>OZ018305.1:14987561-17602313 GCA_963969485.1 Nomada goodeniana | reverse complement strand
CAGTCGATAACTGGACATGCGGCGCCATTAAAGCCACAATTGAACAACCGAAAAAAATGCACTCCGGGTCGATTCAATTATCTCCGCTTCTAGAAGCGCTACATTAATGATCGAGTGCGTAAAATAAAGGTAAAGGTCGTAAATTATGGTCGGTGGCTTTAATTTAAGACAAGTCCGGTTAAAAAATACGCAGTAGAATCCGAGAAAAACGGATTTGTTTATATAAACGATGTAATCCAGGAATTCGGTTTTGGCGGTGGGGAAAACTGCGAAAAAGGCCGCAAACGCTAGATGGCGCCACGTACAATTAATTGTCGTTGTGTGGTTTCGTAGGCTGTCCATAAGGTGTCAGAATGTGCTTAGAAGATAGAGTTGCCATGACAACTTCTGGAAAGCGTTCCTTCCAAATGTCAAACAAACAGATTATGTTTAAAATAGCGTGTTTCCATTAGGGTACATTGATGCATTATCGTGAAAAATGGTGCGCACAGATTGGGATCGTATACTCTCGGCTGATCCATCGTCATTGTCTGACGGTGACATGGAGGAGCTTTATCCTGCAATGATTAGCTGCGAGGTGGATGAAATTAGTGATATACATAACCTACGTGTTTTGATGAAACTGTCTCAAGAAATACTTCAATACAAGGACAATCAAGTAAAAATCGTTTCTTACTATTTTTATATGTACCAATTATTTTGTCGGGAATATTTTTATTTTATATCATCTTATCGTAATTTAATAAAAAGGGAGATCACTTGTCGATTAATCGGTGATCTCCTAATTTCTGTTTCGAATCTTGTGGTTCTTTTTTAATTAAAAATATTGAAAAATTTATGTTATTAATAGGTAGAGTCATTGCTCTTAGAATGCAGTGACTTAAAACAGACTATTTCTTCCTTTAAACCCGAACCTGCCAAACGTAGAAAGAAAGGTAAATTATGTGTTCTTCTGTTTCCTTAAAAAGACTTGGAAACTATGTAATTTATTGTGCACTACGATTTTCTTCTATCTGTTAATATAAACACATTATTATACAATTTGTCTCATTTTAAATCCAAGAATGGGAGACACCTGATAGAAAGAATGGGAACACAGATGAGTCTAAAGTAAGGCACTCTATAGATTATATAATAGGGAATATACATTACTAATACATTATTGAAAACGATATATGTTATTATTCTAAGCACGCAGATGCGTCCGAGAGTCCTGAAGATGGATATGCATTGCAAGGGAAAAGTAAAAAAATAAAAATTCTTATGTCAGAATTAGAGGTGAGATTAAATGTAAGGATGTTTAAATTGTCAGAATTGTTGCTTCATATTTGCGTAATTTCTTAGACCTTCGAGAAAGATAATCTGATTTTAAAAGAACGATTAACGGCATTAACACAAGAAATGGAAGACGCAACGCAAAAGATGAATGAAATGACGGAAGAACTAAGTCTCTCCCAAGTTCAGTCCGCCGAAAACAAAGGTTTCAATCGATAAAGAATAATTTATTCCGTTTGAACCGTACGTCAATTTTCAGTCGAATTATAGAAGCATGTATTTTCAGAAAAAATATATAGTTTAGAACGCGAAAATGCTGCCTTAACTGCACAAATTGACGAAATAACGACCCAGCAAATGGACAGGGATAAAGTAATTGACGAATTTGGTACAGCTATTGATGCTAGAATTAACGAATGGAAGGTATGCACATTTGGAACACGAGTTAATTTAACATAAGAATTATTGAATCTCGAACGCTAATTTTATTTCAATTCGTGAACAAAAAATTCATTAGACAATATTAGATGAAAAAGACGCTGAGATTCTTCAATTAAAGGAGAATTTGTCTCAATCGTTCGTGCAATCTGTAGCTTCGGCCAAGGAGCAAAGTAAATCAGAAATTGTTTATTTAAACGAGGAAATTGTACGTCGTGACAAGCTTATAAACGAATTAAAGACAAAATTGTCTGAGGCAACCGACGAAATAAACGAGTGTGCCACTGTAATCGAGAAATTACAAGCTGACGCACAACGGTATGTAAAAATTAGATCGTCGTTAGAACAGAAAAACATTGTGTTAAATTTTCCATTGCTTTCCATTCAGGATGGAAAAAAGCGATAGGAAAAAGGAACAGAAAGAGTTGATTAGAAAATTACAAGATGCGACTGAACAGATAGCGAAATTGCAAGTTAAATTGAACGAAGCAGAGGAGGATGCTCGATCGAGAAGCAGCAAAGTTAGTTAATTAAAGCATTTACTATTCAACAAATCGTTAGCGTCTTAAACATTTTGTCACATACTCTATTGTGTATAGCTATGCGACGTACTAGCGACATTAAAGAAATACGAAGATGGAAATCGAGCTTTAACAGACGCGTTGAACGAAATGAAGGAGCTAAAGAATGATCTTAATGATAAAGGGGAACGTATCAAAGATTTAATTAACGTCGTGAACAAATTGGAAATGCTGAACTCGTATCAGGAAATGGAAATTATAACGCTTAGGTAATTCTTTACTCGTTCAATTAATAATGCGGCCTCAATCATTTCTTTTGCACACGTGATAATGATATTGGACGATGTTAGGGAAAAGTTGGGCATACCCGAAGACGAATCAGTGTCGATTCAGAACGCTTTGGTGAAACGTAAAGAACACGAGAAGAAGTTGGAGGGACTTGTGCGGCAAAATAGAATCCTTGTCGAGGAGAATCTAGAATTGAAATCGGACGTAAGAACGGCATACTTGAAAGCAATTTCGATTAACAAACGTGACACTACAATTTCGCACTTTCGATATCATCTAATGTTTTAGATCAGAGTTTTGAAATATAAATTGAATAGAACGTCGAAGGAATTAGACTTTTCGGCAACAACCGTAGACGATACCACCGATTTTTTCCATTCCACTAAACTGACCGAATCCATCCCCAAGGGGCAGTATAAAATAAATATTTCTGAGCTGCAAGAAAATATGCAATTGGTTATTGAGGAGAACGAAGCTCTCAGGACAGGCATGCACGAAATTTTGGACAGTATTCGCGACCAAGATGGTGAATTTTCGCTCATTTTAATGGTACTTGTACGATGCACCGTTTATTTTCCTTCTTTCCACACAAAAAAAAAAAAACGAAAAAATAATAATAAACTCTCCTATGAATTTCTGCTGTTTACTAATAACGCACGTACACGTTGTTAAACACACGTATACTAACCACCTTTGTAAATCCTATTAGGTTTATCTATTGTTTCGAAAGCTTCGTTACTTTTGTATCGATGCATGTGGGAGGAAGGTCGGATAATTAATTGTTTAATATCTCAGGTAAAAGTACTGTAATGATACAGTCTAACACGTTAGAAAGATTGTTAGAAGTGTTGGACGTGAGACACTTGGCAGGATGGTATCATCCTGCAATGAGGATGCAGGAACACCTGAACGTTGTGCAGGGCAGCAATGCTGAATTAAGGGGTCAACTTAAACAGTTGAGGTATATTTTTAAACGTCACAACAAATGTTTAATAAATCAAAATTGTAGAAAAGTCGTTGTTCTACACATCCTGAATTTTCTCCGAGCGGCGTGCGCAAAGATAATTAGGGTTACGAATTACAAATAATTACAGAAGAGAGCTGCAAAGGAAGGACAAAATTCTGCACACACTGGCTCTAAATAATTACGGCGAGCTCGAGAAAATTTGTTCCGAGGAGTCGGACAGCGAGAAGCAGGCAATGCATCTCGGCGAAATGAAAAATCTGCGAGAGGCTTATAAAAACGAATCAGACGAATGGGGGAAACAGAAGGGTCTTCTAATAAACGAGAACGAAACATTGAGAAACGAGATTGACAAATTGAAACTTCAGCTCGAAGTTTACGAGGAGAGTGCAGAGATACTTGAAGGTAGCGAAGATGGAATTCGAAAAGCTTTCGTGATAAAAACGAAAGAATTAGCGCAGGTTTCCGGGGACGCTTTGATCGCAGGAAAGAAGATCGTTGCTCTACAGCAATTATTGAACAAGGAAACCGCGGGGGCTTATCGGGCGCAGAAAGAAGCGATAAAGAATGAAAATTACTTACGAAAAGCACTGGCCGATTCGAGCAGGCACAACAAAATTCTCGAGCGAGAACTCTCGACGTTCCAGAGTAATCTGTGCAATTCTGTTAGTTACACTACATACAACGAGTTGAAGGAGAAACACGAAGAGGTCAGCATACGTTTTCGTGATTCATTGGAGAACAATTTGTTGCTGGAAAATGATAATCGGATGCAGTGCCTGAAGGAGGAATTGGAATTAATAAAGAAGGAGAAGAATGAACTTGAAGAATATTTGCAGAAGGAGATTCCCAGCGGCGACGATAAGAATCTAATGGATTTGTTGAAGGGAGCCCGATCGAGGGAACTTTTGGAGAAACAACGAGCCGATCACGTTTCCAGTCTGCACGAAATTTTGCAGGCGCAATTAACGAAATGCGAGGAGGATTTTAAAGAAGTGACCGCCGCGAAATCGGTGTTGCAAGATGAATTGATTATTCTTCATAAAAGATTGTCGCGAGACTTGCACTTTGAGAAAGCCAAGCAATTCGACGACACTGGGTCGCAGAAATCGGGGGATATTAACGCGACGCTTCAGATAGAGATTGAAAATTTGAAGAAACAGCTGGAAATCGTGAACGAGGAAGCTGAGCAGCAGTATTCGTTGAATTCGTTGAAAACGATGGAATTGGATAGCCTTAGACACCAGATATTAAACTTACAAGCGGTCAGCGAAGATAAGGCGACGATCTCGAGATTGGACTTCGAATTGGCTGGTAAAAATTTCGCTGAAATGGAGCTGGTTGCGCAGAAGAAACGATTGGAGCACGAGGTGTCGGTTTTACACGAGGAACTCGAGAAATCGAGAACCACGTGCGATGGATTGCGAACTTATGTGCAGGATTGCCGAAAACAGTGTGAAAATCGTTGCAGGTGAAACAGTTTTTCGGAGCTTATCCAATCCTTTTCGACGATATAATCATTTTAACGCGTAACTGAGAAAGTTTTATTAAATCATACGTGTAACTAATAAATTAATAGAGTCGCTAAGTTTGTCGGCGGGGCGGTATTTATTCAGAATGTACTTTTCAGAATGTACGTAGAGATTATAGGGTTCCTGCAGAATCAGTATGCCGGATCGACGTCGATTAGCGCTCTAGATAGGGTGGCATCGCTGTCGTCGAAACTAAGGGACGAACGCAGTAATATTGACACGGAAATGAAGGAGGCGAAAGAGTGTCACGAGAATGTCAAGCAGCAACAGGATACGTTAACCAATCGATTGCAAATTGTCGAGCGTTTAAAGGATATACTGGAACAGCAAATCGGAAGCAACAGCGTGCAAGATATTATGCAACGTTTCTCTGAATATTCGCAATATACTTTAAATGTACGTGCTCTTATATCTGTCGATTGAAATTTATTATGCGTCCACATTTTTTCGTCGTTTCGATTAATTTCAATATTAATTTCAATGAGTGGAACTGAATTTGCTATCAAGTTTGTTGTTTCTATTTCTAATTTCGTGTTTGTCCGGCGATCCATTTTAAATAAATGTCCCGCTCGATAGTTTAAGCTTTACTATTATTAAAAGAACAATATTATCGATCAAACAGGAGTTTAAATACAAAAGAAAGATATCGCAACTGGAGTACGAGCTACAAGTTGCCAATAAGAAATTCGTTGACCACGAGTCGCTCGTAACTCGAATCGAACAAGACATGATTCAAATTCAGAAGGCTTGGGGTAAAGCCCAAGACCAGCAGTCTAAAATTGACACACGAGATACAGCGACAAGCCCGACGTTACTTCAAAACAGGCACTCGTCTGTTCAAGCTACCGTAGAAACAAAGCCGAGGGACATACAGACCGATCCTTACACGTGCTGTCTGGACAAGAAAGAAACGTGTGAAATAGAAATTCAAACGGTCGAGCCGTACCAACAAATTATTTCGCAGGATCCGAAATTCCAGGGGAGAGCTAACGAACCGACAAAGGATACCAAACAACGGAAGGAAGAAAGGGAGGAGGCGGTCGAAGAAATACATTCTAAGGAGGAGAAAGAATCGACAGAAAAGGCAGAGAAAGAAGAAGGCGTTTTGGAAAAGAACGAAAGGAACAAGGACCAGCGTGAAATATCTATACTTCGAGGGGAATTAAACGAGGCGCTGAAGCTCGCAACCGAACGATCCTCCAAATTAATCAAACACGAATTACAGATCGCCGAATGCAATTCGAAGATAGAAGCGTTGAGCAGGACGATAGAAAGCAAAGATTTGCAATTGAGTCAAAAGGACAAATTGCTCGACGAACGGAAGCTTTCACCCCGGCTGCAGCTTTCTAACGGCGACTGTGGCGATAAGCTTGCCTTGAGATCTACTGTGAACAGTTTGCAGAAGCTGCTTGGTCAAAAAGAGGAGACTATAGCTAGGTATCAGAATCTGTTGAAAGAGGATAGAGACGAGCACAGCAAGGCTGCGGCCCGTTTGCAGGAGGAAATCAGGAATTTGCACTGCCGTTTGCAGACAATGCAGAACGAGGCGCAAAGGGATCAGCTAATGAATGGAACCGCGAAGCATCAACCAGAGAAATTGATCGACAATTCGCAGGAAATCGAGTCGAAATCTTTGGTTACGATAAACAGCGCAATGCAAATCGAGGAAACCGCCAGATTGCAGGAGAGAGTGTCTACTTTGGAGGCCGATCTGAATATCACTAAAGAGTTGAGCGATCGGTGGCATCGATTGGCCGAGGAGAGACTGAAATACATGGATCGTATGAGGGAAAGGTGAGTTGCTGTATACACATTAATCGATGAACGAACAAATTATCGCGCGCGATATTGTTAATTGTTCGCGGCATTATTATTCCTTTGAAAATATCGATACGTTCCGCGCGATACAAATAGAAATATCATAATCAGACTTCTAATTGTACAATCGTGATCACTTGCAAAGCACTGAATACCAACGATAACAATACGATAACATATTTTACATCAATGAAACAATCATTGATAGACTATAGATTGTCCGGCGTGTTGACGTATCGTTTCTCGTTAGATTGGAGGAGCAGCATAAGAGTGAGTTAGAGAGTTATCGAGGCGAGATGGTAAAATGGCAAACCGAGGCGGACATGTTGCGAAAACAATTAGCAGAGAATCGTATGTTGCTCACGAAGGGGAATATTTCATTGATGAAGGAACTCCAGGAGAGGGATGACAAGATACATCAGCTTAGTATGGCTTGTCAGCAATTGCAGGTATATTACAGGATATCGACATAATTGAATGTTTCGTTTGGCGCAGATCGAATGTACCTTCCTATTTTATTTCTCCTTTGCCAAGAACGAGGTAGAATTGATGGAGTCTACGACGCGATCGCACCAGGCGATAACTCATGGCGAGTCAGAATTGAAGATTTATGAAATCGCGCAGACTGTAAATCGTGATGGCTCGCAACAGAATACGCACGCGGATGCAATAAGAAAACAGTTTCAATCGTTACTGGAGAAGGAGAAACTGTACAAGAACGAGATCGCTGATTTGAAGCAACAACTTAGTCGCAGGTATGTCTGATCGTAGCCGTACGGAGGAATGAAAATTCTGCGTATTTCTGTACCACGAACTTTCGTATTGTCGTATTGTGCTCCACTTTGCAGGGGTAAAAGAGCATTTTAATGAAATTTCATTCGTTTAATCACCCTGTCTAATCAACACCGTCACAGATACATGGCTGTAAAAACGCAGGAGAAGAAAGCGTCTCAGCGCGAGTGTCAGCTGGAGCGCAAGGTTAAATCATTAGAAGAAGAATTAGAGAAGGCCCGGACGCAGTTGAATCGGGACTATCTGATTCAAGAGGCGAAGAAAGCAAAGGTATCGTAAAAAGAAACAGGCCCAATTCTCCGCTCACGAATTTTCATTTATTAACACCATGACGTATCTCGCGCAGACCGCTGAAGATCTTGCACTGTGGGAAAAGCAAAAGAAGTCGCAGCAGATCGCCGAGAAGCTCAAAGAGCGGCTGAAAGAAAAAACGGACGAGTGCGCGAAATTACTTTCGAGTTACGAGAAGCTGCGAGCGGTGGTTTCGTGCATGGAACGGGAGAAATGGTACTTGAAGAGCAAATTAAAATTGGAAAGTAATACAATAGCTGGAGGTTTGTCGGCGAGGCCGGTAATGACGGCGCGGCAGAATATAATGGAGGAACTTCAGAAGGAGTGCCAGATTCTGCGTGAACGTGTCAAAGAGTTGTCCGATCGGTTAGAGAACGAGGACAACGAGAAGCTTTTGCTCCTAATCGGGGAGCAAAAGCGGCGTATCTCTGCTTTGGAGTCGGTTTCCCAGGTCTGCTGTTTTCCTCATCCTTTCTCTTTTAAATCGTTCCGATTTGTTATCGATAACTTCTTTCTATATCATATTCACTGTCACTTTATAGGGTAACAGTTGCGTGGTTACTCAACTGGAGAAGCTAGAAACGACTAAGGACATTCTGGAGAAAATGAACTTATCGTTGGAAGCGGAGAACTTCGAGCTGCGTCTGGAATTGGAAAAAGCGAAGGCGGACGCGCCTCGATTGCGAGAGAAGATCGAGCATTTAGAAAAGTGGGTTTCGCATATAATTCACACGATACACTTGATTCGAGAATTTATTTTTCCAATAACTTCTTCGCGTGCACAGATACATCGGTCTGTTGAAGATAGAAAAATCCTCCGACTCGTCGCCCAGATCGTTGGACAAAGAGTTGCCGGATCACGGCGCGAAGAAACCCCTATTAGAAATGGAGAAGACCATTTTTACCTTGAAAAGGATTATTGAGAAGCTGCAGGTGGAGAACAGGCGTCTGAAACTCGGCATGAAAAAGAACCTTCCCCATCATACCGGGGTAAAATTGATTTCTTGTATTTATATATTTTAATGTAACTATTTTTTTTTTCACATCCGATTCGTCTATATTATTTTCCGCCAGTTTATTTCGATCACTTATAGGCTAAGTTCTGTTAATATCGCTCGACGAATTTTTATTCAGGCCAAATTGTCGAATAATCAGAGTCAAAATGTATTGAGGGATCTGCACGAGGAAGCACAGAAACGTATCGTGGCGTTGGAAACCGATTTGCAATTATCGGAGCAAAGGGTGGCGGCGCTGGGAAATGTTGAAAAGGAAGGCGACAACGGCGAGATAAAAATGTTGAAGGAGCAATTGAGCCACAAATCCGAGCTCCTAGACAAAGTGAAACATTTATTATCGAGGGCAGCCGCGAACGAGAAAAGTCTTCGCCAGCGTGTAAATATACATTGTTATGCGTAGAGAAAATGTGAACGAAAGGAATATCACAAGAGGGAACAAAAATGGACAGTACAGTGTGACGGAATTTATATAATTTTCAGGTACAACAACTAGAATCAAAGCAGACGTTGTCTACGATACCGGAGTGCTACGTAACACCTTCAACTCCGGAGTGAACAACAGTCCCGGTGAGTAAAATGTATACATAAAACTACGCATTTGTTTATTTGCGATCGCGCGGGCAGCAGTAGAACGCAGAAATTGTTATCCACTGTCTGCTAGGTCTGCGACAAATCGATCAATGCGACTACGAGGTCGTCTCTCGTGTTCTAAACAATTATGCTACTTGTTAATTTTACGGTGAAATAAATATTCGTCTTTTTATTCGCCGCTCGTTAAAATATCGACAATATCTTTCGGCTAATACTTTCAAGGACAATAATATTAGTAATATCAATAAGAATAATAATAATACTTAATAGCAATAAAATAATCCAACCCACTTAATACTCATCAAGTAAAATATGAGATCAGATTGTTCCAATTTGTCGCAAATTACGAGCATTCGCGTCTCCCTGAGGCGAGACTGTAAATCAATTACAGAGAAAGTGAGATATACCTACTCTGCGTCTCGAAGGTACATACATTACATTGCGTTCATAAATAAATAATGCCAGGTCGTCGATCGTCTTGGCGAATTTAGGCGACACATATCTTTCTTTTTTTTCGTTATCTTTTCGGCACGCAACGCGCACACTTTGAATACGTATTAATAATAAGGAACTTCACGCTCGTGCGGTTTTAATAGTCGCTATCGAGCGCCTGAAGGAACGGTTGAATCGAAATCTCATCCTCGCAGTCGGGGATGAGCTTTCCTTTGTACTTCACGCACGAATCGGCGCACTTTTGGCCCAGAAAGTACGGGCCGAACATTTTCTTACACTGGGCGCAGTTTCTAATACAAACCCCTGAGAAAGTAGTAGTAAACACATAGTTAAAGACATCGATTTTCAAGCGTACACATGTAATACTGTTTGTCAAAGGATTGTCGGAAGTGGTATGCGCACGAGAATTTCGACAAATAATATTTCTGTGCCCTCTTGGCTTTTCTTTTTCATATCATTGAAATTCCCTACCTACGGCTCGTTCGAAGGGGGTTGCTCCCGCAGCAAGCGTGAACATCGCTGCGCAGGTGACGAGGAGCACCAACAAGATGCGAGTCGATGTGTTCATGTCTGAAACAGTTAGAAACAATGCGTAAGATAATTCGTTAATGTTCACGTGCTGTAATCACATTGTACATGATTACGATACAATTATGCTCCGTCGGTTTTATACTCCAACGAACAAGTCGAATGAAAAGAGCAACGAAATTTCTACTTCGACCAAAATCACTTTCACTTTGTCGCAGGACCGATACCAATATAACAATACAACGCGTCTGTGTTGTTGTTACTTCTAAGCAAATATCTAGGTAAAAAGAGAAACAACGAAAACCTTCGGGATCTATGATATCGCGTATGTAGATAACAGCTAACAATATCGCGTCTGCCTCTTCGATCCTCACTCCGGCACAACGCAATGGGGAAGCCCCCCCCCCCAAAAAAAATTCATTCGTATCCAATAGTAATACGCGAGTCCTGGTGAATGTAGATCGAACAGGATCCAAGCACCATGCCCGCGTTAGCCACCGGCAGGATGCACGATTCATGAAGCCGCTTCGATATTCATATTCGCTTTCCCCGCTTAATTACCGGTCTCCGGCAAGAGGTCGATAAGAGAGACCGAGAGACGAGCGAGTAACAAGCGAGAGAGGGAACGAAATCCATGAACTTTCAGGGATAAACGCGCGAACTTGTCGACCACGATCGTCGTGGATCAGCAACAGGAGCAACAAGCGTCGCGACGAGGCGCGCCGGTACACGAAAAAAGGAGAAACGAGGGAATGAAATAAGAATTCGAGCAAGACACGCGTACCTCTCATTGAAATCCCAATCGATCCTTTCTGTAATTGAACGAACGGCCGATATTTATCGCCTTCAGGCGGTCTCTGAAATACATATATATATATATATATATATATATATATATATGTATTTAATATACCATCGAGCATGGTATATCCGCTACGTCGGTGGTCAACTTTTTTTTCTTCCTCCGTTCGTTTTCTCGCTTTTATTTTTTTCCTTTTCATTATACACCGTCATTTATAACCGGAATCCCCCGATCGTGCTTCCGCGTTCTCCTTAACGGCCACATTGTGAACACATAAAAGATAATAAATATGGATGGAAGGTGTCTCCTTATCTCTTCGTCTCGTCGCCGTCTCTTTCTCCTGTCTCTCTCTCGAGGAAGCACTTGAAGATTCAAGACCAAGGATCGACCGATCGATCGTTGTCGTGGGCCGATGTTAACGCACGACGTTGATCGTGGAAACGGTCCTCCGTTGCGGGGATCAATGGACCAGTATTGTAACCTTTCGGCGTCGTACGCGCGCGACGGACTATACTAAATCGAGATCGAGGGGATCGATCGATCGGTTCGGTCGGCGGAATGGTATGGGCCGCGCGTTGAACGATGATGGTGCGAAAATGAAAAAAAAAAAGCGAGAAGAAAAAAAAAAAGAAGAGGAAGAGGAAGATGTTTTCACTATCGGATCGGCGTGTATCGTATTTACCTGTTTACTGGCGCTTGGAACGAGCCGAGACTGCTGGAATTGATAAAACCAGACGAATGACACTGAGCACTGTACGATGACGGCCTTATATATCCGTTGAGACCAGATTCATCCCTCGGACGAGGGAAACCCCGCTGCCTATCTTACCTTAATTCGATTTCTTCGATTTCCTGCACTCTCGGAATCGTGAAACGTCTCGCAACGAGATTCGCGCGGAAATTTCGATCGATCGTTAGGCAAATGGCTTCGAGGGGGCTGAGTTCTCCCGGATTAACGGTTCGGAGAAAAGAAAGGAGATCTGGACTATTATAGGGTAGACACGGTTATTCCGTAGAATTGAGCGTACAGTTATGTCGTTAATGACAATTGGCAGGGAAATTAATTCAAACGCGTCTATTCTAAGGTACAATCGAAATTCATATTTTGCTCGCATATTTCTAAAGAACATTTATTTATTTGCATTCATTTGGTTCACGTTTAACAAACATGCGTAGTGCTAGCATCCGTTTGCCTGCCAATGTCGCAATTAAGAATACATCGACGAATTGGCGGGCACAGGTGCGCGATTCGTGGGAATAAAAATTCGCGGGTATAAGACAGGCGATTCCATCAATGGTATTTAATAATCTTCACTGAAATCCATCATTCGTTGTACCTCTACGAAACGGGTACGCGCCACACGCGCGCATAATCTTACAATATTCGATCCGGAACTCGATTCTCCCGGCTAGTTTCCAAGTTGAACCTAAACGGCTCGATCGCGCCGTGTCGCGCGCAACGATGTCGCAATCCAAGAAACGCATCTCGTACGAAGTTTCATCCTCGTGTCGCTACTTCCTCCTTTCTTGCGCCTCCATGTCGACTCGCCTGATAGGAGATTTATATTCTAAGGACCAGAAGTTTTTGTACCCGATCGACGGCACGTCCGTGGCTTTGATCCTTCTGCCGGTGTCCTCGTCCGGCCGCGGTACACGAGTTTTCTTGCTCAAGATCGCGGGCAATGCGTCGTACGTGTCTTCCTTGCGCTCAGAATCCGTTCTCCCGCGATCTTCTTTAACCTTATCGCGCAACTGTAGACTTCTCGTAACGTCGTCCGTGAAACGTTTCGAATGAAACTCGTCCACGTCGTCGGATCGCGACGAGGCACGCTCTTCCGCCGAGCTATCCTCGTCGATCTCTTCTCGATCCGACTTTTCCGTCGATTTCGGCCCGTGCACCGATTTGTTCGTTCCTCTACGTTCGCCGCGACTATATCGGGCGACTTTTGCGAATACATCGGTGAAATCGGCCGGCTGACGTGATTTCGATAAATCATCAAAACTGTCCCCCTTCCCCGTCCCATCGTCCCGTACGTGTGGTTCTTTGAACGCATTAACACTTTCGGATTCGTTAAAGTCGCTTGAAACTCGTTTCCCGTTCCCTCCGTACTTGGCAGGCGTCTCCTTTTCGAGCGGCGTCAACTTTTTCATTATCGGATCGTCCTTAAGAAATTCGTCTAGATCGAACGGCTTCCTGTACTCGTTTATGTCGAATATTATGGGCCCCGCTCGACCTCCTGAATTTCTTTCACCTTGCATTCCCACGGTGTCTACCAGCGACACGCGACCATCCTCTTCCCCCGAGTTTTCCGCCGATTTTTCATCACCGACGTCGGCATTATTCGAATCGTTCCGGCTATTTAAAGACTGCCTTGAACCCTTCGGCCGTTCGTCTTCGCCGGTTTCCTTAAATTCGTAGCCGTTCGAATATTTAGAGGCATTTGGGAAATCGCTCGGTATACCTGACTCGCGGGGTTCGGAACGCAACGTACTAGAATTACCTTTGACATCCGTGCGTTGCTTAGGACTGCTCGACGACTCGTCCTTCTTACTTTTCTCGGGCGTCCCGATGTTGGAATAGTCGAAAGGCTTATCAGGTATTTTCCCGTTTAAATTTCCGCCGACTCGAATTTTCTCCTCACCTGACTTCTGTTTAGAGGCGTTCGACGCTCTTTCTGTCGTATTCTCCTCGCTAGATTCGTCGTCGATTACAGATTTAGACGATTCCCTGAAATCCGCCGGCACTTCTGGGTCAGCAAAACCATCCTCCTTACCTTTCATTCCGCTTTTGTTCGCCCGGCGATCCTGCTCATCCAAACTTTCTTCTCTAATGTCCGAATAATCTGGGACATCGACGTACGGTATTTTGTTCGGATCGTACACGGGTATATCCGGGGACGTCGTGCTCCTCTCATTTTTCTGTAGATCCCTTATGTTAATGTAACCTTTATTCTCCCTCTGCTCCTTCTTATGCGTTCCATTCGCCGTGGCCGCGTCGTGTTTCAGTTTCACACGTTTCTCAGACCTCGCGCCGTCTCCGTTCTCGACGTTATCATTTTTTGGCCGGTTTCGCACAGCCCTGTTCGCGTCGCCCGCGTGCGACGACGCGGTATCGTTGCAGCCGGGCAAAACCGGGACGTAAGCACGTCTCCTCGATTCGCTTAACGGAGTTTCGATCTCGACCTTCGATTTCGTCGAACTCTGCAATTCCGGGACTCGTTTATTCACCGCGCCGTTAAAATTCGGATTCGCGCCTCCCGCCAGCCGCTCTTCGTCAATTTGTTTTCGTCGCTCCTCGTAGCTGAGTTTCGGATGACGATACAATCTCTCCGATCGAGGAACTTGTTCACCTGCGCCTACGTAATCCGACTTTTTGCCCAAAGATCGCTCGAAACGCCCGGCCGTGGTCCCCCCTCGACGATTATCCAACGTCTCAGATATGTCGAGAATCATTTCACCGATCCGTGCGTCCGATTCTACGCACGTCGTCCTTCTGCTACGGGAAATGACGTTCGAATCGCGATTTGTGTTACCCGGGTCGCCAATCGAATTGTCGCTGTCGTATTCGTGCGTGGTTTTTCCATTAATTGCCGACGACGATGCAGGATTGGCAGCTTTTAACCTGTCCTCGACGCTGTCGCGCGTCCTCCTCGTGCTTTCGATTTTGTCGATCTCATCCACGGCACTCGGTTCGTTGGTAGGCGATTCGATTCGCGTTCGAAAGGCGTTCGCAGGTGTCGCGCGGCCGTTCTGAAAGTTTGCCGCGTTGTCCAATTCAGAATGAGGCTAATATTGAATAAGGGTGCTGGGGTGCAGCGTGCAACGGTGGTCCGGGATCGAGAGAATCCGCGGCGTATGCGATATTCGCGGGCGAATTTTCGCGAACCTTCGTGCTTTCGATTCAACGAGCCGGTGAGCAAGGCGGGTCTCCGCGCTTTCAACTACCTTGTAAATCATTCTCGGCGACGCCGGTAGTAAATTGTACGCGCTCGCCGCGTAACTCGTCGCGGTGAAATATTCAACGGCGCGCCGCGACGCGCGGAACGGCGTCGAAAACGGTGTCGTTTCTCGCGTCGGTTTTCGGTTCGGGACGGTTCGCCGGGTACCGCGGTGCTCGGAACGGAGAGCAATTGCGACGCGGAGGAAGAACGAAGAAGAAAAAACCAATGTTAATGAAGATCCCATGAATGGCACTCTCGTTAATGTGACTTTATTTCGTTCACGTTCACTTATATACAAAATACAATTTGCAGACCGTGTGATTTGCGGGTGTACAGTGGCTCAGAAGACACCATTTCCCTTTATGCTGTCGTACGTGGTTGTACGGCTGGACGGAATCGCCTCGGGCAGCGAACAGTTCTCGTGACTTTCTGTTCCCTGAGCCATCGTGCACGCGTGCATATATGTACATCGTATGCAATAATACAATAATACTTGAATCAAGCTAAATTAAATGCTGTTTTAGCCGCATGCTGGACTCGCGCGTCACACCTATGCGCCATTCCTCCTACTCGTGTATAAAAATTAAGGGAAAAGATGACGGAGAAGTTGTAGGAAAATTTGGGGAAATCGATACGCCTGCAACGACGATAGATGAAAGAATGTGCTGTACCAATGGCTCCACATTTTATATGTACGTGGAGGAAGTAAGATGTAAATTACTGTATGTTTTAACGCTGACGGTTGCAAGTTGCTCGAGTAACTCTTTCCCCTTCATTCTCTGAGGCGTTGAAGCCTACGAAAGGGTTGGTGCTTATGCTTGGATACTCTATGAAATTAATCGAATTGCGGTCGAATCGCGCCGTTAACGATGCAAACAGGGTGGCTTCAACATTAACATTTCGATAAAAGTTTCGTTAAAGGTCAGTTTGCAGCATCGACTGTGTGTTCTGAGTAGTGTTGCTTAGTATCTATGTATCCATTCTAACGAGACTTCGTTTGTGCCTACTATTTACGATACACGCTGCGACAGAGCTATTCGTTTTGCTAGGTTACGACACGGTAAGATACTTGAAGACATGACAAAAAATATGAGGGTATTGCTGTGTTTTATAAATATTATTAATTTATATTCGACCAAAGAAGCGATTTAATAGGTATTCTGTAAACTATTCAATACGTGCTATTGACCACCTCGGTGTTTTTAATAAAAGGATTTACTCCACTCAATCTGTATTCCATACAGTTTTAAGATTTATTGCCAGTATTTCAGTATTTCAGACGTTATTAAATCAGCGAGGCCGTAAAAGATCTAATATCATTTGATTCACAATTATTATTGAATCATATTTTAATCGTCACTCCAAAGAAATCTCCAAATATACATATATGTAATTACACCGTCTAGATTCTAGACTCTATACAATATTTTCAAACAATAATACTGGAATATTCTCAATACCGAAACGTTTGCTGGAACGTGTTGCGATGGTTGCAATGGCCACGTTATTCTGTTCAATCTAATTGATCAAAATAATGCGACAAATTTCAGCTCGTAAAGCAGCACTTGATGTACACGATCGAACGAGTGAAATGAAAAGATATCGTCCGTTCAATCCTTTAACAGTTGATCGAAACCGTTCATGTATAATCGAGAAGATTTCCGTTTTCTTTACCACGTGGGTTAATAAATAAATTATAATGTACATTGTGCGAAATAATTGACAAGGCAATACGAATGTCCAAGCATTTTTAGGATATAACGAGCTGTTAAAGGGTTGAATAGTCGTTCGGTCGAGATTCATCCCAGTGCATCGATACTCCGTGATCAGCTGTTGTGTGCACATTTACTTTCTGAATCCCAGATACGAAGCAATGCCGTTAATGCTCTCAAAGAAGAGTCGCAAAACCTGCTGTCTGTTGTATTGGTTCCGCACCTTTTCCGGTCTCATTGGCCGTCTTGGTACATCAAGCAAGTGCTCCTCCACCAATCGCTATAGTACAATAGGTTTATATTTGTATGTGCTAGTGCATCGTATAATCCTTCGTAGTATATTGTAGAGAACTTGTCAGTTTCTTCTCTGCGTTCTCGACAATATTGTTTTCTTTTCATGCGGTACTCTCTTTTTTATTTTATTTTTTGCCGAGTGAAAAGGGGAAGTTGCATTCTTTGTGCCTCTTTTTTCATTTCCGGTTTTTCTTTTTAAATTGTGTTTCATCTAGCTGAAGGGAGGACTGGAAAGCGAATATTGGGGAAGACGTGCCACCCACCTTGGTGCGATTTCGTGAAGGAAATTTTGCTACGTGCTATTAGACATATACGTCGTGTACAGGATATTGTACGTGTACTATAAATTAATAGCTGATTGTAGAGAAGGTAGGCAGGGGGAAACAGGTGAAGAATGTGTTATTGATTATGCCGAATGATGTGCTAGAAATGTGGAAACGGTGTAGAGTTTAAGGTATTGCAATTTGTCACTGAGATACGAATAGTATGGAAATATGAGTTTAAAATTCGTTGTTTTCATTGTTCGTGGTGTGGTGTAAATTGAACTACTATATGCATATATGTATACTCCTTGTACGATCAATTGAAGACTACAGTATGAGTTTACGACTGTAGCATATTTGACTAAATTTTCTGTGAATAATTCTCAACGCGACTCGGGCCAGTTTTATCCAAACCGTGATGTACTTTAAATTTGCAAAATTTCTCGCTCAATAATTTCTCTAATTAATTTTTTTTTAACAGAAAAATGCGCGACGTCGAATGAAAGTGTACCGTTCGTTTCGCAACCCGTTAATCCACAAAAACAAAATCGTGCAACAGCTCGCAGCTGGTCTCGATTGTAGTACTTGCGACGCAACACAGGCACAATTAAATGCTCTACTGTATCCGAACTAGTTGCTTCCAAAGAGTGATTATTAAAAGCAGTCGGCGTGGAAGTTTCACGTACCACGTTACGCAACGATCGTATTTGCAACATCTTCGTGACGGGATCACAACGAAAACAATTATCGCCAAATATGCACACGGAAACCCTCGATATTCCCATGAACAACGATACTGATCATATTATTCAAAATGTATTACAAAATACTGGTCGATTCGTAACGTGGAAGCAGCTTTATAGACGTAATAGGATTCCTTAAAATTAACCCCTTATCTTCGTATATCATATATATATATATATATATATATAAAAATTGTGTAAAAAAAAAAGTAATGTATAAGAGAGACTACGACGAAATTATAATTTACCCTATCAAATGCAATATAAATTATAATTCTAGCTTGGCAATAAATTAAATGTGTCTAAGTGTATTCGCCTAATTAATTAAGGTCGCTGGGGGGTTCTACTCGGATGCTACACTGTACTAGCTTCGTCTGCCTCTGTGTCCCTAAGCTGATTCGAAATGCAACGGTGCAGACGCGTCTAGTTCACTACGCTACAGTACCGTGGTCTAGGTCGGTTATGGGGAGGGTGGTGTCTAGGGGTCGTGCTTCTCGGCTCGTGACTGTTGTTGCCTACGTGATGGTGTTCGTCTAGGCGATAGGTCTCTAAATTTTACGTCTAAAAAATAGCTGCTTTATTTTCCGAACGTCTGGTAGTGGTCCGCTAGATTACTCACGTATTGTGCGTGATTCGCGGTCGGAAATTCCGCCCATTTGCTGAGGTCCATGCTCGGCAGAATGCCGCTACGACAAGGTACACGTGGGTTTCTGCAAGGTGACGGGAAACATCGTGTTAAAAGTGCTGCGATTTCGGTGCTCGTTGCGGTTCGATTTCTCGACGAGAATCGCCGCGACTCGAATAACCGAATGGCCACAGTGACAAGGAATTTCACAGTGTTGATTGGCAGAGGGGCATGCAAATTTGATACAACGTTACTTACATCTCGTGATCGGGTAATACCATTGGATAGATCTGTATGGTGTCGATTAAGTCGGTGTTGTCGCAGATCACCTTGGCTAGCTTCACTTTGCGAATCTCGTTCAATTGATCTGTAAATGGTGTACACATTGTATAACACATTTTACCACAAGCGCAGCCAAGCTTTCTCCGCCCGCGCCTCATAATCATTTTACTTTTCCCCGCTGAATTATCGCGGCAGCCTCGAACAATTTGTACGAACAGGATTTTTCGGCGACACAAATTTCTGTCGCGCGCGCAGCAAAATTGCATACACGTGTATTCGTTAACGTTGACGCAATGAAACTTTATTTTCCAGCTTCGTCGATCTAGCCGAATCCTTGGACTCCCACGTCGATTCGATGTTCACGATTCGAAAGGTTCATTGCTTACCGAGAGTGAAGGACGACGGCTGATTCGGCAGCTCGTACCAGAAGCGATCGCCGCGACGGGAATAGCTGAATTGTGTAGCGATTACACAGGCAAAGGTTGGACCCAGCATACTTCCCGGAAGTGGCCTCTCGGACACACCGCCGGACCACAGATCCACGTCTGCTGGATGCCTGAGAATCGAATCGAGATACGCACCGTTATTTCCGGGAATTTTACATTGAACTTCTGGAAACGACGCCGTAAAACGCGTAATCTGGCAAAGGTGATTCACAGGTGGATAAAGGCAGATCTAAAATTAGCGCTGAGCTTGAATTATTGATGAAGAAATCTTGTTTATCTTAATCTATGAGTTCATTCGGATTTATTTAATAGCGTATAAATACTCGGTTCGTTATGGATACTCTATGTAATACTCACTCGAAGATCGAGTTGTAACGCCTGATGGTCTCGTTTGGCATGGAACCCTGCAGCTCATCGAAAGTGTCCACCCAGGGAAGACCGCAGAATTTTCTGTGAATTCGACGTTTCATTATTATATATTCATTTAATGTGCAGAATTCGCGCGCGGTTTCGCTGTAGAGAGAAATAAAATGATTTCGTATTTGGATGTTTCAAATATGCGCAATTATTTTCCAACCGATCACGCTCGTATTGTCACTTGGATAATTATTTGTTGCCGCACCTGAATTCCATGTAACTTGGAATACCAAACTCGCGACCACGTTGCATATTGAAGGAAACCAAGTCCATTCCAAACTTGGCTCCAGCTTTTTTGAACAGGTGGTTCGTCACCTGCAATTCGAGGAGGCAAAGCATTGCGGTTGTCTGTTGCATATTTTTGCATCAATACAAAAGGAGGGGTCACTCACTTCTTGAGTGATGGAATCGTCCATAGCTTGAGCGACCTGGTTCATTAGACCCATGATGTATTCGTCGAAAACGCCAGCCCGATACAAATCGAATGGTCTTCTGATTAAGTTAGACAGCCTCTTGGACGCTTTAATTGAACGATCGATAATCGATTAATATTAAATTAGAAATCGAATCGAAACGTCGCCATCACTGGCGGTTAATTCGAGCGTAGGACAGTTTCGGTCTTACCAATGAACTTGTGGGCTTTGCTCCATCTTTCTACCGCCGTTGGTAATAGCGAGTGGCCGAATCTGAAGGCTGCAGAAGCAAACGCGTCGATCACGGCAGGATTCACGCTCTCGTCGTAACCGTCCCAGTATGTCTATATAAATGAAAGATGTGCACAATTATTGAGATTAAATTCGCTGTGGCCGGTCGATCGTAATATTCGCACTAGTAATAATTTGACATTCTTAACGCGACCAATTAATCGCAAGCGTCGCGAGAGTTATCAGCGTCTCAGATTTATCGCAGAACACTTTTGACTAAATAATCGGGAAGCTTGTTATAGCATATTCTTCAATCTTACGTTCTTCTCGAGTAGAAGACCAAATTTCTCCATGACATCTTTGCCAAGCAAGATTGGAAGGAACTCGTTGTAGGTGATATGCTGAATCTGAGCAATGACGATTCGTCTTGTCTCTTGGTACAGAGTCTCGTCGTCCCAATGCGGGTTAATTTGTATCAGCTCCTTGGCGATTCTGTTGTGCTCGCGTGCCATCAATGTATGCATGCAGGTCAACACCAGCTGCTCGTTCACTCTTATCTCACCTGAAGATAACGGTCACGGCGTATTTAGTGAAAGTGTTTCTCGCAGTGATACAGAAATGCAAAAATTTCTTTATAGCAATCGGGATAAACGCCGTGACACGAAAGCGGCCATAACACCTTAATTATACGTATGTTTCGTGTAGAAAATTCTTATAGAAAAGTTAAGTGTCGGCAGAGGCTGCAATTAATTTAATCGAAGCGCAACATGCGGAAATTCCGTATCACAATAATTATCATTCTTATTATTATCGCTACGACTTTTTCCCGTCGACAAAGTCGACTTTAGAATTTCCGTTCAAGCAAACAGAAGTCGAGACAGAGTCCTCGCCGTCCTCGATCTCCGCATACCTCGTGCAACCGTTCGAAATAATCTTCAAACAATCTAAACATAATTCAAGGAAACTAGACCGCGGCGAATTCGATCGATTAATCTGCCCCGACGGCACCGGACACCTTCTCCTCTCCTCGATCATTCTAATAACTTCACCCGATCGAGTCGTCGACCTTCGTCCCGCGCCACTCCCTTTCAAGCTTACGCGCCGCGTCGCACGCGTCTAATCGGCCGTTCGAACGAAATATCCGCGGCGACCGGACGGCCGAGAGATCCGACCGTTTTCCACGGCTAATTTCGACACCGGACCAGGTTGCGATAGAACGGGACGGCCGTTATCGTCGCGCCCGACGGCGACACGCGGTCTCCTCCGTCGCCTAATTAATCGCGATCCCGAGCAATTTCTGTCGCGCGAAGCGAGCAATTTTTTCCTATCGGTTTTCGCCGCCCGACGACGCACCCTCGTCGCATCCAAAATCGAACGTCGATCGCGCGAACAGAACACTCGATACCCGGGTTAATCTCGGCTTCGCCTCGCCAACGCCGGCGAACGAAATGTGCCGGCGCCGCCGCGATAGGAATTGTTTCCCTCGATCACGCAACGATCTATCACGGGACGGCCGCGATCGTTCCGACCGCTTGTGCCACAACGTGGGAAAATTATTCCCCGCGTCCACGCGTACGTACTACGTACGTACACGCGAACCCGCGACCCGTGTTAGATAAAATCGATGCACGGTCAACGGCTGCGGTTTTTCTCTCGCTTTCCCGCGTTTCCTTATCCTTGGAACGTCGTTGCCGCGAGACGGGAGGCGTTCAGGTACGCGGGTCGTTTGCGTGCGTTACCGCGAAATTGAGTTGTCGCGGTCGCAATTGTGCGCCCTGTCGCTCGGTAAAGGTGGAACGAGTAGAAAATGGTGAGGGGGTTGGGGGGTGGTGGGACGTTAGTGCATGATCGTTTGTCATACATTCAGTCGTTGTAACTGTTCTGATTGATGCCGGGGAGTAGAGAATGCGAGAGGCGCTGCGAAACTTCTGTGGTAATATTATTCGACCGTGCCTCCTCGCGATATTGCGGCGTTTCTTAACGAGCGAATCCGATTGTACGATTCTAGGCGTACTAGGATAATAGATTGGGCTTGAATTTATGCTTCACCTGTGTCGAAGCGTAACGACTTCACCAAGCATCGTGGAAATCGATGGAAACGATTGTTCGGTTAGACGCGGGGACGAATTATTCGAGTGAATTCAAATAATAATGTAAATGGGGAATCGAGGGAAAAAAGAAATATATATTCTTGATATTTGCAAATTAATTGTCGAAGGGGGTATAATTTTTGGACTGTCGCGATAATGTTGGAATGAAAATTGATTGTCAATTAATTATTGTAATACAATGTATTCGTATTTAATGACTCACCTGCCTCGAAGCAGTACATCGATCGATTCGGCCGTGTGCAACCCTCGTCAGGAATATCGAGTTTGAGCGGCAGTAAATCTTTCAGACCGTACTCAGAGAACACCGGATTCATGCGCAACAATCCTCCGTATCCAGTGCGGAGCTTTCTGAAATCACCAGTTTTGTGATGATAAATATATATATATATATATATTTATGGTTGTATTTTTGAATTTTTGTAATCGCAGCGAAGCTACAAGTTCGCGTCAATCCCATTGTTAAGGCGCGCCAATTGATGGCGTGGCATACTTTATTCGACATATACGTAGGAAATAGTAAATTATTCATTGCTTTATCCAATAATATTTCATCCAAGTCGTACTGTGATTACAAACGCGAGAACTTTCTCTTACTCGTCGATCGAAGCTGAAGGAAAAGGAAACACAGGAAAATAGGAAATATTGATCTACCTACGACAACGTTGGACGAAGAAAGAATGTGTCGCGAGAATTTCATAAATTTATCGAGGTAGAACTGCATCAAGAGCGAAACGTCTCTTCACCTTGCAAAAGTTTCCGTGATTCCGTAAACCGTGTTCCCGTCCAACACTCCAGTCAGAAGATTAAAAGGCACCCTGGGACCGAGACGACAACCAGGACGGACAGCTGGGAATGCACGAACGAAGTCCTGGCATTTCACATTGAACAGCCTGTAGAAGTAATCGTCTTCCGGTATGAGGATCTCGTTGCAGTAGGGATTCTTCAGGTGCGGTGGTCGATGGCAACATTCCTCCGGGTCGTTACGGTTCAAAGGATCTGCAACGAAAAGGGACGCTCATCGATCATGCGGTGTAACGTGGCTGTTCTGGCACACCACTAGACTCCGCTTGATAGCGTTATTTATTTAATTCCGTAACGGCTGCCCCAACGCTCCTCGTTCACTTTCGCCGTGTGCCACGATATGGATACATCGTTTCCCGTTCGCGGCTCACGTGGGAAGGCATCGCGGGACGAACGGCGCGAATGTAGAAACGACGACGTTTGTGAATTATTTTCGAAATAGATGGAACGGAAACATTCGGGAGAGCAGGCACGAGTAAATGCGCGGGCGGAGATTTAAGAGGTTTCGATGATCGATTTGAATGTTAAGGCTTAACGTTGTCGCTGAAATCATTGGATAATAATTTGTAAATATTTCTTCAGGCGATCTGGATAGTTGCGTACATAGGATTGCCTTCTTGTGATTTTCGGCGTGCTTCCAAGGTGAAGTTTACGAGACCCTTGATCTTTTGGATTTGTTAATGTGCACGTGGTATAATGTATAATACAGGGATCTCTGATGTAATCGTCGAAAATATAAACGGACGAAGGAAGTGATCTGGACGAGTGTTACAATCCCTTGAAGGCATTAGGCAATAATTCACGTGAGAAGTTACTATCTTTCAAATCCTTTCCTTTTTCTATTAATCCGGCCTTCCTTGTATTTTTCATAGGATTTAATTTTACACCCGATTCAATTCCATATCCGAAAATTATTCCGCGTTCATTGAAGCCGCTATCTTTCATTTCGTGTCAGAAAGATTGGTCGATTAATTGCTTTGTGTTCGCGTAGAGCACCGACCGGCCGCTTTTCCGCCGTTAATTAACGATTTTCAGGATTTTGGCGTGGAAACGCAAAGTCCACGGAAACTTCGAGGCAGGCACATGATCGGCCTACCGGTTATCTTGTTGGCGATCGTTCGCTTTCTCTGGCAGTTACCCTAGTTTCGATAGACGGTGAATATGCGACGTAGAAGGGCTTGGAGGCTGTCTACGACGCTTGCTGTATACGAACGTCGTTGCACGTTGCCGTAATTGAACCGACGACCATTGCGTAATTTGCTATTGACTAAAAATTGGGGCTCGGCTACTTTCTCCGTTTTTCTGCCGCGAATTCTCGGTCACCGTTCCTCCACCCGAGGACACGCAACTTTTTACGGCCGCCGTTCTTCCCGTTTATCGTGCTGGTTCACGGGTTTGAGATATTGCGGTTCCCTTGGAGGGAAATTTATGTAGGCATTTATGTAGGATTGGTTTATGCTTTCTTATCCGTTTTTCTTTTATATTTTACGCGTCGGTTTTATTAATGTTTTTATGTCGCGAGAGAGATCGGACATTGCGAGCTTCGTTACCGTTTGGCACTGTTCTAAATCGTCACGTTTAATTAACGGACATTCGTAATCGAAGTCCCGGTAAACGCGGCATTCAGAAAATGCGTTCACTTAAAACCGTTATAATTGCAGTAAGTACCGGATCATTGTGAAAGTAATATATCTACGGCCACTTGACTGACTATTAGAAAGTTAATTGACTATCAATAGCAAGCGATCTCGAGTAAAAATGAAATTCGCAATTTAACCGTTTTACGAAACGGCCAGACCGTTCTATCGGCCAATAATCAATCTACTTTCCTTTACACCATCGACAATTCTACCGCGTTACATTCCGCGTGACCAGCCAATTATTTGGCTTAGAATTGTACCTAGAGGCGTCGCAGTCAGTGTGTAGTCGTGGTCCATAAACTGGCCCCAGGCGATGACCATAACTGTGCCAGCGTGATCGTGATAACCCTCGTCGGGATGCATGGTGCGTGACACCACCCGTGATAATGGTAAATCATGGCCTGTTATCGATATTCTGGGCGCCGTTAAACCGTCCGCGTATCGCGGGCTCATCAATCTAATTCAACAGAGAAAAGGAAAAAAATTTGTCGTCACGCGGGTAACTGATTAATGACGTTTGTCTTATCGAATGCCGCGCGAGCAAATAGTTCACCTCTGAAAGGGCGACAAACTGGAGCCCCATGTTGGATTTTGCAAATTCGTGCACAGACCGTCGTTCCTTCTGTATTTACCAGCCCGGCACTCGACGTTGCTTAAATAGGCCGGGCAGATGTCGCGAATGAGTGTCTTCGATGTGTCGAGCAAGGGTAGACTGTGGTCGATCTCTTCGTAGGTCAGTCCATACCTGCGATAAGCGAGTTTGGTGAGCAAGCATTTAAATCTTCGAGTGTACACTGATCAGACATTCGCAATAAATTATTTTCGATAATATCAAATTTTACACCCCCATTTATTAATCCGTATGTATTACAACACTTCATATCGAGTTCCACGGATTCTTTGCGGGTCAGAATATTGAGAATATATTTTACCCTTCCCATTCGAACCGCCTTTATAAAAAAGAACAGACATTCCAGGCGAAATAATCGACGTTTCTTACGTGTTCGCGAGATTAGTAGAGATGTCCAGCAAAAGTTCTCCAACGGTCGCGAGATCCTCGGGCCTCCACATTTTGTTCTTGGGTTGCGCCACATCTGTACGAAACAACGAAACACCGTGTGTGATCGTGAACTGGGCCGAACAAATGATCACGTTATTAGCGAGGAATGAAGGGTATAACGAGCCGCGTGAGGTGTAATCGTTTCCAGACTACGTGACCGAATCGCGAGCAAACCTGTACGCTAACGAGCGACACGGTAAATCATTCATCCGGCTTACTCTACGATTATAATTAAGCTAGATTTTTTTCTTTCTAACTCGGTGCATCTACCACCCCAATCGTTACACTCACTGATACGTTTTCTGGCCTCCAGGTAGGCGCGATTCACAGCGTCGTAAGTGATGCATGTCTGCGATCTGGCTGACGGTTGGCTGAAAGATGAAGAAACGGAAGGTTAGCGTTCGATCTCGATTTTCGTACACGGCTGCATTATTATCACCGGTCTGCACTTTTCTTTTTATCTATCTCGTCTGCGTTCCGTCAGACATTCCTCCGAGGCAATTGCCCAACAGATCCGAGCCCGCTTTCTTAAGAAGCTGCCCGGTGTCTACCTGTCTACATGTACTGAGGCTATTTTGTATCAAGGTAACCCGAACCTATCGTGCACGAACCGTGCACTCGCGCACGCATCTGAATTGACATATCCTGTTTCCCGCTACGAAATGCGTTGGCATTGACGTGGCGCTCGTGGCTTTTACCTTCGAAGGCTGACAAGCCAACGACGTTCGTCAAAACGTCTTTGCATTCGGGCCGCGGCACGCCCTCGCGTTTCCTTCGCTCGACGCGTTGTCACGATTTGCGAGGACAAATCGATTGGATAATTCCCGGTTGGGAATTAATTGTGAGGTGTATCTTGTTGCGCATCGCGGGACGCACGATTCGGAAATTGAATCGTTTGAGGGATACCGGTTTTATTTTTCGCTGGTGTAGCATTAGGGATAGTTTGGCGCGGTGCTATGGTAATATTTCGGCCACGTCACCGCGGAGCTTCATTAATATTTTCGCCGCTCGTACATGCACGTACGTAGTACTCGCAAATTGAGCGGTAAAATCGCGGTCCGCTCGGAAATGTTTTCTCACAAATTATCCCATTACAATCGTTATTAAACAGAGTAATGGGCGCACGTTGAAAGTATTCGCGCGAATGCACTTGAGGGTCGTTCTGAATTTAATTGCAACACAGTGCATTCCCGTGCAATTTCGCGTTCTAGCGGCCGGTCTAATAACTCGTGTATCGCTGCGCTTAATAAATTATCGTGCACGTCAATTTTGCAAAGCTTCAGAATAGGCACGCTGAAAACGAATAATTAGAATAATGGACAATTGAAGCTACAACTTGTTTAACTCGGGGTATCGTTATTACAGACCGTTGTATCTTTTTTTTTGTTTTCGCGAACGCGTTTACATTTGAGAATCTTCGAAACTTCCGGGTACATATTTACCGGGATAAAATATTTTCACAGGAATTACCGTAGAACGCTGCGCAAGCAGTCGCATTAAAAACAATCTCTGCATGCTCACCTGCTTCGGTTATGCCAGGTCTCGTAAAAGGAAAAGTCACGTTTAAAACGCGTTTCCCCCCATTAATGGCTCGCATGAACTGCATTTTGCGTACCGTGACAAAATTGGACGACAAGACATCTTAAAATAGGTGAGAGATATTTTTAGTTGTGATTTAACGGAGACATTCTTGCGGTGTATTGCGAATACCTTCGTATAAAAAAAAGAAGAAGAAGAAGTAGCAACCGATGGCGCAGTTTATTCTTATTTAAACAAGTAACTGTTTACTGTACTTGCGCTAGTAATATATCGTAGTATTTACTTTACAAAGTATTCCATTTAATAAGAAATTTAATAAGAAATATTCTATTCAAGTTTCTATTTCGACGTGTATTTCGACGTAACGAAACCAGGAACACGATCTATATAGTAATTGTATGTACAAGCTATATAGATTTACCATTCCATTCAGTATCAGCTGACAAAGGTATCGGTATACAAGGCTGAACTGTAACGGTAATATCAATAACTGAAATAATATTTGTCACATACTACTGTACCGGTTAAAAGGTTTTTCTATCGTTCATGATATTAGATCGCACCGTAAGTAATACGAGTACTATGACAAAGTTCATACTTGAATATATAATTTTTCTGAACAGAATGTAGTAGCGTCGTGTTTGACGTACAGTATCGATAAGTATGATTCTTCGCCCTTCGAAACGAACGAAAGTCGATCGAAAAAGGATTATTATTTTATTTTTAATCAACTTCAGACAATTTTATGCGTTTCTCAACTTTTTCTTTTATGGATTTAATCTGCTCGATTTGTAATTGATTTGCCGATATGGATTTTTTTATAAATTTCCATATCGCGATCATTGTAACCTGTGGGTGGCGAATCTCGTACAGAATTGTTTCGATCAGTTCGTTGCACGGCGAGCCAGATAGCTCGCGAAAATATTTCAGCCGCGATAACATGTGTCGATTTGGCTTTCACCGAGGTTAGTAAGTGCAAGTGTAACGCACAGATAGGTCGCGTGTTACCTCTTGCTGCATTCCCAGCCGTGAGCCATTATATCTCTTGTCCTCGGGCGACTTCTTTCCCTACAGTAGTATGGGTCCCATGCAACAGACGCGATGCAGTATCGCGTTTGTAAACGTGTACAGTGTAATTGTAAACATAGAATACTAAACGAAACACTCGTTCCTACTTTCGGCTTCAATTCGTTTATGGAGAACGAAGTGATGAGTAAATATCAAAATGGATGATACTCGTGATACTAAATTATTATAGAACACTTAATTTTAGTTACTTAGAAGTAATAATCTCGAACGATTATGTTATATATTATTTAATTAAAAATTCTACTCGATTACCTGTCGCTCTATGATAGAGTTAAATAATAGTGATCGTATATTCGTTATTTATTATTACTTGCGAAATCAGTGAGCTGAAATTATCTAGTGGAAGAGCGAAGATTAATAAATACAGGGGCTTAAGTATACCGCACGTCTAAACGAAACATGTTTAATTCTGAAATTTATTAACCGTCTCATGTATGTAATCTCGGCTGCAATTTCGAAGTCCGTTTCTCATATTATACGATAATACGAAATACGAGACACCGTAGAACTATTTTCACCCTCTTACAAAAAATTCGATGAATTTTATCAAAAATCGAGACAAGAATAACAGTCACCTCACAATCACTTTGAATTCAAAACTGGAGGAAAAATGTTAATCGTCACAGAACTGTTGTACGGAAAATCGAACAAAACATACGAAAATGCTAAACCATCATTTTCCAATAAAGCTTTACTCTTAATCAAATGAAAGTGCGATTCAATTTCCTTACTTTTATTTTAATTTTTAAAAATGCCTTATCCCTGACGCATTTACAATTTCCATAACAAGGACACGGACTTTTATTGGCGTCGCTGCAGAAAATAAAATTCAACTTTCTAATTGTTCTCGTTTGGAACCTCGACCGTCGGGTATTCCATCGTTGCTCCCCTTTATCTCGGCCAGATTTGTCGTGTTTTATTAGCAGCCGGCCGCACAGGGATCGCGAGGGAACCTTTCTTTTCATTTCACGATTAGAAGATTTAATCGTGACTGCACATGCAGCCAATAACGCCGCTCACTCGCTCTCGTTTACGTGCAACAACGCTTGGGCGCAAAGGCACGCGTAGGCAGTTCGAATCTCGTAATTGCGGGGAAACGATGCAATCGCATTATGCCTCGTTGAAACTGACAGAATCATGGTCTGTCGCGGCGAAACGCCGACTCGTGAATCTTCGGCCAGATATGGGTTTAATAAATCGATCGGTCTGTTGGGCAAAGTGTTCGCGAAGTAGCAGAAACGATTTGTATTGTATCCATGCTGCACTGAATGTTTCGCGCGAATCGAACAATCAGTATCCGTGAAACAATTGGAAATTTGTATTGCAAAGGTAAAATGAAATAGGACTAAATGGTATTGTTCCACTGATTGATAGTAAACGCTGAGACGCGTTAGGTCTGTTACAAAATCAAAGGGCTTATGGGCGAAATAATAAGGTAAAATGAAACTTGTCAATCTGACTGTTATACGCAAAATCGTAGAATAGATTTTTAAAGTAAAAGAATTAAAAATCATCACCGTCAATTCCAATTTCCTCGCGTTTCATAATAAATGAGATTTTTTATAAAGTGTCTGTCATTAATGTCTTGCACTTTACTGCATTTGCACCGCTATATTTTTGTTTAGTGTACACAGTTTATGCCTTGAAATTTGTCCCTCCAAGGAAGTTTTATAACTGCTTCTGCGCTGCACCGAGAGTGTTTTTATATAATTTAATGTATTATGATTACATAAGACACCTTTTAGGGAACGCAGCCCCAGTTGATCTTCATCTTTTTCGGCTCGCAATAAATACAAGCTTAATTTATATTCTCGACAGGCCATACTTTGCCATTTATTCGTCAAGTATCGAGGTTACCCGTAAGCCCCCTTGTATTCTCATTCTGCACAATTTTAATTACGTAACATAGTTGTATGAATACGGAATTTAAATAAAACACGGCAGGAACACTGCAGTACCGCAGCAATGTTAAATGAGAAGCAAACCTGTTGAAACCTCCTTGTTTCATTGGCCATTGCGAATTGTCTTACGCAGCGGCATCTTAAAACCCACTGATCACCCTTTGTATTATAAGTAGATACAGCTTCTGGGCTGAGTATCAAGACCTGTCCCCTTGTTATCGACTTCCTATTAATAATTCATCAACCCACCGGTTGTTGCGTTTCTATCGTGAAACAGACCGAACGCTATAATTGTATTGCCTAACCCAAGAAAATCTCTCTGTATTAATTTTACAAAATGCCTCCCTCAGCGTAGCAGAGTCTCCGAATTTCACGTACATCTGCATCGTTGTTTCTTGAAAATGCTAAGCAAATACGGCGGCAGCGCGATTTATTTCAAGGTTCTGCAAACCACGAGTTACAACAGTCCTCCATTGTCTTATCCGCGTTGATAAACAAAAGGAGATCAGGCTTTCTATGGTTTGTAAACGGTGTGCTCTCGTTACACGTTCTCACGACTCCACTTCAGAAGGTTGAGCTTTTATTCCGTCGTGATAAATTAGTATCAGCGGCTCAATGTCCCGTGCGCGTTGCAGAAACACCGCCTGGAACTTCGTATCGGGCTCTGATTTTTATTCCATTGATTCGGAAAGTGTCGCACAGTGTCGCACGGATACCATAGTTCCGCGACAAATGTTTAACAGCTGTTCAAGATCGGTCGGCGAATTGCGGAAATATATCCCCGGTTGTTTCGGTCGCAAGATTCAGCTTTCGAATTTTCACGGGCGCAACGTAACTAGATAATATCATGTTCACAGTCTCCCAAAGGAAATTGCTCGATGAACGTTTGACGATGATAGTTTAGTACAATCCTGTGGGAACACGGATTAGATGGATAGTGAAAGTCCTGTAACGGTTTCTCGTATCGAAGTTCCTGCTTTCTCCAGACCTCGAGGATGTCGGGTGGTGGTCTTGTAACAGTTGCACAAGATCACGCCTTGATTCGGCTAACCCGAAGTTCGAAAGATGTAATTACACGTTTGCACGCGCCTTTTAAAGTGGAACAGAACGGTCGCCGAGGCGAAACGCCGATGTGAGAGAAATATCGCGAAACAACGGGTTCACCTGCGGCGTTCGATATACTTTGTAATGACAGATCGGTTGATTTAATATTGGGTCACAATTAAGGTCGTAATCGGGCAAGGCAGCGGGCGATAATTGCGTTATTAAGGATCGTATTTTACGTCCCGGGCTTCGACCGTGTTCGACGTCGCTTCTTTTAATTTCGCGAGACTCTTCTCGATCTTCGATGCGAATTGAATATAAAGCAAGAGTAAGCACGATGCTTGAGTTACGATTCCTCGATTGTGCACCGCGGATTAATAATTTGCAATCGTCCGCCTTGCAACCGAATGAATGAGTTTTTTTTTTGTTCAATTAGTAAAACGCATAAATTGCTTGGGTAGCGGGGTAACGATACTTTGTTCGAAACAATCGGAGCGTCTATACATTGGCACAGATTCGCGAGAAATTGTGCGTTTTTCCCAAATTTCTCAGAATTCGACTAATCTTCGAACACTTTGAACCACCTGTTACCACCTGTTCCATCTGTTACCATTAAAATCTGCAGCAAAATCAACAAACAGGAGTATTTGTTCAAACGAATAAATCAATGTAAATCCCGTCGCTACCGACACACCCGCCATTCAACCCATCTATTGAAATATAAAATAATTATCCTTCTTCCCAAAAATTCGAACGTATTCCATGTACCTGCCGACCAAGTATTAAACTAATCCATTCATAACGTTCGTTTACTCCCGTTTAGTTTCTCGATAGATCACCATCGTTCCAAATATGGGGGGAGACAGCCAGCCCGTCACATTAAACGCTGGTTAAACCGCGTATGTACACGACATGTCGTAACAGACTAATATAGACACGCGGTGAGAGGTGAATCGAACCAGACACAAACAAACCCTCGCCCCAAGCGATTAAATATAAAGACTTTTCCTTGTGTCGTTCCAATTCCATCGGATCGAGTCGAGCGTTCCTCTTCCTGATAAAGCCGTCGAATTCGTAGAAATTTATCTGAACGACACTTACAACGAGCCGCGTAGCAAATTATAGGTGTAATCGAAGACGCTGGTCCTTCCTGGCCCGTTGAGGATCAACGCGCAGTCATCGCCGTCTGCATAAGCCTCGGCCGGTTGATACTGCAGGCCGTTGCAGCTATCGTTGTTTCGCCAGGTGACTAGTAGCAGCAGGAGCCCGATTATCGCGGATCGTGTCCGTCCTATCACGGATCTGCAACATTACAATAGCGACGATTACGCTACACCGTCATTGCGCTAATATCGGGAGTGAGTCGGGAGTGAATCGCGACGGAATATTCGGCGGGGCGAAATCGGTTGTCGCTGGTGCTGTACCTGACGGGAAACCACTCTGTTTCGTGCCACTCTTGCGATTATACAAGATCGACGTTTCGTTCGAAAGATTGGCGCAGGATATCTTTTTTTTTTCGCGTTGCGTCAATCGTTGGAGAGTTTAGCGAGTACAGCGCGGCTTTATCTCGGCTGGACACATTTCTGTTCATCGGGCTTCTTGATTCGGGAATCAATTATCTTAATTGCAAAACGGATGCAAACAGCCTAGTTCTTCGTGCTATTCCGTCATCGCTTCGTTCACGTTTCCGGATAACGCGTCCGCCTTGGACACCGAGTTGGAGGCGGTTCAGCGTCGATTTATTGTCGCCGTCAAGCATATAACTGTAACCGCGTTATATTTTCTCGTTCGTTCGAGGGAAATTATGCACGCGCGTGTCTCCGCTATATTCTAATCGCGAGTCGCTGAGGCCGTTCACCTTTTATTTTAAAACCGCGACAATTACCGGCCGGATTAAAGTGTCTTTCTTAGGTTGCTGGTCGAACGGGTTAGATGTTACGTTTGGATTGAATTGCAGTTGATTTCGTTAGCGCAAGATCGTCAGTACGGTTGATTCGCTCGCTTGTATAAGTAATGGTTTATGCCGCAGATTTGAGTTTATTTTTTTTTTTCATAGACAATTTTAATACATGAATGTAAATCAATAGTTGAATTGCTGAATTGTTTGGCGTGTATTTGCATTATTATTATCAATATCTATTGCACTTTATTGAACGTAAATCGAAAATAAGTTTGGCATGGGTAACAAATTCGAATGTTGAAGACATAAGAAATCAGGAACCGGTTATTTTGTCCAAGGCGATGGTTTCTAGAATTACGTTCATTTAAAGTATTTATAGGTTGTTCATTGATTCGATTCTAAAATAATTACTTTGGAGGAAACATAGTCATTTTACAACGCAACAGAAGAAACGAAATTTGTATTCCAAATTGTTGCGATTAGATAAGTATCCCATTGTTCTATCGTGTAAGGGAAATATTAATTAATCAACCGAAGACTGATTAATTATTAGCCAACGAGACAATAGGAATCGGCATTATGCAACGGTTCAGTTTACCAACTGAAACACCAAGTTTAGAAACTCAGTTTGCTCATTACTAATTTGAGGCGTCGGATAATGGAAAGGAAGCGAACTTGCGCTCTATCCTGCAGCGATCAATCAGACCCGATACAATCTATTTTTCTTTTTTCTCACTCTTGCGGCAAACAAAAAACTCATCAGCATACACTGACAATCACCTCGCACGAAGTAGTAACACTTTATACGAAGAATTTATATAATTGCCGCGGCGCTTTCCATCGATCACCCGATTGCACAATAAACGGAAACAAAAGAAACGTGAACGAGGGTGAACCGACTATCAGATGATTGGAGGATGGCGTCCGTCAGACCAGGCAATTGTTTTTATTTTTATTCCCTTTGCTTCATGAATGTGGAAACGAAATCGTGACGACCAGGCCCACCTTGGATTTTATCGTAACGAGCAAGTGCATGCTCGCCTCTTTCCAAACAATTCATGAACGCAATGCGGAGAGACTAAATGATAGCATGCGAAATGCTTATTCCCTGTACCATAACGGAGGAATTACACGAGAGATAAAGGATATAAAACGCGCTGTTACTTCGGCATGCCACGCTTATTATTCACATTCTCACGTGACGATCAAGCTTGAAACATTGAAAAGTTCTTTCTCCAAGGCGCATGAAATGAAAAAGCTAGAATTTAGCTTCGAGCGGATCGTGTCTCCGGCGTTTACCATCTCGTATAATTTAATTATCCTCGTCTCTGAAATCGCTCAAGCGAACGGGTGCAATTGACTTCAATTTATCCCAATCCAACGATCTATCGATTAATGCAAACGAAAGTATGTTTGAAATTCTAATCGGATAAGGGGGAACGATTTCAAGTGTCTTTTTCCCCCTGATCACCTTGCGGTGCTCCGTACTCCGCTCACGGAGGAAATCGCCGATACAAACCGGTCGCGAAGCGTTCGATTTCATAAGGCCTATTAACCAATTGCCTCCAGTCAATGACTCTGACTGCTCTCGAGCCGATACGATTCGAAGAATCCCTCCGTGATACGCATCGAAACGCCATAAATCTCGCGACAGCCGGCTTGGATAGATTGGTCTAGAATCTGACGAATTCGAGGCTTGTGTCGGCACCGTTTTTTCCCATCGGTGCGTTTCTTAAAACAATGCAAGACGTAACGCGTTACAGATTCCTCGGGTATAACGTGGACGCAGGAAAATGTTTGTTGAAAGACGAGTCTTTCGAACGTGCGCGACAGAATTCGATTAGAGTGAAGAGCGACCGCTGAATAATTCATGATAGAATGTAGAAACGATTTTCTTCCTTAATAAATGTTTTTGTTGCACAGAATGCAACAACATCGATTTATATAGAAATAGTTCAGAACTTTCGAACGGTGGATCGACTGTGCTGTTTCCTCACCCACTCGCGGAGAGGTACAATCAAGAATCATTATGAAATGACTAATATGCCTTGTCAATGATGGTTCAACGGTTGCAGCGTAATCGAGCAAAATCACAATTGTCTAATGTCTGTAAATAACGGCACGGAACGAAAGCATTGTGAAAACGAACGGGTAACGTTTCGAATCGAATTTCTCAAGCGCGACGTTAAATAAAGTGTGAACTAATACACTCGCCGAGCACATCGTCGGTAACGCGAAATCGGCCCGATAATAACGATGATAATAATAATAATAATAATAGTGGGACAATGCTCGCCGCAGCAATCATTTTTATGGCGATACTGGAATACTTTTCACGGATGGTGAATGCCAATCGAGTTGCGAATCGATCATTTCTTCGACTTTTCGCAGTTATCGCGCCGAATTACGCGAATCGTCCCGGTATTCTAACCGCGTAACGCCGAGAAATCGGATCGAGGAACGCAAGTAACCGTACTGCGTGCCGGAAGCCGGCGAAAGCTGAAAAAAAATTGGAAAGAAATGGGTCCGAAGAAAAAATACGAAACCGCAGGCATTGGAACTGAACACAGTGTGAACGTAATAAGAGTTACGTTCTCGGCGACGAATCGGCATCGAGAGATACATTCGGCAACAAATACCTTTTGCAACATTCATTTTTGTATTCCGGAATACAGTATTTTACGCAAGCATTCTCGACCCAAAAGGAACTATCGTCGATTTCATTAATTAATCGATAACTGCGGCGTGCGCTCGAAAGAAACATAGCAAATGGATCATCCACATCTTTTTTATACCGAAACAATCGACCAGAAATCCAATCAATCGTACGCGTATTTTCCCTGTCCAAACATTGTTTCTCGTTGCCGCTATTCGATCCTCGCCCCGCATTCTGTTTTGCTAATTACAGAAGAAAGCATCTGGCCGTGATCACCAGTGAAAGTGCATATTATTGCACAGATGTACACGGATGTGTGAACGCGAAAGTGCATCGAATCGTAGTGAAAAAGCAGAATCCTCGTGAATTTTCATTTCCTACGGGGAGTCGATAGGTCTGTCGGGTCGTTCAGGTATGCGTACGAAACGTGATTAAGATAAGGCTACCGGCAGATCGATCGGAATAAAGATCGTGAATTACTTTCTCGTTGCGTTTACTGCGGATCCACCTTTCACTTTTCTCGCCGTTCGATGTAACGACTGATTGAATTCGATATTGCTTTTACCTGATGAGCTCCGCGCCCGACAGGAGCTGCGGTATCAGTTTGCGCCGGTGGTTTTTCGTCGATAGGAATCGTTATAAATCGACTCCCACAAGCATGTTCAAATTCGTTGCGGTGAACACGAGTTCAGCGAAGGAACAATGGTTATGTCATCGATGGATTGTAAAAAAGGGATCCGCTGTAATTTCAGTAGTTGCAGATAGCAATCGCTAATAATTAGTTGCAATAATTGGTTACGAATCTTTTGATATTGCCAGTATTATTGACTGCATACGAATATATTGAGCCATCGCAGAAATGTCTAATCATACCAGAAAAGTTGCCAAAATTGCAGTGTCTATTCCAAAATATTTTCGAATCCGTCGTCGACGTCGTTCAACACTTATTTTCCCGCACGTCGGCAATAAACATTCAACATCCGAAAACACTTCAGCATAAACGACCCTTTAATTGCAGTAATAGATTACGTCACAGCGAACTTTTCGAGTGCACTAGGTAATCGTTCCGCCGCATGTTTCATTATGCGTGCATTGCGAAACGCGGAGCCTTAAACGTGGATGCACGAAGGTATCTTTTTATCGCCACCCGGTTTCCCCGAATGGCATTCCGACTCGGCCAACCGCCATCGGTTATATCATAATTGCGAATAAATTTTCACCCCTTTGACCATCGTACACCGATCCGAATCTGGCTGACTATCCGTTCGAACAAAGGTACACAGCCCAAGACTAACAATGCTGAAGTGTCGCAAACTGTTTTCCCAAAAAATTGAACCGGATCTCAATTGCATTTTACTTTTCTCGTTAATTAAATCGTACGGGAGGTTGCGGGGGGGGGGGGGGGGCGAATGCTTTGCCCCCATAAAGACACATTCTACAAAAACTTCTTAACAATAACTCACCCGTGCATTCTGACACCACGTGCTCCACGTTGCTGAATGCTCCCCAGACAGAACTCTCGATCGCGCGAAACAGATAACCGTACAGATGGATCGTTGCTCGGTGACGTGGTACGCGAGCGACACTTTCGGCGAACACTTCCCTTCCAATCGCGACTCGTCGACGGGTCGAATAATCTCCGTCGATACGGTCGACAACAAGAGAAATAAACCCCCCGGGGAAAAACGATAATAATAATAATCCGAGCAGAGTCACGGCGAATAGATGACAGAAGGCGGACGATGCTCTTGCTCCACGATAGTCGGACGAATTCGACGGTCCACCACTGTCGCAGACCGTACGTACGGCCGTTTAATAGCCAGTCACTTCTACTGGCTCCCCGGCTGTCCAGTACAGTCGGTGACCACTGACAGAATATGCAGCTCGGTGTTGAGTGATTGTCGGTTAGAGTCTTACTGACCGAGTGTCTCATATAATACGGTAACCTCACTCGTGAACCGTTGTGCACGCCGTGTATTTCTTTATCGGCTACGTGCAGTCCTTCCACGTGGTGGGGTGGAAAGCTCCCCAAAAGCGTGGATCTGTAACGGGAGCGGAGAGGTGGAAAACACGGGAGGGCGAGTATGTTACCTTACCTCGTGCTAACAACCTCCAGGTGAGAGAGAACATGAGACCAGTTAACGGACGAAGGAGAGGAAAAGGGGCAAAGGGGTGACGGTGCAAGAGGAGGAGGGGGCGTAGACTCACGTCCACGTTTGACTTTCCTTTCTCTAAACGAGCCGCCGCGCCGGCCGCTGCCCTCGATTCGACACATCGATTGTGTCTCTGAGCTCACCGAAATACGCCGGTGACGCCGAGACTCCCAGAAGAGCTCGACGAAATCGAGTTTTCGAGGAGTTTTGCAAACGGATCATCGAGTCTGTTCGTCCTTTCTATTCTTTTCGTGGCGCGGACGAGTAGGGTGCAGTGGAAGGGCGAGACGTGGGCGGTCAGGCGAGGTCGGGGGTGGTTTGCTCGATTCGATGGCTCGACATTTGATGGATATTTTGTTGCACTGCTGCGGATGGTTGTTGGTACGTGCGAAAGTACAGTACTGTACGCGTGCGAATAAGTGTACCAGTCTTTCCCCCCCCTTTTTTTTGCGAACGTTTACTCTGGTCGCATTCTTGCGCGATTGAATTATTAAGTTCATTTAAGTTGGTTGATAAAATGAAGTCACTGCCATTGGGAGGACCTTCGTAACCGCAGAAATTTAACAGCCAATTATGCTTCACGGATTTCTTAAATAAACCACTTCGTTGTGCAGCAATCTAAGAGCTGTATAGTATTATACTTGAATTGTTGTTGCAATTTTATTCCGTAAATGCTTCCATGTATTTTAATAATTTTATTTCGTTCTGTCCTGTTTAATTACAGTTCACCCATTGTCCAAAAAATTAGCCGTTCCTTCAGCGATACCCAATTACTATTACGATAGAATTGCACGTTTCACATTCGTATAAGTAATACATTAAGGGAAGAAAAAAAAACTCACGAGGCTTATAAATATGGCAAGACGTTGGATGCGGAAAGTATGCGCGTTATAGCGGATTCTGTCACGAGGGTAATTTAACGCAGAGGTAATCAAGGGGAAAAGACCTTCGAAGCGCAAGATCAAGCGGTATGAAGTCCTTTTATGAGTGAATTATACGATGCTAAAAGGATATTCGATTTTCGTTATATAAGGGACACACACGCACTACACTTAAGCTTCATTGCGTAAGATTATGAAAGTCGTGAGAATTTGAACAGCGAACGGATACATTGTAATTGATTGCATAAGTGAGACAGATTCTTCGATGTCTAATGCAGGTTTCAAGAGATTAGGGTGGATCCGTGATTATCTTGGGGCAATTAGTCGGTAGTCTGTTATTATGTCTCGCCTTGCACACGTCTAGATTGTGGGCGTCGATAGTGTCCACGGTATTGAGAAAGATTTAGTGGGAAGAAAATGGGTTGACCGTGAAGAAAATTTTGTCCTAATGGGATGTCTTTTATCTCGGTCTTCGCTGTGGTTCGCTGGCAACTGTTTCTTAATAAATAGATTAGAATAGAAACTTCTTGAATATATCGCTAAGTTGATCCTGTCAAGTGAAAAATTCGACGCTTATGACATATGACGTTCACTGTTAGTTTAAAAAAGTTCTTTTCGTTTATAAAATTGGCGGTCCAAATCTAATTGTCATAGTACATTGTCGTTAAAATAATAATTCGCAAGATAGCAATTTGCAAGCATATACCTGATAATAATTATATAATATCGTAGCCAATAATTTCTCGCGGTTTATATTCTGTAATTACGGTGTCCAATTAAGCACATCAAACACATCGCGTAATTAAAGGGATCAGTTAATATCGGTTTGCCGATCGAACAAGCCTATGCACGTCAACATAACTATTTAAACGTAATGCTGAAGCCAATTTCATAAATTAAACATTTGTGAATGATCTGTGAACTGAAAGATCGGTTACAATTATTCATTTCTCTTCTCGCTATCGCGAAATTTTAAACCGGCCATCATTTTTCACGCTCGTTCGACATCTTGGATCGTGAACAACACGCAACGCCTGTGTCACTCTAGTCCATTAAATTAAACGGCACTCTGTCACCTCTATCGAAATCCGATTTCACTCTTCCAGACGCTAAGAAAATAAGAAATAAAAGGAAGCAAATGGAGAGTAGAGCGATCATTGAGGAACGATCCGACAGATTCGATCGCCCGAAGATCTGTTCGTCTTTCATTATGATATAAGATTTGCTGGCGTGCTCTTTGCGAGAAAAAGTTTGAAAGGCACGTAACAAACGTATCGATCTCGATGGCGCAAGCCGCGCGAGTATCATTGGTTTCAGCTTCGACTCAAATCGCGGCGCGTAAAAAGTTTGATTAATCAGAGCATTCCGTTGGATTTCACGGGGATGCGCGCGGCAATAGGCGTGCATTAGACGGTTATTGCGAATCGTAGAAAGCGACGTGACGAGTACAAATCGTAAACGTTCGTCGGCTTGGATCATCGGGTGGCAGCGTCGATCGATCATACGGTAACAACGAAAGCGAGTCGGGGTTTATCCTTTGCACGAACGAGTCGCGGGACAAATCCACCGCGACGGAATCACGTGGTTTCCAGTTTTTTTTTATTTCGCCCCTTGAGCACGCCGCGAAAACTCTTCCTGCTTCCGGATTTTTCATTGCCCTCTGAAGAAACGAACTTTCCTGTGAACGCCGCTGTAATGCACCGTTTTCTCTGTTCCGTTGCACGGAACGACGTGTCGTTTCACTCGTGATCTGCTATCGGCGAGTCGCAGGACCATTTCGGCACAAATTATTGGTAATTCAATTTCGTAACGATACGCGATTGTACGAGAGGGCTTGATTTATATTTTTTAGAGGAAATCGTGGAAATAATAAAATCTCGAAAAATACTTGCTTCGTTTATTTTAGTTCTTCGTTACTATGACCGATTGTCTTGTAAATAAAACAACCGTATATTATCTGCATTATTACTGCGGATTACAAGTAATAAGGAAATATTGGTACCTTGATTTTGCAACATTATTGCCACACCATCGTGAAGGAACAAATATAAGTACGAAGGGATCAATGTTTCCAGCTCGTCGCGCGAAGAAAGAAATGTTTGAAATTGAAGTAACTCGTACGATACGCTCACGGCGTAAGGGAATAACGTAAGGAAATGCAAACAATATGTCTTCCTATATACACAAGCTACACCAATCAGTCAGAAGCAGAAGATAAAAGCGCGTAGTGTGATCTATTGCCGTAGAGATCAGCAGGAATTGACCCCGTCGTGTTGGCGAAGTAAAAGCCATCTGATCGCCGGTGTAGATCTGTTGCTTTAAATGCAAGACCATCGCGTGGCAGAAAAATGTGAATCAAGTGCAATTATGTCGTAGATCTTCTCCGGGCTTAGCATTCTCTTTGCGTCGTCGGAGGGAGGAAACTTTTTTATCGGAGCTCGTATCAGAATCGATGCGCGAAGGGTTGTTATCATTGATTACGGCGTCCCGTTTCTCTTCATCGCGTTCAATTTTTCTCCCCTTTTCCATGGCACCGGGCTTCGTTTCGGGGCGAGATCGCACGGGCAAACAAAGTGAAGTGAATTGCACGGGGATAAAATAAAAGGTGCAGGCGCGAGGTAACGTTTATCGTTACGTTCGTGCCGACGTTATCGTAAATCGAGACTCGTTGCAACGATTTCATCAGAATTTGATTATGCATTGCACGCGAGTATTATTTGTACGTGGTTGAAGAGACGTCATTTGCAGGTAATTCTATTTTGTTCGCTTTTCTGTGCAATATATTTATACTTCAGCTCCCTCGTTGATTCTTAATTAGACGAAAATCAGCGGAAAATGAAACTGTGTCTACGATTCATAAATTCCTTTCGCTACATTGGCAAAGCCGCTTGTTGAACTTATTATTTAAATATCGGCGGAGAACGGCTACCGAGTGTTCCGATTAAATATTCTTGTTTGCCCGTAACATAAGTGGGGACATGCAAATTATGAAGGATCGATATAGGATCGAGTTCAGAAGTTTACTTAATTGTAGTAAGCTTGTTTGCAACGAAACTTGTATCACTGGCGACAGTTGAGAGTGCATACAATCGCATTCTGTGCACGCTGACGTAACTCTTATCGGAGTATTCGTCAGCCGAATTTTAGTTCACGGGTGTTGAGCGATATTAACAGTACTGGCATTTCTCTGACTCTTATCCTGTACGGTCGCGTTAAAAAATCTAAAACTTTCTAAACAACGGTTCGAGCTCATCCACGTGAACAGTTGTTTTCGTTGCAGTCGCGTACCCTTTTTACCAATCTGCGTGTGTACTGCGTGTACACGTATTTGGAAAACAAGGTTGTAAAAGAAGTGTACCATTGCCTTTGGAGTGCAACCTGACCGAGCGTGTGCTGAATATTTCCATCGTATCGTCAGACGTCGTCGATGAGTCTCGCACTTAATCGCATATTCGGAACAATTAAAACGATTTCAGCAATCGTGGGTAACCGCTGCCGAAAGGCGAGTGTCGACAAACGAAAAAACGATTCAAGACAAACTTTATACCTGTGCTCCACTGTGCGTGGTATATCGTGTGAAACGCAATTGAACCGCGAGGCGATACTTACAACATTGACAAGCGCATTCATAATTTGGCGTACCTGTTTCGTTACATAATAATCACGGCCATTTTTTCAGCCTGCGCTTACTGTAAATGTCAGACCAGCACGGCGACTGTGCGATAAAGAAAACAGGTACGTTTCAATGGTAACGTAAGAAGGAACGAATTTGAAGAAACGATCAATTAGGCTGCACAGGTATTTTTATGTGGATGCCCAGTGAATGTATACTATCGGTCGCGGTAGAATGCGAAGGTCTTTGCAAATTTAGGAGAGTAAAGTAAACGAAAAGGAGAATAAAACATTTGACGCTGTAGACCGCTCTAAATAAGATTTTTGTATAATTTGAAATTAACGATCAATTATTTTCTTTAACGGTTGCTTTGGCATATTTTGCAGCATATCTCACGTGTACTCTTTATTGGAAGGAGTTACAGCTTACCTTTCTACCCATCTCATCTCATGATATAATTACTATATAAAAAAGGTTACTCTATCGTATGTACCCGTTTTTCATATTAGTAGCTCATTAAAATTGTTAAATGGATTATTTCCTATTAACACACACACACACACACACAAGCACGTATGTGTACTCAGTCTTTAAAATTTTTTACGTGCTATGTAACTCTAATGCCGGCGGCTCACTTTCCATTTCAAATGCGATGAATTGCCAACAAAAAAATTGCACATCAATCTTTCGGAAGTCATTGGAAAGGCGAGACTTCAATCTTCAAATCCGTCGCGATTTCGGCGATGAAAACAATTTCTTAGGATTCGCGCAGAGGTTTCAATTTGTGAAACATTCGGGAGAAGAAAACCTTCAGGTTTCCACCCCCCTACATAATATAAAAAAATTCTTGAATGAACGTGAACTTGGTTCGTTAAAGGAGAGGCATCTCGTTTTAAAATCAGCCCAGGTGGATTGTCGTGCGATTTTTGTTTCATAAAATTACATCAGTTCAAGATATCGAGAATCGAACTTCAATTTCGCACGCCAGTGTACAATGTAATGCGTACAGCATGCAATACCCGCGGCTATTGTTAACGTTAATGCTTCGCGACACGCGCACGGAGCGCCAAAGATTCTGCCTGTCATGAACCAGAGCAACCTGCGGGTAAAATCTGCAGGTGCACGCGACAAGTCGTATCGACGATACGCGTTATAGCGCATTATAGCACGATCGTTCGCATGTTCAACGACATCGACCGTTCCGCGATACGTTTCGACTTTCTACGTGTACTACAAATTGGTCATTTTCTTCCATCGTTTAAATCGCGCCGGCCAGAAATCGCGATACCCGGGCGTAATGTGACAGCGTACACGTCGACGTAATTACCTGATACTTCTCGTCGGTCATCCGTTTCTCTCCGACTCGTTTATTCTTATCTTCTATCCCCCCCTTAACCAGGAGTTATTAATTAGATCCTAATTGCGAGCATGCACGCGGATCACCGACAAATCGAGGACAATTATCTTTTCGACTGGTTGATGAAACGAACCGTTCAATTATAACGAGAGCATATTGCCGGTGATCATAAAAACGAGCTAAGTCTCAAATAAACGAACAATCGATTGAACGAAGTTGATAGTCGTTGAAGGAAGTTCGGTGCCTGTTTATTTTTAAAATTGTCAATAAAAAATCTGCGACATAAGGTAGGCAAATTTGGTGAATGAACGACCCATTACATTCGTTCTAAGACCTCTATGGAGATTTTATTCGAAGCGCAACCCCGTTATGGTAATACAATTTCTTTCCTCGTGGACAACGGTGATTTATATGCAGCCACGATTTCGACTGAGGTGAATCGAGAAAAAAACAGCACTTTCTCTGCGCATTCGGGATCCCCGAAAGTCGATTCGCGATGCTCCACGAGGTCGGCATAACGAGAACCTTCGCCGTAAGCTCAGGCTGCAGATTTCCTTGGACGATTCGTACCGCACCGGAATGGAACGCCAAATGCCACTGACATTCACTTTTCGTAACGTCGCTTTGCGTAAAAAAAGAAAAGAAATAAAGAAGAAGAAGAAAAGCGAGAAGGAAACGACACACGATGGACCGAATGAATCACGCGACATTCGCGTAAGTCCGCACCGTTTCTGGGACTGGGACCGAAAACATGTTGAGGAATTTTTGTGGGGGCGATTGTGCACAGGTGCAACAATATACAGTTTGAAGAACACCTGATGGTAGAACGCATTCGTACAGCAACGGTGCAAACATTGTAATTTAGTTACTAGAATGTTTTGTAAAGTTATTCGAATGGTTTATACATATTCTATTTTTACCTAGCTCGATATTTATGTTAGGAAAATATTATTATGTGATGCTTATCTGTGTTTTGGATAAAATAAGTTAAATCGTCGGATTGAAAGAAGTTGTTTTTTTTTTAAGAACACATAATCGACATTTGTTAATATTTTCTATATTTCCTGTATCATTCAATTATCAAGAATCAATTTAACTTGAAATTTTATTTTCCCGTAGAACAGGTAGTGATCAGTATTAGGAGATTTATCGTTTCACAGTAACCCCGTTTCGCAAACGGAGATTTAATAAGCCATCAGGATAATTGAATATTGTTTGCTTAAAAGTCTTAAGTATGATCGTGCTCAGCTTCTGCCGTTTAATAGACAGCAAGTTTTGCAGGCTTCCGCAACATGGTAGGAAAATTGCTTAAACCGATTGAGGTAACATTTGATCGTGTTACAACAGGTTGAATAGATCGGGCACGAAGTTCAGGTGTTCTCAGTTTTCCTCTTAACAATCTCACTGGTATTTTATAAGCTTCCATATTAAATATCCTGGTAACCTTAATATCTATTCAACAAGAAAACTTCCTTCCCCACTTCGCTTTAAGAATAACTACCCCAAAAATTAGTGACTATTCAAATTCCATCTAGCAAAAACTCCACTGAACTTGCAATCTTTCTTCCGTTGCAAGAATCGTTTCTCATCGAAATTTTTTATTAGCGACAAATAATGTAAAATCGGCGATTGCGTAACATCGAAGGCCACGCTTCGACTACCTTTGCACCCGAATGCTTGCCCACAGGTGATCGTCTGCGTTCGATAATCGACAGCGGCGTGTTAATGAAACTCCTCCACGTGATCCTACTTCCACGCCCATGGACTCTTGTATTCGCTCGAAAGAATACAAAACAACGAAAAAACGATAAATGGAGCAACATTGGGCAACCCGAAACGTCGCCCGGGGGCCCGAGTTTCGCTGATTCGAGTTTGATCGATCGGCCCAGTGGATCGAGAAAGTTACTCGAGTTTATAAATGATCGGTATCTAGGAACACGGCTGGTGGATCGTCTCTATTCAAATGCGCTCGACGTTCCCGCACAGAGAAACGAATTCGCGGCGAGTTATCGGCATCGTCCGCTTTGTGTTTAATTATTTATGCGTGCAACAAGACCGTCCGATATTTCTTGGTCGATTAATCACGATGAAAGGCGAGCTAGTCCGTTCAATGCTGGACCGTTACATACTCGGTCTATGCACCACAAGTCGAATAACAAAGGCTGATTAATAATGTCGAAGAGCGCGAAATGTGACGAGCCGAATCGTATGGTACCGTTTCTTGGCGTTCGATTCCGTCTTATTATTCTTAACGTACACTCGCGGCAGAAAAACTGTCATTAAAACGAATGATCATATTCGTTCGAACATCTTGCATAAAGTTGCCCACGCCGACCCGTAACAATCGCTGTACCAGCTCAAGGACCGTATTATCATATCTTGAAAATCCGCTCTCGTTTAATGTCTAATACCGTTCCGCGTGTAACCTCCTTTCTTGAAAGAAGGAAAAGAGAAACGGAGAAGAGAAAAAGGAAGGAACAAGAGATCGCGAAGAGTTACGTGACCGTACGCTCGTCTCGACCGATTTTCAGAAACGAAACTTGGCCGCAATGGTACGCGCGAAAGGTTTATCCTTGGCGGTCGGGGCGGCACCGGAAATTCCCTCGAAAAATGTTTTTTAAACAGGTTTGACCGGTGGTCACGCGGCGGTATACGTTACCGATCCGTACAAACGCGAGGGGGACGCGCGTCGTCGAACGCTTCGGATCCGGGACAATGATAAAATGCGATCGTGTGCGTGCCGCAATTGCAGTTGCACGCGTGCCTGCCCATCGGGCGATTCGTTTGCACGAGCGGTATCGGCAAATCGAAACGCGCGGCGGCGGCGAACGGCGGGGAAAGATGAAAATGAGAGGGGAAAGAAAAGGGGATGAATTTATGGGTCGCGTCGCGACGTAGCGGCAGGTTTGTCGCGATCTCATTGTGTCGAAGCTGTTTTTGAAGTTGCACGCTCTTTGAGACGGTGAAAGCGACACCGTGTCGCGCTCGTTACGAGACAAGACGACGGGACGCGTTTTATTGGGCCGATGTTGGATAAATGTGCGGTTGTCGCACGATGTATTCATTGGCTGCTTTTTTTCTGCGAGAGGGATTTCTCAGATATTTTCGGGACAGACGGGAATAGTGTTCGAGTATTTCTAATTTTTAATTCGAGGTGCCAATTTGTATTGTCGGCAAACTATTTGCCGTTGGGCGCTGTTCCTCTTTGTTTAACTGAAAATTACTTTGTTCGCGTAGTTTATGGCCGATGGCAATAGGCACGGGGCTACCTGCCTGTTCCGAAATTCGACGTTGAACCCAAAGTCCATCAGGACGAATGAAATATCGATGTCTGTACGATGCAATTAACGTTTCGCTTCACGTGTCAGAGTGCAACCGCTTCGATAGGACGGATAACGAATGGCCGATCCTTGTGACTTTGTCCGGATTCGTTTCTTCGTTCGTCCGCGTGGTTGGCTGTTCGCCATTCTTTATCGTAACGCATTTATCGAACGGAGAAGTTCGAAACTTGGTCCTCTGTCAATCGATATAACGACTGGTCCTTGACACGTCTTTCGTTGAGTTTCACGATAATTTCGACGTTCGTTCATTTGTCTTCTTGTAAATGGCTGTCCGAGTATGAAAGTAAACTCGATCGCCGCGAATCGATTTACGATTCGTTGCTCTTGCGAAATACAACTATTCGACAGACGGTGATTTTATTTTTTTTAACGTTCACGTTTAATTTACGGAGATTCGCGTGGGAGCGAGCTTGTGGAACGAATTGAACACCGTTACATATCATTTGATTGGAAGATCATTTTCGTGTACGTGGATTTTGATCAGTTTAGATTTGGTTAGTAAAATGAGCGATGCACCTGAAAAATGATATCAATCTCTGTGGAGTGGGCTGCTTAAAAATTATTTCGATTCTATACCGATAAACGGTGATGTAATATGGTAAATGATGATAACGTGTGTCGACAGTTTGGTTGAAGCACGTCGTTGCAGATATTCGTCGGTATTCTGGTTAAGTGAAAGTCGGACGGTGAATTTATAAAAACGTGCATTGTCTCAGGATCTGGCACGCGTGGCTAATTCTTCTCAATTTAGTCATCTCGTTAGTCATTTTGGGTAATCAACGACGAGGAAAAAGAATCCGGTCCAGCTGGTGGAAGCAATCGAACTGGTTGTCACTCGTTTCGCGATAACTTCAGCGAAGAATATTCTGAGACTCGTATGTTCACTTAAAGTTGTTCAAACGTCAATCATTCGTCATACTATAGTCGAAACGAGTAATATTGAAAAACAAATGAAATATATAATAGACACTACTCTCACCTGCTAATAATTATTCAATTAGAATACATCTATTTCCCGAAGACCTACTAACCACTGGTACGTTCTCGCCCGCTACACTGACGTACAACCCAAATCTAAAAATAATATTATTAAAATAATACTAATTTCTATCACTGTTCAAAAGCTATAATAAAAAGAAAAACTCGATACCTCCTGCCCCGTAGTATAGTTCTGTTCGCCAATAAACCTTAAAAAATTGCCCATAAAAATTACACAGACGGGCGGGAGCTGAATTCGGCGCAGCTATCGATCAGAGAAGAAAACGAAGCGAGATATCGCGGCGCTCTTATTGCGGTTACATAAAGCGGCAGACACTCGCACAATACGAAAATGCGCGTTTACGCGTGCGAACGGGCGTGCGGGTGTTTAATTCGAGGGAACGTGGAAAGATGTTGTGGCGGCAGGAAACGACGAAGAAAAAGGGAAAGGATTCCCCGGTCGATCGGTCGATCGACCGATGCAACAGAGGAACGGCGTCTCCGCTTGAACTCGTTTAGTATCTGTTTCGCGCCACATTTCCTTTGCGCTAATTGTCCGTCTAGCGGCGCGCTCAATCTAATCGATGGATTCATAAATATTGACGTACACCCGCCTCGAACAATTAATTACGTAATACTCATTGACGGCGTTTTACATAACGACGCGTGTTTCGTTCCTCTTCGGCTTTTTATTGTCCTTCGAACGTTAAACATCTCACTTTACGACTCTTCCTGGTGTCTGAGAAGGTGATATGCGACGCTCGCTCGATTTTCTACCATCCACGTGACTGGAGAGAAAATTATTTCCTCTGCGAACTAGATATTCCTCGCCGTTGTTTCTTGGAACGATCCCTTCCAGCAGAACTTGGATGGCTCAATAATTCACTTTGGCGAACGATCGTGTTTGAGGTTCCATGCGTGCAAAACACCCAACTTCCCCTCCCGTTATATGCAAAACGTGTATTTCCTTGCCCGAGCCGCGACACGCCCAGAAAATTTATAACGGGGCTCAGTTTCTTTCTTTTTCATTGAAACGAATCTACGATTACTCTTGAATTCTCACCTTGATATCATAATATCACACGCATTCACTTATTCGAACATATTTCTTCCCACTCCGAACGTCTATTAAATGTACAATGTACCAGTCGTTCTTGAAAATAATAAGGCCATCCATCCCGAACTCGTCGTGCGCCTATCATACATTGTGCACAATCGATCAGCCGTCGACTTCCACCAATTCGACGTGAATTAGACCGGCTCGTAAGTTAGTCCGTCGAATCTGACGGAGCATGTCGGATGACCGACCCTGATCGCGTGTTGGAAGAGGCGCATTCTACATAGCTCGTACCGTGGCGGATCGACTTTCTCTCGGAGTCACATGATGCTAAGTCACATGCGTTCCTGCGCAATCTTGCACCGAGATGCAAGGCCTGTGTGAGAGATCCCGCTTCCACGGGAGAATCGTGTTTTCCCTGACACACGTGTGTACAGGTGCACAGAGCCAGCCGTCCGTGCACGTAGATCGCCGAGAGGAGGTCGCAGACACACGGTGGATCGATCTAGTTCGCCAGAGCGAACGATCTTTCTTTTCGCCGGCCTGACGTTCGCCTTCCCTTTCACAGAAGTTGGCGACGAGAATAATAGGGTGGCCGGGGAAACGAGGTGTATCGGGAAGATGATTTGTAATGATTTGTATACGCCCCCCCCCCCTCATCCCCGATGTTGGATTATTTATAATATTCTCGGCGGTGCGGTAGCAGGTAATTCGGTATTACTTTGGCGGAGTTTGTTAACTGAACGGGTGGGACGGGAAGGAAAATATTGCACCCCGGCGGGAAAACGTGTCGCGAGGGTGAAATGTTCGTTTTGTGCGGCGCGAAATGTGTATGTGCCGATACTTGTATTATTGGAGCATTAACATTTTGTACGTTTTATGGTCGTTCTGAACGATGTCAGTCGATCGAAATTTATAAGCGAAGGGATCTGAATACCTTTGGGTGCGAGATACTCCGCTCGCCTGCGCGTATTTTCAACCGTGTTGAACGAATTTACTTCGCAATTACGAATTCTTCGATTTGCGGTCAATGAAGAAGGGGAAAAACGTTTCGACCAGGTTGAATTTTGTCAGTCTATGGGATGTGATAATTGCCGATTACGTAAACGATAATCGTTCGCATTATAACGAGTTGCGGGATCACGGTTAAATGTGTGACGTTTGCTTTCTCGTGCGATCGGCGCTTTCTATAATTGATTCGATATTAAATTACGCGGCCCGCTGCATCGGGGATGTAATTTACTAGCCATTAGCATACGCGAATTTATTTAAAGAAATTGTAATATAGTAATAAACGATTTTTAATATTTTAGTCCTCTTTGGTGGAATATGTTTGGGCTCCTTTGCACGTCTGATCGCATTATTTCACGGCAGTATATATTATAATTGATGAATTGAGTAATGTAAAAAGAGCGCATACAAATAATTCTGAACTACTATAATAACTGTAGATGTTTTGTGTTTAATTAGTGGCAGTGAAATAAAAGGGTACTAACATTTAAAGGGCCGTTTGTTCGATTAAAATCAAATACACCAGACAGATTTACTCGATTAAGTTTCGGTTTAGTACGACCGAAGAGTGTCAATGACAATTAACAGGTGGATTTATTTTCACAGATTGCCCTGGTCACCTTCGTTTCATTTTTATTGAGGATACATGCTCTGACTTCTGTTACTTTTCTGTTTGCGCATGACGTCACCGATTCGTGTGCAAAAGCACCTGTTTTCATTACAAAAACCTTCTCACTTGTCACTCGACCGGACCAACAAACTTGTTGCCGCTGAGTGGTCCAATAACGCCTGCGTATTAAAAGATTGAACGTCTTTTCACGCTGTCATCGTAACACTGTTTTGTTCCATGGATACTGTGCACGGATTTTATGTAAACATATGTTCAACAACCAGTTCAATTTAGTGAAAGTGGCGATCGATGGTTAATCGATTTCGAGGGCCGGCGAAATTATGCGACGCTGCGAACGGAAAACTGTGTTGGTTTTCATTATCAGCGGCAGCATGGAGTTATTTTGGTATACTTTTTGTTCTGATTTAACAATCTTCTATTCCATTTGTTATTGAAATTTCACATTACTTTCTCCGTCTTTTTTCTACATTCTCTCAATATCTACACGAAAATGTTTGAGAATTAAATCGCCATTGGCGAGTACACAGCATTTCCATATTCACATCCGATAATTTGTCACGCTTTGTCCATATTGCCCTCGTACTTCGATTACGTTCCCAAATGACACCGACCATTGTTCCAGAGGAGCTTTCTCCTCGAGCAGCAACAGCAAAAGGACGACGAGAGAAACACGAAATATGGATTGCATCGCGTTTATCGATGCATCGAACAATCAAAAGCTAAATGGTCCATTTATCTCAAAGAAGTGTACACGTATACTCTGTCACCCAAAAGATTATAAACCACCTGGGCATACTTGAAGTATAATATTGTAACTTTACGTTGCAAATGGAATAGATGTCCAAAGTAAACAAAAATCTATTCGAGCAAGCGAAATAATAATATCAAAGTAAAATGAAAAAAGTAATCATACTATTTCACAAAAAATAAGAAATTGAATCCTATCCATGGCTGAATCCATGGCTGAGATTACCTGGCCGTGTCATGTCCCAAGCAATTAATGCACGTTTTGCATACAATAGAAAGAAAAATTAGTTCCTCTGCTCGCGTGAAACCTTTGCTCAAAGATAATACAAGTGACAAAATGTTGACGATCCATCCTGAAACCATTTATCACGTCTAACGCATCGAACCTAGCGACCTAATTTCAATTCACAGCGGTACTGCCTCACTAGTCTTACCTGGTCGGGTCGTCTCGCCTGGCGTTACCCTACAACTGTAGAAATAGCATCAAACTTTTGGCCAGCTAGCGTATACACGTACGCACCTATATCTGCGTCGAACCGCAACGACAGAAGCTACTTACTCGCGTGCTCGCGTGAAAACGAGATCGAAGCCAGTGCTTGGAATAAGGCTGAACGCGAACGGGAGAGCAATCGGGATGGATTCATAAGGGAGAGAAGGGAATTTTAGTCCAACGTAGTGTTGCGTATTCTGACCCAGTTGTCCTCCGAACTGAGTAGTCAACGGTCCCAACATTTCCCACACCGTTTGATTGACAGACTCGTTCTGCGAACTATGATTTTCACCCTCACGTTTCGCGTATGTATTTTGAGTCGAGATTTCCGTCCGAACTTAATTCGTTCCGCGAACGGAATTCAGACGAATGGTTTCGGGGGTAATTGAGATTGGCAGGAATTTTCGTTGCGATTATCCTCCATGGAGCAGCAAGACTTTTTATTTCGTGAAACGTGTACGGTGAAACGTTGATTCGTCTGTACAAAATTGATATTACACCGAGGGCTGTGGAAAAAAGAAAATCGGCAATATTGATAATCAGGAGCCACAGTGTTAATTGCGAGATCTGTCATTGTTACTTTTATTCCGGGAATGTAACTTTCGAGTCGCGTGAAAATCCGCCAGAAATATATGATTCCTCTCACTCATTGTTAGAAATTCAACCGGAACGAAGATCTAAATCTCCGCCGCTACCTGACATGTTTACGCAAAGCTCATGAGAAAAATGTTTGCGCTCCCGGTCATTTCTACTCCTCGGCCAGAGAAAGTGGATCGAAATTTCGAATTCGAAATTAGGAGCCGACACGTCGAAGTTTCTTTTTATTTCCGTGCCAAGTGTTTTGCCTTCAAAACGTGGCCTCGACGTCAACCGGCCGAACATTGCGACAACTGGAATGAAATTCTGTCTTTGACTACGGGATAGTGTTCTCCTGTTCTTGAAACAGAACCTGAGCGATCGTTTGTTCTTTAAAACAATCAGGTTTCCTTGATCGGATACTCGGTAAAAGAACAACAAAAAGTCCAAGCTACCTGAGACATATTTCAGATAAGATTAAATTAAAATAGTGGCACAATTCGTAGCGCCATAAATAGTCTGTGCCCGAGACGCCTGCGTCCGTTGGATTTTATGCGTTCAATCAGCCCCCGATTTTCTACAACCCAATCTGTCGATCGTAAAATTTTGAACACAGTGTTCCGTGCAAATGTACTCAGTCTCGAATCACCATACAAACGGCGAGTATCATAAAAGCTTCGAACGTTTCTCCTAGGCTAGCACAAATAGTTGGCTCATTGAAATGAATTGAATTCTCAGTCGAAGACAGATATTTATGATTTCAAGACGGCCGCATTGCTTACTTCGATATGCGATTTGCTTTTCAACCACAACTTGATTACCGCTATTAACCAGGTTATGTGAATTTTTGTACATTTGGAATCAGTTCCTAATAGATTCGATGAAACATATTACTCACCCCCTGTTGCGCGAGTTACCCCTCAAATGTAAAGGTCTTTCGATGCTGTTGAGGTAATCGTTCGGAAAATATTTCATCAATGGCTTGTTATAAAATAGCATATTATCGATATATCATCGTTATTGTTTGAGTGCGGAATTGGGTTCACGGAACTTTCATTCTTTTGCATAGCTCGCCATGTGATTCACGGTAGGCGAGACTAGTCTGTATATCCTGCATCGCTTACATCCTGTTATGTCCATTGTTCAACGTCTTGGTTCCTATTGGAATACCTTGCAATGGACACATGGACACGCGAACACGCGAATCCAAATAAAATAACTGGATCTTTCTTTCACTTAAATGTTTTTTTCCATTTATAAAAAGAATAGATCATTATATTTTGATATCACTAATGGTACCGAACGCATTAATTGCAATAAATTAAATTTCTGTACCCCATTTTTCCCTTTAGCCGATATAAAATTAATGTGCATTGTACTTGATCTCCATTTAACGATGTTACGTTCATTGTTACACTAACTGTAAGAAGAACAGCTTGGTACGGATGAGTAATTAAAACATAATACGTATATAAGTAGCTTACGACAGTAGAAAGTAAAATATTGGATAGACTTGTATCTCTATAATATATCTCCTGTTACAGCTTAAGCTATCAGCGACTCATATGCTGTTCATGTTCTGTAAAGAAAAGGAAGCTACGAAAACGCCTAATAATCATGCATCCGTGCACAAGAAAAAATAAGACCTTGCTCCCGTTGTGAAAGTAATCGCGGCCAAACTATTACGAGAAGCCTGTGACCTCTCACTTTCTGTATTCGCGCGGCACAATGAGCCTGTGGCCGAATTATATCGGGGACCGGTGAATTAGCATCGTTAAAAGGTGGTGACCATTAATTAGGTACGAGGAAGACGGAGAAACGACGATAAATCTCGAATGAAAGCAGAGAAAATTCTTCCCCTTTCAGCGTATATTTCTCTTGTACATCGTACTCCCACCCTTCTACACCCCTTTTGCACAATGGCGAACAAACAGGTATGATAAAAGAGAGGCCCCGTAGTCTGTCGTAATACACGACGAGTGTCGAGACAGTTCGCGTGGGAGAATAGAAATGTCCAGCCACCCGTTATTACACGAATGGAATGTCTGGCCGATCTAAATTTAAACCCGCGTCGATTTCGAATAAGGATAATTCAGTTGTCGCCTGTGACAACGCTTGCATTTTAACAAGCAGCTGTTTATTTAATGTTACACAGATTGATGAAAATGATGGTCCGTACGAGTAAGAATGATTTTTGATTGGATATGCATATGTATGTTGGAAATTATTTTGTTTTGAATGGCAAAGCTGATCACATTGCAATCACATTATTTCACATTCTACTATTTTCTGTAATGTTGTTACGAAATAGTTTCAAGAATTAATGGAAGCGAAAGAACGCAACGTGAAATAGCATTGCGTTTTTAATTATAATTTTATTATTAATTTTCTTTCGCTCGCGACGATCGTTACCTATTCGAGATTCAGTGAAACAGAAATCTTTGTTAGCAAAATATGGAACTCGTGCCAGTATCGGTAACGCCATCCATCGTACAAATCCAAGACTTTGTAGAAATAAATGAAACGATTTAAACAATCATCAGCAAACAATACGATATACAGTTTTTAAATGCATTGCAATTCAAAACAGATTCGACAGAGAAATTGAATACTCGCTATCTATGATTTCTGGCAATTCGTAAATAAAGCGAACGCGGTAACTGCAAATGCACAATGCTATCTAGAATATTTGTAATTTTTACCCTTGCATCATCGACATTGTAGTTGTTTGAACCCCTGATGCACCTGTAGTTGTTTGAACCCCTGATGCACCTGGAGTTGTTTGACCTCCTGATGCACCTGGAGTTGTTTGACCTCCTGATGCACTTGTAGTTGTTTGTGCTGATGATGCACTCGTAGTTGTTTGTGCCGATGATGCACTTGTAGGTGTTTGAGCTGATGATGCACTTGGAGGTGAGCCTGTTCTTGGTGTAACAGTACCTAGTGTAATTGCCTGTGATCCTTGATTCGATGCTGCTGTTCGTTGCGTCGAGCTCGTGGACATTGCTGACGGGGAAGTAGATGAAGAAGAAGTTGATGTAGACGTTGCCCCTTGTTGTTCAGGCAAATATAATTCAGGACACTTCGCAGCGCACGCAAGATTCATTATATACGGCATTTTGCTGGGCGAGACGCACCAATTCCGACAAAAAGATTGTCGTAAAGGCTCCAGTAGACTGAAGCCAAATCTTGGTAAACGTTTCTCGGTCCCATTTTCAGAACGTTCTTCCTGTAAAGCAGAACAGAAATGATTGTTATGAAAAATAACAAAGAGAAAATGAACGCAGGTTGAAATATAAGTTCGTGTAAAAAATTTACATGGCGTATTCGAATTTCTATGTGATAATATTATACGCGTAATATAATTCAATTTTAGTTTCAATGAAAATTGTTCTATTCGAAGTGTTATATTCGTAGGGCATATTGTTTATGTTTATAATTCTAACCCGTGATGAAACGGATCCGATTAATATAAGTAATGCAACAAGCCATGCGGTGAAGCAACACATGTCGGACACGTTTTAAAGACAGTTTAGTTGCGAAGTGACAAGAAGTAATATTTTCTGACGAATATTCCATTCAACTTATATAGCCACCCTGGAGACGTGGGATCATTAAAAATTCAAGCTTGACCTATTCACGTTCCCCGTGATTTTCTATAACATCTCCTTGAAAATTGTAGCTGTTAATGCAGGCAGATAACACGTATCCTTATCGCAATCCTTTGTTTCGTGAGCACGGCAGCATTTTAGGTAGAATTGACGATAATGCTTCTGATATTACGTATCAATACAAATGGATCAATGTTATTGAGGTAGATTTAATGTAATTCCTAAACGATCGACATGGATTTTACTTAAACGACGACGACGAACATTTAATTCGTTTTAGTATCAATTCTGTAACACGGCTTTGCAATATTGTATCCAATCTTTTGCATAATAGGTGACACCGTTTCGTGTCATTGTTCTGGTTCGTCTGTATGCAAATTGTATATGGCGTGCATGACCGAAGAATGATAAGAAAAAGGATGTCGTTGTCGATGATGACGTGTTGGCGTAGAAGAAACTCGAAAACCATTAGATTTGCTGTAAGCACGTTGTTAATTATCATATCAAAGGCGGGCGCATCATAGCACGCTATATCGCGCTTTGTACCTAATTGTATGCAACCTGCTTTACATATGTGCTCACTGTGAGCCGAATAATTCGCAATTGTTTAGGGTTAGGCATATTATTTTGCCGGAAATATATCACCTATTTTACAGTGTAACGAGCAGTACAAATATTTTATTACACAGACGTGTGTATTATTACTAATAAATATATTTTTATCCCATTACTTGATATTCGTGGTCCAACGTGTCTGCTATACCGACTCAGAAATGCGACACTGATTTGAGCGTCCTCTGTTCATGAACAGTGATCGGCTGAAGCACTATTATTTACTGAAGTAGCGTTTCGGGACAGAAGTCATGCAATTGAGTGAATTACATACAATATGTGAGTGATATGTTGGAAATCAGAGAAGCAATTTCCACGGACGAGATTTATATACAGGATCGCCTGCGAACTGTTGTTCAGCTTTTAATTTGAAGGGGGGGGGCTGCTTGGTAGACTCTGAACAACGTTTCCCTTTACCAAGAGGTTGGTTGAAACTTTGTTTTCGAATTATTAACGGACACTGGCCAATCAGAGCCCGCGTAGACCGCGCGCTCAACCACGTTGCTCTGATTGACCAGATTGACGAATATAGTTTACTTGTTCTATAGTGCAACAAAGATTGCGAACGTTTTATTTCACGTATGCGATTTTTATTACTAATAAGTGTATTTTCCTCCCACTATTCGACTAATACCCATACTGTAACACTTGTAATCAAAAATATTCAATTCGATACGATATTCAACCAAGATCACTCATAAAGAAAGGAGCCCCCCTCCCCCGCGAAGTTACCCACCAATCAGAGCAATCTATTTTGAAAGCCTCATTCTTTCGCGTAATGGGTCTCGTAGTGATTAGACGTGTGAAGAGTGTCCGCGAAATTAAGGTATGTGACATAGTCTAATATGTTCTCGAAGGCAAGAAATTATATACATCGTTTACATTTCCCTGTCTTCCAAGTTTTCTGTAGTTCATTTGTTAATACTGATGAAAATTTTGCAAGAAATTAAGAAAATATTGTGCCGTGAAACGGAACCACGCCACGCGACGTGCATTTTCAAATCGAGTCGTGCATGCATATACGTATCATCTTTTACGTATGCGTATTACGTATTTCTGCTCCTAATTCCATTATCTTGTAATATATTCTGCAGTTTCTAGCAATATTATTGTAATATGGATGATTCCTAATCCATTTATCTGTAATTTCAGTTCGATTCTGTTCAATGGCGTCCCTTTCGCTTGCTTGCAGAATGCATTCAAAAATTGCGCGATCGCGACGTTGACAGAGGGCAATACGCATGAGCATAATGGCGCTAAGCCATGCCGAATGGTCAAATGATCTGGTTAACAGGTAAACATTTCTCAAATTTCTTCTAGAAATAAGTAGTATTGTACAAATACCAGCAATATTTCTCGATTAAATTATTATTCGCACCACGTAGAAATCTTTTACGATGCACAATTGTTTTGTACGCGTGCCTATACGTTTACAAATCGAGTACCCGTATTTGCTGTAGAATTCGAAATGAATTGCTTTACTATATCACAATTGTCATTACTTTCGTGCATTTCTTTTATTTCATTGTTACTCTTTGTCAAAGGGAGAGTATGGTGAGAGTTAATTAGATGGAATAGGGTACGACAATAGCTACAACGACGCGAAATATTTCGTTGCAAGTGAGGCGTTTGTACGTAAGCATTTTAATCATTTTTCCCTATTGCTTTTATATAATCTGAGACTGATACTAACATGAAACAGCAAGCGTTAAAATATGTACAAAACCAATTGTAAAACCAATTATAAAATTAATGTTCTATTTTATAATGCAGTCGATAGAGACAATTTTCGTTTACGCTCTAGATCAACGCGATTGTGGAGTTAATGTTTTTCGCGTACTACTTATTAATACTATTATCTGTCCACCTGTGCTTCTTTTCAATTATACCAATCGCAAAGGTGGTGTCTTGCAATCAATGGGGTAGTGAGACGCATGCGTTTCTTTTCCTCTTGCATATTTACATATTTCAAATGCCTATTTACACATTTTAATATATTTTGAATGCATATTTACATGTTTTTAATGCATAATTACATATTTTGAATGCATATTTACATGTTTCTAATGCACATTAACATATTTTCGTGCATATTTACATATTTTAATGCATATTTACTTATCTGGAATATATATTTACATATTTTAATGCATTTTTACTTATCTGGAATACATATTTACATATTTTAATGCATACTTACTTATCTGGAATACATATTTACATATTTTAATGCATATTTACTTATCCGGAATACATATTTACATTTTTTTTTGTGTATATTTATTGTCCATAAACATCACTGATAACAATCACGCGATAGGATGAACATGTTTTCTTTCAGAAAATGTTGTGACCGCGCGCAATGCGGTCGGTGGAGTCAGTGTTTACTCCGAAGTTTTCCAGCTTTGTCAAAGCAATTGGCTCTGCTTAAATTTTCGTTTACGCTTTAGCTAAATGCGATTGCAGAGACAGTTTTTTTCACGTACTAGTAATTAATACTATTATCAGAGCACCGGTGCTCCTTTTCGATGATTTCATACGCGAAAGTAGGGTCTTAATTTGTTCGCCGATATAATTTGCTGTCGCGCACATTATCTTTTATTTTTACTTTTTTTCTTATATTCGCTATCGGAAGTAGAATCAGTGCATCATTGAATGGGATGCTTTTGGCGACACTGCTAAAGTGAGAAATGTAAGTACATATCTCAGTTCTCTATGAAGGATTAAATTATGCAGATTTTAATGTTCTTTCCGTTCTTGTTTAGGTACAGTTGGCACACTTCCTGACCGTGGCGTTCAGTTGCGCTGCCTCGGTGTTGTTCCTGATACCCTTCACGAGTACTTCCTTTGTCTCTGCAATCAACGAAGTAGTGAGTCGCATGTGTTTTGGTTCCTCCGGTCCCCAATCATGCCGTAGGACGATTGGTCCGAAGCGGCACGGGTGACTGGTTGTATTTTATAGTAGCTTTGCGAGCATAGGGACCGCCATTATTTTCTTGTGCATTATTTCTTAGATTAGGCTAGATCTGCCTTATTGTAATGCCCTTTTTTTCATATAAAAAAATTAAGAACCATAGAGATATTTCTTATCCAAATAAATATTTGATCAAATAAGTACTGTTCATCAATGTTTCTCTTTATCGATAGAAGCATATGATCACATTAATAAACACATGCATATATATATTGAGGGCATCGTATATTAAATTTATAATTGCATATGCAATCAATTGACATTTGTTTCAACTGTTAAGCAGTGCAGAAGTCGGATGCCCTCCGGCTTCGTTACTGCAAATGTTTCATCCTTTGTTTTTCGTAGTCCTTTTCGTATGAAACTCATTACACATTATGTACAAGAAGGCACTTTGTGTACGGGTAGATTTTCAAATCGGAGTAGCTATCTTGAACAATTTACTCCGATTAAGGAATCACCTGAGGCTTACTTAATAGCTTGTCAATTTTTGAAGTAAATATTTAATTGCATTTATTTCTTAATTACATTACTCATTCTAGTAAATTCAGTAAATTCAAAGTCGAGCCACTTTTAAACAGATTGGAAATAAAATATACTATTAACTATTGCAATTGTACGTATACTAATCACCTTTTTAGATCAGGATTTTCAGGTTTAACCCCTTCCGAGTTGATTGCCAGGAACTCACTCGCGTGCCCAGGTGTTACTTGGGTGAGTGAAAGGCAATGGGCACGATGATCATATTATCTTTAAATTTCTAACAATGTTTGGCGGCTGACATTTGCTAGTGTATCGTGCACAACGTATTTTCCACATTCTGTGTGTATGTGGTTAGGCCGTGGCATTGCGCCGGCTCGGGAATTTGATAACAAATTATAGACGTATTTATTCCAATACAGATACTATGATTTCATGAATAGCAATATGTTTTACAGTTGCAACTATGCATCGAATATGATAACGAATTATGAGAATATGGTAACGAATAGAATACTATAGAAACTAAGTATACTTAGTTGCAAGAAGTTGTACAATATATTTTATCAATCAATATTTTATACGAAAGTAATGCACAAGCATATACGTTTACGCACACTTAGGCAATGTTCGCTAGCCTTTGTCAGCCGATTTCAGGAATTGGTACGTACCTTTAGAGTGTGAATGATTGTATGCCAAGCTCGGGTGTCGGAGGCGTCCAGGGACGTCTCTCTAGTGTAGGCCCTTGCACCCGGGTGTTTGAGTGAGCAACGTGGAATGATGTGTGTTTGTGTGAATGCTTTGCCATTTTTTAAATATAGGTCTAGGTAGGATAGGTAGTATACCTTCTGGTGTGCCTGATAGATATAAGTAGGTAGGGCCGGGCAGGTTGAGACAGTCTCTGGTCGGGTAGGCACTATTTCGCGTGCTCAACCTGTTTCAGGAAATCTGATTTGAAAAGTCGACGGCGAAGCTGAGGAGCGAACGAAAATGCGTACGCATCTGGCTTTGCCTATCGATTTTTCGAATTTTTCGCGGTCGTTGTCGCGATTCGGTTCCGAAACGAACGTGTTATAATCGAGACTGCACGCGTAGGCGAAGGTCGATTACAATTTTAATCGTAACCTTTACGATTTTCCAGAATCGCAATTTTTACGATTTTATTTGATCGTGATTCGTCCACGTGTGTTCCATTTAGCTACGGGGTTTTTGATTTTGATTTTATTTTATTTTTTTTTTGCGGGTAGAGTCTCGAGCCTAGACTAAGTTTCAGCGGGCATTGTGCTCGAAGAAAAGAATAGGCTAAAAGCCGAAGAGGCCCGACAAACTGTCACTCAAAAGGGCAACTACCAATGGCTGTGCATCCGTTGGATGGAGAGCCATTCTTTGTTACTATTTTGTCACTATGCTCGCTTTTGCATGCTGTAATTGTAGTTCATTGCTTGGCCAGCACTGTTGCTCGGCCCACTGTTATCGTATTGTTGTTCTGACGTTCCCTTCTTTTATTGTGCTTTTTTATCGCAGAAATTGTCTTATGCTAGTGAATGAGAAACTTCGTGTTTCATTAACAATAAACTTTTTGTATATTTATTGTGCATAAACATCCGCAGTGTACTTATTACTGTACGCTCAATGTTGCGAGTAGCTGTACATAGTTCATTGTTATTTACCAGACAAGATTATAAAGATAACTCTCAACATTATTTTGTTCAGTGATACCAAAATTGAAATAAGAACACTTGTAATTTTAAGTTTTATTCATAGGGTTACTGCGGGATCGATAAATGTATCGAGCGGAACTTTTGACGATAACATAGTTTTCTGTAATCTGTTGGTAAGATTGCGACTGACAGGGAAATGGTATGGAGTTTACTTTCTTGACAAATGTAAATTTATCTTCAAATAGCTAGTTTATCTTATATCGATAATACATATTTCATTTTGTATTATTAGCATTATCGTTAGAATAATTTTGAAGCGAATTGAAACTGTTTGAACATTTGTACTTAATAATTGAAAGAAGCATACAAAATAAGTTACAGGATTTTAAAAACCCTATTATAATTCTGAATATTTTCCCTGTTGATGAGTCAGAAATATTTATATTCATAAAAATATTGTAGGAGCGAGGGTAGCAGGAAATTATAAAATTGCTATATATTTACACGTTCGGCAAGAATAAGATACCGTACCAATTAAAATCGAGTTTTAGAAAATAATTAGAAAATAATCACACGTGTCTCGGGTAACCAGGTAATAGAACATTACACGTTGAAGTAAATGAACTCGTTATGAAACTCGTCTTTCAAGAAAGTAATGTAGCCATGGTGTAGGGGTTTCGTAATTCGCTGTTGAATCTCTAATTAGGCCCGCATATGCCAATCGATCGTCCATCAGGCATGGGTTAACCCGTTTTCAATTAGCCGGGGCGAATAAGACACCAGACTGTTGCTGGTTAGTTGACATTTAAATCGAACCAGTACCACTAAATTTCCAACAAAACGGCCGAATTTTTCTTTCCTTTGACTGGAGGCGCCAACTACGATACACATACGTGTCCACTATCTACAGTTGGTAATAGTACAGAATTCATCAACCTTCTTATTGAAAGGTTCTCCTTCTATTAAAAATACCTTGAAAACCAAAGCGTATTACAGTGTATCCATAAAAAAACCATCACCATTTCGCAATGCATAGCTCTGTTCCGACCCATTCAAACCAAGATCAAAGAAGCACCCTCATCTTACAGCTCGGTTGATAACGAAATACCCAAAATTCCACGGGGTTCCACGCGATCGAAACTTGCCAAAACGCAAGACGTAAGAATTCTCTCCCTTCAAGATCCCATAGTAGCTGCATCGAAAGTCCAATAAAAGAAAGCATGCCCCAGCTGATAACTAGACAAGAAACCGGTTAATTAGCCGCACGGTTAGATAACGTTCTTTATCTAGATCGCACGGGACGATCAGGTTGAGCAGTAGCGCAAACGTGCAACCAGCCAGCAGCCGCCAGTCGGCACTCGATTGGCGGAGCGGATGGCGTGGATAGTGGAGGTAAAAGCGACGAGGGGCTGTTTCAGGCGTGCGGCGGCGGAGAAGCGAGGCGGTGGCGGAGTTCTCGTTCTTTGCAGAGAACTCCACCGGTAGTCGCCTCCTTGACGTTCCTCTGGGGGGTTTCAAGCTCGCGCGTGGGAGTAGAAGCTGATAGTAGCGTGGGGTGCACATCGAAAGGGAAGACGAGAGTGGGTGGAAGGAAGAGGAAGAAGGGTGGGTAGCTGGGTAGGTGGATGGGTGGTTGGTCGGTGGGCTAAGTGGTTTGAGGGAGGTTGAAGGGAGAGAGACACGGCGACGTATGTAAGTACGCGAGGAAGGAGCGCGGAAAAGGGCGGCCTGGGGAGGTGAGAGGCCGCAGAAGGAGTGGGGTTGCCGAGGCGTGGGTGAACGAATATACCCGACGGTATGCCGAGGGAGAAAAGGAACGACGAAGAAGGGAAAAAGAGGCGGATGGGTATGAGAGACACGTAGACGGTGGTAGAACGCGGCAGAAAGGGAAGGGTAGGTGAAGCGGAATGGAAAAAGGAAGGAAAGGACGACGCGAGGGGGATAAATGAACGGCACTAGATGGACGGAGAAGTTCGGGTGGGAAGGAGTTGGAAGGAGAGACAAGTGCGTACGGGACCGGCTGGTGGGAGCGAGAAAGGGGAAAGGTTGAGACGAAAGGTGAGAAACATGGGGAAGGATGAACGGAGACGGGGGAGACAACAGGGACAGTGATACGGTGTAAAGACAAATAGAGCGGGAATGCAGTAAGGAGAGACGTAGACCGAATATACATATTTCGAAGAAGGAGAAGGGAGGAAGAGGAAGTGGGAGTGAGAGGGTGGATGATCGAGGAATATAGCTCGAGCAGATAGGTATGTTGGAAGTGACGGAGAGGGAAACGAACGCATCCTGGAGGAAAAGGGCACGAATGAGAGTTTATCGTATAGAAGAGGGATGAAGAGAGACGGGCGCGTTAGAGGGAGAAGTGCCGGTAGGGTGAGAGTAACAGTGGGAGATAGATAGATAGATAGAGGGTGAGCGAGAGTGAGGAGACAAGAGACAGAGAGGGTAAAGCAGAGAGTCGACTCGGATATGAGGGTGTCGCGCAAGCCGGTCACGCCGAGGTTTCCATGGCAACGACAGGCGATAAATCAACCCGCAACATCCCCGAGTACCGCCAGATAAAACCGCATACACATATGTGTGTACGTACATACACGCGCTGAGAGGAGATACCGACTGGTAACTCAACGCCCAAAAAGTTTTCCCTCCGACCGATTTATGCCGCCGCTGCCTGCAACACCGAACGCCTTGCCATCGAGGATAGCTCTTTTCTCCCTTTTCGTCTCTCTTCTTAACCCTCGCCAACCTCTCTGTTCCTCTCGCGCTGCTCGTCGTCTCCCTGCGGGTACCCTTTTCGTATCTCTCTTCCGCCTCCCTTTGTAAACTCGTCTTTTTTTTTTTGTCCCTTTCCACTCTTCATTCCAGTTCCCCCTGTTCCCTTTTCTCTTATTATCATCCATCTCGTCTTCCTTGCTTCTTGCTGTCCCTCCTTATTCCTCTATCCTGTCGCGCATCCGCACGGTTCTCCACCTCTGCACTCTCTTTATCCGTTCACCTCCCGCGATCTCCTTTACCTCGTCGTCCTCTGTCTTCTGCCTCTGTCTCTGCGGAAATCTGTTTCCCTCTTCTTGTTCACTTGCCTCTCGGTTCTTCGCTATGCAACGCACGAGCTGCACACACAGGTACATTACACCAGGAGCTTTGCCCCGGTGGTTGCTGGCCTATCGTGTCGCATGCCACGACCTCAGTGCTATCGTATCATCCTTTCGCTGCTACGAGAAGTATGCAGACGTTGTAACTCGCGATTAAACGCAGACGGTGTTGATAATAACTGTTCGTTTCCCTGCCACGCTTGCGATCCCGCGGCCGGCTAGAATGTAACGCCGGAAACGCAACGGTAACGCCGATATTCCGACGACAGTTCACGAGGCAGCTGTTTCCCTCGTGTGGGAACATGCGCTGAGAAAGAATATACGAAACCTTCTTCCTTTCGCGATATGAATGCGTTATAATTGAATAACAAGCCTAGTTGGGAATCTTTATGGGTGGAATTTCTGGCCTTTTTCTGCGCGGCGTTTTCTCACGTTTGCGCGAGGATCGACGTTTAGGTATCGATGGATGCATTTGGTTGGTTGAGCACAGGGATTTATAGAAATTAGACGTCGTGGAAGAGGTATTCTGAATTATACAGAAACTTGGGTGTTCATGTTTATTGACCAGTAGAAATAAATTTAGATTTAGTTTCAGGTGGATGGTACCTGTAGGGTAGATAAAAATCGGTTTCGAATCTTCAGCCGGCTATCTAGAGTCTCGATGTTAACAGAAATTCTCTTTGCAAGATGCCTCCAGGATTAATTTATTTTATTTGTTTAAAAGATATTATATTCATTTAATTTAATATCTACCATCTGATATAAAAGTGAATCGAATCCGATGTAAGATTTAGCTCAAAGGTCAGGAGATTTCGCTTAGGATACCTTGTTCTATATATGTCATAAGTAGACACGTCTTGAACGTATGATGTGACATTTTCATTCACAGCACGAGGGCTGAAAATGCGTGGGCAGCAAATAAACCCTCGCGAATCTAATCTCATTTAGCACGCCACTGACGTCACCGGAGGCGCCCTCGTGACGTTGCCACGGCCGTCAGTGACGTATCGTGCCCCTCTTTCTGACGGCGAACGTCCTTGCTAAGGATGCTTAAGGTCGACGGAATGTAGAACCTTAGAAAGCCACGTGTACTCGTATGTACGTGACTTTCTTCAAAAGGGTCGACTGCTAGACACCACCCTGTACCCTTTCGATTGACCGACGTTATGGACGATTTCACCTTTCCGCCTTTCATGAAAATTCAAAGTTCCTCCTTGAACTCTTAAGAGTGCAGATAGCGGTGAAGTTTGAAAGAAATATATGTATAATATAATGCACTCTTCATTATTACTATTATTTCTATAGAAAGAACGAGTATAGAAGAGTGGCACAAAAATTATGAATGAAAATTGTCGCGTAGATTAATATAGATTATAATATAAATTATTAGTTATACTTAGAAGTCAGAATAAAAAGCATAAAGAACAATCGAACTATGCACTTGGTATCAACGAGCAACAGAAAGACAAGTAGCACGAATCCCTAAAACTTTACTTTTCAACAACAGCACACGGTTCAATCGATGCTCATCCCCTAGATCAGATCACCCCGTATAATTCTTCCCACAAGTATCCCTTACCTCATAATACTGTATTCATTTCGAAGGGAACGAACGAGTCACGGTGTCTATCATATCACGACGCTACTATTTTAGCGCGGAGTACATCCGATGATCAGCGGAGACACCTGTTGCTCTTTAATTTGACGTAACGCGTATGCGATCATAAGGTCGTTCAGCTTTGAAAAATTGCTGGCTCATTACAAACGAGCAGAGAGCCGAGCTGGATACAAAGAGGTGAAAGGAGAAACGAGTGCAATAAATACACTAGAACTTCTACCCCACGCAATAATTCTCACCCCATCCTCCACCTCGGTCATCTCCTCCCCCTGGTTTCATCTTTGTCTCACTCGCCTGCACGTTGATTAACTTAAACGACCTCGCTCGTGAAACGTAAAAAAAAAAAAAAACTGTACATTCGTTCGAACGATTTACACACTGAATACGGTTTTATCGAACCTCTTGAATGAAAGCTCGGGAAAGAATCTCGAACACAAAATATCTTTTTCGAAACTGAAATTGAAGATCGCCGTAAACGATGATCTTTTTTTAAAGGGGATAGATCGTGAGAGAAATCTTACTATTTTATTGCTTCACTCGAAACTCGTTACGCCAAATTTATCAATCAACCCTTCGAGACCGTTCGACCCCGATATCAAAGCAGCTACATTCACCCTGGAGCACTTGAGTTTACGATGTTCTACTCGAATCCCGACGAAGTTTAGTCAGCCACCCAACGAAGACACTCGAATCAAACTTGAAGTGTGCACGTAACCCCGACTGTAAATCGCAGATTCCGTGATTTAACTTAAAAATCAAATCCCTCGCCTTAATCTTTATTCGTTCAAATCTGGGCCAACGATCGGAAAATTAAGCGCAAAGATTCGCAAACCAAAAATTAAACGTACAATATAGCTTTCCCCCCTCGAAAAGGAGAACACTTTTTCCAACTGAAAAAAAAAAAACTATAGATCGGTCTATATTTATGCTACAATGGTCAAAATTTCTATAATGACAAAAACATTGCTAATTCCACTCCTGTATCGAGTTCAGACACCCAAAACTGTTTCTGCTATCAAAAACATCAGAAACGAAATCAACATACTTACTTCAGTAACCCTTTTCTTTTAAACAACATCGCTCTAAAATTCCCTGCCCCGCCAATTTTTCATACCCGTATAAATCCGTCGAATCTCCAGTACCTCCGACAAATATGCAACTTTTTGAATCAAACTTTACACATATACGTATTCCATGCGGACCATAGTTTGGAGAAAACAATGTAAAGAACACGGTGGGTCTTTCGGTGTGGTCAAGGCAGAGACTGCTATACGTATACATATACCTATGCCACCCTCATGGCGGTTACCACTTTTAGTAATATTTCCCTTGTATACGCGGAAGAAGGTCGAAGGAGAGCGTGACCACATGGCCAGTGTGCCCACTCGATTTTCGGGGTAGTTCAAAGTGGACGGATAGAATGATAATCTGGGAGCAGCTTGGTAGTTGGTTGGTATTGATCTGTCGGTCGGGGTGTTACTGTGTGGTATGGTTGGTCGGTGGGCTGGATAGGTGGGTGGTTGTGCCATGGTGGGCCAGGGTGGTAGCGGCACCAGGGGTTGAGAGGAGAGGGTGGCGAGGGAACGCTGCTCGAGATGAGGTGGTGCGGGAAGGGATTGCTTTAGGGAGGTGGAGACAGGAATGGGGCAACGGGGGATGTCGGGTCGGGACGCCAGTAGCTATAGTCTTGCTCTTGCTCGACACTCTGCTCCTACCTGTCTCCGTCTTTCTTCTATCCACTCCATTTTCCTCTCTGTGTCTCGCTCCAACTATGCCCCGTTCTATCTCGAACTCTGTCCTTCCCGGTTTAACTATTTCATCCTTTCTCTATCTGTGCTAATTTCACCCTGCTCTCTCTGCACCACGTTCTCGTCCCTATTTCGTCTCTCTCTTTCCCGTTGGGCATCTCCCTTCATCCCCGTAGATTACTCGTCTCTACCAGTTTCACGTTGCTCCGCCGGCATTCTATTTTTCTTCTATTCACGTCTCGCCCGCGAACGGCTTTTTTTCTTTCTGTCTGTGCCGTTAGTTTCTGCCACTTTGTCTCTTCTCTCTACCCTTCACCGACTACGCTCGTGTTCGTCGCCTTTCTCCCGGTGTTCCGTCACCGTCCCCCCACCCGGGACACCCTATTCCCCGTCTCTCTTCTATTTTCATTTCCCGCGACTACACCCCCGGTTTGCTTCTTCTTTTTTTTCGCCCCCGTAGAGCAAGTCGTATATAGTACGTGCCTTCCTCCTTTTTCCGCTTTCCCTTCGACCGACCCCCTCCCCCCTACCCCTTCAACTCGTATTTTCATTTTCATCTTTCCTTTTTCGCGCTGGTATCATCGTCTCCTTTGCCCCCGTACGCTTCCTCCGTTGCTCTCCCGTTCTCTGTCGAGAGTGTGCGGAACGAGAGAAACGATTATGGGACGAACGGGGTGGCTATGTCCCCCACAGGATATAGGGTGTCGGAGAGAGATTGGCAACAGAGTATTCGCGCTCTCAGTTTTACCCTTCCCTACTGTCTGTCCTGCTTTACCCTTCCCTCTTTCAGCCCTTTTCAGCTCTCCCCCCAGCTCTCTCTCTCTCGCGCGCTCCTCTCTCTCTCTCTCTCTCTCTCTGTCTGTCTCTCCATCGTTCTCTGTTTTTGTTTCTCCAGTGTATTAACCTACCTCTCCTTCCCTCCAAACCCTGCCCGCTTTGCATCCTGCACAACCCCGCGGGCCTTGGATTCGGCGTGGTCGTGTGCCTGCGCGCCACCGGATTGGCGGGCTGCGACCCCGCATGAATTATTCGGTAACCTAATAGTTTCTTGAGCAAAGAGCACCAGATCGCCGGAGCTATCTTGTTTTGCATAGTGAACGGTTTCGACGATCTTCGGTCACTCTGCTTCGGAGAATTGGGCGTAAGGGGTGGTTGGTAAAGGGTAGTATTGGAATGGGGATGGTGATTCGAAATTGTTACCGACAGGTTGATCGATCGTGAAGTATTATGAGAAGGCGGTGAGAATGTCTTTTGGAGATCTCGAAGGTCGTTCGACAGAATTATCTTTACGGTTCGTAGATTATTAGTCGTGGAGTAATTTGTTGACAGGTCTTTGGTGGTTGGTGGGCTGCCGTTTAACAAAAATTTGATACCCCCTTGCTTTGTTTCTTTTTCATTGCGATAATTAGGGATAAACTCTTGATCGAGTTGTTAATTAGAAAATAATCATATCAAATTGGCTTTGTTGGATAGAGTTAGAACTTTATTTGCTGTACGTGCATAAACTCGTTACACGCAACTTTGAGATATTGAAATTCAATTGGACGAATGTCACGCTGGAATTATTGAGTCATTTGTGCAATGGAATGCATTCGAAGCATTCTGTTTTGAAAAATACCAAGGCGACTTCACGACTACCTCCTATTCTTAACGTTTCCCATTTCACAAGGACATCTAACAAGGACGTTCGTAAAATCGAAAATATATGCACTTCTTGCGAAAAAGAACGCGCGCAACGTCCTTTCTTTTCTTTTGCGTCTAAATTGAGCTTAATAGTCGAGACTATTATTGAAACTGTCTGAAAGACTTCCCCGGCCGATAAGCCGGACAGAATTAATCGTTTAGCGTTGGAAGTATATAGATCGGGATCTATTTACGAATCATGAATCTGTTGGTTCGATGGCGCAGAAATTGCTGCGAGACTGGACCGATGAAAGATTTGCCTCGACGCAGATGCTGCCTAAGAATTTCTTGGGCAAACAGAACGACGAAATAGGCGCGACGAAGTGTGTTCGATACGAGGATATTTTCTTTCCGGACTACGCCGTCCCTCTGTGATGTCTATTTTCTGGGGTAGTTTGCACGCGCGCGCGCACGTTCGTTCGCGTGGTCGCGAATTACTCGATGAACTAAATTCCGGGCCACATCAAAGCAATTTCCGTCATCGACTGTGTCATCGAGTCAAGCTGCCTTTGAAGATCAGTGTCGACGCTGTCAATGGCAAACTTTACTTTGGTGAAGCGTATCGTCTAATGATAGCTCACCGTGTCCCTAATAATAGTCCCAAAGTTGCCTAATAAATGTCTGAAATTCGCCCACGCAGGTGAACGGGGTGCCGTTTTGTCCATCCCTTAAAATATTGCCGCAACATTCGAATAGAATGTTGCAGAATTGTGTAGGTATATTGACCAACCTTTTGATGTTTATTTTGCGTAATAGGCTGATTACAAAACTGAAGTGTTTCTTGGTGATGAAGTCTTGAAATAGTTTACGTAAGATTGAAGCATTGCATTCTTGTGATTATTCGCATATAGAAATTTATAATTGAAGCTTGTTACGTAGTGTTGAATATTACATAAATTTTTTATTTTTTATTTGCGCGTTACAGAACGCCTCGGAACGCCCCCCTGCAACTTGATAACTTGTTGCCTAAAGTTGAACTATATTTGCTACCAAAACTCGTAGCAAATTTCTGCAAACAGAGGCAAAATTTCATTTTCACTTGCAACTTAACTCTTCTTCAAAGTGTTCGCCGAACAAGAGGACACATTCTTCATTTGTACCTATTTTACTTAACCCTTTGAATACTGGCAAACCTTTGAAACGAATCAACGTATTCGGACACGGTAAACACATTTATTAACCAAATGAGCGTTTAATGAAAGATTCATCCCCGAAATATATTCTCGATCGTTATCGTCGGTAATAATACGTTCGATTTAAATATCCTGCGTGCAAACTGACGCATAAAATTCAGGCGAAACACGATTCAAAGGATGTTCGATAACACGGGGGTCCTTTATATTAGAATTTGCCACTTGCGGGGGAATATGCTTCTCGCGTTGGCTGTACAGATTATGAATTTTGGTGACGGGGTTGCGCATCAAGTTAATCCACCCCTGGTTGGGCGCGAGAATGATGCATCCCCCTCGGATGATGTAATCATTCGTTCGAGGGGCGATAGAATAGCCGAAACGAAAATTACTTTCGCGAATGTGAGAGCAGCGGCGAGCAATTTAAGGGTGGCAACCGTCAGAGCGAGGGAGAGAGAAAGAGAGAGGTCGATTTCGTCGTGGCGGATATACAAGACAAACATTGTGATTTGAGTGGCGATTGGAGGTTGAAATTACGCCCGCCTCGAGGGCTGCTGCAATTCAAGACAATTAATCGTGAAAATTAAACAATTCGAAACGGCTCGCATTCAATCGTTCATCATAATCAATTATTTTTCTCGCCTCGGGTATCAGCCAATTTGGGCAACTTTTGTTAGACAGAGTTTAAGAAATTGTGGTGTTAAATGAATTCATGTTCTTCGCCCTTATTTCTGCGAGGACGAGATTTTAAAGATCACAGCGAGCAAAAGATCTAACATTTCCAATCCAAAATCTAATACAAAAAATCAACATTCGACCCACCAATATATACCCGAATTCTCGAAAACAATTATAAAGCAATCATTCAAACATCGAAATACTATCTCCAATGCTATCCCATGAAGCAGGCAGTCGAAAGAAATCTTCGTTAGAATCCACGCCAAACGTGCTCTACAATCTTCAGACGCGAAACGATATCTTTAGAAGTAAGTAAGAGAAAAACGGCCATCGTGGTGGCGCCCGTTGAAGCATTATCTCTCTGATTCGCGGCAACAAGCACGGTCCCGGGTGTCGGTTAATCGAGCCGCATGTGCAAATATATCCGCGATTCGCGCAACGATCGAACTGCAACTGAAATAGCACCGTCCCGCAAATACACCGCTGTTTGGAATATATATTATGTATTGGTGGCGCGGTGCGACGGTGCGTTTTCGTGAATCAAAATAGCGTTCGGTTTTACGCGAGCCTGACACCACTTCGTCACGTGCTTCGTTTAATGGAACGCTCTACGAGTTATTTCAAACTTATGTGTCATGCATACTAGTTGCGAGCAAATATAACCAGCGGCGTGTAAGTGAGCGCTGTACGTACATGTAATACGCGCGTGCAATCGCGTGCATGAACGTGCTCGCGGCGGCGACGATTTCTCGCGCGTGCAACTCGCCCTCTTCTGCATACTCGCGCGAGGAAATAAAGGGAGAGGTGTGACATTAACCGGCTGGATAATTTAGGTGAATCGCATTGGAGGAAGTCTGGTACGGCTGGGATTTAATGTTGGCCCTGTTTTGGATTGTTCTCATCTTTGTCGGTTTTAATGTTCATCTTTAGCGTTCGTCGAAGTTCTGCTTTTAGCGGAGCGACGAAAATGAATGGATTTAGAATCTGGAACAGAGACGATGCTGATCAACATTCTTGCGAATAATGTACGATGGTTATTTGTTTGAGGTATGGATTAGAACGATCGACATGGACACTGCAGAGAAATCTAATGGATAAATGAATTGCAATGACGATGATGTTTATTTAATTGGAGATCATTGTTAGTGCCGGAAAATTATTATATAAAATAAATTATATAAATTATCATTACACACTGTTTTTGGGACGATTCGCGTATTTCTAAAACATTTCCCTGCATTCTATATTTAAGTTGAACAATTCGTCTCTAACATCCAGCTAGACTCCCGGGTTGAGCAGCTGAATTATTTTTATTGTATTAAATTGTTTAGAAAAGTGAACTCGGGAAATTGCATTCTGGCCACGGAAACATTTACATCCTGCATGCATTTCTTAAGCAGATCGATCCGTCTCGTCAGACAGAAGCGTGTTACAAAAATCATTACGTCCGGAATATACTTGGCGTTTTCCTTCGCCCGACGTTATTTTTATATAGTCAACAAATTGTTAGGGTGCCGGAACAGAATTCTGGATTTCGAAGAAAAGAAGAACGATGTCATCAAACACGAGAAAATATGTTCAATTGATAGACTATTCGTCCGAACGTAAAAAAATTTCACCATTGCAAACAAAATAACGCCTCTAACTGGATGAAACCAAAATACACGAAAACACCTGATTAATTATCGAAGCTCGTCGACCAACCATCGATCGGTACCGTGATCTCGTTCAGCCATGCTATCGGGAACAATTCGTTTATATCCGCGTCAATTTTTGTCGGCGCAATCGTTGCCGTGGACATAAAACTTTCTCAATATTGCCGCGTCGGCATTAACCTCGTTTCGCGATAATTTTTTAACGCGTCGCTTTGTATCTCGCGACCATTAAATCGTTACTTTTGTTGCTCGCGAAATCCCAACGGGAGTTTCGTCGCAGTTTATTCAGAACGCGAACGTCCCCTCTGCCGCCTCGACATTCTCGCCCTCGTCCCGTTGGCAAATTTATCCATCGAATTAATTCCACATAATGAGCACTATAAATTACTTTCGTCGACTTGACACCTACGAAAACTTCGAGAGCGAATCACACCGCAACGGGGTTAATAACGAAGGTTTCGTCGTAAATGCTGGGCACCAGACAGCGAAGTTATACTCTGAAAGGCGAGATAAATTGGAATCGACCAGGATATTCCGCGTGTTGCCGCGTCAAATCAGTGAATCGCCGATTAATAGTGTCGTTGGAACGCGTCGTTTCAGGAAATCCGCGATCATTTTTCGTTAGTGAACAAGAACAGGTGCGGCCTGCTGCCGGTTCCTCGAGGTCGACCTCCTATGATGGTCCAATTTGCTTCGACGTTAGTCGTTTGTCTGTCATACTGGCTTTATTTAAAAGATAATTAGCATTGGGTCGAGTATTGCTACATATATTAATAATTTTAGGCCCGCGTAATACTTACTTCTCACCCCCAAGAAACTTCCCCAACGATTTCTCACGATTCTAAAGGAGCAGGACAGCGTTCGCAGTAGCACCAACGTTGTCCAGCTTCATAACTCGAATCGGTTCCCGGCTGCTCGGTGTTCACCTCGAAGCTCGTTTTCACCTAACTCGTCGGGTGCAGAATGTCGCGTTAGGATACCGCGAGGAATACAAAGCAGCCGCGGATTTTTTTCCTCCTGGCGGTGCACGATGGACGGAATTCTTGTCGAAACTCGCCACCCTCCGAGGACGCGTCAACCTTGCTCCCAGGCCAGACGTTGAAAAACGAAAAATATATACAAATACCGGGGAATCTGGTTATTTTTAGGCGGCAAGCTCTGCCATCGAGTTATAAGGCTATTTCCAGAGAGCAAGAGAGAGAATCGTTTCGAACCCTACGCCGAATCTTGCCGGTCTACACAATCAGTCATCCTCCCTCGCGTATCTTCAAAGTTAGCCTCCCGAGTCGCGGCAGGAACTCGCGTGTCGCGTGAGTCTGCATAGTTGCAGAAGCCGGGTGTAATCCTGTTTCACGCGGTTCCTTCGCCAATTTGTTTCCTTCCTATCTGTCCTCGCGTTTTCCAATTTGGCTACTTGGGCCGTTCCGTCTTCTTCGTTCTCGCTGTTACTCTTTCAGCCGTTTATTAATATATATCAGGAGTAACGAAACGGGATCCGAGGAATGTATTATTTTTATTTCGATTTTCTCGGGTTGCCCTTTAACCCTTTGCACTCCGAATTATTTTTCCAACGATTCCCCAGTATTTTAAGGTTTTATCTGAAATCGAGCGCGACTCGACATAGGGGTGCTGCGATGAAAACTGATGTCGAGTCACACTCGTCAAGAGAGTGCAAAGGGTTAAATACGTGTAGCTGTTGCGAAAAAATGATAATTGAAGATTTCACTTGTCTCTCGTAATACTTTACTATGAGTATTGTAATCCTTCTTCGTACTTAAATGGCCTCACGGTCGCTCCTCTATATTTATCTAAATCAATTACCGCTTTGTGAAGGCGATCAATAGTCTCAAACGCACAGAAGTCTAAATAAAATGCTTGTCCATCTGTCATCTTATAATAAAAGCGTACACAACAAAATGTATGTACATAGAACGAATCGCAACCAGATAAACATTAATCCGTAAATCACTGTATCAAGTCTTCGACCTGGGTACTTGAAATAATGGAACCACATTGTTCATTAAAAATGTGCCAACGGAGACATCGTTTCTTACGCAAATAGTGATTTCATTGACACGACAAGGCCGAGCAAGGGATAAAAAAGGGGAGAAGTGGAATAAAAAAGAAACGAAATAGTGTTAACGAACAACAAATCGTCCACGGCAAAAGTTCGCGAAGGACGGGTTCGAACGGCGCGCTGATACGATTCCGTCCGGTGGCGTACTTCCGGTAAAGTGATGTTCGCCGCGGCGCTGGTCTATCGGCCCGCGAAATATGTTCCACCGTGTAAAAACCATATGAATAATGGGATGGCATATCGTGCATCAGTATGCCGGTGACTGTTGGCCCAGGTCAAATTGACTTGAGCGTCTCCATGGCAACAACTACTCAGACTTCCGGCTGGTCGATATCCTACCAACTTGTATTTTGCGGCGGACCTCGCTTCTCTCTCTCTCTCTCTCTCTCTCTCTCTCTATCTCTGTGTCTCTCGTACGGCCTGTCTAGTATTCTCTCTGTCTCTCCCTGCTTCTCTGCTATCTGTCGACGTGTCCGTCTCTCTCACCCAGTCACTCACTCGGTACACGAAGTGTTTCTCTCGCTCGTACGCTCACTTGCTCTCTAGAGTCTCTGCCTCCCTCTCTACGATCCTCTCTCGGTTCGCTCTCCCATCGGTGGTCCGCGATTCTCCTCGTTCTCCGACAGCTTTTCCGAAGGAAAAGACGTGGTCTGACCCGGCTGATAACAGGCGTGGCGAGGAGAGCTTTTTTTTACGACGAGGATGGTAAAATTCCAGGTTGGCCGAGTTTCAGTGGAATCGATGACAGACGCACAGTTTGGTTTTTTTTTCGGTCGTAGGACTTGCTGGGCTTTCTTGTTTAGTCGATAAAGTACGAGAATAGTACATACTGTCATGACGTTAACATGCTACGGCAATTAATATATCAGAGCAAATAATGCCCATTAATCCTGTACTGTTTACCTCAAAAAACATCTGCAACAGTTGCTAACAATTGCCCAAAGAATCGTCTAAATTGATGCAAAGGATTGTACATAAATCCAGCTTGCTTACTTCTTCATTACTTGCACAACGTTCCCAGAAATCATTAACGAACGATCGGCCACTCGCGGCGAAAAGAAATGCGTTCGATCGTGATACTCTATGGGACACACGATTACACTCTCTTCGGGACATCCTGCTCGGGTACAGGTGCTTGCAACAGGCGGCCCGACAATTCGAAAGAAGGTATGTTCTCGAATCGTGGCGTGGCGGGCACACCTTCGACACCCAGAGAGGAGAGGACTAGCAAACATGTGGACACGGTGAACGAAATATCCTTATGCCGTGGTATAGGCGCGAGGTCACGCTTGTAAAACGTGCCGGAACGGCAGGTGAGAATGCAGCGTGAAACCTGTCAATTTCGGCCGTTTTATCATCGTATGCCTTAAAGGGGGTAAAATAACAAAAATGGAACAACAAAGACTAAAGGGGAAGCGTGGAGTAGATTATCCGCTTCCGCGTGATACATACTCAAAACCGAACGAGGGATATCCGGATATCCGATTACCGAATTCGCTTCACAGACGCACATACATAGGGGTATGTAAAGATAAAGAGGTTTTTCCGCCACATTCGCCGGCCGTTTCAGGTGTCTAGTGCAAGCTTGGTCTTAAACTATTTGTAGAAGGGAACGTGCAACGTAAGGATTGTCGAAGAAATTTCTAATCGCAGTACAAAGAAACGAACCGTTCAGTGTTATATAATTGCGTAATTGTAATAACAAAAAGGTACAAAATAATTTGATAACGTCTGCAGCATTAATGGGGCGGCATTAATCAGTAGAAACCTGGCTGAGACCACTCTGGAGTCGTGGAACCTCAAGAATCCCGGCAATGGAACCGTGTCGCTCGAGGATCCACGACCACGAGGACGGGCCGTTCGTGGTTCCACGGCCCCAGACTCTTCCATGCGACGTATAGTGACAGGAATCATCGAGCACCAGCCCATCCCCGTGCAATGTTAGCAAGCATTTCGGAACGAAGGTAAAAGCGCAGCGATGGCGATGAGAGCGACAATGTGGTGTAGCGGGTTTGAATTTTCCTAGTGAATGGTAGACGGGGAACGTTGGGGTAAGAGAGGTGGATTCGAGTTTGGGGTTGTCGGGGGTGGGGGAGAACAGCGAGAGAGGGAGAAATCGAAGCGCGTGGGCGGCAGAAGCATAGGGTTAGTTAGAGAGGGTGGATATATATCGCAATCGGGGGCACTATGTCGCGCCAGTGGCGTCGACATGAGCTCTTCGCTTTTATCTCTGTTCATTTTCTTCTGTTCCTCTTCAGCTCTCTCTCTCTCTCTCGCTCTCTCTCCCTTATTCCCACTTCCACTCCTCGTTCAACTGTATATACTTCACCCCCTCCATTAACCACCTATATTCATCTCTATCTTTCTCTTCTCTATTTTACCTCCATCCTGCTGGCCTTTAATACGAACATAGAAGGTGCCGCCTGTACCTTGAACAGCATTGGCCGTCGGCGATGCTGTTGGTAGTGGTATCAAATATAGTTGATTTCTGGAAAGGGTCAAGCGTCTTGGTAGCGTAATCATGACAGGACCTGTCTCTGTTGCTCTGCATCGTCTGTAGAGCTCTACCTTTACCCAAGGGTATTCCGTACACCCTTTCCTTGTCTCCACTTCCTGGATCCCAGCGCTTTGACTGGACACATAACAGGCGATGACGACAACGCTGTATACATACGTTGATAGCTGGTCATACGAAGGCAGGTAGATCTTTATCCTTCAATCCTTCATTGTCTATAAATCTTTCGTTCGTCCAGTTTGATCCCTTTTGTTGCAAGGTACAGTGTTGGAAGGTATAGTTGCACAGTGGAGATGATTCTGAATCTACTATGGTTAGATGACAATAATATATACGCGCACTGCATCGGTGTTGTAGAGCTTGTGGCGCTGGTGCATATATAGTGACAACCCAAGCAGACAGTTCGTGGTAGTCGGCTGGAATCTTGAAATTCTTCTACCTCGCTCTTTTCCTTATCTCCCCTTAACTTATTCCCTCCTCGCCAGCAGTCCTTCCCTTGAACTCCCCCCCGTTCCCTAACCCTTGCAGAAGCCGCGACGGAAAGACGCGTTTCTGTAGGTGGTCTCTCGTGGACAGAGCAGTGGTAGTTTATGTCGACCGGTCCCGGCGGCGGCTATATGATGTCAAACTGTAGTAGTGTACACTCGATCTCGGCCGACGGTGGCGTTTACGTGGAACGTGGAGCATTCTTGTGTCCGTGTGCACCTATGTACCGCAGCAGCGTCCCTGTGCAGAAGCGTCTTGTCGGCCGCTTGGCTAGCAGTAGGATCGTGAAAATCTTCCCTTTCCCTCTATCGCAACCATCCCTTCAACCTTATCACGCTCTCGTTCGTCCGTCTCTGCTTCTCCGCTTCTTTCTTTCCACCTCCCCCGAAACTTCACGTGCCAGCGAGGGGAAGCTGGTGTGGGTGATGTCACGGTTGGTGGGGCTAGGTTTACGTTGCTTGCTGGATTCGTGTAGGTGGAACGTTTGATAGTGCTAGTTTCTCGTACGTGACGCGGAATTCTGTCTATGTGTAGGGGCTACGGTGGCCCGATGGTAGTGGAGGTATAGTAGGTATCCTGCAAAGGCGTCTTGTTGGCCGCCTGGCTGATCAATACCCATCCAACCAGCGACCCTCTGCCCGCACCCTATGCCCACGGGGCCGTGGACCGTGCCTACACCTCTAACCACCCCTGAACTCGCCACTACCACTACCACCATCGTCAACTAGGTACCACTACCACTCAGTATCGTCACGACTACCATCCCCAGTGGCGGCGGCGGATAGGTAGGGGTAGTGGCGGCAGTGGAAGAAGCACCCTTGCTCTCCTACTCTGCAACCCCCACCGACACGCGTTGACCCCTACGCAATTTACATCGCGGCCTCCATAAAGTTAATTGAAATTTCCGACCGCCACAGCCAGAGCAGTCGCCACCGCTGCTGGAAAGAGATCTTCCGTCAGGTCGTTGGGTGTCTTATGGGGTCGTGTTGTTTCACTGGATTTTTCGTGGAGAGGGGAAAGAGCAGAGGTGTGTTACGGGGACGATGACCATTCTTCTGATATGATGGAAAATTCGTGGGTGTTTGTAAATTGAAAACGAAGGGAGAATCGCAAAAAGAGGGAAGCACGGTGGAACAGGCTGTTGTGGGTTTGGAAATTAAATGCTTTGGGGTTTAGAATGTTGCATTAACCTGTAGGGTGTCTTTAGGTTTGGGGCAAGTTATGTAATAGAAAATCGTCCACTGACCCGATAAAATTTGTATTCCGCTTTTGTTCTGGAGTTAATGGTATCATATGATATATTGTACTTTTTATTCGCGATTTGGACTATTTCGTTTACAAGAATTTATTATTTCTACAATGCATATTCACCCATTTGTTTAAAAAATGCATCACACAACCAACTGCACAGAAATCGAACCGGAATACTCCTAGCAAGTACATCCCATCATTCGCAAGCGAATTAAAAATCAAGTTTAACCCCATGAATCCTACAGCATACAATTCTCTCGTTCTCCCTCTCCACTCTTACCAAACCGCTCATCACTCTGATCAAGAAACCTTCCGTAGTCTGCAGCTTGACGTGTATCAGTAGGTTTCCTCGAAACCGCGGAACTTAATCCCCGCTCTCGGCTCGTCTCGCAATAAGACGTTTCAAACATCATTGACCGCGCTACCAAACGGAGGGTTACGATATCCATAACGACGTCTGTAGTAGTCCGTGCTCGCGGCAACAAATGGGAACAGGGTGGGGAGAGACGAGAACGGTTTGGAAGGTGCGGTGGGTGCATGTGCGCCAAAAAGTAGAGCCAAGTTTTGTGGCAGGTGTCGGTGTAACAGTGGCACGCGCACGCTCCTTCACACCGGTGCCTCTTTCTTCTCGCCAATCCTCTTTTTCCACCTCCCTTTCCTCTTCCTCTCTGCGCGTACGCTCTCTCTATGACTTTCTTCTCGCCGTTCGTCCCGTCCTTTTTTCCTCATTCTCATTTTATCTTCCTACCCTGCCGGTACTGGTTCTTCGCTGCACGGACCCTCCCTGCATTCGTTTTTTTTTTTTCGTTCCCCTCTCCTCCACTCTTTCTCACCGCTGTTTTACCGCCGTTGTCTCCTCTCTTGTTCTCCTTTTCACTTTCTCATCTTTTTTACTTTTTACTCCTCCGTCTCGGGCCGCGCAACCCCCACCCCGCCACCCTGTGCACCATCTTCTTCAGCCCGACCAGCTCACCTAGTTGCGCTCGTCCCTTCATCTATCTCCCTCCTTCTCTCATTTTTCTGTTTCTCTCTTTCTCTCCTTCTCCCTTTCTCTCTTGCTCCCTCTCCGCTCACAAGTTCAGCCGCCTCCCTCGTCGTTTCTACCTTCCCGACCGCTCCGCTTTTTCTTTTCCTCTTCTCTCAGTCCACCTTCTTACTTTTCCTACTGCCCTCCTCCACCACCACTGGCTAGTCCATCGACTTCTTCGGCGGCTGCATCAGTCCCGATCTCAGATGGCCGGCCGCGACGAGACAGGTGCCGGCGGGCTATTATGACCAGGTTATAGCCAGCGAGTCACCACCGCCACCGCCACCGACACCGTGCCCACCACCTATATTCGCCGGCGATCTCGCACATGCCACATTGTCGCTCTTCTTTCGCTTTATTTGCCGGCCCGACATCTGAACACGGGAACAGGTGGCCAGGGACGAATCCACCGGTCACGGATGTTTCACGGCGACTTTGGGTCGCGTGCGCGACGTGTTGCCGGACAAGACGAGGTTCGTTCTCGTTTTCACCGGAACGGATCGCACCTGAGATCTTGGCAGCCCGCGTGGAGGAACGTGGATGGTAACAGCGACGAAATGGGTAGGGGTACATAGTTTGATGAAGCTGGATGATTCTCGACGGCAACGTGGCGAGGGAGCAACATCTTTGGGGACATTTGGCCGGTAGATTTGGGTCTGGTTACGTAGAACGATTTACATCGGGGATAATGCTTGAAATTTGGCAAGGAATCTCTGCTGGATCTTATGCGCAAATTAGCAGGAATCTCGTATATTTATGTGCAAACCAGAACCTCGTTCGCTTCGAATAGAGTAATCGTGCTAAGGCAAAGAGGAACGAGCGAATGATTGTGTTAATTTTGATACTTCGTGACTTTGAGGGTTGGTAGTAATTGAAATGGTACTTACAGGGTTCTTCGGGGAAAATTTTCAGGGAAAATTCTGAAATTGGGAAGACATCTATATTGATATAAGATGTTTATAATATTATAATCCATCTGCTATTGTAATATTATTTATGATCACTACTTCGTTGCATTTTGCGTTTCCGTTGATTTCATAAATTAAATACGAGCGTGAAATATAATTGTTTTCGATTTGGTAACAGCTGGAACTGTCGAAACCTGCCGCCCTATCTTTGTATGTTTTTTCGCGCAAAGAGCGCATGGCCTGCGGTCCTGTTTTTGGTTTATCTATCGAATGCAACGGCTGACATAGTTTATTTACGAATTTCCTGACAAATTTTTTCAGCGCGTGTCCTGTCCGGGCTGTCCATAGTCCCCGCGTTATGTAACTCATATGTAACTCACCATATTTAATATTGAAAAGCCACAAAAACCCGTATCGCTTATCATGTACACCACACGCGAGTTCAATGAAAATTTCCTATATTAGCCTTCGAACAACAATCTTCGAAAGAGAATCGAAATCCTCCACAACGTTCCAACCCCTTCATCGTCATAATCCTCGTGGAACCGCTTGTAATCTAAAATTCTCCATTAACAATCCACGCTACGGACAACTTTCCATTGTTACGATTCCATTCGTTTCCTCGTTCCAGCGGCGTTTCGCCTAACGACGAGTTTTCTCCTGGAAGGAAAACGCCGTTGTCAGGTGTCTTCTATTCTTCTTTTTATTTTCCTCTCCCCTCTCGACTAAACTCGATTCCGTTGCAGAGAGGCGCGTGCAGACTTTCACCGTCCCGACCATCGGCACCCCGAGAAATTCTCTCATTTTCGGCATAATCGATACCTTTGTGTCGTTAAGCTACCGATACAATGTAGCTACGGGCACGGACACGCGTTCGCCACGTACACGATGGTCGTGTGCCACGGTAGCGGGAAACGGTGAAATTTTGTGAGAGCGTGTAACGCGTGGCTGTTAAAACCGCCAAACCCACGTGTACACACGTGCCTGGCTGCTGCACCGGGAGAAGAAAGTGCACTCGCGGTTGCACCGGTTGTTGCACAGACTGCTCCACAAAACCACGGGGCCACCGTGGCCACGCGAACGAATCGAAAGTCGTATCGTTGACCGACACGACCGACAGGCGAAATTAATTAAGGGGATTAATCGATGCTGAATCGAAACACACGGAAACGTGGGGATCAATTGGTTCGGTCATTTCCTAGTTTTGTCGATGGTTCAAGATGGAGATCGAGGCTGATATCTTGCGATAATCGTTGATCACGGTGCGAGAAGAACTGTGGGAGTTGTTTGATTACGGCGAAATTCTTCGACAGCTTTTTGGAGTTCGGGCTGTATTCAATCCAAGGCCAAGTTAGGTTTTAATGTAAGACCGTTGTCAAGATTTTAGTTTGAGTAATTTTTTTAAACGAACTGGCCTGGGTCGAGACGTACTTTTATTGGTGAATTTAAATGCAATGTAATGTATTGGAAGGGATCTTTAAAGTTGGGTTTCATTTTAGTCCTGTAAATAGCGCCTACCGTGCTATAGTAGCAGAAAGGTAACAAGATAAGTGTATACTTGGGAATATTTGAATAATTTCTTATATATCCGTTCGGGCAAGGCTAAGAAAGAGTTATGGTTTTAGAATTATGGGTACGGTCGTGGTTTGTATGGTCGCTAATGAAGCAGATATCGATGGGAAGTTAATGATTTCGCGTTTAAGGAATTTTACGTTACAGTATTAGAATCTAGATAAGTACGATATTTAGAAAGTCGGTGATCTCTGTTTTCTCCTCTGTTTGATGTCTCCGGAAGTGAACATTGTTACGGCGTTATAGTCAATCGAGGTCGGACTCCAACAGTCGCCAGGGAACTTATTAGTCATGCGGCTGGAATTACAAGCTGCATAATTCCTGCCAGTTGAAAAGTTTTAGCTAATTCGGTTCGATCGATAGCGTTATCAAAACATTTACGTTTCTGCATCGATTTAAGTAGAATACCTTGAGTTCGAATCACAGTCCGTGCGTGAGAACGCAGAAACGTAGCCACGTGGTGTCTTCGCCCTTTTGCAACAAAAAGGAGAAATATTAAAAATAAATATAAAAATTCAGCATATTATCTCAACTATTAAAGCCCCCCAAAAATTCTATAGAAAAAAAAATTCAACACAATCGAAGCTGCCAACTTCTTTTATTGCAGTACATCAGAGTTTTCAAAATTCCGTCTAAAATATCACTGGTCGCTGACACAGAAAATATACGCGCATATCTACCAATATAGCAATGAATTAATCGGGAACCTGTGAGCCTGAAAGAGACCAAAAAAAATCATCCCATACTAATAGAAATCGTTCACATGAATTTCGAGCGGGCTTAAAATTTCCATTTAAAGACAGTCCTGGCCCAACTGAATCGGATTCTAATTAAAAACTTAACCAACAGAACCAACAAATCAGTAATAATCCAACGTACCCGAATCTCCCTGAGAACCGTCCCATTCAACCCACCCTTATCCTACGCCCACACTGTCAGCCACTTCCACGTCTCTTTTTTTCCGCCAGCGTGAAATTCGCAACGGCGCGTAGAGCCGCGCACAGAGTCACGTGCGTGAAGAGGAAGCGTTGGAACATCAGAGCCGGAGAGTACCTTTGTCCTCCTCCAGCATGTCGCCGGAGGAACGGGGTGTAGGATCCCTATTGATCTCCTCACAGAGAGAGAGAGAGAGAGAGAGAGAGAGAGAGAGAGAGAGAGGGAGGGGGAGATAAAGAGGGAGAAAGAGAGGGAGGGTTCGCACAGAGGGGTTGAGATAGACGAAAGAGCGACAGGGAGGAACATTTCGCAGCGATGGAGAAGGGCAGAGAATCGTGGAATATCAGTGTGCAGAGAGGGACAGGGAGAGACAGAAATTTCGAGCGAGGGTTGCAACGAACGAAGAGGTGGAGGGAAACCGACGAAGATGAAAACGAAGGAGACGAGGATGGACCCCGGCTACGGTGCGCCAGAGGGTAGCCGCGGTTGCCATGCGCTGACTTGACGTGTCATTAATGTATCAGAGGACAACGTGGCCGTACGATATCGTCCACCAGGTCGCTAATAGAAGCTTTTTCACCGGCGCGGCGTGCGATCAGGAGCGTAGGTGGATCGGGTTAGGCGCGCACGCGACCTGTGACGCCAACGCCGCGGAAATGCAGCTGTTGTTGTTTAAACCGACGCACGGCACGTTTAAATCATCCACTAGTTTGCCCGGTGACGTAAATTGTCGCGCATCGGCCGGCTGCCTTGTATCAACACTTGCTGCAATATGCAGCACGCGTTTGGAACGCGCTAGCAGCACGGCTGGCAAAGTGGCCGGTCGGTCTTTTTCTTCATTTATGCTTGTGGGGGGTTCTCTTGGTTCCTGTTACAGCTGATGATGGTTGGGAAGTTTAGGTCGTAAGGTTTCCCGATGTTCTTGTGGTATAGCATGGCATGGTAGAAACGTCCTGGTGCAAAATATTGTAATAGTAGTGGAAGGTTCTTTTTATTACCGTTATTGTTACGTTGATTTCAGTCGACAGACTTACTTGTAGATTTAAAGGAGAATGGAGAGCATGGATGGATCGTAGCGAATTAAAGTATTTGTTGAACGTCGTTGAGATGTTTGTAGAAATACGTGTTCGTATGCTCGTTGTTGCTTCTCGATTGGCTACCGGTGTGTTGTAAGAGTGTTGAGAATATGGTTCTGTTAAGGAAATGTATTTCTTTGATTTCGAGCTGGTTCTCTCGCGAGAATGCAATTTATTTGGGTTTTTTTTCAATTCTTTTAGGTAAACTGGGTTAATGGGAAATGGTGAATTTACGAATACTATGTATGTATGGTATGTGACAGGTATATTTTAATGAGAGATTTATTTAAGATGCACGCTTCCCTTTTTTCGCAATATCGATATTGGACTTCGCTCAAGTGAATCGATAACTTCATTTAGAAATGTTTCACAGATAGTTACCAAAGCCTATTTGCATTTTAATATTACGTCGCCCAATTTGAATAAAATAACTCCTCTCCAATATTAATTAACACGAATTAAGAGAAATTCATTCATATTGGTCTGTGATCAAAGAATCTCCTTTTGTTAAAAAAAATTATCAAGATAATACGAACAATCCAATTTTCCCCGATTAATATAACCCACTTGTTTCCGTTCCAATTGCACGACACGAATTCCGTGGTTGCAAGTTTATCAGGAATGCACCTGTTTCTCAGATGACGGATCATCGAAATCATATACTCGTTCCCCCGCTGACGTAAATCGCTGCCGCAGCGTTTCTTTATTGACATTTCCTCTCACCGACAAACAAGGAGCTTGTATATGGTGAATATCTTGAAAATCGCGCAAAAGAGTACATACTACGACACGTGTATTGTAATAATACAGCGTGTAACGTTGAAGTTTCTTTCAAAAACGAACGGCATTGATTAACCTTGATCTTGCAGTTTCAGCCATTTTAAAATTCACAAAGCAAATGAATAAAATATGATTACTTCATAATGTTATTTCAAATAAGATGAACGCTCATTGCATTACGACATATCTCGCGAGCAATGTAATAATTCTGGATAACAATTAAGAATCGATGTGTGTATGTTCTATAAAGCATATCTTATTTCTTTTAACAATATGCCAAATTATTTTCCGATTGTGCCAATCTTGTTTGTCTCAGCCCATCAGCTATTCCCATCGATTTAACAAAATTCTAGATAACCTTAGAAATCTGTGCTCGATCTAAACAAATCAATTGCCATACAGTGCATGGCTTATTGCAATTGAAATCTATGAAATCGACGAGGGGCGTATTTGAAATCGCGATACTATGTCTGCCATAAAAATATCCAATAAATACATGTATAACAATGACGGGGCACGAAACACTTTGAATTTTAACAAGGACGTGAAATTCCAACCAATCAGCGCTAACAAGGCAATCGATACACCATATCAGTATATTCCGATCAGCGTCTCTAATATTACGAAAAGACGGAACGCATTGTTTTCCCGCAAGGTGTGTATCTAGTTCACGTTTAATCACGGCGCATAAATGCAGCTCGAAAGGACAGCGTCTCGGGTTTCACTGCTTGAGGTGAAACGGCGAATCGTACGTGTGTAGCCTACATGTAGGTGGACTTTCATAGATTTGATACGATTGCGTGATGCGTGTATGCCGGAGTACTTTCTAGAAACGATCTATCATCTCGGTCGATCGTGGCGCACGAACCTTCTATCCGTAATAGTTTCGACGACTCGGATTCTCGTGGAAACAGGTGGCAATCGTCTTCTCTCCTTTTTCTATTTTTTTTGTTACCTCGTTCCTTCTTATTACAAAAGCTTCTCGTTTGGGACGGTAAATTGGTCGAGACGTTTGGTAGCTTTTGGAAAACGCTTCCTTGTTGGCGACGATTCAACAATGCGTCCTCTCGGACGTCCATCGATCAATCAGAGTATACTGTACATCTGAGATCTATAGATCTATCAACGAGCTGGCTGCTAATTGTAGAACAAGTTGTGGTTGGAGAGATTGCAATGGAATTTAGAGATTTCGTGGTTTTGTGGAGGAATTTATTGTATTATAATAAAGCTTGAATGATTGAGTATGGTGTCCATCTTGGATGGTTTTGAAATAACTTTATAGGCTTTACGTTAAGAACATCTTTTATGTTCCTTTTTTTTTTGGATTGTTGGTTTTTTAATTATTTTTAATTTATTTTCGTGATACTCCAATTAGCTATTTACAAGGTTAATTTTTATAATATTATTTGTTGAAGTTTATTTTGGTTTCTTGACAGAAATATGTGCACAAATTTGTCATGCGGTTTTGTTGCTAAATTGTATAAGAATCGCAAGGCATCCCTACCAGTATAGAAAGAAGCATTATTTATGAACCATTTCTACTGTATGCACAAAGTGGAACGTTCCAGTCACACAACAGACCTTACCGACCAAACACTGAATTTCCACGAAACAATCTACTTTCTGTTCGTTAAGGAGTGGTCGCAAACATGTAGTAGGCATATGCATACTTGCTCGTGTCCCTTACCAATTACAAAATGTGAGGAGTATTGTACGAAAAGATTGAGCCTTCAAACAATTGCTTTTCCATTATTATTACTGTTACTATTTCTACTATCATAAAAACGATATTCGTATCCCTTATCGTATGCGATACTTTTGATTATATTTCCTTCTGCCCCCATTATTCTAATATCAATATATGCACACCTGTGCATCAACAACTTTCATAATATAATACTGTTTTCAATCACGGTGACTATTATTACTATCACGGTTGCTCCATCGCATTTCTTAAATAATTATTACGCGAGATACACATCTGACTGCCCAACGGTGCATCAATCTATGCCCACGTTATGGTAACAAAAATATAATACGTATAACCCCCTCGTAATATACCGTACTAATTTCCACTAATTAATAATCAGTATTAATATCCATACGACACCATCATCCTTCTCCAGTCATTACTATTATCTAACATACTTATGAAACACAGTTCGAACTCCGACGTGCCCAATACGTACCTTCATCCTCCCGTTCGCAATATCCAGGCGATGTTTTATTTATGATCAAGCCGGTTGGATCCCCCGAACGATCCATCGCGATAATCAATATTCCAAGTGGTGGCAAAGCGGCGTGAAATTTTACTGATCGCTTACGACGCCGCGTTCCAATTCGTGTCCAGGGCGAAAATAATTCATCGTGCACAGCGCTCGTCTCTCTATGCAAGCTAAATAGAAACGTCGCTATTAATCTCGACGCGTAATTGCGACACTGAAAGGGTTAGACTTGTTAGCGCGCCGGACGATATATCGTCCGCGTGCTTAGACGCTAAATTAAACGTTTCGCGGCGAAAATAGCAGTCGCTTCGGTTCATCTGCCTTTAATATATTACCGGGACGCAAATTCGGATGGTTCGCAACGCTCGAGAGGGAGGGTTCAACCGGCCTGCTGTCGAATAATCGAACGATAATTCGTCCGTCGATTCGACCCTCGCCCCGTGCAATCGATCGCCAACGGGGGCAAATTTTACTTTCGGTCTTGCTTTTTTTTTTGAGAGGCAAATATACTATGACACTCTATCATGAACCGCGTTGCACCTCCGTCTTTATCCGGTGTGCGCATTCGCAATTGCGTGTAAACGCCGTTTATTCGCCGATCACCGCATGGATGTAAGGAAACGGTCACCGCGAAATCAACTCGCGCTCGCTGGGTGAACGATCGGCATTAGGAGGTCAGGTGCACGATCGTCCACCGAGCGATCGTGATAGCGACCGATGCTCTGACCACTTCCGGCGAACCGCGGGTAGACACGAGCAATTAATTCGAATACGATCGGGTCCCGTTTAACGCGTATAATTGCTCCACATTCGTAGGAACAGTTATACGCGCGTAACATACACGCCGGTTTTACTCGCCCGTTCATTCTTTCTGGCCCGTGAGCTAGAGCACATCGCGGAAAGAAAGCACCGTGAACGCTGGCGTCGCTTTTGTTCGACTACCGCTGGCTACGCTCTTTTCGCCGTTTTGTTCCGTTTGGTAAAAGGATAGAGAAACGAGCGCCGGGCAAGGAACACGGCACGTGTATGTAGGCCAGCTGAAACGAAGCGTCGGAATAAAGCGAACCGACTGAAAGCTGGCACGGATTCGACGAGAGTGAACGATTTCGACGAGGCGACGCGACGCGTGCGTTCACGGTTCACGGGGAGAAATCGACTTACCGATGGAGCAGAGAGTACGAGCGAGATCGCGATGTAGGCGTGGACCGGTGCTCAGAAGGAACAGATTTGCTTTGCTTCATTTGGCGGCGATTTTGGGTTTTGAACTTTGAAAAAATAGATGATCTGTTTCATGCATTTTCTCGATGTGTCTATCGTCGATAATGTCCGCGTGAATAGGATACACCGGCATTCGTGAAAAATAACGGAGTTACGTGTATTAAATGTATCCCACATAAGTAGATTTGTTAAGGCGGTTATGGGTGTTTGATGGTATGACTCATCTGGTTCGTGTATTTTAGCGATAACGAGTCGATCGTGCGTTTGGATGTGAATTTGTGATTAGGTTGATATGCAGCTAGATATGAATATTGCAATCGTAATCGTTGCGACGAGCACCCACTACTCTGTACGAGCTGATTGATTTTGTACAACCGGAAGTTATGAGCCATCCGTCAAATTGAAACGTTAGTTCCGCGAATTAATTAGTGGCTCAACTTTTCAATTAGATCACGTTGGCTGTAGCCTTTGCGAAATATTTCTTGATCATTATATTGGATGAGCATTCGTACCAAAATGCAACGCATTTTTTTACGCTGAATACCAACATTTTCCTCCATTTTCATTTGCACACATACCCTTCGTTCCGTCTTCTACTGTTCGCAACGGTGTACCACGAGGCGACGCTAAACAATTCCTGGGAAGAATGGATAGATATCCGGGAACCCGGTCGGATATCGATCAGCAAACTCGCTTTCTGTTTCACGCGGGAGATAAGGAGATAAGGCGGGCGATATGTAGGACACGGCATGTAAATCAATAAAGACGGCGACCACGTAACCCCATACGAATTATCACGAAGGATTTACCGTTCTTTTTGTTTCTTTTCCCTAAAGTTTACAATGTGTAGATATTACGATAGCGGCGATGGAACGAGACATATCGGAGCTTCGACCACATGAGAACTGACGGGTAATTACGTTTCACTTAGTTGCCGTTCAAGGATCAGCGATGCTTGAATGCTACACAGTCGGGCAAACTTGCTGTTAGTTCATCTGTTGCGATTGATTTTTATACAGAACGAGTTTTCTCGATTTTTAATTCGAAGAACGGAAACAATTTACGTAGTGCATACACGTGTGTATGTCGAGTGTATCTAGTCGTGATAACCAGGGCAATTTCCTCTGGTTTGTTGAATATCGGAACATTGTTGCAGCAGAACACGCAAATTTCGCGGGCACAGGTTGAAGTAAGATCGATAAAAGAGGCGTAGCTTATATACTTCGTCCCGTTAAGAACCCCTCCTGAGACTTCGATTTCCCTTCAGTCATGCGATAACAACAAATAATCCTCCAGCTCAAAAATTAACCGAACTATCGTTTAATTGCAAAAAGGGATGCCGCTTGCTCATAGAAACTATAAAATAAAGCAAAAGGAAGATTATCAACGATATTAGCAGTAATTCTCGCGCGGAACCAACACGAAAGAAATTGGAACAATACTGTGTTCCACCGTTTTGCTATGATATACTTGAAACTAAAGATATCCTCCACGCAGACAGATACCAGCAGAACTTTTGTTAACACGAGCTAGATAATAACTAAAAATTATGAGGATTATGATTTACAAGACATTTGCAGGCTCAACAAATGAAACTCTCGCGAAAGAAAAACAAGAATCAGAGTAAATTGGACAATGATCAAAGTCAGATTCTACAACGCGTTCCTGCTCCGTTCCAGTAGAAACAGCGCTCAGTCAGACCGAACGACAGGACACTCGCTGCGCCCAGACACATGTAAGTAGAAGTGTCTCTTGAGCTCGACCCGTGTCTGAACCGTAGGCGACAGAAGAAACCCGGGTAAAATCCGGCAATCCCCGACACCGTATATACGAACCGCGCTTTCATTACTATAAAATCATTCTTGAAATTTCCATAGCTACGGGGCAGCGATGTGCATTAATCGACACGCATTCGTATACATGTTACACTTGACTCGGCGTGAACTTAAATGACAGCGTTCCTGGAATCCGTAATTTTTGCCCGGCGTGTAGGTTGCGCGTCGCTCGAAACCCACCCCGTTCCCACCCCTTTGTCAACGAGCGACGCTCAGGCGGCTCGAATGTCCATTTTCGCGAGAGAGGACTTGCGAACCCCGCGTATGCATCGGGCATCATGCGTCGTCATTCAATTCCGGTCAGCACACAGAAGGTGGATTTCTATGCCACCGTGCGGCGTCGTGTGCAATCGGCACGCTCGGTCGGTCGGTCGGTCGTGGTAGCGCGCGTGCTCGCGTCTATATCGGGATTTTTGTAGCGGTTTATCATTTTTGTGCCTGCCCCCCCTTTTACACCCCACCATGGTTTATTTAAAGTGTCACGAAGGCGAAGGCGTGCACGCGCGTGCGCTCGTGCACCACCCGATGTTGGCCAACAGGCTGTATTACGGGCCTTGCACCGACCGGGTTGCCAAACCGCTGCTACTTGTGTGGGTACAAAATCGACCTTTGCATGGGGAACGTGGCGAGCGTGTGTACTACGCGTGCGTGAGCAATCGCTCGCTCGCTCGCTCGTTCGCGCGCGCGCGCGTAAAGCCATTCTCCGTCGCGGCGCCAATCAGTGGCGGAACTGCAGGCCGGTGCATCCGAGAGTATACGTGGCGATTCGTGGATTTCCAATATGCTCTTCAATTTTTATGCCCAGTGTTCTTTTCTTTTTTCGGTTGCTTATTTTTCGTCCTTATCTGCCTTATGGTAGAGAGGTTCGATAACCCGGTTTCTTCGGGCAACTTTGATACTGTTCAGGGTTTGTATGGGTCGAAGGGTGTAATGTGTAGAGTTGCTGGAATATTAATAGGGATAATGGATATTAAGGTATGGCCCGGCGAATCTTTTAGGAGAACCGGGTCAATGAGGGAGAATTTCTAAGAATAAAGGAGCATTATGTAGATAGGCGGGGTCGGTCGGGGGTGTTACTTTGGTGGGAGATAATAGTGGGGTAGTCATTAATGAATCGCGGCGTTCTTCGTTCGCGTTGTTGATTATATGTATATGTTTACGGTGCGATGAAATTTTGCGAATACTCAGGCTTCTGCGGAGTTTTGCAATTTTCCACGCTCTTTAAGTAAATTTCTTCCAAATGTATTCGAAATCTATCCGTCATTATTAAACGGGATTTCTCATGCTTATTGCGCGCGTGCAAGATTGTAAGATACTTTTGTTATCATTTCAAGGTAGAGATACGAATTATGGTTGCCCGTTGGAACGTTAAATTTTGGAATGCGTCAGAAGGTCCTTCTATCAGTTGCGAGGTATCGATCCAGTGCGATACCTTATGACTCAATGATCCTCTACTCTTTAAATGCTGTTTACGGTATATAATTTTTTCTTCGTATCGATTTCCTAATAATGTCTTTAAGGAACCCCGTTTATGCTAAATACGTACTGTATGTACAAGCTCCTCTGAAATCAATACTGCTTTGCAGCACAAGTCCCTATCCAATTCTCGATGCAGGTAAACAGTAATGATAGAATGAACGTTAAATGCATTAAATTATCGGTTCGTCGGGAAGTATGCGAGGATCGCTTCTAACGATTAAATTATACGACGCGCGTGTATTAGTAATTGTACCTTAAAGATACGCTTGAATATTCCCAGGAACTGGATGTAACATTGGAGAAAATCAAGTTTTTTCTTTCAAACTATGCACCACTCTAGTAACAAACTTTCTATTACGTTCGTATCGACTTACTAATAACGTTTTTGTTTTACACGACAGCGAGATTTCGCCACTAAAATTCAATGTGCAGTTGCGATTTCCGTCACTCAATATGTGAGTAAAATGTGAAACTGCAGATGTTCTCCTGAATGTGTAATATCTTTGCCCGCAACTGTCTCATACATGTACTCTAGTTGATTGTTATTTAATTCTTGATGCACGAATTGTATTTATCTTAATGCATTCTTATAGGATACGGCCAATCCTTCATCCGCGTAACCAAATTAAAAAGAATAGTGTAAAAATTGTACTTTTAAAAAGGAAAAGATTGACAGTTCGTTAGCAGCAAGAAAATCATTCCTTAAAATAATTATCAGGGAAGTATCAAATACGTAAGGAATGCTAGATTTATTTATCACAGGTGAATGAAATAATTGCACAGAATTGCGCGTTAATTTTTCACTATGCGCCTGGCGATCGATATCTACGTATATTTAACGAACCTCTGAACCAATCACACCTCAAATCACAAAATTCCGCAAGATTTCTTCCAAATCTATTCCGTTCGACTGTCATTCGGTACCATCAATGTTATATCACACATCTTTTTCTCCCAATCAAAAATGTTCCTTCGCCGATACCTTAACGCGGACAAGGTGTCCCGGTAGTCAAATAAATTATCCCACTGCCATTAAAACAATTCTCCGAACATTCAATGTAAATGATCAACAACAATAACGCACTCTTACCCGATTTCTTCCCACCGGCACGTCGATATCCAAAAGAAGGCGTACCTCGCCCAACCGATAGCAACGTCACAGAACAAGCAAAACAGCATTGTCCAGAATCATAGAAGAAACGTATTCATCGAAGTTAACGGGATACACCGTTTTCCCAGATAGTCGAGTCGTGGTTACGTTTTCGTCGCAGCTGTGCTGTCTGTTACGTTCGTTTCATTCAAATACGAGCACACTGTTCTATTCAAATTGAACACAAAGGTGTGCACGAGGGAGAAAAAGAACACGAACCGCGAGCCTACGAAACTGCTCCGTGATTACCGTGAACCGTACGACGAAAACATCGACGCCGCGTTGTTGTTCATTATATTACTGGCGAATCGATAAATCGTCGATCAGTATGAATTGTTCATAATCAGGTATTAATTCGAAGACGAGATGCCTTTTATAGGTGAATTGGCTGATCGATCTTGATTTCAACGCACCTGAACACACGTCAATATCGAGGGTACTCGATAAGTGCGTCTTTTGATAATTATTTATTTGTAACTGTATGATGTACTTCTAATGTTTACAGTACGTATGCAGTTTGACGCGTGGTCCATGCATTTGGGTAAAAATTTCTGGTATGTACCAAATGAAAGGTTGAAATGTTGTGTGCTAAATTTCCTTTTTTTTTTTTTTTATTATATTGGGCGAGGTATTTTAATATTATTTGTTAACATTAGAGATATAGAAAATATTTGTAGAAATAAGAAAATAAGGGCGATGTTATTCCTGGTTGGCAGATTGGAAAACAGAAATTGGAAAACAAGTCGCATTGAATTGATGAATCGGAAACAGATTTGACGGAAAACGTTCAAATTCTGTAACACCAAGTTTTACTAAAACGCTCAATTATCCCGGAATGTAAAAACGCGATTGGTCAATAGAATCTACAAATGTGTGATCCCACGAATCATCTAAAATCGCTAAAAAATAAAATTAAACATCGTCCAACTTCACCTTCGAACAAAAAAAAAACCAGTCGAAAAGGAGGAACAGAAATAAGGCAACTAACTCGGTTTCACACTCCGCAAAAATGATACACGGTTTCGAATCCCTCCTTTATAAAATTACTTATGACACATACTTTGTATTCAATGGAAATAATCCGTGCTCGGAATGGCGAACTTGTTGTGTCAGAAAACTCGTCGATATCTTCTCCAACCCCATTGTTAGTCATCGTCGATCAGAATTTCGATCAGGAGAATAGAGTACATATATATCTATATTCACGTACACACTCGTACATATACTTGTCGAACGATAGGGGACGAACCCCTCGTACGAATTTGATTCGAGGAAGCGAGCGACGAGTAATCGTGGGACAAAAATCGAGCCACCCGTTCTCCCATATGTATGCGCATGTATATTTTTACCTCCCTTATGTCGCACAATACTAGCCACAATGTGTGCGCGTGTACGCGCGTGTGCGTGGCCGTACAGTGGCGCGTGCGTCGCGTCGTAGACTTTATTTTCGGTGATCCACCGATTTTCGGGTAGAACCGGAACATTTGTTTCGGCCCCTTTAGCGCGTTCCTGCGCGATACACTTTTCAGCCTCGTGCAGCGCCAACGCTGTTTGTCGTTCATCTAAATTCCGTCGAGATTTCAATCGCAGGAAGAAACATGCGACAATTCTGATATACAAATTCAATATACTTTAAACGGTTTTACTTGCTCGATGATTGGTAATATGTAAATTGAATTACTTTTCTGTCTTTGTATTTCGTTTCCTTGTAGTATAATATGCCGGCGATGATATACTTTTGAGGAAACCCATTTCTCTGAAGAAATGCTTGCGATAGCGTAAATCTAGATTACGTTCAATTAGATCGGATCACTTACCGAAACTAATATTTAGATTTGAAATACTGATGGTACGTATTGGCATTTGAATTTAGGTCATAGTTACGGTTCAGTAATAGAAATTGCCAAGTTCTATTATGCACGCCTTGTCAATATATAAAATAACGACGAGAATAAAGTATCCGAAACATCCGTATAACTCGAAGGAATTGATGTAAATATATTTATTCTTTTGTCACAAGAAAATCGTGTGTCTACCCGCAATCGGTTACTAAGGGAACTGAATTTTCTATTTAACGAAATGTCCACGTTTATGGATTCTGTCGAAGAGATTTGCGAACAACAACGCCCAAAAATCCCACAAATAATAATCGAACATAAATCTGGGTTTACCGTCTTCAAAGATTGTTCCACTGATTAAGTAAACTAAATAAACTTCATTGTGCACATGTATCTCTAATCTCTCGAGCTTCTCGAGCTCTTCAATTCCATTATTCTTATTTAGCACGCATTTCTCGTTTAGTGGTATCCAAGGCAGACCGGTAGTACCTTTAGGCAGCATGGAAAAATTGTCCGATCAGCATAGGTAATCCCCGTGAAACATAGAGAAAGAAAAAGAGAGAAAAAATGAGATTCTTACTACACCCGGATTCTCCATTCGTGTCAGTGAAGACGAAACATCGTGGCGCGACTCTCTCTCTTGTGAAAATCTATGGCAGCTTTCATACCGATTACAATGGCTTCCGTTCAGCGTGCCTATATCGATCGTGAAATCCAGGCGGCCGTAATGAGTGAAGCATGTTTACAATTACATTTGAACGCGTTGCATCGCGCGTGTTTCGCGATGATTCTTCGCGCGAAAACGACGAAACGCACGTCCGAACGATCGATACACACTTTGGAAACCGGAATCCATTAAATGCGACGCTTAAATTCCGACTTACAATATTGCCGTTTCAATTTTATCTTCACCCCTACTTGCGTCGATCGAAAATGAAACATCAAAATCGAAATACTGTGACCGGGATTGAACTGAAATATATTGACACAAGGTGTCTGCAGGGAAACACTGTACAAAAAAAGGCGGGGGAAAATGAAAGAAACAGTCCGTCAAAATCGCCAGAAACAAATGATCAGCGGTGTAGACGCCAGGAAAAGAACGCCAACAAGAAGGAAGTGACAGATTCTTTCAACGGATCCACGTAACAGCATCCATTTCTCGGGCACCCATCGAGGAAACATTTTTACTTTGCATCCGGAAAACTGCTCGAATTGGGCGTGTTCCCGCGTTAGGTGCTCCCTTTTCCAAATAATCGTCCGTAATAAGGAACACGTGTTCACCCCTAAATTTAGCGTCAACTTCATCGGTAGGGAACGCGGGACGTTGGCCGGAAGGAAGAGGCGCGTAACCAGCGAAAGAGTTGTAGTTAGACGCGAAACAAACGAAGGTTTTGTCAAATGGCGGGGATAGATGGTTTGTTCGATCGGTGTTCTTTCGCAGAAGCAAAAAGTTTCGGACGAACCGGAACCGCGAGAAGAGCCGCGTCAACGACCAGCCATGCTATTTAAGAAACAACGTATGGGGAAGGAAGTGCGCCGGAAGTCGAAGAGGAAGGGTCCGCGTGGCCTTGCGCTATAAACGACTTTTAGAGATAAAAAAAAAGGAGTAGAAGAAGAGAGAGAGAGAGAGAGAGGCACGGTTAAACGAGGGAGTAGACGGGAAGTGAGTGAAGTTCTTGAAGTTGAAAGCAATTTCGATGAGCTTCGGCATTGAGAAATGATTCCCTGCGCTCGCAGGCTGATGGCAGATGAAATATTTACAACGTATTGCTAAGAATGAGTGAGTTTCACTTTTGAGGGGGTAGGAGAGGGCGTTATTTTTGTAGCCGCAGGAATATTTTTGGAAACGTTTTTACTTCGATGCAATTTCTTTTATCTGTATTACCTCGCGGGCTGAAAGTTCAATTATTATTTGTACACTTCATATTAGGAAGTACTCCAATTATTTCAACGCTACTTAAGGGTATCCCTTTCTCAAACGAAAGTTCTGCTGTAACTTCTTCAATCTCTCTTAAAGAATTCATTTTAGGAATACTCTTAACATTCTAATCGTATCCTGGATTCTGCAGAAACGTTCAGATCATGCGAACATCGACTAGTACCGCGGGATTACTATAATTATCGTATCAAATTGTTTCTAATACTTTGCAAATGGACAAGTGATCGATGTTGCATCGTAGTGTAAGCGGGCGATAGTTTATCAAACCGCTTAAGCACAGTGTGCAACGAATATTACAATAAACGTGTACCACGAACTTTTCGAATACCATTCTAATTCGTGTGTGACGTGTTCGTATAATACCGCAAACATATCCATCCTTGTGGCACAGATAGAGACCAACAAGCTCGAATACGTGCGATACTTGTCGCGCATGTCCGTCTTGCACGCTCCTCCGTCTAGGTGCGCAATGTGATCGATACGATTTCGTTGATCCAAGAAAGGATCAGCACGAGAACGTACCGGTATCTTGAGTCGCTCGAGGGTGGCACGATTACGTAGCAGAACATTCATTCTACCTACCACATCGTAGATTATTCCTGCCACTTTTTTGGGGCCGCGTTATACCAACGTAATCGATAAACTACGGTGGCTTACGTTGATTCTATGTAATGTGTATGTTTGCGTCCATTTTTTGGAAATTCTTTGGTTGTATATAATAATCGATAATAATATCGTGCCGCATTTTTGCGAACGTTGATATCTTCGTCCGTACGCATATTTTGGTGTAGATGCGGAAATTTGAAATATTCTTTCTCGTCTTCTCATCTTTATGTAAAAAGAAGTGGGGGCAGTAGTTTTGTAAAGTAAAACGCATTAAATCGCAGTTTATATCATTTTGTTATCGCTCCTTCCATTTTTTTTTACGACCACGCGTGTATCACAATGCTGTTGCGAGAGTTCGAATAGAGAAAAAAAGAGTGGAAGATGGAAGTCGAACGTTGAGTTCTCGTGTAAAAGTTGGTCCTCTTTTATTAGTCTCACCGACTAAGTGACTCCTTTCACTTAAATAATCGTACGACAGAAAGTACCCTTCTAAAGCGCCTCGAAATAACCCTCATCGTTTTAAGTAATTTCTGAAAGGTGTTTTAAAACTCCACTGGTACTCGTATGCCTAATTTCAGCAAAGTTTGCCCGCGATTCGAACCTCACCGCTTTCCCTCGTTTAAAACTGTTTCCGTAATTTCGTGAAATTTTATTTAGGCACTCTACTATTACTATTCGTTCTTCAAACGAAGAGTTCAGTGGCTACAAATAGTAATTACTCGAGCAAGCAACGTTTACTTCCAATTCTGAAGGATGCTTCACTCTCCTTTCAAACTGTTTTCAATATTAAGAAGAAAATTGGTCCAAAGTCTAAAGACACGTTTGTCGACGGGAAAGTTCATTGACAGAAAATTCGTAATCGCAGTTAACAGAACCAAAGTAACTTGCTAATCGTGAACATTTGTAATCGCTTCTCTCCTGAAAACTCACCAATATAAAAAACAATATAAAAAACCTCACTCGACTTCCAGAATATCGTCTTCCTATTCAAACAAATTTCTATATCGACCTTATTATTTCTATATTTGTTCCCGAAATAGTCAACGAAAATACAAACTCAATACCACCCCTTAAGATCCACCCCTTAGCATCCCTTCGCAAAAGAAGTTCTTAAGCTCTCCCATGGACGTCTTTCACATCTTCCACTTCCGCCTACGATGGAACCGTTCTTAATGCCCGACAAAAACTTCGACCACAAACTGAATCTTCGTCCAAGCCCGTCAACCTACTACGGTCATTCCCACGGAACTCTCGAAGACTCCTACCTGCCAGCCGATATCAGACACGTTCGAAACGTTAATCGAATCCAACTGAAAAACTCTCGGTCTCGTAGTTATGAATCCATTCTCGAATGGCTTCGATCGAGTGCGGCGTTACACTTCATCCGGGTAATGCTAATGGAGCACGCAGAGACCTGGCGTATTATGGTTCGAGGAGGAAAAATAATAGGCCGAGCAGGTCACTATGGCGACATTATCCCGTTAGGCTTGAAAGTATATTTTCTACTTGTTGTGGCAATGACTGCGCTGCCGGCCGGTGTGCCGGGCCCCTTTGCAGGCCGCCAGGACAACGTCGAACACCGACACCAGGCCAAGATTACCGCTTCAGCACCTGAGCCTTATTCGGTTAACGACTGACAGCCACACGTATGTATGTATGCATGTAGCTGTTGCACGCCGGTGGGATCGTGTGCTTGGACGCGCGATGCACGCAGACGTTGATAAATAATAAATTGTTGTTGACCGGTATCGCGGTACACCATGGTGGTTGGTGTCGTTTATAATTGTGTTTCAGTGTGGAGGATGGAATTGGAGGTGAAGATATGTAATGGAAGGTTACACGAGTGATGGTCAATCTTTTCTCCTTTTTCTGAAGGTGCTCCTTTCAAGAGAGAAGTTTATAAAGATTAATGAATCTGAATTGTTGCGCTTTAACGAATTCGACGTCGCGAGTGGTTAGAGTAAACGTAAAGTGGGTTAGTGTCGTCGAATGTTTTTACAATAGAGAAGCTGTGTAACTTAAATCGTCTGGGGTACATATCAATAACTTCAGTGGGCTTGGAGTTATTGTCCTGATAAATGTCATTATCCAAAGGGGTTAAATAGTAGGGGTTTCCTCGTAAGGTGCATTCCGATTGGACATTCCATTCTCACAGAGAAATACCTTGTGTATCTCCAGGAGACAACAAAATAATTCACGCTGCATAAATTTCACCCAACACATAATAGTACTAAGCATCCAAACATCTGTCCAATAACCTAATTTCTTTAAATAGGCTATCCATCATTTTTTATTTTTAACACCGAGTGCTTCTAAAAATAAGATCTCTAAATAACCGCATGGTGGTTCGCCACAAGCCGAATCGAATAATAAGTTTAATAATATAATTGCAAATATCAGAATACAAACAAGAACCATTTACCTTCACACTTTACTTACGAAATATTCTCTACGCCATAAATACCGGTGAAAACAAAGAGTCGAGAATGCACCGTTGTTCGTCCGGCATCGTTAAAAATAGAAGCAAAAATTCATAATCTTCGTTTTCGAACACTGCTCCGAATGTTCCCCCAGCAATAAACATTAAAATCTTTCTTGGAACACTCGTCCCAAGTTTTTCCTCGTTTATCGTAAATGCGGAACAAAATAAAATATGAAGAACCACCGTCCTTCAACCCCAATCGCAACCCCCCCCCTCCCCCCGCCCCCGTAAATAATACAATAAGACGTCATCCGTATTATTGTGACACGTTAAGAGAAACAAAAATAAAAAGATGATCCACGAGAATTATTAACGGGCCGCGTAAACGGGTTCTTCGGTCGCTTTCGCGAACGGTCGCGCGACTTCTTCCTCTTCGAACTTCTTTCAACCGCGTCCTCCTCTTCCTACACTCCCTCCGCGTCGCGTCGCTCGCGTTCCATCGAAGGGGCGACCGCGCGCGGACTCCTTTCGAAACGAGCAGAGCGGACGCGCACGGATTCGCGCGTTTTACAGTGTTTACCTCGGCTTCTGCTATTCTGAGACGCGTTGTGTATGGGCAGTACACCGAGCTCGCGGATTTTTTTAAACATTCTTCCCGCGTGTCGTGATGCCTTTTATTGTCGGGATTATTTTCAGCGCGCGGGCCGAACGACCGCGGGAATACATAGGCGGTGGCGGCTTGTTCTTCTGCGGTTATCGTAAGAAAGATGGCGGCTCGTTTAGGACACCCTTCAATCACCGCATTTCTGCAACTCCAGGGATCAATTCTATGTGAAGGAACACGCGGTAAAAGTCCTTCTCGCGATTCAGTGTCGAGGAACTTCTATTTTAAAGGTCGATCAACACTGGGCAACGATAGAATTATACAGAAAATTCGATACAGATTTTAATGGAACAAGCAGTATTCAGAATATTCAATTCGCCTATTTACGTAAAAATGGGTTACTCTTTCTTCCCTCGTCTGACAGATTATAATCGAATAGATCTTGAACACGTTTATGCACTCAAGGATTAAAAAGGAAAATTGTATTATATATTTAACGAGGTACAGCACCGAAGGCTGGAAATATTTGTACAAACTAAAAGCCGCATTTGCCCAACCTATGTGTACCACAACAAATTGCATTCTACGCCTGCATAGTGTTTCCGTATCAATTGACCCAACGTCGAGAGAGTCACTTTCGAATTACAGCCGCACTGCTCCAGGCTGTTCAGCCATATATGAGTGAACGAATCGTGTACCAGACTTAAAATAATCATGGATTCCTAATCACGAGGGCAAAAAGTACCGCCAAGCGTCTTTCAACGCTTGTAGGAGGATAGTCAGCCATTTGTCGCGTGCAGCAAGAAAGAAAATTTCGTTGTTTTCACCGGTGGTCGCCCTTAAATAGCCAGATATTCCCTTCGACGAGTGCCAAAGGATATTTATTTTTGGAGGACGACTTGTATCTGCTGTTCGAATGGTATACCCTAAATTATCCAGTTTTAGAGGCCAGTTTCCCAAATTAGCAGACCCTTCTTGCACAACGAACAACCGGAAAAAGACAGTTTTCCTATACCTCGTTCCGTAGTTGAGGGACCACCAATAATATTGACAAATTTTAGGCAAACGGTAACGGTTATGGGAGATTGCAGGCCGGTTCACCGCCATTGTCGACGACAGGTCCGAAGACCTGAATCCCTTTCGTCCCTTACCGATGGTAACCCTCGGTTGTTTTCTAGAAACGACGTGACGGAAACGCTGATGGACAACCGTGCGAAATTTCTTCTCGTGAACAACTCAATCTCGTCTTGTCGCAATACGCGCTACTGTCTAGGAATAGTGACAACAGGATAATTAAGATCATTATCGTAAGTGGAAAATTGAAACACCATAGATAACTTCGATCGCTTTTGCCAACTTGAGTTTAGAAAGCGGTGGACGAATAAATCGTAGCGGTCGATGTCATTGACTTTTAGACATGCTGCTTAACGAGTAACTAATTGTACGCTGTTTATTCAATTATAGAAATACCATTAATCCGTTTTTCTTCCTTTCGTGTCTCGGTGAATTTAGACTGAGACATGTAAGTTACTCGAACCTAAATTAACCTCGTATACTGCAGTACTACATCTTACCGAACTAAACGACTCAAACCATCGACAGTACCGTAGCAATCGATTTTAAGAAAATTCCAACCAAGGGCTCGAACACTGGATTAGAAGCAGGTACCGTGCAACTAAATCAACAATAACCTCCCCTCGATGCATCGTCGAACGTATCGACAAAATGAATCAGGCTCGGTGCCTAAAGAGGCGGACGAATATCGAGGATATATAGTTCGTACGATGATGCCTGTTGGCACTAGATACACGTGTAACCATGAACGGATCCCCGCAGGTGCATCAAGTAGCACTGTCCAGTTAATCTAAAACTCGTGTCTCCGACGACCTGGGAATCCTTCTAATGTTTTACGAGAGACAACAGAGGCATCCGTGTAGTCGCTACAGGGTGTCCATAGGCTGGCACGAGATAAAGCCGACCCTCGACGACTTGTTCAGCACCATAGGGTGACTGTCCTTCCGCCACGAAGAGAGGATGGTCGAACAGGCCTGACAGCTGGGTCGCCACCAAGCACGCTCGTTTGAAACGCGCAGCCGAAATTTTACAGCCAAATACTATCCGCCTGTACCGCTTCGTCCTATGCCGCTCCTATGTACGATCCGCACATCTGGTCATCGCACCCGCCTCAGCTATTCGTAGTACAACGCAGTTCGGTACTCGCTACTGTTAACCAGCCAATACGTCTACCTAGCGATGGGATGGAGTAGCTGTGGCGTTCGTGTGGGCTTGCTCGAGGGGTGTAGAAAATTTGTGAAAATTTTCTTGGTCGATTATTCAGTACTGAGAATGTTGCCTGTGAAGATCGTTTAATTTTGTTTTAATCGGAGGGATCTTTCACGAGTTTTCAAATAAAATTATTTGTATCTTTTTGGTAGAGTTTAGATACTACGCTGTGATGAATTACTAGGGCATTGTTAAAGAATTATTGTTATGATATATTCTTCATGTCACTGTTACCTAAGATCGATTGTACATCTTCACTGCAGTACTCAAACATTTGCGGCTATGTACGTAAATAGTGTCGATTTATCCCGAAGCTACTTAAACGCTACTTTGCAGGACCTAAATAGATAATCTGTTGGTTACCGCAGCAATCCGTAATATTGGCACGATTTTGCATTCAGTGTACGTATACACTTTGTTCATGAATCGATGAGTGATAATGCAAACAAATAAACATACGTATTGCAGGCGAATATCGATCACTGAATAACTTAAATGGGCTCATAATAGAGGACGTGGAACAATATTTGAGTATCCTATTGCTTAGTTTAGTTGCTTAATCATGCCACGGTGCACGGTCGAAAATCGAACATGGTTGTCTATCCTGCCTGCATGGCAAATCAATAGCACTTCACGCACCGAGTATCATCGGGCTGACGTAATACACAAATCAATGTTGCATACATGGTTCCGTGAAACGAGCATTATTTCTTGCTAATCAATCAACGGAGTGAACAATCGGTCGATATTATCCACGTAAAATCAAATATTTATTTAATCATACTTTGTACCAGTACTTGTTGACTAATGAAAACAAAATGTCCTATACAATAAGACGTTTTAACTATATATACACAAACATGTTTCAAACTTTTAGTTACCAACTGTGCTTTTGAAGAAAAGAAAAATAAACGGAATCTTGGCATTGTATGGGTGGACGCGAAAAAATCAACGGTCAGAGGGCTTTCCAAATCAGCCTGTACAACCGTACATGTACAAGTCGATTAAACGCTTCCGAGCAATCGTGCATGTTTTTCAACAATACGAGTAACCCTTCGAGATTCATCAAGCTGCTCTCTATGCGTTCCTATAATCGATGACCGATAAGAAAAAAAGCCTAACTAGAGCGAACGAAAGCATCGATGGCGACAGCTGAACTGGCAACTCGCATGGATCTTTAGCATCGTCGATGGAGCGACCGGCGTCGATGTCGTCGGCGACGCTCCTCCGTCGGCGCGTCTACATTCAAGATATCGAACGTCACTCGACTCCCCGGCCATTTCGAAGAAATATGGGGCAAGGCCGGCACCTTGGTCCAAGAAGGGCGCATGTCGACTCGGCAAACTCTATTATCCGCCTATACATAGTTAACCCCTGACTATGCGCATCGACGGTCTCCCGTCCGCTGTATGCATGCATGTGTACACGTTGTACGCACACGTATACACCAGTGGCAGAGGCATGTAGGAAGGATGAAGGAAGAGCAGAGTACGACACCAACGTCGATAGAAAAAGAGGGGAAAGGGGGGAGGTTTGATGCTACTCGAGCGAGTGAACCGACGAACGAACAGTACGATGAAGAAAGGATGAAAAGAAGACGGAAACGGATACAGGCTACGCGGGAAAGAGATCGTACTGCGACGCAGAGGAAGGGGTAGTACACAGTTACATAGTTCTCGATACATGTGAACGCACGCGCTCAAATGTGCACCTACATCGGCCTGTTACACATCGGACTCACGAGCCGTATTGAATATTAAACCAATAAACAGGAGAGGAGGAGCGGTTACAGATGGTCGAGGACACTTGGCAACGCCGCCAATAGACGGACCCGAAGCCAGTTCAAGCCTCGTTCACAGTGGCGCTGTGTGGCGCGAAGGGGAAGAAGGAAACTGCGCCGACAGCGCCGCCAACCTCTCCAATGCTAACGCCAGATGAGGAGTGGTTTAAGAAAGAGAGGGTAAAGGATTGTCGGCAGAAGGGCGAGGGTGGTAGTATGCCGTGGAGGGGTGTAGGAACTGGAAGCGGATAAACGAAGGGGCCAACACGAGTGCCGAGAGTACTACGTGCGCCGCTGCTCGTATACGCTCGTTCCTCTAGCGAGTGCTCGCGTTGCGGACAAGCCGCCGCAGCTTCACGTTGGAGAGCACAGGGAAATCGATGATGTTTTTTTCGACCCGTGCCATGTATTGTTGCGTTTTTTTTTTCTCTCCCCATACGATGGAGCGACATATGGAGGCTGGGGTATACAGCTAGACGGGGTTCTCCCGTGGAGGGGAAGAACGTTAGGAGCGCCACTATAGCGTTGAACGAGATTCGAATGGGAAAAAAGAAAAGTAATGATTGAAATAAAGTTCTTTTGGCCCTATGGAATTTAAAAAGGAAAAATTGCACCAAACGTATTTGCAGATATAATAAATAATTAAAAATATGTATTATCTAGGAGTACTTGTATTGATCTTTCTGTTGGTACAATTAATATGTTGAAACGAAAATTTGGTTCGATTATAGTACCTTGTGTTTATATATTTTCCTGCAGATTTTAAGACATTTTATTATTATTTTGAGTAAATAATTCGAGATTAAATGCTCGATGAGTAATAAAAATAAAAGTATGGAAATGTCGCTTTGTGCATCCCTTGGATCAAAGAACGAGACAAAATGTGCTGCGACCTAACGGCGAATAGCCGAACTTTCGGGCTGCGTGCAATGTCTGGCGCGAGAAAACATGTTTCGAAAGGCCGGAAGGACGCGCGCGTTCAACCCTACTATAATCTTCACGCTAACTTATCGTAAGAAGCAGTCGTTAAAATATGCTGTCTTTCCCACAACTCGAACAAATATATTTTTCTGTGATTCGCAACGTGGCCACGCCACGAATAAAAATGCGACGTGCATCCGAGGTATTGCCGGCGTGTATTTCACAAACAATGCATACTTCCGATGCATCGTCTAATTGCATAACAATAAACTGTGCAACCACTCGTCCCCACCAACCGGCCGTCCATTTCCAAACGATCTTGACGATTAATTACGAAAGAAGTACATGGTAAGGACCAAGCGTAGGCCCTCGAACGAAATTCAAACGATCGTTCCTTTCATCCCGAAAAAAAAAAACGGTTTCTCGGACAAAAGAAATCCCAAAAGCCCCTCGCCCTTTTGGCCAACTACCTTAGAGACACCACGAACGTAGCTGTTCATTGGTATACCATCTATATACTACACTAGCTTTACCCGGCGATCCGTGTAAGTACACGGCGGCTATCCTTTGGTGTAGGTATACGCCACAGCGACGACGGCAGGTAACCGCCTTAAGGAGTTTGTTTAATTCCTCGTCCTTGCAAGCCACCCTGTATTGCACACAGGCCAGCACACGGGTGCGCAGGCGAGAGAGAAAAGCCGCCAAGAACTGTCGCTCGAGAGACGTGAATAGTGGAACCGAGGATTGAGAAGGACAGCGATTCGAGCGAAGCAGATGACAGGGACAAGAGAGGGTCTCGTTGAGGAAGAGGGAAAGGATGAATCGTAAAAGAGAAAGAGGCGTCGAGAAATCGAGTGAACAGTGAATAAAGATAGAGGAACATGGGGCGAAAAGTAGACACCGGTCGAGGGAAAGACGACAAGAAAGGGGAAAGGAAGAAAGAGAACAGAAAAGGCTGTAGTAGAGGGGATGCGTTCGCGCGCTCATCGGCGAACGTAGTGGGGATGGTTCGACCGTAAGGGTGAGCCACATCGTCTGCGGAGGGGAATGGAAGTTATAAGAAGTGGTGGGTGACGACTCACACACACACACACACACACACACACACACCAGTGAGGAGAAGAGGTTAAAGAGGGGAATCAGGCGCGACGTCGACGAGAAGGTCACGCACCGTAGTCGCCACACTATTTAAATAATGTATTATTTCTATCTGGCCGGCTATGTGTACTTGCGCGCAGCGAAACCCGGAGAAAGAGAGAAGGAAATAGGGTAAAGCAAGGGGGGAGAGAGAGAGAGCGTGAGGCAGCGGCGTGAAGAAGCAAAGCGTGGGACGCCACAGGAAGGTGGTTGGGGGCAGTGTGAGAGGATGCGTCTGCGAGATCCACAGACTCGAATTCCATTGCCCTTCCTCGCGCGGGCCACAAAGGCAGTCGGGGGAAAGTGAGAGATGAAATGAGCAGAAGCGAGCAGGAAAGGACGCTGCTTTATCGAAATAACAATGAGCCATCGAGAGTCCTGTTATTGAACAAATTACGCTAACCGATCCCGATCGGAGCCGATCAACCAACGGATTTCTTTTTTAGAGAGGCAATTTCTCTCGGAGTTTTCACACTCCGTTCATCCGTGTCGTTAAAATAATATCTCAATTTCAACCATCCCCCAAAAAAAGAAATAAAACATCGTCGATAATTACGGTGCCCGTAAGAGCATCGTAAGAACACGAAAGATATGCCGAAAACATTCTTTCAATTACTGATGCCGGTCACAGCCCCCGGCTCCGTTCTGTTTGCCATAAAATGCTCGCATTGACGGCTTTATTCGCGCACACGCGTGGTCCCCGTTGCATATGTTCGTCATTAGCTCATCAACATCGGCCGTGAGTCAGTCGAAGAAGCTGATGCCCAACGAAAGGATTCTTTCTCAGTGATTTCGTTCTCCTTCCCCTTTCCTTCGTCTGCCGGTCGCGTCGTATCGTTCACTTAGAAATCACTGTTGGAGCGTGCATGCGGAATACGCGATTTGCTAGCGCGCACGCGTCCCTTGTGCGTGTGCTCGAGCGCGAGTGTGCCCATACACATTGCACGCACTCGCGCCTGCATACGCGCTACTTCTCTAACATAAATGACCGTTGCTGGCCTGTTGCTACCAGCAGTATATGTTGGCCAGCGGCTAGCTCGCGCTCCAACGCGAAAGACTTTGTTCTGACAAGCAGCCAACCACTCCGTGTACCACGAAGTGAACGTTTTCATCTACGTTCAGTGGCGCGCACGCCTGTCTTGCGTGTGCTAGTAGAAAATGCATACTTCCATGTAGGAACTACCGACTGATGCAAGGATAGGTTGGGATCACGATAGGCCGCGGAGACCTCGTCGGCGAACAGCTACCGTGGAAATAGCGTTGCGCGCTTGTGTAATTGCCGCGTAACTTTCTACACGAGACTGGACAATCTTTGACCCGTACCCTGACTTGTTTGATGCTAGGTGGATAATTATTTGGATCTCCTTTTTGTTTTACAGGCTAATGGCAAGAAAGAGATTCTTTTAGATTAATTGAACCAGGTGTTTAATACGCGGATTAGAGGTTAAACTAATTTGGTATCTGTATTACTACTATAATAACAAAATTCCTTGAGAAAGAACATTGAATGCGCCACCTAATGAGATTCACGCGAACAGGGTACAATATATCAAGTTTACTCCTAATTTTGCATTCAGTCCCCGGACAGTTTGCCAGCATCGACATCACGATTCCGGCATAATCCTCACGATCGTCGAGTGCACGGTGACTTTTTCGTAGTCACCGTTCAAAGTTCACCTAAGTAGTCGGCGACACGCTGCACCCCGTTCCGGCTCGTAATCAATCCATCTCGACAAGGTCATGATTGGTCGTCACGAACGTCGCTGGTGCCGTGCGCGGTTCACACGAACGACACTCGCGATAGGAGAGAAAGTCAACGCTCTAAATGTCCGAGAGTGAAAGATCGACCGTGAGAGTCGCGCTCGCGTTCTGCCAGCTAGTAAGAGAGAAGGCTCCTGCTTTGCACATAAACGTTCTTAACAAAGTGGAAGTATGTACTTTGCAGTCCACTACCCCTTTTCTACCCGCTTCATTTTGTTAACGAATAGATCCATTTATTTAAATAGGAGAAACATTTACACGCTGCCGATCGAATAAAATCTCTTTGGTCATCGACTTTCAATGATCCGGGCACACTGATTGTAACTTTACCAGAGCGGCGCACGCATTCTCTAAAAACTTTCACGAGCCAAACCTACATACGTACATGCATATCTGCCAGTAACACTTAGAACTTGCAATCTCCAGGTCCGTTTCCTCCATTAGTAAACTTCGAATCACCGAAACAGGGCTAACATCGCGCCACAAAGAGGCCCGATTGTCTCCACACGTTATCTAGATAATTGATCTCGCCATCTGTAAGCAGCGTTGTTAACATTGATTGCGAAGGGTGATCAATACCCAGTAGCAGCGTGCGGCTATCACTCGTGCCATAAGGGTTCTATTTCTCCCCCACCTCCCCTGCGTGGAGAGGAGAGACGGACCCTGCAGAGTGACAGGGATGGACACGGGTGGGTCGAAGAAGGAGGACGGATCAGGGGCACGGAAGAAAGGGACGGTGTGGCGGACAACTGGGCAGGAAGAAAAGAGCGAAACACAGAGAGGAGACGATACTAGCACTGCGAAAGGGGAACGAGAGACAAAGAGGGAGAGAGAGGAGCGCACGCCACGCCATGCCGCGCCACGCGACACGTGAGCCGCCGCTAACAGTGGACAATGAAATTACTTCGTCGTGTATCGCACGGTATTGATCCGTTCTCTCTTTGTCGCTCTCCCTTTGCGGCTATCTTTCCTTCTTTCTCCAAGGAACCGAGCCTTCGTAAAGTAAAGCTATATACGAGCGTATAGTAGCTTCTTACCAGCGTCCAAGTTTCCTATTTCTTAGACATCATGCCTTTTTGCTTGGTCACTTTGCTCCACCTACTTACATACATGTCCCAGTGACAGGGTATATTATTCAATGTGAATAATAAGGTTGTTCAATGGATGAATGGTTTTAGATAGAAGAGTGTATAGTTTTTGTTTTTGTTTTTTGACTGCGTGGGTTTAATGTAAATATGTAATGGGAAAGAGTTGGTGTGTTGCGAGGAATATTTCTTGGTTATTAGGAGATTCAATTACCGGGGGGTTTACTTTATTGACTTAGAGAGGATAGTTGGGGCGCGTTCATTCCGAGCATTCGAAATGGAGCCGCGTGCGCGCCAAACGGTACGCATCGTCGGCTCTTACTGCAGGGACGTAGTTATATCACGGGGCCCTACCATTAATTTTTGTTCTTCATTGCCAATAGATTGGAATATTCTGACGCAAAGCTATGTAAATCACAGTAATATGGAAGCATTGGCATGATAGGGATTTTATTTTTATAAAGTCTATTGTTAAGTCTATTTGTTAAAGTTGAGTTTTCTTATTACATTAGAAGCAAGGTGAAGTAATTATGAAAATTTTTGAATAGGCAATTCAACAATTTATATTTTACTCCAAAATATTTTTATACTAAACTTTATTTAAGTTCCTTTTATTTTTCGTAATAGTTTTGAAATTGATTGGCAAGTGAAAAGTATTTGCATTGACAGTGATGCGCGGAATTCATTGAAAGTTCTTATACTCGTGTACGAACGAGCGGATAAAGAAAAGTTCATTTATGACAAACCTGTTGTCGTTGCGTTCATCGATCACTCGTATACGACGTGCGACACTTACGGAATTCCTGGGTTGAATTTATTGCCATGAGGGTCTGAATTCTTCTTTGCCGCTGCCGAATAAATTTCTGCGACATACACCGTGTAGGAACCTAAATGATGCTTGGTATGCTAGTCAAAATAGGCTTTTGCAAATGATCTACGATAACTCAGTATGAAGAAAATCTTTTTTTTCTTTCTAAGATCAAAGTTCAAGATAAGAGATGGAATCGATGAAAATGGAAAACTACGATATTTAAAAAGTACATCTATAGATCGATAGAAATTGCACAAGTTTAAAAAAAAAATTTTAAATATCAAAACTGAAAAATCTGTCGCTCTATACTTACAAATTCTCGTTTATTGTGAACAAAAAAATTAAACACATAATAAATATAATTTAATATTGAAGAGTCCCAAATGGAAGTGTATAGGTTTTGTGTTTATACAAAGACGTGCAGGTTTTTTTGTTTTCCTTGCCCATATAATTATTTATAAACATATATATAACTATTAAATTGCACCACCAGTACGTCTAATTTATAGCACCGTATAAAATAGAATATCGATTCTACTGCTGCTTATTTCAACGTTCAGAAATTAGTAGAATCGGGACGGAGCCTTGTCTCCGTTGCTGTTCATAATTTGTCGCGCACAAATTGTGTCGCGAGAGAGGACGATTTAAAATGTATGAGCCTTGACGACCGAGGGGCCCAGAATCTGTACCGTTTATACGGCTCGTGTCGCGATAGCTACACCAGAAACTGGCACACATCTTTAACGAATAATTAGATATTGATATCCTCTTGACACGTTACCCTGTAACACTTTGTCCTGTACCCTTGAGGCGTCTTACAGACTTACGACGATGCCTTGAACGATTGATTAACATGCTCCGATTTGCTATCAATACTTGTCTTCCATGCTTCTTAAAAATAATGGACATTAGAAGTTTTTCATGATAAGACGATATTTATATGTTTTCTTTCAGGTTAATATATTTAGTGTTTGTTAGGAATTCACACGGAGTATGTATAAGTATTTACCATACAAATAAAAATCGAACAATCGTACCACTTTCGGAATCAGTAAGATACTCACGTTACCACCGGGACCGATGATAGTACAAAAGCAACAATAGAAATTACCAGAGATAGAAAACATTCAACTGTAGCAAATCCCACCCAAAATCGAATCGAACATCATACATCAAACCACTGCTTGGCAAATTTCGACCCACGACAAAGTACCACACAGACCATTCCGGGAATCGATCCAAAAGGATAGAAAATGTTTGATCGTGGCGGCCACCTGCCACGACCTCGGGAACTCTACACCTACCCAACATCATATATACATGTTTCCAATTTAATTCGCATCGTCTGACGCAAAACGACGAAGAAGCAGTAGTAGTAGCTGGCAACGAAAAAACAAAAAAAAAAAAGGAAGAAGATCCCCCTATCCCCATTGGGGATCTCTCAGACCAAGTTACGCCAGAGGGCACCGCGCAACCGCGTCGATAGCCGCGAATCTTTCGCAAATCTCGTCCGGAGCATCTTGTATCCGGTGCATGCGAACAATCGACGCGGCGAGAAAACGAGTGAAATCGTCGACCGTCGAAATCGTGAATGGCGCGTTGGGTCGGTCGATTGCGGAATAAACGCTTTCGGGTGGCGTCCAGGCAGGTGGCAGGCAGAATGGCTTCTCGTAGGAATCGCTATATAGAAGAGGAGGAACGGTCGGTAAGATTCTCGAACGATTATCAAGAACGCGACCGACCACGCCACTGAAAACGAGCAAGACCAAAACGGAGCGGTGTTCTCTTGGTAGACGAGACCTGCCGTGGCCCACCGTAAGGCACGCCATTCGGCAAAAGGTTGCGCGTGCGGCAGAGGCCGTAGGTAAGATAGAAAGAAAAGAGTTCAGGATGGACGGAGAAAAAGAGTAGAGGTAGGGGAAGGCACGCGGTGGACATGGAACAGAGGCGCGGCGAGAGAAAAGGAAAAGGAGCTTGGACGGTTGAAAGAAAAGGCAAACAAGCCAGGATAAAGCCCGTTGAACGGTGATGAGTTTCGTGGAAAGAGCCGACACAGTTGTAGAGGAAAAGAGATAGGTCGAGGGAGCAAGAGAAAGAGGCAAGCTTAATCCCGATGGCGAAGACCTTACCGAGTAGTCTCGCACTCTCTTTAGCCTGCTCTTGGACCCACGTATATATGTATGTGTACAACCTTTTCGGAAAGAACTTCTTGGGAATCCCCTAAAATTCGACGGAGAACAGAGTACAAGACGTATCTACAGTTTCGTTTTTGAGTCGACGGATTGGAGCTTGAACCACAGACCTAACCAGGCCTCTTTACTGCCCTCGCTGTCACAACAGCGATTGGTAAAGCATCGCTATTTTTACGCTCGGGCATTTTGTAATCGAAGTAACTGCTACTGGGATTAATCGGCAATGCCGGTTAATTGGGAGAACTATAAGGCAGGCAGGAGAAGTTGGAAAGGAACGTCTGAAACATCCCAGTTACGTATATAAGTATTAGCGTGGTATTTTTTTTTTAAAGAAAAAATTTGGACGAGAAAGTATTGCCGTGAGAGGGTTTCTCGATCGCTTGCTTCATCCGCTAAAAGTCCTCTAGCTCACCGTTTAATACTAGCTTGCACGTGTATATAACTTTGAACGCACTCTACGGCGTTATCAATGGCGTCACTCGAGATAATGGCACAAGCTATCGCCGCAGAAGCGGCGAACGAGACAAATAAGAGTACTGGTTTCACGAGTTGAATGTATATATTATAGTGCGGTAAGAAGATTTCATATAGAATTATACTGTTTCATTTTCGGAGTAACAGTAAATTCAAATAATTAACCATATACGTACGAAAAAAATTATGAATTACGTTTTATTCATTTCAGTGGTCTAATTTTATATTTAATATTCATTACATTTGCCAGGCGCTCGATTAGAATCTATAGCAATGACTATTGGAGTCAACACTCTTCCCTTTGCGAATAAACTAAGCGCAGAATTTCCTGCTCAACGTGATCCAATTAGTGTTATATTTAGATGTAACAAATTCTTTCCTGTCTATAAATAATCTATAAGCCAAATAATCCGTCCATAATTTCAATTCTATTATGGAACGAATTTAGCAAAGCGCATCGAGAGGTTTCGAGTTGTTCCCGATCGGGTCGTCAGCGCCACCGTTAGAAAAACTGCACGGCGCACGCTCGTGGCCGTTCGAAATCACGCGAGAAAGTTGCCGTATCGCGCGGTGAGAAGCGCGACGAAGGCAAGACCGCGACGACACGACGAGGAACGAGACCTCCGCTCTTCCTCCGGACAAATATGTAATACGATCAATGTACGTGTGCATACGTGCGACACGTGCACGCACACACCGGACAGACGAGTAGCCGCAAGTACAAAGGGGCCACGGCAATATAGTTTTAAAACGGAATCGAACGAATGAGCAACCGAACGAGTAAGCCAGCCAGCGCAGGAAGGGCAGAGAGGCAGCTAAAGCGAGTCCCGACGAGTAACAGTGGGCGACCCTGCTGCCGGCTGCTGACAGCATTCCTACAACAACACAGCGCGATCCCGCGAACCCACACATCGCGCACAATATACACACCACCCTGTTGATGTCCATTCGATCTTATTCTCTCGCAACTTTTCGAGTAATTTCCTGGGGTAAGATCATTCGAATTTCTTGAACTTCACATATAACGTAGTATTTTACGAAGGGTGTAGGATAGGTGCAATGTTAGGCGAGGCTTATGTAGTACGTTTTGAATAGATCAATGGTTTGTTGGGGAATACCTTTTGTAATGCGAAGCCCCTGATCGATAACATAGGGTAGGGTGAGTAACTGGGGCTGGACTTGGAAAATGATATGCAGTAGTGATTGAATATTCATTGTGCATTCAAGGTGTATATTCCATATCGATAAAGAGATACATTCGGGAATAAAGTAATTCAAAATCTATTACGATGGACTATGTAAAATTTGTTACGTAGAGGATATAAGGAAAGTTGTGAATAATGTTTCTGTAGAGAACCAAAGGTTACTCGTGCAGAAGGAACTGGAAGTATCTTGAGTCCATCTCTACATGGACAAACACAGTCACAGTGTTGGATCAAGAAACTCTGTCGCCCTTCACAGGCTCCTGCGATCGGTACAAATGAGTCATCCTCCATGCGAAATGCATTTTATCAACCGTCCCCCAACACCCCCGTCCTAGTTGTCCATTCAAGCTATCGACCGTCGCATATCTAGACATACTAATTGACAAAACTGATTCTAGTAGCCACGATTAATGAACTTCCGAGTACATAGGACTCCGATTGTCCGGCTTAGGTTCCGGTTCAAAAATCGAGTGAAAGTACCGAAGATTACAGACGGCCAGCTTTACGCGGATGAAAGTTTCATAGCACAACCAAGAACCGTCTATGATTAGTTTCTTCCAGAAACAATCGACGCTAACGGGTTTGTTCCGGAATTGATCCGCCCCTGGCGCATGCGCCACGCAGTGCAGTGTAACTGGTCAACACAACGAGTGCTGCTGCGTCCAGATCAATCGATGTAAAAATACAATTATTCGTATTGATCGTGTGCAATATTTACCCCGTGATAAACCTCTCTTTTGCAACTCCGAAATCTTTCAATCGGAGTAACATTTTTATTCGAAAGTCGTGAGCAATGGGGAAACGAGATCACCAAAATCTGGAGGTGGATCCAGCGGTCGCACGAAAATCCCGTGCAAGACGTCTGTATGCGTCGACCACGCAGCCGTGTGTCTCGCAAGCAACAGCAGCACAAGTTCAAACAATCGACCCGATAAGATCGTCGTTAGCTGCTCGTCGAGACGGCCCTGCTACAAGCGCAACGCGACGTCGTAACACGGTGCAACGCGTCGCGAGATTTCGGATTCGGTCGTTCGTCACCGTCTACGCTTCGGCCGTATTCGGCTTCCTTCGGCTCAGCTGTGTGCAGTGGCGTCGCTGTTGCGTTCTCTCTCCTTGGTTGGCTGGCTGCTCATCGGCGGCACAAACACAACGCATAGGTTTCAGGCCTGCGGAGGGCTCGGTTGCGCGAGGAGCTTGTACAAGAGAGGACGCAGCGACCCCGAATAATAGACCGCTTTCGAATGACGCGGAAGACCGATGATCGACCGGGGGTTAAAGCCGATCGCGGTTGCCACGGCAACTCCCGTCCTCGATGGACCACTTCCGGTTTCGACGCCCCTCATCGTGGCCCGTGGCGCACGAGGCCTCCGTGTCCGCCTCTCACCACGCCGACTTCCCTCTGCAGACAGCCTCGACAGCTTCGAACGCACTCCGGGACCTGGGTCGTGGAAGGACGATTGGTCGTCCACGAGCCGCGTGAAAGGATATCCGGGAAAACTGAACGGGGAGAAACTGAGGAACCGATGAGCGTCTCCCCACTACTATCGATTCACTTGAGACTTTAGTTGCTTACTTGTTAGTCGTCTTACATACATGTATGTATAGATGAGTTTGTTACTGAATAATTTTTGTATATATACATGCATGCATATGCACATGTAATATAATATAAATAGATACGTTGGCGGAGTTTTTCTGGAGTGGCGGGCTGTTGATTTAGGACGAGGATCAAAGTTTTTAGAGGTGGTTCTTGCGGAGGGGTCAATAGATCGATGGAATTATGAATGGAGAGTGATATATTTGTTGTGGTAATATTGGTAAATGGGTGGAAGGTGGTAAGGGTATTGATCGGGCTAGATATCAGTCAGGAGGTCCTTGCGTGTTCCGGCTACGTGACTGCTTTTAGTGGTTGGGACAAAGGATGAGCTTCTGGAGTCAGAGGTGGTAGGATCAATAGACGTGAATCTGTTAGGGTAATATTGATAAAGGAGATATCATGCGATCACCTGATCATCTAAAGACGTCTTTTATTGCATAATTTCCTACGAACTTTTAAACGTTCCGACAACCCTTTGCCATTGCCATTACTACTGGCTGCAAGATCTTCGTCTAAAAACGAACTTCTGAAAAACGTTACGTTGACCGTGGAAACGCAAGTCCATATTCTATTTAACGTGTCGAATGATCGATAACCATTTCCAATCGCAAATAATATAACTCCAAGATAATAGCCATCGAGTATCGCGGGAATTATCATCGGCGTTACAGCGACATTAATAACATTGATTTACAATGTTCCATGCACCCAACCCCTCCCTACGAGAAAGAATTCCCAAAGCAGATATCGTCGCTGTTAGGATCGTTTCGCGGTGTATTTGTTTGCGCAGCGCGCGGACGGGGTCGGCATAACAAAATAGCCGCGCGCATACACGCTGGCAGTGGCAGAGATCGCGAGGTTACCTGTTCGCACGCCAACGATAATGCAGTCGAGCACTCCGGTCTCGTGTCAACGATCGGCGAACGGCCACGAATCTCGACGTGCGCACGTCCGTCTAAATGTACCTACCTGAGAACCTTACGCCACCCAGCTGCCCTCTCCCTTGCATTCCCGCGGACAACTAAAGACACGGTCAGATTGTGCGATCTCGTGTGGACCTCGAACGTTTGTTCGTTTCGCTTCTGCGACCGCGCGAGAGTTGTCCGCTTGAAATTATAAAATCCGCGGTTTAGGACTGTTTGAATATTGTCCGCGGTACATCCTGATTAGAGGCGGATCGTTCGAGGGACAACCGAGAAATCAAATTCTTGCTCAATTTAATAATAACTGGTTTCTGTAAATATTTAATTAATTTCTGCTACAATCTACCAATCTGTCCAATACACAAGAATGAAAAAATTCCATCCTTCGTCCAGGCAGGAGAATAGAAAACTTGAGTGTTCGTGATTGCAAAGTTTCAGCAAGCCCGCCGGATTGCATACTTCCCATCAAGAACAGGTCATTGCGTAGAACAGCGTGTACCAATCTGAAATACAACGTCAAACCAATTACACTGTACGATTGGTAAAAGTGACCCTCCTCGAATTCCAAGACACCGCATACCTTGGCCACTCTAGAATGACAGTGTACCAACTTCTGCGCTATCAAACTGCTGGATAAAATCTCCATTCTCTTGCCTTTCTCTGCCCAACAAAGCAACACGATGCAAACAAAAACAAAAGATATAAAAAAAAAAAAAAGGGAAAGAAAGGAAAGCACAAATAACGAAACCGTACGGAAGACACACGTACGCCCATACGCATGCAAGCATACGCACACATAGTGCAACATTGCTCTCTCGCAATCCTCGTTTGCACGGTGGCTCTCGCAATCGTAGCTTCTGTCCGCGACGACGCGCGCTCGCGCACGCTTGCGAGAAATCGGGCCTCCACCATTAAACCATCACGTCGCGGAATAATGCGCGACTATACAAACGAGCCGGCTACACCCACCGCGAAGTTAAAAGTCCTCCTCCCTCTGTCTCTCTCCCTCTCTAACCCTCTCTCTTTGTCTGTCGTCCAGGAGAGAAAGCAAAAGGAATTTCGCAGCCGCGATATCACCCGCCGCGGTGAACATTATTTTCCCTTCACCGTCCACCTGCCGTCCTCCGACATTGCACGCGATTTTCAGAGGCAACGAACAACAACACCACAGGTAAAGGCGGCAGCAACTTGCACCATCGTATTCGACTGTATCCGCTTATTCATACATCTACCACATCTTCATTAGAAATGTACACGAGGCACGAATGATTTTGCAGGATCTGCTTTCTGGTCTTCGTACTGGAGAAACGCTATTCTATCGCGTCCCAGCACGTACACGAGCTGCCTGTGTTCCTACATGTGTGTGATTGTGATATTTTTTGATGCGCTGGTATTTATAAACGAGAAGTCGGGCAAGAAGGAGGAATTTTGTCAAAGAATGAGCTTGTTTGGATTATAAACCACCGTTTCATTAGCCACGAGTAACTGAAATATCGATACATTCATTGTAATACCAGGTATCAGTATTTTGAACGAAATGTTGGGGTTTAGGGTCTTTCAGTGTATCTATGCGGAATGTTCTATGAAAACTCGGTACAATCCACTGCAGCATCCTGTATATACCTACTCGCTCTCTCTCTGTTCTGCTCTTTCTTATACACGGATCGTGCGCACCTTGCGCTCGCAGACACCGAGCTGCTTAACCATCCGCGTTAATTGAGCGTTAACGCGAGAATCCCGTGTCGCTCGATGAATCGGTGGAAAAATATGTGAATGAAAATGAGCAGGTACAACGGGGAAGGTTAATTCATTTGTTACTGTGCTTTTCGTGGGAGGATTTTTCTTCGCAACGTTTGATACCTCGGAGAACGTTTGCAGAAAATAAAGTCCATAGTTTTCAGTTTCGAGCGTTTGGTTATTGGAAATACATACAACTATTTCGATAACCGTAGGGGGCGTTTAGCTTCCTCTGTTTGGTAGCGTCACGCATGCAAAACGAGAAAATTTCAGGAAATTGAGCAATGGTTCAATCACAGTGCAATTACGCCTTTTGCAACACATGGGGTCAATACTAATTAAACTTGATTATCGACCGCGTTTCATATACAGTATCACAGGATTACAATTGAAACCACCAATATGTTTTAGAACGTAATCCGTCTTACTACCCTCGTTTCCTTTACGAGACGCAAAATAACAAAATTGGACGCGTCCCGGCTATCTCAATAATTTCACGAGTAGAAATATCCACTCTTCTTAAAATCTTTACAGTTTCATTACTCTCCAGTCTATCGGAACCCCACCCTCCCTTTCGAAACGAAAACGAGAAGGTTCATTCCTCCCACTCAACCAACAGCCTAACAATTATTAATTCGTCGAAAATCAACTCCCCTTTAATTAACCTACTCCAAACGTCCAACCTTTTTACACAAAACACGCGGCACAGTGCTCGGCCTCCAACCTTCCATTAACAAAAAATCCTCGATTCACCGATTCAATCCCATACGCAAAGGAAATACAATAACCCAATTCCATTTATGTACTACCCCCAAAAACCTTCCCACGACAGCCATCCGCGTCAGCGGGATCGTTTCTCCAACGAAACATCAGAAAAATCGACCAAACACCGTCTCGTGTTCCCCATCCAGGCCGCTTCGGTGCCGAATCACCGTCAGGGGGAAGCGTGTGCATCGCATCGAGCCCCGTCGCGCCCGTTCTGAGCTCGAGCTTCACCCTCGTGGATGACGGGAGCCCGCAGGACCAAAACCACCCTAAGTTCGTCGATCCCTTTTTCCCATGCGCGGGTCCCGAAACGCGGGAATCCCGCGTCGACGCGTGATCGTCGCGGGGACATCGTGCACACGAGCACGTCTAAAATGCATACGCGGCGTCGAAGAGGAGGAAGAGGCGAACGCCGCGCGTTAGCATAGGCGAATTCCCACCGTGGCGCGGCACCGAGGCTTTAGGGTACGTTTACAGTGGAGCCGCAACACTTGATCGGGAACGGCGCGGCGTTGAGAAATGCAATTCTCTGTTTTATAATGGAAGTGTTTACGCTGAAGCGACAACGGGCTGGCCAGGGGCGACGAGTTGACTCGTCGTGAACTCCTATTTCTTCGCTCCGCTATCGCCGCTGGATACTGTTAGTGGCCTCTAACAGTATCGCTCATACTATCGCCCATCCGTTAAATGACTGAAACCATGAAACGACTATCGCAACTCTACCCTATAAACCGCATCAAAGAAAGGTATATTATCGCAGCTCTAATCGACGCTGTCTTAGCTTCTATCGCAGCTCCGCTGTAAACGTACCCTTATACGAGTTTGCCGATGCTGGGTGTTCTATAATATAGGCAGAGTTGCCGTTTGTCCTGCACTGCTTGTCCGGTCGGTCCGCGGCCAGGACTCCCACCAGAGCAACCTAGCCTTCTTATGTGCCCACCTACTCTATCGAGCAATCCAAATGCATTCTTTCCACCTTTACCTTGCCCCGGACACTTCTTCCCTGGTCATCGTACTCCTCCTTCTTCCCACAGAGCCCTGACTCTGGCGCGAGCTCCCTGTCGATCCGTTTCTCTCTTTGCTGTCGCTTCCTTCTTCTCCTTTCCACGCCGCTTCGAGGACTTTGTTCTCGTCCTACCTGTATACATGCATACTTCGCTTCGTTTCTTCGGGTCGGTGTGCGACGGGTTCAAAGAGTGTCCGTTAGCGGCGTGGGAGGGGAGTTCGGGATGGAAATGCGAGGGCGGAATGGGAAATTGTGGGATCTGATATTTGGGAACGGTGTTAAGATATTGTTGATAGCGTGGTGTCGGTGGACCTTTGTTCATCGTTGGGTGTTATGGTAGTTTTAATTCGTGGGGTGGCACTACTTGTATCTTTTTACCGTCTGCTTCTCTTGTTTATTTATTGATGGTTATTAATTATGTTGTTGCATTAGTTCTAATTAGATATTTAATTTTGTCATCCTTCACCTTAATAATTCTTAACTGTATCTTACGTGAGGTTTCCAATTGGTCCCGAAGATTCGTAATATCTAAGACTGCGGTGTATTGAAACACGTGTAACGGTGCAGTCGAATGCACCTCGTTGCACCTATGCCTCGTGCCATGGTCCAAAAAGTAGGGCCTATTTTTGTCTCGCTCATTCCAATGACTTTCTCGCCGTGTCACTCCCTTCGTCGGTTCGTTTCTTCCGCCACGTCGCACGCAGATAGGTATACACCTTTCCGTTCCCTCTTCCTCTGACCTAACAGTGCCCTTCCTCCCGCTCGTTCTGTCCGTCGACTCAACGTTTGGACCTTACATACTTGGCATACCTGCAAACGACCGCGTAAGTCCAGCGGAGCAGGCAGCAACGTTAGGCACGATGAAATCTGTCCGAAAACCTGTCGCGACCTCGGTACACCTCTCTTACGGAAACGTGGCACTGGCTCTCTGGTCGTGGGAGGAAGAGGATCTCGAGAATAGAACTGGATTTGGCTGGGTGAATGATCGGTACGATTGGAAGTGGAGAAAGTTCGATGTTGAAAGGCAGACGGATGAATAGTAAAACTAAATACAATGGACAAGCAGAGTGACGAAAATAGCCGGGCATGTTGTAACTTTATTCGAGAATTTTTCTGAAACACTGATATTAATCATCGGTGCTACAATGGTATTAACGAGTCTGAAGAATGTATTAGATTCGGGTGTTCGTTCTTCGTAGCGACGCGAACGTACAATACAAGATAATGCTACGGTAAAAATTGAATAGTTTGTCCTGGAGGCATGATTAAATTGGAAACAAGTAGCGTCGAGCTTCTATTATATTGCAAACGACTAAATTGATTCGAAGAATCCACGCAAACTATAAAATCCATTGCTTATATTAAAAGGAATAATGTAGTGGACAGGTACAGGTTGTAGGTTGCGAACAGTGGCTAAAACCTACCATTACTGTTATTCATTTCCTATTGTGAAAGGACGTCCATGCTATATGTTAATCTAGATATCATTAACATTTCTGAAACACTACTTTAATGAGCAGACAAGTGCTGGGAGTCTGTTATTTCGTAGGCAGTCTATCCGTTTGAAAAAATTTACTGCTCAAACGTAATACGCTGGTAGTTTACGAATAATTGCCAGGACAATACTTTCATGGAAAAGCAAGGTTTCATTTGTGAAAATTGAAGTGATGTCGACTATGTGGGCTGGGTGTGGGCTTGGCCGCACTACTTATGGGATAATCCACTACGGGAAGTCGCGAGGGGGGAGGATGCAAAAATTTGTTGCACACGGAGAGTGAGGATAAATTAGTATCGATGCAAAACCTGTCGGATATTATTTGTATAATTTTCAGACGCAGAATAAATCTTTTAGCGAGCATGGGGCTATAAATTGATACGCCTAAAAGCCTAAATTTCTTGTTGAGAACTTGCATGCTTGCTAGAATTGGTTGCAAATGCAGCAATTTGTTACTTTCATCGTAGGCGGTACATACTTATTCATCCATTCATAATAGTCGGACGGCTTTACATCAAAAGAACTTGTTTTAACGACACATTATCGTATCACGGACGATTACATCTCAACCGTGCAATAATTCGAAATTATCTAGACGCTGAATCCATAAATAAATGGAGACGGCCAGCTGTTGGTTGTCGGCCAAACAACTGTACACTCTTTAACAGCCGCACGATTCCTCAAAGTTTCGCACATCTTGCCTCTAACAAGTTGCTACATGAAACGAAAATACGCTGTTCTTCTTGTTTCACATATCTCCAGACTTTTGCGTGCATCGAATGTGTCACTGAAATATTCGAATGAAATTCGTAGAAGGAAGAAAATTTCTGCTGCTCTTCCTACCAATGGAAAAGTGTAAAAAGACAAACTTTACACACCGGAAGAATTTAATGTTGTCGTTGAAAGCATTGCACCTAAACTCTACATGCATCTAACGGCAAGTTAAAGTGCAGTCTTTAATAGCACAGCGATGACAATTACGACAACTAAAACAACGACAGCCATGGTGCAATTAATGCATCATTATTGACCCATAGCCAACAAGCAGAGCCCCCGTTTCGTCCATCAAGGCCCACACCCATGCGTCGAAAAAGAGGCCATCGTCCCTATGCGCGCGGCATTATACCTACACTCTTCCCGACAGACGAGCACAATTTTTAATTATCCAATGCCAAATTTGGCCCGGTTCTCGACGGCGTAGGCGAAACGCGGTGCCGTCGATCGTCTTGAGGAAAAAATAAGGAAAAAAGTGAAAAGAAAACGTCTCGCCTTGAAGTCTACTTACCGTCCAATTATTTTAGCCTCCGCTGCAGTGATTCACGTTCACGGAATGCATCTAGCCTCGTACGCCCTACAAAACGACGGAGGCAGAAGCTGAGAAAAAGACGAGAGGAACGGGAGGGGAAACGAATGAAAAAGAAAAAAGGAAAAGAGCAAAAAGGAACTAAGACTCGCCTCTCTTGATACACCACGGAACACTTGTTTGTACGTCGTCGGTTGATGTTGATTTATCGAACGCGCGCGCGAGCGCACGTGTTGTACAATTGATACGTTGCGAGGGAGCAGATACGATCTGCTTCGCGGAGATCGCAGCGCGTGCAAGAGGTTTGCTCGGTATCGCGCGGGTTACGCGTTCGGTCCATCGCGGTGGAATTTTCAGTTTCCACCGGCGGGGACGCTCGATTCGGCAATAAAAATCGCCCAGGCGAGCTAGGCGCGTCGCTATTATTCAGTGCTCGCCTCACGGCCGAACTGTCCAGATATTGCGCTGCCCTTGCGCCATGCCGATTTTTCTTGATAAGGCGAATGCAACCGCGCGACGTCCTTGCGACAAAGGTCAACGATAAAACGGAGACAGGGAGCTGTGTCTTTAATTGCGCTGCGGATGTCATACTGGTGAAAGTACTGACGAACGACGCTTCACTGCGAGTTTTGTACTTCTGTTTCATCCTTCGAGAACTATTGTGTATGTACTTTGTTGGAGGTATGCTTTGGGATGGGCGCTATTTTTCAGTTTGCATCGAAGCCATAATCGGAACCATAAGCGGAGCACGGATCAACGCGAATTTGTGAGCTTCGGACAGGTATACTGAAGATTATCGCCGTCGATGCCGAACCGTTTTCACGTTCCTCCTTAGCAATTAAAGGAAAAGGTCAATTATTGCATTACCGCGTGACGTGGACGCGCGGGTGGAGCATGAAAAACAAACCGCTCTTGGATGAATCGTCTGGCTACGTGTTCGTACATGTACGAGGGTGCAAATGCATAGAACGATAGAAATATTATAAGAATCAGTTAATCGTACGAACAAGTGGATCCGTTCCATCGAAATTGAAACAGCAAATTCAGTGGTTCGATAATACATTAGATAAAATGAAATAAGGAACGACGACAAACTCCATCCGCCCTTCGGTGCTGCATGAAATAAACCCTGACCTCTTATTTTCAAACTTATCTCCATTCTACTACCCCCCGAGACCATACGCTACCCATCACAAAACTATTCTATCCCTTCAAACGTATTCCAACGACATTTTCTACATACAAAGGACAATACCCTCTCAACTTCTTCCCAACAGGCGACTTTAACAGCGCGTTTTCCTTCCTCCAGCTTAATAAGCGGCGAAGTCGCGCCTCTCTTCGAGCCCACGGAATGCAAAGAACCTTATAGTGGTTGTGTTCGCAGGTCGTCCCACCGTCAGCTTGGCACGTCACCTATTCGACGATGGTAATATACGTTCGTCGTTCGTGGTGATAAATATTACAATATAATATTCCCGGCTGGGGACGAGGATTCCCGGCGAGCCAGCAGGACGAACGGAAAGCAAGCGTGACGAAGGGGTTATCGACGAAGGGATATCGTGTTACCAGAGACAACGAACAACGGCCCACGAAGCATCCTTTTACGATTCTACGAATAGCACATGCGACAATTTTTCCACAGACGTAAAATTATTAATCGCGTATCCCTTCGTCGACCCGGCGATGCTGAGGTAAGTCTCCGAACTACACGGGGGAAGAAGCATGGTGGTTTCTCGAGTTCGTGGAACCGGCGAAGGGCCATGGGTTGTTCAACCCCTTTCTGCTGGAATGATATTACGAGGGAGGGTGGAAAATACGAGTGGGTATCTATTTTCCTTTTTCTTTTATTGCGGCGTTCTTATGCGCAATGTATTTGAAACTTAAGAGTAATAGTAATATGGAATCGAATGCACGCGCGTGTTTGGGTGCAATGAACGTTTATTAATAAGGAACAGTGTGCTCTACAGATTTACGAAATGGTAACAAGCGGTGCTACATATTTCTGCGTAATGACTTTCGTTTATTGCTCGTTTATTGACACGACGGGTCCGTGAACAATGAAACGGATAGTGCTTTCACTATCCACTTACACTCGCACGGCTTTATATAACAATACTATGTAATTATGGCGGAGGCGTTGCTTGTTTCCCGCTTTTCTGTCGTTCGAGATACTTTGACAGACACGCTATATATCAGCGCTGGTTTCATTCCTTTCAATTACAATTTACAATACACCAGCATGCACTGCGGTTCGATTATTTGATTACAACTAAACTTGCAATCAGTGGCACATTTTTTCATTAATCAAGTATTCCTTACGAAATCACTACGTATCCAGAATTTCTCACACTACCCTCCTCATCAGGCAACGAAATTTTCTCCTTCTCAATACATCCCTCGAAAAATTACCCCCAACGGACTTTCCAATTATCAAAGTCCGTTTATGACGACTTTGCTTGACCAACGATCATCTCGAACAACTCCTCCAAGCCCGGTTGATTCCGATCAGACGCGTCTTACGAATGCAAACGGTGACGCAGAAATATGTACGTGGTCGACGCCGCGATGCTCCGCCCTCACCCTCTCGGTTTGCTGCGTTTGGTCGCAGGTCGTCCCGGCGTCAGGCTGGAACGTCAGCGACCCCGCTTCCTTCTCGTCCACCTTCTAGGAGCCACCTACACGGCCCTCACACCCAGCCGGTTTTACGTGTACGTGTACCGTGTTCCATGGAAGAACCGCAGAGAAACCACTACCTAACGGACCGAGCAGTCCGTTCTTGTCGACGTATATACGTATACATGTGTACACCACTACCGCGGCGCACACGTACATGTACTTGCGTTTAAACCCAAGCGATTCGAGTGCATAGAGAACGAGAGCCCGGAGAAGGCGCGTCTCTCCGCTTCGCCATGGAACGCTCAGAACTCGAAGGTCGAAATCTCGGTTCACGATTTTTCCTGCCGGCGTGACGGAGCGACCGAATTTACGTGTCGCCATGTGTACACGGTATCATACACCTATGATATTATTTGGCTCGACGTTATGGATAGAATGGTGATAATCTTGACAGTATTGAGCACCTGACACTAGAAAATGGTATACGTTCGGGAAGAGGGTAACAGAATCTATCGGTCTACGGAGCCTCGTTCGCCTTGTGAATCTTTTAATTTAGAAGGTCGACGAGTGTTCACTCGGTGACGGTAGTTCGTAATTTCACGAATTACAGTGAATCTCGAACTAGCTTGTAACAACAGACACGCTGATGCATGAAAATTGTCCAATTTCAATATCTCAGAATCGAGACACGCGATACGAGCCTCGATCAACGATTTGTCGTCAAATATCCGCGGCTGAAATACAATTTCGCGCTCGCCGCTAAACAAATTCAAAATTCACGTAAGCGCACACTTGCGTGTATCTTCGCGTACGTGCGCACTCGCGTCTCAAAGCACGTGACCAGCTATCGAGGTTCCACCGGGGTAGGGATAAACAAGCTCTCCCATCGCGTTCATTTGTTCGCGAATCATTTGAACGGAATATACAGGACAAGTAGATAGGCGAAGGAAAACGGCGAAGGTGGAACAGCAGGAGTAGATGAGAAAGAGAGACAGGCACATAAATACGAAGAGCGTAATGCATACGTACGTAGATGTTACATACGTGTGTCTATGTGTACGTGCACGCATACGTACATAACTATGCACCGTACAATTGAATGTGTGAGTGACTCGTCTAGGCGAGAGGGAAAGGGTTGAAGGGGGAAGAAGGCATAGGTGAATCTTGTCATTTATATGTATGTGACCTGTCCCGCGGAGGCATTCATCTACTACACATTAGAAGGTGTACAGTGTATGTGTGCCACGTATTATTCCAAAGATATATATATATATATATATATATATATATATATATATATATATATATATATATTTCACACGGCGTGTTTTATGCTTGCGGCTTCTAGCCGCTACGTTTGCCGTATAAGAGAGATTTAAGCACGCCTGTGCATGGACTGGCTATGTGCATTGCATGGGAAAATTGCTGTAGCTAGAGCCATAGACGCGTGCTTGTTTCTAGTGGATCGTAGCCGTAGTCCAATGGTCTTTGTACATACTTTTCGGTCCGAGCATGGTGGTACGCTTTGAGCCGAGCAGTTTGTACGAAGAAATAAGTCCAATATTCGAAGCTTGTGTTCGTGATTTGCATATTTTGCGTCCTGGGGGCAAAGGTAGAATTCTCTACTAAAGTTCTTAATAAATACATGTGTCGCCCTTCCATTCTTCTATACGCAGCATCATGTTTACCGCGATCGCGAATCAACATAAGTTTCTGACTTGGCATGAAATATTGGAAACGAATACGTTCTTCAGGGTTAGGCTTCTTCGCATAGCAAATCGTCGATATACACACATGAACATTGAATTCTGCTACCTCGTGTTGAAAGTGTACTGTACGCAGTAAACGCTGTGCCGCAGGAGTTAAATTGATATGCGCGGGCAAAAAAATTGTAATAATTGTGAACCTTACTCTTCTGGTTTACCTTATACTCTATATTTAACCGCCTACCAACATTTATGCGTTCGTTAAAAAACGTACAACAAATCGTATGACAGAGAAAAGAGATGAATAAAATAATCGTCGGTGGAGTATGGAATTTCCAAGAATATAATGTACAATCTATCGATATTTTAATCATAATCTGTCGGGTGAAAGTATCAATTTTTCACTCCGTGTATGGTAAAATTCTGAATTCTGTCCGTCTCTCGTGTTCGTCGCGTTTTCAAGAGTACTCTCGCGGAAGGTTCGCACGAAACGTGGGCATGTACCGGTGTGCGTCCCGTCGATTTGTCGTTTTCCCACAGGCGTGAAGGTTTCCGTGTAGGAGCAGAAAGGACGGAATCGATGACGGCCCGGAGGTTGGTTTGCGAGGTAGAAGGGGAAATACTTGCGCATTTATATACGCGTACGCACGCACCGATAACGCAACGAGCGCGCATTAAACTTTATTGCGTTCAATTTAAAAATAGAATTCTATCTAGAAGGAAGGGACGTCACGACATTCGCGTAAAGTGCGTCTAGCCAAAGATGAGTCGTCCGCGAAGGCACGTCCGACTTGCCGCGAGTTGTACACGTATTAACTGAGGTGTTTTTGGGAAATGTTAATTTCTATTTGCGAACGAGGAGGGGCCCCGACGAATCGCGGGGAATTTTTATTGGAGGAATTTTAGTATACACGGAACGGTGTGTATTCGATTAAGAAATAAAACTTCGATTATAGGAATCGAAATTTAGATACACCGCGGCGTTCAGTTTGCTAGGCGTTGAATTTTTCGACGAGCCATCGATCGACCGGGCAAAACACTGATATTGTAATACAGCTTGTTGTCGTAGTTTGAATTAGCTTCGACGATCCAACTGCTAGGCCGTAGAAATGTAAAGACTTTGTGTATAGTATTATTCGGCCCCAAAGTGGGCATAGCACGAATCGCGTACATGCATATTATTCAAAGCATAGTAAGGTAACAAAATGATTGCTCGAATTTGGTTTGCGCGGCATGAGAATTACTATCCATTGAGAAACGATTTTCCTATGCGCGCAAATATTTCGATACTAAGGACATAGATTTCCCTTTCGAGCGATTGTAACATTCTTAGAATACACGCCAGCAGTTTCTGAAATTTCACGATCAACGACAAATCTACCGTAAATTCGAGCAAACTCAGATTCAATTCGTCTCAGTAGAAACGAAAATGAATGTAAATCTTTTCGTTTCCGGATCGCGATAGTTTTCTATTGCCGTCCACTGTCCACAAAGAAGCGACAATTACACCGAACTCTATTAAAAATCCCAGGCGAACCGTTTCCAGGGCAAAAACACCAGCGAGATTCCATAAAGTAACAAACTGATAAATTATCCCACGATCGCGGATCCTCATACTTCATCGATCGAAAGGAACGAAAGGGTCGAGGTTTGGCGTGCGCCATTTAAATCCGCGTCGATGGATCGGTGCGCAGCCGTATTATTACCATCTATAGGAGTCGTTTGCGAGCTATCGAAAGGTCGGTGATTTATGCGGTTAGCCGTGGCATGGACTACGCCTTGGCTTTTGCTCGTTGTTTGTGCACACGCGTAAAGAAAGTGCGTATAATACGTTTTGCTGGTCGAAAGACGAAGAAGAAGTAGAAGAAGAAGAGGAAGAAGAAGAAGAAGAAACCTCGGGGACGAGTGTACCGAGGAAGAGAAAGACGACAGAAGAGAGAGAGAGAGAGAGGGAGGGAGAACACTCCGGACGATCGGGATGCTAATTCGTTTTGCTCGCTTCCTCGGCTTCTTCGTCCTTTTCTGCGAATGCAGATCGTCGGGAGACGACCTCGTGGAATGCGTTGCTCGTCCCCGTCGAGGCGAGCTCGAACTCCACGGCTAAAGGGACCCGTAGGATCAGTCCTTCGTTCCTTCATTCACTACTGGAAACGATCCTTGTGGACGTTCGTACAGAAAATCGGGGCGAATTTATCGATGGGCTGAAATCAAAGGGCAATCGGGAAGCGTGGAAACGAAGGAGAGTTTAGGCTGGCAGGTCGTTAAAATGGGGCAAATTGGGACACGATTTCGCGAGTGGATAGAGGGTAGAGAGTCTGTTGACGACTGAAGGGTGTATTAATGGGGAATTTAGCAGATTTTAATGAGCGTGAATTAGTCGAATTGTAATTTCTTTTCTTAAGCGGTGGACGGGGGTGGTAGTTTTATTCCTAAGAACGAAGCCAATTTAGTTCCGAGAGGAACATTACGGAGGAGGGCCAATGCAACGTGCTTGCAGCATAGCCGAGTAGTTGTGGTATTTTTTTCGACCTTCTCTGATACTTTTTGGAATGCTGGCTGGTAGATGCAGCTTCCGGTGTCGAGTATGCAAGCGATAGTTTAATCGAGATTGCCACGTGAAGGTAGTAATAACTTGGGTTCGATGGAGAATACGCGTATAGTATATTTATTGTAACCATTCGAAATTATACACGCGTACGTGAGAAACGTTCTTCCGTCTCTCTATTTTTCATATTATATTGATGATTAAATAGATCATGATTATCGATGCAAATTTAAACTTTATACATATACGATCAACTTTGATTGGTATACAAATTATTTATGCAAGAAATTTGTCTTACTCTCGAACGCACGAGAATCCTCGCAGTAGACTAATCTAATTTTGTCTCTGAAGATGAAATATCAAGAAGGAACCGTTCTAAATGCAGTAGATTTGATTTCCACCACGAGCTTCTTCTGTTATACGCGTTCACATTCTGGTGTGTCTCGGTGGTTTTGAAAAATGAATCGTATCAGCGACTGACGTTGGAAAGTGTCAGTTCACGAGGCTCATCGAGGTGCAGATATTTCTCTTTATAGGACATCGATCTCCCATCTGGTCGTCGATTTCTCTTTTTTTCCGCACAGTTAGAGAGCATTTCCCCTTTCGCTCTATGCCTGTCCGCGGTCATCGAGTATCGCGGCGATGTCTATGAACGCTCAACGAGGATAACAATACGAGGACATCGCGTCGCGTCGTGGCTAAAACGCTCGACCACCCGACAAACATATTCATGGACGAGTATTCTCGTAACTTTGATCCTGACGAGTTTTTTTTTCAATGAAACGGATTATTCCTTCTTTTCTTTGATGTTTTATTATGCCGAGGTTTTCGGCACGCCCTGCGCACTTCACGAGTGATTATATTTCAGTAGTATTTTTATTTACAATCGCAAGATATCACAATACAACTACGAGGCACTCTCAGTAGAACAGATCACAGAGATAATCAGAAATAGTCAACGTATAATATTTCACAGTTCACTAGTATATTTCTCAGAGAGTAAAGAAGAATCAGCCATAGAAACTGTGATCTCTTGTCCTTATTACATTATTATTAGGCTTACGGTACCCGAAGTTTCGTTCTATAATATACAGTTACCTCGAAAACACGTACAAGTACATCATTGATATTCGAGCGACTGAAACATCTCTTTACCCATAGATGTTGTTCACATCATAAACGATAGTGAAATAATAAATTCGTTCTAATGCAATCTCTGCCCCCCTTCTAATCTTCTTCTCGCGGTTGCAAACGTGTGTTATACAACTACGAAACAACCAAACCGAATTGAGCACATCCAGCGATCCGGGCATCTCGAGGATGCATGAAAACGGGAACACCTAAGCCAGTCGTCCTTTTCCCGCGATGAAAGAGGTGAGAAACCTCACCTGCGACCCATTCGCAACGCCTTAATATCGCTCGCCGGGTCGTTGGATGGCTCTCTTAATAATTATACAATTAGAGAGTATGCATTCGCGCGGCTGTCGAGGGACACGAGTAAAACGAGTTCACTTGGGACGCCTTTCGAGGTCAAAGAATTGAGAAAAGAAACTCGGATACGTCAATCGTGACGAGGATTTGAAACCACTCCCACGATAATGCTACGAATTGATCTCTCCGTCGTACCGAAAATATTGTCCCCCGGTATTAAATACAAATATACCAAATGCATTTAGTTCAGACATATATTCATTACTACTGATATTGTTAGTTATTATAGGGTGTAAAATACGAGGCTTCGTTGTAGGGTTACTGTAACAAATTCCAATTTCCATTGCATCACTTTTCTTTTTTGATCAAAATTGTTACATTCGTCGTAAGTTAATTACTGGGTTGCTTGAGTGTAATTTTTTGTGCCGCTTATTAGATTGATATTTTCTCTCGGAGTCGCCTTTATCCTGCCTTCTTCGACACCATTAAAATTAATTCACCACTACTGCACGAATCTCTTGCATCCTTTCCTCGCATTCCTGTTTCCCCTCCGCAACACTTTTAATTACCAATTTCTGTACACGCTCTGGGGTCACATTTTTCTACGTACACTTCCAAGTACGTACGCTTGCAACGCCGTAGCTTTGTTAGTTTAATGAATTCGAACGTGGAATTTACACCCCGAAAGCAAAGGTCGCGTGTGATTTGTCGTCTCCTTCTCGTATTCTACGGTGTTAAAATGGTTCGTTTATCAATATCACGATGAAGTGAACCGCTCAGACGCAGGCCATACGTCACGAAGTATTTGTCTAGCATAGAAACGCGAGGGACAACGGCGAAGATAGGGAAATACCGAATGATTTTTCGCGTAATTCGCGTCGAATAACGCCGCAGCGTTATGTCCTACATAGTGCACATTCCAACGGCGGAGTCATTTACTCCTCGTCAAGATGGAATATTAGCGGCAACGGCCAGCGTGCTGCATTTCACTTTGCGAATCGGTTAAACGCGTCGAACGACGTGCAAAGGATTGACATATGTATAAGTGAATTCCGGTTTCCGCGTTCCGAGTCGGCCGTGATTTCGCGATATCGATTGCTATGATTATTTGCCATGCCCTTCGAAACGCTTTCGCTGGGCGAACAGATTTTTCGCGATAGATCGATCGTCGTGAAAAATTAATTGCTGCTCCCCTTTTGGAAAGCGTTTCCCTTCCTGGCAGCTTGATGTTTCTTGGTTCATTGAAACATGTAAACTTTTTGTTTAATAAATAGCTTGTCTGCGCGAAACTTGAGAAATGGAGGTCTAAGTTAATAGAAATACCGATGTTCTAGATAAAGGTAAATAAGCGTTGAATATACTATAATAATTGAAATTGTCGATATTAAAAGGTGGAACGCTTGATTACAGTGTGAAAGAAGATATTTAAAGGAAATGTTATTTCCAGTAGTCTGTGATTTCTCAATTCCAAATCACGCGGTAGGTTATTTTCACGCGATCCTGGCCAATTACCGATTTCTCTAATCAAAACAAGCGTCGTTATTAAATACCAAGAGGTAAACTCTAGCCTTTCGTGCGTTTTTACTCCATCAGTGGCCGATCGGTGGAATACCAGTTCTTGTAAAATAATGTCACGGAATCGTGGAATATTTGTTTCCCTGTCTTTGAAAAATCTATGACATTCATTCGCCACTGTGAATATTTAATCGACAGTCCGCATATAATTTCTCGAACACCTCAGTACAGGGGAGTAAAAAAGGACAAGAAATACCCATTTAGATGAAATATCAGAGAAATAACCGTGCCAAAACTTCAGAATCGCGCTAAATATTATAAAATTAATATCAACATAATCAGTAATCATACATAATGAATTCTACAGATTCCCCGTAGAAATTCCATAGTGTCTAATACACATGAACATTTACACTTTACAATAGAATCATCAAATCAACCAAAAGGAAGGATCCCAAACAAATAAATCCACCAGAACGATTTAAACCGGCCCCGGTATCTCGAAGTTCCATTTCATCCCGAAAAACCGCAACCCTCTTTTGAAATCTCGCCACTAATCACGATCGACGCGGCTTCATAAAAACATCCGACCTGACAGGGTGGTTATCGGGCACCAGCAAAAGAGACCACCACCCCTCGACACGCCACACACGTTTCAATAAAAGCGGCCACCGGGATCCGGTGGAACGTACAGTACTCATCTCGGTTCCCCTTTCGCGGATCGTTTAAAAGGTGGCGATCTGTCACCGTGGCCATAAAACGATAGCCAGTCCATAGTCATAAAACAGGCTGCGAAACGCGTGTGTGCTCGTAGCTGGCTCGGCTGACGCGAATGTTTCAGTTTCGTGAGTATAGAGACTCGGTAGGAGTAATAATCGTATACCGTTACTTCTTTCGAAAGGCCGTTGACTCAATTGCGCCCCGGATAAAAGAGGCGGTTCACGAGTCGTCCGCGAGCGGTGCACGGGTTATATCGACGGCGGTACCCGTGTGTCTACACACCTACAATTCCACGTGTTCACCTAAGAAACGCCCGCCGCTCGAATCGGCTTGAACCGACCAAGACGACCGCACGGCATCGATTTCCAGACCGGCTAAATGCCGATCCTCGAGATTGTCGCGACACGCACGAATTTTGCGCAAGGCCCACGCGACTGTATCACTCGCTGTTATGGAATCATTATGGGCGATCGACGGATCTGGCTGGCGTTTTCCTTTTCTTTTTCTTTTATTTCTATTGTTTTGTAGGGGGAACACAGGAGGAGAAATTTGTATCTTTTAAGTGTAACAGAATCTGTTCGCAGATTTATAGCATAATTTGAATCCTTTTGTAGACTTACATTAAAACTTTACTACTTACATTGAAATGCTGTCATGAATTTTGTATCCGGATGAAGCTGCGTATTAAATCTTTGCCGTCTTCTGATATGCCACAGTTCGTGATGAAATGTATGCAAAAAGTACTTGCAGATGTAATGTGTCTGTCTTGATCGCTTTTCAAGTATTTGGAGTAAAATTTATGATAGAAAAGAGCCAACAGAATTCATGCGTTAAAGGGTTAACGTAGATTTATGAACACAATATAGCTGAAGCATAAAATCGAGACAGAGATAAGTTGCACAGTTTAAATCGAATTATGGATTCTTACAAGTGAATGTTTAAGTATACAACGTTCTTTTGTTTCACGCTGCCAACTTGAAGCGTGGTAGTAGGTAATATCCTAACTGCTCGACCACACACTTTCTCTTCCTCTAAATTTTTACCCCCGATCCCAATAATTTCTAACAACTCGCCGTGAACCTATCATTCGGCCTAACAAATTAGTCTAACATTCGATAAGAATAACTGGTATTACAATGCATTTCTTTCACGATACATATCACACACTGAAATCTTGGAGCTTAGCAACACTCTAAAGACACTTTCTTTCGTCGAACGTTCCCCAACGACTTTTATAGCCTCGTCTTAATAGAATCTATTATAACCCAGCTTCCTGACCGACCGTGTTTCCATTTAGAGTCAACTCTGTCGACTTAAAAGTCCATATTTCAAAATTCAAAAACGCCCCGACCATCCCTCCTTTTTAGCCCGCAACGAAGGGCGAAGGGATGCTCGTACAAAAGTATTAATTCAGCATGGAAACTATGAAAGAAATTCCTCTAATCGATCAAACTTAGTATAACCAGCTCATAACTCTCTAGGAAAGGTATCCAAATTTGTAACACAGCATTTTTCACTTCGGTATGAAGAAAAAATCTGTCGTGCAATATTGAACATATTCAATTTATATTGAAATAGTCAATTGAAAATATTTCTTACAATATACACGTTTTAAATCATATTCAGAATATATGCCAACGTCTACAATATATTTTACTATTGACATATTAACAACACGTTATACCGATCAAATTATTATGAAATAATTTTTGTTTCACAAAATTATCCGCTGTTAAATCCAAAACAATCAAGTTTGCCTTACATAAGTAGAAAAAATTAATTCTTCGTTAATTCACGCGAACAGTTTCTTCAAGCGCTTTTCCATTCCTCCACAGGAAACGGGAGGAGAGGTAGCCTTCGACCGGCTCGCCTCGGTTCACGTCGGTTCAGGTGTAAAACCATCGTCATTCGAACGAACACCGTGCGAGTTAGACCTCGATGATTCCGTGTAGCACGCGCGCGCTAGTTCCTTCTATTCCCTGGGCAAGCACGCGCTACTCGCATCAGGCACGGTGCATTTTGAAAGTTGAAACACATTCACGACCGAATTCATCCTGATTGCTCGCTACTGCGCGCTAAATACCTGTTTAGTGATTCCGCCGCGCCGCTGCGTGCCACTTTCACGGCAAAAATCTGTCGAACATGTTCGAGGCTCGATTTCCAAGCGAGGGCGGCCGCGCACGCGACAAACTCAAGCTTTTCTTCTTGCCTCTTGGAATTTGCTCCGCGTCGTAGGGAGATCCGAACGTTCCGTGAAGTCGGAGTAAGGGTTACGGGCGCACCGTTGGTCCGAAAGTTTCGGGTCATCGGGCACCTCGAGCTTTATAGACATTCGATGACTGACTAATAATCTCTAAATTCAAAATGTACGAACACATCCAGGATAGATAACCATTGCTGTTGATAAGAGCGACAGAAAATTCTGTGAAATTAACAGGCTGTAATTTAAATACTGGTTATGGTATTACTATGTGCATTGGTCAGTCGGTACATATTTTTATTTTAAATAAACTTCTGTACTTCTTGTCGGAGGAAAGTTTTCGATGCGGGCGTAGCTACAATGCGGCGTTGCATCACAGTTTCACACCCTAATTTGAATGAAATTAGCCTTGAATCGGAATCGTGCCTTTTGGGACGTTTTCGGCCCCTTTCAGATTTCATTTCTACCTAATTGTGCATTCCGCGAGGACCTCGCTCTCTGAATTTCGAAATCGGAACGGAGCTGATATTTTTCTCTTCCTACAATTACGTAATGGAGCGTTCGTTTTTAAGCGGGCTAGTCTTGCCGAGAATGGACATTATATTGTGTTCCAAAAACAAAAAAGGCAGTATCTCGTATATTTAATGAATAATTTCATACAGATACGAAACAGTGAGCGATGTGTTAATCACTTAACAAAACCTGCCGCACTCCACCAACCGATTCTTTCATTCTTATTCCTACACCGAACGTGTTCCGCCAAACTCGTAACGTGTCAACTAACGAATTGAAAATCTCGTTCCCTTGTAAACCCTCCATTCCCATGAATAATTAATCAACCATGAATAATTCTCCAAATTAGATCCCCATCGGCACATTTTTTTCCTGTTTACCATTTCGAATTCTTTTTTTCCTCCCCCCCCCCCCATCCCTCTCTTCTAATGAAACCACGCGGTGTACGTGCACGTACACGGCTTGCATACATCGATACGCGAAGTATCGTCTAACGAATCGAGGTGCCGTATCCTCCTCTCGGTACTCGCGCTCATCTATACAGGCACAATCCATCCGCGTACACAGGTGTTACTCCTGTCTAAATTCATCCGTGATTCGTCGCCGGTCTAAACGGGCAAACATACAAATATATAGATGAACATATGTATACACGTATATGTCAGGCTCGTGGTCGTTCTCCACGAAGTTACATCCATGACAAAGGCCGGTCAAACCTGCCTGACAACCTGTAAAATTCCTATGAATGAGCGCAACCTTCCTCTCGTCTCTCTGGTCACCAGCGACGTGTGTCCGGGCTCTCTTTTTCGTGAGCGTGCGCGCGCGCGCGCGCGAGCAGAGCAAGCGAACGAGCGACTTCGACCTCGTCCGTTATTAAATTCCACGACCTCAAGAAGCCGGGATACACTTGGCCTCCGCTACGGGATAAAAGGGGAGGACCTGTGCCACGTGACACCGATGCTCGATTCCGATCAGCCGACGTGGCCTAAGACTTTTCTATACCGGTGATCGTGCCACAGAATCTCGGATATATGGACTGGACGGTAGACACGCGGTATAGATTTTTTTTTGGGAGGGCGAGGGGGAGGGAATCGGTCAGACAGGTTCGAGAGGTTGGAGCCGGTTGATCACTGGTAGGTGCATTTTAAACGGCTCCTTGGGCGAGCAATTTTATGGCGGCTCTATGGTAGTAAAAGTGATGGGCGAGAAACAAATTGGTGGCGATTTCTTTCACGGATCGTACGCGTAGATTATTTTCGTACAGTGTCCCTTCGATTCCCATTGGCGTGCGTGTGAAGGATGGGGACCTTACAATTACATGGGGTTGAATGTAACTTCTGTATTAATGTCAATTAATCCTCTGTTACATATTTTCGTCCGCTGCGTGAATTTTTCTTTCGATGCACGAATTATTCTGGCGTAGGTAAATGAAACTGTATTAACGTAGGGGTGGGTCCACCCTTTTTTGTAGAATTCTGTTTTCATTCAGATTTTTTTTTTTTTTGGGGGAGTTTATTTATTTGTCGTCGAATTAATTTATCCGCGTTTATTAATAACGTGAAAGTTACTTTTTTACTTATTTTTGTGCGAGGAACGTGAAATACGATTGGTGAAATGTAAGGCATTTTATATATTACACGTATTCAAATAATTGATACTGCCGGCGAAATGGCAGATATTTCGAATACCATTCGCGTCCCGTGAACTATAGATTCGATAATATCATTACATTAAATTGTCGACATGCGATGCCCTAATTGCTCCGAAACAATGTTACATAAAATCTGCTTTCTCGCTAATGCAACCAAAAATCTAAAACGATGTGCAGCACGGTGCTGCACAATTATAAATTACGTGCCTGTGTCCGACAGGTAAAGGATGAAAAGAAAGACAAGCAAATAACGAAGAAGAAGGTGGAGAAGGAAAAAAAAAACCAGGTGGTGGTTTTAAGGACACGGCAGACATTAACGAGGTGCCGAGGAGCAGGATTATCCACCACGAGGAGGTCAAACACATTCTCGATCGTCAAGGTTGCACAAGCGGCCGCCTAGCTTATTGTACGCGAGCGTGTTACGCATTTGCATAGCCACGGCTGTTCTTTAAAATTTCTAAACCCAGCAGAGGCTGGCCGTCCTTGCCGGATGTCTCAATTTTCCGTGCGGTATGCAACGGTATGACTAATACGTCCGCGTATCGCAGCAAGCCAGAAATGGCAATCGTTCTGTTGCGACAGTCGATACTGGCACCGAAAGAGAGAGAGAGAGAGAGAGAGAGAGAACAGCGATCGAGAGACGAGCGCTGGAGAACGCCTGACTTTCGTTGATCGTTCACCTGGAAACTCGACGGACGGTGGTCGCCTTCGTTGACGAGGCTGAATGGATTGTTCGTGGATAGTGAGATTTAATGAGCGAGGCTCCGTATGAAATTTTATTATGGCATAAAGAGAATTCTATTAAATATTTGTTGGCGGTGCTGCGTACGCTAATCCTGTGAACAAGAGCGGTGAGCTCTGAGATTGAATAATAATACTAATGGCAGGTAGATGTTAATGGACGTTAAAAAAGAATGTTGGTCTATCAAGATTTGATGTAAGTTGGTGGTATGAAATATAATTGGTGCTTCTATTTCCAATAGGTCATATTGTATAATAGTATGAGGCGCGTACACGTAATTTGTTTGTTCCACGAATTCAATGGATATTGATTGTGGGCTATTTGTTAGTCAGCTTAACGCCGCCGTATTGCATCCACCTTGAAAATGACCAATTAGCAATTGAATAATACAAGCTTAGAAATCCCACGTCCTTGGTGGAAATAATTTAATTCTTTTCAAATGAAGCTCATAGGCATAAATTGAAGCAAATTAAACATATTTAGTTTGCGGAATTGTTGACCAAGCTGCTGCGAGTAACACTGCATACAAATGCTCTTGCAGCAAATTGAATTAATTTGATTCAACAGGTGGTAGGACTTTTTTTTAATACACCACTTTACACTCACAAGGCCGACATTCGTTTGCAAAGGAAATGATTTTTCGTGGCACCATGCATTTGTACATATTCAGATATTGTATATCATTTGGAGCGGCGTAAAAATATCGATCTTAAGAGTGATATTTATACGAAATTATCATGCAGGCTACCCAATATCGTAAACCAACTAAATATACATCACACCAATATTTTATCAGAAACGGATGGATATATGTATCATCAGCTGAATAGATTAAACTGCGGCTTTGCAATCAGAAAGCAGCACTGAAAATAAACAGAATCTGAGATCCTGCATAATATATGGTACACCGTCAAGTAATGACCAAACAAGCGAGTGAAAAACACGGTATCACAAACACGTCTGAATGTACCAAGAACAACCACCCTCCGAGCATATAAACCGCCAAGCGTCCTCGACCGCATAATAACCCCATTCACCATAATAAAACAAAAAGCACCATTCAAAAGCACCATGCAAGACGTCCTTCATCAAACTCGATTAAACCAACTGAACAAACTCCATTCCGCTTCGACCCGCCCGGGAAAACACCGCAGACCGGCCTCGTCGATCACCAAATCGTTATCTTGGCACGCGTGCCGCGTGCACGCGTTACTCGTTGCGCAACAATCGTTCAGCCCTTACATAATGCTTCTTACGTTCGACGTTCGAAAGCTCGATTAAATCCGCAAATTGCGGGCCATCCCGACGTCGTCGTATTCGCCGGGCAACGACAACCACGGCGGTGGTGACGCCGAGGCCGACGATAAATGCGCGAAACAATCGAATATTAGGCGCGCCTTCGCCAGCAGGAAACAAAGTGAAAGTCCCTCGGCACGGTGACGCGTGAAAAAGGCCCGAACGCATCGCGATCCGCTCGCGTATACGCGCGTCTGGATACATGTCATCGAAGGTTTGGAGCGGAGTGACGCGTCAGGGACGCGCCGATGCGATTTGTTCTTTGCACGAATCGTTGTCGACCTGGGAAACGGGATATCAACCCCTTCGCTGCGATTCTTTTCAAGCATTGTTGGAAGGCAACGTGAAGTTTCGCGTACAAGTTTTGATTTGTGGCTTTAATTGAACACCCTTTGTTTGGTAAAGTATTGAAATAAATATAGGGACGGAACGCAATAGTACGTCTGAATTTTGTTTATAATTAGTACATCTCCATGAAGGAGAATGTTTTCGAGCATACTACTACCAAAAATTAACATGGGTATTGTTATTAAATATGTTCATTAGTTTTGAATAAAATATAATTAATACATATTATACGTTGTTTGGAACGTATTCATTCATTTATTAAATAATTTTCGATAATGTGCTGGGTAATTTGGATTATATACAATATACATTTGGGAGGATACCGTCAATAACGTGTTAAAATTGAAAACATTCTAGTTGCATAAAACAGTATGTTTTGTATTACTATGGAAGACGTGTGCGTGTAAACATTTGGTACCTTATTTAATTAACTCTGGGATAATTTGTACAAAAAAGAAGTTAAGGAAAAAACGGTAATTTTTTGAAATTTTTTAAGCTTGGATAAATTTCGTGGCCGATCATTGGTATATACTTAAGTTGCTATTTGTGGATGTAGGATACTTTGCAGCATCCTTTGAGAGTCTGGAAGAATGGTATGCAAGGGTGGTTTGCTTGGGTCGAGTGTATGGTGTGCAGATGGTTTTGGGAAAGAATGAATGGTTGTTGCTTCAGGAGTTGAGTGTACGATGGATGGCAGTAGTTTCGTAGCTGACTAATTGTAGATGGATGGTGGATGGTGCGAAATTAAAATGTTCAATTGGAATTTCTGATTCCTACACTGCTGCAATGTTGATAATTTGTAAGTTTGGAATATCTACATTGATGGAGATACGTAATCGGTCGCAAGTGCGGATTATCAATATCGTGATAATCAGTAAGATTGCGATAACAAAACTATGCATAGTGTGCTTTGTACAGAACTTTCCATTATTTCAACGTTCGTAACTTGAAGGTGGTCTGCATACTTAGCAACAAACGTATGTCGCAATGGTCCCCATCGTACTGTGCAACAGTTTTCAAACAGATATGATAATCCACGCTACAGTTAATAACCGTTAACTAATGAAGATCATAAATCTTTAATTAATATCAGATGGTATAATGTATTGTCGTATATGATCCAAGTCCACTACTTCCCCGTCGTGGAATTTAGAGAACAAACCAACCAGTTATTGTCACATCCACTCTAAGATGTCCGTAAGTAAATTCAATTACGAAATACCACACTGATATTTAGCCTACATTTCAAACCCTTTCATCTTCCTAGAATTCCCACCTACTAGCCCGAGATGGTTCATCAAACTCTCAGTTACAGATAGGAAACAAAGATTCAACTGGACACGATCGATTCATTTTCATTCAAGAAGTGCAATCTCTTTGGTAGCCGTAGCATATTAATTGAAAAAATCTTCGAGAATATTTGTACCACCCTGGCATATATGGAACAAAAACAGAAACATTCCGAACCACGTACCAGCAGCACCTAAACGTCACACAGAGATTTCAACTTTCACCTATTCTAAATTATAAATAGGACACCGACAATGCATTCCGATCTCTATAACCCACTGTCTGAAAAACCTTTCAGCTCTTCCCAAACCCAAAAAAAAAAGGGAGGAAAAAAGAGGAAGAAAGCATTGAAGAGTCGTCTATGTGAAACTCGTATCGCAATCTCACCCATTTCACATCGCTCCAATTTATTGTTGCATCAAATAGGCCATCAAGAATGGTTTTCAATAATCACAGTGCACACTCTTGAAAACGTACAGCAAACTGTCTCGTCATTCGTTTAAAAGCAGGATACAAGAATCATCTAGAAACTGAAATCGGAACGTCGCAAACCGAATAATAATAACAATAACAATAATAATCGCTCACCAATAGTAATCATAAAATCTGTTCAACACCGATATGGAGTAATAGTAATGAATTCTACATAGAACAGAGAATCGTCCAAATTTCAACCCGACAAATTGTCACGCTCAATTCGACCCCGAATAATCTTGAGCAGAAGCAACGCACACTTTTTTACCAGCGGGAAAAGTGTACTTTGATTAAAAGCAACAAAGAATGCAAAATAAAATGAACCTTAACAATTCATCATTCGAGGAAGCCAGTTTCCATCGTGCTCGAGAAAGTATTATACATATTTGCGCTCGCGGAGAGTGTGCAATACGTAACACGCAATATATACTGCACACATGCATGCGTACACATAGATCCAAGTATGTGAAAGAGTATCGAAACTTTTAAAGACCACCACACTACCAATCTCCCTCCATTTCGATTCGTGCAACATTAAATAGGGCGTCGAGGACGTTTTCTGGCGGGCATAGCACGCGTCTCACGCTATACATATACAGTACGTACATATCCACCCACGCATGCCTCGCTCGTTGGCTCGTGGTGTGTGCTCAAGTAGCTCGAACCATGCTCTCCACGCCACTACGCATCGAGATTCTTCCTGGTATGCGCTCGCGTCTCTGCTCACATAAACGCATGCATCATTCCCTCGTAAAATACATCCGCACACGTAGTGTACACGCTACGTAGATATATATATATATATATGTATGTATGTATGTGCATACATACGTGGAGACGTACGAAACGAGTACTCTCGTCCTCGACGAGCGTTCTTCCTTCCCGACGACGCGCTATCAGCACCGATAACGAACAACGACGCAGATAAACCGCAACGTAGGACGCTTTCCTTCGAGAATCGGCCTGTCGAATTAAAATGTCAAAATGTCTCGTCACGAACGGTGTACGTGCAGCGTGTATAATAATATATTTACAATGATTTCGAGGGGACGCTGGAAACTTTGCAAATGGAACGAATAAAGTGACATAAATGGCGTAAAATTTAACATTTGGCCTTTGCGATCTAATTCGGTGCACGGAGCTAAGATTCTTGTTATATGATATATTTGATTCGTTGTTTTGAGTAGAAGTGGTCGTGCGAAATCGCAGAAGTTCAATAGTTTACACCTGTGAATAGTGCGTTTTCTATTTGAGCAGGCAAATCTTTTCGGCTGTACAATGCGACAATGCGGGCAGGTACGATTGCGAACCTCCGCAAGACTCGGTACATATCATAAAATTGGGATATTAGCCGAAGTGCAACCCAGATACGCCGCGTATGGCGTCGTGAAATACGTGATCCTCGGAAGTGAGCCAGCACTCCCGCGCTGTAATGCAGGAATTTTCATAATGCAGACCGCGGAACACTTTGATAGAGCAGTGCTAGAACAGAAACTGGATCAACGTAACCTAAGGATATCGAGCATGCCGCGGTACCGAACAATCACGCGAAATCGAACAAAAAAAAGAAAACCAGGAAGGAACAAAAATAAAGGAAAGAGAAGAAAAGAAGAATGGAAGAAACGGAAAGAAAGGGGAAAATAGTTTAACAAGAAGCATACTGTTTCCTATCGCTGAACTAGTTCTCAGAACACCCGGGGAAGAATTAACCGGGCCAATGCGGAATTCCAAATCGGCGAGCAGAGTCGGCGACTAACGAATAATTGAGAAATTCAGGTTTCTCGTTCCGCTTATCGCAGCAAGAGGGGACAAGGGAGAGACTGCTTCAGGATCGAACGTCAGGAGCTGGCGAGGTCACTGAATACCTTAAAGGTCGACCGCCTATATCCACTGGAGTGAACAATATCCCGTGGGAATCCTTTTCCTGATTGAAGGAGGCCGCCACATTGGCCGTTGGGTGCTGCGAGGCGCGTATACATTTCCACGGGGTGCAAGCCTCGAAATCCTGTTTTCCAGGAACGTTGGAATGATATAATGAAGAACATTCTTATAGCCCTTTCACGGTGAAAGTATTCGAAGGGTAATTTAATACCACGAAACTATGCTTTCCGTCCTTCTTGTTCTTGACTTCTTTCTTTTCTATAATATTGGGTTCGGACGGGAAGGAAGAGGTCGAATGAAACGGGCGAAGTCCTTGCCGCTTTATCGACGAGTTCACGCGATCTTCGCGCTGCCGGACTCCGTTGCGAATGGGGGGTTCATGGTATGGTTTAATACCCGTTTCTTTAATGAACTTTACCTTTGCCTTCTTCTTTTCCCGAGCCTCGGATTCGTGTAACTCATTTTATACTCATTTTAGTCCGATTGAAATTGTTCCTGGGCATTTGTCGAGGCACGAGGGTGAACTTTTTCTCTCGCTACGACATGTATTCCAAAGCTGTACAGTGGGCAAGCAAATTTCACTTGCACTTCTCCCTCGAGAAAATTCACAAAAGTATCTAAATTTTCGGGGGAACAAACGAATGTGCTATAAAGTGTAGCCACGTCTCCCACATAATAGCTACCAATTTCAGCAAGCTTCAAAATTGATCTCCGCTCCTCTAAAAAAAAGTCGCCGCATGAAAACCGTGCGTTAATGAAATAAGAAAAGAAAAAACAACGATCACACGTATCCAACACATACACGCGTTCCAAAAACCGATTACCGCCCATCCGTTCGTTCGTTCGTTCGTTCGTTCGTTCGTGCGCGCACTCGCATCGTGATTAGCGTTCCGGGCGGCGATGATGACTCTGGAAGCGAGCCGATAGAAGGTGCACTCGAGGTCGCTGTCCACCCTGAGGTCACCCTCCTGTACCGACCGAACAATATCCGATGGGAACCCTTTGGCCGCGAGCGAGAAGATGCCAACGGAAGAAAATGGAGAACGTTCGCCAAACGTAGAACGAGACAGTAGAATGGCACGGCAACGGATCAGACTGGAAGGGTAACAGAAAGATTAACAGAGAGAAAGGAGCCAGAAGAAGAAGAGGAAGAAGAATAAGAAGCGGAGAACGAAGATGGGAGACGGAGAAAGAGAAAAGAGAGGCGTGCTAGCTGTTCACATTACCTTACTTACTATACGGGGTCAATGCCACCGCGTCCGTCCCGCGGCCCCACTTCACTTCACTTGGCTTCACTTGGTCCTCTCCTCTCTTCCCTGTCTCACCGTCCCTCCGTAACTCTGTTCGCTTTCCTCAGCCATGCTCTTGCTCTCTGTTCCTCATGCTGGCGTTCCTCCTGAGGCCTTCCGTCGCCCCTCGCTCGCCCGCTGCGCCTCTCGCAAATCTCCGTATATACGTTCCCTCTTCCTTCCATCCACGCTCGATCCTCATCATGCTTCTCTCCCCCCCCCCTCTCCCTCTCTCTATCTCTATCTCTCTCTATTCCATCTCACACCCTCTTTTCATCTCCTTCTCTATCATCATCCTTCTCCAACCTCCTCCACCTCCTCCCGCTTTACTCTGCTCCTCTTTGCCCGCGCGCCACCCTCGCGCAAACCTCTCCCTTCCAACAGTTCCTCCGCGACCACCCCCACCGAACATTCTCATCGACCGTTCGTGTATAAGAGCACAGAGAGTTGCTCTTCGGTATCGTCTCTCGACGCGTCCCCCTCTGCAGCGTTACTTTTCTTCTTCCTTTCATTCTTTCTTTCCTTCTTTCACATTCGTTTCGTTCTCCACATCGAGAGAGCAGCTCTTCTTCCATCCGCCGCCAAGTTTCGTATGTGTGTATTTATATATGTGTGCCGTCTGTGTTCTCTGCTTGCTGGTAACCCCACGTTGATGCAGCTGCTTCTGCCTGTTCCTCCTCCTCCTCCTCCTTCTTCTTCTTCTTCTTCTTCTTCTTCTTCTTCTTCTTCTTCTTCTTCTTCTTCTCCATCTTCTTCATCATCATCTTCTTCTTCTTCTTCTTCTGCTAATGCTGTTTCTTCTTCATCGACTACTTCGTTCCCCTGCAACCTCCACCGTCTCATTCCACAGAGTGACTCGTCCTCCCTCCCATCCGACTGGCCTGCTCCGGCCACTATAAACTATTCCAAAAATTCGCACTGTTATTATTATCACTTAACCATTCCCAGCAGGCACGAGCTTCTCTCGCAGGTCAACACAATGCGAGACTTTGTTCACGGACGATCCAGAAGCGCGACTCTCGGGCTGCTATCTCTTTGGTGGTCCCTCTCTCACGGGTCGAATCGATTTTACGAGAGTTTCTACTCTCCTTCTCCGTCTACCGACTCAACCCCTGCTTCTTCGCCTCCTTTGCCGCTTTTTCTTCTTATTCTTCTCGCTTTTCTGTTCTTTTTTCTTTCCTTGCCTTTTTTATTTCTTCTCTGCAGCCACCCCTCCCTCCTTCGCAGACAACTCTCCCCCACCATTATCCCGCTGTCTGTATTCCTTCATTCCGGGATCGAGGGTGAGAAAGGATGAATGATCGTTAGGGAATGGACGGACTCGTTCTTTCTTCGTCTGCGGTTCGGCCTTTAAGCCACGATCCAGCCGGATTGAAAGAAGCTCCGAAGCTTCGGGTTTATTTCCAGCGGGAGGTGAGCGGGATTAGAGGTCGCGTACCGCACCGCGTCGCGTCGCCACGAAGACGCGACCGATATTGCGAATGCATTTTAAATTAGAAACGTTGATAGATAGTTTATTGCGCGTGGCTGTGCGTTGTCCGATTTGGCGGCTGAGAAATTAACGGGGTTCAAAATGGAACCGGTTTAGGAAGTTGGCGGACACAGAGACGTATTGTACTGTCGCCCGTAGTGACAATCGCGCATCGTCGTAACGTACTAGGTATTGAATATTGTAGTATCCTTTTATTTATTTTTCTGTTAAGAAAGAATAACGTTGATTTTGGTATTTTCGATTAAATGCGACTAATGGCCAAGTGTCAAGCCATAGACTGGTAATGTATTTCCGTCCGAATTCCCTTTGTTACAATTTTCAGTGTGAGTAACTGTAAGTACAGTCTCACGTTGGCTATGTTGAATGTAGGGAAAGGATTGTCCGGGGCGCCGTTGATCGATGCGTCACGGTTACCTGTTCGCACTTTGTCGAGAAGAAATTGGATACTAATTGCAACGGGAGTGAAGTTATGGCTGGAATAATAAATATTGAATTTTCGCCGCCGATTGATTGAAACAGTACCGGGTGTTTCGGAAATCGTGTTACAGCCGAGAAGAAGGCGACTCCTCGGGTAAAACAACTAAAAGTGTAGAATATTTTTGAAAAATGTTTGTCCAATCAATCTGGTTGACCCTCCACAATGCGTCAACAAATAATGCGAATGATGATCGGTGAGTCTCGGTGATTCATTTATTTAAATTAGCAAAATACTGAAATAGACAGCAATCCATCGAAACTTCGATTCTGACATTATTTCTGAACGCATCAACAAAAGTGCGCGGTCACTGTAATTCGATCGCACAAACCGGGCAAACATTATCGAACTCGATCGTCCCGAAAACGATGCCACCTATGAACAAATTTTACTCCGTAATTTCCACTTATTTTTATATCACGAATCACCAAGGGTCCTCGGTTGTACCAAGTTCTCCCGAATACCGTCGAGGCCAGAGGAACATCGTATCGTCCACTTCCGTGAATCGGTAACGACCGCGACGAATCAGTTGTTCGATGCCGAAGAAACGAGACGGACGAATCTTTGCATCGCAATACGGCCCACGGGCGGGTGTAAAATTAGAGGTGCCCGTACTTCAAGCTTTAACAGCGCGACTGTGAATGAACTATGACGTAGATTCGTAGAATGCAACGAAACCACCCACACGCTGGCGAACGCAAAATTGACCCGGCGTCGTTGACGTCAGCGACGTAAAAGGGCTCGCACTTACCGTATTTACCTGTACCTCGACCACAGTGTATTCGTAGATAATTCGATCGCGCCGCTCGCAGTCGAATACGAACACCTCGAAACCAAATGGCAATGGGGACCCTGATTAGTTTCGTTCGTTCAGGTGAACTGAACGCCACGTTTCGCAACCAGAAATACATCGCCGATTGTACATATAAGCGCTGTCCTACCTCCCTTTCTTTCGTTGGAATACTGAATAATATTGGAGTTTCCGATCGCCGCCGGTAATTGAGAGATCACGTTCTAAAAACCTTTTCGTTGGTACGAGATTCAAAGGGGTGCAGGTACTGTTAATCTTGACGTTTAATCGGGGTTCCGAAAATTGAGTGGCTGATTTATAGGAACTACTCGTCTGAATACGTTCCGTTTAGAGATTGCTATGGTTCGGGTGTCTGAATTATTATACATATTGCTTCGGAGAATAATATACTGTAACAAAAAAACTCTTTTCATATACTGTAACTAGCTTGAGACTCTTCTTCGACATGTAATTTCCATCGTTGCAAAACACTTTTAACGAATGTAAATCTAAGTTTTCTATATTTTTAAGCCCGAAACGATCTAACCAAATGACACACTGTCGCATTTCAGAGACAGCCTGTGCATTCGTTTAAGAAAATCTACACCATCTTCGCGTTTCTGCTCATTCTCTACGCGAACCAAGCGACAAAGTCGTCGTTGTATCGTGTTGCAACGTTAATGCAGGTCGTTCTCGATAAACATTAGCGCGAACAGGTCTCACATGCATGAATCTCCTGCAACCTTCCGCGATGCAAATGCAACGTGACCAATGTCAAGGCTGCGCCGACAGCGGTAGCCGCGTTCGCGAGTGCTGGAACAAATCTCGCGCACTCGCGAGCATAATTCCGTGCAAACGTCGATGGAACGGCGAACAAAGGTTCGTTTAACACTAGATTTACGGGCATCGCTTGCGTAATTATTTTTACCCGACACCCTTCGTATTGATGACGATCTGTTTCTCGATAAAAATTAATGGTGTTCAATTTCGAAGTGAAATACAATTAATTTAATATACATATTTATTAATCTTTTGTTTTCGCGTCCGACGGGCCTATTGTTGAAATCATTCGAATTCCCTAAGCCGGCGAAACGATTTCTATCTTCGTGATTTTTTCGATCAACGATCGCTTCGGCGTCAATCGATTTTATTTTATCGACGATATTTACATTCCCGACGCGATATTTTCCTTAATTACTTTCATTACCGTACAGCTTTGTGAATGAGCCGTGAACTCGCTAAATTTATTGACTCGTGATTACAGGTATCGTGTGTTCGGGGCTTCCCGATTAGGGCTATCGAACTTTGGCATCGTGCGATTGCTGATGTATGTATGTACACGTTTGGAAGGCTCGCAATTTTCGAGTGCCTCGATTATTCGCAATATTTATTGCACGTCAAGATGATGTTTCAATTAAGGATGGCCTGGGTCAGTTTCTGCTGCACGATTGGCAATTACTTTTTCCACGGATACTCGCCCCGAACTGTTTAGGAACGATTTATCATCGGAATTACTGCGAACGAGTATTGGAGATATTTATAATATTTGTGGAGAATTATTTCATTGAATTAGGTAATACTGTAATTTGTCGATTTTTCGAACGCAGTCTCGTAGTTTTATTTCTTTTTCCAAAAAGCATATTATTTTAGGAACTTTAACAACCTTAAAATTATGATAATTAATATATTTGATATTATCTACGAATGCAATATCATTTCCCAGCTAAAAAACAAGAAGTTAAATACCAACGATAATTCAACGAATTTCACGAATTCCTTTATAACTAGCTGTACACGGAAATACAATGAATTTTGATCAATTCCGCTTCCGTCATTTCAGTTTCGCGTTAAATATGATCGTGAATAATTTACGCTGTCATTCATAAATATATTATAGATAAAACTCTATAATGGACACAGAGAAAATTTAACTTCCAACTTCGGTTTTTCAAGCGGTTTCATCAACACTTAGACTTAGACTATGATCTTGAGATTAGACTTTTCTTGGATGATATGAGCGCGTGAGTAAGGGAACCTTGAATTTTTAAAGGGTGTTGGAAATTATGTAGTAGGGGTGGCGAGGGCGAATTCCAAAGGACTGCGGATGAGTAAGGATCATAGGGCAGTGTGACGAGGTATTTTGGAAACGATAAGGATATTGTGATCCAGTGTTTGCAACGACGGAGGCTTAAAAATATTTGTGTACATACATGAATCCTTCGGTGACTAGTAGATAATAAGACTAATACGGATATATTGGTGGCGAATACATTACAACTCGTACAATTTTTCGATGCAAATCTTGATACGATTCACGTACATTGTCGTTTTGGTTTTCTTCTCTTGCAACTTCGGACGGCGAAGGGTTAATCAGTGGGATATACATTACACGAATCGACCTTACGTATTCACTATGTATGCAAATCCTCCTGTTCATCGCGGCCAGTCGATACGTAGTGTATTGCAATTTTCTATTTATACCGATCTTTCTTTTCATTTTTAATGACTCAATCACGATGGACGAAAATTTGTAACCGGTCGAAAGCACAATTTCAGCGTCAAACAGGGCAGAGAACGTAGGAAAAACTAATTTCCATTCAAGCATTCGGTACTCCACTACAAACTTCAAATTGACTACCGCACAATTCTCGTTACAACTGAATAAAATTGATCGTTCCTAACCAGCAATACACGCGTTTAATTATAATATTATCTACTAAATCCAACAAGTTAAAACTTCGCGAAAGGTGCAAATTTAACACGCGAACACCTTGCAATCGTGCAGCTCGCCTCACGCCTACCCCTCTATCTCGAATCAACGAATAAGACAGTAAATTGCCGACGAACAAACAAGAACAAGAACAAAGCTAAAAACCAAAAGAATGAACGTTTTTCCATCAGTCGCGCAGAAAAATCCAATGAGGACGAATTAATCTCCGAGCGAAGAACCATCGTCCATCGAGCTAATCCCATACCATCGGATTATAATTCCGGCAAGACCGGAATTCGGCTCAATACAACCGTCGTCGAATCTCCGCTGTCCTCCGCGACGCGGACCAAGTCACCAGGCTAACAATAAGACGCCGCGCGAACACATATCATAGGGAAACAGGGTGGACAGCGAAACGAGCTGGCCCCTACGAAAAAGGACATAGCGGCGCTAGCCGGTGGCGACAGGCCGCTGTCGGTCGTCGTCGAAAATCCGTGAAGATGCTGCTGTTCCAGGAAGTAGGAGCCGCGGAGATCATCGACCCTTCACGGCTATTTCAGTTATTTTGCAGCATGCAGCTATTTTAAATACATATTGTGGAGTAGAGGCGTACGAGCATGAACCATACGGTGGTAAGGACAACGGAAGAGGGACGTAGTCGGAAGGGAAACGAGTAGAAGAGGCGGGACGATAGGATGGAACAGGGACGGATGAGGAGCGGAGAAATAAAGGCAGGCTAATAAGACGTGGAATGATAAAACGGGACGGACTATGGGTGGCGGGTAGAGGACGGAACCGCGAAGAAGAGCAGACGCAGAATCGAGAAAGAAACCCGTTGGTTTAACGGAGAGAACGGGACAAAGTGAAAGAGAGAGGTATAGAGGAAGGGGGACATGGTGGGGATGAGGACAACTCTCTCGGGAGGGAAGTAGAGAGAATAGCGGCAGAGTGAGGCTGCACAGAGAGGCCGGAGGGGTTGGTATTTATAGCCAGCCCCGTCGACGTCGTCGTCGTCGTCGTTGGCGTCGTCGCCGTTGTCGTCGTCGTCGACAGTCTTGACTCCTTGGTGAAATTTCAGGGAGGGGTGCACCCTCTCCTATCTCTCACTTGTATCCCTCCCGCCCCCTCACGCCGCTCCCAGTCACTCTGTTAAAGGAATTTCCTATGATTAGAATGAGTATTTCTATACGCCGCCCTGAACTCCGCCTATATGTGTCTTAGGACAGGAATAATCTACACCCGAATCTGCCCCGACGCGATAGATATGTTCCTTTCCCTCGCAGGCTCGCGTTTAGGGGGGCGGGGAAAAAATGAGTTTTATCGGAGAACAGGGATGATGTCGATAGAGAATTGCGATTATTATTGGTGATCGTAGAACGGTTTAGGTATGAGCAGGTTTTCCGGATATTCGTAATACGTGAATTCCTGGCGGAGAAATCGTTTGAACGAATGTCGAGAAAGATTGTATATTATGTATGTATATTCGGCCGTGGAACTGTGCTTCTGGTTTCGCTTCGAAGATTCCCCTTTTCTTGAAATTATGTTTCGGGAGGGTGAATCGCCCGGATCTAAGGATGCGGTACGGAATAGAGGGGTCTGCGACGATTTGGTAGGGCGATGCTCGAGTTTTTGGGGGGATCCGATGCGAGAAAACTGCTGCTTTTTTTATTTTTGTGGAGAACTCGTGGGTGATCTTTGTGCTTTGACCTCTTTTGGTCTTTTCTTCTTTGATTGGGGATTTGTGTTAGACTGGTTTAATACGCCGATGGAGTTTCTAAAAGATTGCAGAGATCTCTTGATTGTTGTTATTATTGTTATTAGAGTCTGTATGCAATCTGTTTAGCAGTGCAAGAGCGCGTGACACCAGCATCGATTAGAAACTTTAAGATCCGGAACGAACGGTCGAGAACCCGTGTACGAACCGCCGCAATTTCTCCCTTTCTTCCGGTTAAAACGTACCGGGCGTAGTGAAACGTTGGCCTTATTAAATTGATATAAAACGTACCGCAGTTCGTTCCCCCGAATAATTTCTAAACCGGCCGCTAATATTCCTAAATTACCGAAATGGAAAAGGTTTGCGCGGCGGAGTTCCGTTTATAGAAACACGCGCTGAAATCGGAGGATAATGTCAGACATAATATAGCTGCGTAACAATTCACGTGGAGAAGTAAAGAAGTATCGGCTTAATATTTTTCAACACTGATAAGACTCCTTCCGTTTATCCAATAATAAAAATAATAATAAAATTGAACATACAATTCATGTTTCTGATGTGAATGTTCTTACTAAACAAAAATTAGTAAGAATGTTCTTACTAAATGATCTTCATGCTCCAAGATGCGCGTCAAACGACTAGCATCTGTCCCCGAAGGAATATTAATAATGTCGAAACGAGAAATCCATAAAATGATCATTTCGGCGGGCTTAATTAGTTCCGGTGTCAAAGCCATTCGTACATTCGTGCCCCTTGAACCCAAGGGAAGCAAGTATGCATAGGTGTACCACGGTAACACGAATTTATTCTCCTTATCCATCATTGCCAGCCGCCGTGCACGTGTTTAAATATCCAAAACCGCGGATCCGAACAATCGACAAACGGAAAGGCAAGAACAATCAGGCGCGTACGACGCGACGGCGAAGAGAACGGGGATCAAAGGGATTCCCGTGAAAGGGTGAGAGCGACGTGGAAGCAGCCGAGGCGAGCCGAGAAGTTGAAGAAGTGGCGTTCAGACATCTAACAATTTATAAAGCAGAGAATTCCTCGTCTCTCGCCCTTTTCTCCACGTCTCATTCACCTTACCGTTCTCTCTCTCTCTCTCCCTCTCTTTCTCCCTCTCTTTCTTTCTATCTTTCTTTCTTTACTTCTTTCTGCTCTTGGAACCTGACGAACGCATACCGTAGGAGTTAGCATAATTGACTGCGTACGTTAATCGAGCGGTCATGGAAGAATGCCCGCGAACGTTTCGAGCGGAGCACAAGCAACACCACGCCACTCCGGGCTCCCCGCCGTTGTTGGACGGTATTATTTTCAAGCGAAGTGAATCGCTCGCGGAGTTTCGCGAAGAGGAATGAAAAGCGGAGCGAGGCGAGCAACAGCAGCGGCCAAAGTAACAAGCTGGAATGCACCGCGGCGCGGGTCACCGTTTTCTTTGCGGTACCACGAGTAGAAAGGTGGATGCGCGTCCTTATTTTACAGTGTCGTGCCTCTTCACGGTCACTTGCGATCGTGTAAGCTGACCGAACCGCGAATTGTTCGCCGACGAACGATCCCGGAGAACGACTTCTGCCGCGGATTTAACCCGTTCCACGATGCACCCGCGTTTCGGCCAAACGGTTTCACCCTGCGTCGACGGTACTCGATTTGGGCCACGGCGACGATTTTCTACGCCACAGTACTACGGAACACCGAATGATGCGTAATATCTTTTCGCCGGTCCGACGGGAAATCAATTGAACATCAATGCGATGTCGGAAAGTGTTCGAAAATTGGTATTCACTTTCAAAGTGACAATAACAGCCATTCGTCGTCTCCGTTCCAAGGGGGCGGTCTCGGAATGAATTTATATTTGTCCACCGATCGCGTAGCACAAAGTTTTGTCATTTCATGGCGTTGAGCTTATAGTAATCGCCAATGAAATTCATTTCATGCATACAAGTTTAACCATCGATCGATGAAATACTTCGGCAGCGAGGTCCGTAAGAAACGGAAAAGTTAGTCGCGTCGGCGTTTGGTGCAGTTCAATTATCGATCGTGTAATCAGAATCGCACCAAGGCTAATCCAAACCGAACGATCCATCCAATTCTCTCGAGGCTCTACGCACGAGCCATTCCAGATCCCATCGAACCGATTCCATTTGCCGGTGTACAATCGGATCCTCGCCGGCGATGCGTTTCGCATTTATCCGGTTCAACGTGGAACGAAAACCTTCCAGACGGAAAGTTGGCCGAAGACGCGTGAACAAACGCGCGGAACGCGTCTACGTATCCTCTAAGAGCGTCTGACGGAGCATCGGTGTTAACGAGCACGACGAACGTCATCGTCAAGCGTAGAACAAATTAGCCCGCAACCCCTGGGGCGCCAAGATCATCGTCGCAGTCATTAGTATGTCCGGAGCGAGAAAATTTCACGCGAATCAATTGCATGCACGTGACCTTCGTCTTCGTTGATTAAAAACGAACGAAGGAATGGAAGTTCTTTTTGTTGCATACATATTGGCGAGTTTAACCTCTTCGACACGATGCCAAATGATTCGAACGTGGGGGGGGGGGGGTCAAATTTCTTTTTTATATCGAGGGTCACAGATTTTGTCTTTACTACGGTTCTGTATTGGGATAGTTGAAAGAATAAAACCAAGAAGTTCAAAATATTTGGCAAATCGATGTGGTGTATTGATCGATAATATTAATAATAATAATAATAACAGTTATTTTCGTTTCGAGAGGTACTCCTTTAAATTATTATTTATGTATGGAACATTTTTTATTTGCTCTTAATCAGTAGAATAAAAGATCTAGAAAGTTCAAACAAGATATTAAATATCATTGAAAGTTTAAGGTAGTTGGATAGAGTCGACGATCGTACCCGAGAGGTAAAGGCGATCGTTTCTTTTACCCTTGTGCACCGGGCAACAGAGTGTTAGAATGGTGGCCTTCTAACGGTGGTCCGCGTTGTTCGTGGTGGCCCACGCAGAGGGGAAGGAATATGGGGGTGAGGCAGGCCAAATTTCGCCGAGGAAAATATTTTCTAAAGAGGCGGGAAGTTTGCATCGACGAAAAATTCTTTGCGTCTTCCTGTCTTGGCCATTCATGAAAATTGGCCAATTTCGCGGTCACGCGTTGACTTTGGAATTATGGTTAGTCGAATGCGGAAAAATTGAGAGAGTATATCAACATCATAAACATTATTCAATAACAAATTGTTGCAGTTAAATAATATTCTGGTGGTTAAATAATGTTCTATTTCGTTCACACGTACACAATCGTTCTCTTCTCAGTTCTCAATGCAGAACAATTTTCTTTTTATTTGAAAAATGTCTTAACCTAACCCACCCAAAAAGGACAATAACGAATTCACTTTTTAGTATGTTACTGCGAATTCCAAGTACAATCCATAATTAAAAAGAATTACATGACTGCAGTGAAATCCATTTCTGTCGATAAAACCACTGCCTCGCAAAAACCCTGCGATTCCACTGCACAATTTCGTTTTAAAGAATAATTGAAATGCGGTTATTGTTTAATAGTTTGCCAGTGCATATATCAAATACATTGTTCCGTTCGTTTCGCTCGTCTGTATATCGTACGTCACGATGAAATTGTTATTCGCGGCGACAAAACGAATCGTGACTCTGCGTTTTACACGTGCGCGAAAAATGGCAAGTCGTATCCGATAAACGTGCGGGTCTCTTTCGATTATTGAAGCATCGCGATAGGAAGTTTTTCGTTATCAGTTTATCGTGGGCGAGCCTTTCGAAACGAACGTCTCGCCATTGTTCGAGATCCATACGGCGCGGCGGTGTAACGTAACGCTATATAAAGGTGGCATTGCCACGGTTTTTGCACGCCGGTAAGGAGCGTAATCGTTGAAATATTTACAGAGCTGTAGGAATTGTAATCGATTCGAAATGATACGATACCGAGCAGCTTTCTTTCGCCGATATATCCCTTTCACCCGTGCTCGTTCCTCGGCCTACCCTCTTTTTATGGACATCCAGTCTTTCCATTTTTCCGGCAGGAATAGACGTGTACAGCGTATATGTACGTATGTATATACTTTACGTAACAGGCGCAGTTTACATAACATCGCACAATGAAATAATATAGTGTCTGTAGCTCGGGAAAAAACAATTTGTCTTCCACTGTCGTGGACAACCCGATTAATCCTACGCTTTCTTTTACATTTATTTATATCCGATACATAACGCGTGTAAAAACATTCGTAGTAATGTTAAAAGAATCGGCGCACTTCCAGTTGTCCGTATCGCCAAATTCATCAATTCAGTTGACAAATATTCGACAAATTGATTTTCAATAATTGCAAATAAATATAACGTTCATCTAAATTCTAAACCACGAAGAAGTCTCCCTTAAGAATGCAAGAAGGGAGAACAGAAAACGCGTCGGAGAGTAATGACAAATTTCGAAATCAGCCGCACGGTGGTTAAACTCCGTTCCCTTTGCCCTCACGAGGGTTACATCGAGGTAAAACCAGGAAGTTACTTTTCAAACACCCTGTGTACCTCTCCTTTCCCCTTTGTCTCACTTTCTCGACCGATCTGCCACTACTATAGACACCGTTCTCTCCCTCTATCCAACGGTTTTCGCCCGTCTACCTTCCTTTTCCCTCCCCCTACCATCGCCAGACCCTTCTCGCCCAACGATCCTAACCCCTAACCAAAACCTGCACCCCCGTTACACTCGACTCGTGAAAGGTTTCCCTCTTTCCCTTCCCTTCGACGCCACCTTCTCTCCGCCATCTCCTTCTGCAGCTCTACGTCTCGTCGACGTCGTCGTCGCCGCCGCCGTTGCCGCCGCCGCCGCCGTCGACGTCGTGGTCGTTGTCGACGCATAGTCGTCTCCTCTTCTATCCAACCGTAGCCTCGACTCGAACAGACCGTTCCTCCTTTTCCAACATCGGAGTCCCTCTTTTCCCTTCTACTTCAACCAAATCGCATTCCACTCTTCCCTCTAAGCCATTTTCTGCGCTCTCCTTTTCCATCGGCGTCGACCCGCATGAGCGTCTTTCCCTCGACCCTGTTCACTCTGTCCTTCACGCTCCTCAGCTTTTCCCTGTTTCATCTTCCACCCCCGTATTTCCCCTCGAAATTCCCCTTCTCTCGCTATTTCTTGGAAAAGATCCGTGCTTTCTGCCTGCCGTGTTCCTTCTTCGCCATACTTTTCCACGCTGCGACGGAATCCACTCGTCCCCTTTTTTTTGCTTCTTTATTCCTTCGAGTACATACGTATATATATATATATAAATACGTATGTATGGATGTACATATATACCGTAGGTGTTTGTGTGTGCACGTGTAGGGAACGAAAGACGCAGCCAATCTTTCTTCAACCCCTCGAGGTGCAGGACGCGTGTTTGCTTGTGTGTCGTTTCTATTCTCCACCCCTTCGTTGCTTGTCTACGCGAAGTCGAAGTTCCCAGCTTTGTTCCGTTTCACGTCAGCAGCTCGGTATATGTATGCGTTCCTCTGAATGGACGAATGATGATCATTCCAGTTTCGATTAAGACGCAGACGCAGCTTCTGGGTATTAAGGGAACGTAGTAGAAATGATGCTTCTTGGAAGAGAGCGATTCTTTTCGTTTCGGGCGGTGTGTGTTGTTTTTTTTAGTTGAGCAAGAAACAGTCGATGACCCGAAGAAAATGGAAGAGGAACGGAAGGACCAGGCCGAGATACAGGTTAAGGGGAAGAGGTGGAATTCTCGGGAGGAAAGTAGAACCGGGAAGGGGAAGAAAACGTTAAAGGAAATTTCGGCTTTCTTAGAATTTTCTCGCCATCCCGGCGGTGTTCTTTGTTAGAATGGCTTGGGTCAGGTCTGTGGGTAAGGTTTGGCAGACGGCTTGCGCATTCTTGTATGTTCGGAGCACTAAAGGTACGAAAATACATTGTTCAAGTGATAGAGAAGATATTACAAAAATATAGGATTATATATATAATAAATATTTTATACTGAACAATTATTACTTCTTTGAGCCGTCCGACATTTCTTCTTCAATTAAAACAATTTGCGCCAATTAATGCTGGCGTTAAAAAACTAAAAATGCACATTCTAGAAGACAAACGTGTAGTACGCCTGTGAAATAATGTTTTTGAAATATGAACATGTAAGCCGTTGCTTTCGAGGGACACAATAAGGCGCAGCGAGATTAGAGTGCAACATAAAACTGAATTCTCGTTCGGTTCTTTTTCCAAATATATACGTGAAATCAATACTTCAAATTTGCACTAAATAGTGCAGCTTGTAGGACGGGTTAAGGATTGCGGAATATCGATTGCACAACGCCACGACCATGTATATTCATATTTCCAGCACTGCAGAAATCATATACTGCTATGCCTAATTACGTATTCTTATCTGAAGATCCTCTAAAGATTCCCTCCGGCGTGAACTACTTTCTTTCATTTTTTCGAACGCTTCCACGCCACGTGTTCCCTTTTTACCCGCCCCCTCAGAAATATGGGAATGATCGCCCTTCACGGCTCTCCTATCAGACTGACCATTCTATCGATTTAATCAATACTTTTCCATTTCCCGGCAGCGGTGTTCTACCAAAATTACCAAACAATGCCCGCATATGTTTCCCTCTTCATGGTTTATCCACGGTTTCCCACGTGAAGCCAGTTCGACTACCAAGAATTCCAATTTTTCTCACCAACCTGTATCCCTCCAGTCCCTCGTTTGCGTCATCGTCATCATCATCTCGGACTCGTGGACGCCACTCTGGAACCGTGTACAAGGTTCGCAAAGAAGTCTTTGTAACGACAAACAAGGAGCCGTTTCATGGCATTTCATCGGATTATTTCGCAAAGCTGGACGGGAGCCCCTTCGATTTCGCTTCGGAACACAATTTCCGTTCGCGCACAATTGCTATCATTTTCCTGTTTCGGAGACCGTTCAATATTTTCAGCCGGTTTAGGGCCGCCGCGCGCCACTCGCCGCCGCTTTCCATTCTGCTTTTCCATCCCTGATTCTATAAACGTTCGTCATTTTTTCGGGGACGGGGGAAATATTCGACTTCGCTTGTTCTATTTGCGATCGTAATTCGATTGGTCTCCGTGGATGGACAAACTTCAACGCTGATGGGTCTGAATTGTACGTAATAAATGAATTTTCGTTCGTTTAGATCAGCTTGATATATCAAATTATAAGCATAACATAAAGAAATAGAGATTCACGCATCCAACGAGCCTGCGAGTAATAATAATTCATAATTATAATATAATATAATAATCCATTAAACAATCTATAAACCGAGAGTTTCTTCAAATAATTGTATTATACAAATGTACGAATACTGTTAGCTTTGTCTTTGTCACGAATCCGTTGTATTATTACTAATTATCAATATTTCGTTACGATTGATTTAACGATTAAATGGATATTAGAAGATGCGAGATATGAAACGAATTATTATTATATATTGCTTAACCCTGTAACGTTTACCAGGTTGGCTTTGACACACAAATTTCCACGAATAATTAAGCTCTCTGGAGCCATAGAATGGGGGGAAGAAATAGATTTTGCGACCCGCAAAGGCGAAACAGATAATCTCTGTCGTCCTGAAGATTTTTTGGAGGCGCAACTCCACCCTTCTGTAGGTTACTGCGCAGTATATACACCAATAACTGGAACAAAGCCCACTTTGAAAGACGGGCCTAACAGTACCGGTTGAATGGACAGCTTAGGGAGTGGGAGCCAGTCGGTGGCCGGGTGCTTGAATCATCCCTTGCTACTGCTGCTAAACATCCCCCTATTTCACGAGCAAGTGTGGGGCTTTTACGCTATGTGAACTCGCGTCTATCTGCAGCGTGTACCAAGATAGAGCCGTGAAATATCCACAAAATCATTTGCGTGTATATTATCTCGTTGCCGCGGCCAGAAGAGTTTCGTTCGTTTGCGCCAATAACTGTACGAAGATCTTCCTCTGGGCAATCGGAGAGATTACTTTTCTTTCGTCCCATTGATCCCTTTGCACCTTTTAGATATTTCATGGTGATCTCCATTCCCACGGACCTTTCGAAAATCGTAGTACCCACACAATCGAGGAATTTGTATTACACGTGGTCGCATAGCAGACGCCTAAACAATTGGTCGGTAGATGGATTAATCGACTAGGAAAAAAAATCAACGACTCGATGTCGACGCTTGAGTTGCGCATTATTAAAATTACAGGTCAAGAATAACTTCCTACCGTATAAGTCCGTCGCTCCCAACGACTTCCCCAGAGCAACCTTGCCTGCTCCACCGACTGACAGTGGCGGTGGCTAGATGCAACAGCGACAATTTGCAAATGAGCGCGTGCACTTATTATTCACGGCCGTAAAACAAACAATCTCTTCGTACGAATGGACTTGAACGACCGCTGATCGTTCTTCGCTCGGTACAATCGCAGATACGAAGTAGAATATTAAAATTAATAACTGAATATTACTAAAGCGTTGCTTTTTAAAGAGTTAATCGAGTGTTAATCGAGAATTTCAGTTCCTTAAAGCTCTTCCTATAGGATATAATTATTGTTATTTTAACAAGTCGGAACTTGTGGCTGTATTTTAATAGACGATGTAAATATAAGTGGGCTGGTTTAGAGTATTTACGATCCAATTAACTGTTGTTTAAATTATAGTATTAGATAGTATTTAAACAACCTTTGCCATGACCTGCCATGACCTTTCACGCGTTATTATTATACGTTAAAGGTGTGCGCTCTATTTAACGAAGAAATAATAAATAGCAAGGGCTATAGATAATATAAATAAAATGTTTATTTCAGAAGCAAGTGTTAAATAAGCGTCGTAATTTGTTCCCGCGTCGTAAATGCGCAGCTGCTATTACGAGACAACAGATAGCACCAACAAAAACTGCAAATTGAAAGAAAATTTATTCTTACTTTGCAAAATAAAAATCTATTCGCCATTTGTTTATACAGATTAATCACGTGTAGTATACAGATCGTTCAACCTTCACCAAATTCCCATCCCGCGGCGGTTCCACTCCGTCCCCCCAAAAAATGACCATGAAGATTATTCAAAACGCCATTTAGTCGAGAAGCGTGACTGATTTCTAGTGTGGCATCCGAGGTCTCGAGCAAAAAAATCGTACGCTTTACTAAAACGAGTGATTCAGAGCGCGATAAAATTTTGGACGATACGGTTTTATCTGACTGTTTCAAAACACCGGTCACCGATAGGATCGGCTGTTGCGATCGAGACTATCGATAGTCGCGACTAAAGACGCACCGGAATCAAGGAAAACGGAGGGCATGACGCAAAGGTCCCAGAAAATTTCATCATTTTGGAAAATGTTCGACCCTCGCCCCCTTTGTTTGCGCCACTGTTCACAAACAATGAATTTATGCGACGGCGGTCAGCGTCTCGCGTTCACGCAAACACAGGCACAGTTATCCGTGTATCACCCGTTATTCACATGGTAATCAGAGTGTTAAGCAATAAATTACCTGCATTACTGGGGAATATCGATTCGGCTAGGAAGAGGGCGTACGCCGCCGCTGCAGTTCGATGCAGCTTCGCCGACCGTGCCAAAGGTTAAGTGCTACCTGCGCCCGCAATGACCGACTCCTAGGGGAAGTTTTTTAACTATATTTTATATAGATATATTTTTGTCCATTGCCATGATACGAATTCTATTTGATTCTGTATGGGATGAAGTTTCGGACGTACCTACAGCAGAGGTATTTTAAAGAGTTAGCGAAATTTCATTGCTGATAGTATAGTATTTATAGGTCTAGTATTTTCGAGGTAAATATCGGCGACATTAAATAATGCGACTGAATGCAAAATATCTAGGAAATAATTGAAGAGGATGAATTCCCGACTATAGTGTTATATTTATACAAACGTATTAATATCGGGGACCGCGTATCAAAGTACATATACGTACAGTCAAAACGTTCGATCAACTGAATTATTATCTTTCCTTATAAACATCTCGTTATTTTGCACTATATCGTGCGATAAAGTAATCTCATTAAATAAAGCTGAAAGCACGCGAACTTAAAGATGCATCCGCGAAAATATAGAAATAGAAGTAGAACCAGGATTGCATCGACCCTTCTACCCAACTGGTAACTAACAGCTCGCGCGTGCGCACCGCCGCAATTATTAAATCCACTGCCGCGCACCGCTTTTCCCGTGGTCCTGCAGCCATCGATTTCTCCGTTTAGCGAATGCTAATTAACTATTAGCTAATCATGACAGCCGGATTGCTGAAATCCCTCTGTTCTCCCGTAGGCTGGCTGCTTTCCACCGGCGTCCCCTGCTATTCCTGATCCCCCTCGCAAAATCTCCACTTTATTGCAAAATCCGGCTACGATAGTCGCGTGGATGGCCAGGTTCGACGGTCGCTTGGTTTTATGAGCACGACACTGACCTTTGACACGTTGCAAGACGTTTCGCCGCTACACGCACACGATCCATGCCCCCGCCCTCCCCCTCCTTCAATTCTTTTTTTTTTGACCGACGCGACGCGACAGGAAAACGTAGTTCGCGCCTAAGGTGCAACCGCGGTGCAACCCAACTCGCCGCGCGTGCGCCGCGATGTCCTTCGAAGGTTGAAAGCCTTCTGGTGCGCAGCCGCAGTAAATCATTCTGTCGCACGGCGTGTTATCCGCGCGAACGTGCGCCACCGCCAGAGCACAGCCTCTGCATGTCAAAATATTGTTAGCCGATTGATAATTAGCTGGGATCGCGGGCCACCGTGTAGCAATGCTAGAAAATCCGGGACTTATTGGAACAGTGGATTTATGATGCACGAATGGGATGCGTATGGAATTTAGAGTCTCGTGGAATGTATAATAGGTAGATTTTGAATAAAGTGCGGCAAGGAAAGAGAATTATTGTTCGAGTATGTACGAGTTTCTGTACAGTTATGTGTACTCGTTATACCCATTGCTACTGTACAGTTACGATAAGGAAATCTGATTTTTATTTGTAATAATATATTCCGTGTCTGCGACTTCTGCGTAACAGGCTGGACAGCGCTCGAAATCTGTGTTTGAGATTATTAAGCATTTTTGGGAGAATGTTAATGGTTTTAGGATTAATGTAGCAGTGTCTAAGATGAATACGTATTTAGGTTTTTCAATATTGAAAAGAGAATGTGAATTTCAATAGTGAAAAATTCTTTTAGATGGGTACTGAATAATTTTGTAATTGGAGGATGGTAAAAACATTTCTGAATGAGATTCATGTAAACTTGCACTATATTTAATTGAACAATGTACTAAAGACTCCTGTACGCATACATATTCTGCATTTATTAATTGCGCATAGTTATCGGGAGCCCTTTGAGTTTCTTATTGAAAAGTTAACGATAGCACGGAGTAACCTCATTACACGTCATATCCTCGTTACCTTGACCGATATATCTGAGACATCGCAAACTTATTTAACGTTATCTTTGCGTATGTTGTTCGGATACAGTCGAATTGACAACAAAATCGTTGAAAATAGTCATGCATTAACTCAAATAATACATAGCTTAATTTTAATAACAATAAATCAAACTTATTTATAACTTATTTATAAATTACGAAGCTTCTAATTTTCGTTAATACTTGAATCTACGTATAATTCATATCCTTGTAAGAAAGAGAAAATTCAGTTTAATTTAGATGAATCCAACATAAATGAAATCATTAAATGATATCAGCGGAGTAGAAATCTCTATTTTACTCGTTGCCAATCGCGTAAGACAATTACCAGCGCCACAGGTGCGTATATATTCGCCATTAACGGAATACAAATACATGCATATAATAAATGCAACGAGAAAATCGCTGCCTCATTTGAGCTTCTGGCCACCAATCGGCAACGACGTCGTTTATCATGCTAACTACAATCCAGCAGCCAATTGACATAGTTGATTGAACCGCGAAGATAATTAAACATCTCCTACGAACCCGAACAAAGATCGCCCGCTATCACAATTATTATTTCTTTGGCCGTCTGTCGATTGCTGCAAAGTATCCTCGCAACTTTCATTTTATTACAAAGAACGATTGCCACATGCGTGTGTCCACCTGAAACGGCCATGAATCCACATGATCGAATGTATTAAATACAAGTGGGGAAAAAACCAAGTACAAATCGAACGAATTCTGTACGAAAGAAAAGACACCGTTTTTACATCCGTTCTCAAGTAATTGTCGCAACATTACCTCTCGAATGCACGACCGTTGCGTGTGGATGATAACGCGTCGAACATGTGACACTACTTACGCAACCACCGACCGATCGTCTCTTTTCTCTTGGCGAGATACGACAAAGAACGATTTCTGAATGCATAATTAACACGGAACCCGCGTCAAGAAAATTTTTCTGCCACGTGTTGATGATCGTGAAGAACGGACGAATTGCATCGAGGATCCCATAATTACTCGACTCTTCTAAAATAGTAAACGAAACGTCGTGCTTGTATATTTCATAAAATACACGGTGTTTCGTAGCGGTATGTCGACCCAAATGAAAAGTCCGAAATCGTTTCTATTTATCGTTTAAGAGTTCTCATTATTACACCATAAACTATTTCGGGAAATAACTGATTACGCAGAACACTTAAATGGTAACGAAGAACGCAAAGCAATATACCGCTCTCGTACAACACAATTCCACATTGCAACCCATTTCCATTGGCTGACTACGTAAGAAGGGTAGCTGTACGCCCAATTTTATATGCGTTTAAATAAAGAAATTCCGCAGGCATTGTATACTCGTCAGTCGTTTCTCATTCCGTCCGATGTTTTACAACAGATTAACACGTGTTTCTTGCATTTCCCCACAACCATTTTCAAATAGCCCATACAACGAACTTTGTCGTTCGAGCGAAAGAAATTAGGGTACTGGAGGCAGGCGACCCGCTCGGCCAACGGTAGTCCAGGTAGCGACAGATTTTCGGACGGTCTTAAAGTTAGCGACGTTACACGTTGAAAGTGGTATCGCTATAAATGAACGACTGGAACGGGCTAAACATGGTCTACGGGAGAAACTAAGGCTTGCGTCGCAAGGATGCAGGAAAATTGAATAAAACGTACACCAGCGCGACTAAATAGCCTCGAGTATCAAATCGCTCTTAGCGAAGGACCATTTAAGGCCTCCGACCATAAGCAATACCCCACGGTGATGAAACTCAATCTGCAATCGTGGCAGACTGAAAACGATTAACGTATTAGGTTTAACTTGATCGGTCAAACTGCAGAACGGCAACGACGACGAAAAAGAAGTTTGCGCGCAAAAGTCATTGATGTTTTTTTTTTGCTCCTACCCCCCCCCCACTCTTGGTTTCTCTTTTTTTTTCTTCCGTTTCCTCAATACTGACAAAGTACTTGGCCGCGTCTATGAATTTTCCTAACGTCGCGTAATCGGCAAAATTATAGCGTGTTTTCGACACGAGGCGGCTGCCGGACGTCAACGTTGTAGCCGGTGATCGTGTATAGTGTAAAGTACGTATGCGCGTAATTGGAAAAAACGTGAATCGTAACTTGGCTGGTTGAAAGACTGTGCACTCCGTGCAATATCGATTGAAAGAGCTTGAACTTAGAATGATATTCAGGTTTTTTTTCACGTTAAGCAGAAAGAGAAAGCTTTCGTTTTATTTATCAATTTTTTCTCCGTTTAAAAGAGACGAATTTTGTCGAAAGGAGTTAACATTGCCATGCTTCCCTTCAATGTAGTATCAATTATGTATAAGTACAGTTATCCTTGGAACAAGTTAATCAGGTTGTTAAAAAGAATCATATTGAAACGTAGCCTGAAAAAGAACGCAGCCAATGTAATTGGAGGATCGATTACACGTGCGACTTGATCGCTCAATTAAATCGACCCGACAAAAACGTTACTTTATCAAATAGACAGATAGATTATTAAATCGTGAATAGCGTGGATGTATCGAGCGGTGCATTTCCCGCGTCTAAATTACACTCCGTTTGAAAAGAAACAATTTCTATCGCCCCGTACAAACTGCGATACATGCATATAAACTATGCACTTCTTGCGCATAGTTTAAAAACGAGTTTCAATATAACCAATCGTACAGTAGCGCAGAAGAACCTGCAAATTCGTATTCGAATCGATGGAAAAGAAGCAGAGGTAAGTCGACGATTATAAAAGACAACTCCATCGACTGCAAGGTGACGCCGTCTCTAATCCGCCTGTTAGCACTTGCAAACTTTACGTGTGAACACGTACGGTGGATTTAAGATCGAGCAAATCCTTTGAGCAAGCGATGAACGTCACCGTTCGCAATAAAGTCAAATTACGATAATCTGCCGCGCACAATGCGCGACCAGCGAATCATCGTTCGGCCATGTCTCCGATCGCGTAATCCTAGGCACGATACGTCCTGCTGATCATCGTCGTGCATTCGAGAGGAACGCAGCGGTGAAAAAAGACAGAGAGTCATTATCGGTACTCGTACCGCACACATTTCCCAGTGCCGATGAATTGTAAACGTATAACGAGATCTTTACAGACCTTTGACGCTTCTAATCGGCAAATTATCGTCAATTTCATAACCAATACCGGCGACAGCCCGGCACAGGTAGATTCGAACCCACCGGTGCACGTGTTTTATTGTCTCTCTTACGCTGGTACATTTCCGCCATAAACCCATTTTCTTCTTGTAGGGGAGGTGCGGGACACGTCATCGTATTCGACGAAATTATACGGAAATCCTGGCATTTCCAGAAGGGAATAAAGGAACTATTTGCCTGGCTCGGTGCACCGTTCGTACTTAAGGGTCGCGACAGGTAGAAAAAAAGGTGCATACCGTTATACCTCGTCCTCGTGCAAGAACCTCGTCTTCCTTCTTGCGCCGACCCCATAGATCCCTTATTGCCTTCCGACCGGGAAAATTTCGAGAAAACGGTCCGGAATTTTGACGGGAAATTGCTGCTTCGGGCATTCGTCGTGTATACGTAGATATAACGTAGCCTGAATTTCCCAACTTCCCAAATGACTCTTACGTTCGTTGTTATAGGAATCCACTGTTCTTAATATTGTTATAATATTTATATATTTTTACTATATTACTAATTAATATATTTAGGGAAATCCGCAATACCTTTCAGTATTTAGAAAAATTGTGAGAAAATTTTTCTAGTAGAATCGAACGAAATTTAATAAGGGCTTGGGCTTGGGCTTGGGCTATCATTCACGAGTACGGGTAAATTATTTTAATTAAACGGCTCGCGTAAACGCTATTGTTTAATACGTTGTGGTGACGCCACTGGATAACACGGTGCGGTCGTGAGAGCCGCGCGTGCGTTCCGTGGTGTGACAGAGAAATACAGAGTAGAGAGTAGAGAAAAGAAAGGATGATTAACCGAAGGGAGAAGGGAAGAACGATCCTATGAACGTTTGAGAGAGAAGGTAACGACATCCAGGCACGGATTTAGGCGTGGGATGGTGAAGTAGTGTAAGGATGAGAGCCCTTTCGCTCTCGATGCTCGACAAAGTACATACTGTAGTTCTCTGCTTGCCAGCACGCTGCACAACGCATATACCAGTAATTTTCAAGTACAATTATTATGCGCAACCCTTTTGTGTTTACAATTATTTTTTAACAACGAGTTCAACCCTTAAACGCACTACGATTCGCGGCGTTTATCCACGTTCGTTAAGATGGCAGTAATAATAATTCCAATAATATTGTTGTAGGCAAACATTTAATCGTATTAAAGGAACAGCAGTTCACCATAAATGTTTATGAATAATTGAAGATTTATTAGATTTTCGGTATGTTAAAGTACAGCGAAGTTTACGTAAAGAAAATTGTAATTTTTGTTCAGTCAATTTTGCTTCAAATCGGTTAAAATAAAGTTAGCATAAAGTATGAACTAATGGTAGTCGGAGATCGCTAAAATCTCACGTTACCAGTTACGCCTTCCCCACCTTATGCTTGTACCGCCGTGTATTCTCGCATTTAATGACGAGGAAGAATAAATCAAAGAGGAAGTACTCAAAGAGAAGTATAAGGAAATGAATTTATTAAAATCATTCGCTTGTTACAAATTATTCTAAAATTAAGATCCCTGTGTATTAGAGGTTGGAATAATACGTTCGTTGCCTTGAAATACTTGTACTTAAACTTTCCCCTATGCCGTGAACTCAGACTAACACCACCCTCGACGTTTATTCTCGACCCGGCTGGGGTGAGCTTCGTAATGCATAATGGAGCCACCCGATTGATATCCAAGCAACCGTCCGAAACTTCTACAATCTCAAATACAATGTCGGCTTAACTGTAGGTACGAGGGATTGGTCGCCAAACAAAAGGATGCCATTTAAGGGTATACTGACAATTAATTTTTGTGGTAGAAGGTAAAATAACCCGTAACATTTCTGTTCACATGTACATTAACTAAATTTAGACTACGTATGTATATACTGAGATCATTGAGATAGATGCTGCTAAAAGTATTGACATTACAATTTTAGTTCTAAAGTCATTATTTTATCGATTAATCATAATAAGGATTTCATAGGTATTTGATTTATTGTGTTTTACTTTATTTTACACGTACATAGTACATTAATATCCCTATAACCTGTGACAAGGCAACGTTGCGACTGAGCTTTCGAGGCTGCCGCTGCAAAGATGTAGAGATGACCGTGATTGCTGAAACATACACACACGTATCAATCTAAACATCCGTGACACGTAACGAGGACTCGAAGAGCAACCTCGTATTCATCGACACACAAATACAGAAATAACGCGTGAACCGACCCATCTTCCTGTATAAGTGCACATATACCATAGCATACATTTGTATGCTGGAGAATTGGACGCATACAGGCTTGGATAACTTAACGTGAAATCCCGTTTCAACATTCCCGATCTACGTTTGAGTCCATCGTAGAATACTTTGGAACATATTAACGGAACGCACGTGATTTCCAAGATCGTGGGACTAGAAATACGACCCGAAGGATAGAATAGCAAGTTCCATTCTTCTAAATTTACCTCAGCATGTTGGAATCGGGGTTGCAAGAACAAATTCAGCGATAGTAATCGATGCAATTGAGTGTCTAACTGAAGAAGATAGAACAAAAGAATCAACATTATCATTAAAGGTATTTACAGCGGTACATTTTTATAAGAACAGGTCAGGGTAATTTACAAGATTCTGTAAATTGCCTAAGTAATTTCAATTTGCCCGACTAATCGATCCTGTTTGTAACAAGATCGCGTTAAACATCCCATTCGAGGCAATCGACTATACAGCGCGGTGTAGTATGTACACACGATATACCACTATCGACAGAGGCACGCATACTCGTTGGTACATAAGTTCCGGGCGGTGCACGTAGAAATGCCACATGCACCTCGGTTTCGAAGGGGTCTGCGTACGTCCCGGTAGCGACAACAGAGCGCGGGAGCAGCCGAGAACGGAAGACGGAGGACGCCAGTGTAGAAACGAGAGAGAACACACGACGAAAAGGAAGAAAGAGAAAGAGAGTAGGGGAAAGAGAGTGACGAGTGTAAGGGAGAAGGAGAAACGGACAGACGTGCTCATTTCTCGGATCGAGCAGTATGTACGAGGACGAGAGAAGAGGACGATGGTGATGTTACAGGGGAACCTTTTCCCTCTATCGCGTGGCTCCACCCACACGCCGCCACCGCCGCCGTCGAGTCGCACAATCTGGCAACAGTGGCTCGCTATAACCGATATTGTGGCCGTGGATTGAATGGAGGGGAACTAGCTCAGGTCAAACCTCCCCACCGGCACGACAACCCCTCGGTCGGAGAAGCGACCCCACGCCACTGTTCTGGCTCTCCGTCTTTCTCACCCCACCCAACCCCTGCGCGTCTTTCTCGATCTCTATCCATCTGCCTTCATCCTTCCTTTTCTACCCCCACTTGGATGAACCGCATCTTGTCCCCCTTCCCCTGACCATTTACTTCTACGCTTGTCGCTCCCCACCACCAATTCATTCGACTGTGTGCGTCCCTCTATAGAGTGGCACACGCGTATGGCGCAGTGTTCGTGCGTCTGTGCGTTGAGTGCGAGTGTCACGCTTCTGCTAGGTGGCGTTCGTGTGCGCCTGCGCCTGTGTACGTGCGCGCGTGTACTACTCCCACCGCGTCATTCCTCTACCACTACCGTTAGTACCTTTTAGTGTAGCCGTTGCTCCGATACCAACACCACTAACTAAGGTTACCACTACTGTGACATCATCGTGCCTGCTGCTTCTGCTGCTGTCTACATTAACGTGTGTTACCAACACATAAAAGAGAGTCGCGTGTGTGATACAAGATCGACGACGAATCGACGGCAGGGAGACCACCGTAGTATACACATAGCGTGTACACACAGTGGACCGATAGAGAGCGCGCAGAAAGTCCAACAAGGATAGAGGCTCAGGTCGGTGTGAGAGAGACGGCGAAAGAGGGAGTAAGACCGATGTTGGCCCCAACAGCCTCTCACTAGACAGTATTACTTTCAACCGTTTAGCGGGGCCAATGCTACCCGGCGCAGAGTAGTCAGTCAGCCGAGCAGTCAGAGTCAGCCGTCCGCGAATACCGAGAGGACGCTCTCTCTTCGACCACGAGTATCGTCGACGACGATCATTCACGCGACGATTTCTCTAATGTTTTCGACGTTATTCTCGAATCATCTGCTGCTGTTGCTTCTGTCGTCGCCGTTGTCGATGTCGTTATCATCGTTATCAATGCCATCAATTTTGTTAACAGTTTGTCGTCGTATTATACCGACAATACATCTGTGACAGACTGTGGAGGGCGAGTAACACATCGGTGGATATAAATAAAGTTTTCAAAAGTGTGTGAGAGATATAGATAGAACGAAAGATTCGAGCGAAAGAACTTTGTACAACGAGGAAGAAAGAAAGGATGGAAGAATAAGACAAAAGTATATAGTTTTTGTGTTTCTATCACTTTGACGTTCGTTTCGCGGCAGTTACAATTGTAACGTGTGGTGGTACCTAGAACAAATTTCGTAAATAGTTTACTGCTTGATAAAGTTGTTGCCGCTGGTGCCGCAAGGACACAATACCGGTGTCGGCCACGAGCAGAGAAGCTTTACCCTCTCTCACGGCGCATCCGAGTCGCACGCGCGTGCAACACTCTCTGGTGGGTACCGCACGTTCGGCCCGAGCTGTGGAGCGCATTGTCGCTTGTTTTGTCGTTGTTATGACGAGGTGATGAATAGACGAAAGCGTTGCAGTGTTGAGCAGCGTGGTGATCGTGCTCGTCGTCGTGACGGACGATGACGATAAACGTAGACAGTTTCGTGGACGCGAGGAAGTGTGTTCGTTGATGTGATCTAGTGTTTTCCTTGTCATATTCCATTTGCCACGAGAAGGATTGGATTATAACCGCGAACAAGATTTATCGGCCGAGGATAATGCGACCCTGTGTCAATCTTTAGGTAAGTGGAAGTGAATTTTTTCTACCAAATTGCGTGTGCTTTGTTGCAAAGTGGTTGGCGATTTTCAGGATAATCTGATTTCCCTCCATCGCGAGTGTTTCGTTAGATTCGAAATTATGAATGAAATGAGTGTACAAACATGTTTTCATTCAACTGTGTGGCACATTCATTTCTTGAAGGAATTGATCGATGCAAATTACGGTATTTGATTCATGATTGTGTGACGATTGTTAAGAGTTCGATTGTATAAATGTAAATATCGAAAGCGAATTTATTGACGTGGACATCTAATCACAAAGAATTTGATGCACGTAAAATCATGTTCGAGGGACAGAATGGTCCGCGATCTTTCGACTCGCCACTTGCTGTTATTACGTTGCCAACAGTAGATATTCTAACCGGTAAGGCGCTTTCACAACGGGTGATTGTTCTAAAGATGTGTCACTCTGTCTTACTCGTTTCTCTCGCCGATCCCGGTTAGCCGTGAGAGAAAGAGTAAGCAATCAGTGAGCGAGGAAGAAAATGATAGAGGTCTCGCATAGACGGAGACACGAAAAGGCAGAAAGTCACGTCCACTATAATCTTCGATTGCCTGGAGGATTGTTACGTGAGTAGTCGACGTATTTAACACTTTTATGTGTAGCAACTGTTTACCGCGTTGACCGATACGCTACCGAATAAGCTACCCGTTAGTGAGTACGCTTCAATATTTCACAACGGGTAAGATTATGTATCCTCGTATGATGAATCCGTTATTGCACTTGGCAAGAGAGGGGGTAAAAGATACCTGCGGAATGCATTGTGAATTTCGTGCGAATCTTTTTGTTATCGAATGTATATTGTCGTTCGTTTTTATCGACAAGTAACTACATAGTTATCGGTAGGGAAGCGTAATCTGGCATACGACCTTAATAATTCATTACCGAGAAAAGCACGAGGCCGTTCCACCGTTATATGTTGAATATCGATGCGATGCGCGGTTCGCGAGTGTTTGTTGCCATTCGAATCATGAAATATATAGTTACGTATATTTGTAACGGCTATAAAGAGGAAAGAAAATGTTATCGGTAAATCGCGTGACTGGTAACTAAGGGAGCGATATAAAGTCGAGCAAACGAGCAATTCTCTTTCGTTCATTCGATATATCGTTTGGCGTGCTGATAATGGATATGACATTGTCATCAGTCCACGTAAAGAAATAAATATATGATATAGGAGGAGCAAGACGGGGGTGGATTTGGGAAGGAAAGGGATTCGTTGAATTCTATTTAATCTAAGTAATAGACTCAAGTGTGCCATTACAGCACCGTGTCTCACGTATTGTACCTTGCGTAGTAGCTGCGATTCTCTTTGGCGTACGCTGAGATAATCTTGGCAATATTAAACGCGCAATAGACTTCGCTACGCCCGGGCTATCTAATCGTTTATCGCCAACAGTTATACGCCAAGTCACTGTACTATCAATGATAGTTTGCCGAAACTGGGCTCTCTCCTGTGTACTCGTACGTAGACATATATGTATCGCGATGCGAAAACGCCGCTAGCCAACCGATATATTAGACAGAGCCACAATTCTTCGTCCGATAACCAGTCACTTCACGAACCTAAAAACTATGTCAGGATCCCTTGACATTTGTGCGCCGCTGCTTCGTGGTTGCAGCCTTTTAGGCGCCCGCCTTTATTGCCAGTTTCATTATATCGCTTTTCGCCTGTTTTATTATTTCGAAATACATTGAATCGTTCGTTTTCTTGTTCTATTTACTCATATTTAATTAACATCTAAAATCAATAATTCAGGATGAATATTTTCTTTGATCGTAGTATCGGTATCATTTTTCCATATTAATTATCTTTACTACGTTTTATAGACTACAGCGCATAGCTTCTTCAACGCGTTATTTTCTCTTCGAGTTGCATAAATTGCTGCATAGTTGAACGCATTGCATCGATAGTTCGCATTGCTTCGTGTACACCTCCAAGCCAGTGTCCAGTATTACTTCTGCGAACGTTGAGCTTTCACCTAACGCCATAGAGACAGAACCACTGTTACGAACGCGCATGGAATAGGGGAGGGGGGTACTTGTCGAATGCGCTCTGTACACTGGTACGCGTATATAACTACGTGCATCGAACACACGCGATCTCTGTGTCCATATGCAGAGGCGCGGTTGCTCGCAGATCTCTCTTTTTTTCGTCTCTCCTTCTCTCTTTCCTCCTCGCATTTTATTGCATCTCCGTAGCGAGAGCACGAGAAGTCAGTTTCGTTGAAAGCCTTCTAATCTCGATACAGGCCCCGTTGCGGTGGCACAATATCAGAAATAGGTTTGTTAAAATAAGCGTACACTCGGTGGCGCATACCGTGCTTCCCAGGGACGTATTACCGCGGGGGGAATCACCCGATGGATCGTTGGTGGGGATGCAGCAGCGAGAGCCACGCTCTGTGCTTCACACACGTTGCCCTTATCCACAAATAAATGAGGCCGACTTGCCGATTCATACCGCGCGCCAGTCCACGATTCTCGATTTGCTCTTTTCTCTGCCCCCCTCTTATCCTATCTGCTTTCTTATCGATTTTTCGTTACTCCTCCTTCGTTTTATTGTCTTTATTATATCGTTCGGCAGTAGCAGCTATGGTTTAACGCAACGAATTTGTACAGGGATCCGTAGAGTTTCTCGGCGCGTGCACGGCCATATGAAAATTGCACCGAAGCTTCTCATAGTTGTCAGGCAAAGGCGTCGCCGTGTCTTACACACGTAGTTCCACGGGATATCACAGCCATTTCGACAAAGGGGGTCGCGCTGCTATTTACCAAATTGGCAAATATCAGCGAGTCAGGAATATATCGTCATCTTTGATTGCGCACTCTTGCTTGTGGAGCGAGGGTACTTATTTGTCAAGGACGATGAACAGACGCCTCGGAACTGACGAGGAATTATGTCAGAGGAGCAGCACATTATAAATTCACCTTGGCGCGTTGGCACGTAGAAAATTGTGGACATATCGTAATTTTCATTCCTACGGTAGTATGCGCGCCAGGTACCGCGTATCGTTCTTACTTTACCTTTCCTTTTGCTTCTTCTCGATGGACACCATTGCGTCGCATGAGGCCGGATGATTGTTTCATGCATTGAAAATCGATTGCAATTGTCGTTACTATACGGCGCCGAATTTTCCTTTCGTTACGAATTTCGAAGCTGAATCGATCGCACACTCCCAGTCGGCCGGCTCGAGGAACATCCGTTGAAATCACCGCGCAAGCAAGAAAACTTTCGTGGTAGAACGAAGCAACCCATTCTTCGAAAAAGGCCGCGTATACATATACATACCGCTTGCGCAAACGATTGGTTTACACGCGACGGAATACGCTCGGCTGGATTATGAAACGTTTGTTTTGCCGGCGAGAAGCGGTCGCTCGTGACGCTAGCGGTCCGACGACAATGGGACAGCCTTCGAACATGTATCCCTGCACACCCGCTCAAGGTGAGGCGTAATTAAATTTTCATAATTATCCGTTGCATAATGAGATGGCGAGACGTGTGTGTCTTTTGACGCGCGGTGCGTGAATCGAAAGGGCGGGGAACGAATTCGAATCGGCCGCGCTCTGCTCGATACGACACCGATCGAGCCAGGCGAAAGACCTTCCAGGAATCATTTATCGCCTGTCGCAAAACAGCTTTTATCCGATAGATTGCGCGTCTCTATGAGAAGCAGTATGGTGTTTGAAATAAACAAAGGATAACGATACATCGATATTTCTTTTTTATTATGCTTAACGTTTGGGCTTCGTCGCTTTGAAACCGTTTTCTTTCGTCAGGGTCGAATTTTCTTGGATTAATTTATTACCGGCCTATCATTGTTTAGAGTATAGCGATTAAGTTGATAAAAATTGCTGACTAATTTTGTATAACCAATGCGAAACCCGATTGTACGTTTGGTTTCCTTGCCCCTATCGAACGTCTATCGCGTGCACTAGAATGCTCCACTGCGCGCATGCGCGGCCTCTGACGCTCAAAGCGCCAAGTGCCTAATTTCGTTCCGTATGCATGCATACTTATGTCAAACGCCCGGTTAGCGCGTCGACACTCCCAATTATGCATAAATAATGTACAGAGCTGTTGTTTTTTAGTCCATGCCTATTTTACTGATACTTATGCATATACCATTGCGATCGCTTCTGAACTAAGTACTGCACGAACGTTAGAATACATATGTCGTGAAACAGTTGGTAATGTCATTATTAGTAGAATATCGATAAAACAGAAATTAAGTAGCGAGCTTAGTTTATAATGAGATTTCAACGTTTACGATAAAAGTTATTCATTGTAACGACATGTACAACACATTCTGCTACAATTATTAAAAATTCATGCTTCGACAAGTATTAAGAATCGAATAACGAAGAGCAGTCGGTTGAGTTAAACGTATGCTGCAACAAATCGGCAAGATCTGTGTTCCACCTTAATCACAAATGCAATAAATTGTCAACCGTTATTCGAATTGTATGTTAATTATTCGTAGTCGTGGATCACTATATAAAAGAACGCCGAGAAATGCACACATATAATTAACAACCGTTCAAGCCTCATAGCTCGACGATAACCGTAATAACGTTGTACAATATCGAATTTCCGTTGGAAAGATTAATCGTCACTGGGACGATATCGTGTTCTATGATTTATTACCATGTTCAGAAACACGTCGACGTGTTAAAAGAATAGAGGGAAAAATAGTCCGCCTGTTAACGCCACGACGAAAAGTCGTCACGGGCAAAGCGATGGGTTAATAAAATAAGCACAATTGCAAACGGGGTGCGTTGATTGGCCGGAAGCGATTGCGCGTGGCAAGGCCGTGGTTCACCTTATCCAGGAAGACACGCTGATATGAGCTGTCATAACTTTAGTTGTCCGTTTATTCTTCCTGGCTATCAGTTATTATTGACAGCGCGCGTGTTAATCACATTTTATCGTGCGCATGCGTGCTACCCGTGATTCGAAATACGCGCGTAAATCGTGTATACAATTTATATTTTTTCAAACTTTTACGGACAAGGATGGAAAATATCGCTGTTTCATTACGGTGATGGTAGTTGAAGCGTTTCGTATGAAATTGAAATATATGTTCCAGAGGTAGGCCTACATTTAGACTCGGGCTACTCATACGGTTTAGCGCGTTAGAATTCCTATTGCTTGGCTTTCATGATATAGTATCTTTATTTAACGCGTCGTATTAATCACTTTCCTTGTACGCCGCAGAGATACAAATATCTTTTATCTGGAAGAAGGGCTTAATAAAGTGGAAGACTCTGTAATCCGTAATAATTAATGCAAAGGGTAGGTGGAGATGTAGTGCCTTTCGCGATGTATATTTAAACGGTCGTTTCCGCGCACGTGCGAACATGCGCGCGATTATTTGAAATTAATGAGCGCCGCGCCGTAAATCGGGTACATGTCGCGCGGACAAGATCCTATCAAATGATGCCATCGTTGCTTTAAACTACCTCACTGCTAAACTCTGATAATTTCATTCTTTGGCATATGAACGTTACAAATTTTAATTACAATGCGAACAGAAAATACAGCTGTCAACCATTTCTCTGACTAAATTTAGTTTATTATTAATATATTAGTAGCAATGTATTTCGACTCGGCGCCACAATAAAGGGTTATTTTAAGCCATGGCTTTATAACTCATGACTTGGGATCTTCCTTGGACGCTCCTGCGAAAAATATTTCCTGGACGGGGTCTCTCCTTCAGCAATGCCTTCCAGTTTAACCCTGACATACATCAAGTTAGCAGGCGTCAGTATGAACTATATCAAAGTTTTCCACGAGAATCGTGCTCATTCGTTTTGCCTCAGTCGACGGTGAAACCACCGATGTTATTTTGGTGCTTCGTGTTAACTTATAGGCACGTGTATATCCTCTCTACTTCCTTGTTCCAAGCCCCTATATATACGCCAATATCTATATGCGTGTCAAACTATAAACGGACTCTAAAGAAAGTATGTCTTTCTACTTCGTACATACATTACTGTTCGTAACAATTGTCTCGATTTCTCCAGTAATAAGATGATTTCCAGCGTGCCTTTCTAATTCCTAATAAATTGCTTCCTTGTTTGAGCCCTTGCTTTTGCGTCCATTCGTCTAAAGCGACTTATGTGCGCTTCGCTTTATGGCCCTTCGATAATCACAGGGAATATATTTCAGCTGCTTATGCAATTAATTTATGTAACACAATTTATTACGCAACAAAAACCATGATCTAATTGTGGTTTTCGGTTTTCCACTTTCGATTCTCCGACAACAACTTCGTCACTATCAAATAGCTTTCGTTAGTACTAACATCCGAGCGAAAAAATGAACCATCTATTCAAATTCTTTAAAACAGTACTTCGAACGGGGTGCAAACCATTATGTTACAATTGGAAACAACATTCGCGCCGTCCAATGCATTTGAACTGGTATAACATTAAAGCACTTTTCTTGCCAAATCATTGTTCTTTCGTTATCTTTGAGAACACGTATGTATGCGCATCGTTGGACTTTTACGTGGGAGAATGAGCGAACAACGAATTGTTGTCGCCCGGCATTCTCTTTATCTCATCGTACGGAATACATTGCTGTAACATGCTGCACTGGAGCGGATGATATTTATGTAACGGTCAAAGGGGTTAAGTGTTCTGGGAAAGTTTTCAGAGCAACGATTGGCCGTTGGCTTCCGTGATTTCGTCATCCGGCAATCAACGCCCCGAAACAACTTTCTCCGAATCTTGACAGGACGGCGGCGGGCCCTCTTCCTCTGCGTGGTCGTGCGCGCGTGCTTGCGCCTTTATTTGCAGAAATGCATCCTCTGGAGGATTTATTGCACGTCAAAAGTAACGTGACGTAAGGCGTTGTAACAATTCGCCGATACAGAGGCTGATTTCGACATTGAACACGCGGGGACACGAGTGTAACGCCGTAAATGGAAAGTCGTGTCCGGTATGCAAAGGTTGGCAACAGTTTTCAGGAATCCATTTAAATTCCAATAGCGGGGGTTCACCATTCTTCCCGGAAGATTGGTACTTTCACGATATGCTCCGATCGAAACAGACTTGAACAATAACAAACACAGTTGTAGAAACTTGACGGTGTTAATTTCAATTTGTTAGGAATATTAATCTATTGCGATGTTAATTAATATATTAGCCGTGAAAAGGACGAGAGATTCAAGTATCGGGCAGTAACGAAATACATACGCTGAAAGAAGCGTTCTGATCTTTGACCACGGGGGTTTGATGCAATCCATTTTGAAATCGTTTAATTGAATAATTCGATATACAGTCGAAGGGGGATCGGTTTTGATGGTTCGAATGAATCGACACGCTTTCTAGAGTGGAGTCGCTTTGTGTGTCAAGGATATTCAAATTTTGCTTTCGTTAGACAGACAGGTTGTTTTTTCGTTTACGGGCATGCTGTTTTAATACCAACTGACGTACGTTGCAGAACAAAAGATGAATTGCTCGAGTTGCAAGATGTTACGCCAGTTGCTGAATCATTGATCAACTTTTTTTCATTAGACTCTCGTTGTTCGTCAAAAGTACAATTAAAATTGATTAATAACGCAATGTATTCCTTCCGCGCCTTAGTTGACACAAAGATAAAGCATATGTAAGCGGTTTTCTCGACGTTATGGCCCTCGCGTCCAAAAATTTTTACCGTGTCAATACCGCTTTCGTAATCATTCGACGAGCTGCAATCCCAAGGACCGTGTCCCCTCCAATAACGTAACTGATAAAGAAGTACATTGGGTGTTTTGACAAGTATCGTGACGTTCAAATCGATATGGCTGTTTAATTAAATATATTGCCGACAAATAATAAAAACAAATCCTTTAATAGAAAATTTCGGTACCGCTAAAAAAATGTCACCATAATAGATACAAGATTTTCAAAAAGAAGTGAATATAGTAAAACGTGAAAATATTGGCCACGATATTCCATGAAGAACTATAAAACTTAACGCGTGTTCCTCGAGGTACTATAACGTGACACCAATCGCAGAGGTTTGTTACAAAACTCTTTTGCGACGCTTCCCATTTATGCACCGTCACAAATTATAGGTCGCAATTATTATATCGTCTTAGTATTGTCCCAGAATTGGACTGTGATCCTTACATAATGACAATACGAGGCATATCGTCCAGTTGCATAATCTTGTTCGTCGCGAATACTCTAACTAGGAATCGTTTCGCTATTGAATGCTTTAGAGAAATATCATGGCGCATACCTTGAAAACTTATCAGAGATCTCAATTGCAAAAGATATTCCTCGTAAAATAATATTCTCTGCTCTTACCAAAAGAAATGAAAAATATTGATTTATTGCTCCTTAATATTCGTAACATTGGCGTAAGTAGAAATTGCAATTAGAGTTTCGTTTAGTCAGCCTGATTTTTATTTTTACGCAAGAGTTAACTTCAAGGAATACACGGTCGAGAATTTCACAGAGTAAAAGCAAGATTTCTCTTCTGCTTGCGTTTGCTCTTATTATCGGCCGCCATTGTAGGCGACGTCGAAACGTTCTTTTATCTGCACAACTTTCCCGTGTTCACATTCTGAACGGAAGGAAGTTATCTAAAGCCCTGTGGAACTTCACTGCGGTTGAATCTTACAGTTTTCGGCTTCTTTATACTCGGGGGGTGGCCGGGGCAGATGTTATTTCCGCTTAACACACGTACAACACACGGTCCTTCTGTGGCGCACGTGTTTCGATGATTTCGAACGCGTCAGAAACGATCGAGGGAAAAATGATGGAAGGGACCCAAGGATCCTTGACCCTCTTCGCGAAATATGAATTCGCGATATGAAGACATAATTACCATTCTTAAAATATCAAAGACGCCTAATCAAAATCGTGGGGCGCAGTAGTGGCACGGTAATGCTCGACTGCGCATCTTCAGAGAAAAATCGAAGTAGATAGGATTTTACGGGTTAAGCGAATATGAAAAATGTTGATATGTTCCTTTCGAACGGCATCTTAAGTACTATGTGGTACCTGTTACGTAACGAGCGAAGTCTATTCAATCCTAATAAGGAAACTGGAGTGAGCGAGCGATCACACGTTGCGCATAAGTAAATACAAATGGTTGATCGACTTGATACGCAGCTTCAACTTTTAAATTATAATAGACACAAAACAACGATACACAGATGGAAACTCTGAACTTCGTGGTGCCACGAAAGATCGAGAACGCTGTTTAAATGTTCCGCCGTGGGTGTTCAACGAGCGGCAGGAATATTGACCGTAAATATATGGATTGCCGGTTTCAGAATTTTACTTCATACAATTTTATTTCGTTAACTTCCTGTTTCTTTGCGCATCGTATGTCGTGCATTTCCGTGCGTGTTAATCGAAAGGAATGCTGCGATTAAAGGTCATCTGTTGATGCACAAGCAGCGTACGTGATGGAAACTGTAAATTAATCATTCGAAAGCGAGGCGCGTCGCAGGCCGCCTTCGAATGAGTGACGCGCGCGCAGCGAAGCGCGCGCACGTGCCCGCGCCAAGTTTTAAATCAACATTGCTGCGAAAGCTGACCTCTTCGTTCCACTTCAACCAAGTTCCTCTTGGAGACGTTTAAACCGTCTTTCTGTTGTTCGACCTTTTCCCAAGGCATTGTGAAAAATCTATTCCACCTAGGCTCGAAATGCCACGAGCGTTTCGTGCGAATGACAGAATCTTCTCATAGACGGCCTAGCAAATAAGAGAAATCTTCTCGACTGGTCGAGCTCGATTAAAGAACAACATGAGCATATTCGTTGCAAGCTGATATTTCTATTTTATGAATCGGTCTGCCTTGCTGTTTCAACGCGTCCAATTGCACGGGAAGTGTTTAATATTAAAGAATATTTTTTTCTTCACTTGTGCTGTTTTAGTAGTTAATATTAATATTAATGTTGTACGATATTTCGTAACATTAATGTTACATTTTCTCCTTTGTTGTATAATAGATTGTGCAATGCCCATTCAACGTGCATGCCTTTATTTCAATCTTGTAAGAAAAGCACTCTGATGAACAGAGCTGGATGCCAATAAAGAGGAAATGCATGGAAGTTTTCGTGGGGAGGGACACCGCGACATAACGTTTATTATTCCTCTCGTAGATACGACTCGAATTGCATAATCGGCATTTGCATAACAAACAGCGTATCAGCGATGAGGTGATTTAAAGTGGATTTTTTTGCATAGTATGTTAAACAAAGTTCGATTGCCAACGAGTTCGTCCCAATATTCGTAATTCATTGTTTCGAGGGCGTATTAAAATGCGGTGCAGAAATAAAAACTGCGATTCAGTTCATTTACATTTACTTCCTAATTACGTTCGTTGACACTGGTGTGATCATCTACATATTTATATACCAACGTTCAACGCTTTTCATCCATAGCGAGTCTGCTGTTGTGGCTAATTTAATAAATCGATCTCATCGAAGATAACCAACTGAAAATCAAAATATTTGCGACAATGACGCGAGTTCTCAATTACGTAACAGACACGTGTCCGACACGAAACATCGCTTACCTCCCCGTAACCTTCATTTTTATGTAACTTCACCTTTTGCAATGCTTTCTATTTTCGGGTACACGATTTTCTATAAAAAACTTCAACTTATAAAAATGATTCTTAAAATCATCCCTTAATATAAGTCTGTATTACTAATCGAGTGTAGAAGGTACTTTAATGGTGAGTACAGTTAAAACAGAACAATTTTTCTTTCCGCTGAACAAAAGGCAAGGATTTCCACGAAAATGTTTTTGTCCCCGTGATACCGCACCGAAAATAACGATACGCGATGCAACAGCAGAGATCAAAGCCCTCTGTGTCCCTCCTTTCTCTCCCCTTCTTCCTATGTCCCCACATACGGCTACTCTTTGGAGAGGAGAGAGAGAGAAAAAAAAGAAGGAATTCCTCCCACGATTCTCTCTCGGTGAGTCGACCTCGGACACACGCTCTTGTTTACCTGTCGCAGTCTTGCTGTCTGAACGCTCTCGAGACTCTCTCGAATCCTCGTTCCCATCCTCCTTCCCTCTGCCTGTGTCCTGATTTTAGTGAAGTGTTGCGATCGGCATCCGGCGTGTTCGTTTTTTGTCCTCCTTACTCCCGCACCCGTTCACCATCTCTTTGTCATTCGAGTTAAAGGTGCGTTTGGACCGGTTCACCGGCTCGATACGTGTATAAGCCCGATAGACTGCCTTTGTAATGTCTCGGCTCGTAAGCCTTCTTTCAGTACATTAAAGAATATAGTAATGGTAATATTACTATTTATTGTTAGTATCGGTTGGTCGTGATTGTGTTTCAAATATCTCGTTCGATGGGAACTTTCGTACCCGACAGGTAAAGAAGTTCAAATTTCTTTTCTTTCATAATTATTTCTAGTTTCACGGCTGCCGAACTTTTTGGATTTACAGAAGCGTCATGCTGGAAATTCACTCATTTGTTGGTTAATTTCCTTCGCATGATCGTGCGGCTAGAAGGAAAGAACGTCGTAAACGACGGCGATGATCGGAACTGGATTTGCTAAGGCGCGAGATTAATATACGAGTTCACGGTGCACCAGGGGCAGAGAACGCGGCTATTACATGTCTATACGGGACGACCGTGAGAGGACCATTTTGATCTCGTACAAGGATTCCTCGCTCGATATTATTCGCCTCCACCTCAACACGAATCGCCACTATTAGTCGCCTCCTCGATTTCTGTAAATGGGGAAAGCAGCCTCTACTACAGTCTACTCCCCGTGAATATACGAAAAATTTCGAAACAATGACAATTATAAACAAACCTGAAGTACTACCGAGTAAAGGTTGCAACTTTTAAACTTTTCGTTAAAAATGGTGCAATTTAATTTCGTTAGTCATGTTTTTCTTAGTTTTAACAACTGCTTCTGTATCTTCGAAAGCGGCATTGACCCACTTACAAGATATATTTTTTTTAACTACTGGACCACAGGTTGCAAGGTTTTCATATTTTCAAGGATCTTGGAGCAGTATATCGTTATACAGTTTTCTCTTCCCCGATGAAATGCAGTAAGAAAAGGGTAATGATACGAGAAAAAATTCTCACCTTAAAAAAAGGCTGAACTAGCGGGAATATGAAATTCCACGGCAAAACGTTAAAAAACATAACGATTTAATGTACTTTGTATTTGGTTTCCCGCCAGGCATCGCATTCGCACCCGTAGTTGTTCTCGGCATTCTACATCCTCTTCTAAACACGTCATCTAACGAATCACAGGCCTTCTGACGACTCTTTCTTCCTTTCTTTCTCTCACGCCAGCCGTGCAAGCTGTATGCAGGGGCTTTTGTTGCGTGCCGAGTGGGCTCTAGTTGACGAAATATTGACATCCGAGAATAGAAACCCGTTGCGGGCTTTATACAAGGGCCCAGCCCGCCCCCGGTTGCTGTTCAGAGGGGAAGACAGAAGGGGAAAGGGAATATGTATACGGTCAGAATAAGGGAGAACAGAGAGCATCGAGCGAAAAAGGCATGGGTTCGATGGGTCTCCCCCTCCATTTTGCCCTCCATCTTTTTCTCGCCTACCCTTTTACTGCGTCTTCCTTTTTTCCTCTCAGTGTTGCATTCAGCAGAAATTTAAAGGGGGTTGGACTCGAATGACGTCACCTTCGAAATGCCCCCTGTACGTGCTATATCTAGACGTAAGTACGTTACGTGTATACATACGTATGTACAGGGTGACTCGGAAATCGAATCCGAAACAATAAGCTCAGTGATTGGGAAAAAGGGAGGGAGATTTAGGTACTGCGTTACTCACGACCATCGTGCGATATGCTTTTTGAAGAATTCTTCTTATTTTTTTACCTTTTTACAGTATTGCTTCTTCGACAATATATGCTTTAAGGGGCAAAGAAAAAGTATCATTTGATATTTTTTATAAGTTATGAAGTATAACAGAAAATAAATCAAATACCTTAGAAGCTATAAGAAATGCCGCTTAATATATACAAAATTATGATGACAAGAAAGTTATGACACGATGCATTTGCTGCGCGTAATATGTTAAAAAGACTTCCTCTATATATGTAATAACGATTCCAATAATGGCCTTCAATGTGTCCGTTTATGAATACCCTATATACCGAGCATATGCGGTTATGCGTATACATGTATATGAACGACACTGTATGGGTGAACGTGTTCCTCTGTCGTCGACGTATTGAATTCGACCGGGGGGCTATTATTCGAAATTTGTTTTTGTTCGATGCAACCATAATCGCGTCTCGAGGACACCGCACGCGGGGAGAAGGGTCTCTTTCGTTTTAGTGACGAGAGGAGGCGCCCCTCTCTTCCGTTGACTTTGAAAATCACTAGGGTCAAGCCAGCGCGAAAAAAATTATTTAGCAAATGGTTATCGAGATTTTTACAGCTTTTTTTAAAAAAATCTTGGTCTAGTAGTCGAGGACGTTTCTTTCGTCTTCGCTTTATCGAGCTACACAGTGTTACGCGACGGTTATTTTTAACCTACTCATTTTAAAATTAAAATTTTACATTTCTTTCTGAGGGAAGATAATCTTTTTAAATTTTGCACTCGCGTATAAGTTAGGAAAATACCTTATAGATAGCGCCACTTGTGCTTGAAGCGCGCCGAAGAACTCCGTTTGAATTCACGTAATGCATCGCCAGAATTAGAAACTCCTTTAATACGATACAATTCAGACAGAGTTCTGCTTTTGTGCAGAAATTTTCAACAGTTTCACAGAATTTCCGCGAGCGTGAGCAAATGTGCTGGCGTGCACGTGGTAACGTGATATCACGAAGGATACGCTGCGATACACACGGTGCACTCTTTCACGTGGTTCCCCTAGTTTCGAACATTATGCAGAACAATGGTCATCATATACCCTTGTTCATGGCTTCTTTCACGTCTCCAAGTAATTTTCACTCGAGTATCGCCGGCTATTTCAAGTTAAATTCCTTTACAATAGCGTAATCTACTAAATAGCGTTCCAACTTCCTCGTCTTTGTAGCGCAAGTTGTGCACGCTATACAGGCGCTTTACTTGGAAACACTTACCGCGCTTCCAATAAATATCGTTGGTACTCATTCATAATAAAATACAACGGATGATCAAACTATGCGAGCCACCTGCGCAAATGAACGATCTTACATGGAAACAATTTATTTAATCGTTAATTAAAAATTATTCATTCTGAAAGTGCCGACGTTGCGATCTTATTTCTACACTAAACAGAAGGAGTATATTTTCGAATGACCATCTTGAACCGCGATATTTGCGTACACGGAGGGGGTTGGCGAATTTGCTCGGGCATGATCGACACTTTTCATGCGGAGCTTTTGGACAAACCGAAAACGATTGTGCAAAACGCCTCGGCTCCCGAGACACGATTCCGCCGGCAAACGGTGTTTGTAGCAGAACGGTATTATAAGCGCAGAGAGAGCAGCAGTGTGTGAATAGCGAGCACGTGCATTTCCCACAGAAAACCAATAGGGGCCTTGGCCAGCTGGGAATATGAACGGAGCGCGCAGGGTTCGGTCTGTCTTTCGATCTTTTGGTGTGTGCGCACCTCGGACGGGGACAGAAACAAGAACGACGGCTACTCGAAAGAACGAACAATGTTCGAGACCTGGAACGTATCGATAGAAGGGTACCACAAAGCGTCCGACTTCCTTCTTTAAAATCTGAAATGTATTTAATAAGATGGGAACGAGCTTCGATGCAACTTCGATGACTTGGTGCAAGTAATTCGAGAATTAGGCGTTCGAAGAATTGACAACATTTTTGTACATTTTGTTTTCCGTCGTTGATAATTTTTTAACCGATATATTTAAGATGGTAAGGCACGGGTATGTAACTCGTACACGTATAATTTATAGATCTTTTTCCCGTTCTACTTTGCGCCTTATTTTTTTTTTTTTTTTTATTTCTTACAAACACGATAACTGTTTTACGTTAGCCTGAACGGGCAAGAGATAGCTCTATCGTAGATTGCAACCGTAGCCTGTTGTAGTCACGTATTTTTTCTTTCCATTTTCAATTTCGCGATTGTTCGAAGGAAACAATACGCCATAGCGGGGTCTTTAGCGTCTCATGAATTTGTATTAAACGATTAAGTTCGGCTAATTGCAGGTCTAACTAGTTTGACCAATTACGATGATTAAACGTCGCTGAATTAATGTTAAAGATCGCCAATAACTACGTAGTCCGGGCGGCCACGCGATGCGCGCTTTATATTGGCGACCTTCTCAAATAATTCAACGATCATGAATAACTGATATATATTATTGTTGCGCCATGGGCAATAGAGAAACAGAATGATACAATCGATTATTTATATAGAAGAGTTCGACCACGAATCCGACCCACATAGTGATATATATATTTCTTACCGGCACATTTTTGCCACGAACCAATGCGAATAAAAAGGATTAAAGTTGTCGTATACTGAATGAGAGTTCTCTCGTGCACATTTAAACGAAGCATTTTTCTTTGTTACAGCACCTCAATTTTCATTGAGCCATCTGAATCGCGTGAATCGCGATTGTTCTTTCCACCAGAGCTAGTTTTAAGAACATCATCAACAACGGCGGCGATCGGCTTAGGGGTGCAACCCGTGTTATCATCCGGCTATCATAGCGCGGTGCCACCCCAGAACGGGGGTGGTGGTTCGACATTTAGTGCCGCGGCGATGGTGGCAGCTGCCACCGCTACGGCCACCGCCACTGCCAGCGTGGTGGCCATGCAGGACCGCCAAGACATCCCCTCGCAATTCAATCAGGTACCATTTCCATTTATTTATCTTAAACCTTGGGGTTCTCCCCCGTCCACCTCGCGTCGAAGATGGTTTATGTGGAAAAAAGGGAACTGGCCCATTTAAATAAATCTTAACCTGTTGTTTATAGATGCAGAGCCAACATGGAATACCCCACCAAACGTACAACGCAGGGTACGCCCAAAGAGGACCAATGGCCGGAATGGGGCCAGTCGGGATGAGCAACTTCAATAGCATGGGCACGATGAGCCCAATGCATTCTATGAATTCCATGAATTCGATGAACAGTATGAATGGCATGAATTCGATGAATCCTATGTCGATGGGAGGTATGAACGGTATGAATGCTATGAGCGGAATGACGCCCATGAGCTCCATGAGTAACATGGGTAATATGGGCATGAACAATATGATGGGACCTAACAACATGCAAATGAACAAGATGAGCATGCAGGTATGTAATGCATTCAATTTACTTACATAGGTATTCTCCTAATGTATCATTTATTTGCAGTAAACTGTTTGATTTCATTTCAATAAATCTCTCTTAATTGAATTCAAGTGGAAGACTAAAATATTGTCGCTGTTATCGAAAAAAGAGAGGCAAAGTGCTCACGACAAGGACTCTATTTTTCCAGGCTCAACCTCACCAAGGCTATCCGAGGAGATTGGCGCCGTACCCAAATCCCGCGATGCACATGGCGCAGAAAAGGCAACAGAGCCCATACGCGGGCCCAAATCCTGCTGCGATGCAGCCCACCTTTAACGGCATGTCGACGTCGCAATATCCGACCAATTACCCTACAACAGCGAGGCCAAACTTTCAACCTCAGTACCAACCTATGCAGACTATGAATCCATCGGCAGCTGGCTTTGGGCCTAACTCTATGATAAGGAGTACCAATATGAGGCAAGCTGCGCCTTCTTACAGCACCCCCAATCAAGCGGCGAGCAATCAATATTACGCCAGCAATGGTATACCTGTTAGTATGGGACCTACCACGGTTGGGAACCAATTCGTTGGTCATCAACCGAACTCGGGATACGCTAGCGGTGCAACCTCGTATGGCGCAACCGGAGCTGCGACCAGCCAGTATCAACAGGATGTCGCGTCGATGAGAACGTCGGGTGCAGGAAGTCTGAATTATCAGCACAGTCCTATCCCCGGTAATCCGACACCGCCGTTAACCCCAGCGACGAGTATGCCTCCTTACATTAGCCCGAATCCGGATATCAAGCCTAACTTTAACGAGATGAAGTCGCCGGTCAATATTCAGAGTAAGTTTATTTTACTTGGACGATGAAATTACCTTCCTTAATTTAATAAGTGCTTAGGATGCGAATGGTTTTGGAAACGTTTATCTAAAATCAATTCGAATCGCTTGGGAATTCTGTAAAAGTATTAACAATGTATGTGTTTTATTTTGAACAGAGGACGATGAGTTAAGATTAACATTCCCCGTGAGGGATGGCATCATTCTTCCACCCTTCCGCTTAGAACATAATTTGGCTGTAAGCAACCATGTATTCCAATTGAAGTCCACGGTGCATCAAACGCTGATGTGGCGATCCGACCTGGAACTGCAGCTCAAGTGTTTCCACCATGAGGACAGACAAATGAACACGAATTGGCCGGCGAGCGTGCAAGTCTCTGTGAACGCTACGCCGTTGGTTATCGATCGTGGTGAGAATAAAACTTCTCACAAGCCTTTATACCTGAAGGACGTTTGTCAACCGGGAAGAAACACGATACAAATCACTGTATCGGCATGTTGCTGTGTAAGTTTCTAAACATTACGGTACTTTCAATATCTTTACAATTTTCATTTTCACGGAAGATAATGTTAATTTCTTTTTTGCTTACAGTCCCATTTGTTCGTGCTTCAATTAGTTCATCGACCAAGTGTGCGAAGCGTACTGCATGGTTTGCTACGCAAAAGGCTCCTAACGGCTGAACATTGTATTACTAAAATTAAACGAAATTTCAATAGTACTATATCAAATAACGGCATACAGTCGGAGAAAGATGTCGTTGAACAAACAGCACTTAAGGTAAATGTCCAGTGGCGCACTCAAAGATAGATTTACGTTTTTCTTTGCATTTTTCAATTGTTTAATCGTACGAATTATTTTTCTAGGTATCCTTAAAATGTCCTATTACTTTTAAACGTATTACACTGCCAGCTAGGGGACACGACTGTAAGCATATTCAGTGCTTCGATTTAGAGTCATACCTACAGTTAAACTGTGAACGAGGATCCTGGAGATGTCCTGTGTGCACGTAAGTAATTCTATTCAATTTTCCATCAGTTACGAAATTAAATTTTCCCTATCGATTTTTCATTACTTTTGTATGTATCGTTTACAGGAAACCTGCACAATTGGAAGGACTGGAAGTTGACCAATATATGTGGGGCATTTTGAACACTTTAAATACCGCGGAAGTGGAAGAAGTCACGATAGATTCGATGGCGAATTGGAAACCGGCGAAGAATCTTACCGGTATAAAATCTGAAGAGGAAAGCGACTGCAAGAGAATGACAAAGGCGATGTCGCCTGGAAGCATGAACATGCCTACAATGAATAATTGGGATATGAATCAGGCGATGAGCCCGTACATACCACCTGACATGAGCAGCATCGTAAGCGGCTCTATGATGAATAACACGCCAACTACGTATGGAAACAATAATATTAATCATCGGAATTCGTCCGGAGGATCCTTCGATATTAACACCGGAACGAATGCGAATACCAATAACGATTACACCAATGGAGGAGGGCCATTATCGCACTTAAACGAATCAGTAAACTCCTTGGACTCTCTTAATGCTATGGAGAAGTCACTGAACGATCAGGTAAATTAGAAACTCACGACGAATTTATTCCTAACATTTTCTCTGTTTCACCGATGATTTATTTTTTTTTGTAACTTATTGCAGATGCCGCATACACCGCATACACCTCATACCCCACATACACCTCATACACCAGGCGGTGGAAATAGTGGCCCACCAAGTGTTCCTCCTGCGTCTCAGGAATCCACTGGAAACCACAACACATCTGGTAACACGAATACAAACATAAGTAATGATACTACGGACATACCATCGGACTTAAATTTCGACCCAGCTGCTGTAATAGACGGCGAGGGTACAGGTCAAGAAGCATTGAATGTAAGTTAATCGATTTTCATTTCCTCGATAATTAAAATACTTTGCAGTTTAATGGACTGTAATAATAATTTTTTACTTTGTCTTATATTACAGCTCTTGCCGGATAACGTTGTGGATCCAATGGAGTTACTTTCATACCTAGATCCACCAGATCTGAATACCCCTCCCAGCAGCGGTGCCAGCAGTGGTAACCCCTCTTCGAGTGATGATATACTAGCACTTTTTGAATAAAAAATAACGGGCATCCCGTGAGAGAAATAATCAAATCCCGACCTCGACGTTAATAAAAATACAAACTACAAAAACAGCAACAATGTCGGCAGGTTTGCACTTTACTAAAAATATACTTTGAATCGTGCGGAACTACTTCTAGTGAACGATTTCAAAAACATGTTGGGGTCACTGTTAGGTGCTTTCACCTAATTCAATGGTACAAAAAATCTTAGCTCTAATTATAATATTCCTATTGACGAAGTTAGGGCATATTATTAGATTTAAAGATGATGACCTTTAATTAACTGGCGGAGAAAAGCACCACACGTGATAGTGCTTGTTTGTAAAGATGTTATTGCACGGATTATGTTTAGTCCTTTTCGGATTGGGAATGTTTGATTTCCAATAGAAACACGTTATACATATAACATTGTGCCGGGCATATGTTCCAGAACTGAACACCACGAATGTACCACAATTATATTAATTGTGTTTAAACAACAACAAAAACTGCTAATCGAATCTTTTTAATACCGAATGTAGAGTTAATATTTTCCACAAAGGGTTTTACATATAGATTAATACTACGGAAAAATATTTGTTTGATACGGTAAATGTGCAATACGATGAGAAATTTACACACACTTTATACATATTGCCATTTATATATTTCTTCATTCCGAAATAAATTTCTTCATGGACAATATTCGAACAAAATACATCGTATGATATAGTTACTACGATTATGTTTGACGCGACAAATTGATAACTTTTCATTAAAGACTTGTACAAAAAAATCGTATAGCACATTTATAAAATTTTATATTACAAATGCAGTCTTTTTGAGGCCACTGTTAACACAATATTCGAATTAATTTTTTCCCCTATCTCTGTATCGTTGAAATGTAAAATGTTATTATCGAATTTATAATTTTGGAATATTTGCTTGACAAAATGTACTGTGCTATATATTTCGAAGACTTCACTTTGAAGTTCTCCCTGCAATACGATCTTTACCTCAAAAATCGGTCTACTCGCATTCATGGCTATGATGGACCTACATCACAACAGAACTATGATTGTACAGTAACTTTTGTAAATAAGTTTTAATCGAAAAGAATAGATAAGATGTTCATCTGTTGCGAAATACCCTGCTTATTGATGGATATAGCGCATATAGTGTTCCTTTCCTTTAGATCATTAGTGACAACAGATGAAAAAGAATCGAGGGCATATCGGGCTTCACACTGGAAACTATGTTTCATGTGGTGTATCTCCTGAGGTTTTGAAAAAATGCGTCAGAGGAAAAATATTTAAGTTTTTTTGTTTGTTTTTTGATAAAGAACTTTTTTTGTTTGTAAGTAAGTACTTTTTATTTATTCGAAAAATTATAGATTATAATATGTTATTCTCATCGTTGCATTGATAACGTAATTGATAAAAATATGTTTCAGATCATTAGAGAAAACTGTCTGTTTTTATTCATCAACACCAGGTGTTTTATTATTTTTTGTAGAATTTACCAAAATGTTAAATGTACAATGAATGAGAATTGCAAACATTTTTTTGTAACATATTAAACCTTTGGAGATACATCAAAAACCACTTGTATGTATAGGGTTTAATTTCAAGAACTACATTTATAGAACATTTTAGTTATGGTTTCTATTGAAAGCAAAAAGAACTTCGTAATATTATGAATAGATTAACGACCCTAAGTTCACAAAAAAAATCACAACAAATGATGAATGCTATAAAATCGGATATAATTAATAAATCATTATAATACAAGGAAATAAATTCTATGTAATAAATAACATAAATTCTCAAAACAGCTGGTTTCTCATTTAACGGAAGTTCGAAATTATAATTATTTCTTTACTACTGCCAGAGTGACACCGCCCATGGCCCACCGCTTGCGTAGTAGTTATTACATTTATATCTTTTGTGATTAAAAGAGAAGATATACTTAAAGTGATTCATGTAGATTATACAAATTTTATATAAAAATGTATTTATATTCCAGTGTGCAAGAATAGCGCACATTGAAGAATTAGATGCGGTCAAGTTTCTATTCATATAACTACTATAACATTATTGAAAATAGGATAATAATATTACTTATATTAAGCGAGATTATTGTATATTACCTGTATATATGATAAATAGATTAATAATATAAGTAAAGTGGCAGATACTTATTGGCCAGTTATAATAGTAAAATAATTATCTTAATTATTTCTCAGAACCAAAACATACAAGCGTTGTATGAGAATACTTTAAAACTAGAAAATGTAATATGTAAATGGATGCAGGATAATAACAGTTCGAACACTGTACTGTTATTTCTAATAGAATTATTACTTACTTATTAAAGACATAATTATAAAAAAAAAGTTTATTCAAATTGTAAGCTTTACCTAGGATTGCCAGAAAGTAGGCATATGCAACATTGTTGCAACTGTATATAGGCAATGTCTACCTATACCTACTTAATAATATCCTAAAATACATGATACACGGTCTTGGTTTACAAGTTGTAGAGCTTTATAAATATCCAATAATGCAGTAAAAAATTCATAACTTTTCAGAAGAGTACATGTGAAAATCATAAACATACATTGTTATCACGAGAAAATAGAAGTATTCAATATCAAATCTTAACGTGTAGTTAAATATACGTGAAATACTTAAATGACTCGATATATTTCGAAACCAACTGTGTTAATTTAAACGTAAAGAATTTTATACTGACAAAGTGGTTCTAAAATGAACATCTATAAAAGAAAGAACTGTATGGTTGGAAGTAATCCGAATCGGTCGATAAATCTTAGACAATTGAAATTGAATTATCTATATATAACAACGTGTTTTAATATTAGTTTCACTGATAATTTAATAGTATATTAGATTATTATAAATCTCTACAACTTCATGATTATATACCTATTTATCTATTGTTAGGACGCCCATGATTTGACCTTACAGTGCGCCACTAAAGACTTAAATCATCAAATGTCGTGTGTGTTGTCTTGTCCCAAGGCCTGAAAAGTTGCACTAAGAAAATAAAATATTTTCATGTAACATGACACAGCTGTACCTGCTTATGGCATATTGAACTCATTTATCGAATCCAACAAAACATTAACAGGTGGTCAACCATTTTGTTCTGTCATGAATTTCATGTATATTTCTTTAATGTTATAAAAAGTTTAGCATACTTTACACAATTTGTTTTAAATATTGTATGCATTATAAATGTTTATAATTTCTAATCATTCATTAATATTGGACACGGACCAAATTTTGATTGCACGCGAGGTATGTGGACATGAACCCGAGGTTTCCTTAAATAATTTGCAAATAATGTGTAATATATTTCTCATGATAACCATTACAGGTACAGGCTTGTGTGAAAAAATAACAGAAAAAATGCGCATTAGGAAAAAAAACTGATATCATCGGCTACATTCGTGTAAAAGGTTTTAATACACAAAGAGACCAGTTTATAATATGTATGACGGACACCGCATTGTTTCTCAATACAGTTAGAAACATTCAATAAAAAAGTCATAAAATTGAACGTTTATATTATTCTTGGACTATCTTCCTTTTATAATTCATATGTCGAAATATATATACAAAACTTCCCGTGATAAAATATTAGTAAAATCCTTGTGTTATAAAATAATTGGACTGTTCCGATATTTCCTTCAGTATTACAGATTTTGGACATGAATAACTTAACTTTTCAACAGGTACTTTTCGGCATTCAATTATTTCAATTAATTTGTCCTATTCACTTTGCTGTTAATAATTAATATTAATATTAATTATTGATTGAGCGTCCTCTGCTCACAAACATCGGCCATTTCATAAAAAATTTAGTAAGAACCGACTGATCATTATGCATCAATTCGCATGATTGAATAAAGCCCATCCTCGCCTCATTAAACAATAAATGGTTCTTCGCGATAAATACACTTCGTTATCGCTCTGCCTTTGTACAATAGAATGAAACTAAATTATAGAAGAGCCCCTTAATATTTGACAGTAGTATAATAACGACTCGTATAGCCCACAAAAACATTCGCGTTGTTTACTGTCCAGTTTTGTGTTGTGGACAATGTCCTGGATGCATTGGTTTTACAAGAAAATGGGTCACAGAGTGTTGGAAAAATTACAAACTTGAATTTCTTGGAAATAAAAGTACATGTATGTCGGGGTTCGGAGAGCTTCGCAGATTTTCGGAAATTGCGAATACCGCCAAGCACCCCTCGTGCCTACAGGCGCCTGCGCGTCGCGGCGTGGGATAGGCACGCGGCGCGCCACGACGTCAGTCTCAGTTCGACCGTCGGACTGTAAGAATTGTTTGTGTTATCCAAGGCTAGCGACATGTCTCACTCTATAACACAGTAGTGTCTTGAGTCTTACTTTGCCATCGTATACGCTTGATTAATATCTTTTATTAATCAATACACGTTTAACTAACAATCGTTTTACTATCGCGGGAGTACATTAAAGTCTTTCTCGAGTCTGCTTTCGCGACTTCGAATTCGATTCTGATTTTAGCACAGATTTATCACGTTGCTTTTCTTTTTGTTGTAGATATACTGGATGATTGGTTGGTACAGAATAATATATTGAGGTTGCAGGAATAAGGATAAAATTATTACGACGCTTAACAATTAGTCTGACGACATTTAATGAAGGACTGGTAACATTTAACATACTATCCCAGATGTTGATGTATATTTCTTGTTATTAGGCGACTGAATTTTTGTGACGGGTGACACATAATATGACCACACACTCACACCACCCCTGCCCCTACCCCAGCCCCTGCCCGTTTAACTAATTACAGATATTAGATAATTAATCAGGCAGGCCAATTATAAATCGAACAATACTTTTAGCTCCTTGTGTGGGCAGGATTTATTTGAACACACAATCTTAGATTTTTATACCGGCAGGTTTTATATAAATTAAAAATATTAGACTTTTAATTAGGCAGGGTTTATAAAACCAGAATATGTTGGCAGGTGGCGCAATTTTTGTGTGCGTGTATCAGTCTGTTCTAGGACGCTATGGACCACGAGAGATTAATAAGCACTAATTGAAGATTAATTCAATATATGCATAGTTATACCTATTTGAGTATGGTAAAGTATGTTCTTCATTTCTACCCTAATTTCTATTTCTAAATATTATTTTTTATTTAATCCGAAAAGCGGTAAGCATGCACATTTACTTGTATGTCACATCCCCAGAGAGGGTTTGGTAGTAAGCCCCCAACCAGTTAACATTAAGTGGCCATTACTGTTCACTGTAATTATTTAAGTGAAACTTTTGAATTCTCGTTTATATTTTTGTATCTATTTGTAGTTATAAATATTATGTATTATTTATTATTATTATTCTTCGGTTTCTGAGGATCTAGAGATAATTCTTTAGTAAGTTAATGCATATACGTTTCCCCTTGAGAATTATATCTTCTTATTCCTCCAGACGCTTTTTGATAAATGAAATGCCGGTGTATATATTTTAATTCATAATTTAATTAATATCTTTAAAGATGGGATTGAAACTACGCGGGTCTCTGCCATATCTACAGTGCCTGCTATGGTATTGCCATCTATACAGAACTCCTGGGAACTACTTGCGCCTGCTATGGTATCGCCATCTATACAGAACTCGTGGGAACTACTTGCGTCTGCTATGGTATTGCCATCTATACAGAGCTCCTTGTAACTACTCTCGACTGTTACTTACCTTAAGTGTAGATATGGCAGGTGCCCGAGTAATTTAGCTTTGAGCACTTCTTGATAGATGACGATACTCAAAATCACTTTGAGTGTTCATAAGAATGAGCATGTAATTTGAATTACAACATTTTTCTACCTCATGTATTCATTAATTAATTTAAATAAAACTTAAATAAAAAGAATTTTACTACTCCCTTTATTTTCACACCACAACAGTCCATGCAAATACCTAATTCCAATTCCTTAAACAAGTACTACCGTGCAGGAACTTTAAATAGAAAGTTCCAAGCGGAGAATTTGTAAAAATAGACCTCAACATTACTAAACATATTGTAACCTGGTATACATAAACGTTGGTTACAACTTTGTTGCGTTTTCACGTGGTGTTATTTGCAACCGTATTTCATTCTCCTGCTTGATTTCATCAATTTTGGTGAGGCGTTTATGTATACCAGGTTGCAATATGTTTAGTAATGTTGAGGACTATTTTTACAAGTTCTGCGCTTGGAACTTTGCATTTAAAGTTCCTGCACGATAGTACTTGTTTAAGGAATTGGAATTAGGTCTTTTCAAGGATAGTTAAGGTGTTAAAATAAAGAGAGGCAGAGAATTCCTTTCATTTAAGATTTATTCAAATTAATTGATGAAGATACATGTTACAAAAATGCGGTAATTCAAATTTACAAACTAATACTTATGAACTATTCTTTAAAGTTAATTTACAATATATCTTACAGATAAAACTTATAGTAAAATTTACGTACTTAATTTGCTGAAGCTTATTTTAAATTACAACAGTTGTGTGACTTGTGCATATGTAAAGCCCGAAGTATTTATTGTATCTTGCATTTTATATTTAGTGTATTCAGTAGAACTTGTAGTAACAGTAATATTAAAGTTTGTACAAGATCTACTGCATAAAGAGAATATAAAATAAAATATATACTAGGTATACATAAGAGTTAATTACATAATTGTTCTAAATTAATCTTATGCGCTAATAGTTATAAACTATTCTTAGAAATCAATTTACCATAAGTAAAGTATGTGGCAAGGGTTATTCTTTCTTCTTTCTTGCTTTATGCCCAATGAGATATGATGGTCAAGCTCCTTACTCTTTGCCTGCGAGACCTGCACACACAAAAAATATATTAGTAAGTATATGTAGCAGGAGAGATAAAGATTGTTAAGCGGTATTTAAAGGAAAAAGAAAGCAGGGTAGACCAAACCAGAAGCGTAAAAGAAAGAGAGGATTATTTAACAAGGAATCTAGGGTCGTACCTACTGGACTTCTACTGCTGACCAACTTTTAGTCAGACCTACGACTCTAGGGGCGTGCCGACTGGACTCCTACTGTTTCTGACCAACTTTTAACCGGACCTACGATCGTTGTTCAGAAATTCTTTGTTCTTTGCTGCGCAATGAAAGCGGGTCATTACAGGCGCGACGCTTATAGTCACTTTCATTGCCCTGATGTGATTTCGACTCAATTCGAGCTGAACCGAAGTGCATCGCGCGACAAGGCACCGTAGCTCAATTTTTCTACAGAAACGTTGCCCGAGAAATAGCTTACCTGATCTCCACCAAAGCATTTACATACATTCACACAATCGCATGAATTCCGTCTCAACACTTCTGTAAATAATAGTTCTTCAAGTGATCAGTGTTCATAAGCAGATGACGCTCAAAGCAGCGTAGGGTTTCTGAGTCGGTATGTCAGTTACGTTGGACCACGAAAGTCCATAAAGTCTTCTATTCGTATATCTCAGTAAATAAGATAGTAAACAACGTAAATGTTTCTCTGGTCTATACGATATCATTAAAGAATTATTTATTAAGCAATTTCTTATTTACCTTATCCTTCAACGTGTTTGCCATCGTTGAGAGTACACATTTGCAGTCTTTTCACAAATTGGATTTTTGCATTTTTTATTGTTATTATAAATCCAATAGTAAACTGCGATAATTAAAATCCATTAATAATTATTGTCCGAAATCAGTTATATCTTTAAATGTTTTGGGCCGTATCAACGTCCTCCCTAAATATTTGGGCAAAATTTCAATCGGTCCAGCACCAGAAAATAATACACACAATACGAAGCGACAAGACGTTCAACTGCAGCTAATGTTTGCCTAATTGTAAGTGGAATAATTTGACATAGTAGGTCGATGAATTGGGCTCTATACTCCCTACAATATTATATGTAGGAAAATATAAGATGCCATTTAAAAAAATTGTCTTGGCTATGAATTTCCCTCACTAATTCACCTACAAAAATTATCTATACTGCATAATGTGCCCCCTCAAGTCAAACAACTATTGCAAAAACATTTTTTTGATAGCTCCAACCCTTTACGGAATATATTTACAATACACAATAGCTGTAATTTCAATTTACAAGCTTCTACATATAAACTATGTAAATTTCACTATAACGTTTACCTTTAAGATGCGTCATCAATTAATTGTTAAGGAATAGTTCAAAAGAGTATAAGTATTAATATATCTATAGTTAACATTAACATGGGATAGTATATAAGTGTAAATATCTTCGCTTTTAGGTCTAATATTTTAATGAACTTTATCTTAAATTGCGTGTTAAACCCTAATGAACAAGAAGATGTAATTGCTTAATAGTTTACAATTACTCGTTTCCACAATATTTGTTAAATAAATATTTGAATGGTTCCACCTAGTTAACTTAGTGCATTAGTACCGGCATCTGTAAAGAAGTGCTTAAAACTACTCGCGCCTCTGTCTAACCTACACGCGACTAAGTGTAGATATGGCAGAGGTACGCGTGTGTAGTAGGTAAGGCACACGTGTGCAGTAGGTAAGGCACGGGTACGAGTAGTTTCAAGCACTTCTTTATAGATGGCCGTACTAAAGACTTGAGTGTAGATAAGGCAGGAACACGAATAGCTTCAAGCTCTTCTTTACAGATGGAAGATTTATAAGTATCAACTTATTTATATTCACTGTATTTCCTATATTACACAATTCTTAGTTTAAAATTGATGCAACATGTACTGCGAATAGATTTAAAGGAATAGTTTGATAAGTATTAGCATCGACGAGATTCTAATACTTAATTATATAGTATTATTTATACATTACAACATGTCGTCGGTGGTATTAGCTTACAAGTCGAAATTGAAATGTTTTCGTAACTTGTATCTTCATTAAATATATTTAATTTATATAAATATATGAAATTATAATTTCAATATGTTCTTACTGAAAAAAATTCCTCTGCCCTGTTTATTTTCACCTGCATGCAATTAAAACAAGTACAAAGAAGTGTTTATCATTCCTTTAGTAGTTCGTATATTGTTCAATGGGGATTTTACAGGTGTACATTAATGGGAACAACATCTACATATGTGTGACTCTTCGTTAATATATACGGAGTTTGTGTTCGTCACGCTACAAACTGTTTAATATGTGTTCGATATAATTTGAACCGTCTATTAATAATTGGTAGACTTCGCTCCTATACATACGGTAGATAGATATACAAAAACATCGTATCGTACAAAATAGTAGCAGTAGTATCACCACCAGTTTCGTCCCCTTGGGTTCTTCTCACATGCATGGTACACCTCTCGTTGTTCATCCGTATTTCCAATTTCTCACTTTTTTGTCTGCACCAGACCTTATAAAAATACGATCTTCTAACCCTCTACATGGCCACCGTCTATCGCCCCTTTTCTTCCCCTTTCATTTCATTCCTGAATTTCTGGAAGACTTTCTAAGAGGTTCGACTAAGAAATTGAGGGATGGAACAGGAACTAAACAATCGTATTTATTCAATCCTGCTTCCTTTTTATTACCATATTTCGTATCTATATATTTCCCAATGATTCTTATTTCAACCTAAAGAATTATCTGCGAAGTCTACGATATTACTGAGGTGCAAATAAGTGTGCTGCACTGTCAGGAATATTGGCGACTAACGATATTAATAAATAGTGCAATCTCTGAATTCAGTAACCAAAAAAGTTAATGTTGTTAATCTAAAGTTAACGAGTCGGAATAAAATGAAGGTAAATGCTTAGTACCTATTCGAAATGAGATAGAAAAATTTGGCCTTTGAAATATCTTGCGAAACAATGGATTCCACATGACAAAATGGTTACGAATACTTAGAATAAAATAAAAACTATTTTACAATACAAAATTATCCTACACTTTTCATACTCAAGTTAATAGAAGTTACTCGAGAGATAATCCCGTCGCCTACAATCGTTCCACCAGTCGCCAGATAAAGGGTTACAACATTTTTTGTCTTCGAAACGAGGTCAGCATCAATATGTCTCGATCGAGTATGGAAAATACTAGTTCGACACCATCCAGTTCTCGTTTACCCGCTGCTAAGCGAAACATTGCGGCGTTCGTGGAAAAGTTCGATGCTCTTGATCTCGATTTCTTATGGTCGTTTCGTCGTTAACGTATACCATACGTAGAGATCGCTCGAAAGGAGGAAATAATTGGAAAATCGCGGGAGGATCAGCCTGTATCACATGCTTCTTTATTCTGCATACAAAAAAGGAAAGAAATTAAATTAAAAATAAAATGTGCCATTCGATAACGAACTACTTATATCGTTTCCACTCTCGTTTCTACGCTTTTCAATCTTTTCATTTTCTCATAATCTGTATCCTCCTCATTTGTGCATATTCATTTTCCCGCGAGTCGTCGTTAGGGAACGAAGAACGGATACATCGACGAGGTGAAAAGAGGTAAATAACGTATGAATTGCACATTTCTGCAAGAAAAAAGCAAACAGAAGTGAGAAGAGATGTAGGCTAGTTGGCGCACGAAACGAAAAGCACTTGGGAATGTTGTACTATGATCCATGATTTTTTTTATTAAACAAATTAAATACAAAAGGTTGCGTTTTTTCCCTGTTTCTCTTGTTGTTCGTGCCGACCACGATTCGCAGTAGCTCCATTCTCGAGATAATATAAATAATTAAAAACAACACAAGAGAACGGGAAGGGATGGGGCATTAAATAAAGAATAAAAGAAGTCATCAAGGGGCACGGAGGGGAGGGCAGAGCTCGTGGAAGAATAATGTTTTCAAGGCTTGTCTACATATTCTGATTCTTTCTCTTCTCCCTTTTACGCATAAACATCCTCGCATGCTCGCATTACGCAGACACTAACGACAAGGTGGATCGTTTCGTTTAAAATTAAGGGAAGAAAAATGGTTCGAGCTTCAGCAATTCAAGACTGATCGCCTTTCCTATATATATATTCCTATGTATATAGTTTACTTGGACATGAACGATTCCGTTTACTTCCGAGGATTTTTCGTTCACTTCGCCACCAATACGAGCTTCGATTTCTTTTGTCTTCGTAACAGCGCACATTCAACGAAATTACATCCACAAATTCATTCTTTTCGAATTCCCGTTAACTTAACTAACTTCCTATGTAAAATGAACTATTAATTAATTGTTCAATCACCAAGCGCGGATAAATTCTCAAAAGGTACGGAATCGCGACGCAGCGTCAAATGCTTCCTGGAATGGACCGTACAATGCTCTTGAACCGCCATAGATTTACCAAAAATAAAACGAAAGTACAGGAGGGACAAAAATTATGAACCGGAAGATATTTGAAAAAGAAAAAAAGGAAGATTGTGATCGTCCGTCTTTGCAAATGCTTGGATAAAACGAAGGTAATAAAGTAAAAGGGAAACGGAAATAGCATCGTTTTCCTGCCTGCTCCATTCATATCGTCCTTCTACGCTCGACTGACGAAGATCCCTGTGATCGATATCTATATACGCTGCTGGACACAACGCTCGCCATTATCAAACACTTCCATCGAGAACGTTCCATTAATAATAATATTTAAAAGTCATTAAAGGATATGTACAAAGAGATATTAATATGAATATGCAGTAAATGTCGCCGCCGCTGCCGTTGGATTCGTGCGAAATCGAGCGATCGACGCGGTTCGATCGTTCAGACGTATCGCGTTATCTCGATCCTTCGACGTGAATCGAGAATATTTTTTTCTTTTTTCTTTTTTTTTTGGAGAATCAGCACGGTGTTCAACGATCTATTCTATACAACGGTCCTTGTCATTTGTCATAATAATATATGGAATTAATATTAACATTTGATAGCGATCTGTCGCGTTTGGATTAGCATCTGTGTCGGACATTATGACAACGTGGAATGTTAATATAAAATGTGTTGTTAATGTCATGAATGTACGAAAAGTTTGGTGAATTCATTCCAAGAATTTCGAAACTCTTATTGGAAAAGTTAGAGGAATAAAAGCGGAAGCACCGTGTTAATCCTCGAGACTGCTGTTCGCTTTCCGCGCACGTTTTTCTTTTTTTTGGGGAGCAGACCGTCGCGAAAGGAGATACTTTCGAAATTAGGCCCTTCTCTCTAATCTGATTCGTGTAAAATATAAAAATGATAATAATCATTCGTCGACAAAATATTAGACACTCTTGTAAGTATAAATGAGTATGGAACGTGTTCAGTAAATTCTATTAAAATTTAAAAAAAGGAAGGAAGTACAAGATAAGTGGTATGAGCTTGTCGGCGAAGGACGTGATTTTTCACCTTTCTGTTACCTATTTGTTTGGGGGGCCTTATTTCGTTTGTCCTCCTTTCCGGACAGAGGATCAAAAGAGGCGGTTCTGCTTCCTTTTCTCTCTCTCGTTTCAATACGCTCTTCTCGCACGGCGCGGATTATACATATAGATATATTTATATATATTTATAATATATATATATATAGATTTTTTTTATATAAAACTAAAAGTACCGTGATACTGATAAAATTTCGGAAAATATTAGTTATCGACGAAATGCGCTTCGGTGCTCCGTAATATTTTAGCCCTCGATAACGATAGATCGAATTCGAGAAGGTCGCGAAATATAAGTTACAGCAGATTTAAAATTCGTTTTCGATTGATAATTAATTACCTCGGTAAAAATAACTTGAGCATACGCGCGATGCAAATCGGTTACTATATCCTCTCAATGTCCTTCCTGAAACGCTTAATACCTTGGTTGTTATTATTTTCTTTTTCTCCCTACCATTCGTCCCAACTCGTTTCATTCTCACCGTCGCCATTCACACTAATCCCGTACAATTTTTCGACTCTAATTTTTTTTTTCTCTTCCTCGTTCGTACGTCCCCCATTATGGGCATGTACGCACATGATAGTTGATAATAATAATAATAACTAGACGCTGGAACAACGCTACGAGCGCTATAACAAAGCTTGCTCGCGCAACCGCGGATAAACGCTCTAAAAAAAAAAAAAAGAAGAAGTTGAAAAGCCCAGGAACGTTGCAGCACACCATTTCGCGATAGAAACTCACCGCTCGCTTTTCTCGTTAGTCTCCCGAAAAATACTTTGTACTTGTGATCGCGTCAACGGTAAAACTCCATACACACACAATCGAAGCCGTAAAATCGGGTCTCCCCTAAACGTCGTCGATCCGGCGCTTTAGCATCTGCTAATATGTTTACGCGCGAATCAAACGTTCACGCGTTACTCAGTAGTCGATTGAAAATTACTTCAATTATTACAGTTATTACTGTCGTTGAACGTCGTGTTATCAATTATCTTCTTTAAAACCAATAGAAGAAACGAAAGGCTAATAAAAGAAAAAATCAGCGAACTGATACAAAAAAAAACCAAAAGATACGTGGAAAAGCTTGACAAGAATTATGATAAAAAAAATTCTGGACAACATCGCTCATAAAGAAAACTTCGCGGACAGAATAATCGGCGTGGTATCTGTGTATGTGTTATCCGGTTCGTTTTTGCACGCTGAATCTTCTAAACTCTCGTCCTCACTCACACACCTCGCGTATATACGTAACGCAGACATACATCACTCAATCTCCTCAATTACAGGCTACATTAAACGCTACACGCTATTTACACAAAAAGAAAAACGGAAAAAAAAAATGGGGGAAAAGAAACGTATACTTAAGCTAGTCTGGGCGTTCGGGGGTTAGCCTAAAAAGTAAATATAATACAGGACACGCTGTCATTCGTTCTCCCTGCGACGATTACGCGGTATATATAACATCTTTGGACTCGATTTATTACACATTTATAGAGAATTATTACTTATGACCGTAACTTCTCGCGCCTAGTCTCTCTTTCTCTCTCTGAGTAGCCGCTACGTGAAACTCGACGTGGCACCTCCGTATCGGACAATCTCGTCTCCTTAACGGACCGATACGAATGTATTCTGTGTCGTTTATCGTTTCTCTTCTTTCCTCCTCGTTGCTCATCTTCTATTAATATCTCTGTTCTTGTGAATCTTTAATCTTTGTGTGTATCATTTTCTTTCTTCTGTTGTTTACTTATTCTTTCAATCGGTGCATTCGTAGTATCTTAACGGGCGTAGCTCTTGAGATTCTAAATGTGTCTCCTCTGTTTCGTTTTTTTATTATATTCTGGAAGACGAGCGCTCTTTTTCTTTCCTCTTCGCCGAAACGCGTTCCCCTTCGAAGTGGTTTACCGAACGTATGCGACAATCGAGACCTCGAAACCTCGGCGTCGAAAGCACTGTGCGTTTCTCGATCATTTTTGTTTCCTTGCTTTCCATTGTGCACCATGCTCTGTTCGTCCTTCGATTACTACCTTTTATAATTATTCCGAGGATCGCATTAAGGTGTACGATTCGTCAATGGTTCCCCTTCTTCGTTTCCTACGTGAATCCTCTAAAACGTGGCAGGACGACGAAACTGATCCTCTTCGCCGCGCGGAAAGAAGCAAACTGCCGTGGAAATGAAGCATAATTTTGTTGGCGATCTGGAAATCCTTGCAGCACGTCCTGGATCACCTTAAACCGCCGATACTTGAGCGTCCTCGTCGTCTGAAAAATCATTCGAGACAAAATATTTTATTTAACGTTCGTTCGCCCCTGTTCTATTCTTCGTTAAGTAGTATGCCACGATGACTTGTCTACCTTGGCCGAATATTTATGTTTTTTGGCACTGGTAACCTAAGCGTTTGGATTTTTATCATGTATCATTGGAAACTTCGATCAGATATCGGTTTTGAAATTGTAATTTTTCAGTATTGAATATCTGCTCTTCTAAAGAGTGCATCGATACGATTGCTATGAATTCTAGCAGCTAAGAGATTAAGTCTAATATGCTTGTTACTTCTAAGATGCATCGATGTAGGTATACAAAAAAAAAATGTTAAAAAATAAATGTTTCTATCCACCTACGTGACGAAATCTACCTCACAAGCGTTAACGATAAAACCATTCTATAAAATAACAACTACTGATGCATACTTACAGCCTTCGCGCAGAAACAACAGTTTCAATAGCAGCTAGCGTAACACAATAAAAAAGAAGCAACAATTCAACATACGTTCAATTTAATCCAATAAAAAAAAAACAAAAAAAAAACAGAAATAAGCAAGATCACATTCGCCAAAGTAGACTGAAATCTCATCGATCAAAGAACAGAGGAGGAAAAGTCTGCATAAATATCGTAGAATTCCACAGAGGAACCGGCTGCAAAATGTATCGTACTTTATGTATTCAGAAAAATCAGCACGAAACAGAGGAGAATCGTGGTGTGACGTGACGTGCAAGTAAAAATGAACTCAAGCAAGCTTGGCATGCCTTCGCATAAAACGGGAACACGAAACTATACAATATGCAAGGATGATCAGCTTGCGGCAAGCCTTCAATAATAAATATACGACTTATCGATACAAAAATAATAATAACTAACAAAAGTCGGGCTGCAATGAATTTTTGTCTGGGTAAAATGCGTATTTATTATGAAGGGATGCGGTGAACGCGCCGAATGTTGCTTAGCGCGAGAATAAAATGAAAGAAAAATAGAAGAACGTAAAAAGAGAAGAGTAAATACTGAGAGAAAAATATGAAACAGAGAACCACGAGGATAAGTTATGCACACAGAGAACGCGTGGTTACACAGGCACTTTGCATTGGAAATGTACAAGTGAGAAAATAATGTGGATATATGTCGTTATTTACAGTTCGATCGTTGTGGAAAGAAACAGATACGAAACATGTACATACATCGAGTAACAAACAGCGACGATTCCATATAGAAGAATCGTTCATCGATTTGATGTGTGTCCATACATACACTGCACTCGATCGATAGGTCGCTTAAAGGTAGCTAGAGAGATCGGTGTGTAATGTGAATAATAATTGCCATAGATCATCCATTGGAGGGAAAGATGATTCGACAACGTGTGACGTTGAATAACGTATCACGGTAATGCGCTCGAAGTAGAGCTTCCCCCGTTACTATTCGAGTGTTCGTGAATTGAAGAAGTAATTGTAATCCGGCTCGTCGTGACACGGTTTCACGAAATTCGCCGATCGTAACGGCGAAAAATGTTATACTGACGATGGTGTTGGATGGTCATTTAAAAATGGCAAATAATTCTTTCTTTCATGTTGGGCACACTTAAAGTTTTTCAGACATGGTACACTTTTGATGGCAATTTTGTTTCGTGATCATAGTATTTTTGTATGGCGCGAACTCGAGTGTGAAATAAATGCCAGTAATATGAATGGATAAGTGATTAAGATTTTCGTAATGATTTTAATAGAATATTAAAAGAAGGGGCTAATGAAAAAATATTGAAATTGAAAGAAATTGGATCAGAAAGGTATTTTCTGTGCAAGTTTAAACTTAACTTTAGTTAAACAAAAGCCTACAAACTTAATAAAAAAATTTGTTTTGGAAACAAATTATTTAATATTGCCTCCAATATAAATAAATATGATTAATTATAAATTTTGGTAAGCAATACCAATATATCTCATGTACATGTCTGAAAATATGAATCATGAAGGCATACAAGAAATCCACCAATATTGTTCGACAGATAGGACAATAATAAAAAAATCGAAGATTGCAATTAACATTTTTCTCCGTGCATTATCGATAATCGATGATGGGATTGATATAATAATGGCCAACATAAAATTAGCTGAAATCATTGCTATTTTCAACACTTCAAACGGTATTAAGGTTCGAGCCGTTGATATTAATAATTCATTTCGATGCTATCAGTGCGTCTGACAATAAAATGCATATACCATTTCTCATCAACAATATATTGTAAATGAAAAACTACCTTATTAATTTAAAACTTGTAAGTCGGTTAAGCAAGTGCATTAAAAATAATCTCCCCTTGTAAAGAAGAAGACAATTCTGATTTCTATAAAAAGACTTTTATAGAAACTTCCATTCAAACAATTTTTCTCTATCGTGTCCCGAACAAACTATGATTCAGACTATTAGACTCTGGTACCCACAATAAACAATAAAACTGTATAGCTAAAAATCCTACGCATATCTCTGCCCCAATAATATCAACCACACACTTCATTTTGCATCGTCACACATCTAATAGCTTTCTACCAACTGCGAACATCGACCAGTTGTTCTTCCTCCTTCACAATTACATTTGGGACCGTCCCTGGTCAACCGTGTGTTCATACCTGACTACTTGTCAGGCACGGAGCAATTCAACCCCCATGTATCATTCCCATCAGCGTCGATAGCGGTAGGGTACGCAAACCTCTGGGGCCATAAATTCGTAAAAGTATAGAAATGTAAAATATGTCTAGAAAAAACGTGGGTAGGTAGAGTAAATTGTATTGTAGGTAGCGATTGTGTTTGCTTTTGTACCATCTTCATGGTCGTTCCTGTAGGTAACACCCTCGTGGCTGTGAGCACGACCGAGCCTATGCAACCTTGCCATCTGCGCTGCAACTTTGTACGCAGGCGGCTGACGGCACTGTGCACTACCGATTCCTGGACGCATCGTCGTCATCGACGTCATCGTAGACATAATCGTTGTGCCAGCTCCTGGGGGTGGAAGGGCCACCGGTACTCCAAGACCCACGCCTATTCCTAATCCCGTAGTACCTGAAAACCCTCGACTCTCTTTCTCTCGATCTCTCACACTCTATTCTCCTGCTCCTCAACAACTGTTCTTCCCTTATCCTCCGCCACGTAATTCACCACCATTTTCGTGTCTGAACGAGCACGAATCGTACTGGGGGACGAATGTACACGGAAAATGAACATTCTTTTGCAGAGATCTTGTTAATGACATCTGAGTTGCAAATTATTATACGTTTCGATGTGCGCTTCGCAATTGCTACGCGATCACATCACTTGAAATCAATGCAACGGCAAATTATTTCATTAAAGAAGCAGTATTGTGCGACCGTTGATGATTATTCTTTGCCAAATACGCAACTGTACGAGTATTATTCATAGCTCGTGTAATAATGAGATTCATCGTACTCGTTCAAACCGCACGTTCCAGATAGACGAACGAGTTCAGAAGGAAACTGTATGCGCAATACACTCCTTACACGCCGGTAGATTAACCCAAGAAACCGGAAAGCGAAGGAAAAAAAAGGTACCAATTAATATACACCCCGAAAGGAAGCACCGGTTCGCCGTTAACCCCGAGGAAACGCGGTACAGTGAAAACGGTCACACACGATCGATGCAACGCACACTTTTATATACACACGCACGACCTACGCACACGTGTAGAGCAAGCAACGATACTCACGTGACTGTTAGCGTGCACACGCCAACCCTTTGAGCAAGCGATTAATACAGATTAAGCCGATGCATCGCTGTACACATCAATGAATCCCTGGAGTTCGTAACGTTGCTTCCGGTCGGCACAGGTTATCATTAACAGTAGCGTGTAATCATACTCGTCGACTGTGCCAGAGATCAGTGCAATTCAAAACATTTCTTTTCCGATCTGTCGCTTCGAAAATTCTACAGGCCCACCACCCGAACAATATTATTGTACATTCGACAACTGTACCATGCATAGCTGAGCTAATATTAATGTTTCCGGAAGCAACGTGAACGCGTGATAAGGTGTTCAACAGTTCTACCAGAAATAGTTCAGACCAGGCGAAGGAGAGAAACTCAAGACAGGCAAGACAATCCGCGGACTCACCTTGAGGATTTTGGGGTTGGTGATGGTGATGATCGTAATAATGTTGGTGGTGGTGATGGTGGTGGTGATGATGATTGTGGTTTTGAGTCTGGTTGTGGTTGGCAGGAAGCGGAGGTAACACTGCTACCGCGTGAGGGAACGGAGGTGCGCCACCTCTCATAACAGACCCTGCACCACACACAGGCCACATACGAAATGTTTTTCTTTACAAAATGTACAATGTCGCACGTTCTCCTATTCCTTTTTATTTCTCTTTTTTATGAATATGTATATATAAAGAGCGAGGAATGAATTGAGTGAAAATTCTCTATCACGCATTTGTACGATTTATCGTGAACGTTTGAAGAAAAAAAAAAAATTGGGAGGAAATTTGAGGTTACGTTCTATACCAGAAGGAAGATTCGTAGAGCGAGTGCCGTGTGTGTAAAGATCGCGAAAAATTAGGTCGATGTGTCGTACGTAAATATTTCTGTATGCGTGTTGTATGCGTGATGAGTAACCCCTGCGCAAAGAAGCGAGTCTCTGTGAAAAAAGCTTCAAGCGATAAAATGTACTGAAAGCGTTCGAAACTCCCGCGGAGATAGAAGCGGCTATAAAGCACGTTTACCTGCGTTATCGGTTGCAACGCACGGTTAGACGATAAATAAAGTACCGGGGTGGATGTTAAAATACGAATGTATGGTATCTAGATGTATATGTATACGCGGTATTGCAGCCCAAGTTCCACGGAGGTCTTTTTCCTCGCTACAATTGATGAAACCGAATGAAGACTGAGTGGCCATGGGACATACGTTTTCTATTCAACGTGAGAATCTAATCGTGATCCGACATTCAAAGGAACGACTCGTGGGAGCAAACGAGCCACAATTGTGTGAAACTGTAATGAGAGAACGTTCCCGTTTTACTTTTGGTACTTGACGAAAGAGACAGGCTGGACGAAAAGTGAATCGAGGAAGCAAACGTAACAGTTATTCGAGGAATACTAATAGAGCGATTAGGAAACGTATACGACAAATATCACACGTTATCAAAACGAATCATTCCCGTTTACTAGCTACCAATAAAAATATATAACGGTACGTCACACACTACAAGGATGAAAAAAAATATATATACGGATTTTACTGTACGATCACTTTTATCGGTGAAAAAAACAAAGGGGCAAACAGAGACTCATTTAACACCCAACCGTACCACGGAAACGAACTTTCACGCAGTTACTGTGCCAATCAACGACATATACACGTTATACACGTGCCGTCAAAGCTGACGACACTTTAATGATTTCAAATAAAAAATAAAAAAAAAAAAAATAAAAATTTTTTTAAAAAGGCACAATATTAACAACAACAATAAGAAATGAAAATGGCAACTTCATCTCGTTGGGCCACTCCAGATTCTTTCTTTGGATCTACCTTCTAGTCTACGATCTACGGAGCGGGCAAAAAAATAAGGGGCAGAAGAGAGGTAATGAGCACGAGCTTGTGGAGTTGTTTGATTGTTTGCGCTCTTTTGATTCAAGTTTACGTACCTTGCATGGCGGAGTGCCGTCTTTGAGGTGGCGGTGGACTACCACCAGCTTCCACGCTGCTTCCACTGTGGCTGTCCAGCTGTGTACTGTGACCACTGTCACTGCTCGTCACCGAACCTACGCACACGTCCCCAAGACACTTCTATCACTACACATTCTATCCCATTGCTCGCCCTGACGCGCCCGCTAACTGCTAATTATCTAATAAAGATTAGTCGCGTGTCTCAGACTCTTGTTAACCGTACCATTCTTCCTTTCACTCTTACACACTTTCTCGTTCCCTCTCAATTATTTGAAAGGTAACAGCCAGCAATCGTCAATGACGCCTACGTATATCGTCGACATTGGTCGCGATTAAAAGTCTCGCTCGCACAGCAATTTGTATTTCGATGCACGCCTACGCCGGAGATCGTCCTTCTGTAAACGACTATCGGCTACTTCTAGATAATAGATGTAGTAGAAATTGGAGTATCGCATCGCTGTCAGTGGACACAGCAATCGATAACGGAAATCTGTGTGTCCTACGGTTAAATTGCAGCTTGATTCGAACTGAAGGAATTGCTCAGATAGCTTTGTAATTAATATAGTTGAAACTACTATTCTAATTAGAAGTCGTTCGAAGGGGTGAATTAAAGAAAACGAATAAACTACATTAAAGTATTGAGAGATTGAATCGTTGAAGGATATGATCGACGCGTCCGTATGTCCCATGGTGAGTGATCTAAATTGAAGCTAAACGTGCTTCGCCCTGGGATCATAATATCGTGGTGTGTAAAACACGGAACGATAATATTGATCGAATAGAAGCGCGAGCTACGGTAATCGGCGTACAAGATGCGTGTAAAAATGGATAAGCTAAATATAAACATGGAACATTTATGAATTGCGTAAACGGCTGTGCAGCGTGCATTATAAAATGAAGATAGATTTCGTTGATTTTGCGAGACCTGACCAGTGTATACGGTCACGAGCAATGAAAAGGTGCAATTTGATGGTTACTTCGCGAGATGTGTCTGCTGTTTCCGTACGTGGGTACGTGTGTGTGTGTGTGTGTCGCAATAAAACAACGTTGAAAATAAAAATGAAAAGAAGCACCTTGTGTTTAATCGTCTAATGCTAGCAATATGTATAGAGAGACACAGAGAATAAATGTCAACATCGTAAAAAGTATTTACGTTTACATGTGCATGTATGTATGTGTGTATGTCAAGTGTATATGTATACAGAACTGTTAATTGACAGCATCTCGCATCGAACCACTTTACGGATCGAAATTGATAAACTTACCACTGGTCAACGTTTTTCTTAACGGCTGAAGATTGCTCAGGCTGGTTACGCTACTACTTTCAGCGCTGAGATCGACAGGTGGTGGTAAACTGGAAGGAGTATCACTATGGGATCGCTCATGCATAGGAACTCGGCTACCGGATCCTACTCTCCTAGGTGCACCGGGACTAGGCTCCAGTCCACTGGAATGTAACGCCAATCCCGGCACTGGAAGCGGCGGCGGACAGTGTTTAGGTTGGTAGGGACGAGTTTTATGGGGATCGGAGAGCGCCAACATTTTTCGTACTGCTTGCGGCGATGCGGCTCCGAATTTTGTACCTGAAATTGCAGAGTCATTCATATTTCATAATAACTTTCTAAAGGCACGAAATATTTCTATGGGATTGAAAGTGAAATTAAATCGATAATCGTACCTTGAATACTCTTTCTACCTTCACTGGTACTGCTTGCACTGCTCGTCGTCGATAGAGTTGGAGATGGATGCCTTCTTCCCCTGCTCGTACTAAGAGGAACAGCTGCGGCCATTGCAACAGCTCCCGCATGAGGTTCACATTCCACGGACAGAGAGTGCAACCGCTCCTCGTCCGTTATCACTTTCATGTTGGCAAGGTATGCTTTCACTCTTCGTACCATCTGTGCCTCCTCGAACATCTTCTTCGGATTCGGTGCAGCGGTGGACTTCTTCCGCCTTTTCACTGTTGCCGTTTGTCCTCCTGGACATTGTAACACTGTTAGTAAAAACAAATCATCACATGTTTGACTCTGTTTCTAAAACATCCGAGATACAGTACCTTGATTGCCGGTAGTCATTTGATTTAACGCGACCATGGCCGAACTGGGCGGTTGTCCGCCTCTTTCCAGCATTATCGATAAATCATAGGGAGAGGAACACATATTTGTCAACGTTCTCACTTCTTTTGCAATCATTCGTAACTTTTCGAAATTCACTAAGCTCTCCACTCTAGAATCGTTGCCAAGGTGTATGAACGTCAAATCTTTCTTTACTACAGGATAAAATGGAATCTGGAGAAAAGGAATGTGATTAATATGGTTTCATTAAGTAACGAACGAAATAATAAGTGTGAGATCCAGGTACATCGCTAATAACTTACTATTGGTGGTTGCGTTTGTTCATTTGCTACCAATTGCCGATATTTGCTCATGTTACGGCTGGGATCCATCAGTTCTTGCAAGTCGCTGAAGAGCCTCTGATATTTGCTTGGCAATTTCTCCCAAGAAGCTCGCAATCTCGAGACAGCTCCGTGACCCAAGCCAGATACAATCGCAAACATGGAATTGAAGTTCTTACACTCCTTGCATTGCCCTGTTCGAAGTAAACGAAAGCTGTATTAAAAAATTCCTGCATCGAGGAATATGCTACTAAGTGAAGATTAGAAAACTCACGGGCTATTTTGATAAATTGTTTTATTATTTTACTACGTCGAACAAGATTGTGCTCAGAACAAACTTCTGTCACAACCCAAAACATCTCTCTGTTGACTAGCTCTGCGAATTGCCTAAGCATAGGTACCCCATATCTACTCTTCAATTCGAATAAATCATCCACGTATTCCGTAGACTCGATTTGTCTAATAATAGTAAACATTAAAATCAGTATTCCCTTCTTGTACAAAGTAAGATGTAAAACGGAACAAGGAAATTTGACAATTCACCTGAATATACTGAAATCTTGTAATGTTAGTTGAATCGCAACTTCAACAGCATTCAGTTGTAAGAAGTGAACCTGAGATTCGCGAATGAGTTCTGGTGCTTGTTCGTCTGCAACGAGCGTCTCCGAAATACCGTTCGTTTTCAAATAATATCGTGAACTCAAACCAATTCGTTCGGCGAGATTTTGCAACTGATCAGGTAACCTGCGTTGCTTAATCATACCTCCTTCTCCAACGCTCACCTCGGCTAAAGAGAAGTTCGAACTGCTCTCAGTTATACCAAATTCTTGAAGAGCAAGCATTACCACCTAAAACGATAATAAGGATATAGGAAAGAAATCCAAATAAATATGCACATTGTTACAAAAAATTACATATAGTTTTACCTCGTGCGCTGTTGTCTCTTTATGAATAAGAAGATATTTACAAGTTTGATCGGCTTTATAAACTTTCAGGACGTGTTCCGGATAGTCAGGCGCTCTTAAATCATCGTAACAATATAACGACGTAAGGTCAGGGTTACTTTTAGAGTGATAAAGATTAGTAGTGGTTTGGGCAAGTCCACCTGTTCCCGGTGGTGTATGGGGAGGTGCAAGAGAATCATCTACATGTACACCATCGCTGTAAAACAGAGAACTTTATTTTTAAATCAATTTCATCTAGGAAATAAATGTGCACGTGAATATTATGCTTACTTAATAGTATTCTTTGGCAGTATATTCATTTTCATGAGGGCTTTCTGTAATCGCCTTTTCGGTCCAAGCGTCATGAATCCCTTATGTTCCTTTTTAACATCTTTACACGGAGATACATTAGAGTCAGGAATTAACAGTGGAACACCACCCACTAAAGGATTCAATGCATTTACTGGTGCTATGGGATCCACGTGAGTGGACAACCTTGCACGTGGATCTGTCTGTAATTTTGAAATCTCGGGTTTGTTCGCCCTTCCCCGCGGCCTTGGTGAATCGTCTGGCATCTGAAGCATTTCTTTAAACGCTACAACAGTAATTCATTGCTCGCATAAAACGAAAAATAACGTACGAATTATTATTTCTAGAAAATAGCACATACCAAGTAAATTCGATTTAACAGTTATACTGAGATGAGTGGAGCCCCTTAAAATTTCAAGAGCCCTGGCATGACTCACGTGTTCAAAGCTCTGTCCATTTACTTCTAAAATCTGATCACCACGTTTCAAGCCAACATCTTCAGCCTTTGACTTTTTATCAACTTTTGAAATAAATATACCGAACCCCCTTTCGTATCCCCCTAAAATACTAAAATGCAGGACCTCGTCCCTCGTGGGCCTTGCTAACGTAACATTCCGCGTTCTCGCTTTTGCTGCACATGCAATATTTAATAACCTGAAATGTGTGAAAAGATATTTAATCATATATGAATACTTGAGAAGTTTATAAAGCTGAGACAGTACAGAGCGTAAATTGATATATACCTTTGTTGCCCTTGCATTTTCTCCCTCTCCAATCCAGCTTCGAACGCTTCTAAAAATTCCATCATCGCTGGATCCGTCTCAAAGTCCGTAAAATGATTGTTTACCCAAAGAAGTACAACACGGGCAACCCGATCTCTCACTTGTGCTTGATCAAACCATTCTAACAATTGACTCGCAACTAATAAAGGACTATCGATAAACGTTCGATGGGTTAATAAGAAATCTTCTATATAAGTGGGATCGGTAATACTGTTTTCTTCAATAAGTTGTAACATTAAACGTTCCGGAGTTCCGCGAATAACCACGTGACCTCTGCGTGCTCCACCATCCAATGCACCCCTCAATTCCGTTACTAGAATTACTCTACCATTTTCTTCGTGCCGCCTCGTATTTTCTTCACCTTGATGTTGAATTCTGAAGTAATCTGCCTGGGTGACGCATACGAATTGGCAGTCGTCGCATCTAAGCATAAGGTAAATTCGCTTAGCACAATGTATCTCCCTGGATCGATGAACCTTAATAAATACAAAGAATTGAACATAAAACTCACTTCGTCCTCATCACACCTCTATGTAAAAGTCTTTCCATAGTTGGCAAGATTCCAAAACTATCACCAAGGTGCAACTGCTCAATTTCTCCATTGCTATGTTCAATTTCCACAGCACCGTTGATAAGCACACTCCAGCTGTCCAATTCTTCTCCGTCGTTTAACACTATCATACCAGCACGCTCCACCACAGCAAACACCATCACAGCGCACAGCGCTCTTCTTACAGCCAATGTCATGTTTGTGAAGGCCTTTAATTGCTGCGTGAATTCTAGAAGCGTTTCTATATCATCTTCTGTTCTGTCCATTGGATCTTTCTCTAAACATTCTCTGACTGGATCACGGACTGTCAAGCTCTGTAAACAAGAAGCAATTCTCATTAGTTTACCAATTCTCATTTCCGAAATTACGTGCGGGTGTTTTGTGAAAGAAAACAAAAACAACTTACATCCATGCTCTCCGCAAGATCTTCCTCTTCATCGCTATCCACAATGGATTCAACAAGCCCCGAAAGATCAACATCGTCTGCATCTGCATCTAATGAGCCTTGCACCGACGTCATGGTGTCTGAACCACTGTATGCCGAACTTGTATCACTCGAATGACTGCTCCTATTGGACTTTTGGTACAGCTCTGGCCTGCCAGTCAGGCCTTGTGAGAACTATACAAAAACAAGAAGAAGAACCGTCGATTAGTTACTTGTTTTATCAGGGTCAGTATTTCACCCTACATATTTAAAAAGACAACAAGTTCCTTCAATAAGTGTTTATAATGTAAATGTTTAAAGCCTGCATCGATTGATTATTAAACATGATGCGCATTGTACTACACTTGCATTAATCGAGGATGATCAACATTCGTCCTGCTATTGCTACACTCGCAAAAATGCAAACCAAGGTGTTTACATTAATGTTCATGGCAGACGATCTTAATACAAAGCAACGCATTCTTCATCGCGATGTATCGATGTAATCGTGATTGTAAACAATAACACGGTGCAGTCCAAGAGAAATTTATCAATGCAACCGTGCGATTTATTTCTTGTCTTTTTCACACCTACGAGAACGACGTGCAGCGATCTATCATCCATGTATCGACATCGATCTGTCAATCGACAGGAAGGGGCTGCAAAGAACAGGATCAAGAAGCATGTAGGACAAAAACATAGGTTCTACGAGCGATGGCTCGTTTGCGGAATAGTACCAGGAATGGGCGTGATGGGGACAGGCTCTTACTGGTAAGCTAGGTTAGGTTGCCAGACATGACATCACGCACGCAACATCGAGCGACTATAGAGAACCACGTACAGCGAGAAAGAGATAGGAATAGTAGGCACGTATGTCTAAACAAAAACATCGTGACATCTGTCATCCCACGGTAATCAGCTACGATCGTCTATTATCGTCTATGGTAAAAAACTGTTTGCAGGAGATCTCAAGGAACGAGGAAAGTATTATGGTAAACCAAGGCCATTTTGAGCCGCGGAAGGATCGGTCAGACTCACTTGGTACATGCCGAAGGCGTCCATCCTATCCCGTTTACTAGTGCCACTCTTGCTAAACACTTTCTTCTTCCGTGTTCGAAATCACGAGAAACAATGTAGAAAACAAACAGTGTCCGGCCACATTCTCTTTTCGTTGTTTCACCACGATTTGACACAAGTCGCACGATTCGCACCTTCCGTTCATGAGCGCATATGCGGCCGTATATACAAGAGGCACGACGTGACCTTCTTTGTGTGCGTTTACGAAGCTCGTGGCGCGTCTGGTGTGCCCGTGTCGTGGACCGTCAGTTTAGCGGAGTAGCGAACATGGGACTGCCTCTCGTCCCTCCCCCACCCTACGTCAAGCCACCGGCATTCCCTTCGAAAGCGAAGGGTCACGTGACCCGAGCGAGCGGCAAGCTTCAGGTCCGTCGCAACAGGGGGGCGCATGTTGGGGGGCCCACCTGTAGCTTCCGACCGTGCCACTAACAAAACACTTCTCTCGACAAACACGTCCAAATGTCCGTCGAAATTTTCGCCTCACCCTACTTGCATCACGTTAATAGTCAATTACCGACCGCATACTGTTTTTATGCATAACTTTGTACGTTGCTCTACAAATTTTTTGTTTGTTCCTACTCTATGAATAGTAACCGTACTATGGAAGATCTGTTAAAGACCTTTAAACACTGGAGTAGCGTTAACATTTAAAAACTACTCTTTGACTAAATTCTGAGAGCAAAGCGATATATTATGTGGAATAGAACATCGCTACCCGCTGAAACTCCGTAGATGAAGCGATTCTCTATGAATGCTTAATCGGATATCAACAAGGACATCCACTCGATCGTTGCATAAAGAAATAATTCATTTCAACAGCAGCCGTGATGCTGCGCTGCATAAATTCCTCGCCTGAACGTAATGTATCGACGATCGCGCACCAGGCGACTTGAAACGCGGGGCTTAAAAGCTGACCGTGTGAAAAGGACTTAAGGAGTCGACGGTCGGTCAATCGTCAGTCGGTAAGCGATTGCGAGAGAAAGAAAGATGCACGGAGAAACAGTGTGTACCGGTCTGCTCAAAGCATCCAACAGGGAATAGTAAGTGCTCAAAGGCCACTGGCCGACCCGACGGATGATTTATACGACCCGTTATGTCGTGCCCATGTCTCACTTTTCCTTTTGTCCTGCTCCACAGACTTTCCAAATTGCTTCTCCCATTCAGTTTCTTCCTACTCGACTGGCAGACACTGGCATACCAGTGCATGCCGCCGAGTACATGCATACATTCCACAGACTCCTTAGGGCAAAGACACTCGAATGTAGATCATCTTACTCGAACGCGTTGGGTTTTAACGAGCCCTTAAAGTTTGAGAGTTCATCGTCTCGACATTTTGTATGTTCCCACAGGCTTTTGTGGGGAATATAGGAAGTTCGACGAAATTTGTATCTCAAATAAAATTTGGCCGGTGTTTGCGTTTCGAATACAATTTAGAATAAGCGAAAACATTTGTCCTTGTACCTATTCTCTTAATACTTCTCAAATAATATTACTGACGAATGGGCTCGATGAAAGGGTGTATGCATTTAAACAGGAATGAGGGAAACGTACCTCGTCCAGGAAAAAAGGACATATTCTCTCTAGGGTACAACGCGCCTGAAAATCGCAACCCGCGTTAGACGTCCCACTTTCCATCGCAGCAGAATTTTTTCTCACTTTGCAACGACTACTGTTAACTCTTCACGGCCAGACAAATTTTCAGTATAATATCCATCGATGAAAATAAGAGACATCGCGGTTTGATCGTACTTTCCTGCAAAGGGGCGGGTTTGCATTTGAAATGCATGAGGAAGCATATAAAACGAGGGAAAAAAGCGACTTGAAAAGTTTACCACTACGTAACTGCTTTCAATGCTGATCCTGCACGCCTCTTTCATTTTTCCCCTCCCTCTCCTTTCATTCTGTTTAAATTAGCGACAACACGTGGGCGTATCGTACGCACACGTCTCGGATCGGCTTCATACTTTTCTTCAATGACGACAATGACTGTACACCGATGACGTAAGACAAATCATCGCGAACCGTTGCAAGAAAATGATCGGCAAAAGTGCTCCGACCTAGCGATAAATAATGGTCATACGTCTCTGTCGCGTTGCATCTGATATAAAACCACTTCTGTATGCATTATGCTACATTAAAAAAAAATGAAACACGACTCTATAGGTGCTTGGTAACGGAGAAATCAGTTTAACAATCGCAGCTTTACGCGAGTGAAATCAAATGAAAGACCGTAACTGTTTAAATAATTTCACACCCTGAATTCAACGGAGATTTTCTAATAATAATTAATATCGTCAGCCGAGTAATAATGTATACCTCTTAATGAGACATTGAATTGATAAAGAGATTAAATTCATTTCTTGGTATGCATTCCTATAATTCGTTTTGCTAATCAGGTTGTGAATTTCATGTGTATTGGTGTATGTATAGAGAAGTTATTACTTCTTCACGTACACCTGTATCGATACACATTCTTCCTGCACATGCTCGAAAAACAGCGAAGACCAATTCCAACAATACCGCATATCTTTCTACATCGCTTCGAAATAAATCTTCCAAACTAGTTGAATCGCAGGTGCGGTTGAAAATTGGTCACGGGCTGTCGTTTAAAAGTAACTAGTAGTCCCATCGAACTTTTAAATCTGTATAACGGCATCGTCTATACATATAAAAGAATTCGGGTTTGCAAGAGCGCCACCGTGAATGCATTCTTCGAATATACCGAAGTTATATACGCTTGCAATTTCTACCTGCAGGAAGAAAAAAAAAGGAGTTGGAAAACAGATGCTAACCGTGTCATCGAAGACCAAGTTGACCTGACGATGGTCAGTTATGGGATGGGGGTGCGGTGGTCGATGCATCCTTCCTCCATGAACTTCTGGGTAGTCGATCTGTAAAAGAAAAAGGGAGACGGTTAGAACGGTCCTTCTGCAGCAATTTAGTGTATATTTTCTATTGCAACAGTATATTCGGGTCCCGTAGAATAATCGCATTTTATCGATAATTTGATCCAAGCAATGCAACCTGCGCACAACCCTCGCAACCCTCTCGGAGCTTAAAAATATAGGAATTATTTCACGCGCGTACTACCGAGGCTGAGCGAATACTAGGATAAGTTTCTTGAATATATGCAGAAAACCTTTCTAGAAGTTGAAAGAGATCGTAGAATATCCTTGTTCTCACGTCCATCGAAGACCTTTACCTATTTAATTAGCTTACTTGCGGAACGGATTGCAGAAACAGCTTTAGAAAAAGCGCTTCAAACGAACATGTCCATTAATTTTTCATTCCAACCAATGAAGGACACGATTACTATCTCCTATAATTACTGCGGTACAATGCGAAACGCATAAAAGGTCAAATCAATTTACATTGAAGGGAATCGGCCCATGAAAAATGTGCTAATTTTTCTTCTTTCAAGTTCAGGGATTAAATGCGTACTTCGCATAAACCACGCAAAGGATCGTCATCCGACTCAATACAACCGTCGCGATGAGGAAGCCCGAGTCAAACTCGACCGACGAGCATCTCCTCCGCGAAGCAGACGTGTTGTCACCGAGAACGACACCGTTCCCTGATAATCTAATCCAGTTCCACCTGCGACCCCCGCAGCTGCGTCAACTTCTCGGCCCATGCTGTATATACACGGATGCCCGTGCCCATGTACACGTGTATATATTTTTCAGTCGACAGTGTTCGCTGTACGACGACGATGTTCACGAGAGAAAAAGATGGAAGGAGGGACAAGGGGGAGGATAAAAAAAGAGGAAAAAAAAAAGAACGCAGAGAGACAACGAGATGAGCGTGTCTGGGGACCGGAACCCGTAGGCCGGACTTCCGGTAGATACGCCGATTATACTCGCCATTCACAGAACCACTCCCTGGCGACCCGATTGTTAGAGGCGAACAGTATTTAGCCAATTTCGGGATGAAAGTTGAATTTCCACCGGACGACGATACGCTGATTCCGATTGGGAACAGCCGATGCGAAACGCGGGGGGGCCGTGTCGCGAAAAATATTGTTCGACGCGCCGGAAATTAACGAAACGCCTCTCTCCCCGATGTTGAAAAATATCGGGTATGGAAGCGTGGATTTTATCCGTAGCAGGCAACGGAACCGTGTAGCGCGCGCTTGTTTCGAGTGATTTGTAACTTTTAATTTGTTCGAACGGACACGTAATAATCGATATGGAAAATTGGTTACCGGAATTGTATTGTTAGGAGTGTTTTAGAACGTAACGGCGCGGTAAAGCGAATTTATTCTGAATTCCGTGGTTTCGGGTGATATTATAGTTTTGCTATATGATGCCGGATAAAGTGGGAGAAATGTTCGATTAGGAGGCTTTAATTACAGTTAAATACGGTAACATTACTGTTGGGTGCGTTATGGGAGTGCAAATTAATTTTATTAATTGTTCGAGTTGATAGAAGACGTGTAAAATTATATTGTATATAGTTATAATTAAATCGCTGACTATGTACTCGGATTATATTTTTCAGTTTTGCACAATGAACTATGTAAATTTTGTTCTACCTAGGAATCTACCACATAATGGGGCAAGTATGTTAATTATCAGTTCACTCGAACTGGCCTGTCTTCTATAGTCGTCTTAATCATCACTGCTTAGAGTAAAGTACGCCGCGCAAATTAATTCCACCACTGACCGTAAATAATTAGAAAGGATAAACAATATCTTTCCAAGCTACATTTACGATTCAGAAATATTTGATGACGGCTGTTTGTCAGATATTTTCATTGTCAGCATTCGTATTTTCTACGTTTCTCAAAACTTATGCCATTTCAACACATTTCGTATTCACGGACGTATATTCAATGCTCGTCTTGACACGTTCCGTGTCACGTGAACTATCACAGTCAGCAGAAATAAAATGTTCATTAGGCGAGTAAAAATAGTTGTTGATGCGGTGTACTATAGTATATATATATAACAACATCGCAGTCTTAACAATTTCAAGGTGAGTTCTTCAAGCTCGAATCTTACATTACTATCTTTTTTGTTACCCATCGAAGCTCGTGAATCATTTTGTCGATTCGCATTTCAGAAATATTAAACGTATGTCGACATTTATTGCAGAAAGTATTTCATTGTCCATAAACCATAATTCATGAAAATTGGGAAACTTTGACAAGTATCTGTTTGTAAAAAAACATTTTTAAAGGGCCGTATAAAAAAATAAAATAAAAATCAATTTCATTCGCATTATTCAACGATGCCGAAATTCTTGGCAACGAAGTATTATTTAATTGTGCATGGTACAGTGAAAAAATGTATGCCTATTGATCCCATTTATCAGGCACTCCGAATTGCGGTTAAATATGACAAACTTTGAGTATTTAAAACATCAGACCCAATCTCCTAATTGGCGAGGCTCGGTCATATAAAATAATAAAAGCCCAGAAAACGAAACCAAACGGTTTGCGCGACACGTTCTGTTTTCCGGTCGCAAGTTATAAAGGCGAATCGCACGTTGCTCGCTAGCGAACAGCCGCGAAACTCGTGATGCAACGACCGATGCAGAAAATGTGCACGCGCATTTCGCTGTTACGTAATTCTTGAATTACAAACAATCAGACGTGGAATCGCTGGCATAGAATATTTGTTGTTACTCTTGGAAAATTGCAATTCTACGGATCTTCCATGTTTGGCAACTGTTTTGGAGCTCGTGGTTCCAGCTATTTTATAATATTACTTTACGCGATACAGTGGTCATTTTTTTTTTCTGTGTTAAGAAAGATGCGTTTTGAATTAAAGTTGATTGAAAAGTTGATCGAGGCTTGAGACTTTAAATTATTTAGAAATATGTTAATGGTTTCCAGAGATGCATTAATTGTTGCGATGTTGATCGTTCGATTCTCGATTCTCGTTTTCAGGGGCAGCTGTGCGAAAAAGAAAATAAACGGCAGTGGACAAAGTTGATATTAAAAATAACTGATTGAATACTCGTGAGGTTTTGAGAAATATACGCTGGATCGATCTTGGAGAGTAGATTAAAATAGAATGTATTTCCTGGTAAGAATAACCCAATGTAAAGAATTCGTGGACAGGCTGCCTTGAAAACGCTGATTTCGGTATCTCCCAAATATTTATCTCCTTTGCGTAAAACGTATGGGCAATTAGAATGTATTAATGAATGCTCAGAATAACTCTATCAATAATGAATACATCAGAAATTTATAAACACTGATCATAATTCACCTGACGTTGAAACATTCTCCGAATATCGTTTACCAAATCTACTTGTTCAATTGATCATTATAGATTACATCGATCATTATTGATCACCAACTAACAACTTGTTCAATTAATATCTAGAACCGTAATAAGTAATAACTGTATACCTGTAAATTGTATTAATTATTGCTAAGACACTGTCCCCTTGAAACCTTCACCTGTAATATTTACTATATCCAACAAAAATTCTATGCAAGATTGCACAGAGTTGCACATACGTAACTCGAAACGGAGCAAGAATTGTGCACAAACTAGTTTCTACCATTGACACAGGCAGAACAGTTATTATTAATAAAACATTCTACACAAGTTGTCCCACATAAATATAATATTCAACATGAGACAAGAATGGTACGCAAACCGTTTAACAAAGGCGTAGTATTAACAAAACAAGCGCATCCTGTATGCAACGATTGTGACTTCTCTATGAATGAAGAGCAGTCCGAAATCCGAGTATACATAGCCATGATGAATCACAGGTAAATGCGAGCTTCGTGCGAAACCTTCGTCTCAGGTATGGCAATTACAAGCGGACCGTTCGATAACGTACGATCGTTCTGCGTCCTCTCGCATTCCTTCCCCTTTATCTTCCGCTCGTCCTCGTTATACATATATTCACACTATGCGTGGGCCCTTTGGGTGCGCGTGGGCGTACGCATACACGCGCGTGCAATCGAGCAGGCGCACGATAAAGTCAACGTTTCTGCTCCGAACGGGATGATACTCTGACCCGTTCCATTTCGTTTTCAATAAACTTTAACGAGGTATAGGGTTATCGAATTCCTGTTAATTGTCAGTGCTGACGAAGGGTGTACTCGCGCGGAAGGAAGCGTAATTTACTTTTACTTTTAACAAAAACTTGTCGCTGTAACAATGTAACTTTGCGGCGGAAACAAGTTTGTATTTAAATGTTGTTACGATAGTGGGAAAACTTTACGCGAAGCATTTGCGCATATATTTCTGCCGCGAATTTACGCATTGCAAGTTGCCAGTTTTTTTTTTTGTTTTTAATCAAACTTGAACTTTAAAGGAATATACTTATTTTCTTTTGTAATGTACAATGTACAATTTCGAACGCTATTCCTAGTAAATTATTGAATTCGCTAAGTACATTACAGATACAATGATGTACGTACGTATTCTACGCAGAGCCCGCAACGTTCAAATTTATTCCACCAACAAACGATTTCCAGCATTTCGTAAATTTGAACTCGATATCGGGCCGATCGATTTGCACGCGAATCCGCGGTGGCTGAATTTCTATGCAAATAATTCCACGGAATATTTCGCTTGCATGAGAATACAAAGCACAAAGCTAACATCTATTTCGTAAATTCCAACGCAAAGGTACTATGTACGTGTACATAATATGTATATATGCATACGTTCTCAACGAGCTGCGGAATGGAGAAATAAAACGTTCTGTTAAGATACGTTAAGAGTTGTTTCGGAGCAGCTTAGTAAGATACGAAGAAGACGACGAGGACAGAGACTTCCTTAATTACGAAACGAATCGTTTTACCTCGTTCGAGACGATTGATAAGGGCCTCGGTGTGCCTGGCCAGCTTCTGGATAACGAACGACCTTTCCTCTTCCTCGCGACGAACCGAGGTCGCCCAGTTCGATTCATGTGTTTCAGCATTTTCGTTGCTCGAAATTCTCTGCTCGTCGTTCACTCACTGTTCCCAGTACCCATTACCCTGTACCTTCCAACGTACCATTATTCCCAACCACGTTTTCGTTCATCACTCAAATAACCGGCTCCTTCTTATAATATCCCCCAACAAAGAATTATTCCTCGATCCGCCGAACACCACTCGACGAATCCACCGGCAAATCACTCGATCCAACGAAGCTCGCACAAAATCACTCCGCGGGGAGGACAATTTCTCCACGATTCCCCTTTCACTTTTCACCAACCGGACAGAGGCCTAGAATCGTTTAAAATAGTCGCACTGTAACGCCGAACCATCGATACCACCTGATTGTCCTGTCACGCCGTGCTTTCACCGTTCATTCTCATCGATCCCCGTTTAAAATAACACCGATTTACACCCCGGTACGCGTTGCTGACCCGCGCAGGCGAACGAACGTGTCAGGAGTGAAATTCGTGCTGGAACACGCGCGCGGTCGTTGTCCCCTTTTAAAAAGAAAAACCAAAGAGACACGGTACACTTTGTGATTAAGTCGTCGCTTAATGAACCACCGATAGTCGAGTCACGAACGAACATCCACGGGGTATGTATGGATAACGAGGGTTGTATCAAGGTCGGAATATCTTTGGACCTTTTCTGAAAGATGGTTGGAAACTGAGGCACGACTCGACTGGTTCTGGTATCGGAGTTCGTAAGACCGCAAGTCGTCCCGAGCACATCGCGGGTCACGATAAACTGAGTCGTTCACGATTCTTGAGGGCCAAAGACTGACTCGACTGGTCGTCACGTGACCACGCATGCAGCGAAGTAGGAGAAGGCCTCGATACTTGACGCTGTCAGATCGCATGGGACACGGAAAATAGAACGAGACGATGGCGTTTATCGGGGTCTCATGGAAGGGTTCAGTTGCGGAGAATCTGGTATCGATAATGGTGTATAGGCGGGTATATGATACATATATACATATATAAATATATAAATACTGCGTGATCGACTGCCACGAGACCAGGAGCAGCTGAAGTTTGGGGCAGTCTTCTGCTCCAATTTTGAATTATATTTGAGATATGGCATATATAATAGATATGGGGATTGCGGTTTGGCAATTTTTGGAGCGTTTTAAAAATAGTCTGGACTTGCAGAATGAGTTCGTTTAAGTAGAATTTGAGAAGCTACGGTGGGAAATGGGGTTTGCACGATTTGGAATTATTAGACGATGTTTTTGTCAGTGCGTTCGCGATCGGAGGGCTATGAATTGTGGAAGTTGGAACTGTGATCGAGAATTTGGGATGTTGCAACGCGAGTTCCTTGAACGGTGCGAATATCTCTTCGTCGCAGCTGACTCGAATAGATCGGGGAATTTGTAAAATTGTGAATGGAATTTTTGTGAACTTCTGCAGAAATAACGTGGAATTCTCGTGGCGGTATTTCGGTCGACAGCATTTGGAATGAAAAATTGGGATATGGGATAAATGTTAAACTTTGTCGCTCGTGTTATTTTCGCTTACGCAAGTTACGTTTTGCCAAGAAAAATTACTCCCCCGAAATAACGCCAACGATCTATATTTGCACGCCACTGAGGACTTGAAAAATTTGCGATACCGTGCACGCGCATTCTCCTTCTCGGATACCAGTGACGTAGTAAAACCGTTCGGGACAACACGTATTACACATTTCGGACGATTAATCTTTCACTTCTGTGCTAGGATTCTATTAAATCGTGAAAAATCAACAAATCTGACAACTCTGCACAGAAATATCAATCCCCCGTCAGTTTATAATCCCACAACGCCGGAATTCTATAATACATTTCAACCGTGACAATTACATTACAACAAGTGCCAAAGGAGAACGAAAATACATACCGGGAAACTGGAATAAAGACACGGACAGAATGTGAAGTATTTCTTAAGAGGGGAAAAATAAGGATGACGCTACTTATCGATCCTGCCCCCGTATATACAGTTTCTTGTACACAAAACTTCGCTTCTGCATCATTTTCAAGAGAGCTAAGACCGGTAACACATGCTCGAACACGTGTTGGGTAGAAAGTGCAGCCGGATTAGCGTCGCCGGATTTGGAGAAATTGGGGTCCGGGTCCGGGACTAAAGGGGCTCTGTACCGAAGGCCTCTTCGGCAGAATTTCCAAATTTCTACACGGACCCCACACGGTTCGTCCGTGAAGAGGGATAACAACTTCGACTGACCGGAAGGAAAATCGAACGCAGCCACTTGCTATCTGAAGTGTAGGCCACTGTACGTCGCCAGGGGCGGAGTTATTTCAGGCGGGCAAATACCTGCTCGAACAACAGAGAATGCCGCGAAGTAAGGGAAAATAAGGATTCCCAAGAAAGTTATTCAAAGATATACAATGAAAGACGTATTTCACGGAAAATTGATATCGTCGTAAATTATATTAATCGATGCTTGTATACAGAAATATTGTAATTATACAGCTTTCGAAAGGTGAGGTAGAAAATATTTCGCTTCATCTTGAATCGTTAATATTAAAGTACTTGCCCGTCCCTCTAAATGATTCAAGTGAAACTATTAGCTGCGGTGATATGCTGTTAAGCATCTTTGGAAAATAAATAGTCCAACGCGATTTGTTTCTAATATCTGTATTAATACAATAAGTAACTAACTTGTCGGAGTTCATTGATGTACCTAAAACTAATCACGTACCCCACCCACGAATTCATAAATATTTTCGTATAACATCCTCTGCATCGTACTATTACAACAAATCATTCATACCATTACGAGAAAATGAAATACAATAACGACACTAAACCGGCCCCAATCGTCCACCCTATCAAGCCCAACAAAATTCTCGATACGAACCGCCGCTCGTTAGAAAATCAATTAAACGAACAACATTCGTAGAATCCCTCACGCAAAGAATCATCCATAACAATTGTCCCCCGCTAGACCGAAAATTTCATTTCGTCCGGCGCGTTCGACGAGAATGCGTCCCACGGGGAAAGCCCGGGCATACGAAATTCTCGTCAGGAACGTCAGGAAAAAACGAGCGCGAAGGAAAAAATCCTCCCCCTCGAAGCCGCGCGGTCGATAGCCAGCCGGAGACACGCTCCCATGAAAAATTCCCCGTAAAATATTTACACGGCCGATCTCTCGCCGGGGCTGAGCGATGCGACCGTAGAATTATCAAAGACGGATTAAGATGCACGTGACGGACGCAGTAGCCGCGTGTGCTAAACCGTCTACGAGGTTCGCTGGGACCCGTGGATCTGTACATAGCGTCGCTACACGGATCTACGAGGAGCTAAAAATTTCTTTCACGCCGGGACCAACAGGGCGACAGAGAACGAGTCGCAGAGGAGGGCTGATGGCGAGCACGCATATTCATACGCGTTTCCCGCCGGCTGTCTACTTTATTTTCGGTTCTTCCTGCGGTCCCTCGTCCCGACACCATTGGCGTCACACACGACCCACGAAAAACTCGCCGAGAGATGAGAAACGCGCCCGTGAAATTCCGCCCCGACGCGACGACGCCAGCTCAGCCGGTGATACCGTACGTTCTTGTTTCGTCGCGTCTTCTTACGTCCCCTCTTTCTTTCTTTGCCCGGTGCTCGAGAGTCGAGAACCGTCCGACACTGTCGCCTTCTATTTGCTACTAGAAAATTCTACGACCGAGAACGCCCCGGTCCGGCGGGGTCGCTGCGAAAGGGTGCGCCGGGATTTTGGCAAGCGGGGGTTGGATAGTTGCGGTCGAGATTCATAGACGGGACGGACGGGTCAAGTTTCTGTTTTCTTGCAGATTTTCTTTGAGGATTCCACGATTTGGGTGTTTAGTGTTCTTTTGGAAACGATGGATCGGTTGGCGCACCGCGTACGGGATATTCTGTGTTATTTTGGAAGGGTTTACGGAGGCACGGCAAATCGTTATTTAAATTTAGTAAAATAAAGAATGTTCGATAATTATTGCGATGTAGAATTACTTTTAATTATTTTGGACGCGCGTGGATAGAATTACGTAGGAGAAATAATGATCGCCTCTGGAACTTGGTCGATTAGTTTTGAATGAAATTCATGAACTGTAAAATCCGCGATAAAAATCCCGAAGTATCGCTTTTCTTTTGTTCACAGTATCAGCTGAACTACATCGCACGGAAATATGCGCAGAGCAGTGTAATAAACTAGAACAATGTTAGATCAGCACTGATTTCTATCACGAATATTCCGCTTCGCATCATTCTGCAAAACAAGAATACGGACCACGACGACAAATATCGACGAGTCGATCGCGTAGATACGTGCAGTCGATTAAACAGATAAAAGAATGACACAGATAACGTGTCCCCTCCACGGGACAGAAATGAAAAGGTATAAACAACGGCTTGAAAATTTCCTAAACGAGCATCGAATATTGAGAACCGAGTGGTAACCCATTCAGCACCACCCGTTCCCCAGTCTCTTTCCCATACCTTCCGATAGTGCCAAAAATACATGCCCGCGCACAAAACATCGCAGTGAAAGCGACGGAACAGTCGGTCAATCGTCCCAGTCGCCCCGTGAATTCGCGAAACAGTTTTTCCCGTTCACGGGTAAATTCAGGTACACCCCGGTCCAAAGATATTCCAAGAAGAGTCCGCCGCGACCCTTTCCGTTGCCCCTATTATTCGAAATCGCGAGGGTAGAAAACAGGTGAAGCCCGCAGCGAATCGTAAACGTCATCCGTGAGAAATGTTCGACACAACTTCATCCGTCGGTTTCGCGGGTTCACCCGCGTTCACAATACGACTTTCGATCGCGAAAAATCGTTAGATTTCGCGCACCTGTACACGAGAACAGGATCGAATCGATTGGGCCGCGTAGATCGACCGATCGAAAGTCAAGACCGATCTGAATTTCGACGCGATTTCGTCTAAACCGATCGAGGAACGAAACGCGACTGGTGCCGCTCGTCTGGTACACTGGCACGATAAGCTTGCTATCTTCTTCGCGGATGTTAATTTTTCTTCGGGTTTTTTTCCCCTCCCCTCTGCCACTGTCCCTCTGTGCTCGTATACTTGTGCACCAACACGTTCTACAGCGTGATCGCGTGCAACTGGAACGCCTGTATCTCCAGTACGTGCAAGCGAGTGTCAACTGTAAGCTGCTCGAGAACGAGTTAAAATGCTCGCCCTTTCGAGGATACGGGCTCAGATACCCGGGGGAAGGGGGAGGGAGAGTTTAAATTCGATTTCGGGAACTGGAAAGTCGGAACATGGACGTGGCATTTGCGGTAATGGAGTAACGTGAATGCTTTTTCGTCGAGATTCTACGCGATGTATTGCGGAGATCCTTGGGGAAATGTTGAGGGATGAGGTAGATTTTTAGAAGAATGGAGGGGTAGATTTTACTGAGTGAGACCGCGATGCACCTGTTCTTTGGTTTCTTCGAAGGAGCTCCGAAGTGAAAGAAATGTATATTTCGTGAAGAGTAAAAGAAATTGTTCGTAAAGTATTAGTAGTAGGCTTTAATCGTAACTTTTTGAAAAAGATTTATTAGAAGAAATGTCCTGTTTTGTTTTTTTTATAAAGGGAAGAATTCCTTCGCAATGTTTGCAGTTAAGTCGAACATATTTTGGAGCAAAACTTTTGACAATGATTAGATGATAGTATTGTTTATAATTATAGTGCATTTTTTAAATTCGTATTTAGAAATGATCGTAAATAAACATTGATTGCCATGTTTGGGATAGGGTGAAGAGATATTTGCAGAGAAATCGTGATGAATTTTGTGGCAGAAAATTTGAACATCGTTGAAAATAATGTTAAAATTTTAGAAATCTCCGGTCAACAACGTCCCTCTCCTCTTTTGGAGCTGCGGCAAACCCGAAAAGAGAGATTCACAAGAAATGGTGTACCTAATTAACAGATTTCTCGTAACAGATGCGTAAAATATTCGAGAGAAAGGATTTAGCTTGTTTCACGATGAATGAGAAGCGAAAATAATCTTTTTCCAATGGTCGTCAATTACCATTAACATGATATGACATAAGTGTCTTATCACTAGATTGAACAACTCTATAAAACGTAATTCATTAGGTGCACTCTACTTATATCCAGGCTACACTAAATTCAGATTATCTCGAAGATAAATAATTTAAACGAGAACAAAAAAAATTATATCTGGGAATCCCATTTTTCACTTCTATCAGATATGTACATTCCATTTCTGTCCCCAACCAAAATGGATCACTCCACGTCACCGTGCGATAGTTACAGATCTCCGATTTCCAATTACAAGAATAACGAACAAATTACAGATAAGAATGCAAAGTTTCCTCCGTTAATGAACGCTTCAGCGAAAAAACAGTGCGGGTAATATCAATTTCACAGTATCACTTTTTCCTCACCTGTGTCCACAAATTAATGTATCGCACACCAGAACGCAAACACAAAAACTTCTCCCAACGGTCCAATGAAGCTTTCGATTATTGCAGACCTCGCCGTTTATTAAACATTCCGCCAGAATGAAACAAAACCGACATATCCACCGTATTTGCTCCTCGATTACAATACTATTGACTTTGTCGCCAAAATAAGGGGGAATATCCCCAACGCGAGGGGAGGAAGGAGAACTAAATTTTTCTTATTCATTTACGGGCCGTACAATATCCTGTCCTCAATGACTGTTAATAAAACACGAACTACATATTATCCGTCCCCTTGCTCGCGTTACACGTATGCACGAAGTGTACGCAGCACACTATGCGAGCTTGTACTACGTGTGACTGCGAGGTATGAATGGAAAGTTGAGAATTCGACTCACACAACTGCACGCCTATACACGTCACTACGTGGTTTCGTAGAATCGATAGGGGGTCAGTATACGTTCACAAACGCGTTGCAGGGTCAGCCCACACGTTCGTAGATTTCTAACGCACACACGCACAGTGTATCAATGTGTCTACTTCCTTCGTTTCCTTTGGCTGCTCTTGTGCCTTGGCTTGGACTCTTTGTCAGGATTTGATCACGATTACTTTTCAATGGAGTAGCCCCGGTCGGATGAATGCGGCATATGGAATAATACATACGCGGTATGATGGCCTATTCGCGGAGAAGTTAGATGTGCACTTTATTGCCATGGTACCTATATTACATTGTACAGTTTTATTGCTTCAAGTGAATTATGTGCGTGAAATGTTTGGCAAGTGCAGTATGTACAGAACTGTGCAAAATATGCGTGAGATACGCGGACCTATTTATAGGTGAGTGTAAAAGGATGGTCGAGAATTGAAATTTTAATATGGCCTGCTGTTATTATTATTTAAAAACGATTGGCGTTTGTCGTGTACGCGCTAATGTAGCTTCTTTGTTTGCAAAGCATGATGTTTATGCTCAATGAAATTGCTTTGTTCTCGGTGAATAGATGCGATAGCGTGGCTGCGGCTTTTTAGATCTAAGGAATGTCTTCATGGTCCATTGGGCGAGTGTTCGCGAAACAAGGATTCGAAATCGCTCGTGTTTCATAAGGAAATATAGTTAGCGGGGTATTTCTCAAGTTATATATTGCAAGATCTCATTTCAATCTAAATTGGCTTTCTCATTCTGTTTCGACTTTGACATTCGTTTGCATTTCCCTCGAATAATTCAGTCAGAGGCTTTTTCAAATGTAAAATGGTTGCTCGTATCTATAATTTTTAAGCGAGTACTTGTAATTGTATTTAAAGAATGGATTATGAGTTTTTCTTAGATTTCGCTGTCAAGTTTATCTGGAGAATTTGAAGGGTTCTAATTTTATAGATACACGAAGGTCCTAATATATATGCTAATACATTTTCTTCCTCCTCAAGTGACTGTGCAACATCTGTGATAAATCATACTTTCTGAAGTATAACTAGGTCTGAGTAAATCAAAACAACTTACATAAAATGTCTACAACGTAAATTAAACCAACTAATTTAATATTTGACTAGTCAGCGGTGTACGCGCAATTACACAAAAATATGTTCAGCCTGCAAAAACATTTAATTCCTTATTAAAAACAGACCTTCGTAATGTATGGGTTACTGTTCATAAATTTCCTACTAAAAAATGTCAAAAGTTTCTCCACACTTTGATGTACAAATTCATCATTCCAAGAAGTATTTTATTTTTAGTATTTCTCAGCATTTCTATAATATTTGCTGTATACGCTCACGTCTCCAGAATAATATTCAATTTGAACTATTATCATATTCGAAACTTCCGGTGGCATTTAATTTTGCCGTCTGTCTACCACTATATTCGGCTAGAAATCTACATCAGTTTCACGTTCCCTGAATTTCTAAACTAGAGCAGAGTGCACATTTCTCTCTCGCCGTAACAATTCCAGATAATATGGCATCCATTCTAAACGGAGAATGCAACTGTACCAAGAGAATAGAAACCTAAGCAGAATACAAATGCTCCTAATACCCCCTAATGCTTTGAACGTGATACGCGTAATAATAAAAATATAAACCACAGTCTATATTTTATCGATTCGAACGCCACAAGATCCTTTTAAATTTCAAACCCTCTTCTTTTCTCGAATCTGCACTCGTACCATTTCCACATTCCACATCGAAACATCGAATTTCGATTTCACCCCGTGAATTAAGGAAATTAATTAATAATCACAATATACCACTACGACCCACCACACCCCCGAGTAACTCTGAAGCAGCATACTATACTTCATGTTCGACAAACCTTATCTCATTTTTTAAACAATTTTACGCTAATGCGATTCCACTGCGACCAATCAAACCTATCCCGAATTCAGAGCCGCGAGGTCTTTTTATATAACGAACTATTTTGGATATTTCCAAACGATTCGAAGGATAGGGGATCGGTTTGCAGATGAAATTCGCAAAGCAACACGTCCAAGCAATCGCCACGATCTCGCCAACTAACTGTCTAACTAAATTCGCGATAAAATGGGCCAGTGACCCCAAACTCATTGTCAGCGCAACGGCGTGCAAACGCCAACGCGCGGCGATCGTGTCGCATGAACGCGCGTTCATCATCCTGTTTCATGGCGAACGACGCACGCCTCTCGGATAGGAGATGCATACGACGATCTGCACGGTCGATCTTTAATGCGCATTGTGCACCAGCCAAAGCGTACCCTATAATCAGTCGAGCGTGGTACGATAGTACCGGTGGTGCACGTCTATGCGGCGACTATACAGGGTGTAGGCAGGTTCTGTCAGACGACAAAAGCCGCAGGTGCATCGGGAGAGCCGGGCAGAGGCATGGAAAAATATCTGGGTCGAGTGTTCCCGTTGCCGCGATGGAATGTTCAACGCGTCGCTTTTTTTTTATTGTTAACGCCGTTTGCGGAAATATTTGTTGCGCAGCTGTCGATAAATTCGCGATCGTACACACAGGACACTATTCGATTAGATTTCGTACAGAGAGCGCGCCTGCCTCGCTAGATTTCTTACGGATCATCAATTGTATCTTGTCAGACGAAGACCAGACGCGGATTTTCTGTGAACGCGAACGAGTCCGAAGTACACGATCCGCAGGAGTGTAAAGATTGGAGGTCGAAAGGAAATGTTAGCGCGAGCAAAGAGGAGGCCGTGGCGACAAGAAGCGGAGTTACGCGTTTAAGCCATGAATTCGAATGATACTCGGCGATCCGCCGGAAGTGGAATCGTCTTGGAACGTGGATTCAAAAAGAAAGGGAAACGGGACGCCCGGCTGCTCCGATTCGACTGCGAAAGTAAACCGGGTCGCGAATGAATCCGATACCGACGGTTCGTCAACTATAACAAGGAAGTATTTCTCTACGGGCATTCGTTGCAATAATATTCTGCTTCGATAAATAATTACGACCAATTTGTTTTACGGCAAATATTGATTTCGAATGTTACCGTCGCAAGAATGGCGGGCATTAAGTCTATGCATTCTATTTACCGCGAAAGAGCCTACGTACACGGTGTGTGCGGCCAGCAATTTTCTACACGGTACGTCCTTTCCTAGTGATATATTTGAAAAGAATGGGACCAAAGGTGAACGTCGTCGGTGACGTCGGTCGTTTCCTTCGACTCGCGGGAAGCAAACACGAGGATCAAAGTATTCCGAGTTTCTGTCCGTGATTACTCGTATGGGCTATTACGTGTACGCGCTTACTGCACGCTGCGCGATCTATTTACCAGATAATTGAACACACCATTTATTCCTGAACAATTAATTAATTACAGAAAACTGTTAGCCACCAGAATCGCGGTCATATCTGTTTGACAGCTGCCTGGACGAGCACATACGCGCGGTTCCGTTCTGAAAGCTATACGTTCGTCGCAAAAACAAATCTTGTGCAACAAGAAGCAATTGGAAAGTAAGAAGCGGCGATATAATGCGAACGAAAATTCATCGGACGATCCGAAGAAAGTGTAGCCGCCGCGAAACACGGTCGGTATTGGAAAAGAAACGTTACGCGGAATTGTACCGCCGCGATCCCCGTACGGGACCGACTGCATTTTTGTCTGGCCGACGATTTATTTTAAGAGCGAACCGCCGGCTCTTAAACTTTCTTTTCCCGCTACGTCGGACGTTGGGACCCGCGCGTGTTTTCGCGAGCAAATCTAAGCAGACTCTTGTCACTACCGCGGGGGCCATTAACCACGGGGAATTGTGAACCGTATTTGCGTTTCGCGCAGTAAGTAAGCCTCTTTATGCAAGCGAGACGGGTTAAATCAAGCGGGCGCGCTTCGCATAATCGACTTCGCGACAACGTACAGAGAATCGCTGTTCCCTGGCTTTCCTTTTACTTTCGACGATTCGCTCTCGGCTGTGACTCGCGGAGAATGCTATTCGTCACTTTTCGAATGATGTGCACCGAAAGAGTTGGCCGTACGTGCTTCGTTTTTCCATGCTTCGCGGCGCGGTGAACGAACCTGAATCTTTTTTGTGGCGATTTTTAATAGTTGCAATTCGTTTTACGGAGACCGGAAAACGGGGAGGAAAAGTTTGGGGAGACGTGATATTGCATTTTTTTCGCGTTTAATTCGAGTTATACGAGTAACAAGTAGTCTTCTTTGTTTAATTGCTTCCTTTTGTCAGTGTAAAATTGTATATGTTTATGAAGAAAGTTTGGTAAAACATTGTGACTTTGTAAACCGTAACATTCTAAAAACGGAGATCTGAATTGTCTGCACAAAATATATCATGCTTGATATTAATTATCCCGCGGAATATTTGCGGGAATCGAATTGTTAATTTCCAATTGCGCGGTAATTAAAGAAACGATACGATTTCGTCGATTGTATCGTGGAATCGATGAAATTTGTTTCTGCTTCCCCTAGCGCAACCCAATATAATTGGTATTACTCATGTTAATGCATAATAATTTAGGTATCGCCGCTGATAACGCGCTAATTACCTTCGAACCCATTATACTTTATTCAAACGACCTTTCATAGTCGCGCAAAACTTGTTACCAGAAATCAATTTAATACCTTCTCAATATTTCTCGTCGAGAAGTATCGATTTCAAATTTAATTAATTTTGAATGGGAAAAGTCGCTCTTCCGTGGAACACAACCTTTTACTCGATTCGATGAATCATTCGTTATTGCTCGGACTGAAAAATAATGAATAATTACGCGAATACATCCGTATTATGTACCACGTGCTCCTAAATGAATGGAATGGTATGTCAGAGTTTCCAACGTGTGGAAAGATAGAATCAAATTCCAAGGAAAGGTCTGTGGCTGGTCGACTCATGGAGCCAATTTTATGCGAACTTCCTGGACTGAGGGATCCTCCTAGAGAATTATTATCCGTAAATGCTTACGCACGCCGGATGTGGCGGTGTACGTTTAGCCTGCCCTTATGTAAACGCACGTTCAACATCCTCCACGAAACCTCGCCATTGACGAATGAGAACGAACTCATTTCTCGTTGTAATTGTTTTTCGTACGAATTTTGTTAATTAAAGCCAGCCGGGCTCATTCGTTTCTATGGCGTTTCTTTTCTTTTTTAACGAGAACTCCAATTTCTTATGTTGAATACGTTTTAACAAAGGATTCATTTATTTTGGAATCTTTTGTGATTATTAGGCGAGAGGATGCGATTTCGCAAATTGCTAGTCAGATTTTATATTACACGTTACGCAATTTTCTTTTGATATCTATACGCGAAATGTGGAACGAATATTATTGACAATGTAAAACTGGTAGAACGTTAAATTGAATTTGAATGCAAGTGATGACGCTATAAAACGAAACGAAACCGTTTCCAGTAGGCTCCTCGGCTCGGCAAAGTGAAATCCAACGTCATGTAACACGTTATTAACATAATACTATTTAACCTACTAATACGTAAGTGGGATACATATGGAAGCTGTAATTACACTTTGAAATTGTTTCTCGTATCTTTACCTGCGGATGTACACGTGCAATTAAGTTGACGTCACTTACATTAGAACCAAGAAAAAGATAAATATCATTATACATAGAATATCATAATCTAGAACCACCGTAACCATAGTACGTAATCGTAAAACTACATTATACGTTATCATTCGTGCATTACTGAAATCTAAACAGTTGTACGCACTCCTTTCTGTCCTACAAATTACTTTAAAATATTAAAACTTTCGTATATCAGAATTATACGACATTTATGAAATCATTATTTAATATTCTACTTTTAATCTTCAATAGATAACGTGAAATTATTAGATTATAGTTTTAATATGATTAAACAGCGTAAAATGCGATTCAATCCTCATAATACAAAAAAACTGCTGTTTAAAAGAAAAGCTCGAGGAGTTAAATAATTAAACTAACTAATCGTGAGTTTATTCGATACAGTGCCCTCAATTTCCATAAGATAACAAAAATCGCTCTGAGTTTCACTTACGCGGCTAATTGCATTGATAATAGTCAACAAAGAAACAGAAATATACGCGAGCAAAATCATACACACATGCGTTCAGGAAACATTTCGAAAACAATTACGGTATACGTCACCATTGTCCATGTACCGCGGCCGATTAGAAAATAAAGTATAAACAGAAGAAGTGGAAAAAAATATATAAGCAAGAGGAGATAAAAATGAAAGATCGGGAGAAGTTGTAAAAAATTATGCAAGACAAATCCCATCAATCTCGTACTGCTCTCCGTTTCATCGGGGCGATACTGAATCGTTCGAACAATTCCGGGGAATTCAGCCCAGACGATGACGTTACAGCTAGGCGCCCGACGTCGATTCAACAGCGTCGATAAGCTTCTTGAAAAATGCATCTGTCGTTACTGACGCCTCATATCGAAGGATGAACCGTGTACACCCGTTACGCAATTAACACCCGCATCCTGGACAACAGTCTACTTAAATTATCTCAAGCCCTCTCGCCTTACTAACGCCAGCGCCGACGCTGCCATTCGAGAAATTAATCACAGAGCAATTGTTAAGTGTAAGGCCGTGAAAAGCGTGAAGCTCGAACGATGCGCGTAACCCTCGATTGCGGTAACTCCTTCAATAATATTTCCCAATGTAATGGGCCTTTTGTGGACTTTGGAAATATTTCAGGCGAGAGAGGTGAAATTTTTGTTGGACCGGTGTGGATTTAATGCGCGCTGATTATCGCGGACAAATTTTTGGAGCGGGTATTATTTCTTGTGATGAAAATTTATGTCTTTCTATTAATAAAAACTTCAAAATTCGTTTCAACAAAAGTATCTTCCTCTTCGCACTACGAGCGTCTATGCTTCCTTCGTGCGATATTTCTCCATCAATCGTCTCGCGCGAAACGCCATCATAAAATAGTCAATAACCAGATGTCCCTATCTAAAATATCACCTGTCGTTTAGCGTGTACAAAGGGGATGAAAAGAAACACGAGGTTAAGCGTAATCGAGTAGAAACTAATTATTACATCGAGATCGGGCGTACTGAGCAACTGGAGTAGTACTTACACAGTCATCGACCACGTGTAATCATTATTAATTGACGTCCACTTATCGACTCTTTGAGATACCGTGCAACACCGACAAACACGCCTTCGGATCCTGCTTTCTTTCCAGCGAACGCGGATAACCAAGCGGATAAATAGTGCATTGTAATTACCAATCGCGGCGTCTTATATCGGCCCGTTAATGTGAAATCTTTTTAATGTGGCACGCGAGTAAGGCGAAGGATAGAAGGAGAGAGAATTGGCATTTTTTTTCCTTCGCACGATGACCGATTAAATAATTCAATAATTTGTCGAATTAGCATGTCGCAAAGAATTCGCGATTATATTACGGAATTTTCTGTTCCTGTGAAAATGTATCGCACTACTTCAACCAGCTGGCTTTTTCATCGTTCGAGATCGTTAAATTTATAGTACCCTGGTTTTCATTTACCCCCCGCCCCCTTTTTCTTAACCGAATTCAATTACCTGCGAACCGAATTACAATAATTAACTCTCGTCTCGTTGAAGAATAATCCTTTCGTTCGACGACCCCCGTGTCTCGTTCGAATAATAATAGGCCATACGCATTATGGGTTTAAACCGGACGATCTCCTCGCCTTTCGATTCACATTATTCCCACCCTTCAATGGAAAAACTCGGGCAGAGTCGCGTCACAGAGGAGCAAAAGGTTTCCCTTTAAATAAGCATATTCGAGCGCGTTTAACTCGTCCACGAAGGGACGCTTTGACGTTTCCGCGTTGAAATTTTCATTAACCCAGGCGGTACAACGATCGACAAGCCCAATTAAAACTTTTACATCGTTTGCACGACGTTTGACACGTTAAGAAGTTGCAGATATTCGTAAATCGAACGAGCATCGAGCAGGTCTGCGTTACACTCCGGTGGTAAAATGAAACATGTACAATAGCTGTTCTTCGTTTGCCCCAGATGAGTCGTTCGTCGGCAAAGAATGCGAACGCGTGAGTTTCAGCAATTTTGTTATGAATCAACGCTGCTGATGCGGTGAAAAGCGTGAAATATCCGGCAGATACCGACCGACTTAATAAATCATATTATTGCTTACGTAATGACGAAATGTGTCACTGGGATCTTTTTATACGTTCTCGATACGAAAGGGGAAACGTCTAGTGACTAATGTACGATTAATGTAATGTGAATTCGTATCACCGAGACCGAGACGTTGGATAGTTGTGATGTTGCTGTTATTATTTACAATGATACGTTATTAAGCCGAGATCGGCGTGACAATAAAGAGAGACCAGGTTTGCGAAACGACAGATAAATCGATACCAGTCGTTCAGTTGGAACTTTTGTCTTTTACCTTTTCGTGTGTTTGATTGGCTTAGAGATTTTAGTGTCTCGCGGAAATTCTCTCGCGGAAAACGAATTCAAATAAAGTCGAGGCCAACTGCGTTCGCAAATAATTGAATTGGTGTTTCTACAACGAGAAAAGATCTTGACAGTTCGTGCGAATGATTGAATAAAATCGACGATGCTCAGAGATTAAAATTATTTATAAACTCTATACACATGCACATACTTTGCCCTACCATTAGACGGAAGACAAAATAACCGCGGTATCTATGAACTGTACAGAGAAAACGAGAGTGACATTTCCCTCGAGTTCCTTTCCCCGGTGGAGTAATTAGCCATTCGTGATCGATATTAATTAAAAATCCATTCTCACCACCGGCACTCCGGCGCTTGTGCACAATTCTACAAAAAGAAAGGGGGAGAAAGGGAAGAAAGAAAGGTTCTTTCATTTGCATCGAAGGCACCACTCCGAGGTGGAGCGTGGAAATTAAATCAACGGCCTGTTACAAACACTTCAGAAGCGAAGTGCTTGCGACGTCACGATATTAATGAGGAATAATTATAAGCGGATCTTAGTTGCGTCAAGTGATTTACATGGATTTATTCCTGTACGAATTATCCACGCACCGGGCAACAAGTTTCGAACACTAATCGAGTTTCGCCGAGAGTTCATTTACAATAACAACGTTACGGCGCGCAAAGTAAATTCTACGCGCGCCAATGGCGCGTGGGAAAAGTTGAATATATAAGGAGGGGCGAGGCGAAAAGGGAACGCAGAACAATAAATGAAACTCGATGAACGAAACGTGCGTATTAAAATTTCCAATTTGTTCCGGAGCATCGAACATTTTATTATTTTACTTTAGTACCGCGCGAGATATTATGGGTGAAAAGATTTTATGCGCAACAGCCGAAATTCGTTCGTTCCGAAAACTCTCCTGAGTTTACCAGATGGTTAACAAACGTGAAACGTTCTGTTTCGTTTGAGGGAGAAAAAATAATCGGGGTGGCTGGAAAATATGTTCGTCGACAAAGAAACGTGCACTCCAATACATACTGGTTTATGCTGCTCAGTGGAAGTTGCGCTAACTTTTCGCGGAACTTGCGTATCACTTTACTCCAAAACCGTACGAAAGACCCTTTTGTTCCCCTTTCTACATTCCATAGAGAAAATTGTGCCAAAATGTATCGCTAATAATAGTAAGTAACTATAGAAAAGATTATTATATTTCGCGATAATCAAGCATGGAATTAAAGGATCGCAATAACAGCAATTTCAAGTTCCATATTTCCTACCAAAAATTGCCAGCTACGATAACTACTACCACCACCCACTAAATATTCGAAAATGCAATAAATTTATCAGCTTTCAAGAGCTACAGATAAAGTCGCTCGCATATTGATTCGTATGCAGCTCAAATATTTATTCGTTCGCAAAATATAATACCATTTACGACGCAATCGAACATTCAAAGCTTTTATTAAACCAAGTCGAATATGACGAAATGTTCAGGTCGACAAAGAATAATCATTTTTCAAGCATTGTCGAGACTTGCACCGTATGTGCATCTAATCCTCCAGAAACAGTGGAATAATAAGTAATTGACGTTCTACTTATTATTCGTGTTGCACATCATCGCGATGAGGTTTCGGGGGAGAAATGAAACTGGCAACAAACCGGGTATGGAGCGGGGAATAAAATACGGCCCGAAATATGCACTCTGAAAAATACCTTTGACGCACAGCGGCGAAAAGCGGGAAAGTAAATCGCGTAGGAAGATTAGCGAGAGTTCTCTGGAATTTTTCATTCGGGCACGTTTCGATGCCCGCCGAACGCCGTTTTCCCAGCGCGTTATTACTCGTAGGTGGACTTTCCGCGAATGATTCATTCCCGTTTAAAGCACGACTCGACGAAGCTTCACAAAATAAGCTCGGATAACGAACACAGAGTTAGGGGCGGAGGTAAAAACGGGACGCTCGGCCACTCAGCTGATACATACTGCGAGCCGGCTTTAATCTGCCATAATTTTGGAGATACCGTGCGCCGGATAAATGTCAGAAGATACCTGCCAAATTCAATCTACACATTTGTGACATATTATTCCCCGATTGTAGAATTTTATGCGCGTACGGGCGGTAATGCAGCATCGGCTGCGAGGATATTTGAACGACAGTCGAAGTTTCAACGAACGAGAATATACAATCGCGAGCGGGATCATTTATGGGAAATAGAGGTAAACTTGTTCGCAAACGTTATTGGATACTGGACACGATTTTCGGTTCAACTTTCCGGACAGCGTAGATAGAATTGCGACTTCGTGAATGAATACACTGCGAACGGATTACTTTAAACACTTTATCAATCATTCTTGAAATCGATCAAATACCACCATGGGAGCATACCACTTGAATTACTTTATCATTGCCTTCTGACCTGCCGGCGAAGTTTTCTCAATTCGTTCAATAACTGTTTGCAAGGAGCCAAGATAACGTTCAAAGGGAACATGAAAACGAACGATGAAATATAAGACCGAGAAGAGACGATAGAGAAGATACGCGATGGATCGAAAGATGAGAGAGATGGACAAAAGGAGGTTAAAGGTCAGATGTCCAATTTGTAGCAGGTCACAGAGACGCCTGCAGCCGTATACACGCGAAGCCAGATATTTCTATCGACTACTGTCCTGTCGATATATTTCTACCTGCGACGTTGCGGACGAGAGAATTCCTTCACCTATATCCGACATCTCGATTTCGAACAGGCGAAAGAAGGAAAAAATAGAAGAGGCAAAGTGTCGATGGAAAATGCCCGACGGAATTACGGGAGGATATCTGACGCGAATCGAAGGATCCTCGACGTTTCCGTGGAAACGATAGTTGTACAATTGCCCCGAACATCCACTTTGCCTGGAAATCGTTTTCATTTAAAACGAATGTTTCATCGTTGAGAAATATACAGTACTGTAAACGGCTTATAACTTGCAACGTTCTGCGAGACAAAAAATGTATCGCCTCCGAAGTATGCATTACACCAGCAGAGGGATCAGTCTTGTCTTAATATCAAATCGTTCTAGGAACTTCTTAAGCCATCTCGGAACTCCGTCGCCGGCACAAGGAAGTTTGATCGGTCTCGAGGTGCGAAATATAATTAGGAGGCAAGTTCGTGAAGTCGCGAATTCCAGTTTTAGTTTATTTAGTTATTAACGGCCCCACGCGAAAATTGTTTCGTGTGAATCGCAGACCGTAGCCCCGAAGGGTGGCAGTAATTTCCCGGAAATTTATAACACCGGATAAAATGTGCCGCCGTTATTATTACCCTGTCGCGATTAATTACACCCGCAAATAGTACGAAACTTGGTTGAAATAAGTAAGTATACCAGATATCGAAAGAATGCATGTATATTAATTCAATATTTATTCCCCCAATTTCGTTCAATTTCTGCTTGTCAAGTTTCTGCTGGGAAACGGTTATGTTCATTTCACACATTCTGGACAGGCTAAATCGAAAGGATTTGCCTACCAATCCCTTGCAGCCACTGCGCGCTAATAAATCAACTTCCCACCAGAATATTAACGAGCCCGCCAAGGACAGACATTTTTCTTCTTCTAAAACTCCGGTGGATTAATTTTTCACCGGCCGCGTGAACCGCGAAAGTCTGTCAAAGTGAAAGTACGTATCGCAACGCTTTTGGCATCAACGGCTTGCTCGTTTAATTGAATCGTTTCGTTCAGTCCGCCCAATTAACCGAAACATTACCGTTGCACAACGTCACTCGAAGCGGGGCAAAAATTGCAATTGATCGAAGCGTCGATTTTTGTTTCCTTTTGCGACAAAGCAAAGATCTGAGGAAATTCATCGGGCACGAATCTTAGATCGGACAATCGCACGTGTCCGAGCGATCACAGTCCGAATTCTACGGGAAATCCTGAAATGCCGGCGAACGACGCAAATACATCCGATCGCGAAACGGGGTCACAAAGTAGCCGAATTAACGAGGTCGCTGCGAAACAAACGTAACAGCTTATGCAGCCACTAATCGGTATTTCGGAACGAATTTACATCGGAAAATGCACCGACTGTTTGGCACATACGGCTATTTGTTTATCGCTCCGGCCGGGTTCTCTTTGTCGCCGACGTGACACAGTGATACACGCGAAATAAACGTGATTACACAACACGCCGAACGCCTCCGATGTAAAGGCCGAATTGGATTTCCACGTTGTCCGTCGCGGAAAGTTAAATCTAACAATAAGAGACACCGGGCAAAGCAGTCGCAGCGAACATCGTTGGAAAATATATTGTTCAGTGGCCGATGAAAATATTAGAGCCACATTGAAACAATTGATTTTTGATTATTAATGGACGAACGTTGATTAAAAATTTTCCAACGAGAAAAGCTGGATATCGTGATATTACTTCTGCACGAAACGCACGATACGTGTTTGTTCGTACTGCGGCTCTAATAATAATTTGTTACAGACTGTATTATTCGCGAACCTCGATACTTTTCCCTCGTTATAAGGGCACACAACGGAAAAGTGTCCCTGTTCGGTTGTAAAATTGAACGTTGGATAAATTCATTAGCCTACAGCTAACGAAATATTTCCTTTTTCTTTTTATTTTCAAATTCAACGATTTTTCATGAATTGTAAACGCTTGTACAGGTGACGAGAAACATTTCTCCCGCTTAATGAAAAGTTACTTTAATTATTACCGTATACATATACCCGCGAGATTCGTGATAATGCTTCTGATTAACATTATCAATTAAATAATTGCACGCGATCGAGGTGAATATTACATGGGGGAAGACTGTTCTTGGATCACGTAATACTTTCACCAGTATTTTACGCCATGCTTCAGATAATTTACCCTTTACAATTGCAAGAATAGAAACCGCGACATGAAATAGAAACTAATTGTAAATCAAACTGGCTAACGTTGGAAAAGATCGGTGGTATACAAAAACTTCTGGTGAAAGTGGTCACATTTTCTAACTCTTGCTATGATTCAACACGAAATACCGCGGCATACTTTTCTTAACCGCCAGTCGTTTGTTTTTTTATAAGCTAGCAACATTTTTCGGAAAAATCTGCGCGGTGTAAAATTATTCTTCCCCATCAATATCTACGAAACGCAAATAAATAATCGCGTAATTAAGTAACACATTTTAATCCAATTAACTCGATGCAAGCAATAATTAGTGTTGCAGTACGCTGTGCAATGGAACATTGTCAACCGAGGAGCCAAGATAGTGCTAGAAAAAAAAAAAAACGGCTGAAACTGACGAGAACAGGAAGTTGTTATACCACCATACAGACACGCGTGTATATATGGTACAGTGACAAACGCATTGCATAATTCAAAGTGTATTCTCCGTTGTTTCATGAACCACAGTATTCTCCATTTCTCCAAATGCCTTTTTTGATAACGAACGTGCTGTGTCTTTTCGCGTAAAAAATTTTTTTCAAGTACCGTACGAAAATTGTCGTGGGTGGTTCAATTATAATTCCGTACCATATATGAATTATTCCTGCCTTCTTATCTCTCTCTCTCTCTCTCTTTGCATTAATATATATTATACTTTGCCAAAGGGTGTTACTCGTATAACAAATATTACGATAATAATAACTATTATTGTTAAAAACACATCTGACCCATCCTTGAAAAAAAAAAAAACCGGCGTTGGTAAAGTGGTTCCAATATTATCATTGATCGAATTCGAAATGTTTTATCAGTGTTGGTTTTGTCACTCGATAACGAGATTCCCTGAATTTTCGACTACGCCCAGATGATTCATATTCAAAGTTCTGGCATTCTCGCTATCGATGCGGATTTAAATGTAAAGGTTTATGTAACAGAATCTTGTAAATGTTCGATTAATGAAAATGATGTAATTCGAAATTCGTAGCTAGTCCCTTAGTTTTATTTATGAGAATTGTGGACAACTGTGAGATGGTTTGTAGTGCGTACAACTGGCTTCTCAAATGTTTCGGTTGAATTGTTATCATATTGACTCGACCACGGTGGGGGAATGCTTAGATGCATGTTAGATAAGACGGGATTAAAGTACGATAAGAGTGAAAAGTGGAGTACATGTATACAGGAGTCTTGAGAATTTCAAGTCGCGGCTGGATAAACGAGTTTCGTTTACGAGAATGTGCACCAGAATGCTATAATTTATATAATCTTTTTTCGATTCAAGATGTTACACAACCGGGCAAGTTGTTGACATTAAATTATAAGGGCTACACTTCAAAAATTGTTGGTGTATATTGAATAGCATTAACGTAAACTGCACATGGTACACTCATTACTTCCGAAGAAGGTCCTCATCTTTCTTTTAAATAATTTACATTAGGTTTGTCAGAAATTAGAAAATATAAATGTTCAAAATAATGATGATAATAATAAGAAGAAAAAAAAATAGGTAATATTTAAGGCGAAGCCAAAAATTGCTCGGGGTATGCTAATTAATTCCTATCTCGCAAAAATTACTTTACAACAGATTTGTAAAATAATTAGAACAAAATTAAACATCTAAAATAATGACAAATCTTGTACATTTAAGATCAGCGCTAAAAATGTTCGAACTACGCTATTTTCCAATTTGCATAATAGTTGGAGAATAATTTCGCATCAAATTTTCGCAGAAAATTGAAGATTGTTTTCCACGGATGATTATGAAGTGTCCGCTATATGTGATCTATAGATCGCAAGATTATCTTCTGTTTTACCGACCACTTGGATCCACGCGAGTGTCGTAGGTGGCAGCACGAACTGCTTTGTTTCACTCGCTGCTCGTCCGGAATAATTAACAGCGGGAAGAGAAATCTAGGTCCACAGGCGTCTAACTCTTGCGCTGAAGTTCAACGTGTATTTTAAATGCCGAGAGAACTACAGCTGAATAATTGCAATTAATTGTCGCGATTTTCGTGCCTCGCTGAGCACGATTAACATAAGCAGATGTCGGAAAATAATTCAAGCAATGAACGCTACTTCGTGTTACCAGCCGAACTTTAATCAAGTAATCAAGATTGAAACAATCATTTATTTAAAACTTCCCAATACATAAGGTTTATATTGTAGCCTCTAGAAACAAATTTACTTGACTTCGAAACTAAGCTGAGTAAAAAAGATACACCTGTCGAACATGAACTGTTAAGAAAAAAATACCTGCAACTTTCGTGTCGGAACAATTTAACGAAAGGGTATGAGAAATGCGCTATCGAACTTTCTGTACTTTTTTCTTTACATAGTTGTTGCAACATTTTTAACATTTCATGGATCAGAACCGAGAATACCTTCCGCTTACCAACTACTAATTAATCCACCACGAATATATTCATTCTCCAAGCAGATAACAAACGGTTACAGGCGAAAAGTCTTGCCGAAAAGACCCACTCAATGAAACCCAATACAGTTATACGTACTCCGCGTTCCAAAATATTCTCCACCTGCCATTTTTTCCACTCGTCATTCGACCCCCATTACAAATCCCTTTCGGTCGAAAACGCTTCCATCGATAGCCATTCGACTCCCGATATTTCATTTCTCTCGAAACACCTCGTCGAACGCAACCCCTACCCACCCCACCCCCTCGTTCACCTATCGCGGAAATTAATAAACGACCCTCCCCGTTTCGCCCCTTTCATCTTACCACCGCACTCGAGAATTTTCACCGATAGTAATTCGTCAACCCTCGTCCGCTCCCCGTTTGCGAATCGACTCCGATCCCGTCGAGGGCCGCTCACCTACCAATATTTCGTTCTCCTCGAACAACTTTTACCCGTCCGTTGACTCCGTTCACCAACTAATCCCCGTTAATCAACGATCCCCGAGTTTTTTCCTCCCTCCCCGCGGCGCAAATAAGCCCCGCCGTTTCACGTTTTCAATTCGCCGAAATAATCGTCCGCGTAATCGCGACCGCCGGAGGGTGAATCGAGAGAAGCGCAGCGATGCCTGCCGGACTCGAGAACTCGACGCCAGGCAGGCATAACACACAGGAGAGAATGAGAGAGAGAGAGAGAGTCGGTGTGTGTGTGTGTGTGTATGTGAGTGAGAGAGGAACTATTGATTAACTGTCTGCCACGTTGCGTCTCGAGTCTGGACAGCATTGTCTTTCATTATGCGATATCGCTTGCCGCGTCCGTAATACGTACCAGCAGCCACCGTCGGCTTCGAAACGTGCTTGGTACGTAGGTGCGCTCTTCCACGGTACGTGTACATTCGCGAATGTGGGACAAACCGGTCGGAAAAAGAGAAATTCGCGTTGCTCGTCCGCGTCGATTCCTTGCCACGGTAAGCCCGCCCCTTCGTTATAATGGACAGTTATTTCCACGGTTTTCAGCCGGGCAGCCGAGAGGAATCGGCGACGAACACGCGAAAGATGAAATTTGGAGGGGACGGTGCTGATCACGGCTCGGCGGTCACCGGGTTTTAAGGGGTTCCATTCGGTTGCGCGTGGACCGTGACAGAAACGGGGAAATGAAATTCGATAACTTGCACGGGGTTTTTTTTGGGGGGCAGAGAAGGTTGCGAGGTTGGATAATTAGTTTGCTTCTAATTGCGAGTACCTTTGCAGAATGGCAATTCTTGTTTTTTCCTTTCTTTGCGAAGCGCAGAGCATGGGGGTACCTACTGGCTTTTTGTTTCTTTTTCTTTTGACTTGTGCGAAGGTTTTTAACGTCGTGCACTTGGGCACATAATACGTTGAACACTGTCACGGAACTTCCAGTGGGTCGTTTCAGCTTTTAAAACAGCGGAGCGAAACGCCTATTATTCCGATGTAGAGATATTATGTATTCTTAAGGTACAAGCTTTTAATGCTCTTTCAATTTTAATCTTCTTTTTACAAGCCCCATCTTGTATCTACGTCGCACGATTTAGTATTACGCGAGACTCCATATTTAATGCCACGCTGAGAAACGTTGAAAGAATAACGACCTCGTGAAATGTTAATAATAATAAAAACCAAACGGAGGCGTAACAGTTATAAAAGAGGATCCGCTTGTTACGAAATATTCGACAATTATAAAATGAAGTCCAACGACGATATCTGTTATAAACATTCCCCTCCGTTCGTCGAATAATCCATTCGAAACAGTGTCAAGATCCGTTCAATCCAATTGCTCGACGCAATTCGGCCACCGCCCTTAAATTTAATCGTCGAACGTGCTGAAAATACCGGGGGAAGTTACGATTCGAACCCATCGAACACTTAGCACCGCTTCTGCCCAAGAAAATTCGCAAACTTCCGCGACGGAAACGAGGTTTCTCAGTCACGTCGGACGTTTGCTGCCCGTGAATTTTTCGCCAACGCACGGATTACGGGGCGGCCGTAAAGCTAGCTGCAAATTGTAAAACGTTTCTACTTACGACAATCATCTCAGAGGGCTCGAGAACGAAGCATTCGTTGGGTCTCCTGGCGCTGCCGCCAGTCCGCTTGCCAAAGCTGTAACAGAAAACGGAAATAACGCAGTTAAAATCCGTCCAGAACCAGCCCCGACGCGACGCTCGTTCCCGATGAAAAGAGAAAAATCTTTTCCGGTTGCAATTTGTCATAAAATATTTAACACCTTTCCCTGTGACAATGGGGAAACATGGAACGACGATATTACCTTAGTTTCACCTCTTCCAGAAGTATCACATTTTTCGTCGCCACCCGTTTTTCTTTATGGTACACGGATTTAATGGGAAGTTGGCTAATCGCGATAAGCGTGCAATAGTGGAATATTTTTAACGAATGTGGTACTTTATTCAAACGAATTGCAATATTCCGTTTTATTCACAGTCAGATTGAATGAAATTAAATGTTAAATAATTATTATGAAATTGCATAGTTTGTAATATTCTCGTGTTAGACTGTACTAGAATGTGAAATTTAGTCCGCGGTCAATTCTCCGGTCTTGAATTTGTCAAGTGGATAATACGAGGAACAGAGGTTCGAGTTAAGGTGTTTCTATAAATAATTAAAGTCTGCCGTACGTAATTTGTGCGTACGAAGCAATACGAGAAGGCGCGATAGGATTGGACAAGTAGCGACGAAATCATTTGTACACCAGTATCGGTGCACAGACTGTTTGCACAGATATGAGAAATAAAATTTCCCGTTAATTTAGAACAGTCTTAACATCGCCCATGACTGTTCACACAATGGAATCAGAATCTCGACAAGTATTCAACCGCAAAAAGGCATGCCCGAGGAAGCATAGAAAAATATTTCTCCCCGAACAACCCTCAACAATACTAACACCTGACGCTACCCTCAATTCACTCTGCCACACACTCGTCCGAAACCCGTGTACCGATAATTCGCCCCGCTTAAACAACTTCAACTTTATCGCGATCGTCCTTCGTTGAAGGGTTGAGAGCGACGGCCGTTGAACGCGCCGTGAATTTTCGTCCCCCGCGTACTGCGCCAGTTGGCGCGCACGAGAGGGAGGATCGCGTCGACACGGTGGTCATCGTCGAAAAACGCAATTTATCATGATAACCGTGTGCGCCCGTTGTAATATTTGGAGTAAGGACGGTGATGCACGAGCGTTCGAGTAAATATATCTATTGTTGCGGTGCCCCAGCTCTTAAATGTCGACGATCGAAACATCGACAGATGTTTCCCTCCCTTCCTGGTTCCGGTGCTTCTCGAATTAGCCACGAAATTCCCAGCTACCCTCGTCGATCTACAAAAATCTCCCGCAGCTATAGGAGAGTCGGGGGTCGAATAATACCGGGCGCTCGTGAACCTAGCTGCCGCCGGCATAATTTTTCCCTTTTGGTACCCGCGGATGCGTATTATTCTAGAGGGGGATGTGTACTATTGTACATATATATATATATGTGTGTGTGTGTGTGTGTGTGTGTGTACCTATATGGTAGTTGAAGGTGGAAGGTGTTCTCGAAATATTTGCGCATTTGCGCGACCATTCCAATATAATCCCATTGATGGAAATATGTTGCGCAAATAGTGATTCGGTTGCTTCTATCGAGCTGATTGGTTTAGTTTAATTTCACGTGGATTACGTCAACGAGGTCGGACGCATTAAGTATCGATGATTGATAGCTGAATGAATTGTGTTTGAAAATTGAAATGCTCGATACGGACGGGACAGGTTTGATGAATTAATGTCCCCCGCGAGACATTGTCTCGTGACGTACCAGTGAATTAAACACGGTCACTATTTTCTTTCGTTATATTAATTATTTTAACACGGGGTTTCAGTTATCCGAGGGCGATCGTTAGGAGAAATATGTTCGCGCGAAGAACTTGGCGTAATTGGACACAGTTTTCGGGATACGTCTTTTTCCCCCATTGTATTTTTACGCTTCTGTATCTTTTTATCTCGCCGTTTTGTACATAGAATTCTGTGGAGATTTATAAAGGACTGGAATCGTAATTTTGATTAATGCTTGCAATTTCATTGTGTCAATAAACTTGTGCAATTTAATTTCTCCCTCGTACCTTATGAAAATCCAAATTAATCAAATGAAATATGAAATGTAGAAAGGCGAATTGTCATTGTCTTTATTTCGCTATATCATTTATGAGTTATTTTAACTCATCGTTGCTCCAAAACCGTATAGCTCGGAGATATTGTAATATTTTACAGAATTCTACTTCGCAAATAAATCCGAATGTGTACCATTAATATGAAGTTCCATGACAAATACTATTTGTTGTACTACATTTAGAGCGCAGCCTGGTCCACGTTATTATCAGGTAAGAAATTAATCTCAATATCGGGACACATTCCCCGGCACTATAATTCTACCAATATTCGCCGTTCCCACCCACGGAGTTTAATCGTAAATGGATACGTATGGTTCTCCCACAGGCGTTAACACTAGAATTTGGGGACCAAGAGCGTAGTTTAGCTTGTAAAGCCCCCCCATACCTTTCCTGCTGACGCTAATCCCATTTGCCCCAATAAATTATGATTTCTGACAATGAGAGGTACACGCAGTGCACGCGGATTCTTGCCTCCAATTACCGTAATTAATGTGCGACGAACACGCAACGTTTGCGCGAAGAATCTCGTACCGACACACCACCGATCTTTCATTATCGGACCATCCTCCCGTTTATCGCAATTCGTTACGCTAAACGCGTGTCTCGCAGCGGCGAGACAAAACTGACGCCACAGTGATTCCTCCAAACTATGTATTCTCAAGTTCAGTATCGCCGTGGAACTTTTTTCCTTAAATATGCCGAACTGTATCGATCGTCGACAAAACAGATCCTCCAAGAATAACAAAAATACCCGACCCCGTCCCGAACGAAGAATCGAATTCTTCGTTCAGCTAATGCGAATTCGGAAGATCATTGCTTCGAGAAAAACCAGCGGATCATCGTTTCAAACCCATCGAAAGCTAATATCACTCTAAACCCCTCGAAAGGCCCAACCAAGCAGCCCTTGCCAATCGCGCGACCGTGCCGATACATTGCGCTCCATTAAACAATCGCTTCTACAGCCATCACCGTCTCGCTTGCGCAACCCTCGCCATCTTCCTCCAGCTTCTCCGACGCCAAGCACTTGGCCGACGTGTGCTCCCCCGCCCTCCGGTGCATCGTGCACGGTAAACCCATCCGAGAAATCGACGTCGACGCGTATATCGCTCACGCGCGACGCATAAATCACGCGCGGCGGTAACACGAGCGGGGCAAATATCGACAGTCGTGTATTCAAACGAGGATCCAACGAGAGCCGACAGTGGATCGGCCGTCGCAAGAAAGGTGGCCGAAGTTTCTTGACCCCTTCTGCGCATCCGTTTACCTTTGACGGCGGGGTGCGTAACGGGGGCGGGCATCGAGCGGGCGGGTTGACACGCGTGTCACGCGTGTACACGGGGCGGAAAATTGAATTCGACGGGGATCACGCGTCCCGGCTTCCACGTCTCGAACACCCTGTCGCAGAGTCAACCCCATAACGTCGCCCCGTATGATACGCAGCTCGATAATTATGGTCGTTTCGTTCGCGGACGAGACTTCGTCGATTCACCGTCGCGTCGTCGCTCGCGGTGTCTTGCCCTTCCACGTGCATCACCTTTCATTTTTGTTTCCTTCTCGCTCTTAGATGCTTCTTATTCGGCGTTTTTTCTTCTCACGGTCCGTTCGTTAGGGGTTCTTGTTCGCCGGGAAAATGGGTCCTCGATGTTCCCGGAGCTTTCGACGAAGATTATACTTTCGGGGGGATTAATTCTCCTGGCGTTCTTCGCTCGGGCTCGGAGTTACATTTCCCTTTTTTTTCTCTTATTACTCGTCGAGGGAGGTTTCAGAAGGGAAGTTGACAATTCGGTGGTACGTAAGGAACGAGCTCGTCGGACGCAGTTGAACGTAAAGTGTTGCACAGTGTTGGTAATATCACGGACGCGTCGTTTGTTCAATTGGTACCGGCTTTCTTTTTTTCACGAATTGTCACCGCGATATTTTCGTTTTGCCCTCGTTCAATTAAATCGGTTTTCACGCTTCGAGGCGTTTCGTTGCGCACATTGGCGCCGCGAGTTTGTTTAATCGGCGTTGACAATTAACGTAATTAATGAGCGAAATTACGGCCCACGTTGCACAACTGAAGTTACTTCCGAGAGAAATTTACGAGCGATTTCTAACTACGTCTTGGCATTACAGCGGATTTAGATTTAATGATGTTTTACGATCGTCGAATGAAATCTTGCAAAATGTCGCAACAGAAGTTGCATTGCTCCAATGTGGTTTCTTTCGACTTATAATTCGTGTAAAAATCGGTGACGTTACCGTGTAATCATCGTTTCAGGAATACGCGAAAAAAGAAAAACAAAAACGTACGCAGACTTCCGTTAAATCCTTCCTATAACAATCCGAACCAGTTTCCTCGAATATTTGTCGGGATGCTTACAATTCCCTTCGAGAAGTCTCTGCATCCGGAAAATGGCCTGCTAAGCCATTTCAATCGCCGACGTTCGCATGCCAGAACGACTTTTTGTTTCCCCTGGTCACTTGCCGACATTACGTACTCCATTTAACAGGACTCGCCTAACCGAACAATAACCGACCTGATAAAATATTTCAGCCGCCGCCGTTACTTTTATTAGTTTCCGTTGTTTCTTTTTGGTTTTACGCCGCCATTCTAACTGTCTCTGATCCGTAAGGGAACAACTACAACGACAAAACCGTCTGCCGGGCATTGTAGTTTCTCATGACCTCGTGGGATAGAGTCTAGTTAACGTTAGATTTTTATACGCTTTCGCGTCATGCCGAGCGAAGCTTGCATTCGAACGAATTAACAGCGCAAGATCAATCATCGGTATAGAAATTGTGCCGCTCAAATTTGGATTACCCGCTTTCTCCTGCGATGAACGGGATACCGTTAATAAATATATTTCGCAGCTCCCTTCGAAGACCATCGAGTGTTTTAAAACGACCAAGATGCTCTTTGTTGCAGCTATAAGTTCGGAAAAATAAACGACCCGATGTTTATTTCCTCTCGTTTCATCCACTCGCTTGTCTCGCGACCTGCAACTTTGATACCCACATCGGAGTCGGCCCATCGGGTCGTACAATTTTCATTTGCCACCGTCTATCAAGCCCAACCTCGTCGGCTTATTTTCAATCCAGATGATTTCGATCGTCGACGGGCCTGCTATATATCGTTAAATTTCAATCAAAGCGACACTCTGTTTGGCGGCGTGTGCAATAACACGTGTGCAACATTACGCGTCGGACGTCCGCATGTTGAACGGGAGCGAAAAATAGAGCAAGAGATAATAACGAAAAATAAAGGAACCGATCGCAGAAAAGAAGATACGCGAGCCCGCCTGTCGCGCTTTCGTGGAGATTAATTGAAATAGATTCAGTGTGTAACGCTAGTCCGTTCGGACAAACGCGTTGCGCTGATTTGTACGTCGGATAAATTTTTGTCACGGCGTTTCATCAATGAAAGTCGCACGGTCATCGTGGAGCAATTTTGTCCAACACGCGAGGAAAACGTCGATTTACGTTCGGATGTACAATTCGTACACATCGATTTTGTTGCCGCGGAAAGTGCCGCGACGTTGGCTCGATAAATCCGACGACGGCAGAATTAAATATTTCCGTTCTGTGAAACAATTGCGTGACAGAATTCGAACGCAGTCTGGAACACGGGAAATTAACGAAAGATTGATTAACGACCGCGCAATACCGGCCACGATGTTTATTGGTTAAAAATGAAGTGATAATAGATCATTCGTTTTGAAGTAACGAGGCTGCGAGAGAGGATTTACTGTCTGGGTAATTCACGCTGACGTGATTTATGCTGTTAGATCGGCGTTAATTTATAGTCACCGGTTTGCGGATCTGATCGAAAAATATTGACTTTGTTATTTCGCGTTGCGAACAATAACGCGGAATCACGCCGTTCAGTTTCAATATCGAAAGAAGCTCGATATTATTTAATACAATTGGAACAGAAAACACCGCATATTTCATCTGTGTCTGCCGAACGAACTGTTCAATATACAGAATTAAGAATGACCACCTCTACCGAGGAGGAAAATCGTGAAACAAATATGCACTATTTTAAACCGCTCTCGAAAATATTCGTAATCGAGTCGTTCACAGATGCGTCGCTCGTTATTCAACGATTAAGTGACAATAATTCGACGGGCGAGATAAATATATCCATAAAAATCAGACCGAAGCCCTGTCAATCAAAATGTCCAGACTCACCACACGGAGAATCGTCTACGTGGAAAAGCAGGCGGCGGCGGAGGTTGGGCTCTATGACTCCTGTCGACGGATTCACTTCTGAGGGCCTGGACAGCTTTTGGCACGGCCCTGAACGGCTCCTGGGATGCCCTGGTGATCATACCAGGGGGCAGATTGCCATTTCCGACGGTGTCGTTGAAATTACTCGCGCCTCCGCCGACGCTTCCACCGCCATGGAAGCTGTTCCATCGTCTGACAGGACCTCTATTAGCAACATGGTGTCCGTTTCCGGGGCCGCTGGGGCCACGTAGTTGGCTCGTATGCTTGTGCATCCTCTCCACTTTCGTTTTCCTCTCTTTCTCAGCCCTCGGTTATCCTCCAGGCCTCGGACGTCTCCTCTTTCGACTCCATTCTCTTTTTACTCCGTCATTCGCCCAGGGCACCCTCGACTACATCCTCCAGGACGTTTCTCCCCCGTTGGCACTCTGTTCCCGTCCACTCTTTTCCCCCAAATATCTTTTCGTCGCACTCTTGCCGCGGAATCGGAAATGCTATGTAACACTTGCACGGTCGATCGGACGCAGCCACGGATCCGTCTCACCGTTGCGAATCTTCACGGCGACGCGTTCGAGATGGAAAGCCCGTCTGTTGAAGGGAATTTGAATTTTCTGAATAGGATTAGGCGCGATTTTATGCCGCGTCCGTGAACCAGGCTTTCATCGATCACTGCTCGTCGATGCTTCGAGAAAAGTTTCCTCCGCCCGCTCGACTTGGCGGCGTTAATTTGTTTACCGGGGTGAAAGTTTTGAACGACGCTTCGCCTTCCTGCGCGACTGGGAGCTTCTTTGTTGCCCGGCGACGAGCATATTTTGGTTCGGACGGATTGTGCAACGCGGATTGTACTCTTACAGTGAGTCGACGCTTTTGATTTAACAATTATCTGAATCGGTCCAGCACAAGCACGAACGTTTCCTGGGAAGTCAATAATTACGGTATTCCCGCTGAACCGGCACTTAGAAAACACCAGACTAACCCAAACCTAACTGCAAAATCCGGCCTGCAGCGTTCACAGTTTAATGAAACGCAAAACTTGCGTATCCTATCGCGTATCCATTACGAACTCCGTACGCTTTGCAGCAGGACGCGATCGCAAGAGGCTCGCAGAACTCTCAGACCTGCCTCGAACGGAATTGGAACCGAAACGCGGGCAACCACCTTCACTTCCGCGTGGCCGTCGCCCAACGGAAGTCATCGTAGAACGCGAGGAACGTTGCGTTCGCGGCGGCAGGTTCACGAAGACGGGAACGCGAGTCCCGTCTCGTTCGGAGACGCGACGAAACCCTGAAGCAGGCACGACGCGACTTTATTACGCCGCGTAATCCGTTTTCATCGTGCACGCCGTGCCCTGGTTAATCAAGAGTGAACGGCGTCGCGATGTCGTTCCGTCGGTTTCCACCTACGCCTTATCAATTTCGACCGTTCGCGGCGGCGTTCTGATAAGAAGAAAGGGGAGAAAGGGCGGCGATAAAATCCGGGACAGCCATGAAGGAATCGAGTGTCGCAGGAATGGTAAGCGCCGTATCGCTGCCGACGATAAGTCCTTTGATCCGTCTTACAATTTCGAGAACGTCGCCGATAAGCGGGATGTTCCCTCGATAATGTTACGACGGTATCGTTACACGGGGTGGTTGCGCTCGTACATTTTTTGGTTTTTTTTTTACGTATAAAAGACGGATACGAAACTCGCGGGCGAGGGAACGGTGGTGGGCTATTTTAAAAAGCTATTTGATCCTGTGCAGTTGCGTGGAAAGGAAGCTCTGCTCAGTGTGTGTGTGTTTTGTTCTATTTGCTTTGGTTTAGAATTGCGCCTTTTCTTTTTTTTTTTTCTTTTGGAGTGGAAGTGAAAATGGGTGGAACAATTTTCTGAACATTTTTCGTGGCGGAGGTCTCGCTTTTGTCGACCAGTAAGGTTTCCATGTGGAATTTTAGACGCGACGGTGTAGCATTTTTGCGGGGCAAAGGAAATGTTGCCGGATATATAAATTGAACTGCGAATGAGCATTTAGAATTGAGGGAAGTACTTTTATTAAATTGATGTAACTCGCTGGATGGGTGCGTGGCCTTCTTGTGTTAATGCTATCAGTCGGACGGTGAATCGGGGAAGTTTATCAATGGAATTGCATCCAATGTTTTAACACAGGGGAACATATTTTTTTTCATTTAATTGCTAGCGTTAGGGGTTACACGTTTCATCGTCGTGTATGTAGTTCCCTGGTAATTAAATAGAAAGGATGTATTATTTCTCTTGCCCGTTAGTCCTTTTATATTAATTAAAAAATGTATTTCAAATGTGAATTTCGGTGTAGCGGATTCCCCGTACAAGTTCACTTACTAAAATGAAACGTGGAATAGAAGACTAAGTTTCTCCTCGGTTATCTTATCGCACAATTATTTAAATAAAGAAATTTGTATTTATAGATGTGATAAATTGAAGAACCAGTAGAATTACTGTTGCCGGTTATCTTCTCGTACAAATACTGGGAAATTGTAACGAAAAGAGTGGGCAATGAAATAGCTCTACACATCGTAATTGGTTAATCAAAGGGGAGTTGTACATTTTGTAATTAAGCGAAATCAGATTGAAGTTAAAGTGCATTCAATGAAGCATTGTCTTCTGAAGGGAACGTCCTTTTTTTTTTTTATAACAGTCCTTAACAAGTAAAACATCCACCGTTACCTTCTTACATGAAACAACCTGTTCTCCATACAGTGGGCAGAAAAATTCTGTTTCACGGAAAAGAAACCCGCTAAGATTCCCTCGCGAACGGGTATTTAATGGTCGTCAAAATTCCAGCGAAGAAAACTAGATTTCATTCCACACTTTCAATTTTTCCCATTACTTAAAAACTACCTTTGATATTACACCGTGCCAATTTTAAATACTCTCCCAGGCGTGCTGTGTTACCTGCAGCTTCGTGGTTTTTTACGCCGCAATGTCGGACATAAGGAATATTAACAAGGACGAAGTTGAATAAAACATCGTAGATTTTCGACGATATTCGGGAAAAATCCACACGTCTGTCATTCGGCACCATTTCTGACACGATTATCGACGACATTATTTGTCCGAGAAACGTTTCAATCGTTAATCGCACGTCGCGATTTGTAACAGAAACTCAATTTGCTCGTCGTGTAACAAAATCGATAAACATATATACCAAACACGTCGCAACGAATGTTTAATTCAACCGTAACGGTGCTCAAATAAGAATGAAAGGCAGGTGTACTCTCTGACAGCCTACGACAATTCAAGCAAACGCGCGCTCTATCGATTGACCGACGAAAAACAAGGAATAGGGCAAAAATTGTGCGACGCGACGAGGATTCATCGACGAAAGTGTCTTGTTCGCGTATCTGTACGCTCTTGTCGCCTCTGGCGAGGCTGAGATCCGAAAGACACAGAGATTACCTGGGGATACAGGCGTGGGAAAGTCTTAGTAACGGCGCACAGTGAAGTGCATAAGAGGTCCCCGAGGAGGAATAGGTTTAAGGAGGATGGTAGGAGTAGGTAGACCTTCTCGAGCTGGTGTATAGAAATTCAGCGAGCTTGCAAAACCTCTTGAGCACGCGCCCGAGAAGCGGCTCGTCTTCCTCTCGTCGTAGGCGCGGAGGAAACGTACGAAAGAGGAGGTGAATTCCTTTGTACGAACGGCAAGCAGAGGCGAGCGTCGACAAATTGACTGGGGATGAAATAAAAATGCATCCCCTTCGATTTTTCCACTGCCGCGACCCGATAGAACTGCCACGCGAGACTTTTCCAATCTCCATTGAAACTCAACGCTGACAATGACGAGTCGAAGTGTATAATTAAGTTATAGAAGGGCCTTGCCTGTGTTTTCTTTTATAGTTGAGGAGCACTGTAACGGATTATTGAAATGATTTGCTTCGATATGTAATAGGATATGCCTTTCTTTTTAAATATCAATATTCTGCAAGTTCTGTATTAATGAATATTCTGCCTGTGTTCCGTGTTGTTGCTCTTTACGCACCACTTGAAACCTATAGAATTCAATGAAATAAAAGGGAGCCTTAAGTTAAATTCAGCTGACGTTAAAGAACAGTAAGTTTCAAGTGTCAGCATCTATCCGACGAGAAGCTGTCAGGGCCGTATTAACCACCCTATTTTAAGGTGGAAACCTTGGAACGGAATCAAAGTTGAGGTGCTTCATACTGTCCTCAATAGGATCCGTGTTGTTTCTCTTTAATATTTCTTTCAAGATCACCGTGTCGACACTGTGCTTTTCTCTAACGTTCACCTATTATACCCATTACACGATCTGCATCCACCATTTATCTCCAATTTTTAATACGTTTAATATTTTTCAATATTCCTATTTCTGGTAACGTCAAGACATTTACCGCTTCCATTCATCCTGAATATTATTATTTCTACTATTCGTCAAGTCCGCTATCATATTTTTATTCGCCCAAGAGTATCTTGCTTTCGTTACATGTTAAATATCCTACGTTCCTTACCGTTTCACAAATTACGCTTCGGATTTCCTTCTGCGTACAGAAAATCCGCCCGTCCTAATAACTTTCAGCCTCCCTCAGTTCAGCCGTCAACAAAGTGGCCAAGGTTCAACCAAAATCCTGCATAACTTCCTCGAGAGTTTCCAAACTGTGATCTCCGTACAGAGGAACTTCAGTTTCAGTTGAATTTTGCAAAAACTGCCCCTCGAAACCGAGTCGACCAAGTGCTCGTAAAACTTTTCCAACCCTACGGAACGGCCAGCACTTTTTTTTTTCACCCACAGCCCCGTTAGCGACAGTTTAAACATTCTAACTGAAGTGTTTGCGAATGCGTCTACGTAAACGTCGCCTGTAAAAGTTCCACCGACTGTGGCACGGGCGAGGGACCATCGCTGGCGAGGTTGCCCTGCCGGGAACATCTACAAACGTTGTAGAAAATTTCAGCTTTCCATCCCCTACCTGCAATGCTTCGAAGGGCGACCCGCAGGTGGATGAGCCTACGTGGGATTTCCAGGTAAACCCGACGGTCCTTTGACCTGTTTCGTTTTGAATCTGCGAGGTCCATTGTTGGTCAATGAATGTTTGAAGAAGGTCGTTTTCGAGGGAGACTGGGAAATATCTTCGAGAAATGCCCCTTGGGTTCTTCGTTGCATGGGCGCCCTTGGTCTTGTTCGAATATTTTCGAACTCGTTAGATGTTCGACTAGTATAGCTTATTTTGGATTATGCTGCCACGAATTGAATGGATAGGAATGTGGAGCTATTCCGTATCTCATAGAAGACCATGATAAATAGTATAAATAGCGGATTGATGAGAGTTTCATAGTGACGTTACGTTTGTTCTTTGTAGAAATTTATGTAGTTGTTTTGTAAAGCCGAAAATTGAAGAATATTAGAATTGATTAGAATATTTAGTATCGTTAGGTTTTTCGAATGTATTTCCGTTGCATCGGAATGAATTTTTTAAGCCGTTCTAATAAAATTGTTTTGAATTCTCGGACAGTATAATTTCGCGCTGATAATTGGTATAACTATTATACTTTGAGCAGGAAAGTTTCCTACCTCAATTTCTTCTTTATAATTAAAAGAAGCGCACTGTCACAGATAACGCATTCAAGTTTTAAGTAATAATTTTCGAGGGCGTAGATTAACTTGAAACTTCATCGTTGGCTATTTCTCTGCCTACTCGGATAAACTTTTTATACGAAATTATTACGTCCTTAAGAACTCTCGACGGGTTAAACGTGCTATCAGTGCATAGTCCACATTTATATTTAACGCCTGTTTGTCACGCGACACAGAAAGCTGAGAAACGGATAATTTTTCTTTAAATGTCACGCTGAACTGCGTCCAACTTAATCGTTGCGTGCTAATGCCAGCGTGAGTTATTAGAGCAATATAAAATATTCCAAAATATTGCCCCAAATCGTACAGTTTGGTTCGCAATAAAATTATCGCCACCAGTAACAGAGGGATCAACTGGTACATTGTACACTTAATAATTATTCCATAAAACAACTATCAGTCGTAACAAAAACTACGATTCGCAATGAGTTTAAACACCGCCGCTACAATTTCCGCGTCCCCAAATTACGAAATATAGAATATCGCATATCATATTAACATGTTAAGCACAATCTTCCACAAATCTTCAGAACACAGGATGAACAAAAATGAATCCACCTTTCACAAAACTATTCGACTCATTTGTTCGTCGCTGAAGGGTGAATAAAATTCGTCGATCGTACTTTATCTCAAATTTCCTCTCGATCAACATAACGCACGATGATGCCGCCAACCAAGCCCATTCTAACCACTCTATAACACAGTAACCGAGCACAAATGCGCTTATCGGCCTCGACTTTCTTCTACAGCGGGACACAATTACGCTGCCCCGTTATAGCACAGGCCGAAAGTTTCGGTCCACGGCCGTTCTCTCTATCCAGAGTACGGGCAACTTCTCTACGAGACAAAAGGAATCGTCGCGATAACGAAAAGTTCGTCGCGTTACGCGTTAACAAACTTGCCAGCGTTTAACGGGGAACCAACGAGTTAGACTATTTCAGCTACTACACACGAGCCCGTGAATACCTGCAGCAACGATATAACCTGGAACGACCAAGAAGAAGAAGAAACTTCAATTTCCAGATGGAATACGCGAACCGTGCCTTCCAATGTATGTACTGTACGTAGAACCGGTCGCTGGGTAATTAATTTTAATTGTTTCTTTATATCTAACTGCGTACGTTGGCTCTGGTACCGGTGTGTTGCGATTAAGTTTGTTACTGTTAGGTGTACCGATAAGTCACAAGTAATCCGCTATTTTTTCGTCAGAGTTGTGGCTTATTAACAACACGATGCGAAACAGTTCGTTCGAAGACAAATTGTAATTTTGTAATAGGCCTCTTCGTTATTTTTTTTTTAGAATATCTTTTCCAGACTTTCATCTATTTCTTCTGGAATAACCAACGGACCAAATGGATTATTATTCCTCACAAATGAAAATGAAAATAATGCGTCCTCTTGACGGTTTCGCTGAACGAATTATTTCACCGATAGTCACAAAAAAATCACTTCTTCCCAACATCCGAGATTACTAATAATAATTGAATAGTTCCAGTCACGCCCCCCCCCTATTAAACAACGAAATTAATTAAAAGAGAAGTTACTGTCTTTCGACTAGTCGGATTAATCGGAAAGCATATTTCTGTCATTACGAGAACCCCGCGTCGACACCGGACAAACGACGTTGTAATAAACGACTTACGAGTTACCGGCACCGCCCACGCATTTTTTCCATCTGCATACAAACGACTGGGGACATTCGGTTCGGCGTCGAATGTTCTGGTGGGACGGACGGGTTCACGGATGGAATTATTCAACGAGAAAGCAATCTGCTCCGAGCGTGGATGAGCCGAGAGATAGAGCGTCGAACGCGAGACGAAATCGGTGGGCACGAAAAAAGATAAACGTTTACACGTAGAAAATTTAAATCCGTCCCAGGGACTCCCTGTTCCCGGTCAATATTTGATTATTCTCGCTACGGTATTTACTCGGTTACTGCGAGAATCATCCGGGGTTTACTCTTTCCGCGCGTCGCAAGCTGTTTACGGGCCTTTCCACGCGTCCACACCGTGCGTACCATGCAACTTCCCAGATTCTCCGTGCTCGATCCGTGTCACTTTACTTCATTCGTCCGAGTTCCGCGTTACGATCCCCTTGGATAAAAATATCGCGATCGGGCAACCCCGATCGGAACTTTTAACGGCAAGGCAAGCCGGATAAATTGTTTAGCTTGTTTCAGGTGGGTCGTGATATATTTTTTAATGCAGTTACTAGGATCTGCAGTGCGTTGAAATGGCGATACCTTGGGGTAAAGGTGACGGGCTTATTTGGAGCGTAATTTCTTTCTACAAGGCTTAGTACGTTCGAAAATATGGCTGTTAAGAATTATAGCCCTGAAATATTATTGTCACTGTTGTTCGCAGATTTACTTTGGAAACAAATTTAGAAACCTGTAGTGAAACTGAATTGAGCTATGTACCCTTTTTATACCGGCGGTATATCAACGAAATATAATAACTGTACCATTTTACAACTCGACAGAACAATTGTTAAACCTACAACTTCATATTTTTTCACTATCCTCGGTGATGTAGTAAACGGTCTGAGGGCGGATATCCTTCCGTCTACACTAGTAAACTTCGGCTTATTATCTTCACCTCATAAACGTGCCTAACGAACCACTGTTTGTCGCACTCGTATCCTCCCCCGTCGTCACGAGTTTTATCGCTCCATAAACCAACGAGTGAACCGGACGAAAAACCAAGAAATTAAGCTGGCTGCATACCAGCCCATGCAAAAACTAGATCAAACTATGAACGAGTGACATATTATTTTGTTTCTCTTCATTTCTTTTTTGTCTCACCACGTTCCTCTCCCCGTGTTCGTCAAGTGTTGCGCTCTGCGCATACTCCGTGAAACAGAGCGTAACTCTCTTTCAACTTCATCAGCGGCCCGGGGCCAATAAAATCGTTAATGGCGCTTGTTATCTTTTTCGCCGTAAAGCCGTTGTAATATCGGCGATAACGTTTGAACGAAGATCCTTATGGCGATCCCCGGGCATAATCCCCCCCTGTCGCAACGCGATTCAGAAGTTTCCCCACGGAAATGAATGACCCGTTACCTCGGTAATTACCCCTCCGCGATACAGTTTCGTATTATGCAACGGCGTAACAGGGAAACGATAAGAGTCTAGGCTCCTTCGGCAAGGAAATGAGAAAAATCTTTATCGAACAGGCCTTGGAACTTTTCATCGCTTCGGCCATGAGAGTTTCTAATAACTCGGGACCACCTTGGGAAGATGTGGCCATCGAATTTAATTTTTATTATTCCATGCCCTCTGTTCGCGAAATGTCCTCGCAGATGCACGAGTTTAGTTACGTCGATTTTGGTTGTACTAATTCGTGCGCAAAGTTGGACTCGCGATAAGAGAAATGTTGATGGTTATTACAAAATTGTGAGGAAACAAATACAATTCGAGGTCGAGTCTAAATTAGCTCTATTGAAAAATGTGTCCTTCAACGAATTCCATGGACTGAAATATATAATAATACCTAATGGCAAAACTGTGCCCAGGAAATCAATAAGAACCTGCAGTCCTACACCATTGTGTTTGGTTACGCAAAGATTTATATAAGCCAACGTAACGAACTCATTATTCCCCCCACGTCGGACTCCAATTCGCGAACTCCGCAATCGGTACACTCAACAAATGACCAGCGACGCAATAGGATCCCGTTTGTTCTATTTATCAAAACCGAAATTTTACTCGAACACCAATTATTGTTACCTGAAGCTCGCGCTTGTCCATGGTTTTCGCGAAACAATTAAACCCAATCCACCCCCTCGTCCCGTGCAATTATTTTCGTTTCGCGATAAACGAGCAACTAACGTCAGCCGTTGGCAAACGGTTTAACCTCACAACTCCGTCGCGTGTTCCGCAACCCTTCCCACTATTCAAATGAAAAATCGCGAACAATAGAAACAATTAACCAGCCCCCCCCCCCCCATTATCTGTTCCTATTCCTCGACTTGTCCTACTCCGATAAACGAGTTCCTGCAATCCGACAGTGGTTCCAGTCCAATCGCGGGTCACGTCGTTTAACCAACAACCCCAATTCATCCCCTTCCGACCCAGCCATCTCGTGGAACTCGAGTTTCATCCCCCACCTCCCAAACGCGACCCGACACGCGCGACAACCTTTCGCCCACGCAATTCTTCACCGCGGATCCATTTCGCCGTCGTGCCGACCGAGGGCGCGCAACAAAACGGAAGAAAATCGGCAGAAGCGAGCAACTAATCACACAGGGCCGCGCCGTCGCGGGACGCTCCTCCGTCAGGACGACGCGCGTTAAACAGCCGCCCGATCCGCCCCGTCAAGTGGACCGTGGAGCATGTATACCTCGCGTCGCACGGTCGAAATATTTTGCGCGTGAAACAATTGGCCGACGGCCGCATTGTCGTTAACAATGCCGAACGTTGCTCCCCGCTAACGACAATGCGACGGAGCGCAACAAAGGGGCCGCGAGATCGAAGGAAACGGTAAAAGTAACCACGGACAAAGGGAACGAAGCGGGGCGAGAAAGAGAGCGAGGAGCACGTAGACGGAAAAAAGGCCAGTCAAGGGAGAGAATCCTTGCCGTACAAGGACAACGGGCCAGGCCATTGTTGCCGCCTGCCTTAATCCCGACGATCCTGCGACTCTCTATTCCTCCTCGGTCTGCGTCGAAGCTTCCGCTAACGAGCACCATTCCCATAAGTCTTTCCCATCCGCGCCCTTTCGTCTATCCATCCCTGACCCGAAAACTTGCGGCCTCTGTCCTACGCGATTCCGGTCATTGTTTCCGGGGGACACCGGGGCGCGACTTGACCATCGCATCACGCGGGAAGGAACGTCGATGTGACGGGCTGCGTATAAAGGGGCCGACCGTCGCCGACCCGTCCATTATCTTCAGAATCTGGCACACGAAACGGCGCGGACGTGTACACTCGGTTTCGAAAATAGGTTCAACTCGGTGGGACATTCAGAGAATGCGTTCGTGATAACGAACTCCTATGTACGTCCGTGAACGCTCTATTCACCGAGACAGTTCTCGAAAAGGTATCCCGCGAAGCGAAGTTTGCATTGTTCGATAAAATATGTATAAATTCGAGGAGGGACCCGACAGGTGTAAAGGGCATAACGCGTACCTGGTGTCGCGAAACCCTGAGAACGAGAGACTGTGCTCAAATGGGCCCTTCCTTATCGAGCTACTTGAACATCGAAGTTGCGCGAACGTGATAGCTGAATTATGCAATCCAAAGTACATGGCACCTAAGGGGTTGTCCCCTAATAAGTCTCGGTAACAAGCTCAGCGCCATTACGCTCGCTACATCTTGCATCCTGTTTAGCCCTATGTACTTTGAACTTCGAGCCCGATTTCCATTCCAATGCCCTCGCCGCGTTCGAAATGGAAAACAGTGTACATACCAGTGCATAACTAGGGACAGCTCTTTGGGAGGACACATCTCAGGACAGGGTTGAAATATTCAAGACTGGAACACCTCAGTGCTCAAACACATCGGGAGTTCAAGTCTTCAACCCTCGATCACCGATATATTCACCGCGACGATCAAACGAACTTTCGTGTCGTTCCCAAAGATTCCGCGCCGGTTCACGTCGGCAAAGTGGAACGCGGCGTAAAAGACAATTTTACAGGCGTGTTCGCACGCGTCGAACGATGCCGCGAAATTGCTCGCGTTGCCGGATCGGGACTACAAATTTCAGGGGCGCGGAGGGCACATTGCTGGCCGCGTTTGTCCATTCGTATTTATGGTCGCGTTCTGAATTACGATACGAGCGTTTCCGTTAACAAGAACGGAGAGCCATTTCAAGGGAGGATAGACGAAGTGATAGAGAGGGCAGAGTGGAGCAGAGCAAAGGACGGAGAAGGGGTTTGTGGAAAGAGAGGAGAGCGAGAGAGAAATAGAGAGAGAGAGAGAGAGAGAGAGAGAGAGAGACAACACACACACGGATCTACAGCCGACAAAGGCTCGCTTCATACGCTTAGCACGGTGGAAAGCTGGTTAAACGAGGGCGGCAACCAGCTTTATGGCTTTACACGGTGGCCACTGTGGTGTATGCACTTCCCATGCATCTATGAATCGCTCGATCGCAGTCTATGCTCTGACTCCTGTCTGCATCGACAAATTATGTGGCCGAATGGATCCTGAAGTGGCCGGGAAAACGCATCGATCGTCCGCCTGTCTCTCCTGTCTCCTCATTTTTGTTCACCGCGATACCACGAACCCGATGGCGAGCGTTCGTTCTATATTGGTAAAATATTCGCCGTGGTTCGACGTCCTTTCGCTTAGGACGGTTCCGGCGTCGTCGAGCAGAAAATTGGATCCGGGACAACGTGAGAATCGAACGGGTGCTTCGACTTAAGGTGGACGAGTTGTTAGTGATGGGCAGGACGCTTCTCAATTAATACCGTGTTTTACTAGCGAAGTATCGGTGTAGCGTAATAGTCGTGCGGCAGTGCGAAAGTGTGATGCACGCGTCGAAGAGTATCGTATCCTAAATAACAGCGGGACGAAAATATCTTCTGTACGTGACCGATGTATCAATAGTTTAATAATTTTGCATTAATATTGTATTACAGTATATCAACGGGCAGAAGCCCTTCGATATAGGGACGCACGGGTGTAGAATTGCATCCAACAAATTATTGCAACGATGGATCAGTTTTCATTCCTTTCTGCGCCAGACGGACATTGTTTGGCGATACGTTAATTCTGTTTGCAACAGTATTAACGCGTTCATCTCGACGGGGGTTCCATTCGATACATTTAGAATTTGCTAAATAAATATCCGACTATCCGATTATCAATTACTGGAAACTAATAAAATATGATTTCGATCATTCTCATCCCTACATCAATTTTTCATAATAAATCCTGTACACCTGGATTACTCCTGCGACCCGATACCCTTTTCCATTTCACGACCGATTTGTATCGACCGGTGAAATCAAACCAACTGGAGCGCGACAGTGTGCAGGACAAGACTAGAGTGCAGTTCTCACGATAATTCCGATGGAATTCGGGTAACGTTGAGATGATATCACCTAATGATATAAAAACTATTAAACTCCGCGGAGCTTCAATTGCAGAAAATATATAAATACGATCCTCCGCTTCTAAAGCTTCTTCAACCGTTCAACCGGCCGAGTTCCACGGTTGTCCGGGCAAGATCTACAGGATCGCCTTCTCTGCCAGCACGGCGATAAATTTCGCGACAAGCAACGCTATTTCCCTCGGTTTTCTTTATCGCGGCGGCATCGAGGAAAGTCGTAGAACTGGTTCGAATGGAAAGCAGAAGAGAAGGCTACCGTTACTGCGTTAACTTCACTTCGGCTTGATATTCAAGATGCGGGAACTCGTCCCGACTTCGTGGCGTGAACGCTCAACGGCGAAACACACGCAACATGGTTGGCCCAATTCCCTAATAAATTGCGCGCTTAAAGGTGGAAAATTGAAGCGAAGGCGGGGCAATGAAATTTTCCACGTGCTCCCCCGTTCTACAGTTACGCTATTTCCACGAGCACGGAAGCGGGTGGCTGGTTTCATTAATTAAGGTCCTCTACCGAAATATCACCACTTTGCTCGAATTTAGCGTTAAAGCGAGTAAATGACGCGTACGTTCGTGCCTACCTATTCATCTTTGAGGCGCGGCCCGTGAAACGGCGACCTACTTGCAGGGCGGCTCGAAGAAACAAAACGCGTCGACCCGACCCAGAAAATTTTATCGCCCACGAACCCCGCCCCCTTCCTTCCTTTAATTTCATTCTTTCACGGGTCCAACAATTATATTTTCATCGCTTAGCTACGTTTCATATGACGCGACCGCGCGATAGTACTTGAACAAGAGAAGCGTCAAAGCTGTACTAACAATATTGCTGTCAAAGTATTCATATAAAAACGGGAGTTATGGTGGCCAATCAGAGTATCGTTAATGTTTGCTTCTATTCCCTGCAATCTACAAGAACAACAATGTAGTCGCACATGCCAACGACGATATTAATAAATCATTAATATATATTCAGCTGTTACTCTTCAATTTGATGCCCGATTCGATAACAACGTGGTTCTCTTTAAGAGCTAACCATTCTATGGACAAATTCACAAAGATCACTGAACGCCTCTACCGTCAGCAGTGTTAAGAATGGGGAAAAATGCAAGTCACCGGTCTGCACCTAAAACCAGCATCGATGCATTTACTAACAAGCGTGTATAATGCACACCTACGTCTAATACGTTGAACGAAAGAAAGGGAAGCACTGATTTAACAAGCCGCCGCACCTCTTTCGGGCGCCGTATAGATTATTAAAATAAAAGCAGTAGGCCGGCTCGAGCGGTGGCTCAAGCCAGAAAGGCTCCCCAGAATCGATTCGGTACACGTGGCGTGCGCCCACTTCGATATTTCATTTTCACGTCTCTCCGACGAGGGAAACGAGCAACGAAACGAGCAACGAAACGAGCTCCTCTCCGTATGCAGAAAATGGTGAACGCGTGATCCACATATGCATGTACAAGTGAATACGCGTATTCGATATTCGGTGCACGGTCGAGAGGATGACCGCCCGATCAAGGACTGCGGAAAACAATCGTGAACGGTTAAGGTAATGTTCGACGGAACCCTCCACGCGGGTCTGGCGGTCTGCTGCTCTAATATTAGATCTCGCCTGCCTAATGCGTTTCTTGCTCTATCGCGATGGCTGCCTCGGATGATTTATTCTTTGATTGCCAGGCCTGGCTGTTTCCGTTCCCCCAAGACGCCGCGAACGACCCTTCGCGAGGAACGCTTTGAACAGATGAGAGGTAATGCGAGTTTGCACACGTAGGTAATAAGAAGTTACGGAGGACTCACGGCTGCATGGCGATTTCTGGGTGATAATTGTAATGGCGGATGGATATTACTGAATTGCTCGGCGAGGGTGTCCCGAGGTGTTCGCATTGAATATCGGGTACTTGGGATATTGTTGCGCGATTGAACTTTCCGAGCAACGATTCTATCTCGCTTTCCTAATGTACGCTCGTAGTTGCAAAGATATTGAACACGGTTTCGTACCTATTCGTTGCATCGGAACGAAATTGAGAACCTGATTTTCGGAGAACGGGTGAATTCAATTTATCTAGTTAACAGATAACGATACGAATCGAGGAATAAAGTCACCGCAGCACAAATCAGTCCCCACCCATCCTCGAATTCCTCAGAATATAACAAGAGCCTCGATCTCATACGTCGCGCACACTTCCACCCGCATCAATTACACATTGCGCTGCAATCATCTCTGTGGCCCGTCATTAAACCGAAGGTAAATGTTCTCAAACGCAACAGATCTTCCCCAATCATCTGCCTTCCCCTCGAAGCGAATCGCCTCGAGCGTTTTTCGCTGTACGAGCCCGATCTGCGAATTGAGCAACGCATTCCAGCCGGCACGACCGCGCAAGATTTTTCAGCAACGCGAAAAGGTTCAGCGAGGAACGCGACGGGCATCGATCGAAATGCACGTTGAGTGAAAGCGTGGACGCGCTGCAAATGTTGGTTCGACGCAGGATCGAGTGAAAAATTATACGCGTGAATCGTGAGAGAACGACCCTGGCTCGCCTTGGGAGTTCGCCACCATTGAGAAGCATCGAGGTTCCCATAGCGCGGCCCACGGAGAGAAGATGCACTCGGTCGGACACGTAACAAAGTTCAGCGCACCTGTGCCATCGACGACGTGGCGAACGTTGCGAAACGACTGTCGCGTTTGATTACCCGGAGAGAGTGTGCGTCCACGTATCCTGGCGAATTTCAAGGTGATCGATAGGGGATGTTTCGAGTGGAGCCAATCGAATGGGAAATCGAAGTGAAATGAGAATGGGCAATTTTTCATCGTAAAATTAGATCGTATCAAAGGTACGGGTTGTTCTAATGCTACTGCGGGCAAGAGTAAAATAGTATGGGCCGCTATCATCTTTGGAATTTGTTTTCCCGTAGTCAAACTTGCGTAGAAATGTACTATTTAAAAGTTTGCGAATAGACAGTTTAACGATATACGTAATTAAATGGATTTAGAAGCGGAACGGTGAGAAGTTGAAAACGTAAACGTTCGGAATTGTCGAATTTGAATCTATGACAATTGGAATATTTAATTAGTCGAAAGTTCGTAGGGTTTTCGTGATACAAATACTTGTCTGAAATGTTGGCATATAAAATTGAAATAACGCCCGTATGCCTGTTAAAGGATATCTTCTACAGAAATGAAACAAATTGCACATGCACGCGACGGAATGTAGCACAGCAATGCTGCGATTATCAATCATTTCTACGTTATTGCGCATTGTGGAAAACCTTGCTGATATAATGTAAATTCTGCACACTACCTCGTGCGGTAAATACGGCGTCTGTAATAAGATGAAACGCAGTGATATTTTTAGTCGGGGTATTAATATAATCCATGCAGTCTGATACAATCTTCCCATGTACCTACATTGTTCACAATATCGACACGACAAGCAGCGCGTTATTTCGAAGAAAAAAGCAAAGGCTTGCGGAACTCGAATGAAAAGTATTTCAACGCGTGTTCGAACATCTATGAATCTGTGATTCGTACCAAGGAATTATAAACAGTTCGCCTTGGTACCGTTCATTTAGATCATTTTCTACAATTAATAAACGACCCCCCACGGGAGTTTCAGCAACGAAACGCTTCAGGTTGCGCCGCGAAAGAAAATTGACCGAGAGGCGAGCTCTTGGACAGCTGGAAGGCTTTCTTCTTTAAGCTCGTTCCGCAGCAAATGTAACGCAACGTCGCGGTTCGCCGAGAAAAAGAAAAAATGACTCGACGCCGAAGAAATGCACATAATGGGACAGAGAGAGGAGAAGAAGAGTCGACAGAAGACGAGGAGAAGCGAATCGATGGAGGAAGAGCCGGTTAACGGTGAAATCCACCAACCTTATCTATCCCGTTAAGTCGGCTGTTCAGTCGCATTAAGAAGAAAAACGGGATTACCTTTTCCTTTCTCGATTATAAACCGCTGAAAATCTCCATTCGAAAGTTTCCCCGCCTGTTCTTAGAAGCTATAAAACTCGCCTTTTCTATCGCGCGACCCGTAATTCCCTCTATAGCTCCAGCTTCCGCGACGCGTTTTCCTTTTTTCCTCGATTTTTTCCTGCGCACGGAATATGTTATTAACCCTTTTGCGGTCAATCGTGTATCTTTTTATCTTTGTTCGACGTACTCCCCTTTTTTCTCTTGTTAGAGTTTATTGATTTAAGTAGAATGTAGAGCAGACGCTAGTACCCGAAGAATCAATGAGGAAAATTCATTTATTTGCTACGGATTTTATTAAGTGTAATTCACGATTATTAATTACCCATTGCATACTTGCTGTTTCATTTTTATGGCCATCGCAATGGCGAACAAATTTTCGATATCAGTTTCGTTTTCGTTCAGCTAATGGTACTTGGGAAAACGAATAATATTTTTATTCCACTTGCAGAACTAAAAAAAAAAATTGCATTCGAAAATATGTTAAACACCGTGGTGCGTAAAAGAATATTTAAGAAGTGGTTCTGCCCGAAGGAAAATTTCCCAACGAAAGTTTTAATCGAGTAATATAAATTTCTACACTCCAGCAAGTATTCTAAGGTATTTACATAAAAGAACCTCGTAGTTTAGTGGTGAAAATTTCCTTGCATTTCAATAAGGACTTCAAGCTTTTCCGTGCGAGAAGCGCTTGGTAAGTGTCTCGAATGAAATTTCAGCCGGATAATTAAAAATAAGTGACATTTCTCAGCCCGACCAAAAAGGGAGTGCCTGAAATGTTTTCATCACGAGTATGCGGGTACCGTGCTCGGCGCGATAAAGGGGCTTAATTTTGGTTTTCTCGTTGAACACGAGTAATAAAATAAAGTTAAAAAATCGTATTCACGGACCGATAAAGAAAGAATGACTTGTACAAAATTTGAACGAACGAGCTACGAATTTATCAAATTATCAAACGAGATAAACAGTTTCCGCATGAATATTCTTCAATCATTTCCATTGATGCGATACCTACTTTCCTGTCGTTCGGATAAAACAATTTCAACGCGGTTCGAGGCGCAATAAAAGAAAGTGACAAGAGCCTAGACAATTGCGGGAATGGGGGGTAACCAACGGAAGGAGGAACGGAACTTTTCACGGGAATGGAATATCAAAAGGATTGCTCGCGATGTGGAAAGAGGGACAATTCGATGTGTAGTCTCAAAGTATCGCCAGCCCGTTTCTAATGGTATTGCCACTCGATTTCAATTTCGTCTCAACAACGATTTCCATCTGTCACCGGCTCTCCGCCCGGTAAAACTTTCTCGAATGGAAATGGAATATACTATAGGTGTCGCGGACATCGACAAATTGAATCTGGATTTAGCTTTAACAGCTAACTGAATGCAGGATGAGAATAAAGTCAAACACGAGCGTACGTCATGCGTAATTCTTTCTAATTGAAATACTACGAGCACAATCCCTGCATTTCGATGAACATTTCGAAATACGACTGGAAGATGAATCCTTATTGCTGGTGCATGTTTTCCGAATTGAACGACCGTTCGATTAAACAACAAGAATTACAAATTGTCCCCGAAGACGTTCAACAAATTTTCCATGGTTAATTACACAATACTACATTAATATCAAATAGAAATAAATTAAAGTTACGTCCGCCAACGAGAAAACTAAATAACCCTGCTTCCTGACAGAAGAATATAAAATGCATTGCGAAGGATTTCTTTTCGCCTTCATAATAAATAATATTTCTCCTCGCGCGGTTTCATCATTGAACCTATGAAAATCTCGAATCCACGAAAAAAATGACCATTTAATTCCACGAAAATCCATTCAATCGAGTATCAATCCCATCCAACTTTCCTTCGTTCTCGCCGGCCCTTCTCGAATGAGCTTTAAACAACACTTGACGCATTTGCCACTTGTTAACCCGACGTTTGCTCGCAGCAGCGCTCAAGCAAAAGCCCGACACAGCCGTAATCTGTGAACAGTTTTGTACGAGACGTGTAGAATCGAAATGGCCAACAAATCGCGACGAGGCCGGATCGACTCCGACACAGTCCTCGCCCTACGAGTTCAATTTCATTTCTGTGGAAGTTTCGCCACAGAATGGCGCGGATATCGGACGTTCCAGCCAATGGCAATCGTATTAACGCGAATCGATCACACTTTCCGCGCGAGTTGCAAGCTCTGTTATCTTACCGTCGACGTGTTTTTTTCTCTTCTTTCAATTGGCAACGCGCCAGTCCCGCGCGAAAGAAACTCTTCCGATGGTCCTTGCACAATCTAAACACCCCACCGTGCCGTGGTATCTACCCCCGTCAGCCTTTACCATCCCTCGTCTCCCTTGGCAGAAACCCGCGCCGAAAATCATCGATCGCCGCAATAAATCGGAACATCAGTTGCAAAAACGCTATTGCGCTCCGACTGTCTGACCTAATTCCGATTTGGCACGTATCGTTGTATATCCTTGTGGTTGCGGGGGTATTGTTTCTTTTTTTTTGCGTGGCACGTGGTGGAAATGGACCGTTGCGTCGACGGAGAATTGTATAATAATTCGAAAGCTTTCGGAGCCGGGATGGAAAAGTTTCGAAACGGAGAAACTTGACAATTTAACAGCTGAGGGATAGGAAAATTTGATGAACGAAGCATACGAAAGGTTCGCGACTGGAGAACTTTAGCGTCAGCGAAACGAAGCGCGTTTGGTTTTTGTTTCGCAGAATTGGAAACATTGAAAATTTGGGGAAAAGAGAATTTTCAAAATGCGCGAATTAATCCGAGAAAGAATACGAACCGTACAGTCTCCGGGTACAATAATTATACGCGTTATGCTTGGAATACAAAGATTGAATATCGCATGAAGAGCGAAATATTCAAACGAGATAGCTTGGAAATATATGACTCGAGGGACAATAATAAAATAATCATTTTATTATGGAAAATCTTCGTTGCAAACCTCGCATATTATATACATAAATGTATTCAGCCAACGCTTCCCATCCGAGATTCCCCATCTCTGAATTAAAGCCAAACATTTGCCCCCTGAAAGATGTAAATTTCAAGCGTCTCCGCGTATACTCCGGCAACATGCAACATCAAAGGGAGAAAATATTTAGATGTAAAAACGAATGCGAATATTTGCCATCGTATTCAGCATCAATCATCTAAAGCCTCCAAGTCATCGAAGTCTTACGGAACATCAAAGTATGCGAAAATATTGCGTAGAACAAGCCAATCCAATTTCTCTCGCTTGCATATTCGACTACACGTCTATCGAAATACGTAAAAACATTCAACGAAACAGGATCTGGCTATCGGAAAGATCAAACGTGAGATGACTTCTTTCGAAAATTGAATCTTCGTCACGCGAATCGAACCGGGAACAAGTAGCCGACGTTTTGTACGAATGGAACGAATAAAAGGAACGAAAGATGACCGATCCGGGGTGCATTTCTACCCCTTTTGAATTCGAGAAGGGGATTTCACGGTCCCCATTCGAATTCCAGCCCTATCTCGACTCGATCTCGGCTTTTCCATCGGTTTCCAGCCTCCGGGCGATAGTCCCTGCGAATCCATTTGAAATTAAACCGCCTCCTAACAACGAAACAACCTATCACCTCGTATCGCATGCGTCGTCTATCTCCATGCGATCCTCTGAATCGCGTATGCGAGATAAATGAGGCCTGTAATCAATGTGTACCCGGCGTCAGGATTAAACAAGATCGAATAATTCTGCAGGCGCATCGACTGTGATGCGACTTGGTAACGGAGACAGATTCTCTGCAACGCGCGTACTCTAATTAATTGGAACGAGGTTGGTGTTCGTATTCGGTGACGATTAAGGGGAAGAAATTTGATAAAGTTATTTTGATCATTGCGGATTGATTGATGTTGAAAATTACGTACGTTTTAGATATGTTGACAATGTAAATACCTATCGGTTCTCTGATGTATCGGATATTAAAATAGCAGCAGAACAATAATTTAATAAGTAATATTGGAAAGAAGGATTCGCACAAGTATAACGTCGGGGAAATAACGTTGATAACGTTGCAGTGTTATTTACATTACAACGCAAACCCATTCGAACGCATTCAAACTCACTCAGCGTAGACCATTATCATCGACGAACCATTTCAACGACACGCCGTTCCTGAAGCGATTCGATTCGAATAGTCGATGGCACTGCAATGTACCTCCAAATCAAACCGCCTCCTAATAAAGGGTCACGGACTGCGAGCTACGTACAAATGTCGCGTCCCCTGATCCTAATTCAATTGGAGGACGCACTTTTCAGCGGAAATCGGGATTCTCTGAATGGGACCAGCTTGGATAAATGTTTTAACGCGAATTTCCGTTTCCAAACGGATTGGCAATTTTGTGCAAACCGACCTTCGATTTCATTTTGAGTACAAACTGTTCTATTCACCTGACCGCTTCGCAAATGAAAACGAAAATTGATTCAATTTTTTAATCGTCCCGAATAAAATGAAAAACTATCTTCGAACATTTCTATTTTTTACCTTACCACCTGCCATCTGCCACAGTGCATCATTCACTCTTCGAGAATTACTTCTCCCAATTACTCCGAGTAGGGTGAACCCCGAACTCCGCGTTTCTACAACAAGTTACCCTAAATCGAACCCCAGCGAGATCGAGTCGCGTCTCGCCATCGTATCCCCGCAGAATCGCCAACAAATCACCGTTCGCGTTCCTCAAACAAAAATCCTCTCCGCCGCCAAACGAAAGCAAGCCTCTCTCGCCACCGACTCAACCCTGAGATCGATGTCTGAAAAGCGTTCCCCCTCGCTCGGTCGCGTCTCCGCTTGACCGTACCCTCGAAAATCGGCGGAGGTCGTTCGTCAACCCTTTGGAAAGTAACGCGTGTACCCCGTAACGATTCTGCGTACGGTTGGCCATTCAAGGAGTCGACCGGTCGAACGAACGTCATCATCGCCACCCCATCGCGCGACTGCCCCGATCGACTCGCAATTAAATCGCCTTTTAATAACGTGAAGCACGAATTACTCGGATACACCGTGGACAAGGTGGACGCGCGTAAGTGTGTGTGACCCGCTCACGGTGTGTATACGACGTGCGCGTGGTGTGTAGCAGCGATGTTCCTAAAGTCTGTGCGCGTGCAACTGGTTAATCAACGGATGAACCGAAAACCAACCAGTCGAACTGGGAGGGTGTGTCATTCGTGCTTGGTCCCATCAATTTTCACGTGTGTGCGTGCACGGCGCGTCTCTGCGTTGCTCTTGGAACTATACAATGTACGCGCGTGCTTTGCAAGACCCAGCTGCCGTTCGAGGCAATCTCGAGGCCATAAATTGCAGCCGGACTGAATATTGGAAGAAGCCATAGGCTTACGAAGGGACTGCGCCATGTACGTAACTAATAGAATGATGAATTTGTTTTAAGGATTGTCAGGTGCGTGCGTGACACCGACGACGAAGACTCGAAATGGTGTTTGGGAACAGAAAAAAAGGGAAGCCTGTCTTCCTCATTTTCGCTTTTTTTTTTGTTTTGAAGAAGAAGAAATTGTTTTTGAATTTTTGTAACGATACACAGTTCGCAGGGTACTCTATGCACGCATCCCCTATGCATTCCTTCGCATGGTAAGGGAATTAGCAGCCTTATTTTTAATACATTATGTATAATGGATTGACCCACAAGCATGGGGGAATATTTTCTCCATTTTAAAACACGCGAGAGGAAGCAATTTATTTAATATATTTTCCACCGTGTTTTAGTACGGCCATTTCATTTCTACGGTAATTCATGAGTTTCTCTTTTAATCAAATTTTCCCTGCCGTTGCGAAATTTCAAGAATGCTCGGGTTATTTGTAGAGCGGCTTAATAATAAATAACAATCGGGCGAAATGCTATGTAATAGTCGGAAAAATTAAATTTCACCGAGAGCAACTAACGGAACGAAAATTACGAAAAACCCTAGTATAGTTGTCACCCTTTATAATATTACACGATTTGCGTATTCGTCGTGGTTCATTTCTATATTTCGCGTCCGTTGTTCAACCAATTCGCTTAACCCGCCGTTCGACGACGAAAACGACGCCGGGCATTTCAAAAGCGATACAACCGCTAAGGGACGTCCACGGTTTTCCCAGGGGAAACTCGCGTATTTGCTCCAGGTTAAGATATTTGCTCGGAATTAATGCACTTTTCCGTGACGTTTATTCGTTGCTTTGTTCCGTCGCGCAAAGGGCCGCGTAGCATTTAATAATGTAGCGAGCATTAATACGCGAGTGTATTACAACTTTTCGCGGCGAAAATGTACACGGCAACAGGCGGATGATCGCGATAGAGAAATCGCAGGATGTGGCTTGTTATTATGCAACGTCGTTAGCAAGGTGTATCTGTCGGGAACGGGCATTATGTGACATTAATGATTAATAAACAAGACGAGTAGACTTTTCTGCGACAAGTTTCACTGTAAAAAAAAGAAAAAAAGAAAAATAGTAAAACGATAGAAAATAAAAAATAACATATATTTACTTCGTTGCTCTATTCGCGAGAATTCCCTTCGGTTATTATAATTGTTCTTATTAGTTCGTGTGAAATATTATGCAAAATATTACGGGCGATGCGAGGTCCTATCGGTTTTCGAATAATTTACCCGTGCAACTTTTGCAAAATGGTTCTTCAATATTTTTCTACACACCCACCTATATTTAGATGCTCAAAGCCTAGGACTGATTAGCACACCGTCGTAACTGATTAACAGGGTGATCGCATAGCTGAACGGACATGCAAGGGGGCCGAAACTTTAATGAATAAAAAATAGGCAACGGTGATTTTTTTATTCTTTCTTCCCGTCATTAGAACGAATAAAGAGGGAAAGATTATGTGTATATTCGCGTGGCACGGAGATAAAGAGCCAATCAAATTTTACAGCCCCCGCGATTACGTGAACTTGCTCGCGGATCTTTTCCCATTAAATAGCTGGCGAAGAACATGGCTTTCCGTAATACTCTGCGACAGCAAGATTAAGAGTTTTAATTTCCCGGGTAATTCAACGACGAGGCAAATCTTTGGGCGCAATAAAATGTGACACCCACACGGCGAGAAAATGCTGCGAACGATTGTCGTTATTATTTTTTAAGGCCGGCAACGGAGGCCGGCCAATTTAAGTCTCGTGCTCGCAACGATATCGCTCCGTTCCGAATTCTCAACACGTTAAAACTGGCACCAATTATCGTAAAGTGAAGGTATAAAGGTGACGATGAGATCGATGCTGTCCACAAATAAGTAACACGGTTAGAAGCTCACGCGAACTGTAATTAAATTTATAAGAAAATCAACAGACCGTTGGCGCGTTGTGAAGTCACGAATAAGAAGCGTGCAATAGTAAAACAGCTGCCCGATACAAACAACTCCCAAAGACACTTATCGTTACGTCCAAGCGAACGGCCGATCATCGTTGCCAATTATTGCACTCCAATTAATTCTAGCGTCGTTTCGACGAGAAATTTCAGTACGCGGAGAAGGTTGCAACAAACTAATCCGACACACGCTCGAAGAAATCGAAAGGAAATTTATCTCACACGATTCGTGCATCAAGCAACCCCCAAGTAAGAGCTGCACGAAGGAAAAAATTATAAAGGGGAAGAAATCGGTTTCGCTCTGGCAAACGAAACGGTTGCAAATTTCACGGTCCAGAGTGGATCCCTATGGAGGCGAGAATGGGTTAAAGGATCAGGATTTAGGGTCGTTCGTAGCGAAATCACAAAAAGGGCAACTGGTCGGTTCTGGTGCCGGCAAAAAGAAAAATTTTCTTTCGTCGGGCACCCGATACGCGACAAATATTTACGCAACGCGCGTTACGTTGCGATTTTTACGCTGTTACATCTCTGAAAGGCCGACGAGCGAACAGCCAGTTGCAAATATTTACGGAGAGCATCGGCGAATTGATGGTGTATCCGCCTTCATGCCCCAACGGAGGCAGATCCTCTCCCTTGACAGGCCACTGACCCAACGCACCGGGGTAAAGGGGGAAAAAATAGATGGAAAAATCGATAATGCGACCGTATCGTGCCTCGTCACTGTTGGTTAGAAAATTTATCCATTAACATCGACGGTGAATTGGAATTTTAAACGGCGGACAAGCCTGGTCCGAATTTTAATTCATAAAAAGTATTTCCTTAGAAAATATGTGAACGCTGTTCGACATTTCGTTCGACATTGTCTTCAGTTTTTCAACTGAAAAATTTGTACAAATATCAAAGGTGCGCTATATGGCGACGAAACATATCAATTAATTTTTGTTGTACCATAACAGGACTCGTCCCTTCTACTTAAATAAAATGATAGTACATTTTTGCAACGTGGTAAACCTGCGAAAATAAAATTCTTCACTTCATAGGAGAATTAAATTTATATATTCCTGAATTCCACATTGAAATAGCACATCCGTCATACAGCATAAATGAAATTCCGAAGTCTCAAGTGAAACTCAATGACAAAAACGTCCGCGTCAAACACGTCCGTTGAAAATCAGCGAAACATTTAACAAAACCTTCCAACCGATCGTCGAATCGCGTTACTAGAACGACCCCGAAAGAGTAGTCGTCGTGTTTGATCGCGGCGTACGCGATAATCACGAAATTAAAATCACCGTTCGACCGAAACGAATCAAAGCGGCGAGACGCGTCGAAATTTAAGTAGCCTACGACGATAATAGCTCCCGATCGATCCCTCGACCGAAATTCTCATTGGTCCGGCACGATCATCCGGTTAATTAATTCCATTAACTCGTCGCTAATTAATTATTGACATCGGAACCGCGTAATAGTTTCATCGATTTCAAGCTCGTTCAACGTTTAATTAACGGGCGAAAATTATTTTATATAAACGAGGAAAACCCGTCACCGGGAAACACTGTATATTGTACAGTTTAGAAATGGGGAATTGTTCAACACATTTGCTAATACTGTTTCAGCAAGAATGATATTTCGCGTCACGCGGAACACATATTACGCTTTCGCCCGTTTCTAATGGAACAGTGAATCATACGCGCACTTTTATGCGCAATTTCGAAACGAAAACGTAATCCGGAGAAAAAGAAAAGCCGAATGCATAGCCCGCGTACCAATGGACGGTCGGAATGTGGAAAATTAAATGTAGAAATTTCTCGACTCCTTAAACTGAAGGCACGGACAGCAATATCTTTCTCTACCTGCATTACGTACTTACAACACTCCAGCCCCGAGGCGTTACTAATTCGTGAAATACCTACGCTCTCGCGCACTCTGCGATCGTTCAACATCATCGATAGCTTTGGTTCATTTCAGTTTGTTCCAATTATAATTCTATTAATGTAAGATTCTCGTGACACGTGAAATCGTGACATTCCTCCGCCACCAAGGTATCGTATTAAAGTCGCGAAAGAACGCGAAAGAATGCGGAAGAAAATTGAAGAGGATCTCCCCGTTCGAATTTTCAATGATGCGGCGAGCGATAGTTTAGTTAACCGCTAGTCTGCCTAATCTGCTCGTTGGCGCAGTGAACGTTCTAAATTGAGTAGCGAGGGAAAAAAAGAGAAAGCGGGGTGCATCCGTCTGCCTTATGTAACGCCGCCGTTCGATGCTGTCAGGAGAGATAGGGCATATACACACTGGACAAGTCGAAATACTTCCTGGAAGCTTGTCACACGTGTTCATCCTTCGACAGGAAACAAGAACTACATACACGTAACCCTACTGGGCATCGCTGGCAGCTTAATTGCCGGGCTCTCGTCGGGCAGCGTGTATCGTGACTGATGCGGCACACGTGTCGGGCGTCCAGGTTTTTCTTCGGGGAAAAGGAAAACCGGAGAAAATTGCCGGGAAAGGTCGAGGAAGATTGTTCGAAATTATCTGCGTTTCGTATTTTTCCAACTGAGGACGCCTCGTTCGCGCGCATTGGTCGGAAAAATGTGCGAGGGAAATTTGCAGCGAGTGAAAGTTGATATTGAGTGGAAAATATTCGTCCGGCGGTGGTACATATTTCATAACAAGATCTGTTTCAATTCGTTATTTTAACCCGTAGAATTTTTCGGAATGGTAATTGGTTCGGGAGGATTCAAGAGTAATTAACTGGTACTAGTGAGAAATTACTGTCGCGGGCGTAAAAGGTTCACACTTTCGATTGCACAATAACTGCGACGTCAAACCGCCATCGTAAACAAGAAACTTCGAACACTCAATCGCACCGACTGCTTCCACAGTGACCGACGCACATTTAATCTCATTAAGCTCGACGGGCGACGAAAAGATCAACGGGAAAAATCAGTTCGTCCCACGAACATAATCGATACGGGCGTCGACGATCGCACGAATGAAAGCCTTATTATATACTCGCGTGCAAATAACGGGAATATGTATGCTGTTGGTCAAAAGTTTAGGACCACCGGGTATTTCAATCTACACTGAAATTTCATCGCCGATTAACAAACGTCAGCTTGAAGCTTTAAGAAGATAACGAAAATTAAAACTTATTTAACAATGTTAATTACTGCCAATCTGTGCGACATCAATTTCGAATCGTGAATTGTTCGTAAACTGAACCGGTGGTTCCAGCAAACTTTTCTTCGACTGTATACATAGGCAATATATTAACAAGCATATGCGTATACATTGGCAACGAAATTTGATTAATTCCTGCTCGTTCTAACGCTGCACGAATCATCAAATTGCCAGAGACTTTCGACGATCCTTAATATTCGTAATTGGGAATCGATCGAAATCGGCGTGGCAAGAAACGAGCACGTGGCATTTTGCTCTGGACAAATTGCTATCGAAACGAAATATGTATGTTCCGTGTAACACGCGTGCGTAGTGCTCGTGGCGCAATTAACCCCGCGTCTGAACGCCATCAAGGGTAAAGCCTCAGAAATTCGTCCGTTCGTGGCCTCACGAATCACACGGAATATCGATCGGCGGGGCCGCCTCCTCGAAGGAAAGGTCATTCGAATGGATAGATAGAAAGGAAAAGTGGGTTAACAAAAGATATGCCGGCTAACAAAATATGTGAGAGATTGAGGGATAACCCATGAAACGCGATACTTATCAATTTCACCTGGTATTAGATGGTATTAAAAAATGTATATAATATAATGGAAAGCTATCATTGAAAGGAATATTATAATACAGCACATACTGCGAAATAAACGTGGCTCGCGGTGAAGCAGAATTTCACTGAAACGAATTTAACATAAAGAGAAAGATACTATTAATCACTCTGCATCAAAACTTATGGCGTTACGAGTTTCACCGTTGAGCTACAAGTTCGATGTGTCCTATAAATAATCGACAATTGAATAAAAACGTAGATCACCCCCCCCGTTGCCGACACGAACAACAAACGGAATACTCCGAATTCGGCCCAACCAGAAGTAAAATAAAAATCGTCCGACCAATATAACATGTTCCTGTACATCTCTCAAATAAGCCTATTTATGTACCCCCGGTTAATAAACAATCCCGTGTACACGAGCCACGACATTTTTGTTTCGCGGCGCACGAGAACTTGACTCGTGACCTTGCCGAATCGAGAAAATCCCCATCTCTCCGGGACGGGGATTTAAATAAATTTGAATGTTGCACGCCGGTAGACGGCGAGCGTGCTGAAAAATTCATCGTCGGAGGGCTGCGAAGCAACAAAACGGGACGCCCGGTCGGCGGTGTCGTTGAAACGGCGAACAGGAATATTTCATCGAGTGGCGCTCGCGGTCACGGCGACCGTTGTTTAACCCGGCCAGAAATAATTGCAACAATAAGCGTGATCTCTTCGCCGGCGTGTTCCCGCCGCCGGGAGCGCGATTCATTATCGCTGGCTGACACGTCTGTATTGTTCCCTACGTTGTCCAGCCGGCGTTTCTCCGCGGCGCCGATCCGATGTGCGCTCCACTTGTTCGGAGTAAGAGGACGCGCGATGTATATACGCCCGTGAAGTACGTACATACCCGCCGCTTGTACGAGGCGAAAAAGCGAGAGAAACGAGGAAGCGGCGCAACGGCGTGTAACGAAACGCGAGGAGAACCGACACAGCTCGTTCAACGAGAGAATCGACGTTACTGTACATGTATACCGTCGTCAAAATGACTCGCCAGGTGACGGCGACGGTGCACGTCTACGTATACAGGAATAATTAGTATTCATGCAGCGTGCGTGTGAATATTACTGGTAAATTTTTCGAACGAACCGCGATTCTCTCTGGGAAACGGAGCGGCGGGAGTAATTTTTAATCCAGTTCGTTTGTCCACGAGAGAAGCGTTTGTTAGGACTTATGGGATGCATAGAACGGCACAGTTCCTGTTAACATTGGAGAACTGCGTAACTATTGTCTACGTAAAACATTTGGGCACTCCGTTTAGTTACCCGAGGCACAATTTGGCGAAATAACCGCAATAATTTGGGCAATGTAAAAATCGTAACGTCATTTAGATGAACGAGGAATAGTCATCGTTTAGAGAATTTTTCAGCGAGTTAATTTCACTCAAACATCTTTAGGCTTGTATAAAAAGAAAAAAAGTAACGGTACGCACATGACACCGTAACTATTGCAATCTCGTCGCTGCGACGCGTATTCCCGGAATTCTGATGTTTCGAGAAGCTTGAAAAGCTGCAGAGAAAATGTATATTACAGCATTATGAAGTCGTTCATCGAAGCGGAAATAGAGACAGAGGGCGAGAAAATACGAAATTCCCTGGAGCACCCTCGCGAAAGGGCAATTCCAGCCGGGAGACAACTTGAAAATACGTATAGCGAATTCTCGCTTCGATGCGAGGTGTCTCCGATTGGAGTGGAAACAAAACGGAAACAAGAAACAAGGAACCAGAGGAAACGATATTTTCGCGATAAGGTGTGCACACCATTCCGTTCACAGTACAGAGGACAACTTCCCTGCCTTTCCATTTCTTTCCACCTGCAGATTTTGCCGGAAGAGCAAACGCACTTTTGTAAAGTTACCAGCAACAATATTCTTTTTCATCGGTTTCAGAGAAGAAGGACAAATAAAAATAGAGCTTCCATTGGGACAAAATTAATTCGGACTTCGTGTAAAGAGAAAACAAAATTAAGGAAACTTGAAGACAATTGCGCACTTCGTTGTTCACGAGAGGAAGCTCTTTATTTTCTAATTACGAAACTACGACTGCAAATTAATTCAAGGCGAAATGAAATGAAATGGTTAAATAAAACAATAAAATCACCGTGCGTTGAGAAACGCGTCAAGGGAAACGACAAAGGCAGTTTACGCCGTTCCTGAAAGTCACGAAGACGCCTGTAAATGGATCCTAAGGATACATATCGAATAGACGGGAAAAGAAGTGCACCGCGATTTATTTTCCAGCGGTTTTACGTCACGCGGAGGATCGTCGCCGAACCGTGACAAAATATAGCCGCGAAAAACCATTCCGCGAAACTACGTACAAATTACGATTACACCATAGGATTGCAACGTGGAACTACGAAATCATCCGTTCTATACTGTTCAAACGCGAAATAGCAAACCAAACCCGCTGGTTACTGTACAATTAGGCAGAAAATTTGATTCAATTACGAATAGTCGAATTTTGTTCGAACGAATCTTATTTATTTGTTATACATACGCATGATTGATCGTATCTTTTGTTTGTTGTCTGATTTTGAAGTTATCTGATCAATGTTGCACTGCCTTTCGTTCCTCATCGCATTACGTACTATCAATTCTGTGGATCGTTTACGTGTTCGCGCACAAACTGAAAAGCATCAACAACCATAGTGTTTTACTCTGTGGGAGGAATCCTCGACACACTAGACTGCACTCGAAACTCTATATCCGCTGTACAACTCGGTTATACAAATCAGTTACACTGGCATCCGAAACTCGACATACGTGGAGAACTTGCTTTTAAATATTGTTCATTCCATTTGCAATGATCTGATTAAAAAAAAAACACGTTCTATGCGTCATTTATAACAGATTTCGATTAATTTGTTAACCGGCATAATTACTCAAATGAAACGATAGTCGCTATTTCGATATTTTAAAGAGAAGAGTAAAAAAACTATAGATCTATTTGTAGCTGTAGTCTTACAGAATTTATGTTATAATTAGCTGTTTTAGAAGCAACAGTAAAGAATTGGAAATCTCGGTCCCCTATAAATTGGGCAGAGCTAAGAAACAAATATTTGATGAAGCAAACTTATGATAATGCTTGCAAATTGGAAATTTCACAATCTCACAAAGATGATCCGAGTCGACCATTGTATAAGAAGACAAAAATCTCGTTCAATCCCCATTTCTTCCAAACGGGGAATCTTATCGAAGCGTGTCCCGCAATTTTGCCAGAACGACTATTCCTTTCGACTGTTCGCCGCAACGACGAATGTTATTCAAAACGACGAGCATTTCGAGGTAGAATATAGTCAGACGAAGATCTGAACGAGAAATCTACGGTATTAGGAGCATTACGGTGACCGTGCAGAGAGAATTGTATCGCCTGTATAAAATTCGGAAACCGGCGAACGTTCCTTTCGTAACTTACGCTTTCTCGTTTAATGCGTTCGAGTAACGCTCATAAACGATACAAGATCCGACGAAGAAGGTATGTAGTACACACGACAGTGTGGCGTACGAATTCAGGCGAAATCAACAGTGAAACGGCTTTCGAACATGCCGCTTTTCAAATTTTTATTCCGATTTTTCGCTTGCGAAGGGAAATGTTTCTGGCGTGAATTGTGGTTGGGGAGAAAATTAATTTCTCCCAAACGAAAAGAGTGGGGCACTAACATGATAATTATTTAGCAAAAAATTTGTTTGCTAAATAATTACTAATTCAAATTCGTTGCAAAGGAAAAACAATTGTCGATCAATCATTAATTACGGAGCCCCTCCGATTTTTTCGTGAATAGATATGAATTCATCATACAGAAAGTTGGTAAATGTACAACATTCGGGCAGAATTTTCATTTGCCTTTTACATAGAATGAAGGAAAAATTCTTCCGTAACAATAAAACTTGTGCCGGTGTTAGAACACAAGACGCTGACTTAATGACTCGTTCAGTGTTTAATTATAAGAGAACTCGCCAAAGAAAGAATCTCAATTGCCCTCATTTTCATAGTGCAATTTCGAGAACAATTAACTCGAATAATTAGGCGTAAAGATACTGAAGATACACTCTTGTGCTATACATTCGAAACACAGTTAACAGAATATCACCAACGCGTTATCTATAAATAGATTTCCTTCTAATCCTTGCCTTCGTAACAGAACAAAAATTGTATTATTTTGTTAAGGATACCTGCATCGACATCCATTACAGCTCCAATCACGAAGTGAGACTTTTAAATTGAAACGCAATCGGTGTAACAGCTGCTGTCAAGTTCAAATTCGAATGAATCGTTGTAGCGGCATCACGTGGTAGAATAATGTCAATTGGGTCAAGGATTACGAACGTGTGCTCAAAAGTGCAAGTGCACTGTACACAAACACACACACACACGTCGTAGAAAAGTTCCTGTTGACACACATATTTCTATGCTAGCGCAAACAGAGGAAAAGAAACAAGTACATGTACATGTATGTATAAGCCGAGGCGGAGATCGAAATTTACATGTCTTTGTTCGACCGTTCGAGTCTGGCGAAAATTTGGTTTAATGAAAAATTCATCCGGCCAAAAAAAGGGGTACAAAGGAAAAGAAAATGAGGGGAGTTCTTTGGGGTACGTCGGGGTATCTATATTATTTCGAATACGTGAACCCCTTTTTTTCCGAGTCCACGCTCTATTGTGTTCAGTGGAAAAAGGGCCAAGCACGACGGTACAATGTACTTTTATCGGTGTGCAATAAACTAGGGCGTGACTAGGAAGTTCAGGCGCGGCTTATAAACATTTTTATTACAGAAAGTGTTCAATAAAAAAACTCGTCGGGAAATTTCTAAAGGACACAACAATGCACGCTCGTTGAAGCTGATGGATTTTGTGGCGCGTATCATTAGAATAATAAGGAGGAACAAGGAAAGAATCTAATGCTCTTACGTTATTAACATTACTGTTAACTACAAAGAAAAGTTTTTTGTTATTAATCGAATAATCGCAAGGGAATGGGGCAATTATCTCGATAATCGTCCCAGAGTTAATCTTGCGAGGAAATTTTTAATCTACTGCAACATTTCAGTTTCAATTAGAAATTCGTTTTCACATATCCGGACGTGCACCCTTTTCAATTTAATTTATTATATTTCGTATTCTGTACGTTGCAATTTCGATGAAATTGTACAACGTCAAGGGGATCTGATTTTACGAACTCATTGGATAACTAAGGTGAAGGTAAATGTAAAGCAAACCAACCTGGAGAAATGAGCATTAATTGGCTCACGCGTGATTTTCCACGAATCGTTGTACACCCCCTCGAAAATGTAAACATTCGGCGTGGAAAGAAATATTCTCGTACGATGCCTAACCGTAGTTGAATTCTCATTGATTTATCAAATTAAGATGACTCAGAAATTGGAATGTAGCATATTAAACTCGTCCCGAACAGCGTTTTATTAATGTTTCACCCGGATTGTCTTTCACGAGAAATATTATTGAAATCAAATATGAAAAATTGCTGTACAAATAGGATCACTTAGGGTACCATTAAATTCTTATTGATCATTGGGGGCAATCTGTGCGAAGGTTCAATCATAAAGAACTCTCCGCGAAACATATGCACGTGCATTGGTAGAAAATTAAGCAACACTCTCAGCCCAGATTAATGATTTTCATCTATTGTTCGGCAGAGGAGAATATCGGTATTTTATAACACCAGCATATTGCGTAACAACGGGAGCGAACGTCCATTTTACGATGAAATCAGTAGCAAAATTATCCCCGGTACTCGCGATAATAGAGGGTTGATTAGATACGGTATGTTAATTAAGCTATCGTGTTAATCGTACGATGATAAAATTGAACATGTCCGATAATACGACTTTCATTGCTAAAGAAAAACAGAGTTTCCAAAGGATGGAGAACTACAACGTTATTTACCGGTATACCGGTACATTTTATAATTAATACTGAAACTTTCTAATTTGTCAATGACGATAACGCAGCCTGACATTAAAGAATAAAAGAAGCGGGCTCAATCGATCGACGGTTTAACGAGAAAAGTGTAACCTAATTACCAAGTCCTCTTCGAGCAATTTCCGCATGATTCCGACGATTAACAATTTAAATGTCCAAGTATATTATATACCCCCCATTACTGTCAATTGCGTCGGTGTACCAATAACTGTCGCTCAATTCGTTCAACAAAATGACAATTGCAAATGCTGTATTCGTATAGACATCAATAGTAATAAATAACTCTCTACTGAGAAATCAGGAGATGGTAACGAAACGAATTCAAGCCACGTATAAAAAATCAAAACAAACGTTATTAGGTTCACCAAAACCAGATGCTCGTTGTGCACGCAATAAGAAATCCATTAGGCACAAAAGAAATTTCTGATCAACCCTTGCGTGATCATTCACGTCCATCCTTCAAGCTTTTTATCGTAAACAAATAACGACCCCGTTTCTCGTTCACGTTCAAACGCTTGCACGTATCCGTACATGTATACATATGTAAGCTTGTAGCTATTCATATATAGTGGCGAGCATATAAATAGGGACATATGTGCTTCTAACTTCAGCCGATTATCTCATAACATATTACATTCCTATTTTTTTGGAGTATTACAGCACTTGAATGCACATATGTGCATTTCTCGTAGTATAAGAAACTGCAAATATTTCATCGATCCACGATTATCTTTTATTACTTACGACACAGCTACGAGGCGGTCGGTACAACGTTCAATAGAAATTGTAATTCATTGCAGATCGAATGATTTCTACAATCATCATTCTTACACATCCTATAAAAATATAAAGGAAGTTCAATTCTATACTTCCGTTTTCCCTATTTATTTATACACTTGCCGCTATATTATACAGGTAACCCTTGTGTAACGCGAAAGTTAGGCCCCAGAGAACTGTCGCGTTACGAAAAGTAGTGCTACGTTTCAGAAACAATTATACATGCTCCCGTTCATTTGAGTAATTTTGTACGCACAAAAAACGTGTAAGCGTAACGAAATGAAAAATTAATCGAATCAACGCTTCTGCACAAGATCAATTAATAACAACAATGCTCCGCGTTATGTAAAACCGTGCACCGTGTTGTGTAAGCACTGAGAATAACTGATGAATCGCGTTGCATACATCGTAACCGTGTTTTATAAGTTACCGCCTTATACAAGGGTTATCTGTACCACCGCGCAGCGTCCTCTGTAAAGTGGCGCATAATTTAACCGGATTCAAAGTTGGCGCGCGTGACGTCGCACGTATACGCACATTATACAACAAGAACGACCTCGGATAAGGGTTAGCCGTCGTAAAATCAAAAAGTTCATATACCTTAAGCGGCGATTCCGCTCACCCTGGTGTACCCGAACAAAATATAAAGTATAAACGAAAATGCTGCCGATCGATCGACCTGGTTCACGGATCGTGGATAAAAGAGCTATGCTCGTTCAGCCGGCCAAATATCCTAACCTGTCCGCTACAGCTGCTCGGGGTAATCCACAGATGATTGCACTTCTTCACGGGCAAACAAACACACCGCGAGTCGAGTCAACAAACCGCGACGACCGGCGTACTGGTCGCGATATCCATCGGATGTACACGTGTGCCGGTCAACGTTACGACGTGTAGATGACACGTACGACAGGACATGGGACGATGATGCGAGCCAGCAAACGAATCGACACGAAATCTCTCACCCCCGAAGCTCGCGTCGCGGCGTCTGAAACTGTACTGCCACTCCCGCGCTGCCACTCATCGTGCAACGCTCGCGTCACCTGCGCGCCCTCTCGGCCGCGAGTGATACTAATCTTTGAAAACCTTATTAGGTACCAATTTTTCAACCCCTTTTACGAGGGCTCCTTCTCGATTTTCTTCGGATGGAACATCGTGAAATGGGTTCATTGGCATCTGTATATTTGTGTATTCGGGGCGATTGTAAGGGTGTGAGAAAATCGGTGGAAATCTTTGTATCAGTTATAGAATCTTGCAATGATTAAATGATCGTCAATAGCTAAACAATATTTCACAATTATTTCACAATAGTATAAAGAATAATATTGAGCTATTCTTTATTTCGCATCCAGCCGACAAAATTTTGCTCCAAAATATTCCCGGCAATATAAAACCTCGGTCGACCCCCGCATGCTACGCGCTTTCATATCTGGAGATTAAAGCATAGCTTCCTTTATCGCGTGGTCGAAAACAATTCCACGTCGTTCGCACGTCGCGCGAAGGACGGCCGATTAGAAACGGCCGGAAATATTAATTTCGAAGGGCAAAATCATCCCCTCGCGTGTCCTGTCTCTGGCAAAATTTAATAACTCGTGGACACAGAAGTGAGGTTCGAGTAGTGCTCGAGTGTGGCGGTCGTTCGGCGCGTTGCTTGGAGGACAGAGGAAAAGATAATGAAAAAAATGAAAAAGAAAAAGAAACGAGTCGAAACGGAACGGGAACGGGAGAGGGCGAGGGCGAGGGCGAGCCTCTGCTGTCAGTGCAGGAAGGTCCGGGCCATGCTCCAGCTTCGTACGGAAACCAGTAAATTTTCCACTGCAAATAAAACTTCCCGCGAAAGGGTCCACCGTCGATTAAAGCGGCGGAGGGGAAAAATGAGATACGTAAAAGCTTTCCGCGACGCTGTTTGCTTTTCCCGTTTCAGCCTTTCCTCGCGAATGTGCGAGCGAAGAAGAAAAAAGAAGAAACATATATGCACATGTACTTCGACCGGCTTCTGTCATCCCAGGCGTACGCATCGGCGGTGGTCTCAGCTGCGGCAAGAAGCAATTAAAAAAGTGATTAACCGTTGGGTTGCTGCATTTTCACGATCAAAAGTTGCATTCAAGATCAGCCAAACGGTGCTTTTAGTTTGTTAAAATTCATTCAGATTCATTCTCTCGTCGCAGGGGCAATTTGCTTAGTATATGCGTATACTTTCATGCTGCTGGCTAAGAGCTATGACGTAGTTGAGGTGCGATTCTTACGCAATTAAGAAAATTGAATGAAAATGGTTTTTGGAGGAGGGCCAATTGTTTTTCTTCAATTACGATAGAAATGCTAATGTTTCTCTCAAGAATTGTAAGTGTTCGGAAGAATGCTATATCTTTCAACAGTAACTCTGACTAACAATGGCTATTAAATGAAAGGTCTGTTGCATGAATTTATCATACCGCGTGTAGTTTCATAAACATCAACTGAATCGAAAATCCACGTGAAATTCGCAATACTTGCAATACATCAGCATCATTGATAAATTCATTGATATTCAATGTATTTCGGGCAAGACGTGGATCGACTAAATAAAGCTATGCTGCATTTAAAAAGAAATTAAGGAAACTTTCTATCGGTAATGAAATCATTCGAGAACCGAGAATTAGGTACTATAATCCAGAGATCAAAGAGTATCTAAAAGAATCTATCAAAGCCGCTGAATTTTTCGTCGCTCTATAAAACCTTTCTTTGTTCCGTAAAATTCAGTCCTGCTGCCACCCTCTTTTCGCAAAAAACACTTTAATACTGGTAAGGAGTAAACTGAAGACCGTTCTTCCCAGTTCCAACGGCTCAATTATATCAGACGCAAGTCCCACAGTCTACTCAAGGCCGAGATAGGAACGAAATGAAATTCTTCCGAGCCACATTTCATTAAAAGACATTAAGAATGCCTTCTACTGTGCAAATGAAATCGCAATTATGCATGCGCCGTAACTTACAAACGCGAGCGGGCAGCTTCGAGCTTTCCGCTTTAAATTACTAGTATTCGTAAACTGTTGGCATCCAGCTGCTTTGCGCTGTCACAAGTTTCAGACCACATTTGCAAAAGAAACGGCCGAATAGCAATTTGTCCGGGTAAACGAACGAATGGGCCTGCAATTTCGATTCAACGCCCGAAACCAAACCTCCCCCTGTTACATTATGCAGCTACACTGCGAAACGCGATATCGAACGTTGAATTTTTAATTTCTTTTATTTATTGAAGAGCTACAATTGCACGGGGATAGGAGAAACGTTGCAGCAAGTGAACCGATTCATTATCGAGTCGGTAAGAAACAAGAACAAAGCAAAACAATGTGTACCATTCCGTTAATTAGAGAACGTGAAATATCATCGACGGAATAAAAAGGACGACACAGGGAACTGGAAAAAAATATACGTTCGAGAAGTCACAAATAAGGCGCTTAGAGAGCACGCAGTGTTTTTATAAATGTCAAAGGTAATGACTTAACGAGTACGAGCAAAGGCACCACTACAAATTAAATCCCCTGCCCGGAATAAAAATAGACTGTCCGAGCTTCGCGTTTCTTATTCAGAAACCTTACTCGTGCATCGTCAAGGGATGATTCCAAGCTTGCGATCGATCACGCACGAATTAACAGAGGTACTGCGGTTTTTCAAGTTGGTAGAACAACATTCGCGAACGCATTGCACATTTTGTACCGATGGTTTACGCGTCCGTAAATCACTATCACGGCCTCTATTCCGAACGTAAGCGCGGCTCGTTCAAACAAGTTGGCCTCTGTCACGGATTGAGGATTCATTAATCCTCAACTAGTCCTGGTAATTCGTGTCAATCCACGTAATGTTCATCATATCCCGTGCGCGTACACGTCCCAATTCTATTTCCAGTCTGCAGTCTATTTCAATCTCATCCACGAGCGAAGCACCTTCCTATCCAACTCTTTATTTTACCCAACGGATCAGAACCCAAAATTTCATCCCCATTGCGTCAATGGGGTTATAAAAAGATTTTAATCGCCCGTTTCACTTGTTTCAATCACATTATTGAATTATATTCGACAGCGATGTTGAAACAACTTAAACAGAAGCTTGCCGCTACGAGTTGAGAGGGTATGAAATGCACTTACGCCGATATACAATTATCTTTCCGCCTTTAAAAGGAAGGAGAAGCATTACCATTCTTTCTGTGACGTAAAATATTTAATTTTCGTCCGACCGCGAGAATTTTCAGTCGTGACATAATTTACCGCACTCCGTAATTAACCTACATGCTTATCATACTTATCGCCGGTACATTTTCGAAACTTCTTCATATAAATACCTTTCGAGCAATTCGTTTTTAAAATTAAATTCGTTTGCGTCACGTTACGTGCACGTTGCATAGGTGTGCATAACAAGACCGCACGGCAGCGTTAGAATATCACACAGGGCAAATATTATCGCAATCACGCCTCTGATTACAGTTTGTTCGTGCCAGGGCAATCAAGCCACCGTGCACATACGCCATCTCCTTCTCTATCTCACCCTCTCTTTCTCTCTGTCGCGAAATTCGCGTTAAGCAACATGTCTACACATTTTTCTTTCTCCTTCTTTCCGTTCTCTGGCAAAGCCCACGTATAACCCACCTGCCTCCGATTGGAATGACTCTCGATGACCGGCCGCAAGATAAGAAGCGTGTGAACCTCGAAGTTAATTAATTTCGTCGCAGGCGAAGATATTCTTTACGAGCTCATAAAAGTTTGGTGTATGTTTGCCCGCTATCGAGGAAATCATTAATATCGATTAATTGGGGTGCATCCCCGTGGTTCGTTGAATTTAAACGCGTTGAAATGTTGTTTTGCGAGGATAACGCCTTTATAATCGATACGATTCTGATTATGCATTACGCGATGGCGATCGCTTTTCAGTCGGCCACCTGTAAATCAGTTGAACGTATATACGCGATGCCTTCCAACGCGGGTAGAACCGTTGCTTGAAGTTGATCGTAAAATTCGCAACAATATCCGCAGGATAGAAAGATAAATGAAAATAGTAATAGACGGAATGGGGACATGTTGCGTATACGTACCGAATAAAACTGTATGAATAGACTTTGCAAATAATATCTATGAGAATGCGATTCTTGTCGTTTCTTTGATTACACGCAGTATTACGTGAAACGATGAATAAGAAATTCTGTAAGTATAATAAAATTGGAATTATCACGTGGCGGTGAAAATATATTTGATCAATTCGTTTATGGAGGAAAGTGTACAAAATATGATTCTCTTAAAAGTACTCGATGTACATATAAATTTAACATGTTATAAAGCTAATATAAATTAAACGAAATATCGTTTTTAATTTTGGAGTAAATCTGGTATTTCCGTCTTTACCAGGATGCACGTTTCGCTCGCGAAGAAATTCACAGAACAATAAACTCAACAATTCAATTCCGCAGAGTGGGTCATTTTTTGAACGCGGTTTTATTCAAAGGTTGGGGCCAATTATTGCACGACTGTTATACGTCTTACTGGAATTTAACCCGCACCCCGAACCATTGAAGGGCTGCACAAAACAGCAGACGATGAGACTTGCCTCTACCTTCGACAGCCTATTCCTTAGAAAACGTCCCCCTCTACATGCTTCTACAGCGGTTCCCTCATTAATGAAGGCTTAATTAGCGCGCTTCGCCTTTTTATCCGAACGATAGTCGCTTCCGGTTCCGCTTCCTTGGTCTTCCGCATCGAGTAAACGAGCGATGTCGAATTGCTCGGCTATCGTTCCTCGAGAGCATTATCCTGCCTACGGTAATCACCGTAGACACTATCGGAATCGATACGAGCGTCTTTAAATGTTATGTACCCTCAATTGTGATTGCGAATACGTATGCAAATCAAAGCATATTATAAGCTACTGTTTGATAATAATGACACAATACCGGAATATTAATTGACGTTCGGAGAAACATTGTTGCGATGGAACAATCGTTGCACGCTATCAATCAAAGTTCAAGAAACGCTTAGGGAATCGTGTTGGTTCTAGTTGGCATCTGATTGAACAGTCCAACGACACGGAACATCTTTTTAAGGATCTCACGATTTTCTTAATAGGCAGAATGACGAAGGATTAAAAGCGTTACGGTCTGAAGAACTAAGAACTCTGTGCAAGCCACGCTGTCAGTACTCTAATTTATATGATCTATATGCCTATACGGGCAGACCAGACAATTCGAGCAGGTGCGTCGAGTCAGACGGTTCGATAAGACGACACGAAATCATGCAGGTACCTACTGTGCCCCTCAGTGGTTGTTCGCACCGCCGAGCGTGAAACAATGTTTCTGTACATAGAGGGAAACTATTAGATACAAGTGATGACGATATATCGTGGATATAAGTACACGCAGTTCGAGTTGTTCTAAATTATAGCAAACTAAGAAATGTTAACGTGAAAAGATTTTACAATTCCGCTCGCTGCTAGAATTTAGAGCTATCAAATAAAGAGAACGCCTTACACGCAACAAGACCAGCTCGGATAAGGTAAATGTAACGATTGTAACAATAAGTACCCGGCGAATAATAAAAACTTTTACCGCGACCGAATTCTTCGCTATTTCGAACCGTACGCCTGTTACCGCGAGTCATTTCTTTTTTTTTTCATCTCGTTCGTTCCTATGCCCCTTACTTTCCCGCGGCACGAGTTTCGCATTGTATGATTCAGTGCTTCTGTTTTCCCGCTTCTTATTACAAAAGGAGTAGGATCGGGTGTATATAGACAGTTCCAGTGCAAAAGTTGCGGCGGAGAATGCGAATTGGCGAAGCTCAGAATGCATTGACGATTGCAAGGACGTATAAAATTAATACAATTAGTCGGAGTAAATTTTTTTTTTCTTCACGCTATACGCAACCTTTGTTAATTATCGCGAAGCGAATTTTACGGTCGCTCTGAATTTAAAATGATCCCCTTTTAAATAATCGCGCACCGCGTTAAATTACTTCTATTACATTTCTTCTCGCGCCTTCGCGAGTTTAACGATCGAACGATTGTTCGCAAATATAATCCCGCGCGACATTATCATTACGCGTAACGGTATTAAACCGTGTTAAAAAAAAACAAAAAAAACGAGATATTAATCGAGAAATTAATGGAAACGAGAGCAACAACGTGGCTGATCGATATAAGAAAGCAACAAGCACCGACGCCTCCATCACTTTAATTACAGGGAAATATTTTTCCACGACGATCGAATTACCCGCGATCAGATGGGTTTCCTGGGGAAATTGAGATCGCGAACAGCACCGCCATAAATTGCAGAACCGATCGGTCCGTTTACTTAACCGCAAATGGTATTACTTCTGTGTAACTCCGGGCAGCGAGGTATCGTTTCAGGAAGGCGTTACAAATTTCTCAACTGCACCTCTCTCTGAAACCACGTTGAGAATTTTCCGTCGTTTCGTGAACAGTTTATGGCACAAATTCAAGGAACTCTTACTCTCTTATCCCCTCGTGTTCCCTATGTACTCGCGTTTCACCATTTTACATTCGCTTCCTTTTGTTCCTTTGCGCCTCTGTTTAACGCTGACATCTCTACCGAGCTATTCGAAAAGGCGAATGGAAATATAAATATAAGTAGTAATAAAGATTGGCAAATTTTATTCATTTGTATTTAGATCCGCGTAACTGTAAACTGCAAATGTAAACACGGCGGAAAATTAAATAACGCAGAGATTAATTATTAACGTAACGTCGTATTGCTTTAAATAATTATCCAATTGAGAAACTCCATTTAAACGTTTGAGAAAGAAATGATTACATACGCAGTGATTATTGAAGCAAACGATTCACCGGACAGTAATCTTCTCCAATCAAAATATCGTCTTTGCATGCTACGAAATGAAAGAAATTGGTTGCCTCAGATACTGTTGCCTCAAATAAACAACAATTTCTCCAGCCCAGATATTTACAGCGCATCAATGTCGATATTAAATGAAAGTAACGCAGAATTATTATTTGCGATAAAATACCTCGAAATAATAAATTAAATTAAGATCTTTGTCGAACTAAAGTTACGTATTTCGTCTTTAAACGCCCTGTATACACCATATTTTGTTATTGCACATGATTTCCGTATTCTCCACTCTTTCCTTATTCTCGATTCCTCTCGTTTCGAGGCACGACCGTACAAGTGGTTTGAAGGTAGAAACGGTGGGGGAGAGTAAGGGAGAGAAAATTGTTCGCAATTTATGTCAGCTCTGCGGAACACCATACTTGTCGGGCACTGTACCCATATGGAACCATAAGCACGTAATACGTACGGGTATATAAAGGCATAGCTACGGGAACATTGTTACACCCAGACGTTTGAAAATTTGATATCGTTCGTTCTCCCTCCTTTCGCGTATATTTCTGTTCTTATTAATCCACAGTGTTTTCCAACGTGAGAGTGGGGCCATTTGGGAAACAGAAATTATGCAGTAGATATATATATATATATATATATTTTGAAGTCGAAGTATACAGCATCCGTTTGTAAGCCACTGTCAAATGATTTATAAATGTCATTGCAGTATGCAGCAAGATTTGTGAAGGTGGAGCGTCCTCATATAAAACCGTGTTGATGCTTAGTAGAAATAGTTGCAATTAGTGGATTGAGCTTCTTGGAGATAATTCCTTCAAAGATCCTAGCCATCGTATTCAATAGAGACACTGGTCCAAATGCATAAACCCTGCATAAGCTGATGTTCCTGTAAAGTGAAAACGAGAACTCGTCGCGTATCTGCCAATCAGCCCTCTCTAAGCCGTGAACCTTAATTGTCTTAGGCTTTGTTAAACGGAACGTCAAAGTAGTAATTGTCGATCGGCCTTGCGACGAATGTCTACGAAACGGCGTCCTCCTGAATTAAGGTGCTACACAATTAATCGGATTCCAGCCTCGCTTCGAACGACACTACATCGAATTAAGATTTCGTTCGCCGACTCATTGGCAACAACAATTCCAATAAGTAGCGAGTAAATAAATGTAATACACAATTTCCGAAGAAAAATTAATAAAAAGTAAAATAGTAGAGATTTATTTATCCCCAAAAAAGTTCTATTCAAGTATTTAAAATAAATGATACAAATTGTTGTCTAGCCTCATCTTTGAAAACAATTGTCTCTGTCATTGTGTCAAGATGCCTATTGCATAATAAAATTGTTATCCGGACAAGTGTACAAGCAATCCGACGCAACAATTTTCAAAACACACCCCGACCAAAACAGCAAAAAGGAATAAAACTTCGAAATCGTTCTCGCGTGGAACCGAATAATTAGCGCCTGCTACAGCGTCCAAGCTTAAAGCGTGCGATTTAATTGGTCCCTCGGTCGTTTCAAGGGAAAACAACTAATTGCATTAGCAAAACGTTTCTCAGTTCGTTAAGCTAACGACGTATCTCCGCGTCGGGAGATGATGCGCGAGATTATGAAACACGGCTGGTTGTTTCTGGATTATGACATCGACGGCGCATTGCTTTGGAAAGAAAGCCACGCGTGAACGTGTGCAACCTGACCAAGTGCACCGGTGCATTGCAACTGGACCGGTGTATAAATTATCGGTGTTTCTTAACCGGGCTCCGAGTGCATCCTCTTATCACTGGTCGAACACGATCTTTCTACGCCGCGCAACGCAACGCAACCGTGGGAATTGTACAGAAAATATGAATATTTGCAACGTGTCGATGGGTTTCATTACGATTTTACTGTAATTTAGAGAGTCTCTGGAAAAGGAAATGATCAGAGGAATAATAGAATTACCATTAGAACTATCGACGTTGAATAAATTATGGGAACGAAAGTGATTGAATGGAAATGAAATAGGGATGTGCAAGTGTTGTTCTGCTTTCATAAGTTTCCGTGGCAATGCACGGATATATTCGGTCCCATGTGTATTCGTACCCTCGCTGTTCAATATGAAAGAAGTTGGTGCGAATTGAGTGTTGAGTTTCGGATTTTTCAATAAATTGTTTCCTACAAATTCAATTGGCGAAATTCGTTTGTTTCGTCTGTTTCGTTATAGAAATATATGAATTGTGAACCAACCCCCAAACACTTAATTTCAACTTTCTTGCATAGACAGTCAGGGCACTTCTAAAAACGGACTGCATCCTGTATACATGTATGATAATAATTCTACATCAAGACATCTGGAAACCAGATACGTAACCAGGGACTATCTATACGAAATGCAAAACAATGTTTTTTTCAAAAACTTCCTCTCAACTAATGTCACAAGCGAAGTTCGACCTTTCCCAAATTTCCTGCAACAATTAATTCCAGTTTTCCCCAATCTCGTGCAAACTAACTTGCGTTCTGTTTAACATCGCGCGACCATCTCCGCTATTTCTCAATTTTAGTATAGCGGCGGGCGCTCGTTACCTTCCCACACTTTACCTTCTACAAGTCTGACCGGCTCAACGATCATAATAACGGATCAGGTACTGCGTTTCTCACCTGCACTCGCATGCGCGTGGTCGCGATCGTTGTGAATTCACGTTGCCTTCATCGTGGCCTACGGTGATCGTGTACGTGGGCTGTTTCACGACCATGTGCCGAGGAGTTGCTGAATGCCGTTTCTGCCAGATATCGACCTGCCTACTGTCTAGACTAGACCTTAGCCGGTCCCCGTGTTACCAGTGACAGTACCGTTACGAAAGTGACTTTTTTCTTCTTCTTTTTATTCGTCCCCGATACGCAGTCCCCGACGACGATCGAGAAACACCGGGTGAGGATCGATATTTGCGTAAGGCGATCTTGGATCGACCGTACGTTCGAGCTGCGTGTCGGGTCGAGTCGCGATGAAGAATCTTGCGCGTGTAAATCGGCACGAATGCTCGTGCATTCGCGTGTCTTTTCGCGCGACAGGGTGGAAGTAGATTTCGTGAAATAGAAATTCCGCCCGGCAATCGGCGAGATAATCTGTGTAGGAAGGGTGGCGAAGGAAATACAGGACGGCGCACAATAGAATTCGTGGCGAACGATGCTAATGGATGGCGCGAAAGGGGTATGGAAATTGTGAGCTGAGTGAGTTATGGTGTCTCGATGTTTGGAATCGAAAATGGTGAAACGGTGGGCGAACAGTTGTGGAATACAGTTGGGAAGTCGGATATATTGATTACGCAATTGGGCGGTCGAAATTAAATTAATGAAAGCTGTTTCGATAGAGCGAAGAAAGGGAAGCGAAAGGAAAATGGAGTGCGATTTGAATCGATTTTCATTTGAACGCGTGTGATAGAATCGATTAAATCTCGGGATACATTTGAAGATCTGACCGCACCTGTTGGCTCACATTTTCATATTCTCTTTTGTACTTGAAACAACACATTCGTCGACCCATTAGATCGTCATTTTATATTGTTTGAACCTTCCTCAATTATTTTACGCACGCTACGTATGCTTCGATTTGTCACGCATATAAACGTGATCACGATTCCTAGATAAAATGATGAAAACATAGAAATCCAAACAATTGTACTCACGTTACTCACGTAGAGGCGCAATAGAGAACCGATACTTCGTACTGTTCACTTACCTGAAACAAAATGAGAAACACGCGAACATTATACAACAGTTCAATTATATTTGAATATCAAGGAAAAACACCACTATATTACTTGGTCAGACAAATTAGTAGTAATTCGAACGCAATAATTCCGTTAACATTTAAATGAAACCTCGCAACAAGCAGAAATATAAATCAGGCAATTTCGAACGATCGTCGATCGGACGAAAATTTCATTCAATTACAAATGCATCATCGGATGGACCGCGATATATGTATATAATATACTCTCAAGCGAACTTTCCGCGTAATTTGGTTCCCGCTTTCGACATAACGAATCTGTCGATACCAGAGCCGCGGAACAACCACGGCGCAGAACTAGGTGAAATAGAAACCGCCGTGGTGATTTATTGAATACATCACCGTGCCGAATCTCAGGAAATTCCTCAATGTCGACGCACGTATAGTATCTCGAATAAAAACGAACAAACAGGACCGAAGGGGGAACGATCCCCCGATATTAATTTACCAGAGATATTTACATCTGATTTATTTGCCCGTCGCGAACGTGCCAATAACAGTAAAGCGAAATAACGCTGGAAGCCAAACAAAAGTTACGATGCACGCCAGTACCGAGAGCAATGAATATTCTTGAGCAATAAAAAAAGGGGGGGGGGAACGAATGTTGAATGTAGATAAATACGGCGGAATAAATATAACGAAACTGCGCTTGCACTTTAATAATGTGGGATGATAACAAAAAAAAAAAAAAAAAATGAGTAGGTTGAAACATAAAACCAACGCGCAGAGATGCGGCAATATAAATATATGAAGGAAAGCAAGAACAGAGGAAATGAAAATACGAAACGGAGCAACGGGAAAGGATATATATTACGACCATTATAAAGTACTGCCGAATACAATTCCATTTCGAACGTAATCAAATTTCAACGCGTCCAATAAAGTGCAGACTTTCTTTACTTCGCCTGACCATTGATTCTCCACGTCTGACGCACTATTAAATTCACGAGATCCATTCTCTAAGCAAAATTCTAATATCTCACCTAATCCGTGTCAAATGCACGCCTCTCGAGCAGCATACCTGATCATCGCAATAAACTCACTCCCGGTCTCTTCCGCAAAACAAAAAAAGAAAAAAAACGAACCGCAATAATAACTCGCAAATCCTCAATCAACCCCGTGCCACTCGAAACGAGAGAAGCCTGAGCCAACCCTTACGCTCGAACGTTCTGCGTGGCTCACCGCGAGACCACCTCGGCCCTTCGCCGAGAACAATCCTCGCAGAAGTTGAAAGAAGGCAGATCGATAAGCCAGCGATATGAACAATCTCTAGGAGAAAATTTTCCTTTCAGTTACACCGGCGTCGCAGCCAAAGGCGGCCTCGCTCTTACACTATGCGTGTACGGCTTTGCAACGGGAGAAGCCGCCCCTCGGTACGATCAAGTGCGACAGGAAACGAGCGAAAGAAAGGGAGAGGGGGCGGCGGCGAAGAACGAGGAGAAGCGCCGCGGCAAAAGGTGAAAAGGAATCCAATCGATAGGGGAACGCGTACATACGAAAAAGACGCTTTCATCGAAGGAAGTTAATAAGCCGGCACCCTTTGCCACTATGACCTTCCCCCGAGGAGAGAAATGTCCAACGACCAGCAAAACTTCCACGGGCAGGATTTTTCCACGGAAGGAAGAGGCCGGATATATAACGACGTATTACGACCCACGCGACCCCCAATAATATATCGTCCCCACGGGAACACGTAGCCGGCGATGAGAAGGCCGATTCTTTGCGGATGCAGATGGCGAACACGTGCTCTGCCTCTGATATTAGGACTTTCGATTCGTCCTTCCGTGTGTACGTATAACCCCGACGCTTTTCCCGCGGTGGAGAGTGCGGAGGGTGTCGACGAGAAAAGCGAATCGGGGTTTTCTGCTTTTCTTTTCCTTTCTTTTCTTTTCTTTTCCTTTTTTTTTTTTATCGTGCATCTTAGCCGCTTGCCCGTTCGCCGGATAATAGGATCGGAAGATAAGTGTACTCAACGTCGGCCAAGCTATCCCTCGCTGGAAGAACGGCAGAAATGAAGAGGGTGGAAGTATCGTGTTAGACCGCGAAACTGTCGCGGCGATGGGAGATTGGTTGCACGTATGAATCCTTTTAGTCGGCGAAACGTATTTACGTATCAGTCTTTGGAAGATCGAGTGCAATTGGCGTTTTATCGTGGATCAGGATTGAGATAAACGACGGGAACAAAGCCATTCAATGTTGCACTGTATTACTTTGTTCGTCGTTTGTGTCGGGGGGATGTTCGACGAGTGTAACTCAATGTATTTTAATGATTTTTCTCGTTGTTGAATTTAACGTTTTATTTAAAATCGTCGCTCTTGCGTCTGTCCATAGTATAAAATGACTAAATTCGAGTATTCGTTGCAAATCAAAATTTAGTAAAAATGTACCGAATGTTACTCTTCGCGTGTAGAAGCGATTGTTAAATATGCCGAATTTGATTCATTCGTGTAAAATTCAGAAATCCTCGACAGGTTAATTAAAGCTGGTTGTTTAAGAAATTAATATTATATTTCTTTAAATCCAAACGTGAAAAGGGAAGTTCCAGGGAAACGACGGGGAATTTTAGTGTTGTAAATTGCCTGACTTATTACTTTCGAGTACGTCGACGTGATTAATAGCTTTAATAGGTTTTTACGCCATTGCGCTAAATGGACGTGGGGAAAAACGTGTGGAAACGTTTACCCTAGCTCAGTGACATTTTGTAACGGCAGCGCAAACACGAAATATCTGTAGAAGTTAAAAATTTAGGATAACTGCCAAACAGTGTGACATTGCCAAATACTTTTCCTCGCGAACAGATTTCCAATTTGTACGTACGAGAAAATTGGCTTATCTTCCCACGTCTAATTACATTTGTAAGAAAGTTCTCCAGAAAAATGTTGAATAAGGAACAAAAATCAATTGCAGCATTTACAATATGAGAACATCACAAGAATGTATATTTCGCAAACAATCCTGCTTCCATACCAAATGCGAAGATAGCTCGGTGAAATTTACGTCCAAGTCCGGGTATCGGCAAACCCCATGAAAGGTGAGAAAAGTGGCAGGAAAAAAATACATTCGATGGCAATAAATCGCGAACTTCGCGAGCAACCCGTCTCTCTCGGCATTCTCGACTAACGCATTGAATTTGAAAATTGAGAGACTTCGAGGGGCTTCCTCGAGTAGCCGCGGAACACACGATGGCTGCACGCGGTCGAAGAATGTTTTTTCCTTTCTTTCATTCTTTCTTTTTCATTTTTTTTTTATTACGAGAACCTGAAGGCAAAAGCGACGTCGTGAAAAGCGGTTTTGTGTGGCCGTCTCGGCGAAAAGGGGTTCTGAGTTTTCTAAAGGCACTCGACGAGCACTCGATGCTGCCACAGCCTCGCCAAGGAGCGTCTCGTTCGAAGACAAGCTGCACACCTGTTTCATTTTTTTTTTTTTTTTTAACGTCAAGTTCTATGTATATTCCTGGATGGGAACAATTTTTACACGCGAAAAGAATATAAGTGAAACAGGTGTGAGAAGAAATGAATGGTTGATGACTTCGGGGAGGGGTTGTTTAAGTCGAAGAGAATTTAGGGGATGTTTGCGCGCAGAGATTTGTAGGGTGACCTCTCTTGGTGAACAGGTAAATTAAGCTTCTGCTGGGACGAAGTTTCCTACTTTATCGAAACGGGGCAAGGAGTCAATTTAATCCATTGCAGGTTACCTTTTACCGACGGAATACTCGTTACCATGGTCGACTGCTCCGATAGTAAAAAAGGAACGATCGTAAAATATTTTCAATAATTCGGGAGGATATAAAAATTAAACATAACGAAATATCGTGCAAATATAATTGTAATAACGTATAAGAGTGATAGAAAAATGAATGATGCAAGTTTTAATTTCACTATGCATTTTCAGGAATTGGGCCTATCAATAAATGATATCATTTATAGTGTCATTTTGCATTTTCCACTTCCGTTTTAAATACGAAGGCTGGTTAATTTGTACATCAAATTTAAACTTGCTGATTGCACGTTTCAAAGATATCGATTGAGTTAACATTAAGCAATATTTGTCGCTCCAATTGGAAAGTCGGAAATTGATTTACGTGTCGCATGAAAAGTATTGCCGAACAAATAGATTAAGAACAGTGTAACGTATCTTACTCTACGTGCTCCCGTATCACAGGAACTGTAAACGAAAGATATCGCAAAACTTATTGTCTCCGTTCACTGCTGCTTCAAAGAACTTGAATACACGTAATCCTTTCCACACGGTCCTAATCCAGTAAAAAGAATCTCTCTACAAAATTGCCTTTCGAATCATATCAATCCACAGCTTCCACAACACAACATACAGCTCTTTTAAAAAAGACAACCCCTGTTTAAATCAGTCTCAGGTAAAACTCAGCACACTGTGCATTCTCAACGTTCGCCATGTATTCTAACTTACGGAACGAAAAATAGCAGGGAGTAAATCATAAACAGTACATAATAGGGCAACCAAAAAACTGTGCGAAGTAGGAATCCCTAAGCCACTGACAAAGACACCCTCGCGACACAGAAAGAAGCAAGATTTCGAGAAGAGGGGTGTCGACGATCCTGTAGTGAGTCACTCGATCATGTTTCTACAGAGTCGAGGGCAAAGTGGTTTCACGAATCGATTTCGATCGTCATTTCCGGGACAAGGGGTGCGGGTAAATTCGGAAGGAAAGGAACCCGAACCCCCGTGGCTCGTCCACACGACTAGTTCAAGTTCCAGTTCCAGTTCCAGTTTCAGTTTCACCGTTGGGTATCCAAGGCTGACATTCCAGGCTCGATATACCTCTCGAACGAGGAAACCTCGTCGAGTTATATTACAAACCGAGTTTGCTTGCAAAACACGATCCCTTGCCACCGGCGATCCTTCGTCATAGAAACAGAGAGACAAAGGAACGTCAGAGTACGATAGAATTTCGTGTTTCACCGTTCTTCGCGCGTTATTGTCGTAGATCTTGATGGACACGACGCATGTACATATGTAGGCACCCGTATGTGTGATTCACAGCTGTCCCGATTAATCGCAATTCGGGTAGATCGAGGTTTGCGTTTATTTTGCGTGGGATCCTCACGAAGGCTGACGAATTAAAATACCGAGAGGATGCTTATTTTGGCGAACGTTTTCTCCCACGTGAGTTGCAGAGTTGCGATTCGATTGGACGCTCACGATGATCACAGGATTAATTATCATTAATTATTATTAGTCGCAACGAGGACGGATGGATGGACAGCTTTCACTATTTTATTCGTCGGAGCACTGCGCTCAACGTGGAATGACAATTTTCTACGTTCCGGAATTCATCGCAGTGCATTTAAGAACTGTGAAACGACGTTCGCCAGTGAAATATCAATTTTCGACGACAATAACTTGAAATCAAATTCTTAACTCGGTACAAAACTCGGTGTCGAAACAAACCAGCAATAATGTTCGTCTCTGTCCGTTCAAGAACACCTCCGTCCTTCGTTCAGATACAAAAAAGGAACAAATAAAAACAAGAAAACGGACTGGGCTTTCACCGAGCGAAAAGTTTCACGTCCCATTGGCAGTGTTAATCACGTTTGGGTATGAACGTCGTCGAAAATTCCGACGATGTCAATGTTAACAGGAGTTCGAACCGCAGGCACTGCGGTCCGATTCCAATGATCCTGTTTGCGGTAAATGCCGTTGCAGCCGACTCGGAGGAGGCTGTTGCATCCAGAGATATGCAACAGGCCGGCAAACGCAATAAGTCGCTGGCTACTTTCTAGCCCGCGGCTTGCTGCCACGGAACACGGCTCCGTTCATTCTCACACACCTGGGCCTATCGGGGAAACTTTCCTGCACAGGTACATACACCGTTTCGATGATCGTGTGCGCACGCTGTCCTCTATGCGCTGTACGCCACGATTCATCGATTGCTTCTCGCCAGGTAATTCTAGCTGTTAACTGACTGAAGCTGTTGCTCTCTAAAAATGTTCATCTCGTTAAGTATAACACCGTGTACCTGGGGGTCCCGTTAATTGATGGCAAGAACTGGCGTGCATCGAGATTGAGATGAAAATTTAAAATCCAAATTTGTCAGCGGTCTTCTGTACAGGACGGGTAAAGGATTAACGCATCCCCCCGGACTTCGAGGGCAGATCATCCGGCAGTAGAAGCGCAAAACAGTTCCGCGTGGGAACTCAAAAAGGAGTTCAAGGGCCCTTGGAAAGTGGGACGAGCGAATGTCACTTCCAGTTCTGGAAGGCTTGACACACATCCTGGCAACCCACCAGATAAAATGTTTTCGCGAATTCATAGCAATGCTATCTTCAAGTTGTTCAGGTTCATCTCCCAGCATTTACGCGTCAACGATGGAACGTATATATATATAAATAATTTTGCAGTATTCGTTATCAGAGTGTCACGATGATTCCGGCAAAATAATTATTTTGTACAACCTATTATTCACTTGGAACGTTATTCACAGTAATGAATTATCTAATGAATTATCATATAATGAACGATGGAACAATAGTATATTCTGCCAGTAAAATTGTATAGAAATGATCCATTCGAACCTCCGGCAAGCTCGATCAAATTAATTCTGACAGTGGATAAATATAGAGTACGACTTACTATAAAATAAATAATTTTCTTCTTGTAACCATCGGTGCGTAATTAACACGACACACGTACTCATTGCAATAGAATGGATGTTTATTTCATAAATGGGACAAAGATTAAAACTTTCAGGAGAATTTTTATCGACAACAGCGCAAACGAAACGCCATGTCGCCAGGAATTAATACTTTATATAGATACCACCGCCGAGTGGTTTCAATAATCGAAATTGAATACACAGAACCGCACCAAGGAAAAGTTAATGGAAACCTTCGATGTCGTAATAACCGTGACAAAACGTCGACCACCAAGGATCGTAATTGTACACTTGCTCGAAACATGCTCGATTGCAAGATAAATATTATTATGGCAAACAGAAGCAAAGAAGATTGCGTATATTCCGAAAACCAAGGAAAGTAATGAATTGTACAAATATTTGCAGCTGGGCCGATCGAATTCTTCCAATTTTTCAGTACGAATCGTAAAAAGCGTGCTGCGTATTAAATCCGTGTATCAAACTATTGATTATCTGGTTAATGTTACTCGACTGGTTGATCCAATTATCTTAATTAGTGCGATGAAGAACGTAAGTGGTCTCTGAATGGCTCTGACGATTTTTCGTGACGACAATTCACAGCATCCACGCGCACCCCTTGACCTTTAAGTCCCTTGTACGTAAAATTAAACAAAAAAAAATAGCGTGGCATAAAAACTTACCTACTATTACGTAGACAGTATGAATTATGATACATATATACTTCTCTAAACAATATTCAAAGTTACCAGCTTGATTGTAAAAGCTTTTGTAAATTATTATTAAATCGCGAAATTTCTGATTCTTCTCCCCAATACTAGTATTTATATTATAGTATTATATATTTTTGTCAGTTGAGTTATAATCGAATCGATCAGATCGAAAGTAAAACCGCGATGACACACAATTTACCATGTTCTAATTCTTCGTCAAACGATTGTCAAATAATTCGTCAAATAATTCGGAAAACAAATTTTACAAATCAGAACCACGTTTCTCCGGTATCCACCGTGTACATTGACTCACGAATTTCTGGACGCTTCGGCGAATAAATCGAACCGACCGAAGATAATCAATGCCCATCGATAAGTGACCGAACAACAAGCATTGTTCTCCGACCTCAAAGATCCTCCCAATTTAACGCAATTAACAGCGCACCGAGTCCCCGTCGTGACTCCATTTAACAAAGACCATTCATCAGAATGAAACTGGCTCACACACCAACCAACACAACGAACCAACCACACACACACACACACACACACACACAGAGAGAGAGAGAGAGAGAGAGAGAGAGAGAGAGAGAGAGAGAGAGAGAGAGAGCCATTTCCATGAATCAGGAAACGTAATCAGCCGCAGTTGTCAACTTATTTCCAATTATCCAGCATTATCGAACGAAACGAAGACAGCTGCGCGTTTTCGTCACGATCTTGTACAAACGAGCGTACAATCAGCCAGCCAGCCAGCCAGCCGAATGTCTACAAAAGGTGGTTCATGAAAAGCGTAGGAGAACCGTGTACAGGCTCTGTGAAACGAAATTAGGGGCGTCATTCATCCTACTTTCGGTGGACGCCGGGAACGTGCGATGAAAAAAAAAAAACAAAAACCGGGAGAAAAGAACGGTAGTCGGTTGAAACGTGACTGCACGCAGCGATACCGAATGCATATTTGATGCCCGCTCTATTTGGCCGCGATAAAACGCCTAATACGATCACGGCATTGTGCCGGAACGATGCAGAAGTAATGGGATGTTTTCCAACCGGCGGCGAAACGATGGAACGCGAAACACGGTACAATATTGTACGTACCGTTTCGTACGATCGATAAGATGTCTCATTCTGTGCGCCGGAGAGAGGCTCGCCGCATTCGGAATTTCGACGAAGGGAGACGGCGGTTTTCACTACGGGCGGCCGTAAATGGGCACTCTCGGTGGTGGTTTTCGTTGTTGGTGACACGGGGGATGGGATACGATGGCCGGGTCGAAGATCAACGGCTAATTGAACGTCGACGGGCGCTGTGAACACGATAGTACGGAACACCGATTTGTTTAGATTTCTGTTTTCGAGCGGCGGCGCATTGAAAATTTGGGAACGCGTATCGATTATTGGGAATCCGATTAAGCTCGTCGATTCGTGTGTGGTCCGGTTCTATTTATACAGAGAAATCTAAATAATTTGAGAACGTACAAATGCATTATGCGTGAGACACTCGAAAAGCGCCGCCTTTAAAACGAAAAAGGAAAAATAATTCTATAGAATTCGAAGTTTCCTTTCGAAAATAACACAGGCTTGTTTCCGTTGAAATTTCATCCCCCTCCTCCACCCCCCCACCGCCAACCGTTCGAAATAGTGGGGCCGGTCGAACGTCCTAGAATTATTCATTGGGCGACGTGCATTTCTATGCGACGTACAGCATTAAAAGGAAAGGATGCTAATCGTTCCAAGCGTGATACTTCCACGAAGTTCAAACGAATGCCTATTTCTAATACGTTCGAAGAATATCGGCGAGTAAGAGACTGGCTTCGCACATCGACAGCAACGAGACGCACTCGCGCGGGTCGTAGAAATATTAATAATTATAAATCTTCGAGCCCGGCGCGTAGCACGTGACAAATGCAATGACACGCGAGATTGAAAATTGAAATACGCGTCGGCCTGGCCCGGTTCTCTGAATTATGAACAGGAAAATGAATTTACGACTATACAGGTGATTAAGCTTTCAGCCGATTAATTTCGACCGCGTGCAAAACTATCGTTGCCAAAAGTGTGCTATTAGTAAAACGTATTTCACTCATACGTGCGATAGGAATAATTGTGTGTCATTAATAATTATGTATCATCGATATTATTTTATAGTAACAGAAAGGAGATATACTTTTAAAGTTCTTTTCACTTGCAATAATTAATGCTATCAAATTATAGATAAAAGTGGACTTTTTCTGTACGGTTGGTATTACTTAATCTCTGGACTACATTACGAAATTTCTACTTTTCAACTTCCCGATCGTTCAACCCTTACGAGAAAAAAATGCACTCAATTCCACCGTGGAAAAGCTTCGAAATACCGTCAAGTAAATATTGAAAACTTCACCAAGACACATAACGCTTGCCAACGTATATACATGTGTATATGAACCTCTATCGAAGCCTTTCGTTGCTCTAAAACCGGCTGATCGATCCTGAAACAGAGCCACCCCGGACTTTCCTCTGGTGTCCTCCGTGAACCAAGCGATTTTCCAGTCCCATTCACGGTGTCCGTTCTCGTGCAACGAAACCACCGTGAAACGAACAAAAAATAAATATATAAATAAATAAATACAGTAAAAAGAAGATCGAGCCACGTACGGCCGAGGCGTGACACATGCAGGTTGTCTCCTCGGTCTCGCAGCAACTTGCATGTTAATGGCGAGCGGCTTGTAAGTAAAAGGCCGTGGCCACGCTAAGGTATGGAGGAGCAAGCAGAGGCTGGTATATACTCGGAAGATAGAGCATAATACGCTATAAAACGTTCGCGATGGGTCCGGAGCCAATCGGCCGTTTTGCTGCACCTCGATGCACTTTTGCTTTGCGCACCGGTGCACAGTGTTCAGGTTGTCGCGGGATCGATGGCGGTAAAGATTTCTTCGAGAATAGGGGGAGGTAAGGTTTCCATAACGGGGAGGGAGGAAATTTCTAATTATTCGAGTTAATGATTCGTATGGGGAGGATTTCGATGATTGTTTCATAATTGAATAATTTTATTCCGCGAAGATCGTTTCATGATTTATTTCTAATCTCTCGGTACGTAAGGTACCGTTTACTTGTATCATTTTTGCTATTGGTACAAAGTTGGACTAATTTATTGTTATGAAAAAGCAATTGTACGTATCTCAAAGGAAGAGCGCAACAATAAGTGAGTGTCTTGTTATGTTATGTCACGTTGAAGGTACGAATGCGTTCAATGCCCGACGAGTATTTTAATGCGACAATTGCTTACGTGATTTATAATATTTATATTTTATTTAAAGCAATTGATCAAGCGCTTCACGATGCATTTGCCAGCTGCGAATTGATAATTGTAACATTGACAATTACTTTAGTCTATTGTATTTGAATACTTCAATCACATTCACTAATGACGCGGTTGCATTCGACGTACTCGCAAAACAGAATAATCAGGTTAGAAGTGAAAGGGAGAAAAATAGGGCATGAGTTGTTATAATGAAATATAAAATTTAGCAGAAGTCACTGGTTCGTAGATACGATAGATTGGACGTTCGTTAAAAACAGTTTTAGTTAATGCATGATTTTTGTTGGTTTACTGCACGGGTTTGGAATAAAACATAAATTATTGGACGATAATATTAATCCTGTAGGCGATCTTCATTTTTTCGAGCGGTGTTAAGTTTATAGCTGCAAGTAGTGCATACGGGACATATACAGACCAGTGTCTTCAGCAAGTGAATTATTGCTAATGAGGGTGTGTACACGATTAAAAAATGTGGGCAGTTATTTATGAAGTGGTTCTCTATATGTTCTCGAAAAGAGGGCAATAATTCGTGTAGGGTAAATACAAGTACATACTTATATGCACCCCACGTGCTGTTCGACTAATTGTGAAAGGAGTACGTAAATACGCCCATATGTTACACTCTATTCAATTTTTAAACCGCGTAGGTATTGTGTGTGCGTGAAAAATCGGTGTGAAATAATAGTTGTTTTGGTGTCCTTCCTACACGATTTTATTTTGCAGCATTATACTGTTAGAATTTATATTTTTGTAAAGAACAAATATAGTACTTGATAGAATTATTTAAAACAAATATAAGCTTACCTATTTTAACCAAATAAGAATACGTGTATTAAAATAATAAAATAAGATAAAGATAAAATCAAAATATTAAGTAACATAATTGTTGCTCCCAATAATATTATCCGGAATCGCAGCGAAACTCTTGAAAAAGATTAACCTTCTTTTTCTTTTATTAAATCGCGATCTATTATTAAGTTGATTCATAAGAAAAAATAATATTTTATCGAAACACTATTCTCCGATTCACTTTTCTAGTATTATATTCAATGATATGTCTCCATTACGATACTTAACCGACGAATGCACCGTATCTTCGTCTCCGATGTCCACTTTTCACAATTCAGAAATTACCCCTGTAACGTCCCCGAGATTGCAGTACAATCGCATCTCATTCGGGAAATTATACCTCTGCCTTACTTCCGTCAGTGAATATCCGTTAGCCAGAAAATTAGTAACACGTTGTCCTACGACGTTGCTTCTATTTCATTGCACGCCAATGCGCTCCTCGCGTAGTGAATGGCGACAATAATGTTTCGATCGAATTGACTGAATGAATGCTTGAAGCTTGCAATATTCGTGACATAAGGGCACTCGTTAATTTCGAGTCAAAGATTTTCCTCGAGTTTTGCGTGCACGTAAGTAATAATGTTTCACTCTGTCAACATCGAACTCTATGTCAAAAGAAGAATAGATAAATTGGAAGAATTTTTCATAGGAGTCCTATAAGAGAATTTGTAGAAAATTTCAGCGCACCATTTAATTTTCTCAAACGTTGCTAATGATGTGTACTCTACCATTTACGTTTTCAGCTCAAAGACAAGAATATTATCAAACCAATAGCCAATCAGTCGATTCTCCGACTCGTTCCATCGAGTAATCGTTACTCGACCATTGATCCAACATCATCTGGGGTACTCAGACAAAGGTGCAGCATTTCGATCGATTGCTATTACAGGTACCGTTTCACTAATACCGCGATAGCATACTCCACCGCCGAAAAGGGACGCGAAACCGCGGCCAGTTAATTAAAAACGTAAACTTTCGTCCGGCTGTTGGTACTCTACTCCCTGTCAAAGGTAAAACACACAACCGTGGGAAGGCTGCCCGGACAAAGAGCTGTTTGAATATGAAATTTTTTCATTTTCCAGTGCGGGTTTCCCCTCGTCTCTCAATTAAGAAGGGCCAACAAACAACCGTACTAACTAAGCAGAAGCCTCCATATATGCATACATACTGGGTGTTTAAAACAAACAGGGATAACTCGGAAATCTCAACTACGCCTCTATCAGAGGAACATAATAACTAGCCTGTCAACCGGGTTATTTTCCAATTAGGTACTTAAAGATTAGTAAAACAAAATCGTTGTACTTCGAACTTGTTTAAATTCACATTTGATAAGTAATTCTCGGCGAGAATAACACTGACGATGAGAAATGTAGAGCTGCATTAGATATACGAAGAATTTCTGAATAAATCAGTCATTGTGTGAAAAGTATTTTGTCCAAAACATTCACCGATATTACTGCAAAAGAACAGGAACGTTCCAATTCAACTTTTCGCCCCGCCCTGTATATGTTTGCATTCGAATTTACCTTAAACAATCCAGTGGTCGTCTCTCTCTCTCTCTCTCTCTCTCTCTCGAGGGAGAGAAAGAACTCGTTAAGTGGTCATTGAGAAGTTGCTCAACTTCATCGTTCGACAGGGACTTTCAAAATGGATTCAAAAGTCCCTGCTCGGCGCGCTCGCGACCACGGCGGCCAAAGTTTCTCCTCGAATGCAAAATGACGAGACGAACGGGCGACAGAAGCGACGGGAAGGCTGAGTTTCGCGTGGGTGCCACGAGGCCAGACCGAATCCTTGTATTAAAAAAGTTTCTGGACGCGGAACCCCCCGCGAAACTCGCGTCGCGGCTCGTTTTCCACCCCCGCGAGCAAATTGCCGAGAAAAGTTGACGCACGAACGGGAAAATGTTGGCGTACGCGAGGGTTACACTCTTGGAGTAGCCAGAGTCACTTTGACGTGTAGTTCGGCGATACCGCGGAGTTTTACACAGTTCGTAGAAGTAAATATCTTTGAATATGTTCTCGCAGTGAAATGGAAATCGTTTGTTGGAGTTGTGTACGGGCTGTTCACGGCCCGGAGAGGGAACAGCTTTGCTTCTCTTTATATTTTACCACCGAAGAACATTATTGTTGCTTAGGCCGAACGGCGGAACTTTCCGTGGCAGTCGATTAATAAATTATTTACCTCGGAGGCCGATTAATTCTGTACGCTAAATTAAATGAAAATGCGTGGTGGAGCATACACATATGTATATGTATATTTTGTAAGAAATTTTTAAGGGCAATTTATCAATGTTTTATTGCAATCGACATCATTCCGGTAAGGAGTAGATTGTTTTGCTTATTTTAGAAATCTATCAGTTTCCCTTTAAACAATGTAGTCTCGAACCTTCCAGCGAAGTGTTATCCAATTATCCTGATACTCCCTTCTTGAACTGTTGCATTTATACGTTCAGCAAAATTTCTAGCGCCCCGGCCAAGTTTAGTTTATTAGAACAACCTGATTGTACACTGTGTCGAATACTGTGCTCCCAATAACTGTATTACGAACTTTGCCAATATACAGCGCGCGTCTACCGCGGCAAACATCTCCTCCTTAAACAAACACGATTTCACCATGCTCAATGATAAAACGAATTCCAACCGCGAAACCACCATTCCATAAAACATTAACGTCGAATCTTTCCTGCGTAAAACTTTTTCCTGAAATTAATGAAATCTTCGCATGGTCGACGCGCTCCATAAAACACGTCTTCCGTACGCCTAAAACGACCAATCCGCCAGCCGTTCACCGTTCACGATTTTTAAACAATTTATTAACAAGCGGCACGATAAACCGGACGTTCAATTAGAACCGGTCCCGCATGAGCAAGTTCGCTCATCGAACAACTATTCCCGCTGGAAAAACCATTTCCACGTTTCCCGCTGAGGTCCGTTCCCCTCGCGTTATAGTCTGCCGATTCCGCCTACCAGATTCCACCACGAAATCGCCGTCGCTGGATAATCGACCAACTAACTGGACCACCTACACGCGTCCGTTCGTCCTATCCCGGCGAACGCGTACTGCCGTCCGGCGTGAAATCCCGCAGGAATTAACCACAATCGAACAGAGAGGGACGAACAACGTGGAGGGTGGCGGGATAGACGTTCGCGCCACTCGAGAACAATATAATTCTTCCGGTCCGTGAGGATCCACGAATGTTTGCGATCGGTCGCAGGCCAACTCTCGACGATTCGAACAAAAGGTATTGCGTCGGTGAATGGGGTGTTTCGCACACGAGCCGCTGCCCTAAGTGGCTGCAAACATTTCATCGAATTTGGCGATCCCTTCTGGCAACGAGACCTCGAAAACGGCACAAAGGATAATAAACGCAGCTCGAGACAATGAGGCCTAAAGAGGGCCCCCTTCACCCCGCGACTCTTATTTCCCTAGGTCTGTGAACTCTTCTTCTTTTTTTTTTTTCAACCGCCGTTTTTTCCCCCCACCCTTTGTGCGACCCGACGGAGACGAGTTGTTGCATCTGTTAATCGCGGCACGTGCTCGCGGACTCGTGCCGTGCGTGTTGGCGAACCGCGAGGACGACTGGCCACGTGGCCGGGTGCTGATCGTCGTTGCGAGCCGAGGACACGATTTTACGAGGAATTTATAGGGGCTATGCGGAATTTCGTTAGGGCGGTAGAAGGGAGACGCGTTGGTAGATTCATGTGGTACTAGTAGTTGTGGGTGCGAGTCCAAGTAAAATTATGTGTAACGTTCTTGTTTTTTGATTTCTTGAATGGATATGCAGTGTGTAACGCTGCATATTAATAGCTTCGAATTGACACGCGGAGCGGTCAAACGCCGATCAGCGTAAGTCCATTAGCATTCAAACCGAGATAAACAAGGTTTTTACAAATTACTTGGTGCAAAATGACAATGTTAGTGGCCTCGTCTATGGCTTACGTATGGAAATAATGACTTTTATAATGAGTTTTAACAATAAAGAGGTTTTTGAATTACAAAAGCCATGTTTAGGGAAAGTTGGACTTACAGTGATTGGCTTGTAAGCCCTCCGTACATATATTACTCGTTTTGTTTGCCACCTGTTAAGGTGGACAATAAGCAAACGTTTTCTATTTTCGACCATATCGATAGCTATTTGTAGAAATTTTCCACATCCTCTTCGCTTAATATCTTTACTTAGCATTTGCCTCGGTTAATAAATATTGTAACTGACTGTCGAATGTTTGACAGGTAGAGAAGGAACGGTTGGCCTCGGTGGTGCCCTCGTATTTGGTTCTCTGGATTTTGTGGAGGAAGTTATTATAGTTTGAAATTAGCTCGTGGGTGGCTGGAGTAAAAGTTATTTAGCGTATGCAGCGTGAAGTCATGTTTAAAATCATTGATCGATTAAACTGCACAGCACCATTACCTATACTGCGAGTATACTTGCAACTGAAGCAACCGCAATTGCATACCAAAATATAATAATCCAGCCGGCAATATTAACTCATTGCTTATATAATCATAGCTTGTATATTATTAGATCAGAAAGTACCGCTCGTCGAGTCTCTTGCAAACGTGACGCTATTAACCTTTATTTAAAACATATTGAATGATTAAAATATAGCACTGTGGATCGCGTTCAATCGGTAACGCGGGGCAATAATCGTGTATCGCAACGTACGCAACTATAATAATTCCATGGGACATTCGTCGTCGGAACATGTAACTCCCACCATTTTAATTATGAAACTCTGTTTCCGTAGGCTTGGTCGTTCAACTGCACCAGCGCTCAGCTGCGAATGAAATTCACGTGCCGATGAATTGCTGTCACGCCGAAATAAACGCGATCACGTGCGCGCGTGTTTCACACTTTTGGAATTTCCATTCAGCGCCGCCGTAAAAACCGATACAGGACCGTGTGAAAGAAATGCTCGTAACCTTGACCGTGCATCTCTATGCCAGGCGGGAACCCCGGAAAATATCCATCTCTTGGCAACGATACCGGCAATGGAATCGCGATTGTTGCCTCCGTTCGCCCTTAATTCGCGACTACGCGGGCGACGCACGTTGGATACAATCCATTCTGCATTGCGGATAAACTCTACCGGGATGGAAATGTCACGCGAGACAGTGCCGTTTCACTTGCAGCGCAATTTAAATGTTGCGCAATCGATACGTTGAACTGGTTGCGCGATAAATTTCCCTTACGTCTGTCATCCGTGCAGCGCGAGAGGAAAGACCTCGCGTTTATAATGGTGTATAAAATAATGCGACAACAATGGCTCGGTTTAATATTCGTTCGCACGTCTCGCGAGAAGCAGCCCTCGATTATTCATTTCCCCGTTCTGCTTCGTGCAATACGAAGATAATCACCGCGCGACCTCTAGGCCACTCGAATCGTTAAATTCGATAATAAAGATCGCCGTTCATTGCCGATCGCGACGATGCCTAACACGATACGCAACAACACTACTCGTCCGGATTTAACAACCACCTAACCTATTCCAACTGTGCGCCCGTAACCGGAATAAATATCGCAGTAACAAATACCATCCTATCAACTCGGTCACCGAGCAAATGCCGGAAAAATAAATAATGTAACGCCGTTCGCGAATTACACCACGATCCTAAATGAAGGAAAAAAAGACGGGCATCCCGAAGTTTCGTACGTTCCCGTCGGACCCGACCCATTCTCAAACCCTTCGCCAGCGAACAAATCACCTTAATTCCCGACCGTCTAACGCGCAACACTCCGGGGCAAAGAATAAACCGGCCGGCTCCCAGCGTCTCGCATTCCGGCGGGCATGGAAACGCGGAAAATACCGTTGCAACCGGAAACTCGTGCGAATGAAGAAGAAAAAATGTCGTGGAGGCTCGGCACCGCGAAGCGGCATCGCAAAAACGTTTCGAGTCTCGAAAATTAGAAGCTTAGAGGAGATCGTTCGACGAGCGGGGTAACACCAGCGCGGAATGCACTCGATAGCCTTGGCTCGTAAGACGGGTTTCAGCTGTGCGCAGGGGGCTTGCGTTTCGCTGGATGTACGCGGGTGCCAGGCCACGATGGAACGAAAATCCTGACCGAGATGCAGAGGAGGCCGAGCGTGTGCGCCGCGTACCACGATTCGCTCGACGATCCTACCATCTCCGTCTCGGTTATTCTCTGTTCGTAACGTTACGCTTTTGCCTGTTCCAACGACGCCTTCGACGCGTAAATCTCGCCCCCCCCCCCCTGTTCCCCCTTTGCGGCCAATGTTTCTCGCGCAGCGATAACGTAACTGAGTCGCGTTTCGACTATTCGAGTGCAACTTCGTTTCGCGACAGTAGGTCGAACTGTCGAAACGACGCGGACTATGAATAATACATGTCGCGGGATCGGAACGTAATAGCGTGCGGTCTTCGACGAGAACTCGATTCTGTCGCCGTGGACAGAACAAATTGCCGCTTCTCCCGGTCTTTCCTTTCTGTCTCTTTGTTTTTTTTTTTTTGTTTTTTGTCACGGGCGGGTAATTCGTTCCCGTTCGACGGTGAGAACGACGAGACCCGATAATGGAATTCGGTGGGGAGAATTTTGAACGGGCGAGGACGGTCTTCGCGTACGGGCAGCGAGGATTGTCGCGGGGAAGACGCGATTTTGATCATCGATGTCGCGGATGGGGAAAATGGACGAGTCGTTGCGGTATCGGGGGAACAATATTGATTCGTGCATACCCGATGAATACTGGCGAAAATCGCTGCGGAACGTAGGCAGATATTCTGTGCGCAAGAGTCATGTAAAAATGGCGTTGAATGTATCGTATTTTTTTGAGGACAACGATCGAGAAAGCGAGAAGAAGAAACGATTGCGACTCTTGACATCTCCGATGGAAAATTTGTTTAAAAATGAATGCTCGGAGAGCCGGGGCGCACGCGCGAACACGGTTTCACAAATCGTACATTACATAATACTTTTACGTTCCGCGGAATATATTTCGATATTTTGAGCCCGCTCATCGAGCACGCCTTTTGCAATACTTTGCCGAGGGCTACTCCTCAGCCGTGAGTGTCATCCGCAAAATATTTTATGATTAAATTATGTACGACGAGTGAACAGATGAAAACAAGCGCGGCGCGGAAATTTTTATTTCCGATATACATTCAAAATAGTCCTTTCAACGTCGTCTCATCGTTCTGTGCTTACGAATGTTTATCACAAAGCCTTTCCGATACCGCAAAAGTTATTATTACGATATCGATTTTTTTTTACCGCGCACCAACAAGCGAACAGAGAGAAAAATAACATAATAACAAATTAATATTCGTAATCGCGACGAGCAAATTTACTCATTCACGAAACTACTGCGCTTCGGATAAAAAAAAAAAAAAGCGAGAGAGGGAGAAACAGTAGCGAGTAACGAAGGAGATAAAAGAAGGCAGCAAATTAGTGCAGCAACCGTTCACTGTTCAATTATCGTAACAACGAAATCACGTTGCAGTCAAAGCGATTACCAGCATACCGTTCCCTGTCAATGGAGATTCCATTCGCGGCAAATTGCGCGAGAATGTCGATTCGCCATCGGTCTCTAAGCAGTAGCGAGCCGGCTATTTAATTTAGTTAGAGATCGATAGGGTGTGGAACAGCACGTGCTGACGGCAAACAAGGTTTTCTCGGCAACCCTCCTTCTCATTTACGCGACACTTCGTGTATCCACGGACCCTCTTCTACGGGGTGATCAACAACGCGCGGAACTATTATTAGAGAATCCAGCGAACCATGCCGGTTTTATCGGTATAATGCCGAAGATCACAATCTAAATTGGCGACCGCGACTTCACGCGTTTCGTCGAAGCGAGCTTGTGCTTCGGTTTCAAAAGTTGGCTGGCGTCGACGGTGAACGGTCGAGGAACAATTCCGCCCGTAGGGGTGGCCGATAATTAAGGGCAGGTGTCTCGTTCGCGACGCCACAGATCGTTCTACGGGGGGCTCGTCTTTACGATCTTGGCGAGACGCAGAGAGCGCGTGGTAAGCGCGCACGGTGGTGTCGGTAATTATTCGAATTGGGGTGGATTCTCAATGCTTGCCAATCGCGAAATTGTAGTTCGAGAGATGTACATTTCTACTGTGTTCGTTTAGAGGAGAGGGCGTAAAAGCGTTTCTGAAAATGTGTCGAATGCTTGGTATTAAATGTTACATTTGTTACAGCGATTTCTTTTGTTAGTTATAAGCTACAACATGTTCGTTATATGAAGAGATCATTATTTTGAATGTAATTTCGGCCGACGTCCTTTTCAACTGCATCGTTCGATATATGCTGGTTATTGAAGTCCTTGACCAGAAGTGGATCAATATTTTAGATTGTTTAACGAGATATTTGATCTTTGCTGCATGTACGTGTACATGTCAGGACGATTCAATTGTTTGATTTTCGCGTAATCGAATTTCCTGCGGAATGTATTAAGCGAACGACCAAAACTTTCACGAGGACATAATTGATTTAACATAGTGCAATATATTGTTATATGTATACTATGAAGCTGCATATTAATAATTTTCAATACACCGTACGCGGTAGACGTTTTATAAAAATAAAAAACCAGTGACCTGGAAGAATTCGTCCCAAACGAAACAATATTTAGTACGTAATATGTTATGGAATGCAATAGATTCAGCGTTTATTAAATTAACCGCAATTGCACGTGTATTTAATACAGTTTTTTCCTTCAGAACATTCAACACCAGAACCACAAAACTATTAAAAAAAATAATCCTCGTCCGTTTCTCTTTCCCATAAATTTGTTCACGCCGATTAAAAACAAAGATAAAACGCCCGTAATTACCTGCAAGGCACACGTGAACAATTTGTCCAATGAAACCTGCTGCCAATGGAAAGTCTACGTTCCAAACGTTCACGGAAATTTTCGTAACTGCCGCGATGTTTGCCACACGTGCCAGGCACTATTGCGATATTTGTAATATTCAATATGCAAAATTTTCATCCGCTTATTTTTCTTTTTTTATTAATCGTTTCGCGCGTTAAATTTACCCTCGCTCGCGCCGAGAAAAGAAAACGGTTGCGCCCGTGTAGCTGAGTTCTTTTTTTTCCTTTCGAGTCGCCACGAAACGTTGATATAAAAGAAAACCGGCCGGCACAGGTGACCAATCGGAAATCGATAAGTTATTTTATGAACGTTATCAAAGGAGTGGTCGATATATTGGCGCCATTAAAATATAGTCAAAAGTAACGCGGATTCCGTTGCTCGGACACGAGGGTTATGCATATCCTCAATGATCAATCTTCTCCATCGAGCAATTTAATTATAAAAACTGACTGGGACCCTTCGGCAAGGGGGATGCGCACCCTTTATTGAAATAGGAAATTGACGCTTCCACGTGGAAATAATGAAAATAGGATTGGTCCTGCCCCTTACCAATTTCCCCCCGTGTTTTTAAGAACATTGGGCACTCCGCATCATTTTCGAATTTGCCTGCAGCAATTAGATACCACTCGTTTCGCGCAACGAGCGCGCGACATTTTCCCTTTAGAAACATCGAACCGGGCGGGTCTTTCGTTGGACCACTTTAAAAAGCATATTGAACGACTTGCAAATGCCTGTTACAAGTTGCAAGAAGAGGTTATTTAATTTCGCGAGACGTTGCATTAGAAAATATATTTATAGAGAAAAGCCTCTATAATAGAGATATACCTCGTTGTATTAATTTATTATTCCAGCTACGCAAAATTTTACGTATCCCCCTGCCAATGGAAAATATTTTACTCCAAACAAGAGGTCACGAGGCAATAACCCGTGGTCGACAAAAGAATTTCAGAACAACAGCGATCGATGGCTCCCGTCGCCCCGTAATAGATTGCACAATCAGTCTCGTCCTCAGCTTCGAGAATTAAGTGAATCTTTTATGTAAAAGTTTCCTTTTGGAAACAGCTGCGACAAGGTGTCACCGGAGCAGAGTGAAAATTTATTGCGCCTAGGGGACTCGAAATGCGCTTAACGGGGACAATAACGACGCGGTTTTATTAAATCGAAGCGTTCGAAAAACCGCGCGACGAAATCGCGGAAAATCCAGAATTTTAAATCGTCCAATGATCGCGAGCTTTTATTTCCTGTGGCCAAAGGGTCTGTCTCATGTTTCTGGGGTGAAATGCACGTCATTGGGACAGGTTTTTCAGCGAGCCTGCAAGCCTCCTCGTAATGGGATCTACTCGCGCGTTTATCGAACAGTGGATTGAAACGTGACGCACATCATTGACAGTACCATCTCACGTGCACGCACGCGTGACAGCCACGTAACAACAATGCCAGTCGAAAACCTCGACAATCGATAATTTCGCAAAAGCTCGCGAGGGTCAATCGCTCCGGTTCCAGACCGATCGAGCCACGAGCACTCGACGCGCCTGAACATTCCCGAAATGTTTCGACGTTCTGTTGCGTTTTTGAGACACGCTGTTTCGTACAATTATGTATGTACGTTCCGATGGCTCGATGCACGCGTACACGCGTCGCCAAACAAACGTTTGGGGCCTTAGTTGCGCGAAATATTGAACGGTTCGTTTCATACTCGACTGGTAGTAATTAGACTTTATTTAGATATGTTTCGCGTTGGACACGTTCTCAAACTTTTCACTCGAGAACGATTAATCGGTGACGATATTTTTGTACAGCTTTATACGACCGGCGGTCTCGAGCTTTTAAGGAGCAGCGTGCATACGTACGTACATGGTGTTTCGTATTGAATTCGGCTGGGTATGATGCACGAAAGTTTGTGACTTAAGAATGTATTTTTACCCGATTATCGATGTATCTATTTTTGTTTCATGAACTGTTAGTATTTGGTAATATAACGCTGGTCTTCGAGGACGTTTTACATATCGTGGGTGGACATTGAGTGGGTACGACGGCTGTTATTAAATAACGAGATGAAGTTTTTTTGGAGGACTCGTATTGATATCTTTCGTACTGAATTTTATCGACTGAATCTGAATTCTTAAACTTTTCGTTGACGTTCTCTCGCCAGAAAGATTGGCGCAGAAGGGGAAAAATTGGTATATCGGTGATTTTCTGAATATTATGTTCTTGGAAAATATTCTTATGGAAATGTTGCAGTGATATACAACATTAACTTATTAGAAATAAACAAAAACAACGGAAACAAAGGCAGAACATTTCAATGACCTTGATTAATCCAACCGGGATCCTTTTGCAAATATGTAGCACGGAGGAAAATGATTTAGGGACGTTTTACCTTTGCACTCTTTCCATTACGCGCCAGTTCTCGAACGAAAAGTTTTTGCTCGTTTTCCTATAACAACGTCTCTTTCGGGATTCTGAAAGCCCACACTTGACATCGTTATTACTTTCAGCTTTAATAATCCTCCGCTCTTCAACGTCGTTACTATATACGTTGCTCAAATTTCATAGGGAACGTAAATTGCTACATTGCACGTCTTAATGATTATTAATTATTTGTTTAGTACTTACGGAAGATTGGCAAGCAAATTGTTTCACAGTGACTACGTGCAAAATTCGAAACAGAAATATACGAACTCGGTTTGAATAATACCTAAATGTTTAAATTATGCGTTTAAATGTATTTGGGAATAATGTGATTCATAAAATATATATGTATATGTCGATGGGTCGGGGTATTAGACGATTAGATCATCCAAATACCACATCACCGACAAAATTAATAGGCGAGGTCAACCCAAACCCACTATAACATATATTTATGACATTTTGGGAACTGGATTTATCGATAATTTCGTCCTTTCGTCCCGTTTGATCTGCCGTATAATAATAATTGCACCTTTCGCTATTAGTAGAGCAATTAATATTTATAATAACATAATGTTGTGTCTGTTCATTAATTATTAATCCGAGAAGCGTATAAACTATTAATAATGAGAATAATATCAAGCAATAGGTTAGAACGATGAAAAGAAAGGCTATTCAATACTGGATTAATTTCTTCCCAGGAAGTTGCCTTAAAATGTATGATAATTTATGGGGGAGCGGATGTGAAACATCTTCTAAGCATCTACGTCACGATCTTTAATCTTGCATAACTACGAGACACAATTGATGCTTTACAATACATCAAAATCGATTGTTTCGTCAAATAATTCCCGAGAGTACGATAAACTGTATTAATAGTTTCTTTAATCCACCATCGAAATAAATGACAACATAGCGATCGTTGAAACTCGACCAAAGAACGAATAGAAATGATATCCATCCTAACATTTTGAAAGCCATTTACCTCGAACGACATAATCGTCCCAAGCATTGGTTCAATACAAAAGTCCATACGCAATTTCATAATTTCGTTAAAATAGACGCAAAAATATTTGTTAAAAATAATTTTCCACGAAACCGGCTGAACGTTCGACGCGATTGAATACATTTGGAACGAACCGTGCGCCGCAAGCGTCAAATAAATAACAAATAAATAATTGAGGAATCACGATGACAGAGGAATTTCAGTTCCAAGCCTTCCCCCAATTATTTATAACAACGTGATTAATCGAGAGAAGCCTGAAGCACGAGCGAACCACCGGCCAGAGCGGAGCGCAAGAATCTCAACGTCAACGAAATGGTTGGCCCATCAACGACGAGCATTGTGGCCAGATAAAGAGCACGGTTCAAAGTTAAATTAAAGGCTGCTCACCGCTCATCCTTGGTGACAGTAATGTCAGGCGGGGGCGCAGAAGGCGAGGCACCGTCCGGAGCATCCAGTTTGCCGGCTTTTTTCCTCTCGGTTCCCTTGTCTTTAAATTTGCCCAACGAAACGCTGGTGTATCGCGTCTACGCCACGGTCAACCAACGAAACTCTTCACACCAACGGCATACCGTCGTTCGTTAACGCGATTCGACTTAAATCAGGACCGGTCCCGCGTCACCCCAAATCGGACGAGCCGCAAGCACGATCGAAATCTCGCGACGACCAAGAAAAACTAGTCGAACGGGGGAACGATTTGCTCTGCCAAAGAGTCGAGCCTCGATCCACGTCAGACTCGTGACCACTGGCACGCGGCGCAACGCCAACCGAGATATCCTTCTGCTCTTCTTCGCGCTACTCAACGTTCTCGATTCGCAACGATACTTTCGACCGTCGCACTACTTTCACCGTGTCGAAGTTAACTCGAACCACGCCGATCCTATCCGGCGATCCTCGTCCACGATTCCGCTCCCTCAAACGAGGCCCCGAAGGAACGGCACCGCGATCTTCTGCGTCGAATTTTCAGCCAGCTTCGAGAGGTTTCCCTTTCGACTTCGAGTCGTTCCTGGATGCGACGCAGGCTCGTCGACCAGCCACGGGCCGTTACTTCGATTATTAGATTTATCCGCGAAACACTCTGCACCCTCTGAGCAGTGCTCGCTCCTTGGGCGAAAGCGTTTGGCAATTATCGTTGGCGACGGGGACAGGCCGGTTACGGTTCGCCGTTGTTCCCGCAGGGAGTCGAGGGGCCTAAGAACGTTCTTGTACCGTGGATCGGAAGGCAATCGTCGACGTCGCTCCCGGTTCCCAAGTGGGCAGAGCGGTCAGGTGATCTCGAGCGCAAGAAGACTCTTGGGCGCTCTTCGATGCTCTTGGTTTGCACTTGGGCGCTCCCGACTCCGGCGACGTTTCTTCGCGCAACGCGGGTCACTGGTCCCCCAGGATTTCGGTATGCGTGGCTCGCCACGAAACAAGTTCCACGGCCAACTCGTTTCTCGCGGTGATCTACGCGCCACTTTTTTTCTTTTGCTTTCAGCAAGCGAAATGCTCGTTAAGATCGACCGGGGTGATAATCCGCCTCTGGTACCAGGCAAGGATTATCAACGGGTTAACAAACGACGCGTCCCAATGGCTTGTTCGTTTCGAACATCTGGGGCGATTAACGTTGACCGGTTGAACGATCCCATCCGAAGAGTTCAGGTGCTCCCGGTGAAGTTGGTGAGCGTCAAGCGACCCCAGCCGAAGAGTTCAGGTGCTCCCGGTGAAGTTGGTGAGCGTCAGGCGACCCCAGCCGAAGTTACGAGATGATTAGAGGGTGTAATGACGAGTGTCCGTCGTGGCAGGATTGATCTACGCCGACACGATGTCTACCTTGTTCCTTCCGCGTTGACGACGTTCGAAGGTGACAGGCAGGTGTCCAGGCACGCCGCCGGCGAATCGTACGACCGGGTGGCGAGGCGGATCGAACACGCGTGCGAATACGGCGAGGAGCGTTCACGATTTGAGGGTGCACGTTACGAGCGCGACGATCCTCGACCCGCGGGTGGGCAAACGCGTCGGAGTTGCGGCGAAATCACTGCGGCCAACGTGCACGACGAGGTCCAAGGGTACGCTAACGTCCCTGTTGTTTTATTCGCGCTCCTCGAGCGCAGTGAAAGGGGTGTCCGCCGAGGGTGGAAGAGAGAGGACGTCGCGCACGTGCAGTGCCGGAAAGGCCGCGCTCTTTTCTTTCTTGGCCGAAAAATCGATCGTTAAGACACGCTGCTGCATCGGACGACGGACACGCGTGCACCGCTGGTCTCTCCGCCCGTTGCACACCGTACACCGTTGCGCCACGGATATTCGTCGTCGCTCGGGAAACTCGCGGCTGGTAAATTTGTCGAATTGGCGTGCCGGTCGGCGGCACCGTTTCGTTTCTCTTCCGTTTGCTTCGTTTCGTCCCCCCCTTTTCCGGAACTCGAGCTACATGTTCGTTGGACGATTCACGCTTCCTCGGTGTGGAAACGCGAGTGGGAATCGAGTGGATCGGAATGCGATTCGCGGGTGCAGTCGGTAATCGCAACACTCACCAGCCAGCACGATATACTCGAGAAGACTGGAGTCTCTCTGGGTAGGTGAGGCCCCCCCCCCTTCTTTCTCTCTTGTACGCTTTCAGTGTTGTGCCGAGAGCCTCGTGGCCAACGGTGTAACATGCGTTCGCGTGCCACGAGGCACTGGAGAACTGGACGGGGGTACGCCACCTTGCCGCGATAACACGTCCTATGTGCATTTCGGAGTTCAATTTCAGGCAGGTGATACGCGGGAGATCGTGAATTAGTCAAATCGTTCGAAAAACAGTTGGGACAAATCGATTGAAAAATGACGAAATTTTAACTGAGGGCTGCGTGCACCCCGGTGAAACTCGACAGGGGTTGATTTTGAATTACGATTGGGTACGCGGAAGGGAGTATAGGGGCGAGGAGAATGTTTGAGAATTGAAATTACCGAGAGAGACACTTAAGCAAAATGCGAGCAGCCACGCGTCTTTGAAGGGACAATTAACAGGTATATACGATTGAAATGAATAACTTCGTAAACGGTGATCACTTTGTGTTTAGGGTTCTCATAAAATTGTATCGTTCGCATTGTTTGAATCGTCTTGGTAGAATGTTTGGGTATTTATTCAAATAATTTCGCGCGTTCTCGGATCTTTTGAATCACCGCGGATGTTTCTCAGGCGTATGTAAACGAAATGCGGCAGAAAATGTTTAGGAAACATCTCGGAAGTTACGCGAAGTTAAAATCTGAAAAATAACCCGTTCTATAAAATCGAAATACTGCGCAACCTCCATACCGTATCTCTCAATTACGAAATAAACAAAATAATACACGATTCAATAAATCCACGCATTAATACGGCCCTGTAATCGAAGCCTGCCTCTGTCTCTCTTCCATTCTCTTTCTCCGCCTAACACGTACCACGTTACTCTTTGTGTTGACGCTCGTCGCTCCAGAGAAACCGTCTCTGTCATTAACTCCTACTACCCGTCCTTCTCGCGCTGGTCCCTTACCGATATCGCCGTCCCACTCCGGTGCACCGAGACGCCGTATAACTCGGCTCTGTTCGTAAATTCTCGGTACGACTACACGATGGTAGATCGACGTGGTGGGGGAGTAACGTGCGCGTCGAGTGAGACAGCCGGCACACCGTGGTAGTTAGAAGGGGGCAGTAAACTCATGAAAGAAACGAAGCGAGTGAGCGTGTACGAGAAAGAATGCAAAGTAAGTACGCGTGCGTATACGTACGTCGGACGGTGTGGGTACGATTGGAACAACTTGTATTAGACGGAGCAAGCGAAGGAACGTTAGAAGAGGTACGGGCATCGAAATGGGGAACAAGGAAGGTGCACGCTATCGTCTATTCGACGAACGGAGAACTGATTATACATATAGGAGACCCAAAGGTACTGAGCAATGAGGATAAAAAGAAAAAAAAGGAGGACGGCATAATGGTAAAAGTATGGCAGCGGGGAAAGGGACAGGCATATATGTGTACGCGTACGCGCAATACGGGGACGAATAAATAGGACGAAACGGAAATGGAGTAAAAGGGACGGCGACAAAGTGAGACCTACGAAGTATACACTGGGGAAAAGCAGAATGGAGACAGAAGTGTATTAAACGAGTAATAGGAAAGGCGAACAGGGGGGAATGGGAAATGCGGACGCGATTGAGAGGGACGGAATATGTAGTTGAGAAGCGCGACCGTGCCCGTGGTTTGTCTGCCTCGCGTCTATGAACGACTAGAAACCGAACAGCGAGGTGCAAGCTTGCAACCGTGCGCAGACTTCGCACCTATCCTCCACGTAAAAGTGCCTTGTCGGGAAACGGGATACGAAATCTGGCACGAAATGTTAAAGGTGGAACGACTAAGAAAGAGAATGTTTCCATTTGGCTGCTGTCGACGGGAAAAGAGAGTTCGAAAAAGTTGGATGTGAGAACGAAACGAATGAAATTCCAATAGTCTGTTATCGGGTCAGAATTCGTTGAAAGGGGAAACGAAAAAGAGATCGGTCGTTTAATCGAAGAAGCACCATTCGAGTCGAGAATATTTCCAATTTTATTAGTCATCGATATTGAATTATATCACTGCTGAAAGAAATATTGGATACCGCGTTTGAAGGACTTCGAAAGCTTTTTGGAAAAATCGGGGATAAATACGAAATAATTGTAACGCCCTTCCCGGATATACAATTTTTCTATGTAAATGTAACCATGTAACCACACCTCTAGAACATTAAATTAATTATAATATAAGAAGCAATAATTAAAAATTGTAATTGCACTTCAATAAATCCGTTTTGCAATGATATAGATAAGGTTTGAAGTTGCCTGTCACCTATTATCGGTGGAAAAACTCGAATATAATATTTTGTTACCTGGACGGCGATATTATGGCATGGGATAATTAAGATAATGTGTTCGCAAACAATTACAGGCCTCGCTTCCCCTTTAATAAACGAATAAAACTGATGCAGTGAAAATTTGCTTTTTCCTTTCGCAGTAAATTTCATTAAAAGTAGATTGTCTACTACATTCGCTGTAACAATGTTCCGTCGCACGTACACCTTCAAGGAACGAGGTTACACGATTAATGAGAATTTCCGTGGTTCGAGGGACACAAAGAGAGAAAACTGCGACCGTAACCCTGGTACAGAACGATTTATGAGCGGTCGCCAAGTGTATGTGCATGCATGATATACACTGTGACCGCGAAGTTATCGAATAGAAATGTTTGATTGACATTCAATTGAAGAAAAATGTCTTTTCACGTGTATACAGTGTTTTTCACATTAGACTGCTACGATCCATTAATTTCTTTCGCATACCGCGAACAATAATTACTGTTTTATGTTTCGTTTTATTAATTATGAAACAGAGCTAATTAACAATAAATACCAACGATCAAATATTTCTGCAAGGTCTTTCTATAGTGCAATAAGATTTTTTTGCTGCAAATCTATAATTCAATTCGCGCGGCGCACTATTAATTATTGCGCTAATGATGTGTACGTAGTAAGCGTTCCGTGTAATTTCGGGATTATTATTTATATCCACGAGCGGTTTAAAATTGCATTAGCGACGCAACGGAACGATACTGTAAATGACAGTATGTAGGTACTCTGTAAATGAATTCAACGCAATAGATTAATTGGATAATTAATTATCGTACGCGAATATGTAATCGAGAGGTCGACAGCCAGCTAATGACCAAAGGAAATAATGATTCCACGATATTGCAAATTATTACCTAAACAATCATTGCAATCGCAATGTTACAGCAATGCGTAATTTAACATAACAGATTTCCCAAATAACTCGCAAAATTATTATAAAAGAAACGAAGGAAGACAATTCAGGACAGTATAATGTTTTCGCCCACCCGGTGCACCTGCAAAGTTCCGTAAATATACGGGCGACGATCGATTTCCATCTCGGCAGATTCTTCGCGTGAAACGAATTCAATATGTTCTTGAGAAACAGGACAAAAAGGAAAAATGAAAGAAGATAGCATCGTTGGAGAGATGCCACGTAAAGTGTACGCCCATATTACAATGGTGATTCGATCTAATTGCAGTTAAACGGGACGATCGATCGATCGATCGGCCTGGTGCTACGGAGGGACCGATTGATCGCTGGATCTACGGTGGGATTTCAGATGTGATTTATTACGGAAACCGCGGCGTACTCCACGAATGAAATTACAAATGCTGAATTATGATTACAATAACAACGATTTATGGGTATCGTCGGACCTTCCCAAAACACAGGCACACGAATTTATCGCGTTGAGAGAGTTACGAGAGCTGCATTTGCAATGTAAATCTTATGTGAAATTAAAGCAAACCGAACCGAGTTGGAAGCCGTTCAAATACATCAATTTAAGCTGTGTGTGCGACGTGGAAAACGCGTGCCTCTTTTTTGTTGCGCATACAATTATGAACGATAAAATCTAACTATCGATGTATAAAAAATGGGGAAAGTTCGCGGTACACCTTAGAAGATACATAGGATAATGATAGATGAGCAGAATATGTCGGGACTTACCTTGAACGAGGTAGAAACATGGAACCATCGATGAACACGGAACCAGAGAGCAGTATGTACCAGCTTGTGGCCAATTCACCGGTGCTGAAATATTTTTCATGTTCAATTAATGATTTATATTTTTACGTATCGAAACAAGAGTAAAAAATGTTTAATCGCGAAAGTAAGAAATGGAAGCGAACAGAATTAGTAACTGGTATCTTTGCACAGCAAATATTGGAGTAAAGAAATTGATAATCAACTGTTGGTACAAATGCATACGCACTGTGACACACCCACGTTTTCCAATTTGTTATTTCATTTCTCAAAGAGCATATTACTAAAAGTAAATACATATAATCATGAATTCCTGTTCTAATGCAAGAAAATTGCAAGAAGATCAATTGAATTTATCTTCGTATGGGTCTTCTCAACTATGAAAAATTGCTGGCTCGGAATGCTAATTGCAAGTAATATTCCAAGTTAATATTGATACTGATTGAGATTAATTTAATCGATTCTTAGTTATCCTAACTGATTAGCCGTTAAATTTCCATTTTCACAAGTGACTGCACACGCCGGAAGTTTCAAGCTCCGTTAATCAGAAAGTAGTAAGAAATTAATTTTTTAATATAAAAACTGACCAGGATATTTTTAATCATTAGATAGATATATGTACATACAGTCGGTCCGGTTTAAGTGAGAATAGGTAAATATCTTGCAAAATATAAACGATACGAAAAAATGATTCACGAAACAGTTGTGGCATGTCAGAGGATGTATCATTCTAGTATCTACATAACCCTCAGATGATCCCGAAATGTCCAATGAACTTCACGTTCAAATTATTAAATGGGACTATATATTTTTTACTACATATTCTTATAGCTGGCAGCGAAACGTTTTCAAAGCACTATATTCACCTGCCATTTACATAAACCAGCCCCGAGATATGAAACGATAAAGTTGCTGTGCTGCTGGTATTAACCAGACCATCGAAAATCGGACATGTAGCGCCATCTCGCGTTCTCGGGCTTATTCGCAGTTTGCTGCGTCATCAAAACCGAATTCCTGGGTTACATCGTTAATTTAAACACGTTAATTTTTTATCGTGTAGCTCATTCGTTTCCCTTTTATTTGACACCCTAATTATTAAAAAACAACCACCAGGTGCCCAGAAAACAATTTTTGAAAATTTGGTCGGTAACGAAATGTCAATAATCGGACACGTGGCGCCCTCTCGCGTTTGCGGCCTTTTTCGATGTTTTCCGCACCGCTAAAACCGAATTCCTGGATTACATCGTTAATTTCAACAATTACGTTTATCTCGGCTTCTACTGCGTATTTCTCAACCGGGCTTGTCGTAAATTAAAGCTACGGACCGTAGCTATCTCCTACAACCATAGCAACAATATGGCATTTGCGTTTCATATGTTATTAACAATTGAAAAATCGGTAAAAACACATTCCGTGTCACTGCAATTACCTTGACTCTGGGTGGTTGTTTTTCAATAAATGGGCTGTGGGACAAAAGGGAAACGAATAAGCTACGCGATAGAAATACCCTGTTGCTGTAACTATATACAGTTAGCCGTAATAACAATTTTAATCACTTAATTGTTCATAACAAATGAGCTTCACATGGAAACATGATCACATCTATTGGAGATGGTAGCCAATACTTCTAGCTTTAATTTATGTCCTCTGCTCATTGATGTAGCTCGCTGGGAAGTGGCAGTAATCGCATTTGTTTATAACTTCTTTAAACAAATTCAATTATCTTGGCTTCTGCTGTGCCGATTTCAATCAACAACCTCTCAAATTGAAGCTCCCGGTTCAAGGAACAATCTGATTCCCCATTAAAGCGGCCCTCGTGTATAGTTTCGGTGCAATACTCAAACGAATTATTAATTTCTTTATAAAATATAAACGGCGAATGCAGCATTTGTAAGTCGTATAATATCGTGTAGGCGCATCGTATAGTTTCATTTTGAGCAGTCGATCATTACTCTAGCTCGGAGGAGCTAGAGATCCCAGCCGAGATATTTGCAGCGACCCGGACTGCATTTTTGCCGATTTTTCAATTGTTAATAACTTTCGAACCCCCGTTTCCATATTGTTGCAGCTGTTGGAGCGGATAGCTATGGTTCGTAGCTTTCATTTAAGATAAGCCCGGTTAAGAAATACGCAGTGGAAGCCGAGAAAAACATAATTGTTTAAATGAACGATGTAATCCAGGAATTCGGTTTTGAAGCTGCGTTAAACTGCGAAAAAGGCCGCAAACGCGAGATGGCGCCACATACACGATTATCGACTGTCTGTGAGACTGTAGATATCCTACACCATTACCATGTCACACACGACGTTACCGACACTTTATAAAAAGCGATGCAAATTCTCACTTACTTTACGTAATTTGTGGTTTTTCCTTTATAAAATTGGTTCAAGTAATGACCAACGAAAGAAATTAACGATTTTTTGTTATTAACAGTTCCTATGACCCTACAGTGGCTGAATGTACACATGTGTCGACTTTACTTTTGACTATGACCTTAAATATAAATACCGCGAAAGTCATCCCCATCTTTTCGGGGTGCAAATTCCAAGCCAAAGAGTATTATCACATCTGCGATCACTTTTAACTACGTTTAAGGTTTCTAAAACATGCGAGAAAGGAACCTAGAATATATACAGAAGCTGTCGAGAAAGAAATTCTCTGTTGCGTTTTGATCCTACTCCACTTCACAGACATAGGAAACATTGTTTAAAAAAAAAAGGGTATACGCTATTTTGAAAAGTATTGCACTGTGATTTTAAATAATTTTCAGCAGTAATTAAAAGTAATTTTGTTGACAAATTATTTCAGTAACTTACTCACCACTTTCGCAAACAATTTGTAATAAATAAAAAAAGATACATACTAGTACAGAACGTGATTCGCATGATGCCTTTCGTATCGTACAATTTTGCAAAGTCCACGGAGAATGGAATCTCTGCATGGACGTAACGCTTCCAAACCCAGCAGGCCATAATATATAATCTGTAGATCCTGAAACAGGAAGAGAGACCAATATTAAATATCATAGTTAATACAATTACCCAGAACAATAAATAAAAATTTATTGCGTGTTAAAAAGTAAATTCAATTATCTTATACATAACGCAACAAATATAAAAAACGATTGCACCATGAAATTACAAATTCCTCCAAGCGTTCTACTCGCATAGCCAAGCTAGGTACAGTTCATATCATACTGTAATTTTTTACTATATACATATTAAAACAATTAAAAAGGACGAGACAAATTGTATTCAGATATCTTTGAACTGCAGCAGTTTATTTTCAATTCCATTCATTTTGTTGACGTAAATTTTCTACGAAACCCAGTAGAACAATTCAAATAAGCAAAAGTATTGCTTTTATTCTATACATTTTCGATATACTGTGCATACTGCCCTGTATGTAAAGTTTTGCTGCAAGTATTCTTGTGAAAACTACCATTGAACGTCACTGTTCACGATCGACCTATCGATGTAGTAACGAGACAATTTATAAACTCGAACAAGGCGCGCGCCAACGCAATTGTCTCTAATGCGACCCCAATGTGCCTTGTTATCGTACGCCGTGATCTCTGGTGCCATCGTTATCCAAATTGATCATCCGAGCCTCACTTATTAATCGCTTTGTCACAACCGAGCCAATTCAATCATAGAATTTCTCCTTCCTGCCACTTTCTCAATTGAATAGAGATACTTTTCAATTTTTTCGAAGACGCCATTCGTTGCAACCCGGTTCTTTCCGATTCTTTTACATTTTGATTCTCCTCGATTCATATCCACTGCGCGACGCACGAAATCAAATTAGATAAAAAATTTGCAAACAAATGGAGTTGACGACTATTGCACCACAGAACCTTCCCAACAAATGCAATACCGCAATCGAACTGCAATGGAATATAAAATAAAAATATTCCAAAACGACTCCTGAAACCGACCACCACGTATCGAACCATTCTCATCTGTTAACCACAGAATGCAGGTTAATTTGTCACCTATACCGTCGGTATTTTCTACGCAGTAATTGTTTCACTCGAAAATCCGTCATATTTCCAATTGCATTTCTTCTATGAGCGCGTCGTCGACATTGTACTTGAAAGGGTTCGAGCACAATGATTTCTGGCGTCTATCAATCTTTCATTTCTTTCTTGAAACAAGTATCTGATTGGTAGTTAAACCGGTTCGCGGGTTAAAAAGTAAACTAAGAAGCAGCCTTCTCGAATTTACACGTGTACGCCTTTACCGATCCGATCATGTTTCGTACATCAATTGGTCAAATTTTCAACGATACGCACGCTACGCGTTTCCCTCATGAGTTGCATTGAAATTAGGGTTATTAAAGTCGCACGAACAGTTAATATAGTTGAATGCGCTTCCGGCGCGAGTGCATCGTCGACCCGAGTATTGTTCCGGGACACCGATCGACAAATAAATTACGAGTTGATGCTTCATGCTCTTTGCAATTATGAAAAAGGAAAAAAATCAGAACGTTCGCGATGCGTATGGTATCGATTCGTAAAAAAAAGAAATGCCTTGTTTGGTAAGTGAACGGAGCAAGGCGACGTGGATAGATGATGCAAGGGATCGAGAAGGAGCAAGGATTCAATTTCCACGCTTGATTTGCTGCTAGACGAGCATTGGCCGATCGATGATCGACTTTCCATAGAAAGAAACGAGAAACTTTCATCAGCGCAATACCAAAGTGCAGCAGCAAACGACGGTGAATTAGCGATCTAATCGTTAGGGCGATTAACCCTCTCGAAGTGCTTGTACACAGCGGTGAGTGGATAAATACGGGGGGGACCGACATGCAAACGGAAAGAAAATATATAAGTATAAGAGGATTATGGAATGACGGGAAAAACAGTAGTTAAAGAAATGAAACTGATGCATAAGATGTGATAAGTGGTTTCGCGAAGGATATTCAAAATGTTTGAACTTCCGCGTATAATCTTTGTGCAAACGTTTTATGCAAGTAAAACTAATAATCATCCTGTTGTCACCTTCGAAATATTTATTTTGTCCTTATGCAAAGTACTCAATTTCCTTCTTTTGTGCGGGGGATATTTTATGATTATATTTCACCTCGATGGCATTTTAATTCCCCATGTATTTACTTACTCTGGACATATCTACTAAATCTACAGCGCGCGTAAGGCTTTTAAAACAATGTGGTTCGTTACTTCCACGCTTGCTATACATGTGAAAGGATCAAGCTTAAAAATCCTTCAACGTTTACAGTTTCTTGAACTACGACAAATGTTCCCACTTTCCAATGCTGTAACGCTGTATCTGTAATACAGAATTGTAATCGTTTATGCAAATTACACCTCGGATAGTTAACTGTAAGCGGTGTATCTAAATGTTCGCACGTGCAGCACACCGATATTAATGAAAACTGTACCGTCTTGTGCAACGCGGACATTTTTCCTCCCGAGGATACCGGGACGAAAGGATTAAAGATTAAACGCCGCCATGCACGACACGTATTATAACGCGCATCGACTTTCGCGATAATCGATGTTGCGCGATTAAGGTGCGTCTTATCAGAACCGACGCTGGAAGACTGCATCTTCTACGAGCGCAATTTAGGTGAACTTCTCGGATCGTTGGTTTCAGATCATCCTTCTGGCTCCAGCGGGAAAACTTCGCCACGTTCTCGCACGAACTTTCGCATTAGTTTAGCGGTTGCGTTTGGTTAATTATTTGCGGTATTCCCTAACTGAAACGTTTCACGAACATTGCACACGCGATGATACCTATTGCATTTATTGCAGATTGCTTATTGTTATCCATTTGACTGCTGGGCGGACGATTTAATTGCAATCAGCAATGGTGCGCGTATCGTGAGAATACGGAATAATAATTATTCATTGAACTTGAACAGTTATGTATTCAATTAGTATTGTATTGGTATTGCATTCCGGTGTTAGTACTAGTATACTAATCATAGTGAACTACAATTAGTATGCTAATTGGTATTGTATTAGTATTGTTTCTCTATTATTTAATACTCTATTAAATAATTACATTAAGTTGCATTACCGGAAAAGCGAAATCGATTCCACCGATAGGCTTTGCAAACAAAAAGATACGATACGGCAAAATGTTTGGCCAGTATAGGGTAACGCCAACCGATTTACGGTAATCCCGAGAAATTATGCACCGGAAAAAATACCCCGTAAAATCAGCTTTCCTAATGTCGTGGTCGTGCTGACCATGGTGCCAGCCGCGATAAGGGAGCCATAAGGGATACTCCGTTATCGTTCTAACATTGCGCAGGCTTCTTGCTACAATCTGCAGCCAGATAAATGTGTATTCCAGGGAAATCCTAATACTAAATTTCCCTCGCCGGCACCACCGGACAGGACAAAACGAAAGGGAATGCGAAGGAAACGTGCTACAGAGGACACTTTTCTCCGTAACAAAAGCGCTCCTTCACGGCCAGATAATCGCACGAAAACAGGTGACTAGGAATAAAATGGTAGCTCTTTGGGGCCCTTATCTACGTTTAGCTTCCACGGGCCAGGGGGTTTAGATTGTTTGGATTTAAAACAATAATGCCCCCCCGTTTCCGGGAACTTCCATTTCCCTTGTGGCACACGCTAAGTAACGCTGGAAATACCTTTATACACGGGGGGGTAAGAATAGTTTACCCAGTTTTGAGGAATAAACTGACTAAATTGGGGAAAAGATTGTTGCAACGCGAAAGACTTTAATCTCCGCGAAAATAGAGGAGAGGCTATCGTTGAAATAATTAGAAACTAGAATAACTATGATACTAACAATACATTAAAATATTTCTATTACTATTATCTTAGATTATATTACAGTCGATTAAATCGTGCCGAATTGGTGCTAAAATAATTGTATTGAAAAGATCGCAACACCTTTCCAATCGTCAGTCACTAAAAGTAAGCTTAATCCCTAACACTTTATTGCCTGGCGGTACTTTGCAGCCACCTCTTGTGTACATTAAAATGCTGCCGCGAATTTCGTACATGTTTCGCTTAATTACCTCACAGGTAGCCAGACCGAAAAATTGCGAAAGAAAAATAAACAATTCTGCAAGACAGCCTCCCGCGAATGAAAACGTGTCCTATTCAAGACAAAAAAAACCATTTTCAACCTGCTACACCGTGTGTATAAAACGCAGCACCTGTACATTGACAAAGTTCCCGTCGGTGTTCCGTCTTGCCCAACCGGATCGCCTTGTTTCTTCAATTTGATCTCGAACGACAGAACTCGACGCGCAATCCCGCGACACGTACCGAAAATGCACATCGCCGTCTTCGCCCCGTCCGAAAACGCGATCCGCTAATTGTTCCGTGACGCGTTTGGAACGATCCAGGGCTCGCGGTTCCGTCGTGAAATCGCGACGGCGACGGACGAATCGAGCGTCGAAAAATAACAATGTCGCGTCTGGCAGAGGTGTCGGGGTGCAATTTTCACGGTCTGCCAGAGTGTGAACAACCCCTGTGCGGCGTAAAAAGAGTCGTGGATCAAGGTTTTCTCGAAGGCGCCGCACAGTCTCCGAATCGTGCGCGAGGCATTTTTGCGTGGAACATGGACGAGACGGTTCGACCATGTTTCTGCCCCTCGCACCACCTCTGGCCTCGCCCTTTTTGCTTCCTTTCCCGTAACGAAAAGTGGAGCGGACACCGGACGACCTTCGCGTATGGGATCGTATGGAGGCGAGTTACGAGCGAGCCGGGCCCCATAAGATTTAAAAAGGGAAGCCTGGTGCAGCCGCGTAAATATCAATTATTTCGACCCTCCGGGAGCAGTCCAGTAACAGCGAAACGAAATTTCTATCCGTTACGGCGGTGGTGTTGGGTTCTATCCGTTGTATGAGGACTGATTACGGTTGAACCGTACGGTGATTAGGGTTTTCTTTTTCCATTCGATGGTGGATCACGTGCGCGCGCGTGTCCGCTGGATCGATACGGATCGGTTAACGTTGCGGGAGACCATTTTTTCTTACCGGTGAAAAGGTCGCGATTGTGAAAAATGTTTTTCTTCGTTGGTTGCACATTCGACACGTGGCTCTGAGATTTCTGGCGGTCGAAAATTGAGCGTCGTTTTGTTTAATTCGAGTAGCTTCGCTTTCCAGTGGAAAGAGTGTTTCCATTTATTGACATTTTTTAAAGTGGATTGAAATGAATTGTATCATAAATTTCATCCATAAATTTCGTTCGTGCGTCCAAAAGAACAGTACGTCGAGTTCGAAAAAATTGGTCCGTTGATCATTGCGATGCATTGTACACGGTATTAAAATAGCGAAACGAGAATTGGGTGAAAATGTGCTCACTTGAGCGAACCAATTGTTGCGAAGCAAAAAAAAACACACACACACAGCAGAACGCATTTAATCTTCAAATCGTTGGTACACCCAGTTGCTTTGGAATAATCATGTTTCTCCGCGGCGAGACATACGTACCCGTCAGCTTTCTAAATATTTGTTAAAACGCTACCGGCTTCATATTCTCGTTTATTTTCACGCTCCTCCTCTCGCAACTATGAAATTGACCATGCACGCCGCGTAAACGAAATAAACGCCCGATGTTGCTGGAAATAAGAAAATACGTGGGTCGTCTGTGAGTCGGCGAACCGATTCCCGCGATTCAGCGTTTTAAACGTCTTCGAACTGTCTCGCCTGAAAATTTGTGTCATATACAGCGGGCCGAAAGAGTATACGCGCGGTGCAACAGTTTCACTTGCACCATCGTTGTCTTGGCGTCGGGACAATTATTCAGGAAACGATACACACGGATAAGAAGCACGCCTATCGCGACGTGGCCTATCACGAACGAAATTTTCCCGTGCACGTATTACGCAAAACATGCTCCACGCGTTATCTAAATTATACGACTACGCGAAAAGAAATGACCAAAAACAAATAATTAACGAACCAATCCAGATGCAAAATGACCACGCTCATAAACGCCGCTGCTCTCGCTTCCGCGGAGATACAAATCGGTCTTACCATCAGAAATGGAAAGCCACGCGTTTCACGTTTCCACCTTCTTCCTACCTACGGGAAAATCGATCCCCCGTGCCAATAATCAACCGAACCACTTGCACCGCGCCCATACAACAAACGTTCGACGGTTTCGTTAACAATAAATACCGTCCGCGAGAGAAACGGCAGGCGGGCGGGTAGCGCGAATCGTTGCGCGTCACTCGTTTCCGCGAGAATGAAAATTCAAAGACACCCAGCAACTCGTTCTACCGTTCCGACGAATAACGGCGGCGGCATGAAAGAACGGTGGAATATAAAAAACGAACAAACAGATGAGCGCACCGGGGAAAAAAAGCCTGTCAATTGTGCCCACCGATCGAGGACGTCGGCGCGGACGCGTCGTTATTTGTTTAAAACCGCCACGCGGACCGTTGCCGGGATCGATATCCCGAACAATAATCTGAGACTTTCGTTCCGACGCGGAAATCGCAGCCGGTTTCCCTGCACTTCGTTGCCCCGCCATTTATCCACGCTTTGCATTCGTGAACGCGCGACTATGCGCGCGGCGTTTCGCGATTCGAGCGGTACGCAGATTGTGCACAGAAATAACGAACGAGAGCGGAAAGCAAGTCTGGGAAGCGTTCCCCCGCCGCGGAGTTCGTCGGATTTTCATAAAAACCCGTGACTCGGGGAACGTTCTTAATTGGCCCCGTGACCGCGATCGATAAGGCTGGTCAGCTGAACCGTCCAAGCGATTTGAAAGAGGAAAGGACACCGACCGAAGCGTGAACGAAGTACCAAAACCAAGAAGGGACGATGTATCCACGATTTTGTCGAGCGAAATCGAAGAGAGACTCGGTCTCTCTTAATGCGACTCGAGTGACCCGAATAATTTCACTTGCACTGGAGTTCCTTGAATGGGAATATTAATTCAACTCCTTCTCAGTCGCGTGATAGGGGGGGTCGTTATTTAACAGTAAATTAGATTATTCGATCAATCCGGGAGTCTTGTAATAATGTAATAAATCGAGTGACAGAAATAAGCTACATTAATGTTAATTCAGTAAGTTATTCGTCGTCGAGAGTCCGATCCAATAACGGAACGAATTCGAGCGGTACTTACTGTTAGATTTGAAAAATTAATTCCATTGACTTTAGAACGAAAACACTGCTCAGAATGCTTAGAGGGTCGCACAAAATGTTATTACACTGTGAAAGAAATAATTCTGGGAACAGATTAAAAGTAATTCAGCGAGAGGAATGTGTGAAAGAGATTAAGGGTCTGTTGACTTCTGTACGAAAGGGATATTTGCGGAATATTAAACTCCTTTTCTAGAAAATCTGCTCGGAGAAGTTCGTCCACGAGTACAGATAACTTCTTTAGGTCGAAATAGAAGCGCATTGATCCCGCTTCGCGACACAACTTGCTGAATCTAAATATTCACTGACTGAAGCGAAGTTCTCGTCATGAATTATTGTTTCCATAGAATTCGAAGTGCTTATAGTCCGCAAACCTGACGAAGAATACAGCATTATTAATACAGCATTATAGTTTGTTCTCGATTCTTTACTCATTCCAATCGACTTTATTTCCCAGGCGGCACATTTATACAATTTTACATCTATGTTAACATCTATGTGAACTGAGTATTAAATTATAACAAACACTGCGTTTCTGTGAATACTCAATGGATCGAAATCCGATAAAGAAAAATCGCCCAAAAATTAACGTACATTTCCAGGAAAAGGTATTGCAATATAAAACGAATAAAGATTCGCAGTTATTTTGATAAATAGTACAATCATCGATGTGTAACATTTCAAGAAATATTAAAATGTAAAATGATTAAAAATTTGCAGTTATTTTGATAAACAGTACAACCATCGATAGGTAATATTTCATTGAGAAGCATGATAAAAAACTAACGAGGTAAAGATATATTTAAATTTCCTTCGACAATACGAGTTCCATGGCCGCGCAGCGTCGCCAATATTTTGTTCCCGTCGCAACACACGTGGCAGGGAATTTTGTAACGAAAAAAAAAAATCGTTCGATCGATATGATAAGCCATGGAAATGGGACGTCACGATAGAACAAAGCAAGCTAATTTTTCCGATCGCAATCAAACGTTCGACGGTTCGAATTAGAAACGTACGAGCCGCAGTTGGTTCCCAACAAAGGGGAACGAAGGCAGTTAAAAGTAAAGAGAGCTCCGCTATAGAACGTTCAGCTGTCTGTACACGTACAACGCTGCGACAAATTTTTCTTTTATCTCGATATGAAGGGAATTCTTCCAGCGTTTATTAGAATTTCGATATTAATGAAATTTCCTCGTCCCGTTTAATATGAAAGGGAAAAAGAACATCCGACCGTCTTCACTACTTCGCGACTATTCCCAAACTTCATTGACCAAGGAACACAAAGAGTTACGAGGGGAAGTTCTTAACGATACCTTGGAAAATTGTGGAAAATTGTCCAACGTCGTGGCGACGCGTCGGAATTTTCGGCCGCGAAACTTTCCTTCGCGGGTTCTTCGTTAATAAACGTTCTCACTCCGACGGTGCATTCGCTGAAGACCGTGATGAAAAAGCCAGAAGTCCCGAAGATAAAAATACGGCGTGCCCGCGGCGAAGTTCTGCAAGTGCCAGACGAATGCTTCGGAATCGATAAACGTTTGCGAATAGGGCACGTACACGTGGTAAATTTTCGATGATCGTTTTCCAAAAGTCGTTTCGTCGATCCGAGGATGCACGATTTCGCGGCGATTGTTTTATTGAATCGTTTAACTTTACAGCTACCTACATAATTGGCGTTGGGGCCGGGAAACTTGGAGCGACGAGCTATTTCTTCGAGGAGGAAGGCAGTTTTTTCTTTTATTTCGAAATTCCAGAACGCTCAAGTCCATTGTGCCATTGTAGGGAGACGCGATGGGGAGGGCTATCCGTTTGGAAAGTTTGAGCAATTCTGCTGGCCGGGGACATTGACGGCGCCCTTTAACCTTTCGACCACCGTAAACCGTAGTCACGAATGCATCTTTGTGCGTGAACATTCTACCGTAAGATCGGGGAGCACGAAGGCGAAAAAGGTTTGGCATAAGTGATTCCGAAATATTCGTATGCGTTTCGTACTTCGTAATAACTGTTATTTTTTTAGTAACTTGTTAAACATATTTTTCTTTTGCGATAATGCGATGGCGCAGTTGTGCGCAGGGTTGAAGAGAATTGATCGTGCTTTAAGTTGACAAAAATGTTGTACAACTGAAGAAACCGAATTTCCTGTCCGACTTAATTTGCCGGACGAGAATTAATGCCTTTGCCCTTATCAGCGATTTTTGTAAACGAATTTGACGCATATGTATACGTATTTATTTATAAATTATTTTATGTACTGAGTTTCTTTTCTTTATTCCAATTTCTTTTTCTTTATTCCAATCTACTTAATATTAGCGTGGTCGTTTAAATGTCCAAATGAAATGTTGGTCTCGCCTTCAGTGTGCCACAGAATTAATATATTAATTATGTAATTTCATTAACTCACTTGAAGCGTACGTCGTTCTGGATCGCGGCAAAGAGCCCTGACGAAATGTGGATCCAAATAGTCCGTCATAGTAGCCTATCTATAGACTACCCTGCGATCCTTTTTCCTGTGTCTCGTTGAAGGATCTCTTCTTGGACATTGCCACTAAAATCGTCACGTCTGTGTTTCTAGCCTTTTCGAGGGCCGCCTGATCTCCCATCGGCCATTCAAAAGGCCAATCGTCTCGTTTTAGTCTCGAAAAGCCCTTTCATTTTCAATGTCATTCTTCTTTTCACGAATTTTTTCGTTTCACTCAAAAATCGGTCGCGCCTTCGAAAGTGTGACGACTTCTTCTCAGGCGTGACGTATCGAAAGACATTGTGACGAAGATCGACTATTTCATTCCTCAAGTTCCATGATCGAGTTCCGTGAATTTATTAGACGTGGACTGTGGACTGTGAACTCTGCAAGAAAAAGAATAATTATATTACATTAGAACGAAGAGGAATACATTTTATCAACTATTCACTACTATATTGTAATAATAATATAATTAATTGAATGAAAATGGAGCACGATATTAATGTCTGTTTAAGTGTATACACCAATCCTGAAAATATCTTTATCATCGGACGTGAAACACAACGATTGTTAAATATAAAATAAAAACACCGCACACATAGATCCACGCTGTTCACCGCGGACTTATCTCCCCGTTAAATGTAACTCTCTATTTCAAATCCCTTCTTGCCCCGGCCATTCCTACTTTCTCTCCTCCGCAGAGATCAATTAAAGTCCTTAAAATCTTCTCCAATTTATCCTCTCCCACCAATTGAAATTCAGCCTCTCTTTCGCCAAACGCAAGAGACTCGCATTTAATCAACACGCATACACCCATGCAACTGCACCCGCTCCAAATATCTAAACCGAACTGCATATTCGAATCTCTAAACATTTACCGTAATCAGAGTGCCCTATTCAGCCAATAATACAGACATTTCCAAGCCATCAAGAGCAGGCATACGAGCGCACTTCAATTTCCAATAAGTTAATGCCGAAAACTCGGTTGAACGTATTGAACGTATACATCTGGCCAAGATCGATCGGTATCGAACTTCGGCGAGAATTGAACTTCGGCAAGAGTGAAACTTCCAACTCTATCTGACGCCAGAAAGACAGATCGAGCGGCGCGCAACGCTACAATCCTCTCGAACGTCTCTCCGTCGGGGGCTGGGAAACGATAGCACCGAGTACACGTATACGGCGTACCGTTACGAATTATGAATGAATCGCGAAAGAACGTGCAGGATGAATTATAAGCGCGACGGAAGTGGCTCGTTAAGGCGTGCTGCACCTGCGGATAGATACGGCGAAACGATAGCGACCACGGTGAAAATAGGCTCGTCGACCTTTTCGCGATCGGATCGAGGAACGGAGGGATCCGCGACGAAATGAACGCGGCTGCCCACTCGAGACCAAACGGAAACAAATGTGTAGAATAAACGTTGACGAGGGGGCGATGCATCGATTTCTCGGTGCACGCTCGGTCTACGTAAACGGGAATCCCGCGAACGCAGTGGCCGATCGAATTATTAGAGCGGTCCGCGTAAATTAAGGGTAGCGTATTAACCTTCGCGAGTGTCGACGGGTGTCGGCCACTTTTTCCCCGAAGCAAATATGTGCTAACCGAATAATCGATAGATTATCGAGGACAACTTTCGCGTCGCATCTACAGAATTTCTACGGGCCGCGTTTATTTTCAACGAGACTTATGATTTCTGCGGCCGTTCAATTGTTACGCTTAATGTCCGCCCCAGAACGCCTGAACGATATAAATTACGTTAATCGCATTCTTACGAGTGGTTGAATCGGTCATGACGAGTGATCCAACAGACGTCCGAGGTGAATTATTATTAAACTGATCATCGGGTGGCAATTATTTCAAGACGCAACAGCGCCACCTCTATTTGACGTAAAACTGCATCTCAATTCTAATGACGTTTTAATTCCTTTCCCCAAACAAATTCTTGATTAAACTCCGATCCAATTTAACGCGTTCGGCGGCGACGAGAGTTTCGTCGAGAAGTTCGCGGAGAATTTCCAGCGAAGTATCGTGCTGCGAAAAGGGGAATAGAAAGAGTACCAATCTTCGTAAATCCCCGACGCTTTAACGGATCCGTTAATCCGTTCTCGTTTCTCGACGCGTCGATATTAAACACCAAAGTCCAGGAGCTTTCCATTCGATGCGAATATCAACATTTCTAAGACGGCAGGCGATTATTGAACTACTTATAAATGATTGTCGAAGAATGGAGTTATCTGCTCCATATCGCAAGCCGAGACAACCGTCGCCGCAACTGGCCAACCGTAAAACGAACCGGTCGATCCGGGGCCATTTGATCCGCCGCGATCGAGACCGGGTCGCGGTGATCGAGATCTGATACACGATGCGTCGATCCCGCAAATCAAGTTGATAAACTGCCAGACGCGTGGCGCGGATAGGATGAACGCTAGACCACCGGCGGCATCGAACTTTTTGGCGTGGCTTTGATACGAGAGTACTGTCCGCCGCGGATACCTTGTTACCATTTGCGTAATGGAACGGAGATTTATGGTTCGGCGCGTAGATCGGAGCGGGGAGATTCGATGCCGATTAAGAGAAGGGAATTTGAAGGGTTAAGCTGGTATTGAAACGGGCGAAAAGGGTGCAACGTTACAGATCCCCAACGAATGGTATTTTTACCGCCCTGAATAGCGGGGAACGGTTGCTTCGTTGCTCGCGATTTTATAATAAAGCTCAGAAGCGTTGCAATTGACTTCTGTCGTTGGATTTATCGTGGCTCTCGTGCAATCGCGCTTCGACAAGAAATTGAACGGTAAAAAGTTCCTACGGTCGGAAGCGAAGATCGATCGATTCGTATGGCGAATCGTCTGTCCTTTGTTCGATTCCCTTTTTTTCTTCTTTTATTCGTTTCATCTTATTTGTACTATATGTAAATTATGCAAGAGATATAACTTTAACTATTAAGAAACACTCTTTTATTAATAAGATGTGAAAATCAAGAGTGGAAAAGATATTTAGCTGTTAATTAAGATCAAGTCTCTGTCTCGCGGTACACAGCCGCGGGTCAATAATTTTCCGAATTCAACGGTAAGCAACCGGCCGCAAAACGTTGCCGCTACGAAAGCAGGAGGGATCGCCGCTATTTTCCAGCCTACTCCAGCGATTCTACCAACGGGACGCAATTTCCCAGGATCTAAAATGGTGAACAGCGTGTATAACACAGGCCTACTGGATCAGCCCGTTTTTTATCGTTGCAGAAAACGGAGATGGGACGCGGTGGCTGATAATAACCTGCGCCCGAACCGACCCTCGTAACAATGCTTCTTCACTGTGGGACACTTTTAATCTTCTGTGCGCGGCCTGTCGAACATGTACGCGAAGCTCAAGCAACAATCAATGGTGCATTAACGATTGAAAACGCCGATACCGATAAACCTGACAAACGCCGCTTGTCGTGATTGTCGAATTTATGTACGCTGCATTTTTTTAAATTTCTTACGAAGTGTACATTCAAATATGCAGTGCAAAACGTATTGTTACACGGGCACGCGAATTTTATGTTACGACTAGGCTTTGGTAGCGAAGTTTGCTTTCTTTCGCTTCGCAAGCAACTCTTATTTGCCTATTGTACAAGAAATTCGACGAAGTACTAACAAATCGCAAGAAGCGTTCACACCTCACTGTACTCTATTGTTCTTTTAAATTCGCGACCCGTGGCCTTTCGCAGGAAAAACGGTTATGTTTCTTTTATAGCATTTCTATTATCATCCTCGAATCATATTACCCTGCAATTTTCTTCTCCTCCGAAGGAATAGCGCGTTGCCTCTACCTTGGGTCTAAATAGAACCTATTCAAGTTAATTAACGTTAATTAAATTACTTTACCACTAGTTCCGTCATCGGGCCATACTTGTCCACCAGCAAAAACGGAGAAAAGAGCAACAACAGCTGCGAGCGGAGCGCCGCGGCGAATCATGAAACAAAATGCCCTTAAAATCCTTCTGAAAGCATGGACAGACTTATCCGGGCTGACGTGAAATCTTTCGAAAGTAACGTGATTTGGAGTGGGCCAATTCTCGATTTCGCAGCGGGTCGGCGCATCGGATGAAAAGCGTCGCGGCAACCCATCCTCTTATCCGGTGCAGAAAATTAAATCGTATAATCGATAAAAACGATAGCATCGTCGGAGACATCTCGAGGAAGCAGAGGCAGGGCGACTGCAGAGGCGGAATCCGGAGAGGTACGGCCACGCCGACCTTGCAGATCGTTTCTGCTTCGATTCCTATTGCTCGTTTTGGCCTTCCTCCGTTTCTTTATCTTCGCGTAGCCCGCCCCGGCTCTTTCTTCCTTTCAAAAAGAAACTTGCTGAGCCGGCGCGGCCCGTCTCGTTCACAACACGTTCGTACCTGTTCACGTAGTGTGACTCGCGTGAAACGGAATGTCATGAAAGAGAACCGTGTGTACCTGTCGCGTGTAACGTCCACGGGGCTCGGCTACGTCGACTATGAACGGTGATCGTCGGTTTCGTGGATCTTGCCAGCTTCAATCTGCCCCGAGACATCATTTCACCCTCTTCAGGTAAATTTTATTGCACCTTTGTTACTCGCCAAATCGATTTGACGGAGGAACAGCTGCAGAGTTTCCGCTCTTTATTTTATATCAAAAATTAGACATCGGAGTTCAATTTGGACAATTTGGACAGCAACAAATCCATTTTCATCTGTTATTGGAAGAATAATGAAGAAACTTCTTTCCTGTCCCGGGATACGAAAAATATGCAAAAGCTAATGAAACAATTGTGGGTACATAGGTATGTATGTGACCAAGTCCTTGTACGCTTCTTTATTTCTCTGAATTATACCCGCCTACGTCATTCCTGTTAATCCTTCCCCTTTCTCAATGTGTTTTAACAGCGATGCATTATAGTTCAAGTTTACGACGGCTTATCACCTATGCTGTTTTTTTTCTTTTTTTTTTTGCGTAATGGAAACGCGAAGGAGGCAACGAGGCGTGTATACACCTGGCACAGGACAGGTTGTCCAGCTGATTAATTTCATTCTCGGAAAGTCAGCGCTGTCCGTGCATCTCGACGTTATTCCGCGAAATTGCGGATAGTATATCGTTATGCAAGGTTGCTGATGCATTCGATATTACAGCAGGGTTATCTAGCCAGTACCCATTTTCAGCATACGGAACGGACTTTCGGAACTGGCCTATATACAGGGATATTTTTATCGGTGACTGGTTAACACGCCTCGTTAAAAACACCGTATGTCGGACCAACGCGAAGGGAACACGAGGAATTACAGGTCGCGACGATTACGCCTCTGCTATCGTGAATCGTTTGCTTAGTCTCATATAATAGAAACGGATTGGCGAAGGAACACGTTCAGGGAAAGAAAATGTTTTCCATTGTGCTCCGAGGATTTGATTAAAGTGCATGGGATAATTCAAATACCGTGCGATTTCTCAACATAATGTAATGTACGCGGTTAATTGCCGGCCGGCCGGTCGTATATCATTTGCGATAAGTCATTCGGGACGATGTAATAATTGCGACAATTACGATTAAACTGCTGAAAATATAGGGAAATGATTAATAGTTAAATTACTGTATCCGTTACTGGATACAGATTCAGCTGTGCCGTAATGACATACATCGTTTCTTACTTTTATATTATAATTTCATAAATTGATACGCGCACGAGAACGCGAGTATACTTCCGACTGGTCTGCGATCTGTTGAATTTTGACAATTAATTTGAGGAATAAAAATAGGGAAAGAAAATGTAAGGACCAGTGCTCAACTTGGAGATAGTTGTACTTGTGAATTGTATTTGGTAGGCTATCAGTCACCGGCCTGAGTTTTACGAGTTTCGTGATCCTGCATTAAACAAAGGAGCGACAGGAATAGTTCGCGCACTGTGTAAGCTAATACATTTCATAAAATTAATGGGCGAGCTGTTAAACTGTACGTTTCGTTTAAATACCACGGTTAATGAGTATTGCGTATGAAATGCTGAAATGACTCGATATTAATTAATACTAATCAGCTAGACCTACTTAATTTAATAAGCGCCGCGAGGCAATACGCATTTCGCGAATTTTCGTTATCGCGGAAAAGTTTCCGGGACATATCGATAACATTTGACATCGCGAATTCGATTGCAGATGATCTTACGTACGCTTCGCTCTTTCTTGGATCAATACTATTTGCGACATCGTGTTCCACTTTATCGTTATTTCGAGATTACGTTTCGTCATTTTATGAATCATTTATAGGCGTTGATGATGTATTGTGATTGCAATGAAATGTACGGTTCGCATGCATCGCGTTGGACAGCGCACAGCGAATCGTAATTTTTTTACGCAACTTACATAGTTAACAGAAATATGTGGAATGTGTTAACGGTCCGCGTTAACGGAAACAATAATTAATCGTGACGATAAAATCTTAGCAGTTCAATAAAAAGTTATTCAGCTTGGACTTAATTGGGAATGGTTTTAATCGATTCGAGGGCGATTCGTTATTTTAATAACATTAGAATGATAAACATCCGCTCAGGTATCACGCGCTGTTAAATAATTGTTGATCATAATGGAAGGAGCTATTAATCAAAATTGAAAAACATTTCCTGCTTACAGAAATGATAGAAAAGATATTGCATATTCCTATTGAACATTTTACAACAGCCGTAGACGTTGCAAAGGTATTTCTACTTCGCCACATGAGCTTTTAGATTCAACGATACACGAAACAAATGCCCGAGCCATAGATCATTCTGACGATCCACGAATTATCATAAGTGGAGGCATAAGGATAGCGTGACGGTCACAGGAAAGAATACGAAATTCAATGTACGTGAAGTAAAACCGTAATATATGTATAGCGGGTCTAGAACGGCTCATTACACTTATCATTACAGAGTAATGACTTGATGCCTATCGTCATTCGTAACATTAAAACGGTTTACAATTCCGCCAAAATTGATCGTGCGCATTATATTCGTTCCTGAGCACAACAGAGCGTTCGAACGAAATAATTTAATTTATTCGTACGCAAAATACAAGAACCGTGAGCAAGATAATGAATATTTATTGGCAAATCGATCCGGTTGATTTATCGCAGCCGAAAGCTAATCGTGAAAACGTTTCCAAAATTTCTGCGACGCGCTAAAAACAAAACTATGCCCCGACAACAACGTCTGCGTTCGAAGAATGCGAATGGTTTTCGATGCTCAAAACTTTGTCCCTTCCCCGGACGTAAGTACATATTACTATCTACTTCCATAAATCGTAAACGACATTCATCGGTGACCACCAGTTATTGATTCTTATATTTTTTAAATATACACACACGCCTACCTGATCACGAACAGAAATGAACAACGCGATTAAACCTTCAACCGGACGACGTTTTGTTCTCCAAAAATTCTGCGACACAATCACGCGAGAATATATTAAACTCTCAATCGCCATGACTACCCGTATTATCCGGCCAATTTGGGACGCGAACGAATAGGCAGAAGGGGTCGAAAGTTTTCAACCAATCCCGAAGGAATTTCCGATCCGTTCATTCAGGTTAATAACAAGGCTGCTACGCCGCTACTTTCTTTATAGGGCTTCATAATGATTGACAGCGCGAAGCGGGGCTGTCCGTGGTTTGTCAGCAGTTTGTCGCCGCTTCTGTACCACGGGGAGGCGAACGAACAACGATCTAGATTGAATCCACAGATGCTGTCAACGATATTGCGGGACAACCGTTCGGTGACACAGAGAACCGTTTGTGTGCGGCAGTGGTCCGTGGTCGCGTTATGCGCCCCCCGTTCGGTGCATCGTTGCGATCCGTGCCGGGTTCCGTAACCCTTTTTCCCTCTTGATGTCGCGGTGTAACGCGACGGCGATGCCCGTTACCGTTTCGAGGATTCATTCCGCGACCTGACACTTGCGCTTCGCGCAGCCACGAATACCGTCGGTTATGCGTAATGACAATTAAACGGAGATTTTATTGAACACGAATTGAACTACGCATTGCGAACATCAAGCATTGGTTAGTTCATCTCCAGCTCGGTGGCCGTAATCCTGACGATCTGCACCATTATCGAAGGTCGACAAACCGAAGCCGTTCTGCCAAGGGAATTCAATGATCACCGCGCGGCCGTGAATCTTCGCCGTGTCGGGGTAACAAAAAAATCGTCGGGAAACTTGGGAAATGAACCGCGACAAATCTGACCGACATTCCCGTCGTGGCAACTGCAACGTCACGCCGATCAAACCGATCGATCATTTCTTCACGAAGACGCTCAGGTTTCAAGGCGACTCCGATGCCCACGAAAAATCGTATTCGAGCGAACCGTGACCAGTTTGTGTTTGTTCGACATTTGCTGGCTTTTAGCGACAACCGTGTCGTCCTCTTTTTTTTCTCGCCGCTTCTCTTTTAACGCGATCACGGGGGAATCCCGCTACGCGAATAATCCCGGATTTGCCGGACACCCGTTGCTCCAGGTGTTAATCGGGTCCGCTGTTCGCCGACGCAGTTCTATCGAGCGCGTCTTCGACAGTCCAGCAACGAGGTCCGACCCCCGACGGGATCCTTGGCCTACTACCACGCGCGCTGCATCGCTGTCAAGATAATTAGCCGACGCTAACCGTTACCATTACCACTGCCAACGTACCCCGCGGACGGCGATTATAAACGCAACAACCGACCACCTACGCCACGGCAACACGCGTATGTACATCCTCATTAAAGGCCGTGCCCCGTCCCTACAGCTTATCTACGCGACCTTTTTATTTCTATAACGTTTTATTAATTCGACTTTGCGCGAACCCTCGCCACGTCTGTACGCGCATGCATACGTGTCACGTAGAGAAACGGTGAATTGGTGTCGATTGATAAACGAGATTCGATCGGGGCAGCCGCGGTATCCTTTGCAGACACGTTTTTCTGTTGCTTGTTTGGGCAAATTGATATGCACTTTGATCGTCGATGAGCAAACGTTTGGGTCTGGATTCGGGCTACCGTTGAACGTGTTTGTGCGAAGATGGCCGGGTGCTGCTGCTGCTGCGCGAACGGTGTGCGTGCGACGCGTTGGTTCCTTTTCAATTCGGACGAGGAGTTCCAGCGTTTTAAGCGTATGTTATATATTTATGTATATAATTATTTGGTGTATCGATTATTTAATAGAAACGCAGTTTGAGAGAATGAGTACGCTTGGTTCGACCTGGTTTCTGTGATAATAGCCGCCGCACATATGCCACAGATTTTATATTGAACGTGTATCGGGCCGAGAGATTTTTAATAATTGTCGTGGTTAACTGAAAAGCTCCGTTCAATCGGTTCGCCGGGCAAACGAATTTTCCGATAAAGTCACGGGGACACAATCGGCTCGGCAGGCATTTAATCGAACCGATCAAGATCTGGAACTAGCCAGAACGTGCCAATTTTCGCGAAAACACCGCTGGAATCTCGGCGTAACCCAATTGCGTAGGGCTTTATTTCCGTTTCGTTTATTACGTTACCGCGTTAATTGCATCGAGAGGTCGATTCTATTCCATGTAGGCCAACGAAACAAACGGACCGGGCAGAAAATCTGTTGGTCTCGTTATAATTAGATTGACGCAAACCGCGGGCGAACAGTACGGCCGGAACTATTGTGGGAGAAAGATTTTTATTTCGCTGCGGACGCGTGCGAACCGTGGAAGGAAAGCGGCTTTCGTTGGATGAAAAACGTGGTAATCGGCGTATATAGTTGGGAAAATTCGTGGTAATCACGGGGGAAGCTCGTTGCCATACTTCTCTGTGAATCCTATGCAATTCTGCGAACGGTAATGCCTCGTAGAAACTCGCCGACAATGGACAATATGTAACCGAGTAACGTGAAACTTATTTGGCACGGCCGTTTTGCGTGCCCGATACAGTTAACTTTAAGTATCCTGCTCCTTTTGGTTTTCGAACGAAATCGTGGGGACCTATAAGCTTAATCGCCGCACACGTGGTGCATTTCGCGCGCGACGAAAGTTCAAGGAAAATTTCCAAACTGATCGATGGAATATTTAGAGTTCGGACGAGTCGAATGCGATTAAAGATAGTTGAGTGAGGAAACGTGACGCGTTTCTTGTGCAAAAGGATGAAGTGTGTTCGCGGCATACGAATTATTATCGGCGAACCACGAGTATCGTTAGTGTTACCAGTAACGAATATTTCTCTCGCCGCTGAACAATCGTGAATGGTGTCGCAAATAAATTTACCCAGTCTCGCGTTTTCATCGCGCGACGCCGATGAAACATTTTGACATCTATCTTGCCTGAACAGTAGAAGCAGAATATAATATAATAAAGAATAATAAAAACCTGTGTCACGGACGTAAAGTTACGATTCTTCATAATTTTATGTAACTTAGAGCCCCGATGTCACGCGCAAGCTGCAAGTTCTGAAAAATGGCACAAACTGCAGCTCCTCTTGGTATTTGCACACCGCAAACGAACGACACGCCGAGTAGAAAAAAGGAGAGAAAGAAGAGAGAGTGGGGAAGAGGAGAAAGGGCCAACATGTCGTCGGGCATTTTTAATACTTGGCGAAACTAAAACAACCCGGAGCTATGCGGGACTTTTTTGACTGGCGAATTCGGAGGATCGAAAACCGTGGAAAGCACCGCGAAAGCGAGCGCAAAGGGTGAACAAGGGTGGCGACCCTCTGATCTTCAACACACTCTTTTCCCCCTTCCTCTTCAAGCTGCGTCGGGTCCTCCAGCCGGGAGGGCACCTGCGACAGGTACTTCGTTCGCGTGGAGAACGGCACTTCGTGTACACTTTAAAGGCGGCGCCAGGGCCGTATATTGTTACCGTACGACGAATTCTTATAAAACACCCAAATGTTCAGTCAGTTTACATGAAAAATTTCGGAAATCTTCGGACAGTATTTATTACACGGAGAAATTTTTGCCGAAAGTATGAGGTAAACATTATTATTAAGGAGAAAGAAATAGATGATAGGTGTATGTTTAAATTAATTGCACGATTCCCTGATCACACTTTCATATGGAGTAATTAGTATGCAAGACGAACTATGGAAAAGACTCCTGAGGGACATATGCTTTTTAGAAAATTTCTGTTACTGCATTAATTTCGGATAACGGAACAACATTTACTTCTTCGTCATCGTGCAAGAATTATTATAATGCTTCAAACTGAACAAAAAAAATAACTTTGTACGAATGCAACGAAAATGCCATACACTTATCATAAACCTTAAGACTATCTTCACCTGGACCCGAGTATACTGTACAAACAAAATCAGTCTCCTCTACTTCCTAAACGTATTTGCACGGACAACAGATAGTAGCACTCCGCTAATTGCACAGTTATCGTCCTAAATCATCCCGGTGGATCCCCCGGAGTTTGTTTCCACAAGATCAAACAGAAAACGTATCGATAGGCGATCGATCGTACAGCAAATATGTTTTCCATGTCGGAGAGCAATACTTTCGTAAATAACGGTCACGAGGCGGCGTTTACTCGTGGATCATACGAAGATGATCAAAAGGAAACGGAATATCCACGATCTTCTCGGTGGCATCGAACCCACTGTAATAACTATTTCGATACTTGCCATCGGGGGGTGTGCAACGGCGGGGAAAAGGGGAGGAAAATCCAGTTGAAAACGGATTTCGAGCTGGAAACCACACGGCCACTCTCTCTCTCTCTCTCTCCCTCTCAGTCTCTCTGTACACCTAACCATGATGCGTGGGATAATTCTCATCGTATTATTATCGTCGTTCATGGCGCACGCACGCACACTCTTTGTGTAATCCATCGATGCACGCGCATTCGTGTTCGCGTACACGGAGTTGTATTTTCTTTTTTTTTTTCCATTCGAGAGGCCTATTTGTTTAATAAAACGTTGCCGTAGATACGTGGGAAAGCACGAAAGTATGATTTACGATTAATTGTAACACGAGGATTAAAATGATCATTCCGCGTTGACTGGTTTGTCGGAACGACGTGGTCGATCGTGGTACAGAAAGAAAAATGATTTACATTTAATTGCAATCATCTGTAGATACAATTTATTGATTTGTCGATATAAATTGAATAGAAATATCATGAATTTTGCCCACTGCGATTTGCGTACGCGTAATAAATCGTATTTTGTAGCATTTGCCACACACGGACAACATTGTCAGATAAATGATTCATTAAAAATATATTTTTCGCGACAACTTGTGCCGATGTGCATTCGTTTTAATTCGATGTATCGGCGTCATGGCGAAACAAAGAAAACGGACACGATTCATTCGGAAAAGGAGGTTTTTCTTATGGATTCTTTTCACACTCGTCAATAAAACAATTCGCGACACGTTTTTTTCGTTTCTCTGCCGGGAACAACATTTTCATCCGACATACGTTCTCATCATTTTTTCTTTTAAATCAACGCGCCCGGTACTTATTTCCGTTGCAACGGAATTTTGTAACAAGACAAGATCCGACTTCCGGTGGAGCGTTTTCTTTTCCCTTTACATTTTACACGATCAACTGCCGTCTAAGAATACACCAGCCGGCTGTATCGTATTTGCAATTTTGACATAATTGAGTTCCCCGTCGTGGCAGTAATATACCGTTCACACGAATATTATAGTGTCGTCAAACGTTGCCACTGTTAGAAGCTACCCTTTACTTTATTCAAGTTACGAAAACCACTAATTTCTCTCCGTCGAATTATTTGCGCGATGTTAGAACAATCTCGTCGGTCGTCCAATACCGCGTGAGATTTCGCAGACGATTAAAATATACAAATCGGACAATCGATACGTTTTCGTATTGGTATGCACATACATAGATCTGCAATGGAACAAGGGAGCGATTTATTATTTTCATAAAGCAAAATTTCCGCGTTCGACAGATTACAACTTTAATAATAATTAATTTTGCCCGTACATGAATAAATAGCGACGCTTTACCCGCAAAAGAAAATGCGTTCTAGATCCACGATTTATTTTCACGCGAAAATTCAAGCAACGTAGCGTTCTGTCGCGGTGCCCCATCCAAAATGCAGCTCCCTTTTCAAAGCCAAAGGCATTCGAGCAATGTTGGCTACCTAAGCGATGCGACGAAGCAAACATATAAAAATAGGACACCCTTTGTACACTCACGCACCAGTCGGCACCAAGCGCCGAGGTAAAAAGTCGTTTCCGTTTGACCATCTGCCGATTTCAGGGAGGGAAACGTCCCCGCATCTGGGGAGACTCTCACAGGAGGTCGCAGAATTCATTTGACTTCGAGCAAATGTATATCGTGTACACTCGTTTGTGCATTCATGGAATCTTCGGCCGATCGCGTGTCTCGTTATCTATCGACCGCAATTTTTCGTTACGCCATATTCAATCTGACTTGAGTATTTTTATTAATCGAAGGGCCCACTGGCACGTGGGCCAACGGCAGCGTTTTATAAATTTACGAGTGTGCAAGCCGAATGAAAACATATTGTCATAGAAAAATAATAAATGGACGGGGAAAACGGTAGATTTAATCAAAACGGAACGGGGAATAAGCTAAAAAGATCCAGCTCGGTGCATAAATAAATCGAGTCCAGCAACTTGCGCGGTGATTCAACGAGACAGTGACTCCGAGAGCAAGTTCAGGCCGCAACAGACCCATCTAAATCACGAGGCGTGATATTTTTAGAGCCACGCTATAATCTTCCAAATTACGAATAGCCCGGTGTATGACTAAAACTTCGTTGTACACGGGATCATTCTACTTTTAACGGAGTGGACGCCGCATTTATAAATTAACGCTATAATTATAGCAATTAGTTCGGCAGGTTGACGCGCAGCGAATGGAAATTTCGCCGGGGCTTTGGTCGGAGCATCCTTTGCTTAAACAGTCGCCAGGCTTCTCTGAAACTCCGTCGTCGTTTCAATGCTAAAGAACGCTATTGTACGTAATTCGATGACTTATACGGGAAATTCATGGCTAAGCTGTTGTTTGAATAAATTACGGTTGGATCGTCGGCGCGGGCCGCGCGAACAGCTCATCGAACTGCGGTTTCATCCGCTATCGCGACAAACGGACTACGGTGAATTCTAACGAGAAAAGCGTCACTGTTCGTGAGAATTCACACGGGCAGACGGACGAAGGCATTCCATCGATGCCCAGCTACTGTCAACGGGTCGAAAAGTAAAAACGGTAGGCGTGGGAAGAATCGAGCGTCATCGGGGATCGTTATGTTTTATGGAACCAACGGGGTTGCGGGCACGACGATCGACTCGCGATACATTTAGAATTCAGACGACCCATGTCAGTTTCTGCGCCGGCAATTATTTCGAACGAACGCGAGAATTTCACCCGCGTCGAGCAAAATGTTATTGGAACGTGAAATATTAATCGTACGCGACCGATAAACACAAACCTGTACTCGTATCGATATTCAAATCGATAATAAAAAGATCGCGACCTATAGAACACATTGCTAGCCGTTCGCGTGCCTGTATCGTTAATTGATCCCGAATTACAACGAAAACAAAATGAATTCGACCGGTCGACTGACGCTACAATGAATCAGAAAGGATAATCTATGTCGAGCTTTGTCTGTACAATTAAATCCCAAAATCCATTCGTTCCTATTATCCGTTCGAGTTTATTGCTTCAACCTGTCCATAATATTCGATACCCCGTCGAACGGCATTAACGCGATCGTATCGATCCAGAAAGAGTAAAAATTCGTTGTCCTAACGACTGGTAGGTACACAAGGAGGTCGATGACAAGAAGGATGGCTTGAGTGGTCGGCAAGCAATAATCAGGTATAGTACACGGCCGTGCAATCAATATTACGTTAGGATAATCGACGGGCATGGCTAAAGCTTCGCGGCTAAGTTTCACGTTTCAATTGTGACCGTGTGCTCGCTCGCGCGTTGGGTTCACGACGAATGCAAAACCGTGACCGTATGATGCATGGCTTCTGTCAGAAAGCGGCGAGACCAGGATTCCCTTTACTTTTTTCCCCCCAGGTAGAAAAGTGAAGGTACATGCGCCTCCCTGCTTCGGGTAGCGTCATCTTCTCGTCGTTGCAGAACGTTCCAGGCTAACGTTCCGATCGAGGAACTTCTTTTCTACAGTTTCTCGGCGATCGATACAATCTGTTTGTCTGCCTCTTGCACTTTTTGACGTTCCGACGCATAGTACGACATCGTGTAGCCGGTTATTGTATTCGTCCGGGTATTCGTAGGAACCTTTTTCCTTGCTCACCTCGATCACTCGTGAGTTTTCATCGAGTTTTCGGTTCAACGGAACACCCCGTGTGTTGGTCCGCGAAATTCGTCAACGATCCATGAAATATTTCGACGTTGTCGAGAATTGCGTGGATCACGGCGTGAATTTCAATTTCCGTGGCATTTCACCATTGTTCAGTCACGCAGTCGAAGAACACCGGTGGAATGTGGTGGCAAGTAGTTGTGCCGAGGTGAATTTACCATAAAGGGATATTGTTAACTTTGATAACGGCAAGAACAAAGTACCGCGACGGATTTCCATGTTTCACGAGTAAAACGCTTTTCGCGTAGAAAATATGGGGGCAATGATATCGAGTTTTATTAGCGAACAGTTACAGAGTCGCGAAACATTTTCTGGCACGGTGCAGAAAAGTCGCGTGAACACTTATCAACGTTATGTACCTCTGCCGATCTCTATTATGTCTGGCTGCCGTGATTTTCATCGTAAATGCAAGGTTTGTACAGTGGTTTTCGAATCGCGTACCGAGCCTTCATTCGTTGAACGTCGCACGCGGGTAAAGAAGTACTGAAACGTTGCGCACTGGGGGCGTATGAAAAATATCGCGAGAGTAAATGAAAAAAAAAAAGAAAAAACAAAGAAGAGGGAGAAGGAGAAAGGTGTAAATGCCTACGCGAAGCGCAGACGTAATGAGTTTTCATCAAGCTTGGAATCGCGAGCGAGTGATGCATGACTTCCTTTTGGCGACAGCGTGAAAATCAGCCTTATCAGTTCGCCTTGCTTTCCCTACCATTTACCTCTCCAGTTCCCATCCGTAAATAGATTAAAAATCGTGCACCGCTATTTCGTGTATCACCGCCGACTTAATGACGCATTAAATTATAACGGGGAGAGCAATTTTTGTTTCGAAAGATACATATTACTTTCGCGGCTGCAATTAATGTTACCTGGATCAAAAATGTACAGAACATCCTTTGAATTTAAAGCCTCGGAATATTACATTACTCGATACCGAACTGATGATTCGGAGTTCCATGAAATTTTCAGTTATCCATCCATTTTTAAAATACCATGGATCGCCTTGGAATAAAAAAATTTCCCTCTGACACCGTAACGAATTCTAAATCATCGACGAAGGAAGTCACGTGCAACAGCACGACGGAAAATCGATGAGGGAAACCGATAAAGTATGTACATTGTACGTGGACTTCCACGGTTTTCTTCGAGAAGTAATTACTAGACACGTAAACGTTCCCCTATATTTTACTATACGTTGTCCGTTCGTTTCCAACGTTGAAATCATTAGTCATCCTACATCTCCATTAATCAATAGCCGAAAGGAACACCGATAGAATTTAATTCCCAGTCATCGGTTATCGCGTATGTATCGAAATTGGTGTATTAAAGGTAAGAGGACAACCTGACTTCCGTTTTACATTCCACCTACGCAATCCTCGCGCAACATGAAATTAGGTGTGCACAGTTGAATTAATTATCTTCGATCATTCTCATGGGTTCCATTCCCAGAAACGAATACTATCTCTTAAACCACCGATTCGAGTGAATAATTACCCATTGAGGATGCTACTTTCAATATTGATTATTTGCAAGCAACGAGATAATTTAACATAAATCACTGCGATTCGTGCAGCAATTTAAGTTATCCAGATGAAGGGTATAGAAAAATCGAAAGTGTTTCGTAAACGTTTGCCGTGAGGATATGCCTGTTAACTAGCGCGTACCTACTTCATCGGGTTACAGGTAATTAAAAATGCACAGTTTATCACTTTTTCGCTGCGGACGTTTACGTCCAGCTGAGTAGTTTCATATTTTCGATGGACGACCAAGTCTAGTCAACAGGATACTTAACATTCTTGTCCAACGATCAACGAAATTGCTTTCTCCCCGTCCGTTCGTTGGCTTCTGTTTTATTCTTCGGAAAGCCGTCAGAGATAATCATTTTGTCCGTACAGCTAAAATCACCGACACCGTTCATATCAAACCGCCGAGTACAACGCGACGCCAATGCCCAAAAGTGAATCGATACAGCGAAAACGAAAGAAATCCTGCATCTATGTTAGCCGTTCGGTAAACGTCGCGTCAATTTAATCAATTTACCCAAAAGTTCGAGATCTGTCCGGCTGAAACGTTACATCAATCCTATCCGATCGCCGTGGAAACGAAGGACAATCAATTTGGTCCTTCGCTTATTTGCTCCGCAAGCTTCGCCGATCACTACCTCCAAACGGATGATGTTTCGCTTCGCGTCCCACTCCCCGAACGAACGTTACATTAATACCAATATCAATCCGCAATTAAACATTCGATACTCCGAGCACCAACTTGAACGCCGCGAAAAGAAACGGCGCAAGAAATATCCCACCGCGGACACCACTTTCGATTTCCATTTCAGATCCTCCAGCCAAGGATTCGCACCCTCCGCAACGATTCTCGATCCGCCCATGAAACGACCAACAGAAATTCCCACCCTTCCGCGACAACGACGTTACCTCGAAACCGGACCGCGAAAGAAGCCGCACGCAGAAGTCGTTTGTCGTGCTAAAATTTATACAAACGTGTTACATTAATAACGAGCAAAGATCCAGAAACATGCTCGGGGCCTGTACGAATGGTCAGTGAACCTCCCCTAACGCAAATCGATAGCGCGTCGCTTTCAATAGAAGCACGCCAGGTCGCCGAGGGACCAGCACGCGAGCACGACTCACCTGCCCGACGATCGAATTCCAGGCTCGTGCAACGGGCACCTGGCAGGAAAGTTAATTGTCTCGGTGGCGTCGCTAGACGTCCACGTGGACGGCAGAGGGTTCGCGACGAAGGGGAATGCACGACGGCGCGGACGGGTGTCGAGGCGTTTTCGTCGGTGCCAAAGTCTTCGGTGAAATAATGACGCGCTCAGCCCGGAAGTAATTAAAGGAAGAGCCGGGTATTGCGCCGGAGCGTTTACACTCGTCTGTTCCGCATTCGAATGCGTACTTTTTTTTTCGCGAAGAACGGAAGAACCTACGTTTATCATTTCCATTTCTTTTTTTCCCCTCTCTTCCCGTATCTTGTTCGCGGTGTTTGAGGCTGCGTACACGGGGGGGTAGCGCTGGGAAGAGGTTCTACTTGTGGCTCTTTGATCTGGGCGGTGGATAATTCTTTTCCGAGGCACGGGACGATGGTAAAGGCAACGTCTTTCGCTGATGAACGACGTTAAGAAACGTGTTACCGTGATTCGCACGAACGCAACATCGAATGTAATCTCGTTTACCGCAACCGTCAGACACGGGGGATATTTATCAAGTGCGGGAGAAATCGAGAAATTAAATAGTCGCGTCTTGTGTTGACGAAGAGCAAGGGTGGAAGTATTATTTTTTCAAGCTGGCAAGTGTACATCATTCGATGCGCCGGGAATATTCATTCGGATTTTCTGTTTTATTTCGCTTGCGCGGAGAACGTGACATTTCATACGGGGGAATTTTTATTTTCACTGGCGAGTATTTTAGCGGGTACCATTAAGAACTTTATTGTTAATTATGAGGAAGTCGTAATTGAATAATAATTTAGTTTGGATCTATAATAATGTCTCGTAAAATTAAATTCTTCATTACGAAAACTTTATACCTCTTACGCTCGTTTTTAATGCGCAATTACAGTTTCGTCGGGCTGCAATTCCGCGAATGCCTATCTATTACGGAATCGATCGTTTTAATGCCCCCTTCGAATTACAACGTTGCACCGTATAAATTATTCTTCCTTTCGTTTCAATTGAAATTGTTATCGGCGTCAATTAAACCTAACGCAAGATCGCCCATAAAGAACGAACTAACAAATCGTCGGGGGGGAAAAAATTGAAAGCGCACAGCGATGTTAACGATCTCGTATTCCACTCGTAACGGGAACGGTTCTCGAATAATTAAACAAAAGAATGAAACATTTATGCGCGCGATGCTCAACGATGCGAGCATCAAAGAGGATAAATAGCGTGACCGACATAAACGACGAGTGAAATGATAATTACGCAATTATCAATTAAACGCATCGAAATTCATTGGGGGGGAAAAATTCTTCCTTTCGAAACGAAAATAGATCACGATTGATCGGGCGAATCGCTGACACAAATAATTCACCTTGTATTCCAATTTGCATCTAAATGAATTTCTATTATGCGTATCTATACCGCGCTGTTAATTCGAGAGTCGCGATACCTTTTTACCTATTATGTACACTTTATCGATAACGCCACGCGAGTAAACTGAACGTCGCCCATTTGTATCCCACATGGGTGTGCAATAAAGACGCCGTCGAAAATTGATAGGATCGTGTTCCGTACACCTTCGCCCCGTAGCCACGACACAATGAATTCTACTTTCTTACCAACATATTGCACACACTCGACGAACAGTAACCATTGAACATCCTCAATTGTCAAATACACCGCCGATACAAATCCAATCGAGAAGCAAACTGTTCCCCGCATAGAACACCAATATATCCCAATGAATTTCGAGTTCGATGTTCCTTTCACCGCGAAACACCGGCCGAATTAAACATTACAATAGATGCAGAGTATTCGTTTCCCGAAATTAATTGAAACTATTAGCGATCCCTTTTCGCGGAATTAACGAAGCAACAACGACTACTCGGGTGTCTCGATTGTTAGAATATTCGAGGTGCAGGAACGGCCGAGGCGGGCCATGTGCATTTCGCCGATGCACGCCGTCTTTGTCTAGCGTAGCTTTCTTTCGGGGCGAACCCTAAAATGGTTAAAGAGGGCCATGGTGACGTAGGCGTCCTCGCGACCGACGCTTTTGCCAAAGGAAGGCATTCTTGTATAGACTACGGTCGAGAGAGCACAGTATTAATAAACGGAATACCTTGTTAATATATACACGCCTACGCAATTATTCTAATACCTAATCGAGACTTCGATTCGAGTATTAGTGTATTTCTCTTACGCGATGTTCGACGTTGCACCCGTAATCTTACGCGCGTTCACGTGTCCTTTGAAGAATTTCACCAGCAATGACATTCCCCCTCCTGCTCGTAATACTACAATGATTACGCCGGTGCACCTGATGCCGTTCACGATCGATCCCTCGACGTTCGATCGCGGCTGAATGTCGTGCACGAGCCGCAGCGATTTAATGGCACTTCACAGACCCTTCGACGGTCGTTGTTCCAACGACAATGAACCGTGCCGATACGTGGCCGTGCATATTTAGCCGTCCACGTCCGGTTCCTCCTGTCCTCGACAGCACCACCATCCCCGGTAGAAAACGACACGCACCGCGGCACGTGTTCCAGGAGCCGTAGGGGCTGGAGTACGTTTCGTACGTGCCTTTGATTAGACGGATCGAAACGAAAATACCGTGCAAGACGTTTCATTGTCACAAGCGACGAGGACCCGCGAAAGGCTGATAACAAATTTACGGGATACGAACGTGAAACGCAACGTTCCGCGGCGAGAACGTTCACACGCGAGCAAATTGAATATTCCAAACGATTCCCGCGATAAAACGTAATCGCCCGTTGGTTTTCATTCGAACGGCCAATAACCGACGGCGTTGATAACGACGAGATTGCAACGCGGCGCGCGGAACGCAAATGACAGATCCGAGGCGCGATCGTTTCATTCGAACGCGAATTGAAAGCGCGAACCACGAACGACGTATGCGCAACCTTTTTCGTGAACGATGAGAATTCGCCAACTATACGCGGCGACGCGTGCACAGAAATTGGATATTATGAATCGCGTGTAGAATAATACGCGAGCCATGCGAGACAATAACTTCTCTCGAGCCGAGACGAGGACACGCGCGATAGCACGTGCATACACGCGCATACGCAAGGTCGTAAAGCCTTTAGGCCGCGCAACGAAGCTTATGAATTTCCAGGTTCCGCGGTCGCTTTCCCAGGTGCGATAGGTCGCAGACGAGGAAGATGTGCGTGCACGTTGCCGGGGCGCAAATACGACGCGTCGCGTCGCACCGTCTCGCAATTTGCCGCGCGCGACCCCCTCTCGTCGTGTCAAAGGTTTCGTACGGCGGAATTGCAGGCACGTAATTAAGACTTTAGCCGGTGGTTGCGTCTACGACTTTCCAGTCGCGCGATAACGAGGATTAAATGAACCGTGGACAGAAAATCCCGTCAACTGGGTATTTTCATGAACATTTCGTTTAACGAATACCACGCCGAAGACGCGGCCGGGAAACGAAGGTTCTCCGACGAAACGCGCGAATCCGTGCGCGAACGTATCCCTTAACGAGTATGAGTCCAATCGACGGAGGCTTCAAAGGCGTTTTGGAATGTTGCCCCGACAGAAATCGATACGGTATCTTTCTCACTTTTTCGCACCATCCCTTAACCGTATCGCCGTGCACGCCGACGCGTTCTAGGGGACGGGCAAATTCGAAGATGCAAACTTCCCCGCCCGCCCCAAAAGCATTTTCCCCGCCGTGAGACGATACGGCAAGGGGGCAGGAAATTGCCATGAAATTACTCGAAAATTGATGCAACACGCCCTAATGCGTGAACGCGTTACCACGTCCCTCTTCCCGTCGAGGGATCGCCAATTTTTCTTCGCCACCTCCCCTCCCCCCGCCGCCCCTCGTTTCCGTTTTGCCGCTTTTCCGAAACGATATTAGCCATTCGAAATTTTCATCCCCCGGCGTAACTCGCGGACAGCCTCGACGCGCAGAGTCTGACGGTCTAATGAGACTCTCGATTGAATTCCTGCGATACGCGTAGAAATTTCTGGCCTGACTGGCCGCAACGACCGATTGGGTCGAACGAGGGTGAAATTTTGCCCGCGATACCGGCGCGTCCACGATGGAATACTTTAATGAAATCTAGAGGGGAAATATAAATTGGAAATTGTCGTTTGGAACGTCGTTTACGTTCGGCGAGGTGGCTCGCCGGCTTGTAAGTTATTGTTGCGCGCTGGTTTCGACGGAGGAAGACAGTGAAATGAATCGCGGGATGCGGCGGAAACGTTTGCAAACAGTCAGCAATACTATTATTAAGCGGCCTGCACGGCGGAGATACCGAGCTTTGATTTTCAATGCGTCGGCGGAGCCGACTGCGCCAGTCCGACACGTAACAAGGATGACTGAAACGCAAACTCGTATCCAAACGTGGCGGGTAGGAAATAGGCGAGGGTCTAAATGCGGAATTTTAAGGTTACGATGAGCGTGGAAGAAAGATTTCGGTAGTATTTTATTCGTATTGTTTCTTTTATATTCCTATGGAAAACGAAAGTTCGTTGCTGCCAAATTCTCAACGCTTGTTCAGATGCAATGCCGAAGACCACGTTCGTATAAAACAATGTATCCCTATTTTATTGCCTTCTGCGACCCATAATAAAACACCTTCGACCTATGTTACGTTCAAATATAAATTCGTTCCTTTCAAATATCCAACCTTTTGCACATCGAATAGGAAAGTGCGTCTATTCGTAAACAAAAATCCGGCATAATTTTATTGTGCACCCATAATAGCAGTCCGTTGAAATTTAATATCGGGTTCGAAGATAAATCCTACCGCCTCAAATATACTACATTTTGCAAATTAAATACACAAAGACCATCAGCTTGTAACAATAAAATACATCACCATTTTATTCTTCTCCCTGCGCCCATAACAATGACCCCTCGAAATTCTATATTACGTTCGCATATATAAAGTTCGCCCGTTTTAAATATCCATCCGCCTGCAAAATTGAATACGACAACGCGTCCGTCCGTAAAAAAATAGTGCGACAAATTGTTATCCCTTTACTTCCACTCATAACACTCATAGCAGTCCTTTGAATTCCCATATCGCGTTCAAAGATAAATCCGTCCCGTCGAAACATCCAACCTTTAACAAGCTTGAACCTCGAAAAGGGCGTACAGATTCGCTTCGCAATGCGACGCTTCTTCCGCCAATCCCACCCCGCCCTTAACTATCCTCAAAACATCGTCCCGCGACTAATTTTCCATCCGACAGAGCGGCGAATTAATCCAGCAACGGTGAAGGTACAATCGGCGAACCCCCGCCTTCGCCGTCCTTCGGCCGCTCGGCGTTCTTGCGACTTCTCAAGGGTCCCCCACAGAAATTCCACGGGGGCATTTCGATGTCGGAATTACCGGCGGCTGAAAGCCGGGGAAATTCCTTGCGATCTGTGGGCAACTAAACGCCGGGTACGCGACAGAAGAAACGACGCAGATGACGGGAGCGACGAGAAGTTATGCGAAGCGTGAGACCGGAAGCGATCGAGCGGTACAATTGACCGGAAGTATGCAACCCCCCCGAAGGTGATGCGCATCGCAAACCCGCGGGCCGGCCACGTTTCGCCGTGCAACCGTAGGAGAGCGTGTAAAAATTTGCGGCAGACAGATCGGTCGCGAATCGACCGAATATTTATCCACGTGCGAGTTTCGTTTGGGTTCCGTTTCGTTGTTTCGAAACCGGCTAACAGGTTCCAGAGACTGCTCAACGACAGTAGGGCCTAGGGTTGTGCAATACCGCCTCGCTATTGTGTTCCGCGGAACGCGACGTTCTGTTACTTTCGCGGAGATTTTCACGGAGTTCCAACGACGCGCGTGAACAACGCGTCTTGGCGGGCTCGTAATTCGTTGGAACGATTATATAAATTTGCTGGTGAGACTCGTCACGGGCGACTAGTGGCGGACGGTGACTTGGTGGTTGTTCCTTTTGGAATTGGTCGAACGTTTTCACGCGAAGGCACAGGAATTCTTGTTTAATTATTAAGGCTTTGAGAGCGATTAAATTTCTTGCAACTGTATAACTGTATATATTTTCTACGGTTCCAGTACTGGACAAGTTTTTGCCTAAATACACGACCCTCTTAGGTACTAATTATTTACGAGAGTATTGTTCGGCGGTAACAATAGTTTATTCTTCGTTCGTTGGCTCGCGGAAAATTTCCTGGGGTAATTCATACCTGCTCTTATTGTTAGTTCTACCTCTATTATTCTGATTGCTATAATGTATTTCGAACTGAAAATTAAGTTTACGACGGACGGATTATTCGGAAGCGTTTAACAAAGGCGTATTGAAAGAAGGTTGCGAATGTAAATGAAAATCGTTTATGTCGAAACAAATAGGTGTACAGTTCATTGAGATACCTGGCTCCTATTCATAGCAGTTTGTCCGTGAAATACTCGCGGATCAGCATACCTATATACCTGTACAACCGTTACACGTGCACGCACGCGGACCCGCGATTAGAATGCGTTTCAGCGAGTGATTTATGCGAGCAAGATTGTGACACGCGGCACGCGTAGGACTCGTCCCGTTTTCGTAACGATATGCAGGAGGTGGGTGGAAAAAATCGAAAGGTGAAATTTCTAAAAACTCTCCTTAAAGGACGGGAACACTTTCTATACGCTCGTCAAGATGGCGATGCCCGATCGTGGAAACAATAAATCCCGTTGCAATCTCAATTCGTCGTGAAATTATTCATGAATTTGAAAAATACACGCCAACGAGGAATTGCCGAATGCACGGCCCCATAAGCGAGTGCGTAGAATCATTCGAATGTAACTATCCGTATCGTCGAAAGTTGTAAGTAGAGTTGCCTGACAAATTATATCAGCCAGTGCTGTAATCTTTCGACGTACATACTTTTCTCGAGCTGTTCGAAAAACAAAATGATTAATATGCTACGCGGACTACTTTGTAAGCGGACGGTATGGTGTTCTTGTGCTGTAGAAATGTGGCTCATTCTTCACACCTGAGAGTCCACAATTATTGCACGATTCGAAAACACCGACGAGAACACTGTGGGTGAATAATTTATATATACTAGTTCGGATACCAAGTACAAGAATGCTATCTAATCCCGATGTATTATTCATTTCCCCGGGGAACATCCGCGCGATAATTAAACGTTTCTAAACAAACAGCGATAACAAATTAAAACGCAAGTACATTCTACCGCATCGATACTATTGAAAATCATACATTTGAGAGAAGATTTCGTGGGAACTACTGTTCGAAAACCCGTACCGCCTAACGTCCGGACCAGCCCATATTATTTAAATAAGTCCACAAACTCCAATTCATTTGGGAAACACGAAACTCGCAAAACCTACATACCCTCCTTTCAATTACGCGTAGGAGTTAGGGTGACGTCCCTGACGAACGAAACACGTTGGAAACTCATCGGGGACAACAAACAGCGTGCCCGATTTTGGTCAGGTAACCACCTTACGGTCGACAGTGAGCGTGCAATTTAAATGAAACAGTTCAACGTGCCTTTAAAACTCGCAGGTGTAACAACGCCAACGAATACGGTGGGCAGCCGATAGAACAAAAGCAAGAGGAATATGCCGTGGAAGTGGTGTTTAACCGCTTCTGCACGAGCCACGGGGATAGAGAGGGAAGGGAAAAAACGGGGACGCGTAGACACGAACAATAAGAGTATGAAAGAAACGGAGTGAGTCTAGATACGAGGAGGGAGATAACGGAAGAGGGAGCAGAACGCACGTTAAGACAGGTGGTACGGATAATAAACGTCTAACGGAAAACCGTAGGCTGTGGGTCACAATCAGGGTATGAAACGGTTCCGAATATGGTTATATAATGTAACAGCTAGAATAATTGTTACATCTTCATAAGGTGCAGCAATGAATCTTACTATCCCTAACCTACCTTAAAAAGAACGGAGGAAGTGCGGGTAAAATTCTTCTCTGGGGGGTCAAATGTACGCACAGCGAGAAACAACAATAATCAGGTATTAAAAATAACTTGAGGGGTCCGGTGTAAGAGGGGCTGTTTCAATACAAACTGTGCATTATAGTTGAAACTGTTGTCTTGTTATTTAAAGTTATTAATACGTAGGTAATGTATGTAGGAACCGAATAAAAAGGAAGGGCAGGCTTCGGGAATCGAATCCGAGACCTTCGTATTACTAGGCACTGATCAGTCCATTTACGCCACGGCCACTTCCCGATATTCGTTAATCGTTTGTTCCTTTTAACGTTGTTCTTTGATGGAGGCGCCCGATCCTACATGTATGTTGCAGAAAAATGTTTGATTTTATTATTGGATCCTCTATTCGCTTAAATCTGAAGATTGGATTCTTGTTGATCCAGTTACGGTGCGATCGCAATCCACCCAGTGACACTATCATCAAACGTTACTCAATACCGTGCCGCCTGCAGCGTGAACACGGTCCGCGTTCAACCATTTGACAGACACAACACAGCTGAACGAGCCGCAAGTAAATCGTGGCTGCTCTATCAATTTCAATTAAGCTCGCGCTTAATCGAACTATTTAACAGACCCAACAAAGAACTTCCTTCCTACTTCCGAGCGCTCAATTTCCTATAAGCTTCGAAACGTGCATAGCATTGTATCCGTTCACGTGGCGCGTTACGCGAGGAAGCATCGTTTACGAGGGCAGAGCTGATTGTTCGGAGCAAATAACTCCGTGAAAAATATATATGGTTTTAAGAACAATCATGCCAGATTTGACCATTAAGAAATCGATCACCGTCGTTATCCGATCGATAATCCGTCTCGCGTTTAATCTCTTCGGGCGTGCCCTTCGGACGATAATTGTTAAAAGCTCTGGGTTCGCTACCTGGAATTATAATCCCACTACGCTGACACAACTGTGCCGTGTTTCGCGTGTTCCCTTTGTAAGAATCGTGTACAAGCTAGGCGAGCACTGTAAGGTACTGCGTGACGAAGTATCGATTTGCATAGGGAGTTTAGATAATTATATAAGAAACGCAGGAAACGAGGCGAAAGAAGGGAGCAATAGAAAGTGGGCCCCGACCGCAATCTTCGTTCCACGGACAAAAGAGCGTGGGTCCCAAGGGCTGGAGAGCCATTAACAGGCTAATTACCGGCAACGCCGTAGTATTTCAGCTTCCCCTTTTCCAGGCAAGGAGTTACTGAAACGCGACTGCAGAAAAATATTCTACTTCCGTTAGACTGTCCTTCTTGGCCGCGTTCTTGCTACGAGGTAACCCATATGACGAACCACCCATACGCCAAGCTTATTCCGTGCAGATGCACGGCTGCATGCATTATAAGGTGCGCACACGTGTGCGTTACACCTAGGTGCCTTTACGTCGGATTCACGTGGGCGACCCGAAGGGCCGCGCGTCGTCTACGGCCAATTGATCCGTTGCCTTTCGTTTCTTTTCATTAACTGTTTCCCTTCGAGCAACTCGTCCCCATTCCCAGACGACACGTAAAAGACGAAAAGTTGAGCAATCGAGGAAAGTTGGGATAAACATCGGAATGATAGAAAGTATCCAGCGTTACTGGAAGGCAAGTTATACGTATTTGTAAGGTGAATTCGGTAATGAAATCGTTGAAATAGACACTTTTATTGTCATCTGAATTCCGCGTTTAATATTATATTAGAATAATGTTTAAGGCATCGTTTTTATTATTTTTCTTTTCTTAAATACGTTTCGTTGAATGATATTGTTCATTTAAGTAAAGTGGTGTGTCAAATGTGCCTATTAATTAATGATAAGTATTAATTGATTTAAACCGAATGTCTAATGTATGTAAAGATAATGGAAGAGAAAACTGATCGGTGTGAGAATTTTATAGAAGACATAGAACACGATGGACAGAGTTCTTGCTACACGGGGAAACGTTAACAAATTTTAACAGACAAAATTGATACAAAACGTTACACCTGCTACCGTGTCTGCTGTGCGCGATTTATTCGTCGACGCACCATATATTTATGGGGAAAATTTAAGGAAGCTGGAAATACTAAACATGCCAACATGGTGTAAAGTTGTAACAAAGATTTATATTCACAATGGGATACTAGGCACGTCCACGATATACACTATCCGTCTCCCTGTTATTTAGAACGCGCAACAAGAAGGCAAACTATAGTAAACGATAAATGGCAAGGGACAGATTCCTATTTTTCACTACGACAATCGAACATCGAAATATATATTGTACAATTGGATTTTTGTAACAACAGCAAGCGAAGCTTGCAAATTTTCTCCGCTGTCGACGAAATTAAAAGCGCTCCGTAGACTATTATGCGTAACCCCTAGAGACGGCGTAATATCAACACTTCAGAGTTTCATTCGGGATTACGAGTTTCACGTTTCGAGCGAGTGCAATTGCGTCTCATTCAGCCCACTCAGGCGTTCACAAAGATTCGGTAATAAGGGGAAACAATAATTTGTAAATATTTGGCAGTCGAATCACACCAGCGAAACGAAATGTTCCTAATGCAAAGTGTAAAATAAAGGATTGTCGATAGATTCAGCGGGTTTGATTAAACAAAACGTAAAATTCACTTACTACTGCACATTTTAATGGATTTACTCGGACAGAGGTAATTACGGAAAAATTATTTCTGTCCAAAAAAACGAAAAACTTTGACGAGACATTGGTATCGTATGAAATTTTGTTTTCATAATTTTAAATCGCTGCTGCAATTTCTTTATTCAAAATTCACCGGTTTCAAAATATTTTTCTTACGAAAATCAGGTGCGCGGACACGGTACATTGTTCGACCGAACTATAATATCGTACAGAACACTCGTATCCTTTGCTGTTGCCACTCGGAGACTTTTTCAGTTCTCGATCTCTCATTCGGAGCATTTTTTGTCACGAAAGAAGAACGCAATCTTCCGCCTTTCTTCTCGGAGGCGATGCTTTCTCGCAACCTCGCGTGGACGTCGTGCCATTTATCGATCCTACAGGTGCGCAGCAATCTTAGAGAAAATCGATACACATACAGCCGTCACATGTCTGTCAGTCTGGGGTATCATTTATGGAAGAGAATTCCTCATTACCATTCACCAGAACCGTTGTACCTAATGCATTTCGTGCTAAGAATAGAATCTATGCAAAATTGAACATTTCATTTATTATTATCATTGAATAGAACACGAATTAAGTACCGTTGCATATCGCTGTTTAATTCGCCAATCAAGATTGTACACTATTTCCACAACATCGAACTATGATTAAAATATAAGTATGTATACAGAGTAAAATTATGCCGTAATACTGTTATGCCGTATTACCGTAATAATTTTTTTTTTAATACAGCATTTTTTGCGCACGCATTCGTACGAAATGCTCGCAGAATATGCTGTCACTGTTCTACGAAAAGACGCGGATGCATTCTGCATAATTTTATTCGGACAAGCCACGGCGCACAACGAAACAACGAAGCTGAAAGCTCTTATCCAGAAACGACGAATAAATGAACGCATCTGCCGCGTTCAATTGGCCGGCAATGAAAGAAAGTTCAATATATCCTCAGACTTATACAAATGTCACGAAAACCAACCACCTTCTCGCCTCGACGCTCCATTACAATTATAACTCCTGACAAATTAATCGCCCGACCGCTACTTAAACGCGAATGGTCAAAGGAAAAAAGAACCGTGGGCGAAGATGCAAGGCAAGATACAATCTCCCCCTAAAAAGAAAAGAAAAAGGAAGAAACTCCAGTTGATATCTCAGAGGGGGCGTACGAAGTAACCATAACAAGATGTTTCATCCAACCCGTTGGAATTTCCCAATTAATTGCCATTGCGCCATAGAAATTTTCGATTATTTGGAGTCGTCGCAATCGATCAGACGTGTAAAAAAAAGTCTCCAGAGATATCGCATCGCAGCAGCCACGCGCTTCACTACTAGATGCACTTAAATCTCATCCCCCCTCCCTCTCTCTGTTGCACTTTATGAATGGCAAAAATACACGTCAACGTACAGAAGCAAGAGAGGAGGAACGATACACGTACGGGTAGCAAGTGAAACGTGAAAACTCTTCAGATTTCACGTTCGAAAGACGGTAACGACACGGCAACGAACCTGTCTGTAATTTTTTTCTTTTCGTCTGTCCCGGGCAACGAATCATAAACGGGAGAAGAAGCGCCAGACGGCATTGTCTCTTTCTCGTAGTGCATTACGTAAATGAGGGTACACCGTGACCATTGTATTCAATCCGCGCGAGTCACGGCGGTGCCCTTCCGCTTCTAATCACCGTGAAAAAGAAGAGCGCCGAAAGTGTTGCGCGCGTCATGTCGCGAAGACAGGGCCAACGAGGCCCTTCACTCGTTTCACCCAGCTTCCGCCTGGTTATTCGCATCATTTCGTTGTTCTCCGTTCGAGTGTCTTTTTCTCTCGACACCCTTTGTCACGGTTTTCTTCCGGCAGATCACGATGTTCGCGCATGTGCTCCACTGTGTACGCCGGCGCGAACATTTTGTTAATTTCGTTCCGATTCATTATTGTTTATTATTAATCCTGTATTCGAACGCCGTTAGCGCTTTTTATTCTGCACGATTGATATTCGTGCGTTACAATTAACAGGTTTCGGGAAAACGTAATTGGAACCACCGATACGATATGTATTTACGAAGAGAAATGAAACACCGAAGCTCGCGTTTGCTCAATCTTGCACGTTTATATTTGATAATGACGATTTGCAAATTAATAAGAATAAAATAGGTAGAGCTCGAAGATGCCTTCGTTCAGTTTCGGCCCAGTCGAAGTTACGATTAGCATGTTCTATTTAACAACGTCGCGAGCGATATCGCTTTCGTTCACGAACAACAATTCTGTACGATTTGTACATAAAGAAGATTAAACTACAGCACGTCTTTACATACGATTACAGCATTGGCTTAACGAGGGTAATCAGGGACAATCGTTCGAACTGAATGAATCACTGCATAATGTATACCGCAGTTACTAACGAGCAGAAGAAAAAATGCAATTTCTATTCAAAGAAGATTATTTGCCTATGTAATTACACGCGCGAGAAAACTTTCTACATTATATTAAAATTTCTTCTATATTACATTTAAATTGAAGTAATTCATGAATATTTTGCAGCTGTTAAATAACGTCTGCCGCGTTAAATCATTTCCCAGTCAATTTTCCATTAATCCAAGTACCGTAAAATTTCGCAAGAAAATAAAGAGAATACTTCACCGATTATATCATAGACAAACATCTTCAAGATTATTGGCACCAACACAGTGTTCGTTATAGAATCTGAACCTTAACTGTAGAATTACGTGTAGAAGTAATCCGATGTAACATCTTCACCGCGTTGATCCAAACGAATAATTAAACTGTTTCATGCATCCAATAACATATTTCAATTCTACCAATAAGTGAAACAGAAAATTGTCCGACCGATAAATCGTTCCCATAATTTCCTCCCTGCGAACGTACCGTTCCCCCGTTCCGACTCGTAATATAAAAATGACTTTCTTCCACGTTGCGTACAACCTTCTTCTGTCACATTTATTATTGCAGTTCGTGCATTAAAACGTCCGTCCGAAGATTCCGGCTCATTTAACGTCGCTATTACGTGAACACAGACTCATCAGTTTCTCTCTTATGCAAAAGCGACGCGGTCTCCCCCGTTAAAGAAGAAGTTTTCCTTTTATACGGTCGTCCTAGATTTCAAAATTTGTGAAAGGCAGTCCGTGCTTGTTTGTCCCAGTTCGTGGACGATTTTAGATCGCGTCGACCAAGGCGAGAAGTGTCGCGCGAAGTGAAACACGCGAATTCGAACCGTAACCAAATTCGACGACCGTTCGTCACTCGACGCGAACAGATCCTGAATTTCCCGCTGGCATTCGTATCGTTTTGAATCTGTCCACGATACTTCGAAGTTGTCGACCGTCGGACTGTTTACTCTCGTCCCCTGTTTTCGAGGTATAATCGTCAAACTTCGATGTCGACGGTCGGGCGACAAATAAAGTCGTTCTATCCGAAGAAATTGGGGAAACATCGGGAGGGAAAACTGCTTGACTGCCGCAGTCGGACTTTAAACGTGCTCTTGACACGTTCTTTCGTTCTGTTTGTTACCTTTGAAGGGGACAATTTTCGCGTCGTTAGTGGAACGAAAGGGGTGAGAAATGTGTTTAATCTTTCCATGGTCTATTTAGATGAATTTAACGTTCATTTATTGCAGCAGAATTTGTTACGACGAATATTGTTACGTAAATATCATAATATTTACAATAATTTCTTCGGGAAGGCGGAATTTAGTTTTGATCGCTTTACGGTTAAGAATTAATTTGATTGTAATTCGATGTACATCCTTGTGTCACACACGTTGGACTTTCTTTGTGCAAAAGGCAAGTGTCGGGACAACGGGAATTATCCAAGTGTTACAACACGTTCTACGTCCGTCTTTCATTAAAATCGCAGATTCGAAGCCGGTGAAACGAGTTTCAAAACGAGCATGGTGGTCAATCGCGCAAGTTAATGAAGTTCTAACATTTCCATAAATGCTTCACAAAGAAACAACTCACAAAAAAAAAAAAAAAAATTCGCTGCTACTTAAAGATTGCAAATAATACAATTAATATTCTGTGATTCAATTAATGAATACATTAATGATCCACGACGAATTCCTAATACGATTCCTAATTCCTAATCCTTCCACTTTCACTAAATTTTTGTTTTCTCTAGAGAAATTCATAGAATCTAACATTTTTTAAAACGCAACAAGATCCACCACTGTACCATTAGTTTGGTTGACGAAAAAAACGTTTATTTTCCAGTGAGACTACATCGAATTAAAACACATCACCGCTCATAATTGTTTCAACGGTATAGAGATTTTAAGATGCATCACACGAGTGCAAAAGTTCTGTCGATTGCCGCCGCTCCCAATGATAACGTTATCTTTCTGAACCAATTACGTTACGCACAAATTTCCCTTGCACTCGGTGCAATAAGTCGACGAATGGATAATCTATGTCCCAAAGAGTGCTGCACGTTTAATTCATAATTACTATTGCCGCTGCAATCCCATACATCAATCGATAAATATACTAACAACAATTGTTATCTTTCTTATTATTCAAACGCGACAGAATCTTTCCACTCATCCAATACGTACACGCATCTTCCCCCCAAAAAACATGTCCCTGAACATCTTACACGTTCCTGCAAGAATGACCACAAGGTACACTCCGATGGACGCAAATGGCTAGGCCGTTTGTGTCATGGACAGGCGAGGCGATAATACACGGTTCGCCGTGGAATTCTAATCGGACCATCGACTTCTAACTGTTCCAAGATACGGAGGAGTTCCCTCGCGGCCGTGGCTCGCCGACAGAACGGTGCTACTCATAATCTTCACAGAAACGTGACCAGTGTAACCCAATTCGCCGGCAACGAACTAGCGTATACCCTTAATCGTTCACCTATAGGCAGATGCGCGTGCATAGATGTTACCACACCGCGTAACAGCTGTGCACCTGCTGTTCTTCGTGCCGCTTCTACTTTACTTACCTCCATCTACCTGCACGCAACCCGGCGGGCCTACCGCTCTTTGTGTCACACTATACTCTCTATCGGGACGTGAAATCGGGGGATGCCAAGTGGCGGCGACAAAACCCGTGACTTTCTCCGTTGAGGATTTGTTTCGCATGGAAGCGACTTCCTGCATCGCGGGGAAACAATGTCTTCCCTCGCCGAGAATCGTCGATGAATGAGAGGAAAGAATACATCACGGGATGCGGACTTTCTTCTCTTTAATTAGGATTAGTGGTTGGGTGCTGAGCCCGTGGAAGTTTTCCCCGCTTTTGAAGCAGCCTACGGCTTGTAAATCTTGATGTTTCGTTTTTTTCTTGATCTTTTCGAATGGAAATTAGAGAGATTGGATCGACGGAACGTATATCGGTATGTATTTGGTAATTCCGTTTTCGAAGGTTTGTAACGACACGTGGATGTATTACGTCGTATGCAAAAGGATTGAGTTTTATTTTATTTATTTCAGATATTTGAAAAGTAAGACGTATTATTCATAGTATACAACATACGTGGCATAAATTCGTGACAGCGTTTCAATGCAATCGTTGCTCCGAAGCATCGCCAGGCGATAAAAGGTTAAAGAATTATGTAGAATGTTTGGAATTTCATTTCCATCGCGCGATTGCACTGATTTTTGGGCACGGAGGATGTGAATGAATAATAGTTCTACTATCTAATTACTACTATCGGAGAATAAAAGATTCTGCAATGGTATTTGTAGCACCGAATCACAGATACTTGAACTTTCCACAGTAAACAGCATCACCTAAGTTACGAAAATAGAAACGCGCCCACGGACGACGGAAAAGCTAATCTCAATAATAATTCGACAAGGTTAACGATCGTTAAATATATGCTCAGCTAATAATTACCCAACACTCCATGTCACCGTAAGAAAATACATTGGTTCTCAATGATTCAAAAGCATTATCTAATCAATTTCATCGGGAATTCAACGAGACATCCGAATTTGGAACATCGGTGTTTGTTCGCGCGATATAAACGAAATAAAAGCAGCGTTGGATACGAATTATGTATTTAAGATCGCCCTAGAACGAACAGCAACAGAATTACAAGAATTTCGAACACCAATGAATCAATCAAAAGAAATATCCATCAATGGCGTTGATATGTCTTAACAATTTGATTTGAAACGGTGTTGCTCAACAAAGCTAACCCTTAACTATTAATAGAACGTCTGCGGGGACCGCTTGAAATCTTCGTTCACCCCCATTTCTGTTCCCGCATAACTTATGGTCTCACTCTTAAATCTCTCTATTTATGAATATACGAAGCAAAGACAATTGAATTTCATCCTTATTCACACCTGTGCGTACAGTAGTTAAAGAATAAATCGAATTAAAAAAAAACACGCGCACACTGTAACATTATCAACTATAGCCGCTAACTTTATTTCCCAGATTTCCAGAAGACTGCAAATCAATACGTATCTCGGAACGAGGGAAGAGAATAATATATTAATTCCGTTAAAAATGGAAGAGGCCACTATAATGTCACTCCTCGAAACGAACGAAGGAACGCAACCCAAGAACAAGAAAACCTGGGTGCGCTGCCGACGCGCATATTCAATTCGCACGGGCAGGAAACGTTTGAGAACCTCGCTCCTGTATCCTCAATCAATATTTAAGTGCTTCAAGGATGCTTCTCCTAGATGAAAGTAACCGTGATCTCTATCCTTGACACGTTTTTACGTTCGCGGGCGTAGTCGCGAATTTAAAAAGCATCGCGTGAAAAGGAGGAACCAGTTTCTTGATCACCCCCCTCCACGGTATATATACGCGATTATGTACGTAGGTAAGTACATATACATGCCACTCTAAAACACGCCAGAACGAAGGAAAGATTAGGCGCTGGGAGACGTGGAACGTCGGCGAAGGTTCATTTTCGAGCAAAATGGTGCATCGTACCCCGCCCGCGTTTCTGTTTTACACACCACCCACGTTTAAAACGTTCCTCGAGTATGTCGCTAACATCATCCACGGTTTAAGAATACCATGCGTCCCCTCGGTGCACGAAGAAACGTGAAAAACCGTACGACTAGAGGGGTTTTTTTGTCGCGGGACCACGATTAACGCCGCGGTTTTTGTCCCCTGTTCGGGCTTTCCGTTCGGCTTCGAAATATGAACTATCCCCGTGTGAATAACGCGAAGAAATTTGTGTTACTACGTAAGAATGGACTTGAGCTCGTGTTATGGCGAGTTGCGCTTCACGAAGCATTTCTTTAAATCGCCTTTAATGTGTTTGTCGTATCGAGTCTTTTCACTCTTTCTCACGGTAAACATTGTTTGGGTTCTGTGTTGTTCAGTTTTTAATATAACAGCGCGATATGATGTTAAGTTCGTATTTTGGTATAAAATTTTGCACCTTCGATTGGGTGTCCCCCGAGGTTTGAAAAATGTGGCCTCGTGCATTCCGGCTTCTGGGGGCGGAGATACGTATATGCCTAATTTATCGTCAGAAAATGTCCGAAGTTTCACGACACCTGAACTCTGATTCCTACTTTCGTGGCATTGAAAAGTAACGACTTCATCATTATCGAGATACAGGATATTAATCATCGATATGTGTAAACACAGCGGGCGGCATATTATCTTGTCGCCCACATTCTACGCTTTATCTTTAAAAAAAAAATCTATATTCGTAGGACGGAGGCAATATTATTTGGTCAATTAATACTTAACATATTTTCGTACAATCGCGTTGCACGTACGAGATATAACAACCACTGTTAGAGTACCCCGATACGGAGTAACTCATATACGTTTGAAACGCTCTGTATTTAAAAGAAGAAAAAATATTTAAAAAATGGCGTATGTATAATGCATATGCATATATGATTTCGATATATCATCCAGAATCCTTTCACACACGGAAACTGGTTTACACGATGCAACGATTACAAGCAAGACGCTAGGAATCCGAAACTCGCAGCTTCTTCGAGAGTCAACGTACCTCCCCTCTTTTTAAGCGAGGAACGTATGTACAGGTTCGCTCGTTCGCCACAGAGGCCACGCAATCAGACCGTTTTTTCGAGGTTCGCATGGAACAGGTATTCGGAACGGTTACTGTAGAGGTAGCGTGTATTCGCAAGACGCCAGACACAAATTGGAGCCACCGCGGGCATACCGTATACGAGAATAACTATCGGACACGAGAAAATTAACATCGAGAACGGGGATCGCCCGTCGTGTTTGCCGCCACGAACGTGTGACGTTTTACGCACGCCGTTAACGAAACGAATCTTTACGCGCCGCTTCTTACGCGGGAACGCTTTAACACGTTCCATGTATGGCGAAAGAAGAAAATTCTTGGAGAATTTGCCGCCGAACTATGACGGCATTTACGAATCGAGTCAATGGTTTTGCGAAAAATCGGAGCTCTCCTCGGCATATGTAGCGACCTTGCACGCGCCTGTCGTGAAGCATATATGTACATGCATACATCCATCGAGATACTCCGTATTGTTCGCGCGAGACAAAAACCGTTAAACGTCGACAAGCTTCCAGCGATGTTCGATAATACACGTACAGGCGCAACTTCAGGTCAGTATATTTCGTTTTTCCAAGGAAATTTGTAATTCGCGCGATTCGCAAACTACAAGGTCGCGCGAAGACGCTCGACAAATGTTTTCAAAGGAGACTAATAGGTCGGATGTATTAATGGATAAGTACTCACCGTACTAGCAGGCGTCGCTCCAACCGGCAATATAATCCACGTGCTGAGAACACACTGGACAACACAACGTACACACAGGCAAAAAAAGAAAAAAAACACTCGCGGCAATGAACTACAACGACGGAAAGTGAAACGTCAGTAGCACTGGCGTGTTAAAGAACGAGACACGAAACACGTTGTCGCGATACCACTCCGAAAAAACAAAAGGCACGACGGGGAAAAAAAAGAGATGGAAAATGCGCGAACCGTATTCGTAAACGTTCGCTTACGACCGTCTCGCGTGGCCGGCTGTGACTCTACTCCAGTTCGCTTCGGCTTCGGCGCGACACTCCGAACCCCACCACTCGCGCTTCACCCCCCACCATCGCGACTTCTACTTCCAGTTTGTACTTCCGATCTTCTCGGCAATGTTCGGTGACTTTCGACGCGATCGGCGAACTCCAGGGGCGTGTCCAACGTGGGGCATTGACGTTTACGATTTTCTTTTTGTTGTACATATGGAATTAGTAATGAATAAAGATACGTCAAAATATTATTTGTATTTGTACGGAAAGACTAATTGCAATCAATTCGTGGTTTACCGTGCATATTTTTTGAATGGAGCATGTTTCGAACTACGCTGGATCTGTTAGGAGATGAAACCAAAGATCGGGAGGGTTGAAAAAACCAAATATTTTATTTAAAGAATTACATTTATCATGTTGCCTTTTTATTTTTATCGCCATTTTCGGTGTGCACATCTTTCTTCAATTCGTAAATCTGAGGAAACAGAGAATTGTGTAAAGTTTGTAAATATTTCTACGAATTTATTATTCTTTTTATATTATTTCGAACACATACTTGTATATACGCTTCAGTTAATGTTATCATCTGAGGCAAAATTTGAGTTACATGTAGATCCTGTAACTCGTACCATTGACCAGTTGCTCTATGTAAAATGTGAACCCTATATGTTCCTTGACCTGGTTCTCCATCGTGGACTATGTTTGCAACTAGATCGTATGTTGTATACGGATGTCTTTGCTTCACTTCAGGTGTTAAAATATCCCCAAAATCTACATTTCTATAAATGATATACACATTTGATATGTAACGGAACAACCAATTTTGGAGTCCGGGTATTGAAAATAATTTTTATAAAATGTCACTTACTTAACCGGGAAATTAACTATAGTAGGATTTTTTTCTACAAAGAATGTATTCTTTGTAAACCTCTGCATAGAAAATAATTATAATCAATTAATATGATATTAATGTCTCTTTACAAATTTATAACGAAATTTTATATACTTACTTTTATATAAAGTATGAGATAAGGTGGTAGTTCTGTTATTTCGAATCTTTTCATAAAATTCTCCTTATAGGTCTTGTATTCTTTTTCAGTTACAGCATTAAATTTGTTTAATAATGTGTATAAATTTACCTATATGAAGGAACAAATATATATGTTGTATTATATTTACTACGATTAAAATTAATTTTCGAATGCTTACTTGTGGAATAATATTTTCTGTAAACTGGTCTTTAAATAAAGGTGGCGGAGGAAGATCGCATGTTAGATATAAAAATGGGCTTTCGGTTACAGTTTCACCATACTCTACGGTATGAAGTAATTCGCTTCTTTGACTTTCCTCCAATTCGAGTGGTGGTATCTTCCGTGTGTATATACGCATGTGCCCCAAAAATGTTTTATACACTATACTAGAATCTCGTTTCTTTGTACCATTTAATGCCAAATGCAGGGCATTCAAAAACCAGGAAAGAAAATCAATTGGATCACCTGAAAAATTTTAATTTCATATAATGCTGAACTCTTACTACAACATAAATAAAAATTTCTATAATGGTATAATGTACTTATATACCCTGTTCGGTAAACTGAAATCTTTTTTTGCTCCATAAAACAACAGCTTGCAGCATTTCATGCGGGCTAACATGAGCTTTGAAGTTTCGTGGGTTCCATAGTTTTCTCATTAACTCTCCAAACCTTTGTACTAAAAGATAAGAAGAATCTCCAGGTGGCCTTTTTACGTGAGAATAATTTGATTCTCTCAAAAAAAAGTCCCTCAAAGGTGTCACGTGAGAAAGTGCCTAAAATCCTTAATTGTTATTCTTCTATAATAATAAAGAACTAACGAAAAAAATATTTGAAATGAACTTACTTGTAAAATGACATTACAATAATCATTTGCTTTAATATTATTCATTCCCACAATACCCGGAGAATAGAATGAACCATCTATTGCCCTTGATAGCTTATCACTTTTGTCTAGATGGGAAATTTGTGCTTTGTCGAATGTTGGATTTAAAACATACTTTATGTCGTCCAAAGATGAATCTAATAAAAACAGCTTATTAAGAAACACCAATACTTTTTGACAAAGGCATAATATTATGAGAATACTTGCTTACCAATTATTTCGTAATTGTCAGGTAAACAATAAAATTTTAAGGTATGTAGATTGAGGAAAACATGATGACTTTCAGCTACGCTATGCGTGTATGCATGAGTGTTAGTACCTCTACCTTGGAAGTACTTTCCACATACGAGACAAGCATAGACATTAATTCTCGACAAAGACACTGAACATAATTTTTCAAAGTCGAAATCTAAGAACTGACGATTTATTGTATCTAAATAAGGACACAGTCGTGGGGCATCTGAATTTATTCTGGTAATTTTAGCATTCTCTGTAATAAAAAAAAAAATATCAAAGTACAATGTATCCTAACCTATTTTAAGGTTAAGAACTATGCTTCAAGATAACATGTACATTCTCGAGCTATAATATACGTTTGAATAATATTTAACTTCCCAAAAGCGAATATAATGCATACTGTTGTTAAAGATAATAATTCAATAATTTGAATTGCAGGGATTAAAATACAAATACATATACCTAACCTTAAAATGGAATCACGTAAACAAAGTATTTCTAACATTGTCCTACTTTAACAGTACATCTATTGAAAGAATAAATAATTAATTCGTGCAAAATGAAATTATATTTGCTCACTGTCAGTTTCTTCGTGCGATTCATTCGCTTCTCTTAATAATTTTCGTTTTAGTTGATTCTCCGGTTTATTCGACGCCATTTTTATTAGCAACTTGAGTATGTAAATCGGTTTAGTGAAGTATACCGGTATTTGTAATTACTTGTTTAAAGAATATTATCTTTACGCAGCATGACTTTTATTCGTTTGCCTCGTTTTATTGTTATATATAAATAAAATATTAACGAAGATGATGATTTAAATTCTTAGTTAGCTCTGTTAACATTATAGTTGTTAAAAATTATATTTCATGAGCATAATGTATTAATATTAGATATGAAAATAAAGAGAAGAAACTTATTGTTACATTGTAAATTACTTACGATAAAAGTAAATTTCAATGAAGACATATAGAAATACATGTTCTTGACAAAATTTGGTTCCGAAGTTGCATATACATATTAACAAATGAACAGTTAAAAAATATTTCGTTCTAATCACAAGTTACATATAAACATCATCGGTTGATTCTGCATTTCACCTGGTTATTACAGAATCTCACAAATCTAAACAAATTATTCGAAACAAGTACGTATTGTTTGAAAATAATACAATTGCAAATATTCTTCGATTTTCGATATCTCGTTAAGTCGATAGAAAGATTGTTTGCCGCGCCACCTACAAAACAGATTCTTTTCAGAAGAAAAGAGACCAGCGCAACCTATAATTCCCCCCCGTTACGTCTGCCACGACTGATTGTAAGGAGACTGCCCGATGGTGTTGAACGCAGGCTCACTTGACAAATATAACTGGATAATGCACATCTATAAAGCAGAGGACTTTTAAACTGAGGATCAACTGCAGGCGGCGAACTAAGAAATGTAGTAATAAGTGGCATTAAGTTCCTTAAATCACGTTAAAAATCATTTCCCGTTGGGTCGCTTAAAGTAAAATCGTTCTTGATCGGGCCCTACGGGTTGTTCGTTTAATCTGGCATCGAGACGATCATTTCTCCTCTGTTGATATGGCCGTCGTCGAGGAATTCGATTATTTATGTCGCCTTTGCGCGACCAAAACGGGTATATTAATGGGATTGCCGATCTTCGAAGCCGGCGATCAGATGCGCAATATTGATAAGAAAATAGCCTCGTGTTTGCCAGTGCAGGTAGTTAAAATCATGCACAAACGGTGTGGAGGTCCAGTTTCACTGCAATCTTCAGTGCTCCGTCTTCTTCGCCCCCTCTTTCTAATTTAACTATAAATAGTTGGAAGAAAATTGGTGCAAGGTTTCGTGATCCTCTTCTAACAAAGATCAGGCTGCATGTACAATTTTAAATCACGTACAATTTGTATAGAATAATTGAAGATTGTAGTGTCGGTTGATAATACATTGTTTGGAAAGGAGAAAAGAACGAAGAATGTTAGCATTGTCGATTGATCTCTGTATTTTAGGTATCTATGACGGATCAATTACCGAAAGTGGTTTGCGAAGAGTGCGCTTATAAATTGGACCAGCTGTTTGACTTTCGTGAAAAGTGTTTACATACAGAGAGGATGTTCATGGAAATGCTGAAAGAGATCGCTAAAGACGAAATTGTTCATATATCGAAGCGGGACTTGGAGGATGTAGAAGAAATGAATAGGATTCAGAGGAATATTAATAGAATACAAAGTGACATGGAAAATGTACAAAATCATGTAACTCCCCAAGAGGCGGAAGAAACAGCGATTCATACTATACAAGTTATGGACGACATGGATTTGTCTGGCGGCGAGCAAGTTGTTACACAAGAAGAGATGGGCCAACGGGATACAGATATAGAGGTTGCCGGTATTGATTGCTTAGACGGAGATACAGTCAGAATGGTGGACGAACATATACGAGAAGTAAATGAACATATAAATCTTCCCTTTGGCTCTAACATGTTTGTTGAAATGAATTGTACCTATTACGTTTATTATAATATTGTTTTGTGGGCCAACTTATATTCCAAGGCAAACATCACTTCGGCGATATTTTAAACCTATTTTGTTATTACAGGTGTCTGATCATCAAATAGCAATGCATCTGGAGGGTGATATGGCTGTAGTTGGAAATCTGACAGTGAGCAGTCATTTAAGTCAGTTAGGAATTAATTATGTAACTTCAATGAACACAGTTCCGGATGATCAAAATCGAGAACCACTAGCACATTATTGTGACAATGTAAAGTACGAGTCGGTACCGATAAAGCAAGAGTATCGCAGGTTACAGGAGAGATTAACTACGGAAGTCCCTGCGAATGTACTTGAAAATAATGTATGTTATTAAATTGGAACGGAATACTGGTAGTAATGTTAATGAAATCGAACGAGATCATTTATTTAAACCATGTATTTTCGATCTACAGGTACCACACGAGAGTTATCCCTCTACTCATCCAGAAATTGGAAGTGATGTAGAGGAATCAAGAGTAGTTGAAGACGATACCCCCAGGCATACAAATCCTGAAACGAACACAGTAGCATCTACGAGCCAAGTGGCGACGGGTAATTCGGACATTTTAGTCGAATATACGAAAAGAGCGAAGCACGCGTTATTGGAAACAGCACTAAACAATCCCACAATCGACGAAACAGGATCGCGTTGGTACGTGTGTCCATTTTGTAACGAGGCGACGTTGGGTTCGAGTAATATGATAGCACATTTCGAGCAATACTTTTGTTGCTGTCCCTGCGGTCTCTATTTTACAAATGTAGATGCACTAACTGTGCATAAGGAAAGCTGTGATGTACATAAAAGTAAAACGAACAGCAAAGAAGAAGAAGAAGAAGGCCTGGAGTCGGAATTAATTGGGTCTGAAAGCGAGGCAAATTTGGATGACAAAAAAGAAACATCAATGAAGCAAAAATGGATACCAAAAGTTTGTACTCATTGCGGAAAACAATACAGAACGAATTACAAGCTGCAAGAGCATATGCGGAAGCATACTGGCGAAAAGCCTTTTCAATGTGTGACTTGTGAGAAAACGTTTCGTAGCAAAATAGGACTGGCACAGCATACAGCCACACACACAGGGCAATTCGATTACAATTGCTCCACGTGCGGTAAAGGTTTTCAATCCAAAAGCTATCTTGTCCTACACCAAAGAGTGCATTCGGATATAAGGCCGTTCCCATGCAATACATGCGAGCAACACTTCAAAACGAAACAATCGTTGCTGGATCATCAAAACAGGCATCTGGGCGTTAAACCGTATGTCTGCGAAATATGCGGTAGAGGATTCATAACTAAAGGACTATGTAAAAGTCATCAGAAAATACATTCGGGCATGGATAATCGTCAATATCCATGCGTGGTATGCAACAAGTTGTTTGTTAGTAAAAGTTATCTGAACACACATTTGCGCATTCACACTGGTGAAAAGCCGTATCTGTGCGAAGTTTGTGGCAAGGGATTTTTAACGCGCGTCGATCTGAAAATTCATTCGACAATGCACACCGGCGAAAAAAGCTTTAAATGTGATATGTGCGGAAAAGTATTCGCCAGAAGGGCAGCTCTACGGTGTCACAGAAGGTTGCACACTGGGGAACGGCCTTATAGATGTGACGTATGCGGTAAGACATTTACACAGTTCACCCCTATGGCCATTCACAAAAGATTACATACTGGAGAACGACCGTACGAATGCGACGCTTGCGGCAAAACATTCGTGTCGAGATCGACGATGATGTGTCATAAGAAAAAGCATCATAGTACGCAACCTGTGCAAAAAGAAGAACCAGTTCCTCGTCAGAATGAGGTAAAAAATATTTTACCAGCGGAGATTGTGCTCCGCGATTCCCAAGAGGGAATACAAATCACAGCAGATTGAAGCGTACGATCAAAAGTAAAGAAATTTCCGAATAAATATAGACAGGGCACGTTTAGAAAATAAAGTATCGAACTCTGCATTTTCGAAGAAGCGGCATTAGTCACCACGATGTATTCCTTTACTTTAGCATATGTGTTAAAGTTGTACACAAAGAATATATTTTCGAGAATTCTTTACGAGGAGTAACGATGTTTTCTAAAGTCATGGATACGTGTAGAAAGTAAAGAAAGATGAAATAATCATTTCTCGTTATCGTTCTTTTTTTTTCATTTTTTTTTTTATCGGTATAGATACTTTACCGAGGCATGTTGCTATTTTTAAATTGTCTACTTTTTTATTTATAATCTGTAATGCTTTGAAATATTGCGAAGATCAACAGTTGCTGTCAACTGAGCCCCAAAAAGAGTCGACTTTAATATGAAAAGGATGAATACATTACTTGGAATGCTTTTTTAGAAACTGATTTCGAGATTGTAATAATACATTTTTCCATGATTATTATATATTGGGAACAGTTATTAATATTTGTATCATGTTTTAAACGAAAAGGACTATATATTTTATAGTTCTTCAGCCTTACGATCAAGAAATGTTTATGTCTATTTTTATGAACGCTTAAGTAATTGAACAGTGATACACGAATTTACGAACCGAATTTGAGATGAATCAATTTGAAACTTATTTTTTAATGTACATATACCTAAAAAATTCATCGTGCACTGTAGAGAGAAGAAAAAACAAACGTTCATTATTTAGAAATATGTTGAAAAAGTGATGTATTCTCTTTCTTAACGACATGAAAAATTTACTCTTCGTCTACTATAAGGATACAAAAATTGTTACAAACGCAATAATAAAACGAGAAGCCGGAACATGTACTACTTATATATTACAAAACACGGTTATCATGAGAAAAATGAAATATTTTCTTATTAATACTAGCAAAACATTAAAATATAATTTATCGAATAAAAGGCTGATAGCTACTTTCCCTAAATGGAAATACTATAGAACGGTGGATATATCTCGTTAATAATATAATTTTTAAAACATAATAGAAAGCATAAGAGTATGTAAATCTGTGCAAATAGAGAAAGCTACATATTTATAATCACCTGTAACAGTGTGGCATTTCAGCGATTTTCTTTTAAATAAAAAGCTTGCAACACTACACACAGTAGACATTGTGATATATGAATAATAAAATGATTACATTATTTGTAACATTGTGATGATTGTAATATTATGATTGAGAGCCCTCTTGGTAAAAAATATAAAACGTTTTACAATGATTTTTTTCATTTATTTAAAAATTTTCATATACCTATGAGGAGCGTTCTTCATGGAACTGCCTCAATTACGGAATTTTTTTAGTAAGAATTAAGTTTTCTCGTATAAAAGGTCTGAATAATTTAGTTAATAGTAAGGTGAGACCGAATTAATTGAAAGGTGACCGATTTTTATTAAAAATCCTTTTTATTTCGAAACGGTATTAAATAATAATGTTAATGACAAGAGCTGCTAAATTGATATTTGGCTTAAAACTGTCGTTTAGCAGCAATAACATAATACGAGCATTTCGCGCGTATGTTGATTTTGTCTTCTTTAAATGGACATAAAATTGTCTCTGTCTTTAACTACATTATTACACTGACCTGTTATGCAGCTATTACATACGTACACACGTGTGTATGCATACTATTTTTGTATGCACGTGTGCGTCTAGCGTGCTAACAATTTCCATTACAATCGCTGTTCAATATTGCCTAACATCATCCTACAAATTGACAACAAATATTTAATCTATAATTTGACATTAACTACCTATGCAAGGCATCGATGACAATATATTTATTTCGTTATTTTTTTGTCCGTCTACGCTATAACTATATGTCAGGGGGGGGCCCCTAAAATTACAGACAATGGTGAGTAACGATTATTTATATTCCAGAATTACAATAGCTTTTGTCGCAACTTATTTAAGCAATACGCTGTACGTTTCTCAGCGAATCTTTGTTAATACAAAATACATATAAAATTGTAAATAGCCGCGATGAAAAGGAAAAAAATCATAGAAAAATGTAACACTGTGAGATACAAAATACGTCCATCGTTGTTCGACATATGTGTAATTTCAATGACCGTATAAATATTTGTGATTATTATTCATCCCCGTGTCCTGTCTTTTTTAGTTCTGTTACTCTAATCGCTATTCTTTCGTGCTACGCCCAAACTTTACTATGTAAACGTTCTTGTAAGCGTGCAAGATAGGGGCCCTCGCTAGATCAGTGGTCGATGGTGTTAACAAATTTGTCTAATATTCGATTACATGTGTATCTTACAAAGCACCACGATCTACATCTATACAATACATATAGGGTGTTTACTTTACTTAATAAGAAACTACAAACTGGAAATCGGACGTACAACTCTTGCACTTTACGTTTCTCGATCATTCGCTTATGTATGTATATATTCTATATATTATAAGTAGAACTTTTTATTGTAGAGATAAATACTGATAATTAGCGGTGTATAACGATCGCCGCGGAAAAAGTTTATGCGACTTTGTTGTAATAATTATAATAATATGTAAGCGCATTATTGAACACCCTATATATTTTGTCTAGTAGTCGCTTTATACAATAATTAAGCATACAATTTTTTCGTCAAAATTTTATTTGAACAACGCAAAATTAGAAATCCTTTGCAGAATCAATATACAACATCGAATTCGATATAATTAACGCATCAAAGTATGTTGTATTTCTTTTCGGGCGTTCGCCGATTATTGTTGCAGTTGTTCTTCCTTACCGTTTCTTTAGCAAAGGGGTTGCATTTCACGCGAGAATACAGACGCTAGGGTGGTTTGATATTTTTACATATGATTATATTGATCCCAAAAACTGATTTTTAATTTGTACGCTTATGTTATAAACTTAGCATAGTCACAGCGATATTGTTTTCCTTTTGTTAATTTATAGACATAAAAAACAACTATTTTTAGGAACGCAAGAGGACCATTCGAACGGGCACATTGTTATAATTGTAAATAAATTTAGTTAAACAATTTTTCTTATAGAATTTTAAAAAATAACGATTTGAGAAAATAAAAAACTACCCGCGAATCATGGAATACAAAGTTCTGCCTGATGAAGATATAAATACACGATCAAACTTCCTGTTTCTCGTTGATCCTCAATATGGATATAAATTTTTAAATCAAGAAAAAAGTGTTTACCTTCTTTGAAGAACTTAGGCTAGCAGTTTTGTTCAATGCCTTTCGTGGAATTATTTTTTGGCAGCATTTGCAGTTGAACATGCACAAAATTTACGGACATTATATTTATTAAGTTTCATACATGCGAGACGAAATTAAAGTAAAGACGAACAACGCGAATGTTTAAAGCAGTCTAAAAGTTATAGTTAAACAAGAACCATAACATTAAAATAAAAAGAGTAGGAAATTTGATGTTGTATTAACGAATAACAGGCATAAGTAAATGAAATACATTACCACAAAACTTTTATTTTATTTACAAATTTTGTATATTAATTGAATAGGATTTTCCTTATTTCTTACCAACAAAACAATAATATTACATAACCCAATATATACAAATAACAAAAATACTAGTGGAACTGGTAGAACTTAATATAAATTAGAAATTATATATTTTTATCAAATACAAAGGGGGCCTTCGTTTATCAAGCGAACGAGAACGATTCCAAATATTGCCGCAAAATTAATTTTCTCTTTGCTTGTCATGTATACATTCATGAAAGAGTATTGGATTGTAAATCTTTATGATATTTCGTGATATTGTGATACTTGGAATAACACTATGACGATCTGACTATCATGATGGAAACTAGGAGACTAGTAAATCATAGTCCGCCATAACGTAGCTACGATACAATCAAAAAAGTATATATAGACGATAATATTTTACACACTTACAGATTTGAGCACCTATATTAATTTAATTTCTGAACCATTTTTTTTTTCTCGACATATAATTGTATCATTTTATTTCGCAATTACCCTTGCATCATTTTCTGTGTTTCTCTTACATCGTTTTACCTTTCCAACGTTACCAATGATTAACAACACAAAATTTCCAGAGATATTAAATTACACACAATTGTAACAGCGATGTAGTCCATCAGTCTTTCTCTCATTTCAATATCTGTCATGGTTCATTTCATTATGTTCAATGTAATATGTGCACACTCTTGTGTCTGTGGTGGTTTAAAACACTCGCGAGGCTAAAGAACATGTTAACCGATATAATTATATATTCCCAAAGTACTCTCTTTGCACTACATGTACTACATAGAGTAAGAGGAAAATAGCATGTTGGTCCTCTTTTGATATTGGATGTTATATACACACCTATTCGTATAACAACTTTAGCTTTTTAAGTTCTCAAGGGTGTAAAGATAATTCGTGAATTATATATAGAGATTATGAGGAATATTGCGAATTCTACTTCGGTCAAGTTGCCCCAGCTCATTGTTAACACTAAGGAATATATCATGCTATTTTATACATTTTTTTTGTTTGTTTTTGAGTAAAAGCATATCTATAGTTAATTATGTGTTCTGTTGCTTCCTTAATTCGTACTTTATTGTTTAGTAACTGGACGATTGTGAATTACAAGTATTTTATTCTGTAGCGTGTATTCAGAAAATTCGAGATATCAAATATACCAACTAGAATTCCAAAATTGTCGGCATCACCTACCACAGACACTGTTGATAAAGCAAGTTTTCTTTTATACATTTTTTTTTCTTGTTTTTTAAATCATTACTTTCGCATTTTCAAAAATTGTATTCTAGTTTTATATTGATCAATGATTCATGTAAAAGTGAACGTAATCATACGACATCAGAGTAAATCCTTCTAACAACGTGCTGTACGTAATCAAGCAATATCAGTGTACAGCGTTATATGGTACCGCCTCTTTTATGTTTCATAGAAGTCGATTTTATTTTATTAGAAATTTCAATGAAGTTAATTTTATTACCGCGCAATTAATACGTGTTTCTTCCTTTTTTTCAAACAATGTTCTTTGGATAATAAAATACAAATATTTGTAAATAAATTTATCACAAGTACGCAATGAACAGAAAGGATTACTTTTACATTTATCGTTCCTATATGTATTTTGCAACAGCAAAATATACTTTATGTATTTGGATTTCTCGTAACAGTATTGGAAACAGACTTCATCACTCATCAGCTTTAATACAGTATTGGATATGATCAAAGTTAAAATATAAATAATGCCGTTTTGCGCATATACCTACTATTATTGCTCCAAAACTACAGCACTGATAAATGGGTCCAAAATGTAGATCATTGTGTACAACTTTTCTTCATCACAGGGTATGGTAAATTTAAGTATACCACCCTAAAATATGTTGTTTTTTTACATGCTATGCCCCATATTATTAATAGAATACTATCACTAAAGCACGGATATTTATGCAGGTATAATATATTGAAAGGACGCTAAATATATCCAGCATATCGTAATAATTCTTTTTTTATGTTACCGGCCATAAATTCCAATAATTTATTCATTAAACGTTATGTATGTATAAAATATGCAAATCGTATGTGGGATGCAAAATTATAGACGTCTCATATGAAATCAAATTATTTCACAACCATCTGATCCCCTTCTGCTTGTCGTAAGGATAGTCTACAATAATATTTGCATAAATATTCGCTGTCTAATTCTAACATCAGAAAACTGTAATGAACCACGTATTTGCATTCCATAAAAGTTAATTAAAAATTCTTTTTTTTCACGATCATACTACTGTGGTATTCGTAATAGCAATACTAATAATAGCAATAAGAGTAATACTAATAATATAAATTTACTTACGATGCTACTTAACGGCGAGCGTCTGCTTAAGGTGACGCATGAGGTGACTGCCGACATCGTGAACCTCAGGCCATTGTTTGAGCACAAATGCTATGCCCAGTACAACTAACGTAGTAGTTAATATGCGCACCCTGCACATGAAACAATGAGGCTTAGTACAGCTGCAACAGAGACGTGAGAACAAAATAAAACAATGAGTGTGCGAAATTAAAATCGGATGGCGGTGTACGTGATGAAGTATGAGATGAGGTGCAATGTGAATGACCAGGAGAAAAAAGCAGAAAGCAATAGTGTAGCTCAAACAAAAGTGTAGAGAAAGAGTACGATCAAAATTTTGTTGTAGCACGATAACGAACGAAAAATAAAATGACTTTAGATGATTAAATTGGAGTGTAAGGCAGCAGCAGCATTTTATATTACAACAGATTACACTTAATCAAATTAATTAAATGTAAATATTCCCTGTAAAAAACAATCATCAATTAATAATTTAAAGTACGAAATAACTGTACCTGGTCCTAAGAAAAGGCATCATAATACCAGCACCTGTCGCAACAAGAAGTAGAATAACTTGTAACACCGTTAACAATACATTTATGAGCTTCACAACCAATGCTCTGGCATTGCTGTTATCCAGTCCCTCGAGGGTGACATACTGTTGATGCTGTTGCTGTTGGTGTTCCATTTTACAAATTTTAGTCTGACAACTTTCCAACATTTCGTGTATGTCCCTTAAACGATCTTCACTCTGATATTGCACTTTCTCTTCCATATCGGTTATAGTCTGTTTCAGATTTTCCACTTCGTTTTGATGCAGTTCCGTCAGGTCGTTAATCTGCTCTTCCAGACGTTCGCTTCTGAAACGTTCCTCTTGCAAAGCTTGAGAAAGATATGTCACTTCTTGTTGCAAACTCTACAAGTACGATATTAAACGGAAAATAAATAGTTGTTTCCATCCCAACTTAACATAAGTAATACAACAGGAGCATCGAAGACAAACCTTCACGCCTTCTAATTTGTCCTTCATCCTCTCCAAATTTTCTCGATGCTCTTGCAGCTCCGAGAAAATAGATTTTAGACTAAGAGCGGCATTATTACTACTATGGCATGTGTGTGCTTGCCCCCTACTACCAGGTCCACTTTCACTTGTAACACTAGAGCACTCCGATCCTTCTTCAGATGGAAATTTCATTGCCGTAGCACTGTGAGTTGATCCTAAACTACATCCACCGGGAAGCGTCGCTGATCCATGATGCGCCTTCTCATCTTCAACACTAGCGTTATCTCCATTACCTGCACGTGGTGTATCGTTTACATAAAAAGTCGAGCCATCTGCAGAGACATAGACGTCGCAAGTTAGAATGTTATCCAATACCAAATGATATTCTGCCTTTTGTTAACAACTAATCTGTTTATTAGATATTTTCCTGATGAAAATTTCCTGCCAAAATTCGTTCCGATGTATCTTATTGACTTTATAGAATGTTCTGTAGAAATAATATACATAGGAATTGCTTTTTCATTTCAACACGTGGTTCCTCGAAAGTTCGTGTATCCTCATGTAAGTTTCATAAATATTTGTTGGTGTATTGGATAACTAATGTTAAAGAAAGCAAACATCCGTTTTGTGTGAAGCTACTAAAGGTATACGAGGCAAAGGTGTTAGACAACACAAAACGGTAATAAAAATGTAAAGCTTACACAATATGTAAACACAACATTCTTGTATAGAAATTGATAAATAAGAAAAATGTATTTGAAATACGTTTAGAATTTCTACTCCTTATTCCACGCAATAACGAAATAATAGTTGTTAACAACTCTTATGGTTATCTTGATAAAGAATTAGAAGATATAGTACACGTATACTAAAAACTAAGTTATTCTGTACAGTAGGAGAAGGTGGGCACAAAAGGGAAAAATTATGAGAAATTCAGCCAAAATGTTACTTACTACTTTCAACTGTCGTGATAGCGCAAAATATAAAAAAAACTTTTATTCGTCAGTGTTTATATAAGTGGAAATAGACTGTACTATAGTACTTTTTTCTTAATGTCAATTATATTTGTTTCAAACATATTAGTAAATATTTTCGAAAAGTATATTACGACATTACGGTTCTGATTGTGTATTTACATACATATATATTGTAAATAAAAAGAAATGTGCATACTATTGCTTGTAATACCGCAGTTCAGTAGCAAAAAGCAGAGTGTGCTTAGTACCAGTGCCCATTAAATACATGTTAATCATCTTTTATAATAAATATTATTCGTAAACTAGTAAATAGATAAGATTTGAGGAATATAATATTGGTTAATAAAACAAAAACCCACTTGGCGAAGTAAAATACTCACGAGATAAAGTGTTTATGTTATCAGCACTGCCAAACTTGTTTTTTATCAAATGTGCAAATTCTCTTGGTTTGGACATTACAGTTCTGAAAGATGTAGAAAATAGAAACAATTAAACAATAGCATTATCTAGATATAGCACATTTAGTAAAATGTGGTCTTCAAGAATGAAACAGAATTATGTAAAAATAATGAAGTAAAAGTCGCATAATCTTGGCAACACAAGTATGCACGAATATGCTTAAAAATGTCGCAACTGATTTGCTTAATACTTGCTCTATGAAGGAGTAATTTACAAAGTTTAAATCACAGTAATAGATATAGTGCGAAACGGTATGGAGATCTATTTTAATATTGACACTCACCCTGAAAAACCAGTGATTCCAACCTTAATATTGCCACCCACGTTTCTGGAAATAAGTCTTAAATTAGAAGAAAGTTTCATACTCTATATTTAGCACAACAGAAGACAAATTGGAGAAGATGGCGAAAGAAAAAATTGTTGTAATACGCTAATAGTTTCCCCAATTTTGTAGTAATCTCAGAGTAATGCTGAAAATTACTTTGTAATGTTAAGACTAGCATTCTAAATTTGTACATTACTCCTATAAATACAATTAGCCTTGCAAGGTAAAAATATATTTTTACGCAAAATAATTATATACCAAATAAATCCAGATGATGTAAGAAGCTGAAATATGTGAAAATATATAATATACATTTCAATTTACCAATCTAAATATAAACGCTAAGTACTCTATAAATATTAATAATTATATAAGCACGTGTTATTATACAAAATACGGTTCGTGACTATTTTCATAGGAATAAAATACTGTAGAAATAATTAAAGAATGACACTAATATACTTACTTAAGTCCCTGTCCCATATCGCGAAGAACTTCCCTCGGTTGTCTGTGACTCGTAGGTGCCCCATTTAGCTCGTAATTTTTTAATTTTTTCGTGTAACCATCCAATTTTTTCTGTAGTTGAGAAATGATGTGTGCTGACTTTTGATTTTTCTTTTCAAATACTGCTTTGATTCGATTGAGCTGCTGCTTGTCTGCATGAGCAGCTAACTTTAAATATTCGTTAACATTTTCTGCAAGGAGAAACCAACAAAATTTAGATTCATAATATACATATATTACAATACCGAAGATCATTCTGCATTGCATTTTACTACATTTCAGATAATTTTTCGAAAAGTACTAGTACGCCGTAAATATCTGCGCTACGCTAATTAACTATTAATTGCAGACAATTACCATCACGTGTGGTTTGTTCTATTCTTATAAGCTCTCGCGTGTTATTAATTTTACTTTGGATGTGTTCAATAGCTTGACAAACACGAGCGGAACTGGAGTCAGCGTCGTCAGTTATTAATTCAGAGGAGCCGTTCGATAGGAACGATTGTGTTGCATGATATTGTTCCTGTGAATAAATTTACATATTATATTATAATATTCGAATCCAGTTAACAGATAATGTATATAATTTCAGATTGCCGAAGGTCAAGCTCAACTAACAAAGCACATTTTCATTCTATGCACAATGATCAGTTGCTTGTACTATGATTGCACTCCGGATTATGAAGATCGAGAAATCCAGCTTCAAAGCCACTCATAACATTATGGAAATAGCTACTTAATTTCTTAACCCATGACCCTGATTACATAGCTGTCGTTGATGACCTTGCAGTACAGTATAATTACCACTGCACACACACAACAGCATTAAATTATATAAGTAACTCGATCCAAGAATATACGGAATATTTACTATTGCAATAGATATTTGTAATGCAGTTTCATTGATCTCAATAAATGAAGAGGAATTCGAAATAGCAGGCATTTCTTTTAATGACTCGAATTAGAAATCAAGGTGAGATCGATGCGAATGATGATAAAACGTATGAACATTATGAATGAAGGGAGGCTTTGCATAGACTGAAGTTGCTCTGTAGCAAAGTAATGACATACCGTATCATCATCAGCTGACAGATGAATATTTGGCACAAACTCATCTTGTTCGGCAGTGATTAGATTGGTATTTGATTCATCCATAGCATCCACACGAATAACAGTTCCTGGTGATTTTTGCCTACTACCTTTCATGCTGAGGCTGCCTCCGCCACCGCTACTTCCACTGCCTGTACTACCCTCCCCTGTTTGGGAACTGTGAAGTTAATTATATCATACTGACATTAAGCTCAATGTTTTAATTTCATGTAAAACACTACAGAGAGAGGATAACGGAAAAGAAAATATAAAAATTCTTAATCTTAATCTACGCGGGCATACTCCAACATGTATTTAATTCATATAAAATTGTTTCTTACAGTGGAGCATTACGTGCTTTTGGAGTGTGATCCGAAGCAGTTGTTAATTGTTGTTGCGTCGAGGTCAATGTATTTTCTCTGTTAGGCGATGCGCTCCGTGAACTATTTTTACTCGATGCATTTATCACCAAACCAGCCATTCCTCTTTTCTGAAAAAAATACCACTTCGTTATTTTCATGTTACAGCAAGTGTCCTAGATATATGAACAATTCAATGTACACAATATAAACAACAATGCATACTTATGTATGTATTCTTTCCTTCTTGATAAATATTATTCTATTTAGATATCGATAAACTTTGAATTATGAAGTATTCGACGCATGACTGAAACTATATTGTTCCTTTAAATATTTTTGAACACTCACTGTATTGTGCCACACTATAAAGCCACTTTTTTAATCAAATATTATAAACTTTACTGGTAAGATTTTCTTTGTAATATAATTTAGTTAGAATACATTCTGTACAAAACGTACGATACATTTATCAGCTACATCTATCAAAATAGAAAAAAAAGACTAACAAATCGATGTCACAAATAAACCAAGGTATGAATTACAATAGAGTCCCACTTTACTTGACGCCTATACATCTATTTTGAGCTACAATTTTCTCTAAGGGTGATATTATCTAATCTAAATCCAGTACGTATAGTAGATTGTACATGTTGTCCAAAAATAGCACATAGGAGGTTAAATTCAAATATTCCAGCGTTCTATCTCTTTTAATGAAATATACCTAATATTTATTGATACCAGTGAAAAGGTCAATCATATCGTACCAGTAATTAGTACATGTAACGAAAATATGATGGCCTACTTTCGTTACAGTGAACTGGTAACTGATGTAATTGTTATTCAAAGTTATGTTGCATATTTATTAGGAATTGCAATAATATACGTGAATGATATTATTAATAAATTATGCAATACAATACGTATTGAATGGACTATCAAAATGTGTAATAATGAAATTCATTGTGCCATTGAGAGTGTATCTGAGAAAGAACAACTTTTTTCACATTCCGTTGCCTTTAACCCGATCCTTTAACTGGTGAATCATTCTGATTATCATAATTGGACCATCGGCATTGCTTTCGAAGTGTGACGAATATATTACGCGGAAAAAAAAGAGCATGTGTCGCATAATGTACGTAGCGAAAGGGCGAGATCTGTTCTTTTAAATTATTACTTAAAATTATCATTTAAAAAAAATATGTATCGCGATACGTATTCATAATTAAAACGTAAGTTAGATACAGAAACTTGCATCTGAAAACTTAACAATTTTATATTAAATTGCTCGTGTTTCTAATACAAGCAAACCGTATTAACAAACGGAAAAATCTTGCACAAATTTAGGCGTAAAAAATATATTATATTAATATATACTTATCGTAATTAATGTTATTAGTCAAATAGGATAGAATACGCGTACTTTATTGCGTACAACAAAACTGCAGGAAGGAAGACGGGATACAAACAATTGCCGAGCTTTAAAGCTTTTTCAAATAAATGACACAAATTCTGCTACACTACAGTTCTTATGTAAACTACGAATTTCTAATGGAAATATAACGATGTCATATCGTGTAGTTATGAAATGTACATAAAAAGCAAACGGCCTTTGCGAAATATATTCCATTTCGAGTCTATCGGTATCATTGAAAAGCGGTGGTTCTTTAAAAAGAGGTGGAACAGAAATATCGGAAACCGTGGAAGGAGATCTGGAAACGCATGAATGCGCATCGGCAGTGGATTGATGATATTTAGCAACCTGTGATATGTTACGTTACTATCGCGACTCGTTTCCACACACGTACACGCGAATAATATTGCTACAGACTCGAATGGGACATAGGAAGTGATTGTGTCCCACCCCTTCCAATGCTGATATTACGAAATGGTCTACGGCTACAGAATAAAAACAAACGATCTGTCAATCCTTCCGCGGTTCCTTGACACCTGACTTACCAAAATATTTATTACTTACCTTCTTTACCGTCCGATACGCATAGCTCTTGGCTGAAGCATGTTTTGCACAATGCAATGCCGAAACGAATGCACAAACTGGGTTTCCTTGGTGTACTGCGTTTTCTCTATCGCGTGCTGGTCAATCAAAGGATACAGCCGTTGTTATCGTTTTTTTTCACGGGCGTGTCATCGTTCACCGTTCGACATCTTCATCACTAGCCACTGTAATGTTAACAAAACCAAACGCACTATGTCCGCCTTAGGCACTTAAATAATAAACTCATTCAGAAACACAACGAAATGCACACACGATACGACACATTACGCCGAAACGACTCCGTTGCTTCGCGATTCAACAGTGGAATACGCCAAACGGAACACAGAGCAACGAACGTAGTGGTGGGGGTAAACACAACCGATATTACCACTTGCTCCCACTGATCTTACGATTCCTAGGGATATTTCCTAGGGACGCGCAGTGCGTTGATATTGCACTACCGTACGTATGAATCAGCTGTCACAATATTTATAAAAAAGCGTTGTACTGCTTTTAAATGCAAGAAATAAATATCACGAAAAGAGCATGACACTGAATATTACATTCATGACAATTTTATCAATCGTGTTTGCGAAATATTCTGTTTGATCCCTTCTGTTTTCCGGTTGTTTTATTAAAAGAACTCGGTTTCTCTCACTCGCATTTGTCGCAAAATAAATGAAAATAATTAGCGCGATGTTATAATACAATTACATACTGGCGTTTGATAATGAAAATAATTCGCGTTGCATATCCATGTTAAGAATTTTACTTATTGTTGGTTGACAATGTTGCGCGTAACAGTATGAAGAAGTTACGTGTCGTTAAGTTTTCATGCGAGGAAAACTTTTTGACAGCTTAGACTCGCCGCGTGTCAAGACACGTCAAAACTTTGAAACACTTGTTACTATGTATCGAGTACGATACTGTTCTTTCTAGTCAATTACCGTGCACTCGGAAATCTTCGGTCAGGTTCGGATTGAACGAGTGCTGCGCAAAGGGAAAACGCACTTAACGAGAAACGTGATTTATTTTCGATTTCGTACGATCAATTCTGAATGATATATATTCAAACAATTAAGTTCAATGAGACTATCCTAACAAGGTCGTAAATTATAGTTGTTAGAGATGAAAGGAAAAGATTCGAATGAAATTGGCTCACTGATTATCGCTCAATTGTTGAAGCTTATTAACGAGCGACTTTCCAAAGGAATCTCTATACTGTGGGCTAACGAAATCTAACAAGCTGTACGGCGTTTCAAAATATTGGCTTTCCCTGTTTGATGTACTGTCGTGCTCGTTGCCAACGATAGAAAAACCTGCGCTTGACAATTCTATGCAGAAGTTCGATCCTTCTAACGTGGTTAAATTTAAATGGACGAACTGATTGCTGTTCTGCAATTTCTCCGATACTTTTATGTCCGTAACATGATGTTTCACATCATCGATAATGACTTGAGCCTCGAGCTTCCACTGTTCCGGGTTCGTCACATCATGATTCGCTTCTTCCTTCATTCTAGCTTTGCTTGACTATACGAGCACGCGTCTTTATTTATCGACGCGTGCAATGTATTATTATATTACTCAATTTGGCGGCGTTACAACTTTGACGTTTCGTCAATGTTTCACGGTAAAATAATGCTCGTGTTTTTTTACGCGCGGAAATGGCACGTGGACAGGTTAGAACGAGGGTCGAGTACCAAGATCAAATGATTATGCAATTATTCGGCAAACTTAATGGTTCTTAAATAGTATATTGTATTGTTATTTAACGACGGCAGTCGAATATGATTCCTGGGTCAGTTTAGTCCTTGACACTGGTACGATTATAAATTATTATGTACATTCAATCCCACGTACTCACCGGTACATGTGCACCGAATGTACTGATTCCACTGACTTAGAAATCTCGCCTGTGTATTTTCTCGTCTCCCGTCGCGCCATCTGCACGCAGTCTACGCATCTAAGTTTGCCGCAACATTGAACCGATAAGCGGGAAAACTTACTATGTTGCAAATAGATACTGTAGTAATGCAATAACGACTTAGATTATTCTTAAATCTGCGGTTACGTAAAGTTATTATCGTATTGTTTACTTTCACTCGGAGCCATAGTAAATCTGGCTTTACTAATTAATCGTAAATTTATGGACGAGACAACAACGTGCAAGCTACTATGACAATATCTATAATTACATAGTTTGTAAAGCACAGAAATAATTAAACAGAAGAGAATCTATTCTCGTCCCGTGTCCTCGTTTCGCAATGACTCAATGGTTATCGAAGAAACGTGACTACATCGTAATGAGACTCACGTACGTCTATTAATTTCATCCATAGAATGCGACGTTGCAATTGGAACTGGTCGTGCCTCTTATTGTACGAAGAAAGATCGTTTTAATGAAATAATCATATATCATTATCTAATTCCGTCCTCTCATAATTCCGCTTTATTGAAAATAAAAGGAGCAATTTGGACGCGTTTCCAACATGTGTACACGGACATCAGCCACATCGTATCAGTATCGAAGGCAGGCTGATCGAACTCGATTTGAATATCAATTCGTGGCATTAATGCCCCGTGAACTCGCGCAATTGATCGTGCGATTATCAATGACGATCGAATCGATATCGCGGGGCATGACAAGAGAACCTGACGTGGTTACGACAGCTGCGTCGACCACGTAGAGATGAAGACGGGCCAAGCTGAATTTGGGAGATGTGGGATCAGCTACCGGAGCTGATACTGACGCAGATATTCAGTCACCTGAGTCGCGGGGACCGTGCCAATGTTGCACATGTTTGTCAATCATGGAATCGTGCACTATCCTCGCCAATTCTTTGGCGTTCCGTCACAGTCCTCATCGATCGTGATCTGCGTGGTGACTTCCCGCTGGCGGGAGAATTAGCCGTACGCATACAATGATAAAATATGAAATATCAAACACTCTTATTTAACGATCCCAACGATCCCTTGGCGAACGAATCCAAATATTGAAGGAAAAGGGGAATACTCGGGGCTTTGAAGGCCAGTAGTCACTGCTTCTGTCTGAAACGTACAGAGGATTCATTGTTGTCGAGTTAAATATGAATAGAGCCCGATTTTGATAAGATAACAAGAATTTCGACGTACACGTAGAGTCAGAGATCATGATTTTGTCAATATTGTTAATCCTTTCAAAATCGATTCGTCATAATTCATTTTCCTTCGATGTCGATTGGGATGTATTTTTAAATAAACGATTGCACGAGGTATGTCGCTTGAGAGGATTGCATTATTGTACTTACCTATACATTTACGCGTCTATCGGACATTTTAAGGCAAAATATGGACAGCATATGCGAAGCTTGGAACTCGCCTGGTCACGACCGTACATATTGCCAAGAGAAGCGCGTGTTACTCGCAACATACAAGCCGAAGCTGGTGCTGATTTCCTTACGGTTATACGAGTCAAGAATGTTCAGCTGAAGAAATTGATACTCACCGATTGGATCTTCAGCTGCAAATGGGGAAACAGGGGCAAACTGTTGTACGCTCTCGCGAACTTTTTAGGGTAATTGATTGGTATCACACCTGAACGCATTCGAGAACTTTCATCTATGCATCAAAAGCATCTATGCATTCTACTAAATTTAATCTACCGGGCAATCCTATAAATAGCGCCGTACATTTTCCCAATATTTCCCAATTGAATTCACCGAAAAATTTTCAATACGATCTAATTCCGCGATTCTTAATAAGACGAATGAAAATAAAACCGGGTCAGGTCAGACAACATAATTGAACGAATTGGAAATTAAGTAACTATCAAGACTTTTTAAGAAAAAAAGAATCTCATCGCGTGCATGCTGTTTCAGTTCCCCAGTTAATTCTCAATTGCATAATCGAGCCCGATTTTCCCAGCTGTCAGCACAACCTGGAAACCCTTGGCCTGTTGAACGCGAATCTTGGCGTGAGCGACGTGTTGCGGCTTCTCGCCAGCGCATCGAGAGGGTCCAGCGAGCACCTGGCTTACCTAGATCTTCGCGGCGCGTTTCGCGAATGGCAGGCGCCCCACAGCAATACCAGGCACGTGAACGAACTGGCCGATCGATCGATCACGCCGAGTTTCACGGATCATTCATTCTATGTAAAAGGAATTTTCAGATATCTACGCCTTCTCGGTCGATTTCGCGCGTTAACCCTTCTCAGGCTCGATTATCCGGCCTTGTCCGATCAGACGTTAAACGCGTTGACGAATGCGGCACCGAAGGTGCTGAAAACGTTGCACATATCGGTGAGAGACTCGGATTCCAGGCATCACACGATAGCCGACACAGCCTGGCACAATTTGGTACTCGTCTGTCCGGAGCTCACGGTGTCTTACACTATAGGTACAATATAATGCAGGGTGACGTGAAAGTAATCATTGATTTCCCTCCGCCCGCTCGCTTTCCTCGCGGTAATATCGAACTACACGCGTTACCGTTTTTCTTATGCACCGTGCGTCACAGTTTCCGCGCGTTTCCGTCGCGAACGGAGCGATTCGCTGGAAAATGTGTCGGGGGAAACTCTATGCCCCGGTGTGTACGATTACTTTTGCGTCACGCTTTGTCGATTGTCGAATCGCACGGACGATTCTGATTGCGCATCGTTCATTGAATCGTGCCGTACGATCCCGATAACACTCCCGATAAGAATGTTTTACGGCAGCAACGACATTCGCGGGAAAGATACCCGCAATCGATTCCGTTGCACGTGTCGTTAGGCTGAGAATTTGTTGCTCGTTTACCGAACACCGGGACAAAAATGAAAATGTATTGACGATTTGGAATGGCGCATCAATTGCGAAAACAGATGAGAGCTTCGATTTTGGCCGCGATCGGACAGATCGTACGCATATGAATCAATCCTGTGGAACGAAAACGGGCGGCTCTATGCGCCATTTAGCTCGTTAAGTTTGATTTTCAGTTAACATCTCCCATTACGAAGATATGTGCTACTTGCTGTTACCCAGTGTGCCATTGGCCAGGTTTCAAATGTTCAGCGGCCACGTGTGGGACCAGAGCAGATCGCGCAATTTCAGAAGCACCGTCGGACTGCTTATTACCCATTACACCAACACGCTCGGTATGACAAATTCTTGCAAATCTCCCACGCAATCTTGCCCACGAGCAGCGAAATATTTCCTCGCGCAGAAATTTTGTTCGCTCTATTTAACGACACGTTGACTGCCGCGACAGGATCTCGTTGTATCATTCGATTATGCTGTGCTTTATGTCTGTTGCTCGTCGCATCGTGTAATTGTGAATTATTGAGATGCGCGATCGCGGCTATTTCTGTTTAATAAGTCGGACAATTTTCGAATGCCTCTTTTGGCCGCCGATGCATTGTCATGCTGCCAATCGAACGGGATGCGCTTAAGCATACTAGCGAAATTCTAAATAAATATTCGTGAGAGCTTTTGCGCGGTGACGGAATATAATTCCCTTTCTTTTCCCTGCCATAAAAGTGGCAATGTATTGAAAACAAGTTCGTCAAACGATTGTATCGAATATTATTTCACTGCGATAAATTAGTATGGGCAATAAAGGTTGAAGAATACGATTTGTATTATTCTCGGAATAGTTTCGTTCAATTGCAGTGAGAATAATTAAAGTACGTATTGTTACAGCGGAGGTAATGCTGCAGCTCAGAAACAATCGCGAGCTCCTCGACGATTTGCTCGTCTCTATGCTGGTACAATGCAAACATCTAACAAGATTACAATACGACGGTATAATAAGAAGTCTCGACACTCTGAGGGACATCTGTCAGCTTCAAGCTGAAAGCAAGACACGTAAGGAACCAAAACACTTGTCTTTGCTCGGTAGAATTAATTTGAACTAAGATACCCAGTGTATATTTCAGAATATTAACAAAAGTATTAATTTTTAATCTGTTCGCCGGGTTAGCATCCAATCAGATATTTATTTCAGGAAAGAAATCGATGATCAATAAATCATTAACTTTCGTCCATTCAAATTAGAAATTGTAATTTTATGACGATTGCGAAGGTGTGTCAGAAATATGATGGATCCTTTAATTAATCGATTATTACGACAAAAGTAATTGGCAATACGTTCGCCGGCTAACAGATTAATGTGGCGTCGGACAAAGAAAATGTTAAAGTTAGATTAAAGGAATTCGTTTTGCAAATAAACAGGTTTTCGCACGATCCATGTGAAGCCACGTAACGTAAACGCCCGAAATCGTGCCGTATTGAACGACATTAATTACAATTTCGACCACAAGATGATGGAACAAGGAGTAGATTTTCGGATAGAGGATCCAGCCTCAGTTTTGGTGTTCTATTAAAGTATTAACTACTTGGCTGTCCATCGGTATCTGTCCCACTAACTGTTTCTCGTCAACGCATCGTAAAGATGAAACAACATTCGCCCTACATCTCGTTGCGATTCACCCTTTGTATCCACTTTAATTGTATTCATTTATTTTGATAACTCGAAATATTTGTTGTTTGTTAAACACTTTTGCAGGGCGTAAAGCATTTTTCAATCATTTTCTTTTTAACACCAGACAATTATTGTGCAATAACTTCAATAGAGAATTTGAATAATAAATATAGAGTGTTCTCAAAACATGATTTTTTTTTTTTTATTATTACCAGGACGACTTCGTTGACAATCGGAATCGAATCGCCGACAGGTTCCTCTTATACGTAATTATCATATAAAAGTCTCGTTGTAACAATTTCTAAAAAAAAAAACATCTCAAAGGATTGAATTACATTTGAAGAAAATTATTCTTATCGGTTTTCACGATAAGAGATACAGTTCTTCGAGTTGTTACTCAATCGCGGCAGCGCAACACGTTTTACTGTAACCATTGTATGCATAAAAAAGTATAAAAAAGTTCATAAAAAATGTAGAGGATTAAACTCGTGTCATATATATCACATCACATTACGAACGTCTTACCTTCCAGAACTTCTAACCATTCGATTATTAGTCACCAATTATTCAATTTGATTACACGCTAATCACAGAACACTAAACACTCAGTAATGTGTTCCTTCCAGAGAACTTTCGATTCGACAAACATTTTCGCAATGCTGACTCACAATCGATTAATTGAAGTCTAACTTCCCGTGGAAGATCTACGCGCTACGCTAACGGCGTGGAAAACATTTTTCCTACAATCACTGTAAAATCGCACTGAGCACGACGCCAATCGTTTGCTGCCTACGTTACAAAGAGCTGCGACGATTTCATAGATGCAAACTATGATTACTATGATCAGTTGCACTTTAATACTAGTTCCAAGGACGGCTTTATGATCGCAGAGGTAGTACAAATGTTGCAACACTCCGCACTCTTAGTAACTATTGTTACAAAGAAATCTAAGTGAGTCTATATATATATTAAAAACAAACGAAAAGAAGGAAATAATCACGAATATCGATGATGTACCATTGAAACGATCTCTAAGCGTCAGTCGACACAATTTCTAAATTATCTAATGTCTCATTCTTCTTGGTAAAAGGAGAAGAACGTATATAATTATATTTAAAGAGTATATAATACTCTGATTATAGAACTTACGCTGAAAGTTGCCTTCTCTAGAGCTGCTATCGATCTCGATGCTTCAGCGGTTCATTCACTTGAGGTGGACGACGATTATATCTGCAAGGTTTGGCCTGATTCCACGAGGGTTTTTGCAGAAGTATCTCAAGGGTCATAAATTGTACGAGAATGTCGCGGTATCATGCGATCGAGCTGCGCCAATCTGTCCAACGGATAGAAATAAGAAACAGCGACAGTCTGATATGACCTGACACTTAGTAAATTGAATTTAATATTCCAGGAATTTCCGTCAGACACTGCGTAACTTTAGCTGCTGTCGTATCGAATCCGCCATTATTTCTCGGCAGATATTGATTCTCACTTTTGTACCCATCTCTTTACAAAAATACGCATTAAATCTAACAGCAAGACTGGGAACAGTCGAATAAATGTCGAATGTTTAAATAAATAAATCAAATAATACATAATACCGCCTGGCGCAGCACGAAAAATATCAAAACAGATACAACAGAAACATATTATTTTCATATGTTAATATCAACTCGTATAAAATTATTGAAAGAATTCTTCCACAGATTCGTAACAGAAACAGTGTTGCTTCGACCAACCTGATATATGCAGCTGCAATCTGCAATTTTATTGTTATAAATAAAAATTCGTTGCACAGTCCCAGTCTTACCTGGAGCATTGATTCGTCGTCTCTAATCATACCGGAAGCCCCTCGTCATCACTGTCATGCGCATCTCTCGCCCACACCTGCGGCCCCTCAGCGACAGGACTTCATGTGAGTGTTCAAAACAGTTCTAGTGACGAAACCTTTTCCACACCTGGGACAAACGTATGGACGTTCGCCTGTGTGGTAACGTTTGTGCACCACCAGCGTGGACCTCTGCGTGAAGGCCTTTCCACACTGATCACACGAGTACTTCCGTTCGCCGGTGTGGGTGACATTGTGAGTCCTGAGCAATGTTTCACAGGCGAAACATTTGCCGCACACCTCGCAGGTGTACGGTTTTTCGCCGGTGTGCGAACGATTATGGATCTCGAGACCTTTCGCCGTTTTAAGCTCCTTGCCGCAAAGCGCGCACAAATATCGGCGCCTCTCATAATTCGGCGTGTCACCGTGTGCCTTGACTTTGTGCTGCTTGAGCACCGACTTGTACTTGTAAATTTTCCCGCAAATGTCGCATTTGTGCTCGATATTCTGTGGGTCGCGTGCCTCGGGCTTCTCCTCCGTTGGTGCCGCCGGGTCGTAGTGGTACAGGCGATTGTGCTCCTTTAAACTGCGTCAAGATATGGTCACAGTAAACTTTTTAATGGTTCGAAGTGTAAATTGGGGGGATACATTGCGCGCGCTATGGAATTTTCTAAGAATATTGATTGTATTTTTCATAATCTCGATCCCGTTGCTTCTTGTTCCATTTGCAGCTTAATGATAAATAAAGAAGCAAAAAGATTGTACAACGAGTTGAAATTATTTAGAGACCAGGCAGACAGATGTTTGTACCTCGCCGAATTGAGATATTGTTGAAGGTGATTCGAAAGGTGATCAGAAAGGTAAATTCGGAGGATACATTGCGCGCGCTATGGAATTTTCTAAGAATATTGATTGTATTTTTCATAATCTCGATCCCGTTGCTTCTTGTTCCATTTGCAGCTTAATGATAAATAAAGAAGCAAAAAGATTGTACAACGAGTTGAAATTATTTAGAGCCCAGGCAGACAGATGTTTGTACCTCCCCGAATTGAGATATTGCTGAAGGTGATAGTATTTTATTTTCAATTTGAATAACAAGATCGTACCTGTAAACATCGTTGAAAGTGCTGCCGCAAGCGTTGCACTGTTGATATTGCATGAAATTGTGCATGGCTGTGTGGGTTATGAGGGTGTCCTTGTCCACGAAGTTCTCGCTGCAGATTTCGCAGGTGAACTTCACCTCCCGATGGTGTCGCTTCGAGTGCCTCTCCACGTCCGCGGCGTTTACCCCCATGAAACTGCACTGACCGCACGGACTTGTCTTAGGCGTGTGGGACTTTTTCACGTGAGCATTCAGCATGAATTGCTGCGGATATGTTTTGCCGCAGGTGCCGCATTTGAAGGGCCTGTGGATACCGTGAACGATCCTCAGGTGCGCCACCAATCTCGTCACGAAGTGAAACTTTTCTTGACAAAGGTCGCAGACCTTCTCGTTTCCTTCGAATCTGCAACGTTCGTACGGAAATCGGGACTTCGTTTCAGATTATTTTCTTGGCCGCGCCGCGATAACGGAATATGCCACGCGATTTGCATTTCGCTCCCCTTCGAGGCTCGCAATTTACGTTTCATTTGTTAACTTACCGACAAGTGAATTTCTAGAAAGCTTAAGATCATGGAAATTTAGTTTTGGTCCCGTTTGGTAAAATTACAATTTTCCTTCGCTGTAATTATTGAAACAGTGAACGGCGGTATATACGAAACACGGGGCAACCGTAGCTTTGAATTCTCCCGATGCTCGAATTGTACAATGTAGATGTGCAAAACTCACTTCTGTCCAGGATCGTGAAGGATATCCTCGCTCTTGACTCTGAAAACTTCGCAGCTGGTAAGCTCGTCGTGATCGTTGTCCCAGTCGCTGTAACGAGGGAACCTTCATTGACAAAAATACACATTTACACAAAGCATCGTGTTACGATTTTCAAAGGGATCAATACAACAGTGGCGCGTTTCAAAACACTAAGCCACCGGATGCTTTCTCGTAAATCCGCTCGATTTCAATCGAACGCCATCGTTCGTGCCAGATTTCACAATAAAACAAGACATTTCCTTTCCAGTCCGTCGCAGCGACTTTATTAGAAGGCGAAACAAAATTCGGCACAGTATCGTTGTAACATAAAAATTGCAATCGGTAATCCCGATTACACTCAAGTTTCCAGCTGCGTGGTCTTCTCGTGTGTCTTGCGGTGTTTCCTCAGGAAGCTCCCGGAAACGAATCCCTTGCCGCAATCGACGCACTGGTACGGCCTCTCCCCAGAATGATACCTCAGGTGCAGGATCAAAGACGTCCTCTGCGTGAATCGTCTGCCACACTGCGGGCAACCGTGCGGCTTTTCGCCGGTGTGCACGCGCCGATGAATGCCGAGGTTCTCCCTGCTCGAGAATTCTTTCTCGCACAAATCGCATTTCGCAATCTTCTCGTTGACGTGGCCCCGCCTGTGCACCATCAGTCTCCTCTTAGAAGACAGCACCGCGCCGCACAGATCGCACAGATGTTTCGTTTTCTCCCGGACCCCGTGTCGCTGTCTCATGTGCCCCTCCAGGGACAATTTCCTCGGGAACGTTTCCAGGCAAATGGTGCACGGGTGCCTCCGCGGCGGGTCGTTCTTCAATTCCGCGGGCAGAATATTCGCGTGCTGCGTTCTCAGATGGTTGGTTAAATTTTTTTTATACGGGTACGACTTGTCGCAATGGTCGCACCGGTACACTTGTTTCCCCGTGTGAACGTTCACGTGCTCGAGGTACTCTGCCCGCAGGACGAAACCCTTCCGGCATTGCTCGCACCTGAACGAGTAATCTCTGGTGTGCCGTCGGCGATGACTCTCCAGATTGGACTTTTGGTTCGATCTGTAGTCGCACAGGTCGCAGGCGAACCTCTTCGAACCGGTGTGTATCAGTTTGTGACGGGCTATGTTCATGGGGCTTCTGAACGTTTTGCCGCACTCGTCGCAGCTGAAGGCCCTCTCGATTCCGTGGAGGTTCTTCAGGTGCTCCACGAGCTTCCTCGTGTGGCAGAAACAGGCACCGCATTTAACGCACTCGTGAACGGCTCGTGTGATCACTCTTCGTGACCTGAAACAGAGGTAACGATGAAGTATGGGCGGCTGTTCGGGACATGAGCGTAAATTAATTCTACATCACTCGTTTCTGTGGTATAACAAACGCATTCGATTTTGTTAATACCTTCCGTTACTTCTGTTATATACCTACCGATGTTCGATGATATATTGTTTACAGGTGAGCAATGGCATGTTAATTCGTATTTTGGACACATAGTCGAAGTGCGGATAAAAGCGAAGGGAGAAGAATGGCATATACGAGAATATTTTCCAAGCTGGAATTTGTTCGATGAAGGAATAAACTATACGTGTCAGTGGTGTATAATTTTCTTCAGTCGTTTAGAACCAATTTTTATGCGTGCACGTGAAATTTCGTAATCGCCTTTACGAAAATTTCGAACATATGAATGAATGGATATATTCGCATACATATTTGTAATATTTCGGTCCAAGAATTGCCAAAAATTTTCGTTATCGAAGACAATTTCGAATTGCGCCTGCTGCAATTTAATCACGACAGAATTTGATAATTTCATTGTATTTCTGGTTTTCGTAAAAAATTACTAATCTACCTTTCGCGCCGCGCAACGAATTTGGACATCGAGTTACAAGCAATAAATATCGACGCTCCCGCAGACAGTGTTACTTTAATCGTGTACGTAATTGTAGTTAAAGCCTGGCTGGTGTACAAAGTACGTATAAATTCTCCTATTACAAAATACGGTATGAACATTAACAAAATAAACAACGCATAATAATAATCCTCCTGGAAACCATTGCAACATTACAAGCCTTCTTCCTTTCGATGATACGTCCATAACAGCTTCCACGGTACAATATTTCCCATCGGTTTTCTTCATCTTTATACAGCACTCTCGCGACGCAACGAAGATGGTCTCTGCAATTTATACTGCCTGAAGCTCCCAAGCATAAACCATATAACCGTCTTAACGACGCACTCGAAACCCTTTCACTTGGAGATACAAACATTTGTGTGTGTCCACTTAATTATTACGTCCGTGGTCCAATAGCAACTAAACTATCACCAATTTTCCAAACGAAAGCGTAACATTACAATAAAACGACGGCAAACGCCACAATGCCGGTGGTACAATAAAACGTATCGCTTCCATCGCGTATCATCGTTTCGCAAGCCTCAGGCAGCACAAACCATGAAACCCGGAAATCACCGTCGCCTAAATGAAATTTCGTTCACTAAATTCACTTCGTTCAATTCTCCTTCTTCTCCGTCGTCGCGTCGTTCAATCCCCGCGTGAAGTCCGCGATGATCTTCTTAATGGAGACCACTGGAAGCGGCGGCAGGGGTCCGGGATGACGCTTCCGGTGGCAGATCAGACCCGGCTTCTGTGCGAACGCCTGCCCGCATATATCACAAATGTACGGCCGTTGCCCGGTGTGTATCAGTATGTGCTGTTCCTGGGCGGTCCTCCTTGGAAATTTCTTCCCGCAAACCGGACATGCGAACGGCCTGATACCCTCGTGGATCCTCAAATGAAGATCCAGATCCCTCTTCTGCCCGAAGGTCTTGCCGCACGTCGGGCAAACCACTTTCTCCTTCGTCTGATGCCATATCGTGTGCAGCTCCAGGTTCTTCGCGGTCGTCATGCAACGTTTGCACAAGCTGCACTCGTACGCGGGCTTGTAGTGTCTGTACTTCATGTGCGCCTTCAACGAGGGCACGCTCTTGCAAGCGTGGCCGCATACGGTGCATATAATCGGCGGCGCGTTGCTGTGCATCTGTTTCGTGTGCTGCAACAGATCGTTCTTGATTTTGAACTGCTTCCCGCAGATCGTGCACGAGTACTCGAAGCTGCTCGTGTGCTTCCTGATGAAGTGGTCCTTCAGCGTCCATCTGTTGTTGCTCTTGTACTCGCAGATTGTGCACGGATACAAGACCGGCCCGTGTGCCTGTAACGTGTGCAGCTTCAGGTCTTTCCGCAGCTTGAACGTTTGATCGCAGGTCCTGCAACGGTGCTTGTGTATCTTCATGTGGGCCACCAGGTACGGTTTCCGGTCGAATTGATCGCCGCAGAAGTCGCACTCGTACAGCTGATCGGTCTCCTTCTTTGGCGTGATCGTTTCGAGGATCTTCGACGCTGTCGGGCTCCGGGAGGGATTCGCGAGTATCTTCAATTTCATTCTGCGGATCCGGTCCCTTTCCCGTTTGCGTTCCCGTCTGTTCAGGGAATAGGAGTTTTCTATCTTGATGTAGCAGAGCTCCTCCAACGGGTTCGCGCCGCCGCTGTTCAGGGGATCTCGCGGGGAGCTAAAACAGATAAAAGTATACGTTCGTTAGGGTTACGCTTTATGTCCACGTGGAATGTCACAGGAAACGCTTCTATATGGAGAACTTACTTACTTGAAGTACGCTTAGCAGGTGCAACATTTCACGAAAATAATTTCGCATAGATGGCAAAATCATTGTGCAATGAGCTACGTGGCGTTATCGGGTTTTTTTTTTATTATATTATCATATTTGTTTATAGAGTCAATAGAATTTGTGGATTGATTTACAATTGGCGTTCACCGCTTCATAGAGATACAGTCGAATTGTGTTACAGTCTGTTCTTAATTGCCTTGTATCGTGCTGCTCGAACGATGGAAATTTTGAACCTTCTATTCTAATCGTTATACTTACTTCGCTGTGCGTGTTTTCGTTCGAAATGGGAATAGTTTCATTTAGAAGATCTCTTGCCCGATTTAACGACGCGCATTGAACGTACAATTTACAAATTTTCAACTACGCTTTTATTAAAAAAAAAAATTCATTGTACAGTAGAAAATACAAACAACATTCGTAGGAAACATTTTAAATCGATTCTTTACCAATAAAGAGACAACAGAGTCGCTTGTATCGTTGAAGATTTTCGTCGCCTGTCCATTCCCAGCTATTCATAAAATAATAAAAAAAACTCTATTCAGGACCTGTCCCATCGAAGAACGTACGCAAGGCACGCGCAAAAATAATTCCAATGATACGCGATTAATTAGTAAACGCAAGGTCTGCTCTGCGCACAAAAGCCTCCCAAACTTCTCGCTCGTTCGACACCAAAATCAATATAGCGAAATCTCTCCAACGCACGAGGGACACCGGACGTCGCCGCTTCGACGTCCAAATGAAACGAGTCTAACGAGAACGAAATGTTTATCCGAGATATTTCGATGCACGCCCCGAGTAACGCATCCGACAATACGACATCATCCTCAATACGTCACAGCCTTTCGTTACGTCGAACAGCAACCCGGACATCCCGTTCATTCGATCTTAACAATCGCATTCTTCATGGTGTACTCCCTCGTGAACTCCGTCACGATATTCTTGATCGAGACGACGGGCAACGGCGGCAACGGTCCAGGATGACGTTTCCTGTGACAAATTAGCCCCGGCTTCTGTGCGAACGCCTGGCCGCAAATGTCGCAGACGTACGGCCTCTTACCCGTGTGAATCAATACGTGCTGCTCCTGAGCAGTTTGCCGTCGAAACGATTTCCCGCAAACCGGACAGGGGAACGGTTTCACGCCGGTGTGCACCCGCATGTGAGAGTCAAGGTCCCGACCCCTGAACCTCTTCCCACAGGTGGGGCACAACACCTTCTCCCGGGTCTCGTGCCACGTTAAATGCTGCTCGAGATTCTCCTGCGTGGTCATGCCCCTACGACAAATCCGACAGACGAACTCGGGCTTGTAGTGCCTGTACTTCATGTGGGCCTTCAGCGCGTGCAGATTTTTACTGAAATGACCGCAAACGTCGCACACTATGGGCGGGGCGTCGCTGTGATTCTGTTTCACGTGGTGGTTCAACGCTTTCTTGATTTTGAACTGTTTGCCGCAAGTGTCGCACGCGAAGTTGTAGCTCGTCGTGTGCAGACGGATGTAATGGTTCTTCAGGGTGCCCTTGTTGTTGCTCTTGTACTCGCAAACGCTGCAATCGTAAACCTGACGGCGGTGAATCTTCTCCACGTGCGAGGACAGGCACCGGCGAAGCCTGAACGTCTTCGGGCAGTCGGAGCATTTGTGCCGGTGTTTCTTCAGGTGCTCGGCCAGATCGGCCTTATTCGGGAACTTGCGTCGACAGTGGTCGCATTCTAAACGAACTTTCTTCTTGTATCGATCGTTGGGGTTGCCCGACAGACACAGACCGGCGTCTGTTTCCGACGGATTGTCCAGATCGTTGTCTCGGTGCTTTCCGTGGGCGACATCCAAGTTCTCCTTGCCGATCCAATTTATATATCCTTCGGGGAAATCTATCGGGGAGTTCGAGCGCGAATCCGATTTGAATTCTTCGCTGAGGGGATCCAGGCTTCTAAAACAGACAATTGGACAGATTACGTTACGGTCGGTTCGTAATTAAATAGAGCCTTAATAAATAATTGGACGGTCGCGGCTGAGGCGACGCCGACGATTAATCTGTTCTGAAAATAACGGGTAATACTTCCGCCAAAAAGATCCGATGCATGGGAACAGTTTGATTCCGATCCGTCGAACATCTGTTCCCATGAAACGTTTAAACCTGAATTTGATTACCGCGAAAGATTAACGCGTCCCCTTCGAGGACGTATAAATGATTAGAAATTCGGATATCCGTGTGCAATCATACCTTCTCGTTCTTCTAAACGATCCGTTGGCAGTCGCAGCCTAGAAACGTATAAAGTTAATCGATTATTACCGTTCCGGCACAGTTGTTTTAATACGACAAATATACTTATCTTGGATACATAATAATTTTATTCCTTCGTTTTTTTTTTTTTTTTACTCTGTCACAAGAACCGATACCCTTCTCGGTCACGTCGAGCAATAAATTGTCTCCCGTTCGTAAACGTCGTGACGCATGCATCCCTTAAATATTCAACAGGTGTACGGGTTCTCGTATTCATTTTATTCGCACCTCGGTAGGCGTTGCACGCGGGACATTTGATAAGATCAGGCTCAGTAAAAATATTTATTTCAAACTCAAAGCTATACACAGCGTGTATGCGTCCTTGCGAACGTATTAGACTAAGGTATTGATTTTTAGAAAAATAGCCGTCGCAGGCGTGCTTTCGGCCGCGCGAGCTTCTTCCGTTCTCTCGCGGTTTCACACCTTGTCCCATTGGAAAATTACTAGCAGCATGGTCGGGGGGATGGCGACGTTGTTGCGTACACGCACGATGAAAACGAGGGGAACCGTGTTTACATTATGTTACAATTATTCTTAGGAGGACTAGCTCTCGCAGATAGAATAAGTGTCATCGAGACATATCACAACGGTGTACGTGTCAACGGGTTTCCGCGAATGTACATTCGCGGTACCCGAATAGGATGACGTCAGAGTGTTTCTTCCTGTTCGAGGAATAATTAATCGAGATATATTTTTCTTCGTTTCTTGTTACACGGACGAGTTCCTCTAGCGCGACGCGTGCCGATATTGTCCATCGATCGATTTTCGTTCAGCTCTGTCGCGCTGCGCTTTAACGGGCAATGTTAACTCGCCGCTGTTGCAACTTTAATGAACAACGAGCCCCGATTCGGAAATTCGTGTTAACGTTGCTCGAGGTTCGTTGGTATCGAGGACCGCTCGGAACGTTAGTTTTATGACGAATGAACGATTTATTTGCTAGGTGGCAAAGGATCTTCTGCAATTCAACTGCGATTTTTACGCCGTGTACGGGAATTTCTTTTTCTCGTAGTTACATTGTATAATATCGGTGACAATTCTCGTTAATGATGGATATGGGTTCGAAAGGAATTCAATGTCCCGAATGGTCTTGTACGCTTTGCAGGTGAAATGAAAGAAGAATTTCCGGTTTTCATTTTCTTTTCCCTTCCTCCGCGCATATCATCGATTTATAAGACTGTTATTATATTATACATCTTACGGGTCTATACTTACAATTATACACGATACGTCTAAAAAATAATTATCGTTCGCTATTAATGTCTTCAATCCTTCGATCTTGGCGGTATAGAAAGTACTAGGGAATTCTATTCGCGCTTCGTAGCACGGTTGTTCGTCTCGGTTGAACAGTAATAACGCGAACGTATTGCTGTTACTCGTTGTTGAAGCGTTGAATTGTGCAATCGTTCAGAAGCTACGTACTATATGAAACAGACGTCTCCGACAAATGATTGTTGCATCGTTCGAAATATTGTCATTAGCAGCGTTAATAATATGCACTAGTTCGACGCGTTTGTAAAATGTGAGCGACTAAGGTTTCGTTTATGAACAGAGGCTCAACAGAATAAAACGTGCAAAGATTTGTCATGTTTTTACAAAGAATTAGATTGACGATCGAAAATTTTCAGCTGCGTGTCCCGGTTCCATATTCCAAACGCTCCCAACGAATATACGTTTGCAAGAACGTCGCAACCGTGAACTTCGATATCTTCGGTTGCAAGAGTGGGCATAAAAACATGCCATAAATCGGGAATTCGCCAACACAATAACGTACGAATAATCTACGTTGAATCGTGAAAAAAGGAAAAGAAAACAGAGGGTAGTTCGATCATGTACAAATCTTCGAGCACCATCGTGAAACTGTCCGATACAATTCGAATCGAAATACAGCAAGACATCCCCGGAACAAATTTACAAATTAAACGTCGCTGTCCCCTCGTGTCCCCGATCCATTCTTCAACGACGAGCAAGCACAACAATTTCGTCGCGATTCCTACGAGCTTTCATCGCTTTCGCCTCGCTAACACGCGTCAACGATATGCAAATCAAATGCGAGTAGCCCTATCCGTACAAAAAAAAAAAAAAAAGAAAAAAAAAAGGAATTGAAATTACCGTTCCGCATACAATCGTTTACACGCGACCAAACCGTTTGCCAATTAAGTATCAAAGTATCAAGAAACACGCCGCAGAAAACGATCCGTGCCCCGGTGTTGAAAGACCATCGTTTGAACGATCCGCAACAATTCTATCCTACGCTTCCTCTTCGATTCTCTCCTCGTTCTCTCGCGCGTTTATCTCCTGAACGTATCCCTCCGTGAATTCCTTCACGATATCCGCGATCGGCATAACCGGCAACGGGGGATGAGGCCCCGGATGCGTCTTCCTGTGACAAATCAGACCGGGCTTCTGCGTGAACGCTTTCCCGCAGATATCGCATACGAACGGCCTCTTCCCGGTATGGATGAGCAAGTGCTGGCGCAACTGCGACCTCCTTGCGAACGGTTTGTTGCATATCAGACAGGAATGGGGCTTGCAGCCGGTGTGCACAGCCATGTGCCTTTTGAACGAGTCCTTCTTGGTGAACGTCTTGCCGCATTCAGCGCAGACAATCTTCTCCCTCTTCTCGTGCTGCGTGAGCAAATGTTGATCGAGGTTCTCCTGCGTTACCATCCGCCTCTTGCAGATGTGACACTCGTATTTCGGCTTGTAATGCGCCCACTTCTGGTGCACGTACAGGGATCCGCTGTTCTGGCACAATTTCCCGCACACGTCGCAGTTGATCGGTTTCTCCTTGTGGTGAAATCGCACGTGGTTCGTCAGGTCGCCCTTCACCTTGAACTTCTTCGGGCAGAATTTGCATTGGTGCTCGTACCGGTCGGTGTGCTTCCTGATGAAGTGCGACTGCAACGAGTGTTTCGATCGGCAGACGAAACCGCAGGCGGCACACGGGAACAGCACGTTGTTCGGTCGTTTGCGCGACCATGTCTCGTGTTTCCTCTCCAGGTGAGCGGCGAACAGGCTCTTCTTCAACGTCCTGTAGTCGCAGACCGCGCATATGTACGCGCCGTCCTCCTGTATGCAGACCTTCTTCTTGTGCGTCCACGCAACGTGTTTCCTGAACGAAATCGCCGAGCTGAACATCTCCGAGCACACCTTGCACTTCAGCGCGCCGGCCGCGCCCCTTGACACCTTTCGGCGCGTCTTCGTCGGCGTCGAATGATTGTTCACGGACTCCAGCATCTCCTCCTCCAAGTACTCCACCTCCTCCACCTGGTCCTGATCCTGATCCTGGCCAACCTGATCGTCCTGTTCGATTTGCTCCAATTGCTCGTGATCGTTGTACAACGCCTGGTCGTCTTGGTCGTCCTGCTGATACTCCACGATCTCCTTGACGTCCACCTCATTGGACATCAGCTTCTCTATCGTCACCATGCTACCTTGCACCTTCACCTGGTACAGGTCGCCAATTGTCTTGTCGTTCTCGCCGTCGATGCTGCCGTTCAGGATTATCGGCTTCACGTCCTCGTCCTCGTCCCGTTGCTCGGAGCTTCCGTTTAACAGGTGCTCCTCTTCGTACAGCTTCTCGTCGGACGAATCGTACTGCAGATCCTCGTCGTTGTACAGACACTCGACCTTCACGTTGTTCTGCTTCTCTTCCTTGCTCGCGGCCTCGTCCATCTGTTCGGGTATGTCTTCGTCGGCCATTGGCGTGTCGCCTTCAGGTACAAACGCGTAGTACGGCTTTCCATCGAATTCCAGGATCTGCCATTTCTTCATCACGACCGATTCCTTGTCGTAGATAAAGATGCCGCGCGAGTTGAGGCTGTCGAGCTCGAACCTGTAACATTATCAATGAATGGAGTTAGTACGATAGTCGCGTGGACCTTTTTCTCGGTCTGCAAGCTTTCAAAGTGATATCGTTTCGATCTTATGGTACACTTATGTGGTCTCGCCCGAAACGGATCGGTCAGAGGCGTTGTTACGCGTTACAGAGTTCTTGTTAGAATCGTGGCGAATAGTGGTTAAAGATAGATTGCTCGCGAATGAGGCGGTACGATTAAAAGAGAAAGAGAAAAAAAAAAGCGAACAGCTTAGCCATTACTGGAAAATTAGTCGTGAAAGAGCGTGAGATCAGGGCGAAGCGAAGTACAGGAGTTCCTCGTGAATGGAGTCGTGTCGTCGTTGGATAAGGAAAGTGTTGAGAAAACGTTTATTTCGAACACACGGGAGGAGTGTTACAAAGCTACGGGCAGAAAGATCTTCAGCGTAGCGTACAAAATTATTGTCAGCTTCGATCGTGAAATGCGATATACATATAATGCGTACATGTATATATATATATACTTCTTCTCTCTCCTTCGTTTCGACAACAAAAGATCGTAAACATATTCCATTAGGAAGACGGTCTCTCGAAAGTCATCCGAGCACCGAACAAAAATGTACAAAATTTCGTCGGGATTAACGAAATATCCAAACACGTAGATAGACAGAAGCGGGAGGGAACAATCCCTTAAACGTCTTAAACGTAACGCAGCTGCGGGTCGTATCGTGTCCCCTCATTTCTTCATGAACTCCTTCAGGATGTGATCGATGGGCATCACGGGGAGAGGGGGCAATGTGCCGGCGTGTATCTTCCTGTGACAAATCAGGCCGGCTTTCTGCGCGAACGATTTGCCGCACACGTCGCACACGTAAATCCTCTCGCCGGTGTGGAGCAGCAAGTGCTGGCTCAAACTGCTGTGCGTGGTGAACGGCCTCGCGCAGACCGAGCAACTGTACGGTTTGTCGCCGGTGTGTATCCTCATGTGTTTCCGGAAATCGTGACTCTCGAAGAACGTTTTGCCGCACTCCTCGCAGACCGACTTCTCCTTCTTCTCGTGCTGCGTTAACACATGCTGGTCCAGGTTCTCCTTCGTCACCAATCTTCGGTGGCACACCGGGCACTCGTACTTCGCCTTGTAGTGAGCGTGCTTCTGATGCGTGTAGAGGCTATGGCTGTTGCGGCAAGTTTTCCCGCATACGTCGCACATCACCGGGGGTTCACGATGATTCAGCCTCGTGTGCGTGGTCAGATCACCTTTGATCTTGAACTCTTTGCCGCACTGCTCGCAAGAGTACTCGTAACGTTGCGTGTGCTTGCGAACGAAATGAGACCTGAGGGTCTCCTTTCGGCAGCATATCAGGCCGCAAACGACGCATGCGAACTTTCGTTTGCTCGTGAATTCGTTGCGGCCGGAGTCCCCGTGGTTCCGGGCCAAATGAGCGATCATCGTGGATCGTTTGTTGCAACGGAAGTCGCAGGTCGTGCACGACAGAGCGTCCTGCTTTCGCGTTATTAATTCCATGAACGAGGAGGACTCCGTCGGGGTTGTTTCCTTTTTGTCTTGACCGTCGTGCACGCGTTTGTGACGTTCCAGGAGGTGCTTCGTTTTAAATTGCTTTCGACAGACGTCACAGGAAGGCAAGGCGTTGGGTGGTTCCGGTGCGGTGTTCCCGCTGATTTTTAACGGATTTGAGATTCGTTTGGACGTCGATTTGACTGGCGCGCTCCTAAAACAGGAAAATTAGTTACGTTTATTAGGGCTCCAAGTGATTGGCACGTAATATCGACGATTACTTACAATCATAGTTAAAAGTCACGACGAGCGCGGCGCAGTTAAAGCTATCGCGCGCTTATTATTATCGCGTTTAATTAATTGATATATCTGTTTCCGGGAAAGAAAGGAGGCAGAGGTGGGCCGTTTTTATTTTACGGGAAAATAGAATGCGGTACAGAAGATGAATCATAGATTTACGAAATTAAAAAAATATATATATATAGATCTCGTCAACTCCATTTTATAAATTTAATATCGAATCTGCTTGCAATTGGCGAACGAAAAGAATTTGGAAAATGGCTTACACGAAAAATTCAATTCAATATATTTCATTTGTTCGCCGATAAATTTCGTGACCGTCTTAAAGTTTTTTTTTGTCAGATATTGTTCAAAGAAAATTGTAGGTCGTAACTCTTGGTTAAGATTTCCATGAAACATTATGAAAGTATTTTTAACTGTAATATCGATGGAGTAATCAAGTGGCAAGAGTCCATAATAGAGGCAATCGTTTCTCTTTATGGCACTCCAAGGATGCACAATTATCGATTAACTGTTAGAGATGAACTTGCCGCTAAAACTCGCCCGAAATAGTTGCACTGAATTTCCTGAAACATAAAGTCGTAAGTACGATTAAACTTAGAATGGCTTCAACAGTCAAAGCGCTTTGCACCCGAACATTTGCTACATTCTAATTACATTCAAATATTTATAAATAGTAATTTAGAAGAAGGATAATATTTTATAATACTTATCTGCAATTTAATCGACTTCACTTCGATATGTGTACAGTTCCAGACTTCGCCGGTCCACGAATAAAATAAGTAAAATATTTACAATTTATAAATCATATACGATCACTATAGCCAATACGCTATATCCCACCTCCGCGTAATTTAATTGCGACCAAATAAAACGACACACAAATTTACCAAGTAACTTACAGTACCTAGCAAAGAAATAAGAGCGAGAAGGTTCGATCAGTCTTCTTTACGCCAATCAATCGTATTGTAGGTAGAAAGAAGTATATATCTCATGGTATTGCAAACTGTGGTTATTTTATTCGAAATAATCACCGACAATCATGAGTAAGAACTTTCGACGATCCTCAGTTAAAATATAAATCTGCCCGGAGGTCGTGCTTAAAATAAATTCTTATAATCTCTTCTTGTATACAATATATCTCACAATACATTTCAAATCACCCTATATGTTCCCTGAATGATTCGTATCCACGAAACCCATCGAATTTCGTCCCGTTCGAAGCTTCGTCCCGTTCACCGCGGAACCAAAGAAAACTACCGGCAAACGAATATGCATGAAAACCTCGATACAGAAACGACATTTCTACCAACGAGAATTTAAATAATTACAATCAGGCGACGTGACGCGGAACAACGATGCAACCCTTACTCCCGTGTTCCACGCGTTCGCCGAACAAATATTTAACACGGTAAATAAAAAAGAAAGAAGTGCTCCGATAATAACATTAGGAGCACCAATGCTTCAATACCGATCGAACATCGAAATCCATTCAACGGGTCAAGCTTAATCAAATCGTCCGTTGCATTATAATTGTATTACAATCACATCCTCGACAGGGAATAGAAAACCGTGAATTATCCCTTCGATTCGAGGAAATCCCTCCTGGCACAATTCCGTAACGTTTGAATTCACATATTGCACGCGGGCTCGTTCCCGAACGGCGGCCATCGTATCATTCCTTCTTCATAAAATCGCTGAGAATGTGTTCTATGTGAACGACCGGTAGCGGCGGGTGCACACCGGGATGGGACTTCCGATGGCAGATCAGGCCAGGCTTCTGGGTGAACGTCTTGCCGCAGATATCACAGATGTACGGTCGTTTGCCCGTGTGAATCAGCAGGTGCTGCCTGTACGCAGTTCGACGGGCGAAAGCTTTGCCGCATATGTGACAATCGTACGGCCTGTCGCCGGTGTGGGTCATCATGTGCTGCTTCAATCGATGATTCTCCGTGAACGATTTGCCGCACTCCTCGCAAACGAAACTCTCCCGTCTCTCGTGCTGAAGGAGTATATGCTGGTCGAGATTCTCCTGCGTTACCATCCGCCTCTTGCAGATCTCGCACTCGTACTTCGGCTTGAAGTGAGCCCACTTCTGATGCACGTACAGGGAGTTGCTGTTCGAGCATGTCTTCCCGCAAACGTCGCAGACAATTGGCCCCTCTTTGTGCTTGAAACGCACGTGAAGCCGCATGTCACCTTTCACCTTGAACTTCTTCCCGCAGTACTCGCAGTCGTATTTATATTCGGACGCGTGCTTTCGCTCGAGGTGCTCCTTCAGCCTGCGCCGATTCTGACACTTGAACTCGCAGACGTCGCACGAGTACTCTTCCGGCTCGCTCGTGTACCTGTAGCTGCTTTTCCGTCGGCCGATCCGCTTCGTCGAGTGCTTCCGGCTGATGTGCGAGTGAAGCGTCGACTTGTTCGTGCTCTCGTAGTTGCAGAAGTTGCAGGCGTACGTCAGACTGTCCGTGTCCTTGATCTCTTGCTCGTCGGTTTTGTGCTCCAGCGCCACGTGCATCTTGAACGCGACCAGGCTGCGGCACACCTTGAAGCACACCTTGCATTTGTAACGCTGTGCCTGCTCGTGAACGGCGTTCCTGTGCCGTTTCAGCATCTGCATCACCGGGAAGCATATGTTGCATTCCTCGCAGGCGTACACTTTGTTCATGTCGCAGTGGTCCTCGTTCGCGGCCGGATCGTCGTCAGCGTCCTCCTTCTTTATCTTAATCGAGCAAACATTGTTCCTCGGCGGTTCGTGCTCGGCCGGGATCATGAACGCGTCATCGGTGTCCTCGTTTTGTCTCAGGTCTTCGTCCGTCGGCTTTGGTACCGTTCTCTCGGGTTCAGAGGGGTCTGAAGGTTGATTCGCTGGAAGGAAGGCATAGTAGAGGCAACCCTCAACGTCCACTACTTGCCATGGTTGCATCGGTATTGATTCCTTGCCGTATATAAAACGTCCATCTCCGTTTAGGGCCCTGAAAAGCACAGAACAGTCAGTTAGGTATTTCGCAAACTTAATTCTGGATTACTATTATTATTTATTTATTCGTTTTTTGTTTTTTATTTATTTTTTATTTTTTATAATCCGCGATCGTTCTGTGCCGTTCATATTTATTCTTTCATTTTAATATGTACATCGATTAAATTATTATAACTTTGTGATCGCATGTAAATATATTACATATTTTATACTCGTTCACGCAACGAGTTTGGAAAATAGTTCTCTCAGGAGTTGAAGGGAGAAACGCGGCAGACTTACGGTTTGCCCAGGCATATTGTATATTAATTAGCAGTAAATAGCAGGATACTGTGCGAACCAAAAATCGAGAAACCCTTCTGCCTCGTCGACACACATTCCACTGTAAATTAAACAGAAGATTTAGTCGTAATTGTTATCTTTGAATGAAGTAAATGCTGGATGTATTGCATTAAAGAAATGAAGTCCTTGCCATATATGTTTCACAAATGTGCAACGTACAATTAGGGCGATACAAGTATATAGAACAAAGCGGTTCAACAACAGTTCTAACGTAAACGTGAAAACGGTGTAGTAACGTTTGTATTTATACATTAATGGAACGCAATTAGTATTAATTAGAATTTAAACAGAGATTCGATTGAATACTTAGATACTTTCAGAGTCCACTATAACGGTGCTTGCACAATGAATCCTTTCGTCCGGACGTTACATATCCGTGGTCGACGAATCTAGTCGCGTATTTTCACGCAACGCGTGTCACTATCGTATCAGTGCCGACCTTAGAAAATAATCCAGTCGATGGACGATCGTGTAAACCTAACAATATAGTACCTTATCATGGACGCGGCTCTTTACAAAATTGCTTAATCCCTAAGGAGCAGTATAAGTCGGGGAACGTTAATTGCACGACGCAAATTTCAATGTTCACGGTTGCACGATCATTCGCTCCGTCAATCGTCTACGAAATCATCACTTTTCAATTGTTCATCACGTCGTTCAGTATATGATCTATCAATACCCTCGGGAGAGGGGGATGCGATCCAGGATGAGATTTCCGGTGGCTGATCAAACCGGGCTTCTGCGTGAACGCCTTCCCGCAGATGTCGCAAACGTACGGCCTGATCCCGGTGTGAATTAACAGGTGTTGCTTCAACGCTGTTCTACGGGCGAACGATTTCCCGCAAATCGTGCAGGTGTACGGCTTGTCGCCCGTGTGGATCCTCATATGAATCTTCAGCCTGCTGTTCCTGGAGAAGGTTTTGCCGCACTCCTCGCAAACCACGTTCTCCCTCTTCTCGTGCTGCCTGATCATGTGCTCGTTCAGGTTCTCCTGGGTCACCATTCGCCTCTTGCACACCTGGCATTCGTACTTCGCCTTGTAGTGCGCGAACTTCTGGTGAACGTACAACGAGTTGCTGTTCAGGCACGTCTTCCCGCAAACGTCGCAGATCACCGGCTGCTCCTTGTGACTGAACCGCACGTGGTTCGTCATATCGCCCTTCACTTTGAACTTCTTGCCGCAGGTCTCGCAGGAGAACTTGAAATCGTCCGTGTGCTTCCTGGCGACGTGCACCTTCAACTCGTACTTGTTCTTGTTCTTATAGTCGCACTGGCTGCAGTGGAACAATTGGGGCTGGCCGTCGGCCGTGCAGGACTTCGCCATTTTGTGCTTCCTCTTTATGTGAGAGTACAGGGACGACTTTTTGCAGGTTTTGAACGCGCACTCGTTGCACGAATACACCTCGTTGATATCGGCCGCCTTGTGCTGACGTTTGTGCGAGTACAGGGTGCTCTTCTTCGAGCATTTGAAGTCGCACTGGTTGCACCGCTCCTCGACCGGCTTGGCCTCCAGCTTTTTGCCGGCCCGAGTGGTCATCGAGGATACACTTTGCGACTCGAATTTGATCGGGGCCGGGGCAAGGACAGAAATGTCTGTCTTGCGGCCCGGCAAACCGGTCTCCGCTGACGGCTCTCGCTTCGGGGACTCCTCGTTGATCTGAATCGCCCGTCTCTTTCCCCACGGGGACGCTTCCTCGTCGTCGAACGCCCGATGGTTCTGCGCCACGTGCGAGGTCAGCGTGCTGCTCCTTTTGCACACGAAACTGCAACTGCTGCAGGCGAGGATCGTCGACCTCCTGTCCCGGTGCTCCTCCTTCCTCAAACTAGTCAAACTGCTAATCGTCCTGGAGGATCCCTTGGCAGTCTCTTTCCCCGTGAAAAATTTGTGCTTCTTCCTGACGTGGGCGGACAGGGCGGACTTCACGTTGCTGCCGAAGTCACAGGACGAACAATTGTACCTCCGTTTCGACGACGATTTCTGCGTTTGCCTCACGACTCTTTTCACCCGACGGCCGGTGTCCAGTTTCTTCCGACGAAGCCACGAGTTCAAATTGTGAGACACTCTGTGCCTGTTCAGCATGCCCATCATGGGGAACCTCGCGCCACATTTGTCACAGGTGCAAAACTCGATCGTCAAGCCGCGCGGGCACACCGGAGGACTGGCACGATTGTTCAGGTCGCTCGATTGTTCCTTGTTCGCGATCTTCACCGATTTCGGAGGGGTCTTGGTACTTTTGTCGTGTTTCCCGGCGTTGTCCGATGCGGGCACCAAGGAGTAGTGCAAGTTGCCGTCGGTGTCGACGTGCTGCCATATCTGCATGGGAACGGAGTCCTTCCCGATCATGAATCGACCGGACGAATCCGCCGTGAGGATTTTCTGGCCGCTGAGTGGTATCCTAAAACACATTGAAAAGGGACACGATTAATTTCGTGACAGTCGAGTTCCCCGTTGACGGTACACAGACGTTACTTACTGCTGATCTAAGACGTCTTTACGGATTTCTACGCGATTTCGACTAAATAGAAGTTTTATGGTATTTGCGTGGTGCTTACGAGACGGTGGTTTATGGGTAGTTCTGTTTTATTCCGCACTATTTTTGCTTTTCTGCTTAGACAGTTACATTGTACTTGTCGTTGCTTCGCGTGATCAATGCTGCACGAGGCGGATAGTATTCGCCTTAAAGGTTTGTATAAAATAAAAGAACGACAGAGAAATGGAAGGAATGTTTTGTCAAACGTAAGATTAATATAAATAAATATAAATAAGCAATTGTTTGGTCGCATGCACGGGTTAAAATGTACGCAGATCTCAACGTGTAAACACTTCCAACAATGTTCGGGACAGTGGAGAGTGTCGGCATATATATTCAGCAACTCCTGAAAATATTCAATTCCCCCGCTTCGGGGATTTCGTCGCGCGTACACAAACTGTTTCACAGTCTTCTGTGTGAATTACTATTTATAATGCCAGCGGTTTCGTGAAACGTTACATTGAACCATTCTATTTGTTTGCGGCTCGACGCTTCGCAGCTCCTCCATAACGTGGCCCAAATTGGCACAGAACATTTCCAAAGAAAAACACTGCAAAAGCAGGTCGAGATTCGAAAGTTTCAGACACATTTATCACAATCGCCCGCGTCGTTATCATTATCCAATCGCTCAACATTACATTACAAAGAGATCTCGGTTTGAAACGTCGCAGGATTATCGGTGCCCGTTTCACTTGTGCACTTCTTCTTCCCTAGAGGGACAGGGGGCGGGGATAAATGTGCGTCCGGATGTTTTCTACGGTGCTCGATCATATAATATCTCCTCTTGAAGGACTGTCCACAGAGATCACAGATGTGCGGCCTTTCCGCGGAATGCGTCAACAGATGCGTGTTCCTCATGTGAGACGTGCGAAAGTTTTTCTTGCAGACGTGACACGTGTACGGTTTCACGCCTGTGTGCGTGGTCGTGTGTGTCGCCAGGTATCTCTTCGAAGCGAACACCTTGCCGCACTCTTTGCACTCGTACGTTCGGCTATGTTGCCCCATATGATTGTCCAAATTCTCCTGCGTTAGAAGCCGCTTGTTGCAAACGTTGCACTGAAACTTGTACTCGTTCAGGTGGGCGACCTTTCTGTGCTTGTAGAGGGAGTAATCGCTCGTGTAGAATTTCCCACAGATATCGCACATGTGCCGCGAGTCGCTGTGCGTCCCAACGTGAAACTTCAGATCCCATTCCATCTTGAAGCGTTTACCGCAGTGCTCGCAGGCGAACTTGTAATCGTCCGTGTGCCTTCTGATGTAATGCGATTTCAGATTGTTCTTCGTCTTCGTGCGATAATCGCATTTGTCGCAGCAATGCAACAAACTCGTGTCGACGTCCTGATGGACCAGCCTGTGCGCTTTCAGGTCGCATTTGTACTTGAATGTCTTGTCGCAGATGGAACACTTGAACGGCCGATGGAAACTGTGCTTGCTGGTGATGTGACGAAGTATTTTGCTCTTCTGCTCGAACGTTGTCCCGCAAATGTCGCAAGTGTACGTCCCGTCCCGCAGTCTCTTGTACAAATCTTCACGCGACGTGCAATCTTGTCTATCGTTCGACGCCTCGCGCGAGCAATCGTTGGAACGCGACGGCAATCTTTTGCCCGTCGAACTTTTCGAGCAAGTTCTCGCTTCGTCGTTTCTTTCCGTCGGCTCGAAGTCTGCAACGCGGGTGGAAATATCTGTTCGTTCGGCGGGACGAGAGGAATCGTTCGAATGCCTGTTACTTCTGCGTTCGCCGATTTTCGAGGCTCGACGAGTGATTCTTCTTCGAGGGATACTCGATGGTTCGCTCGACGATTTGAATTTGTCTTTTGCTCGAGTAACGTCAGCGGCTCTGTTCATCGGGGTTAACTGCCGCGCTGATTTCCTAAAACACGAACGAAATATGTCAGTAAACGGGATACATTCCACGCCACGCTGGGCAAGCATACTTATGAAACGTTCGCTTCTCCTTTTAGGCAAACTTTGGGCGAATTGCTAGTACTCCGCACCAGCGTACGTTGAGAAAACGCCGATGGAAATGATATAAACGGCTTATTTATTCACAAGTCAACATACAAGCGGCGAAAATAATCGTACAGTTTATGTGTGCAGCTGTTCCGCCATTTAAATGTAACAAGATCGATTACATGTAATTTAATCAAGAACATTTAATATACTTAATACAATTAATAATACGCTGATCATAATCAAACAACACCTGCTATCTGTAGAGAAAGTATTCAACCTGTGTCAAACCTGTATTCAAAATACATAGGTACAAAAACGTAATTCACGATTTAATAGACAAACGAATTCATAGTATAAATGAAATATAAGAAGAACAAATAATAATTATTTTAATTAATCAAGAACCTTCGTCCAATTTTCATTCGCTTAAACATTTTTTACAATCGCAATACTCGTGCATGGAATTCCAATATTTTCCCCACGCCATCGCGATGTACCTTTCTTAAGAAGACCTAAATCAACGAAATTTCTGTTCCAAAAGTACTTTAGTTAAATCAAACATATATTAAATCTGCTTCTTCGCTGTTTTCCGATATTTTCACCGTCCTTCACACATGACGTTCCTTTTCACTGTACCCCGCGATACCCCGGGATGCTTGCGCTTCATGTGTATCTGAAATGAAAAATTCCCAATCTGAGAAGCTTCTGGAGTCGTGTGGAACGGTATTAAATTGGTAAATTTAATCAAGTGAACATCGCGATAGGATTAAAATAAATATGTATACGGTTCATAAAAAATTAAACGGAAGATAGCAGTTACTGTGTATACGTAGTTGAAAATATGCCAATATGTCGTACAAAGCAAACAAAATAACCAACCGCAAGCAGATACTTTTCGACAACGCGCAAGCGATTAAATTTCAAAGTCGATATTCCTTGGAGGAGCTGTAGAAATTAATTACTCACGGGGATCATTATTAGCTACGTGTATAGTCCACTTTATATTGCTACGTACAATAAGAAGTTGAAGAAATATTAATGGGGGAAGCAAAAAGAAGACGCGAATTTGTATAATAATAATGATAGCGATCACGATGATGATGATAACAGCATTAAAAGCAACTCACCGCTAGGTACGAGAAATTGTCTTTAAATCGCAATATTTGCGTGTGTTTGTCGAACTGTTTGACGCAAAATCACAATATTAGCATAGACTCGAACGAGGGATTGTCGTAAAACCGCAATATTGGCATGCAGTTGAACGACTCCGTGTACTTTTAATTTACGATGCATCGGATTTGGTCGATATTTGTACTCCTCTGGGCAAACGACTCACTTACAAGTGCAGAGAACAACGTGCTCGCGCATGTGTCTATTGCGATCTCTCGCGTGATCGTACACACTACGTGCATCACAAAATATTTCTTCATCGGCATTATCACTGTTCGTTTTTCCGAGTTCGAACTTTTGATTGATTAGTTCGATATCAACGCCCTCGACGATTCTCCGTGAAGTTTTATCTTCGTGTTCCGTTTCGTTTCTTTCTTCTTCCTCTTCGTAGCGTGTGACCTGAACAGTGGAAATGATATATTTATAAATTTTTACATCCACGATATAATTTTCGTTTGTTTCTCTTACTTTTCTTCGCATCGTCGCGAAATAGTAAAATCGCTAGAGATATAGGATTTCAATGAAACAATTAAATTTGCGAGGCACACGCGCGGAATGCAACTCTCAATTAAAGTTTCGTTAATTGTGTTTCAGCTGCGATCCTGTTTTTTTTGTTTTCTCGTTCCTCGTTTTGCCAAACTTTCCAAATTGTGCTTCATTAAATTTCACACAAAAATCGGTTCGAACCGGTCGTAATACATCTCATGTTTTACCCCGTGAAAAAACACTCGCGGCACAGGAGAATCGACGTGAAACATAACGCGAACAACGTCCGGCACTGACGAACAAACAATAATCCACGTTTTTCTTTGCGCATTTATTGTATGCATACAGCGAACGTTCCACGACGATTAATTACAAATATTATACATACATCTTGTTAAAATCCTATTACAGTAAAAATAAAATATACCATTTATTCGCAACAACATCTCACAGACAGTCTATTCGTAATCAACATTCGATACTGAACTTTTTAACCCCTATTCAATACTGGAGATCAACGAACGAAACGAAAAGATAACAAAAAATACCCGAGAATTATTGCCAAAATTCAAAGGTGCGCCGTTAAACCGGCTCAACAACAAGTAAACTGAACCAATCCGTCTAGTGTTGTCGATTGGCCCGCGGCGTTGAGAACGAACCGAAAGAAAAGGGGGACACAAACGAAGGTATCCACAAACAAGAACATTTCCTTCCTCGCAATGTCTCGACACATTTTTTATCACTCCTTGTGCGAGCTTTCGTGTTTCAGAAACGAGGCTCTGTACTTAAACACAGCGCCGCACGTCTCGCACTTGTAGCTAATCAAATGTCGCTTTATATGTTTGTGAAGCAATCTCCATGTGGTGAATCGCCACTTGCACTTGCTGCACTTGAACATCCTCGTCATCCCTCGCTTCCTCTTCCTGGTCGTTGCTTTCGCCGTGATCTTTTCGGCCTCCGAATCGGTGCTCTCGGTCGACTCCTGGTCATCGTCGACGTCCTCGTAACGCATGCAGTACGCGTTCGTGCAGTTCTTCCCCCTGGCTCGATGCATCAGCAGGTAGTGCTCGTTTTGATACATTTTGCCGCACACCTCGCAGCGGCACGGCGCCACCACGTGCTTTCGCTCGTGCCTCTTGAAATCTATGCTGAGCTTGAACATCTTTGGACAGTGGGGACAGTTGTATTCGGAGTAATCGGTGTGCATCCTCGCCTGATGACGCTTCAGGCTGTGCTTCCTTTTCGACACGAAACTGCAGTCGGAACAGTTGAACATCTTACCGCTGTCGGTGTGCAGAATCATGTGGCGTCGAAGTGTTCGCCTGGTCTTCAGCATCTGATGGCACACCGTGCACTCGAAGTTGCGGGCGTCGCTGTGGGTCGGCATGTGTATCCGCAACGAGCGCTTCTTCCTGAATCCCTTGGAACAGTTGTTGCAAAAGAACAGCTTCTCTTCGGCGTCCGTCGTCGGTCTCGTCGAGTAGTAAGCCGCGCGGACGTCCACCACGTTCCGAGGCAACTGTAGGGGTAGTTGAAAGGACAGTTTTGGAATCAAGCAAGGCTTCTCGTCCGTCCCGTCGGGGTGTCCCGGGTACGACTTCACCGGCAACTCCTCGGGAATGTCGTCTTGAATTTCGGTCTTGATTTGTATGGAAGATACGACGGGATCTTCTCCTGATTCCTTTTTCGCTATAATATCGTGATCGACAGGCAGGAGAAAGTACTTGTCGACGTTTTGCACGACGAGGTACGTTTGTTCTAGAGGATCACGAACCCGAGGCCTAAAAAATGAAAAAGAAGACTGGTCAATATGGCTGGATGATTTTGCTATTTTTTTTTGTGTTTTTTTTTTTTTGTTTGCTTTTGGTAATTGTTCGATTGTTTCGTATGAAAATATAAACAATTATTGCGACACGACCAAAATTGTGGAATGAGCTTTGTTTTTTCTTCCAAGGTGCGGGTTGTCTTACATTGTCGATGGAAAGGGGATAATAGTCGATCTGTTTGATGTTCTGGAAAGACATTGACAAGAGGATTAATTCAATTGGTTTTTACGGCGATCACATGCGTTGCTTCTCTTTTAAACAAGCGAATATTGAAGTTATCTATTCTGCTGGATCCTTTCAAATTGGTGACATGAAGACGGAGGACCATTCTTGATTGAAGAATTATTGTTTTGTACAATATCAGTAGAGCTGAGGTATTTTACATAATCTTGTATACATATATTTTGTATACATATATTTCTTTTCCTCAAATTTACAAGTAATATAAATTCCTTTTTCGTAAGAATATCGATGTCTATATTACATTACTTTTAAACGTTACACTTATGTTTATGTACATATAAAAGATATTTCTTCGTAAAAGTATTTTATTAATATCTTTTTTCCCTTGCTTGTTTGACTTTAGTACGACATTCAACTATCACTTTCACATTGTTCTCCATGCTTAATCATCAATTTATCGACATAAATTCGTTAACATTTCGTACAAAAAAAAAAAATCCTTACCCTAAAGAATGATTGTTACGTCGTATATTACACTAACGCTATGCTGTACAATATGCGTTGCCGTGTCAAATGAATCGTTGGCAGGAAACAACAAATACTGTAATAATCGTTCTTCTACGCGAGTGGAATAAAATGGAAAAAAAAGTCTTCCTAATTTATCAAAATATTAACATCATAAATAATATTTTAAAACTTAACATTAATTAAAATGCTGGGAATTCTGCGCGTCCACGTATATATATATCTTTCCTAAGAAGACGAAGTCTTGCGATCGCAACAAATTTCTCCGTGCTCGATTTCCATTGACATACCAGATTCTGTTGCAATTAAATGTGTCAATTTCGAACGCATCGCTTGCAACACCACACTTTCGTGAAGAATAATTCAAATTGGCATTGCAAGCGAATCAAGAACAGTAACTATCAAACATCAGGAAAACGACTCTTCGAAACACAAGCAACCGAATACGACGCATATCACGTAAAAGAAATTGATTTCTTTAAGCTCGGCTACTTTGTTTCCCATTTCATTTCGTTTCTATTACCGGCAAACGAATCAATGGAGAGAAAAAAAAGCACGCTCCGTTTCTTCGAACTTTAAAGCTATTTCACAGCAGATTTCATCCGCATCATTTATCACGTCCGAACAAACTCATTTTCCAAAAAGAAAGAAAAGAAAGACTTACGTATAACGAAGTGTGACAATCACGCGTTGCAGTCGCGAAACTGCTCGAACGTTCATAAACTCGATCTCACGGAAACCCTTTCTCATTTTACCCAATATCCCACGGAAATGCAACGATTCGATTGGTACACCGAATTGATCCACAAGATTGTTTCGATGCGGAACGAAACAAAAAATTCCTACGCTTCGGACTCTACTCGAACAAGCAATTCAAGATCACGTGCCCCTCGCACCCTAACGTTGCATCGAAACAAAAATGTACAAAAATGTCCGAGTTTGAACGCTGCCCGTTTCATCAGTTCGCCAGCGTACGCCTCACTTGCCGCCCTTGTTCACAATTATTTTATCCTGCACCCCGTGCAGCAGGTTCGTGATCTTAATCGGAGGGGGCGGCGGATGGACACCCGGGTGTTTCCTGCGGTGCAGCATCATCGGCGACCTCTGCGTGAAGCTCTGACCGCAGATGTCGCAGACGTACGGTCGCTCGCCCACGTGCGTTAACAGGTGAATCTTCTGCGAGCTGAGACAGCCGAAGGTCTTCCCGCAAATCGCGCATAGATAAGACTTCTCCCCGGAATGCGTCCTCAGGTGTTTGGTTAGGCCGTATTTACTCTTGAACTCCATGCCGCACTGTTCGCACACGTACTTGATCTTATGCAGCTCCATGTGGCACTCCAAATTCTTCTGCGTCTTGAACTTCTTTTTACAAGTCTGACACTGAAACTGTTTCACCTTCGTCTTGTGCTTGTAATGCTTATGGAAGTACAGGGAGCTCTTGCTCGGATAAGACGAGCCGCAGATGTCGCACACGCAGGACTCTGTATCGTGGTCCTTCGTGTGGGTCGTGTAATCGGACTGCACCTTGAACATCTTGCCGCACTGTTCGCACTTGTAATTGTAGTCCTCGGTGTGCTTTCTGATGTAGTGGATCTTCAGGTACGGCTTGGTACGCGCCTTGAAGTCGCAGAGGTTGCACGCGTGCAGATTCACCGGCTCGTCGTGCACCTCCATGTGCCTGTTCAGGTGGGCGCTCGTTTTGAACCCCTTGGAGCAAATGGCACACTTGTGTGGCCTCGAGTTGCTGTGCTTGTACATGTGCCTCGTGTGCTTGCTCTTGCGATCGAACGTCGCGTAACAGATCTCGCAGGTGTGCAGCTTCTTCTTCGAGGCCTGCCTGGCCGAGGACTTGGCCCTCCCTTGTTCCTGCCTCTTCCGGAAGTCCAACGGGGTATCGTCGAGGTCATCGAACTGATCGTTACTGGACGCGTTCTCCTTCGACTTCTCTTCGGCCCTGTTTGCTTTCGCCGGCTGAACGGTGTCGTCCTTCGGGGTTTGGGGGCTCGATTCATCGTTGGGCGGCGGCTCCTTCATCATGAACATGCTCAGCGAGGTCGGTATCCGAAAGTAATTATCTTCTAGCTTTACTATCAGAAAAGTTGGCGCGAGCGGGTCTAGCGCGTTGCACCTAAAAAAACCACAAAGCTAGTCAGTCGATTACACTCTTGGCAACGTGCGCGTGTGAGAGAGGATGGGGGTTTCGTTATTTATTTATTTGTTCGTTTTGTTTCGTTGAACCGGGCACGCGTGCATGCACTGTTCTGGCGTTCAACGATCCGTCGAGGTATTTAGAAATCTGACGGTCGGCGGGTGTCTTAGAAATTGCTTTTCTCTTCTTCTAGGATGTTTTCTCAAATTGTGTGTGCGCGCGCGCGCGCGTGTGTGTTCGATTTTAGCCACCGCGCTATGGAACTTACGTATAGTTAGACGCTGCAGAAGAACGAATATTGTATTAGTCCTTGCGGTGGTAGAATTATAATATAATATTAATGGTAGAATCGTGTCGAAAAATTCGGTAATATTTCGAAACATATAAGGCTTGCTTTATTAAAGTGTTATAAATTGGTGTTATAGACCTCTGTAAAGAAAGAAGCATCTTTCGATGATTCGTAAATTATCCATCATGGTTCTTGTACTAATGTTATATTTATATTGATTCAAGCAGAACTGTTACTTCTATACACGTTTCGAGCGAATGTACAAATAAGAAAATCTAAAATATCAACCAGTTTTCGTTGTGGTAAAGTTAAAAATCGTAATTATTTTATTCTTAAAGATAATAATATAGGCGTAACAAATATACAAAAATGTTATTTCTTTACAATATACAGGTAAGAAGAATGTGAGTACTTACAGATATTTGTATATACATTGTGTTACCGCTATTATGGAACTCAGTACCTTTTCGAGTATAAAAATTGAACAGCATGAGGTGAATTCGTACGATATGCCAGATTACATTTGCAGAATAAGTTTTCCACATCGAAAAGTGTATTATCACTGTTCCTTAAATTAAAAACTTGTAAATCTGACAAAAAGAAAAAAGGTATTCAGCCTGCAGTCGGCAGACTTAAATTGCGAACGACTTCATTCATTCATCGAACCGACGATATCATTTCAATAGAATGATACTGTCACAGTACGAATCACGCCGACCCGACGAATCTCTCGAAAAATTAATTAGCCTCGACGTATAAAAATTGCCCGCGGAAAATTATCGCACCTCCGCGGCCGTACGAAAATCGGTAATCGTTGCTAAAACATCCGCGATCACAATCGACCAGAATCACGCCAATAAGAGAATCACCATTCCCCGCCCGGGGGACCGCGATACACCAAATCGATCACAATCTCGCGTTCAACACGTAGCTCTTGTCAATCTGAACGCCCTGCATCTTCTCCAAATAGCTTTTGGCCAGTTCGGCGATCTGCGGATGAGACGGCGGCAACGGCGGCAACGGTCCAGGATGGTTCTTCCTGTGTCTCATGAGACTAGACCGTTGCGTGAAGTCCTCCTCGCAGACGTCGCATTTGTACAGCCTGATGCCGGCATGGGTTAACACGTGTTGATAATAATTGCTACTGGAGGGGAACGTCTTCTGGCACAGCACGCAGGTGGATATCTTCCCGTGGCCGTGCTTGAACTTCTTGTGGCTCATCAGCTCGCGATTCCCGCAGAATTCCTTGTCGCACACCTCGCACCTGAAGCCCTTCTCGTGCAGCTTCATGTGGCTGTCCAGTCTGCTTCTGTGTAGGAACTTCTTGCGGCACAGGTGACAGGTGTGCTCGTACGCCGCCTCCTTGATACGCCTCTGATGCTTCCACTCGTGCGCCTTCACGTGTCTCACCTGTTTGCCGCAGAATCGGCAGATCTGCAGCTCCCACATGTGGCTTCGCTTGATGTGATGGGTCAGATCGATCTTCAGCTTGTAGCAACGGCCGCAGTGCTCGCAAATGTATTTCGACTCGTAGTCGCTGTGAACCCGCACGTGGTGCCTCTTCAAGCTGTCCTCGCTTTTGTACTTCACCCGGCAGACCTCGCACTCGAAGAAGTAATCGGGCCGATGGATTATCTTGTGCTCTTCCAATGCGCGGGCGGTGTGACACGCCTTCTTGCACTTGTCACACTTGTAGGGTTGACGGTGCACGTACGTCACGTGGTTCTCCACCTTCTTCGCGCTGTCGAAACGCTTCTCACAGAAGGGACATGTGTTCCTGATTTCGTCCAACACCTGGTCCACCTCGGCTTCGTCCTTCTTCGGATTGACCGCGTCCACCGCGTTCGTCGACGAAGCGGCCCGAATTTCCGCTGTTGGCTTCCTCGAGTCTTGCCCAGGGTCGGGTGGACGTTTGGGATCGTGATTGGGACCGGTGCAGGAGTTTCGTTCTTGGGACCCCTGAAGCGGATCCTGCTCTGAACGGTGCGAATTCGTCGAGGAGACGTTTTTCTTGGACCTTCTTTTCGGCGCTTTGTCGGCGACGTTATTCCGCAGGCCGACAACTATGAAATGGTAAGGGGAATTTCTGTTTGGATTTCTTAGCAGTGCTGCGACTGGTTCTCTTCTGAAACAAGGATAGCGCGTGTCAGTGTGTAAGGGAGTGTACGTGGTTCGTTAATGTTATTTCTAGAATTGCAAATCAAGGGCCATTTGGTAGATCGTTCTCTGTCGACAAATGATTTTCGTGTGCGAGAGTTTTCTTAACAGAGGCAACACTGACAACCGATCTTCGAGGACATTCTATTTAATATCAGTAATACATTACAAATATTACTCACGTTTGTCGCTCAAATACAGAGACTTTTCTATCACGAAGCACAATATTAAAAACAAATTCTACCCACTCGTCAAGTTCAAATTGTTTATCACACGGCTGAGCGATTTCCAACTGCACTCCTTTATTAAAAATCGTCATACATTTAGGGAGCTTCAGCTTGGATTTATAACAACGCAGATGATATATCGCATTGCGCAAATTTTATTAGAAAAATCAGTCTGCCTCGGCTCAACGAGATAAATAATAAATACGGTGCTAATAATTGAAAGTTCACTATTCGAATGAGCATCAAATTGAAAAACAACAGTGTACGTAAATTTACTCTGCTGACAACGTTTGCATTTTTCTCGATTTCGTAAGTTCGTAAGCCCAACGCAATTGTACAATTATTTGTACCCCCGTCGCGATTTCGCGATCATAGCAACGATACAACGGGTCACAAAATAGAATAAATTCTTACATCTACCAGCCCGACATACGTTCGCCTCGTTTCATCGAATACATCACACATTCGCTCGAATCACCTCGGCGCGTATAAACACTTCTTTCCCTTCTCTACTTATTCAATTTTCTCGCAACGTAACTAATATAACTCCACCGCGGCCAACGGCGGAAACTAGACGCAGCCTCGCGGGAAAAACGAATCTCCGAGAAGCCCTTCAATCTCTCGAATACTTCAGCAAAATCTTCTTGGCGATATCGGCGATGTGCGCGACACCCATGAATGGCGGAAGCGGCCCGGTGTGCGTCCTTCGATGCCTCAGAAGGCTGGACCTCTGCGTAAAATCTTCCCCGCAAATGTCGCACCTGTACGGCCTGACGCCGTCGTGCGTTAGCACGTGCTGATAGAAATTACTTCTGCAGTGGAACAGTTTGTCGCAAATCGTGCACAACGAGCCGGGCCTGTGCTTCGCGTTTTTATGCCTCGCGAGTTCGCTGGGCCGCGAGAAAACCTCGTCGCAACGGTCGCACTTGAAGCCGTCCTCGTGCATCAGCATGTGATTCTCCAAATTGTTCGAGGTCGAGAAACGTTTGCCGCACAGACGGCAACGATACCGGCAATTGATCTTTCTCAGCCGCCTCTCGTGAAGGTACTCGTGATTCCTAATGTTCTTCGCGGCCTTGCCGCAGATGCGACAAATATGCGTGACGTTCGTATGGGTGAACTCGACGTGAACACCGATGTCCATCTTCAAATGGAAACCCTTCCCGCAGTAGTCGCATATATACTTCGGCTCCGCTGTGTTGTGCGCCCGAATCACGTGATGCCTCAATCCGGCCCTACGTTTGTACCTTAAACGGCAGACAGTGCATTCCAAATAGAAATCGTCCTGGTGCACTTTCGCGTGTGTCTCGAGGCCCGCCTTCGAGTAATACCTCTTGTCGCACTTGTCACAGTAGTGCGTCTTGTTGTGAAACCTGTTCACGTGCCCCTGCATCTTCTTCTCGTTCACGAAATACTTCTGGCAAACCGGGCAGACGTTCCTCAGATTGTCCAATATTCGATCCACCTCTTCCTTCGGCGGTTCTGCCCTCTCAGGGGTCGCACGAGTACGCTCCTCGTCTATTTGCACTCTGTTCGCGACGAACGAGCAGATTGGCTTGCACGCGCTCTCCTGACAAGCTCCTTCCGTTGGCTCTTTCGCGAAGCGCTCTATTCCTTCCGTTTCTTCCGGCGATACATTTGTCCTCGCACCATCCCCCGGCTCACTTCGTCGATCCTCATTGGATACGTTCGTCGCCCGTATCGCCCGTATCGACGGACCTGTATTCGTCGCTAATTTGTTGCTCGTTCTTCTACTCCGTGGAAAGCTGTACCGCGGCTCGATCGGCACAACGACACTCCTAACATCGTACGACATGCCGCCGTTTTCACCTTGGACCGGTATCGGCACATTCTTAATTATATTCGTGGCAGAATTATCCAACACCTCAACCGGCACCAGCGTGTTCTTAATCTCGTTCGTCAGCGGATCTCTGATCGGCGCCAGGACCGTCCTCGTCCTCGTCGCGTCCACCGCAGCTGACACGTTGGAAATCTCGTTCGACTCTAAATCGTTGCAACGATTTCGCAACAGTGTTTCATGGGAACGTATGCGACGGGTCGTCCTTCCGGTAAAAGTTAACGGATCGGTTGCATTATATCGTCTGTCGGTTAACGCTGTCTCGTTGGAAAGTTTGCAATCGTTGCGTTCAATTCGTTCGAGTATACCGTTGTTCTCGCGTTCACTGGCAACCGGAACACTGTTCGCCTCGTGTAGCACTCGATTATTCCTGTCCTGGCAGGTAGCAGCGAGTTGCCCGCGTATTAGAACAACTTCAGGGTTCCTGAAACACCGATTCGTTTAGTCAGTCGCGAGGTAGTATCAATGCAGTCATGCAAATATGGTTGAAAAACGTGAGAGTCTGGTCGCTGTACTGTCTCCCATTTTTCGCCGATGTTTCGGCTACTTTCGAGTTTCACTCGAGTTTCTACCCTTTTGGTGCCTATAGACGATTGATTCGATTAGTCTTTGGTGTTTGGAAGTGGAGAACGGGGGCGACAGAAACGGGCGACAAATACACGGCGGACGTTTAATGGTTTAAAAAGGAACAAAGAGTTCAATACAAAGTAGCAAAACCTCGACCCCTCGGTTAATATATATTTATAATATATTCCTCCAGGTTAATGCGAACTTACAGTTCGTGCTATTTATTCGGATCGAAGTTCGTAATTTATAGTAAGACACATTTGAATCACAAATCCAGCATTTGTCTATTTGCACTGCTCGCTTGGCACCATCCGATACCAGCTATATTTCACAGCGATCGTCGATTGTACAGTAGCTATTTACCACAGAACATTAAGTGCTATGTGCAACGTTTAGTGTCGCGTGCGACAAATTATCTGAGCAACGTCGTTGGTAAAGATGAGTAAATGAGACGAGCTGGGGAAAAGAAATAAATGATCCGCGAATATTTAAGGATCGTTCGAGCACTCCTGGCGTAAAAGCAAAACACAATAGACGATACAAGTATTTAGAGCGCGTCAATGCGAAATAATACTGTCATCGTATTAAAATCGGACGGGTGTCACAAGCGAGCATAAATGACGGCGATGAATTACAGCGAGAAATGAACGAAACGGCGAACGAAAGAGACGAGGGAAATCGTAACGTAACGCGAACATAGCTGGAAAAACGCTCGCATTACATTGTCCTTAAAATACCTTGTCCATTTCTCGTGCCCCAACGTCCCTTCAAGTTCAACAATGCTACAAAGTCTTGAATGCTCCGCGCGAACCGAAACGGGCTGATACACCGCGGAAAGCTAATGCTCGTTATTCTTGCGTTTGCTCAGCACTATAGGCGGCGGCGGCGGATGATTTCCAGGGTGTTTCCGACGATGCACCATCATGCTGCTCCTCTGAGTGAATTTGCGCCCGCATATATCGCAAACGTACGGCCTTTGACCGGTGTGGATCAGCTCGTGCACCCTAAGCGACGTAGTTCTCGTGAACGATTTAAGGCACTCCTTGCACTGATACGGTTGTTCACCCGTGTGCACGCGGAGATGCAGTTTCAGCGAGTAATTCGTCGAGAAGACCTTGCCGCAGTGGGGGCAGAGGAACGTCTGCGAGTGCAGGGTGACGTGGAAACGTAGATTTTCCTCGTTGGCGCAGACTTTTCCGCAGACGTCGCACTTGTGCTGTCTTACCTCCGTTTGGCTGTGCAGGTGTTGATAGAAATCGTTCCTCGATTCGAACGGTTTCTCGCAGAGCGTTCGCAGCATGTCGGGCCCCCCCTGCGAATCCTTGTGCTTCAACAGTAAATGATTCTCCAAGCTGTTGCGCGCCTTGAACGTTCTCGGACAGAGCTTGCAGCAATGCGTGGACGGCGTCGCTTTAATCGCCTGTCCGTGCTTCAGTTCGTGATGGGCGATGTTCTTCACCCCCATACCGCAGAACCTGCATATGTGCGTGGCGTTCGTGTGCGATCGATTGATGTGAAGGGCAAGGTCCAGTTTCAGCTTGAACCGTTTCCCGCAGTAGTCGCACATGAAGTTCGGCTGCAGATTGGTGTGCTCGCGGGTCCGATGGTTCTTCAGGCCACTCGCGGTTTTGTACTGCAACTGACAGACGCTACACTGATGGAAGGAAGTCACCTCGTGCGTCTTCTGATGCTCCTCCAACGCGTAATCGGTGATGTAACCCTTGCGACACCTGTCGCAATTGTACGGCTTCTTGTGCACCTTCGAGACGTGCTTCTGCATTTCGTCCACGTCCTTGTAACGTTTCTGGCAGAACGGGCAAGTTGTGCGCAGTGTGTCCAGAATGTCGACTTGATCCGCGTCCCCCCTCGGTACATTTTCTGCCGGTACACCTTTCACCGTGTCTTCCGGCGTTTTCGCCTCGTCTCCTGCCGAGTTCTTTATCCGCTCCATCTCCCTTTCCTCCGCTTCCAATCTGATCCTCTCTTCCCGCTCTTTGGCACTCTTGTTACCGGCTTCCTTCCATTTATTTCTATTCATCCCCGACCTGGCGTCGCTCTGTCTCCTTTGGGATCCGCTCAGTACCGGCTGGATCGGTACCACGACCCGTTTGATCTCGTACGACACCAATCCATCGCCCCCGTGGACCGGTATCAACACACTCTTGATGATGTTCATGCCGGATTCGTCCTTCACTTCAACCGGTACCAATATATTTCTCACTTGCTTCGTCACTGGATCCCGAACGGGCACCAAAACTGTATTCGTCGAGTCCACCGACGTCTCGTCGCACGTTCGTTTCCCCGCGGTCGCACCGCGGTCAACCTCGGTTTCAACGATCGCCTTCGTTCCCACGCCGTCGACGACGTCGCAGTCCGCTTCGATTTTCCACGGCGTCGAATCACGCGCGGACAGGCTAGACACTGGAACAGTAACTTGGAATGGCACTCGATCATTTCTATCTTGGCCCCGAGTCGTTTCTGCGATCGGCGACCTCCTGAAACATCCATTCGTTTAGTCAGTCGTAAGAAAATTATCCGCGCTCCGGGTTTTCTCGGGAACGGACAAGTGAAACAGAGGGACGGTGGATCGGCCGGACCCCTGTCGAAGGGTCCGGTCGGTCGCGTTGAACGCGTACCGGCTCGATCGATTCGCGATCTCTTCCGCGAACGTATCGTCAGCGTTCCGGGATCTCGCGGTCGCGTCACAAGCGAACGGGAAGGGAAATGTGATTGCGGACGATGCACGGTGATTGCCAAGAACACACAGTGAGAACGATCGAGAGATTTCTGAAAAGGATTTTTAATTAAAGGAACAAAGAATTCAGTACAAGCAATGAATGCGTCGAGCATTGCACTGAAACAATACGGTTTCCGGGTTAATTGTGAATTTACAGTCAGTGTCTACTTACATTAGTAAATTTGTCACAGCTTCTATAGAACAACCGACATTAGTGGAACTCTCGCTTTGCATTCTCTCTCTCTCTATCTATCTATCTCGATCTCTCACACTCTCATTCTTACAATCGACTTGAAACTCGTAAGGCTCGATTCTCATACTTCACGATCTACACCATCGAATAGTATTTGCACTGCTCCCTCATTAACTTCTCGCGCTTACTGTACTTAATTAACAATAATCGTTTGATTAAGTACATAATATTATGTACACGTTCAAGTCTTATTTAATAGCTCACTCGAGAATATGTATGTGTATGTGTGTCTGTGTGCGTGCGTGTGTGTCGATGAACGAGGTCAGCAATTGTTGAGTCGTTATTTTTTCCTCGCATCCTCGGGATCGTTACAGCACGATTCATTAACTCGAGTCTTAACGGTAGAAAGTAACGCTACAGAAGCCTTACAGCGAACGGAATATGTGTTAAACGCGCGGCGCACAATCACCCTCTACATAACTCCAAAAATTATGATACGCAAAGCAGCACTTTTTATTGGAAATACAAAAATATCAGTATCAGGATTATAGATATAGCTTCGCGCGAAACGTAGAATGAAACAATCGTTCGAACGGCTACGGAAATGCTGTCTCATTCAACAGCCGCGTGAAAATGCGAGACTTAACTACAGGCCGCGGCTAACGCAAGGGTCAACTTAAAAGCGAAACGCAGTCCGGCGAAGCTCAACCCTTATCGCCTTCCCGATACTTCCTCTTACTTTCATTCCCAATATCGCGACGAAAAAAAAAAAATAAGAACCCCCCCCACAACCCCTGTTCCTTCTTGCTCCTCAACTTCTCGACGCTATTGTCCACGCGCAATTTCGGTATCTCGTAACTTCGACATTAATATTTATTGTTCTTTTGTTCTCGCGTCCTCTGAGGATTGCTTCTTACGGTTGCGCCATCGTGCCGCTCCACCGCTGCGAACCCTCTTTTGCCGCACATATCGCAGAGACGCCCCCGCCTCTACGCGGTGTGCGTGATTTCGTGCACAGCGAGCGACGACAAAGCGGCGAAACCTTTCGTGCAAACTTTACACTTGTACGGTTTCTCCCTTGTGTGTATCCTGTTGTGCGCGTTCAATGCTCGACGGTTCGTGAACTCTTTGCCGCAGTAGGAACACCTGTGTACCTGCGAGTGCAACACGACATGCTTGCGAAGCTTGCTCTCGCTGACGAAACTCTTGTTGCACACGTTGCACTTAATGTTACGGGGTTCGGGCGTTTCGTGCATTTTGCGTTCGTGCCGTTTCAAATAGCTCTTCTGCGAGTATACCTTCTCGCAGGTGTCGCAGGTGAACGTTTCGCCCAGGTGACAGCTTTTGTGGTCCTGAAGGTCGGCGTTCGACATGAAAAATTTGTCGCACTGGTTGCAGGGGAACGAGTAGTCACGCTCGTGGAACCTCCGGCGATGCATTGTCAGGGAAGGCTTCCTCATCGTGGCGTAGCCGCAGATCTCGCACGTGAACTTGATCCCGCGATGAATCCGCTTGTGCACGGCCAGCCCGGACAAACGTTTGAAGGTGAGGTGGCAGGTCTCGCATTTGTACGGCGTTATATCGCTGTGCATCACCATGTGACGCTTGTAGTCCCTCTGTCTGCAGAAGTACACCTTGCAGACGACGCAGTATCGTTTTCGATCCGCGTCGTCCTTATTTAACGTGTGTATCAGAACGGCATTTCTATGCGAATCGGGGACAGAGACTGGGATCCGTTCGGTTTGACCCGCCAACGACGATGCAGACAGGGTTGTTGAGGAATCGGCACAGATATCAATGTCCTTATCGCAGTCGCCTTCGGTTTTCACGTACACTTCTACGTTCCCCGGGCCTCTGCAATCAACAACGTGATTTTTTCAATATTACATGCGTTCAGTTGAGTATTCGTGAAAATTGTCTCCAGACAGCTGGACGTTCTATTCTCTCTCTCTCTCTTTTTTTTTTTTATTAAACAAGGGTCGTTTCGCCAGAATCGCAGCGCTCTGTTTAACGAGGATACGAAAGGGAAACGATACCGTGTCACGAGCGAACCGGAGCGCACGAGATACCGATCTCGAAGTGTAAAGTCGCTTACGCGCGATTCGATTCGAATATCCTTCGTTCTGTCAACAGATCGCCACTATTTTATCGAACGCATCGTAAAGGGGGATTCGGTGGTCGTAACTGACACGGAACTATCAGGCGGAACTTTCCGTCCCGTTAGAGCGGATACAATGTCCAATACAACTTTTCCAGTGAAACGAAAACGAAACAAAAGGGAACACTAGATTGAAAAGAAGAAAAAAAAGAAAGCGCCGAGGGTTGTCCAACGCGTGGCAATGAACGGATCGGTGCAATTTCGGGTCGCAGTTTGCGTCGCGCGCAATCGGAGAAGAAGCGAGCATCGTCGAACACCACCAGGACAAGATTCGTTCGACCGATTTCTCGCACGCTCCCTCAACTTCCCGTTCTCCTTGACGCCGCTCGAACCCGATGGCAACGGTCGCGCATTGTTGTCAGCACCAATGGAGAAACCGTCTCGCGGAAGGTGATAACGATGTCGTGCGTTCGTACAGTGTTCTATCCCCGACGGTGAAGGCACTCGCGATTACACGCAGGTCGACTTCTGATGGGCCGTCAGGTTTCCCTGACAGGAGAAGCCACGGTTGCATATCTGACACACGTACGGCCGTTCACCGGTGTGCCCCCGCCTGTGTATAGTTAGCGTGGACCTCTGTGAAAATGCTTTCGGGCACTGGTCGCATTGGTACGGTTTCTCCCCGGTGTGCACCCTTCTGTGCATCCTGAGATTCTCGGAATCGGTGAAACCCTTGCCGCAGATGTCGCAGACGTACGGCTTCTCGCCGGTGTGTATGCGTCTATGTTTCTTCAAGTGTTCGGCGCTGCTCAGACTCTTCCCGCAATAGTCACAGAGGTACAGCTTCGTGGGGTTGTGACTCTCCTTGTGACGGAACAGGGACCTCTTCGTCGCGAGCACTCTTCCGCATATGTCGCAGGCCGTGCTGGTCACCTTGTTGGCCTTCATCTCGGGATGCATACGCCTGCAGTGCGCGGACAGCTGCCTCCTCAGGTAGAACGCGCTGCCGCATAATTGACAGACGAATGGCTTGTCACCGGAGTGTATGTTGTAGTGCTCCTGGAGATCGATTGCCTTGCGGAACCGTTTGTCGCAGTCGTTGCATTTGAAGGGCAGATCCGCCTTGTCCGTGTGACGCAGCATGTGAATGCTAAGCGCCGCGAGAACGGTGGTCTCGTAGTCGCACTCCTTGCACATGTAGCTCGGATAGAAGTGGGTTTTCTCGTGCCTGGTCAGGTCGCGGAACAGACGGAACTTCTTTGGGCAGTGTTTGCAGGTGAGATCGCCGACGGTGTGCCGCATCAGATGCTTCTGATAGTTGCTCTTGTGACGGAACACCTTGTTGCACGTCTTGCAGAGGAACTCCAATTCCGATTTCTCCTTCTTCACCTTCATGGCGCTGGAACGATTCACCACGGACGCGTTGCCGGCTTTCCGGCCACCCTTCCGACCCGTGTGCTTCTTCATGTGCTTCCTCAGGTTCACGTACGTCCTGAACACCCTGCCGCACTGGGCGCAGGTGTTCTTGCGTTTCCCTTTGTGCTCGATCTCGTGATTGTCCAGCAACATTTGGGAAGCGAAGAAAACGCCGCACAGCTTGCAATGGTACGCAAGAGGCAGATCATCCTGGTCGTCCTCGTCGTTCACCTCTTGCTTGATGAAGCTTCGCTCCTCGCTCGCCGGGGTGCTCGCGTTGTTACAAGCGATCGGATCCGACGTTTTCGCCGATTCCGCGGCGTCTGGATCGGCGTCCTTCTTCACCAGATTGAGCTTCGTCAACATCGCCATCGGATAATACTCTTCGGAGAATGGTAGCTGGTTGTACCTGAAATGTAAAAATTCGAAGGGCCATATCAGTATCAGGTGTCCCCGTTGAGTGATCGCGATCTGTAGTTAGGACGCGTTTCGGATAGCGCATACCTGGGAGCGATCGTACGGTCGTTTATCAAGCACGATCTACAGTGTCAACGTGATGTCCCTGAATAGATTGGCAAATTTTCAACTCTAAAGTCTCGGATTCGTTTAAATATGTATCACGCTGTGTAGAGCCTGATGACACGTGATCAGAATGTGAAACAAGCATCAGTACGCTAACAATAAGGCAGGCCTCGTGTTTGGACAATTGTCAAACGGTTGCTTTATTTAACAAAATTGTACATGCAACGGTTAAGTAACTGGAGGAAAACAAACAAAAAATATCCTACGATCTACAAATGGACGAATTTACAATTCCTTGTACACGTTTCGTTGGCGAGTCTAAAAAAAGAAAAGAAAAGAGTCTCCGGGCCGTATACGTAGAATCGTGTGAAGTAATACTGCGATTGAATTATGATACACGAGAACGATACACGTCTCGAGAGACAGTCCTCGGGAACGAAGCTGAACACGATCTATTCTCGACCGTCGACAGTAAAAGGATATAAAAAATATAACCGAAGATTTTCAGTTTCTAACTTTGGCACCAGTACATCCGTACCGATATATACTATATTCTAGTGTACCAGCTGTACATTAAACATTCGATAACAGTCCTTCGGCGCGCGGCTTCATTCCGTCGCGTTCAAAATCGTATTAGAAACGACATCGCGCGGCGGAGGAGTCGATAAACATTTACAATCAGGTATGCAAGTAGCGTACGGAAGCCTGGCGTTCGAATCTCCGTGAACTCGAATAAGTCCACCTCGCGTGTCCCCCTGGCCTTTTTCAAATGCCGTCCTTTATTGTCACGAGAATTGCTAAAAAAAAAAAACATTCTCGAACGCTCGTTCTGTCTATTCGACGATGTCGCTCGCCGCATGAACTTTCCTATGGGCGTTCAAAGACGATCGGGAAACGAACGACTTGTTGCAACACTCGCACTGATACGGCCTCTGGCCGGTGTGATAGCGCTTGTGAATGACCAGCGTCGAGTGCTGCGTGAACGATTTCCCGCAGGTGTCGCAGGTGTACGGTTTCTCCCCGGTGTGGGTCCTTTTGTGAACAACCAGCGTGCTCCTCTTGCGAAACGCTTTGCCGCAGACGTCGCAGATCAGCAGCTTCTCGCCGCTGTGGAGGCGCAGATGATCCTGCAGGGATCCCTTGGAGGACACCGATTTCCCGCAGAGATGACAGTCGTACTTGTTCTCGCCCATGTGCGACTTCACGTGAAACACCAACGAGTTCTTGTAGACGAACGTCTTGCCGCAGAACTCGCACTGATGCTTCACCGGCTTGAAGTTCGGGTCGTGAACCGTTAAATGCTTCACCAGCGAATGATTGTTCGGGAAGGACTTGTTGCACGTGTGACAGACGTGCTCCTTGGCCCCGTGTTTCACGTTCATGTGGCCGTGCAACTCCGCGTTCGTGAAGAAGCCCTTCCTGCAAATCTCGCAGTACCTGGTGTACTTGTCGAAATGGCGTCTTTGGTGCGTGGTCAATTGGAAGGCCTGCACGAACGCGTGCCCGCACACGTCGCAAACGAAGTTCCTTTCACGCGTGTGGATCCGTCTGTGGACGGCCAACGTGTTGGTACGCTTGAATGACTTCCCGCAGATATCGCACTGATAAGGCCGGGCGTCGCTGTGCGACACCATGTGGCCCTCGTACAGGTTCTTCGTTCTGAAAAGCTTTTTGCACACGTCGCACTGATAGAACATCTGTATCGAGGAGTGATCGACGATTTTTGAATCAGCCCCGTCGACGGCTGCCTCGTATCTCGTCGTCCCCCTCGTTTCAGCTACGTTCGACGGGACGTTGCTTGGCACGATCGTACGTTTTATGTCGGGGCGAGGATTACTTGACGATTCGTGGGTACGATACGTCGTTCGATCCTGCTCTTCTATTGCGGGGGGACACGATAAATGCGAGTTTTCCGTGGTTAATTCTTGCGTCGACGATACGATTCCCGAACTTGGCGACGATCTGCGAAGAAAATGAAAAAAAGTCTCTGGTGAATAGTGATACTTAGCTGGTCGGTATAGGTCTAACGACAACTTCGGTTTTTGTTTTTTTTGTTTTCGTTTCTCGGGGTGTAACTCGATTTTATTGACGCAAACGTTGGTCGAATTTACATTCAGCCGAATACACACAGGACGTACATACGGAGGGGATTATCGGTGTCGGTAGTGCGAATTACTTCTCACGTGTTATTCTTCATCCTTCTTCCGTGCCTGATTCTTGAATATCGTGCGCGTCCCGTCTTTAAAGGAATGCTCCTTGATTTTATGCGTGAAATTGTTGAGTTTGCGTGTATCCTCGAAGCGAGAAGGGTTTTGTTTGCGGGAATAATGTATAATAGAATTTCTTACAAGGATAAAATCTTTATATTATATTGCTTGTATAAATATACAGAATGTATTATTTTCCTTAACGCCTTATTTAATGCTCTTCCTCCTTTCTCGCAGGTAGTGAAAGTACTTTGGATTTTGTTCAGCATCGTCCTTTCTTCCGAAGGAGACTCACACTTTACGAATGCCAGGGGTCTCGTGTAAATACAAATTGTACCAGTATCTAACGATTAATGAAATTAATGAAAATAGCAATTTTCTTACGTTGCTTAATATCATTTTTACAATGGGCAATTTCGTACTTCGATGAGAACAATAAAGAGATATGTTTAGATCTTTGTCAACTAAATGCCAACGGATCGAATAATTCGAGGAAATCGTTGCAATGTAAAGTCATTCAATATTACTGCATAACGAATTGAAAGTAATATAAACGAACGGCTTAGATCGTTCTTCCTGATTTCGGTATTTTTCGTACTTAGTATCTTAAATTATCCACGTACGAGACTAAAAATATATAATATGAACACATGATATGCATACCGCGTTTACTCTACAAACAAAAAATAAATTCACTGAAATAAACAGATCAGTACTCGCTTATTTGCACGTGCGCGTGATTAAATTTGTTCACGCATATTTACATAGAACGTAATGATATTAAAGGTACTATGGCTAGTCAAAACAAAACCTAGGCATCGTGTACAATTACTTAACTATATAGCTGATATATCGGCATTTTGTTAGCTTTCTGACGGTATACGACGATTATGAACCAGTTAAAAATATGATTATTGGTAAATATAAAATTTTCATCCCGTTAATATTCGATAATGTATTTCGATTATTAGCAGGTATGTACGTTGCTTGGTACAAGCTTCGCTCCATTTGTGTTTCATTCTGCTATATCTTCTCCCCGAATTTCCATAACATTAGTAATCTCGTTTTATTCTATTCTATTTTTGACATAGGCCAAAAACCAATGAAGTCATCGGGCAGACAGTTTACTCAATTTTACTTAATTGAAATTAACGTTCAACAGATCGTTTAGATGTAATGGCACTATTTAAATTATAAAATTATAAGATGATATTGCCTTTCACTGTTTCAATGATCTCTTAATTTAATAAAAATACCTTCAGACGTATTTCTTATATATATATATATATATATATGTATATTACTTACATATACCTACTTTGTATCAGTTCCGTCAAAGGATTGACGATTTGTTTCTTTACCTCGATCGTGAATTATTGCAAATAATTGCTAACTTAATCGTTCTACATTAAAGTGAATTTACATTTTCTTGGAGTATTTAATATTTTGAGTTACAGATTTTGTTTAGATTGGAAATATCTTGCCAATATGTCCAGCAGCTTTTTTTTATCAAAGCTACCTTTTGCGACTTGGAAAGTATAAGAGAAAGACTTCCATCGAAATAACCATAACAAAAATGTATTGTCCACCGTGTTGACCATCTTGTCATCGTCCATCGACGAAAATTGTTTTCCAAAATAGATGCAACAACAGAACTGACACAGGGAAATCCATTAGAAGCGCGTTACGCTTTAATATTCGAGGTTCGATTTAAAATGATAATACAATGATTATTAAATTGTGTCGAAATATAAATATGTAAATTGGTATTGAAGATAATTCTGTACAGAAAAAAATATACCACGTAGGTTAAAAAAATTATATCTGTCTTAAATACAGAACTGACAATAATCAAATTCCTTCCAAATTTCTGCGTTTCCTTTCATTCCCCTTAAATCACTAAAATCCTTTGTCACCGAACTTCTAAACAAAATGTTACAAAAAAAAAAAATGCAACAAATATTCTACATCCCCTAATGTATCGCCCTGTGCAATACGACGACGTTCGAAAGAAAAACTCGTAACAATGGCCAACACGCAAAAGTCTTTTAACACCTAAGATACGTATTCCTAACAACAGCTTACTCGTTTGAACACATTGCTGCTACCTGTATCAAAAATCCAAAAGATCAATACGCCTTACTCCGCCAATACTAAAAATACATTATTTCTACGCTCCTTCCACAATACATTCTGGCGCACACACGCGATGCACCCCTTTGGTTCATTTTCTTTCGTTATGCGATTTCATGTGAGAATTCAACGAACCCTGCTGCGTGAACCTTTTCTGGCACACCTTGCACTCGTACGGTCTCTCGCCTGTGTGAGTTCTCAGATGCACGATCAAGTATTTTCGTACGCTGAATGCTTTGCCGCACATTTCGCAAACGTGCGGCTTCTCACCCGAATGTATACGCATGTGGATCTGCAGATACGCCTTGCTAGATACCGATTTCCCGCAGATCTCGCAGGTGATCAAATTCTCGCCGGTGTGTATCTTCAGGTGCACCTTCAGCGCGGCCTTCCAATAGCTCTCGAAGTTACAGATATTGCACTTGTGTTTCTCACGCTCGCCGTGCGACTTCATGTGCGTGTTCAAATAGGCGGCGCTCGCGTACGGTGTATGGCACACCTTGCAGACGAAAGGCTTTTCACCTGTGTGGGTCAGCAAGTGTCGTTCCAGCGTCTGGTTCGTGTAGAAACCCTTGTCGCAGATCTCGCAGTGGGTCACGTACTCCTCGTTGTGCTTCTTCTTGTGCAGACGCAGATCGTAACCAGAGACTTTCGAGATGCCGCATATGTCGCAGGTGAAGCGCTTGTTATGCTGCTTCAGGTGTGTCTTCAGGAACTCCTCCGTCTTGAAACACTTGTTGCACAGCACGCATTGGAACGGTTTCTCTTTCTGATGCACCTTGATTATGTGCTTCTTTAATTTCTCGTCGTCCACGAAGGTCTTGTCGCATTCGTCGCATCTACCACCGATTTCCTCGACGTTCCTCTCGTGGTCCTGTCTGTGCTTGAGAAATTGCAGTTTCTTGCGCATCCTTTTGTTACAAATGTCGCATTCGTATATCACTGTACATTTCCTGCTGTTCGTTCGACATTTATTATTTAAATGGTTGTTACCATCATTTATTTGGCCTGGTTCTTGTCCTTCTTCGTCGTCTATTTCTCCTTCCTCATCCTCCTCCTCCTCATCCTCTTCTCCTTCTTCTTCTTCTTCTTCATCTTCATCGTCCTCTTCATCGTCCTCATCTTCTTCCTGCACGATTTTTACGACTTCTGTGTCGACAGTGTATTCTAAGGCTTCGGTCACTATTTCCTGATGGCTGATCTGTTCGAACTCTTCCACTGTACAAACGTCACTTTCGTACCTGACCAACCCCATATCCTCGAGCGTTTCTATCGATTCTATTTTCGTTTGCTCGATGCTGATCACCTGGCACCTGCAATGGAGAATACTCGTCAACGTGTGAAACACAGTAGGGCGATTATTTTAGAAGATAATATAGCGTATTCTTGGGTAAGGTGGACGTTCTTCTGTTTAGAAACTATATTTCGCCGTGGCATTTCTTCTATTCGTGGTACGATTTAGGGTCAATTATCGTGTAACACTCTCGGAGAAATAAACGATGTTTATGGGAAACGTTTTAGCACTTTCATGTACCGACACGGGTTTCACGTGAGCACACCTCGGTGCATTTAACCGACATGTACGCGAAACGAAATAACAATTAGTTTTAGAAAGGGTAATATTTTCTTTCGAGATTTATTATACACAAGTAGTGAGGACGAACTATAAATAAGATATTTAAAGAGACTTCTTAAGAAGATAATTACGATTCGTTGAGACTCCTACAGATGAAAATTTATGTGCGCATATATTATATACAGTTGAAATTTTTTCATAACTTCTATGCGAACTTCCAGAATATATTTGTTGGAATGAACTTTTTGAATATTTTGAGCGTTTTCAAAATTTTTTGAGCGTGTTGATGAAAGCTGAAAGACATTGCGTAAATTATATGCTAAGGACTCATCGTTATTTCAGTATTTTTTTTCGAAATTCCTTTCAAGTTAGATGAAAACTTAACGTTATAGAAATAAATTATTTCAGGCAACACCGGGTTACTCTGTAACAATTTAATGTAACAGTCCATGCATTTAAATTCTTAATCAATGTAAATAAAGTAAACATAAATTAGCTGCACATATATTACTAAAAATTTTGTTCGGAATATAATTATTACTGTATTACCTAATTAATTTTCTACATACTTCTTGCTGGTCTAAAATATATTGTTTACTTACCAGTCACAGTGTTTCACGTGCAAAACAAAATTTTCTAGTTCATCCTTAATTTTTATTGACGAAAAGGCTAATTCGAATAAATTCATTTAAACGCTGCTAAAATGATATTTAGTAATTCTTATATTTTCCCATCGATATTAAAATATTACAAGTCCTATGATAATTTTCATGAACGCACCATCTATTTTCTTACATTATATACAATACACACAAGTAGCTTATTATAAATTAATCAACCTTACGCAATATCACGTCATAACAGAAACTCCCAATTAGTACGGTTAAAACATGTGTAAATGAATCACGTTCTTGCAACTTATTCGGGGGCGACACAAAAAGAAAGCAACAAATAATTTATAACACCTGTTTGTTCCAGAAATCGGCGTTGTTCCCGACAGCATAAAAACAATTTTCACGAACCACGAGCAACATGTATCACACTAATAGAAATCAAATACATGTTACTACTTTCTCAACATCCAATTTATGCCGATACACGTCTGAGGATCTTTTTTCCATAGCTGTAACTAATAAAACAACTCCCAGCATCCTGTATAAAACGATTAAACCCAAAAGTGGAGGAATAAAAGCATATTTGGTGCTCACCGGAATCATCGTACGTCCATTGCCGCGAGGAACAAATAAAACGGAGTTGCCAATCGCAGAATGGATTAGAATCCGCATGCCCCTTCATTTGGAGCTCTCGTGCCGGCGCAAATGAGCACTCAGAGTTCCCCGTTGCGTGAATCGTTTCTCGCAGATTTTACATTTGTACGGCCGCTCGCCGGTGTGCGTTCTCCGATGTTTGATCAGATATTTCCTCGAGCTGAAAGCTTTCCCGCAGAACTCGCAGATCTCCGGCTTCTCGCCGGTGTGTATCCTAATATGAATCTTCATGTACTGCCTTCGTATCAATTTTCCGCATACCTCGCAGGCCACCCGACTCTCCCCCGTGTGCGTCCACAAGTGTTCCTTGTAGCAATAACTGTAGAACGTTTCGAACCCGCAAACGTCGCATCTGTACTTCTTCCTGCTATCCGGCTGGCTATGTATCTTCATGTGGCTCCTCAGGTAAACTCGATTGCCGAACGACTTATGGCAAATCTCGCAAGTGCATGGTTTGTCCGCGCTGTGTACGCTCATGTGGGTTTTCAGCGTCGCCTTCAAGTAGAACCCCTTGTTGCAGACCTCGCAGAACTCCGTGAACTCTTTGTTGTGCCTCCTGATGTGTATCTTTAAATAATACTCGGATGTCAATTTGGCGCCGCACACGTGGCAAATGTGAGGCGACCCGTGCAACGCTTTGTGAACATTTAAGTACTTCTTCTTCTTGAACACCTTGTGACAAACGTTGCACTCGATCGGACCAGCGGGAACGTTCGGCTCTTTTCGTTTGGGTCGCGTCGTTTTCTCCTTCGTTTTCGGCCGCCTGCTGGCCTCCGTCGTCGCCGTCGTCGAATCTTTGCACCGTAGCCGCCTGTGCTTGAACAGTTGCATCTTCCTCGCGAAACTCTCGCGGCACACGTCGCACGTGTACTTCTTCTCCGCCCTTCTCAACGACTCTCGGGTACGCAGGATCGACCGTTCGGTTCTATGGACCAACAGAGCAGCGTCCGTGACGAACTCCTCGTCACAGGACTCGCATCGTTGCGACGTCGTTCCTCGAACGACACGCCCGTTCTCGATAGCGTCCGCAACAACGACAAAAGAACGAGCCTCCCCTTTCGGCGATTTAACGGTACGAGATCGATTGGACCTGGATGGTATCGTCGTGACGCTTTTCAGTCTGCAAAAAGATAACAGAGCGTGAACAGCGTTGCGATAACGAACGCCAAACGCGCGAACAGAACGAGGACATTGCGGGGTGTTAATGAAAGTTCGCGGGCGTATCACGAGTTTGGAGCAGCGACAGCGCGGCGGAGGAATTCAGTTCTGCGTCGAATGAATTTCTTCTTGCATTCCTGTTGTTCGTAACAATGGATGGTACATTTTCATCGTCGAACCGCGGTACGCTCGGCGTATCCGAGTTATTATTGATTGTTGCACAGGTCGGACATTGGAAAGGAGGTGAAGTTACTCGGCTGCGAAACGCAAGTGGAATTGCAGTGAATGATTCGTGCGCGTTCGAAAATTTTTCGTCGAAAACGTCGTTCGCGACCGGCAAGTACGTGACGTCTGACGAGGCGGTAATTGTTTCGTGAACACGTTGCAGAAAATGCATGCAACTACGGGCAGGTGCAACGACGTAACTCGAACGCTAATGTCTTACGCGTAATTATCACCGTTGTCATGTTCATCCATAGAATATTCCGATTGATGGTTGACTCTCGATACTCGATTATAGGATTTGAAGCATTGATTCTTTTTTCAATTAAATGTGGCGCGAAATATGGAAACAGTTTAGCGTGTATGTGAATATAAAACGAAATGTTCAATGTATTCTTTATTTTTATGAACTTGCATACAAAAGAAGGCTATTGCGCTACGGGATTCGAATGATAAACAATGATTTCGGTATCTCGTAGAAATAACTGGGAGAGTTTTGCAGTCTCGTTGACTCTGCAGTCGGGCGATCTCTCTGATTTATATACAAACGTTATGGTAAGTTGAAGAAATCGATAATTACCAAACAAAACCAAACTTCTCGAATTTGTAATAACTGATGTAAATAATACTATCTGTACTTAGCGATACACTAAAACGACATATCACTACTGATAGCCACACGATAAATAAAGTTTCTTAAAGTATCTGATTCACTTATACTTGCAATTCGAAGTAAATAGAAATGCAATGTCGCGAATGAAGATTACGTCTGATATATATATATATATATATATTTCTATATATATAAAAAAAAGAATTACTTTACTACGATAAATGCTATGTAACCGTTTCGTACACTTAATACAAAAAAAATTATTATCACAAATTGAAGCATTGGTTCTTACATAGTTCTATATTACTAGTCGCAATAATCTATATGTGATTGTTTTTCACGCTTAATTTATTTTTGCACTTATTAAAGCGTTATTAGAACTACCTGTCGAACAAGGCTGCTCTACAATATTGAAACAATAGAATTATACTATATATCCAATAACCTTATAACTTGTTGCATCGTTACACGTTAATTCGGATACTTTCCAAACGCATATACTTTCTTTCCTTCGTCTGCGGAAGAATGCACCGCGTAACAATTAAGGCACTATCGTCATTCACTAATTTAAAGCACCTCTCGCAAAACTCTACAATAGCTGTGTGTGTGTGTGTGTATATATATATATATAATATATATATAATATTTTTCTCATTCACGAAGAAGTGGTAAATCACATGTGCGTATAAAAACAAACTTGGGTATTCAATGAATACAGTGTAAATAATCGTTCGAAGCATGGACGGCTGTGTATCTGTCTCGTAAAATTACACGTAAAAAATTTCGTCAACGCTTGCGCGAGAATCAAGTATAAAACACGAAACTTCACCGAGTGTGACAATTGATAAGAACTTACTCTATACACTCATCAATTTCGCATTATTATTAATATTCGAAGCCTACTTTGTTCGTTAGTTCCTCACGAAGTTAAAAACGACGCAGAAGGAGCAGGTTGCTGCTCGGGGAACCTTATTCAATCGTAAAAAAAAAAGAAGAAAAAAATGGAATTCCTTGCAGAATGTACAAAAACCTTTACGCCTGATTTTCACGTAATATCGCGGTATAAAACAGTTAAATGCAGATATAAAAAAAGACCCTCGAAATATTGAAACCATTTAAACACGTCAGCGAGGAATTCGTGTAACACATCCTTATCATCCTAGCCTTTTTCTTTCATTTCTTCGAACAATAAACTTGGAACATCGTTGGGACGCGCAGCAAAAGCTCGATGTTCAGTGGTATGTCCTCGAAACATTTAATTCCCGTACCGTACCCCACCCAATCGTTCGACGAACATCGAGACGGCCAGCAACGATTTAAGTATGGAATCATCAGTGCGCAGAATAAACGCTTCGACGCGAATCATTTCTCTGAATACTTCGATCGCTGGTTCACGATGATTTCGTAGTCGTACAAAAATAGACGAGCGCTCGGATCGCGATCGTCACCCCCATGGCTCGATCACGAATATAATCGAAATACCCTATCGAACCTGAACGTAAGTAACATATCCCTATATATATATCTCTCTCTCGTCAGCGAACAAACTCCCTCGAGAAGCTCCGCCAACGATGGAACAGCTGCCCGATTGTTGTTACGCCAGTACACCCTTAACTGGGCAACAGTATAGTTATAGTATCGAGGGCCTGTTCCTGATCCTGGACCTCCTGTTCCTGTTGCAACTGTTGCTGCTGCTGTTGCTCCTGTTGCTGCCGCGCGCTCTGCTTGGCGTGCGTCTTCAGGTGCGAGTTCAGCATCGTTTTCGACGCGAAAGACTTGTGGCAGCAGGTGCAAGGGTAAGGCCGATCACCGGTGTGACCCCTGAGGTGCACGACCAAAGTGGTCCGCTGGGTGAACCGTTTCTCGCAGTGTGTGCACTTGTGCGGCCGTTCGCCCGTGTGCGTGCGACGATGCACGCTCAGGTAATTCTGCGAGATGAAACCCTTGCCGCAGAGATCGCAGACGTGGGGCTTTTCGCCCGTGTGCTTGCGGAGATGAACGGTCAAGTACGTTTTACTGGACACAGCCTTGCCGCACACCGGGCAAATGTATTCGTTCGACGGTCCAACGTTGCCGTGGGTTTTCATGTGCACCAGCAACACCTGCTTCCTGGAGAATCGTTTGTTGCAGAGCTCGCAATGGTGCTTCCTCTGCGGCGGCACGTAGTCAGGCTGATGGAGTTTCGCGTGCAACCTGAGCCCCTGACGATAACGGAACGTCGCGCTACAGATTTCGCATTGGAAGGGTTTGTCGTGCGAGTGCATCGATTGATGCTCCTCGAACGTGGTCGCGGAAACGAAACTGGCGCCGCAGATTTCACACTCGTACTTGTACTCGATGTTGTGCCGTTTCTGGTGCGCGACCAGGCTATCTCTGTGGACGGTGACGTAGCCGCAGGTCTCGCAGGTGTGACTCTCGACGTCCGTCTCGTGTTCTAATTGGTGTTCCTGCAACGCGGGTATCGTGTCGAAGCTGCACCCGCAGTGCTCACAGACGAGCTGGTCGTCTTGCAAATGGATCTCGTCCTGTTCGTGCATTTTCAGGTGCAGGGCGAGATCCTCGTCGGTGACGAAACCGTCGCCGCACAGATGACACTGTATGATACCGTCGGGGATGATCAGTTCCGCGTCCTCTACTTTGGTCACGTGCATACTATCTGTGATGAGCAGCTGCTCTGTGTCTTCCTGTTCGAATATCTCGTTCGGGTCGCATTGCTGCTGATCCTGCGGTAGCATCTCAAGCTTTGACACAAAATATCTGGAAAGAAGAGAGACACAAAACGGGGGTGAATCAATGTTTCCATTCAAAATCGATCGTTATGCTTTTTAACTCTTTCCTTTTAAGGGGCTTGGTGGCTATTGTCAAAATACTCGGGGATCCGTTCATATATCTTTGTTAGATTAAATATTTCATAAAGTGCCTCGGTGCTTTCCAGTATTTTCTTTACTGCATTTTTGTTTGTTTGTTTGTTTTGTTATTCCCTCGCGTTTGTTACTGTTTATCTTGTTAATTTAGACAGTCGATACAATTTGGGGCATGTTCGTGGAAGTATTGGTGGATATGTTTGGTACGAAGATATTGCTGCACGATGCAATACACGTTCGGGTGAGTGTTTTCGAAACTCAATTTCATGTGGTAGTATCGAGTTCTCCGAATTGATAGACTTTTACAGTAACGTTTAAATGCAACGCTTCGATGTTCATAGAATCGAATAATTAATGTGATTCATTAAGGGATTGATTCAAATGTCCATACGTGGACAGTAATTACGAATAGAAATAACTATTCCACGTTGCATGATATTTTTTTTTATGGTAGAAAGAATATTGTTAGGTATATGAAAAATATTGTACAATGATTTATAATCGCGTGTTAGTAAAAGATCTTCCGTCCACGGAAATCCTTTGCTGCACACTTACCACACGTTGTACTGTTTTACCGACGATCCATTCAGGTGACAAATCGCCATCTTGATATTATACGCAACTTCCAGATCAATCATCCTCGCGTTAAATTTTAATAACGGCTATTGTTGTTAACAAATTTAAATTTTCGGAACAAAAAGCGAAATACGTGTACGTTGGTCGTTTTATATTAAAAATGTGTTTAAAAATCAAGCTTCAAAAATTGCTTCTGTGCAGATAATTCTAATTTCTGTTTCGATTGCTTATCTGAATTACGCAAATACAAGATTCTCAGCAAAATTTGCCAAAAAAAAAAAAAACGATCGACGAGCGTTAAATGACGAGTCTTAAGCTTGCCAACGAAAACGAGCATTTATCAATAGCACGAATACATATAAGGAAAGTTGCAAGATACAACCATTTTGTTTTTTTTTTAATGAAAAAAATACAACTTCGAAATGGCTGTACGACCTAACAACATTGAAAACTTTAATTACGACGAAGAAATTACATTCAGAGGTGATAAAATTCTCAGAAATAGTTTAGCAACGATTACGTCCAACGATTAATAACATAGATCTTATTTTCATAAAGTTACATAGAAATATTTAAGCGTCTTCATACTTACGTTTTACAATATTCATAATATGTAATAACCCTGTACTTGCTTTTATTAGAGGCACATGAATTCATTGGTAACGTTGAAATGCCAACTGTATCACTTTCATTTATCATTAATATAATCGTATACGGTAATACCTACGCTAATTGCTTCTCTACCCAGTGTAAATATTTTAACATCGAGTAATTTTTTTTTTTTTCAACACCTTTTCATACGCAGTTACCCAGCACGATTAGCTTCGCTAGTTAAAACGTCTTTCTCCGTTTAATCGATTAAAAATTTCTCTAAAAAATCCTAATCTTTTAGGCACATTTAAACTTAGTTCATTACACAGGTACTAATTTCAGTGGTAGCGAATGCCGCGTTCGAGGCGCGACATTTTCCGTGAACGAATTTGTGTTATTCTAAAATTGCTGAATCAAGTAATCGATAGACACCCTTATCGCTACGAAATACTGTGATAATACACGAACGAACAATATCACAGTGACGACATTCATGTTATACGCAAAATCAACGAAATCCCTGTCCCTTTTGTATCTAATCCTCCGAAGAAACATAATCGAAAATATCGTCGGTGTAAAGAATTAAGAACGTGGTCCGAACTAAAAGGATGCTGACAAAATTCTCACCGTCGTTGACCTACGTAAAAATATTTAATAAAGGCACGCTATCCCCGTTCGCCGTCGCCAACGATTTTTCAAAAAAAAACAAAACGTCGCGCGTTCGCAAAATAAAAATTGACCGAGAGATTAAACGAATTTCCCATCTAACAAATGTCCCGTCCCCGACGGCTAAAAGAATGTACCGGACCGGTCCCCCGTAGTAAGAACGCGGGACCCGAAAACTTTCAAGCGACAGTTAACGAGGGTATAATTAAAGGAAACAACGAACTTCGAATTACGGCGCCAGTCGACGTGCGCACCAACGACAACAAACCGCGGCGATCGAGTCCTACGTTCGGATTCAGTGCTTTTTCATATGATTCAGCATGATCGTTCTGGTAACGAAACCCTTGCCGCACAGCGTGCAGGTGTAAGGACGTTCACCGGTATGATATCGACGATGGACGGTGAGCGTGGACGCCTGTGTAAACGATTTCCCGCACATGGCGCAAAGGTACGGTCTCTCCCCCGTATGAATACGCTGATGCACCACGTAATACTTCCGATGGGTGAAACCTTTGCCGCAAACGTCGCAGACCAACGGCCTGGACCTGTGCACAGCCTTGTGCGTGTTCAACGACTCGATGGTCGCGAATTGTTTCGTACACGAGTCGCAAGGATACGAGGGTACCGATTTGTTCGCAGACACCGCGGTACCGCTAATACTGCTGGTGACCGGATCACCCGGTGACACTATCGTGTCCGTAACTCTATCGTTCCCAGCGAGAACCGGCTTGTGGGTCTTTGCGTGATGATTGTAGAGATTTCGCGTCTCGAAACGCATCAAACACCGCGGGCAAGAGTACGGTTTCTCTTGGCCGACCTCGTGCATCCGTCTGTGCCGTTCGAGCAGCGTACGATACCGGAAACTTGCCTGGCAACGATCGCAGGCGAACGTTTTCTCGACGTTCACCGACGTCGCGATCGTCGGGATCGGGGCGCAGGACGTTACCGGCGCCAAATGCGTCACCTCGTGCATCCTCAAGTGACTCAGAGCGAAGAAAGTCCGTGAGCAAATGGTGCACGAATATCGCAACGGATTCTCTATATGGTGCTCGAATTGCGGCAAAGCCGGATGGCTGGTTCTTATATGGTAGTTCAGTTTCAGGGCGCTTCGAAACTCGAGGCCACACGTGGGACACGGATGGGACTCGGTGATGATCTGCACGTGATCCATGAGCGTCTGATCGGGACAGATGGATTGCATGTGGGATGGGACGGTGTGATACGGCGCGGGCATCATCGACGACTGATTGGAGAACATAGAGTTGTTCTGTAGCAGGGTACACGTCACCGGTAAACCAGTATCCCCCGTCTCGGGCGATGGTGAGAGTATCTGACGCAGCATCCCCGACAATCCGCCGAACGTCTCGCTTCCTTCCCTGAAATCGACAAAACCCAAGGACAATGCAGCGGCGAACAGTACACACAGGCATTGCCTTTGATTCGTTCTCGTGATCTTGCTTTCTCTGTTGCAATAGGCGGTGATGAGAAGAGATAGAAAAGCGGTAATTAAGGGACAGACAGAGATGGGGGAGTTCTCTTTTTATGCTGCGTGATTTCTGCATAGTGACCGTGCAAAGTGCTTGGGCATTGTGGTTCTCCTTAAAATAAGAAAATAAAAGGAAAAAAAAAGTACAGTAGTACAGAGCGTGACCAGAACGCAAGTGCAAGTCGAGCTTGGAGACTTTTGTCGTCATCGTTCCCTGTTAAACGTCTTGACGATCTCCTCAGCAGGGTCATATTTTTGTTAGACAGGTATTCATCCGTTTCAGAAGAATGCTTCCTGTTAAGAGCTTCACTTTACCTCGATGTTTCTACGATTTTGTTTACCGTTGTCCGTCGTTAATCGGTAAACGTGTTCTTTTGACAATATAAGCAAGCAGTTAAGTAAAACTGTTATGCTCGGACGCATCTCATTAGTTCCATTTCGATTTGATTCATCAATTAACGAATTCCAATTGTAACGAATGAAACGTGCGCGCGTTCCACCCCAATCTTAAACTAACACCTCGCCTCACCGTGTCTCTATAGACCCCGTATTATCAAGTAACTGGGACAAACCAAGAAGAAAATGAAATGTTTCTACAGCAAACCAGCAGAAGGAAGAAAAAAGTTAAGCTATGAAACGTAGCAAAATAGTTAGAGGAAAGCGAACCCTTGCTAAAAATTATTATTTCTTCTAAGATACAATAATATCGTTGGAGATTACATTAATGTATTATTATATGGAAATTAAACCCTCACCTTCATAGAGATATCCAAGGTTCATGCGGTCTCTTCGTTTCTTCTTTTTGCACAAACTCGTGTTTATCGAGCCTCTTTGAGAGGTTTCATTCACACAGTTATTCGAAAAAAAATACTAAAGTATTTAAAAAGATAATACGAACACATTCTGTTGTGGCATAAAATATGCCCACACAAAATGGAAAAAGATTCTCATCATTGGCGTTCAGCGATATAAACGTGGAAACAAGAAATGCTTCGAGCCACATAATCACTTTTGTTACCAAATTGCGCAAATAAACCGCAAATATATTTGTTGCAGATACATCTGACGCATCAGACTTAACGCATATTGACGCACGCATACTGCGTAAATGAAAACGCAGTATAAATAATATCGGCGCGTAACAGCAGCCTGGTTTTAAAAAAAATGTTCTGTAAAATGGTTCGACTACTATTTTGTCACCGAATCCAAAACAAAATAAGACGCACAATGCAAACGATGTTGCGGCGTAAATTCGTGAAGACGAAGCGCAGCAAATTTTCAGCAAATAAAATATATGCTGAAGCGCGCGCTCAGTTACTTCAAAAGAGTAAAATCGCGGTCCTTTTGTACTCGCATTTCGCGAATACAAATTAAAGAGAGTGATAGAGAGACAGAGAGAGAGAGAGAGAGAGAGAAACGATAAATTTCATTCGATACATGTTATACTTATAAACTATCGAACTGCGGGTTTGGAAAATATACAAAAGTATGATACTCGCCTTAAGCAAAAAATTGTCTGAAGTCCTCTTCATTGTTATTCGCACGGTGAGATTATTCTTCGATTCTTCGCGTCTTGATAAATTATTGTTCTAATTGTCATTTATTCTCTTTCATTTTAAACTAACTTGGCATTATCCCTTTCGTGTAAAACACTTGGCTACTTTCTCGAGCTGACACCTAATGCAGATGCCAGCCCCGTAAGTGATATCAATTGAAATCGAACTTGGCGATAAGAACGACAACACGTTTTATTAGCGAATGTATCGCGTTTGTAACTATATGGCCCTGACGATAATGTAAAAGCGTAGGCATTGGAAAGCACGAAGACGACAAGAAACGGTATTTTGTTCTGTTTTTTTTTTCTTCTTTCTTTTCGCTAAACGAATCATAAAATGCTTGGCTACACTGTTATGCACCAAGCGTCTATTATATCGTGACTTTAGCTTTACGAAATATTAGTTTGTGATTTTTGGACGGCTTATTGTTGGCCGTGTGCGGCATTTCGTGCCATCACGTAAGCGTGGGATATTGATACTGACAACATGTAAACATCTGATTCTCAGTTGAACAGAGGGAGGATTAAGTACCTGTCGTACAACTGATTCGCTTATATACATTAGTTAAACGGTATACGATGGGGCTAGGAGACTAGACAGGTAGATAATAGATTCCTTCTGTTCATTTACTGTACACGTATCAATATTAACTAGGATAGAGTTCATTTAAATAGAAGTATCGTACTAAATATAATACAGTGAAACATTCTTGCGAGACATAGAAACTCTGATATTTTTTATTGAAATGAACTCTAGGTATGTACATGCTATTACATGTAAGAATATTTACGTATTTTGCAATCTGTTTTATTTTGTTTTTGATGGTCCAATTTGTTAATGAAAGTTTTCCTCTCTTTTTATGTGCTCAGCATGGTTTGTCCATGGTTTCGGAAGAAACAGATTAAAAAAGTTGGTTTTTAAAAATAAGCAGATATCAAATTGCAAAATACAGAGAGCCAAAGGTGGTTGTGGGGTGTGTACGAACTTACCTTCTCATTTCATTGCACCTTATTCATTAGTGATAGGTGGCTAACTCTGAGGTACACTCTTTTCGAAATTAAAAAGAAAGAAGGAAATAAAATTAAGCAAGAAAAGAAACTGTATAGATTATATTGGAATTAAAGTACAGTACTTTGCATGATACTTTGGAGTGGTACAATTGAAAAAACAAACTTTTCCAGATTTTGAATACGAAACGAAAAATTGGGCGAAGTATTGCAGATGTAAATCTCCTCCTTTTACACAAAAATATTCTCGGGGAGGAAAAAAAAAAAGAGAACACAGTAATGTGTGTGTATATGTTTGTGATCTCCACAACACATTAACACCTTTGGCCCTTAAAGTATACAATATGGATAGTAGACTCACCCAGATTTGGGATCGCCATCAGCTGGCTGCGCTATCGACATCTCAGGTATGTCTGAGATCTTCTGCTGCTGCAACCCTGAAGGACCTGCTTCATCGCACGCCAAGGAAACATTTACAAAGGTCGTAGGCTCTATAGTTCTGTTACTGGGATCTTCTTCGCTCTCTTCTTTCACAGGTAGGCCTACGAAGATAATACAGAATCGACGTATTTAGATGATTACGTCTCGATAACAATTTGTTTTCTGGGCAATTTTACAAAATAGCAGACATTGTCGTAATATGTAAATTTAAAGTACCTTCATCCCCGTCACATTCTTCGTCAGAATTTTCATCATCTTCGCTGCTTTCCTCTTCATCCTCTTGTTGTGCAGAGCTTGTTTGATTTTGTGATATTTGGTTGTGTGTAGTTTGCGTACTTGGACCAGGCACCGCCTGAACGGTTTGTACAGAATTACCGCTCGTGTCCATAGGAACTGAGGTTATTTGTTGTTGATTAGCGCTGGATATTATCATAGGAATACCCAGGCCCATATTATCCATCATACCCATACCCATATTGTTTTGATGCTCGCCCACTTGCTGCATCACATTGCCATCTAACCTGTTCTCCGAACTCTGCTCTTGTTTCATTACACTCTGGGAAAAGAAATGGAAAAAACAAACGAAATAAATTTCGAGCTATTCAGAATATCGCGTACAAGTAGATAAAACTATTTACTGATATCATCAAACAAATGTAACCTGAATGTATTTGATTATTACGGGATAAAACAATGATGGTAGTTTTTTGTATTTAAAACGTGGAGATAATAGGGAGTCAAGAAAATTGTATAAATTAAATATTTCTGAAACTTACAAAAGTTTAAAATAATTTTATCTCTATTATAGCAGTAACCAAGGTAAACATGGAACTGAATGTGGAAAGAAAAAAAAGAATATCTGTACATTCATATTTCGTTATACACTGGGTGTGCAAATATTCGACGCGATCAATAGAAAGCTTTTATGCGACAATAAGAAAAAATTTACCTGATTGAGAACATTGGTAACGTAACCCTGTTTGTTTTCCAGGCTGACCTCTCCCAGCCATTGTAACAATTGTTTTTCTGCGTTCGCTGTTGTATTCCAAAATTGGTAAAATAATTCTACTTTATAAACGCAATCGTCGCATATCTTTTTGGGTAATTTGTCTTCTCTTGCAACCTGTAATCGCATATTAAAACAAGATCAAATATATTTCGTGACAATATAGAATCACGTTGTCAATTAAAAATTACAGGGCAAAAATTAATTACAGGGCAATGGGACTTCCTTTGCGTAAATAAGGTTAAGAATCAATGAATGTTGCGAGTGAAAGGAGCGAAGAATCTTTCATAAATAACCGTATAATTATATTCCAACATTTTATGAAACTTCGTACTTTGTACTCAAACGCGCAAACAATTTACAACATCATTACTAAAGAAAAAACAAATGCGAAATAATGATTTGGAATTTACTCGTTCCCCGAAACTACACCACATAGTATCCTGCGCGAAAACAATTTTAAAGTCACTATGCCGTAAAATTGAAAACATGCCACTTACGAAACTATCGAGAAAGAAACGCAAGGCAGTCAATTATAGATATTTTATAATAGAACCAATGATGTCGAAAACAAGATGTCGTATGGAAGAGAATTATTCAATAACATGGTAAACGTGTATTCCCGAGAAATATTATTGTTTGTCATCTGCGAGTGCAAGAATCATAAAGGCTGTTACTCAGAGATGATGACGACGAAAATTTGGGTAGGCTCGCAATACGTTGCGGCAAAGGAAGAAAGCGCGGCAAAATTCTGTCGAATAATCCGTGGGCGTCGTGGGCTCGTTGGAAGAGAGATCGAATAGTACGAAAATAAGATATAAACAGTGCTGTTCCCAGTAATACAGGCATCCGGTTGCACGCTACCCTGAAGCCTATTCGCAATTTCTTGTTTACAGGGCGATCTACGAGACAATCGTATGGATACGTATCTACTGGGAGGTCGAAAAGTCGTGGACCGTCTAGGAACCGCGATGTAGCTACGAAAATGCACAATATGGCGGATCGCCATTGTCGAAGCGATGGCGTAGTTGGCTTACCTTGACCGGTAGGCAGGCAGCGATCTTGAGAAATATCTGCCGTACGTCTCCCTCACCCTCGAAAATCGGTACCGAAACACGGTCCTTCACGAGACACAGCCGACACAGGTCCAGATAGTCGAGGGAGGACATTTTACCATGTAAAACGCCAGCTCGAGACGCAAAACCGCGCCCGTAGACGCGAACGCTGTTTCAACCCAAGCCGGAGAAGACCCCGCGTTCTTCGGTACGCGTCGTTTGCTCACTGTGCTTCGGCGAACTCCGTCGGTATTCGGCTGTCTTCGACCACGTCGGCTAACTTCGGTAACAATCGGCAAGACGGGTTGCGTATCGATCACGTCGCGCTCGAGAAGCCAACTGCTTTTACACACGATAACTTCGAGCATTGCGAATGCTCCATTATTTTCAATTCGTGCGTTACTTAATACAGGGAGATTGCATCGTAATTGAATAATTAATGTTGAAGGAAAGACGTATGAATCTTCGTAGCATTCATTGCGATGCTTCGGTTACTTTCATTTCGTAGCATAAGGTACGCCTGCAATTTGATTAAATCGAGTATGTTGCAAAATGGCTCCAACTTTCGTCGATCTGTGATCCCATTTGAAATTATAAAAGTATGGGGCGGTATGTATTCATGGCTTCGCATACGCTACGCTTACCTTTGATACGTAACGATTGATCGTCCTGGGTGTTTAAGAGGTCGTTGGAGTTAATGCAGTTATCAAATTTTCATGCACGATTACTCCCACTTTTAGCGTGCGGCTACTATCACGCATGATCAGACAGGCCACATTTGTCGATGGACAATAAGAATAAATCAGAACTTCGCGAAACGTATTAACCGCGGTAAATTATTTTTTACCTTCGAATTGTTTAGTCTTTGATATGTTATGGGCAAATTTTCCATCACCATTCCGAGGAGTACCCATAGATTTTTGGGTATCTAAGTTCCGGCGATGATCGCGTGACTTATTATGAAACAGCAGAAAGCACGTTTTTTTCATGTCATAAGCAATCATATGAAAATAAATTAACAGCGCGTTTACATAAGAACTGGCTACCAGGAATCACTTATAATGCAACGCTTATCTTTACAAAATCGACTTCGATTTTGTAAAAAAAAAAAGGCTCCGACACAATCGTCATTGTCGGTGAAGGTGTGAAATAGACTGTCCTGATAATTTATTAACAAATTAATAGAAGTCTGCGGCCGGTTAATCAAATTCATTTGTAACTTTTGTATAAGTTATATTTAGGTAAAGAGTGACCTTTCGAATTTTTAAACTATTTCCTGGTACGCCTTATCTTTAAGATATAGCGAAAGCGATGTTCTGGTAGTCACATCAATTTCAGTACTGCATGCGTGACCGACGAGTGTGTTTAATATCCGATTGAACAAAAGGAACACAACGATGATAAAAAGTATGACCAGGATTGGCTCGGTGCTTTCGCGTTTCTGCGTCACAGAATCTGTGCAACTTACCCTAGCCGCCGTTGGCGATATCAATGACCTGCCCTGTCTTTTCCATTGGCCGTACGGACTTCGTTGGATATGACAAACTGATTAAAATTACAGCTTACGCTACTATCCGGAATTATTATCATTTCCCACGCGTTTGGTCGATAAAATAGCTTTGCGCTTCGTTGAAAGTACTATGCGTATAGCTGTTGAAGCTAGCGCGATACCGAACGGACGTACGGCGTCAGACTTTTGCGGCTCCGCACATTTTCGCCATCCAATTGTAAACGAAACTAATTTTTTCCTTCTTGCTTCGACTAGATCAATTCGTGTTTATCTGTTTATAATCTGATACCATTTATAGTGGCGCGTGTTCGACGACGTGCAACAAGTATTACTTATGCTACGCGCTGTCTCCCTTCGTACGAAATAACATTCGCAAGAACACAATTTTCATATCTTCGCATCTTTAAGAAAGATTTCAGCGTTCTTAATTTAAAAAGGGGACCCCGCGCAGGGTATACTCTATTAGCATAAGGATAACGTGTTGGGATAAATAAGACGGCATTCATTTTAGTTAAAAAAAACTGCTTTATTGTGGCAGAGCACATGTATTATCATATACCAGCATATAATTAGGAAGTCCATAGTAATTTACAAATTACGATCCACTTAAACGTCGGTACACTTTGGCGGTGTATGCAGGCAGATTTGGGAACCGATTTTTCTATCACGCTCATGCTGTTACCGTGTTTATTTTCATCTCATTGTCTCCTCGATCGTTTATGTCTCATTATTTCGTTTAACATTGATTTTTCTTTCGATACGTTTTTATTTTATTTTATTTTATTTTTTTTTTTTGTTGAATGCGGAAGGAGGGTGTTGGGTTTGGGGGGAGGGGGGACTTCTAAAGATCCTTGCAACGACAGTGCATTATTTATAATACATGAAAACGCGGGATATGTGGTCTTCTTCCATTCGATTTTCGAGAATATTGTACCCGTACGAGCCATTGAGTTTTACTTCCGTTCTCTCTCCTTCTCACTGAACGAGGACCTTGTTCCACATCTTACAAGTAACCATGATTACCGCAAATGACAATGTTTTATTTATTCTTGCATTTGTTTCGTCAATAAACAGATTACTCTCTCGCTCTCGCTGTCTCTCTCGCCTGTCTCTCATATGGTTAATTCTTAAGAGAAGAATGAAGTCTGAAGTAAAAGCCTTGCATATCTGCGAAAGTAGATATTTCTTTGGAACACGGTTCTATCCGAGAAAGCATTCGTCAATCCTCCATATTATTATGTACACTTTCAAGTCTTCAGTTTTCATTTATTGAAATCTTTCAATGATTTTTCCTGTGTTTTTTTTTTGTTTTTTTTTTTTTGTTTAGTTGATGGTACTTGGCCTTTATTTTCTCAGCCGTCAACGTTGTTAATATGATTTTTCGTTCCTTATGTATATACAATATAAAGTACGATTAAATTTTCCGAAAACGGAAGTAACATTCGAAATTAATAACAACGATCGCGGGTAAAATAAATATTCTTAATTATATGCAAACTATCTTAAGAATAAATAGACGCATTTAAATATATTACGTACGGAGACTTGTCACGGTAGATAAAACTCGGTGAAACGAGTAGAAAAAATGAATCGAGTCGCAGTGAGAAATTTAATAGGAGGACTAATTGTTAAAAGTTTTATTTTTGTTTAATACTCTCGCGTTCAGTTAATTTTAAATCGTAAATTTTCTCCCCTTTTGCCCGATTTTTAATTCTCTCGCTGGTGAAAGTCTGCGTCGTCAATGAAACCACGATAAGACTGTATTATTTCGATGCTCATATATAGTTAATTAGTTGTTAAGTAATTTGTTAAATTCGTAACTATCTTACTTACACTTCATGCTATAACAATAATAGCAAAATTGCGTGAATCTGTGTCTAAATTTTCTCGTTTAATCTCATACCTCTCCGAGTTGTCGTAATGTCAATTTACAGCTATTACAAATATTATTGTTTATATTTGTGTAAGGTAACATTAATGGTAATCATCGTGTTCGTTAACTACTAATACAAAGTTAAAAATGCGGGAAGTTTGAAATTTTGCGGGCACACCGCAGAATATATTCGTGTGTATACGTACATGCATTTCAGAGTTCTGTCTCGAGTTTTGTCGCTCGAGCAAAATTGAAATTAACAGAACATGCCATTAATATCTACAGTGGTAGTCTAGAAAAATACTGGCATAAAGATGATAAAAATTAAGCTTAATTTACGACGCTCTCATGGATAATACAATAAAAGAGATTAAAGGTGTGGATCTATAGTAACTAATACAATTAATTATTAGAATACCAATAATGTGACACGTCCTCTTAATTTCGATTTCTGCTTCATAATTTCGAAGCCCAATTTATGATTGATTAAATTTTCAAGCCAATCACGTATTCGACACAATAATTCAACCGATCGAATCGTCGTGTACGGGAAACAAGCGGAGTGAAAACTCTTTCACTTCTTCCTTCTTTATTGTTATTAAAATGACGCCTCGCGATCGATATCTGCCTAAATCGTTCAAACACTACAATTTGTCGCTCAAACTCTTCTTGGACATTAAATATCGAGTAATTCAGATTCCTTGAAATTTTCAATCGAATTATCGCTACACTTTACACTAAAGAGATATATAAATGATAATTATGTACCTTGGAGAACTTTTGAGCCATTAAATATCGAGTGACGTCAGGCATCGTGCGAAAAAGTTTACACCCCCTTTCCTCTTTATCGGGGATCAGAACGACTGATATCTCTCGAAGTTCGTCTCTTTTTTTGTTCTTTCTTGTATTTTTTTTTTCTTCTTGTTGTTATATCTTAACGTTGTCTCGCTTATCCAGCAATACTGGAACTAATTAAGCTAGCGTTGGTCGTAGATCGTTGACAATTTATGCATATTTAGTACATTTCACACCATACCGATATAAGACCTCGTTTTAACAAGTTAAAATGATCAAACATCGATGGGAGAAGGATGGTAGGAAAACGCAATCTTCTATCGCGAACTGAGCGTACCCTATGTATGTCTGACTCTGAACGGCATTATCTCCTTTCGCGCTTGCTGCGCGCCTTCGTAACTTTCGATATAATGTACTTTGATGATCTATAGTTTTCAGCTACTACTTGAAAAATCGTACTTTTAAAATCATTTGTTATATAGTTTCTCTTTACACGAGGAACTAGAGTATCTATCATATGCGAGACTTTATTAATGTTAGTAAAATTTTATCAGTTCTCTGTTACCCGTGACCATTAATTTCTAAACGCGGCAATCATCGCTGAAAATGTATTTGCCTATACTCGAGTTAAATATGAAATCATAAATAGTTAACCATCCGTACAGGGCAATAATATGTAATCGGTAAAGAATAATTGTTCCACGACGAATTTAATATTTCATGATTAAATTCATTCATCGTTCATATCTGTCTTATGGCCATTTGTACCGCAGTAATTTTGAAAATTATGCATCATACAATGCTTTATTGATAACATCTTTTATCGACATATTGAAAATCGGCGACGAAATTATTTGTTAAGTAATAGTGCGTCATCGTTTTATTGAAATGATTCAGAATATTAGAAGATTTATGCATTTTTTCCTGAACTGTTTTTTCCTCGTATAATTATGGATAAAAATAAACGAAACAGTTTTTCCTGTAAACGCCTTAAGTATTTTGAGGGAAAATATTTGTAACTGGTTATTCGTCGATTTTGAAATACATTTTTCGTATCTTCTTTAGTAATACGAAAAGTTTTATCAAAGTAATACAAGGATTTAAATACGCATAAGAAAACGGCGGCACTTTAATATAATTCGTGACATTACATTGAGCTTGCTTGTTATGTGGAAATATTCTGGATTATTTATTTATTTGTTTTTTCGTTTTTTACCCTTTTTTTTCGTTAACTATACCAGTCCACGCATTCTAAGTTATATAGAATTGATCAGTTAACGTAAACAAGCTCTTTTTATACCTGCCTGCTTTTCATCGATATCTGCTATTAATGGCAAAGTCAATTTATTTTGTATCCCCCTGACCATTCGTCAAATATACCCTTTGTTTATCCCATTTCGTTGCTATCTTTTAATTTCATATTCATCTAAATCCATGTTACGTTTTACATTCTAATTACTTTTGTACGATGTTGAGAAACTAAGGTGTGCAACAGATAGATATGCAACATTGTTTATTAATTTAGTGTGAAACAGTTGTTATTCGCGATGAAACGAATTTCCTGGAATTTTCTTCTTTGTGTAAGCGCCATCCATTATGCATCTTACAACACTAAAAAAAAGTTAACGATAGTTAAAGACAAATAATATATGCAACTTGCTACAGACTTGAAGGTTTTAAACGTTTATACAAGCTCACTTATGTTTTTACGGAATATCACTATAAATATAAAGTGTTATCCGAAAGTCTACATAATCCTTGTATTATCTTAACACGCTATGACGTCCATTCGAGAATAAAAAAATGTATATCAGATTCTTGGAAATTTTATTCACACAGGGGATTAATTTATTTTCAAACGTTAATGTAATGAAGCTCTAATTTAATTGTAAATGGGCGAACGGGGAAGGGAGGAATGATCAATATTTAGTTGGACGAGGAGTGGCGGAATTCAACTAGTATTCGAAATTTCGTCAAACGCCTATCGTCCGTTACTGCTAACCGGTGTAAACGATGAAAAAATGATTTCTTCCGTAAGAGGGAGCGTGTGAAATGAAATTCTCGTCGATCGAAGGAATGCGAAATGCGATTTTAATTGTGGATCCTTTGGATGCGTGTCCATGTGACGTTTTGCGTATTGCCGTCCTAATAAATCATGAGAAATGACATTCCAATCGACGCGATCGTTGCTTCTTCCTACCCTAATATGTTACAAATGGAATTCGTTCGTTTGTTCGATCGTACGCGAGCGTCGACGACGACACGACGAGTGTATCGATTCTTCGAATTTCTTCACGTCACTTCTTTTAATGGAATTTTCGTGGATAAATTTCGAATTATCCGTTCGAATGAAATGTTCAACGAAGTACAGGTGGATCGTCGAATCGCGAACACTTCCGTTCACGTGGCCACGCTTTCTTTAGCTTCGATTGCAGTCCATCGACATTATTCATTCCCGAAGGTTTCTCTCCCATTTTTTTCTTTTGTAAATTGAAATATTTAAAATTCTATCAAGAGGCGTATCATTCGCATACAATGCAACAAATATCAGAACGGAAGAAAATAATTTCATTTCCAATCGTTTTAACGAGACAGTAGGTTCCATTCCTTTCTTTTTCGTGAACTTTTTCCAAATATATCTGACGCCAATTTATTCGATCGATCGTTATAATACGCTCGTGACCCTGTTTTTGTTTTCAATGAACTAAACGTTATTGTCGTTAAGAGTTGACGAAAAGTATCGCATTAAACGCGCAACGAGTGCGTACGCGGCACACCAGCGAAATGCACAAAACGAGGAAATGAAACGTGAACGTAGATACGGAAAGTAACGTGTAAAAATGCCTGTCCCATTGGTTTTGCATTTACCCCGTCTATTTTGCAATACTCCCGGAAGGCCGAACGAGGGCAAAACGAAGTTTCACTACTTATGCGTGTGTGTGTGTGTGTGTGCAATCCAGTGTGTACGACTTAAAAGTACTCGAATACGTTCTACTTGTCGATAAAAGGCAAGAGAATTGTTCCGCTCGTGTTCGACTATAGTATGACGCGTTTTATCTATTCGGAAATACGTGCTTCGTGTCTCGATGGATTGACTTTTCGTAGGTAAACTGTAACCAATAAAGAATCAAGGGACGATATTGAATTCTTCATGATCTACGGCATCTGGATTTGGTTATCTTCGTTACATAATATTTATATATATATATTTATGTATATATATATAGATTTTTCTTGTAAGTATTTTGGTTTAATTTAATAATTCTTTCCGATTGGAGTGTCCGTGCGTGACGAGATCTACGTTACCTATAGTTCTACGTAGTTACGGCACACGATCTCTCAACGATCTGGATCTTTAATTAAACGGTAGTTAAGTGGAAAATCGAGAATGGGATTTCATCATGTACCCGCGCACTCACATGATAAATAATATAATGTTATCTCGCAAGTATGTATTTATACACATCGTAAAATCGAAACGCCTTAATTTCCGTACACCTAGATTCGTACGTATAATATCTATAGTTCATTATATACAAATTGTAAAATGCCTTTCTTAATGAAAAAAATTGTGTTCATTCTGCGTATATGTCTTTTCGTGTGTATATATATATCTTTCTTCCTTAGCAGTGTGAACGCAGATATATATGTATAGTTACATCTCTCTTCTCTTCTCTCCCTTCCCCCCCCTCTCTCTTTCTCTCTCTCTCTCTCGCTTTCTCTCCCTCGCGTGCTTATTTTTTGTATTTTTTGTTTGTTACTGCTTGTTGGCTACGGAACACATTATCACTCGCACATCCATTTTTGGTTTTGTACATGCACAACACTTGCGTCTGAGAATCAATTCACCGCCTGATCGCGTCAGCGACAAGATACTTGTGCCGCCGTATATCATCGCGACAATTTAATTAATGGAAGATCTGCCGGCACCGCTTTCTCCATCCAACGATGCTTGTTCAACGTTTCGGCGAATTCGTGTAAAAGAAGGGGTGCGATTTTTTAACTATCGGAAGAACAGCTGGAAACAATAGGAAGCACTTGAGCATCGTTCTTTCGTCGTCTCATCATCGGGCTACGCTTATCTTAACATTACGAATCTTTTAAATAGATCTTTATTCGGTTACCGATCGGCGAGAGATGACCAATTACCAGGTCCCAATGAAAAATAATCGCGTCGCGGTTATCGTCAATCTTGTGTCGCACACATTCGATGTCAATAAAGCTCCGATCGATCGTCGTTTATAATATATCCGATTAGGATCTCGTCGCTTGCGCGACCGTTCCGCGATAACCGTTGCCGCAGTTGCGAAACGATCCTAATCACCGTCGGGACCGCAATCTCGCGGCGACCTCCCGCGAACGATCCGCTCGATCATCAATTCCGAAAACGAACAAACACACCACCATGCTGAAATTCCGTATTTCGTAATCCCGCGTGCGTCCCGTTCGCCCCCCGTTGAACGGCCGAACAATCGGCACGGACAATCAATTCTTATCGATACATCATTACCAATCTATCCGAAGCGAAACGAAACAATCGTTTTATCCTCCCTAATCCGACGGGCGCGCAACAAAGAACAATAATTGAAGCGAGAACAGAAATCGAGCCAACATCTCCAATTTGCCGAGGCTCATCTCATCCCTGGTCTCACGGCTCGCAGAACGGTTAATCGCGGTTCCCGTTAGCGAGGGGGCGGTGAGAGCGATTCCTAGGATTAAATTCGTTGAAGAGGTCACCAGCCGAAAACTCCTTCTACTGTTCCTCACTAGTCTCTCTCTCTCTCTCTCTCTCTCTCTCTCCCTTTATTCTCTTTCGCTCTCTCTTCCCGTTCACACTGTCTTCTTATCCCTTTTTGCCTGATACTCATTCCCACCCCTACGGTCCCGTCGTCTGCCCCCCCCTTTCGTTCACCGTGAATGGAAAAAAGGAAGCCTCAGACGGATTCCCGTCGCGGCAGTTGTTGCGATAGCGTGCTGACAACGGTCGACGGTCGTCAGATGCTGGCACGGTGTTGATGCAACGGCGCCAGTTGCAGCAACGGCGTCAACGGCGGCGGGTGTAGCTCGCTGTGCATATCCAACGTGGACAGCTGCTGCATCGGCAGCAGGTGCGAGATCTTACCGGGCGAGCGACGAACCGTGAACCGTGGTCTCCGTCGTTTCTTCTGGAAACCGCTGCAGCGGCAGCTACAGACCGACGTCTCGTCGTCCAGCGATATCGTGTCGCCGTGGTTGCCCACTTGACCCGACAGTATCGAGCCGTTCGCCGTTATTACGTCGCCCTCCAGGCGCACTGCTCCTTGCGCAGCCTGCGTCATAAGAATATCTTGCTTTATTCTCGATTCTTTTTAATACCTTTTTTTGGGGGCGTCGGGGGGTTGGGGGTTCGGGTTATTCTTTTATGGAATCGTCACGCCGCGGACGATATCGTTCGACGCTTCGAGGGGGGCCACGGGGTTGGGGACGGACACCGTGGATCACGATCGTCTCGTTCGGTCGGGGTTGTACGGTTCGATTGGATGGAAGAGGGGTCTGTCGGACGATCTTCTTGTATTGATTCGGGGTAGGCGGCCGGGTTCAGGGTACGACGGAGGCTGGGTACCAACCCTTTGCGGTCCGGCGTCACGTGCAACGTGACGGCGCCACGCTGTTGTACAGAAATCGTTGTCCGCTTCGGTTCGGGGAATTGATCGGGCCTCTGTTCGATCTTTGTTCGTTCGTTGCGAATGTGCAGCGGTAGGCTAGTTTCTGCGCCGTCGTTAATATTGACGGAGGGGGCGCGTTAATGTTTAACGCGTTTGTTTTATATTGATTCGCGAGGGTCTTTAACAGATTTCAGCGGATTCGGTGTTGCTTCGTAAGCAGCCGAATGTATTGAGAACAGAAGCGTACTTTGTTTATTAATTTGCTTTTCGAGAAAAATGGCGGACCGCGAATGGGGTTACCGAAGTACGTGGCGATGAAAGGAAACGTGTCAGCCGATTTAATTTTCCCCTCGAGGGGGATTAATCGTGTTCTGTTTCGATTATATCAATCGTGTGTAACATTTTGTTTTGCATAAGGCGCATTACACCGGCGGACGTGCAAACCGTGGTAAAAGGAGCTTATTCCGGGGATATGAAGGAAGCGTTCAGTTTATTATCGGAGCATGTCGGCGACGGTTTACGATGTCTAAAATATTTACCGAAAGATCAATACTCTGATGGACGCAGTAAAAAGTGCTGCGGCATTTTTCTTACCTGTAGAGCCTCGGCCTCGTCTCGCCTTTCGTCCTCGGTATTCATTGTGACAAATCTCAGCACCAATAAATTGAGGGAGGCGGCGACGATGGCCAAGCCGAACAAAATGAATATCAGGGCGAACATCACGTACTCCGGCTTGTTGTCCAGCGCATTATCCTTTTGCAGCGCGACCATGTCGCCGAAGCCGATCGTTGTCAGGGTGATGAAACAATAATAGATGGAATCGAAGTACGACCACCCTTCGTACCGAGAGAACGCAGCAGCACCTCCCGCAATTGTTAAGCAAGATAAGGTCGTCACCACGCAGATAAGATTGATCTCTGAGGCCTGTAAAATAATACGATCTTTTTGAAACCGGCGATAAATCTTGCAGATAATAAGGTCGAATTATTTTATCGAGATTTCACTGGTCGCAAAGGAATCGGTCTTCGAATAGACTTTCGCTGGCAGCGATGTCTAAATTTCTAGACAGTTTCAACTGTACGTATTAATGCAGCGTTTATGTTTAACATTCGTGCGCCTTTATTGGGAATAAAATAGATAGCACGTTGAACGTCATCCCTTATAAATTGCGCACGTATCTCCAACGTATGGACGGGTCAAAGTGATTGAGATAGATTTTTATATAAATTATTCAACGTCATGTGCAGTAAATAGGGGATAGTTTGTAGGCTTTACCTGGACATCCTTACAGTTAAGAAGTTTCTTTACGTTCCGTATTACGACGGACGAGAACTTATTCAGACGCTCTCCTATGCTCTGGAACATTACAAGTCCTAACGGGATGCCGACAATCGCGTAGAACATCGTGAACAGTTTCCCACTAATGGTATTCGGTGTCGAATGTCCGTAACCTGGAGTAAAATACAATTTGCAATGTTACGGAAATATGAATGAAACGTTTTCTTTGTAACGGTTACTTTTCGCGAACGGCTTTCTAGATTAGATTTCTATTTCGTTGAAGCGCACTTTAGATATTCTATTGAACGATGATTTCCTTGAATTCTGATTATTAAAACGTACCGATAGTGGTGAGGACCGTGGTTGCATAATAAAACGCCCCGGCGAATTTCCACTGTTGACCGGCTTTATGAGGTTCCGTCTTCAGCACCACTGTTTCCATGATCTTGAAGTCGTCCTCGCTTATATTGTACTTGCGTATAACCATCTTTTCAATGGCTGTTAACAAAAAAACCAAGGGGACTTAATTCGTCAAATATTTCACCGAACTTAATCCATTGATTGTATCTCAAATATATATTTTCAAGCGAGCATAGATATTTTTAACGTATTTCTAATCATCTTCTACCAAGATGTCCGCTCGAGGGCACGAAACAAATGATCGTGATGCACCTGCAAGTTTCATCTTCGGTTCGCGATGGAACGGAAAATCGATACACCGAACAAAATTACCGGCCTCTCAAAGTGGCAAAAGCCATCTCGCGGTATAAAAATTTCAAGAACGCTACTCGGCCCCCGATACTGCTTGCACGATAGTAAATAAAAAAAAAGATTACAAACGAATAAATCGAAAGGCGAGACCGACGCAAAAGCTTCCCACAGAAATGCATTCGAACATATTTTCATTAACACAGTTTCCAACTGGATCCCCATAATAGTCGACGCGAGTGCTTTGGAACAAAAGTGCACCTTGTTAATATACTGGACGTTCCGATTTTTCCCAACTATATAATTACTGTATATCATTATTATCTAGCCATTAAGAATCAGTTAGCCTCCCACGTTTTTAAAACTTCGCTGAACAGAAAATCGTTTCATCAATTTCAACAGATATCATGTTTAATGCATATCCCTTCTTTTCTTCTTATTTTTATGTGGGCCCATGTATTGCATTTATTGGGTGGGGGTGGGGGTGGGGGGTGTAATGTACCGTCCAATGCTTCTTTGCGTCGTTTCTCCGTCTCGGACTCGAGAACGTCGAAGATTGCAGCGCCGACGAGGAGGTAGGTGAACGTGAAGACGATCAACGATAGGGTCCGGACGTTTTGCTTCTTCATTCTCTAGTGAGCCACATGCTCACTAGCAGGGCCCCGGCCCTAACTACTTGCATCGCTCAGTGGGGTACGATTTGGTGTGCCGGGCCCATGATGAACCCTTCTCCTTTCTGATGATGCTCGGGGGGCCCTTCTTCTCTTTACCGAGCGCTACAGACCCGGCACGCGACTCCTCTTCTTCAGGGTGTCTTCTTCCTTGCAGAGACTACCTTCCAGCCGCTTTCGTTCATCTGGAAAATGTGTACGTATCACCGTCAGATAGATCGGACAAATTCTTTGCAAACTGGAATCGAGAATGGTACACCTTTATTATTACTTTTTGGGGCACTTTTATTGCCGTTGGATTAGGACTGCCGGCTGTGTACAATTAATGTATCACAGAGGAGAAAGCGTTGCGCCACAAATGTTTCTTAGCTTGAGCTATAACGGTGCGCCAATTTTCCACGAGGATATAGAAAATAACTCGCAGGGGATTTCGCGCAACTTTTATATTTGTATTAAACGGGGACAACTTTTATATTTTCGCTCCTTGCTTCATGGTATTGAATAAAATACAAACATAAACGAATACGATCCAAAGAAATCTGCACGGTGTAACGTTGAATGAATCGATTTGCACTGAATTCGCGATTACCCGAATGATTTAAATATGAACCAAGGGGCAATTCCGGGCCAGGCGAACCTTGCAAGCGAAACCAATAATCAGACGATCACCGCGACGATCCGCCGCGAAGATACGGCAGGAAAGTGGTCACGCGAGGGAGGAAACGACTCGACGGAGGAAAAGGACATTATCCGTGCGGTGGCCGGAAATTCGTATTGCTTCTATAGTTCGAGAAACAGCAAAGGATTTCTTTCTCGAACGTTCCCCGACCGTTAGCCCCAGTCACGACGTTAAGGGTTCCCAAGCCATAAAAGGGCATAATCGTCCTTGCCGCTGAAACGGGATTCTTTTGGGAATCGTCCTTTTCTACTTCGAGCGGGTTCGACCTTGCGAGGTAGCCACCGAGGCGGGCTGGATCGCGGAGAAAAAAAATCTGCCGATATAGACGGACTCACCTGCAGCCTGTTCCGGGTTCTCCTTTACGTACGACAAAGGGTTGAGCAGAATGATATGGCAGTGCTTTCGCTGCTCCCACTGCCACGTTCCCTCCATTCCTCAGCCTAGCGCCCGACGCTTTCAGTGCCGACTGAAATGGAACAGCACAGTTCTGATAAGGTTCCGAACACTATTTCTCAGACGAGCACAATAATTTCGTCGATTACTGTAATTTATATGGCGATTTGAATTTCTTATTTGGCGAAACATTTCGGTCGGGTAAATCATTCAATCGGAAATTCCTCGTAATCGCATGGATCAAAATGAATAATTATATTTTTCACAGCGATTTACTGACGCGTCAAAAGCAACAACGTTCATCAGTCATTAATAATAGGCATTGGCTTGTGAATTTCAATTGGATGCCCACAGACAAGTTGATGTCACTGCATTTTAATGCGCCAATGTTGCTGCATCGTGCTCGTCGACTTGCAATTGGAAGAAAGTGTTTTGGACCGCGGAAACGGTTAGGCGAAAAAGCCAGATTCGTAAGCGGAACTTATATCAGATTTGCCCGTTAACCACTAGAAACAATGTGGATCGTTTTGAAACGAAATGGATGAACAAGGATCTACTTAAATAATTCAATAACGATGAAACGTCTTTGAATCCAACCGTTTCTTTCATTCTTCGCATCGAATTACCATTCCGGCATTTCAGGAACAACGTATTCTCCCGTTCCATTACATTCGTCGCAATTATTTCTTCAAATGTCGCAGATTTCGTCCCAGATGGGAAATCGGGCAGAAATTGCAAGTCGCTGCGCCGTTAATCCGTTCCACATTGCCCGTACCCGCTCGGATCGCTGCGTTCTCTGCCCTTCTTCGGTTCCACGAACCCTTATCTTAATGGATATCGATTAATGCCGCGGAGGACGATACGTCAAAGAATCATAACGATGACGCGCAGGAAGTGAGGCAACGATAAAAATAAACCGCGCGCGTGCGTTTATGGGTGTACAGTCATGGTTGTTGCCGAACGATCTTATGAAATTGCCCGGATAGTTCGAGCTTGCAATTATGTAAAGGTCAATTCGTCTGTAAAAAGAAACGCGACGGATATTCGAACCTCGTGAACAAATTTAGGTCGCTCGTTTATTTTTTCCAACGCGTATACGAAGGTGCAAACAACGACCGGTGTTTTCTTTAATGAGAGACCGTGAACGTTTCGCGCGGAGCGATTTACGTCGTGTACGAACGATGTTCAATGTGAGTTGCTCCTTTTCCGGATATAACGCGTGAAATGTTCATCGCGAATATATACCGAACATCATCGAACTGCGGCGTCGACACGCCAATGGATATTCGAGGCTATCGTGAAACCCCATGAATAATACATGTTCGGATGTCACGGCGGTCCAGCGTGTACTCATTATTGTTCCCCGGGCCTATTAAATCCGGATTTACGTTAATGATCTTCGCTTTGTGACGAGCAACGCGTCACGTTTGCCAGCAACGATCGGCCACGTTTTACTTCGCGCCGAAGGGAGGTTGATCGTTGTTCCAGCATCGTGTATCGTTGTTACGCGTTTAATTGTACCCGTCTTGCGCGCGCAAGAATTTCGAATTTCAGTGCAGACGACGTGGAGGGCAATAAGCGAACCGTGAACCGTCGATGCAGGTCTAAATAAATATTTTCCCCGATATTTCCTTAGCGGTGGTGCGTCGTCCGTTGCGGATTTATACAGCCCCGCGATGGACTCGACCGAATTCAATCGTCGCGAATTTTCGTGGAACGAAAATTGAATTCCTCGACACACGGTCCGGTCTGCGCATTCGTCACGATTAAAGATTTTAATCTTGGCTCGCAGTTACTTTCTGGCACTGCACTGTTAAAACCCTCGAAGATCCTTGATTGCGGCACTTAAGATACGCCCAGGGCATTTCGAATAAGTCCAATTCTTGCACGCTGCGCAGCTACCGTTCTGTTTTAGTTGCTCGCGGTGTCACCAGTTGGATGTTCACGCGAACGAACGTGAAGGGACATTCGGACGATTGTTGGATAAATATAATTATCCCCGGGCTGTTGATTGTAGAACATGTAGAAGATATGCCCGACAAATGTTCAATTGTTTGCCGTGCTTTAATGAGATCCAATTGCGGACTTCAATTAACCGGACCCCACACGGTATTGAGAGTGCCAACAGCGGGGCCTAATAGAGGTTTATCGGGGCGAGGCTTTATCTAAAAAGTATTTACTGTGCAAGGCGAACGACTAAACGAGAATTTCACGAGCAAGCAGAGATAAGACTGTCGCGAAGCGACGCGAGTTAAAATAAGTGAGGCACGGGACGCAATAGCAAATTCCAGTGTTCAAATCGATCCCGCTTCCTGTTCGAGCAGTCGAAGGTGTTCTGCGATTGATTTAACAAGTAGCGTGTTAATATTTATTGTCGCGTTGTTGGCGGGGATTCTGAATATCGATACGTGTTACGTGGAAAAAGTTCAAAACTTTTCCACGTCATAGAATGTCAAACAATTTTCGTTTCGCATCTGACACCTGCTTTTCGTGAATAAAAAAAAAAAAAAATTCGCCCTGCGACAGTAGCGTCATTTCTGTTTTATGCCCAGCGAACACGACGAATCGATTTATCACGCCACGATTTATCTTTTGCGATATCCCTTGCCACGCTTGTGAAGTGCGACACTCGTTGGCAAAGTACATTCTCCGTAAGTGACAGGCCGGATTGTAAATTTTGTAGCTGCATTCGAGGTTGCACGGCGGCAGATGACTGGAGCATCTGGCTGAAACTTCTAAGGTTAATTTTGCAAGGACGATTCGTGATTGCTCGTATAATCCTGCCGCCAGCTAATTCGTTATCCCGACAGAATTTAGCCCGCTGAATTTCCGGTTAGCGGCACGAAATCTCGGTTGCTTCGTAAAATTTGTAACACGGCGCACCGGCAGCACGCGGACAGAAATATGTACGCCCTGCTTTATATTTTTATTTCAGCGAAAAAGGAGCAACTCCATGACGTCCTTAAAAATTTACGGCTACATTAACGTCTTCTTTCGCATACTAAAAGGCGTAAAAAAATCCTGCGAATTTAAATATAAAATAAATATTGCCGAACGACGCAACGATCGATCGGAGCGATTTGAACAGTTTTTCAACTGTGCTGTTCAGGAGACAAAAGTTCATTGATTACATATCAACTACGCGGTTACATGTTTCCGGCCGTGTTATATTTTAAATGCTTCGCATACCTCCCGGCGGGGAAGGTTTTCTTAACTTTGCGTACGGTTTCGGGCCGCCCCGTATGATTTATTGGAATCACGGTAGTCTTTCTTGTTTGAAGGCAGAATTGAGGCCCCGTTAATACTAATGATTTGTGTTTCGCGTCATACAGCTGGGAATCAGTACAAGGGCATCGAACAATGGTCGGATTTGCGGCCATCGTCTGCAATACGAGTCCAATATCACGAGTCCAATATCACAATTACACAACTGACAGTAACGTTAATACAACAGCCCGCGGTGAACTTAGTTTGTAATCAGAGTTTCCGCTTTAACGTTAAAAGCGCATTATGTTCCCCGCCGCAGTAACTTCAAAATGAAACGCGACGTTCAGCCGGGAACACTGAAACTCCACCGTGGAAACTTGATTTTAAAGTTGCCTCTAAGGAGGGTCCATTCGAATCGCCCCGCCGGGTAAACCCGATGCACGAAATACTTCGGTATAATTTTATTCGCGAATTAGCAGTATTTCTTTTTCACCCGGCTCTCCTGTTTTGTTCGTTTAAAGCGATATCTCGGAGCGTGGGGCAAACTTGTATTCCTTGGCCTGTGCAAATTCATAGCGTCCTCCGCTGCGATCGCAGCCAGCAATAAAAGCACACCGTTTCCCTTCATTGCAGGTTTGCCAAGCGTTTGTAAATATTTCGAGTTTAAATAATATCTTTGGAACCGATCTACAATTAGACTATTGTCGTAGGTATCAAATTCGAATGAAACGTTGCAGGGTACAGCTTGTCGGATAATGCAACAAACAGCAACAAACAGCAACAACATGCTTATTCAATTACGGCAGATTTCCACCCTTTAGCCTCGCGTTTTCTGCGAAAGAAAAAAATTAGCCAAAATTACGATACTGGTATATCGCTATTCTTGTCACTGTATTGGAAATTATGATTCACAAGGGACGCTGCCTTCGTGACCAGAATTTCACAATCGTCTGAACATCCCTTCTCCGCTACGTTCCAATCGTGAGTTCCAGTCTCGAGCCAATTACGATTCTTGCAATTCGAAACTTCGCCGGGAAGACATCTGCTTACAAAGTTCTTGCGGAATCAAATTCGTGAAATTTCCTCGGATTGCTCGGGATATTGTGCGGAATTGAAAAGAAAGTGTTTGAAAAATATCTGGCGAAGATTAATCGACATTAGACACCCACGTGTGAATTTCGTAAATCGTAAATTTAACAAAAAGATATTATATTCGTTCAGAAATATGAGTATCGACTCGCGTTTTTCTTATTTCCAGGCGACCAACGTCGTTCCAATTATTATCATTTCTTGTGGAACTTTCATACAGCAGCCTTTCACTTTCCATTGCGCGTTTTTGTTGTTCAAGTTTGATCAAAGAAGCTGGTCGAGTTTCCACCGTAACTCTATATTCCTCTGCAACGCAAACACCGTTCAAAGCATTTTTCTCCTTTCCCCAGCGAGAACAAATGTTTGTGTTGAATTCTTTCCCCGTTCATAGATCACTCGCTCTTTTATAAAACTTTCCAATAAAATCATCGCATTATAAAGAACCTTCTTTTACTCATTTTATCAGCAAACTATGAACCCTCTTTACTTTCATCTCGTTTCATCTTCGACACCGTTTCGTATCATTTCTTTTCCTCGCCCCATTACTCGCCTAATTTTTGCACCTCGTTTCTTCGTTTCTTCGTTTCTTCGTTTTACTTCTCATTCTACCTTCTCTCGCCCCGACAATCTGCTGTACCTGTACGTAAACAATTTTTGACTGCGAATTATCACGTTATAATTTCCACAAATTATTATCAATCACCGAACGAAGCGTTCTTTTATTATTAAAACGTAAATATCTCAAACGCCACTCGAAAACATTCCTCCGTCTTCTCTCTATATTTTCCCTCCTTATCCCACGTGTACCCGAGAAATTTCGTATAAAATTCTCGTGCACTTCGATTGCCATCTCCTTTTTTCTTTATATCGCGACTCGCCGTTCGCCCGCTCGACCGTCCATTCTCGTTTTCAAAGGTAAGATGTAGAATTTCATAACTCACGTTCCTCCGCTTTTATTTGCTCCGTCTTCGCCGGGCGTTTACTCGTTACTTCGTTTTGTTGGAGGATCACCGTTATCCTTTTCCGATAGACACCGCGTATATGTATCATTTCTCTTTCCGCCGCCGTTTCACGGGACACATTTTGTTCCTTCATACTTTCAGCTTCGTTTCCGTCTGTCTGCTACCTCCCGGGGCGCTTCATACTTCTTCGTCGTCCCGTTTTCCTTCCGCTTATCCTGCTTATTCCGTTTCCACCCCCCCCCCTCCCGCGCTACCGTTTTCCTCGTCCTGGCCCGAAATTACCTTGGCCTCGGATAAATGCTAGAGAGCTTTGGAAATCTGCTGCCAAGAGAATTTGCAATGGTAAGCGATCGCGGGGCTTAAGATTAGGATTCTCGTTTTGTCGTCTTCTTTTTTCTTCGTCCCCCCCCCCCCCTGTTTCACCGGCATTTCGTCCTCGTCACGATTTCTCCCCTCCCCCCCTTCTCTCACTCTCTCTCTTTCTCACTCCTTGTCACCCTTCTTTTTCTTCCTTTTTTTTTCTTCTGTTTCGTTAACTGCTCGTCGATGGAGAAAACGGCCAGAACTCGGTTATCGTAATTGAGAACTTACTCGCTGAAACGATCTCTCGTCGTGAACTTTTCAACTTGCTTCATAACGTATCAACTTGTGCATCGAAGGGATTTGATGTCGCCCGACAGAATCCACGAGGCGGGCGAACGGTAGGATATTTCGAATCGATTTATCAGTATTACTTAATCGCCCCGGTCGGAGCGAACCGTGCTTCGATAATTGAAATGCGACAGGTGCGTTTTCGTGTCGAGAAACGTACGGACGATACGGAACCACGCGTTTAATTCATCCGGTCGAAACACTTATTACTCCGAGGCGCGGGTTCATTCATACGAAATATGCATTCAGGCCGTTCATTCATATCGTATGGCATTCGTCACTGGCACCGTCCACACGCGTCTAGTAATATTTATGCGATGGTAGGCTTGAGTTGGGTTGGGGTACGTGTGCTCGCGCGATGTCGGACAGCGTTGCTACTATTTCACTGCGAGAAGCGTGCGTGTCGATTATCGAAACGTTACGCGCGATGCAATTTCTTCGCGACAGAATTTTTTCGTCGCCCCGACGCGGATAAGAACAGACAGTTCGACGAGTTTCCACCGGCTCGTTGAAACATTCAAAATCGCCACGCTCCGCAGAACGTACCGGCGAAATCGACCCGACGCGTTTAGAAGTTTTCGTTTCCGACACGACGATACAAACAGCGTTCGCAGTTCGACCCTCCTAGCTGTCGCCGAACGCGGCGAACTTTCCAAGCTGGAAATGTTTCGCGCTGTTTACATTTCTCTGCGACCGGCTTTCGTTCGATTTGAAAGGTTTCGCCGACAAAGAAACAGAGCAGCGCGCTCTTAATCTTTTTACGGTCGAACGAAAGGTGTAAAGGACGGCGTAGAAGAATGGCAGAATCGCAAATAGTTTCTCGTCCATCGCCGTTTACGAATGGCGTGATGAATTCCGGCAAATATTCAGCAGAGAACTCGAATTTTTTCTCTCAACGCGGTTTAAATTAACGCTCGGCGGAATGATTGATACCTGCGCGTCTTATTGAATTTACGATAAATTGCTTTTATAGCGCTCGTGCGTGCCCGGGTCTAGCCAGCCCTCCACGCGTCTCTCTTCCCCCTTTTTTTTCCCACGAGAATACGTCTCTGTCGTATTTACTTCCGGTGCGCGTGGCGAAAGAGAAGACAGCCCCTTGCTCCTTCGACCGACACGTCGTGCGAAATTTCGTGGCCGTGGAAATCGATAGAACGATCGCGATCCCCATCGCGGGGACAATTTTTCATCCCTGTGAATGGGACAGGTGTGAAACCTGGGGACGCTGGTGTGTCGAAGTTGTTCCATAAATTGATGAAGATGTGGAAAGGAATCGGGTGATTCGTTCGATAAATATTAATGCTGTTGGATGTTCGGTAAACGATACCATTTTGCATATCGGATGTGACACAACCGTTTAAACGCGTTTTTAGGGTAGCTGTGCATTGATTGGCGAATTATTTAATTATGTGTAGTTGTGGTGTCCCCAGAAGTAACAATATGTTCGGTGGGAAAAATAATATAGTTTTTATTAATATAGAAATGGTGTACGTACAAACGCTTGGATACTCTGTTCACTTACGTATTAATATAATAAGGTAAAATTTATGTTAATGATTGTAATGGTGGTGCGTATCCTCATTAATGAAAGTGTTAAACGTAGCCGCGTACAGAATTTCTAGTATAGACAGACATGCATGGTCAGACATACAAGTTTTACAGTGATACGATTTTCAAGTAGTATCGGTTAATCTACGAGGACAAGCAGAACGCTCTGCGCATTCTAGCTATCGAATAACCGTGAAATTATTATTCCAATAATCCTCGATAACTAGGAATTTATTTTATGCATTAAGGGTGCACAAGAGTAGAAACCATTTTTTAAGTTGATAATTTTGAACGACATTTGATGTATCCTATGGTATCAGCTAGTCAGCGTAGTAATAGATTTTATTTGCAGTGTTTATTCATTCCTCTGATCAGATTAATTTTGATGAATAATACAGGAATGTGTGAAATTTATTAATCGACAGTTATAGTAATCTTTGTTCTTAATAAAAAAAAATTACATTTCATAATCGTTCTGGTTCATTATTTGATTTTATTTACCAATACTTCGAACTCCAATCCCATCGAGGACCATTTAGTTTCAGTCATTGAAAGAAGATTAAAAATGCGTAACAAGAAATACGAGAATATTGCGGTGGTCGCAATTATCATGTCGGTTCCAATTAATTGGATAGAACATTGTTCGATTATTTCATTTATACATTTTCTCCGTTACTTCGATATAATTTAATCCACCTGTAAGCATTGTAATCGATCGTTGATAAGCTCCGTCAGCACTGTTTCGAGAAATGAATAAGCGAACTGCGGTACCGCAGTGTGCACAGGCTGCATTGCGCATCGTCGATCTTTTCGTTTTCAAAAATATGAGCTCTCCCACCGTGTACGAACATCTGCGTGCAACACGTTTTTCAGATACGAAATTTCGTATATCTGTATAGAGGGAGTTTCATGCGTTCGCTTGTGGAAAATTACCACCATTCATTTTTTCGATTACGGCGAATGCAGGAGGATCTCTAACGTGGATTTATTTTTAAACATGATAACCGCGAAACAATCGTGCACGTGAAAATAATGCGGTATAAAGATAAGATTTCTCCTCAGGTATTTTAATTACGAAAGGAAGGATTTATTGCCTTTCCACGTTACGAGAATTGTGAGTCCATCGGAAAATATTTTCTCGATTCGTTCGCAAGAGGTCCGTTCAATGAATAATAAAGATAAGAAAAGCATTTATTTTCCGGAAGCTCGATGTGCTTGTTATTTTTAAGTACAAATTTAGCACAATTTGCAGAGAAAATCTTACTTAAATAAGTTTTCATCGGTTATCGGTAATAGTTTCTGCTTAGCAATATTAAAAATCAAAAAGAAAAGAAATATTTTTGAACGCAAACTATATAATTGCATTAATATCTGTGCCTCTATTTTAAAACGAAATCGTATTAATAACGGAACCACAAGGGAATCGTTCTTCCTTCGTGCTGCATTCCCGGTGTCACAACCTTGGTCGATCAGCTATTATAATGGGGCCAATTATTACTTGGTCGCATCATTCAATAGTATCGGTTATTATTTCTTTGATTGCATCCTCCGGGAACTTGTTTGTTCTCAATAGAGACTTATTACTTCCAATGAATTAGCTGCAACAATGAATTGCGACACGAATTGAACGAGAAACAGATCTTCCACTTCCTTAATGTTTGAGATAAATATACACCATTCATTTCTGGCCACTATTTAACATGAAATATGGGAGAAATTGATTCTAACAGATATCTGTACTCGACCTATTGCAGCGTGAAATTAAGGAGTCCACTTCGATTTCGAATTCCATTTAATTATTATCTTATTCCACTGTGCCCGAACTACGTTTCTGTCGCTTTTAAAATTTGTTCAACATATTTTTTCTAAATTTTTGCACGCTACACACGATTCAATGACAGCAATCTATCCATTTATTCGTTTAGTACACAAGACAGTAGTTCTTCGCGATTTTCCCTCGACTTATTCCGCTGTCTCCGTATAATCGGCTCATACTACTTATTCAGTGAATACTGCAGATGGAAGGATGGCACGTGTACGCGAAGTACGGTACCTCGTATACATACAGTGTTTCCATTATCTGACGATAGCAGCTTGCGCCGCGAACGAGAGAGCATAAATTATGGTGTCCCATGAATCCCTGTTAATTTGCCAAACGCGTGGCATAACAGTGTAACTATTTGCTAAACGAACGCTACGCTCAATTTTCGTTCAGATTACGTCAAGCGGAAAATCTGAAAATTGCAACAGTTCATCTTCAATATAATCGCAACGCAATTGTAATCTCACGTTTGTATATTGTTTCTAACATTGTCCATTACTCTCTCTCTCTCTCTCTCGTACGTCCATTGATTTCCAAACGCAAGAACACTTTTCTAACCGACGTACAGCAACACACATTTGTTCGGGTCAAGCTGCCATATTTACTACAGAAAACTGTAAAAAACCAAGAATAAATATTATTCTAAAGTAATATAAAAAAGAGATAGCTGTATACCTTAAGCTGAGCAAGAATACGGACAGAACCGTTACTCTTAAAACTTGTCGCTGTACTTATTACATCATAAAGTCTAAAGTCCGGTTTCACGCTCACCATCTTTAAAGAAAAAGTATCCCAAAGGGAAAGGTGACGAATTTCGCGAATCCCTAATTCCGTCGGAATCGCCATTTTCAATGTACCTACGTACGTCCAGCATGGAAGCGGATGCACATAAAATGAGAAGCTCCCGTGATCAATGCCGTCCCACCTCGAGCGAAGGACGCCCGGAAAAAATGTCTCGAGATTGTGCCCAATCAAGCCGACGAGAGAAAGAAAATAACCTGCACCGGGGCCAATTTTAGCCGCTTCAACGTGCACCGTCGGGCTGAATAGTCGCAGATATGGCTGATGAACACGGCGGCATTATACGAACGCAGCCGCGCCAACTGATACGCGCGGTACGATCGAGATAGACGGCGGATTATGAGGGTCGACCGTATTTTATGCGCTCGTTCCGTTGTAGAATCGCAATGCGAACTGTTCTCCTTGTCCTAACTGACGCGCGAACCTCGACGACATCGAAACGCATCGTTTCGCCGGCTCACTAATTGCAGAACGTCTGCGCAGACAGTGCATATACTCGCACCGTCGTATATTCCCGTTGCCTCGAGCAACCCGAGGGATCAGAGTTCGGCGATATTGCTTTCTTAACGGTCGGAATCATTGAAATTCGCGAAACAACGGGATCCCGGTTGGTTCGCCACGTTATACCGACGGAGACGTAACACGTTCAATTGGAATCACCGATACGGCGAGTACGGATGGATTCTGAAAATCAGGTATTCGATGATTTGCGTCGGGTTACCGTCGGTTTTTGCCCCGGTCGAAAAACGAAATACGAGACGGCCGTAAGAAATGTTCAAATCGACTTTCGACGCCCGTGTAACGCGTGTATTCCCTCTGTTCTGGTATCGTTTTTAAGGGACGACCGCGAAGGGAGAACGTGGTAACGAAGAGTCGAGCGAGACGAATGAAACGAGAATATTTGCAACAATTTTTGCTACCTCAAGCGGGCAAGGAGGGAAGAAAAAGAACGGTCGCATTACACCGTAATAGCGCAATGCGAAACGATCGCGCGCGAAGTTGCGAGAGGCCGTCGGTGTACGAGAAAAATCTAGAAGCGCGAAGAACTGGCGAATTGTTGTAATAATTTTCACGTTTTAAATCGAGAGGAAAGGACAGGATAGGAATAGTGCGCCGTAATTTTTCACGATTTTACCTGAATTAAAAGGGTCGTCTCGTCCCAGGTATCCAGCGTCCCGGCGAAGTGTGCGTAGTTTGTTCTGATTAATCGAATGCAAATGAGAGTTTATTAAAACTGTTACTCTCACTTTTCCCCGTACATCGGGCGGAGTTTCTGGAACGTGACTAATGGAACGGGGCGAAATGGGATGAAACTCGCGCACCATGGCGGACTTTCCTTTATGGTCTTTTCTGGATACACGTTGACACATCTCTGGGCGCGAGTGACGGAGAAGGGCCGGTCGCTTCTGTCCTCCTTTTTCGATTCAATTACATTAGAGGATGCCAAGGATCTTTCTCCCGACACGATCCTAGGACAATGTCATTTCTCTCTCTTCTTTTTTTCTTCTGCACACGTGCACGCGAACCAGCATTGCCGTTTGTTTCGTCTCTCAGTTTCCCTTACTTACACTTTGTCACCGGCATAAATGAATTATGGTGAAACGAATCAATTATTATGCGTTCCATCAAAAGTCGGCTGAAGTACGTGATAACGTAAATAGAAGGTAGTGAATAGTTTTTCCTTTCCTGCCGAAAGTTGAGGTCAAAGTTCGAAGATCAAATGTAATACTATTCCAGTTGCATAAAAAATGGCTTTGCTCAGTTTCCAAAGTCGTGGAATCGTTGGTAAAACGTGTGGTATTACTGTACCGATTTTTCCTTTCCGGTTTTTCGTTATTCAACACAATGAGGCACTGCTCTGTTGAACGAAAAATTGTACTTCGCCGGCTAGATTCTATACGAGCGGCAAGGTTGGAATCTTCTTTTTTTTTTTCACACCGTGGATAAACGTCAGGGCATCCATTAGAAGCATCGATGTAATGCACTTATAGAGGCAAAGCTCGTGCAAATATTCGATGAAACTTTTTTTTTATCTTCCTCCCGTCGGCTGAAAAGTGATTAAAAAGACTTTATATCAAGGACACTCGAGGGTGGCCAGCGCTAATGGCACGAGCAACCTGACCGAACTAAAATTACCCTCCCGAGCTTTGACTCGTTATAAAAACATCGTAAAGCGGCGGTCTAAACGTTTGGAAATTTTATATATCAGTTGTCGCGTCTCCTCGTCGAGCTTTTTTCGTCACGAAAGCAAAGCTTAAAAGGGCGAGGCGAATCAGAGAAGGTTGTTAACACTGCGTAGTTTGGTTGGAAGCACAACAACCCTATCAAAAAACGTACGTTTCAACGGTTAATGGCGAGACATGAAAAAACGATATGCTATTTTATTCCTCTTTTGCTTCTGTTCTATTATATACATTCTTCACACGTTCGTTCATCTTTCTTTATCCATCGCACACTTCATTCTTTGTATTTAAATCGAGTGGTTAGAAGAAATGGGCGCGATTAGATTTCTTTATCTGTTCATTGTAATGCCACGTCTAATTATATGGAGGATTAAAAATTCACCAAGAAAATATCGAATTATTTGTATTACAGACGTCAAGCGTAACTATCATTTAGAAAGCAAGAGAGAAGTCTAGAATTTTCAGCAAACGAATTACAATTCAATTTTTATTCTCGTTAAATTTGATATAAAGAAAGTATCATAACTAAATATAACAAATCTGTTGTTGTTCAGTGCATCGAAGTCTGTTAAATGATTTCTGTCGCGTGTATATTTTTAATCCGAATGCTACTGAAACGGTACGATACTATGTTTATTCAAAGAGATCGGAATAAACGTCATAGTAAGAATAAGTATTATCTGGCGGAGGATCAGCATGTCTTAATGACTCCCACTTGCCATTCTCGATGTCTTGGCAAAATCAGGCCAAAGATAAGGAGAGAATTACTGTTTAGCGTAAACGGAGAGCAAGATCTTTGGAATGATTCCAAGATAGTGGCTATCGCTTGGTGCATATAGAAGCGGTGCAATCAACGGCAGCCACTTGTTAATTACTTCGCATGCATTTGAAAACACAGGTTTAATCCCCTCCCCAAAAAATATAATCGGTGCCAAGGCCTGTCTACGAAAAATTAGTGGCTTAACAGCGACAGCGGCAAACGTTCTGAATATCACAGGGTCGTGTCTATACGAAATAGCGTCCAAAATCTCCCATTCTTTGTATTCATGACGCAGGCAAAAAAAATAAATGGAACAATTTAGCACCGAGTTAGCAATGGAGAAAATTCATGCGACAGAAGGATCAACAGATTGTGCAGAGCGGCGAAGAGAAATCAGAGCGAACAAAAAAATACAGAAATGACGGATAAAATAATCGCCAAATAAATCTTTTAAATATTTCAAACTTCCTATAAAACCGAAAAAATTCAAACGTTCCGTCGATGCAATAATTCACGATTCAACCATCTTTCTGGCACGTTCGAATCTTATCTACCCTTTTCATTTCTGTCACGCATGTTGCCATCGATCAATTGAATCGCGACAACCATTAAGTCCTTTCCCTTGTCCGATCCACAAAGGAAGTCGATTGAATATCACGATGGAACGCAGCGATACGCGGGTGCAACAAGTATTCCCATTAATAAGCGGCCACGCTATCCCGTCCTTCTCCACCGCAACGACGCGCGAGTGAAGTTGGTCACGCCAGCTGGCTGCTCGAATGACGAACAGGGGCTGAAAGGGTTGAAGGGGCGCGAGAATGCATGGGATGAAGGGTGGCGTAGTGCAGAGGGAACACTGTAACGGCGGGAGTATCGCGAGTGACTGGACGTCAGAGTGGGACAGGAATTACGACTAGGTGCTACCTCAAATGAGAATAGGGGATGCAACGGGGATGTAAGTGGATGCAAGAGATACGTGTTGCGTTCGTGTGCTTCATACGAGCGCGACGAGTCACGAGGAAACCGGCCACTTTTTTTTTGTAAACAACGGCATTCATTAGCCCTTTGAAATACGTTTCCATTCCACCCTTGAAGTTTTCTACGATTGAAGCGTTTCATTAACGACGGGCGACAGGCGATCCCGTTCGGGCTTTATCACGGTCTGCTGATGGCTGAACATTTCGTGACTTCGGTGTTGAACGTGAAATTTGTACGGAGCCATTGGGTTTATTTCTCGATATCGTCGAAGGAAAATATATTTTGCATCGCGTGGAAGCGAGCGGTTAATTGAAATGATTGTTACTCGAGTGGGATATAAGCAGAGGCATTTGGGCGAACTTAATGTACCTGTAGCACAGGTTGATTCTTCGTACGTCCCCAATCAATGCTTTCTTTCAAACAATTTCTTACCTGACCATGTAACGATGGCTTTAGTAACGAAAGCCAGCACTTGTTTTATTCGTCATACGTAATTATTACGGTGATCGTAATTCGGACTATCTAATTGAAAACTTGTCCACTTGTCTCGCGAATCGAATCGTCCACGTGCACAAATGGCCCATCCAAATTATTCACTCCGATTGAATAATATATTCAATAATATTAATAACAATTGAACCAAACGATCGGCGCGATCGGCACGATCCGCGGGGTTTGTTAAATTTGGACACGGCCACGCAAACAGCGATTGCGCCTGCGTGAGCAATCGCTGCGGCGTCGGGTTTATTAAAAATGAACGAAGGTGCTCAGATTAGGAAAGTGCCAAGCTCGCGGAACGGCCGGCTGGCAAGATGAACGCGGCAACGGAAGATGCGTTTCGTCTTAATAACGCAACACCGGCTCCGTGGAGCGAGGCTTACGGAGAAAATTTCGCCCTCGGAGTTGCTTTGAAACAACGCCAATTCTCCTCGCGGTCCTCTCCACTGCTTTTTTTCGCCCCGCCGTAATTTCGTTCCACCCCCAATCCCGAGACGAGTTAATGCTAAACTGCTTCAACTTAAATAGAGACGTTAAGATTGGAACGGGTGGAAAGAACGCGGACGAAAAGTGCGCCCTTTGTTTTAAATAACTTCGGGGGGACGGGCGAGAGTACCGGGGCCGCTTTGTTCGAACACTCTCCGCGTTGATGAAGAGCCGTGGAAGTTGATCAAAATTTTCCCAACTCGGAGGTCGCTTCTTCTCGTCGACCGAAATTATCGGTGTCGCGATTTCGCGTATATTTGAATGGCGTTTCTTTTCGTAAATCGACGCGCAAACATTTCGTCTCGTTTGCTTCCGTTTGCCCGCGTATCGATTGAAATAGGAGAGACAGAACATCGCCGCTTCGACGAATCAAGATTCGTGCTGGTTCGTATCTAACAATAAACTATTTACGCCACTCTATTCTAGCTTTAATCACACCCAAGATCGAGGAGCATCGCCGCGAGATAGCTTTGCGCCATGCAAAGAGCAATAAAATCTTGGATTTTATTGAACGACAGCGGATACACAGATACACGGGCGCAGGCGAAACGTCGATAGGACTTATGGGGGAAGTTCGAGTCGAAGGGCTCGCGGCGAACTTAATTTTCCCTCGACTTGTTCGTGTTTCCGTGGTCGGGAAGAAATTCAGTACACATGCACCGACTGTTCCGTTCGACTTTCACCGGATATCTCTTTTACGGGTTGAAACGTCTGTCTGCTCCCGCGGCCACTTTTCACGTGTCGCTTGCAACGGCGCGTAATGTATTTTTCATGGAGCCACGGTGAAACTATGGTTTCGCAGAAGCAGCGGCGAATAAAAGGCAAGCGTGCGGTGTATCTTCCAGCTGGAAATAAGCGTGTTACATTTTATGCTTTGTTGCGGCGCATTTCCAACTCCGTGACACGGCGAATACTTAGCACTGCAGAAAATAAATAAGATCGCCGCGGGAAGCTTTGAATCGCGCGAAATAAAAGGGAAACGTCGCGACGTAAAAGTGAAAATAAAAGTAAAGGGATCGCTGGTGTGGTGATAAGTGACGAATAGAGTACGCCGCTATCTTTGTTTCGTTGATTATTATCTTCGATAACACGGGCGTTCGTTCTGTCTCGTTCGTAAAACGGAATGCTTTCCACGCGTTAATTGTTCTGCCCGAAATAAAAATCTTCATCACGGTTTATAGGTTTAATTTCCAATTTTGCATGGCGTGCACGAGTACCGTGAGAAAACGTGTACCTGTAAATTTGGCTAGGGCGCGTTAATTGCAATTCCTATTCTCTTACGAATGATTAGTTAGAATGCAATAACACAACGGGCGTTTTATGTTTCCAAGCGTGGCAATAAATTTCTATAATTCCAAAGGGGATGGTTCGCAGAACTCGTAGCACCAACCGTCGGATATAATAATGCATTTTAGATGCAGCTATCTCGATGCACGACATCGTCTCCAGGTTAAGGAACGTTAAAGATTACGAGTCTTGAAATAGCAGCACTAAATTTATAAATTAAATTCCGAACCACTTTTGGGACGCCGACAATTTTCATCTACTTTTCTGATGAAATATTTGAGGAAATATTGATATAATTTAGAAAATTAACAAACATCTCTAGTATTTATGGGTAGGAAATAATTTTGGCCTCAGAAATGATATGGACTGTCCCCTAAAAATATAGAAATTATTTTGTATCAATCTAATTAATCGTACGAAAGTTTCAGTTGAGGAACAGTGTTATTTAATTTCACCGATATATGTGTAGTACTATTAAAATGATTACTTAACAGTACTTCGTTCATTCTTCACAATTCCATTAAACGTCTAAAAATATCCCATAATTATTTCTTTAATTATATCAAAGCTCTTAATTCAACATCCCTTATGTAGGCCCCCGTTTATTTGACTAAACGCGTGTACGTCGTTGTACAATGAGGAAAACGAAGGAAACTTTTAACTGTAATTGTGAGAGTTCCCACGTCCTGTCGAAAGTTCATGCGAAATGCATCCATCTTGCAGGATACAAACGATCCTGCGGACGTGTCCTTGATGTTCTCGAAGCATTCACCCTCGTCGCGGATACTCGTCAACGGTGTAATTACAAGACACACTGGCGTTATCCGTGAGCCAGTGTTGGTGCTCGATAAAACAGACCTCCGCTATGTTTCATCTATACGAACGCCAGTAACAAGTATACAGGGTGATCCACGGAGCAATACAAGTACACACCCTTCCACTGTGACGTTGGAAAAGAATCCCTTGGCGATCGAACCTGCACTGCATTCCGTACACCTTTTTGCCCGCACGCTTCTTCATTTCTCGCTCATTGATATTTTCCTTCTGCACCGTCCAATAATACTGACAGCGTCCGTTTAAGTAATAGACATTGAGGCGTGCATTAATTTTGAAGCGCTCAATACTCCTTAAGAAGACATCGTACGGGGGTGCAAAGAACGCGAATAAAATCGTATCCCCGTCGAGCCAGATGGAATCTTGCAAAATGGAAACGTTCGAATACAAAATAGAAGGAGACAGCAAATGAGATTCTACGCAATCAAGAAATTTGATTACGTTTGGGCAAGATCTCCCAGAGCCGCGGACAAATCTGTCGCCGATGATAGAACGTACGTGTCACGCGTACCACCCTGTACGTCTGTGTACATATATCGATTGGACCGCAGGGTGAAGGGACGCCGAGCCGGGCGCCACGACGCCCTCCTTCTCACCCCTCCAGACAACAACGACCAAATATAGCTCAGCCGATATGGGAGCTAATGAACCAATTACGCGTAATAGGGCCGCCGCCTTCGAGGAACGACTGTCTCGGTTTTCTTCGTTCCATCGAGGACCTTTGTCATTCGAATAATGCCCTCAATTATGGCCGCTGTTCTGCATTTAATCGGCGTCGCGGTGCATCCGTACCGGGAACGCCATCGCCGAACTCACGGGCGACCCGTCTTTTATTTATATCCACGTTTCCGATAACGAATGTCCCTATCCGAGGGACAGCATCAACGAAACTCTTAAAATAGCCCGTACCTCAATTTCCAGAATATTTGCTCGGGCCAAGAATACGTTCCTGGTAACTTCTTCCTCAATTTTAGGGCCAGTCCATTGTATTCGTTACACCGTATCGCTTGCGCGACTTGTCATATCGTTGACATAATATACGATGGTTCCTCGGCTTAATACTCGGAAATTGTTGTACAATTTTCATCCCGCAAATCCTTGCGGAACGCTCGTCGAATTCGTTGCGAAATGATATCATCGCGCGATCATTATAGCTCCGTCTCGCGCCGTTGTCAAAGTAAAATCGTTTTCGCTCGTCGGATATTCCCTCGGCTCACACCTGTGCGCGCACCTCTCAAAAACGTTTCCAGTTGCAACGAAGAAATTCCGTTCCACCGACCAAATATAAACAAATTTACACGCCTCGCAAACAGCACAATTTACCGAAACACCGGCCGGCCGGTGAAAGAATTCCATTACTCGCGAAAATTACCGTGAACAGGGCCAACGGAGTGACTCATGGCGCGTGAAATGCCACTCGAAATTGAGCCGTTTGAGAGGAGAGGTCCTTTAAAGGCGCATGGTAATCGGATGGCGGGACAGCGGTGCCGTTCCAGTCGCGGGTCGAGGAGAAAATCGCTCATTTTCGCGGACAAGGGACTTCCCTTCTTCTCCACCCCCCTTACCCCACGGTCGATTCATGCCCCGTTACGTGGCAGTTTTAATTAGCACGACCGTTGGAAGGAGAAAAGGGACAACAAAGAATTTCGAAAGAGAAAAGTTTTATTCGCGAGCAAGCAGAACGGTTGGAGGGGGTTGGATAGATTATTCCTGCGGCAAGAAAGTTCGAATGGGGGAAATTTATTAATTCTCCAGGGGGGGGGGGGCGATGTGCACGAACGTGTGAATTGATTTGGCTTTGAGGGGCTGGTTTTATAGCGATGGCTTTTTCAATTACATTATCTCTGTTTTGTGTGTTTTATTTAAATTCTGAGTTCGGGCGGAGCTTTTTCAACGAAATCATCCTGGAGAATTTTCGTGCATATTACTTTCAACGTTTCATTTCGATGCAAATTATGTTCGCAATACTCTCAACGTTCGAGAGCGAAAACTTCGATCAATTTATGTTTTTTTTTTTTTATTCTAGATACGTTTCGTGCGTCATTCGAAAGGAATTATTCAGAGTAAGTGACATGTATATTGCACACACGTACGTATATCAGAACGTGTGACGTTACTCAGAAATGTCCATTTAATATTGGAAAATAAAATAGAAATCTTTCGAGCGGGAATCTTTATTTCCAAAGATGGACATCGTTAAAATCACGAACCTCGCGAGGGAGTCGCTTCTAGGTATTTAATGTCCACCAATACCGATTCCGTATACATTAGCCAGCATATCCAGCAACTTGGCAGCGATAACAATGGCCCTTTGTTCGTGCAACCTATAGTTGTTTTGCTTTACCGGGGCTGCTTACGCCACAAAGCTTGACAAAAAGGATAGCATTATCGGTAATGTCCGCTGCAAGCGCGAATTACTTGGTACGAAATGCACGGGTATGTTCCAACGCTTGCTATCCGAAATTCACAGCCGCCGGTATAATATCCAAATTTTTAAACTCGCGTATGTGCCTATTGTTTGCGCGGGCGGAAAGAATTTTTCGTGCGCGCAGTACAATATAACGTTTCGTTCCCTTAAAAACCAAAGAAAGGGGAGAATAGATATCGCGTAGAAAATTTGTGCCCGAAGGAAAGAAATTACAAAAATTCTTTTTCCTTGGAGACAAATTGATCTGTTATAATGTTACAATATAAGAGTTGTTTCAGAACCTTCGTGCAGCGTGTGTCTCGTTCAATTGGAAACAGTGGAATATGTCACGAGAGATTAAATTAGATGGGAGGAGTATCAAAGTCGAGTTACTTTCTTTAATTGGAACTCTTTTCGTATTATGGCAGCGTACGTTGTGACGAATACCTGTCCCCGGAATTTGTCCGGTTAAGGAAACGTAATGTTGCGAAAGGTTTTCGCAGGTGCCCGCCCGGCAAACTATGAAATCGTTCGAAATTGCATCCGCAAATTGCCTCAAATTACTTCCACGCAAAATAAACGGCATCAAATGAGTAGCAGACGCAAAGGTACGGCCAGAAACATTTGCCATTGCCGCGGTTGAAAATGCCGTCAGAACCTCTCGCAGTCTGTGTCCACAAAGTTCGACTAATTACACTTTGATCGGCTTAATTTCCTTCTGCGCGAAAGAACCACCGAAATTCGTATCTCCTTTCGTGCCTCAAAATCCCCTTAGAAACGCTTTGCCCGCGAATTGGCCAGAAGGAACTCACCTTTGCTTCAGTCGGATCTCGTTTAATTGCGCGTAAAGATTGACGTGACTATGATTGTCTTTCAAAAAAAGAGACGGCGAAACGGAATGGACGAAACGGAACATATGTACCATTGAAAATCTGTCCAGATGTAATGGAAATTTCTTCTTTCGTATTTGTGCTTACTCAACCAAAGCCAGTATAATAAATATTATTGTCGCGTGCCACTTCTGAATATATAATATGACGGCGCATTAGAATATTTATTCAAGCGAACGGAACTTCGTGCATAAGTTGTGTTCCGTTTTAATTTCGATTTGGAGCCCTCGAAAGCCCTCTAGCCGGATAGAACTTTCGCTGATCCCCCACGCTTACCTCGTAAAAGAAAGTTCCATTGAAACGAAACAAGCGAAAAACGTGTTACACGAAAGGTACATTTCTAAACGCCGGGGCGGCACGTTTTACCGTCGGGGTTTCGGTGGAATTCAATTACAACCCGGTCGAAGCAGAAATTATTCGGGCACCGTGCAATGATTACATTGTCCGTTCACGGACACGCCGTTAGACTACTGGTAATGTGCATGTACGATTACTTCGGGGAAATCGCGCTAGGATACGTGTAATCGCCGAGTGCGCCGCCCGTTATCGGTGTTAAAACCGGGCGAACTTAAAATACATTCGATGCTTGGCCGACTTCAATTGGAATACACGCAAATTAACTATAAGCCGACATCGACAAATTTGATCAGCATTCAACGTCGACGAATTACTGTGCAGTGATATCTTGGCAATTTTGTGAAACGTGTAAAACACGAAACATCGACGACGAGTATCATAAAATATTTGGCTTATCGTTTCAATCGAGACGAGATCACTGTCTGCGCAATTTTCGATGGACACATATTTGCCTCGATCGACGAATCGAAGGGGCGACGAAAGTTTTGTTAGGAAAATTGCTTACGCTCGCCGGGCGGATCTCCGTCAGACATGCTCGCGGGAAATTCTGAAAGTTATACTAGACCGTGAGTTGGAGGTACGCGCGTATCGAACACGTCTTCGATAGTAAATATTGCTGGTACGTGCGGCGGAGAATTTCACGGAACGACGTTAGCTCGGATGCTGGATATTGAATATTTCCAACGCGATTCTCCCCGCCGTACATCCTTACGAGTATTTAACTTTTACTACTCCGTTGCAACAATTTGAATAATTCAGCAACGCGCTCAGTGGGTCGGAAATTCGATTTAATTCAACGTGGCAGAGTATACGCGAAGCTTATCATCCGGATGTTCCTCGTGCTCTAAGATTGAAAAATTAATAATATTGCTGGCTCGCGATATTTCCTTTGCAGCAATTCTATCGCAACGACAGTTTCCTAAATAATAGACGCACTTGCTCATTCATCCATGAAGTTTATCGGCCTTAATTATTCTTCGATTCACGTGTCTCGTTTAATTTGATGCCCACCTCGTGTCCGTGTAATTTGACAGTTAATCAGTTACTTTTGCATGCGTTATCTATTCGCTTCGGTCTGTACAATTCCAACATCGGACGCGTTTATCGACCGCCAGGTGCGTCATTGATGAAATTTAATTAATCACTACGGCGAAAGGGTAGTGGACGTTGCGTCGTTGTTCATAATATTGGATAAAATGGTTAAATATAGATGCGGTGCGAAATAGTCTTGAAGGTATGAAAACAATTTCTGGTACACGCAAAGTAAATTCTTCTGAAACACCATAGAAATATAAAATAGGCAATTGTCGTAGTATCGCCTTTGAAAAGGAATGACATGGCTCTAAATAAAGAATAGAATTATATTAGAGATAATTGAATCGTACGTCACTCGGCCGTTCTGCATTCTGATTACCGTGGCATTGGGTAACTCATATCTATTCATAAATTGTATTTATATTGAACTTGCACTCAGATACAAAACTCTTCCACTCTGTCTCGCGGTTACAAAAATTTCTTCCACAAATGTCCGATATTTATTAATTCGCCGAGCAAGCGAAAGAATATTCGGATTTTACGAAACTCCAATTGTTAATTGTTTAATTCTCCAAATGGCAAAGGGAATTCTTGCAGAGTTTCACGCATGGATAATACATTTTTCGTAAGTTTGTTATTCGACAGGGGTTCAAATCGAATGAATATTTATCATTCGTGTACAACTGTTGCCGTAATTGTAAGTGAACAAGAACATACGCCGATAGGAGATTAGGAATTAAATCGAGTTCAAACAGAAATTTCGATAATGAAGTTAATAGCGTGTTTCATCAATTCTTCAGTCCAGCTTCCGATGGCTCAACTAAACGTACGAACCACGACGTTAATTTATTTTCGCCTCCATTTCGCATACGCGCCTTATGCGAACATGTTTCTCTAATTAATGTACCTGCGGTCGCTTGTATACACGCTTTTCGTATCGCACAGTATCGATTGCGAGGCCTTGTTAAAGGGAACATAGCTTGAATATTTTTGCACTGTACCGCATTTTCCGAATGTGCAAAATTAATATCGAAGGAATTTAATTCCAGAGAATCGTGGTTAAAAATAACGTGCATGTCCGATAATTTATTATCATTAACCGTACGTTATACTATCATACTTTGTTTATTATTCTATTCAGCTACATCAATTCTTTCGAACATTCACGAAAATGTTAAAGATATTCCTCAAAGAAATTCTTTATCGAATGAAGTACAAATATCTCAAACTTTCACATCATCCACTATTCTGCCCCGTTTCGCCTCTATCAGACAGTCTGAACGCTCTCTAAAGACAATAAACAATAATAAGTTGTTTCCACACCACGCCCAGACGAGCGCAACAGAAGATAACTAAATTATACAATAGTGAAACGATAACAATGTCCACGCGGTATAAAACTTCAACGAGGAAAGAAGAAACAAAGAAGAGATATCTCTCTAACTGAATCTATCCTGAAAAAAGAAAAACTTCGTGCCATTAAATTTAACCCCTATTATCTGTCCACGAGCCGGCATGAACAACCTCGTTTAAGCGCCCACATACTCAGCTACGTGTACCGAATCCCACCGCGAGAGTCCCCGAAACTTCCAAAAACCGCAAACACTTGGACAAACCGCCCCTTTTCGTTTAACTTCCACCGTTCTGACCTACTCTCATCCCTAACAAACTATCCCTGCCGTGCCTGCACGCATACGTTCCCCTTTCATTCCCTTCTTCCCTACTTTTCTTCACTTACAACACGACCAAATACGCGCCCCGAGAAGCGAGGCATTAATTTCCGCGCAAGCCCCGCGGGTGGCTGAGCAAACCGGCCGATCTTCCAATCGAAAGATACAATCGCACGCATATCCGGCACTTCGTTTCCCGTCGTGTCGCTCCAGGACTCCACGGTGAATAACAGGACGAAGGATGACTAGCTATCGATAGCCGGGTGGAAGAGGTTGACGGGCGACGGGGTGGTTTTGGGTGGCGGCTTACAAGGCCGTGGCCCATATTCCACGCGGTGACGTCAACCCGTATCCCCGGACACGTCACTGGATCCGGTAAATGTGTTAAGTTTTTTTTTTTTTTTTACCCACCATAGGGAATCGTCGTACGTGATCGGCAAATATCGACGAGGTAGAAATGGGCTGCGCGTTAAGTTTGCTCCACGGAGGATCCACGGCGTTTCGACCTGATATAATCGTTTTTCCCGGAGATCGGTGGCAAGTTCGGGGAGGATTCGTTGCCGAAATTCGATGGATTGATGGTTTATGGGGAAACGGAGGCGGGGGCTCACGGATAGGTGAATCTAAGAGCGAAATGGATCGGGGGAAATTTGTCATGCGTCTGGATGGGCAGCTCGATATACATATTGATGTTTGTTCGTATGTACGTGATGGATGGACCGTTTTTTCTTTCTTTTTTCCTCTTTCAGCACGCTTCATGAATTTAGTTACGGGTTGCTTGAAGTATCTGTTGTTTGGGGAGCGCGATTTTCATATACAAATGGAGGGATTTCGAGTTCAATCGAAACGACGGTGTCGGGGGTTGTCGCATGAATTTAGCTCGGTATACGTGATCTGGAGAAATGTGTATTCGTGAAATAACCAAACGCAGATTTTGTCTATTTCTCGAAGATTCTGCAACAGAACGGTGAACCTTGAAACCTTTAGACAATCGTCGGGATACGAATAATATTTTTGCATAAGGTAATCTCTTCTGGCCGCAGTTCCACGATGCTCGCTTAATTACATCATTTCACGATCCATTGTACGAATCAATTATATGTGCAATTTATTATACGGGGACCGCGAGAACACTCATTTCCAATTGATAATTAACTCCGGGCATCATTACCATCGCTGCAACCATTCAACATTCTAATTGTGAGTTTAACCGGGGGATTCTGTGCCGCGGTTGGATTATCGTTTCCATGGAAATGCGATCGGTTCGCATCTGTCGGCTGTCCCTGATCACATATGGAATATTCAACGGGAATCGACTATACGGTAGAACAGTGTGCGGGCAGGAATTTCGTAGAATCGAAAGCGGGGGTAATATTCGGCAAGTGCCCCAGAAATTTCCAGGCGAAAGGTTATTCGAACGTGTTGTCATCGGATTGCCGTTGACGATCAATTATTGCATGCGTCTGCCCTCGTCCGGGACTGCATAAAGTGATTAAGCGATCCTTCACCCTCTACCTGTACGACACGAGCGAACGTAACTTCATTTCGCCCGCGACTATCGAATTCGTTGAACTTTCTCAATGATCCATCGATGTCCCGCTGTACATCACGCCGATCTATCAGCTGTCTGTGCTTTTCAAGGTTCGCACATTTATCCTCGGGAAAGTACAATCGTTCTCCCTGTATGAAACAGCCGATGGTAGGTTCTCGGTAAATGTCCGCGAACTGTATAAAATAAAATGAAAAGGTGGAGTGAAATAGAATAAATGGGACCGTTATTGATAATCGAACTTAATCACTCAAAAATATGCCGAGCAGCATGCAAAGCCACCGTACACATACAAGTATACCATCCCGCAAAACGGCGCACAGTGGTCCGAAACCGTAAAAACACGAACTAAATTCATAGCACTGTTATTTACACGTTATTCATTATGAATAGAAAGATTTTAGGTGGTTCTTGAGTTATGGAACATAATTGCAATTGAAAATTCTCTTTTTATAATTATTTTAACAATAATAATGGATAAAATGGTGTCTGGTTGAAAATGGTTTTGATATTTTTTGTGGTGCGCAGATATCTCTCAGGTAGCAGTAAATAAAATTTGTTACAGCCGATATCACCACTCTTAAAATACTGATTTCATCATTGAGATTCATAATTTGTAAAAAACTTAATTGAAATTATATAGTTTCTTCCTAAACCTAACGCCGCGGCGTTGTTCTCCAAATTTTACTGATCCTCGCTCGCCATCACCGAGTGAAAAGTTCATGAAAAAGTCGCGCAAAGCTCCAGTCATCGCCACTGCGGTCGTCAGCAAGACAAGTGGCCTCGGGCGTTCAATTAATTCTGGCCGCGGTATAACATAATCGAGCAACAGAGACGACGCGCGAAATCAATGGGTCGATCGATCGATCACGGGCCGCTACGTGAACGCGTGAATCGCAGCTTCTGGAAATCGACCGGGTGCAGCTGAAACCCGCGAACGCTCGCGTGCACCCTACGAGCGTTTAAATCGCTTCGATCCGCGTCGAAACGATTCGAAACCTCGTGCTCGTACGTCACGAAACATTTGTCGACGCGTTACTGACGCAACGGACAGCCGCCGCCGTCGACGGCAGGACCGGTCTTTGATTTTAATCGAATCTTTCTCGAGCGTTCATTCAATGAACCGGCCGCGCTTAAATATCGAGCGGCCGCCCATTGTCCCCCGTGGAACAATTACAGCCGACGACGTGGCGTTTGTTCCGCGGTATACAAGCCGCATTTGGCCACGGCGCGTATTGTCCCGACGCTGGATCATTGTTGCAACGAAGAACGTTATTGTGGCCGGAAGATCGATGGAAATTATCGGCCGGCGTACACGAACGTCTTCGTCGAATAGGCTGGACGATACACATTTTAGTTTAGCGAACTTGCTCGTCCGTGTTACGACGTTCGAGTATCGTTCGTTGGATCAATTGTTAACGTCTGACACGTATTAAATAACAAGCTATCGTATAGACGAAGTTTGTAATATACATGGGACGAATCGGAACGGATTACGCGGGGCTAATAATCGAAATTGAATGTACGGGTGCATACCGGTTTCTGAAATAACGTAAACGCATGGCGTTCAGAAAATTCGCTTAACACAATTTCCGTGCCCTCCCCCGACTATTACGAATTTCTGCACTTTCCACGTTATCTCGATACCTTTAATGTCGATAAAAAATTGCCGTAAAAAAAATTCGCTTATCATTTCTGGCCGACAACGCATCGCGGTTAATGCAGCTCGTGCAGCTGTCGTTGATAAAATTATCGCAACCGGGCGAATCGATCGGATCTGAAAAACGTGCGCGGCGATGATTGCGTGCGGCGCAACGATCCTCGTGTCAATTTTGACTGCGCGCAAAATCGTAGGAATTTCGGATACAAAGCGACTGGCTGAGAGATATCTCTCCGTTTAATTGTTGCGGGGCGTTGACAGAAATTGCCGCGCCGGGCGCGCAATTTTCGAGCGAACGGAAGTCGTGCAAGCGACAAAATTCGTCGAGTTCCCGGTATAATTAAGAACAAAAGGGATATCTGACGGACCGCGAAGCAACGCGCAAACGAATGCCTCGTTTCCTCCTTAAAAAATCTGAAGCTCGCCGGCAGAAGTTACGATCGCTGCGACGACACCGAAAAATCGGGAGGCACGGGGTTCATTGAACGGCGAAGGGGAGAGAAAAACGTGACAACGCAAGCGGGTATAAAATTTTATTGTCACGTGGATCCAATTTATGGGGCAACACGTATTCGCTGTTTCTCGTTTCGCAGTGCAGCCTGCATCGTTCCTTGCATTCTCGCCCCTTTCGTACGACTGAGCACCCGCGTTTGGCACCATTGTTAAATTTCGAAAAATGCAATTTCATTTTCATCGTGTACGTAGCAAGTTTTTTTTTAAACGTTCTTCTTTACTATCCGCGCAATTCTCCGTGCCTGACAATTTGCATTTCGGTAAATGACACGGCACGGATTGAATCAGAATCGCAAAGCGCGTTCAAGTATTTATAGAAGGTGTAACCCGTTTAACATACTTAACCGGCACTTGTATCTGAAAAATTCCCATTAGTTTGCTCGATTTATCAGATCTCTCATGCGAGCACCCTGTTATCACTGGTGTTTAAGCCGTAATAAAAGCGGTACTTATAAATGATAGTATCGTTAAATGAACAGTTCTATCACTTGATCGTGACAGATTCATTTAAAATGTACAGTCGATACGACGGTTTATAAATAAAGTCAACAATTCCGTACGTCACGTATTATGCAACACATTTATTAAATATATTCCATTTCACTTGTCACGGGTATTATTGAAAACGAGGTGAACCTGTTAACTTCAAGTTACAGCAGTGCAATATCTATTTCATAGCGGTCTATTCATTTTTCGTGCCACCGAAGAGTATACTAATTAATTACAACTTTGACGTCGTTTTAGACATTCACGAATAAATCTGCATGTCCCGGCCGATTTTCACTGGGCATGTCGTCAAGAATTAAACTTGTATTTAAAATTGAAAATATTAACAACCTGCACGAGAAACCGTCTGAATAATATACTAACAGAACGATTGTTCTGACAACGATTATAAATAACTGTTATCCTATATTATAGCGGCTCATCGTGGAACACACTGAAATATAAAACTGTGCAACAAAAAATTAATTTCCTCTATCACTTATTTATAATTATCACAAGTTTCTTGCATTCTCCCCCCCCCCCTCCCCCAAGCAAAGAATGTTATTCATCGCATTATTCGCAGCACATACATACCGCAGGCATTCCAAGAGAATGTCCACCTGTCCTGTTTAAAAATATGATAAAATTCGCACGGTAAAAATACGTTCTACGATGTTCACTCAGTTATTGACAGAACAACGACCTGTTCTATCGTGCGCAATTGAAAATCTCCGGCTCGCCAACGGACATGCAGCGATACAGCAATACCGATATAATTGAATCGCCATGTAATCTAGCTGTTCCTGTTCACGTTCAGCCAAGCGATTTCACGTGGCGAACACCGCGAGACGAGCGTCGCGTTCTTTCCGTTTGATTATCCTGGAACGAGATCGCGGATTAAAAAAAAGCGAAGGGGTAACGCAGGGGATGGAGCGCGATGGTGTGATAACACAGCCGCATTGCGGCACACAACCACCATGCTTGGAGTACACAACGTTGCCCGAAGCGGCCGTACAAATTCCCCCTTTACTCCCCCGCACTTTCGACACACCGACGTACCCATTCAACAACCCTTGCACCCCCGCCGCATCGATGTATCCCCTGGTTCAACGTGCAGCACGCATGTCCAGCGATTGTTGAGAGTGGGATAGAAATCTCGAAACGACTTATCATGCGAATAACACGACTGGGGATTTGTGATAATTCGACAAGATTCTTACGCGGTTCGTACGAATCAGATCGGTAATAATTTTCTGGATAGTTAATCGTTCGCGTGCTGTCGACGTTCTGGCAGAAGTCTGGTTAAATTACGTGACATATCGATAGGAAATCCAACGTTTGGAATGTTGAAGTTGCATCAATGGCTGGCAGGTTAACGCGTCCCTTCTTGTTAATAATGTTCTCGGGCTTGCGATGTGTTACAGTACGTCGCGAATAGTTGATTTCGGACCTCGAGATCGATCTCGCGATATATTCATTTGTCACATACGTACATTCATACGCGCGCATGTTTTATTCGCGCATACGCCTTTACGAGCGTCGCATTCGCAGATTTATGAAACGTTCTACTTCAACGTTTCCCTCCCGTTCTCCAATATTTACACTCATTGTCATAAATTGCTAAATCTTCGGTGAATATTCGTTCACCTCGCAAGCATAACGGAATTGTTCGAGACGCTTATACCGCCCCCATACTGAAACCGTCATATTGCATTTCAAAGTGTCAAATTAAAACAAAATGCAAGATTCAGGTCTCGCAAATTAAAAAGTTGACTAATAGAAAACCCGATTCGAACACAGTGTTCCAGCTCATCTGACTGACATTTCGTTAGATTAATCGCGCAATAATTCGCGCAATTTGTCGCGGTCCCGCCGAATCGTCCCTTCGAGGCGTCCTGTTACAAACGAGGCGTCTTCGTTCCCTCCAGGGGAAAATGATGTATCGCGGAAAAAAGTGGCCGAGGTAAGGAGCAGCGTTGCACGGATGGGCCAGTGCTACAGCTTGCGGAAGAAACTCTTTCACAACCACGCGTCCACGTGTCTGTTGTGTTTCACACGGAACCCACTATTCACACAGTTCCTTCGTACAGGCGTAACAGCACAGCCTGCTGGCAGACTTGTTAATTGCTTGAAATCGCTGGCGGGCTCGCCTCTCGAGTTTCTACGCTCATTAAACGCTCCGGCGATCATACGAGAGTAAACGGGGCGACAAGCCGCGTGATAGATATCCGCGAGCCCCCGTGAATCGTTACCGCAGAGCTTGATGTCTTGGGGACGAATCTCGAGTCGATCGCACGACTTGAATATTTGTTACTCAAATATTTATCAAGCGGGCCCAGTAAGTGGTTAAGTAATTCGTTACGGCTTAATCAGTTTTCTGGATTATCGTCGAGGCATCGTGAAACCATTCATTCGTACAGGCACTTGGGATTTTTCTAAATTTCTGTCGGCTTTCCGTTAAAAATCTAGAGTATGGACAAATTTAGCTCAATGGAAACATCGATGTTTCTTTGCGGTTGTCAAGATTATGAATGAAGTGGGGTACAGACTTGACGATCGTGGATAATACCGGTTTATAAAATTGATATTGTATATTTTTGATGATTCATTTGCGGACTGAATCGTTCGTTCGAGAACGATTGTAATATTTTTCAATTGCTTCGAGTTAAAACGGTGTAGTATGTTTGATAAAGCTATTAATTAGTTACAGTGTTATACTGCTCTTTCGGTTTTTCAATTTTGTTAAATAAATTACTGGTGTTTTTTTGTTGGTTGCATTGGTTGTCTTATGTTGAATATTATTAGGAGTGTGACATTTATCAACGTCGAAAAAATGGTGGAACCATGTAGAATAAAATTGTTAGTAGAAAGTGAGTTGTGTGAGTTAGATGACAGCAGGTGGATAGATAGGCTACATTGCGAAGTTGAGATACGAACTGGGGTTCTGTATTTGTCGAAATACATCGCCCGAAATGTTATCCAAAAGCCGCGGTGCAATCACGTTTACTATTGTAAACAGTTTGCAACTTTCGTACGTAAATAACGCAGTAAAACTCGGAGGCTGCTCGATTATGCGAATTTCTGGATTAAAACAAATTTCAAGAATTTTGTGCAGAGCGGACAATCAAAGTTGTCTGCAGACATGTGCAAACGCATATTAATTGCTTTATAGATCTGTTAGTCGGACGTAATATTTATTTTGATTAAAACGTGCAGTCTGAAAATTTATGTAACTTCCATATTTCGTCCAAAAAAACAGAGAAAAGCATTAAAATTATAGCACGACGCCACGAGTGTTAGCTTCATAACATTATAAACAATATTCCAATATTGTTAGGATATCCCATTGAGGTTGAGGTAACAAATACGCTGGAGTATTAATTATCCTGCGGTTTCGTTAGCTTCTAATTAAGGTACGCCTAGGTAGCCCGTGCCACGAGATACACGAACATTTAAAATAACGAAACCGACATGCTGAAGCTCATTATAATTTTTGCTAGCAACGAAAGCGCGTGCACGAGAGGGAATATTCAGTAGTCGCCAATAATTCGCACGCAGGAACTTGCCCGGCGTGGTGGAATAATTAAAATCGATTTATTGTTTGAACGTTGACTAATTAAGCGTCAGCCCGTGATTAACTGTTTATTTTTCTTCGTCAAAATAACCTCTCCGAGTGGAAATATTTGCATTATTAAGCAAGAACGAAGTGGAACAAGGCTGCCGAGAATACGATATTCATTTTCGACTTTTTATGTTTAAAAGAAACAAAAGGGGAAAGAAACGCGGGGAGAAATTGACCGGAGAAATTGAGCGAATGAAATATTGAAACAGAAAGGGGGAGCATTGAAACAATGAGTGGTTGTATCGATTTCGGTTTGACTCTAAACTAAGTACGCAACACGTAACGAGGAAAGTTAATACAATCTGGATTAATAGCAGATCAACTGATAATGCGCGAAGTGCATTGATACAAAACAAATGCCAGAACAATAAAACGTGAAAAGCTGCATGTGAACATAGGAGAACAGTTTATGCCATTTGACGCTGCTTAGGTAATTGCGTTCAACTAATTTCAATCGAGCCTACGAATTATAGAGTTCATCAATTACTATATACAAAACACGGATTTTTCAATTGTCTTTGAGGAAATCAAATTTATACTGATACAGGATTTTTTCTACTAATCACTAAGATATTCGAAATGGAGTTTGTCCGACGATAAATTTGTGGATACTTATTAATATTTACATGTTGTGATTCGCCATTACGTTTCCCATAAATAACAGGCTGATGCGAATAGAAAAGAAAATTGCGTCCCCTCCTCGATCCGTCGTAAATTCGCTTCAGCACTATCGTCAATATAAATCAAAGTACCCCTCATACTCGTAATACAATTACACGCACACGATAATACTATTGCACTTCCAGCATACTGTCATAATTCTACGAGAACCAACCACCAACTTCTCTGTTAATAACCAAAATGTTCCCGGCTGTTCTATCAACTATCGTTCACAGAAGTTACGCTTACAGACCACATATACTGACCTGTACTACTTAAATTAAATACATCCGACCACACCATTAAACTGCGCTACTAAAAAAATATGCTTGCACGCATTCAATGACCTGTGCCGCTTAAAACAGCTTATTTCTAACAATATCGATTGCATGTACTGCTTGAAATAAATATAGGTATCCACATATATTGATGAACTGCACTGCCAAAAAAAATGTTCACTTGTCGTATCGACGATCTATGCTACTTAAACCAATATTTTCCTACCATATTATTGATTCTGCTAATAAATAAAACTTATTGAACATATCAGTGATCTGTGCTGCTTGAAAGTATATACTACCGACAATATCGTTGACCTGTTCTACTTGAAATAAATATATTCACCCATATCAATGAACTGCACTGCTCAAACGTCTTACTGGGCATGATCTATACTACTTGAGGTAAATACTATTTATATACTATGCTACATAAAAGATCGTACTTCCGCCCATATCGCTGGCCCGTGCTACTTAAAAAGTATATACATATATATATGCACGACCGTATCATTGATTGTCAATATTACAGTCCGCTTGAACGTGCATGCAGACCTGGTATCAGTCACGGATCTCGTCCCTGGAAAAAACAGCAGGCAACCTCGCAGATTAGATTCATGGCCCGTCAACAACCCACTGATCCAATTGGTGAAACACGACCGGCCGGATCTGTGACAGACCGGATCTCCTTGCACGCCTCGTTTGAAGCTGGAAAGGGAATCGGAACAACGACGCTGGAGAAATCACGATGCGATCGTGCAACGGGGGGACGAGCGACAGAGGGAGGGAGAGATAGAGAGAGGGTGAACAACGTTATCTCTTGTAATTAAACGTTCTCGAGCTCGCTATCGATCGTCGTTCACCGAATTAACTCCGTTCGCCTGTGTCTGTTACGGCGCCGACACGAGCACGTCCGCGTTGGCCATTTTTTTTTCCCCTCTTCTTTTCCCCCCTTCTTTTTCTTCTTTTTTCCACGTCGTGCACGGTGCACGCGTATCGACAGAACGCGCGCATCGTCGCCCTCGTTAACGAAATCTTGCCAGCGAACAGTTTGCCGCCTAATCTTGTTTGAAAATGTCGCACGGTCGCGGCTCTGCCAGCCGACCGGCCTTTTCGCCTTCCCTTTTTTTCTTTTTTTTTTTTTTTCATTCGTCGCCCGATCGTGGAACAAATTGACTGCTCCCTTCTCGCGGACCAATAAACTGCCCCGACCGAGCACCGATTCGATTTCCCATAGACCGTTGCGTATATACTCCTGAAAAATTAACGGACCGCTCGGTTGTGCGACCTGACGGTTGATAGCTTTAGTTCGCAGTCCAGTGGAAATGGGGATGTTTGAACAGTTTTAAGAAGGACGGTTTATAACGTCGTTCGTTTTAAACGTACGCTTGCTTGCAAGATATGTTCATGCATGTCGAGCGGGCGACGAATGAAATCTTGTATGGAAAAAGAAACGGTGCACTGTGCTTGACCTTTTTCTACAATTTTCTTGGAATTCGGTATATTGGGCAAATTCCCACTGAAGATACTCACGCATTTGAAATTCCACTGTATACGCACGTTTCGAAGGTACACATTTGCAGTCCGTTTGTTCTTCAAAAGCAAGTATAATCGATATGTCAATCGATGCGAGCAATAGCACCGCCGGTACACATGTAACGCAGCTGCAGATTACTGTGAATAATGTTGGCCCCGTGTAAGCTTGCCGAAGATGTGTACTTATGCATCGAAGTTTGCTTACGGACGCATTGCAGTGCACGTGGCCCTGCATACATACGCGGTGTAATGTGCTCAAATATCGTTTCGTTGGCGTCGCTGATAAACACACGAATAACTGTTACCAGTGTCAGGTAGAAGCTTGCAGAACGGGACTGGTAAGTTGCACTGGATAGAGCCGAATATTTTCCATTTACCGATAAGTATTGGAACGTGTGCATTATGCGTGGACGAATCGTTCCACGTTAATAAAACAGCTGAAAGATCTATGAAATTATTCAAGCATGCATCGCCGTCCAAATCTTGAATGGTATATTTCGTTCGTTAAACAATCGTTCGAGTAATAGTCTAATTTGAGACCCGAATCCTCAATCTTGCCCCCAAAATGTCCTTCTCCCTTCACATTCAAAATATCCCAGAATCAATCGAAGGAACGAAAGAAGAACGTCGCAACATTTACTGTCACATTTACTGTTCATGAACAAAAATTCACCACGGTGTGACGGGGATAGAAGAACCCCAGCATCCTCCTTTCGATTTAGAATTCGCGTGACATCTGTCCGGCCAATTGATCGCTGCACGACTTCCAAGGGAAGTCGTCCAACGAACGTCACGACATGTCAGCGGTTCAACCGTCACGTGGATACAGTACCAGCCGCCTCTGTGTACCAATTGTCTACTAATTATATGCCCTTGCAGCGACGCGTGATCCCGATTAACCGCATCACGTAGACTTAGGGGCGGCGGGGATTGGAAATGCTTCCCAAAAGTAATTAGGGCTCACGTGGTCAAGCTGCGGCAAGGTGCGCCGATAATATAATATGGAACAATCCGAGACTAATTCAATTTATATCGGCCAACTCGGCAAGCTCCTCGATAAGGCTTATCGAGGAGCGGGCGTCGCTTTGCTACGTTTATCTGCTCTCCTAGTTCCGGCTGTCATTCACCACGACAAGTAAATTCAAATCCCAACAGCAATCCACGGTTTGATTGGAAATCGTCGGAAAGGCGCGTGGGCTTCTAAACGGAATTGGATCGAGGAAAGCGAACAGACGTTTTCCGTGCGGTGTTCTCACGAGTTCGCAAGACTTTCTGCGATCCCGAGGTTTTTCTTTATTTTAGAGGATCTGAAACATCTGGGAAATTTCGGAGATACTTTTTAGTACGCCATTTTCCCTTATTCTTCTTCTCTTATTCATCGTGTCCGCGCGAAACATAATTATTATCAGCTGTATGCGTTATATATTTTGTCATGTCTTATTTTATTTCTCAGGATTATTCTGTGAGATATGTGAATTTTTTGTAGGATAAATTGTTTAGTATTGGGATACATTTATGTTTACGTTATCTATTATCTCTGCGCTTTATAAAATCGAAGAGTATCCTCGCGTTTCCGAAAGTCTAAGAAAGATGTGCATTCTATGGAGAGTATCGTTCGCATGGATTAATGCCACTGCTAACAAAATTCGTTCTCTAAATGGTCGAATGGAAGGGGATCATCTAGACAGTTTTAATTAACCTGCGTTGAGTTTATTATTCGTTGCAGTTGCTAAATAAATTTAACATACAATACCATTGTGGACCACTCGACGTCCTCAGTTACTCTTTCTGAAATGAAGAGATCCTACTGTTTGCCGAGCAAGTCTAGCCTTCGCGGTTTGCAGAACTTGTGTTCCTATTCTATCCAAATGAATTGTCTTTTTGGACAATGAAACGAAACTACCCTTTGTGCTCGATTCTGTCAGTCTCCAAACGAAACACTGCGTGACTGAACGGAACAGCTAACAGAAACAGGGTAAAATTCAGAAGATTCTGTGAAATTGTTTCATTCTCCCGCAGATATTCCATTCGGTGCAGTTTAAACTGCTAAACCGAATTGCTTGTCTGCATGAAATGGCTATAGCAAAGGAAGTAAGATTCAGTAGATCCTTATGCATTGTTATGTTATATATTCTTTTATGAAACAATCACCAATTTCAGCCTTATATTGAACAAAACAGTAAAAGTTTTGATCCACATTCAAGCATCTGTCTGCGCAGAATATTATCAGTTGCATAAAGTTGCCAATTATACAATATCGTTATGATTCCTGGACACTTTGAAATTATTGCCATGCGTTTTGCCTCATTCCGATTGCAAGCGGAAAACGAACCTTCTGTTTCGTAATTGAGATTCAACAGCACTCCGATGTCGTTGCTGTGAATCACTTACACAATCTGAAAGTATAATCAATGTACTTGTTGCATAGTCGATGCGGGAAAGATGTTTTTCGGTCGGTGCTCGAGGAATGAGGAGTGATTGATCGGCACAAGCATGCACTTGATGGCTTTTTAAAAGACGGTTTCCCGGATCGGTTAAATTTTTTTTTAACTTCTGACACACATATTTGAAAGTGGCACGCTCCTCGATCAATCGTGTTGCAGGTACTGCAAGTGTATCATCCACAACTGCGACCACCGTGAATCCACGTACGTCCATTTACAAGCGTGTTCTTCGGTGTGCAAAACAAGCAAACTTTCGACTTCTTCGGATTATTATACAACACGTGGAATTATAAAAAGGAAACTTTCCACTGTAAGCAATGCGCTTCGCGGAGCATGAATTTCTGCTGAAACCGCTTTCGTAAAATATTTTCCTTTTCATCGTGTCACAGTACACGTATAATTGTCTCAAATAAGTCGCCCATCCATGGGCGCACGATGTATATTTAACCCTTTACCCTGAATTTCATACATCCGTTATTCCTTTCGTTGTGCCGTTGGAGCTAATCTTTCACCAATTTTTTTCTTTGTAATATCTGGTGCACGCCACTGTAGTCGCTGCACGAACGCAATTTTATACGTTTATAATGTTAATGGAAATCGATCCACCGATCGCAGTTTCCTGATAAGCATCAGTCAGTAATATCAGACGCAGGAGCCGAGCTACTAAAATAGCTCACGCGAAGTGGACTATTAAATTTATGCCCTGCCCTTCTGTATATCATCGATTCAGAATCAGAGCACCTCGTGCTCGATATTGAACCTTCCCCATCGTTTCGAGGACAGCAACGAACGCATTCCAAGTTAATTCGGATATTCCTTATTCGCGAACGGAGGAAAATGTGAATGCAATTGTGATTGCGAGAAGTTGCGAGAAGTTTTATTCAACTATTCGAAGACTTCAATTTACAGCATAATTCAAATCGAAGAGACGAACTGTTTCACTGTCGAGAACTTGATATTTACCTTTAAACATTCAGCACAGTTTCATTTGATTGCGAATATTCCGCATTGAAATATTGCAGCGACGTGTCATCGAATCAGCCTCGTTCCATCGGCCACGTGCCGCTTTTATTTAAAAACATCGATTTCAATTACATCTATCTATGGTTCATTTTTCATTTATCGTGCAAGAAGTACTTTCGCTTGTATTTTTCGTGAAAATATGCGTTCCCTTAAAACACCAGATCCGCTTTAAGCCAAGGTCCACGAACAGTTCAGCCTGAAGCGCTCAATTTCTTTGATGCTCGCGCTTTGGGTAATCAGCAAATTTTTGATAAAACTGTATTGCTTATATTATACTGTCTACAGAAATTAATGACGTATTAGACGAATATCCACGTTGTCATAAATGCGACGACACGTCTGACATTTATCTGACATTAAAATCGCAGACACCATTTTCAGTACAAAAATATGTTCGATTGTATGAATGTATGAAAAAAAAAATAGTTTGAAAACATGAAACTCCAGTGCTCCGGAGAATATATTCGAATTTCATCGGAATGAAATGGCGCTGTCATTTCGCGAGACAATATTGTATCTAGCAGCTGAAATTAGAGCCAAATATATGTATAAATCGAACTACGGGCAAATTGATGCGTACAGAGAGCCACGCGATTCACAGTGATGCATGATTGGAAAACATGATCGAAGATCACAATTCAACGGAATAAGCGAACGCGTATTTGCGATACATAAAAGCCCCGTAAAATTGCAGCCAACGTGACGAACTATAAATCGTTAATTTCGAGTGGAGATAATCGTAAATAAATATTTGTTATCTATCGTGCTACGACGAAACCCCGGATCGAAGCATTTATTAAACTATTTCCGGGAATATCGATCGCACGCAGCATTCCGCACGAATCATCGACAAACATTTCGCTGTCGAATTCCTAAATACAATACGATGCCCCCGGAACGAGAAATTCCCTCAATCGGCCATCCCTCGAGGAAAGAATCAATCGAACAGTCGGAACAGTTACGATTTCCATAGACGAGACCAAGAACGGACGTGCAATTTCCATATCGCGATATCGTTTAACCTCCGACGTTCCTATAATTAACGAAGTAATCCCAGCACCGCGCACCCCGCAAAACGAAACAAACAAAAATGAACAAAACAGAAAAGGAAACGACCAATCGACCCGTCCCAGCGTAACAAATACACACCGACCCCTCTGCCGCTAAGAAATTCTCCCTTCACCGCGCCACCCTTTCCCACCGAAACTCATTCACCAAATTTCCATCCCACCCCCTTCCCACATCCACCCCGATAGCCGCATAGCGTTCAGCAACGTCCCGTGTACGACCCTCGGTCGCGAAACCGGAGCCCGATGACGCTCGTAGGGATGCAAGCAGCCAACCGACCCCCCACCGTCGGTGTTTGGCGGCGGCAGCGGTGGCGGCGGTGGTGGATTGCGACGGTGGTGGTGGTTGGAGCGCGGCGTGCGTCATCGTCCGGGCCAGCGTGTGTGAACGTACCTTAAAAGCGGCTGAATGGGTGCTGTATTTTCACGTAAGAGCCGCGCAACCGGAGAAGGGGATGCTGGCCTGGTTTCATTGAACCTGCACCGCGTACACCTCGCCCGGCCGTTGCAACCCCCTCGCCGTCGTGGTGTGCTCGCTGTGGAGGGAGGTCGGTGGTCGGCGGGGTGGCCGGGGTGAGGCTATGCATAGCCCGCGACGGCTATATATAGGTCGTGCCTTCTATAAATAGAACTCAGACCGCCCCCGCCGGTTCGCGCGGCCGAGAGGGAAACGCATACACGCACAGCTAGTGATGCACCGTGAGGGGAGTGGCGAGGATAACGAGAAGGGGACGGCGGAAGGGGTGGGCATAGACAAAGGGAAGCGCGGGAGAGAAAGAAAGGGTGGTGGATGGCGAATTTTCTTCGTTTCTTTTTTTTCTACTGTTTGTTTTTTTCCTTTGCGAAACGTTAGCCCGGCTGAGCGAGCAACGCGAGAAGGGGGAGATGGACGAGGCGCTGGGGCCGCGAGGGTTGGCGTGAAACTTAGTGGATAAGTGCAGGGGGCGGCCGGCGGCGCAATCAGTCGGACGATAATGTTTTTCGCGAATCACGAACGGGATCACGAGAGTGATGGGTTCGAAACGCGAATATACAGTGGGCCGAAAATGCATGCGCGCGGTGTATTAGTTTCACTCGGAGCTTCGTTATTTTGGCGTAGCCCAAAATGTTCGTGTTAAGACGATTATAAATACTTCGAACAATGTACATTATTTTAAAGTGCACGAGACGAACATTGTTCTCGGAATAATCGTCGCGAGTACCATTTTGGTGACATAAAAAAAAAAGCAATGTGCGAGCGAAACTAATCCACCGTATTTATATTTGTACATTCTTGGCCAGCTGTACACATTCTGCGGTGTCTTTTAGCGCACTTAACTGTAGTATTCTGGATTATCGAGGAGAAAAACGTTAATGACAATACCAGCCCGCAAGATATCGAGTGCGCCCGTTCTCAACAAGCAATAGCAAGTTCCTTCGCACGAGAACGAACACGCTCGCGAACAAATTTTATTCTCCATTGTAGAATCATCGCCCTCCCGCTTATAACATCGGCTACGCGATACTCTGTATGCAAGCATCCCCCGTGCCAGCAACCCCCTAACGTCCATCGGCATACCCCTCCCTCCCGTCCCTCCTCTGCAGCTTCACCGCCAGTGGCCCCGGCGTTCTAGCGTATCCACCACCACTGCGGATCGACTTCCCTGTGCCGCAAAATACTTTTTACTTGCTCGCCTGCGTATTAATGGGCTGCTGTCGGGAACAGGGGCTGCGATGCGAGCTTCCACCCCTGCCCCCAACCCCACCCCTTCTCCCGCTGTTCCTCTTCCTTCTTACGCCGGCCTGGCCCCGCGAATACTCGCGTATCGGGTTTTTAGGTTTCCCTTTGTTCCTCGGTGTTTTTTATGAAACGATCCCCCTTTCCGCGTGAATGCGCCGCGTCCTTTTCACTGATAATGGACTCCTTGAAAGAAGTGCACGCGGACAGCGGATAGGTTGCGGCGTTTCTCACCTGGGAATTTCGCGGGGATGATTACGAACTTGCGCGATGGTTCTGTCCTGCTTGCCGCGCGAACGGTTCCTTCGACGTTTCAAGGGTAGTTTGTGTGGTTCGCGGAGTTCGATTATTATTGTCCCGTTCTTGTTGTCACTGGACTGCGAGAATTCTTTAACTCCCGGTCGGCGGTGTACGTTGCTCAAACAAAACGGGGAAAGGTAGACAGGAAATACGTGGACAGGTGTGAATTGTCACGCAAGGGGAATTAAGTAGAAAATTTACGGCATTTATCTTTGTACTTAGCGATGTAAAGCGTTTCGAGCTCGACTCGGCGATACCGTAAGAAGTACGTTTCATGCTTATATTAATCGACCGTGTACACAGTTAACATGCAAATCCCCCGTGTGACAAATTTCTGATCGCTTTAATCAACAATATTACGCGTTCACTATAATTATGCGTCGCACGCTGGTAATAATCTCTCCCGTGTGAATTTTCAACCTGTGGCACAGGGATCGATCACGGAAACTGTTCAGAAATGATGTATCCGAATTTTTAACGCCCCGCGCATTCACGTACATGCGGACGATTCGTTTTCTTTTTCCCTAACCGGGCTCGTGTTAACGTACACTACGAATAATATTATTAACGAATAGCGGTGGACGATACGCGTAATTATTGATTCTGTGCGTCTCGTTGCCGCTAGAAACGCGAGGAACTTTAATTGCACGGCGTTGCGCGAAGAAACCAATTAATCTGGGGATGTCGACACATCTGCAAAGGTATTCGAACGGGAATTTGGAGGTTTTCCACGTGGAGCCGCCTCGTCGCATCGGATAATTGAATCGGGGGGTTGGAGTAAACGCTCCCCGAAAACTCGTTGCTTTACCTCGAGTCCCTTGCAAATGGACTGGCCGAAGAACGAAATTAATTAGCGAGCCGTATACAACTGTAACTTGGACGGGCTTCAACGAACGGAAATATTTTTCCGGCATTTTTCTCGATTTTACGTATCGTTCTCGAGTAATGCGCCGTTGTTCAAGAACGGACAATGGTTGTTCTCTATTGTACACGGTCCGCGGTTAATTTATCATTTTCTTCAATACAAATATTCCCTATGTAATTAATAAAATTCATAAAATGTACTATCCTCTATTTATTCGCTTGATACGATATTTCGATAGGAAAAGAAAAGGAGAGATGTTATTCTACAATTCAAATACTTGACGATAATGCAATAAATGCCAATACCGACGACTAGTGACCACCATTAACTATTCAAACTGGAATTCGAGGGTGACAAAGGCTCTTCTATTTTGGGATATGAAGTTCAATTAAAGTCTGATTAAAGCGAAATACCATAATCTTGTGGAACGTCACTTCGATCGTAACGGTTCGCTGCAGTCGTGCCTCATTTCACGAATTTCTTGTGATACACAGCTTACGTTAACATAGCGGACACCAGTGTAAAAATGGCCGTACCTGAAACAGAAAAGTAGAATCGTTATACTCAAAGCGCATATGAATAAATTCGTGCTTAGAATACATGTGGATTGATTAGAACCAAAATTGCAAACGCATACGCCATTTTGATGTCTCGAATTAACCAGCCAATTGATATTTACGATGTCAAATGTACAGTCGTGTTCGAAATATACCACAAAGAAATGTCAAAAGGAGCTTTCGGCTTCCACTGAAAGGGAAATGTAAAACGTCAAGTCTCGTAATATAAACTTGTCGATTTAAATAAATCAAAAGCAAGGATTGTGCATCAAAATACGTTTCACGAGTATAAAATATTTATAAAGAAGCTTCCTGCCGTCCAGAGATAGTTCACTTATTATTTCGAACCAAAATTGTCTTACGGGGGAAAATCCATGGGGAAATGGCGCACGTTACGCACCACGCCGAGCAACCCCAAGACTACGTGGACTCGCGGGGTGTGGTAAATAATAGCAGGGGTGACGAAGAACGAGCGTCCCAGTGGCGTCATCGCCATCAAACGCTAGTAACAAACTACCGATGTCGCTTCTTTACAAAAGAACTTACTGCAATGCGAGTGAATCGAAAATCGATCCCGTGGCTGGTCCAAGGTCAGTTTTTCCCAATACACCCCTATGATATAAATTACGGCACGCTAACCAGCTTCAGAAACTCTCAACACCTTCTAACAGCGAGTCGTTACGTATATTATTATGTATGTACATTAACGTTTATTTCGTTTCGTTCCTTCGTAATCATTTGGTGTGTAATTGGAGGTAGAATATTTTCAAACTTCCGTAAGATGATTTTCAATGCAGCGTTGCGTATTGATTTCCTTTAATAATACGGGAATATAGTATAATGTATGTGGATATACAAGTTTTATTAACCCTTTCCTTACGCAGATCAAGTGCGGAGAAGAGTGATCCATATTACATGAAATTGCAAGCTTTGCTAACCGAATGTATTGTAGAAACGCTGACACCCAAATATCTCGGAAAATGAACAAAAATTATAATCTAATGAAACTCTTCGCCTAACAATATCCTCTTGGTTCAATGTCCGTGATTTTATTGTTACTATTTCGTTGAAGCAGATCCACTTTTTCCACGATCACGTGGAATCACAATTTCGAAGACTACCCAGCTCGTCGTCGAGACATCGCTCCGCGCAGCGAGTAGAAAAGTCGTTGAGCGCTAACGTATTTCGGAAAAAGCGAAACTGTGCGGTGTCCGTGATAAGAAGATTTCACGGAGCCAAGCACAGACGGAGCCACGATGTGTCGTCAATAATATCGGCCGCTCGAAGTGTAGTTTTATCGGCACTCGAGCCCGAAAATACCCGCTCGCGTAAATGGACGGCCCCGCTTGTATCCCAACATTTAACGTATTGATCAACGAAGGAGCAATAAATAGAGGCACGACGGTACAAGACCGTGAGCCTGATTAAACCTCACTCTCCGTTAATGCTTTATAAATAGTCGAGGTTTTTTTTTTCCCTCTGCACTGCTTTTCTTTCGCACGGCCGCGAAGACGACCGATGTCACGTAGTCCTCTGTGCCCATTTGTAACGCGATAACTTGTTGACCGGTGTTGTTTTTAATTATTTATCGCGTGACACATTCGCAGGTACGAAGTTCAGTACGTTCGAGGATGGAAATTTGTGATGTGCTGCAATTTGAAGGAGTCGGTTGTGCTTGTCAAATTGTTTCGACGAAGTTACATTTTGGATTTTAAGGGTGGACAATTTGCGGCTCTTTTATTTGTTCTTTTTTTTTGCTGCTTGACAAACGACGAATTGTGAAAGCAAGTACCGATGACAATATATTCCCGCGGAATGTTGATTAATTTCGTGTTTAATTTAACCGATCGACCGATCGACAGGTGCGAATGTGAGTTTTGTGGAAATTGTTTGGGAGCCTTTGTTCTGTAACAATTGAATGAATGGATGCGGCAAATTGCAAGAATAACTCCATCGGATAAGAGCGCGACTGAAAAATTATAATAATTACGTTTGTCAATAACGTTCAACCGACGACACATTGCAATTTGTTAATTGTAATATGATTACGTCATATCGAAGACCTCATTACACCATCTACATCAATTTTAGCTGAACGACGAATTTATTAATCGCGTCTGTCGGACCACACGATCTACACTTCATCCATTTCAGGCAGTCGAATGCCGTCAGTAATAATTTTACTTCCCGATAACGTATTTCCATTCCCGTTTCCATCGTGGAATTCCAAAAATACCTGGATTATCGAGAAGCCAAAAACGGATAAAAGCGTTATCGGCTGCAGCTGTTCCGCATTTTAATTGAATCGTTCTTTATCGGCTCACGTTCTCAAAGAACCGCGCGACAATTGAAAATGGGGAACGCGGTTCGAAGATTGTGCCGAGAATGCGTCATCGTTGTATTCGAAAAACGAATTGAATGTTTGGAGAAACTTCGTTTTACTCGCTATACGTGCGACAGTATTTAGTACTTAAGATAGTGTTTAACCCAACGATAGTATTTAGAACGCTTTATTAATATTCAATGAAACAACAGTGCAAGCTATCCACAAGTACGATATAATTTTTTGCTCGGAAAATTAAGAAATTGGTGTAATACAAGAATCGCACCGGTACTAATTGCTGTGTCGCCAATCTTTCTTGTCCACTATTTCCAACCAAAAACAAAACCTCGGTTCAATCAGCCAAGAACACAGTGGAGATGTACGAATTCGAGCGATTTTCTAAATCAAAATACAAACACCCTGGAGTTCCGTGTTAGCGTAGAATATAATAACAGCGGATGCTAAAATGAGACGCATATTATTGCGTCCCTTTTATTACCCGCAATAAGTTCCAGCATTAGTAAGAGGATGAATCAAGCCCATAGATACCAGCCACCCTTATATCGAAGGCCATAATTTACTCCGCAAGCTTCTGTACAACAAATTAACGTTGCGCTCAATCTGCACGAGGAGAATGATAAACAACTCGCCACAATTTATAATTACAACGTAGATACGTTCGATATACTAAACAAATATTCATCCAACCCGAATCCATCGTTCCCGACTTTCATGCCAGCGTCGCCGCTCAATCTGAAAAAGCAACAAATACCTCTGCCAAACCCATAACACATAATTCTCTCGTTTCTAACGACAAGAAAATTAAAAAAAACACAACAAGAAATCATTCAACCACGAACGAATAACTTCCAATAATTTATCGACGGGCGATCCAGGGGTGCGTTCTAATTCGCGGAAAATTTCCCCGGCAATTTGTAATTCCCGATTTCAAACCACGTCCCAGCGACCATGCTAATTTCTCCATCGGCCGAAGAAAGCCTTGACAGATTGGCGACCCGCATGGAAACATGACTCGAACTCGACGTCTTGTCAGCCATGTTTTCTGTACCCTTCGAGAACTATATAAACTTTGCTAATGCCAGAAGAACGACGATACATCTTTCTCGTCTTTTTATTCTACCATCTACGCGGCCCGTGAATAGACTGCTCGCAGGGGCGTAGGTCGGATCGATCGGCGAGTAAAAGTGAAAGGACGTCCCACGAGTTGCTGTGCGGGGTTTGTGAAATCGTGTATCGGGGGAGGAGTACACACTCGTCCGGGAACAGGAATCGAGATTTTTCCCGCTTCGACCTTCGTTTCTAAGCGATCTTCCGGTACGGGGATGAAAAATTTCCGTCTTCCCGCAATACATTCGTCGAGGATGGTGGATTATTTGTGACGGTAAATTTATCGGAACGTACGATATTGCTCCGATGAAATCGAACAACTCTTTCGATTGTAAAGAAAAAAATTGAAAATGTGGTAGATGTTAATGTAAATGTCGGTTTTCTCCTTGATCGACGAGAACATGTTTTCGAATTGAAGCTCTGCGGCTTTAAAGATATCGTACGAATAATACAATTCTTCCAGTCGGTTTACAACGACCGCTTTAAACATTGTGTACGGAAAGGATTTTCGACGGCCGCGTTGTTTGTCCGTTGTTAAAATTTGTGTCGATGCCTATATCGTTCTGTAATTTCCGTTTCGAAAGGTGAAGAGAGATTCGGCTATCGAATAACGCGACTAATCGCAATTGCTGTAATTTTATTCTTATTCTACTTCTGTTCTAATTTGTCGACTGAGATAACGCAACGAAGCAAAAGGTATTCGATTTGAAACCGCGATTGAGTTGTTTGTTCGAGAAAGGACGAAGCGTACAGGCAAATCACTGTAACGTTTAATTTTTGTTATTCATTCCATTGCGATTTAGAAACAATGGTGCCTTTTGTTGGAAATCAAATGATATCCCTAAAGGTGCGTTTGTTGCGGTAGAAAAAGTAGAGGTTTAAGAAACAGCGATTTTTTTTAACGCGAGTATCGGCCCAACTGTTCTCAGCGATACATTTTCAGCGTGGCAAACGTTCGACGATTAACCTTCTTTAATTTCCCATAAATAGCGCGTATGACGTAGTGCATCAACTACACGCGGCGAAGTTATTTAGTTAACTGGACTCGTTCGAACGCGTGCGCTATTGCGTTCACCATAAAGGTATCCAGCGATTTACCTAATCATATGCAATTTATGTCACATATACGACAATTATGTTTCTTATTCTTTTTCATCGGGGAAAGTGACGTATTCGAATGAGGCACTTACCCTGTTAAATTTACATTTTCGTTTCACGTTACTCCGCCATAGCAATACAATATCCAAGCAATACCATATCCAATAATTATGTTGTACAGTGTACAATCTTGTGTTACAGCTTTCTTTGCACTTGTATTTATTTCCCCAACGGGGGTGTTGTTCGTATAATAAATATTATCGTTACTACTTTCTTGAATCTGGAAACCAGATAAGGAATAAGTATCAACAAAAGTAACAGCACTCCGAATATGAAATTATATTTCTCAGTACGTCAGTATTAAACAGATTTATTCACTGCGCAACAACTGATAATGGAACAACTGTTTCCGGTGCAGAAATATTTCCTTCTTATCGCCGTCTATTCTCCGTCTGCATTAATTTTATTTTCTAGAAAGCACAAGTTTCCCGCCGGGGACAGTATCTTTAAATCGTCCATTCATTAACCCATTTTCGTGCAGCAAGTAAATTATTTTATATCCATTACATTGTACAATTTAACGTACAATAACTTTCACGTTGCATCGCGAAGTACCATTCGTTGCGTCTTTCGCGAACGAATTAACGTCACTAAGTTCGATTTAAGAGGCGTACCCAAAATTACCGTTCGTTCGAAAACTTTTGGCAGCCATAGCGCAACCAGCCGCTCCATCTTCCGAAAAAATCTATCGTCTCGCAATACAATCAATTCCGTCGCTCCGCGTTTCTCTTTTCGTCGCGTAACGAACAACAAAAGGGATCGCCGATCGAAAAGCCACTCCATCCCAAACACAAAAGATGAAACGAAACAAAAGCAGAAAAAATAGATGCCCATCGCAGTTGCGCGGCTTATACTCTATTTTCTCGCGTTCCATTTATTTCGAGTTTCGGTACGAACGCTCCTTCGCCCCCCTTCCTCCACCCCCGATAGTTGGAATACATCATTAAAATAGGATCCGCCACGCAAACCCAATATTCGTGAAAGCGTGGCCGGTCGCCGTTGGTCGCCGCACGATTTCGCCTTTCTCCTTCGAGTTTTCCCTCTTTCGGCCCGGCGACTTCGATTTCGAGGCAATTTCAGGCACCGGGGATCTTTTCATCGATCCCGATCGAACGGCACTCGGACGGAATTACGAAAACGCGACGTATGCTAATAAAGCGACTTATACGATTCGTGTACCGCGCCCTGCGTCCGACACACGCCGACAACTATCGAACTTTGGTGAACTGTTTGGGATTGTCGCGTTTTCGTGTGCTGAATTCGTTCCAAATCCCGGACGATTCGCGAACGCGTGGCGCTTTCGATCGCGGCGTCGAAGTATTAATAATGGAGGTGGTTTTCCACGAATTTCCACGAATTCCTCATCAACCGGACTAAAGTTAGGAATTGTAAATTAAATGCTCGTATAAATCGGTGGCATTTATTTTTCGATGCTGCCGCCTTCTGATTTTTATTCTGCTAAAAGATTTGAGGTCCATGGGAAAACAGCGTGGAAATGTTAAAAGTTCACTTCTATATTGCAATGAATATGTAATTTAAAAAGAAATCGATGAACGGTGAATACTAACTGTATGTAAATGTATGGAACCCTTTCGAACAGCTATACGTATTTATCAAAGCAATATTATTTTTTCTTTTTAGCGGCAAACTACTTTCTTCACTTTCCCTCTGTATCTACGTTTAATCCTTAAAAATTGTAATCCCGGATCCGCTGGAGAATGTGCTTGATTCTTAAAAGTTCGAAACAACTTGGCCGATGGAAATGAGGATTAGATCGAGATTAATTCAATTACATGCTAATTGCTATAAGATTCTGCAAAGAATATATAATCCATAAGTTTCTACGTTTCCATATTTTTTTTTTTTTTCCTGTGATTAGCACTTTCTACTATCATCGCGGGCAGTTCACTAAACGTACATTTTTTCAACACTGTTAATAATCAGTGAAAACAATCGAATCCCACTTGTCGAATAGGAATTTCAATTGGGAAAAATTACACGCTACCTTGAAAACATTTAATTGAGAAAGATGCAAAATTTTATCGTGTTTACACTTATGTAACTATACGTGTGATTTAATTTTTTTTTATTTATAATAAATTATTATTGATTGAATTAATTATAAACCCGAGAGTAACGTGCAGTTGTCTAGCACTCATATGCATAGTACTACCGTTATAGAAATAGCCTTTCTCTTTCACTGTTCATTATTATTCCGACCATCAGAAGCTCTCATTTACATTTTAATCATGCCGCTGGATGCGTCTGGTCGCGAATAATTGATCAATATCTCGTTTCGCAGAAAATTATCAATATAGATTCAAAATCGAATTTTACGCGACGCTGACTGATAGAAAGTCAATAAAAATAATGCTGAAGAAATAAAGAGATATACTTATTTGCACGACTACGGAGAAAATTCGTGCGTTGAGATTCGAAATGAAAACCGGCATTGTTTATTCATTATCGTAAAATGCACTTTCATTTTCCAAGGCGAAAGTATTAAAAACGTTCAGATAAAACAAAAAAAGGATAATTTATTAAGAGTGTAAAAAAATGTTACGCATAAAACTAGGTTAGATATAATTTCGCGAGAATCGTAGGTGGTATTTTTTCAGCTTTTGCTGTCAATGGATTCATTCGACTAATCGTATCGATACTTTACCTTCAATTGAACAGCATACGAGCGCAAAGGAACGCAAATTCTCAATTAATTATTACTTTTCTGCTATCCGCCCCAGGAGAAGGATCTTCTATTTAATAAGCCATTAACCAATACTTCAAACCCTTCACACATCCACCCGCAATTTCTTCGTGTATTTCTTCGACAATTACTTGCTACTCTTCTATAGGTTTTCACTTACCGAACGATATTTCATTTCAATGCTCGCCAACACGTCGTCAACGGGGAATCACGATGTATTTAATATATTCCAAGCAATATGATTCGACATTCTAAGAGTGCATACAAATTTCGGTATCACCCTCGCAATAATAATAATAATAATCTCCAATACAATATTCTGTTTCCAATGTTCAATACCGATCCCGCTTTGCACGCGTGCGAATCCGTCCTTTAGAAGTGATCAAATATCCAGGGCAAAGTTCTCGGTTCCCATTAACCGACCGGTGAATGTTTAACAAAGTGCAAACTCTATCGGGAACCGTGATTTTTCTAATAAATTCCTGGCGGCCGCCGTGCGATGCGCATACATTATTTTTGCCGATCACTGCGTCGCTGATACGCACAAGTAAACTGGCTTAATTGACCGGATGATGCTGAATTCTGCAAAGTGATCTTATTGATTGGCCGGCTCGGCCGGTTACGTCCGTCGAGCACTTCTCCGCTGAATTAATTATGACTGCTCGCACAGATGTCGAGGGAACGTTGAGTGAAGTTTCAAGTGGGTCACGCCTCGGTCTCGCCCCGAAATTTCGCAGGAAAGTTGTCTACGTACCGACGGGGCATATATTTTAACGAAGACGCGGCGAACGAAACGCCGATCGATTATTTATCGCGTCAGTTGTATCTGCAGTAATTTACGGGATACACGTGGAACGATTCGACGATCAACTTTAAATCAAAATGCCAATAAATCGGCTAGGTGAGAAATTTTCCGATTCAATTTAGGAAATTGTTTTAATCGTTCTGCGGACTTTTCTTTTTTTTTTTTTTTATTTGACTGTTTAAAGTCGCATCGACCGCAGAGGTCATTAGCGACTACGGTGAGGTTATGGAACAGTGACTTTTCAGATTGAAACATGGTGTTTGAAACCTATACCTAAGTTGGACCTACATTTTCAGGTGGAACCCGAACCGAAGACCGTTCGATTAAGAGTCCAGCCGCCGACCGACCGAGCCATCGCGGCTCTCTACGGACTTCACGAGCCTGAAGATTCAACGAAAGGTACATAATGTATAAGGAAACTGAATTAATGTTCCACCGACGAAGGGCTCCGTCAACGGGATGCTACTCGCATCGAGCGGCACGGTATTGTGTCATAATATAGCGGAAATAGCAAAGAGCAACGCGTTCATCGGAAGGCGAGAACGTTTTAATCGTGGACCGAGGGGAAACTGGCCGGGGAACGTTCGTAAACTCGAGCAGAACTTAGCAGAGGTTGTTATTTCTTAGTCGCTAGCTGTTTGGCACGAATTTCAGCGAAGAAAGTAAGACTTTCTGCCGTTTTTCCTTACGGCCGATTTCTCTCCAACGACAGCAATCGTCGCTCATTATACCTACGCGATTCCCGGAAGCTCGCAAGTTTTGCAGCGTGTCATTATCTCGCGGAATGTGAATTGAACAGTCTTCATTCTGAGAGTTGTTTCGCTGGACGGAAGATACGTATTCAGCCTCGAATCGGATTCGCGAGTAAAAATGAGCCTCGAGGAAATCTGTTCTAATATGTCGAAACTTTCGACGTGCATGCATAATTAATCAATTGTGACGGTTTCGTTAAACTCATTAAACAAATATCATCGGCATTTGCTTAATGCGTTTATGTATTTATGCAGTAAATATTCAGCATCTTGTGTCTTGTATAAAAATTCCTGCTTTTCAATTCCGACTGAACACCTCGGCTGAATTATTAATCGCAAAAGCCATCGCACCGGACAGAATAATTTCCATTTACTTTAGAGGCATATTTTCTTCGAACTCTTACTCACCTTAGTGCACTGTGTTAGTAGCACAAAACATTATATTACCCGCAAAGCATTTGGTAAACAAATCCAAATGATCTCAATCGATATCTTCACGTTCGTAAAAGAATTTCAACAGAAATAGCGGTGGAATAATTGGCTAATAAAAATACTACCCCCGTTGACCCGAGCATCGCGTCGGGAACCGTATTATCCTGGTAAGTTCCCTCAAAAACGTTGAAAAAGAACAAAACCGCGTTCCATTTCCTGTTTACTCCACTTTCCGGCCGAAACGTGTTACTTAAGGGTCCGCCTCCTCGGGTTCACCCTAGGGACCCGAGCGAGACGAGCGAAAAGACGAACGACTTATCTTGCTCTTCTACTCGGCTGAACGGTGTTCACGCTTCAACAGTTGAATCAATGTGGGACGATTTTCCCTCAGTCCGAATGATAGCCACGCGAACTGAGAAAGCGCAGATTGATCGAGGAATGCCAATTTTAACGATTCCCGATCGCAATTGAACTTTAACCCATCATTCTTTTATTAACCGTCGGGTGTGTACAGCGACCGTGTACCAATGTCTAAACGAGGAGTTAGTAAAAGAAGTTTATAACGAGGTCGGAATGGCATGGGTTTTAATTATAAAATTCCGGCAAAGCTCGAGAGAGGCACGTGTTAGAGAACTAATTTATAGAAGATTAATAATACGTTGCGCGGTGAATTAAAAGCAACGTCATAAGATTGTTGCACTCGTGTCTATTTGATCAGAAGTTTTGTAACATGCGCATATACTTGAATGCTCGGCAGACGTGGAATAAATTCTGTTTGGATATCGATTGAACTGAAACAACGAGATCGGTGTTTCGTTAAAATCCGCCGAACGTTTGATTGATGCGCATACACAAGTACAGCAATAGCGACCGTCGCGTTCAAATCAATTAAACAAAAATCGCTACGCATTAGAACGAAATCGAAACGGCGCAACTGGAAACTGAACCGTAGAACGAACGATCTCGATCGTCAAGTACACCGTGACTCGCCTACTCGAGGAGAACCCGGAGAATGAAAGTATCAGCTCGATACTATTCCTTCCGCGAGTGTACCTACGGAAACCCCGCCGAAACCACAGTGGCAGGAACCGGCCAGGATATCGTTCCCGATTACCTCTTTATCCAACAAACTCGATCCTCTGCCAAAGCAGCTAATTCCGCGTCAGTCAAGCCGATGATCACGAGCCAATAAAGAGGGCTCACGATCGAGCATCAGACCGTTTCCTTCTCTACCTCGACTCCATTGTCCTTATTCCACGGGACCGCTCTCGCTGCCCTTTTCACCTTTTATTTCGACTGTCGTTCGCTCGTCGATCCATTCATTACGGGACAAAGGGGCAACGCGCACGCGACGGGGACGGAGAATAAGAAGGAGAATCCAAATTCTCGGGATGCGCCGTCGTACCATTATTCCGGGTACGGCCTATTCGACGGTAACGTGTGTACCAAGGGGCACGTTCAGCCGAAAGAACGGGACTGCTCGTCGTGAAGGAAGTCAGAAGCCTTCTTATCACTCTTGAATATTCGCGCCTGTCGCGCGGAGAAAGGCCGAGAAACGGGTGAAATGAAAAGAAAAGTCACGCGGAACCGAGTGAATAACGCCGCGAGGCGTCGGGTTAAGACGGCGAACAATGCGGGAAGGGATGCACGGATGTTCGCCTGGCCTGTTGAAATTCCACGAATCGCGGCTACTTTCCTTCTCGCGAAGGCTCTCCCCGTTTTCTCTTTTCGTCGTCCCACGGAACCGCGGTTTTTGTCTCATTCGCGTCCCTTCGCTCGTCGCTGCGACACTGGCGACGATCCGTTGGCACGATTGAAGATTTCTGGCCGCGAAACGATGTTTGTGCTTTGCATCCCTTTCATTTACGCTGACCCTTAGGAAAGCGCGACGAGAGAAACGCGGAGAACCGAGGAAAGTGTAGCATTGAATGAAGCGTTTGAAGAAATGTTATTGACACTACAAAATCTATCCAGACTAAATACAAGATAAATTCGAAGTTTTTTTTTCTTAAAGCAGGATGTGTTTCTTATTAATGGCAGTTTTCATGCGGACAATATTACGAAAGATTGACAAAATATAGAACTACAAATTTCCAAGAAGAAAGACACTGACGAGCAACGCTTGAAAAATGAAATGGAAACGGCTCATGGAAGATACAAGGGGACAGACAGTGCGTGGTCCACGAAAACTTGAGACACGTAGGAAACTTTAGCTGTAGGCATAAAAATGCCCACGCTCTGCTCGATTCACTTCTATTTTCTCGCGTTTTTCCAAGTCCCGGCCGGTGAATGCGATCCTTCAGTTCTGCCGTTTCGCGTGCTCTGCGTCCGCTGCATAAAAGTTCAGAAGCGGGCCACGTAATAAATTAGATTTCATTCGATCCCTGCGACAGGGCTGATAACTTAAGTCATTATGCTGATTAATTGCACGAGAATTCGTCGATTCTCGATAAAACTTCCGGTTAATAAAGACGAGCGTCAAAGGTTGATGACTTGTACTTTAATCTCGAAAGTATAATCATCTTGAGGTATTCAGAGACCGGTGTTGGTCGGTATTAGAAATAGAATTGTGTTTTGGGACATATTACACTGAGAAAATGGAAATCAGCCTTTTACTAGTGTTCTTTATATTGTTTATTAAAAAAGGGTTATTGTATACTGGTCAATATTATGCTAGAAAAATGTTCACCCATATAAAATAGAAAATCACGATTGAGAATATTATAAATATGCCTATATACTGATACGTAAGTTGATTGTGCAAGGTGAGGCATTAATTATCAAATTATAAGGTGAATTAATAAATTCCCAATACCCAACAAGTCCTTCTATTTTCAATAATTCCCCACCACGTTCGATTGAATATTTTAATTACGAAAGTAATTGGCTTTTCATCAATAATTGATTTGATACCGATTTCTCAAATGTACAGCAATTTGTTAATACAGTAAATGAAAACAACGATTGTATCACTTCGTCCAGAATCATAATGATCGAGATACCTTGCTAATGATCGTTTTATAATTACTACCTACACTTTGCTTCTCCATTAAACCGGAAGTGAAAGTCTTTAACCCGTCGAAATGTTCGCTCCGTCTTCGTGTCTCCACACGTTGCCGAGACCATCATCGGCGTTAATTCCTTTTCAGCCTGTCTTAATTATCCCCCTTGCTAATTCGAGTTCTGAGACCGGCTTTGACTTGCCACAAAGTTCCCACTAAGCGGTGATTAGACCCTTGGGAATTTCCAACCGACCATTCTTTTCGTTCATCGACGTTTTTCACCGGCCTTATCTGTTTCCATGAGCGAGTATCGAAATCGCGTCACGCTTTGTTACGCTTCTGAATTTTCGTTACCATGCGAATACCAAACGGCATGAAATTGTAGACTGCAAACTTTTTGAATCATGAACTGCCTCTCGTTTGCCGGGAAACACATTTCCTGCCTGGCGTCTTATTTTCTTTTCGCTGAACACAACTTTGCATTGTTTCCTTTGCTTGGAAGATCGGCGCATTTATTGAATTCTGCAGCTCGCATGCAACTTATTTTAATCCACTGTTTCTTTTCCAAATAGTGAAGGAAAATGATATTGGTTGGATTCATTTTTCATTCTTTTTACGTAAGTTTCTCTGCCCTCAAGAATGATAAATCAAATTTTTGGAAACATATACGTTAATTTCATGTAAAGATTCGTTTTCTATGGTGCTACTATTTTGCAAGCCCAATGATTCAATTTGCCCGATTATTATGAAGAGGAAACAGCGTATAATTTCTCATATATGACGGATATGCAGCTTAGGCTATTACGATCCACGGAATAGGATGAAATTTAATTCAACACGAAACCCGGAGAAGCTGGTTCTCTGACCCAGATAGTATATTCCTTAATTAAATAGTACATTTATATTTCATACATTTGTGTGTGTCACACGGTCGCAATTATTATCAATAAAACAATTCAATATCTGTAAATAAAATAACAGATATGGCACTTAGAACGTATATAATAGCTACAAAGTATTTTTAAAAGTAATAAATAATTTCTGTTCAATATTTATAAATCAACTGTATGGAAATATAAAAATTTTGTGTTCATATATCTGAATGATGATTCGTTTATTTATTCAAAAGACACATAAAAAATATCAAAAGATTAATTACACCTAAGTTTTCTATTTCAGAGTGATCGATAACTCGAGCTAACGAGGAGCACAAAAAGACCGACGTTCGTTCAAAAAGAGCATCTTGAAAAAGTCAGCTCAATACGCCAAATCTACGCGTGTCTATCGTGCTGTCTATTAAAAAAAATGTTCGCTCGGCTAACGAATCAAAATTCTCCTAAGTTTGAGGTCGTGATCTCGTTCATAAATTATCAACGTCGCTTTAAAGCGTTCCACTTTTAGACTTTAAATCGTCGCTGATCAAGGAACTTTCATGTCACTCGTGGATCCATAATAAAACCGCAAAAAGTACTTCATTCTGATTTTTAAAAATACGAGAAAATCGCTAGGCTTGTTCCCCGTATCTTATACACGGTATAAGGCGGAAAAATGCCTTATTACCTTTTTTCAAATTTGAAACGCGATTCGATTAAACATTTTTCGGACACATAGTGAGAATTATGACAGCACGGAAACACTGTTAAACAGATATTAAAATGTTAAATATAAATAACAAAATGTTTCGTGTTATTCAGTATGCCCTGTAATTTTGCGTGATAAGAAAACATAGGTGTATCGTAACAAATATAGCGATTCGTTAAACAATTTCAAACTGCACATGTAGAATTTATAGAGTTAATGGATTTCAGTATGTCTGATCACGCATTGAACCACCAGAGTGCGTATACTCCGCCGCCGTCTGACCACAGACGCGCACATACTACTTAACGCAGACACGATTTTACTTATACTCCTGTCTCTCGATGCTTTCCTGTTTCAACGCTTTCTACATTTTCATCGACCACGTTACAATAACATTATTAATTAACCCAGCGTGACATGCGTCACATTTTATAACCGTACAATGTAACAATTAATGAACAATGGAATCCTTAAGAAGTCCTACGTAAATAAACCATTATCTAAAGATTCCTTTCCCACCCACGCAACCTTTTAATAGCACCCCACAAATTTCATTATTCCGTACCCTAAAATTCTCACTGGAAAAACGCCAGAAAAAAAAAGAAAAGGTGGACTCGTCGTACCCACGACGATCAATTCACCCCCGTCCAATGTAATCAAAAACAATCCAAACATTCGAACACGGAAATTCGTTATCAACACCGACGCACCTGCAGCTTCCAGCGCGGATCCCCCGCACGATCAATCATCCGCCTATCGCCCGCCGCAAAAATTTAATACAAAATCAATTAATGCTAAACAATCGGAGACACCCTCGCCACCGACGTCGCCGCGGAGCAACGGTTATAAGTACAGATAGCGAGCGTGACGGGGGGATATTACCGAAATACTCTCGGGTCCGCCAGCGAGCGCGATCCCTCGTCGACCAACTAAAAGACCTCAATCCAATCATCGTTATCGTCGGTGGGAATCGCGCATCGATCGGTCGACTCGCAGCTGCAAAACGATTAGGGATCGGCCGGACCGTCGATATCCCAGGGTTAGGCGTTCACTCTGGATTAGGAAGCGGCCAGACGTTCGGATTTATTGTACAAGGTGAAACGTCATGCTCGGTGAATCGTTTCATTCTCTGTACGAAGGTGTCTATCGCGGTTGCTCCTTGAGTATCGCCGGCTCTAACCCCCACCCCCCACCCCCTCCGGTTCCCATTTCTACGTACACAAAAGCTGGCCACTTGCGTGATCCAATTTGCGGAAAGGGGCGATACAGGTAACCGTGCGAGTCGTGCGTGGACGGAAATTAATGCGGCCTTTACCACTTAACGACATAATTGAAGTGGCGGACCCCGTCGTTCTGCTCTCTCGTGCGTCGTGCCGTTACGTCGTTCCTTTCTTCCGCATTCTGCGGTCTTATTCGTTGGTCGTGATGCGGCGGTACGGACCTCCTTTCGATCGAACAATAATCGTTCGCCCCGTCTCCGCGTCTCTCGTCCGGTTTTGTCGTCAGCCCCTGTCGCATCATTATATTTCTCGTGTAAAGAAGAAGCGCGGTGACGATAGATCATCCGTGGACGACTAACGCGAACGCGTATCCAAAATCGTACGGTCGACGAAAGTGCGCCCCCGTCCCTTTTGTTTGGTTTTACTTTCCTCGCCATCTATTTCTCCCCTACGTTTTTTTTTTTTTTTTTTTTTTTCTTACCTCGTACCTATCTTTATTTATTTCTCAACTGTCACAATTCTTTATCCACCGCATTCGCTTCACCCCTCGTCGGCGTTTTCTTCGATTCTCTTCCTCCCCCCTCCCCACTCTTCTTTTTTCTTCCTACGCCAACCACTTTTCCTCATCCACACCCGGCTGCGTCTCTCTATTTGCCGTACAAAGAAAGTGGAGCGCCGAAAATAGTCCGGTGGGCCTGGAAACGAGGGTACGCGAGGGTAAGAAAAGTTTATTATGCTTCTACATGATGGCTTTCCAGTGGCAAAGACGCGTAGCTAAACGGGGAAGGGGGAAAAGCGCTCATTAGGGCGAACGAACACGTGAAGACGAAACCACGGTACATAAAAGACCGACCGTTGAAGACCTTCGGACGTTTCACGTAGAAAAGAAGAAGAAGAAGAAAAAAAAAAAAGAAGGAAACCGGTCTTTTCCACGCTTGGGAAAATAACTATTTCCACCTAGGTCCCTCTAATTCTTCAAATAACAATTTATCAGACGCGGCGTGCGATTGTTGGATACGCGTCCATTAAACCTGTTAATTGGATTAGATGAATCGCCTTATCTCATTAGCACCCGTTTGGGTTCTTAACGCGGTTTAATAATCTTGCTCGCGGAGAGACCTTTGTCCCCGTTATTTTATTCGTACAATCGAAAAAGTGAAAGCGTCAAGGGAGGAATGTAACGCAAACGGGGAATGAGATTAATGCGGAGGAGCGAATGAAACGAGAACCCAGTCGTGCACGCGACACGAAAGGAAAACCATAAAAATTCAAGGCACCGCGAACAACCCGCCTTTAACGTTACAACGTCGTTTCGTCGCACGACCTTCTATAGAGCTTTCTCTATTTTTTACCCCTCGTCACGTTGACTGGCGTCCCCCCCGATGAAACGCAGACATCACACGTGAAACACGTTTTGCATGAGAGTATTCGCGTTCGTGCCACGAAGGTCGTCCGTGTTCATCCTCGGGCAAGAGGAATCCTGGCGACGATCGACGAATTTGCCCGTATAATGAAACGAAAATCACTCGGAAAACTCCGCGGATACACGTATCAGCCGTTCAACTCTTTCCTAGGGAGAAATTGATTGCCACCGCCTGACAGAAATTCCTATCTGCGTGGGCGTTGATATGATACGCGCGAGAAAACGTCCTCGTGGAAATGCTCAAGATAAGACAATGAAATCGCGCTTTCTTATATAATATAATGTGTTGAACATAACAGTTATCTCGATGCACGAAATATGACAGGATTATTTTTCTCGATGCTTGAGAATTGACAATACATGACGGAACCTTTACAAACCCTCACGTTTCCAATTGAATAAAGTCCATCGATCGATTAAACGAACACCCGCGATATCGTACATGCATCACGATTTCTGTCCGACTGATCGTCCAGTGTTGTTCACGATGGGAACGACGATTTCCAATTAGTCCATTGCCCGCTGCATAACGTTTCCCGTAGACGCCGCTAATAATCCATTCCCCCTCCTGCGTCCACCCTGCCCCCGTACAAACGTTTCCGTTTCATTTGCAAATAGTCGCGAAGGATTGGTTTCCTTCGCCCGAAGCCAAGCTCCGCGGAGGCGGCGGGGATGGCGGAAATTTAAGTTCCACCCCATTATCGGTTGCTTCCGATATCTCGTTGCTGCCTCCATTGTTACGCCGAACATCGTTCGGATCTCCTATACACAATATCCTATATACAAAGAAATCTCCTTTCCCCTTCGATTCTCACCGGCTGCTCGGATTCCTGTAATTTCTCGTTTCCCCGGCAGAAATGTTTTCCGACGACCCGCGAGACCAGCCGAGCTATACTCCTGAATTCTTCTATATTCGTCCCGTCTTTACGTCGCACGCCGCGAGAAATTTTCAACGGCGCCGATCTGTTCGACGCTGAAAATACCAGCGAGTTCCTTGTATCGAGTACGGACGTGCAACTACGCGCGCATCGCACGACCCGGCCAATTAGCAACTTCCGAGTAGCGCACAGTTCCGCGAATTCTCAAAGCGAAATTCCTCGTGGTACACGCGCGGTGGTTGTGCTCGTCGGCACGAAATTTCTGCGCGGAACAACCGGAGGCCGCGGAGAATCATCTTCATCCCCGGGCCGAGGGATGCACGTTCAACGAGCCAATTTCTTTCGGCGTGGATTTTCCAGGCGACGTTACTCCGCCGATGCAACCTCCTGGCCCACGGTATTCCCCATTTCTCCTCGTTCGCCTACGAATCGTCGGATACTGCCGGCGTCATTAGTCTCGCAGGTGTCCACCGCTCGCACGAACAATTCGGTCGTCTGTCCATTTTTAGTAGGAACGCTCGCCGCCCGGTGATTTACAAAACGAACCGTCGTCGTTCGTCGTCGGGAAATCGGGATGATTAAGAGGAACTGCCCGTGGGGATGTGTTTTCGCCATTTGTAACGATGCTCGATTTAATGGGGATCAGCGAGAATTTAGACGCGAGAAGTGTTACGGTTCTGCCGCGATTTATGACGACAGCAGTTAACCCTGAAACGGCTTCTGCTCCGTTTGACCCTCGAGGTTATCGGGCACCCTCGCCAACTTAGATCTTATCAGGTTCGAATTAAGCAGATTCGTCGTGTCTGCGGGCATCGGGAAGGCACAATCGCTCGCCGTCTTTTCGTGCGGGAGATTACCTCGTCGATTGAACTGGATCGTTCTCATATTTCGCAAGTATCATTGGACGATACGAATTAAAATAATAACAGCGTGCGCCATTAGAAACGCGATCAATACTGCCAGATTGAAGTCCTAGATATTCATTTTGCCTCTTCTTTTGTTTTAATACAGGACTGTGCACTCAATTCCATTCAGTTCATTGTGTTTCGATAATCTTTCGGTCCGGGAATTGTACACATGTCAGGTAATGCTGGCGCCAAGATTTCATCGTACAATTCAGCCAGTACAATAATAGAACGGTAGGTGGGAAAAAGGAAGAAGAAATCCTTCGATTAATAATATCACGAAATCAGAAATGCGGAACGTTTTCAACCGAACCGCCCCAAAAATAAGAGACGCTCTGTATAATGCATTAAAATTCAACAGCATCGCGGGTGCTTAATCCTTGAAATCCCCGACAGGATCGAGGGGGCCGGTCGCCATTTTCGAGCAGCGTTCTGGCGGACGAGAATCGACGAAAACTCTAATTCCGGGTAATTCATTTCTGCTCCCATTGACAACGCCATTAACGGGAAAGTTAAGAAGAAATACCACCGTTTAACCTTATATGGACGCTTAAGCTTCAATTGGCCACGGTTCCTAATGAAGTTTAGGGCCGAATTCGTTCTCATTAACAGCGCCACTTAATTTTAAAGGCTCCCCCGGAGAAGTAAGCCCGAAATGCTTTATTTCCAGACCTCCATCGGCGCGGTTCGGCGGCCAAATTCCGGGAGGATTTATCATCATCCGGGAATTGAATATGTGAGATTAAACGAGATCGCTAACGAGAAATTAAAACGTAAACGGCGTGACGTTCATTTTATTCAGATGTCGATAACAATCGATTAATCCAATCGTGGTTAATATTTTATGTATATTGTGTGCACAGGCATACAACGAATTCATTGCAATTACGGTCGTGCGGCTTTCACATACTTTGCGAAGAGATCTTTTTCAACCTTCACGCGAGGAGCACGAGCCACGGCACGTAATAATCGGAGGTGCGAATCCTAAATTCGCACCTCCTAAATTTAGGGACGAATCCCGTTCAAATCAGTATTCGTATGTACACGGTTCTTCTTATTCGAGTAGAGGGAAGGGAAAGAAACAATATTAATTCTATCAATGTACGAAATACGCACGGCGAGTCCAATTAGAATTCGGTTTAGCGTCGGACGAAGCATTCGACAAGCTCGACGAGCGCAGTGGAAAATTGTGTGACATTACGAACACCCAATTTCCCAAAACTTGTTTACGCTTAAACGCCGTCTTAAACGTTGTCTGAACAATTGTCCGCGGCGCCCCTCGATCTGTATCAATGAAAACAATCAACCCTTCACCCGCCCCCCCCCCCCAAAACCCACCATCTGCCACGAATAAAGGGCTAATCTCGCCGTCCCCACAATGCAATCACTACAAATGAGAAGCTAACATATCCTACGGAATTCCTAACAAGAAGCGTCAAACAGCATTCGTTGCGCCCGGCCTTCCTTTCGTCGACAAAATTAATCCCACTTTTAATAACGTCCAGCATCGCACCCCTAAATTGTGTTTATACATCTATTTCGGCGCAGAACAGGCGTATCCGACGCGTGCGTAGATCAACCACGTGCCACTCGGCCATCGACCAGCAGCTTTCGTTTCGCGTAAATGACATCGCGGCCGAAGGGAGGGTGCCCGGAATATGTACACTGTCCGGGCAGGGATGCTGGGCCATCCGCCGGAGAAGGAGGGATGACTCTGGAACACAAACATCGAGAGTTTCGTAATAATGGCCAGTGGGCCAGGGTATCGTCTGCCCTTTCACCCCCCGTGGTAATTCTCGATTTCAGCGCCGTCCTCGAGGACACGTCTCTCCGTTCCAGCCTTTCGTAACGCTAACCGCGAGGAAGGGACGGCTCGAGAAAGGGAATCGACCGACCGGCAAGTTCGGCGAGAAAAGTTTACGGTCGTGGTTTCGTCGAACGTTCGCCGTGAAGTTCGACGCGGTTCAACATGCAACCGGCGGGCAGTTTTTATTCATCGGCACGCGATATTATCTGAATTGTTCGATGCTGAGCTCCGAGCACACGAAGCGACCAGCTGTACTCTTGCATAGATCAACGTGCATTTTATGCGAACGCGTTGTTTTAGCTGATTCTGTTCGCATTACGGTTTTAGTAACGGAGATGCGGAGTTCTGCTGTGGCTCCGTTGCGTTTCGAATAAGCGGCTTCTGTCAACGATATCGGGGATAGTGAAGTTCGTGAAATTTTTCGGGACGATGTGTTCTATGATGGATGCTTGCAAGGCTAGTATAAAATGAAGGGTAGAATGAAGGGCCAATTCTTGGCAATTATTTAACTGCAAAGAAAATTGGTTGCACTTTAATTAACGCAATTATACATTGTAACAGTGTACATGTACTACCCATGAAATAACAATCAATGAATGTTGTTTAATTGTGTACAATTGGAAGAATACTTCCAATAATGTATTTTGTATCTATTCCAGGTTCCCTGTAATACACAATGTAAAACATCGGTCAGCGGAACTACACTGTGTTTCCGATTAAATTTTTCGCGTGAACGATTTTCGAAGCTTTGCAATCATTACAAATTCCGTTACTAATATTGCCCGAAGCATTGCGACCAAGTTTCTCGCAATCCGAACAAAACATTACAGATGCAACAATCGCTGGCCATCAATGGGAACGCATTACGGTCATCTTATTCAACTATTCATCAAGCAACATCATTTGTTCCGCTACACGACCATAATATATATTGTATTCGACGAATTTATATGTCTACTTCATCTGTTAGTTCGATTAGGGTCCAACGACAGAGGCACTCGCAACAAATCACCGGAATCATTAAGATCCTTGCGGTTAAGGGGCGGGTGGGGATCGAATTTGTCAACTTCCCCGGAAAAAGAGGCTCCGCCGATCGTGAACGAAACGAGTACATCGTGAAAAATTCTCACGGCGTCCACGGCTGCATGCGCTCGACAAAGCGGAGGGTTGACGGCGGACAAGTCGCGGACAAATTATAACATTTATCGCTGCCTTCGATATGCCCATAGGAATTTCTGACACGCGTCGTCCAAAGTAAATACGACAAACTCGCTCGGCAATGTGAAGTTCTTCTTCGTTTTCAATTGACCGTGTAAACCGTAGCCCGACGTATTTCAATGCAACTCCTTCGTACGACGGTGCGATCTCGTGAAAAGCTCGATCGCCAGTTTATGGTCGATCGGTGAGAACGACGGGGAGAACGAAATTTTTCACTCTCCGTGGAACAAGGGCCTAGTGACTGCGAAACAAAGGAGAACGTCGTGAAAAATCTTTATGGTATCGCATTGTTGCCTCCGACGGCAAAGTGGAGGGAGCGGGATCGATTCGACGAATGGGATACGCCTGTTTCGTTTACATCGAGGCAAGGGTGGAAACCGGCTACCACGGGATCACGGGATATCGTTTCCTGCTACGGTTCCCTCCACGACGCGGCTCGACGCGTCGAATCCGAGAGGTTCTTGAATCACGAGCTACAACAAGATTCCGCAAAATTTATATTAAGAAACCATCCCCCGGTTCGTAATGGAATCGTTCGACGATGGACACCGTGGTTGCGGGGCTCGAAGAAGGCACGCGAAACGATACACAGCTACAGAAGGCAACGGTGAACACTAGTCGCTGTAAATATTTGACGCGTATCCGCTGCTCCGCGGTGGTTCCGGTGCTCCTCGGTAATCGCAATCGTCGCTATTCATATTTATAAAGCGGTGCACTGTTTGCGGATTTGTTAACGCCGCGGTTGGAAACGCGGTGGAGCAAATTTAAGAGAGCAGAATTCAATTGGTCTATGATTGGACACCGGTGGCAGAATTTAATGGGTAGAATCAGATTTGGTCTTTAAACGTAGGGCGGCGGAAAAGTTTGTTTCGCGAGGGAAGACTGCGTTACGAAAGAACGTTCTGTACTGCCGCTGTGAAACGAAGTGCGAGCATTGATTGGTTAAAGTTGGAGAATTAATATATTGATCAGAACTGTACCGTCCGCGCGGAAAACTGATAAGCGACGCTTTTGAAGATCCCAGCATTCCGCAGTTTCGGAACAACGGTCTCAAAGGCAGTCCAGAAATATCGCGATTTTAGCGTTTCAACCAAGGCTCCCTTTCCGAGCCAAGAATTTCACCTTGCACAAGAGTATCTATGCATAAACGTGGGTCTGACCTCCTTTTTCTTTGTCAAATGGTTACCGTTCCTCTTTTTTCGAGTTTTTTTTTTTTCTTTCACGCTCCCTCCCTTTCATCTTCACCCGCACTTTCGTCGCGAACGAGACAGAAAAGGATCGTGCCTCGGCCCCTCGTCGAACGAATGAAAACAATCCAACGGCGAGACCGAATTTTTTCGAATCGCCACGCGCCCAACGGTTAACCCTGTACGCTAAATTAATCAACACGGATCCGTTTATATTCGTTCCGATCGAGATTCTTTCGCGAGCTCGAACGTCCCGAGCGCCCAACAACGAAGCAATTAATTTCAAAAAAACCATTACACCGACACGCGGGCCCTCCGTTCGTCTCCGATCGCAAAGGAACATCGCCCTTTCCATCGACGCGCATTCCACCCCGACAGATCGGAAGCATCGCAAACTTCTCAGTCAAATAGATCAGGATAATATAGGCGGATACAATCAATGCCAGAGGGAGATATTTCCATGAACGATATCGTACACGTATAACTATAAACGTCGTGCACCTATTTGCGTCCGATATCAACCGGACAGAAGTATGTTCAACACAAATATTCCGCGACGTTATTAGCAAATACGGCGATCTCCCCCACCCCCCACGCCCACCCCACACAAGCTTCCAATCCAACCAAAATATTCTCCAGATTCTCCTATCGCTGTCGACAACGGGGTATCTGTTCGAGCCAGAAAACGCTCTCGACCGGAGAACGACGTTAAGCAACGGCCGAATGGGGTAAGGCGAAAATTGACCCGGCTCGAGGCCCTTCGTTTCGTCGTAGCGACGCGAAACGAGGGTAGCCGGCGCGGCTGCGAGCGCGGCTTCGATATCTTCCCGGTTCCTGCGGGGTCGTAACCGCGACCTTAGCTTTCCTCCGGTATTGGTGTGCTATACCCGGGTCGATATCCGGCCACGGGGAAGAGGCAGCATCCACACGAGCGCCATTCGGCCTCCTACGCCGCGTGCTCTGTTCCATTGCGACGCGTCGCTTCGTTTCGTCCCTTTTCCCAGCGTTCCCCTAACCGTCCGGGGCGGCTCAAGTGAGCCAGGATACGCGTCTCCTTCACCCTATCCGACTTGCCCCCTGCCCCCCGTCGCCCAGGTTTCTCTCTGTGCGCCCGAGTGCGCCTCGTTGAGAGGAAAGACGCGAGTGTGGCACGTAACGTGGTCAATCCGGCATTTACGCCGACGGGAAACTTCGAACCGGCGAATTCTGCGCGGCGATCGACGTATTGGGAAGGGAAAAGGGGCAGCGATTAACGTGGAAACGCTATCTGGGAGTATAGACGGGGGCGACCAGAACATTTTTGGCAGTCAATGAAATTCAGTGGAATTATGAACCGTCGAATGGAATTGCGCGAGCCCGATTTCCGCGTTTGGCAGTGTTGAAAGGTGTGTATGCGAGAGATGCGAGTCTAACGGGATTGTGAAAAGTAAGTTTCGTTTGAAAAAACGTATAATCCATTGGAGATATGTGTCGTCCCCGTTATACGGCTGGTCGTGTGAATACATTATTATGTTATTGTTATTGTACCGATACCGTTTTCTGAATTTTGCGTCCACGCGGAGGTTAAATGAATTATCGACGGAACAGGGGAGTGCGTGCGTCGTCGAATTTATCCGGCTGGCGAATATTGGGCACGTCTTTTCGTTTTCGTCGACGACCGGCGAGAGTTTGCTTGCGTTTGCGTGGGTTTGGAGGCATCGAGGTTTCGCCAGATGCAATTTCTGAAGGGGCGCACTGGCAAGTGTGCGAAAGAAAATGAGGGAAGAAAAGAATCGGAGGAAAGTGTAATGGTCGAGCAGGTTGACAGTAAAATGTTAACAACGGGTATAAATTACTTCGGAAAGATTGTAATGTTGAATCAGATACAAAAGATTAATGTCTGATACGAATTGGTGCAATGCAAAACATATGTTAATTGTCCGAGTTGCATATCAAGTTTTTGTGCATTTAATAAGAAGCTTTATAAGGAACGCAAATATTCTGAATGGTATGCGACAGAGGAAATAATATTTGCTTCAAAAGGTTAGAGAAATCAATGTGCGAAAGGTTTATTATTTCAGACAATCGTAGAATAATGCGAACATGGAATCGTTGCACCGAAATGATTTCACTCCAATTTGTTTGAAAGGATAAAGATATTCACACCAGCGGCAGTGCGCGTACAGTTCGCGTATAACAAGTGTACGAGCAATTAGCAGCGACCAATGAACGTACTGATGTGTATCACTTAATTAGACGTCCACCCGGCTCATTTATTTCATTCAGAATCACGGGCTACTTTAACTCCGCAAGAGAGATCCACGATCAAAAGAATTTCGAACGTTGGTTCTAGCGTTGGGGGGATTTAATTAAAGCAATATCTCAGATCCGTACTCAACACTTAATATTCCTACGGTATACAATACGTACGGCAACAAAATTATTCATATAGTATTAATGAACAAGATTTCTAATAATCTTTCGGTCATTATTTTGAGATCACCGATATAATTACAGCAGTACGAACTTATTCTAACTTTCTGTAACATTAACACCGTAGGATAGGAATAAAGCAATTCAGATATTGCATAAATAGTGTATTGTATAAATAAATATATCACTTCCTAATTTAAATGATAAATATTATTATTATTTATTTGTATAAATATAATATCTATAAATGTACTCCTTGCAAAGCACATACAGTCTGATCTGAAAGATAACGAATAAGAACAAATGCACGATCCTGAAATGAATGAATAAATCGTCTCTCGGCGTCGTACACTCAGTTCACGTATCTCTTTTAACGAGAAACGTTGCACAGCATATTATCTCAAACGAAAAGTACAAAGCACCGAAATCTGTAATCATAGACGAGGGTGTCTCGCCACAACTTCGACACTTTCTTACGTTTCACGCGTTTCTTCTTCGAGATCGAAGCATCGACCGGCTTTGTCCCGGCTCGAGAAGAATAACTCTCGTCGACAGGCTGCACTTTTAGAGGCAACCTGTGGCGAGGGAAACACGTATCACGCATGCACGCGCGTATCTTTCCGATCGAAAGGCAGAGGAATACAAGGAGAAGAGGCATGATTGATCAGTATTCCAACGATGTTCACATCACGTCGTGGAACAGGAGAATCTAGTTTGCATTTTCCATAGAGAGATACGCTGATTAAGTTTCGTTGGAAAAAGGGACACACTCATATTTTCTTCTATGCGATTCCAGTGGAATTTTAATCGATAGAAAAAGAAAAAAGGTTTAAGTACAGTGGGGATGCATAAGTGCGTGAAAATATCGATTGATTACACTATGATGATAACATGAAAATTGAAAAAAAGAAAAGTAAAAAGGATTAGCCTAATTGGAACACGGGTAACGTGATAGTACAATACAAAAAATTCTGAAAAGTTTTGCATATCAATAAAGTTATTAAAAAATTGCTCACTATACCTCCGCATAGATCCTGAGTATATATATTTCGGTATCGTCTTCGCTTTCTTGCACAGTATTATTACGTCGAACAAAGCTCCGACGGCCAAATGTACATTAATTAATCGTGAACATCAATGAAATTTTAAAGTCGCAGACATCTGGTTCGATTATGTTCGCATGTCGCGTTCAATTTTTATTAGGATTACGATCCGAGGGATTCGTACGACCAAACAGCCCTCGCGTACTTGACCAATTAATTTCTCAGCGATTAAGTAATACACCGAGGGGTCTACGATCAAACTCCTCAAGTGTCACCGATGTCTCAGAGGTTTAATTCATCATCGACGAGGGTGTTCCCCGTTCTATGACAAAAAGCGTTGGTAACCGAAGTGGAACGACGAGATATGCCTCGCCGCCTACAACACATCACTGATTCACTTTAACCACGGCTCCCTGTATTTTGATATGGAACTGTCATCCCCTGTTAATCAATTCTTTGTCCGGCCGTGTCGTTGGAAGAATCGATAGAGCAACGGCATTCATTCCTCCCTCCATAATTGCGAACTCTATTCTTCCCCATTAATTACCCATCCCTGGCGTTTTCCTCCGTCCACGAGAAACTTCCAAGCAAAAAAAAAAAAAAAAGTAATGTTCCGAGTATAAAAAATATCCCTTTGCCTTTTACGACTAAATATCTTACAGGAGACGTTTATTCCTCCCGTTTTTTTTTCTGAAGAAGAAGTTTATTCGCAATGAAAGATCAGGGAGATGAGATACGAAACTGCTTCGCAAATGTAATAACGAACCTGCTTGAAAGCTTTCCCAGTTTCTGGTCATCCCGTAGAATTTCTTTATCTACTTTCACAGGAGGGAGAATAATTTGTATAAAAATATTAGCGGTCTAAAATGTTACGGTGCGATACTTTAAACCGGAACGCGATACAGTGTCCTAACAATTTATTGCTAATATCCGTATAAACGAACACCATAGTTATATATTTCCCTTCTTTATGGTATACTGTTGATACAAACGAACGCCATAGTTATATATTTCCCTTCTTTATGGTACACTGTTCATATAAACGAACACCATAGTTATGTATTTCCCTTCTTGATGGTATACTGTGAACTTCTACAACTCATTTTACCCATCGATAATGCAGCTTTTTCGTAAATATACTCGTTCCTTCATTTTCCACGAAGTTAACGAACAAAATTGTGATTGAATCGCACCGCGCCTGGAAGGGTGCGGATAGCGCGATGCGAACAGAGCAAAATTAAACCTTCACGGCCTATTGTTCCGGCAACTCAATCTACTAGATCAAGCATACGCAGTATTCCCCATCGGCGTTATTCCCTTAACGCCAACGCGATCGCATACGTTCGCATCAAGCTCAGCAAATACAACGTGTGTATCGATTCGCGGACCAATCGTTGACCTTTTTCCACGATATTAAAGTCGGAACGAGCCGTGGGCGTGAATCGACGCGACGCTCGTCGGAAAAAGAAACGAGGAAGGAAAGGAAACATCGACGACGAATTGCAGCGGAGTTTCTTTTCATCCGTCTTCAATCAATGTTCACCGCGATAACTGATCACCGATCCGTACGGGTCTGTCTCGTTTCGAAATCGTCAAACTGTTTCAGATTTTCACTCCTGTATCGCGCGAACGAAGCGGTAAACATGTTTGCCGGAGAATCGATCGTGTGTTCGCGGAAAACTGTGCTAGACCCGCTGAATACGTAGCTTCGTTTCTTTATTTTCGTATCCGGTATTGCATGATCGATAGACCGACGCGGCGTGCGGATTTCTTTTTTTAGTTCTCCGCGAAAACGAGTACCACGCAGCGCACGTGTAACGTAATATGCCGTATTTATGAGTTATTAAAAAGTTTGCTGAATATTCGAAGCGTACCAGATTAAAGGGAAATGTAGCTTGGAAATTTAACATCACTAACGGCAGGGGTATCGGGAATGAGATTTGTAGATATCTCGAATAACGCTCACGCTAATTCCATTAGCATGTTCTCGGATGGATTCACGTTTTTCGACGATTTTATTTGGGGACAAATAACAGGCCTTCCCGACGAATTTGGAAAAATTAGATTCCTCTTACATCGATTGATTCTATCGTTGAAATTCGTTCGATATTATTTTTAAATCACGGGCTACTTTAACTCCGCAAGAGAGATCCACGATCAAAAGAATTTCGAACGTTGGTTCTAGCGTTGGGGGGATTTAATTAAAGCAATATCTCAGATCCGTACTCAACACTTAATATTCCTACGGTATACAATACGTACGGCAACAAAATTATTCATATAGTATTAATGAACAAGATTTCTAATAATCTTTCGGTCATTATTTTGAGATCACCGATATAATTACAGCAGTACGAACTTATTCTAACTTTCTGTTAGAATAATAGTTAAAAATTAGATTCCTCTTACATCGATTGATTCTATCGTTGAAATTCGTTCGATATTATTTTTAAATCGTAGCATGTCGATCCTTGTAATTGACCAAATTTATTTCTAAATGCGGCTCTAGACATTTGTAATTTCGCGTTGAGAGCGACTCACAATATAACTGCTGATGGAGTCAACTGGGTACTGCAATAATGGGAAGGCCGCAGTCAGCAGAGAAAAACATACAGTAAAAACTACTGCCAGAGATGGTATCGGCTGAATACGGTATTTTCAGAACAGAAACCTATTTATTCGAAGCAGTTTTAAAGCGAGACATTCCCTTCGCGGTTTACGCTCCCCGTTCGGTCTACCGATACCTTTGAAGATAACCGGCGGAGCCAAATACCAGGCCAAGTACTTTACCAACAAATATCTAGTCGGTACCTACTGTCATGCACTTGTACGTCTAACGGTTAAAATAAGAATGTCCAAATGCCTACGTGAGGAAGAAAGTGATATAATCGTTAACGGCAAAAGAAGAATCATCTTATTAGGCTAACGGGAGAACAAGTCGAAATCATCGTAACAATAATAATTTTGAAGCAGCACGAAACGTTGCACAGACCGGTGGAAGTAAAGAATCGTCGAGTACGATAAACGCGATGCGCAAAGCGCCTCGATGGAGACCTACCACGGAATATCGATGGCTGTCCTCGTGGCGCACGATTCGATTTCCCATGACGATTTCCGGATCCAGCAGAATTTTTTTGTCACGATTATTCCGTGACTAACGCGACGCGGCTCGACGGGAAAAACTACGACAGTTATCGATGCTCATTCGCCCGAACGGGGTTTTTCTTTTTTGTCACCGCAGTGAAAAGTCCACAATGCGAACGAAATGAACTTCATTACACAGAGGATGGAGTGGGGTGGGGGAGAGAGAGAATTGTGGAACACTCCGGGAACGCTATTTCCGTGCAGCTTCCGGTTGTCCTTTCCCCTTCAAACCTCGAACATTACCTGTCCAATTTTCGGGTGACGTGCACGTCGAATGCATAATAATATTACGCGTGTATATATTTTTTTGTTAAGGCCGAGCGAAAATTTGTATCCAGCTCGAACGTAACATTTATATCCTTATTGGAATTTCACGCGTCGAACCGCGCCGCGATTTCTATATCGATTTCCCGTTTACGCTGAAAATATTGTACCCCGCGAAAATATAAATACGTATTGCAAATATCAGCAGCGCGAAGCAGAAACGATTTAGCATAGCTGAATATTCAACCGCTGCGTTATTCCCATTTATTTATGGAATATGATAAATATTAGTGACGTCGGGCGAGGAGTGACCATTGATCCGTGCCGGCTTATTTGCACGCTCGATTTCTGGCGCAGCTCTTCGATGCGAACGGATAATCGTAGACTCCCCGAATAATACGTAGAATGTCAATTCCGGTTACCTGAAAGGTATTACGAATGTAATTGATGATCGTGGGGAAAGGCGAGCAAGTAATTAAAAAGGATAAATAGTCCACAGAAAAGCTATCAGGCGTAAGAACATACACATGTTTATTTGTAATATCAAATTTTTATGTAGATCGAGAAAAGAAAGTACCGATAGTGCATACCGATATTTCACGTCAAAACCGAAAAATTGCCGGAACGTGAAAAATATTCTAATAGCTGAACATTTTTGAACGTTACATATCATCCAAATACAAATGCATTTCATCCGTCAACGGAGCACTGCAACCTCAGCCCTAGCCTCTATTCTCACTCGTCTTCGGCATTTGCAACGGGGAAACGTGAAAAGCGACAACGAATACATAGGCCGTTTCACCGGTGACAGAAGTATCGACTTCTATTCATGCACCGCATTTATACAGTTTTTTAGATAAAAGCATTTTGCGCCGCGCACGCGGCTGTAAAGCCAAGCCTTCAGATGAAAGCCCCGTTCTCAAACGACAAGTCGCTCGCAAAAACCGATACGTCTTTCCGATCTTCCCCGATGATGGTCAACAACATTGGAAATTATGTACCAGTTTTATCCTTTTTACCGTATCGCTCGGCGTGGCTTCGAATAGAGGAAAAAAGGCCAGCTCGAACACGTTTTCATTCAATGTTAAATATTCGTCGAATTTCATCCCCGTTTAATCCGAGACGGGTAGGCGGAAGCACGGATGATAAACGCGAAAAAAGGGTCCATCAATTTGTAGATCGTGAACAACAGTCGCGGTATGGACGAATTTATTTCTGCGCTCGACTAAGCCGATGTAACTTTGTAATTGAAGGAGGGATTAAATTACCTATTTTAATTATCGCGTTATAACTCGAACTAGAGAATATTAATTAAAATTAATTTGTGTCGTTATACGTAATTACGTGTACAGGGGAAGATCTATCTAACACGAGAATCAACAAATTGGTCAAAAAAATCGAGGAACATTCGAGGATCGTAATTTAAAGAGAAACATCAACGCTAGCAGAAGTATTTCAATTTCGCGTAAAGCTTCGCAGAATAATATCTGCACAATGTTTACAGCATACGAGAGACAGGAAAGAAATAGATTGAACTAGTTTACGAACCCAACGATAACGAGAGCCCTAAATTAAGGGCCCCCTTAATTACTTTCGAGTATGTAGCCGGTTCCAACGAAAACGGACACTTGCACGCAGATTGAACATGTTAATATTAATCGAATTACTCGAACGGCCCGTTTGCTAACAGGATAATTAATTATGCCCACCTACGTGAACTTCAATGAACCGTTCCTCGCAACTCGCATTATTAAACATTTTTTTTCTAGCAGTTATCTCTAATTATGCAGACACTTCACAAACTTCTCCGTTTATAACACGTTCGACCGAATCGCGTTACAACCTCCGAACAAATTTTAAATCCGAAGGAAAAGGAAATTTCACAGACCACCAAAATGACTCGCAGCGATACATTTCCTCTCGTAAAAGCTCTGCACCGTGTCATCATTTTTTTTTACCGTATGCGATTTTGATAACGATCGCAACGTTATCGTCATTTGCATCGCTCGGTGTACTCATCAAACGGATAACACGATACGAGTGGTGTCGCGCGAAGCAGCGGGAAATGTTAAGGAAAATAAGAAGTCGATGGTGGTTGCACTTGCCTGTCTGAACAAACGATAAATTCTTATCGCCTTTCGACGTGCCGCGGCCGGCGAAGCAATAAATAAAACGAACAAAGGAGGATCTGGTGCGGGCCAATAAATATTTTCCGCACGGTCATTCCGCAAAATGTGTGTATAATGTACCTCGCGATTCTAACGAACCACCGTGGCGGACGGACGAACGGTTAAATTCGAGGATTCGCTAAATTCTGTCCTCCTTTCTTTCTTTTCTTTTTTTTTCTTTTATTTTATAACGTCACTCGTTCGACGTGCATGCACAAGTGAGAGAAACAGCCGCGGTTTCGCCGGCTTCAGCCTTTCTTGTCGTATCAAAGGGACGCACATATCTGGGGTAACTTTTTATCGCATATTAATCTACCTTTGTCCCTGAGGCTTTGTCGCTGTAGATCCGAGTCGGGCGTACGGAACACTTCAATGGCAGATAGACGAACGAAAATGATTTTATTCTTCCCGTTGTTTCGTCCCGTCTCGAACGATGAATATGTATTCCGTTTAACGAAACCGTCCTCGCCTTTCGTCGCGCGACTTTGCCGAATCGAATAGAAACTCGCGATGGAAAGCGAAACAGACTTTTCAGGACAAACAAAGCACCGGCGAGTGTCTCAATTAGAATCTCATTCAACTTCGTATTCAACTTCCAAGTGTATCTACTTGCACGCTCTTGTCGCGGATTGAGGAAAAAAGAAATAATATAATCATTACCGCGGCAACTTTAATTACGATGTCACGAGAGGATGAGACCGCGGCAAAAGGTGGCACGACACTGCGACAACACCCATTTATTCTTGCACGAGGAGTAGATTGCCCGGCAAAGGGTTAAAGAGGCCACGGCACGGTCGCCTCCTGTGTTAGTTGCCATGCCGCCAAGTGTATCGCGTATTATTAAAAAAAAAAAAAAAAGAAAAAAAAGTGGCCGATCAACTGCTCGAGAGGATGCTCCTCGATGGCACAACACTCCGGGCTCGATAGCTATCTTTATTTCGCAGAAAGCCAGAGGCAGCCACTAGGCCCGCGATGCGGAGGAAAAACGGCTTGACGAAGTCGAGGGTCGTTCTCGTCGACTGAAGTTCCTCGATACTGTTTTGAAAAGGGACGAAATACTTCGATCGATGACGAGCGACACGTTCGAACAATTTTCATGAGAAGCACAGAAACGTATATTCGATTTAGTGTGTAACACATCGTACGTAATGTTTAAAATGCTCGCGAGTGGGAGACTTGTACGGATCTGTCAGTTTTATTTTCCCTGGCGAGGGTAATTGTGATTAGAAGAAACAAATTTCAACGTACAATGTACAATTGTTAAGTCCAATAAACGCGTAGCTATATCAATGATTTAGGGGGCAGGCTAATATGAAACGTTTTTGCAAATTCAGTGAATTTGTTTGGTACGAAAACTCGAATGAGGCACTTGAATATGCATGCGCGTCAATGGAAACAAAATAATATAAACGCAAGTCTGGCGTTGTATCCCGTCGAATCGATTTTGTAACAAAGTCGCTGCGCAAAGAGAAATTGAGCCAGTGCCTTTCGAGGGCAAGAAAAGAGAAGTAAATCGACAGACGTAACATTGTGCTCCACCGTCCCGCGGGTAACGCACGGCTTAATAGAATTATTGCAATATGCAAAGAGGTAGAACGTGAAATTCAATTAACCGGCGAAGTTTTCCGCAATGCTGACGTCACTAGTGCAACTCGTTTCGCCCTCACCGGAACTCCGAAGTCTTTGAAGAAAAAAGGACAGAATCAACGGCCCTTCAACTTCGTTTTTTAAACAAACGTGAATAAACGCAAAGTTTCGAGGAAAAATGTCCCGGGGCAAGTGGTCGCTTCACTTTTATTCCAAACTTTTTCGCCGCTTCGATAAGAAAAGGGACATCCAAGTGCGTATCCTTAACGATGTTTATACTTCCGACATCGGGGAGCCAACAGACGAGGACGGGATCGTCGAACCACGGCGAACTTATTAACATTTTCCCCCCTGTTCCCTTTCTTTCTGCTCGCCATCTGCCCTGCCGCAACCCTGCTCGCGACCCTTCTTACGTTTTACTATTCCCCGCGTCGAAAACGCGCCCCGCGCCGTTCGAAAACTGCGTGACATTCCGCGACACGAATGTGATAGGGACACGCATGAACCATTATGCGAACGTGTGCTAACGTCAAGCAGAGTCATGACGGGCCGAAAATATAAGAATATTTCGTCTGCCCTTCGGATGTGAACGCGGTAAGTCTGCTGGTGCGTCGCTGCCACGCGGAATCGAAGAACCGAATGCGGGAGTGTCCGGTTGCTGCAGAATATGTCGCGAAATCTGGTCGCAATTCGTGCGCTGATGTGCACAGAACGTCAGAGATAGTTTGCGTTCTTGACAATAGCCTTCATCGCTCAGGAAGATAACTTAGTGTTCAAGCTAACCGAAGCGAGAGAAGTATCACGGCTTTTCAACAAATTCTGGTTTGCGAATCTTTTCGTAAATTAGTTAACATTGGTTTGCAAAACTTTGCAAATATTGTGGAACGAATTGTTTCAACGAAAGAAAGATTTCAATAGGCGTGGATGAAATTTTAAGGGAGTATCGGATTTGCGTATTGCCAAACTGTTTGTAAAACGAAGTAACTTTGCGTCGGATAAGAGGTAAAATGATAATATATCTTGTCCGGCGAACATCAAAGAAAAGTTCATCTATATTCGCCGTTATTTAATTTGGAAAAAGAATATAAATTTTTTTGAAGGAAGACCTGCATATTTATGCGTGGTAAACAACGCGCAGGAAATTTTTTAATCGAAGGAGAGACTTGCTTGTCTCATCGTCATTTCCATAGCTGCATCCTTCGATTTCGCTAAAAGTATTTTCGCTTAAAAGTCGTTACGCGATTTTACTTACATTTAACGAAATCGTATTCTCTAACAACCACAACGTAATATCACATTTCCGATACCTCCATACAACTACCCTCATTTATCGCACCATGATTATAGTTCTAAAATAATAGTTCTAATTTTTCCAAGCAACGAGTATATGACAAACCCACAACAATATCCGCCAGCTTCTAACTAACAATCTCGCACTTGGCGCCAATCTGCATAAACAATGCCAAACCCCAATCTCCATCGTGGTCAATCAATCCCGTGTCCAATACCGAACCAACAGTCCTCGTGCCCCGAATCACCGATGTCAATGAAACGGGCCACGCAAACATCATGCACGTAAATCGTACGACTGTTCGTTAAAGGTAACAGACGACGGGTTGACTTAATATTACAAGTTTAAAACGATCTGGAGCGCAACGAAAGCAAGGGGACCATCCCCGCGTTGGACAATAGTGTTAACAGGTCTCTAATCAAACAAGCTCCGGCGACAAGCTCAGAAGCTGGAACAAGGTAAAGCCTTGAACGTTGTTTGTCGCGGTGGGCGAGCCCTGTTGACGTTCGCACACTCCCCGCCAGGTTGACGGACAGATAAAGGCCACTTTCGGTTGGCTAACTTGTCAAACGGAATGTCCGTTCGACGAGCTATCGGTGTTTCGTCCGATCGGAGAACGGGTACGCGGCGTCGTCGAAATCGTGGATAGATCGAGCGGCGAGCGAATACAGATGAATTAGCAATGCATACAGATTGAAACGCCGATATGAATGCAATTGCACGCGTTACGTGGCATTTGCTGGAGAAGTCTCGCGAACAACCGAGAAAATTTGCGGGGCACCTGTTGCGGAAAAATGAAAAGGTACACGGAGATCCTGTCCCTTTTGCTCGGTCGGTTCGATAAGGCGGCGAGGAGGGTCTTCTTGTTTCGTTTGACGGGAAATTCGGTGGCCCTATGGTGATTAGCGGATTCGATATTTGGCACGATTCAGGGTGTATCGGGGTGATTCTGTTCGAGCTAAGATTATTTTGGCCGGCTCGTAAATATTCATGATACTGTGGCTGTGTTAGGGTTACGATGACGGGGACAGTATTTGCCGCCGCTGAAGCAGCGATTGGGAAAATTCAGGGGTTATTTAAGGAAGAATTACGCGTTGACTTAAGTGCTGAATACCAATCTCCTTCGATACCTAGGGAATACAAGACGTATAAATTGAGGAAGTTATTATTGCGTTGAGCTTTCTGCGGTACAATAATAAAATATCTGCGTCCATGTTATTATTTTAATATTAACGCTATGCAGTTTTCAGGAATGTATGATAGTAGAAATATTATCGTACAACATCCTATTGTCAGTCTTCAATATTATCGTATAATACCTTATTTCAGTGTCAATATCTATTCATTCGCATAATCGTCTCTTTTTGATATAACTTTCGGCAATTTCCCGGATTCACGTTTCAAACATAATTCTTACATGAGCAAGCTTCGACGGGTTACCCTAATTTTCGACCTTACCCTAATGTCGTGCCATGCAAATATCTTAAAATAAAATAAATTCCCACCATATTTCCCGCTTCGAGGACGACGATCTCGAACTCCGCGTTCAATAATCCAATGTGAGGACGAGAAAAAAAAATTGAGGACGACTGGAAGGGAGGTGGGGCGAAACTGCTATGTATCAAGGAAGGCAGATTGCGAGCGATAAGTTGCATCGCGGTCTCGTGGTAAGTTAACGGAAATGAGAAAAATATTAACATCAGGGCCACCGAGACGGAAACGGTGTTCCGGATGGAGAAGGAGATGTTTACTGCGGGACGAGATCCAGCTCAGAGTAATCTCGGGACAGCTGAGTGATAGCTGGGAAAAGGAGGAGTCACGTTAAAGGGATCGTTCCTTTTTCGTCGTCGGAATTAAGATTTCATCTACGATGCACCTCTGCTTTTTTTCCGCCCCCGTGGAAAATGCATGTTGCACGTCCGACGTTCTGAATATCGACAGGCCATCTTGTAGGGGTACCGCGAAGATCGGCATGGGAGTCTCAACCGTCGTCGACTATGATTCTTAACGGGGGGTTGACAGCACAGTGAAACAAGACAGTCGAATAATGAAACGGGATCGCATGTGCATACATAATAATTCAAAGTGCATACATAGCAGACTGCGAACTCGAGCAACGAAATACTGAATACGGTTGTCATTGCAGCACTGATGATGTTGTTAAAATTTCGTTTAGTTTGTACCGTCTAGGCCAATAGAGGCCATTATTGGGTATAAAAATAGAGAAATAACATTTACTAATAGAAAATTCAATTCGACTAAGAACTTTTATCATGCTTATTCGCGACAAGCTTCCTCTGTTCAACATATTTTTGACAGAAAAACATTATACACGGCTCAACTTGTTATCACATAATTACGCGGCCAAATTTTCTGCAACAAAGTTAGGGCGACAGATCTTGCGCACGATTCCGTGCAAACCGAATCGCGGGAAAGGGAACGAGGAAGGAGACGAAAACGTACACGTCCCAGAACTAGCGGTAGGCGAAATACTTAATCAGTAGGAGGCACGCGACTGTGCAAAACACGTCCCGCGCTACTGAATTATTTATTAAAAGTTCGCGGTAGGCGCACTCAACACGCGGCAGCCGTGTCTCACGTTTGTTCTGTTACCGGAGTGAATTTATTTTTTCGCGAGCACTTTGCATCGCGAACTTCCACGGCAGTTGTGTACCTACCCTCGACTTCGCGTTGAAACAAGTCTTTCGTTTCTGGCGAGCGGAAAACTTCTTAATTGTCGCGAAATAATGTACACCCGGCTACGTTTAACGCGAGTTTATCAACTGCGACCGAACTTTCACGGGAACATTCTGCTTTTCTTCCACATCTTACGTATACAGCCGGCGCGACGCTCTATTTAATCATCAAACAGAACAAATTTCTTGCTGTGATTTTTATACGATAAGGGCAATTATCGTTGATCAATCGTCGGAATGAAAAATGTAACGAACAATTCGACGGTCTCAACAATAATTGTGAATTAGCCAAATGTATACAATTCTTATAAAGAAATTTGTAAATATTTTTATGTACGTCCCCTCTATTTCTCACAATACTTTCCAAATCTTGCTACTACGAAGAATAGCTTTTCATTCCGCAACCCAAACCGCCGCAAGTATCTTATTATTGCACGCATTTATTTAGAAATAATATAATTACAAGTTGAATCATCCCATGTATTCCCCTGCTGAATCATTCCGACGCAAAAATGAACTCGAATTTTCCATTGGCGTTCGGAACGTCGCGACGCGTCGTATGTAAATATCCACAGTGCGGCATAAATTATATCACAACGTTGTTGCCGCGGCGGATTATTAATCGCGTTTTTGATTTACCAGCATTGCAACACCTGTTCATTACATAAGATCGAGTTCCTCGATTCGTCACATGCCCTCCCGACTGGCAATAAAAGTGTATCGAGCAGGCGCGGCTGCAATTAATATTACGGCCTCTATCGTTCGCCACGGAATACCTTAATGGCCGCAGAGAGACGCTCGTAAATTTGTTTTGCCCAACTGAAACGGGAGAAAGCTGCGAGATAATTGCGCCCCGTGATAGGGTACGATTCTCGCTTTCTTTTGGGCCTGTCGTCGTTGATTACCTCGTTGATTAGTTCCCTTCTTTTTTTTTTATGTGAAGATACGGCGGCACTGAAGTAGCAATAAATTTAGCAGGATGTCGACCAAAAAGCTGGCGGAACATTGTGTCTCGAAGCGTTCTTCGCTTGAAATATACGAGAGATTCGAGAATTTGTAGATTCTCGTAAGGTGCAAAGTGAAGAGTGAGGACTCCTTTAAGATCCTAAGGCATGTGACCTGTGATCCTAATTGTATTTTTCAATTTTTGTTTTACATTTACCCGATACGTGTGCACGTATAGTTCCTTAATCCTTGGGCAATTAAATTATGTATAAATCAGGGGAGGAATAGAAAATAAAACGGCAACGATGCATAATTCTCGCCGCGAAACAACGACTTGTATATTGTTTGCCCAATTGAAAACCAACGGAGTCGCTGGTTTACTAACCCGGCGAATGCCTGTTCTTTTAAGGCGCTGTTAAAGGCACGAGCACTTGTTACCTGCCAAATGGCCCGTTTCCTTTTAGCGCGAACTAGAACACCTTTATCGCAACTGAAACGCGTTTGACCGTACGCGTGAACTGTTGTCTTACAAAAGAACCGATAAGAACCATGGAAAGAGTTGATCGTTTTTTCTATCGTTTCTTCTTTCTTTTTTTTTTTTCCGTTTGTTCTGTTCACCTAAGTGGCGTGATAAATGAAGAAACACGAATGAAACATATTTTCGGTGATTAATGAGGCACACTCGAGAGGCTTAAGTCTGAGAAAATGATTAGAAATCTCATTTATTTTCGGGAATGAATCTTCCCATTTAACGCAGCTACATCCGGCAAGGAACAAAAGATACTTGACCGACTTTTGGCACGATGTTTCTGATACACACATTCCCGTAGGGATCGCGATGATATACGGGAAGTGCAGCTATAATTCAGGGGAAAAGTACGGAAAAACGTCATGGTAAACGATGAGGGTGAAGTCGGGCAATCGCACGACGGTATTCATTACTAATATCAGCAAACCCAGGAGAGCCACCTCGCGCTTCTCGAACCACCTTTTCCCCCTTTCGAGTGCTCTCACCTTAATTACATATCATTCCCGTGTCCAAAGGCTGGGTCGAATATTAATTGCGTTACACCTCGAATATCACAGAATAATATGCTTTACGGTGGCACGTATAATGAATTAAGTAAAAGCGGGCATTTCCGAAGGAAGTTGGCACCCACCTTTGTGGAACGTATTAATCGTGCAATCGTTAAAATTCTCCGGCTACGCGAGTTGACAGCGATGCGCTTGATGTGGCACAAATTATTCTATAGTACAAGTAACTCCGAAAGCGATTTCTTCTAATTATAGCGAAACATTAATATAAATTATATTAGTGTACAATATGTTTATGAATTGCAAAGTTGTAAGTAATTCTATAGGACGAAACTAGAGTCGTTCGCTTCCTATTAAGACTTTCCAAAGTTTCGGAAGCTCAATTGCTCGGCTGAACAATTATTCTACTTATCTGTCGAATTTTGACTTCGACAAATGAGTTCGACAAGTGGAAACGACATAGAAATATCTCAATCCTGAACAGTTTAATATAATTATTACACCATTAAAGCATGCAAATAAAATATAATTACCCATGTTCTAAAAATTGTCTGAAACCATTCTAAGTACCATACAAAACCAATAAACCTTTTACCAATTTATTCGACTTTACAGGCCTGAAAAAATTACACAACATTTGTAATAACGAACCATAGAGTATCTTTATCATTGTAACATATAAAAAGGTCTAGTAATTATGAGTCGTAACGCCGCCCTTCAATCAACCGTCGAGAGTCCAGAATTATTTTAATCAATTCGCACGATTTCAATGTTCCATCGTGAAATATTTCTTTGAAAACCAACGAGTAGGGAACCGCAGCCATCGATCGTCGCGTTCTAAATGCATACATACAGTCCTCTACGTGCGACTGATTTTGCATAAATTTTCCCCGGGGTATGTTTATGTACGGGGTGCAGTGACTCTTCTGTAAAGTGTCTGAAAACAAACGAGGCACTTGTCAGAAACTAGCAGGGTGCGTGTCAATGCATATCACGACGATGTTTCAGCTGGGAGAGCGCGACGCGAGTTTGCTGCTATCGCGATATGATATCGAAAATCATCCCCTTCGCTCGCAACGGGGGGGTTGTGTTTGTGACGTCATCGAACAGGCGCACGCGCCAGAAGAACCAAACGTGTTGATCGTTACCCACCTTCTGCACCTTCTTCGTTAAGGGTGCATTCACACGCACTGTGCTTTCTAGAAACTTCGTTCTGAAAACGTGTCCGGATACTACAGTTACATTCACAATTTGCACTTGCTTGAGTTACGAGGCGAAATTGAAATGGAAATTAACGGACAAATTTACACCGGTGTAATTTAGCTAGTCTCGTTGAGGACACGATTCATAATAGAATAAGGAACATTGTCACGGTGGAGAACGATGCGAACGCGTTTCTTAAAAGGCAAAAATTCTGTTTCTGAGTTTTGCGATTTCTATAGAGGCTCGAGGAATTTTTCGACAGGAAATCCTGATTGTGTATTGTTAAAAGTTGAACCATCCAATTCATCCATCCATCGTTATAAATTCTATAGCCAGAGCGATGTAACGAAATCCAATTGTCCAATTATTTCAATCTCTCTATCTCTTACTGTTCACGAAAACAGACCTGTGCATTACTGTTCGCCCTTTCCTGTACACAGATTTCGCGATAACACGAGAAAATCAAACGTGAAAGTAGGCTGCCCTTCAGTGAATTCAGCCGGATAATAACAGACTATCGCAGCTCGCCTCGACCAAAACTGTATTACGGGTAAATAATTTTACGTTCCCGTATTAAAGTGAATAATAGAAACGTGTTCGCGATGCAACGTTTACACGGTGGATTCATCGATCGATTAATAATTACGAACTGTCGGTAGCAATTGAAGTGCATTGGCCATACTACGATAATTAAAATTGACTCCGTTACGCTCTTCGTAGGTTGTACTTTACATAAGACAACCACCATCGGCTCCGGCGTATATAGCACGACGGTCTTTCAACTCTAACATTTATGGAACCCTTTGGATTAAATCCAGCCAGACGTGAAATCTGTGCATACATCTAACTTATTATCGGCACCTTTATGATATGCAATCTCGTTTATTCATGCGGAATACCTCGACGAAAAGACTTGATGAATATTACGAAAGTCAGTAAATTACAGCACGATGCCGTTATACACCCTGTAAAAGGCCTTAATTCCCCCATCGATCAGACCTACGACCACCCCACCCCCTGCATTATCAATAACACAAATAATTTCACAAACTCGAAAGCACGGATAATTTGTTATAACTATAGCACCCATAAGAAATCATACGTATTCGATCACTGTTAACTATAAGTTGTACAATTGTCTCACGATTAATTATCGTTAGACAAAACTGTTGCGTTTATTATTTCAATGGATAATTTTGTGCTCCGTTCGAGGACCCCGGGCGACGCGCTTCCGTCACACGGAAATTTCCACGGAAAATTCTGGTTGGCCCCAAGGCGGGCAAGGCACGATTCGACGGATCCCGGTCTCGCGTGAATGCAAAGGATGCAGTTAAATTTGCATCCCGTATACATTATGCAAACCAACGCCCTTCTAGTCCAGAGATATCTTTGGGAATTCCGTAGATCGCCATTCAATCGACTGTCGAGATTTTGCGTCGTGAACGGCTTCGTTTTGTCGGCTGTCGAGGCATCACCGCGGAATCGAAGTCGACTATCGATTTCCCGGCAGATTGTTCGTTTTCGAGAAGCGGCGCAACCACTCGACGCGTGGAGACGCGACGCGACGCCGAGAAAGCCACCTTCCCGTGTCTCGTTCTGGGAAATTGTAGCCGGCAGAGGGTGGTGAGTCTGTTCGAAATTACCGATGCTAATTGTCGCTGTTACGGCCTGCAACGGTCGACCGGATCAGTCAGACCGATGGGATAAACGCGGCTGTGTAAATAGCGACCGAGCATTCGAGATTACTTGGAATTATTTTGCGTGACCGATGAACGCGACGTATTATTCGAATGTTCGGAAACGTTTCGACTTTGTTGCAACCGTTTCGAGTGATATTCGCTTGGAACAATTTGTAAGCGATAGGTAGTGGTGTCCCTTTTATAATTATTGCAAAGAAACTAATACTCGGTAAGTGTAAACGTGTAACGTTTCGAATAATTTGCAAAATTACAGCAATGAATATCTCATGCAATTTAGAATAATAATATTCGTCCGAAGTAATTTAACGGTATTAAGAAAATTGTGAATAATTTCGAATTGCAACGGGTCGCGAGAAATAAATGCCGCACGCTGTAAGTGGAATATGGCGCGAGTGGTCAGACACGCGTCGTATTTCTCGAGTAGGGAAACCTTAATCACCGTACGCCATTTTAAATATTATTTGATAAGTATCTACTAAGTCTGCATGCCAATACATATTTCGACTTCTGCTGAATCGTATAATCATATATACTTATGGAAATGTGAACAACACGCAACTTTACGAACGCGTATTTCTGTGATCCTGTGATTGTTAGTAGGTCTGGGGTATCATTTCGATGCGTAAGTTGCGCATAATTACGAACTTTAGAACGAAGCACGAAGTTAAACGTAAAAGAATCCCGAGTTCCCGTAGACTTAGCCCGCAAAGGAATATTATACGATTCAACTTAATGTAATATTTAATATATATCTTTGGAGTATTATATTAGCTACTGAAGAATTTGGTTCACAAAAGGTTGCTAAACAAATTACAGATATCTATAAAATACGTTGAAGCACGTTTTTGGGAAAGCTTCTGAAAAATACAACTTCATTCGCGTTCTAAAATCAACGTATCTAGACTTGGAAAATTAAATATTAAGATTCCTCGACTTATTCAAATTCCTGTACTGTATCAGAATGCTTAATGGTGGAAATTGGTAAACCTTAAAATATTTCTGAGGGCGGTATCGAAATAGTCGGTTACACCACCAGCTCTCAGTCTGGACTAAATTAGACAATATTTCACGACGAAAAACTTGTGAGATAAAGAATTCGTTTATCGGAAATACAATGGTTCGAATGAATGTTACAGACTCTGTAGCTTGATAAATCTTTTTTCTATATAAATATATCATTAAAAAAATATTTTAGCAGACGATATCGTTTTCGGCGCTTCACGTTCTGCTTTACCTTCGTTTAAATATATTTCTGCACGACCTCTTGCTGATATTATCTGGCTGACAAGCAATTCTTCGCTCCACTTTTACCGGAAACTCGCGGTTAACTCCCTTAACGTTAGTCGCGAAACGCTTTTCACGCTAAAAACGATATACGCTGATTTGTTCTAATGCGAGAAGTTTCGCGATAAGCGGGGTGGAATGCAGTCACGGTGGAAATACAAGGCAGCACGAAATAGCGAGAATAGTTGGTAAATCAGTTTAAAATGCGAATTACTGTAATTATGAAGATTTTCACTTTGCCTGAAAAAAAGAGAGGAAGGATCACTTTAACCTGGAAGCAAAAACGTATCCGAGAAATATCTCTCTCCGCATTGCTTTTAAATACTGACATTTAAATTCCTTTACTTTCATCCTTTGCAGTAGCATTTATTACAAACTTTTCTTTTTCACTTTTACAAATTGCTGCACTTAAGAAATTACTCCTTTGGCTGGCGATTTTATTCGGTAATTTATTTTGTTTTATTTCGTTTGCGTATTTGCTGCATAATTTGTCGGAATTACATTCGACTCGGCGAATTTTAATTGCTGAAACTTGGATGTTAATTGAAATTTCGTTCTTCATTCGCGCCACCGGTTGCTGTCATTCCTGGAATACATCGATATTCTTAAAAGTATGTTACTGACGAGTATAGACGTCACGTGTGAGCTATTGAAAGATGTCTTCGCCCGAAGTATGATCCCGGGTCATTAAGTACGACGTGGGGGAGCTTAAAAAAAAACTCGGCGCAGATTGGAAATTGGTAGCAGGAAGTGGAGAACTCCCCGGATACGTTTAAAGTTATTTTTTAATCGGATCGCACTTGTCGCCTTATGATCTTGAACCACGAATGAATTGAAAGATGATTCTAAAGATTCGACGGTAAACAGCTGGTAGCAATCAGACATTACGAACGTCGTGTTTCCCCATAATTATTTATTTTAAAGAACAACATGTAATGTATTCGGCTAAAAAGTTCACTCCCGAAACAACTCTATAAATACTAAGATAATTATATCCGTAGTAAAAAAAGAAGACCGAGTATTTGAAACATAGTAACGTTAAACATTGAAATTATACGTTTCACTGGGAGAGATTAAAGTCAATCGCTAAATGTATCAAATATAAATTCCGAAAACAGTGCGAGTATACTGAAAGTATAGATAAATTAATGTTGGACGCGACGAATTTGCGCGCACCGTGTCCGTAATCGAAGTAGGAAGAATGTCGAACGAAGAAAATGTTCGCATAAATATGAACTGAGAATGTAAGACACGGGGGCCATTAGACGACGACCGTTCTGCTTAGATCTTCAATAATTTCGACACATGGGCGCAACGATAACGATGCATACGTATGCCAAATGCATGCACGACGAAGGGAAGAAATCCTTGGCTCCCATTATTTCCACGATCTTTCGACAAAGTTCCCTCGATTTGTTCACCAGAATCGTTACGAGTGTGTGTCTACAGGCAACGGTATCGCGTATTTCACGGAGCACAGATATTCGGTCCCGGGAACGTACGACGATACGCGTCTCTTGAATATTTCACGAGAATGATCTTCGCTAGGTGACCTGTCTCGTAATTGAATACGAAGGAGAATGTTCCCTTACGTTCTCAATGGACCGATGGCAAGCTTAAATTGCGTTTTTATTGCGAACGAAACGAGTCTGCAGTTGAAATGCAAGAATGTAACGGAATACGTAGAATTCGTGTGTCACAATGGCATTGATGATAATAATTCGGGCGAGGCGAATAAAATGTATTTGAAAAACTCGCAGTATTGCATCTCTCCTAATTGGAAACATGCAAGAATATTTATACTACCAAGTAACTCTACATATACTCTCGTGAAATAATTTCAGATACATTTAATTTAAAGGATATGCTACACTTTACGAACCCTGTACAGAACAAAATTTAATTCATTTAGGTTCAGAGGATAAATAATTATTTCCATAGTGTGAAGAATGATAAACTAATTAGATTGCACGCGAATCGATTTGCACGCAAAAGAAAAATATTTAGTTTGAATTTTTATCATATTCGACAGGAAAATCCAGGTTGACTGTCTACGAGCAAGTAGCATCCGAACAATAATAATAGGTCTTACGCCGAGTGTGTCTGATATACACGGTGCAAACAACCGAATCACTGACAGAATTGCGAGCACGTAGTTCGTGGTAGAACGACGTGTCCGGATTGAAAGGACCCGTACACATGTGTAATGATATCTTCAACGTGGAAAGAGGGAAAGCTGGCACGGAATTACAATCGCATAACGCACGACTCGCGGGCAATTTGGCAATGATTTTTCCGCATGCCGGCCAGCGCAAGGATTTTTACAGTCGATTAAACCACGACAAACATTCAATTTATCCGGGGAATAAATTTTATTCGGGGCACAGTTTGGCGGGGCGGTTCGACGTAATCCAGTAATGCTCCTCGGTGCTCTTCTTATTTCTCAATCTCTGTTTTTCGCATTTGGAGGGAGGCGGCCAGGAGAAACGAGCTGAATGTAAAAGCTATCATTCTGCCCCCGGTGTAGGTACATACGTAAGTATCGATAGCATCTGCCAATATCGAAATACACTTAACTTGGGAATTTAGGAGATTTGAGAAATACACAATACGCTCGAGAACAGTGAAGCATCCTAATTGAATGGAAAATATGGTATCCGTATCTCCTTGTGCGCGTAAACGTATTGCGCTTAAATGTTCGCTCATTTTTAGATAATTTAAAAGTATTTCGTAGACGTTTTTGTTCACGGTGCATAGCGCTGTAATTGCAAACTTGGCCGCAGTTTAAAACCAGTGGTGTTTCAATTAAATAAAATAAGAAAAGGTGCGAACGGTATGGAAGTAAAGAGTTAATCGAATCGTGTCGATGGTACGGTATCATTGCCTAATGCACTAACTATGTTGTCTATGTGGGATATTTTCAAAAGTATCCCGTTGTATTCCAGCCTCGGATTGTTATCGAATCGACTCAACATTGTCTTTGGCAAGCTTTCAACCACGGTAACACCCTTCTTACATGAAGGTACACAGGCTTGCCAAAAGGTAATTCAAAGACACATGAATGAATGTATTACGTGAAGCGGTCTTAATGGACTAATATAACCAACGTGGCCATAATGCGAAGGGTTTTTGTGTTATAACAGCTGGATTGTGTGAAACCGAAAACATTACGAATTTACATTGTTATATGTAGTAAGTTTAATGTATTTATATCCATTAGGATAAATTCAAATAAACACATCACAGCCAGGATCTTGCACGATAATAGATATCATTAAGAAAATTATCCGACGATTGAACAGTTGATTGTTTTCATTGTCTATATAATGGCAGTTTGTATATTTGTTCATAAGCAAAATGAATATTTATAGGATGACTTGTACGAGGTAGAGACTGGAGAATTTCTAGTCAATCGAACGTATTCTATGAATAACAAGTTGAAATGAGTTAAAACACTGCAGCAAGTAATTCTGTGTAAAAAAAAAAAATAACGAAATCAATCAAAGTTTAATTAAGGGAGTCTCAACTTCTGTGAAATATGCTGCGAAACGGTAATTCCATTACTGTAACAAGAAGTTTCCTGTCAATACTGTCATGACAGCGCATAAATTTGTTTTTAAACTGCACCGTGTCAGAATCTACCTCGAGGCGTGTCAGAGGAAAAATTGTGATCCTTCCATGAGAGAATGAACAAAGGTGTAACTTTCGTGAAACTTTACGTGAAGTTTCATGTTTTCAATGAAAAACAGATGCAAGTGAAACGGGCTGTAATTTATATTACAGCCGGAATGCACGAAATTGTAGAATTATTGATATGAACGCAAGAGACGAAGGACGAAGAAGTGATAGTGGTCAGTGCATGGTCAGGCATCTTTCACTTGTCATACAATAATACAATTATTGCATACTCTGAATTCAGACGTGTATCACATTTCTTTCGCTCAATCGATGATAAATGATAATGTAAAAAATTCTTAATATTTTATACTCCGTATTAGTTCCTCACATTTGTTTAACTATCACTTCGAACTTTTGCCTGTGCCTCCAAATGTGTTAAATGAAATACAGTAATAATTAAAAGTAGGACAGCAGGGAGGAATGAACTTTAATGTTTCCGAGGTAATGCTAAATGCGCGCGTCATTGCAGATTAGGGGTAGAACGTTCATTAATCAAGCTAGCCCTACGTCGGTCACTTGATCGAGAAACGATTGAACGACAAATCGTTCCTACGACGGATGCACCTGATGATCCGAAACCCTCGCATCGGAACGAAAAGAGGGCTGCCAAGAACGAGTCCAAAATAGCAGCGAAAAATGGCTTTATATTCAGATAGAAAGTAACAGACAGATGGATCTGTTGATAACCGTTTGCCGCGTTCCTTTTAACCACACGATTCTTTAGGCCAGTTCATTTATTCGTGACGTTCAGACGGTGCTAACGTTGCACGCCACGGGTTATATTTTATTCGTGGAACACACGATGATCTACATTCGTGCATTCTTGTGTTACTTGATTATGCCAATGATGCTGAAATGGCAATAATGAAGCTCTAAAAGAATCTCTGCTTGGATTTATTGAAATATCAATTCGTGGCAGTTAAACGCACTGCAATACTAACAAAAGTTTGTTATTTTAAATCTGTAGAAATTTAAAATGCAGTACACATATCCCAGATTTTGTATTTATTTCTTATTATGAGGCGACGGTGCGGAATATTCGACGGTTTTCAATTTTTAATTTTTTCCAAAGTATGGAATTCGTAATGCTTACATTGATTGGGTATGTTTCTTTTTTGGGCTCTCCGGTATTCGGAGACTTACAATAAAGGATTGAATGACAGTTAGCATAATTGTAAAAGTTTACTCTGTCGAGTTTTCAAAACTTTGGGTTACATCGCAGAACTTTGTTGAAGTTGCTTTGGACAACCACTACCTACCTTCCAAGAGCATTAGAATCTTTCCTAAAGCTTCCACACTTGCAGCTTTAAGCCTGAAATAATATTACTGTCGCAGAAAATTCTTCAACACCCCAAGAATTAATCAACACCTTTTTCAACTAATCGATCAGGAAGTAAAGGCAGCGCCGCGAAAAAACGAAGAGTTAAATTTGTATACACATACGTTAGAAAATTATACAATAATTACGGAATGGCAAAGTCACAGTCCTCATAAATACATAATAAAACGTTGCTTCAAGTGAATTCTTCATCTGTTCCTGGTTTATACGAACTTCGTGATTAAATTATATGGTATTTGCATGTTTCGTGCTGCGCTGGTAAAGGTTGTATACAGGGAATTCAAAACGTAACAATGTTACCATTGATAAGTTATCAATTGCTGTATCAACCTAGATACTAGTTGCACTTCGTTAAAGGCTGCACGATAACATGCAGCCATTTTGCAGCCCGGTGATCAATAATGTGCAATGCTATCTATCTATCTGTTTTATTCACCCATTGTTCCGAATATATGCGAGTACACGTATATTAGAAGTGATCAACCTGATGAGAATATTTCGATAACTATTTGAATGTATTCCTTGATTTCTTATTCAATGCCAGGTTTCGAATCATAAATAGCCAGGAAGCATCAAATTTGGTGGAAGACTGAGCATGCTTTCGCGTAGACAAACATGCGAGGAAGACGAATAATCTCATTAGTTGAGGTCTAGCGGTAAGCTCTTCAATGTCCACGGGACAAAGGTAAAGCAGCTTAAACTATGCCGTAGATGCATTACACGATTTTGTACTTAAGACGCGTAGAGCATTATTCTGCAATTCTACATTTCACAGAAATTTTGTTACACTGAAATGACAATTTTTTCATACGACTAAATAGTATACGTTCGGTGTGTTGTTGGCCACATATTCAGCGGAGCATATTGAACGGTAACTGAACATTTGGAAAGGGAGGATTGGCTCAAGAGAACAGAACTTCCTGGAATGGGAATAATGATAAAAGTATAACAGCCATTTGGAATTCAGCGTGGTTAAAGAAAGTTTGATAACGCCAATAAAGTTTCGCAACAGGGCACGATAATCTCTGCGGATGGTCTGTCCGATTATATCTTAATGTATATAAGTTATTTTCGATAGCTTTTTGTCTGCAGCAAAGAAGATTTGCGCGACCGAACTCCAAAAAGAAAAGAGAAATAAAAATAAAGAAATTACATTACGGAAGCAGAGCGCCAGTGTGCCTTCGAATTAATCTCAAATAAATTCTTCTTGTTAGCTTGGCCGGTTAAAAAATGTTCAATTCGCTACGAGAAGCGTTGTTTGTCAAGGAAAATAAAAACACAATTGGCTTAGTATAAACGATTCATAATATATCCAATATCTATTGTCCGAGATTCTAATTTCACTTTCATATTTCTCTTTTCCTGCCGCCTGCTGTTTTTACAGTACCGAGCCTTGCTCTCCTCGAGAAATAGGGTTTCACTAAAGACCAGAACGTCAAGTTCTGCTGCCATTCAGGGAAATCTAGAGTGGCGCATGATAGAGGAGTGATCTATGAGCTAATTTCGAGACCACCTTCGAGATCTTTCATCATCCAGCCTGACATACCGGCGCTTCCTCGATAATTTATTGCATTGGCTTACATGCTCGGCCTTATCGATCTTTTAAAGCGCGACACATCGAACGAAACTTCAGCCAACGAACTTCCCGAAAGTGGAGGCTGCTCAAAGTAACGACCAGACGCTTTTAGGGGAACGAGGGGTGTAGTATAGAATTCGAAAGCGGAAAAGCGAAAACAAGAGGTGAAGTCGATTTTCTGTCCGGGCACGATTTTCTCGAGATACAAATGGAATTCCGATTTTATTTAATCGTACCGACTCGGCGATAAATCTGCGAATTAAACGGGAAATGGAGAATATCAAGTAAACGAGGAACGATTTTGATCCCGATAGCGCGGCATTAATTTTTCACACGGCAGGCTGATGAAGCTGCGACACACGTGATTTATTTTCACCAATTTCACCTGACAGACACGTGTATTCGCAGGTGCGCGCGTATTTTTTCAACGCTACGTCAGATATGTAGGCACGTGTTATTTGTGATCGATTAATTATAAATTCAAGTTCCCGAAGTCTGACAACATCGTACGTATGTTACGTCCGATTCTCTCTTTACGTTGCAATACTTTGCGTTACGATTTTAGAGAAATTCTTAATAAGTGCGAAATTCGCATTGTTGCGTCCCTTGAAGGTGTGCAAAAGTAATTGACTTCGATATCCTTCAAATATACCATTCTTCGCAATATTAAACTAGGTTCGAAACCATTTTCCCATGGTTCGATAGATTCCCCGTGAGAGTAAAGTTGAAAAAATAACCCCGCCGATATCATGAATACATTGAGAAGAAACTTTCCCAGCACGCGCGCAAACAACTTCGCGCGCATCAATTAATCGAAAAGTACGATATTGTTTCTCTGAATTTCTCTCTTCTTTAAAAATAGAGGGGGACAACTGTTTGCAGTTTCCTCGAATCCCTTTAATCGACTTCCAGCAGAAAGTTAAACAACCGATCGTTTACCCTTATGACTATAACGACAAGAAAACTGCCTATTAAGCCATAAGGCAAACATTCTTCCTTGGCTCCCGGGGCTTGGACATGTTTACAAACGGCTTCGCCAAAGTGTAATTTAATTTTCTGTAGAACTCGATTTCCGTCCAGCCCAACGGACACGCAGTTTCGTACAGGCCAGCTACATAAAAGCATCAACGATGAGACGCTTTGAAACGTTCGCGGACCTGTCTAACAAACCACCCCTTTCGGCGCCACAACGTATGCTTGACACGTGCTTATCAACGTCACAAACGACGAGCCAGCGTACAGTGATAACGCAGTTAGGGTGCAGCCAAGGGTGTAGTTTAGAGCGAGGACGAATGCGCCTGAGTATCATCGTGTTGACATCCCTAACGCAATTATCTGGCGGAATCGCCGGTGAAACGTTTTAAAACGCGTCGTCGCAAAAGAGTTAACAATATAGGGTCCGATTGCCATGGTTCAATGGTCTACGTACATAGAATCTGAATCGTTAAATTAAGGGCGCAATGTTTGATGCTTATTATGTTGGCGTAGTGGGTGGTTATATTATTCGTTGTATGTTTTTAATGGAAAATTGTTGATCGAGTGTTATGCAATACATTTTATTTCTACGAAAACATAAGAAAATATAGATTCGAATTTATGTTCCTAGAGTTGATATCGTATTCGATCATTAGACCTTTGTGTTATGGAAAAAGGAATGTACAGACTACGGATTATTCCATAACTTTTTCCCCCCGAAGTTTTAAATATTGCTGAGTGAAATCATTATAACGTGCGAGGAAACGTTTGAAGCTACAGGAGTTAAAAAGGAACAAGCCATGAACTTTAATTTGAGGTAATTGTAAAATTAAATCCCCCGTGTTCTAATTTGAGAAGCATTAAGGGTCTGTGCTAAGCGGATTTATTTATTTTCCAGCTCGAAAAGAAACCGCGTTGCAATAAAACCTTGTACACCTGCTATTTTTTAACAACTCTTATAAGGAATTTTTTTTATCGAACTTGCCCCTCCGAATTTTTTATTTTACACCAACTACCCTCCTGTTTCGCTGGCTGTCGTCTTCAATATATTTTGACTAAAAGCGAAATGTTACCCCAAATAAAATTACTGTTTACATTAACCTCAGCTTTTAGTAAACCATGAAAATTTTTACAGTTTAGAAAAGACGATGCTCCTTCATAAAATTTTTGAGATATTAAAATCGATGCTTGTTCCATTCTCCATTATTGCGAACTAATTTATAAACGCATTATTTTTATACCAATTTCCTCATACATTGAAAAGGACTTAAAATTAGAAATGCAAAGCTAACAGACAAGTACTTCTCTTCAGACGAATACAGTTTTTGTATTTTCTGGGGTCTTTAAGTAATATTAACATCGCGATAGCTTTAATATCGCGGAGTATGTACATCACAGGATGATTCATAGAGGATCGAGTTACCCGCACGTGGGTAATCGAAACAACTTTCTATCTTCATTTTGTTGAAGTAGAATGAAAATTCAACTAACGATGGCAGTGGAAAAATTTCAATGTTACCCGTGCTACGCTCAAACCTTTTACTTGTTAGTTTCTAAATTTAACACAGCTTTTGTTATTCTAACTTTCTATATCGATTTAGTACAGAAATATGTTATATCAGGTTTTCCTATAATCCATAACTATATTTTATTTTTCCTCAGAAGAGTATTCTAGTTATTCTTTCATACACGCATGCTTATTTAGTTCATATACTACTAAATTGGATTTTTTAAAGAATATTCTCCAACAAGAATTAAATATATCAATATGGTAAGCAGCAATGGTGGCCTTCAATTCGAATATACAATATATTAATTCAATATCGTATATCCAAGTCCCCAAGGGTTAAAGTATTTTTTTCATTTGCGGTATGCTGTTTCGCTAAAAGCTAGAACATTCGAAAAATGTTATGCTCCAAATAAAAATTAATGCTTTCAATGACAAACGCCAGGGCTAATCATATTAAGTACAATTAAATAAAATTTCAGTACAATCACCAATAACTACATTAACAATCAGACACTGAACGACCATAAATATACTTAATACAAAGTGCACGAGGGATTCGTGACACAAAATAAAAATATTCGCAACACCTACCACGACCGTACTGAATTAAATACTCCCGACACCGTTAATCATAACATCGACCAAAGAATTCTAACTTCGATAGTAGAACGAAAGAAGAACTCAACCCTCGAAAGAATAAAAACACTTTAACCATCCGATTGCCACGATCGACGTCGCGTGGAATGTATTTCTGATCGTGTCGATCAGACCAATCCCAACGTTTCCCCATACCGCGCCGCGTTCACGACAAATTCACCATTGTGTCATCGTCCCATCCCCTAACATTACTCCGGCATGCTCACACCTGTCCTATCCAAACTTCCATCTCGACAAGCAGCATGAAACCCGCCGATAAGTCACGCGGCGAAAACGTATGTAAGTAGTTAGTCCGGACAGCCTACTTAGTTCCGGCGCGGCGGGCATGAGGTCCACAGTAGTAACGGAGAGTATATAGTCAGACGACAGTAGCGCACGCGACACCGGCGACTGGCAGACGGATCATTGCTCGAATCGAAGCCAATTATCGGGCGCGCCGGCTGGCACCGTGAATCGAATAGGAAACTCGATCACCGCGGTTACACCGTAATAAACGCGGAAAACACTGTGATATCCGCGATTGAACGATACGGTCCGCGATAAGAGGCAAACGTGCAAAGAGGGAAGGCTGGAAATGAAAATAAGAACAAAGAGTGGGGACTGAAACAGTGATCCTTACCTTTCCACGTCACGGCGAGGTGCACGCGAAATCCGACCACGCCATTCTCTCTCTCGAGCACAGCACCGCACTGCACCATATATAATACACAGAACACACTTCAACACACCTTCATCCCTACCGGAGCCAGCTTTCCTTCTCCCCGTATTCCTTTCGTTACTTGTCTATTTCACCCTCACCATCTTTGTTACCCGATTAACCGGTCCCTTTGTTTCTTTCCGTTACCTTCCTTGTCAATTTCTCTTGCACTCCCTCTCTCTCTCTCTCTCTCTCTCTCTCCTCTCTGTCCTTCTCAATCTTTCTTTCTATCCCTCCATCCCTCTATTTTTCTTTCTCTCCCTACCTCCCTCTCTCTCCCTCTCTCCCTCTCACAAACCGGCAGGAAACCTGTCTGTCGGCCTCCCTTTTCTCCGGCACCTTTTCTTCCTCTCGTTAGGATATCGAAACGATTACCGAATCGTACGATATCCAATGCATCGGAGGATCGCAACGTCCACGGTGTCCGTCGACGATACAGCCGACGTAGGACGAGATTAGAAGGAAGAGGAAGAAGAAAAGGAAGTACCTCCCTGCGGCACGCGCGCGCACGAGAGAGAGAGACAATCCAGCATCCAGCTACGCCCGTGACAGCGTCTGGGCAACTACTGAGGACGATCTGCGCGGTTCCGGCGCAAGCTTTCGTTCGAATTTTGACCGACCGCGGCGCCACAGAAGTTATCCCTTTTCGTTAACGGGTTCATTATGGTGCGCACCACCATCCACGATTCATCCCCACCGTTCCCCCTCGCGTGTGGCTGTGGGAGAGATCGTACTGTTTTACTTTTTTCGAATGTTTCATGAGAATCGTGTGCTTTTTCACTTAACTCTTTATCATTTAACCCTTTGCCCTCGACGGGTTTTTTTTTTTTTAAGTATAGAGAAGTGGTATGCAGATAAATGGGGTGGATTTGAGATAATAAAGTTGAAGACCGCCCTGTATTACGAATAGCAAATGTATTTTATATTTGGTACGGAAAAGGGAAAGGTATCCGTCGATGGAAATGCTATTGTCGCATCTCAAGTCGCTATTCGAGTTTTCGGCTTTAATCAAGTGACGAGTGAGAGTGCAAAGGGTTGAGGGTATACAGTTTCGGGGAACCGGATTGTTTTAACAGGCAGGAAATGAAATTAAGGGGTGTTGTGGTAGATATAGAGACGCCAGATGGTGGCCTATTCCTAAATGGGATAGTGTAGTGTCTTTCATCGTATTTATTTTATTGGATTTCTCCTTTTGTTAAAGTTGCCAGGGACTAATCTAACAATTGGCGTTTGATAATGACGATTTTGCAGGAATTGGTATATTAAAATAATCAAACTTTAATTATATTTTCTATTCTTTATCATTGAATCATCTATCGGTAGAATACAGGGATTTCTTTTCCAGAAAGAAAGAAGTTTATTTTCGAAATGATATTTCCTATGATGCAACGACCCTATCGACTGGAAAACACCTCGTAACCATTACCATTGAACCTTTAGCATTTCTGCTCACACTTTTCAATGGAAATGTCAGCGTGTTAATTAACAGGATAAAATTAACAAAACACTGATCAATAGTAGTTTGTAGTGCTAAAGTACTGTAGTACTAGTACTAAAGAGTGATGGAAAACTAGATCAGCACAAATATCTCGATTGACTAGATTGTACCTTATTGTGGATATAAAATATATAAATAAAAGGTAAAAGTATAAACGGAACGGTCGAATAAGCAGTGGACGATTTGTCGCTTAAAATCTACAATTCGTAGAATTGTTTTATTGATAAATTACGATTGGCGATAAATTCTAAAGTATACGGTGCAGAACCTTTTTCTCGATATACGAGTGAGAGCTGACGTGTAAATAGTAACGAGTCGCCGATATTTCGAGAAACGACCCCCGTGACTGGAATAGCGAACAATCCGGAATTACCCTTGATTTTTATTCTATTTCTTTTTTTGGTAGTCTGCGATGCTTCTGAAAGTACATTTTCCGGAATTTTAAACAAGCATCCGATAAATAAAATGTATATACTACATGCTGATTAAAATAGAAATGGTTATAGTAAACTTACGAAAACTGCTAATTGGACACCGATGGAATAAATTCACGTGCCACCCCACAGATAAAAGGTACATTATACGATGTTAATTAACGAATAGGAGATTATTTCAATATTTTGAGAAAAGCGGAGAAATAAATTTTTGTGAGGAAATAGAACTGATAGAAAATTAGAAGGCTATGCATAAATTTTCGAATATGCAGGATAAATGAATGGTATAAAACGCCACAGTTTCTGCCCACTCGATAAATGTTTCTCTACTCTGAAATAGTTCGTAGGCTATATTCTAATGCCCACTTTTCGCTTTTCTTTAATGGCATACATGGTAACACTCTCAGGATGAAAGCCAACAATGGAGCAACCTATTACGACTATATCAATGTGTCCACTCACGTAAAAATTCTCATGCATCAGAATGACGTGAAATATTTTACAGATTATCCGGAAAACCGTGATTATTAACCGATTGCTAGTTTTCTAGTTAACGAAATAAGATAGGAACCAATTAAAGATTGTAAAATTGACCAATAAGGGGTGAAATTGAAGAATGTCAAACGTTTCGTTTAAATAAATTATTTTATTATCAAACTTACACGCTAAATCGTGCATAACTTATTTTCATTGTTCGTAGAAATATATTTTCTAGAACGATATTACAATACATAAGCATATTCTAATGAAACATTAGAAAACATTTTTCTCTATTAAATATTTTTATACAGGAAGAATATTGCACGGGCCACGCAGGCCATTTTTATTTTAGATTTTCAATTATCACCTTTGATGTATTACATATCGCAATTTTATGAATACAGATACACAAAGAAAATGTTTCATTTCGATTATAGTAATTTCAAGCATGCAAAAGAAGAGAGATTTTATTGCAATTCAAAAATACATTGTTTCTATTCAAATTGTACAATATTCTACGTATAACAACAGTACGTACCAAAAGAATATAATTAAAAATATTTATTTGTCAATATAAATAAAAGCTACGTATAAACAGTACTCCATGGTACGTTCCTACAAACGTAGATAACAAAACAGAATATAATCGACTTGAGAATGGAATATATAAAAATATTAAATGCCGTGTCAATACTTAAATTGCTCGTTTCGAAAAACTACTATCCTACGAATAGGACATAAATAATCAATCATTTTTGTAAATTACGCAGGGTAATACTGAACATTTTTATACTCTTAAATAAACTATATCAAAATCGTACATCTAAACAGAAGGTACGACGCGAAAGCAACGAATATGAATCTAAAAGTTCAATAACTTAATTGAAATTAATCAATGTTGTGTGAAAAACTGAAATTTTCCAAAATAATACATAAAAATAATACTGCAAAGTATAATTCACGCCGATGATCTAAAAATCTTGAAAGTGTTCATCAACGTGCGATTGTAAATTCATTTTTAAATTATCTATGAATTAAACTTACCAAGTGCTTCTACCATGGGTCTTTATGTGGTTCTCGAGGGAACCATATTTACTGTAAACCTTATTACAAATATCACAAGTGAACGTGTTCGAATGATTATGGGAATAATGAACTCGATGATGCACCTTAAAGTGATGAACTAAAGATGATTTGTATCTGGAAATGATTAAAACAAAAAATTCGTTCCCATTGAGACCGACATATTTTCCAAATTCAAAGCTCTTATCGGGAAAAATTGTTAGGAAACTCTGTTGCATGTTTTTACCTATATTTCTTCGCACACATGTCGCATTTGAAAAGTTCTTTCAAACGACTGCATTGAACTAAATGCCGATTGAAATGATATTTTCGATTGAAAAGTCTGCCGCAGCTTTCGCAAAGTATTATGTACCTATCTGAAAAGAAATTTGTCAATGACAAACCTCACGCTTTTCAGCGGATAAAATCTAATATTTACCTCCGTGTGCTCCAGCCTGATGCATCGCCATTGTATGCGTGTTAGAGAACGTTAATGGACACAATAAACATTGTAATCTACAAGCATGTTTCGTGCTTAACAATACGTTCAAAAAAATTGCACGGAAAAATGTTTTAAACGTTCTTGCCGTATTGCACGAATGTATCGCAATAGATTCACTTACTCTTTCTTTTTCCCCCTCATCTCCATTTTTCCTTCGACTTCCGATAGTTCTGTATCACTCGAATTTTCCGTTCCCTTTCCAAGCATTTCCAAAATTCCATCGAAATCCACTTCAACGCTGGGATCTTCGATTAAATTGCACTCTTCGTCCAGTTCCGTACATTCAATATCCACGAGTTTTCCAGTCCTCATATTATCTTCAGTTGGATCATTTATCAATACCGCCAATGATGAATCAATAGCATCCAAGCATTCCGAAAATTCTTCCATGTCGATAATTGACAAGGACTCTTCTTTTATGTCCACTCCCTTTAATGTACCCTCGGTTAAATTCGTTTCACAGTTTGCAGTACACGTGTCTGAACAGCTTAAATTAATCTCTGCGTCTTCACTGTGAATGTCTAGCAGTGATTCATGTTTTATATGCATTCGGTTCTGTTCCTGTTCTGTTGCTAACCAATTTGAAACACAATCTTCGAAACAATAATCACAATAAGAATTAGACAAATCTTCGGATTTTTGTTCGCTAGAATGTAATGTATCTTCGCTTAAAAGTTCTGAGGGCATTAAAGACTCGCTCTCTGAAATGTGTTTCCCCTCCTTCATCTTCTCGTTTCGAGACCAATCAACTGCTGCCTTACATGTATCAACTTCATTACCATTTATATCGTATTTCATTTCATAAATATCGCTATCAAGCGTTGTACTAAAAGAGTTGTGCACATCGTCAGAATCCGCCATACACCATGAAGAACAGTTCGAACTGTTATTACCATAAAATTCATAGTTAAATTTGTGAAATATCTCATTGCTCGAGAAGTCAACTGTATCTGGGAAGTCTTTAAACGATGAAGAAAATGCTCCGTATTCTGGATCATGATCTAGTGATATATTCTGAGATTCTGAAGCCGGTAGATCCTCCTTTTCATTGATTTCTGTAACAGTTACTTCTTGCTTTCTGTCCCGTTTTCTGCAACGTTTTAATTCTGTCCCTTGTGCGGAAGATCTTAACGTTGTTGGCACGCAAATCTTCTTGCCTGATGTATCTCCAGCTCCGTCAATTAAAGAACAGGTACTCCACTTAGGCAGTTCATGCCCAACATCTACAAAATGATGTTTCTGTTTTCTTCTATGACATACCCCTTTGCATTTATTTCTCTTCTTAATAAGCAAATTTTCGGCAAGTGTATGATCTGACAAAACATCCGGGATTACAAGAATTTGTCTATTTTGTTCTACGGTGCTTATATTATTAATAAAGGAACATTTTGTTTGCTCTTCGTCTACTTCGAAACTTCTGTTCAACCTTGCGCTACTTTTTAAGATATTAGGAATTCTGCGAGGAATTTTATTGCATACCGATATATGCTCTTTCATGTTTACAGTCTGATATTCGGACACGAATTCAAAATTCTCGACTGTTCCATCTTGCCGATTCATATTTTCCTTGGCATAGTTTCTCTTTGCTGCAAGATTGCTTATCATTTTGCATTGCTGTAATAGAACTATATTTAAATGGCGTTGCTTAGAATTTTTGTACTCTACATTCAAACAATTAATGTAACAATTAGTCATGACACTGATTGCAGTGTTTCTTAAACATCCTCTGTTATGACTTTTCAATAATCTAATCAGTCTTTCCCTCGACTACAACTGTCCATTACCTTCATTGCACTGTTCCTTATGGCTACAAAGTATGACATAAAATGAACGAATTAAAATATATTATACTTTCAGGACAAAAGGACGAAACAAAAATTTTATGAGCCGCAGGTGATTAATGAAATTATCACGAATTATATTGCTATACGAAATGTATGTTAAAGAAAGTGTAGACGCAGCGTTAAGAAGAGACAAACGTATTATTAACGTATTATTGGGATAAAACAATGTATGTATATGTCCAATAACAAACAACTGATTACTTTTAATTTATAAACAGATGTACTTCTGATAAACCGATTGATGTGTACATAGGCTTACCTAACTATTGTTGACAATAGCGCCTTCGATGATAAAAATTACGATCGTAAACATTACTGTTCTTCTTGCACATTTATAACTGTCATTACAGGAAAGAAACCTCAATTAATATAATTTACCTAAGAAAGCACTTTGTACACTGTTTCGCGTAAACCTACATCCATGAAACTTTCGGCTTTTTATTTTAGAAGTTCTATATGAAACAATGTTGATCGCCGCAACGACACACATTAAACTACTCTGCGCGATCGCACAAAGGCGAATGAGCTGGTTTAGATAAAGCAGACCGAAACTTGAGAAGTCCTTGAGAATCACAACGTAAACATCAAAGAAGCACAGTCGCACACATGCTGAAATCTGGAGGATTATGTACTTACGTATAGTCTAGAAACTGCGGTCTTCTTCGAAAACGAATATGTATAAGCTTATTTGTATATTTGTTTTCGAGGCAGACCACAGTTTCTCTCTTTTTATCTAAGATCATTAATTAATCCATGTCTTATACACACCGGAATCTGGCGACGTTCATTTAAGAAAATGAAAACGCATCTGTTAAGTGTTACAAAGTGCATCTCATTTTCGTAAGATATATTTGTAATTAATTTAACGTAAAAAGAAACGAAGGAGATGAATATTTTACTTACGAATATTTATAAACAAATAATTTTTCACGCTTAAAGGAACATTATGCATGTTATACACGTGCTGTAGCATATGTATAAATAAATAAATAAAACGAAGTGACAATGTAGGGGTGTAGAAAATATAAGTTAAAAATTGATAACTCATAATAAAAATTTTTATTGTATAATTAGTAATAGCGGCGAACCAATTTTGTTTTAACAAAAAAACATTATGTGCATGTGTGTGTGACAATGGTGATAAAAATAAATAAAATGTTTTTCTCAAGTGAATAAATAGTATACAGATATTGGTTTGGCTTGTGTGTAAATACCTATCATAAATGCAATCACCAATCATTATTTTCATCGAGATCATCCTGATTGTGCCTCAGCGTGGAAAACAGTACGTCCCTAACCTTTGGCTTAGGATCTTCTGTAATTTTTGTTGGCACAGCTTCCTCCTGTCCCAACATCCATTCAAGTTCTACCAAGATATAATAAGTTCATATACAATATTCATATAAATATCTTCATTTTATAATAAATAATTGTCTTTACCTGCTTCAGTTAGTTTCATGCCTCTTAATTCCATTGGGCCAATAAATTGTTTCACCATATTTCCATTATGGTAGACAAAAATTGTTGGAACATTGCTGTCTGGCCAATTGGGAATACAAGTAGTAGAAATGCTTCTTAGAAACTTTGTTGCAGGGAACTTCCTTGCTAAATTGACTAAATATTGATTTATTAATGTGCACAGAGGAATGCTGAAAAAGAACAATTGTTAATAATAGAACTCCAGTTCCTGATAGATTTTAACTTTCTTAAACATATTTCAGTCATACCCAGCTTTATATAAATGAAGTACAACCCAAACATCATTCCCAGCATTATTTACTTCTTGAACGTAGTCCTCGGCTGATATTTCTCTAACTTCGCCGTATTTAGCTTTGCTCGCTATTTCTTTCATTTCAGCTATTCTCTTTCGCCGGTATTCCAATAAAACCTTCTCGTCTTCTTCATCTTCCAATTCATCCAGTTCATCTAAACTCTTGGTTTCCAAATCAATAATAGCTGTAAAAAATAAGTTATGTTAATATTACGTATTCTCTGAAATGTTATCGCATTAAAATGCAATGGATAAAGTAAAGGATTAAGTACCACGCCCAGTTTTCTGATTTATTGTATTTTCCAGAATATCAACTATTTGGTCCTCTGTAACTTCCTTCTCTTTCTCAGGGATGATCCCTTTTCTCCTGAGAATGTCATTCCATTGTGTATCCTCATTTGGATCTTGCTGTATTAAAAACGATTACAATTTTACTGGCTTAGCCATTAAAAATTAGAGAACATTAGAAAAGTTGAAAAAATTAGGGAAAATTTAGTAAAATTTTTTATTTTCAATTAGTTAGGGAATGATTGAAAAAAGTGATTTTCAATTTTTTTCTGTGATATTCAGCATCCCATATTTGGTCCCCGGGAGGTCTAAACTGATATAACCTCTATTAATTGAAATCAGTTCTTTTCTGCTTACCATGATGAGATATTCCCTTTGAAAAACTGTTCCGCGTGCAGTAGAATTAACTTAGATCACCGCTGTTGGTTGATTGACAGAGGTAGAATAGGTGAATGACAGAATTCACTTACAACATTTACTGTATTGCGATCTACAGCTGATCACGTTTCACACAATGAAACACGCTACACAGGCGTACTCCTACTTGACTCCTGACTGCGTGCATTTATGGTATCAACAGTGACGCACTTACATTCTTGCCCCGTTCTATTTAAAAAAAACAAGACATCAGCTATAGTAGCGCCTCTATGGAACATATTGGAGGTGCATCCGATATTCAGTCATTCTAGGATCATAGGAATTAATAATAATAAAAATAATAATAAAAAATTTCCTTTGTTGGACCTTTGGTTTAACCTTTTTACCTTTTAACTTTCTAACCAAATTACAAATTATGTTTCTCTAAATCGTCGGTAACGTTGTCAGTGACATGGAAATGGTACTGGAACCACAGACGAGATATAGGACTTGACAAGACATCTTGTGGACTTTAGTGACCTAACGTGACTGCCATACCGACTCAGAAAAACCACGCTGATTCGAGCATCCTCCTCACATGTGTGTGGGGCTGTGATTGTGGCTCTGGACAGGTGACCTCCAGTTGTTGTAATTTATTTTTATTATAGTACTGACATATGTATATTTACACATACCCATTTTATTTGCCCAACAATACTATTTCAGTAAATAATTGTTACTCAACTGACCACTATTATTCATGACGCTCAAATTGTAATAAAATTGGCGAAAAATTCTTCTCACAATTAGTATAATAAATTATTTAAGACTACAACTTGGGAATTAAGTTGCTCCTCTGCATTAAATTTTACTCCCTTGCATAACTTTGTGCTCCCCTTCATCTCCTTTAGTACGCGGCTATCCAGTTGCACCTAAGTATTATTTAAATTGTCTTCTTATTTTTTTCCGTTTTGAACTTATTTTGTTCAGAGACATGAAACTTCTGCACCATTGCGTATTTCACAGCTTATAAAGGATATTTTTATCCGGCTGGTCTCAAATTAAAGCTACGAACCATAGCTATCCTCTCCAACAGTTTCAAGAATATGGCATTTGTGATTCAGAAGTTATTAGCAATTTAAAACTCGGCGAAAATGCAATACGGGTTGTTTCAATTATCTCGGCCGCTTGAGATGCTAAATTAATGATCGAGTGCATAAAATAACGGCAAAGGAGGCTGCTACGCGATAAGAAAAGATTTACTAATTCTCCATGTGCTGATTATTGTTTATAAACAATTGAACAATTTGTTTGAGAATTACACAGCAACTATACATGAGGGTCAATCAAAAACAGGGACAGACCGTTCCTCGCATCGACACATATAATTTCAGACGTCGTTGATCAAAACCGGCCCAGTAGAATGCAAGATAATTGAATTTGTTTAAAGAAATTATAAACAAATGCGATTATGTAGACTCGCAGGCCAGCTACATCAATGATTAGAAAACATAAATAAAAGCTGGAAGTATAAGCTACCATCTTCAATAGGTGTCATCATCATTCCATGCGCAGTTCATTTGTTATAAACAATTAAACAATTAAAATTGTTATTACGGCCGCCTGCATATAGTTACAGCAACGGAGTATGTTTTATCGTGTAGCTTATTCCATTCTCTTTCATCTGACACATCATTTATTGATAAACAACCTATAGGAGCCGAAATAAAAATTTTTTAGAATTATTTCGGTAACGACGTCAATAAACGGACATGTCGCGCCGCCCTTTTAACAGTTTTGCACACCGTCAAAACCCAATTCCTGGATTACATCGCTAATTTAAACAATTACGTTTTTCTCGGCTTCTAGTGCGCACTTTTTAGCCGGACTTGTCTTAAATTAAAGCTGCGGGCCATAACTATATTCTCCAACAATTCTCACGATATGGCATTTGTGGTTTTCAAGTTATAAACAATTGAAAAATCGACAAAAATGCACTCGGGCTCACTGCAATTATCTCGGCTTCTGCAAGAGCTAGATTAATGATCGAGAGCTTAAAATAAAGGTAAAGAGTGCTGCTACATGACAATAAACGATTTACTAATGCTTCATACACTGTTTATTTTGTATAAACAATTTAATTATTTGGTTGAAAATTGGACGCCAACTGTACACGGGAGCTATTCTATACTAGAAAGAGATTGTTGATTGAACAGAAGGCTTTAATTTAAGACGTAGTGTATCAAAATCGGCCCAGTAGAAGGCGCGATAATTACATACATATAAAGAAATGAAGCACCTCTCGCACTGACAGATATCAAGCGAATGAGCAGACAAAAGTTCACCGGCGGTATTTATTCGGGAAACGAACCACGCAGCGCTCCAATCAGAATCGCCGAAATTAAACGGATTTCGCGAAATAATGCACTACTTTTCACGGAAAAAATTACCCACGACCGCCTGAACGTTAACGAAAAATTCATATACAAATACTAAGTGAACGGTTTAGTTGGCTCGTTGAAATATGAAACAGATATGTGCGGTTGAAATGGCATACACCGTTGCACGAGAAATATCTAGTCTTGCGAAATGTATTAAAAACATTGTCAAAACTATCGAAAAGCATGACAGATTACTACGCCGCTTGTCGTCGATCGTACGAGATGCGATGGCGGAAACAATCAGAATCGGGGTAATAGCTGCCAAGAATCGTATTAAAACGTTTCCTTTCACCCATTTTTCTATCAATTGAAGGTTAATAAGTATTTCAGGGATTATGCGGGATATGTGAGCTTAACGTGTTACATAGTAAGTTACAGTGAAAACATTATTTTTCAATTTATGTCAACTTTGTCAAGTATCGTAGGATCTCGAAAATCTGATGGACGTCGGAGATTCATTGCTAGGAGTGCGTTCTGATTGGTCGATCTTGCATGCGATCTGCTAGATTCGCCGAGTAGCCTCCCCATTCATCCAGCAGCCAATCGCGAAGCATTAAAAAGTAACCGCCAAACCGAGGGTATAAATACTACGCATTTTCTGCGGAGCAACATTTCGTCTTTGGAGGCCCGTAAGCATGGATCGGTTAGTGACTAGTGCAATCAATATTTATTTCATGACACAACGGTAGCTGAACATGTATGGTGAGTTTTTATATTCTGCCACAATTGACAATAAATAGGGAATGATTATAATAGCATTGACCGTGTCAAGTAACGATGCTGAATATTTCTGTTACAGTAATAATTACGCAATCGGAAACAATCCGAAATCCGCAAAATAAACGAAAACTAGCCTGGCCGTCGGCTTCCCGATAAAGTTATAACAGGCTGATACTATCCGACCTTCGCCTTCTCCTAATAGTTCTGCAACGAAGGATTCTGCAGTGTATTGCTGAATCTCTGCGCAGCGAACGGTAAGTCGAGATCCATTTATGTATTCCTTCGCCACACGTCGCTCTAGACCTCGCGTGACTATTTCGAAATGACAATACTTTTTTGCCTTCGTGTGTGCACACTTTCCAAAGAATCGTAATTGTATCCCATGCAACTCTCGGTTCAACACAAGCAGGCGAAGGAAGAGTCTGTTGAATACGAACGGATGGAACAACTCTCAACAAAAAACTGTTCATTTCTAAACAAAAGAAACAGCTCTGACTTTACAACCGTTCATTTCTGAACGCATCGACACTGCAAAATAAATGTACCACTTGCTCCCTACTCCTGCATGCCAAAATTTGGAATATTGTGCACTTACGAATGTCTTGTCAAACGTTGCAAAGATTCAGTCGGGCACCGCGAGTAGAAACATATTACACCGAGTCTAAATTATATTCGAATGGCTTCGTGAACGAAATGAATTATTTTTCGGCGTTTCGAAGATTGGAACGCGTGCTCCCGGGGTATACGTCGAATACGAAAAAACTTTAGTACCGTATAGAATTAATTAAGTTTTTTGGTGTATGCTTGTGTTTCCCTCGTTAGGTGTGTGCTTGTGTGTCCCCCTTTTAGGTGTGATTTTGGGTGATCACTTCTGTAGGTATATGTACGTATGCGGACTGATTTAGAAAAACTTAATTAATTGCATCACGGAAACTGGGTGTCGCGTTGTTTACGTCGAGTTTTGTAATAAACATGCATTATAAAGGCAGCAGCGAATTGAAATTTCCATCTTGCACCGCCAGTAGATAAATATTATAACACGTCTAAATTATATTCGTGCGGCCACGCGAACTAATCGAATCGAATGATCTTTCGGCGTTTCCAAGAATTGAACACGTGCAGCTCGAACCGAGCGAACGCCTTTGTGTCGGAGTTCGCGCGACGTATGTATGTAAACAGTCGGACGAAACACGATACTCTCCTTCGCGGAGATAAAGTCGAAGGATGGGGGTCCACTTCTTCGAATAATCGAGGTATTCGTTCGAAATGTAAAAATAAACTTTTATTCCAGTTAATCGTATTTCTGAAAGGATATTTTTGTCAACAAACACTCATCTTTGAAAGGTAAAATTGTGTATTAAAAATGTAACTAAAACTTCCCACGACAGCTGTCTCTCAGAAGAATTATGATCGTGAATTATATGGCACCTTCGTAATGGTTTATTTGTATCGTAATGATAATTTTCAGCTGCGCTGCAGAGATTCAAACGGACCACCTAATCGTGCCTCACCTTCGCACGCAACGGAAAAACATGATGCACTGAGGAACTGCACTGGAAAAAAGAAGAAAGAAGAACGTGTGAGTACGCAACGTACTCGCCAAGTATCGTTCTTTGATACGTATATATAGGGAACGTAAAATTGCAACCAATCTTATAAATCCATTTAATACGAACCGACATATTACTCAGATGCGCCACTTTTTTTCTTTTTTTGTTTGTGGGAAATGAAATATACAATAATAATTGCGCCAGATGAATGCATCGGTACGATTAGAATAGGAATGGTTAGTAGCCGGGCAACTAAAATGTTGAATGTGACTGAATATATGATTGATATGAATTTTATGACGTGGAACGAAGAGTGCAGCATAGGGACACAGATTTAGGATCTCCTATTATTGTAATGAACACAATATATTATTGAAAATTGAAAATGATAATGAAATATGAAAAATGAAACAGGCGCACGCGATATTTTTTATTTTTATTCTCGAAATGCTTAGGAGAAATACCACATAAAAATATTGAAGCCGATTTTTATATGTATAGGAATATTTATATATGAATAATAATAATAAGAAGAATAAATAAATAAATGTACCAATGCCGGTATGTTTAGGGTGTACAAAAATGTATACACGGGGCGGGGAAATGTCAAGCGAACACGAAAAGGCGCCAGTTTTTTTATTGTAATGCATATTGAAAATAGACAAGTACGAATTTTTTTTTTTATTTTTTTGCAAATGAATGCTATAATTCGTACTATACGGCTGTAGCTGACCTAGTAATGAAACAAAAGCCGTCAGTTTTTTTTTTTTCTAAATTCAAACTCGACATACCAAGCACCCGTTCCACGTACCTATATATGAAATAAGAATAATGCATATATACTATGCTATGCGGCTATTTCAATTTATACGGCATGTTCTTTAAGCATTTTATTCATTCAATTTTCGTATTAAATGGAATATAATGTTGGTTGCGTTGTACTTATCGGTATCTATACGGTATCGGTAAACGTACTGCTTCATAGTTATCGGAGGCAGCATTATGTGGCCGGCAAACAAAAGTATATCCCGGGTTAATTTAAATTCTTATTCCGTTATATTCTTATTCCATTCCTCACATGGAAATTATACATATAGATATAGTATTAATTAAGTTTTTCGTTCTATGGTTGCGTGATCACCCATTAGGTGTATGCTTGTGTGTCCCTATTATAGGTGAATGCTTGTGCGATTTTCGATTAAGGTATGGCTTGTGAGTCCCCCTTTTAGCTTTGTCGTTGGGTGATTGTGCGAATTCATTTCAGGAGTATGTATGTGGTGTGATTTAGAAAAACTTAATTAATTTCATTACGAAAACGGGTCTTTGCGCTGCTTCTGTTTGCTTTAGAAATATGACAAAGGCGCCCGCGCCATTTTTTTTTCTTTTTTTTTCATTCGAAAGACGTAGAAAGTTGCTGCTGTTCAATGTAGTTTGGCGTTCGATAATTATTTTACCTTTGCCTTGCCACAAATGCTGCCAACTGCCATGTATAAATTACATTTTTCCTTATAATTACTAATTCTAATAATTAAATTGCTAATAAATTGCTAATAATTAAATTACTAACAAATTGCTAATAATTATCGCCGTTTCTGTTACAGGTCCGTTTGTATGCCTATATGCTGTTATTGATTATTGATTGATTGATATTCTGTTATGTCTATGTCTGTTATTTATGTCTACATTCGCTGCCCGGCAGCGGGGTTAATTCAATTTTGTGTGCTTACATTTGTACATTCTTTCAGCTTCCAATTTAGGTTGTATCATCGATCTATGGAACTCAAGAATGAAGATGTAGATGTAGATAGAAAAGTATACACATATATATTATGGGAATATGTAGGTTGCTTGCAAGTATGCTTTTTATATGTAGTGTGCTTGCAAGTATGCTTTTTATATGTAGTCTGCATGCAACTATGCTTTTTATATGTACCCTGCTTGGAACTATGCTTTCTATATGTACTCTGCTTGCATCTATGCTTTTTATATGTTACTCTGCTTGCAACTATGCTTTCTATATGTACTCTGCTTGCAACTATGCTTTTTATATGTACTCTGCTTGCAACTATGCTTTCTATATGTAATCTGCTTGCATCTATGATTTTTATATGTAGTCTGCTTGCAACTATGCTCTTTATATATCACTGCTTTTTACCTATCGCTGCTTTTCAACTATTGCTGCTTTTCATCAACCGCTGCTTTTCATTATTCGCTGCTTTTGTAGGTGTGCACACATTGCCTACTTCTTTGTTTTTCTAATATTTTTATGCGTTTGTGTGCGAGCTGGTTTTAGTTTATAACACTTCTAATAGTTCCGCGTCGCGTCCGCATCGCAGTAACGATTAGACTGGACCTCAGATACCTGCAGTTCTTGGCTGACTACAGTGCTCTAGACCAGCTTAGAGCACTGCAGTAAGCCAAGAACTGCAGTTGTCCGAGGTCCAGTCCAATCGTTACTAATTGTCCGCCGGGGGCATTTGGTAACGTCGATTGGGCGACAGATATCATATTTACGCATCGTGAAGAGGATCGCCGCGCCGAAGATAATTATTAATTCATCGTTGGACAACGTGGGATGAGGAAGTCGAGCGAGCACGCGCGCGCGCATGTATGGACGAGTGTGTGTAGTTGCGATTCGATATATGTATGCGCTTTCCAAACGACGGCACTCCTGTTTACTTACAGAGGAATAGTTTGACTCCTCCCTTCTTGGTCCGTACCGTAACCGTTCACCATTTTTATTATAGGCGGCCACGCCTTCGGCTTATTGCTTACGCGTCGGGTTGTCTTCGCGTATATATAATGCTCATTGTTTTAGTATCTCCATTTGGGAGTTTGTAGTCAACGTTTCTTAACATATCGAGCATGCTAGAAGCACGATCATCAATTTGGGTGCAGACACGAATCCGTAATACATGCGTATGAGTGTCTTGTTCCTTAATTTCATCATATAGTTCCTATTAGGGGAAGTGTATCGTCATGTTTGGAAGGTTTCGAGTAGGGTTCCGATACTTCATTTTAAGGGCACCCATTCTGTGAGTTTTCTATACGATACTGCCCCTCCTCATTTGAAACGAGTAAAGTCACTGTTCTTGTACGTATAAAGTCCGTACTGCAAGTTTTCATTAATTTGAAATCAGTCGGTCGCGTTTTTCGGTTGATGTTCGCGCTTTGAAGGGCTCAGTTTGGATGAGAGGTGCTCGCTTGTGTAGGTGCACTTAGCCTTACATGGGTCGTCAACACCACTAGTGCAAAGTAGCGTGATTCGCTCTCCTGAGTTTGAGTAGCTTCCCGGCGGCGGGCACCGGGGTCATGAAGCACAGTGGATTTGTGGGTGGCATTCGGGTCGGGATACCGGCCACGGACGGGCCGTAGGTCTGCGGCCGCGGTCGATTGGTGCCGGTAGCTTCTGCTGGTTACTCGTCCGAAGGCTCCATGTTGTCTTGGACAGGTGACCCGTCTCTAGGACTAGAGGGGTCATAATTCAAGGCTTCGTACTGACTTGCGTATCCGTCACTTGCTGATTCCCCCGGTTCGGGGCCGTTCCCAAATCGTGCTCGGTGGGACTTCGTACGACGTGGATGATTGTGAGTCTCTTGTACAAACTTTGACTTTTCCTGGAGTGAGCTTCAGCTGTATCGTTCCGGGCCGCGTATAGTAGGTTCTAACGCTCATTGTTTTTGCTACTCTATTCAAGAGTAATAGCAGATTTCAAGTTTAAAATTGAGCACAGTAGAGACACTCATAAAGAATTCGTGGAGTACTTTCGTATTACCACGAGTACAATTCACCCGATACTCTCGTTTACACCTTCACATTTCTGACGATCGCTTCAAGTAGGAGAACGGCAGTAGCGACCTTAGAAAACTTACATGTGGGTTGCATCTTCGTTTGCGAAGCGCTTTGCGAACCTCCGGGCCAATTAGAGTCACCGCTCAGTATTTTAGCTGGCAGCAGCTGAAATGCTGAACTATTGCGTAATGGAGGGTGGATGGGATTTGGGCCCGGGGTGGGTCCCGTCGTAGTCACCTCCACGTGGTGGGACCTGGGAATTAGTACCTTTCTCTAAAGACATATTACAGAACGGTACTAAGCCAAGTACTACGTAATCGAGTCCATTTTTATATTCCCATTAGCTCTGCACGATTTTTTCGATTATTATTATAAATTTGATCGCCGATTATGGCTGTACACTTCTACTTTAATGAAATTTTTGAATCCTGGCACTCTTTTGTGGTTCTCCTTTTGTTTATCGCTTACTTAGGTTTAGTTGCTGAATCCGATGGATTCAATGGCGTGAAAGAAGAAACTGGTGACTGGGGACAGTTTTTACTCGAATGTTTGCGTAGAGCGTTCGACATTTCAGAAATTCATACGAAATCATTGGCGGATCTCTCGCGTCTATATATCATCTTAAATGCGTAAGTAAATTTTTGTTAAATGTCCACTAATAATGATTGTAATTTAAAACAAGAAACCAATCCCATACTATATGGTCCACTATAATTTTTTCACAGATGGGGATGGTGGAGCTTCAAGTGTTCATGTAACAGAAATACACGGTGCTACTCAACTGGATGTGAACCAAATTTTTGGCGGTCGGAGTTTTGGCTTATACCGATGAACCTAAGAGCGATGTCCCAAGTAATTAAGAAAATTCTGATGAACTTTTGAACCACATATGCCATATTGTTGGAACTGTTCGAGGAGATAGCTATGGTTCGTAGCTTCAATTTAAGATCAATCCAGTCGAGAAATACACACTAAAATACTTACCGGTATCTATACGGTATCGGTAAACGTACTGCTTCATAGTTATCGAAGGCAGCATTATGTGGCCGGCAAACAAAAGTATATCCCGGGTTAATTTCAATCCTTATTTCATTTCTCACATGGAAATTATACATATGGATATAGTATTAATTAAGTTTTTCGTTCTGTGGTTGCGTGATCACCCATTAGGTGTATGCTTGTGTGTCCCTCCTATAGGTGTATGCTTGTGTGTCCCTATTATAGGTGAATGCTTGTGCGATTTTCGATTAAGGTATGGCTTGTGAGTCCCCCTTTTAGGTTTGTCGTTGGGTGATCACACCTTCGGTCGTGTGCTAGCGCGATTCCAATTCAGGAGTATGTATGTGGTGCGATTTAGAAAAACTTAATTAATTTCATTACGAAAACGGATCTTTGCGCTGATTCTATTTGCTTTAGAAATATGAAAAGGCGCCCGCGACAAATTTGTTCTTTTTTTTCCTTTCGATATACGTTGACAGCTACTGCTGTTCAATTTAGTTTGCCAGTCGATAATTCTTTGCCATGCCACAAATGCTGCCAACCGGCATGTACAATTCCATTTTTCCTTTTAATTACTAATTCTAATAATTAAATTGCTAATAAATTGCTAATAATTATCGCCGTTTCTGTTTCAGGTCTGTTTTTATGTCTATATTCTGTTGTTGATTATTGATTATTCATTGATTGTATTTTGTTTAGTTTATGTGTCTGTTATTTATGTCTATATTCGCTGCCCGGCAGCGGAGGTCATTCAATTTTGTATGCTTACATTTGTGCATTCTTTCAGCTCCAAATTTACGTTGTATCATCCATCTACGCAACTCATCAATGAAGATGTAGATGTAGATAGAAAAGTATACATAGATATATTATGGGGATATGTAGTCGTCTGCTTGCAGCTACGCTTTTTATATGTAGTCTTCTTGCAACCATGCTGTTTATGTATAGTCTGCTTGCAACTATGCTTTTGGTATATTACTGCTTCTTATCAACCTCTGCTTTTTATCAATCGCTGCTTTGTATCTATCGCTGCTTATTATATGTCTTTTTTTAGGTGTGCACACATTGTGTAGTTTTTGTTTTTATAATACTTTTAATCGTTTGCGTGCCAGATGGCAATAATGTATAACACTTGTATTAGTTCCGCGTCGCGGTAGAGGCATATCCCTTTTTCGCTAAATTTGCTGAACTGCAAATGGCGTAAAGGGGGCATATTTATAATGTATTTTTCCATTTTTGCTCGAAAAGGAGGGATGATGGGACCCCGTGGTTAGGGTGGGTCTCCGGGTGCCGCAACCTCCACGTAGTGAGACCTGGACAAATAGTTTCGTCTTCGAGGTAATGGTCAAAACTATTATCCAAGGCGATGTTAAGCGGATCGACTGTGCTTCTTTATTATTGTTAGCTGCTAGTTACCTAATTGTACTTCTTATATTTCTTGACATATTATAATATCGCTGTATCGAAATTTCTGTAACAAACACTAATCTTTTGTTATTGTGATGAACTTATTTATGCTAAACATACACTTGTATAAACAAACACCTGTATGCACTTGTACAACAATTCTCTGTTTCTGCGCTTCTTTTGTAATAAATTGTATTGTCATATTTAATATTGCGCGATATCTGTTCGAATTGATATATTTTTTATTGTTGCTTCCATTGTATTTGTATTTAGTATACTTTCACATTGTACTGTAGCTAGCTGCTATTTAATGCGTGCATATGCTTTTAATAATTTAGTGTCCTGCTATGTTTCACTTCAGAATTATAGCTGTGGTTAGCTCAAGTTTTTAAGCAATTGCAACAGTTGTTAGACGGAAAGTTTCGTCTGTTAGATTTTGTAGCTCTCATTTCTTAATCGTGTGTGGCTAACTTCTTCCTACTAATGATTGCATTCTGTCGTATTAAATAATTATATTTTTATTCACCTTTTCGTACTGAAACTCTGACACATATTTCTTGTTGTGCTTAGTTATCATTATTCAAGATTTTTCAACCGAATTAATTGGAGTCGGCGACAGGGAAGCGTTCAGCAATTCGTCATGATTGATCAGCGACCGTTCTTCACGAATTCGGGGATAGAAATGATTCCAACCGGAGTTAACAAGGAATATACAACGATCGATAAGTCCTATGATTTTTACGCAGTTCATTTGTTGTAAACATTTAAACAATTAAAATTGTTGTTACGGTCAAGTGGATATAGTTACAGCACTGATGTATTTTTGATGGTGTAGCTGATACTATTCCCTGTTATTGGAGACGTCGTTGATTAAAATTGGCCCAGCAGCAGCCCAGATAATTGAATTTGTTTTAAAAAATTATAAACAAATGCGATTAATTCGCCTAGCCGGCGAGCTACATCAATGATCGTAGGACATAAATTGAAGCTAGCAGTATAATCTATCATCTTCAATAGGTGTGAACAGTGTTCCATGTGCAATTCATTTGTTATAAACAATCAAACAATAGAAATTGTTATTATGTTCAACTGGATATAGTTACAGGAACGGGTTTTTATCCTTTAGCGTATTCGATTCCTCTTCATTTGAGACGTCGAATAAAATCGGCACAGCAGAAGTCGAGACAACAATTTTTAAACATTTTTCGGGAACAATATGTCGAAAATGTGGCGACCGGGATTTACCGACGTTGGTCGCGAAGTCGCGACCTGTGTTACCGTCGGCGGGCGTAACTAGTTTTAACTAGATTAGTGTTATTATAGTTAGTTTTAAGACACTAGTCTTTAGTTCTAATTGTTTAAGTACTTTAGATTTGTAACACTAGGTTTAAGTTTTTGAATCTAGTCATTAGCGCTTAGCATACTTTAGTTTACAGTTTAGAAAGAGCTAACAAAGTAGTAGGAGTTCCATCACGACAGTTCGTGAATGTCGATATTTAATAAAGATCCGAAGTCGGTAAAAGTGCAAAAGAGTTTCTTTTTTCCATCACGTATCACCGCCACAAAAACAGTACATGAGGCGCCATCTCGCGTTTCCGTCCTTTTTAGCAGTTTTGCACACTGTCAAAACCCAATTCCTGGATTGCATCGTTAATTTAAACAATTACGTTTTTCGCGGCTTCTACTGTATATTTTTTAGCCAGACCTGTCTTAAATGAAAGATACAGACCATATCTATCTCTTTGTCTTTATCTTTAATTTAAGACAAGTCCGGTTAAAAAATATACAGTAGAAGCCGAGAAAAACGCAATTGTTTAAATTAACGATGTAATCCAGCAGTTGGGTTTTGGCGGTGAGTAAAACTGCTAAAAAGGCCGGAAACGCGAGATGGCGCCACATGTCTTTTTCCATGTGACTCACAATGCTAATGACAGATTGTCGATGGGAATGCTAATACTCACTTACGTACTTTACGGAATATGAAATTTGTACATTATATAATAGGTTGAAAAGAAAATGCATGAAAAGAAATGAACTATTTTGTATTATTAACAATTTCGATGATGCTACTGTGGCTGACTCTACACCGTGAGTCGTTACACCATCAGATAACGTTAATACCAGCAGCAACGCAAATTTATTGCTTCATATCTCGGGAATGGTTTGTGTAAAAGACATATGCAGGTAATGTTTTCCTAACGTTTCGCTGCCTGTTATTAGAATATGTATTAAAAAATATGGACACCTGTTTAAAAATTTCAACCTGATGTTCATAGGTCATTTCAGAGTCATTTGGAGGTCATGCAAATGCCCGCATTATATATATTTGATATTTTGCAAGATATCGGACTATGCTCAGTTAAACCGGACACACTGTATACATACATACTATTATTATACCTCGCTGGAGTTTTATATACATACACATTAGACACATGTCTCCCTATTACAGAAATACACTTCCTTCCGCAACTTTGATTTTTTACGCAGCGAGATTCATAAATTAATTTACAAGAAGGCAGAAAAATTTATATATTTAATTATTTTCTAATCTTAGCATAATAAATGAAATATATTTTTGTACTACCTTTGTCTAACAATGGACATTTAATAGAAAATTAAATGCACCATTTTAGTACAGTCGTTACTATGCGTTTGCTCCCTACTTATTTAATGTACACCCAGTCGGGTGTAATCAGGGAAACCGGTTGATCATGCAGCTGTGCTGGACCACGGTTATGCTTTGTGTCCCACACCAAATACCTACAACCTGTATGGGACATCCCTTCGATGATATTTATAGGCGTATGGGATGATAATTTCTCCCCTGTAACGGTACAAACGCTGATATCGAGTCTTATGATTACACACAGATTTACGCAGATTAGATCTTCAATTCTTCTACCATTTTTAATCATCAATTTCGGACGAAATTTCGTGCAATAAATTTGACACCAGTAAAACAAACTTGTAAGTAAATAAAGGGAAAAGATATGAATGATTTCTGCACAAACATGTCCCCCTAATTACTTCAATTTCCTTCCAAACAAATTGCGCGACTATAAAATCTACATGCAATGTATTCATCCGGCGAACGTTCACGCTGTTAACGATGTCTCAACATCGTTGACACCCAGTTCTGTGTTCATTGAGAATTTAAATTTCTCGGGCACCGCGAAAATGGAGAGGAGGCTCCAATTTTGCTTGCAAACGGGGCAAAAACCGTGGATTAAGGTTTCTGTGAGTACGCGCAGCGTAGAAGGTTTACCGAGCACACACGTGACACAGTGGAACGCTCAATTCGTTTTCACGGCACTTTCACGTCGCGTGTACACCTTTGTGTGGCACGGTCTTTGTTGCCGGGCCGCATAAAAGGAGTATGCTTCCTCAATCGTAGCAAGCAAATTGAGGTGAACGTGTACCCGCGACTGCTGACGAATGAAAGTGGACATCTGCAACACCGATGATACATTATAAATATGAGAAAACAGTTTTGATACAGGGCGCAGGATTTAAAACGATCCTTTCGTTTCATTTGACTCGTTCAACTTAAGTAATGTTAGTTCAAGAACGTGTTTTATATAAAAACCACAAGGCCCCTGCCCTATATTGGTAGAATTAAATTGTATTACCCAAAGTGTCATTAATCTCGTCTAATTGTGCAATCAAATATCACCTGCTGAGATTCCGTTGAATTACCCCAATATATTAGTACACGCTAGAATTGTCCGCCGAATTCTAATCTCTGTGGTAACGCAACGCAACAATAGCGAAACGAAAATATAACGTGCAGCATTCCTTGATTATATTTAAACACAAATTTCACGATGCACCCACGGATATTTGCAACAAGAGATCGAACGACGGAACGATTCAATTTTTCATGAAGAAAGATTGTTTTCAGAAGAGCCGTTTAAAAAACCGATGCAACGAGAACAGCGACAGGAAAATACTGACAAAAGAGCTTCCTTTACGCAAATGTATTTATATACAATCGAACGCACCGTCTGTCGTTATTGTTTTCCATTGTTGCGCTCTTCTTTTCCGAAAGCATTGTTTGGCGAAACACTCGTGTTTCCGGTTGCGTGCTAGATTGGAACTTAACCCTGTATTTAGGGCCTTTATACACCGATTCAGTGAAATTTTTGTTCATTCATATACGCGTACCTGTACACACTATATATATATACGTGTCACGATGGCGACACGGCGATAGCAATCGCGGGCAGAACGTTGGAGATAACGATTTAATAGAACGCTATACCTATTGTATTACCATTTTCATATTGACCCGTACGACATATCTATGTACTTAATTTATCATCATTGATCACCCTGAAAATGAGCGGGTGCAAAAATGAAATAACTTTTCGCAAGAACCTGTACTGCAATCTTTTCTGTGTAATCGATTGCGATCGGGTGTGTTCTCCGCTATGTCGGTGAATTTTTGAACACGTGCACCTACAAGTACACGAATGTACGTACATCCATTGTCTGGCATCGGTTCATCCGTCGATGTACCATAATCTCGTGGTTAGCTCCCAGGTTGCGGTGATGCCCCATCTGCGGCTAAGCATCGACGCTTCCACGACCTTCTTTCCTCGAGTTACGAGGCGAAGATCGAGCTTGCCAATTCTCTCGCCGCGTGTCAAATCCGTAGTTACGGGTAATCGGCGATTTATAATGCCTGGCAAACGCGAGCGTGTACGTGTCGCGTGAGATTGAAGTGCGCTTCCCACTTTTTAGAACATGTCGCGCATGGAACGCATCTGAACAGAGGCGGGTGTAAAGACAAGCGCAGAGGATCACGTGTAGCGAAATGCTCGCTGCAATCGTTCGCCCGAGCGTTACGTTTCTACATTTCGCATAAAAGAAGCGGTTTAATGGACGTTCAATTAAGTGAACTGCAAGCACTGATCGCGTTGAACACGCGACAGCAAGTAACGGCGAAACAATTCCTCCGATCTGTGCATTGATCAATTAACGTGGATGCGCGTAATAAATGTTCGTAGCCAGATTAGAGCTCAGGAGTTGCAGCGAATATATGTGAAACGTGGTCCTTGGAGGCGTTTAATGATAACAGCTGATATACGTCCGGCCTCCTGGATAGGTTTGCTCGAACGCAGGTAGTACGTGCGAGACGCGAACACACGTATGCAGCAGTATGTGGTAGTACGATAGCATGAACGCAGGATGTATATATTTATCTTGCATTTGCGCATCATGGTGTGCGGCAAAGCATGCACAATGTACAGCCGTTCGTAAACTCGCGTATCCTGGATCGTAGTCTTTTTCGCAATGTGTTTAATGATCCTCGCATAACTCTCGCAGAAACGCCACACGACGAACGCAGAATTTCCTTTCCGTTGGAGGACAGGAGGGATTGTTCGTGATCCTTGGCAATACGTGGCAGCAAACATTTTCCAATTTCCACGCCGTCCTCCTCTATCCCTTGCTGAGATTTATTCAACTGATCTGTTCCATGGAGTTCGATGCGGTGTACACGTGCGCCGCGAGTCAGGTGTCATTCGGCGGACACTAATTGGAAGCTGTTTGGACAATCACGATTACAATTACGAAGTTTGCCGCGCGACCAGCAATTTCAGTCAAAGTCTATTTTTCCGATAGAACTACGAATTGCCAAATATCGAAATACGTAATTGCGTCGCGGCAAAACTTGTCTGACTCTTCTTACATTACGCGTCCACTTGCGACGAAATTTGCAGCTTATTGCGAGGGGCAAACAAGCAATGTCACGTATGCAAGTATCAAAATTGTGAACACCGCGAACGATGAAAGAAAATCAATGTTAAAATGCAAAACCGCGATGTCGTATTGGTGACACGTGTCGATAGGCGTTTCCTTGTCTGCCGGCTTGGCCAGAAGAATTTGCATAATCGCGTGTACGGCATCGCAATGTGACGGAAGGGAAAGGGCATTTGTGCAGCGATGGGGCCCTCGGATGTGTCATAAATAAAGGGAACGATGGAGAGTTGGAAAACGAGCGTGTTCCGAGTGTACGTACGTCCAGTACGTGTATACGTGTCCATTACACCTGGGACGTAGCCCAGCGGAAATTTGCAGTTAGCTACATTCCTTGCAGGGTCGACTGAACTGGGGATGCCTTCATTCGCGTGATCGTTAATTGCTCCCCGTCCGATGAAGATGTGATTTTCACTCCGCCACAGATTGGCTTCGATTCGACGGTTAAGTGGATTTTAATTCGGCGTGTCTTTGGTCGACAGGGGAGAGTTACAATTAAGGCGTGCAAATGGGAGAGGCACGTGAATTTTTAGGTTTAGGTTGGCGATGGTGACAGCGGTTTATTTAATCTCAATAGGAGATTATTGCCAATTTTTAGCTGCCTTCTTCGAGGCACGATTAACTTTGATTAATCGAAGCGGTATCGTATCAAACACGATGTTTCAGCTCGCCAGAATGAACGGCGTCCATTTAATAGTTTAGCCCAGTTACACTTTACTTTGGAAAGCAGTGTGTCGAAGTGGAACACCTGTACCCGTACACATAACAACCTTGTCAATCGAACGGTGACCCGTTGATTAAATGCCAGCAAGCAGCATTTCGTGAAACAAAAATACTTACATAATTACCATACGCGTATTACAACTATGACTCGAAGCATACCAACTCGTTTCTACATTTCCTAAACTCATCTTACGCTATACATTACGTTCCATCCAAATACAATAATAATACGATCTCCGCAATTGCTCCGAATCGATCTGCCAAGCATCCCCGGTACAACATACATTCCCAAACACACATTATCAACACAAGATCAACCCCGACAAATCGAATCTCCCCAAAGCATCCTTTCACTCTTACACCACACTTTCGATGATCATTCAAAGTTCCACGCCTCCTACTTATTTCCGTTATCTGTCCAAAAAGGAAACCTGTTCCCCTCGGTCAGCCCCCCGTAGCGTCATCCGCTACGGGACCGCTCGAAACGCCGCACGGTCAACCGTCACGAGATCCACCCCGGGGTCATCGATGAACTCCAAATCGACGAATTCCCAGCGACTCAAAAACGGAGCGACCGGCGCCTCCTGTTATCAGCGCGTAGGGTTTCCAGCGCGGCTCGGTAGCGCTACGGTGGTTTTCGTCGCGCGATAACAGCAACCTCGTACCTGTGCGCCACGGACAGCCAATGAAAGGGCCGCCTCAGCGTCGACCATCTTGCGCGGCTCCGCTTTCGAGTTCGGAGTCGCGTGGCTGCGGCGTTCGGCTTGCAGTGTACGCCGACTGCCGAGCCGTGACTGTCTCTGTGCCTCGTGGCCCTCGTGGCTTTCCATTGTGACCGCGCGTCGAGCGTGCGCCTTTTCATTTTGAACGCCGCGAATGAATCGCGACAGAACAATTCCGCGGGGCGATCTCGTTCGACATTCCTCCTCTTGTTCCTCGCGCACGCGACCGTCGAATAGTTGGACAACGGTGCTCGGCCCGGAAACGAGACGGACGTGTTTACGTCCGAGAGCCTTTTTCATCCCCTTTTTTCTACACGGAGAAACGGCCGCGTGACCCGTCGCGTTAAATGGAACGCGCTGGTTCGACGGTGTTTTCAGTTGCTGTTTCTTTCGTTTCTTTTTCGTTCGTTTTTCGAGCGATGGTCCGGTAATCGAATTTGAACGCGATGGACCATTGAGCGCGATCGCGAGCCCTTTGGGATCGTATCGTCGTGGGATTGTCGTGTGTTCGTCGGCTCGCGCGAGTGGGAAGTACGAACCTCGTGGCGGTGCCATCGCGTGTCACGATACCTCTCGTCCCGGGCTGTGATTATCCGCGGACACGTTTTTCCACGGCCGTAGCCTCGCCGAGCGTGCACTGGACGAGGGAAGAAGCTTCGGCTGGACGGAGGACCGCATTTTGTAACGGTACGTGTGTTGGTACAGTTTGATCGATGGTAAAAAGAAAACGTCAAACGCGGCGCGTGGAGAAAAATGTACGGGACCCCGTGCGGCTTCTATAGGTTTACGGGTACAGTAGCGATATGACAAGAGTGCATGGAAGAAACGGAAACGGTGTCAAATTATAACTATTTCACGGCCGTCAACTTTTGTCGGTCGAATGTAATACGCGCGATAAAAATGTTCTTCGTTTCGACGAATCTCGTTGCGCGTCGACATAATGGTATTGCCGAATAGGGACGGAACGTGTCACGCTTAGAACTGCACGGACGAGTGTTGTCCGTGTTGGTGATTAACACCAAATCGTACGTATGGAATTACATCACGAACGGTGTGCGAATTGCGCGTGCATTTCGCGTTGACAAGCAGCCTTCGTTACGCTACGCGACACTGACATCTTTGCAATAAGGAAAGCGTGTCGCACAAGCGACGCTCAATTGAGCCTAGTATTTGGTGCAGCGGGACGATCTTATTCGATTTAACGTCGCGCTCTCGCCAGGCCGTTGTGAATCGCTCGTTTATTGCTCGCCTCGTGACATTCGCGCTCGAGATCGCCTATTTATTTTCGCGACTTCCGTACCGACAGCGATCTCGACATTGCTCTATCAACGTCAATTGTTCCTCGATTGGGTTACTGAACTTTGGTATCACTGGCTCGAGTACACAGCACTGTATTACAGTGGAACGGTTGTTCCGTTCGGCTTGTTTCACCGTTCGAGAGGTCCTCCATTCGAGTACAAAGATCGCGAACATTTTGGAGCAATTGGTTGATGCTGATCGCCGTCGTGAATTACACGTGATTATAGTAATTACAAGTGGCGCGATTCGAGGCGCGACTTCGTCGCCCAGGCGTTGAAGTACTCGCGGATAAAATTGAACTTCGACGGACATTGTCGTAAGCAAATTCACGATGGTAACGAACACAGCGATCAACAATCGGATTGATCTCGTGTACCGTTGGTCGTTTCGTTCGTTACCCGTAATGCGATCGTCGTCGATCGTCGATCGAACGAACGACGATACGACGAACGGCGATTTCGAAGAGGAGCAACATTGTTCGTTTGCCGGACGGTCGAGAAGCGAACTTGCCGAAAATATTCCGGTTCGAGTGAACGCGTAAATCTGGACGGCGAAACGAGTACACACATAATTACGTAGCCGTGTACAGGATCGCCGTACGAGGAAAGGGAAATTAACAGCAATCGTGTCTCTTTGGACGTAAGTGTTTTTCGTTTTTTTCTTCCATTGTTGAACGACGAATTTCGTCAGCATCGTGTCCCGAAAGGCCCACACGTCATTGTCTCCCCGTTAGAACAATGAACCATTTACCATGTTCGACACCACAGTTCTTTTTTTCTTCCGTCGCGTGTACGCAAGTACTAAGTACACGCGTGTCGCGAAAGGGAGAAACCGACCAGAGGCCTCCAGGAGTGTCTATCCGAACGCGTTGCATCTGTTTATAGGCGCGTAGGTACATTCGTGCCTCGGCATGCGTGTGAATCATATTGATAATAATACACGGAACATATCCATTTGTAAACGAAAATTCAACGCGACAGCCTCGGCAAATTTAATGGCCGATATGTAAATGGAAAATTATCAGCGGTTGCCTTGGAACACGGGAAGCGATAAGAATGGCGACGATTGCCTGCAAATATTTGTTTATTAATACAGGGCGTAACGTGCGAGCGTTCCGCAGTCCGAAACGGGAATCGTGTGAACGTTTAATTCGTTTGTGGCGGCACGTCGAGTGTCCGATTCTGATTGTAGGATCGCCGATGCAGGGGAGAACGCGTACGTCAGTACGTATGCACGATTCCGACTTAAACGTGATATTTCACCGCAGTCGTTCATTTTTCATTGGATAATGGAAATTCGGGAATGGCACGCGATCAAAAGCAGAACGTAGAATTTTGTTCAACTGACGTGCATCTTATTGATCATTTATCGAAGATGCTTCGAATGGATGTTTTTTTTTTTTGGAGCGAATAGGGGGCAGATTTGATCGCTTTTTCCTTTTATCAATTATCAATTACTTGGAACCCCGGAAATTTCGCGGTATGTCTCGTTAAATCCCAACTAAGCGAAGATTCGAAAATCAATTTTCCACAGTGACGATAAAGCTTTATCCGCGAAACATCTAAAATACAACTGTTACGCTCTTGATCGGTATAATACCATCCCTGTTGACGCGCAAAAAAAAGCACTGTCATAAATTAAACGAATGAAACAAAACGAGAGAACAAGATTTTCGTTATATTTGCTCATTATTCCGAGCACAGAGTACCCAACGTGGTTTCGCTCTTTCTTAATATTTTCATTCATAGGGGAACGAATAAGTCTCTCTGTGACGCATGCATCCATTATTCATTTATGACGATGAATTCTGAAGATCGGGTACTCGCCTCTAACTATCCGAATAATAACGAAATTCTGGTCCACGTTTGAACCACCCACGTGCCCAATCGAGAAAGCACTACAAGGCAGAAAATTCGACAAGTTTTTATTGCTCTGCACGCTTAACCCATATTATGTTATCATTTTTCATCCCACTCGTTATCCTCCGTTTCCCTCGTCTGCTCTTCTACCCCGCTGCACTTCGCCGTTCGGCCTCGCGCTGCTCCATTCGAATGTTCCCCGCGACGTATTAATCATTTCGATACTCGCGTCTCCCGTATCATTTTCGCCATCATCACCACCCGTCCGCCCCCTGCTCCGACTTCTATTTCGTCGCCCATGACGGCGAGGCAGCGTCGTTTAAACCGTCCCAGGTCGCAGCTTCTTCGTCCCCGCGTGGACCTCGCGCAAACGCGTCCATGAATATTCACGCGACCACGCGTTCCCGTCTTTTCAACACCGGCGGCCATAGTTTTATCTTGCTCATTACCTCGTCACACTTTTCCTTATTCGTCCCCCCTTTGATCCCTACTCTCTTACACAATTTCGCCGTATCATCCGCTCGGCTTTCGACTTTCGTCGTTTCGTTTGTCAGCTTTAACGGTGCCGCTTTTTCAACCCTTTCCTCGCGCAATGTACACCTCGTGCAATGAATTTCTCTGGGGAAAAAAATTAGCTTCACCGTTATTACTTCTATCACGAACCGCATTTGCCTTGGTATCAGCGTCGAAATTTAAATTAAACGAAATTACGCGCGCGCTATGATAACGGCTCGCGAATGGACTGATTACCGCGCCGCTCCGCGCGGAAACATACAAATTCCATGGTTTCGCGGAGAGACAAAAATACTCCTCACTAAAGCTGATCCAACGAAAAGGAAAAAAAAAGTTCTACATCAACTTCTCACCGTTTCATATTTATCGCCTATTTCACAGAAAGGGTCCACGATTTTGTAGCACCCCTTCGAAGGAACCTTCTCAGAACCTTCGATCTTTCCTCTCACCCCCTCCCCCCACCCCCTTTCATACCGACACAATAAACTCTCTCCCGTGAAATACCCAACGGGTTACGACCCACGATCATAGTCGTATTTCCCATAGGTGCCTGAAACGACCGGTGTGACGCGAAAGGGTTCTGTGTAGCGTTCAAGGCACGGACGCGTTTAAATAGTTTCATTAACTAGGCCTCGGCCGTTCCACGTTCGAAACACGCCTCTGACTTAACGTCGAGATTGTTTTTGGGGAAAGAGGGACAAAGAAATAAAAAAAAGAATCCGCTCGCAGTCTCCGGCAACGTTCACCCCGACTTTGTCGAGACGCCAGGGTTCACTCGTTGCAAGACGCCCACCCACGCATCGCCTCCGGCTGTCGGTGCATACGGGGTGTCGTGAAAGTGCATCGATCGCTGCGCGTCGTGCTTTTGTTGAAGACACAAGCCCCTGCGGCCCTTTGCGTGGGATAGGTCTGGGGTGATTTTAATACGCGATATTATTCAGGCGCCTTCGAGCAACCGTGCAAGAATATGTACACTCCTCGATCTCATTCATCCGCCGTTCTCCGCGTGCACCCCGATGAACTGCTGACTGGCTTCAATCGGAGCACCGTGTAATCGTTGGTCGGTCTCGTGAAAAATTAACTTTTCGGCCGACGGGCAATGGCGGGAGGGGGTTTTCAAGTTGATTGCAAGGAGCGATGGACGTTTAGGAATTTGTATTCTGTCCGTAATTAATCGGTGTTTTTTTTTTTTTTTCGTTTGCTCGCTCGATGGGTTAGAATCATTAATATTCGTCTGTTATTTGTCAATCTTGACGTGGGGATTTGGGTTACACGTGTTAACCATTGAATTAAAATATTTGAATTTGTTAGACGAGGATAAATTGATTAAAGGTATCAATTTAGATATTATTATTGCAGTATTTCTACGAAATTTATTCATTACGTCTTTACGTAATTTTATCATTTCCAATTGCGTGTCTTTAATAAAAAAAAAATGCCTTTCTGGGCAAACGAAAGAAATCCCCACGGACGGAATATTTTCCAAGTTTCATTTCTTTCTGGGCAATCGATAAACATCAATTACATTAAACCTCTATAAAACTGCGCGACAGAGCTTCACCATAGTACAGACAATCGAGAACCAGCAAAATATTATTTTTCGTAATAAAGATTGCTGCCCGGCGTTCAGACATGTTCCTCCGATTCGTGTAAGCGAAAAGAGGGGCACCTCAATGTTTGAGTGCGCGGCCAAGACGTTAGTCGGTCCTTCAGCTGCTCGTGTACACGCGGGCCATGTATTCCACTCTTTTATGCAGGTTTCCACTGAATGGTACGTACGAACTCCTTCACGGTATACTATACAGCGCGGACATAGGCATTTCACGATTCAATTCGGTGCTCCCTCGTGCCCCACGGTCCCCCTTCTTGCTTCGTGATACGCCCACGATTTATGATCCTTCGTGCTTCGAAAAGAAATTAACGTTTCAATCGGAAACGTGGTCCGTCCGCTGGCAACGATTTCGAGGCTCTGGTACGTTCGTTTTCGAAATTTTAACGATCCACCGAAATCGGGGTTCTCCGAAACGTCCGCAGTAATCGAGAAACGGGAAATATAATCGAACCCCCCTCCAGGCAGCGATTTTTCATTTTACGTCGCGCGATTACGATTCGAACGCTGCAATCGCGGATACGAATTCGCGATATGCGTGGCTCATTCGATTCGACGATGAGAACCGGTCATTTTCTTCACGACGAATTTCTACTTCTTTATTTTCATAATCGAGGGAATATTTTACTTATCTTAGAGTATTGCACGAATCACGTTTTATTTCACGAAAATATCCGGAAATATTTTCTGCATAAGATTGGCCGGACCGAGCGAATTTTTCTTTCGAGTTCGTGAATGAGAACGTTGATGGAATTTCTGTTGGTACGTACAAGTTTATGGGGCGTTTACGGTCTCGTTAAGTGATCCGGCGTTATTGGCCCATAATTTTCGAAGGCGTTAAGCACTCGCACTTGACAAAATATTTTCCCATGAAGCTATCGTGGTATGCATGCGCGTTCAATCGTGCCAGCATCCAAACAAAGGGTGGGCTAAATTACGGCGTCAGGGTGCGCATCGTGCGCATCCGCGACTCGTATATTTGACGCGAGCAATGACCAATTAAGTGTATGCAATTAATAAAACGCCGAAAAGTAAATCCCCAAATTTCCTAATTAATAATTACAAAGAAAACAACAACATTATAGTTGCTCATTTTAAAATACATATGCAGACGTAACATCTCCGACGTATCTATCCATTTATTTCTTCTTCTAGCTTCTCCTATTCCACCATTCAACTTGAATTTCGTATTCTCCGGCGACAAAACCCGACGAGATTCCCGTTAAAATTTCGAGCGTTCACAGTAAATGGCCCAGAGCCGCGGAGAAAGTTAACGACTGGCCTATATTACGAAGCGTATCCTTCTTTGTGCCGCGTGTCTCGCGTTATGAAGAACACCTTCTCCCGTCTCTTCTCATTCCACGCTTCTGTACAATATTCACAAATGTATCATGTGCGAGACCTTACAGTGTTCCCGGAGAAACTGGAAGCTACCGCGTCACCTTAACAGCGACACCTCTTCGTTTCCCCTCGTTAAATGATATGTACAATTTGTTTTCGCCACCTTGCAAAATGATTGAAGGAAAACGATACGACGAAGAAAGCGCGGCACGGACGTTTTCTGTCTTCCGTTTTATTTCATTCGAAACACCAAACTCGTGAATCGAGAGGACGGTTTCGGAACAATCGCGCGAAACGTCGATACGCCTATTCATAAGCAAATTCCGCTTTTGCGGCGGTATTCTTCTGGGACACGTTTATCATTGAACAGCAAAGGGACACGCTGCTTTGTTCGCCACCGAATTTTTCGACGCACGTGGTCAACCGGTCATTACAAACACTCCTCCCTACGTTTCGTTCGTTTTCTTCTCTAACTAACGGAATTTTGTCTCACGGAACCCCTCGAATGCCCATTGCCCGACGAATAAATGGAAAACAAACTGTAACGTGAATCGTTCGAGCTATCAGCTGTTGCCAATCGGTCATTGGTTCTCCGTCAACCTGGCACGCGCATATCTCGCAATTCGTTTCAACCCTTCCCCATTCGACCCGCGTCCAATCGCCTCTTGGAAATATTTGTTTTCGCAAGAATTTGGATTCAATTTAAGGGAAAATTGTACGCCCGGTGCTGTGTGGACATTGACAGATCGGCGGTGGGCGTGAAGTTGACCGAAAGCCCGTTGCCGGAAGTCCTGTCTGGTGCGATGGCTTTCCGCTCCGCTGATTTCCTGCTACATCGGGGCCTTCTTTTTCTTCAGGAACGGCGACACGTACGCTGCATCTTCCTTCGTCGGTGCCTTCTTTCGCGGCAGATGATCGTGCCCCCTCCGCATAGGTGGCTACAAACGCGTAATACCGTCAGTCAGCCCTTGCCACCGATGCCGCTGTGGAATCGCTAAAGATTGGAGGAGGAAACGCGCCGCGAGAGGAATTCGTAATCATCCCCGAGACGGGAGAGACAGAGAGAGGGCGAATCGTGCGGCTATGAAATGAGATTTATCCTCGAATTGACAAACGACGTCCTGTTTTCGCGAAGGCCTGCTCCGTTCCGGTGAATTGAATTTAAGGACACCGCGGTGGTTACTGGAAGGATCTCCTCATTTCTCTGGGCTTCGTTCTCTCCTTCAACGAGCTGCTACGTAGAAAGGGTAACGAGCGACGAAACGCTTCGATGAGAGCGCTGGGCCGAAGTTCTTCGCGGCACGTGTAGTTTTTCAGTGCGGTTGGTGTTTCGGTTCCTTTTTTGTACAACGACGATCTTTGCTCCTTCGAGGAAGCGCCTCTCGGCGCGCTGTCCAGAGGCTCGCGACTATACGAACTGTTAGATTTATTTTACGATCGCCGGCAATTATTTTGCATCGATCGTTTCAGTCGGCCTGGCAATTAGGGAGCGGCGTTATCGAACGAGGAATACTCCCCGCTCATTCGACAATAAAATCTGATCTCTAACCACCGTGGAAATTCGCCTCGCGGGAGGTTCACGATATTTTCCCGATAAATTCGTGCGAAAAAAAAAACGATCGAACGGTCGAAACGGTCGCTTCAAGGATCGAAGAAATATTCACGCCCACACGGTGCTCCGGCAGTGACAGAAAGTTTCCCGGTGACTCACTCTCGACTTCGCGGGATCACGGGATTCATGAAATTTCCGAGCCTCGCGTCCGAGGAATCGCGCGATTCCCGTATCACCGGCGTTGCAAATACGCCCGACACCATCGCCTCTCGGACAGCCGTTTAAATTCGAACACGTTCGCCCTGTTTCCCTCTATCGCAACTGTCGCGCAATCGAACGACGAATACGGAACGACGCCGCGCAGTGTCCGCCCGTGGATTACGATTTCTGCTCGCGGTTATTTTTTCCCTCGACAGCCCGGCGGATACGAGGCGCGCGTGCTCTCGCAGGTAAGTGCGGCACACCGACGACTTGTGCGCCCGACGGACGCGCCCAAAAGGGGAAACGAATTTGCATACAGAGAGTGCGATGAATTCGCGACTTTGCGGCCACGACGCGCAGCCTCTCTTGTCGCCTTCGGTCTCTGCGTTGCAAATTTCGCGTACCCCATCCTCGTAATCCTGCTCGCCCACGTAACAGACGGAAAGCGTACGGCGAGTCGAAAGTCGTTGCCGTCGTGCCGATCGCAAGGAGTGTCGTCCGGGCGGCGAGTTCGGCGGTTGCGATTCAATTAAATGGCTGTTCCTCCCGGGATGGTCGTTTTTAATCGGCGCGTAACGCGTCCGCTTTGGCGGAACGCAAGTTCGCTCGAGGAGCGAGGCGGTGTGTACGCTTATTTCTGCCGGGCACCGAACATCTTGCCGCTTCGTTCACAATGCGCGTCTTTCACGTTTGAGAGCACCACTTTGGACATTTGAGTAATTCGTACACGGTTGGCGTATACGTGCCGCACGCTCCGAGTAAATATTTCTTACGCCGAAGTCGCGGAGCGGGCGAGCAACGGAAAACGCGAGGCGTCCATTTGGACGAGGCTCGACGGTCGCCCGGAACTTTTATTCCGAGGGTTTCGGTCGTTCGAATCGAAATTACGTGATTGGATTCGGTCGGGAGGGAGAATACATCTTGGATTTATTAGTTACGCGCGACGTTTCATTGCAAACTAAATTGTTATACGATCAGCCGTTTCTGTAGTCGTTGCTTCGCATCGATAGTTCAGGATCTCCTGGAATCGAAGGGTTCGTAAAGATTTGACGACGGGCGTGCCGACGAATTAATATTAAATCGTTTGACAACGAACCTGATAGGCGTCGCAGAACTCGTACGACGATGAAATGTAAATGAGAGAGAATACGGTGGGATATGTTTTGGCAATAAAATACAGTATTTCCCTTCTGCCGTCCGTACAGCATAATGCTTTGGGCTCCACGAAATTTATTGCCCTGGCCAGTCGATACGGCATTCGAACCAAGTAGAAAGCTATTGCCACGATCGCTGAAATAATTTGCCCGTATTAATGAGATTAAACAAAAAAACACAACGGAATTAATTCGTATGAAAACGTGCAATACATGTTTCGAAATTAATATTGAATTATGACGCGTGCATTGCGAAAACTATGCACACGCGCTATGTTATTAATGTTCAAGATCACGAAGCAACTGGAATACGATTTCCAATTATTTGCTTCGTTCGTCAATATTTTTCAAACCCGACTCGTTTCACGATTCCTCGCGCATTCTATTCCTCCGTGCATCGACGTCCGAAAAGCCGGGCAAATAGCTGCTTTACTCACCCAACGTAATGCAATGCCTCAATTCTTTCGTCCGCCACGATCCTTCGATGGCCTTCAATATCATCAGCTCGTAAATGATCAAGCTGTCCAGGGCGACGCATATGATGAACGGCGAAACGATGAACATGATCGTGTCCCAAACGTATATCTCCGCCATGTCGCCCTCGAAATAATCGTATATATGAAGCCCAATGGCCAGCGATATGATGCACGCCGACCACATTAAGAAGATCCCTTTTATAGCGGTGAACTTCTTCAGCAACGTACTGCCGAACGACGTATGCTGTTCAAATACACTTATGTACAGCATTAACTTCAGGACCGCGATCGTAGTAACGGAAACATCGAAGCTGATCATGCAAACGTAATCCATATTCAACTTCATGTTCACGTCGAAGAACCATCGAAGCACTTCCTCCAACGGTTCGATCAGGATCACCATGTTCGAGCAGGACAAACTGATCATGTACATGTTCGACGACGTCCTCGTGGATGATTTGGAAACGATCACCAGTATGATCAAGAAGTTCAAACTGGTCCCAACGGCCAATAGGATCAGATTGATGACCCGCGCATCCGAAAGCGGTATGCTTGACGCGATGATGTTGATCTTCGTTGTGCTCGTTGTCCGGAGAACAGTCGTGGGAAACATTGGAAATGATGATTCCGTTTTATCTGGAAGACGTTTCGCGTCGAACGCGTCCATTTTTTCCCCCATCGTGAAGTTTCTATTTCGGTCATTCGACGCGAACATGATTCTCGAACTTTTGTCGCGGCTCGGCCTGGCAGGCGTTCGATCCGCGTCGTGTCTCCCCGCGTTCTTTCAATCGAGAGTCTATCGTAGTTTGTCGTTTCGGTTCGCGGCAGACGCGCGCCGATGTAACGGGGCAACAAGTAGCAATGCGCCAGGTAATTTCGGAGGGCCAGGTAGCACGTCCGTTTCCATTTACGATTCGAGTTGGTACTGAACAGTAGCAAGCAACGGCGGCGGTGGTCCCGTTTCTCATTTTCTTTATGCCCGTTCCCATTTGGGAATTTCGCGCTCCTGTAACAACGTGGGCGCGTTTCCCCGAATGCCACCTGACGTTGGTTGACACGCAACTTTTTCATTTCGTTGAGTGCCCCCTCGGCCTGCCGTGTAACAAAGCATCGCGGCACTTATTTGCCACATGAAATATCGTCGGCGCAATTTTTTCATCGCGCTCTCGATACACTCTCGCGAAAACTTGTTGCAACTATGCTTCCGCGGTTGAACAAGAAACGTCCGCGCAAATGCCAAATTAATGCCGGTGCCTTGTGAATCAAGTCGAAACTTGGCACACGGTTATACAATTTTCTCAAGCGATTTGTCTTTCGTATATAAAATTGCACCAAGGATCGCGACAAAAACGCAACTGAATTCGCGTGCTCCTCGCCGGCGTGGCCATAAAACTAAGATTGAATCCTCTTTGAGTCTATACGCGGAGAATGTAACGCGAGGAAACCCTTGACCCTGACACAACGGCCGGAGGATCTCGTTCTTCTTCGTCCGCAGTAACGACCCGACGACCAGTGACGAAAATAGTTCTGCACGAATAAATCATGTGTCGTCCGACATATTTATCCGTCGAGAGGAGGATAGGTGTACTGAAGAGAGAGCGAGAGAGAGAGGGGGGGGGGCAGAGAAATGCAGCACCTCGTTCGACTGCATAATGCAACAAGAGATGCAAGAACGAAGGCTGGAAACTGTCGTTGGCAAATGGCCAATCGGTGCGATTTCGGTCAGTGTTCGGCCGTGATGGATTTATCGTTGAATACGTACCGCGGGAGATCCGCGACGATCGTTCTACGAAAGTAGAACGGCTCAGGTGTCTCACCTATTGTGTTCCCACAATGGGCACATTTTCGCCGTGAAAACTGTATTCACGGGATGCATTAGGCCCTGTATGTTTTCCAGCGCGTGAAACGATGCGTATGAATTGAATGGCCGTGTCGTACGCAAGAGAAAGGAGCGAATGTTACTTTTTTTTTTCGTCTTTTCTTTTTTTTCTCGTCTTCTGTACCTTCGCACATACATGTATTTCTTGCGGAGTTTTTCTTTTTAAATGCGTGGTGTTTATTTTATGGCGTACACAATATATAATGCGTACACGCGAATTGAAGTTTGGATGTTACTCAGAGAACGATCGACCGCCGCCGCTATTAATTATTATTTTTAATCTCCAAAACCAGTCAACAGTTCGTGTCACCATCCTCGTGGTTTTCCTCGCGTATGAAAACATCGCATTATTTTTATGTCCCTCGCACTTGGACGACGATAAAACAGCACGTTCTGGGCCAAATCTTGCTCGACGTTCGCGTGTACTGTAATCGATCGGCGTCGATCACGGATTCTTTCGTGGCCCTTTCGTAAATTACGAAATTCGTGTTGGCGTTCTGCGTGGCGTGTGTTCTTCTTGGACGGTTCGTACTTTCATCGTCGGGCCAGGTGTGTGGTTCAGTTTTGCGGGTTCCTTCGTGCCTTTTTTTTTCTCCTTACTTTTCGTCTGTTGGGATCGGGTTAAGGGCCAAATAAGTGCAGTGGCAGGGCCAGGGCCACAACCGGTTCGCCGGTTGGCCGTCATTACGACGTAACCCAAGCGACCCTGGCTACGCTACGGACGGCATGATAATCAAGAGGCTGTGTATTATTATCACGAACATCGGAATTCTTGCACATTATCATCCTGAAGCCAATGGAGACGTAATATATTTGACAATTGCCGATGAATGTGTCCGTGGTACTTTTGTGTATAGAGCTCGTTCGTTGAGTACTATTCTCTTCAATATTTATCGGCGTATTTCTTTGGCTCGCGTAACTTCTTGTTCACCGTTCGTTCTCCTTTTATTTTTGTGCTTACCTGGCCGAACGGTGTTAGCTGTATAATAAATATTTTCGTATATACGTCATTATTTTCGTATATACTTCAAGATAAATGGCTAGAAATCCATTCTAGTCCGAATTCAATTTGAATAATAATTTCAAGGAACGGGCAGAACTGAAAATTTTTGTTTCATTACAATCGTTGAGAGCGAAGTTAATCCTGACTCGTTGGAAGCGGAATGGTTGCTTTAATTAATTCCATCCACGTTTCACGTACTTACGTGATCTTGTTAAAAAAGTTGTAAATTGTGCAGTACAAAATATGGGGAGGATGAATTAGGAAAGCATTTTAGTTGGAATTAAACGGGTACTTTAATTAGCGAGAAAATGGTTCATGCTTTTTTTCCCCTGATAAGATTTTTAATTTAAACGTGATTTCGACTTTCGTTTTCTCATCGCTCGCTTGTATACACTTTCATTCGTTCCGACGCTTCGTGCAACGTTCGTCTACGCGTGCCGAGTTATTACGTGCGTGATGTCATATCGCGTTATAGTACTTTTCGCGCAACATTATTCAGTTGTCACGCATACATTCTCCCGTTTCCCTGGCAGATAAACGCACAGGATACATTTGCGCGAAAATTACTTTGAAACTTTCAAATAATCATCGCCGAAGTTGAACCGCTAATACCTGCAGTCCTACCTACGGACCTACGGTCCGCAAACCGTAATTTCACGATAAGATAATACAGGTTGTGTCGCCCAGGTGACTCACTTCGCTTCGCAGATAACTCGAAATGACTGCAATTCGACAATGAACGCTCTTAGGACTCGAAAAATGATTACACCATTTTACTGATATCGAACAAATATCTGCACGAGCACGAAGCTAAATTTACAACTGCGCTAAAACGAAACACGCAAACCCAGGGGCTAACAATTCTCTCTATCTATCGGTTACCGTTTGTTCGCTCCGCGCTTTCGTACTGCTACGCGAAAACGTCCAAGGGCTCTTATAATACGAACCCGTTCGCCGCGCGGATGAAATTGTCCCCAACCATTCCGGTGGTATTCGTAACCGGCGTTGATCGCGAGCGTAAAACGTTTCTACGCACACGATACTGCAAAAAGAAAGATTAATCGCGAGTGGACCGCGCCACCACCGCAATCTCGTGCTTGCTGCGGCCACTTTGCCTCTGCTTCGCCCTCCGCGCGGAGAAGCTCGAGATATTTTACGCGTGACCGGTTCGGCGAGTTTTTCCCGAGGACCACAATCGTGATACGCAACTGGCCGGCATTCGATACGCGGAGCGCAGGTGCGCCGCGAATAAAAATTCGCGCGAACGCGCCCCCTCGAAAGCGCGGCGCAATCTCGCGAGGCGGCCGGCAGAAAGTGAAGGGTTGAGTTTGCAGGATTCTCCAGCGAGCGTTTTACGGCCGCATTTTCACCCTTGCATCACAGCTGCTCGGGTTCAATTTTTGTCGGTGTTCGAAAGAATTTGAAAGGGGATTGACGATATGCGCATGTTTGCAGTAGGAATTGTCGTGGGCCGTTTATATTTATTTATTCATTGTTGAGTGCGTTGTTATTTTTAAACGCGGCGTTGAAACTTTAATAATAGCGCTTTTAGGATAGTGCGATAATTAGTTCAAATTCCCCTGTTGTTCGAAGAAAATTGTTCGGGACGAATGGCTTGGTAAAACGCAGTAACGTGTAGCTAGATGAAAAAGAATTATATTTATTGATGTATCCGGGTTTCGTTGAGACCCCTCGTGACTTGCCCGAATTAATGATAACTACTGCGCAGAAATCGAGAAAAGAAACGGCGATAGTGATTCGTAACGATTTTGCTTGAAACTCCAATAACTGGCCAAACAAGAGTTAGGGATTTTTAGTGAGGGAGAAGCGCTACTTGTAATAATAGAGCACCTGCGGCGAAAATTACAGTGATTGACGCTTTCGAAGGTGAAGTCGGACGAAAACGCCACGGTGCCGCAGAAAAATTGGGGCTTAAACCTGCCAATTGACGGTCGTACAGAAAGAAACGTGGCGCCTTTATGTTTGGTCATTCAATTAAATGCGCGAGAATAAAAAATTCGTACCAAACTTTTCGTTACGATTTCATCTTTATTTTTATTCGCTCCCGGAGAAGAGATATTCCATTCCAATTGAGCTACTATTGTATGCATTGCAGTAAAACTATCGATATTAAAAAAATAGTAGTCGGCGTGGTAACAGCCGTGGAACTTTTATTTGTTACATGTGATTTATGTTTCCTCGATAATGAATCGGATTAACCTCAGTCCCTTGGAAATGAATGTCTTTCAATCCTATTTCTTAATGGAACCATCGATAGGAGGTCGGAGCAAGATGAATGTCCGAGAACTTTTTAGCTTACAAACCACTCGATACGTTAGCGGCGCGGAAACTTTCGAGGGCGTGCCCATATAAGTGGAAAATCCTTAAATCCCGGGCGCAAAAAAAACCTGGCACGGCCAGACTTGGTATTACCACGTCGATCAACTTTCTCGTGCGAAGGGTTAAAATCTTATCTGACGCATTCGAATCCTCGCGCGCGTGGTTCAGTCGGTGCATCTTCTTTTAAATTAATACAACATTGTTATAACACGGTTTCTTTTTTCATTTCGCAATTGAAGTGATTTCCGTGCAGTGAGATTTTGGTATCATTGGACGTTGAATCTTTCGATCGTTCAATAATCTACTGTATTCGTCTGCAAACAATTGAAAACATTCTCCCTGGAATTCATTATTTATTTGCTACTTAATTATTACCCCATTTCCAACGTATTCTGAACGAGATTTATTTTCGTCCATTTCGTTCGGTGAAATATCGCCGGGAATTGCTGAACACCTATCTCCGATCTTCTCACTTCACCACCTTCCTTTCCCATTTCTGTCATTTCCATTTTATATTCATTCGCTCCCAAGCGTCGAGTGATCCCGGCCTGGATTACTTACGCATACTTTGAACGTATTTTCATGCCTCTATCTGACAATGCACCAGAGATGTTCAATATCTTAATTCCCGAACGTCTTTCATTCTGCGATAGGAGGAGAGAACGGTGTTCCCCTAATTCCACACCATTTTCTATATCATCTTGAAATTCATACCGCACTCACCGTACATACGAATTAAACGAATCCCTTCGACCTATTATTCTTCCATTCTATATTATACAAACATGGTGGCAAATAATTGTCCACCGATTTCTAAAATAACTAACAAGTGCATTTCACATTCCGACTACAATTTCTGCATCGAACGCACCCCTCCGCAAAAGAATTCCTCAACTTCACCCTTATCAACCCTGTCCAAAATTATCTCCTTTCGCTGTTGCGTCTTAAAGCGTGCCGAAGAATCCGGCGCGAAACCCAACTCAATCCCGAACCAACCCTATAAAAATTGGCACCCTTCCTTACCACCCCTCGAACCGACCCCGTTCCCGTCTCTGCCACGAACGAATACCGCGTTCCTTTTTTTCCCCTTTCCCTCTGCAACCAGATCCCACCAGAACGGGCAGTGCCGCCAACTTCCTTCTTGCGTCCTCGCGTAATTGTTTACGCTCGCGTCAGGCTGGCCGCCGCGGTTCGCGAGACCGCGAAAAAAGGAATTCCATCCGCGACGAGGTTGGAGCCGCGAAACTCCGCATTGCGGCGAAACACGATGATGCTGACACGTATAAATCCGTCCTGCATACGTTGGCCGAACGTATTATCGGCCGGGAGTGCATATGCACACGGTGTCTCGTTTAATCGTCGTTCATCCCGCGGGGCATTTTCTCGGCGCGATAACGAACCGCGCGCCACGGCGCGAGTTTTAATTATAGCTGGAAATTTGGTGCGCCCGTTCAAGTCGCAGCGTCGCGACGCCGGCCGCGCTTCTTCATCTTCGTCGCGCGTTGCGATATTTGTCGGGTTACCGTTGAAGCTAGACGCCTCTGTTGTGCGCTATCTTTCAGCCGCCGGTGGCAGACCGGAGACAGAATGCAATTTTATCTCGTTTCGTCTCGATGTGTCTCGAAGTGTTTCTCGGTGACGCGTCGCTACGTGGAAATGTATTTCACCTCGAGTCGGTGGAACTTTTGGGGCGCTGAACGGCGTTGCACCGATCCGTGGAAGATTGTAGTAAAGCGAGGTCGATGGGGTGATCCGATTCTCGAGACATTGGTCAGCTTCGGAAAATTTGTTACAATTATGTTTGCGTAGTTGTAGTGCATGGTAGTGGAAGAGTATAGCTTGGATACAAATCGTGTACTATACAGTAAACTAAAAATAATAGATACCTCGAGTATCAGTTGAATGTAGCTGTTAGTTAATTTTACGGATATGTTGTCCGGTGTCACGAATTCCGGTGACAACTACTTACTACGGTTGATTCATATAGTAAAGCAATTATGTTTCCATACCTAAGATAGCTGGAAGTTACGATACTATTATACTTCCATTGATAAATTATAATAATTGTCGATCATTAGACGTGCAAATAATGCGACACGTCCGACATGCATTTATATGGTTAGTAAAGAAAATAATCTCAACATTAATTACATAGCAAAATAGTGTTGCCAAGCAATTTTTAACGCTGCTTAAATAGTATACTTTTAACTTAACCCTTTATAGCTTTGTGGTTGCAACTTGTATTAAAATGCTGTCGCAATAGAATTCGAATCAGACTTGTACGAATATTACCGTAGTCAAGTCGTTTGACGTGCCGCAATAAATAATGAAGTATTTGTAAATAGTATCTGCAATTGAAACGTGTCCTATTTGATCAACCTTCAAGTATCTAGAATAAACATTGTGAGAAAAAAATATGGCCAACAGAACTCAGACCCCGAAGGGTTAAACAACGAATCACACGTACTTCACTAGTTCTAAAGCGATTGCACCGATTATTGCAGGCGAACGAATGCACCGATTGTTGCAGGCGAACGAATGCACCGATTGTTGCAGGCGAACGAATGCACCAATATTTGAAACAGTAGCAGACCGATTCGCCAGTTTTCTCTCGCACGTTTCGGGCGCCGCGACGCCTCCCGCGGCTAATTTTTCAAGGCGTCTATTCGCGCGTCGTAACGGAAATAACCTCGTGATAGCGGCAGACACCGCCATAACGTACGATCTCCCCTTTTGTCGCTTCCGTTTTTCACTCGGCCCCCGCCGGTCCCTTCCTCTATTTCTTTCCTTCCCAAGACCATCGCGACGAGCGGGCTTTGCAAGAAAATACGATAATCGGCCGGCGTACAGTCACCGGAAGCGGCACCTCCGCCTCTTTTGGAGGCACCTCGTTTCTTCGTAAGTTCGTTGGTGTTTCTGAAAGCACGGCGAAATCGGTGTTAAATAAGGGACGCCGTATCATTTGATAGCGCAGAGAGCGATCGCGCCGAAGAATAGGCGTCTTCGGTTAAATAAAGGAACGTAAATGAGACGCGTTTGACGTCGTACTCGTGCGTTTCTTTTCGTTCCGCCCGATTGCAGAAACTTACCTATTGCACCGTTAGGGTCGTCGTGAGTTCTGTAGAAATCTGAAGAAAGCGTCTATGTAAAGAGAGGGGACTCTGGACAAACGTGTTGATGGTGGTCGTCTATAAATACGCTTGCGTACATTGTTATTCAGAACAACGAAGGCTTGTTATGTTGGCATGCATAACACGTACGAGATAGTCTTGGAAGGAAAATAATGCATTGTAAAAAAAAACAGCCTAAAGTTTTCGAGTATTCGAAATGGACAGAATGCTCGACGACGGAATGGAACATATTGGTGAAAACTTTTTTTCACAGAAAAATTTGTTAGGATGTGTATTATGATCGAACAATTGAACGTAATTATATTGAAATGAACGGGAAGATTTTAAATAAAATTGTAATCGTGATCGGAGTAATTAAGTGGAGGCTCTTGGAATATTTAGGAACTGATTAAAACTATGATGTTCGACGATAGAGATGGTACATAATTGTAATACATAGGTAATAATAAAAATAATAGTATTATTCAAGTTATTATTTGCGCTGGGAGGGATACAATTTTCACGATTTCGATGAATATTCTTATGAAAACATTTTATTTGTTAACGTGTATAATAATTAATAATTTTTTTATTGCAACTCATACATATTTAAGTTAGTTCACATCCGTTTCAACAATTGAAATATCTGAATAAGAAATCTCCGGTATCGTCTAGTGGCTAGGATACCTGGCTCTCACCCAGGAGGCTCGGGTTCGATTCCCGGTACCGGAATAAATTTTTTGTCCGTTTTTTAACGCAGTTTGTAACAAGGTGTCTTATCAAACGACGCATCACTTTGGCATGCACCCGGATTAAATTCTGCCGATAAATTTCGTAAATTAGTACTTGTGCCTCATTTTTGTCCCGATTCAATATCGTCGATACGGATTGTTGTGTAATACTAACAATAAATATGACAAATTTCGTATCTTCATAATTATTTTGGCCACAACAAAGCAACAATTATCTCAAAAATGATTTACAGATAACAGATTTTATTTGACGTCTCGAGGTATCGCGAAGGTAATTTTTTCGTGGTACCTGAACTGTGCTTGAAATACAGAAAGATTCGTTCCGTATCTCTATGCAAATTGTCACGTCAACAAATGTCTTTACTTCTTGAAAACAATCGCGGTGATTAATTCCTCCAAATAATTCCTCGTTCGCTACACTAAATAATGTCATATAGTGCGATTTCCATAATCCACGCCGCGTTTCCACGTGTACCGATCCGACCACTCGTTATGCCCCGATCTAAACCCTCCGCGGAGCAAGCGCACGCGATAAACACGTACGACCGACGAGAGGAAAGTGCCGGAGGCAAGTAATGCGTAATCGCTCAATTGACCCAAATCTTTCTTCCACGTGAAACCAGTCCGATTTCCGGCGGCCCGACTTCCTCTCACAGCAAACAGACAAACGGCTCTCTAAACTTCGCGGGAGCGCGATCGAATTTTTGCCGCGCGGAAACTTGTAATACGTGCACGTACACAGCTTGTATCGAATTGCCTACGTTAGGCGTCCTGCGCCACGTCAAGCGAAAGACACCGCGGCTACACATTGTCACCGAACCCTAAAAGCGACCACGAAGACACCAAGCGACCCAAGCTTGGCACTCGAGCACGTATACAACTCGCCCCGACCACTTTTCTCGGCTCCTCGAAATTAACGCCAACCACTCAGCCAGTACCATTTAGTGTGTCGGGGTATGCCGGTCCGGCGACACTCGTCCCCTTCGCTGCTCCAACCCCCTACAACGCCGATACGTATCACCTTTCCTCGTGGCCCCCTTTTTTTCTTTTTCTCCTTAAACTTCCCTCTCGACGTTGGAATAATACCTGCCTTTCCGTTTTCCTTTCCCTTTTCGCTGGCAGACAATTCTACGCACATTCGAATGAGCTGTGCCATTCGCGGTTTTGCGTTCTGGGCACTTCTCAATTTTCTTGCTTTGGGATCCAGTTGATTTTAAGACGATTGTATTTATAATCACCGTCGATTGAATATGTTATAGTTTATTGGAGTTTCTTCCCCTCCGACTCAGAATTACAATTTTCGTCGTTGACAATGGGGACTGTGCACAGAAGAAGGTTGTAACGGTGTAGTAGGTCGGAAAGGAATCTTCGCTTACGAACAGAAAGTTTATTTAATGTAGGGTCTCGTTCCGAAGAATGGCAGATATATATATATATGTAACCAACTCGAAGTGTGTTTAAATTCGTTAGCGAGTCAGCGGGAGGAGGAGATCGTAAAAGAATTTTGCTCCATAGGCATATGGAGGATGCCTATTTTTGATGATCGTCGACGATGATGCGGCGACGCAGAATCCGTGGCGATTATCCCGCGCTGTTTTTGGAGTGAAAAATGTACCAACGGGGGAGGTCGTAAAATTAGCTTTTCGTAGGAAAAATAATATCGGCAATGATGTCATTGATCCTCTGTAACTTTCCCTGATTCAGTTTTCGCGGACCTTTTCACTGTCTGCAAAAAGAACGGTCAAGTAGTGCGTAATTAAACACTATTGTTATCGAATTTGGCATTTACTTATTGCATTGTAAGAAAATACATCATTATTTTTCTCGTATATTAATAGAAACTATTTTAACAATTGGTCGCTTTAATTAAAATTAAAATTTTTGTAATTAAATAATCCCATATTTTGTGTTTTCATTCCAAGAAAACGATTTGAATTTTCTATCGGGGCTGGTACATGTTTACCAACGCGTATCGTGAGAAGTATGAACACGATGAAGGAAGTAAACATTTCGATTGAACTGCAATCATTTTCACGATTCTCGTTTCAATTATATGCCTCGTCAAAGTATGTACATTGTTCATGGTTTACATTTACATACTCCATTCCATTTCTTATGAACCGAACGAGGACCAACGTTTTCATCTCTCTCTCTCTCTCTCTTTCTCTGTATTTCAAATTCATATATGTAAGATAACGGTACAGAGACACCCGTAAGCTAATATTATTCGCACGTGGACAAAAAGGGGTCGCGATAAAGAGTGCGAGGCAAAGAAATTATTGTTCAAGTCGATACATGCGTTACCTGTTCACCGTTACCACGATTCCGTGTAACTACTATGAATCCCGTGTTTCGAAAGAGTGGGCTTTCTGAGACCAGAACACGAGTTCTGGGATAATTAAGACGAAACATTGGGAACGAAAAGCAGTTTAGAAAAAGAATTCTGTCGACACTGAAATGAAAAAAAATAAGTGACGATTCGGGTTCTTCGCAATTCCTATGCGTTTATTGGCGGCTCCAAAGTGCAAGTGGCTCGCGATAATAAATCATCGATAAGAAATTAGTAACAATTTTTGGGAAAAACATTTCTCCGATAATATTTAAAATACATCAATTCTCGTTAAATGATTTATGCTGCAAGATTACCGGGAATAAAATGTTTTCATCGGTACTTGATAATTTCATGTGTACTTTCTTTTCGGCGTGCAATAGAACCTCGAGATATGTACAGAATTCTTGGTGAATACTTTAGTACAAGAATGTTAAGGATTGCAGGAGATGAGCTCAGTCTCGGTTAATGTTTATTGGCGGCCCGCGAATTATGCTTGCTTATTTATAATCAATTACAAACGTGTTCTCGCCATTGTCGCTATGTCGTTTTCCTTGAAGATCCTCGATCGAGGCCGCGTATCGCCATGTGGAACACCGAGGAACGAGGAGAGTGGCTGGGGAATATCGAACCCGACGTTCATTGATTCGTTGAACACGATTTCTTGGTATTGTTACAATCGCTTGATACGCGTCGCGTTACGCTATTGTTCGACGCGTTATCACATTTCTTACGTAGTACGGTAACAGCATATGAAGGGCACGACATCCAATTCGCACGAATTGCAACGTCAACGTCAATTAATTATACATATATGCATACTCATTTTAATTCACATAGGCGAAAGAATAAATTTCCTTGCGCATTCGATATTTGAAGTTTGGACTATTAACTTATTTAATTTAATATTAATTATTAATACCGTTACTACGGAAATATTGCAGCAAGTCTGATTTCTATTTTTCCATCGGCGTTGTTCACATAGTTTTTAGAAATTTGCTTCTAATTTGTCCAAGAAAATTGATAGTAAGACATCTCACTGTCGTTTTCTTTATTGCGTCCTGAAAATTTCTTCCACCATTATACAGCTGGGCTTCCGTATGGCCATGGTTTTTATGAGCCCCCAGAGACCTTATCCTGCAATTTACCTAGATTCTTCCAGCAGGTATAAAAAAAATGCCTCATCCGTTGCAGGACACGTTTGCAACAAAATGTGCGCATAAGTTGCTGGAATTCGGCAGAGAAATTTTCGCAACCCATATACACTTTCTTTTCCCTTTAAAATATTCAACAATCATTATCGTTTTGGCGATGAATATAAAATTCTGCGATATACCTGGAAAACATTTGAAAGTTCTCCAAATTTTAACGTGCACACCTGACAGTAATGAATTCTAATTCTACTTTAATAAATTAGATAATGCGCTAATGAAACTGTGAAATGTTTCTTTATTCAGATGAAACTGACGTAGATGATCGAGGATGGCTTCTATCATGGGGTTACAGCAGCCAGCTGCATCCCAGGATACCGTGGATTACGCTGGATATTTGCAATCAACGCAATGCCATCAGATCCATGGAAGTCAAACGAATGGACAGATCCAGTCTGCCCAGAAATCGCCATCCAACGATCACAATATCAGTTTCACCAGTACCAAAGGATTACTCAATGGACCCGGACAGAATAATTGTTTCTTGAATAGCGCCGTACAGGTAAGACAAATCTCTTTTACACGAGCGAAAAATGAATGATCAGAAATATCTGGAAAGGAAGAAGGGGGACATTTTTTAAAACATTTACACGTATATATTGCGAGGACAGTTGTTGAAAAATTTGTCTTCTGTTTTTTAAAAATTTATTATACTAATATAAATAAGATATTTTTTTTTGTTTAACAATTGTCCACGAATTTAAACGAAATTATATAGTTACTTGTGTTGAACTAATACGGTGCTTGCACGCATTAAGAAGTTACGTATAATGCCGAGTACTAGTTGAATTAATGCCAGCTATAATAAATGCAAATGGACAATTAACAAATGGAAGCAGGATGTAAAGAACCGTTAATTCGCTATCCAGCTTCAGTTTCAAACAATTTTATTGTCCGGAATTTAAATTTTCTCAGCCGCGTTACAATTTGACCCCATTTGAAATTAACATTAGAGAATTGACAGAAGGAAACCAAATTGCTCCCTCTGACTTAGAGGAACAACTACACGGTACATTTTGCTTCCGCTTTTTAATAACGGAAACATCGTGATATTAGAAAGAAACCCGCCTGCGACCATCACACACTATAAACGAAGTTATCAACCGCTCTATTCGCGAATCGTGTAATTATCGTTCGCCATATATATGGTTGAAAATTCTCTAGAATCTGTTGAAAATTCGCGCAGCTCGAGAAGGCTGCCGCGCGCTTCATTAATGAAAATAATTCTCGTTTGCACCATGACAAGGGGGGCCTTCCCACGCACCGTTAGAATTTATTATGTCGATCGGGACTGTTTTTCCCAGCTTTTGTACGGCCGCGGCTGTGTCCGATTCGTAGCGGTAATTGTAGCATCCGCAGGAAGCAATTACACATGGCAGGATTCGATTAGAACAATCGATCGGAATCGCGATTGGAATAAACGTTCGATGCCCGGCACAAAGGTGGGACCCCGTCAAGCTTCAGCTTCTCGTTTCACGAGGATTACGCAACGGTAATCGCGCGAAACGCGTTCAATTCTGAAAGCGGACGGTGTTCTCGGGTAATTCGAGTAATGGCTCCGGTTCGGTTCAACGCAAACGCGTGTCTGAAATGCGAAAACGTGACCCGTTTCTGTTTGTACCCCCGGCGTATCGTTGTTCTTTCATGAACGATTGCCAACCGCGATTGGTAGTTAAAACGGGACTTGCAAAGTGGATTGCTAAAGGAAAATGAACGAAGGCCGAAACGGATTGGGAATTTTCGTGCAAAACGTTCCCTTCTTTTTTTTTTTTTTTTTTCTTTCGAGAAATCCTGCTATCTTTATCTTATCAATATCCGTCTGCGCATCATTCGTCTAAGTGTGATTGGCCGTTACTGTGGGGCACGCACTTCCAATTCGCCCGCTATATTTATTTTAATGGCCACGGTGAATTAGTAAGTGGCGACGTAAAGCGAAGGGTAAACGTATTACTTTGACAACGTAGAAATGAAAATGAAAATACCTGCCGCGTTATAGACTATTAATATTATCAAATGAAGTTGGTGAATAGCGAGGATGTTTATTATGCAAGTATAATCGTAATATTATTACTTATTATTGCAAATTCGAAGATTTCGTTGATGGCCAGAAATGGTGAGAGTAAAGAGGTAGGTAGCAGTGAAGGGGCAACTTTTTTCGAGGTCTACTTTTTCATTTCGTCCAATCGCTATTGATTCCCTCGTTCCAATATCGCTGCAGCGTTTCTCGTGCTGCATACCTTGTCGAAGGCCTCTGCGCGCCTTCCCTCATGCAACCGGATAGCCGAGCACGCGTTTCAGCGTTTTCCAAACATTCTACTCATTCGTCCACGTTGATTCGCGGGAAAATTCACTTGGCGTCCAATTCGAAAATCTATAAAATAATTTGCCTTAAAATTCAACGTAAAAAGAGAGACTGCAGGCTCCAAACTTCTCCACCGAAACGACCCAAATCAATTTTTCACCGCACCGATGCCAATTCGTTCAGCGAGACTCTTCGAAATGCAACGAAAGATGACGGGAGAGAAGTTAAGGTGAAAATGATCGACAGCACCTGCGCGTATTTTCCGTCAGTCTCTAAATCCTTTCAAGACGCGAAACTCACGAGTATTTCTTTAGTAGCTTTACGACAAGATACTCCATGAGCCACCATCTCCATAGTTTATGGCCGCGAGTGGCCACGAAATCTTTAAGGCCTGGCGTATCTTCGAAAGCCCCCGGGACAGACGTAAATATTCATGCGTGGTAAGTGACAGAACACGTGGAGAATCTTCTTAAGCCTCCCCCGCCGTGGAACCTCCCCCCTCCCCCACGTTCGTTCGTGATTCTTTTTCTTCTTCGACGCCACTCGTATCGTTTCGGCCTTTTTTTTCTTCCCTTTTTTCTCCTCTTTCAGCCTGTCTAATAGCCAACCTCAAAATATGGCGTGGCGTTTCTCGATTGTGTTCCCCCACGCCGGAACGAAAGTTCAGGCCCTTGTTGGTTCCTGGTCAACGCCGTAACTCTCGAAGGACCCGGGACTGATTGTTATCCTACGACGAGGAAAGTTTTAGCCGAGTAGAGACACGAGATTAATTGTTGGCGTGAATATGACTCTTACCGCGTTCAGTTGTGTTTGTTCAAGTTCAAGGTAGGCTTCGACGGGTCACAATTATTGGAGCAAATGTTACAATTATTGGAGTGGATGTTACAATCGTTGGAGTAAATGTTACAATTATTGGAGTAAATGTGTCGATAAAAATGATAGAAGATCATATAATTGTAGGGGACTGATATTTGCGGTTTTTATCTAATGTTTGTCTAGACACTACACTTTGCCGAGGCGTAAAAAACAAGACGAGCTGTTATATTTATGTAGGATATATCCGGTGATGTGTTCAAAAAAGTTCGTCCACGGGTTCAGCGTCATTCAAGACCGCAGGGTCATTCTGAGCAAAAAATCTTATCTGCTTATATAAGTTTTGTGGCAGAGGTTTGCTCATCCTCCTCGGTCATTGCATTGGCTTGGCAATGGCGAAAAAACAAGTTCTTATGCCTGATTAGAAACTACGAATTGGCTGTGTAAAGGTCCAGAACACTTTTTAACACAAAACTACTGGCAGACGTTACAATAAAAATGTCTTGCAAACAGTGTAGCTTTCATGGCAATAATTCAATTCAATTTAATAATTCTTTCAACAAAAATTGTTGTTACCATTCTAAGTGCATATGCATTTTTATTTAATTAATTTATATTTTATGCAACGGCGATGCACCTGCACAGTCAATGGGCACACATACGCACGTAAAACACTGTCTCCAATTATTATTAGAATAGACGATTCCCTAATTATCTGATTATCTGACAATCTGGCACATAAGTACAATCTATACAAAAATAAAAAGAATCAGCAGCAATGATTTCTAGAAACTGGAAAGTCCCACAGTAAACGTGACAATTGTTTCGAATTGCAACGGCGACCCCGTCGGGTCGTGACTCTCCTCGGTGACGTTCACTTTTTATTCGTGACACGGGACAAAGCAGTTACCACGCCCTGGCTCTGTGCACGGTTTATGCGTTAAACACTTATGTATATCACGTGTCGCGTAACCCAAGGCATTCGGTACGCGTGCTTCATGCCGAATGAACAGTCGATAGCTAATCGCACGATTGTTTCATTAAATTAGAACGACTGTTTCTTTATTAAGTATTCATGGGCATTTACCTGGCGTTGATCGGCGCGCCCTGAAAATTAATCCGTTTCGTAGTACCGTGGGTTGCTTCTATGCATTGAGTACACACTGAGTACCGTGTAAATAGAATGTACGTAATTTAAAAAAAATATGCATACGAATTTTAGTTCAGCTACTGTAAGTAGCGTGTAATCTGTCGTTTGCGATGAACGGGTTGCCGGAAATTATTACGTTTTCTGCAACACTTGGTTAGCGTTGCTGAAAAAGAGATTCTTCTTTTACGATACAGTCTGTCACAGGAGAGTAATTTTTGTCGGAGAATTATCATTACTCGATGGGATAGAGCTTTAAATAAGGGTATTGGAAATAGATGAAATCAGTGTTTATTCTATATAAAAATAAAGTGGAACGTTTTATTTCCACACGCATTGCCTTCTGTATTTAAACAATTGTATATTTCCCATTTTTCAGCAATTAAATTGGTCAAACCTATAATTAATTTTATTGTTCCTGGAGTTTTTTGGAACGAATCGTTATATTCAATTGTCGGACCGTATTTCATTAAATTATTTCTATAGACTTTTTCTGCCTTTTGATGAAATGCTGCTTACGATCCAACAATTTGTAATTCTCGTTGCACTATTCTAAGAAGTTGTTCGAATTGTCTTAAACACCGTACCACTAATTATTTCCCCCGGCGTCGGTCGTTGTACGAAAATTTTATTTCAATTTCACGGCAACCAATTCTCGCTCGGTTCCTCCTTTCAGATTATTAATGCCTCCTCAATTTTGCACACCACTGAACGGTGAAATTAAACAATCGTGGTTTGTATCTGCCAGGCCAGCGGCCGATAAATGGTAATTTTTATCGGCGCGATTTAATCGGTCCATAAATTATCGGAGGGGATTAATGAAACTCAGGAGTGTATCGCTCGAGGGCTCGTTCGTTGGAACTATTTCATTAGTCGACCCGAACTAACGAACGGATTAACGATGTAAAACTTGTTTTCGGGACGGTACATGTAATGTCACGTCTGGACATCACGGTCCATCGAGCACTTTCGTCGACGATTTTGATAAACGTTCAAACGTTCTTGGTAACGTGGAAAGGAGCCATTCGTGGGCAATTTATTTTTTAGCAAGTGAAGCGTCAATGTATATTTTTGCATTCCGTTCGTATATCTTGATTTTTCTTCATTCCGCTCGCCTCTGCTGAAGCTTCGATAGGGAGCGAAGGAAGGAGACTCGAACGAAAACATGTCATTCAGCATTTAAAGAAGATGCAAAACGAGGCAAACCAGTTTGAGCAAGATTTTAGTAAAATAATTGGGTAATAACTAATGTATATTGTATTGTGTCACAGTTAATGCACCGTTCGTGTATTTATTATGGATTATTTGATTGCTGCTACATTTACACTACATTTTCTAATAGAAACATATTCATTTTGTCACGAATTACTTATGTCAAATAATTATTTGACATACTTTGTTATATTAATAAAACTGAGGAGAACGACCTGCGACCCAGTTCTTGAATAATTGGAAACGGCCACGATAGGGCCGTTAATTGTTTTTTAACTGTTTTTCTTCCGTTCCCATTCCGTTGGATTTTTCATTAATTGGAGACACTTTTGGTCCTGCGATTCATTTATCGTTGGATAGACTGTCTCTCTATAGTTGGCGAAGAACTCGGTTTCGATCGAGTGGAATGTACAAGTCTGGAGATAATTAAAACCTTTGCTGGATACGGGGGGATAAAAAAACAATTGACTTATTTGAAAGGTTATGATAGAGAAAGGGAGATCGATTTTCTACCAATACTTCAGGATACGTTTCGACAAAACGAGTTTAATTCTATTATCAAGTTTGTACATCGGAATTGTTGCATAGGAACGCTTATGGATAATTCAAGATAGTTTAAAAGCGCACGGGCTCTTTCGTTATTTAATAATCGATCGGCCCTGCCTCTCCTCTACATCCATGTGTAAGTCAATGACACTTGACGACAGAATTATTGGACCAATGATCATCATCTATCTCGGTAATTAACGAGATTCTATTCATAGAGACACTGTACGTTTCGCAAGCTTCACCCGTCCAGCTGAAAGAAACTTTAGTGGCGGAATTAAAATAACGTTCGATCCTGATATTCATTTACATAATGACCTCCGTACCAATTTCTTTTCCGTACATAAAGTCTGGAATAAAGATATCGCAGCTGCAATGTTTTTGGTTGAAATGATTTGTATACGCAAGGGAAAATCTTGAGCGGTCTTTAATTTTACAAATTTTAATCGCACAATCGTGACACACAGTGGCGGCAATTACTTCCACGTTGAACACTCCGAACTCCAAAGTACATAACCGGATCCATTCATACAAATATTACAATAAAAGAAAAATTAAACATCACCAAGAAGTCATTGTCCTTAATAAAAAGAAAAGAAGAAGACAATTACATAAAGAGAAACAGGCTGACTCCGTGTTACAATTTCCATTGTACAAACGAAATTGGCCGCCAAGATGCACCGTGTACACGTACAAAGGAATGTTGGCGCGTTCTGTGAACAGCCGAAAAAAGAAACGGAGCACTGTATTGCTTTATCTTGGACTAAGCAGCGTTATCGAGCGACTTGTACCGGTTAATGGAGGCAGATTTTACCGTATCTAAAGACACAACAACAGAACTGCTCGCGTATTTGCCGCCAGCATCGAGATAGCGTTTCGTCGACGAGGCTGAGAGCAAAAGCTCCGGGTGGTTTCCATGCCGAGGATTAGGTAACAACGCGTTGCATTACCCTAATCTTCGTACCTGTACTTTGCGCGGTTTTTAAAGTCACTTGAGAACTGGAAACAGCTGGCCGATAGTATGAGATATCCTTTCGACGGTGAGAGCCAGGCCAATTTGCCGCGTTTTGCGTCGAACGAAACGCAGAAGTAATTAAAGAGCGGAACCGTGGATATTCAGCATGCTTAATGGAATCGTTTGTTATACCATCGGCATATTTTAGTGGATTTAATGTTAGAACGGCTGAAACGTATTAATATATCGATGGTTGATTTTTTGTAGGGGAAACGTTTTAAGAACAATCTTGGTGAATACGTTGGTAAAGTGGTTCGAATGAATTTGCAGGAAATGCAGGCTCAGATTTCGCCGAAAAGGTTTTACCGATAGTAATTACATATAATAAATAAAGTTTCTCATACCCTGTGCCGAGGAAATAGGGCGCCCCGCGGGTATACATTCACCGGCACAGAAATATATATTTTTTACAATTCGCAGGGTAGTTTATATTTATGTCGCGCGTGTAGCGCACGATACACCGCGCGAAGTTCGAAACAGAGGAAATACGTAGAACGATGCGTGCACTTCATTCGCAAGCCATGTACTTCGTCGCGTCAAAGAAATCGGAACATTCTTCATCAAACTGTTCTCCATACAGATGCAAACAGATGCAAATGGAACCGAAGGGCGAACAGGGGCCACTCTCAAAAAATGTCTGCGAACAATTCATCGTTAAAACGACCAACGCGGTCAATTTCCAATCACAAATTTCATTCTCCACTTTCCTACTTTTCGCGAACAAAACTCGAAACAATTGCACACCCATCCAAACTACCGCTTCTACCCGCTGCATACAAAACGCTGTCCCGTTCAACCAAGGCTTTCGCAAAAGGAGAAAAATTTGCAAACGCCACCCGTCCATAGCAAACAAAATACACACCCGCCCCCCCCTCCCTTCTTCCCTCGTGTACACCTCAAAGCATCCCACTGTTCTCGCCTCTTCTGGCGCCAACAAAAAGCCACGAAAATAAAACAGAGGCGCGACTCGTTTGAAGAACGAACACGGTGACACCTCCGCGTCCACCCACGCCACGTCAATCCCTTGGGTTCAAGGTCTCGAGTCTGGTCCCGACGGCGAACCCCTCTTTCATTCTCGTCGTGTCGTATAAATAGTCGACCGTGCAAGCGATTTTCTTATCGTTAAACCCGCCGCTTTGCTGAAATCCGGCATCAGCAGACAGAGGGTTGGACGTGGATCGGGTGTACAAGTTCGCGGCACAGCAGACTCGTAATTAGCGTTGCCAGATGAATCAGTTTCCTATTATAATTAACCGGCCGCCGGAAAGGGGCGCGAAGTGGCTACACCCTTGTACACCTGCACTCGTCTTCTGGGTGTTATTGACACAGTCGCTCCCATCGCACGCCGCACAATGCACTTCCCCCCCGCATACCCACCCCCGTTGCGTCGACACCTCGGGGTCTCGAACTAAATGGATGATTCTCAGGTGTGCGGCGGGTTTTTTGTTCACCTGAAACGTACGCGTTTCGTTCCGCTTCTGTGTGCCGTGCCACGAGCTTAGTTCGGGGTACGCGTGATGATGCATTTCTTTTTGGTGGGGTTCTATGGTGGTTCGGGTTCGATGGGTTCTTTTTTGTCGAGGGGAGAAATGGGCTTCGTTAACAGGTAGAACGTTATGGACGATTCGTAGGGTTGGAGGTGTTTTTTTGTTAGCATACGCAGACCTTTGCGTTTCGTTCGACGATGGTTTTTAACATTTTCGGTCGACGAATGCGGGATTTGGAGGTGTTAATAAAAAATAAGTAGGAAATAATTATATTAAGAAAGCCGGCACGAATTAAGAATAAGCTGTCGTGCAATGAATCTTCGTATTCTTTTCTTATCCTTCTATTCTGGAATTAGTTGACGTAATATTTGTAATAGTATATTCGTTTTTATAAATGACGTCGTAAATTGTTCGTGCAACGTGTATGACTCGAATCGTTACTTATCGTTCGAGCGGATTATTTATTAATATCGTGGTGAACAAATAATTCATTCGAAAATTGTGCATTCCTAATTAAACACAATTTGAATAATAATTCGATCGGAGCGCCATGTTCAAATGTGACGAGGGTACGAAACAGGAAGCGATTATTTTCCTCGCGCAAACCTGCTTGCTCGGGTTTAAACGAAACTCCCGTAAATAAGTGATGCTTTTAAGGGTTCGAGAAAATATATTCTAGTAAATATTGACGCTTATAATATTCCACGCTTTCAGGCGCAATGCACCGTACATATCGACTTCGATCGTATCGGTACAAAATGCCAGTCAAGTTGTGAATCATCCGTTCGAATCCGAGATTTCGATGGGCCATTTCAATGACGTGCATTTCGTAACTTATCCCACGCAGTCTCGTCATCTCAATAGACCGATCAGGCCTACGCTTTCCAAACCTGTTTGGATTACTACACCGAATACGCTAACTTTACGTTGAGGTGCGCGTCATTCCAGTGTCGGTCGTGCCAGATTATTTCGGGACATAAAAAATAAATTAAAGAAAAACTCCGCAATATAACTTTTTAAAAAGGAGAACAACAAGCCTTAAAGTTGTTTAACCATTGCCAAAAGAAACGCGAGCGAATGAACGAAGGTAAACGAACTGACAATTTTTTCGAAACGAAACGCCGTATTTTTCACTGCAAAAGAGAACTTTCCAAATCCGCTAATTTACCAATTGCAGCTTCCGCATTTGACGACAGCGAAGCAGACGTTCGTTTTACTAACTCGTAGAAAATCTGTAATCTGCTATGTCCGAGAGATGAAATCACGAATCACGTCCGTACGCGCGATTAACAAAATCGTACAAAATGATCGACTCCATAACGACTGTATAATTTCGTACAGTTTGTGTGGTCGTCGAGTACCAAAAAGAAGTCCGCAAACCACATGACACTCTCGTAACAAGAGAAACGTTTTTCGAAACGAAAGGCGATCCGACCGTCCCCATCTGGTGGCACGTGGCCGATGTGCACCTGACCTAATCTTTCTTCGGGATTTAGCCTGCGCGATTGATGAAACGTCAGTGTACAGTAGTGGCGCGTGCCCTGGTCTACGAAACAGCTGCTCGTCCGATGCAGATGCACGTTCCTTCTGCGCAGCGAGATTCGCTGGAAGATGATCTGATCACGTTTTGGGACGGTCCCTTGGACCATCTGTCGCGTTCAGTACGCCCACTCTAACGTTGTTACGCAAACGAAGTTAATTCCGTATTCAACGAGACCATTGTTACCCATTGTCTAACGTAATAGCCTCCTGTTCCATCGCCTCAACACTTACTTAGCTACGTTTTAGAACAATGCGATACGATTAATTTCAGTTAATTAAAGACCGCCAGAGCGTTGCCCTTGCTCGTTCCCCAGATTATCGTAGACGTCACAAATTCATTCTCGTTTGTCGCTGATTGGAAATCACGACGCGTCGCCCGCTGGAAATCGACGGCTTTGCCTCCGCGATAACGCAATTTTCATGTAACACCGGAATGCTGTAGAAATGAATACGTAATTCCATGGGCCATTTTAATCTCCCACTATTGTGCCCCGAAAAGCATTCTTACATTGTAATAAATCAATTTGTACACAGAATGAATTCCCTCTTTACCGTTGATGTACCCTTGGAAGTTTCATTAAACGTCTCTTCGACAAAAATAATTAAGAATCTATAATTCCACCCAAAAATACAAAGACCCGTACAAGCCCGCGAACCGTTCGCTTCTCCAATAACCTACTAATCTTTCAGGCAATTTAGAAAACTTGCCTCGAGAATAAAACTGTATATACATAAATATACATATATGCGTACACGTATTTCCCGTCCTACGTGGCGAAGGAAAAACTGAACTCGCAGCACAGTGCCTCTTGTTCGTTTCAAACGAGCTCTGTTACAACGGCAAATTAGTGAACCAGAGGTCTTAAAGGTCCCGTCGATGTTGCAAGTCGCTGGCCCATGAATCCGGGTCTCGTTTCGGGGACAATAGGCGAAGAAGTTACGTTTCGTGTCGACCCCTGACTACCGACCCCATGAAAAGAGAAAAAGAAAAAAAAAACGTATGCATCGTTAATGGCGGATGGAACCTGCTATACGCGATTCGGTCTCTCAGGGCAGCAGGTGTCTGGGAAGGGAATTACTTCTCTGACTCATCGCCAGGTGATGTTTACCGTGGCTCGAGGAAGGAACCGGAAGCCCGTGCACAGACAACAAGTCGTTTCTTCCAGACATCATTTGCGGGGACTGAATGTATTGCTCCCCCCTCTAATTTATCGTATCTGATTGTTCTTCGGATCTTTGTTCAGGGATTAGACGATTTTTTATTATACCCTTATTATTATCAAATTTATTTTCAATAATTATTATCAATAATCAATATAAATTATTATCAAACAATTGGCGGCAACGTTAAACCATTTCAATTATAATTGTCACGCCGAAATCATGCGACCGATTCCTTCGCAACTTCGATTACAATCCGGGTTATCTCTCGTAACCCCTCAACAAGAATTGCCCAGCGTAATAAATGCGTTCGTTACGCGAAACAATAAGACCGGAGGGGCTCGATGGCGGAACGTCTGGCCGCGCGAATGCAGAGATCCAAAGGGATGAACGACATGGCGAACGAAGTGGCGATCGAAGAAGCGAATGAGGACGGAACGGCAAAAGAAGCGGAGACGGAAGAGCCGACGGAGGAATACGCAAGTGGGCGGAGGGGGTTTTAAGACGTTGCTTCGCTAGGAGAAACGAACGACCATCGCATCGTCTACGAACCACGTGTGGGAAAACTCTGCGATGCGAGACTGAGAAACGCGTGCGTTCGATTGGGAATTCGCACGTGCGTGCGTGCGTGTTCGTCCATGCGGACGTTTACACCGACGCGAGTTGCGTTCGCGTCGAGACCGCTTTTCTATTTTCCCTCCGACACCGGGGAACGCGTGACTGGCAAACGCGACGCTCAGTCGACTGTTTTAATCAATCAATGAACAATTAACGAGCGTGTACAATTAATCGTAATTCCGCTGGATGTTATTCATTTCTTCGCATTAATATTATTACTACAGAGATTTATACCTGGAAGTGGTTGGACTCGATGGAAATCCACTGTCGGATTGAATTAATTGCTCGGAGCAAGCTTTGAAACAGTTCTTACGAAAATTAACGAAGACAGTCGTGAGCATCCGAACTTTTTCGATTGATTCGACGTTCAATTAGCCTCGCGAGTAATATTGATTTCCCTTGCGCCGAACGCTGTAGTTAAACACAGTTTCGTTTCTCCATGTGTCCACACCATTATCGCTTTCCGTGATGACCGATCTCATAGACGAGTTCCTCTCATCGTGACCAAGAGTTGTACACAACCTTGTCCGATATTGACACAACCCGTTGCAACATCTTTAAAACTAATCCTCTGACAAAGACTCGATGTCTGCGTATGCCCATCGATCTTCTCACGGACGAGGTCCATTCACGTAGAATCAAGATCCCATAAGCATCCGACAGTGAATTCCAAGTTCACGCTCTCGAACATCGGTATCATCCTTTCGGAATTGTTCACGTATCGTCTGCGTGGACCTCGAGCTCGATTTAGCAACCGCGATATTTCATTCCAACACACCCCCGCGAGTCCGTTCGTATATTTGAATTTTCCCGGGTCGCGGAGATCACGCAACGCTTGCCGCGTTAATTCGAATGTCCCCGGCGCGGAATCTGTCTTCCTATCTTTTTGCTTCAGCGACTTTTCTTAGACGGATCAGCTTGTGAAATCTAACGCTCTCGACGCTTCGACGACTCCTGGAACCGTTCCCCCGTGTCTTCGAGCGTTGCTCTTCGTTTTAGTGGACCAGAACCGTCCCACTGATCTCATGTTCCGGGAACACAGCCGATGATCCCTAGTATCGGACACACGTGTCCGTACGCTGATGTAACACTGGATATTTTAAAGCACGTTCACGGTTTTTCTTTCGTCTTCTCTCTTTCTGTTTCATTCGTTCGTTGCCGGCGATCGCTCTTTCCCCGCTCCGGTTAATCAGGATTTATAGTTTTCACTGTGCGAGAAAAGAAGGTGGTATAATTTAATTTGTTAACCCTTTTTTTTGTCTCTGGATGTTACGTTACGTTTCGTGTTTTTTCCGATGCACGTATTAAATGTACCTGCGCGCACAGTTGTTGATTCAGTAGCATGGAAAATGTCGAAAGTCGGTAGTTGACGATGATATGCTGGTTTTTAATGAAAAGATGACGAGAATGCAGGTCATCGCGTCCCGAAAGGGTCGCCCGAAATGTTTTGGAGGGATTCTCGTTTCTAATTCTGAAAATAGGTGGGACAGAACGCGAACCTCTGGTCAGGTTGATATTCAGTCTGGCGAAAATTCGGTATAAATTCAAAACAAGTCAGTATTTATGCTAGGCAGTCGGCATGCTGTTCTGCACTTATCTGCAGACTGGCTGGCTAGATTTAATTCGCTGCTTGAAATAATTAGGGGATCTTTCACTTGAGTTCCCGGAGTCAACGAGGCATGTAACAGCAACGACAAACTATCTTGTTCGCTTTAGACGAATAAAAACTATGCAGCGCGTTCAAGATTGAATGTTGCATATTCAAATTGCATTAATTTGTGATAAATTTTCATCGAGTCAGTCGAGTCGCGACGTTCGTATTTTACTTCATATACGTTTGACTTTTCCAAAAATTTCTCTGACTTCTCCGCGAATAATATTCTAAACAACGCGTTCATTTCCAAATTTTAAATCTCCGTACCGTTTTTTCTCATTCCGTTTACCCTAATTACAAGGGGTCGATACATTTTTCGTCATTTCAACGATTCCAAGGCATTCCTCTTCAGCGTAGCGTCGCATGCCTCAACGTGATCACACAAAGGGTCTCGAATGGTTACATGAATCATCTCGTCGATCGCGTCGATCCAAGTTCGTCATCGCGGGGCGCACAAAGTAAAGGGTGCAGAAGAACGAATCGAAAAGGTTAATGCGCTCGAAACCCGTTTCCATCGGCCTAGTTTCGAACGTGCACGTTAGTACACACGTTTCTCGAGTCCATTGTGCGACGGTCGCCGATCGTGCGGCCTAACGAGAACTCGTGGCGAAACGTGTCGAGGTCGGAACACACGTTTCCATCGGGGCACTGTGTATTCCATTTTTTTAATTACGAAACGTTCCCGTCGAACGCAACGTTAACGGGCCCGGCTGCTTTTACGAATTTCGTCCGACTTGTGCGCGGCGTCGACGAAACCGAGAACCCTTTGATTTCGTCGACACGCCAGGATTAATCTTTAATTGATTAATTTAAGTTTGATGCCTTCCGAAGCGTTGGCACTCGATTGCTGCCAGAATTGAACAAACACGAAAATTCCACGAGAATATTTATTGCACGAGGGTCACAATGTTACAAATACTAGAATATCCGAAACGATTCAAATGCGCCAGAACTTTGGACGCAAGCAAATATTGCAGCCATCGAAATTCTACATTTTGCTGAAATGAATTGCTTGACACGAATGCTTTTATTAATTATAATGTTCGCGATGGCAAATAATCTCAAGCCTCGCGACGCCTGAACGTGTCTCGTGTTGCTAAACTCGTGACATTAGGTAGCTTATTACCCTGTATTATACATTGCGTGGCGCTACCAGTGACGTCATTGTGATCGCGAAATCCCACGCCTACTCCGATTACCAGGAGCCATTACCTGGCCCCCGTCCCTCTGCAGAAACGTGGTCATACGTATATCTGTGTACGATACGTAGTTTGACCCAAGTCACGTTTTACGAGGATTGCATCCCGGCTTGGTGAAACTGGATCGCTCAGTTTCGTTCGAGAGAGCTGAATCTTTGGAAACGTGTGCAGTTGTTATATACTTGTGTACCCGTTCGGGAACCGCTGCGAGGCTCGTAACTTATGAAGTCGTTTTATTCTAAACACCGTGCAAACATATACCGAATTCTGAAGCATATAACTTCGGTTCAGCATCTAAATTTGCCAATCCCAAAATCTTGCTACAATACATACGGTTAATCATAAAATGTAATGTAATTTAACGAACATACGAAAACATTTATTTCCCCATATTTGTTATGCAATAGCTGAAGTTGAAAGAGAAAAACAACAATAGGACTCATTCTATGATTCAACTCGTCAACCGAACTACAGAAGAGAGTCGTTCAAATTCCGTTCACAGTCACGGTCCATCCCACAGAATGATTTTCCCGTTTCCAAAGTTTTTCGTTCGGATCGGCACACATGAAACGATTATAATCAGTTTCCCAATGGCGAGCATTAACATTCGCGCGGAATTTCATCAGCGAACGGGTGCACCGTGGGTGCGGTCCCGTGTTCGAGGTTGAAATAGAAAAAAAAAAAGAAAAGCGAGGATGGAAAAATGGCGTAACCAGCAGTTAGCTGCCGCTTGATAGGCGTAGCCCTGCTTCTCTTGCGGTGCTTCTTGCTTCACGGTCGTTCGATGCATTCCAGCAAGATTCGAGAGCAATATTCCGCTCGCCTCGCGAACGCACGCATTCACCGGGTTTGCTTCTTCTTTTCGCGTACACGATCCAGCAATCCTTTCCACGGCCGGAAATTTCTCCGGCTTCGAAAGCCGAGCTGTTTATCGTCCATCGCTTAGCCCCGTTTGCGCTGAAACCCTCGATTCAGCTACGACCTTTCGAATTGGATTAAATTGCTGATAAACCGTTGACGATGGCGCGATGCGGTACCACAAATTTTGTGGGTGGTCCGGGAAGCGATGCTTCAAGAGAGTAAGCAGCTTAAAGTTTTCCAAGGAACACTCCGGTATATGTCTCTTCGCGAGTTACTTTCTCGTTTTCTATGTATGCCGAATAATTTTATTATTATTGCAAGTCGTTATTTTCGTGTTTCTTTATTGTCACCTAGTTTTACGTACACCTTGTCACACGTTCCACCGAAATGGATTTGAACCTTGGACAAATAAAAATAGTTCCTGTCGTGTCGGGCACGCGTGCTTAAATATCGCGACGAGATGACACGTCAAGGCGGACCAGATTCGCGACAATGACTCCGGTACAGTCTTGAAAAAACGCTACGGGCGAACGCATGTACGAACTAGGGGCAACCGCGAAGAGGTTGGTAAAACCTTTGCACCAAACAGATCCAGCGACGACGCGGCTGAACAATTGTAACGTGCATTACCTCCCCGGTTTACGGGCAGGACGCTCCGCGAGACGGTGCTGAAAAATCGGCGTCCCTCGGACAGAAATTGCGAGCAAAAGATCGCCGGCACGAGCTAACAGTCAGAAGAACGTTTCGAACAGTTGTCATTAGGCACGGCGCGTTCCTTGACGGTGAAAAATGGAACGATATCCTTAGCTTCTGCTACATCTATTTCGCACTGCTGCGGGGAATGCCGCTTTTTATTCGCGCGACCGTAGTTTCGTCCATCTTCCGGGAAGGTTTCGTGTAATCGGTTTCTTTTTCGCACCGTTTCTTCTACGAACCGTGCGTCTTCCAGGGAGGGCACGGCGAGCGAGATTTCTTTACTGCTTCAATTGCACGATTCGTTGAGATCGCTTTTCGACGGAATTGAAATCGACAAGTTTTCGCACAGGCTCGGATTTTTTGGGAGCGGTATATCGTGAATTTTACTGAGTCCGTTGGGCATACAGTTTTAAGTCAGTGTTATAGGAAAGATAGCTTGTTGTATAAAAATACCAAGGTCGATCTGGAAATAGGATTTATAGAAATACAATTTTACAGCGTGGAACTGTCAATCGGTTTGTTGAAGATGTAAAGTTCATTTTCGTAATCGCGAAGCAGATAGTTCCGAGATTTATGTGATTTTCAAAGTTCTATTTAAAACCCGCGTGCCACGCGAGGATGTGTGTGATCCGTGCTTTAAAACTAGATATATACGCGTAACATAACGCGCTTCACCAGCCTGGCAAGTTTCTCGAAATCATTAAATTCCCCCATTTTTCCTTCACGTCGTATTGGCGCGTTTCCAGTGATCGAACTGCGAAACGCAGCCGCGTCGCACTGAGAAGTCCAAGCGGACTTGTACACATTGTGGACGCGCCTCATTATCGCGAGATAAAGAGAAGAGGAAAAACCGTAAAAGCTCAAACGGAAGTTCGAAAATTTCATCACGCATGTGCGATCCCGCGCGCGGGCGCGCGCTGGTAAAGTCGAGACGCGCAACGCACACATATGCATTGTCCCGTGGGAATCGCCTCGTTGAAAGAATCCTTTAGCGACTGAATTAACAGGCTGACGAGTGAAGTTGCGTTGCTTCCGTGACTCACGGCGTATTTCTTCGTCGACGATCATTTGAAGTGTTAATTCGTCTCGATCGCGCCGTCTTGTCGTCGTTGACGAACGGTGGATCGCGGTTTCGTCGTCCGTTTCGCCCACTCCGCCGACCGAACGAAAGTGATTCCGTCATTTATTTGTTGATCTGTAGCCGGTGGTGAAAGCAACGGAAGGAAACGAGCGAGTCCGTCGACGGTGTGCGGGCTTTCGTTTTCGTGGGACTTCGTTCGGCCGTTGCGAACGCTTCTCAAATTGACCGTGAAATAATTTTGATTCGCCGATTATCGTGCTTGTTCAGCCCGCCTTGGCATTTACGAAGATATCAGTATACGTATATATACTTCCCGTGAAACGAACGCGTTTCGTTGCTCTCGACAGAGAGATACGTAAATGTACACGACGCAATGACGTGCAGTATTGTAAAGTGGAAATAATCGTACCTCTTTTTGCCAGTTAATGTTACGGAGAAGAAAAGAAGAATGCCTCTTGCGGCCTGAATTTTGCACGGCTTTTACATTGCTTTCTCCTTTGTGCAAAGAAGAGGGATACATACGTTAGAGGACGTTAGATTGGGTCTTGCGGTAGATAACGTCTTTGTTAGATCGGGATGCAGAATGTAATTAATGTAAGAAACCTTCGATATGACTTCACGATTTGAATTTAGAAATGGCGATAAATAATTTTTCCTTTCTTTTCATATTATTATATGGATATTATACTTCGATCTCCGATATCGTTTCAATTTTATTCTCAAACGAAATAGAACCGAGGAAACGTTCAATTTTACGAATTTTTCGTTTCTACCAAAAAAATTCAGAGGAAAATATTATTTTCCCCTTCAGTTGTGCCCCTCGAACCAAGCTGATATCTTCGAACATCGGTTTTCTATAAACGCGATGAATTATATCGCACACGCATCACTCGTATGCATGCATCTATCGTGCTCGCGTTTCTTTCGTGTATTTTCTAACGTTCTAGAAATTACGTTTCCAATTAGCGGAACCGAACTACGCAACCGGTGGACTCGTTTCAGTCGAACACCCTGAAATTAAATTGCCATCGGCCGGCGAGCAGCGCCGACACGTTCGCAATTATCATTCGATACGCAACGGGTCGTGCACAAATACGCAAGGTTCATTTCGATACCGAGTTGGACGAACCGCGATCTCTATGCTGGTTCTCATACCGGTTGTTCACGTGTGGAAATAAGCGATTATAAGTTAATCGAGCCCGGGTATAACGAGCACCTGTCACGGACACGGTAGCTGCGTCACGTGGGAGTCGGCGTCTCGAAGAAGTCTGGCGCCTCTAGGTCGATCTTCGATTGTAACGATATAGAACTGGCGCATTAAACTCGCAACCTAATTTGCCTAATTTGGACCTGGCTGTAATCTTTCTTTCAAAATGATTAACATGTTTCCCGCGCTACTCGCGGCGCGGCGTCTTAGAAATAATGGGTCGCCGTTGTTCAACGAATATGTGACTCGATTGTTGGACTGAAGTGGAACAATTTTAATTATCGAACGCCGAATCGTTGGGAGACGTGAAGAATTTCTTCGCCGGATATTTCGTAAGAGATCCATTTGAATTTTGCACAAACATTATGGCATTATGATTATTGGAACTTGTAACGTTTTGTTCGCAATTGTCTGTTAAGGGTGAAGTACGTACGCGTGTAATACAAAGAAATACGGGTTCGTCACAATTGAGAAGGTTTTTGTACCCGGCTGAAATAGTATACTTGGGCAGCAGTTGAAACAATGTTCCGGCGATGCAAATTGCTACTGTCGCGGTTTACTTGTAAGTAGAACAGCCGAACAATTAAATGGTAATTAAACAAAGAATGAAAGGAAGGGCGACCAGGGTATGTATAGCTTTTTTAGATTAAGTTAATAACTTGGACGGCGTGTACGAAGCGCTAGATCTCACGTTGTTCAACAACCCTGTTCGTAGTAAACAAGTTTGCAAGAGGCTACATAAACGCAGCTACGAGATCTAAATTATCTTTGTTAATACTAATATAATACGCGAGCAAAAACGATACAGTGTACTTAGGTCTGCACGCACCGAGATTCAGCTTTGGATAAGTAAACCCTCATTTTTCTTAAATCAACGAGCAAGGAAAATTCATATGCAGGGCAAAATATTCCTTTTCTTTTCCATTCGCAGACACTGTTTAAAATATTATTTAGATAAGCACCGGACGCGAACTAAATAAATTCATAAATCACGATAGTACAGTATAAATTAAATAAGACGCGCGTCGTCAAGAAGTTTTACTTTCAAAAGAATCGTACAGGGTTTGAAGTCTTCGAAACTCGCCTAATTATTTTACATTTCACCGCAGTCTGGAATGAATGATGAAACAAAAGCAGCAACTTATTGTACGTTTATTCATAATATGCAAATGAAACGATAAATTTTAACGGACAATCGCTTCGAATCGTAAAAAGTGTAAACAAAAAGGAAGAACCAGAGGTTATTGTTCGCCTAATTATAGCGAATCACCGAGAGGGGGAATCGAGGTGAACGTCGGGGGCAGCGATATCACTATAAGGTACACGTGAACCCGCTGCTCCCACGTGGTTCAGAGAGCGTGACCACGTGGCGGGCAATAGTACATATAGTAAAGTGCCCGAGAGATGGAAAACGATGTCGGTTGAATGGGAAGGCGAATAAACGGGAGGAAAGGCGAAGGAGGGTACAGGTTAAACCGGAAGTCGTCACAGGAACAGCCTCTATGTGCACCGTAGGTTCACATGGTCGACGTTCACCGCGTCAGAGGTTACGATAATTTCCTCGTGTCAGTGCAGGTGTTTGCATCAGATAAAAGTAGACTTTCGCACCGACATCGTGATGTTCCCTATGCTCCTAACCCCGTGTTTAAACGTAGATCAGATAACAATTTGGGTTATTAGAGGAGTTTAATTGATGACTGCGGTTGTATTATTTTGTCCTCTTGATAATTCATGAACCTGTTGTTATCGATGGTGAATACAAGATTATTCAATTCCTTTTATCAAATTCGTTTATGGTAATGAAATATGTATTTACTTCCTTTGAAACTGTATTATCTTGTTTTGCATAGAGTCCCGTTGGGAACGCAGCCGTTTCAGTCTCTGGTTGAATCACACTTCAATCCATCAATTATAAATAAGGATGTTTAATTCGTCAAGTAATAAATGTAGGTTTTTTTTTTGCAAAGACCCGAAAATTTAAACAATTCATATTCTTGTATACGTTCTATTCGTTCGAGCAACGATACATATTATTCTTTGCTGGCTACCTTATATATGCGTTACCTCTGGACAAAGAATTCGCCGACAAGCAGTTGCATCCAATCGTTAAAATAATTAACACAACCTTGAGCGTGCACTTCGAAGATACGCGACACGAACAATTGAACTTCATGCTTCAAAAGCGAAACTTTCAGTTTCCTTTGGCTCTTACTAAAGTAGACATAAAGGATTTCCGATTGCTCCTAGCGAATTGTCGATTTTTATGCCTTCCCCCTTTCCGGCGGAGAAGAGTTCACCACCCCGTGAGAACACTCCCTTTTGGAATCGGAGATTCTCCAAGCAATGGCCCATGAAAAATGGCATACTACGAGCGTGTCTGCCTGAGGGGCTACGAATTAATTCAGGTGTGTTTCACCAAGCGTTGAAGGCTCATACGAACGTAAAGGGCTTGCTCTTGAAGCGTAACATTCCTTGAATTGCACTTTAACACAGATTTCTAAATCTATGTGACCGTTTATTTTAGCGAAACATATGTCCTTACAAATTGTACAACGTTCGAGTTCATATTAGAGTAATTCGAATATAATAATATCATCCTATCATATAATTATAATAAGAAGTATCTTTATAATAATAATAAATACGTATATTTAAAATGTTACCCAAGTTTCACGTAATGCCTTCTCTTTAATACTATATTATTTGAAGTGTCATACTATTTTTAGAGTTGTCATTAAGATACTAGAGATTCTGTGAATTACTTCGGTGGAATATAAATTTTCTACAAATCGTACAAACTTGACACACGAATGAATTAATCAGTGTCTACAAGAGTCTTGCAGAATAAGTGATTCAGACTCTCCAAGAGTTACGACATGCGCTGAACGCGATGTTTCGTAATCCCCGCTGGAGGGTACGTTTAATTCGATCCTACGTAGAGATTTAGCTCATTCATATACTCTTAAATCGATTGAACTCGGCGCTCTTAAATGATACACGGTTAAGAAACCCCTCGTGCCTGCTTCAATGGCTGAAAAACAAAGGAAACATAAATTAGATAGTGTCGATCAATATCGATTACTGTTACTGTACCATGCACCGAACCTCATACGTGATCTACTTTTAAAAACGATTAACTATAGCAATGTCTCCATTCATATAAAATGTATTACAACTTTCAATTCCTGCCAGTCTAATTTGACGTATTAGCGTTCGAAGGAAACGAAAATCCTTCCAAATTAAATCGAAGAAATAATAATGAAAAAAATAAATGAATCTGCTTAATCCCAACCCTTCGTTGCGTTCGAGTAGAACGACGGAATGAATCATATCTTTCTGTAGCATCGGGATTACGTCAAACGTAGCGCCTGTAGCGATGCAAAGCGTATACACGTGTACACGTAGCACGGTAACTTTTCAGGCGCCTTCCTTTCACTATGACTGAATGATCGTTCCGATGGTGTGTATCCCATACTGCTGTCGCATTCATAAATAGAAATATCGGCAACACCGTTGTCGAATTTCAAGGCTAGTTTATTGAATAAATTTTTCCAAATCAAGTTCAAACAGAAATGTGTGATGAACTCATATTGCACGAGCGTGCACGTTTTACCCTGCCAACGCTGCTAACACAAGGCGGAATGAATAGTGTGCGAGGTTCGTAATTCGAGGTTCCCCCTTTATCAGCAATATTGCACACGCCTGGCAATTACCGTTTCCTTTCATTATTGTTCGGTGGAAAAAAAACATAAAATGGCATTTCTCCGGCCGAAAACCGATACGACAATCCGAGAGATACGTCGACGAAGATATTCTCTATTGTGGCAGCCGGGATGCTCGAGGCGATCTATTCGCGATAGAATAATGAAGAGGGAATACCGATGCTGATTTGCACCCACTCGTGCACGAGTCCACACCCCGTACGCGTAAACAATACGAAACGATCGTAAATCAAGCCGATGGAGGAGCGATTATAATTTTCAGTGGCTGCTTAGTATTCCTTTGTTTTTGTACCTACGCGCTGTTGCAACTGTCGATTCCTTCATTTTGCAACGAACCTCGGACGCGCTGGCAAATCTAACGTCTATATGAACAACATTTCATATTGCCCGACTTGACGATTGAGTGGCGGCGTTCGATTTACGAATCGTGAGTTCGTGACAAGGTTCTGTTAAATGTACACTAAATGAATAACGCTGCGACAAACAAATGATGCAACGCGTGGACGAAGTGTATATAACCGGTGTCACAACCACGTCGAGAAACGAAATAAAAACGGACGTGATGCAAATTATCACCTTCGATCACCGCGACAGCCAATCATACATACACCGTTCAGAATTTCTTTCGAATTAAAAAAAAACTTTGCCCGAACGCGACCTCGTCGTCACGGATTATACAATCTTGCCAGAATGGGGGTGAAACGAAGTTTCACGTAAGTCAAGAGTCAAGGTTGAAGCCCGCCAGTCAGTCATCTCGTGCACGTTCGAAACTGCTGGTCGCTTCGAAAGCGACCCGGAGAGTGGCGGGCACAGGGAAACAACACGTAGATACCAGCTGTGAGTAGTACTACGATCACGTAAACCGTGATCCAAGATGGCATCGTGTCGGGTCAATATCCTGGCTTGGTTGGAGAACGGCGTCGTCGATTTCTGCGCCAGTCTCGGTGAAACACCACGTGAAGGCGCCACTGAAAGTCTTTTTAATGGGAACTGGTTTCAACCACGACCATGGACCGCGTGCTTACGTTTCGCTTGACCTCGGTTCCAAGCGTCTTTGGAAGAACAAAGAGTCTAGCTGCTACTGGTCGCTTCTGGTTCTGGCGAGCATCTTGTTCCTATTTTATATATCAAGCATTCGTGGAGTGTGTCGTGCCAAGTGGATGGCCCATTTGTCGAGACACTACGGGGTTGAATGGTGGCTTTTTTTATTGGGGGTGGTTGAGGAGGGTTGCATCTTTCCAATCAGCCGAATCGATAGAATTTGGAAGATTGGTTCGAAAGCTGGGGTGCTACGTGAACGTTATATTCGTGATCGAAAATACTTACCTGGAAGGTGATATTTGAATATAATCGGATAGTAATTTGTATGGTGAAATGCAGGGTAATTGTGTTCATGGACTGAGCAGGAAAATTAATATTACAGCAGATCAATGCGAGGGGTTGATTAAAATACAGAAACTGGGTTGCGTCAGTGGCATTTGTCATAGTAAGCAGAAGATGCTTGTGCAATTCAAGAATGTTCGGAATTTTTAAAGGGCCAGCAGTTTTGTAAGGTGTATTAATAGAGAATTCGTAGAAGTAGACGATGAATGGTTGGAATTGTTTTTGCGGCAATTCGAGCGGGATAAAACGATTGCCACATTCCTCGGGAATCCCTCGTTGGAAGGTGAATCTAGTAATTGAAATAGTCATTCGTACGTGCAATTCGATATAATGTTAGGCATAAACAAAAATTAGAACCGTAATACTAATACAAATATAGTGGCCACGAAAGCATGCTTTAAATCAAAATGAAGGGACGGAACGTTTTCAGCGGAACAAACCCTTTCGAAACCCTTAATAATTACACACGTGTTCTTCTTGCGCCGTCGTTTTCATTTACTTATTAATACCACGCACCAGCTGCTATGTATATCGTTAAGAAAAAGCACAGGCAAAACGGTTCGCGAAAGTTTATAGCTGGAACGTTTTTCGCAAGTGGCTGCTTCTGCAGAAACCGATGTTCAGAAGAAATTATACTTCCGTACCACGCTCTGCGCACCTTTACGATCGGTTTTACTATGTAGCATAACAAGCGAACATTTCTTAGTAAGGGTAGTGGTTTGCTTCGTTTTCAGGAACACGGGTGTTTTCTCCTCCCTCCCTCCCTCCCTCCCTCAAACCTTCCTCCCTCTGTCTCATTTCAGAAAATTTTTTGGAAAATTCATCGAACCCTTGTGGTTCCAATACGGAGGAAATCCTCCACCCCATTTCTCGATGAATCGCCATAAGCTGGACCTACGAAAACGTTTCCCGAGTTGACTCTTCTCCCTTTGAACATCTGAGCACCGCTGTCCTCTGTTTCGTTTTATCCTTCAATATCTTTTTCCTTCAGGAATTGCAAACAAAGTGCAATTACCAGACAAGTTGCGTATTTTATTCGTAAGCGCTTGTCAAGAGTTCAATTACGAGTGCGTGCGTGCGTGTGTGTGTGTGTGTGTGTGTTGTCGCGTAGGCGTGAGATCATTCTGACTTATTTCCGTTACTGACGTTATAGAACGCTTGCTAATTAATGGAGGTTTAATGGCTGAGAAAAAAAGGACGGATAAAAATATGGCATTTCTTACCTCATCTTTTTGCCGGGTGGTGAGAGGAGAATGGTAGACGGTGAATCTTTCTATTGAGGCTTTAACTTGTTTTTTTTTATTGCTTCTCGCATATTCGTAGGTACTACGGGGGAATGAAAATACATGCTACGACCGAGGGTGGAACGGTGGACGAAAGTAATGATACCGTATCAAAAGCTTCAAGAATAATGGTAGCAGTGTACCGTACCTTTTTTGTCGTCAAGATGAATTGCACATTCGGCCTAAATGGCGCGTTTAGGAGAGACAAAGGTTCCTTAATATGGAAGGCAAAGAGACGTCCTTTTGTTGTCAGCGAAAGCATGGCGCGGTGTAATCCTTTTTGGAGAAGTTGCTCGGAGCGTTTTATACGGCGAAGCTTTTACGTGCGTGTTCTCTGCGACCTACGCAAAATTGAGAACGTTGGTAATTCAAGTTTGGAGAAGAAACAGCTCCCAAACGTAATTTACAAGTTTCCATTCTCGACGATTCACGCGGCGGTCCTTTTCCAGACCGTGCACATTTACACAGCCGCAACTAGATATAGATAGAACTGCGTATTTCTAATTTTTAGACGATGAAATATTCGAATATAAAATTTTACAAAACTAATAGAACGCTCGTCAAAACTAGGTTCGATATATAAATCTGGCTCAAAGAATAATAATAAACCAACTTGCATTGTTGTCGCAAATAGAACACGTTCTTAGAATCCTCTGTCCACCGAAATTGCTATTACAAATCGATCGTGAAAATCATATCGTTCACTTTCCAAATCTAGTTCAATGTACTGTCCAGTCTATCACGGTTCAATTTAACGTTTCGACACGCAAATTTCACCCAATAACAGCTACACCGAGGCGCCACAATCGAATTGGCTGCCAACCAATTACTGTCCCCGCGTGAACCCTATCTACGATCTATCCCATAAAAAATCATTAACGAACAAAAGATTATGACAAGCTCCAAGCTTAATGCCAAGAGGGAAAATCGATTGATCTTCGATGCCTGTCGCGGCCGATACGAGAGGCTCGCACAAAAGTTCGACCATCATTTAACCATACCTCTCCCTCAACTTTCCCCATTCGAAGTCACGTTCCATCAAACGTACATGCATGCACGCGTATGCACCAACGCAACCGCGCCGCATCCAATTGTCATTCGCGATCCTCCAGCCGCCCTCAGGCTCCCCGTTGGAAAAACGTTTACACGTACAAACCGCTGCACGCGTCACCGTATCAACCGAAATGGTTTCTCGTTCGTGTAACACCCCCGCGAACCAGGATGCTGCGTCTATCAATTTGCCTGTCGCCCCGGTCGTATCAACGCCGGTCGTGTCATAAACATGAAAGCACAGGGGATCGATTCGAAGCGTATGCAGCACACTTTTACTCCAGTTTGTATCGTGAAACCGGTTTACCCTCTCGTACACATGCCACGCTGGCCCCTTTTATCGCCGCTACACACACCGTTCCCCCTTAAAACTCGACGGAGGAGCGCGGTGGTCACCGTGCCCCTTGGAGAACCGGTTTCGCGTCCCGATCTTCCTTCAACGCGTTTCCCCCCACATGGTGTTCACGATTTTTCTCGGGTTCTGTGGCCTCCTGCGGGCAACGAAAACAACGCGGCAACGGGTTTCCTCGGCTCCGATCCGGGACGCGTTCCACCTTCTTTTGGCTTCGTCTTCGAGACGCGTCACGGCTACCTTTACTCTCGTCCGCGGGGATTCGTTCGCGGCGAATTTATTTCCGACTCGATCCGGGCGATGCTTGACGATTAGATCGGCGGGAGTCGCGATGGAAGTTGGATTTGGAGGTTTTGGGGGGGGTTTTTTTTTTTTGGATCAGTTGACCATTCGGAAATGGCTATCGTGACGCCGTGTGAACGCCGGCCTCGTTTTTCTGCGAGTTTCAAATTTTAATCGAGAAACGCCTTTAGAAAAGCAGAGGATATTGTTACTTCCGAGGACAGTATGGATGGAAACGACGATTAACCGATGGAAACCTGTTAATTTTATTCGTAACTGTATTACTGGCATCGCTATGTTAATTTTGGCACGTATATTCTGCAATTGATGCGCGTTGCCCTTCAGTAGTAGCCTGCTTGAGAATCGCCTCATTAGAAATCGATAATTGCCGGCACGAGTGTGCTCTCTGAGTCAACTCGTTTCTCGTGCATTTCCATCCACTGAAATTGGAACCAGCAATAGTATCTAGTTCAGTACGTACTTAGGTATTTAATCGACGCGCCTCTACCTATTATTTCTCTGGTATTGAGGGCCCCTTGGGAATAATCGACGCTACGGTAGTCCACGGATCACGTCGTTAACATTCTTGCTTCACGCTATTATTCACCTGTATCGCAATTTTTCACCGCCACACTTCTACCTGGAATAGCGCAATCTATCCAAATCTGCGATTAAAATTTCGCACTCGAAACCGGGCGCACAGGTATGTATCGAATCTATTCTGAAAGTTGCTTCCTCATTCACTTTGGTTCCGCTTTTCACAATAACAGTCACTCTCTCGATTATTATCGCATACAGCCGTATTACCTGTGCTACGCTCTTCGACGCCTCTCGTTTCTCGATTCTCGCGAGACCAGTTTTTGTTCCGAACTTCTCGCGTCGTTAACAAGACATTGCTTCTTGCGGCAGTTAATTTCTCCGATTTTTATCGTATTTATAAACAATAATTTCTCCCATCGTTCATAGATCATCGACATCGCCCCACTTTTGTCGGAATATTATATACTTTATCTGTTTCCTTGTACACACACGTTCGCCAGGTGTACGATATAAATTATCCACAGGGTTGCAAAATCCATCCTTGTTTACGCAAGTTCCGCTGCTCCGTGCGATTATGCTCGCTCGATCGGAACCCTTTCTTGTGTTTATACATAAAATCGATTGTTGATTGATGAACGATGACGTTGTTACTTGATACATTCAGTTCGTACTTTATGCACGATTAAAAATTCCGTGACCTAAAACTCTATGTGTCATAACAGCAATGTTCTGCCAGATATGTGTACCGTTTAAAGTTTAAAGTCTTCTTGTGCTGCTTTGTGAATCATCGAGCCAGATGACTCTCGAGAAAACAGTTATATTCGCGTGTTCTTCTCTAATATACGTGTGGTGAGCGTCGATATCTGGGATGCTGATGAATAATAATTTTTCGGTGGTGTTTCAATCCTCACTTTGTGTTTGAGATTTAGCCATTTGTTATTTGCGTATTACGAAAGCACTGAAACATTAAAATATCGCGCGGCGAATCATAAATAGAAAGAGGAGCACAGATATTCTTCTATGGGAAAACGTGGGACTATTTGTTTAAAAACTATATATACATATTTAAAATTAAATTCTACTCAATTATATTACACTGGAAATCAACTTTTATCGCGTTAAAAATTCAATACATGACACGTTCAGTATGCGAATGTGCAGGAAATAAATATTCCAACGAATTATCGGATACTTAGTCCGTCTAAACTAAAAATAGAAATTATGTGGCGTCGAAAATCGCTGTTCCCCGTGTGTCCACGATAATCTATGCCACGGTTCAGTCGAAATTATAAGGAAAGGGGGTAACTAACGCTACTTACTGTTTGGTAAGGAAGGGGGGGGTCCGTTCTCCGATATTTCAACGTTCTGGCGGGGCAATCTCGCCGCGTACGGGCGCGAGTTAACGCTTCTCGTGGTCCAGCAGCCGCAGAGTCATCCACGGGGAAACCAGTTTCTGCTTCTGCCCCTTTCCCTTCTTCCCTCCTGTATTTCTTTCGTTTACTAAGGAAGAGTGGCGCACGTGCGAGCAGCACCTCGGTGAACCCAGAACTACAGAAGCCTCCGTTGGAGGGGGGGACAAGAAAGCGAAAGACGAGACACGGGATGCTCGGTGATTTTGTTTAGAGATGGAGAGGATCGAGGTTTGAAGCTGAAACCCGTCTCGCTTCTACGATAGATGGAGATTTGGGTTAATGAAATTTTACGAGATAGGCGGATGAAATTTTTACGCCCGGTGGTAGGAAGGTGTGTCTGGTACATGCGTATTGGTGATGATATGAAAAGTGGAATAAAAATGGGGCTACGGTGAATTGCTTCTATTAATTAATCTAATATTGGTTTTGTTTAGTTCGTTGTCTGAGTGAAATGTTGGCGCGTTTTAACAGACGCTGATTTCGGTGTAGGTTACAATTGTTATACCGTATACATTATTTTGACCGTACATTCGTTATATAGAACGGTTTGAACATGTATGCGCGATGATAATTATTAATCTTCATTCATTTCACTTATCTCTATAATACAAATATAATAGTACTTCATTTAATAACTTGCAAATTTAGAAACCACCCCCGACTCCTTCGCGGGAACAACAATTAACCCCCGCAATAATTAATTCAGCACCATGTTCCGCCGCCACACTGCTCGATTTTCATCCGGTCCGTCTAGCAAATGGAAATTCCTTTCTTTACATTCGTATTCCAAATGGAAATAGACCACCAGCTGAGCATCGCGATATTTTTAATCGCGTTCGCAACAGGACGGACGAACGGATCGCGAAATAATTAATGAGACCTTCAGGACGGCGAGGAGAGCGCAGATGTATCGCGATATCGCGGCCGGTTTGAAATAAAACGATGCCTCGGTTTGCTCTATTTATAGTGAATCTTATCCTCTCGAAAGGCGATCATTTATTCCTCGCGTCGTTTCTGCTTGTGCCTCGGTTCGCTTCTACCTCGTTGCGAACGGTGAACGGCGCACGTGCGAATCGCTGTATGGTAAACGAAGATTCAGCTGCAATCGCGAGTAGACTGCAAAACACAGGGGTAGAGCGAAATAGAGAGAGCAGAGATCGTGGCTTCTCGAGGTATACGGTGAAAGGACCATGCACGATTGTGCAACCGTAACGGTAATCATATAAATTAGCGAGCAACGAGCGATGCTGAATTGTCGAATGGATACAAAGCAACGAGTTGCTGATGTTGGTTTCCCTTTTTCTGCCTGGAAATGTTTCGGAAGTTGGTGCAATGTATGAAGCGATTTCGAGACGAGGTTGGGGGTCGCGAGATTGGTAAACGTTAGGTTGCTTGTTGGCTACTGGAGGACCGTTTGTAATTTCGTGAAGTTTACGAGCTTTTCGTTTTTAACGGATCGAGGAGACGCGCGAGACATTTTTCGTTTCCCTTGAAAAGCACGTACTCGTGGAGGAAAAGTTTATTTAATTAATTGCCGATGTCTGACCGAACTTGATTATAAATCACAGAGTAAAATATATATATTTTTAGCGTAAGACAAAATCGGGTGAAAGATTGAATTTATGGATATTAATGCTGGTGCTTTTCGCATTCGTTATTTACAAAATTCAAACAGTTTAGTGGCAACGGTGAATAAAAATTATATTCTGTCACGGTTGCTCTGAAAGTGTGCGCAGAATATTTGGTTAAGGCGGAATAGAAACAGTGTCACGATTTTGGAAAAATAATTGCCTTCCAGAGCTGACTCTTCACCCAAATAAAAGTCATCAACCTCGAGCAACTTTTTCACACCGTACCACAGATTTTATAATCGTCAACATCATCATCCCAGAGCCATGTCCATTACTTAAGTGTGATGAATCGTTTCTTCGCGTCTAATAATGTTCTAAGAAACGTTGCACGCGAGCGATGATCAATTCTGTACGCTTTCTACCGTACAATTTCTCGAAGAACCAGTTCTGTGCTCGTGTTGCATCGCGGAAATCAATCACGCGAAGTTCAAGGCGATTTAATCGAAATCTCTGCCGTACGAAATTTCCATCGTGAATTCTTTAGGTAAATCGCGCAGCGAGCAATTCAAACACAGGTGCGAAAATTCGACTCTCATTTTCCAGCTGGACAGGCTGATATCAGTGTGCATACTCGGTTCACCCTTCCTTTCTGCTTGCAAATGGAGGACACGTGTGCGATACACGACGAAGAAGTCGAAATGTCACGAGCCCGTGTTGCATCGAATTCAAACCACTTGAAATTCTTATTTTTTTGCTTGGATGGTATTTGAACTCTCGATCGTACATCGAATAGATTGAATTTTTTACTTTCCTTGGACGTTTCCTTTTGTTTGACAAATTCGTAATACGACAATACGACGAGAAACTGCAACGCTCTTTTGCAAATGGTTTTAGCGAAATGGTAAGATGCTGACATTGAAAAATTTCATTTGTATCACGACTTCTTCAGCATTGGAGTAGAATATAGAAACATGTATACTGACAATATATTTTCTTATTGAATATAAGTTTCACGGGCAACGAACAATTATTCAAACGTTGATTCAGTACAAGTATTACGATAACACCCGTGATATTCACGCAATATCCGGTAGTGTATTATCTTTTGCGTGGTGGCAAAATTCGCAGGAGACTTCTCTTTAAGCAAACAAGGTTGACGATGATGTTAACGGTGCATATGTTCAAACTGTTATCTTTCGACGAGAAGCGTATATACAGGTATTCATTTGCCTCACAATAATCCGGAAACGGGCAACTTAAGTACGCCTCCCAATCTGGAATCTACCTGCTCCACTGTACATAAGTGTTTCGTGCACAAGATACAAAATTCTGGAAGAAAATTTTCTGCGAATTTTCAAATCGTATAGAGACCATATATATATAAATATATATTGACAATTTATTAATAATGCTTAGCAGCTTAAAATGTATTTAAAATTTATAATTGCAGACTGATCTTTAAAATAAAATTTGCAATCGAAATTTAAACTATTCGTTATAAATTGCAAGTCCGAGAGTTAACGTCATTTTCATAAATTTCACAATATTGGTTGACATCAATTCCACTAACAATTGTTTAAAACGCTAATACCTGTTCAATAACAGTAGTAATAAATATTATTATACATATAATATTTCACAATCCACCCTCCGAAAACCTGTCCAACCCTATCTTCTTGGGATCTCGAATCTCGTTACCAAAACGCGATGCACCATATGACTGCTCTGAATTAATTATCGTACTTCGGGTAGCATAATCTAACAGGTACAATGACTCACAGGTTCCTTTATAAAAAACAATGATTCCACCTTTGTTCTCTATCAACTTAAAGCGCACGCACTGCTTTGCGATATTTTCTGGCATACTAAGAAACAAAAATCTTTCTTGCCCGCTTGTGTATTAAACGAGATTGTAATTGTCGAACGAATACACGTGTCAACTATATGCGAACAAATCTCTGAGACTGTACGTGCGTCACACGCGTGACGGGGTTCATCGATGCGACAACTTCGGTTAACGCGATGGTGCAGTTTGTCTTCGTCGAAGTGTCGATCGGCCAACTGGTTTTCGCTGTTGTACTCGAGGTCAATCAGCCGCGTTGCAGGTGTTCTCGGGTCATCCAGTCGCGAATAAATGTCAACGTAAGAGCAGAGGAGCCACGCATTCCCGGTGCTCGTGCCCGGATCACGGTGAGAGGAAAGGGTTTCGCGTGCAGCATGTCCAAGCGAACAGTTGCACGCGGTTTCGCTCGTCCTCGCAACTCTCTTTGATATCGTTACGTGATTGTAGAAATTGAACAAGCTTGAATTCGAGTTTTTTTTTATCTAGCATAGTTGTAGTTGACGGATATACGATATATTGACGATATATTCGCAGGTTTCCTTTGCAATGCAGTAAATCTTGCTCACTGAGAATTATAAACTTAAAAATAAGAATATGGCGAAAACCTGTGCCAGTCTTCTAGGAATTGCTTCTCCTTAAATTCATTTCGCTGGAACGGGAAGAAGCTCCGTTGGATCTTTTTGTCAGATAAAGTATTATCAGATTAAACCCACAAGTAATTGAACACGGTACTCAGCTTCTACCAATGCCAGCACTGTCACACTGTCATTTTATTACGCATACCGAGGAAGATATTCATCGCGTAAATGACCAAATTAAGTACGAGAGAACGATTCTTTTCACGGAATCAACTGTACCGCGGTGAACCGAGAAATCGATTTTTCATCTCCAGTTACTATCGAGTGGCTGGAATCGATTGGACCACGGCCGCTTCTACGTGGATCTCGTTTCAAATGTAAATGTTCACGCGAGATGGAATCGTGTTGACCGCCGAGAAGTCACAGATCAGTGGATACGAACGGAAAGATCGTCTCAGGTGAGGCACCTGAGGTACTTGGACGGTTCACGTCGAACGTGCCTTCGAATGCAGCAAGCAGGTAGATTCTTACGACCCCTGCACCGTCTCGAAAAGCCCTTACCTGTTCCCTTTGTACCTGAGGGCTGAACCTGCGTCCCCCCTTTTCCAGCGCATTAACGTTGTTGAATGCCACGAAGCTCCTGTGGCACCTGCGTTTTGAAGACCGTGCAGGTTGGAAGAAGTTCGTGCCTTGAATTTGATGCGGAACGAGAACAATATTATTGAACACCTGGAAGAAATCCAGAATGAAACAGAATAGTGGGAATGAGAAAAGAATAATGCACATGGTACGATTCTTGATTTTTTTTAAATATTGAGAAGTATTATAAATAGAATAGTCTGGCAATATTAACGATATCCACTGCGCACGCATTCAAACTAATATCTTGTTATTACTAGTGCGCGTGCATCATTTTCAACTGGAAAATGTTATTAGTATAACAATCTGTATAAATTTTAACTACTCCAAAGTAGAATTATAATTGTATATATTTTCTCAATGTTTGGATCGAGTCATTTATTGCATTCTACTGCACTGATCGCAAAATATTTTACGCCTGTGTTACACTTATTTTCTCTGTATCATGGAAAGGTATCGTCGCTTCGGAGAGAAATGATTTTCCGGTTCAGTAATATAATTTTGTATAGCGTATGTACATTCGTTGCAACGAAAGTGAAATGCACACGTCACGAGACGAAGCTGCAATCGAAGGACACACATTTACCACCTGCATCGTATCGAGGGGTGTTGCAAGGCAACAGATGCGTTGGCGAAGCCCTGCAAGGGGTTGCGCATATCGTGAGGCAGTTGAATTACCGCCAGGAACGCGAGTGCCACGTATTTATCTATAAATATCGACGAAAAAAACCGAACGGCTGGGTTTCGTGTAAAACGGACACCTCGGTGACAGGATATTTCGTTGCTTGAGTGGTATTTTTCGGGGCCAAAGATTTCTTTGCGGATTTCAATCGACCCTTCACACTTTCACTTAGGATACATCATTAATCATTGAATTATTTTCTACACACGAGAAAAGAAATTATGCATTGAAAGAATTAATGATCTTCTGATTTATCTTTTTGTCATTTCTACAAAGTGTCGTAGATATCATATTGGGATCTTGTTTGAATGAAGTTTTCGTACTTGGGTATATATATATATATAACTAAAGCGTCAAATTTGACGCGTCTTCAATTCACGTGCAATAATTTGATAGCATCGCACGCCTGGCATGGACGACAAACGATATGTCACGAAGTTCCTTCGTCAAATTTCGATGCTTGTTATTTACATGAACATTTACCATTTGAACCACGATTCTTTCACGTATCGTATATTGGATACGATCGCGATAGAAAGTCCTGTTATGCCTTCTTACTATTGTGTTCCGCGTTTTAATATGACCATTGTGTGTCGAGAGCTAATGAATAAACGATCGCCGTACGCGCTGTTAGCAATACGATACAAGTTTAATATGCGTTTCAAATCGTACCGATACGAAATTGAATATCGCACGCCCTCGATAGACAGTCGAGAACAATTTATTCTAAGCCTGTTGCTTTTCGATTTTGCTATTCGAATTGAACCGCCCACGTGTGTGTGTGTCTCTTTGCGGATGAAAAAGAAATGATCGCAACTTCCACGAATTAGATTTCCAAGCGACAATTAACAACAACAGATTTTGATTGATGTTTAATGCACAAAACAGGCAGAAAATTTCGAAACGCCTTGAATAATGTTCCTTTGGAGAGTGAATTGGCGTGGTACAATATTTGATCTAATAGTTCAATTCGATATTCTAAAACGCGAGCAACATTAATAACAGGTCTAGCAATTAGAGCAATAATATCAGCGGACCACACATTTCTTCCTATTTCGAAAGTCATGCATAGAAATATTTTACGTGCATCACTGTATCGTTACTATATCAGAAACCATACAGCAGGCAGAATTGTGCAATAAATAAGTCCTGTTCAAATTAACATCAACGTACGCGCATCTGCGCTTACCTGAGAAGAATCTACGGGAGTGTCGATAAGTAGGATAATGGGTTGCGCGTAGAGATTGCGAAGCACGCGCGACTCGATGACTTTCTCAGGTAGACATTACGACCGGTTCATCATCCGCAACTATACGAACTATTCGAGCATCTCGAACAAAGGCTGCGAGCTGTTGCATTTCTCGCCCACGACGTTTTTTCCGTGGCGAAACTTAGCTGCACGAGGGGAGGCTACGTATTCGCATTGTAATGTAACGGACAATGATTTCAAGCAATCCCGGGTCCCGATAAAAGCCCAATGGAATTTAATTAAAATTATTCCCATCGAAACCGTGCACACTTTGCATACAAACCTACCCTGCGTTCTGAATGCTGTGCCGGTTACACATATTCATCTTGTTATAAACAAGATAACAAGTATCTATAGCTGCAGAAACTATTATATTCTGTATTTAAAACATTTCCATTTGCGGATTCCAAATATATTGGACGTTACACAATCCTAAGAATCATCTGAATACCACGTTTAATTCGCATTATTATATTTCAATTGTCTGCACACTACGCAGGGAATTATTCTGAACTATGATATTGTACATGTCCGAAGCTGCGTTGCATTCTTCTACTCTCCAAAATATCCTCGCGCGTATTTTTCTCGCGGCTTGGGAAGATGTTCGACGATGAAAAACAGACATCACGTGTCCGCCTGGGATGGAAGGAAAAAACGATGAAAGGCCCGCCGAATACTTAAGACAATTGTGCGCTGGATATTTGGTACGGTTCTTGAAGACAGCGTCGGAGGTCTGCGAAGTGTCCAAGTGAAGAAGGAAGTGGCCTGGCCTGACCGTGAGACTAGCAGCCCCTTTGTTATCGCGGTTCGTTTTGCTCTTCCCGAAAGAAAGTCCGTCATTGTTGTTGATCCTGGCAAGTGGCGTCTGGAAATCCTCAAACAGCCCGAGACCCCCGGGGGAAACAGGCGTTTTCCGTGCTTAGGAATATCGTGTTCTAATTGAAAAGGACGCTCCAGGGCGGAGACGTTCGAATTTACTGCCAGAATTGTCCTCGCGCCTGAATGCACCCCTAAGGTCGAAACATTTTCGCACTTCCCGTGCAGATATCCAAAAATGAAATGGAATTTCTAAATTAATTTCGAGGGTAGGAGTGTATATACAGTTTGTATAAGTTTTCCCGCTCTGTGCTGTGAATTCAATTACTCTAATTGTATTATTTGGACAATTAATTGGGTATTTATCGAGCAGCACTGTTTCGAATCCTTTGATCGCGATGTATAAGCCGGACATAAGTGGATTATCTACTACGCGACGAAAGTAATTAATGTAGTTACTTCTTTATATTGATTTCTGAATTTCACTCGATCAAATACACTTCTCTAGTATTTATACAAGTGATATATTACTGCTTAAAAATGTTACCCTTACAATGTTTCTTGATTCGTGGATACCGTTGAAGCCCGCTTTAAAACGAAACGGCCTTAAAATCTTTCGCTACACACGACTGTTTCGCTTTCGTTTCTTTTTTCGTTTCATGGCAAGATTTATATGTGTCTCGAAATTCGTTAGGGGGGTGGTAGAAATTGCGTAGAAACGATCCAGAATCTGAGCACGGCGCCATGCAAATATAAAGACCGGTCGCGGAGGCGCCATCCAAATCAACACTCTTTTATATCTCCTGTTTGGAACAAAAAGAAGTGCCATTCCGCGTTATCCGAATGCCTCGCTAGAAAAATTCCATGCGTTCTATCGACTGCAAATCATACGCGTAATTTCTTTGAAATTGAAACATTGAAATTGAAGACAGCGGAATTTTAGTTACGTTCAATACGGACCGTTGTAATAACAAGCAACTCGACAATTTCCATTGCGCAGTTGTCCAGACAAATTTGCAGTCGTTCCTCGTTTGACCATATGGGCTGGGATGCAGTGCACGAATGAAACAATTATAGCTGTTTTGAACATTCAGGCGTTGCGTTCGAATGGGATGGCATATAAACAAAAAAAGTTGTATTATCGCATACCTTAATTCGGAAATGTGTAATAATTTCTTTAATAGTTCGATCGATTTAAACCGCCGCAATAAATTATCAACTTTATCTGCAACTGGCATCAGTAGATACGATTTCAATGGAGGATAAACAATATATAACTGATTGCAAAATAAATTCAACCGCAATTGTACATGTTACAGTCAGTTAAAAGAAGCGAACAAACTTATAAATATTCACCATGCTCGTTATTTAAATAAACACTGCGAGCACCTAAAAATCTATCGACCGTATCAAATCGGCGGCTGACTGAAAGTCATTTCAGATCACTTGCGCGTGAGCGTGCTACACTAAATGATAGGGTAAATGAGCATTTGAATTTTCATTGACGGGAAAATGATCCCCACCCCGTCTCCCCGTTCCCGATGAATATTAATGCGATTTCGCGTACGAAAGTAATACACGTCCATTGACCAACAAAAAAAAGAACGTGCACGAGAAATCTCGTATATACGGTTATACGAAGCTACGCTCGATTCACACGCTCGCAAAGGAACGGAGTTCGTTTTCAGACCCCTACGCAAATTAGCGCGGCAAAGCTAAACGTAGAAGATTCGACGGAGATACGAATCGACGCAGGCCAATGGGGGAAAAAACGAAAGGGAAGGGAAAGAGTTCCCAAAATTACTCATTCTTTCCCGAATCAAATTGCGTAACAATCTCGTAGCATCGTAGCGTAACGTAAAACGTTGCCAGTGTCGCGTCGTGATGAGCCCAGTCGGTCCCCTTCGTTCCCTTCGTCGCCCCTTCCGTTTTCTTCTGTGTCACTGTACGTTGGTTAACGTCTTCGTGTTCTTCCCCCACAACGGGGGCCCCTTCCGTGGCCCTGTTCACCACTTCCCCTTTCCGCTCGCTCGAAAACGCGGCCCACTCTACCCACTGGGCCCACTCCCCCCTCCGCGACGCGTTACAACTGACCCCGGGCCTCTCACCCACGCCGGACCCTCGTAGTAAAAATGGCCGCTCCGTGTGTACTGTAGTAAACAACAGGGACGCATTCGCCCACAGACGAAGAATCCTTCGTTTCGGACCCCTTTTTTTTTCATAATTTATCCTGTCGATAGAGAATTCGCAGAGACAGGTAAATGGAAGCTATTCGGGGACAGTCCGAAGAACAAAGGATCCTTCGCGCCCCTCCTTGGGATAGATGTCACAATCGCTGTTTAAAATCGTTTAAGAAACAAATGAAAAGTATTGTTACCGAAATATACGCAATGCACGCGATACCTCAGCGAAAAATTGAACGCTTGTACAACAAATAAATGAACGAGATACAAGGGGATATCTCCATGAATGATAAAACCCGGCACATTAATCCGACCGTGTCCTATCTACCTCGTACAGGTGCATGACGTAACAGAAAGTTCGCCATTGCCTTCATAATTCCTAAAACAAACCCCAGTCTCGCCCCCGGTCCCTTCATTAACGAATTAGGGGGACCGTAAACGCCAAACGGCACCCGATTCTCAGACAAAGATCCCCGGCTATACCTGGATCGTTCTGCGTCCCTGCGAAATCTCCGTCTCGTGCAGAACGTTGCACACTGTAGCGTGATACGCTCGCACTGTACCTCGTGAACGACGCGCACTATTGTAAAACGGGACGGACGCCGGTCCTCAGCCGCGCTCGCCGGGATCGACGCGCTTCCCAACCTGTCCGCAGAAGTCCCAAAGGCGCTGGTGTCGGCGCGCGGCGACCCCAGCCCTATCCGGGCATTGTTGCACCGACGCTCGGCTAAGAGAGTACTTGTTGCCTTACGCGTAACCCTCGCGCGCCGTTTCGTGCTTATAGTGTTTGCAAATCGAAACCGCACCGGCCGGATCATGTACAGTGCGAACGCCGCGAGCCCATTGATAATCGATCGTGGATGATCCCGAGGAATTGTTGCCGGTGAACGGTGAAGACGCGCCGCGTTCCGTGGAGCAGATTAGTCGTTCGTGTTGGAGGCGAACGGAGGAAGGACGACGATGAAGCAGGAGCAGAGATCGAGGAGGCAGGCCCTTTTCCAGATCGCGAAGGTTCGAATTTTCTTCCCGATTTTCACGCTGACGTTTTCGAACAGTTCCCACGATCGTTTGATAATGTATGGTGCACGGGCACCGCGACTGGAAGGCCGACATATTCGCGGCTCGGTTCGATACGCTGGAATAACGCGTGTACCGTTACGCGTAGCCCGATACCCGGGGATGTGTCTGTTGATTCGAGACGCGATCGTGCTGGTTTAAATCGGTAGCGGGAACGTGGTTATTTGCTGTTCGAATGTTTTGGAGTTTCGGGTGCTCGACGGGGATGATTGGGCGGTAGAGTATTGGAGTTGCGGCCTTGCCTGGGAGCTGGGTCGAAGATGGCTTTGACGGGGATTGAAGGGATTAAAGGGTGCGCTGCGAAGGGAATAATACTACCGAACTTTGGAAAATGTAGTACGATGGGGGAATTAGTTTATCTTCTGCGGTATCCGATTATTGGAATTGTGGTGGGCGGTATTCGAACGCTTTTGGAGCAAGGTGTCAACGATTCGGAGTAGCGTGGTAACTTTCTCGTTTAGGATTTCAATGGTACTAAAAACGTGCGGGTACATTTTCAAGTGTATGTAATGCAATTTTAATTGGCCGTTAATAAGCAATAACATCGAGCTGAATTTTAGAAATTTCTGTTTACGACCGCACGATACTTTCTCCGTGTAATCTTCTCTCGCAGCCACGCCGTTTAATCCTTTGAATACGAAACTGGCGATATTCCGTCGTACATTTCACGGATACATTTGATAACAACTTGTAGCACACGAGAGAGAAAAGGCAAAGAAACTTTCAACGCTACCGAAATTAATCCCGCGAAAACATTCTTCATTTCCATAGCGATATGGCAGTATGGTAAATAATAACAAATAATAACAAAAATAAATCTTAAACCCAGTAACTAAGAGAGGCTAAGAAAGTATCTTAATTCTGCAAGCTCTTGTAGGTGCATAACAATGCACAGCCGATTCCTCACCTACTTGCATTCAGTCGTTGTCACGTGTGAACGACGCTTGAAACGGAGAAAACCCCGAATTGGCACACATTCGGCGAACCTCTGGCAGTGGTCTGTTCGAAAGGAACGTTCGAGCACGAAATGGTCGAGATTCGTTCAACTTATCGATAGTCGCAGTCGCGGCTCGCAGCACCGCGATTCATTAAGCGGCAAGAAACTTGGGTGGAATGCGGCGTGTCGTGTTACATTTTCCTCTCGCTTTCCCGCCACCTTCCGCACAGGCGATTGTGAATGAACGTCTTTCTGGAGCAAACCCGATGAAACGGGTATCCACGCTACGACGACTTTTCCATTTGGATGTTTTCGCAGTCAGTCTGCTATAACGAGGTGATCGCGTATGGAAATCGCGTGAAATGGTCGGTTATCCATGCAAATCAGACGTGGCGGTGAGAAACGAAGCACTCTCGTGATGAAATCGCTGCATTAATATGTTCAGTACCGTGTGAAATTCGAGTAAAATCTTTGGAAGGTGTTAAGGGAACCGATGGAAGAAGGGGTACGTCGGTGCAGTCAGATATATTTGGATATTCAATTGAAGAAGTGCCCCTTCAGTTTTAGGGGATAATTATTTTGGATTATATTTCCTCCAATTTTATTCCAATTCGTTCGAAAGAAATTGCGGTACAAGGAAAGTTGGCGAATGGATGCATTACGCTCAACTTGTCAGTACAGGTATAAGCTTTGTTTATCGGTGTGCCTTACGGAACAGATCTGCGCGGATACTCTGGAGTCATGCAAGGATAATTAGGTATTTAGCGCAGCCTGAAATTGCAAACTGTAAATGGGAGTAATTTCTGCGGAACTTTCTTCTGAATTCCTTCCTAATAAGCGTACGGTGAATTTAAAAAATACTTGCCACGGGTAATACTGACATTAAACAAATATTGTATGCAATATATTAATCAACAGTAACAACTGCAGATGCAGAAATATATTTAAAGTTTTGAAAAATTAGACTTTTGGATATTACTGATCCGGAAAATTGTAATTAGTTGTACTGTATCGCGGTGTAGTATTGCAATTAGACAAATCGTGCAATGAATAATAATTCCAGCCGCTTGATCGGACAATTAAACATCGTTGCAATGAGTATAAGTAACAGTAACTATAACGTTTCCTGGATAATTATTTCGCACGTTAATCAGTCGTTAATTAATATGTATTTAGGCCCTATTAATATCACCGTTATGAATGAGGTATACAAATTTATAATGATTTCAATTTTTAACAAATTATTTTCTTAAACTACAATCTATTTATTACTAATAAATAAATAAATAAATAATAAAAACTGTCTGCTTTTAAAAAGCATTCTCTATTAAACCAGAAAGTCGGTATACAGGCTTGGTTGTCTCAAATACACATTCTTTTCCATACATCAAAGGGTTGAAGTACCCCTAATAACCGCAGTATGCACTTGTCTGCCACGTTATTATACTCCGTCTTGACCTGGGGCCCATATTGATACGCTCCTGTTGGAGGAAGGATCTTGTTCACCTGTTGTATCCCACGAGTCTTTCAAAACACCTCCATTGAATGAAAACACTTTCCCGCATATATGTGATCCCCCCACATCTGGATGTTCCTTTTACGAGGACACCTGAAAAAAGAGAGCACCCGCAGAGTCATAACAGGTGTGATAGAACGAAGTGGATCAGCAAAATAGTAAGATTGTGAACAAGCCGTTTAAACCACATTATTGGTAATCTTTATGATTGCATAGTTCTATCTACATTTATAATTTTGTTAAAATTATTTTGATGCTTTCCAAACGTCTCAAATACAAAGGTAATTACTGCAGTATCGATTGCATGTATTTTAGATTTTTACGTTAATAGAACACTTATCATATCACAGTGGTATGCATTCCTTCGGCAAATTGAATTCGACAACGATCGCGTGTCCGGTTTATTAGACGAACTGAAATAACATAGCACATAGAGAGTCGGGTAGAATCGATTGAAATCTCGACCAAGGCTCGCCTCGTACAAATGAACGTCCGAGTGAACTCACCTTCCAATAAATTAACAAACCAATTCACCCGGCAAAAGTGGCCAGCGCGTCTCCACGCGATCTCTTGTTTCCCCCTTCGGACAGAAATAAAAAGACACATTGGCGCCGATTAAATCGTATCCACCTCATCGCGATAAATACACTTTATTACGATTTCATATTGCGCAATTAACTTGATTGCTCGGAAGCCATCTTTTTTCTTCTCCTGGACGTATCTCACACCGCTGATGGATTGTCGTCGGGAATATCATTACGTCTAACAGTATTACACCCGTTGATGTTTTAGAAGGCGGCGAAATAATATGTTGATACAACGTTGCTTCAGAACCCCCCATTCATTCGCTCCCGACCTTACAATCTTACGAGCTATTGGTGCACGATTGCGAGGAACACACCGGATATTTGAACCGTGAAACCGGAAAAAGCAGAAATAATGTTCCGCTACGAGGCAGGACACGGCCGCGGAAATTGTGATTTACTTTCCCCCGGTGTAATAATGCGCCCACGATACGGCTTGCTACTGTCGCTCGTGGTTCGAGCCTCGTTCCGTCCAGCGTGCTGTCGCATTTACATCCTCGTATCGCGTGCACGCCCACGCAACCGAGTTTCTTGCTGGTCCAACGCGTGCAACCCTTTCCAGCGATTTATTATTAATTAGCATAGCGCGACGGTGGACGGCGTCGTTACTCTGATACGCTAAAATATTGTGCGTATATCATTTTACCGGGGTACGTCAACGCGGGGAATTGTTTCGTTCTGCGGAGTACACAGCGGGTACATAGTTGGAGCAATGAATGCGGAGATTTGAACCGGTGCACGATTGCGGTAGAACGAAATTTGACTCGTTTGTTATTTACAGAAATTACGATATTTCGTTCGACGTCGCGAACCTTCTGTGGCCCGTTTATGGATTCTGAAAACGAATTTTCCCGTGTTTCAGGTATTATGGCATCTCGACATCTTTCGACGGAGCTTCAGGGAGCTCTCCGGCCATGCCTGCATGCGAGAATCCTGCATCTTCTGCGCCCTCAAGGTAAGCGAGATGGATCTTTCGACGCGTGAAAATGAGGAGAAAAGAAAGGCTGGAGAACCTGATTAAGAACCGACGTCACAGGACCCGACTAAATGCGTTTCTCTTTCGAAAAGGGATTCTGGATAGGCGTGAATAGTTTCGCGGCCGAATATTATTTAAACCGAATACGCGACGAAATGTACTAATCGTTCGCGAACAAATAACATTCGTCAGTGTTTCTTGTTTCGTTCGGTTCGCGTGTCTAATGAAGCGAAGCGTGCGTTTTGGCAGGCATTGGAATTCGAATCGAAAGGATCGAATTATTGTTTGGGAAGTGCAACGAAATTTCACGCCCCGAACTACATAATTTTGTTCCCTTTGGAAGGACGATTCACGATTGGTAATTATTCTAAAGTTTCCAGAATTCTTCTTGCACCTTTTGCTCCACCGATATTATCTAAGGCTTACGGACAACAAAGCGATTGCTATTACATGATACCGTGAAAGGGGTAAACGACGACCAAAGAGAAGCAACGAAATGAAAAACGGCGGCCCTTTGAAAAAGTGGAAAATCATTTTCGAATTGCCCCGTCCCGACAATATTACACCGGTATCGCCATCAAATAAAATATTTACGTTTAACTCGAGAAATTACGCAAATAAAACATGCGACACGAACGAGATGAGCATTACCGTTGCAAACAGTCGATCGTTGTTCGGTTATCAAAATCATTCGATCCGTTCAGTGACCGAAATCGGCGACAATGGAAATTCTAAGCAGAGATCTCCGTCGCATTAAAAACTGCCTTGACATCTTTACGTATCGATCAGCTCTGACGGCTCGCCAACAAAAGCGGACAGCCTTGTGCGGTTTTCGCGTGCAACGCGTCGGAGGCTGTGTCGCGTCGGGTGATTTTGATCTCGCGTAGCTCCCGCACGCTCCCACGATGATAATGAAAACGCCGAGCCCGAGGAAGCGGAACGCTTGAGATATAAAAGAAACGTCTAGGCTGGAAGCTCTCGAGAGCTTAACACGAATAAGGATTGCCTTACGGTTATTGCGTAGCGTGACCACTTCATGTTACAGCGCCGATCCGTAGGTAATCCAATCTCTGGGGAAAAAAGGGAGTCGAAAGGATAACTGATGTTTGCGTTATCAAATTTTTGCATCACCACTGACTCTCTTCGGACAGTTTCCGAAGCCGAACGAATCTTCCTTTTGGCGTGTGGAAACGTTGCAAGCTGCATCGTATTCGCGTTTCGTCCGAAATTCATTGCAACAGGATTCTGTCGAGAGTGGGCACACTTTTTTGTTTCTCGTCGCAACAATTGCGTCAATCACGAAGCGCAGCAACATTGTGCGACGATTTCCACGTTATCGAAAGATATTCATCGGCGTCCCGGGCAATCGAAGTTCGATAGAAGCAGCGATTGTAACGGGGCACCCCCCCCCCAACCCTCCCTCCTCCCCGCACACCTTTCTCCGTCGAGAAACACGTTCTCAGGTGTTCCACGATTGGTCGAGGGAGCGGAAAGTGCCCCTCCATGTCGTTGCAGGTTCATTGTAGTAAACGTAACCGCGCGTACAACTTCGTGGAAACGTTGGAAACGAAACGAAACGTCCCGACCGGCCCGACGTTGAGACGAGAAAACTAGCAGAATACGCGTCGGTACCTCCCAGGTGTTCTCACGGGGTTAATTAGCAATCTCGAGAGTTAATTGCCTTAGGCAAAAGGGTACCCGTCCCGAGCCAAGTTCACAGGAACACGGAGCCTGGCCTCGGGTCGGAAGGATACACTTCGCGTGTTTCTTTGTTTCGAAATCCTCTGCTTCCATCCGTCCGATTTCGAAATGAGTCCTGGAGGTATCCTGTACGAGCGGGGATCTTCGCTTTCTTTTGGGGAGGGGTAGGGATCTTTAAAGACGGGTTACAGGCACCAGGAAGTAGCGTGGCGATCGAGGAACAGAAATAGCGAACCGACAGCTAATAACTAGGCTTCAGAAATGACAAATCGGCGCCAGAGGGATTCGGAGAACGCACGGCCGTGTGAAAATTAACTTTGCACTCTACTTATTTCTATTTTCTTTGCCGCTATTTTTAGGGAAAACGGATTACGAATGCGTCGCTGTAAAAGTGAAATTGTACGCAGCGACGAGAAATATTGGGAAGTGAAGAGAACCGTGTGACGCGTTGGTATGCAAGAGTTAAATTGTGAAGTTCCTTCCGAGAAACGGAAGTATCCCCGCATACCAGAGACAGGGTACGTGTACTGTCCAAGAATTCAACCCGAGATAGCTCTTGATGATTCACCAGGAACGCGTTCGAAGGGTCGAACCTCCCACGGGGCTAAAGAGAACCGAGACGAACCCTTTACCAGTCCCATTACTTTTCCGACTTTACGACCCCGACATCTTTTTAGTCCACTCATTGCAGAATAAAATCGTCATTGCGCGCTATATATATTTCTCTGGCACGGAAAATATTCTATTTTAACAACGATTGAACATTGCGTTACAATATCGCCGCTTAAATTGTTAACCAGCCCTTCGCGGTTCCATTCTCGATTGAAACGACGCTACACGATTCCAGCCGGTTAAAATATTCTTACAACGACCACGTGAATTATTAATTACGCTTACCCCAATTTGCCGCCGTTCCACGTGCAATGCCTACTCGAACGAAATTTATCTCAATCAGCCGAATACAGTCGCGTTGGAAGTCTGTGGTATTATCCTAATTATCGTACGTTATTACACAGGCACCGTTTGCTCGTTACGTCCACGCCATCGGCAAAGGTGTGCAAATCCAAGGGCCGGCCGCCTAATTTTTCGTACACGCGACACAGGTATAGTCGTTGGGGACCGGGATAATGGCCGTGCCATTTGGGCAATTAGGGGACATTATGGGAGATGTTCGTTTGTAGCGTCGACTAGATGAACAGTTATATTGCGTTAGTACCGTACACGTAACACTCCAGTCCAGTCCAGAATTTGTTCTCATATTGTCCGGTGCCAAGAGTACGATTTCGCGGTGGCAACGCGGTCGCACCGGTGTGCAAACACCTCTGCACCTTCGTTTCCGGACATCTCGAATGGCTCTCTTGAACTTGCGCCGTCTAACGACGCCAGATGATCACGAACACGGATAGACCATTGTTTCTCGCGCGAAGACGACGAGAAATTAATCGTCTATTCGGCGTACGTTTCCGTCCCTCACGCGTTAGTATTCCGACGACATAGTTTTCACGGTGCGTGCTCAAGTAGTTCTCCGATTTTTCATGCCGCTGATAGATGACTTTTCAACAGGTTTCTTCGGGGAAATGCGTAGCTTTTTTTTTTGTCGGTAAGTTGGTATGAAATTGCTTTGATACTTTTGTCTGTGAAAAATGAGCCGGTTCTTTTTTTTTTTTTTGTCGAAGTCGTTTGGCGGCGTACTTTGTGGAAAAGTGAAATAGCGGAGTGATCAATTATGTACGAGATGCGATGTCATTGACAACAGTGTTACGAAGCGTGCTTGTACTTTCATTCGAATCATTTTGATACTGTTATTTTCGTGCTATTAATTTATTCGGTTCCCGTTTTACTCCAATATTTAATGTCTCTCGTTATTAACGGTTTACGTACGAATTGGTTGCCCTTGTACATCGGGTGTATAGATAATTTACAATAGATCGCTTCTTATCTGGTGCCATTCACTTCTCATTATTATTTAATAATCGCCGTTCGTGGGCGATGATATACGCGTAATTCAAGTAGCTGCTTAACACGCGTGGGCCTGGTAATATTTCCTTCTTCCTAAATAAAACAGCATATTCCGTTGCATGAATATTTAAATGTAAACGATCCATCCTACACGTCGAATTTTGCTGCTTCGCATCGGAGCACCGGCTACTTTCTACCGATTTCCGGATGTACGCTCTTAACCGGCCATTCTCGCACATCTTGAGTATATTAATTATAAAAATTTCATTTTCATACAGAAATTAGTAAAGGTTTTTAATTAGCCTTTACCAGCACATTCTATGCTAATTAATGAACGAGCGAATGCACGCGTTACACTTAACTACGTGCTATACGTTATAAAATGCTTGAAAACGAATGGAAAACAATTATTCAATGACACCGCCCACGTTCAACAAAATTCTCCTATTTAATATATCCGCGGATAATTCCTGCGAGTGTTCGAGGAAACCTGATGGAGAAAATGTGACTCCCGGGAAGATTTTCCTGAACAGTTCTCAGAATAGTTAAGGAAAAATATTAATTGTAAAATAATTGTAAAATCATCCAGTCGGATAAAAATTTAATTCTGTTCTATTCTCGCGCAGAGTAAACTTTTCCTACACGAACGAGATAACAAATCCGTAAATGAAAATGTTTTCGAACGGAGAAATGAAAAACGACAAGACTTGTCGGAAATGTGAAAAATCTTCAATTCAGAATGAACGATCATCCGTAGAATAATCTCATCTTCGTGGAGCTCGCCTCGGCCACAGGTATATTCAAGCGTAGCGGCGACCACTTTTTCCATCCTCCATGCTTTTTCGTGTCGAGCTCGCGTAGGTCTCGATTGCCCCTTTTATGTGTTAGTGACACAGGGCCCAATCGTATCTCGTACATCGGGCGATGGTTATGTAGAACTGGCTTTGTCCCAGTCCTCGTAGTACGGGCCTCTCGTATTCTCGTACGATTCTCGTACACCTTTACGACCGCACGACACCGTTCCCCGTGACTGGCGTAGTTCTACGAGAGGAGGCGGTGGACCTCAGGGACGTAGAGAGTGATTTCGATGCGTGGCCGGGCAGAGAACGGAGCTACAGTTACTCTGCTCGTGTAACAAACGGCTGGCCCAATCAAGAGAACAGTTAACGATTTTACTTTACACTTGGAACTAGGTGGGATATGAAATTGGTATTAACGTGACGAGATAGTTACGAAATCTTCCACGTGGGCGTAATATTTTATAAAACAGAGTTTAAGCTTGTTTTGCGTTATCATATTGATTTTGCAGCTGCGGTTTCGGAACTATTCAATCGAATGTGAACAAAAATTGGACGATCTTCGAGCATACTGGTTTCCATTTGGATGGAATTACAAAATTGGTGGTTTATGAATATAGCCGTATCGATTGAAGCTTTCTGTTCTAACTTATGCATGGTTCTTTGAAAGAAAGGGTTTGCGCGTTGAGTATTCGCGAGAGAGATATTTCATTGTTTGGTAGGTAGGGTTGTTTGGTCTTTGCACGTGGGGCCCCGCGTTGCAGATAAGGAATTGTGTCAGCGTGGTTTATGTTCGTTGATAAGGCCGCCTCCGTGATTAGAACTTTCACCTGTGATGCAATATTCTTGGAGTTTAGTATAATTGTAGTTTGTGTTTACAAATGGTTCGTTATCGTTTCACTAATTTGTAATCCGTAGTGATATTATTTATTGATAAATTTTATTCATTCGTTGAAACCGGCAGATGCTCAAAATACGATCTTCGGGAAACAGCTTGCACCAATTATTTCGTTTCGAATATTTAGCCAACCTGCCCGTGTTTTAGGCTTCATCCCCTAATTCAACCTTCTCCGATGCACCTGCTCCCATTCCCCCCTTTCACACAAATTATTGCCGCAAACGTACGCGCTATAAAAGCATATACACTTTAACGTTCTAACAGAACACGCGTATTTTTATTCTTTAATTCGTTCCTTCTCAAAACGCTAGCGAATAAAAATCTAGCAAACGATAAATTTAAAAGCAGCAAAATCCACCGCGTCTTACTCGGAAATTCTAATAAAAATTTCAAGTGATCTCTTCAATTTCGGACCAACACGAGCACAATAAAATGCAACGCGATGCACAAATAATTAAATGCTGTAAATAACTTGGTCCGCGAGTTACAAAATCTAACATTCCCTTCCATCGATACGAATATAATCGTAATTCTTTCCCGGTAAAGTGTCTAATGTTTATAATGATCGAATCGATGCCAGGAAACCCCGAAACAGTCCCCCAAGCGCGAAGCGTTAATAATTAATAAATTCCCCGGCACATATCGATCGCAACCGAATCCCCTCACGAAATCCATTCTGCTCGCGATCTTATCAGCACCCCACGAAACACTGTGCCCTCCCACGGAAAATAGATTCCCAGCCAAAAGACACTCATCCCGGGCCAGAATGCCAGAATTCTCCAAGGAAAAGAGGTCGCGGAACCCAAGGAGTACAGCCCTGGCTGGGCCGTCGGTCAGCCAGGTTGGTGAACGTAGGACAGCTAACCAGGTGACGTCATTGGCTTCTCGGATCTATGGAGGGCCCGTGGCGTCGGTAGGGGAAAGAAGGGGCCCGCGGGGCCCGAGAGAAGAGGAAGAGAGACGGAGCAAAGGGTGGGGGTTGTTCTCCAGCACAGTACGAGCCACTGCTTTCAGGTACGAGCGCACGGTGCCGCGTGCAAGTAGTCTCGTGTTCGTTCTCCACGTTCCGCGACGCGATCGAAGTTTTTCACCTGGTCAGGAACGACCCTCGCCCCTCGCGACGTATCCGTCGTAACAACGAAACGTCGTGTCCTTTCCCTCTGTGCGTGTAAAAATCGAATAGACAGGGGGTGACGCGGGTGTAGGTTCCGGCGCGAGCTCCAGTTGATACCCGGTGGCCGATAAAAGTGGAGTGTCGAAGAAGTTCAGTTCAACGGGCCCGAGCGGGGTTATTGGTTGGGGTGGTCGGTCAGGAAACGAGAGAAGCGGTGGCAGGTTCTGTGATTTTCTTTCGCGGCAGTCCGTTTAGGACGGTCGACGGTGAAACGAGTGGTCTGTTGATCCGTGGCTCGACGACGTCCACGTGAGAGCAAGCTGGTTCCACCTCGAAGCGGACAGTGGTTTTTTCGTGTGGTTGAAAGTAGATTTCTTGGTCGGCAGTTGCACTTGGTGGACGTAGAGTGCAAGCGGTTCTGGATCGTTTAGAGCGAGGCTGGCACAGTGAAGTGGATAAATAGAAGGCAGATAGATCTCGAGATTCTCCGATCTCTAGATTCGACACGTTTGTGGATCGTTTGAAGCGGTGAGGAACGGGCGCGCGTGTGCCTTGCGCGCAATTCCGTGATACTGGAAAGAACGGGCGCAGGCTCTTCGAGAATTCGGAGAATTCTTGCTAAAAATTTCGTTCGCTAAAAGGAGCACGTTGGCCGAGGAAACGGAGCACGTGGCACGCCGAAGTGGAACGATCCTGCCAAGGGAGATACGCAACGGGTCGTGAATTCCGGAAGAAGGGCTTCACAGTTTTTCAGGAAGCGCGTTCCGAACGCTTCCTGTTGCGCCCAACAGACGCAAGCCTGCACAATCGTACAGGAAACAATTTCGTGGCAACCTTCGGGCCATTTTCGGACGAATTATCGCCGCCACTTGTCGCCGACCACAGGCATCGAGGATAGCGAGAAAGAACCGCGGCATTTATCCGAACGCTAAAAGACTAGTGGCTCGTAGATCGAAGTGGTAAATCCACTTGCCAAACGAGTTTATGTTTTTAATCGAGTCTACCACTCGTCTGACCACGGGTTCTCCTCGGTGCACCCGGTATGCAATTGCTGAATAAGAATCCTACTTCGATATTACGCGGCGGATCATCTGCCTGTGCGGCTTTCTGAACCCGGCCACCTGTTTCCCGTCAGTCGAATCCTTCTTACGTTTCCTTCCGCGAGAATCACAAGCCCATCGAACAACATCACACGTACACACTCAGCCAATTGTAATTGGAATGATCGATCCGACGCTCTGTAGCGCCACGAGTGTATCGCTCTGAATGAAATCGAAATTGAAGAAGCGAGAATATTCCGCGACGCGGAACGTTAATTAAATTGTTATCGTGCCCCTTGTCCTGGCACTTGAGGTACGATTTCGTTCGAAAGATTTGTATCGCACTGGGACAATATTGGGGGAGCAGCGCGAAGCAAAGAAAGAAAATTACACCGCGTTATCGGGGCTGGAAACGAGGAAAAAACGGGGTCGACAGGATAACGAACAAAGGGCAAAGGGTGGATTCGTGACAAGTGCAGCGAGCAGATTAAACGCGGAACGAGCTAACGAATCGCGCGTGTAGACACGGCAAACAGAACTATCTCGCTGCGAGTGGATCGGAGAGCAGTGGAGTCCGGCAGAGTGAGAATTCGTATTTGCTCGGGACCAACCGGAGAGGCATGTTCGTCTCGAACGCAGGCGTTATCTCGATTTCCAAACGCGGTATCACGCTCGCGTGCGCGACCCGCGATCGAGCCACGTACGTGGAAAAATCGCAGTGACGATACGACGATTTCGTTCCGCGGTAGTTCAAGTTCAAGTGCTTGCGGGATTATAGCGAACGCGATCTCGCTGGGAGAAGAATTTAAAAAGGGAGCGCGACGAACAAGCGAAATGTTGCGATAATCGTGCGATTCGAATGTTGCGTTTAATAATTGCTGCCGACAATTGTTCATTTTCTTCCCTGGACGAATTGGGCGAAGAAAAATGTTGATAAACAGCTCGGCAAAGAATTCGTGACAATCGATTTTGTCGGCGAGATGAGTGCGATCGGATTACTTTCGAACGGTGACATTAGGATGAGACGGAGACGCTCGTAGCCGGTTTCACGCAGTCGAAACATTGCGGAAGAAAATGTTGAAGTGGATAAAAGTTCGTCAGGACGCGTCGGCGACACCAACGCCACCGCCGCTTGATCATGGAAAAAAGGAAGATGCGGTGGCAAAGGTCGAAGTTGAAGAAGCTGCGAGAGAAGAGGAAGAGGACAGTGGAATGGAAAGGGAGGACACTCCGTGTAACATCGAGCTGAACGATCTACGAAACGTATGTTCGATAATCTAACGTGCAGAATATTTCTGATTATGATTGCGCCGGCTTTATCCCCATTCGTTTGAAGAAAACTCGTAATTAATTTGAATTAATTTGAAAATTACACCGCGCAGGTTGTCGACTATTTTTCATTTTTGCTACCGAATCCATTGGTACATCTTCAGGGATGTAGTTGTACAATTTCTCTGTCTCGCTAACTTTCTCCCGTTTTCATGGGGGGTGAGACGATTAATGGAGACGCTTCTTCCCCTTTAAAACCTCGTTCACGTCCTTCAAAGCTCATTAAGAACGGCCGGATAAGAATTAGTGGCACTGTGCGCGAAACTAAGCACTCGAAGCGGTGCACATGGCCCCTCTTTAAAGTGTCGTTAGTGCCCGACTTCTTTTGCTTACAGCACTCCAACAGATTCGCCAGTTTCTTCGGGACCCAATCTCCCTTCGCACAGCCGCGGCCATTAAGCTTTCCTCGAGCACTGGCGATTCTCGAACGCGTAACGAACTTTCGTAACGACTTGTGGAAAAGCAATTTTCGTTCCGTCTAACTGTTCGCGATGCAATCGACAGACTAATCATTAAAACAAATTAAAACTAAATTTACCAAGCATCTACAAAAATAGTTCCGCGCGCAAATGACATACTCGTTTGATGGACAAGATTTCGATTTCGTCTATGCTGAGAGATCGCAAATCAATACGAATCCAGCCGGAATTCTAAAATTATTGGGACACCGTTCGGCGAGCAAATGTTTTATTCTTGAATAGACAGCGATTCGCGCACAGCGACGGGATAAACGTTAGATTCAAGATCGCTTTCATTCATCGATTTCACCGGTGCAGCAATGTAGCCTCAGTGGGCAGGCTGGTTTTTTTCGATACCAGACTAACCTGCTCCAACAGCTGCCACATCCTCGTCGATGCACGTGGACTTTCAGTTCAGATCGTCGTTTTCTTTATATCAGCCGAGCGTGTAGAGTTCTGTGCACCGCATTCGTCACTACCGCCCTTACCGCCGCGTTCGATCCCGCGGTACTCGACACTCATCGAACGACTTTCATTGCAAAAATTTCACCCGATCGTTTGCGGTTCTGCCGGACCAACGGCCGCGCGTGCTTCGATTTTTCCTACGGCAACAATTTTTTCCCTGCGCACGGAGAAGAAACGTTTACTTTCTCCTGTTCAATGGCGAGTTTCGTCGGCGATCTTCGATATTTCGCCCTCGTTTCGATCTGATATCCCGCGGTTGCTAATTTGTTCGTTAATAAATCTGTAGATGTTTCGTAATTATATGGTTAACTATTTAAGAACCCGAATGACAAATCGAAATATATCTCGGAGAACAATGGTACGAGGAAGTAAGAAAAGGGTCGATGGGCACATCAGTTTCGAACAGAATTTAAAGGTTATTCGAACGAGAGTACAATTAACAATTGTACAAAATATTGATCCAACCTCGCACAGACAATTACTCCGCATTGCACCGAAGCATTACACTCTGTTATAAAAGAATATTTCGCACCAATATTAATAAAACCTCTTGTCTCTCCAGTGACAAGTTTAACCGATAATTAACGATCCCACTGACTCCACAGAAGAAATCAATCGTTTACACAGGCAACACAAATTCCACCGATTGTAACGAAAGCTCTTCGCAGTAATTACTAATTCCCACCGTTGTCGCTTATCACATGGAAAACCGACCGATCGATTCATCGATCGAACCTCGACCCTCCGAAGCGAAGATTTCCGCTAATCCATCCGCTGCACAATTGCGTAGCACAGTTCCTGGCCACCTATCTTTTTTTTCTTCCTCTTCTTCCGTTGCCAACATTTTTCTCGCAACTGCGCGCGTTGGGCAAGCAGCCTCAAGCGGTTTGCTTCGCCGACTTTCTACGAGCGATCGCCGATCGTTCGTGGAGTCTCGTTACGAAACTGACTCGTTTACCGCGGTGCGGTATCACCATTTTTATCCGCGGCATTTTTGCACAATACCCGAGAGAACGCATCCCGACGGACGCGTCTAGCATACTCGAAGGGCGCGATTAACGGGGATCGGACACTCGCGGTTTTCTTCCCCCTGAACGACCGAGGAATTGCGGTTCTGCACGACGAGCGCGTTTCGAAATCGCCCGTTCGTTCCTTCATTCATGCCGCGGCGATGCGTTGATTAAGGAAACGAAACGGGGCGCGCGTACGAATCGTTTAGAATGCAGAATTTCGTTCGGGTTTGCCGATTCGATTTACATACGCCGGATTCGCAACGAGTTTACGTAACGGGAAATTGAGAGTGCGTGGGCGTTGTGAGTTTCCTTTTTTGCAATTTGCCAAGCACTCGGGGCTCGTTTGGCGTGCGTGTAACACGGCGTTTCGTTCTTGTTAATAACAATCTTCGATTTACGCGGATTCTTCCACGTTCTTCGTGTCGGTTCAATTCTTTTCGGCGCTAATCTTTTCCCGTGAAGCGAAGCGAAGTACGGTCGCAAATTTTATGCAGCTGTGACGATACTGTTTTCCCCGAAGGAAATGGTATGTAGTTTGTCGCGTATAACATCTGTTTAGTATTAATTGTGATAACCGAGGGACCGTTCGAAGTTCGGATTGTGCTGCATAATACGGGAACGGGAATATCTTGGTTTATCGTGGGTTCAGAAAATTTATAGGACGACGAGTAATACGTGGTAATACTTGCGGCCAATTGAATGTAACCAATCGACGTATACAAATAACGTATTGCATTGTGGCACGGGAGTTAGGGGAAATGAAGAAAGGTGAGAAGTACCTGCTCGCCGAAACGGTGCCACTTTAATATGGAAATTCGGGGTTCGCATACATGAATAATAAGAAATGACTTCGGGGAACCTGTCTTTTTACGGGCTGCCAGAGAGCGGACATATTTATTCCTTTGACGAGCGTTATTTTATTTATAGACAGGTTGACTAGTTTTCATTAAAAACGAAAAACGTTTAACCGAATCGTTGATTAAAATATTATCGCTGCACGTTCAAGCCCGCTGGATAGAAAATGTGACAAATTGTGGAAATGTGAAAAGAGCGGGTGACGAATTTCTTGTTCTCCGTATTCTTGCGAAGTGTATTGTAAGATAAGAAATATACGATTAACCAAATTTTGCGTGTAATTCGCGCGTCAGTGTTGCGAATAGCGCGCGTGTAAATTTGTCGATCGACGTTTCGCAATATTCCCTACGTGTTTATGACATTTATGCAGTAATTGTTACCCAATGCATCGGGGCAAGAGTTTCGTACACACGGCATTACACAATATTGCTTCATGCCTCGTAGCCAGAAGATTCAAGTGCATCTTCTGCATCGGTAACGCGATACACATGCGCTACAAACAGAGATATTTACACAGCACTCGCGTTACGTGCAGGTACCTCGCTACCGTCCACGTTTCATTCTATTCACGAAGACACTGCCTGTTGCTTGCTTGCCCTTATTCATCAGAATTTCTTATCGTTTAAACTCCACGCCACCCGAGAATCAGAAGCTGAACACGGGGCACTGAAAGTGATATAGGTACTGCAGACGAATTAATAAAAATATATATTAAAGAATAAATTTAACACGCGAAACGATGCACAGTAATAAATTAGGCACGCCGTATTATCGAGTTAAATAATTCAATTAACACTATTATGCTACATATATACACAAATATTTAATTACAACGCTTCTTAATTAGTTGATTGGTAAATTTATTCGTAAATTTATTACTAATGCACATGGCGAACCAGGAAACGCGATCAGCTAAGATTATTTCATTGTCAGTGGGTCGATCGAATTTTTTTTTACCTGACATAACATCTTTCGATTCAATCTCGTAGATCGTAGATGATTATAATGAATAGAAAACTTGAAAAGAAAACAGCTATACCGTTACCCGCTGATAATAGAATAATATAAATCAACGTACTGTATTACAGTTCCTTTTTAATTAATCGTCCACTTTCCTTCAATTACAAATACTCGCGATATTTCCATTACTTCTACGCTAACCCAACACACTACGCTACGAATAAATCGCAGACAACGAGACAAATAGAAACTCGGACGCGATCGACTCCAATCCGGATACAACGGATTCGCCATTAATCACTAAACGCGTTAAACAACACCTCCGTCCGTTTCTACAGCACGAAAGCCGTCCTTCCTCCCTTCTTTGACTCCAGATCGCCTTCATTAAATGCTCGTCACATTGTCTGTTACAGGACCTGTTCTCGCAGCTGCAGTTTTCGCAAGAGAGCGCATTACCGCCCGACACACTGCGCCGAGCTCTGGCCGAGAGTTTTCTCGATCAGCAAAGGTTCCAGCTTGGTTTCATGGACGACGCGGCGGAATGTTTCGTAAGTGGCGATTGCCTCGTTCCCTTTGCCCTATTACACGCGTGATCGAAACGAGTTTCGGCCTACTTTAAACCGGCGCGGTGCCTCGCAATATTGCCCCCGGGCTGTAGGTCGTTGCGACAGGGAATCGGGTCGAACTAGACTGGCAGTTTAGGGGTCGTGTCGCGTAAAAGAATCGGGGAGTTTGGGCCGAGGGTGGGCGAGAGGAGATACAAACGTGTGCGGGTTGATTTGGAGAATTTTTCAAGATGGTCATTTTTGGCATAAGTAGTTCGGTTTCTTTTTTGTCGCTCATATAGGCGTCTTTTTTTATTTTTAAGAAGACGTTGTTTCATCGGTGACTTCAGAGAGGAGGGAAAAATTCCGCGGATCGATGGCAAGTCGATACTGCAACAAATTCCTCGATCTGTACATTCTACTCACGGCTACTATGATTATGATTAATTACTCTAATATATTCAAATCCTACGACAACTTCTGTATTAACATCGGAGAATGCAAATGCCAAGGGCTCTACTGTATCTTTCGGTGTAATCCATTTCAAGGCTCCACCAAATAATTTCAAAATGTCAGACAACCTTACACGACTGCCTGCCAATATCGCCCAAATAAAATCTAGCGGTGACAACCAGAGCTCCTTGTTAGTCGTAACAAATTTCGCTCTATCGTTCCACGTTGTCTCTGCCCATTCACAAAAAAAAAAACAAAAAACCTATTAGCCATTGCTCTCGACAGTGATACAGGCAATCGATATCAATCTTTCGATGTCAACATTCGCCTCGGTATGTCGAGATTTTCTTCGCGACCGAGCGCCAATTTTCTAAGCGCTTTACAATCCTGAATATTCCACGGGGCAAACCAGTTCTCGTTTCTCCCCCCCCCCCTCTCTCTCTCTCTCGGTGCGTACTGTATACTGGTCAAGTATCGCGGATTGTCGTAACGACTTGTCCGTAGGTGAGTCCGAGCAAAATACACACCGACGCGAGTCCACTTTCTCGTTTACACCGGAGTCACGTTTAGACGGGCTGCTGTTCTACGCGTCTATGTCGACATCGAATCGCCGTATAAAACGAATGTAACGTTACGAATGCAGCCGCGAGCACGGTAAACGCTCGGGACATTTAAGCGATCTAGAATCTAGACTAATCTAGAGCGCTGTGATGCATACTGATTGGATTACCACGTTTCGCGGTTGGGAGAAATTTGCAAGTTTGGTCGTTGGCATCGACGATTTCCTAAGAGTGTCTTCTAATCGTTTCGAAATTGGAGCCGATGTTTCCCCGTGTAATAGGCGTGAAATAAAAATTGCTGAGTCGAGCTTTCATTATTTCCCCCGTGCGTTCGAGAGAACGCAATAATTCTTCATTCGCCTGGTCCATCCTGTTTCCCAACCTTTCGCGTTCCCTCGTAATTGAGCAAACCGTATCAAGTAATTCGAATAATAATTTATCCCCTATTTCTGACCCGAAATTGACCAGAAAAATTCACTTGGTCGAAAGCGGATCCCGGTGTCCATCCTTCGAATTATCATAATCGACGGCCGATCGCCAAGGTCTCGTTTATTTCCAGCCGTGTATCGTCGAGGTTGCACATCGTTGGAATTCTGTTACAGGAAAACATTCTTCTGCGGATACACCTTCACATCGCCAGCGGGGAGGCGGAAGATATGTGCAGCGCGAGACACTGCGTGCCGCATCAGAAGTTCGCCATGACGCTTGTCGAGCAAAGTGTTTGCGGAGCTTGCGGTGCCACTTCGGAGCCTCTGCCTTTTACACAGGTGAGCCTAAACGTCGGCAGTTCCGTCAAAGAGAATCCGAATTCGGGTTGCCAACCGGTGTCCAACCGGCGGGCAAATAAGCACGGAGCTTTTAATTGCGGCGCCGCAGGTTGAACGGAACTCCGTTTCAATTAAGCCGCGGGACAGACAGGTAAACGGCGAGCGATCGAAACGGAATGGGAGAAAAATTGCAGGAAGATGTACGGTGCTCGATAGGTGTAAGGTTTAACGCGGACTGCAAGGTGCATCTGATTAAGCAGGTTTACTGTAAGGATAAAGATTGACTGGCGAAGTTTTAATTGCACCTGAACGATACTCGTTGCGTCTACCCACGGGGAAATATTCATGGTGTCTTTGTGTGAATCGAGTAATGTTATTTAATATTATTTCAATTCTATGCGAGTATAATTTCCCGTCGTTAATTAATGTGATAAATCGTTCGTAAGTGGAATCTGTTTCTACGCCATTACCCGTCGGCGTGCAAAATGTATCTTCGTTCAATATGAATAACGACGTTGCTCGCGATCTGCGAATCTTTTCGCTTACCGTTGGCTTTCCACGATTTTCCAAAAGATTTCATTTCCAGTGGCCGCGGAAACGATTCATTCGACCAGCGTACACGAACATGAATCGACTTCCGCTGGATTAAGGGAAAAGAAATTCCATCGAGAAAAATGCACTAACAATTATTACAGATCTCGGATGTGATCATCGTTGTTGTACAATATCAATCATAGCATAGCAACGATATTTCATTATCCAATTTTCGTCCAATTTTCTATGAGATCGCCAAGGGACCGCAATTCCTTCGAACATCAGCCGTATCCATCCGTTTCGTCCCCGAAAAGCACCGCCACCTTTAAAACCATCACGTCTGACGTACAATTCCCTCTTGTTCGCATCCAACACGGAATCTCGTAACACCGTTCGCCGCGCGGAAAACGCTTTCCTTGCGAAACGTTCCATTACGTTTCAAGGACAGACCGTAGAAATAGTCTCTCTTTCACGTTTTCCTTGCCTCGTCCGGACCATCTGCCCGCGCGAGTTTTTCACCAGCATCCGCGCCGCTTCTTTTTTCCCACGTTGTCCGCGCAGGTGTAGCCGGAAAAACGGTCGGAGAAAATCGGGGGTTCAGGTAGAATTCCACAGTTCCGTTTCCATTGTTGCGCCGCGAAGATCTTGCGATCGAAGGGTTCGAGGGGGGAGGGGGGGGCGCAGGTATCCACCGGTGAAAACGAAGATAAACCGAAGTCGACCCCTCAGGTGGGATTTGAGCAATTTAAGCGACTTAGCCGGGAAACCCAAGCGGGCCGAGGAACGAAGCGATCGAGCCTCGTCTTGTGAACGGATTAGCCGGCCGGGATTCGATGGGTCATCGGTGGCGTAGGAAGGATTCGGTAGCGAACGATCGAGTGGAGAGATATTATTTCGCGTAATATTTGGACGATCGAGAGAATCGTTGTAATAATTATTGCGAAGGACGTAGTTTCAGTTCGACGACTCGGTTGGTTTTTATTCGATTAACGTGCTGGCGGAGGGGCGGACGGTTGTTGAATAGAGCAGATACTTAATTCGACGTGAATTCAGGGGGAATAAGTACGATTTGATTTCATTAAGATCGCAGAACACAATTGTAAATTGCAAATTGTAAATTGAATGATGAATTCCAAGGGAAGGAATTCTATGCACGAGTGGAAACAAATAAGACGAGGAATTAAGCCGGATAAAAATACCCGTCCATTGTTCGAGGAATATAAGGATATATATCGCTGTTTTACCATTTCGTCATGGTTGCATAATACATCGATTAAGGATACAATGTTATTTTTTTCTCCAATCATATGGCTCATGAATTTTATAACAGTAATTCCGTTATACAGCGATCTCGTTAAAATTGCAGATATTTTCCACGGTAGTACAAATTGCCGCGATATCGGAATAAATTTGACTGGATTGGCGTGCGGTCCAATATCTCCCCTGCGAAAAGGTAAACCACGAAACCGCGGCGAACTTAACGACAGAAACCACTCTCTCGACGCCCGGAGTCATCCGTCGCGGTTCTCTGAGTCATCCCAGGGGAATTTCCTTCGGTCTTGCTAGACGAACAGCCCTCCCAGCTTTCGCCGGTGGTTGGAGTCACCCGCGGGATAATTTAACGAAACCGGTTCAACGGGCGGCTCGTTCAACCGATCGTGCTTCCGTTTCGTCGCTCTTTAATTGCTCCCCGCAACACTTCGAATCAGTGGACAGACGAGGGAGAAATTGCAGATTTATTTCCCTGTTCACGAGGAGTCCGGGTTTCGCCAGATTCAACGGTGTATGATCGTTGTGCCGGCGTAGACGTTTATCGCAATTCTGGTAAACGGCCCCTCGTTCGACGAGCCTGATTACTTCCGCCTCGACGGAGAAAGCGAAACTCTCAATTACTTCCCCTTCGCTCCGTGTCATTCGCGTTTCGCGTTGGAAAATTCGTGATACTTTTGCCGCAATTAAAATTACGCCGCCCGTCTGGTTCTGTGCGGCTGCTTATGCCCGTTTGTGGCAAGTTGTTCGGTGAAATTGTTCCCGACGAAGAAATGAACAACGCGAAAACGGAAACGGTGATTTCTTCGTAGGATTTCGGGGTAATTTTATGTAAATACGTTTTTCATTTCATTTGAAGGAATGATATTTCGTTTCAACATTTGCTGCTTAACACATATTTCTGTGAAACATCCTCGTTATTATTATCATTATTATATTAATCACTCTGGCATCTTGTGTGACACAACGAAGTTTACCAAATAAGCGTCGCAGTATAATGCCCAAGTTAAGAAGGGAAGCAGACGTTTCCTAATGCAAGCAAGAACAAAAGCACTGCCCTTTCGAGCACGTACACCGCAATAATGCGCATAATCGTGTCCGGACCGCGAACAGCTCGCGTGGGCGGAGTTGGTTCTCCCTTCGTGCATTCGTATCTACTGTTGTCGGTCGATTGTAAGAAAAAGAAAAACCGAGAAACTCGTTGCAATCTCGTATCGGTCATGGCCGATCGGTTTTACCAGTCGAAGAAACGATTTACGAAGGAGGGAGCTCGGCATCGAAACGATTCCTCCCCTCCAGAAATGAAAGATGCTTAAATTAATCAGCTTTTACGTAAATTAGAAAGGAGAAGTTCGGTGGAATGAAATTAATATGTATTATGGTCGACGATGTTCTTTTTATATTTCATAGAATACAAATATTCCTTATCGAAACTAGTTATAGTTGAATGAAAATATTATCTCTGTCTTGTACATTTACGCTAATATCAATTCAATCATTCCTACGAATCTAAGCATAAAACATTTCCAACGAACGTCAATTTTTATGCTTTTCTCACCTCGTTCGAACTTGTCCAATTACCCTGTCGCTTACGAATCATCGCAAACAATATGTCTCTTTCCAGATGGTCCATTATGTCTCGGCATCAGCGCTGACGTCGCAGGCCCGACAAACTCCACAAAATTCTCGTAACAGCCCGGATCTCTTCGGTCAGCTTCTACGAAAAGCTGGAGGAATGGGCGATATCAGGGACTGTCCGGTAAGTAACATCTCTGCCCGTCCATTATCGCCGATGTCTACGCAAATTTCTTCAAATTTCCTCGGAATATTACGCCACTACGAACGATTCACCGCTTTGCGCCTCGAAAGAGTTCCGGCGACTCGTGGCCGATTAATCAGACTCGCAAGATCAGGTACACTCTCCTTTGGCCTTTCTTGGAAATAATATCTCGCGTACTTTCTCCCCGAAGTGGAACGATAACCATCGTTCGTACACCACAGGGATATTTCGTCGGTCCTGTGCGCGCTGTGGTTCGCGTTGGAATTCGATGCGACCGTGAAACCCCGTAATCTCGAAGGATTTTAACCCCGAAATAATTAACAGCCGAGTTTCGTAATCGTTAACATCTGTACAATTAACGTATAGTATACAGTTACCGTTACGCGTCGTCTCTCATCGTTCCTGTTGAGTGGGAACCTGCTAAATATAACAATATATTCATAAAAAATACTATGGACCCGTTTCTGTTTACTATTTTATTGGTTAATGTCGATATTCTACAGCAGCCAAATTTCGATGAGAATGATTGCTCCCTTTGACAATGGGTAACGAGTAATTTATTGCTCTGTATAGATTTACTTTTTGGAGTAAACATTTTCATTGTAACTAGATTATAAACGAGATTGTTTGTCATTTTCAGAGTTCCTGCGGGGCGAAAATACAAATCTGTCGGACACTGATGAACCGACCGGAAATCGTTTCCGTCGGAGTCGTATGGGATAGCGAACGACCATCGTTGGAGCATATCATGGACGTTTTCGCAACCGTGGGAACGTCCCTCAGATTGAGCGATGTTTTCCATAGTGTTGTGGATTCGCGATGGGGTGCCTCGACCGTGCATAATCTCGTTGGAGTAGTTACTTATTACGGGAAACACTACTCCACCTTCTTTTTTCACACTAAACTGAAGGTTCGTACCGATTCTAATTACGTTAGTAAATGTAACAACTGCGTTCCCATTATTGTTCAAGGGGAAACCAGAATAATTCGCAGAATAATTGCTCCGCCGGCGAGCTGGTTTTATCAATCGAAGGGTATTCGAATCAAAAATCACCGTGCCCATATTGATATGTTCTTGAAATTTCTTTTCCTCGACGAAACAAAATGTCGCTCGAACAATTATACGTACAAATGAATGATTTGGAAAAGAATTGAATTATATTCCGAATTATTCTCCGATAACGTGTTCGCTTTACGCGTCGCATATAAGTATCGATTAATTGCGTTTCAGGTGTGGATTTATTTCGACGACGCCACGGTCAAGGAGATCGGTCCACGTTGGGAACAGGTGGTGGAGAAGTGCAGACGTGGCAGATATCAACCGCTGCTCCTGCTGTACGCAACTCCTGGCGGAACTCCGGTGAACACGGAGAACGCCCCGAAGACCGTAACGCCGTTTCCGAACGGTAATGGCCTGAAGACACCACCGAAAAATAATGTTCGCCGTTCGATCACGCCCAGCCCGGAGAAGCCGCCTATCAACAGTACCGCCAGACGTGCCATCACGCCAAATCCCGATAGTCCTCCTCATTCCTACACGCAGCGCAGGATTTACAGCGATTATCAGAATTTGACCGACATCCAGAACAACATCTTTGGCAATCAGCAGGTAAATGGGGGATACGAACGAGGGATCCGAGGATCGAAACGGAGAGGATCGTCTGTCAATTGAATTGAAACTGACTTACCCCTTTCGTTTCTTGCGACAGGGTGTCGACGCTGTCGACGGGGACGTGGAGTCGAAGTACATCAGTCGACGGGCCGTCGAAAGCGTGATGCAGCAACAGAAGAAGCAACAAATGCAGCTGACTCGCAGCCTGAGTGCCGGCTCGACGCCTCAGGATGCCATCAGCATTCCAGACCATTTGAACGTGCCGCGGAGACGGGATTCCGGGAACTGGTCGGGCGACAGGAACAGCGCCTCCTCGAGTTCCTCGACCACGATGGACAATCCGTATCTGTACATTGTCAACAAGATGCAGAGAAATTCGGGCGTGCCGAAAAGTCCAACCAGTAAATCGGGGGAATTGTCGAGCAGCAGCAGCGGTCACTACGACGCCGGTTACGACTCGTACTCTTTGTCGTCCACGGACAGCCTTCCGCTGCAGCAGGGTCTAAAGCATAACCTGCAGGTACATCTTCTTTTATTACACGAGATAACAGTGGTATTAGTGTAGTAGGTGGGAATTAGATCGCGTTAATAGAAATTAAAGTATCTATTCAAAGAGTTCTGTGCTGCTATAATATCGAGGCTGCGTGATTGAGATTGTCTTTTAAGCGATAATTCTGTTGAACCGAGTTTGTATTTTTTTAGTTAACGTATTCTTTCGTGTTTCGAATTTGTTCAAGTATTTAATTGCTCGATATCCTTGAATCTGACTTTCGTCCAGCAGCACGTATTATCTTCATCTGTTTCGATTGTCGTTAGTACAAGTAAAATGGAATGTAGAGTCGAATAAATTTACTTAATATAGCTTGCCCAGATTCCGGAAGGCTATCAAGCTTCTTCAGGCGACGACTGCGAGCGCCTCTGCAAGGAGACCGACGCGTTGCTGGACAAATCGCGTGCGGCCGAGGATGCAGGAGATCTCAGCACCGCTGTTGCTTTGTGCAGCGCAGCCAGCAGCAAGGCCAGGGCAGCCATGGACGCGCCGTACAACAATCCTCACACGATCACGATAGCGAGAATGAAGCACAATACCTGCGTGATGAGGACCAGGAGCCTGCACAGAAGAATGCTGCAGGAACAGGCGACAGCTAACGGGGAGAAAGAAGGTTTGTGATTTGCAAATTGTAAACGTTAAATATTGATTAACGGTGATGCACAGAAGCGTTATGCAAACGAGAAACGTTTACCAGAATTATATGAATTATACGAAAAATACGAAGATATTGAATGTTTCGGTCGCATTTTACTAAGCACAGTCGCGGTGTGTCAATTTAACCGAGTATATTTATTACTTTAGAAGGCGCACCAGAAGGCAGGCATTCACGGGAGAACAGCAAGTCGGGGCAACACTCTCGCCAGAGTTCCAGGGACAAAGGGAACCACTCTCGACAGAACAGCCGAGAACTCCTGGTGAACGTCCCGGCAACGACCAATGACAAGCCCGCCACGAAGAGCATCGAAATTTACGCCACCCTGCCGAAGAAGAAAACATTGCGCAGCAAAGCAACCGCGGTGAACGTGATCGAGGACGAGGAATACATGCTGTACGATCGGCCAGTGCAGAGGACAGGCCTATTCGGCCGGGCTAAGCGTTGCGACGACGACAAGAAGGACAAGAAACGGGCGAGAAGCGAAGAACGGAACAAGAACGTCTCCAAAGACTTTTCCATTGCTCCCTCTAGAGCGTCGCCCTCTCCGAAAGGGGGCAAGGCGGAGAAATCGAAGGACACCGTAGACACGGCTGCCAACAATGCGAGAAATTCTCAGCTCACCAACGCCAACGGTGAACAGAAGCAGGGCAAGAAGCAGCACAAGATCCGACGGAAATTGTTAATGGGCGGATTGATCAAGAGGAAGAACAGAAGCATGCCGGATCTACGCGAGGGACAGGACGGCCAGGCGAACACAAACGCGGAGGGAACCTCCAACACCTTGCCGAAGCAGTCAGTGGACGATTCCAGCGTCGGATTGAAGGGCGCCGAGGCTTGCCAATCTCTGAGCGGTTACCTGTCAGAGGGGCACCTCGAGTTCACCGGGAACAGCAACGGGAGCTCGGGCAGCACGGGCAACCCGAACCTGGAGAGAAGTCGTCTGATGAGGAAGAGTTTCCACGGCAGCGCCGGCAAAGTGTTACACGTGGCGAAGGTGCCCCCGCCCCCTCCGCTCAGGACCACTTCTCAGCTTAGCAAGTCTAAGTGTTCGGGCGAAGTGCACAGCGAGCAGCAGTCGGAGAAGCTGGCGTATCCGGCTGAGAAGCAATGTTCGTCGAATCCGGTTCAAGAACAGAACGGGGCCTACTGGAATCACGTGAACGCCGGTAACGCGCCCGGCGGTGGTAACAGAACGTCGGGCTACACGGATTATTCGTCAGAGTCGCATTCGTTGCCATTCCTGCCTTCTTACGGAATGGAACAGAATGGCGCGAACGTAACCGCGTCCTGCCCGCCGAATTACAATAGCAAACCCAGGATACAAGACGACGTCGTGCAGTACGCCAACGGAATACTGTACGAGCCAACGTTCGTTGTGACCCGAGCGGATGTGCATAACGAGCAGAGCCCCGTGAAGCAACAGGATTCCCTGCCGCCGTATCCAGAGAATGGAAACGTGTCCCACTCGAGGCAGCCCAGCGAGGATTTTCCACCGCCGCCGTATCCTTCGATTCACTCTGTGTCGCACTCGAGGCAGGCCAGCGAGGATTTTCCACCGCCGCCCCCGCCGATCGACGATGGTCCTAATCACGTTCAGGAGGCTCAACAGCAGTACCAGCAGCAACAGTATAAACAGCAATACGCGCAACAACACCAGCAGCAACAAACATTGGCGCAGATGCAACAGCGTCAGCAGCAATTGGACAGCCAACACATTGGCAGTCTGTTGTCCCAGTTGCAGGTGAAGAGGGAGCAGATTTTGACCGCCGACGGTCCAAGGGAAGAGAAGAGGCTCGACGATCAGGATGACGAGGACAAGACGTCCGGGGAGACCTGGCTACGAGAATTGCAGGCGAAACAGGCCGAACGACGAATGAAGAAGCAGGGTCCTCATGATCAGGAGATTCCGAAAGTCAGGCTGCCCGGCCCTTCGATCGCGGCACCGACGATAGCGCGTAGAACGAGCGACCTAATGATGAACACCCTCGGTCAGAATTACGACCAAAACAGTCGCGACGTACCTGACTGCCCGAGGGTTGTTTCATCCGTGAAAGACATGGCGGCCAGGTTCGAACAAATAAAACTGCCGGCCGCACCGAAATCGGAAGCCGAGCAGAAGATTCCGTTGAAACAAAACGCGAATTCCGCCTCACCATCCCCGTTATTGGATGCTACCCAAGAAGTTCAACATTTGGACGAGTTGAGGCCAGCGAAAGTTTCCACGGAGAGCTCGTCGACGTTGGTTAAAACCGACAATTCCTCCGGTCAGTCAATGGTGAAATCGAGCTTCGAGTCGAGCTCGAGTCAGAACAGCTTCGTTTCGACCGCGGCTCCGAGCAATCCCATGCAAACGCAGCAGAGTGGATTGAACCAGGCGATTCTGTCTATGTCCCTCACCCTGCCCCACGAGAATGGTTTGCCTATCGACTATCCCGAGGACGATATCAGCGAGGTTGCGATGCAGAACACTATTCAAAACACAACGATCCTGCCCAGCGAGGAGGACATTGCACCGAGGAAAGTGAAACGACGAATTGGTAAGAAGAAGAGCGTGTCCTTCTGTGACCAGGTCGTTCTCGTCGCCACCGCAGAGGACGACGAAAAGGATTCCTATATACCCAATCCGATTCTCGAACGTGTTCTCCGGTCTGCAATGAACAAACCGGAAACCGCTCAAGTTCTCCGTGAAATTCGTAGCTTGCAAGAAGCGGAGATGAACAGGGAGAATTGCACTGCGACCAAGTTCCAGCAGCAGACTCTTCCGTTGAAGAGCGAAGCTGACAGCGTCCCCGCTACACCGTACCAAGACCAATTGAGAAGCGTGAACCCCATACCCGTCCCGGACACCATTAAACCCACTTTCGGACGGCAGAACTCGAACGAATCCGTGGGCTCACTGTCGGATAAGAAACTGTGCGGCACATACGGTAACGATGGCCAGGACGTCGTCAGGGACACCTACTTGGGAGTCCCAAACGTAACCAAACCTCCGACATCGTATTCCCCTCAGCTTCAACAGCAGATAAGGTACTCTCAGAATGGATACATGCCATACCTGCAGACACAGTCGGCGTACCCACAGGCGCAGACCTCTCATCCTAGAAATCAAGGTATTCCCCAGTCCCAAACGCAGAAGCCAGCCAGCCCTTATCCGACCCAAATTCACGGGCAATACGTTCAGAACAACGTGCAGCAACCGAAACCATTGTGCCAAAAGAACACCTATCCGACGTACTATCAGCTGGAACAGCAACACAATCAGATGAACAAGCAGATGTCGCAGCAACAACAGCCGAACATGAACCAGAGGATCGCCAATCATAACGCCAGTCCCATAACAGTGCAACACTCGCAACAGCAATTCGCTTATCCGTCGACGCAGTCGCCCAGCCCTTATCAGAATCAGTACACCCACAGTTCCTATCAGGGTTATCCCTATCAGACGATCCCTCAGCAAAATCGAATCAACCAGCCGCTCCCGCAGTATCAACCGCCGCCCAATCCTCCGGCGGCCTATCAGCAACAACAGAACGGCCAGAATTATCAGCAGAGGCACGACAATTATCAGCGGCCGCCGCAGAAGACCGACCAGCAAAATATATTGGCGCCCAATCAGACGTATCCGAATCCGTTGCAGAATGGACAGATTCAGTCCAACATGAAATATCCTACGTATCAGCATCCGCCTGTGTCAAAGCAGAGCAAGCAGATGCATTTCGTGAACACTTCGAAGAGTAACGTCGCCCTGTCCCAATCGGCGAATCCTTTGCAGAAGCCCGCGGTCGGGAATTCGGCTAGAACTGCGCCTTGTCACCTCTGTCGAAAGAAACAGGTGACCGAGCCGGCCATTTACTGTTCGGATTGCGACTTCTACATGTCTCGCTTCAGACCGAAGAATTGACATTTCTCGTATCGGTGCACGAAGAATTGAACGGTCGACCGGAGCGATTTTTCCTGGCGTCGTTACTGTAGAAGGTGTATTCGGGAATATTTGACGAGGTGATCGGTATTACTTAGAGATGTGCTGCCTAAACCGAACTCCTCCCTTCATATGTTGAATGTTAATGCATGATGGGGGGTGTTAGAGTGCTGCACCGATGCAGCCAGAATTTTCTCAAATTTTCCTTTTTCCTTTTCCGTTGCTTTTTTCTTTTCGAATATCATTCGAATGTTTATAATTTCGAAATGTTAAATAGTTTTAGCATTAAGTACCTAGGATTCGTTTCACGACGGCAAACAAACCCTGTCGTTTCTTTGTACAAAGTTAAGTTAGCCGTAGATTTGTATCATTGAAGACCCTCGTCGTGCAGCTATTAACTATACGTATATCGTCGTACCATTGATCGTGTACTTAGAGACCTTTGTAATTTATAGTAGATCACGTAGGAATAGTAGCGTAGTCTCGTGTGTAAGACGCGTTTTTATATACAGCATTCGTTGCTTCGTGCTTTGTACATTAGTGTAACGTAGTTGGTAAGCTGAATTCTCTTTTCGTCCCGCTTCTGTTGTACATAGTGATCGTTTCTATGTAGGAATTAAGTTTCTTGTATAAAAGAAATCGTTGTAGGACCGTTCCCTTTTCTTCAGAGTTAGCTTTAGAACGAGTGCGTTACGTTTCACGTGCACGCGTTTCTTTTTATACGCCGCGGTTGTACTTTGTTCGAGGCACATTTTGTCAGAATTGTGATACTAGCCATGCTACTATAGAGTCTTATCGTTAAACGTAGAAATTGTGTCGGGGGGGATCGCGCGGTCGATAGAGATAGTTGCAAAGAAACGTGACAGATAGGAGAAGCGCGGAGGGAACATGATCTCTGATGAAAGCGTGAATTTTATATTTTATGTTGTTAGGCGTTAATGTTATATGTATTATTGTGTACTTAACGATTACGTTTTACTGTATAATTGTCTACGTGCTAGATCGATGTACAAATCGTCCCCGTCCCGATCCCGATTTTATACATTTTGTATGAGTATTTTGTTTTAAAAATACTTCATTTCCTTCCCCCTGTATGACATTTGAATAAAGCGCTGTCGAAATATATATTTCAATACGAATATGAGTACCATTCGTTCCTTGAATTGCCGCATGGTATTAAGGCGGGACAATTGCGGAAATGATAACGGCGAGTTCAGAAGAATTTGTCAGAAAGGAAACAGTATGTTTTATTACGCAAATAGACAAATAAAATATTTTATTTTTCCAAAATTCGTGACGATAAATTGTTATTTCACCATCTTTATTTCGTCTCGTACGATGAGTATTGCAGAATAATTAGTGGACGATTGGTATTTGCTAATTGAAACGTGCTACGTTTGGTATCGGAAGAGGATTGCGAGATATTCTTTCAGTTTGAAACGACGTTCTCTTATTACTTATCTACTTACATACAAGTTCATACAAAAAAACATAGGAATACACTTTGCACAATACAAACTGATGAAACACAGTATCCCGTTTCTGTTAACGCTATTAGAAAGTCAATGAACGTGCGCGATCGGATTCGCGAGTGCAATTAATTCCACAATATGCACTTGTGCCGACGGTTCATGAAACTGTTTCGCGAGCAATTGAAGGTTTTGGAGAACGCTGCCATATTTGAGAGTGAACCCACGATACGATACTTGGCGGGACTATGCTCGTCGCTGTTGATTATATCCGCCTCGTATTCCGGCCTCGTCGCTGAACACCAGGACTATCAAATAGAATTGTGATAATTTAGTCGCGGAATACTTGTGTGGACGTTCATTTAACACTCGCTGATGGAAACTGGACGCGCGATCTGTTCAAATTGATTTTAAGTTGGAAGCGGACTGTTGACACACCATTAACTTTCGGTGTGCACTTATAGAAACATCAGATTTAATATAACGTTGCCAGTATTTCGTGGAACTCGATAAATCTGTACTGTTTAAGGCGTGCGATAACTCACGTTCGCGAAAGCCAAGAAGAATAGCTCGTCGTCGGACACATTTTCCAGGCCGGGCAATTTCGTTTGGGCCTTCTGCTTCGCCAATTTTTTGTACGCCGCGTAAGCTATCTGCACACCGCTCGAGTCTGCGATGTTTTCATCTTCGGTTAAGTATCCGTCCAGCTAAATGGAATAATAGGTTTATTAATATTGACAGTGTTTTTCGCTTGTTTGCCCGTAAAGAAATACTCGCAACGGCGAATATACGTCTTGGGCTAATATAAAAGTAAGTGAACTCTTCGTGGCAGTTTCATCTAATTGCGCGAATTGCGTGGTTACGCAGCGTTCAAGGCGAGTAGTTTTCCATCGGTTTATTCGGATTTTCGTTCAATTAATATCTTTCGAAAATCACGGGAATAATAAGTCGTTTCACCTTAACATAATTTCCATTCTCGTCCGTGGTATCGAGAGTGTAATTGCCATACTGATCAACGAAGCACATCGCTCGTTCTTCGTACTCGTTGAACGCATGCTGCGAAGTCCATGAAATTTTGTAGCCTTCTTTGTCGAATTGTATGCCTGAACGAACGAATAATTCATGCCGCGTATTAATGCGCAGATGGAGTCGATTACAGGCGATTTTATATGAGATCAAGACATTTTACCCTCGTTATCGAAACTGTGAGATAATTCGTGTCCAATTACGAATCCGGTGGTTCCATAATTGATTGCGCTGATGAAACGTGGGTTTTGTTTGTTTAAATGCATTTCATTTTTGAATACGTGTGATATAATACGTTTTAATAATAAATAACATAGCTTACTCGGGTAAATGCGACGTGAAATAAGGATCCTGTAGTTCAGCGGCTGGTATAACTGAGAATCGAAGATTGATCGTTAATGGAAATTACCATTCTTGGAATGAAAGTGTGTAATGGACACTTACGTATGGAATTGACGATTTGCGCATAAAACGCGTTCACTGTTATAGGGTAATCCAACCACCTGAAAGATTGAATCGGAAGTGGATCGAATGGTTTAAGTAACGCATGCTAAAATAAATATTGAATAAAATAAAACAACTCACTGATCCCTCACGACAGTCTCCCTAAATTCTATCAGACTTTTCACTAATTCGTTTGCTTCGCAGTTTATGATATTTTGGAAGAAATCTGAACCTATGTGCAGCTGTGAACAATTTACGAAATAATTACACGAATGCATGTACGAAATGGATTTGTGAACTTCATTTTTTAATTCTTATGTAACTATTACCCCTCTGTAATATCGAGTAACAGCAACATCGTCTTTATACCATTCTGGATAACCAATTTGCGTTTCCAAAGTGTCCAACTTTTGCGTCAGCACCGTTTTCATAGAACCTGACAGCCATTGGGCTTGCATAATCTCGTGCCTTAGTTCATCCTTTACTCTTTTCACCATTCGCATGGCCTTAAAAATGTATAGGATGAAAGCAGTAATACATACTCGAATCCTTTTGCAAGAATAATCCAGATCCTAAAATATTTACCTCGTGAATCACATGATCCGAGATATAGTTCTTAACGAACAAGTAGGAGATCGCGTTCTTCATTTTTATATTGTGTATGCAAATTTGCCATCTGAAAATAAGTGAAACGCACAACTTATTGAAAAATTTCTATCGTGAGATTTCCTTGATATCGACATCCCGTGGCGCTAAATCTCGCTGCTCGAAAAGAAATTGAGTTCACCCAAAATGTCGTGACTCGAAAGCGTTCAAAAACTATTCAAAATTTTCACTGGTCGAAAGCTGAAGAAATAATTCTACGCGCCATGACAACATCGTAAGATCATTTCTCGGACTGTCTGTTCCGAGTCTGTTCAAAGAAGTATCACCGAACAATACCGTGGAGTATAATTGGACACGTTGTACGTCGAGAATGACATATTGAACTTGACGTCCCTCATCTCCTGCGTGGTGAACAATAGGAATTTGTCCACCATGTTCCATTGCACGTAGTTCACTGGAAACAGAGAGAACAGAAATGAACGCGGACGATGACATGAGAGAAACAATGCATCCAAACAATCTCTTATATTAACGCGTAATTATACATAGTGCTATCATAAAATGAACGGAGAGCAACGGTGAACATAAAATTACCACCGATCCTAGTTACAATTATGAATTACCCAGCACACGTGGCGAGGTATTTCCAAGCAGCCTCGCTAGTTTGTAAAGGAAGTCCGGATTATATACCACAACGGGCTCGGACGAATTTACGCTCATATTAGCCATCTTGAACGCATGTTGTATAACATCCAAGAAGTCTATCTGAAAATATACTACATTAATTGTTAATCGTCTTGTTGTGCTTCGTTGTAATAATTTATTCGAATTGTTTATAAGGATGGAAGTAGAATTGGAGGCTGATGATTAGAGGAGAAAATGTTGCACGAGATAAAAGAATATAAGGAAATCGTTTGGCTGTGAATAATACTTGTGCGGTTTAAGAAAGTATACCAGTTCGGCATTGGTGATTGGACAATGACCCTTGACACTTGATTTTACTACTAAGTAGAGCAGAAAGTATTATGAGGCGAAGGCTGTCAGTTTATCGGTTTTAGTTAAATGAAAAAACGAGGAGTGACGATTTGAACGTTGACATTGGTTCGGAAAGATTTTACGCTTGTCAATGAATTTTTTCCTGAAACTCATATTTGGAAAGAATATAAATTAATCGGGAGAATAATTAACTCGGTCGAAGCTTATGAGATAAATTAATGAAATCCTTCCTTTCATTGCTTTGTTTCCTTATCACATTTATATTAATAATTCTCTTCTCATTTGTTTGTACTAATATCAATATTTACCTTAGCTGTGGGCGCATCGACCCCGGAATTATTGTACCACTTCTGTAATTGTTTGACTGTCATTTTTTCGTAGTTATCGCTAGTAGCGTGCACTTGTTTTCCATTTTCAATGATCTGCGACAGAAAGTGGTAGGCGTGTCATTCGTTTATTTTAGCAATAATATTATGCGTTTCGATTTTTAACAAATGGAAATGATAATTACTTGCAATAATTCAATCTCGAAGTTCACCATGTGTTCTATGTCGGTAGCTAACTGTTTTCTATCTAGCTTGTATCCCCTTTCCCTTGCGAAAATTTCAGCCACTCTGAATACACCAAGGGTGTACGTATTGTCGTCGTAGAATACTTTGCTCATATCCCGTTTACTTGTTAAAGGATAGTCGGTATCCTGATCTATCTGCAACGTAAATCCTTCTTGTTTTATAAATCTCGCGATTCTCTTTCCGTAATTCCATGGACTCCATAAATTGACGAATAAATCCGGATTAACCTTTCGCTTACTCACAGTCAACACGTATCGCTTCGTATTGTTCAAATCGATTTCATACTCCAGATTGTAGAAAGCACTGTTGCCGACCAGTTTTACGTAGTGCCTGTCTATTTTCTGCCATGGTGTTCTATTGGAATCCCATTCGCTCAGTGGCATTGCCATGGGCCATCCACCAGTGTGGTCCAGGATTTCTTGAATCGGTTTGATGCCCCTCTTTTCGATCGCGTCTTTTACAAACATTACAGAAATATATTACGGCACAATACTTTTCTATGGGCAAAAGATATAAGTTGGCATTCCTTTTGCTTGCTACATCTTCCAATTGTAGCAATTTGTTGTGCCGTTTGCACTTTCTACTAAATTAAATTTAAGTGACGTGTTGACATATGTATTATATGTATTATATTCGAATAAATATGCACATGATGGAGCTAATTTTAAAACGGATGCCAATTGGATTTTCGTACCTACGTCCATGCACGAACGATAAAGTTTTCTGACCATTCTGATAGGCGGGATATCACTGGAGCTATCAGATTCCTCAAGGATATCTTTAAAAGAGAAATGATCGAAGCTAGAATAATTTTCACACATCGGTGTTACTGCACCGTTTTGTTAAAAAATTTTGTTTCAGTAGCATACACGTTTTTAATAAGAACGAAATATTCTCACCCTTGATACGTCTGTTCGTCTTATCCATGACGATCTGATCCTCAGACCATTCGACTTCGTTCTTCGGTATTGAATTATGTTTTTCCCAGGAACCGCATGCATACTGGTAGAAATTTTCGCATGGATCCGCGGCGAAATCTCTGTTTTGCCGAATTTTTTCAGCTGAGGCGACAAAATGGAATTATGGAAACGGTTATATCAATTAAATGTAAACTTTTGAATAACAAGGTGTGCAATTGTTTTAATCATGTATTAATCTAAAATTTTGGAATGCCCTGAAATTCCATGAAAGATCTTATATTGAAAAACTACTTTACATCTTCCCAAGGTTTGCTAAAAAAAACAAAAAATTTCCTCCAAGAAAACTTTATACCGCATATTTAAAATGTTGGCAATGCTGCTTCGCTGGCGCGTTTAGTATTCCAAACATAATTAATATAGTAATTTAATCGCAAAGAACTAGTTACGTTACATAAATTACATTTACAGAAACTGAAGTAATTCGTTCCTGGAACAAATAAACCATTAAACTAGATTTCTACTAAAATTTCTCAATAGAGGAAAAAACAACTGCACGAACAGCGACAAGCAATGTTAAATTCCTTCGCAGCCATGCATTAAGAGTTCCCGGAAGCGTTGGACAATTTAAAGAATCGTTTCCTGAAATATACGCAGCCCAATGATATTTCATTTTCATAATTTGCCACACTGCGTTCCTCGAGGCCCGTTTCGAGTCGTACTTTGCAAGAAAACGTCCCGCTTTACGAATTCGACAAATATCGCATTTTCCCCCTACACTGTCGATAATGTATCAATGCAACCGTACACGGGCAACAACGTCCTCTTATATAAAGCATCCGATATGCGAGAAAATTGCAACTTATGTAAATCTTACGTCACCAGCGTAAACGTACCGATCTCGTTGCAGTACGCGGTCTCGCAAATCCTCTGCTCGTGATTTTCGTAGTACTCGTGGTTTCGATACTCGTCCGTGTCGTTCATCGCCTGTATAATTCGCGGTGTTCGCGCGAACGACGACGAAGGAAACAGCGGCACCGCGGTTGTAATTGCCAAGTGACATCTGGAAAGAAATGACCGATCGGTTGATAAATAATTCGACATTGTGTAATCGAACGGCTGTTCCGGAAAATATGTGTTCCTCCAGCTTCGTTTCTACGCGAGTCATTTGATAACGGCCGATGATTAAATTTCGAACGACGCTCAACCGCGTTCACAATAATAAACTGACTCGACAATTCGTATCGGACGATTTCGCGCGAGCGAAATACTTTTACGCAAAAGCTGTTTTGCGAATTGTGCATTGAATCGAAATGAACAGAATCACCGATTCGACGAATCTGCGCGAGTTCGGTCGAGTACTTTTCAATCACTTTAACCATCGGTCGCCGCACAATTTGTCTAACTCGTGTTTACATAATTTCGCACAGCCATCGATATCACGTGAAATGTGATAAGTCACGCGACGGTACGACGAATTAGACGTTGATTAAATGTCGATCGACGTTTGATCACTTACAGTAGCCACGGGAGCAGCATACTTGTCCAAGGAGGGAAATCTTGGACTGAGGTCTCCGTCAGAGCGACGAATTATCCAAAAGTGGTTACTGCAGCCGTCTTTTTCTCGCGAATGCCTCCTGTATGCTCTTTTTGAAAACGTAGAAACCAATCGTTACACAAGGTTAATTTATGAAACATGTTTCTTGAAATGAGACAGGTATCGCTGTACACGTAAGGAATAATTGATTTCTTGATCCCTACCGCGCGACAGCGAGATAAAGAGGAGAATGAGTCAAACGGACATGAATAGCGAATTGAATTTTTTACTTTACCGTTTTATTGTCGCGGTAAAAAATAAATCGTATACATTACATAATTCAACTGGCAATAATAGCTCGGTTGGATGTTACTTAAGAAACGTCTGGCAGATTTCATCTTTTCTACGATCTGTTAATTCGAGCACTAAGTAGCAACTATTAAAGATGACTAACACATGAAATTGCTTGTATCAATTTATTATAAATTGGTTGCAATAGAAATAATACAGGATTAATAAATAATAGTATATCTGATATAAGTGATTGTGTAATAGAAGTACAGTGCGTTAAATGTTCTGACAATATTCTGATTCCCCTCTGACTGAGTGAAATTGAACGTAAATATTTGTAAATTAACATACTTATAATAATAAATTCTAAAGCTCTATGCTTGTCTTCTAATTATTCATTGTCGAATTACAATAAGTACAAGAATCGGCGCGTCTGGCCGAATGCTTCTCGGCGTCTCTTTCCACTTTCAACTTACAATGAAATAGGAAAACACTACCATAGTTCTCCTACCTATTCTACTTTTATATAGGCTGGAGGGGTTTTTACCTGAAGGCAGTGCGCATTATGGTGGGGACAGGTATTATGTCAATGGCTTGTTTTTCATTCATGATTTACATACGATATAAAAAGATTTACAGATTTCTTCCTGTAATCCTACTTTATTTCCTTTTTCTAACAAAACGTAATCTTAATTACATGAAAAATTAAGTATGCAAAATAATTTCTACCCCGGTCAAAGGTCAAAATAAATTGTCAAAAAATTTCAGCAAACATTTCCATGTCATTATCATCAATTAATTTTCAATTCATTTTTGCTAATTTGATGCAGTCAACACGTACAAATTTTGTTAAAGCTGTTAAAAAAAAGCTGAAAAACTTCAAAGATAGTCCCATGCGATCTTTAATTTGCAATCAGCAATCCTGTCGAATTAAAAACTCTGTACTAATTTAAAAAATTCGTACAAGATGTACAAAAGATATCATAGTTTCAAGATATTAAATATACGATTTCGATTTGTAATTTTGCGCCAATTCAGCTACAACTTGGTCAGAAGTTGCAAACATCCAATAGCTCTGACTCATCGTAAGTTCGGCTAGAAGTTGGCTAGTAGTCCCAGTTGCGGTAGTAGCCCGCGGTAGCCCAGCAGGTATAACCGTAGGATCGTAGGCTCGGCTAAAATTTGCTCAGAACCTGTAGAAATACAGTAGGCACGACCCAAAAGTCCAGCTAAAAGTTGGTCAGAGGTCGCAGATGTCCAAAAGGTAAGTATCGAAGGTAAAGATTGCTAATTACGTTTAAAAGAATACACAAGTGTTCGGTTACGAGTTTATGATAGGTTATATTTCATTTCGAGGATAACATTTAACATTTTATAATATATGGTATTGTTATACAGATGCGAATCTGAGAATTACGCTGCAAAAATGAAAGATCTCAGGATAGTTTCTAATTTCTCTCGGGTTGAATCCTTTTTTATATCTCATATTATGAAATCCCATTTGTACATTGCCTCGCTTCGTATCGGTAATGTGGGTAGCGATACAAGGTTGCAGGGTACATTAACCATATAAATTCATGCTCTTGCACAATCAACTTTCTCTATATTAAAATAAGAACAGTTCAATGATTTTCGTCATTAGAAACGATCAAAGTTTAGTGACCTTTCCATTAATTATATTCAAATCTATCTTATCATTTGCGAATATAGTACCCGCATACTAAACTTGCACCTAGAAATAGACGTGCTGCATGATACATTAACGAACAGAATAATTAAACCCCAATATCCCCTTCCGAATGAACGATCGCCATTTTTTAATCAACGTTTTTCGAATTCGAAATTACCATAGAAAGGACACCACGCTGCACATCGACCCCGCGAAATTCAAGGAAGCATTGTGCCGACCAATCCCCTGATCGATTACACATGTGTAATTCGCGTACATAGTTGGCGTATATGTCGCGCCAGCTGATTGGCGCTGGGACCGCGACGAAGTGTCAAGCTCGACGAGCAGGTGGTGCTCGCGTGCCACCGCATTTGTAATGGCGTGCTACGGCTAGGAAAAGGGCAACAACGCGCACGAGTGATCGGAGTTTTCGTCTGTTGTAAAAACGGGGTGCGGAATAGTGCGTGCGTGCGTGTGACAGTATCGTTAAAATGACAACTAAGTCGAGTATTCTGCCGTCGTATCAGCGGTTCGTGAACGGTGTGCCGGTTACTCTGTTCTCGAGACGGTCGTTCCGTCCGCGTGAGAAGTATCTGATCCTGCTGGTGTTTTTGACGTTCGGTGTCGTGTGTTTCGGTGCGTTCTTCTTTTTGCCGGACTTCCGTTCGGGTACCGGCGGCGCCGCGGTGAACAGTGTGTACCGTGTGTACCAGCACATGCAAAAAGCGGGACCGGAATTGCTTATACCGGCGCCACCTCGTTTACCAGTGGGCCTTAAGGGATCCATGGGTCATCCGAATGCGGTCCCACCTGGACACGAGGGCATCGATCATCAGGATGTTCATCTTCTGGAGGACAAACAAAAGCTACAGGTTCGCGAGAGTGCCGGGAAATTAGTCGTTACTACGCTCCGTTCGATTCTCGACCGTTCTCGACTCTCGATTACCTAGCTTGTATTGGAAAGTCGGTTCGTTTTTAAGCATTGCTCTGTTTTTGGGGGGTACAATGCCAAATGCCTCGCTTTCTATGACATTGATCCGACGACATTCACGGTTAGGTTGTACTCTTATTCCATTTCGTCTCGTGCACTCCTTTCTCTCAGCTGTTACACGCTTTCGCGTCTCGTTTGTTTACATGCGGCCCCATCATGACGTATCGCGGGCACACGTGACCCTCGCGTAACGGCGCAAAAGTTTGGAATCGTTCAGGATTCCCCGATGTTCCACTCGATACTTGTTACTGCTTATCTTTCTTCATTTTTGCGGTAAGGTTAATTGCCATCGTGCTTTTATACTATTTTATACGATTTTATTTTATACGTGAAATAATTGTTCGCCTCCCTTCTTTTTATATGAACGATTGTTTACATCTTACTTGCCTCTATGCACGATGAACCTACATAAAAAAACGTAGTTATTACACAGTTAATAAAAATGCATTATACATCAATTACATACGAACATTGGCAACTTACATCGACCTGATACGTGGAACGTATCGTCGTTGAAAGTTTGCCAATGTTCTTATCCAAATATACGTATAAATACCTGTATTGTACATTTTTATTAATTATGCACTACCCGCTTTGCGCCAATACTTTTGTCCAGCACTGTACATCACTCGCCACTGATTCATTCGACGAAACACGATAATCATTTATCAATATGGAGTATCGTTACGCTGTACGTAGTTTAATGCGTGATCTGTTCACGGTTTATTTTTGCGATCCGGTCGCATCGTGAATTGCGGGCGGCGCGCGAAATACACGAAAACGTTCGGCCTACGTTTCACCCGGCCAGAATATTTATAACAGTATCTGAAAGTTTGAATCGTTCCGTCTGATTATTGCGCGCGGTTTCTCCGAGCGGACAAACGCAAACCCATCGCGCGTCGTTGCTCTTTGCGCGAATTAACCGACGAGCGAATTACCCGCATTGTGAAACGTAACTGTGTGAACCTCGTTGGCCGGAATTGGATTATTTAATTTTTCGTCGGCCTGCTGGCCGTCCCGGGCTGGTGCGACGGCTCACTCGCGAGAACGAGTTTTATCAGCGGTAATAGACACTCGCCCTAAAATTTCAGAGCGCAATTTCCGACGCATCGGCGCGACCCTCGTTGAGCCACTTCACCGCGCATTATATAGGGTGGCGCGTAAGCACGCGTGTAATCCGCCGCTTCTTCTCGGCTGATTTCGTGTGTAGGTTAGTTGTTTGCATGGCTATCGGTGGTACACGGAATTGGGAAACGGATGGATTGTTACGAGATAATTGAATGATAGTTAATGGGGGATTGCAGAATATGGTGAGAGTCCGGCTAGCTCGTCCGCCTGAAATGTTGAATAAGGTGTTATCGTATTGGTCTCAAGGAATTTTCAAGGCACAATTATTATTCAGCCGGTACGTAATGGGTGAGTTATGACAAAGGCAGACGAAGTGGGATGAGCACAGGGCGAGATATTGGGCATCGTTGACGTTAAACCATCATTAGTTTCAAACGAATGCATGCAATGCAAAAGTTCAAGGGCTGTGTTGTAACTAAAGGTAACTATGTTTTTGTTGTATATAAAAAACACCGGCGGGAACGTTAATTGGGAACCGTGGAAAATAAGGACTACCTTAGCACTTTTTTTTCAAATTTTTCGGACTATTTAAAAATTCCATTACGACTTTTATCATAACTACTTCTATTGATATTTTAATTTCGTTTACAATTATATTATATTTGATATTATAATTATTTCGTGTCAGTGGGTTGTATGCAAATGATTTTAATGTGTATTATCTTCTTGTCCGGGAGTATAGATATATCGGAGATCGATAATCGATAATCGACAACCGGTGTTCGAAAGCCGATAATCGAAAGTCGATAACCGATATTATAAAGTCGATAATGGATAATCGTCAATAAAATGTCGATAATCGATAATAGAAAATCTATAATCGATAATCGACCGTATAAAGTCGATAGTCGATAAACGACAGTAGAGTGTCGTTAATCGATGATCGACAATAGAAAGTCGGTAACCGATGATCGACAATGTAAAGTCGATAATCGATAAACGACAGTAGAAAGTCGTTAATCGATAATCGACAATAGAAAGTCGGTAACCGATGATCGACAATAGAAAGTCGATTATCGATCATCAGCAGTAGGAATTCGATAATCAATAATTGACAATACAATGTCAGTAATAGATAACCGTCAATAGAATGCCGATAACCGATTATCAATAATAGAAAGTTGATAATAAAAAAAAAACGATAATATATCATTATCGCAACATGTAAGCATCTACCCACAATATGTTAACTAATTTTGCAACTACGCGTGTAATCAACAATTGAACCGTTTTATTTCCTTTTCACTCCGTTTGTCACCACTGAAGATTGCCTTTGCTGGAAGCCATCATCCTATGAAGAAGATTATGAAATATATCAATCACATACATACGAATAAATGCATATTTATGTGCTATCTTATTTCTTGCTCCCTATGGCTGACCATTAATATTTCTGGCCAGTTTCTTGCGTCCAACAAATGCATCGACGTTTGGTTACAAAACGGTACCTGAATTTTTGCATTGCATGCATTCGTTTCAATGTGATGATGGTTCGACGTCAACGATTCCCAACATTTCGCCCTGTTCTCGTTCCATTTGATCTGCTTTTTCGTATAACATTCACCTTCACAATTCCTTAGGGTGCTGTAGAACGATGACGTCTTATTCGTATCGTAGGTATCGGGGTCGTCCAGATTTTGAACGTTTTCTATCGTATACTCATTTTTTATTGTTATCCGGTATAGTACAAACGAGGGATTCCTTCGAAGAAATGATTCTAAAAATATTATTCCCGTTGCAATTATTATTCAACGATTACTTCAAGGTTTTTCTGTGGACAAAGAATCGACGAGCTAATGTCTGCTAGTACGATTATACGCAAAGTAATTCTCGTGCGAGGCTGAGGTTGTTTGATTAATGCTTGTTCGCTGGTTAAACATATTAAAATTGAAGCGCGAGTCTGTTGACAATTGCGACGTGGAACGGAGCAAATTCGGCTGCAATTTAACAGTTGTTCGCCAGTTTCGCCGGCTTGCCGTTTACTCGAGTCGAGTTCAATTGCGTTCGAATCTACGCGTGTCTAGCATCGTTACCTCGTAACGATGAAATCTTCGCCAGCGGGTCATAAATAACCGCGGGCTCAGAAGGCAAGGATAATCGATATCTGTTCGAAAGAGTGAACTTATAATTGTCCTACGAACGAAACGCAACGATAACTGTCGGAATGGAAACGTCCCGCTCGAACCTCAACGAAATTAATTTTCCAGCCGAACACCGGCCGTTCTTTGTACAGCAATGTTCAAAAGGGTTTAACGGCGACGCCAAGCGAATCCGGCAAAGCAGGCGTTATCCCCTCGACATTTCGCCTCTCGTTTTGTTATTAATCGCAACAACTAGGTGGTCGGGAGTGTCGAGTGCGGCGTTCTTCGAAACGGGCCAGGCGGTAGAAGCGGTTTCCGTCGAGTCGAGATTGCATTCGGATGGCGGTGTTCGAATAAATACGCCCGCCGAGGTCTCTCGAGTGGTCTGAGAAAATTTGATTTTCATTCGGGCGGCCCGGGACCCGACTATTCGTGGTCTCGCGACGAAAATTGTGCACAATGCGGCGCGTGAATGACGCTCGAAACGATAAATAGAGTGGGAAAACGGGTAACGGGATGGAAGGGGGGTGTGCAGCATTGATAAATCGTGTTGCGAACGCCGGGGAAAATAAATGGAATTCGTTTGTTGAATATATCGGTACGCTTCTTGATCCAGAGGGGACTGGTGTCGCGCGTTACTGACCTCCCCGTAATTCGATTCTTCGCTTATCACGATGGTTAAACGAGGCGGCCACGGAATTTTTGAATTCCGTACACATTAACTTCTAATCGTATTTCGCCACGTTCGATCGGACAGGAATATCTTTCTTCAGGTGTGCCGGTATCCACCGTCGGGCGGCAATAATTTGCGTACGGGTGTTCAATCTTTTCGCACGATATATTTCATCGTTCATCGATTTCACTGTTCTCATCGGTTGCAAATGTAATCATTGACCGATTACTTCGCTTTAATGAAATTCTAAGCACTGCCGGGCAACATTCAACGAGAGACCATCGGCGTTCGAGCGGTGTTTTTGTATATTTTATTACGTTGTTCGTTCTTAAATCGATGAGATAAATGCATCCCCGTGGAATGTATGATGTGGCATCAATGAACCGCCATCCGAAAATTTTGAACCGCGATTCGATGTTGGTGGGGGTTTCAGGCGAAAATCGACGAGGAGTACCAACATCAGAAGACGTTGGAAAAACCGGAAGTGAACGGTGATTCGCGCGTGCATGTTAGTAGTTCGTCCCCGTTAGTGCCTCGCCGGAAGGACGATGTCCTGGAGACTGTGGCGCCAGCGCCAGCGGATAAACTTCCCTTGACGGTCGGCGGAGAGGACAAGGACCCCGTCGCCAGGGTGCGAAGGGACAAGGTGAAAGAGGTAAGTCAACCTCTTCGTTTACTCGAGAGTATTTCAAATAATTCAATTAACGCGTCGTTGAATTCGACAATGGAAATGTATTATTCGAGAAATTATTCTGACTAACTGTATGAATTCTTGGTCATATAAAATTATTATTTCGATGTTGGGAATTTCTTAAGTATGGTTTTTATCATTATTTAGTTACACATCGTTACGCTATAGTCGACGAATGTTTCGTAAAGATGACTCGAGGAATGAATTACCTAAGAGCTCTTCTATATTTTATTAGGCCGTCGTTCGAAACCGTGATTTACATGCATCAATTATCATTTTTATTATATTCGTAACAATGTTATAATCGTCCGCGGGGCCGTAATCTGGCCCAGAATAAATTACACCTGCCGTTCTGACAAGGAGACACGTACCGTCGTACGTATTGTTACCCTCGCAAGAATATTAACCTTTCTGGCTTCGCGGCTCGCGCGTTAATCTACGAACTTCAAACAACGAGATTCTGCGCCTGGCATTGCTTTCCATTTTCCAACTAAATTTCCAACAGTACACCCGATTCCGCGGTGACTCTATCCTGCTGTTGCGCCAGTTACATTTGCGTATAAATGAGACTACAGTATATACATTCATAGGTATTTCAGTTAATGGCGTTTCCCATAGCGGGGCGGACGAAACCGGCCGGAGTAGTACGTAAATCAGTTCCGAAACGAACGTTTCGGGTCTCTGTGTCGTATCGTAATTTCGATTCGCGTCGAATATAAAAAAAATGGGGTACGTGGGAGAATCGTGAAACAAAATCAGCACGCGGTCCCGTGATCAGCGACGCGTTATAAACGGCTGCGTAAATGTAGAAAATAGGCTTTCATTGCGGTCCCGCGCGTAATAAATTTCGTAGGAAAAAAGAGCCGAGGAAATGAAAAGCTCCCGATAAGCTAACTCGTTTGGCGTTTGCAATTTCGGCCGTTTTTCGTTGGCTGCTTTTGTTCCTCGGCGAAATTTCATGCCCGGATCGGAATTAATCCATTAGCCGTGTGCTTGATGTGTATCATATGTTGGTCTCTTTTTGCATTGCGCCGGCATTGTACGAGCGTTTAACGGGATGCAGTTATTTATCTTTTCGTGTTTTTTCCAGCAGAATCGTGCGTGCACCGCGAGGAAAGTAATATTTCTAATTTGCAATTCAGACGGGTCTGACTGGATGTAGGTAACGGGATGTAAATTAAAATAACTTTCGTATACAGAGTGTACACCATACATTTCTGTGCTTTAGTTACTTCATTAAATTATTAATTTTGTGGATTATTTATGCGTTGGATGGAGGGGGGCTGAAATTAAAATAACGTCCGGCGTTAAATATGCATTTTTTTGATGATATCACGTACTTTTCATTTTACAGCGTTACCCAATATGTACTCACGGCAAAAGAGATACATACCGTCTTTTAATGAATCTGCACAACGCTGTAGCCCCTTTTACAATGATATATTAATTAGGCAAATTCATGGTGCACACAAAATTGTATCACGGTAAATATTAACCTTATCAGTATATTGTAATAATTATAAAAGATTCGATAACAAGTGGCACGATGCGAACCTATTTTCTACAAAAATTTATTTGATGTTTAATATATTTCAGTTTTATTATACTTATGGTTTTAACCAAATATGGAGATACTACCTGAATCTTTAGTAAAATACTTAGAAAAAAAATGTTGGCCACCTAGTGTGCCCCGATTCTATCACGATTGAAAAACCAATCGAGTATTCTCGACTAGCTGTTTTTCCAAAAACAAATTAATATGTCCGCCGTAATTTCTCGTCGTGCTTTATTTATAAACCTCGTGCAGAGTAAGCGTTCATTTTCGTCGGCATAAAAAATCGTTTGGTACATGTCTATTTTCAATTTACAGAACGTTTATATTTTCGATGATTTGTTTCTCGTCCGCGGAACGGCAGGTTTTAAATTGCGGTCTCGTCGAACCAATTCTCCCGATAATGTAGCCACGACATTTCGTTGGTCCGGACCAATTTCGATTTTCCCTGGAAATTTTTCGAAACCGTTCCTTCCCCCGTAATCACTATTCAACGAATTTCCGCGTCTACTCTCATTTTCTCAGTTCCATGAATGAAACGCTGCGTTATTATCTGTTCATCGGTCTGTTAAACGTTTCAGGCCATTACGGGGTAAACGGTGCGGCTTTTGGCATCGATTTTTCATATTTCGGAATCGCGGCACGTCACTGATCATTCATGCATGTGCAACGTGCAGTGTGTGTGCACCGTGATCAGTTCACTGGGTGAAATTTTTTACTATTTTCCCGGTCCCCTTTTTTCATTGGATACACCGCACTTGTATACTCAGTTCCCAAAATTGTTTCCAATTCATCGGATTCAATCGGTGCCCGATAGCGGTATTGGGGAACGTATTTTTTTCGGCGTTCGAAAACTATTACCCGGGTTTATACGTAGCATGGCGCGAACCATGTTTCATTTGAAGAATTTCCCAAGCCTCTCGACTACGACGACATTTTAAGTGAAATGTTTGTTTCGTAGCTTTGTTTGCCAGTATGAAATTTCTACTGTTGCGATACCAAGCAGTTTAACTTTAACTATCGAATTGCAGTATTAATTTTATTTACCAGTGTTCAGTACTCATTGAGCATACAATTTAATTGATTATATTTCCCACATTCCATTCGACCCTTTTAGCATAATATTAAACACGTGAATAATCTAGCTGTTCGATGAATTAATGTACAAAGATGTACATATTCGCAGCAATACTGTGCAGCGAGTACAAAGTTCTTAAATCACTTTTATCATTCGGCTTTCTTTCGGATAATTCGTAATATCGTAGAAAGTAATATTTTTCTATTGGTTGCTCATGCGAACGCGATTTCAGCCCCGTCGTTTTCTCTCCGGCAATGAAATTCAATCGGCTCTGCATTCGCTAATACGAAGCAACGGCCGCGTTTAGCTTTGTTCCTTCTATCTCTGATTGCGGCTGCTTGTTCATTGCTCGTTGAATTGTTGTGCACGCGGTAATACGCGGCCGTTTATACGCCAGTGCATTTGTAATCGCTCAGGTATTCCCGAGGCATCACTCGCAATTGTTGTCGGAGCAATCGACAGCTGATAAAGTGCATTTTTGCTAATTAAGATCTGAATATAATCCTCAAGGTTTGTAGTACGATAAAGCATTCTATTATTTCTTCAATTAATTATATGGATGCTTGATTCTATTTATAATTAACTCCGCACCATATTTCTGACGGCGGACGTTTCAAAGTAGATCGAAGCTATTGAATTATATATTTTGCATTAAGAAGTTCGAAGTTGCATCAAATCGGACTCAAATCGGGAAATTAATTTCTTATAATTCTTTTCATTAGAGGAGAAAATTGATTGAACCAAGGCAAATGATGCATCTAATTAAGTATTTAGTGAATTTTCCAACGAATGTTTTCGTCTGTCGTTTAACGGAATAGTCGATACAGGTATATTTATGCCGTGCCTGCTTCCATATTAAGTGAACAGGATGTTACAAGGGAAGCTTTGCTAATTTGTTTTTCTTCTCGCAGTATCGCAGCGTTGGAAAACTTTTCTGCAGGACATTCGTTTTATTTTAGCGTGGATGAAATCTTTATGTGCAGGGCAGGTTCTCTCAAGGAGCACGGTAGTCGTTGTTTTCAGTTTTTATTCTTTCGGGGGCGGGGATTAAAATTTTCAAGCAGAAGTTTCAGCCTTATTTAGCGGAAAACTGTTTCAATGGGCTTACTCGACACTTCTTTATACGTAGAACTTCTACGCGAGTTTCAAACGCATAACAATTTCGCGCGTGGACAAAATATGTGGGAAACGGGAAGTTCGGTAAACGCGGCGAAAGATAAATTACACGTTTAACGTGATCGCAACAATAGAAAGTTGACTTTCCTTTCCCTTAAAAGTGATCGAACTATGTCGCAAAGATTCGAATACGGAGAAATCGGGATAATAAAAGAAGAAACACGATACACTGTTTACTGACCGTTTGGCAAATAATGTTTCTAAAAAAAATATTATAATACACAAGTCGCGATAATTCGGCTCGCGGGCCATTCAATCCGATAGAACAATAAATTTGTCGGGACAATGATTTTCCAAAAGCAATATTCATCGCCAAATACACCATCTGTTTCGTAGTTAAATATCACGAAGTTTCACTTTACTCATACATGTAATAGGTGGGTTAGGTCGACCTATCTCCATTAAATACTATACTATACACATACCTAAAACCTACGGTCTTGCTTCTTAGTTAGCGTCAGTAGCAGTTAGTTCACGTCAGAAATTCGTCTAGTCGATTAAGCCTTCGAACACCGTTCTACATCCTGTTACCGTAAGAAACTATCTGCGGGATATGTTGGGTGACTTGGAGCAGGATGAACTTACGGCGTGCCTTAGATAAATGAATTCTCAATTAACGCCTGACCTTACGCAGAAACGATTAATACTATTTGAACATTTCATTGATATCCCGCTGTACTTGTGCAAATTGATCGTTCCATTGCAACTTGCGTAACTGGGATTATGGGAAGTCACGCGTGGGACGCGGGAATATTATAGATATCGCTTTATAAAACATTTGCGTACTTTGCAAGTGATTTCGGCATGAAGAGAAATATCCCCCAATTCTGTCCATAGCGGCATTGCAGTTCTGTGCAATGAGAAAGACGATTAAAGGAATTAAAAACTTATTTTCAATAGCGTGGCAGTAGTCAGTTATGTATTACTGGTACGTTTCTTATTTATTATTCCTCCATATATTATTCCCGCTACATGCGCGAATCAAGATACTTATGCACTCAATTTGAATTCCACTTAAGACGAGAGCATCCCAATTCTCTAGACCGGCGAACTTCAGCCCGAATACGTATTCAATTTAAGCGTATTTACGTTCCGTTTACCGCTTCGTCGATTCAATATGTTTCGTTTATATACGGGGTGGGGGTGGTGGGGGGAATGGAAAACCAGCTGACTTAATTCGGTTTCCCTCGATCGCCCCGCAGGGATGAACGATGAACGAGAATCGCCCGAAGGTACTCGATTTGTCTTTTTTCGTAGACAGTTCAAAAATACACGGGATAAACAGCGTTCGGTTTATTTGCGATCGTACGATCCATTTGGCTGTGCAGCTTGTTAAATTCACACGTACCTTTCCCGGTCGGCAGGTTAATTTGTCTTTAATGTTTTCATTGCAAGCGAAGGCTATCGGGAACCCATACGCCGTCGCCCGGATGCATATCCGTAGCGCGCGATCAAACGAATCAATTTAGCCTTTTCACTTTGCCGGAGGAGTGTTTATTTTCGGCCGTAAAAAAGTTGCGGAGGGGGGGGTAGAGGGGGTGGAAAGGTACAAAACTGTAAAAAGCTCGAGCGAATCGTTTGGACGTTGATCTTTGCAAATTTGTTTGCGTATTTTTCGAACGCAGTCTCGATTTGTGTACACTCGGGCCTGGACATTTCCACCCTCGCGTTTCCCTCGGTCCGTTTTCATTCCATCCCGGCGATTCGGATGTTTCGACGGTACCGATTGGCGCCGTGGCCGTGCGCCGTTTATCGTTCTACCGAATCAATTCCGTGAGAAATAGTTGCGCGGTTGGGTGCAACATTTTTCCGCGGCCGAGCGCCGCAAGATTGTACCGATTCGCGTTGCGGTAGCCGAGAAAAGCGAAGCCTCGAAACGACACTTTCGATCCCCTTACGTTCCGGCGAAAAAATCGTCCGATCCACGAGCACCCGCGGCCTCCCTCGTCGACCAGTTTTCCGCTCCTCCTTTCCGCGCGCATTCGAGAACCACAGAAAACGGCCCTACGGTTCCCTTTGCCAGGACCGGTCCGTTTCAATTTCGGGCACCGTCCGGAAAATGGGGGCGGGGGGACGCTTGAAACCTGCACGTCCAATTGCACGAGCAATTATCAGAAGGGAGCAGCGTCCCTCGAAAACGGGGCGACGCAACGGCGCGAGCGGCGTGCCCCGTAATTGCCGTTTTGCTCGCGCGACGACGTTGCGTGTTGCGAAATTGCACCGAAAGGGTATCAATGCGCGCCGTACACAGAGGGAAATTGCGGTATATTCAACGGGCGAAATATTCCCGAGATACATAGGTCGGCCTGTTGTACGGCGGCCGCTTGTCGTGCACGCACGGAACCGTGTGCAACCGTTGAACGGGGTGGGGCGCTTCTCGCTCGAAATTAGATTGCGCTCACGTTACTCGCGGCAAAAGTTCACGGCACCGTGCGGTTAACGGTTCCGCCGTGTTCCCGGCCAGGTCGGGCATACGTGCCGCGCTCTCGCGTCGATGTTGAATCGCGTTTGCGTGCCACGCATCGCGAGTAGCATGCCCCGCGGCGATGTGTTTCGAGTTATTCGGGCCCGATTTCGACCGGGACGGGCACGCGACGACTCATATCGGAACGGGCAGATGATTCCGCCGCGACCTCGCCGACGAGACGGGCTCGAGATTGGTCGAGGCGTACGATTTTCGTTGAATATTGAAAAATGTTGGGCTAGAGTTTGGACATTCGTCGGGAAGACGCGCAACGGTCGCGCGACGAGTCGTAGAACGTTGCCGGAATATTATCGGATTCTCTCCTTTCGACGTATTTTACGTAATTATCTTATGGACGCGATCAAGAGGCACGCGCGATATTTTGTGCGAAGTCTCGATCGATATCGTTCGTAACGTATCGATCTTTTCGTTCGCGTATTAGTAACGCTTAGTACCAATTTTGGCGTCCGAGAGATTAATCTTTCCTCACCGTTTGACTGTTGATATTTTGTCATTCTTCTTGCAGAATGTTGTACAGTTTCGTTTGGGATTCTTTTCGTAACTATTTGCGCGGACATTTTAATTGCGTCTTTGAGTGCTGCATTTATTCCGAGGTATCGAGCTCGATTCGCACGAGGATCTTGTAATCGATGTAGATTCGCGTGCAACGCAATTATTTCGTCGAACGTGTCGCAGCCGTTTGACAGTACGTTTTTCTTTACTTTATCGATGAAATTCGTCGGAGTATCATTTCGGAATATGATAACAGGTTGGCACGGGAATTTTCATGACGAGGCCCTGAGATTCGGCGGAAGTTTTCGTAATTGGCCGGGCGCAGCGGTTGGGCATGTCAGCAGGAATTATAGTATAATAGATGAGAATGGAAGAGAGGATGTAATTGGGCAACTGTTATTGCTGAAGCTTCACTCTAAACTTCGCCGAATTATATGATTGCGAGCAGGGAAGATAATGACGCCCCAGATTTGCCTAATGCTTCGGAAACGATTAAGAATTTGACAGCAACCGCCCAGTCACTTGTAGACCAACTTTCCCTTCGATATTTACCAGCGGCAATAAAACAGTTTTAATGCCAATTGATCTTTCAATTGGCACGCCTGTAATTGTAAACGAGCGATCGCGATCGTTATGCCAGCTACGAAGCTAAATTCTTCAATCAAATTGTCACTTCAATGAACCGTTCTAGAGTCTATTTCGAGTTTTATCTCAGCGTGCCAAGTACCCAGGTTAATTCTACTCGTTGGCGTATCGACGTAGCAGGCCCGATATCTGCGCGAGAAAAGCGTCGAATTCTGTCTAGGCTGCGTGCTATTCTCATCAGACGAATTTAAACGTGTAAATCATTTTCGGGTACCGTATTCTTGATTTCGCTGTTTCCATCGGTCGAACGAATATGTCGCACAATACTTTACACGGTATCGACTAAACGGGGCATTCGAATTTCACTAAAAATCTCACGTCGGAGTATATAAAGCACGCAATATCAATCGCACCGCAATGAAACGTGCCCCAAAGGGTTCTAAGTTCGAACGGGAACTATTATTGGCTCAATAACCGTAGCTGCCGCGAAACGCGTAACGATCTTTCAATCACCTGCCCGTTATTTATCCGTCTAATCAGTGTTTATTGGTGTTTCTATCTTGAAGAAAAATTCTTGGCGACAGAAACGAAATCCAATTAATATATGCGTAAATTCTTCCACCCGCGTAGGCTGTTCTTTGTTTCTCAGGACTGTGTGTATTAATGTTATCGTCTTAAAAGAAAACATTGAACCCCATGAATATATTCTTAAACGCATTGTGCGTAACAGACAATACAAATCTCGACAAATCACCCAAAGATAGACACCTTTAACGTGGACGGCTACAATGTCTCTTTCCCCCGACATTTCGCTTTCCTTCGCGACCCGCCACTTATCCATCGTTTCAATCCGTTGCGTTTCCATACGCCGATGCAAATTGCGATTGTCAATTGATTTTCGTCCCATCATCATTTTGACGTTCCTCGCGTATCGCCACCGAGGCTTCGCCATTACTTCAACGACATCCGTGCTCACGCGGCACGATCGTCCCTCGTCACGCGATGAATCTTTCGATCGGCAATCGTCGCGTGAAATCCCGGCGTACCTCGTTTAACGACACACTTTGGACATGCCAACAAAAAAAAAAAAAAAAAGAAAAAATAAAGAATGAAAAATAATAAAGAAGAAGTCTCACCGAGATTCGAGGGAAGCAACCAAATTGTTCGACACCGGCAATTGTTCAAACGATGATTTCGCTGTTCGTGTTTGCCGAATTATTATCACGCCGTAACTACGCTTTTTCGCCACTTCGTTCGGATCGCGAGTGTGTTATAATGAGGGACAGTCACGTCATACGGGAGGGTAGCGAACGGCGTGGTCCGAGGCACTCGTTTCGGCTTTCGCTTTGGAAACTTCGCTCAGGGTGGCTCGATTCTCGCGGGAAACAGATCGAATGCCAGACTCGTCCAGGTCACGCCACCCGATTGCCGTAATAACGACGCCCGCGTAGACGCGAAATATATCGCCGGTACTGTGCAGGACGCTTAAATGATACGGCTCGAGTCGTTGGCTTAACGGTCGAACTTGTAACTTGGACATTTTTCAAATTAACATCAATTGATGGACACAGTTCATTTGGAAATTTCAATTTGCCATCGTAACGTATGGCTACACTTTCCACGTGTTATTTCTAAATAATTTATCGCTTCGGTCGGACGTTGATTTGAATTTCTTCGAGATATTCGAGTTGAACGTTTCATTGCTGGATTTGGATTGCGTTCCGTTTTGTGTGTTCGGGGACAGCCAAGCGTAATCGTCGAACTCTTGCGCAGACTTCTCCACGACGATCATTGAATCTGTGGAATAAAATTGGCTAGACCTATTCGACAGATGAGATTTTCGTTCGGCCGCAACGGACCATGGCACGACGATTCGTGCAGTTCGTCGTGTTGTTACACGTGTACAATGTAGAAACTATTTCAACGGAGCTACAGCCGGCTACCTGGATATTACGATGCTTGAGGTACAAACCGGTTGAGATTTATTTCGCAGCGCGATAAAAAAAAGTCAACGGCACCACGCCGACGAAATTCTTCGAGCGCGCATCGAGAAAGTTGCAATCGTATTATCTGGCCGTTGCAGCCTGATCCAAATTCACTCGCACAGTTTCCCAGAATGTTGCGTTCCATGGAACCAACAAGACCGTACTGATTTTCGCGTGCTTCAACTGCGTGCCGTTGCATTCGAACGAACTAAACGCGCGCATGAGAATCTATAGGCGAAGTATCAACGCGATAGAATTATCAGCAATAATACACCTCTAACTTGGCTCCGGTTAATACCCATCCTGCAGCGAGTGTGTTACTTTCAACGATCAAATAACAATCACCCACACACGCTCGCAATCGAACCATCATTCCATCCAAATCCTTCCCGCGTTACCCAATTTTCCAAATCGAGCAAGAACGAAACGAACCAAACCGCTCGTGCAGCACTAAAAAAAACCAGGCCCATCGTCGTCGTCTTCGAGGAAAGTGTGCAAATATTTGCGTCACAAATTTCCGTCGTCGTCGCCGCGAATTTGGCCGGTGACTTTTTATTTTGTCCGATCCGCCACGAGTCCGTAAGAATTTGTCACCGACGATATCGCGGCCGCGGAAGGACGGTGCATAAAGGCGGTTTCAATGCGTCCTACGGTGATTTCGTCCCCCGTGCGCGCATCAGCCACCGCACGCGTGACACAATCCTGTACACGCGCTCTGGTCCGACGGTTCATTGTGGCGGCGGTGAAACACACGGGAACGCGACGCGTTCTCCGATATCGACTCGTCCGGCGAACATCCCATATCGCTGGTACGTGTGCGGAACACGAGATGGAGACGTTTTATTGGATATTATCCCGGGTCGTTTGTAATCGTTTCGCGAGATCGGTCGCGCGCCGTGTTGGCTGGTAGAAATGAAAGACCGTGGACGGGGATGTGCCGCAGGGAGAAGATAAAGCTCGGTCGCGTCTATGAGGGACGAGCGGTATTTAGATTTTTCCGCGTCCGGTGAATCGGTGAATGGCGGTTTTGTCTGTTACCTGCCTGTTCGTTTCCCTTCGTTTCGTTGCGTGCCGTATCGATTCGTTCGATTCGTTCGTCTGGTTCGTTTCGTTCGGGCGAATCTGGCTGCCGTGATCGGGGAAGTATCTAGTTAAATTTCGGCGACGTTTTGGCGCTCGCAATTCATACGAATGAACGAAAGCTTGCGGTGTTGCAATTTTTCTATTGTATTTTACGTTAGACGTGTTGATTAAATGTTCGTTGATTTACGTTCGCGTTGATAATAATATTTCTTCTGTCCGAACGGGATGATTAGTTACCATGTTCAGCGATAGGTAAATAAAGATTCGAAAATAGTCAACAGTTCCCTCGCTATATATTCGTTTGTACCACATCTTTTCTACATTTTTCTTTTATGTACGTTGTCAAGCACACTCGATCGTTCGTCAAAGTTTCTCTTTCCACCGTGATCGCGCATCTGTATTATCGCTAGCGATTTCGGGCCGAAGCAATTACTCTGGCCGCCGATTCAAAATACGCGCGAATATCACGATGGAGGGGAAAAAAAAGACTTTATCTCCTATTGTTCCCCGTTCTATTGTCGCCGGAAGGCTAGAAAGTAACGCGACGCCGATAAATCCGCAAACAAAAGTGGATTATGACTGTTTCACGCCACTTTTCATTGAGCCTGCCACGATAGCTTCCCCGTTGGATCGGCACGCGAAGTACATAGGGTGAATTTGAATATCGAACGTTTCAAGTTATTGCGCCCAACCAAAGGCTGGATCGTTCAAATTTTTTTTTTTTTTACTCTTTCTGCTCCATCGTCGACAGTTATTCGATGTTCACGTGTACACCGTTCGCGTACACCGTCGCCAGAAAAACTTTGCACCACCATACGATGACGAAAATATCGCTCGCTTGCGTGCACAAGCGATCGTTTCGTTTTAAATGATTCTTCATTAGATTTCTCACCAGAGAAATATTTCTAATTTAATCGCGATATTCGTCTAAGATCACTGTATAAAATCATCTTTAAAATATATAAACTAATGTTAAGAATATTAAAACGACGATTGGACAAATATCAACAGTCACGCTAATTGTGCCCAAGTCAGTGGTGTGCGTGTGAACGAGCGAAACGATTAGCGGATGCGCCGAACTTTTGACTAACGGTGCACGTACGCGTGTACACCCTTTTTTTCATCACCCCCGTCCCCAGTGATATTTCGCTTTTTAATATTCCGCTTTCGTTCGATCGTTGCCGTTTCGGTCGGGGGGTGTCGTCGGTGTACAAACAATCGGGCGGCGAAGTAAAGAGGCGATATCGGCGAGGGGGCGAAAGATATTCGCATCGCCGCACGGAATTTCGCATTAACGAGGCGTGGCCATGTTTTAATAACCGCGCGATTATTCGGGGCGAAGCGTCTGCAATCGGGACGACAATTCCGCGACGGCACGAATTTTTTTTCGACGCGTCTCGTTCATTATTCGACCGCGTTAATTGCCGGTCGATTGCCTCGCGGTTTCCGCCGTTGACACCGAGGCTGACGACCTCGCTTAAAATTCCGTCGACGCGAATGGTTCGCCGTTCATTTCGTTTCCTCGAATGGGTCTTGATCATTTCGATACGTGGAAATATTTAGAATACAGATATTAAAGTGCAGACTTCGCAATATTTCCCGTTTACTTTTGCGTAAAGATATCTTTGCGGAGATAAACAATGTTTTCGCCCAGCAAATGTTCTTGACTGTCTCCGATTATAATTCAGTCGTGAATGTTTTGTGTATTGTTAAGCTTTTTAGGACTAGTCGCGTCTGTTACAGTAACCGGAAGGGAATCATCGAAATTGGGTAATTCGATTTAGTTAGTTCGCTTATTTTGCATGGAAAATGAAAGGAGAATTTTCGTTTTCCGTATTCCGTTCTCACGCTTTCTCGCGCGAAAAGTTCGCCAACGATAAAATAATCAAGCAATTGCACCGGCAACCTTTCGAGGGATCGGTGGATATCGTATAGTCTATAATTCTCGCATCAAACACGTCATGATGCATTCCCATGGTTGTCACGTTCGCACGAAATGTCTGTAATGATCGATATTAAACAGCGAGGAGTGTTAAGGGGAACAAAGGAAGGGCGGGGCAGGAGAGAGGCACGTGCCTGTTACATGCAAATAACTCTTGCATGCGAAATTTTCGTACGTGCTTGCATTGCCATAATAAATACAGTTGCAGAATTGTAGTAACGCAGATTAATAGTGGATTGCAATTTTTAATATTACCATGGCTATATTATGCAGCTTTTATGTAGGTAATACAAGCGTAATCGATAATGCATAATTGCTTCCGAACTTTGATACATATTATTGAACGAACACGTACTTGGGCGCTGTATACGTTTCGAAAACACGACGAAGTATACCTATATTCATATATGCTCTAAAAATAAAGGAAATTGTACTACTTCACTTTTATTGACAGAAACGGTTGCAGACACTATTGTGCAGCGCCAGACAGTTTACCTTTAACAATACCTACATCTGAAGTGTAATGAAAATTACAGCAATACGATTCTATGCGAAAGCTTTCCCGCAAACAGTTCACATCAGAAAATGATATTTCTTTGCAAGCGAACAGTTTACTTCGCGTACACTCGCAATCATACCCAGGTACGCATTACGTATAATAGTGCCCCCGTAACCGCATGAAAATAAAACCAGAAACGGCGAGCATCGAGATCGTAATTACCCAGATCCTACTGGCCTTCCACGTAACGTCTAGAGCTGCAAACGTCTTCCGCGGAGACTCATTATCCCCTTACGGTGAAACCAATCGAAAAACCAGTTCTCAAAAATTGCATATTACATGGAAAACCGGTACTAGACGAAGCCCAGCAAGAAAGCACGAAGCGTCGTATTCACGCGCATAATTAATACCGTGAAACGCGTGTCGAGACGGTAACGTCGACGAACAGGTACTCGAATAGATGGAATTCGCGACAGGTGAGGAGACTTGGCGATCGAACGTAAAGAACGCGTAGCTATTTTCACCTTTGACAACCTTTGCGTCGCGAGAATGAACTCTCTTCGGCTACCTATTAATAAGTCACCTCTACCGTCTTCTTTCTCACCTTGCCTCCACGTGTCGTCTGGCTGAGGCATTTCGCATTTGTCATTTTTTCCTTTTTTTTTGTTTCTCGCGAGAGGCCAGCTTAGAATCCTCCTTTCACCCCGCCAGGTATTCCGCAGTCGGTGTATTGTTATACAGAAAGACCACATTTTTCCCGGAAGCCCGACTCGGCGGGACGATGTTTATCTCTGGGCAGATTTGCGGTTAAGAACATCACGTCGAAGATTACTTCCGTGCGAAAATCGCCACGATACGAGAGGACGCGAGCGGACGTGTACGCGAGCGAGGAGGCGCAAGGAATTGTTTGATGTAGAGTTGGAGTTGCTTTTTTCTTCTTGCGGAGTCGGTCGAAGCTCGGGCGACTGGAAGAATATTTTTATCGTGTTTTGTTGTAACAGAAATAGCTGCTCGATCGCACGTTAGATCAATAAAGAGACTTTAGGTTTCGCTCGGCCTTAGCAGCATGTTTCCAATGAAACTATAGATATCTCAAGCGAAGGATTAACTAAGTTGAACGTTACAGTGTTTTATCAGGTTTACACCTCTCGAATCTAACCAACGTGGCGGGCGGAAATTTGTTCAAGAAGGTATTGTTGATTCGAAATGTTTCAGGGATCGTGCGTTCGTTTAACTCGGACAAAATCTAGATCGCGACGAATATATTCGTCTGGATCGTTTTCATTGGAATTGGCGTTAGCGGGCGTGTAACTAAACTACGCTCGAGTTGCTTTACAACGAACACCCGGGCCGTTAAAATTGTGCACAGATTAACTGTCGTTAAATCATATCGCGAGGCATAATTAGGTCGGGCCACCACGGGATCTGGCGCGGATACCACGAAAATAACTGGCCGAGTCCACCAGGGTCTGTCCAGGCCAGGATTATTATCCCGCTGTCAGCTGTGAATATGTTGCAAACCGAAATCTGGACCGCACAATTATGCCGATGTCATTCATTCATTTCCCTCGGTTGCCGTACCGGCCGGGGCACTAAAACGAATTTCCCCGCTCGCTTACACGTGCCGAGGCTTTCATATCCCCGAATAAGCGTTTTTCCTATCGCTGGCGTTAATAGCTCGCGGTCCATTGTACATTTAAACGTTGCAATAGCGTGCCGGAATTTTGCGGTTTTCCAGCAGCGTATGGAAACGAGAAAAACTGGGAACGATTTCACGGGAACGGGTACGCCGTTAAATGATTGTCAGTATTTGGAATTGTATGCTTTTTATTTAACAAGGACGTGTTGACAAGTTACGGGTATCCCTTGTTATTTTTGCGTACGGATTAAGATACAAATACCGAAGTAAAAGTTAAAACAATCCGCGTGCCAGTCTGTTACAATTTAATGGACGCAGGCAAATAATAATTTCTATTTCCGATCGATTCCGTTCGATTGCGTCTAACTCTAAATCCGAAGAGGTCCATTTCATTGATAAACGTCCCACATTCCAAGCAGAAAACTAGAACAGCCTCTAAATCATTTCTGCGCGTACCTTCAATTGCCACCATAGTTCTTATACCTTTCTTTTTTAGCCTACCGCGCGCCTGTGTGCCCTTTGATTTCACCGATTCGGCACGATTCGCACAGTAAAATCCATCTCCACGTACTCGCGAAGCTAACAAATCCACTTCCAGTACGAACGATTAATTCCAAGCTCTGTCCCTTGGACGACACACTTTCATCCAGCCGAATGATCAGCCCCTACTCGTACAAACCGTCGAACGCGATCATTCTTTGCATGCGACCCAATTCCCGGTTGATGAGCCGGGAGTTTCGCCGGAACACTTTCGCTCTCGGTGGCGAACAGTCTGTTGGGTCGACTCGAATCGACGTCTCTGCACAGGGGTAATCGATTGACGAAGATGGCGCTCGTTGTCGGGATCGCGTACGGTTCATACGGACTCTCGCTTTCGTGTCTCCGAGACCTTTCCTAGAATCCGTATCGTGGGAGCCCCCAGGATGTATCCTTTCTCGCTCCGGGACCTTACCGACTGTCGGTGAGCTTTTCCATAAGAGTTCGCCGCGACGGACGTGTCCCTCATTGCTGTTAACAATCTCTGCGACCCTGGATCATCCAGAGATGGCATGTCCAGTCGCGGTGTATTCGTGTTTTTGTTGTTGCCTAGAATCAAGTACCTTCGCATCCGGGCAAATCTTTCTTTCACAGTTTGTCCCGTGCTTTTCTCTCGTTCGACGTCCCTTCCATTCGACACCGTGCGATTTCACAGTTCCTTTAAAGTATTGGTATTTGCGATTACGGATGATCCAAGCGGTCCCGAAATTACTTAAGCGTATTAGAAAATTTGAACGACGTTGTACGTCGAAATTGTATTAGAATCGACGGCAGTAGAATGGGTCTGTTGTGGGCGGACGCGACAATCAAATGTAGATGGTTAAATATAAAATGGAATATATTTTCAGCCAAATACGGTCCCAGCGTACCATCAATATCAATTCGCTGGTCGCCTCTCGATTTCAAACGCGAACTGAACTTTTCGGAAGCTTCCGCAGCGGAACGTCTATTCTGAGAGTCTTCTATCGGAATTAGAATCTCGGCTACGAAGACAGACATACCCTATTACGAGTAGAATACATTTTTCTACGTTCGAACTGTTACATCCTTTCCCTCAAGACGACAAGCCTCTCGATCGGCCCGAGTAAAACTTTCGAATCGTTTATCAAGCAGACAGATTAGAAGCGCGGCGTTCCTGCCGCGTGTCCGCCTCGAAATCTCGAGCGACGGGCAAAGGAAAGATACGCTGTCGTCGCAGAAAAATACCGGCGTTCAATTGAACGTACGGCGGTCTTAAATCCCGCACGATTCAACCACGGGGAAGGCACATTTCCATCGAACCGGTCGAAAGCGGCACGAGAACGGATTCCGCGCGATTTATGCGAGCAACACTCCGAACCTGGCGGCCGCCTCGAATCTCTGGACACCGTGTGCATCGCGCATCCGTTATTCAACGATCGTCCGTTCCATCGGGACACCCTATATTCCGAAGATGGCACCGGAGCATCGGGACTATGCAGCCCGTAGTGACCCGACGGCACGCGAGCTTCTCTCTTTGACTGGAATATTAATATCCTCCGGCTGGAAGCGGTCTAAGGGGACCCATAAAGCCGGAGCACCGGTACAACTCGAGAAAACTGAAACCACGCTATCTGTCCGAGCGGAGGACACGTTGCTGCGGTTTGTTAGGTCATTCGCTGGGACACTCTGCGTGGGAGGGGATGAGTGATTTATCATTTAACGGCGATTAGTATTAGCATTGCTCGCGCGTTGAAATCAGATACAACGCTCTGTCGCCGTCGTAGAAATAGTCCGTATATTTTTGGTTGCTGGAATTGTAAATACTATTATTGTCATCGTGGCTTTCGATTTTCGGGACTCGAATTTGATCGCGTTCCCATTTCAATGATTTGCAAAGTGAATCTCACAATAACCGGTGTTCGAGGAATTGTCTCGAGCGAACGGGCGTACAAGTTGCGAAGCGAGCGCGTTACTTCTGCGAACGGCTGAACCAAATCGATAGACGGACGCGCGACGAAAATGTTCCATCGTGAAAGAACGAAGGCGTCGATAACGAGGCCGGCAATTTATCACACGGCCAGCCGACGAGTGTTGCCTTATTATTTTCTCTCCTTTCAACCCGACCAGTCCGCGATAAATATAGATCGCGCGGAATCCCGTTCCAAACAATTTCCACGGCGGTCATGAAAGCTTGCCCGGCCGTGCTCGCCGAAGTCTCCATTACATCCAGCTTCCCGTCGACTTAAGGTCGATAGAATTGTGGAAACGTGTTTAAATTTGCATTTCATTCCGATGTCGACGGAGCTGGAGGACGGCGGAGGAGGTAAAGACTGCGGAGGAACGACTTCCTGTTATTACACGACCGCGACCCACGATTAATTCGCGGAAATTAACATACTCCGTTATTCTTCGTTTCGTAAGCAATTTAACCGGGGACGGTGTATCAACCGTTCCACGCGAGTCCCGTCTCGCGTACGCGACATTCGGACTTTTTATCGTTTCAGGACGGCGGTTGGAATAAGAAAGGAACGAGGGCGGATCGAAGGCGCGATGCGATTTAATCGATCGATTAGAACAAGGGACGCGGGAAAAGCGTGCTCGTTACGAAACGCGATTGATCTGTCGAGTCGGCATTAACCGATCTCGCAGTATCTGTGCGTGCGTGCGCGCGCGCGCGCCTAATTCGTACGAAATAGGTGTTAATTACGCACGGGGATGAATATAATCCCCGATTGCAATCCGATCTACAGAGTGTTCATATCCAGCGTGGATATTCTGGATTAATTATCGCGTCGGTAATCTCCGTTGCGTACTATCCTGATGGTCGGCAAGATCGCGTGATGGCTCGCGCACGCTGGAATTATTCGGACAGTTCCTAGGGAAATTATTCGGTTCGAACGTCCGCGCATTGAAATTCCTCGAACGAAGCGACGGGCGGACGGAAGGGGAAATATTTTTCTCCGGTGCAGCATTCGAGGGACCGTTCGGCATTGTAAATTACGAACAGGGTGGACGCCATTAAGGGGACCTAATCACGGGCTATCGAGTTCGGTACGGCAAGGGGCGAATCTAATGGCCGACATAGAAACACGGCAAACTGGTCCGAGCCAAGTGGCGGATTTGCCGCAGTACTTCGAGGCTCGATAACCCGTGATTAAGCGGCTATTCGTAATGATACTTTATGAGCTATCGCCCAGGACCGATTCCATTTTCCGCGCGACTTAACGAACTGCCCACCTCGATTTCTCTCGCCGCGCTTAACCCTCGAACGTCGCCCGCGTTCCCCGCCGTTCGCAAATTGTATAATTGATAAACCGTTCGACGATCGGACCAACGTGAACGGCCGTCCGTTCTGCGTTCTTAAACGTCGTCGGTTCAGCCGCACAGGTTTCATTTCGTTCCGTTCGATCGACGCGAATTCGCTCGAGAGCGAACGTTTCTCTAGCGCGGGCGCGTATGAATAAACGTCTCAGAATGTCTGCCCACGGTGCCGTTGATTTGCTCGCCTCGGGTACCGGGGTGGGAGGTACGTAGAGGTGAAAAGCGACAGAGCGGCGCGGTGTACACGCAGGAGAAGTGACCAACGTCCGCTCGGCGTCGAGGTTGGGCGACCGAGTTTGCCGAGCTGGATCCGTGATCGAGGCGCGCAAATATAGCGGCCGGCTTGATCGGGTCGATGCTGGAAGGGCGACGAGCAACGACCAACGGAAGCATCGCAGCTATCAAATGGACGGGCAAAGTGACGCGGCCGTAGGTACGTCGAAGGCGAACGAGCGATTTAAAATTCACCGCGGCTCGACTCGAGCGTCGGTCAGCCGTGCCATCTCTGCTTTATGCTTCCGTTTAGGAACGGCGTGATTTTCTACGAGCGGCCGACGCGGGACGCCGATTTCTCGGGGTTAAAAACGGATCGCGATGGCTCGTTGGGATTACGCGGCGACGGTGAACGTCCAGCGCGCGTTGGAACTCTTCGCGAATTTAAACATACGGTGCGTTCTGGAAGTTCGTTTCGGAGTTTACGTTACGTCGAACGCAATCAGGATTGACCAATTGGACGAGTAGAGCCGCGCGGAAAGAAAAGTGAGGGCAATGCGATATTGAGAAATAAAGGAATGAACGACAGTAGAAAGGCGGAGAAGCAACGGTAGGGAATGAAAGTCGAAGCATTCGTTCGAACGGAGAAGCTGAATTTCCAGGCAAAGGGTAGCGATTCGAGGTCTCGAATCGGCAAAGGTTTTGGTTTGATGCTCCGCAAGGGAAGACGGCCGACCATTATTGGATTACGGTGACTCCGGCCACGTTTCGCCACGTAATCCTCGAGCAACATAAGGGTTACCGCGTTACAGGCCAGCGATGGCTGCCCTTTGCCCTTTCGTTCACCCTCTGGGCTCGCCGGAACGTACCTGGCCACCTCCGCCCCTCGTGTATCCCAGACTGTCCGTAGCTTAGACCATGTTTACGAATTTCTGGCTGGCCTTTCCTTCCTGCGGAATATCCTGCCGTGCCCCGTCCTTTGAACCCGCGTCCGCGCCGCGCATTCAGGGGAATGTCTCGATCTACGAGCGGCAAGCGGATGCTCGACCGGTCGATCCAGAGCGACTGGAAAATCGTCTCCACGAATATGCTGCCCGGACCAAAACAATTAGGAACGAATATAATGGGATCGGAATCCGATTCTGCATGCGTCGTGTAATTCAGAACGGGTTTCAAAGGTATCTCGACGGAATGAAGGATAATCTTGATCGATTTCTTCACTCGCGAGGCGCATACATTCAGCCCGAACGATTACTAACCATCTCAGACTATGCGTAAACGTCAATTGTTTTAAACGTCATGTTCCATTCCATTCTGGTTGAAACGTGGCGTACGAAACGTCCGTTCCTACGAGCGAACAACAGAGATCTACGAACGCGTAAGGATAAAGTTCATTCACGCTTGCAAAATAACCGAGCCCCAGAAACAGATGTCCGTCCACCCTGTCAGGTCGAGGATCTCTCTCCTACCCCCCCTCTATCTCTACCCCCCGCTTTTAACGCTTTTTCCGCTGCAGCGTGTTCGTACATCACAGAACCTGCTCGGGACGTCGTGTATTCGGGAAGGCAGAAGAACACCGGAGAAGGGGGGAAAGCATGTCCGAGTCGTTCCTCAATGTCCGATTGGTACGTCGCGCGGGGTGGCGAACGGGCCTCGATCGAAGGCTGTTCGGGAATACAAGAAATTACAAGATGCCTATCCGATGTGGTGGAGGGCTAATGGTACCGACTGAAAGGCCAATAAGGGTGGACTAAGTGCTGCCCTGAATCACGGCCGGAGTGATGTACAGACAGTCGGTGCCTGTGACGAGGTAGCCGTGCATTCCTTCGCGTACCTCGCCTGTCTCTTTTCACCGAAATCGCCGGCCCTCTCGATCGGGCGCCCCCCTCGAATAAATGTCCCCGCGATCCGCCCAACCGGATCCACCGCTGAGAATCCGGGGACATCTGCCGCGGGCCAGTATTTTTCTTGATTGCTCAATCCTCCGGCGGGCACCGTCCCGGCTGGCCGTTAGGAGGTTTTAACAATATTTATGGCTACTTTTAGGAGGTATCCAATGGCGCGCCATGCCGGGCTTTACGGCTGATTTTTGCGGTTTAATGTGCGCGCATCGATGTTCGGTGTGCTCGTATTGAACGGTGCGCTGTGTGCGCGGCTGGAACTTCTTGCCCGGGTTTCAGGCGTTGTCGGAAAATTTCTCCGCGCGAAAGTTCGTACACAAGGGGGGCAAAATGATAAATTCAATATCGATTGTGTCGAGCGGCGTGTCGTATCTACCATACAACGGCGGAAGCAATGTTTACCCTTATTAGGTTTACCCGAAAGTTTCTATCGCCGTTCGACTGGGACGGTTTTACTGGAGAACGTTTAGACAAACACGCTGACTGATCCGTTTTGTTCGTTGACGTTAGAGAGCACTAAGTTGTTTTCTAGCTTTCGAATAGTACAGTGTTCGTTTGAATCGATAGTCTCAGCGCTGTTCTGCGTGTATCGAAGGATGGAAATGCAGGGAAGGCATTTGCCTGACCCCCGCCTCGCACTTCAAATCTTGCTTCTCCGACTATTACTTGTTTGTTTCTTGGAGAAGTTTTATTCGTTATAAAAAAGTGAACTCTTCAAATGAGATAAAAATCATGGTGATCGATATTTCGCAGCAACGCGACAGAAATGTTGAAACACGATATCACGATGCTTTCGGACGGATCAAGGAGAATGATGAAAAATAAACGCAAGAATATTGTTGTGCGCGTAAGAATATGCGAATTAATATCCAGCAGGAAGGGGAAAGCAACTTTTGTGACAAGCTAATGCACGCGGACGTGTAAAACGTATCCACATGCCGTATCTTCGACCAAAGGCAAGAACAATACAAGGAAAGTGATATATAAATATCGACGTCGGTTCCCTCTGCGTCCTTCGCATATTTCCCATCGAGAACTCCTCCCGAGGCGCGGTATCTTCGCGGCGCGTCCAACCCCGGACGATCCTCTATTTATCAGCGCCGATAGCAATGGTCATTTTTACGTCGCGTCACACCGATAGCGGTCGCGCGTCCTGTCGAAGTATTTCACACGGAAGTTCCCGGAGCCTGACGAATGCTTTTCACATCGAGTCGCGCGATTCCCGCGATCCCGGTCGCGAGGACGCGCGAGGGTACTCGCTTGCAAACGTCAGTGTGACAAATGGCGACCGAAAGCGGACGAGCGAGGCCGCGACGACGCGACGTGACCCCCGGTAACCCCGCCGACAAGCATCCGAGAGATTCCGCGAGGAATGCCGCGATCCTTTCCACGTCGCGCGTCGTCGTTCCTCGTCTATCCCTGAAAATTATTTCACCGCGCTGGAAAATCCCGACCGCTCGACGGCCGCACGTCTGGGAAATGCATCACGCGGCTCCGCTTCCGGCGTAGGTGTGCGACACGGAACGGTTGGACGTTGGGGCGCACAGGTGTCTGATTCGCGACAAGTTGCGGTGTATACGAGATTTGTCGAGGTTCGCGTGACGTTACTGCGCTATATGTGGGTTCGGTGGGTGTGATCGTCGAGGCGGGCTGCTTAATTACCCTTGATTTATTTTCGGTTTATTCGCGGCTTTCGTATGCGACGTAGGCGGACGTTGAACGTTTTCGTTCGCGGGGAAATTAAAAGGTTTCTGTGGCCGAGGGTGGAGGCGAATGAGGCGTCTCGGAACTGTTAAAGCCCAAGTTAAAGCTCCTTGAATTCTTGCATCTGCTGTGGTATGCGCTTTCAGCTTTTCAGGATTTACATTTTTCCATTATTACCGTGTACGACGAAGGATCGCGTCAATGCGGCAAATATTTCGCTTAATATTACGGGACGTTTCGTTCGGCCGGACGGAGCGGCTGAGTTCGTTCGCTTCTGCGTTGATTGTTCTCGAGTTTGTTTCGAGAAATTCTCGAGTCTCCGTGTGCTTGGCAAGAAAATATGAAAAAAATTCCTCGTTGCTACTTGAAGCGACACAATATCAGAAACGGTCTAATATTTCCAGTAACTTCGATTGCAAATTCTTATGTATCTCGAAGGATAAATCGATCGTGGAATTTCGCGCTTGGAGTCGCGCATAAACGAAACGTCGCCGGATTAAACAATTTCTTCGTCGCATTTTTAATTCTTACATTGGACCGGTTCGGTTAAAAAATTACGCGAATGAAGAACGGCTCGCGCTTCGTTGCTTATTTGCGGAAATTTTCCTCCAAATTGCTAGCGGCAGGTTTGGTATTACGTAATGGGTTGGACGAGCTCCGTTGCAGCTTGTTTTTGGCCCTGTTTGCTTAGACTAAATTTTAACCCATCAACTAGCCCGGCTATCATATCTCTGGAATACGAGAACTCGCTTTACCTCGGGCGGTCTCAGAGGCAAACATCGCAGGCTTGTGTATTATCGCGTGTAATTGTGCTCGAGCTTTAATTAAACTAGACAGCAGTTTAAATGACGATTCCCCAAATCGTTCGCAAAGAGGTTAACCCACACACGTAATTAGAGTGAAATGACGCGCCGGTGTACAATTGCGTCTGCCATCGAAAAATAGGAACGACTTTCGATCGAATGAAAAAGTCAATGAGAGTCACGAAGCTGGAATAAATCATTCGATAAATTCCAATGTTCGAATCGGCCATATCTCGGTCGAACTTTTAGCGATCCTTCAATTTTGTAGAGGAATACATACATATTAAATCACCCTGCAGATTTTTCAAAGCGTCAAAAGATATTCTACAGCGTTGTTCTCAACGTCTCTAAACATTCGACGTATCCCACGGCTGAATGCATATGAATTTCAATAATTTCCAACAAAAATCGGAGCAGCCCTGTCGAACCGAAATCACACCTACAAGCTTCACTCCCCTCCCTACTTTATCTACTCCTTCAATCTCCGTTTCAGTTCCATCGAAGCGCACCTACGACTATCCCGTTTAACCCCTTCCTCCCATACCTCTGAAAGGATTCAGTTTTTGCCGGGGAAAAAGCGACGACAGACGAGCGTCGTTTAAAAATGTCCTTTGGCGCTAAGCTGAACCGGCGCGCGGTTCATCGCGAGCGACGACGAAAAAAGCGAGCGCTTCGGGCTGGCGACGCGAACCAAAGAAGAAAAACGACGAAGAGGCATTGTTTGCATCGCAGTTGGCGACGTTTCTTCTTGTTTAACCCTCTTGCCTACTGCTCATGGCCTCGGCCTCCCGTCCGCTCGAAAGATTCCTTCTGACCCGATCGTCGCTTCTGTCGTTGCTCGTTTTCTAGAATCTTTCTGCCGTCTCGATGTTATTTACCGGTTACTTGTCTTCCCTCATCCTCGCGGAGTAAAAGAAGAAAAAAAAAAAAACACAAGAGAACGCGATGTTCGTCGTCCTGGTTTTTTCTCGTTGAGAAATGAGCTTCGAATTTTTCTTCCGATTCACGTTCCTTTTTCTTTCGCGTCGAGGATGGCTTCAGGGGGCAGGTATTCGTATTTTAATACTTTGGAATGTTGTCTGCGGGATACATAGAGAGCCGTGGTTAGTTTGCTCGGAGAATTTCATTCATTAGATAATTGGAGGGAAGAAATGCAAATGCGGCGTTCTGCGGAAATAGCCGAGAGGAAATGTTTTTCGTTTGATCCAGTGTTTCCCCTTTTATTAGCGGAAGTATGAACGTTTCGTTTGAAGCGTAATATTAAATATCGTTATTATTATTTATAAATTAGGGGAGTAGAAGAGCCGTAGCTAATTCTGTGGATATTTCGCAAAGCTTCTAAATATTTTTAATCATGTTTAAACAGCGCGGTCTTTCCTTTTGCTCGAAAACACGTACGAAAGAGGAATACAGTTAATCCGTCTGGGAAGATAATAACCGTTTGAAGTACCGATCATGAGCACTCGAGGAAATTCCTTTTATTGGGTGCTAAGGGAATGCGTGACGCGAATCCTTTCGAAAACTTGGCAGATCCGAATACTTAATACAATACATATCGAACAATTCCGTTTAATACCTCTTTCAAAGGAAAGCAAAAAAAACATAAATAAAGAATCGATTGCTTGAAAATCTATTTACAACATTGTCAAACGATTTTCTCTTAGAGTCTAATTACAGTGTAATAATAACAATCAATAACTGTCAACTTTTCTACGTAAACCGACTGATTCTAAATTGCAAACGATCTGACTGTCCAAACCGTGCACAAGTACGCTGCATTTGCTAACGTCGAACCGGGTCCGATTGAAATCGGTAATCAACAAGTTAAACAGAAGAATCATTTCAATTCTACCAAGCTCGCATTCCCGCCACCACATTACCATCGGGTCATTAAACATTTTCTTGCCCCACCCCGGCGACAATTTTCCGCACGCCCGATTTTAAAATTGCCTCGGCCTCCCTCGCCGTTTTCGTGGCTCGGTTTAAGAATTTAACGGTATATCGTGTCGCGTTACCCGCACGGCGAGCCCGGCCGAGTTCTCATTAAAATTTATGTAGAGGCCGGCCGGGCGGCAGTCGCGTTATTAAGGCGGAAATAACGTCGCCGTGGAAATTTATTGTAATCGTGTAAGGAGGCGAGGACATCGTCGAGGAAATACGTTGAGCGTCACACGGAAACTACCTTACCCCCGAAAACTTCTTTCCCGATCCGGCCACGGAGTCACGTACCGGAAAAATGGCTTAATCCCAGAAGTCCTCTCACCTAGTTCCCCGACTCTGACGGTTCGTGCTTCCGACGTGTGCCCCTCCTTTGCATTCGACCCCTCTGTCTATCCCGTATATTGGAAAACCGCGCGATCCCCCCCCCCCCCCCGGCTACTTTTCGCCGTCGTGTTTCGCCTGATAGTTAGAGCAATCGAAAAACAGCGGAAATGAAATTGGAAGGGATTGGAGGGATATTGCTGGGGTAACCCCGCTGGGTTCAGATTTCGCCGGGTATTCGCAGACTCGTTCATTTTAATTCGTCGATCGTGGCGAGATTGGGACGCGAAAGTTTTTTGACAATCTTGGAGCGCAGTCTTTTCTCAACAGCTCGGAGGTGAAAGTGAAACATTGTTGGGCTATTTTATAATGATTGGGCGTTCGACGTGATTTTATTTATGGTGAACGCGAACGACGGCCTCGTTGCGGAACAACGTTGGCGGATTTTGAAACGAGAGGGGCGGTTGTATGCAATTTGTGGACAGGGTTAATGAAACGTTATTAATAAAAGCACGAAGTTTATGATAAGTTCAGTTCTCACGAGATTGATTGCTTTTCCGATTGCTCGTGAAACCGAGTGCCGTTTCACTGTCGCGTCTGAAAGATGACAAATCCTTCTTGTCTGTCGCGTGCAATCGAAGTCAAAATGGTGCGCGGTAATAAATTGTCCTCCAAATAAAGAAATATCTACACCAACCATTCCGACATTGGACGACTTGACGCTTGGGAATTACAAAAATACGGTCCAATTCGAGGAAAGTATTTCTGCAAATATCTTCGAATAAACGGCGCAGAGTTCTACCGCGCATACGCACGTACGTACATACTTACTAAATCACGTATTCGCCGAAACCAGACATTTCAAATTCAGAAAAATACCCACCACATTAGTCGAACGGCAAGTGCACAGAGTGGGCACTTCCTGTACCACTCCATAGAACCTGAAGGGGCCTCGACGAATCCTTTTCTAAGCACGAGTATAAGCCCGGGTCGGATCGCGTGCACCCCTTTATTCAGACGAACGTGGAAGACATTTTCTATGCACGTGGCTCAAGATCAGCGGTCAAAGGCCACGGCACGTCATTACGCGTGTGTACCTGGTAAACGAGGAAGGGTTCAAGGGGTCGGAACAGTCCAACGGAACTCGTTAATCCAACGAGAGCACAACAGGGAGAAACAGTACGAAGTGCCTGTGCGTCTCGAGCATGTTCTCCGCGGAATCTCCGATGATTCTAAAAAGGTCGTCCATTAGTAACTAACGACACGCAACACGCGCTTTACCACTTCTCGTCGGACAGCTCGCATCGTTTCTTTTCCCTCGGCGACGAAAGGAGTCTCGGGGACGAGCGGCCTTCTTCGCGGTGCATCCGCTCCTTGCCCGCGTCTCCAGGTCTTTTCCTTCTTTTTTTCGGCGTCGAAGCAACACCTGTTCGACGCAGCCTAGTCGCGCGAGAGAAACCTGTCCGATCGGTGTACGCACTCGAGAGGTGTAGACAGAACGTTTCTGGCGACGATGCGGTAGGTAACGCGGCGTCTTGAGATAATTGAGAAATTTCTCGCTCGGCTGTGGTTCTAGCGATTGTCGTTGCTCGTAATCGGTTTAACCCTTTAACGGGGAAAGTGTAATACGTGCGATTGGGAGCGGGGGCAACGTTACCGGACGGAGGGCTTATCAATTTGATCAATTAAACGTTCGGTGCACTTCGTTCTGCAGCATTTAATTGCGACGCGCGAATCTTGTCACCGATTCAGAGTGATAAAGCAGTACCAATTTGCGTAATAAATCGTATGAAACAGAGCAATGGGAAAAGACGGTTGAATCGTCGCCGAAGTACACCTTGCGCGGTGGAAAGCAGCACTGACGGGTCGCGTTGTCTAATTTAATCTAATTTAATCGAAACAGAGATGCATCCGTTCTAATAAGGAAACTGATCGGCGCAATATAACGTTCGACGAATACCAATTTCTCTGGCCGTAAAGGAAATATACGTTTCACAGTTCCGATTTATCTTCGCGCCTATGAATCGTCCCACGCGTAGCGCTGCAATTCCTACAATTATCCAATCGAATGACTTAAAACGAACTCCCACGACCATGTCTTAATTAGAAACAAATCCGCCTCCGTAAATCAACCGGTACGAAATGTTCAACGAAACGTCGGCTTTCTTGAAACTCCGTTGATTCGCGAGCCGTATCCTCCTTCGTTCTTCCACCGGGGCGACCGCGGCCTGCTCTCGAGAAACGGAAAATTAGTCGAACGACGATTGTTTCGCGGCGGCCCGTATCAACGGCCGCCTCGTCTAGAGGAGGTAACGACGAGCGTCGAGAGATGTAGGCTATTGTCTAGATCACGCTGGGACATACATCAACGTCGCGAAACGTAGGCACCGGGCACTCGTTAACAATGGCGAGTGTCGCATTAATATTCGGGACCGCCACTCTTCTGCCCTTAACGCGTTGTACCCGTCGAGTGAACCGCACACGATAAGTCGTTCCGCTGCGCCGTTGTGTACCCGCGGAACCCATTAATTTCCCCGTTATCTGTTGCGTTGTCGGACAGATGTCTGATAGGTCTGCGCTGTTTGAACGAGTAAATTCTCATTAGAATTGTTAATGTCCCCGCCGCGCGACGAAAGCAGCGCGTCCCGCGTCGTGATCGTAACCCCGGATGCCGCGTTCAATTTCTGCGCCCCTGTTCGACCGGGTCGAACCGCGCGTCGTCGGCACAAAGCGGAGCACCGTCCTCCCGATCGGGTTACGAGGACGCCGCGCTTCGATGCTTCACCGAACCGCCCGCACCCGGGCACCGCTGTCCAAAGGGTGAAACAGGTCGTCGAGGTCTGCGCGAGATCTTCCCCTGTCGATACGCGATGGACACTTCGCGAAGTCGATTCCCCGGTAACCGTAATTCCGACGGCACTTTCGCCGCGGAAGAATCGCCGCCGTTGATAAGCGGCCCGCGGGAAATTCGGGGGCCGGATGGAGCGGGGACGAAAGGCGAGGAGAATGGAAGAAAGAAATGATTATTGTGTGCGGGAAAGTGCGACGACGGCGGGCCGGTGCCGGGACCGATCGTTGAGAAAGGACTCGGAAGTCCCGGCGAGAGAGAAACCGGGGACAATGAGGGACGCCCGCATTAATATTCGCGGCATGCGGCGCCAGCCTCCGCTCGCTTTCGTTTTCCTCTCCAACCCTTGTTGCGGCTCGTTCCCCGCTACGGAGCTTCCGCCCGAGGCGACTCGTGCGCCAGATTGCAATCACAACAGCTTCGTTAATTACCGGATCCTCCTTTACCCCACCCTCCCGATGGCAATGCCGTGGAACGTCCGCCATCGTCGTTCACCGCGAGCGTTTACACGCGGTTCGTACCGTCCGCCACCCTCGGGTACGCTTCTGACGAGCGTCCGGCGACGACCGTCGGACTTTCTGCGATCTGCGCTGACCACGGTGGCCGAACAGCCCTTCTCTCACCCTTGACACGGTGACTTCCATTCAAGGGGATTCCGAGCCGGCCGCGGTGGGGAACCTTTGGTCGGCCTTTGTGGGCGGCGATCGCAAGCTCGATACCAGGCTGACCGACCACTCGTTTTGAACGTTTTTCCGCTAGGACGGGATAATGTCTTTCGGCCGGTGTATTAACATTCCGATTTTGGGGTTCGGTTCAACGTTCAGGTGAAGCAGACGTGTGCGGCGCACAGCGGTCCGTTTGCTTGGGAGAGTATTCCACTTGTTCGTGAACTTCGCGTACACCAATGGGTATTTTTCGCTGCGGACGATAAATGGTATTTCGTTTCAATGATGGGGAAGAATCTCTGCGAAGGGGTTTATTCATCGAATGGATTGTTCACGGTTTTTTTTAGTGGTTCTAGTTTAAAACTTTTTGTCAGATGTTGTCGATGCCGAGTAGTGCGAGGTGAAATAATAAATGGATTGGGTTAAACATAATAACGGGCACTCGCCGAGTAACGTAGAAATATTTAATCGAATGATTGTATAGGTGGTTGAAAAATCTCGATTAGGAAAGAAGTAACGAATGATTCCGCAAATTTCGAGTTAACAATTCGAGGAATTTTATATATCCGCTTTGTATCTGCAATCTATTTTCGCGGAGTGCTGCTTGCTTATTCAGAACGTTATGCGAGCATTAGTCGCTTATGACGATGGCGTCGTTACGAATGCGCCATTGCTCTTGCCTTTTCTGCAAGTCCTTTTCCGCCAATGCTGGACGTTAAGTGTACAGTATTCCTTATCGTTCCTTCCTTCTCTGCTTCTCGCGAGAACAACGGTCGCAAACGGTGAAAACGTTCCTTTTGCAATTTCTGTTTATCGCCGCCACAGAACGACGCGACCGAATAGTGCTTCCGGTGAATTTAATTCGGGAGATAGCTGATGCTTGATGCAACGAAAATAAGGAGATACCAAGGAAGTCTGGTAGCTTTAAATTGAATGCACATTGGCCCCCGGCCGTAAAACGTTCTTCTAAAGGCGCACGGTATATTTAACACGCTTGTGTGGAAAATGTTCTTAACAATAATCCTTATCATTTATTGCCGATGCGCTGTCTGAACATGTTTTCATACACGTGATTAGCAAATGCTCAGTTTTATTCTGTCCATTATATTTCCATCGTTGTGGCGAAAATTTTAATTAATATAAAGAAGAAAATTTATTTTGAGAGAACAGAAGATGCTGTGAATGATTTACAACGTTCATCATCGAATCAAATTCAAATCCTTCATTGGACGTGACAAATTTTATTTCACGGTTTTGCGTATCTATATCTGTTTCGACGGTATTATCATTTTAAGGTAACAATCTTTTGTTTCGATGATCGCGAAATGACTGTACCTTAACTTATCAAAAAAGTGATCCTAGTGTCAACGCTAAAAGAAACAGAGACCCTTCACGAGTCTTCCCGTAAATGAATTTACGAAACAAATCACCATGCCTAATTGGTGCTGAAAATAGTGCGAACCTTTCGGGCCACCAGAATAGACCATCCAATAAATAACTTGGAACACCATACATTTTTAATTCCACACGTGCAGTAGAACCTCATCAACGCCCCTGTTACCTCCGCTTAACTTTCGTTCAGCTCATTGAGCCGCGCGTCATTCTAGACAAAAAGAAACAACCCCGTCCGCTGAAAAGATTTTCCCTCGCATAGGGAGAACCGTAATGCTCGGACGTTTTCATTTCCGTTCCTTCAACGGTCGACGACGGATCTGTTTGTGCTTTACGGTGAAACGTCGAATCCAGTTTCGGGAAGCAACCGTTGCCCGGCAATTCGACTGATTGTATTGTTGACTGGAAAATTTATGCTCATCCATTCGACTCTCGCGGTGACGGCAATATCGTCTCTCGAATGGGCTATTGCTCTTGCTTTTCCTCTCTCTCTCTCTTTCTTTCACTCTTCGTTTCTCTCTGCTCGCGTACCGGTAGGCGACCGTAAGATTGCCGCAGTCTTCAGTCTGCTTTATTGCGCGGACTTTAAGAAAAATAAATAGAGAGTGAGAGAGAGAGAGAGAGAGAGAGAGAGAGAGAGAGAGAGAGAGAGCGCATTGTTCCTTATCGTGGCGGAGGTATCGTCGCGATTTTTGCGATTCGCGAACCAGGGAAACGAGTCTCGTCGACTTTTCTCCGTTTCGTTCGCGACGATCTCTGTTTATCGGTCGGCAAGATTGAACGACGTTAGTATTCGGGCAACTTCGATAAATTCGATACGAAGGATACGAGGGTCTAACGCGCCACCGGGGCTGGAAGGAAATCGTTCCCAAAAGAGAATAGGTCGTGGATGATTTTTTCGTTCGGGTGATTTTCGGTGAACGGTTCGCCGGAAACGATTGTTCACTTTTCTCGCAGAACGTTTGGACAACGGCCGATTGGATCGATGATAATTGTTTTGAATCGTAGAATCATTGCAGCGGTAAATTACCCTCGTGTCGAATGAAAATCTTTATTTGTATCCTCGCCCGTTACTGGAACAGAAGTATCGTATGCACATTTCCAATATATTTTATCCGGTCCACGAAATTCCATAAAGCACAAATGATATTTACGAGTAACCCGTCGTCTCTAATCCAAGATAAGTAAAATCATATTTCCTTCCGTCCTTGAATCACCACGCCACTCTCCTATCAAAAAGGCCCACCGATCTCTGCAAACGTTCCCTCATTCAATAAACATTTCCCATTAAATCCCGGCTCGATCCCCGTACGAATCGTCCAGATCTCGTTCAAAGCACTCGAAGGAACCGCGTATCGAAAAGAAACCGCTCGCGAAACCTTCGAACTACCGATCCCAATCGCACAATCGCACCCCTCGGAGATCACGACGAAAGCAATCTACGAAATCACTGCCCCCACCCACCCGTATATTTCCCTCGAACCCTCCGCGACCCCTGCGCCCGCACCCTTAATCCTTCGACCCCCCACCCCAAGAAACTCCCGATTCCAATAGACCAAGCCGTCCATAAGAAGCAACGAGACCCGCGTCCGTCGTCCGTCGACGCTGTTAAAATTCCAATAACAGACGTCCGCCTTCGTTTCGTCGGCTTCTTCCCTCCCCGTCGTTCCCTCTGTTCCTCCGTTCTCGCGTCTTCTTGTGCCTACGCGACATACGGCCCTGCCACCCTTCGCCCCCGCGGTCGCATGCCGTCCCCCGGCGAACACATGGCTGGCTGCTCGCCGCGCGCCTATCGCCGGGGCCCTTTCCGGATCATCCTTCTAGAGATTCCGCCGCGGCCGAGACAGACCGTCTCCCGCAGCCAGGATAATAAATGTCTCTCTCTGTCGCGTCTTGACCCGATCCGCGTCCCGTTGGCCCCGGTCCGCCAGTTTCCACCTCGTTCACGACCACGTGGACAGATAATTGAGCGCGCATCCGTGGGGAAAGGGGGCCCCGGGGACACGGCCAAGAGGGATGGCCGGCCTCGAAAAGGGGGGCCAGCGGTTGCGACAGCGGGAACGGAGGACAGAGAACGGCGGCGGCAGAAGAAGCAAGAGAGAGAGAGTGAGAGAGAGAGGGGTGACGGAAAGGGATGGATAATTCTAGCGGGGGCAATTTGAGGGCCCGACGGCGGCACGACGATATAAATTCGGTAAACGCCGTCATTAGGGCCAATCCGAAATACCGGGCGTCTATTAAACCTCGAACTAAGATAATTACCTGTACTGGACTCTCGATATCCGTTCCCCCCTCACGGACACACCGCTGGACTCTTCTCCGCCGCATTGTTCGGCTTCTTGCCGTTCCCCGACTCCCGGGAACAGGAGAACTCTCGGACATTTCGGCATCGATGATCGTTTCGTTCCCCCCTTTCGTTCGTTACAGCGCGCCGCACCTTGCCTTGCACCTTGGTCCTGGTGTATCGTCTTCTCGATGATACACGGCGCTCCGTTGGCGAGAGGGACGGACCCTTCGTGATAGTTTACACGGGTTACATAGGGCGTTACGAGATAATCGAGACGCCAGGGTAACGGGGTGTTGCGTAACACACACACACGTGGTGTTCGGGAAGCTTTTAGCGGTTTCGTATGGCGGGGCGCGTTATGATCGATTGGACGTGTTTGCGAACGAAATCGACGGGCGAAGCGGGTTGATCGAGGGTCAGGTGCGAATTGATGGTGGGTTCGGTGATTCCTTGTAGGTGGTTACGTGCGCGTGAGGGAGGCTGTCCCGCGGAGAATCCGTTGGCGAAGCGCGGAACGTGAATTCGTGTACTTTCCACGAGGTTCGAGCAAGAGAATGCAATTACCCGGTCAACGTCAGTTTGAGGGAAAGTAGGTATCTGATATACAGGCTGGGATATTCGATCGACGTTGCTTCAGTTGTGTCAATCGTTCGCCGCGTTACGCCCAATCACCTCGCCGTTTCGCACGAATGAAAATATCCTCTGTCGCTTCATCTAGAATATTAAGGGAATCCGCTTCCAATTCGTCGCAATGAATCCACCGGCGACACGATTTCTGCAAAGTGGCCGCCGGTTACAGCGCCGCGGTATTTCGTAAAAATGCCCCGGCGCGTGCTTTTACGTAACCCGCGGTGCTTGAACGCGGCTCGCAGATGGCCCAGAAGCCAGCAGAAAGTGGTACCAATGGAATCCGGCCGCGAAATTGTACACGCACACCGACGAGTCGAGTCACGACGGGGGACCGCCGACGGATGAATAAGAAACCTTAAACTACGTTTTTAGCCGGGCGTTACATTTGTCGGATACCGGCGACTTGGGACTCGAATCAGTGCTCCTTCGTCCCTGGAATGCTTCGGGAATGTCGCGAACTTCTATAACGCGACGCTGTGGAGAAGACTGTTTCGAGACGTTCGGTTGCTCTGTTAAATTGTTCGACGACGCGCGATACTCTTGGACAGGGTCACGAAGAAATTTATTGACACCGTTTCGTTGGTCGGCGTAATACAATGAAAGTGATAAGATTTCTTTTTACATTGGATAATTTTCAATTCTTTGATTGAACCAGTTTATCGCACTAGGTCTTGCGATCGTCAACTATTAATCTGGGAAAATAATTCTTGCGACTTCTTTCGATTCGACTGCTATTTGCTTCTGAAGTATGAACGATTTCATTGGTCCGGTTGGAGCAACAAATTTCACCAATTTCGCCAATACTAGATTCATTCGTTGGTACGCTTAATGTTTTATCAGGTCCTATTTCGTTCAATTTGCTCTGTATCGAATCTGCGTGGATAATGGAAAACCGTATAAAAATTTCATTCAATATTCGCGCGAAATATTGACGCGACGCAATACAGAATCATTCGAAATTTGCAGATACAAAGTTCATTTCTGGTATCAAGCAGATACCAGTTCATTTATCCATACAAAATAAGTTACGTGAAATGTACACGAATTCCGTTCGATCTCGGTTTAAAAAATTTCCCATGACATCGAATATCAAAATACGAACGGCACTAGTAAATTTGCAATCGCGTAAAATAAAATAAAAATGGAGAAATGCAATATAATAATTTGATACAATATTTTATCGTGAAAATAAATGAAAATAAAAATATCGTCCGCCCTTCGGTATTCCATCGAGCGTTAAGCATATTACGAACGGGGGTAGTCGACAATAGCACGAAATAATTACGCGCACGATACGCGATTTTCATGTAATCAATGGTTGCGAATGCTCGAGGAAACGCGGAATCGTTCCCCTGCGGCGAATCTCCCGTAAGAAAATCTTGAAACTCGCGTTTACCGATTTGGAACGCTTATGTCGCATGCGCGCGGAAATTGCAGGAATATACTAATCAACGATAAATTCTGATCGGTGTGCTCGATAAAACGTTCGGGGGCTGCATTCGGGGAAATAACTTTGATACTTTAATTCAATATATCTGGCATTGGAGTTCCTGTTTAAATAAATACTTGTACGCGTGCATGATTGTTACCGCCTCGAGTGGAATTATAAAATCGTTCGAATTTACAACAAAAAAATTGAATTCTTTCATCCACATTTGATAGAACTCGTTGCAATAGCTGACGGACGACGAATTTCTTATTTCCGGATACATCAGCGTAACCAGCGATTCGATCGTTGAAGCGCCCACGCTTATAATTGCCAGTAGCCACGGTGCTGGCCAAGAAAGTTCTTTGGGCCGCCGAAATTCGTTCGCTTATCTTATCTCGTAGAAAATTGCACGCGAATGGACGGGCTGATACGAGTGCCTTAATTAAAGCGATGAACCGGCCCCGAGTGGGCTGCGTTCATTTCGCGAAATAGAAAATGGCCGGTTCGAGGCGCAAATTCGTGCAAGATGCGGCGGAAAGATTATATTTCTGGGGCGTAGCCTTACGAAAAATATTCTACACCTGGACAAAATCATTTAGTGGACTTCAATTCGAATGAGAACGCGGCGATCGAAGACAGACAGAAGGGTCAGAATAGAAAAGTTCTATTACTTAGAAGAGAAGAGACGATTCAGACACACGAGGAGCATTAACAAATGGTACGAATTTCAAAACGAAACACCGAGGGAAACAGTTTGCGAAATTGTTTAGACAACGTTGCCACGAAAAAAAGGTGGTTACGACAAAGGGGCATAAATCAGAAAGGAATTGTTTCGAAGTTCCAGGGCCGGGCGGCATACGAAACTCGCGACCACTTATCTTTCAACTTTTTCCAACTGTACCCGGCCAATACCGTTGTGCCTATGAAAACTTTTGATCTGGCGTTCGTGCAACGAATAAAGAAATTCCGCGATACGTCGTAAGTATGTACATACATCGTGGGCGAGTGTCACGTGGGAAATCTTAGGATCAGTATCAGCAGAGTCTCCAGCGAATAAAGTCTAATTTTACGCATCGCTGGTCGGCACGGCCGCGGATGGAGGGGCCAAAATGGATTACGGACGGCGCACGCGAGATGCTTTACCCGTCTTCGATGCTTTCGTTGCAATGTCTTGGGCATTCCGCTTTCAAAGGAAACGTTACTCCTTTTTCTTCGTCTCGCCTCGTCCACGCCTCGATGATTTCCCTTCTTATTTGCATGGGAAGCGGACCGACGCAGTCGGCTCTGGGGAAGGATCGAAGATGAATCTCCGACACCTTGTCATGGGAGATTTGACGAGCTTCGTGACGTTTTGCTGGACGCGTGTTAGTGTCTCGTTGGGTCTTACGTGGTAATTGTGCGTGAAATGGACCATTTATTTATTTATTTCTTGGCAGGAATTGTCGGATGCTTCTGGTTAGGGATAGATATCATTTTGAAACAAACAGTTTTAACTTTTTGGCAGGTCGACGAATATAGAATGAATTATTTATTGTACGTGATATAATTGATTCCAGCGAATGATTTTTACTATCGAACACCTTATTCCATTTGTTGTAATACATTCACGAAACTCTAGGATATAATTTCAGACACAAGAAATAACCGAATGGAAAAAGTGGACAAAATTTTTTAAATAATTGGAATGGTATGAACGCAATTAATTCGTTTAAAATTGTGGAGTAATTTCTGTGCAACGAATTGAACGGAAATTGTGTCTGTTTCTTCTGGTTTGTGGAACATTATTGCGTTACCAAAGTGGATTTAAAGTTCCAAGTTCGTTCCTCGCCTCCATTCGATGCGCGGACGAATAATAATACCTGGCTGCAATATCGTTGCATAATATGCATGCAATTCATGAGGAGAAACTTAGTATTATCTCTTGAACATGGTATTTCATTGCTGTGATGGCGGACGAGTTTGTTGGTGAATAACAAATGTCGGACATTGAATATTATTGTTGTTTAATGTGTATTATTAAATTTATAATGAATTATAAATGTTATAGAATTATTTGACATCGCGTATACTCGTCAAATAAATTTATGGAGCTTCGCGATGAATAATTTTTAGTTTATCCCCTATTTCATAGACGATTAATGTATTTATTATACGTCCGTTTCAAAAATTCGCCTTGTTTCGCTTACTTTGCAACAACAAAAAATACCCTTCGCGGAAATGATTCGATCGGTAAACAAAATTCCGGGTTTTTCAATCCTAGTATTTATATTCTTTTTCCGTCTTCGGTACGCCACTTCGTGGAACATGTCTGCACGTAATGAAAATTTCACGTTCCTGCGTTTTATATTTAGCCGCAAGCGCCCGCATTTTCCTCGCAGTCTTATTTGTCGCATTCCAATCGGCTGATCTTGGTAAACAAGGTGAACAGGTTCACTCGATTAATCGACAGAATCGTTTCTCCGCTTTCACGTGAGATTCCCTTCAACTAATTAAGTCCACTTTTTAGAACGGTGCTGACCTAACGAAACAATTACAGTACCCCCGATGCTATGGGTAGTCACGTTTTCTTCCAGAGAAATTACACGACGCTTTGTTTAGAAACGATTCTAGCCACAAAATTGTCGAACCGAAATATTTATTGTTCTACGAATTTTTAACCCGTGCCTAGTTAAATTTCTTTGCCCAAAATTCCTGCCGATGTAACGACGAATAATCTCTTCTTCAGCTGTATTCAATATCGCAGCTGACGTGTTCAAATCGAAATAAATCGAACGAAATTGAATCAATGATGGAACTTGATTAAATGCAACAAGTTCCTCTCAGCGTATTTTAGTTACATTTCAGTTAGAACTCGCATTGAAACCAGCACAACATCGAGCTATTTTTGCATTTCACGATCTCCCCGAAATTTTGCCAACGTTCTCGACAAAATGGTCCGTCAATTCACATGTTCAAATTATCGCCGCCCATCAAATCAGTCCATTGGCCCTGTCGACATTTCTACCGCACACGGACTGAAATCAGAGTACCCGAAGTAGAATCGAAATCTCTCGACGCTGTTGACCGCCGGAACGGACCCGGGTAGCGCCCGCGTAGCCCCGAATTCGGCGCCGTCTCGTGGCACAGTTTTCCCCCGGGGACCGTTTCCGGCGAGCGACGAATCGAAAGCGCCGCGTTGTTCGCTTATTGGACGAAAGCAAATAAGGGACAGCTCGTCATCCGGCTCGACTGAACGACGCCGATAAAACGAATCGGTCGAGATAAAGGTACACACTCGTGTCTTTCCTTCTGTTTTTCTCTTCTTTCCCTGCGATTTCCTTCGTTGAACGTAACCGGCTGGCGATCACTCGAACCGTCGACGTTCGATCCTCCCTTCCCTTTGACTTGGCCGTTTTTGCGGTCTCCTCTCGGGTTTCGTCCCCAGGAAATTATAGTGCTTGCACATACAGCCGTTTCTTCGAATTTCACCGCTTCTCCCCCGTCGTTTCCTTTTTTTCTCTTTCGTTCGTTTCCCCTTCGTTTGTTACCACCCCCGTTCCTCCGCGTTCGTGATCCTCGCGCGGCGTTTGCAATTAGCGACGCCGCGCGATGCGGAATTCGTTATTGCAAAATGATGATTGCGTTTGAAGCGCGCGACACGCACACCTGTGTTTTTCGCCCTCGCATCGGCCGTCCCCGTAGATCCACGAAGCGTGTAGGGAATTTTCTCGCGAGCACGAAACGCTCACGCGATTGCATTAGGAGGTAAATGATGTGCCGCGTTACACGCGTGGGTAATCAGGGGAAGCTGATTAGAGTTAGAGGATTTCGTGTTCGCGGTGATAATTTCTGGGAATCGTTTAGTTTCTAACGGAGTCGGAGACGGGGAAGAATATTTTCACAAATCCGTTTCACTCGTGCCACGTGACGCCAACAAAGTTCATTGCCCCCTCCACCCCAACGAATACGTCCCAGCTTCTTATGCAACACGACACCGTTCCACCCTTTCTTCCGACATTTCCGCCGTGGCTGAAGATTTTCCGGGAGGTTAAAAGCGACTGTAGCTCGCAACGGGGTGGCACTTAGGTCATGGCTTGTCTCGAGTGGCGCTCCGTATGACGTAAAGTACGATCCTCGTACATGAAAATACCGGGCCCAAGTACTGTTGCATGCTTCCCCTCTGAATTCGCTAATAGAACAAGACGAAGAGCCTTCGGGAAGTACCCACTTATAGAAAATACACCACGGGCCTTCGATTCGCTGCGTCTACGCTTTCTCGAACGGGGCGAATTGCAACGGAATGTTGCGATTAATTAAAGGGAACCCGGAGTAACGGGGCTGGCCACGGAGTAAGGCAACCGCGACACGGCGGTGTTTCGCCGTGAACAAGTCGTGCGGCATTGACATCGACGAGAAATGCGGGCGCTGTTTGCAAATGATACGATGATAAAGATGCAAATGCGCGGGTCCGGCGTGTATACAGGTTGTATGCAAAGCGTACGAGCTCTGTTGCATCTCTTGCGGGCCGCGCGCCCGTCACCGGTTCATAAACTAACACATTTGGGTTTCCTTTGATCTGCGTGCACAGGTCACTCGTTGTTACCTGCCTTTTGTAAACGCCGATATACCGGCGTGGCCGTCATCGGTTAATTGGACTTTGTAATTGCATGCAAATTTAATTACCATCGAAACTAATTTACGTAACGTAAATTTCGCCCGCCCCCTGCGGAATCGTTTGTTCTTTCATCCTTGACCCTCGGCAAGTTTAGCCGCCGGCACGTCCAGGTGCCACGACGCACAGTTTAGAAATATACGAACATACGGCGAAGGGTTTTACAGGTTCGTGTCCAAGTTTCGTGAAATATACCATCCGAGAAGGGAGGAACGATTTCAACCGTTGCGCCAAACCGTGCTCCACTCGTTCGCGGTATTAGCGTGCTCGATTATCGCCCGGTGATAACCGTCGGCGGGCGGTGAAAAATTCGCGGACCCCCATTGTTCGCCAGGATGCTTGTCGTCAGCACGGGCGTCGTGTCGCGTCGCGGCGATAAAGATGCAGATGCGCGGAACGGGCCAGGCTGACGCGGGCGTAAAACATAATCCCGCGATTAGCGCCAGCTGAAACTGAAGTGGCTTTCTCGCTGTACACGATTCGTCCCCTCGAAACTCGCTTCGGAGCTCGTCCGTGTTGGCCTCGCCCACCCTACCGTATCCCGAAACTCTCCGTCTAAAATCCACTCGTTGTCAGTTTGGATTGCGTCTCTATTGCATTAGGTTCTGCTGTTTCAATGGGCGCAACGGATCTGAATTATCCAGCAATTCAAGGGAATACACGGCGAAACGTCGTTTTACAGTAGCGACGGACGATCTCGTATCGTTTAACCACGTTGGAACGCAATGCGCGGAACGTAGCGCGCGACGAGACAAACAACAAAGTTTTCCTTTCATTCGAAACGAAACGTTCGAACAGATCGGCGTGATTGTACGATGCGCGAAGTGAAGAAAATGCGCGCTGCAATGGCGGAAGATGGGGGCCTGCAATCACTGTAAGTGGCGGTTGTCAAATGTTTACGGATGGAATAAAAATGCTTTCATAAAACTGGAATTTACGATGCGTGCAACGAGCGGGTTCCGGTTTATCGTGTTCCGAAATGACAAGATTTAAAGGCAGGCAACGAAATACCGGTCTCCGTTGGGAAAGATAAGTTTACAGATAGAATTGACACACCGTAGCTGGCCGCGGCCAGCGATTCTTATCGCGCTACACAATTTCGATCGTTCGACGCGTTCAATCGATGCCACGGTAATCGTCGTTCGACGATTTCGATTCGCTTCCGATATCGAACGAGTTAATATCAATACAGCGAATCTCCGCGCTGAAAAAATTCCAGGGAAACGCGTAACAATACCGTTGTCGGACAAGCTGAATCGTCCCGATTGGACGGAAGATCATAGTTCCAGCACCTTGGAAAATCATCGTTTCACCGTATTGTTGTACGATCCGTGCGGTCTTTGTGTACCTGGCTCAGCCTCCGGTACTGTCACTGTGTACGGAAATACACGTCTCAAGGAGCAGCTTGTGCGCTCGTTCACAATGGTTTACGCGGCTCTGTGAACGCTGTTGGAAAGTAGGCCGATGATATCCAGCTTGAAGAGTCGCAACTTCGCCAAGTGGATTACAGAGTTACGAGCTTCGCGAGTGGCTGTCCTGTGTGCACGTTACGATTCCCGCACATCCGGCACACGTTTGCATTGTTGTCGTTCAGCGAATGTGGCATAACCCCGGGTAGTCGTTGTCCGCGATACTCTAATTGTAAGTCGGAGCAGCGGGGAAACTTTTCCACCGGTCCTTAGAATTCGGCTTGTCCTGATCTCGTGTCGGGCAACTGGTCGTTTCTATTTTTTCTTGCAGAAGAAGAACGTTTTGCCTTGAACTTTTATATTGGAATTGAAGCGAGCTTGTCTTCGATAATTGTGATTACTAGGTAGGAAATGGTAGAGGGTTTTGCATTAGATACTTAGAAATACTTTTGGAAATTTAAGAATTTTCGCTAGATACGGAGTCCGGTTTATATTACTCTGACCTTTTACCTACATATTCTTGTCACGAGGATTTTCTGTGCTAGAACGTTTCGTGCACTATTTTTCTTCCCTTTTGTGGTCAAGCATTGCTTCCTCGAACATTTATAATTATGGTATCGTATAAATGGTTTCATTGCGGTCGTGATGAAGATTGTATATTTTACACAAGTTCTGGTGGAACGAGCCTCGAAACAGTGGAAACGAGATTTCCGTGCACCGTTTCGACTCGATGAGCGTTATTGAATTATCCGCTAATAGGCTTAGTTTCTAAACCACTCTTTAACATCCGATGCTCACACTGGAAGGATTTCCCTTTGCTTCGCGATTGTCAGAAAGATTTTCTTATTTGTATAACAGTCGTACGAAAACAATTCGTAACGATGTTCGTAAAAACTATCTCTAACTGAATTAAGTACCCAAATAACATTAATTATCCTTCATTGAAATGCATAAAATTCTTCGCATTCCGTTTTTAATACAAGGAATAGGTCTGTGAAACCACAGATCCTCGAATAATTCTGTCAATTATACGAATTCGAATCTATTGTATCCCCGTCGAAACGTTTCGCTCTTTAAACGAAACACCTCCGCGAAAGTACATAGTCAGTTGCGCTGAAGTATTTATTATACTCCGATAAGCGCACTCGGGTAGCTGAAGTGTCCGTTTTAAGAGAATTACGAAATGTAGGCCATCGGCCAGCCAAGCAAGCGGCGGTAATAAGATCGATTTAATCTTGGAAGACCGTTTTTGCTCGGTTAGAAAATGAGCCTTATCGAACGTTCGTGTTCTCTTTATCGCGTAACCATCGAGTCTTTCGTCTGCGTCAATCGAATACCGGGACAAAGATTCGAGCGATTTTTCGAATAAAGAACGATCATTGTTCACGGTAAACAAAGGCATTGGAACGCTTACAGTTCGCCAGAGAAACTTGTTAGACGATGGGAACTCGCGTAATGCCCTTCATCGATCAATCGAACACGCAGAACCGATAATTTAGCTGCGAAATCATGGAAAATCTGTCTTTGCTTCCCGTTCAGTCGAAAGGATTGCCGGATGGGCTTCGCGGCTTTTCAATGAAGACGGAAAAGAATTAATCGTTAACGAGCAAAATTAGAATTGCCCGCGTTAAATGGTGCACATTCCATAATTTAGTTGAAACACCAGCAAAAGCGTGACACAGTTGCTCTTGTTAAAACGTATCGTTGCAACAACATTGAACATAAATTGAATATATAATCGTACGGGCATTCCAATTTCATTTTTACGCATAGTCGGTCGTCTGGCTTCCGATGTAAATCATTTGTCAATCGACATTTACAACCTGTGCGCATTGCACGTAACCATCAGTATAATTAAGAAATGTATCTGAATTATAGATACATTAAATTAATTATAGATGGTTTACCAAAGCGCCAATCAAGCTCTTCGCCAATAAGATACAAGAAAATCCAAAAGTTCTCAGTACGTATACCACGCATGTGCCCGAACCGCCACGACCATCGATTACCGCACACCGATCGCGAAACCCATGGACAACGTCGGCGACACGCGTCGCGAGATTAAAAGGCACGGCGCGAGGGTGTAGGCGCGAAAAAATACACACGGGGGAAAGTGGCCGTCGCGTTGTCGGCGATTCGCGTGCGTCCCCCTGGTGGTTCTACGGCCGATTACGCCGTGACAAATTCTGTCACGCTAAAACGCCGCCTTACAGCCCGTCCGCGGCTTTTCTCGTCGCGACGTGCGTGCACGCGAGCGCAATAATGCGCGATCCACGCTAATATCCGTAGCGCATAAACGCGCAAATATTTGCCAGCGGTCCCGTCCGTGCAATTTGCGTTTCCGTCGACGGTCGCTCGGCGAGCTGCGACGGACAGCTGGAAAGTGCACGGTATTTTGGGCCGGTTGAACAAACAGGTTGGACCCCAGGCACCGACCGGACAAACGTAGATGCGTCATTGCCGGATAATGTCGGAGTTTTGCTTCCGATTGTGGAACATTGATTAAGCCCTCGAATTCTTGTGCTACCCGATTCGGCGGCGTCGCGTAGCTCTATCGAGTGATACGAAATGGTTGCGGGGGAACGAGCACGATGAAAGTGTTACCGAGAGAAATGGGGCTTCTCAAGGAAACCTGTACTTCTACCACCGTGATTGGGGTAGTTATTGACGTAAACGTGATTTACCGGTGCTTCGTATGAACAGAACAATTTCTGGATTTAGGAGAGTATCTTTCGTACACTGTTTCGTATCGTTTATTGCAACCGTTTGTTAATAAATAATAGGCAATAACGCGTATCGTGTAGTGAAGGTTTAAATAAATAAACGATATACAAATTGGGTACAGTTTTCTGATCATATTCAAATGATCCTTTGGTGGCCCATCCTGTTCTTCCGATACGAAAATACGTATTGCATATACCTCTTTTCTTTTAATACCTCCGACCGTAGTAATAAAGCTGATATGCTTAATGCATTTTCCCTTTAAGAAACGTATGTATTGCGGAAAATGTCGAGTTTGTCGAGCTGCGGGAATTTTCGCAGCCAGGTACCGTCACCGAAATGTTCAAAGTTGCGTCAAATTCCAAATACAATGTATAAAACATGCGCACTTTTCTGTGAACATACGTTCCACCGTATTACCCTACGAGCACCTCGGACGTAGGATTTTGCTCTGCTGTTCGCCAGATGTGGCCACCTTACTATCGGTTATACATAAATTTATTATTCCCACGCTGCGTTTTTCCTCCGTGATTTTTCCGCTGTATTACATCATTGGCTATTTACTCGCCCCCCCGCCGAACAATGCATACATTTTACTTGCTTACCGACAGTGCATCGATTAATCTTGCCACATAATTCCAGCAATAATTCATTTTTCACGGAATTCCATATTTAAAACCGACAAACCAATGGTAATAATACACGATTCTTGAAGCAAAGATTAAAAAGGAATTGCGTACTTTTGCACACTTTTCATCATTATTTTCCTTTCTAATTAATTCGGAATACGTTTCTCCGTTGGGCATAGAAAATTAATTGCGGAAGGTTAAGCGGCATCGTCCTGTCGCGGGCAAAATAAGCAAAAAGTAATTTTGCATCGGCCGGGAATCGAACCCGGGCCGCCCGCGTGGCAGGCGAGCATTCTACCACTGAACCACCGATGCTACAAACACTGGTGTTTCCTACTCGCGTGACAACGAAACTAAAATAGACCGTGCTCTGTATAAACACATTTAATTCAACTTAACATAAACCGTTAAAATATGAAAAACAACCGGCGCAAATCGTAATATTGGATCGCCGATCATTTGCATAGCATCGAAACGCATTCGCTAACAGATTTCTCTATCAATAAACTGTCGTACATGTTAGAAATTGTACTTGGTAGTACTTGGAGTATGCAAGGTAGATCTTTCCCGGACAGGTCTGGGGTAAAGACTGCGCGGTCAATCACAGTTCATTTACCAAAAGGCATAACCTTCCCCACTCCGTGGCCAGATCCTCCAGGAGCAGAGTCCCTATGCCTTGGTAATACGGCGACAGGCCGATTGCCATATTCGGTCTTTCACTCCACATTCGAATAAACACTCCTTCGACACCAGATGGTTGGATGCCCCAAAGCGGTCGCCAGCCATCGTCGGCCAACAGGATGTTCAGTCTCATTCATTCATTCTTAAAAACCTCTAGTAAACAGTCAATCCTTGGACATTCGATAGTTGAATAGCGTCGGGCCACCAGCCATCGTCTGTCGTCCAGATTGCCCGTTTCTAAGACACTCTCCAGCCATACGCAGGCTAAGACCCTATCATAAATTCTTCCCCGAATGAATAGCACTTCGCCACTGGATCCTTTTCTTTTCGTTAAAAATACGCTGTCGCTAACATACAGAATTACGAGGGCACGGAAATAATGATCGTAATAGAGCGGAATAGTACTCCCAATAAATACAGCGCTAGAAGAACTTCCCGAAGAGGAATCCGCCAAAAGGAGCAAAGTGATATTACAGTGAACCGGACCTAAGCGCAGAACGAACACTTTCTATGCGCGTTAGATCGACGAGCAGGTAGCGGAGGAACGCATAAAACAGATTACGAGAAACGCCCGCGAAAGGGCAAATAACATAAACCGAACAGACATTAGAGAACTACGCTTGCACGAACTTCGCCGCACCGCACAGTGCACGCTCTGCAATAGCATAATCGTAGACACGCAATATCAATCGTTCGAAACGCCCGCTCGAAGCATCGCACGACTCACAATAATCGCGTGGCGGAAAGTTCGCGGTTCCAACGAGGCAAGTCTGCCGCATTGTTGCCCTAATTACAAGTCGCTGGCGCGGAGTTTCACTCGACGAGAGAAAGGGGCCGGTGAGGGGGACGCTCGTTGAACGAACGGGACCGAAACCGGGGCCACTCGCTTTGCTCCGGTGGAAGTTGAGGTCCTCTCCGGTGTAAACGCTCGTTATCTCTGATCTCGTATCAGCGAAACGAGAATCTCGCGATACGAGTCGGGAGCGAACGGAAGTTATCGAGATACGTGGTGAAATGCTTTTGCACGGCGAGATAACGCTTCCCCTGGACCGCGATTACGTCGAAGATCATCTTCACCCTGACGTCGAACGTTTGCCGTTGATTAAAACGTTCGTAGAGGGAGAAGCAGTGCTCTACATTATTTCTAGGATTTTGTCATTTTTTTGTTCGGTTTCGAGAATTAACTAATTAACTAATCGGAGAATTAACGGTGTAGTTGATTCTCTGTTGTGCAATCAGATAAATCTTGTCGCGATTCAATAAATTATTCGACGAAGTAGCACGACGCTGCGTATCGTTTTCGGGCAATTAGTTTTGTAAGAGAAAACACACTAATACTCGAATCGAAGTCTCGATTAGGTATTAGAATAATTGCGTAGGCGTGTATATATTAACAAGGTATTCCGTTTATTAATACTGTGCTCTCACGACCGTAGTCTATACAAGAATGCCTTCTTTTGGCAAAAGCGTCGGTCGCGAGGACGCCTACGTCACCATGGCCCTTTTTAACCATTTTAGGGTTCGCCCCGAAAGAAAGCTACGCTAGACAAAGACAGCGTGCATCGGCGAAATGCACATGGCCCGCCTCGGCCGTTCCTGCACCTCGAATATTCTAACAGTTTGTTAATTGGAAATGATTAAATATACAATAGCACCCGCTCAGAAAAATGCAAACCTACCGAAACATAATCCACGCACCCCTGCCGTCGCACTCTTCTATCTTCGAGCAAGGAACAACACTCACGAAACCACGTAACTCTTGAAGAAGAAGAAAGATTACCTTCCAACGATAAACCTAAAAGCTAATGCATTCGACGACAGAAAGCCAAGCTAATTCGACGTTCAAACAAAACCACCGGCCCAACACTTCGCCGGAAGGACTAAACCAATAAGGAATGATCCCACGTGAAAATCCCTGTTCACCGTACACTATATATATATATATATATATATATTTCTTACGACTCTCTCAAATCCACCCGTCGACCGCCAAGGCCGTTAATTCCTCAGAGATCACGATCGATCGGATTTTACCGGTCTCGATTCACCGGGACAGCTCGGGACAGGTGGAGGGATCGCTTTCTAAATCTCGAATAGAGAAGGCTTACGCGCGGAACGTCGCGATACACGGCGTCTGCTTCATGCAATTCCGTGTCCACGTCGAATGGGATCGGGACGACGGCAGACAAGGGGCCGGATAAAAGGAGGAATCGCTGCTCCTAATACAAGGGAACGGCCGTGTAAACCGCCGATCCGGCAGTTCTGCTAACTTCGCCGTCAATCAGCGTAAGCCTCTTTTCGGGGCTTAAGACGATGACGCTGGTGGATCCGTGAGAGGGCAAAAGGAGGGCCAGGTATATACGAGCGTATAAATGTTTTGCGGATAGTTTGAGCGGCAGCGGAGAACGCCCCTCCGCGGTACTCGTGGTTCAGGGTGGTCCATTTTTCGAATGCCGGGCATTTTTGATCGCTGTCATTGGCGGCTTGATGACGTTCGCTGAACGCGAACCCCTCGCGCAATTTCGTGACGGGAAAATTGAGGGATTCCGTTTCTTGCGGAAGGATAAAGGGGGGGGATAAGTCATTTGGTGGAAGCGGGTTGCCGGTTTGAACGAGGAATATAATTGGCACGCTTGATTACTCTGGTTTCTGTGCCGGTTGCAGTTGCTACACGTATTATTATTTATTTATTTATTTTACCGTCGAGCACGTCCGTTTGGAAGAACGCGTCGGAAAAAATATTGGATCGGATTGAACGAGGAAGACGAGCGAGACCGTTGAATTCTAGAACGCCCGACGTTCTCTGTCGAACGATAATGCAGCGAATGTTTTCTAAATATCGTTCCCGATATAGTGGACGTACGTTATATGCGAAAGAATTATCTGGTGCTCATTTAGTATTTGTTTAAACGATTCAAGGATCTCTTTATTGCAAAGTGGTGTATTAATATTGCGAAGCTTTGCAGTCTCTTCTGTAACTTCAAGTGCTTCATTATTCCCCGTATATATTTATTATTGTTATAGTTAATAGATCGTACTTCATATATTAGGGTTTCCTTCTCAAATCTCGATATTACGACACTGTTCATGCGTGAATTAGAATACGCGAGATTTAATCGCTCGTAGAATTTTATCATTTCTAATGAACAGTCGAAACGATCAGTCACTCTCGCGATCTATCAAGGACTGAACATACGCCAGATTGGTTATCCAATTTATACACCCCCCCCATTCGGCCGTGCAAGCGTCTAGCCCGCCTGTCGACGAAAATCCACCGCGACAAGAAATTCTCCAATCAGCGTACCGCCGCCGCGGAAGCAGCTGTTCGAAAGAAGAGTTCCCGTTTTTTCCACGGCAAAAACCTGCCAATTCGTCGTTCCCCCGCTTTCTCGAGCATCTCCATTGTATAATTTCGCTCAATGGTTAGTCGACGCCTCGACTAACCATTACTGTCTCGCCGGTGTCCTCCGATGAACGATCGGCGGGTTATCAAGCGCCGCGGCACGTTCACCTTCGTTTTGCGCGAAACTCCGACACGCGGGACGATCGCGATAGATTCTCACGGGGCGCGGCGAATCGAGAAATCCTCACGGTGCAGTACCACGTCGACGGGAAGGTTCGTTCGACCCATAATTTGTCGCAGGTGGCTCGTTTCGACGTTCAGTCTCGGGAATCTTCGAGTCCCGCGTCGAAATCCCTTCGAACCATCGCGTTCGTTTCTTCGTTTTGCCGTCTGCTCCGCTACCATTCTATCCGTTGGAGCCCGAATGGCTGTCCGTGTCTCGTTCCGGAGACAAATGCGAACGAAGGAATGATGTTTACGGCCGATCCCGAGATTTCATTTCGGTTCTCAGCGACGATCTTTCACCGGCCTCGGCATCCGTGATCTTGATCCGCGTGTCTGCCATTCAATTCTTGCAGCTTATTTCACTAGGCCCTGGACTCCGGATATTTTGGTTAACGGCGTCGCGAGTTTTGGCGATCGAATCAAGGTGGCGGGAGGCGGAAACTTTCGGCGGTACGCTCCTCTCGATTTTCGTTTAACGCATTGGTCGTATCCCGGTTTCGCGTAACGCTCGACGCTTCGAGTAATCGCGTTCCTCGTGTTCACGCATCGGAATATCTTTTTAATCTGTCGGCGATAAATATTCGCGAGCAACAGGTAGGTTGCGCGTAAAAGTTTAACGACGGATTTACATTTACGACAGTGCGTTTCGCACGGGTTGTGCACCGATTAATTAACATCGGGCGAAATCCAAACGGAGCTCGCGTTACGTCTTTTCGGTGTAAAGTTGTTGCCAATTGCGACGGGATATTTAAACTGACGCGAACAACTGTTGTTTGATGTGAAACGTGCGCAGATCTTTACAGTTCATCACGAGTAAACGCGCGTTTCCACCTTTTCCGGTTGCGGTTTAACAAATTAATTAGCGACATCCGCGACGCCGCGACGCCGCGAGCCACACAGATTTCGCTGTTCCGTTTAAATTTTCAGGCTTTCTGTTAAACTTTTGCGAGCCCCGGTGCTCCCGACCGAACGAAATAAAATTTGCAGACGAAACTTTCCGAAGGTGAAAATAACTTCCATGAATTATCGCACGCCTCGTTAAATTTTACTTCGAAGTGGCACGTACCGTTCTATTGAACAGAATTATTCTGCTATTTTTCGTTGTCTTCCCATCGCGTTCGTCGATACACCTCCACACGAAAATATATTACACCGCGTGTTTCGTTCAGAAATGAATAAACCGAAGCCACCATCTAGCGTTCCGTCGTTTCTCTCGAGATCGAGGAAAATCGTTCCCTCTAATTACCAACTTTCCGCGACGATCACGCCGAAAGTTCCGGGCCCGTCAAGACGCTCCACGACGGGAACCAAACACTCTCGACGGACAAATGAAACGTAAACTCTGTCGTTTTCCTTGCAATCAGCAGCGATCTTTGCCCCGAACTGTTATCATTCATGTCGGGCCCCTAATTCGCGACTATCTGACCACGATGTGGCCATGTTCGAAACGGAAAGATCGACGCTGCCTCGTCGAAGCCACCTCCGACGCAATATCGATTCCCGAAGAATCGTAGGAGCTTTTTGTACCACCTTTCGGAGTGGACACTCCGGCTGATACAACGGTGGTTCTAAAAGTTTATTGACCCTGTACCCGTTCCGTCTGCCACGGCAGAACCGGGAATACATTCCGACACGGGATAATCGATTTCCGCGTAGGACATATCGTGGATTTCCGCGATCCCTGTCGCTGCCGATAAAGCCAGTTTTCAACCACCCTCCGCACGGGCGACCGATAACACGACGCCGGATCGACGTTTAAGCGCGAGGTCACGAGCACGAAGAGAGATAAGGCGAAACGGGCGGACACGTAAATGGCGGCTGCGCTGGTGAAACGGATAAAAGGGTTCGATCAGCCAACGTTTCCACCGGTATACTGGATTATCCTTGAGGTTCGGCCGGATTACGAGCGACTTCTCTCTTTCTCTCCCTCTCTCCCTCTCTCTTCGAAGGATAATCCGGTGGTCACGGGGTTCTCTTCTCCGCGGATCCATCCGGAGAGTGCTATCGACTTATCGACGTCGTCCCGTTGATGGCTCGTTACTTTTTACAGAAAACACCATTCCCCCCTCCTTTCCCGTGCAACCATGGTTCGGGAAAACTGTGCACGTGTTTATCTTTTGTTTGTTTGTTTGTTTTTTTAAATATTATATTCTCTAGTGGAGGATTGGGTTCACGCGCGTTTCCGAGATGGAAAGAACGATAGTGATAATCGAGTTCGTGTTAGCCGAGGCTGGTATGTATGCACGTGCTTCATTTTTTTGAGCAGTGCTGCAGTTGAAGGGCGAATTGTTGAACAGGCAATTAAAGGTGTTCAATGAACGGGATGCGAAGTTTAACCTTCCTCCTCGCATGATATTGTAAACGTATTGTACGTTTACAATATTAATATAATATTTAGTATTTGAATTTAGCACGATACGATTGCTACGTGTGTATGTATTGTTGTTATAATTGGTGCGGTTAGTTTGTCTGAATGGAGCGATCTTGGACTCCATACGATTTGTAACATGCTCGTAATATTTTGCTGTTCAAATTAATCGGAATTCGCCATACCGGTCTCTGTCAGTTAGCTAGTTTGAGAAGCAAACGATCACGTGTAATCAACCATTAGCAACGTGATGCTAAAACGCATTTAGGCTTCTGGTAAATTGGCAGTCCATTTGGTTCAGTTTACATGGTTTCAATAGGGTCACGACTGTTAATCGTCAGCCACTACTATGTTGCTCGTTGAACTCGCCTAACAAGTTTCTTAAATTATTTGGACATTTCAAACTACAGGATAGTCTACATTGCAACATTTCAGTGTATAATGCAATATGTGCATGGAGTTTGTCAGATAATTGCACAGTGTCTTCTACATAATTCTATTACAAACCAATATAAAAAAGTTACATTTATTAAATATATTAAATATATATATATATATCAATCATTAGGTCAGGTTAAGTTCACTTTTGATATTTCTTCGTATCACCTTTTCCATCACAATTTTCCTAGTAGACCTGTATATCTGGTAGTGAAATGTAGCCCATCAATCTTCTCAGAACCCTGCTTCCCTATAATGTATCTAAACTTTCAGAGTTTCATGGTTTGGCAAAGATTGAACGATATTTTTCCTCCATTTTCGAGAGATCCTCAATGTGCATCGTGCCCCAAAGCCTTACACGAAAGTAAAACCACGCAGTCGACGTTGACTGTCAATGGCCTTTCAGTTTTTGCCATGACTCCTTCCCCCCGCAACGTTCGTTCGGACAATTTTTCGTAGATCGCAGATACCGTTTACATCCATTTTAATGAGCTAGGCGGCGAGAGACTGTAATGAATATAAATGGGAAGTCTAATACGCGTGCAACAACGCGAACTCGAACTCACGTTACTTCGAGGACGTTGCACGCTTTCCAGTGTGCCGCATGCCGCATATACTTGTACAGTTCCCTTGGAAATTATATTTTAAAACGCCGTGTTAATCCGTATGCAGGACCGTACCTTTCCTGCGACTCTCGTCGAATAATTGTCACGGCCCTCGTCACGGAAATCTTACAAACTTTCCCTCCTGCCTGGATATTTCAAGAAATATTTTCGCAAACTGTCTTGCGCCGTGCTGATTTCCGAAATGTGAACGATATTACGATAGGTATCACTTAAATTACTTCACTACTTTATTACTTGAGTTATTACTCGAAGCCTTGTGACAGGATGTCAAGCTTGACAACGAAGGGAACTTGTAATATCATTTGGAAGCAGATTTAAGGATCAGCCCGCCACGAACTAAGATAGATTTTCCACGTTGTTCCATATTATTGCGAAATTGATGGCGCAACCAGCGATTGCGAGGGCCCGGCTCCTTTCGAATAACAAACGGACGGTGGGTAGAAAACGAAGCAGGACGAATGGCCAAGTTGAACAAGGCGGCTCGCCAATTTAATATAGCCTCGTTAGGCTCAAGTCTGGCGTTTGCAACGATTTAAATCCAACCAGGCCTGCGAAGTCATAGCGAAAACGTCGTGTCTGCTCCGCGCACGTTCACGTTTGGATTAGTCCACGTGAATCGAGCAATCCTTCGCCGTCGGTTCCCGCGAGGAACGTCCTCGGTGATTTGTCGTGGGACCCCAACACCGTAACGCGGTTAAAGACTTTTTCTCGCCGCCGGTTATTGTGCGATTGTTGTCCTCCTGTGTGCGAGACGAGGCGCGGAACACTCGGCGAGAAAGTTCGCGCTGCGATCATTCGAGCAGTTGACAAACGGACCTGAAGGAATCGATAGAAGATTGTTCGTGCGCGATAACACCGATTGTTATCAGTGACGAGATTGGAAAGATCCTCCACGACGCGCCTCGCGCAACGATTCATCGATTCGTGCAGATTGTTCTTTTCTTGTCGAGAATAGTGTTTTTAAAGAGCAGTTACCTCGATGCGAACTGTTGCTTTCTTTCTTTCTGAGGCGAATAGTGCTGCTTTGTCGACCTTGAAGATATTGGTCCCGCGAGAAACGCCGAATGTCTCGGGGCATGCGAAATTGGAGAATATTGATTTCCCCAGGGGTACCTGGCTAAAAAGTGGGTAAAGAGAGGAGGCAGGGTGACGGAAATATTTCGTAATATCTGTGAATTTCTTCGCGAGATGAATATTAACAAACAAGAGAAGGGGGGAACGCGCGATTTGAGGGACAGAAGAGGATTTTCCCGTGCATTAAATGCGGTGAAAATTCGCGTCGTGAAAATTGCTATTCCATTTTCACGATAATTTCGAACTTTTTGATGACTTTAATATATTTCTCGCCGCGCAGAGAGCGGCGTATTAAATAATCCCGTTCCCTCGAAGGGAACCATAAGGGACAATGGGAAGTTTCGTCCCCCTTAATTGGTGGACCGAATTTTCTTTTTCTCTTTCTTTTTCTTTCTCCATTTGTACTTCTTTAATGGAATTTACGCGACACTTGGTTTCGCGTGAATTAAAGTGCGACTTCGTCCTTTGCGTTCGCGCGAATTTTCATTCGCTTTCGCCGAGGATGGTTAAGGTGTTCTCGGAATCGGTTCTTAGCAAATATGCTGCGCAGGTAAACACAATTTAAGCAGGTCGCGAACGTAACGAGGGGTCGAGGAAATAAAACGTTTAATTCGAATGAGCGCGTAAGACGTAATCTACCAAGCCATTGTATCTTTTTATAACAACGAAACAGAAATATATTTTTCCTGCACAAAGTGCACCGTTACATATAAATGGAATTCATTCAGCCTGTCTACAGATATGCACAAGTTTACTTCAGTTTAATGTATTTTGTTGCATTTTACATTTCTTTCGTCGCTGGTAGCGAACGATACTTAAAATGATACGTGTTAAATGAATAGAACACTAATTACGAATTCAATCGTCGATTGAGAACGATATTAAATACTTTTTAAACGAAAGAAATATTTACCGCGGCTGACTTTAATTTCTCGTAAATCATTTCGCCAAGGCGAGTACCGAGAAAGCCAGTGAATAAAGATATTTGCTGCACCGAGGTTCCTCGAATATGGACACAAAGATCGGCGACCGGTATTTACAGCGTCGCGACGCCCACGTCGTTCGCCGCCCGATTCCGTGCCCGCGTTAATACACGGTCTCGAGATGTTTTTCGTCTTAATAGACGGAGCGCCGCTCGGTGGGAGGCATTGCACGCGATTTGCATTCAAGATGCTCGTATCACATGCCAACACTTTCCATCTTGTCGCTTGTTGCGAAACTGAAGTAACGACATTTCCGTTGCGAAACGATTAATGCAGAAATGCGATTGGAAGGGAAGCTACAGATACAACCGGAATCGATATTCCAATTAAATTCAGTCATCGTGGAAAATTTACTCGCTATTTCCCTACGTTAACGCTGAATCGTTTAGAGAGCAAGTGTTCGGAAAAAATATTGGCCGACTGACAAAAAATAGGAACCAAGTAATTACCATACGGTTCTGTAATTTGACGAGAAAATTATGCGGAGCTGTGTTATCTCGGAGATATAAAGTAACACACGAGATTGATTCCTCTAATTTAGCAATGCGATTTTCTGTACATAGAGCTACACCTAAAATATAGAAACACAATGCATTAATACGGTATAACAATGGATACAACTAAAGTTTTGAGCGCGACATCTGTAACTATCCTCACTCCAGTAACCGGGAATAAACGCGTAACAATTAAAATCGAACGCTATATAAACCCGACCCATTCAGTTCTTCGCGTTCCACGAACGAACCGAAAAATGTACCACTACCAAATAAAATACAAAAATACGTATTATATATTATCCAACAATTTGTACACCGTACCAATCACCGATTGCAGCTATTTCTCGGTTTACGACAGTTTCCCCACTAATCGCAGGCTATAATTACAAAATACCATTAAATGAATCCCAATTTCTTCAACTTTTTTCATTGGCCAGGCAGTCTGCACTCTTTCATACGCCCGCCGCAAGATCTCCGGGTCGATCTATCCGTGTATGAACGAAATGGACGTTATCCAGAAGTTGTGCCCGGCCGACTTTGACGCTCGCACGGAACGGAGCTTCACCGCGCAGCGTTAATTTCCGCTTCTGCCGGCTCGGCTGAAACCGTGAGCTCGTTTAGCAGTTCATTAGCCGTGCACGTTCCTCGAACAGCGAATTATGCAAAAGGCAGAGCAACTCGGGCCCCTCTTTCCCTTATCGTGGAACGGCGATGGTCACGTTTCAAGCCGCATAGCGTACCCGTATCTCGTTCACGATCTTCGACGACCGCGTCGCGGAATTCCGAAAACGGAAGTCGCGGCGCGGCGGCGGCGTCGTCGTTGAAAAGCCCGCGACGTGTCTCGAATAGTTTGATATTTAAAAAAAAAAAAGAAAAGAAAACAGCTGCCCCATCATCGTCTTCTTATGGGAATCGAGCGTTCGGTGTCTGGATTCTGCTTCGATAATTTTAGGTATTGCATTAGAGTGTACGCTGTATAGGTATAGACACGCGTACAGTGGCGAACACAAGGAAATTGGAAATTCATCTGCGTATCGGTGATACCGATGCTTAAGCAACTTTGGTGCGTGACAACATTGGCGATTTCACGTTGAAACAAATAGTTCGGTATATTCGCGTTAACTGCGTGTTAATTTTCTTGTGTAATTCGAGTGGACAATCGTTCATCAGAAATTGGCCGATGTGAAAACCTTTACCTCGATGTTCTACGCGACCATCACAAGAATCAAACCAATCAAAGTCGCACAAATTTTTCAAATCATTTGCCCGGTCTTTCCACGTGGTCTTTCTATCAATCGAATCGCGTACAAAATATGTTTTACATCACTCACCGCAACTAAATGCCCCATTCGTAGATAACCACCTTTAACCACGACGGCATCGTGCACATTTCCACTACGATGCAAACGGTGATCCGAAAATCGGAACGCCCGCAGATGATACGGTCCCCCGTCAGGCAAGGAACCAGAAGCAACAACGGGAGACGTCCGGGCGGAATCGTCGCGATAAATCATTCGTCGGCACGGAACACCTGCCACAAGGTTCCATGCATACAGCGGACCGAAATTCAGAGCAAAGAGGCATCGCTCGCCATTTGCCGGCGAAATTGCGTTTACGCGGAAGGTGACGGAGAACGGCGACGACCCGCGGAACATGATGCATCGTTCCCCGTGATTTAAGGTGTTCCGTCCCGTCGTTTGCACATGCAACCGTGCCGTATTTATTATTGTCTCTCCGAAGTGCGGGCATGTTTATTATGATTGCCCGTCGGACGCGCGGAACCCTCGCACCTTTGAGCTTTTAATTTAAGCACTGCCTGTAGTAGGGGTGGCTCGTTAATGGGATACGATCCTTGCCGCGTGATTTAAGCCCGTTCGATGAGAGGATCGTAACAGTGCCGTTGCTAATGGCCTTACTATATTTCCTCGGGGCCAGAACGATACCTTGTCGTCGCTCTTTTCCTATACGCGTGTGCATACGCGCGCGCGCTCGTCAAGACTGGACGACGACGAAAGAGGATCTGGTGGTTCTGCGAGACAGGGTGAACGAAGATCGGCGGTAATATCTGCGGCCAAATCAAATGGAAAATTTGATTCCGATCGTGCTTCGGGGATGACGCATACCAGCCTGGCGTTATCGTAGGGAAGTTTTGTAGGATAAAATTTATGACCGGGAAGCTGGGCGCGAGCGGGATACAATTTTGCTCGTGGCGAGTTCATTTGACTACTTCTCGCCGAGAGTTAAGGGTGTTTGGGTACGGACACTAATAGGTGCAATATTTCCTCGTAACGGACGCTGAGAAACGACGGAATTAGTGTTTAACCGGCTTCAAATTGACGCCCGCAATTCGTATTGGTTTTACGAGCCGTTTCTGAACGGAGTATTAACGCTCGAACGTGTGCGCCGATTGTAATTTGCGAACGAAGACTGGAGGTGAGGTATCGCGGGCGAAGTTGAATTCAGCCCGGCCAATATTCTCGCCCGAAGCGATATTAAATTTCAATTCGATCCATTAACCGTTTCCTCTCGATATAATTCCTATGATATATCGATAAAATTATAGAACAATCGAATGAACGTCATTTACGATCGCGGGATAACGTTCGTCCCTCAAATCCGTTAATGCATCCCCTTTGAAGTGAATTCGGGCAACGTTGATCGAACGTAAAACGGTAAGAAATCCACTGACTCCTCTCGCCGAGCTAACGAATAAATTCCAAACTCGGGGAAACATGTTGCAACAACGAGATAAAGAAAAAAAATACTCGTCGCGAACCGCCATAAAACGTCAGTCCGATTAACTCAAAATAGAGTTCCATTTCTCTGCCGGTCGAATAAGTTAAACGAACGCAACGAAGATTTACGTCTCACCGGCGTTGCTTAGCAGGGAACGACTACAAATCTCTTCGGTTTCTTCCCAAGAGCCGCGCCCTACCTCCACCCCCACCCCCCCTCCCCCTGCCAGCGTCGTCCGCCGGAAAGTTGGCCAATTTTCGTCGCTCGAGAGTAACGAGATTCAGCGTAATTTCCGCGCTAACCACCTGCGGAAAATTTGATACGCGATACCATAATGAACCCGGTGTTCTGCTCGCGGGAAATTAATGTTTACGCCGCGACTTAGCGACTGTAACCCCCGCGTGGCGGCGTTTGTAATAGGGGGCTACCGCCCGAAACTACGTAAGTGAAGCCGGCGCTTAATACGCGGGCCGCCTCGAAAATTCCGCGCACGATTTGTCGGGGTGCCGAGGAGCCTCGACCCTCTTCGTAACACGCCGTCGTAGCAGCTGCGAGCCCCGCGATGAAGTTGCGTGGATATGCAGAATACGAACGCGGATAAACTTGCGACAACGTAACCGCGCCGACTGTGGACGGGCCGCGAGGATAACGACGCGACGACACGGGTGAAACGCATGGCGGGGTTCGACAGCGTTTGGGATGGTTTGCGGACGCGACGGATAGAAGCGGACGTTGCCTGGCGTCGGCCGCGAGACGAGAAATTTCAATGAACATTAATGAGCATTAACGCGCGACGTCGCGGCGTTTCGCGAAGCGATTCCTTTCGCTTCAGACAACTTGGCCAATGCTTCGGCGTTCGTGCATTTTTCAACGATTGACTCTTCAAACCCTTTCGCTTGGGCGCCGCGAGCAACGATGACGTCCTCGACGTAGGTGACAGCGCGGAATTTATTGACGTCGAGGGGCAACAAATAATTGGACAGTTCGTTTGGTCATGGGTTTCAGCTTCGAAATAAATTCGTCGCTTGCGCACTGTAAACCAATTGTCCCGTCGGCCTATCATTACGTTCGCGTCAGGTTCTGCTATACCCTAAAACAATACTATCCCCCCGTTCATTAATTATTACCCGCGTGACCGAAGCAAATTTCCAATTCATACGCTAATGACTTGAAATACGAACATACGAAACGGATACGTACTCGTGCAACACATCAGCCCACTTCGCTTCTTAATTATACACTACCGTGTACCCAATATCCGACTCGATAACGCTGCGTCGCGTTTCCCCGCCGCTGTCTACGAATTTTCCTATCTCATTTCCACCGTTCCACCCGCGGCGTTGAAACATCCAGTTCCGCCGCGACTTCTCGTTAGCCGCGCGTAACACGTGTACGTGTACGCGTACAAGCGTGCCGCGCGATCGCGTCCAGGAACGGTTCGCGATAGGAGAACGGATGGGGCAGCGGGAATTTTAATTTCACGGCGGCGAGAGTCCGGCGGGACGAAATTCTAGGGAATCGTTGATTCGGGCAATGCCCTCGTAACGGAGGCGAGAGCCGCGAAAATTAAGGCTCTCGGCCGAGTATATCTTGGAGTGTGTCGCGCTCGCTACCACGGAACGCGGGGCGAACTGTAACTTGTTTACTTAATGCAAGTGCCCATTCACTTTCCAAGTGTCCTCCAGCGTGCTGCACTTTCCCGAGCGCGCGCGGAACGGTAGTTTGGCGCACTGTTGCAGTCGAAAGCTCCTTCTCCCATTGCCGGAAAGTATCTGCAGCTCTTTGTGCAGCGCGGCTCGTTACGGACGATCGTTTCTCGCGTGCGCGATCGCGCGAGAATTATCCGGCGACACTCGGTATATTAGCTCCTGCCCTACCTTGGCCCCCTCCGTTGCGACACATTTGAAACGGAAAATGTTCCTCGCGGAGAATTCCACACGAATTCGTGCCAATTTGTTATTTCCTTTCGCGGACTTTTAAGGGCTCGGCGTTTCGTATTATAATTGTGCGCTTGCGACGTATGTCCGATAATGTTTGCAGGACCACGAAAATGTTGTGCATTGCACGATAGTGTTTGAACAGTTTGTAGATACTATATATTATATTATTAATGTTTCCTCGTGATACTTTCATTTGCTACGCATTTGTATTTACTCGTGACATTTATCATATTTGTTCGAGCAACTAAATTATTGAAACCTGACTGAGTAGGAAATTCGGCGCGGGTATTTATTAATATTGTTTTTTATCTTTTTCTTTTTTTTTTGCTAACACGAAGTATATTGGCACGAACGAATTAATTTTTGAATAGCACTTTTTGTAAGACATGGTCGTCGAAGAGTGTTGCGGGCGTTCGCGGTTTGTTCGCTGAAATTGAAAGCGGTTTAAGATAGATGGAGAATCAATGGGAAGTTTTTGCGGTAAGATTATTCTGCGGTCATCGACCGGCGATCTGCTTAAATTTTACGACGACTGTAGCTCGAACACTTTTGTTCCAACTCGAAGCGAAACATTTACGCGGAAGTTATCGCAGATTGCACGCACTCGCGACAAGATTTTATTGCTTCCAATATCCATTCCGCGCTACTGTCCTCGATATACATGACATCGATATGCACAAGCTCGCACGCTTCAGCTTTTCCGCGCGTTTCGCGTGTTCACTGGTTCGCCGAGGTATGAACATCAAGAAACGAAAGCTGGGATAACAAATTCTTTAAACCCGTTCGCCGATTCCAGTCGTCCTGTGTCGTCGCGAATATTTTCTGACAAATTAGGTTCCCTCGTTTCATTCGAGGACTTCGTAAGTGAAACTTGATAACCAGCAAGCTGTTCAGAATTATAAATGAAAGGTTGCAAAGAAGAACGGTTTAAACAGCCCACAGAATATATGCAATTCGAATTATTTATCTTTTCCGAATTTGCCTCGTCAATAACCCTCTCTTAATTACACTTCTGTGTAAACAGTGTACTTCGTTTTCCATTCAAAATTCAATGCACTTTGCAATCAGCCAAATTGCCCATCCGCCCAATTGTATCACAATATATTTCCCCTTTTCTTTTTATTAATTCGAACTAAAACAGCGTTACGCAGGCACTGTACCCAATTTATATTCAATACATACTTTTCAATACGCGAATGGCGATTACATTTGTGTATAATTTATTCGCGATTTTGTGCGCATTAATAAACAAAGCACTGTATTCACTTGCTATCCGCCCGAACTTTTGTCCTTACCAAACGCTCGGAAACATTCTCGCGCATAACCCGCCAGCTATCTGCACTCTTTCGAAATTGTTCGTAAATCGTCGATAATCTTCCTATGAATGGATTATCGGCCGGCCAACCGGTAACTATCGCGCGTTCATAAATTCATTGCCAGTCGAATTTAACCCCGTGTCGCGATGTTGACGCAACATTATGAATTAATCCAGCCCGGCCCGGATTTCAGAAAGCCTCGCGCTGATTACGGATAAGCGGCGCGGCTGTTTTCGTATAATTAAAACTTGTGCACCGTCGAAGAATGCAAATCCGCCGGTTATGACGATAACGATACACACTGGCTGCCGTGGTGTTTGTTGCTCGTAACGCGTAATTAGCGCATTAAACCATAGCCGCTGGATTATTATCGGACTTCATTCCGCAGTTTCCACGGAGATTTTCGCCTGCGTACGTTGAAAAGGGAATCAATTAAGGGGGGGACAGGTTTCTCGTCCGTGAATATTAAACACGTCGCAATTCGTTGACGAGGAGAGGCCGATTGGAAGAGGTATGTTTTCGGTCGATATAAATGTTGGAAAAATATCATTATTGTTACTATGAGCATCGGGGGGAATATTAGCTTTTTTGTTTAATTAAAAGTATCGAGGGCAAGGGTTAACTTTTGGAATGTTTACACTGAGGCCGTAATTTTATATTTCTATGCCCCGTTACCTGCAACGAGGAAATATTCGTTCCTTCGATCTGTTTGGAAAGGTTGCGCGTTGTTCAATAGAATCCCGATGTTAGACACAACTATTACGTCGAGCATAAATGACAAATTAATTCCTTAGATAGGAACGCGCAACTCTTGATCCGTGCGAATGGGAAACATCGATTAATAATTGCGTTTCGTCGGCTACTATGATTCCGCGTGCGATAAATCATTGCACGACCGAACCGGTTCGTAGCGTTGACAAATTTCATTTTATTACCGAGCTCGGCATGTTCGGCGTAACTTACAACGTTGCCCCGGAACCATTTATCCGTCAGCTTTGTCAATAACGCTTTGCCGGCCGCGCGTTGTTCGATCGAGGGAAAAATTCGATAACGAAGTCGGAAATCGATCGGTAACCCATGTCGTTTCGTTCAGATCGCATTTCTTCGCGACCGATTAACCCCAGGTGGTACGCTTGCTGGCAAATCTTGTTTATTAATGAACACGGGATACCGGGGGAACGCATTGCTTCCGGTCTACTGTAGACCTAAATACTCGATCATTGCGAGATAGTGAGTTATTCTAATGCCGGCGGCTCACTTTTCGTCTGAAAGTGCGATGAAATGGCGAGAAATGGGGGACTTTAATGTTCAAATGCATCGTGATTTCAGTAATGAACGAGATTTGTTGATGTCCGCACAGACGTTTGAATTTGCGCACTTTTCGATAACAAATTGTTAAAAAATATTATCCGGGGGTTGTTAAAGCAGGGATTCCACGATTCAAAATGAGCCCAGATGGATTGTTGTGCGATTTTTTTTTCACGAAGTTACAGCACTGCGAATATCGACAATTATTCCTCGAAAATTTTGAGATTCTTTCATTATTATATCCAATATATAAATATATTGCGGTATACAAATATTCGGCAGGCTTTGATATGATATATTAAAGGTTACTGGCAGTAATGAAATAATTTCTGCGCAAATAATGAAACATATTTAAAGAGATGATATAAAAATAAAAGAAATGCATTTGCATTTCTTATATTTCGTGTATTTAACGAATTTCATGGATAAAGTGTAATACATTTTATAATAATATTCCATCTGTATTATCCATTTCTGATTATATCCGATATGTTAGCGTCTTTGAAACAATAACGACGACACATGTAACCGCCGTCCCGACAAATCATTCGAGACTTTAAAAGCATTGTAAACGCCGTTTCAATGCGACGTCGATGGTCGTCGAAGTGGTCGTTGATCCTCCGGGGACGTATATCGTATTGGAGATAATTGAAACGCGTCTCCGCGGTATTATTTATTGACCACCATAAATCGAATTTACATACCACCGTTGCATGTTGCTGTATCACGATCCGATTTATCGCACTCGTAAAAACGCTTCCACCCTCGCCTTCTTTGACCCCCTCCGTTTATTGCTCCCCCCCGACATCGTTCGCGACCGATTTTCCGCTGGATATTTCGACGCGCGAAACGTTTCCCTATCCTCGACGGTATTTCCCGTTTTCTTTCGACGCGGTTTCACGCCGCGCTTCACAATTGTTCACCCGTGAACACGCTTTTGTGCGTTACCAACCAAAGGGAAAAGGAAATTTCGCTCGATCGATTGTTTGCCTCTGAATGAAGTTGGTTTTCATAGGTATGTTACATAGGGAATTGATACACCGTTTATTTGCACGGATTCTTGTTTCTTTTCATGAAGCTTTTATCTTTATCGGGGGTAAATTTGAACGAAATAATTATTATTACAATGTACTCATGGAAAATCGTAAAAATTTCGAGAGTTATCGCGATCTTAAATCGTGGGGTCTGCAATTCATAGGACACTGAAGATTGCGCTTGAAGAAAGTTGTCACATTGGACAGAAGATTTTAAGAATACAATATCGCGGGGCTGATCGCAGCTCAATATTGATCTACCTGTCTGTTTGTTTCCTCGCCTTTTGAGCCCCACAAATGGGCACGATTCAACGAGTTCACTTCAATTGCGTGTAATCGCACCGACGAATCATTAACGCAGTTAGCTGGCTATTACCCTTACGTAAGTTATCCATGAACGACGAAGTTCCCTCGTTATTTCTACTGACCCTTCGCAACGAAACCGAGCTCGTTTGCACTTAACCCGACAATTTCGCGCCGATCCACTGCGATTTTGACGATCCCCGCGTTAAATCGTTACACGCAGTTGTTCGAGCTTCGAGCACACTTCGTGGCACTGATTTTACGGAGGATTTAATATATTCGCAGGTCGGTCGTGAAATTTCACAGTTAATTGTAAATTGTGTAAGAAAATGAAGGTTGCAAATGAAATGATGCGTTCGCGCGCACTTTAATCCACACTCCATTGAGTTTTGCCGTTTATACAATGGAACGTACAATTGAGATATAAATTAAATAGAACGGAGTATAACATTTACTACGTAAATAACTATATTGATTTAGTCGAGAATTGAATATTTGTGCCTGACGCTTGCTGCATGGAGATATTTACCTCATATTTTTTACTACGCTATTTTTGTCCTCGATATCGCATTCGGTCGATTTACAACAAAAATGAATGCAACACAAATATAGCAGCGTGTCAGAAATACGGTGATGAGTTACGCAGTGCGAATAATACAGAAAATTTTTCTCTCGTTTCTGTCGATTACAATTATCGCGATCACATTGAAGCGGGAAAGAGAAATTAATTTCCTGCGAAACTTCGTCAGAATTGTTCTCTTTGCTCGCGCCGACCACTTCAAATCTCGAAGGAAAGGGGGAGGTACACCAAGCGCCTTTTACATTTTCATAGGGCTTTTTTTCGTAACACGATAAATGGGAATTTTCATAATCTCGTTTCTCCGCCGTTTGATAAATCCAGAAGTTCCCGAACGGCTGTCCCGTTACGACAGTTCTTGAGTAGCCGCTGAAGCAACAAAGTGTTCCTCGCGTGATGCTTGCGGTATGCAACTTTCACGGAATAAATAATTCGCGAACTTGAGCGTTATCTGCGAAGAGAGCCGGAAGTTCAACAAGAAGTTGGCAGAGATTAGCCTGTAAACGAGATTATTGCGGGGCTGAGCTTTTGAAGTCGAGCAATCAAGATAAAAGCATATACGTGTTGCACTCTTCTGGGTTGCTCGCGTTTATTTGAACACGAGATGAAACAACGCGATGGATGATATTCGATGAAAAATAAGGACGCGATTTAGGATTCTTTGCAGCGGTTTTAACAAGGAATTAATCGTCGCGCAAATATTATATTCATTATTTTATGTTCCCGACGTTTCAAACGTCTTTATGATTTACCTTCTTCATTCCATCTCGGTTAATTAAAAGTTTATTTCACTTGTACGTCCTATTCTACTTAACGCTGCTGAACGCCGATGACCCCGATCTGCAAATAAAATGGCCGGCCATTGTAACTGTATCGTGCTCAAAATTAACGTGACTATTTTAGCACAAATATTCGTGTCGCTCAATAATCTGTCTACGTATATATAAAAGCCAATATCATCGCCACGTTTGATACACCTATTGTCACCAACGAAACTCATTTGATCTTTTAGTAGCCCCCTTCGTATCACGCCGACCCGCTTCATACACTTACCATAACGCGCGTGGACATTCCATTTCTCCCACCGACACGTCCACGGTATTTCTGCGACACAATAGCGGCGTGTATCAGACCCGAAAAGCGTTTTCACGCGGAATTGAGCAGCAACGAGCGCTGCATCGTACCAGCACTTTTCTTCTTTTCCGCCAACCCGAACCAGCCCTCTCCACTCTCGCCATTTTTCCCCGCATGATTCCAGTCTCCCCGAGCTCCGCGAGACTGGCGCTCGTTTCTCTCGGCTACGCAGGGGCACGTCTGAATTGTCGTAGATTTTCTATGGATGCCGTGTGGGTGGACCAAGCGGGCAAATTCGCTCGGGAAAACCTGTTTATATTCACGGCTGTACGGCAGCCGCAAAGAGAGGAAAAATCGTGAAAGTTTATCCCGTTTGCAGCGACCGGGACGGCTATGTCGTCGTGATTCCGCTTCGACAATTTCTCTTCTTCCTGTTTTTTTGTTTTTCTTTGTTTTTAAATATTATTCACTCCTCCTTTCTTTCGACCGTTCTGTACGTATGCGCGTCGACTTCGTCGTTACTGCGATGCTCTTAATTTCCGACCAGTTCCATTCTAGACAAACGAGATTCCTTCGATCTCGTTGCACACGATCAGTTGTTCCCTCACGTACTTTGCTCCAACTAGGTTCTCGCCTTAAACCTTCGTTAATTTATCGCCCCGCGATTGATCCTTTCTACGTAAAACCGCGCACATTTGTTTCATTTCTGGTGGTTTCAAGTTGTTCCTGGAACTTCCACTGTGTACCCTCGTTTTTCCCTCGATACGATCCATCGACGTGCTTTATTTCTCGCCCTTAATTCCACGGTTCCGCCCGAGTCCTCGGCAGTTTTCTTTTTCCCACCCGACCGCAACGAACCAGCCAGCAACACGCTTGAATTGCACGATTCGTGCCATCCCGGTTGCCCCATCCGGAAATTCGGTCACGTTTGTTCCACTCGCGGCACACCACGACGGGACTTCCGGTTTTCTTCTCGTGGATTACCGTGCAGCGTTTTCGCTATCTGTACTCCGGTTCTTCTAGAATCGTTCGTCCATCTTCGCCGCACGCACGCACCTGTAAATTCCTTAATGGACGCGAAGAAAGGGATAAATCGTTGCGAGGAATAATTTGTGCAGGTGAAGTGAAAATTGTAGGTCCGATTCAGACCGAAGTCCTAATTTGAGATTAGTAGCTTAGTGTTATGAGAGAGAAAATTTCATTTTGCTCTGGAGCATTGAACAAAATCGATACTTAATTCTCCTATATTTTTAACGCTTCAATTCAACTTTTCGGTTCGTTCCGAATTTCAACGTCCGAACAGAGGTGAAAAGAGCAGGTTTCTAGGTATTCATTAAAATCATCCAAGGTTTCGGAGAAATTTTAGGTAGAAAAGATCGATAATACATTCGGACGAGAATATTGAATGAAAACACATTTTCCTTCGAATCGTTGTGCTAATTATCGCTTTGGACAGAGCGCGCCAAAGAACGCGGGGGATTAATGAATGGCGAAAGAAATTCCAGGAATCGCCGCGACCCACATTTTTTCTCCGAATACGCGTCCGTCACAGGTAGTAATAGTACAAAAAATGCTGACCAGGCGTCTGCCGCTGACCAGGTAGGGTCGGTGGCTCTCCATGTGTTGGACGACGGATTGCACGACCAGGATGGCGATAGTGGAATATTTCAAATTTTAGCCCCCTTTGAACGACGATATCTCGACGACTCGAAATGCCGTATCGGCGTGAGACAAACGTGGTTTTAAAGGGGGCATTTTCGAATTTTTCATAGCGTCGTTTATGGTGCTCTGCGATGTTGCAAGCGTATAAAAAGTACGCAGGATGTACTGAAATTCAAATTGAGCGTTTAAGTTCGCTCGTAACGTAAATAATAGATACTCTTTTGGAATATAAAATAAATCGATGTTCATATATCAGCGTTGAAATTGAGAATTGAAATTGTACGATGATTGAATTGCATTTACTAACGTATATTTCCTTTTGTTCCAGGTGAGTGCGAAAAATCGAAGCGTTCTTCTATCTTCGCGGCCGAGCGTGGGAGTGAGTATTGAAGAGAATTCGCTCGTTTCATGAAAAACGAATCGAATAGAAAAATATTCTTCGCGTAGATATCAGTAATCGGTACATGAAAGGTAATTAATTACTAATTATCCTCAACGCATAAACTATATCCAACCCGGAACACAACAATTTGTCCCAGACATCTGACCGTTCTTAAACAATTTCTTTCCCCCCACCAATTAAATCTCCGGTTTTATGAACAACTTACCGTCGAATAAACAAAATCAATCCCGCCTCTTAATTAAACGCTGTCCTGTTACGTGAACGCCTTCGTCAGGTAGACCGTTCAATTAAGAATTTCGCCGGACGATACGGTAATTAAAAATCGCGACAGTCGGTCGAGTCATCGTACACTGTTTCTCGTGAGACTGGTTCGATTGCTGTCGACCAGTTACCAGGTCGTCCAACGAGTTGAACGATTCTTTAGAAACGAGTAGACGTTTTGACGATGGGCGATGACGATGTCACTGCATGCGTTGGTGCAACCACAACGAATCACTGGTTAACGAGGTCGCCGTGTAAGATGAGATGCTTTACCTCTGTTCGTCACCCAGACAGTTCTTCTTTTATTAACATAGTTAATACATGGGAAATGTGGACACTTCTTCGTTTATTAACATGGTTAATACATGGGAAAAAATACATGGGACCCGCTAAAAATGTTTAACGATTCTATAATTTCCTAAGATTTGAGAAATTGATACGGACAAGAATCGTTTTGTTTCTACTCACGACTCGTTTATAATTCCGTTCTTGCAGTAAAAAGGAGAGATGCAAACTAATAATTAATAGACACGTAGAAATTTATATATAGTATTGCATAATTTGTATATCCTGCCTGAATACTCCGCCGTTCTAACGAACACGTTCTGGATAATAAAACTGAACAGTGGAAAATAAACCGCCGTATTACGGCCTTAAAACTAAAATTAGTTATTGCATTAATTAAGAGCTACGCTTCCCTTTATTTAGGACTTAACATTTCGCTTCGGCTCATGAGCTTTACAAGAACTGCAATTTCCTGTAGCGCTACGGGGAATAATGAATAATAACGTTTCATTACACATTTAGAATTTGATTAAAGCTAATAACACGTATTTCCTGCGAGCAGGCTTAATCCGTCTGTTAGCCCTAATATTCACGACGATACCATATTTGCTAAGCGATTATCAAACGAAGCAATGAGAACAATATAATTATCATTCATCAGCGTAAAACTATAGACCTCTCATCTCTCTACATTCCAATTGCTAATTAGTTCGTTAATTAAGTTACCAGCATATTTCTTCGACCCAAACGTTATCCCTTACTGGACGAAATTAAAGTTTACCAAAGGAATAAAGGGAAAGCGCGTTCTTGCTTCCGTTATTTTGTCGTCCTCGAGTGTCTAATAAACTCTGCAAGTACATTAACATAAATTATATGTAAAAATGTCACAGGCGGAAATACACGCCGGTATAAACGTCTCATTGGTGGGCTAATGGACGGGGCTCGTCCGCGCAGAAAATAGAAAAACGGAGATACGCGTACGAGAAGCGTGAATTAATCTTGGCCATCCCTCGACGTCGTGTTTTTAAATACCTGTGTTAATTAACAGCTGTGCGTGCCAACACGTGGGATCCCTTAGCGTTTAACGTTTCGTTTCGCCACGCGAGTTACACTCGGCGAGCTACTTTTTTTTTTATGGTTTTCGGAGCGATCCGGTGTTTCGTATTTTCTCGGGGTACCTGTGCGTATGACACGATAACGAATGCATGTAGTTTCGCGTAAAAAAAGAGTAAAAGGATTTAGTTCCGCAATTTGGCGCTCAACACGCCGCGTGTTTTACGAGTATACCGTTTTTGTAACGCGCCTCGTTCCCGCAATAGTTGTATCGGTTAACGAATTATACGAATTGGTGATTAAAAATTCGTCCGCAAGGAGATATCGAAGTTGTCTGCATATCACGCTACAAATAAAACTATATCAATAATTTGAATATACTTGTAATGTAATAATACAAGTTACATTAGAATTATAGTATACCATATTTTGCATTTACGTTATATTCAAATCATTAATATATTTCAATTTATATATACCTATGTACTGTTTACAATTTCGAGTGCCCTCCGCGAGATATTTTCAATCGTCGATACAACAATAACATGGCTGCAGTATCGAACAATTTATATCGTTAGATCCGTGCGAGTAGTTCGCAGCAGTACGTTCTGCAAAAACGTTCGAGCACCCTCAGAACGCTGCTTACCTTCGAGCGCGTTTAATACGAAAACCCCAACTATGCATTCGACTATATTAAAGGTAACTTTCGACACTTCGGGGGCGCGGCAATTATGCGCCCGGCCAATTAATTAAACGCCGACGCAACAACGAACTATGGTACACATTTTTAAGCCCGTACTCGTCGCATAGTTTCGCGACCGTTTTCGCGAACAAAAAGCCACCGCTGCACCGTACACTTGATAATCGCGTCGGGTTAATAACAGCCCGAACATCGGGTGAAAACGAAAGTCAAACAGCGTCCAGATCGGGTGCGACGAGTGCCGCCGATTAAATTTATTTATACATTTTCCTCTCGCTTTTTCCGCCTCGCGTGGCGCGTTATTAATCGCCAACCACTGATTAGACGGCGGGAATTAATCCGAATATTAATCAAACATCCTTTTCGGGCCTCTCCCTTCGTCTTCGTGATAAATTGCGGATTCCCCGTGTTACGCGCGCCTTGTTTAACCACGCACCCCGACAGCCTGCCTGTTCCGATTCGTTAGCATCGTTTAGATAAATGAGAATTTCTCCAGCAATTTTCGCTTCAAGTTCGTTTGACGCGCGTTTCGCGTATTTGATTTGTCAGCTGGTTTCGTGTTTATTTCGAGCTTGACGGACGTACTTTTCTATCGAAGGGCAGATTGTTTAATTTGTCGCATGTTTTTTGACGTTTCCAATGGTTACGAAGCTCAGGGAGAATGTAAAATATAAGACTTCTCATTTTTATTAATAATAATCGACTCGTACATAGAGACATAAATCGTGCAGAGATTTAGCGCTGTAATAATTATTGCAAACCCTTATTTCTAACAAAACTGATAATCCTGAAAAGGAGACCATCATTTCATCGTCTCCAGCATTAATTCAAGTGCAGACCTTTCGCGCACAAGGATTGCAGTTCATTTAAATGACCCTTTGGTAAGAATTCCAGGAAGTTGAGGATCAAACAAGACCACGGAGCAACGCGGCGCGGCGGTTGTAAATCTAGCGTGCTCTGTTTCATCCTTTTCATATTTACCGCGACTAGCTCCACATAAATATCACTCCCGCTGACCGTTGGCCAAGATGTACGATATTGCTGGTACTAACCAGCAAGACCGAGCGCGTGACCCGGGTCCAGAATCGTGCTGAACGACGTCACTTCCAATCGCGACTGCCACTCGCTGTCTGTCTTCGTGCTGTCCTTCGCATTATGCAAACTTGATGCGTACCTGAAACAATATGGGACTTATTAATTATTGGTATCGTTCGCCGCGTTGCTGGCGGGCGATTTTAATTGGAAACGAAGGGTTCGTGCGGACGACGATCAATTTCATTTCATCGAAGAATCGTGAGGCGTCACAATAATGACATTAGATGTGACAATTGGTGTGAATCGTCGGGAAAGAAACGTGTACGATTGCAGTGCAATAAAATATTAATGATTTACGTTACACATCGCAACCGCGGTAAGATGATCAAGCTCATGGATCGTTGTCTCGTTTGTGTCCGTTGAAATATCACGACGCCAGGTGCCTTTATCCGATGTCTGATCGGGTCGATAGAGCGATCTCAAGTAGGTTACGTTTGCCGAGGGCGTGTACGCGGGCGAATAAAAATGTTTCCAATGCGTAGAGGCAGGTAATGCAAAGATGGTAAATTATTCGGCTCGAACAGGCGGTCGCGAAATGCTGAAATCTCATAGTCGGATATAAAACACTGTTACTGTCGTCATTATCGCGGGTGAGAGAAAATATTCAGTCCGCAATTCGAGTCGGTTTATATTTCAGGTCCCTGTTTCTAATAACGAACGTTATTTCGAGCTTTCGTCTCATACGCTTCCCACCCTTATTATCCAAATTAACGATTCCCACTTGTAGCCGTACTCTTCCATCAACGAATCACTGATCGATTCGCAACGAAGCACCCTGCACTCGCGGTTTCAATCGATCCCCGAACGAAAATGATGCACGCTACCTGCCCATACTCCTCTATATTGTTTCTCGTACGGGAACGCATCTTTTAATTCGCCCTCCGTTTGAACAATTCAACCAGTCGGCATGCATATAACGAGGGGCTGGGGGGAGGACGACGAAGTCGTAAGTGGATGGGGTTGGAATCTGTACGGTCTGGCTCGGTGCAATGCTCTCCGACGAGACGTTACTGAGAAGAGTCCAGAGCGGCGAAGGGATAACGGGGATTCGCGATAGGATACGGTTCAATTATCCTCGTTCCTTTCTTCCATAGTTTGGCTAGAGGCGAAACAACAATGCGCCGGAAGATAAACGCACGATAAGGGGAGTAGCATCGCGAACGAAATGAAACTGCATCGGCCCGCACAAAGACCGACTCCTTTTTCTTGTTCGATTCTTTTCTTGCCCGTTCCTGTGTTCCTCGAGCTATCCCTTCCCCGATCCAACTTCCTCCCTGCAAACGTGGTCTTAGTTTTGGGGAGGGGGTTGCGGGGGCAGTTGCAACTGCGAAAGAATTTCAAGGGATTCGATGGATGTGTTGCAGGATAGTAATACTTGTCGTTGACTAGTTATCTTATGTAAAGAGACAATTTAATTGCATATGTAATTCCATCCTTGTGGGCCACGAATAACATACTATCGAATATTATTTAAATTACAGCACTGTATAATTTCGGCATCCATTCTTGTTCTTTTCAATTCCATTTCTCCAGACGACGACTATTTCCGTCTGCAAAGCTGCATCATATCAAGGCCCGTTCAAATCGTCGTTACCAAACAATCGAAATTACGCCCAAAATTCTTTGAAAACATAAAAATGAATTTCGCCGCCTTATTTTAACCCCTTCTTATCACTGTTCCGACGGTGGTTCCCGTATCGCGTGGCCCGTCGCAGCCCGCAATTATCATACCTTTCCCCGCCGGTGTTCGTTCAATATCCATCGAATCCCCTCGTCGGGCCAATTCCTAGAGGCGTTTCCGGTTCGACGGGTCGCGACGGGAACTGGACGAAAGCCAGCCCCAGCTGCAAGACAGACAATGCATCTCCTGCGTGGCCCGGTCTATGAGATGTTTAAACAACGATTCAGCCGTTGAACGAACGAGAACGACCGAGCCCTCAGTCCCGTCGGGGCAATTGGTAAATGGCTGTTGGCCGACGTTAGCTCTCGATCCCCCGAATCCCCGAGCGAGAGACGTTGACGAGAAAAATGGGCCAATTAGTTTCCGCCTGTCTCGAGGAGCAACGAGATGTTGACGAATCGAATGTTGCGGCAACTTGCATTGTGCTCGAGGTGAGCAATGGCCTACCTGTCGATGTGCGCGGGTGTAGCGGGTTTTGTCGGGCAAAGATGGATACGCGATTGGTGTGCATACACCAAGGTGTACCTGTATGTTACCGATCGAGAGGTAGTAACCGACGCGAAGAATGAGCTGAATTTGAGATTGCGTGGACCTGCGCCAATTTTTCCTTTTATAAATTGCGGAAAATTGCAAACGAATGGACGGTGAAGCTTCGTTTCTTTTCGTTGGTACTTTGGACAGTTGATACTGCGTAGCGGAATTCCGTTTTTATCCTAACCCCCCTCCGAATTGACGCTTGATATTCTTTTTATAGATTACGAATCGGTTTGCCCTCAGGTTTTCAATTTGTTTTTAATTTTCGCGACGTGCTCCTCGGGACAAATGTGAATTATCGAATAAGTAAATACAAGTATATATTACGGGCGAATATTTTTTTTTCTTCTCCTTGGCCTGAGTTTATTTCACTTCGTTGATGTTCAGTACTTTTGTCTCGTCGCACAATCGTTCGTGAAATGATCTTTATTCGCGGAATGAGCAGATTTCGCTCGGACGTCGAATTGCGAATATTGGCAATACGATGGCCTCGACGGCATTTCGCGGTAACTGCACGCAGAAACAGTTGTCCGATACCGGATATAATCATTTGCTTTTGTCGAATATACACGCAGTGGGAAATCGGCGTTATAAAAATAACGAAACGACGGCACGCTCGTCGATTTCGCTTGATACAAATGCAGAGCATCCGCCAGCTGAAAGAGCTGCATGGTCGCGAAATCTGATCGGTTGTTATACCGCGCGACAGCGGCTGCAAAAATGTCGAATACTCGAATGAAAATGATTTCGAGGATAGTTTGCGAGTGAAAGGTAAAAAAAAAAAATACAACGGATACGGGTTAAAAACAGTAAAACGAGATTTATTTCGATTTCATATAGAATTTCTGCGCACTGCCATTAACCGATCCAAATTCGACAGATATTTTAATAACAGTAGGTCAGTTCTGTTTAAAGTTAATTAAAATCTACCAATGGGATGGGTATTAAGTGAATTTCTTCGTTATGCACATGGTACGTGTATCGTAAATTTAGCGCATTGCCTGCAAAAGTGGCTGAACGTTGAATATTCACGGTTCTTTTCATTCCAAGCTCGCTTTTAACCAAGCAACGAATCAAATTCATAAATTCTACAATCTTCCCCAATTAGCTGCATACCTTAAAATATTCCGCTCATTCGAAGAAACCGGCGGACCCTTTTATCCAATACTTTCATCAAATCGTAAATACATTTATAATTTATAGCATCTAACCCTACACAAAATCGATTATATGTAAAGAGCGGCACTTCCGAAATATTACGCTTACATTTCAGCGATTTTCGAAAAACCGTGCCAGTTACTTTCGCTCGATAGAACCATAGCCGCATTGTAATCTCCAAGGGTAAACAGCTTCCCAGTTTTCCCCGTGCCTCGCCTTCTACGAAAACCGTTCACATTTGTATGGCCAGGGGCTCACGGGCGTGCAGGCCATTGTTCCAAGGCGTTTGATCATCGGCCGATCGATCCCGGACATCATTCACTAATCTCGAAGCCCCGTACACACCGAGGATAACATCTGTATTATTCGGCCGCGAGATTAACGTGGTACGTACACTTGTTATCGAGCCATCGCGCCCGCGGCGATCAGATAAAGACGTCGGGGTCCGCCGTGTTACGAATTGCAGTGGGAATCTGAACCGCGAGTTCGGTTAACCACCTTTTCGCAGCGCGCTCCAGCTGACGCGACATCGTGTTTCATACGTCGGTCGCGCTGGTCAACGTCCCGATAACACTTTCACGCGATTCTGATGTTCACGCGACACCCCGCATTATCTATTCGAAACGCGAGGAAGTTCGTCGCGTCGAGGGAGAGCTGACTTGACGCGTTGCAATCGTTGACAAGAAACGGAAATATCGAGGAAATTATACGAACCGAGGATACAATATCGCGAGTAGTTTGGAAAATTGTTGCGTCCTTTGGAATATAGGCGTGCGGGCATTGAAACCCGATTTTCATGAAAATTACATTCGATCGGACTAGCCTTGATAGAAAAGTCTCCGCCGCGAGATCGCGGGACACAGCGACAATGATCGCAACCGCACCTTGGAACAGGAGACGCGTTCAAACCCTGTTCAACAGTTCAACAGTCCCGGATGAAAATTACTCGACGCGAAATTGCAAATAAGTGGATCGCAACGATGCGCGAGCGCTTCCCCTTTCACTGACATCTTCATTCGCACGCAACAGCCCATCGACGAATCTCGGGGCAGACCGCCGATGCCATTTTGTTCGCCGGAACGAATCGTCGCGAACGTTTCGAATGCTCGAACGAACCCGAAAGAAACGCTTTCTCCGCATCGGGCGCGGCGTAAATCAAGGATCGACGATCGTCCGGGCGGGATCGGTGACGAAAAAACGCGAATCAGCCGAAGACAGCGACGCACGGAGACAGATCGGAGATGGAATAATGTCGGGGGACGAGTTTCGTGCTCGATTCAAATTAGCCGGAACTAACGAGCAGATGGAATGCGCACCCGCGGAGCGAACGAAAAGAAAGAGGGTGAGAGAGAGAGGGGGGGGGTGATAGACGCGAAAGAAAGATCGAAGAAGGGCTGATGCATCATTTCGGTCCAGTCGTATGCTGAAGAACGACCGAGCCGATCTGGTCCGGTGACTACCGTCGTTATTCTTTAATTAGGCCGGGCTACATGCCGCCGAATCGATGGCTTAACGATCGGATCCATCGATCAGCGTATCCGTTTTAACGTCATTAGTGTCGCGTCCGAGTGACGCGAGCGCGAAAACGAAGAGAACGCCTCGGCGAGGAGATAATCGATTTAAGGGCTATCGAAATATCGTGCCCGTCGACGATATTAGCACGCGACGGCTGATCGAAAAGTTGCGGAAGCGAATGTTCCCCGAAAGTGTGCCTCGCCGGAGAAATATTCGAGCGGATCGTCCGCGGGATTTGTGAACCGGCAATTCGGTTCGACAATTTCGGACGCTAAATAGGCTCCGCGATCGAATGGCCGTAAATGCTTGCAATCTTTCATTCGGACAGACGGGACCAGTGTTACGCTCGGAAAGTTAACCTGCCGCCACGGAATCAAGCTTCTCCACGCCTCCTTATTTCGCTGTGCACCGGCTGCCACCCGGTACGAAAAGGAAGACGACTTCAACAGCTTCCCCATACTTCCCCATAGGCTCGCCGCGATACCCCAAACAATTGAACCCCTGCCCTGCTCATCAGCCTAAAAAAGATGACCAGCCTACAGCCATCGAGACCCTATTACCGCGCACACCCCTGGCCTACCTGCACGTCTACCCACCGACCTGTCATCCGTCCCGGCCAATACTTCTCCAACGTCGCGTCCGATGGTTAGCCGTCGGCGAGACGCCCCCTGCCCCCTCCTCGAACGTTTCGACAGGAATTCGACGGAAAGGAATTCAGTCGGATCGAATCGAACTTCTAGGTCCTTCCCGATGGAGACACTGGAAGGTCTCCCTCAGCAGCGGATGGGCTCAGACAAGCATCCATTCGAAGGCATCCCATACCATCAGCGTCCGGGCCAAGCCATTTCCCATTCCTCGTGAACCGTGCTGTACATTTCCCAGACGTACACCCTAGCCGGCAGTCAAATGCCAATACGGCACTTATCCTTGAACCGACCTCCCTTAACCGCCACCCCCGCACCACCCTGCCCACCCGTCTCCTGACGACAGTGGAACATCCCCTTGCACGCCGCACGCCCACACCATCGAAAGCTTTTAAACCATTACCGATAGGAGAACGACGCATCGTGAATCGTCCCGTGGAATTCTCTCTCCCGTGTGTATCCGATTCGCGTCTCCCGGAGCACTTCGACAGTATTTATGGAGATGGATGCGCGAGCGACGGGGATGAAACTTTCGATCGGAGCGTTGCTCGGCGAAAGATTTCGACGCCGCGGGTCGATGGTAATTAAGATAGGGGAAGGCGACGCGGAGTTCTTCTTTGTTTTTCGAACGAGGGCAGTGCGTTCGGACGAACCGTTTCGCAGGCGCAATTTTCGTTGTTTGTTGTTCGAATCGGACGCACGTTAATGGGGGGTTTGAGTATATTGTCGCGCGTACATTCAGGGGAGGATTGATTTACTCAGGTTTGGATGGTTGTTGAATATTTCCATTCGGAGAATTCGCAGGAATTTTCTCGTTGTCGAATATGCTTGAGTGTAATTGACATCGTTATTATTTTGTGGTAACCATCGTGGTATAATTAGTGGTGGCACTCGCGGGATTTAAAATATAGTGTAACGTCCCTATCGATTGCCTTTGGAAGTACAGATTTCTAAATGTTGTACACAGAATCGTCGCTTGGTCCCGGAAAATAAATTGGCATAACAGACTACACAATTTCGACGGGTTCCAGTTGCGTCGAAATCGCTGAGAGAAAATATGAAACGTTGCCGGAGAAAATTACTCCGACGCGTCTTAACGTGCTGCGGAATATTGTATTCTTTTTTTTACCCCGTCCATCGAAATTGAAATATTTCTCTCGCGGATCGATCGATTCGATCCGCGGAACTCCACGGCCCCGCGACTCGCCCGTCTTTGTGCAAGAATTGATGAGTTTTTCAACAAAGCTGAGCGTATCCGTTTTAAAACGGATCAATTTCGTTCCATCCGCTTCTCCCGTATCGTAATGCGGCATTTGCATTTCACCGTCTATTCCCGATAGTTTCGAAATCCACCGCGAGAGAATGGGCACGAATGAATCAAGTGATACTGGCTTTTCGAATATTCGCCGTTTGTCTGGCGGATCGGTTGCGCCCGTGAAGATGGATGCGCGTCATCCTGACGCGACTTTGCTCCTGGTTATTTCTTAATCCTCGGATCGAATTTTCTTGGAAAGTTGGTAAGAAGCTTCGAAATATTATTTCCATTTGCGTGCGAAAGCAATTGTTATAATTATTGCGTATCGTTCGCTGGTTGAATGAACATTAATTCTCAAAGAAAATCGAGTGTAAAATGAGCAAAGTGTGTAACTTCGTCAAATTACATATTCTGAAAATTGAATTAATCAAAGAAATAAATATGATACATTTTAATACGAAATATTTCAGAGATATTTGTGTTACATTCATGTAAACACAAAGCTTCGCGACGTGCCTCGTTGGTATCTCCCACTGTCCTTTTTCTCTTTCAATAATTATTGTACCGTGTTCCTCACATCCGACGAAACAGCCCTCGAAAAGTAAAAAGTATCCTGGCTGCGTGCAGCGGAACGAATGCTAATCGAATTATACGTGGTCCGAGTGTACTCGTCCCCTAATGAAATGAAACGAAAAGGAAACGGGGATTCGACACGATTAATTAGCATGAAAGCAGCGCGGGAGGATCGCGGAACTCGACACTTGACGAGTACCAAGAGCCCGAGCGGCGTCCAGTCGAGGATCGGTTAATGTTTCCAGGGTGCTATAAGGGTGATTGAAAAGAGGGTGTTCCCGCAACAATGTCTCGCCGCGCTGTAACATTTCTAGGGTGCGGTCAGAGACAACAGAGCGACGCCCATGTAGAAACCGGTTCCACCTGGTCCGAAGGATATTAATTTCCTCGTCGATAAATTCAAGCCCTCTGTGTGTTGCTCCCGTTCGGTTGCGAATTCTACGTACACGTAACGGCGAATGAGCGAAAATAATGACGTGGTAATTGGGATTGCGGGAGCCTCGTTTTAATTTTAATCCCTCGTTAGCCGAACCCCGTTCGTTGCTCCTCCCCTATTAAGTTTCCGTACGATTCCCTTTTCGCCCGTTTTCTTTGAGATTTCGTGTGTTTAGGATAATTGCGTCTCGTTGAATATTAGAGTACTCGATTTCGATGGTAAGGGAATTTTGCGAAGCGCACAATTTTATGGAGGAAACGTCGCGTACGCTAGGGACGATGAATTATTGTTTCGTCATGATAGCGTAGAAGAATCTTAACAAACCTGTTTTAATAAAGCTGCACAATTCACCCTCGAAGCCATGAGGGTGTCCCAAGGTTTTCCCCCACCCTGAGACACAAATTCAACCGAACAATCTTGCGCATACATTATGTCTGCAACACGGGCATTGAAAAACTGTCCCCGCGTCGGACACAAATAAATTAAATGAACTCGATAATCCTTCAAGTCCAATCAAGACGCATGCTGACCTGATTCATCCAGACTTCCGGGTTCATCGAATTTATGCCGTTGCCCCGTGAACTTTGGTAACTTCGTGATAAATTGCTCGTGTCACGACCCGCCTCCAATTAAGGTGGGTACAAAAGGTTTTTCAGATAAAAAAGAAACGGCGAATATATGTATATAATGGACGTTCCGCTAAAGACGGAGAGTCTTTAAAACTTTCGTCGAAGTTGCCGGTTGCCGCGTAAATGTTTCACCCCTTCAGACATTTCCGAGTAGGAAGTGGGCGTTGAAGATTTAGTTTTCCGCGGCGTGGACGAGGGGGAAAGGATTTTTAAGTACTTCGGTTCTTTTTCTCGCTTTTTCTCTCTTTTCGCCCTTCTTTCACGGGCCATCGGCGGAAACCCGCAGGAAAGTGGAAATCGACCGTGGAGGATCAGACAATTTCCTTTCCCGTCGAAGCGACCTTCCCCCCCCCCCCTTCACTGTGCGAAAGTTGTAAGTTTTCTTTAAGAACCAACTCGGCTATCGTTACTTAAGTACAATACCGTTCGACGCGAGAAGTCGGAAACGGGAAAACTGTTGTGCCCCGTTTTGTAAGGTGATCGGTCGACTTGAGAATTTAGAATTTTATGAGGCAGTTGAGATGATTGCGAAATTTTCCGTTCGCGAATTTCCACGGTGCGAACCGATATATTAGGGAAATGAACGATTTTTCTTTCCTATTATGAACGACGGAACGGTGTATTTTTTTCATTTGTGTGTACAGCATTGCAATCGACGAAGGATCGTACGTCGAGCGCGCTCGTTAAATGGTAGAGTTGATTACACGTAGCCAAGGTAAAAGGTGCATAGTGAAGTTTTTGATAACGGCAGGCGCGCGGAGGTATTCTTTGAAAGTTAGAGCTCCTTTTACACCGAGGAGGAGCATTACATTATGTCAGTTCTCCGTTACCTTTGAGAATATTATCCGGGGGCGAACTTCAAAGAACGTTAAAACAATTTTACACCGTGTACGTTCGAATTAAAAAAATTTTCACCAGAAAGCTCGCCTTTCTTCTTTGTCCCGTTTCGCGTTCCCCTCACAGTGTTAACGACTTCGGCTGCATAACGTTGCACGGTCCTCGGTCTACTTTATTCCAAAGAAACGAAAAGTTATAATAACAAGCTCGACATAGCGCGTAACCGGTGCTTCTTGTTCTCCGATTTCAAATTTTCGTATTACCATTAACCGTGCCCATTAAACGTTTCTTAACGCGAACCGGATCGTTCACATGTTCCAAACAGCGCGTACATAAAATCCGGAATTCATCCCTCAGAATGTATGTTCGCGTCGCCCAAGCGCATTACAAATTCCTCATTAATTATCTACTAAATTTTGCTCGAGTCAATTCAACGGAGATAATTCACGTTAGCTGTCCATCAGAAAGTCCACGAACGCGTGACAATGCTTGCAACTTACATTCCGTGTAACTTCTGTGTAATTTACGCTAGTCGTTGCGCCCAATAAACTAACAACTCCGCGAAGAACAATTTATCCCGCTCGGGGTCGCGATCATCCGAGAGACGTCCTGCGCGACACTGATTCGCGGCCAATAAATTCGCGACACGTCCTACATGTGGACGAAACGTAATCGTGGCAGTCACGAAGGAGATTCGCGGCTCTATCCGTCGCTCTTCATTCCGGTAGCAGTATATTAATTTCCAACGCGCCGGCTATTATTTCCCAGAAATCGGTCCCAGCTTCTATCGTTGGACCCTCCTTTAATTGCCGCGCCATTGTCCCTTTTCTTTCCTCCACCTCCTCCTCGCCCTGTCCACTCTTGTTATTGCCATTTTTCCTGCAATTGCCCGACGGACAATGGGCCGATGAAAACGGTGGAACGCCCATGGCGGCGTAGCTCGAACGAGATCTCGAAACGGCGATCCAGCGATTGCACGTCTCTCCATTGCCGGGCAGTTCCTCCGCTCCTCTTTCTCGGTCGCGTGGAAATCCCGAGCACGTGCTGGCCGCGTATTCGCCCGGAATAATCGAACAAACGATTTCGTTCGGCCGCGATCAGCAGAAGGTGCACGACGCGGGACACGATTTCGGGACGGGCAACAGTTTGTCGTTGTACGCGATCTGGATCCGCGTCGACCGGCGGACAGTTGGAATCTGGAGCCTCGATTTTCCGGGGATTTTGTTTTAATCTTGAAACGGGAGGAATCGAAGAGGGAGCGGGGATTATCGGAGGGTCGACGCGGGGATGGATAACGAGCGCGGGCGAATGATTTCGGGGAATCTCGAATTATCGGGGTCGCGCAGTCATTTTGTCGGCGGGTTTCGCTGGGAAATTCGGGCGGACGACGATAAATGATGATCAGAGGGGAACGGACATGGCTGGGCTCCGTAACGAGGCGCGGAACGAAAGAGGAAAATTCGAATGAAGCTAAGAAGATTACTTCGCGAAAACGTAAAACCGTAATTAATTCAGTTGTTAGTATAACATTAACTTTTCAGGTTTACAATTCTGTGTATTCAGCATTTGATTTTTATTCTATCACATATTCATTTTATTCATTAATCGTGCTGATCATTTTTTGACGAAATTATTCACGGATTCGCGCTATTCTTCACGTTTTGTCGTCCAATTAGAATCGGGCCTCGAATGTCGTTCGTCACTGATTCACGGGGCGTTTGATAAACGTGGCGGATAATATCTAGGAATCAGAGAATATTTCTCTGCGAACGCGAATCCTAGTGATAATAGCGAAGGACTCGCGATCCATAAACACGGCGACTCTATAATAAATCAAACGGCGGTCGCGATCATGGCTTATCAGTCACGCAATATTCATAGTAGCTCGTTCTGAGCCGGTGCTTTCGACCGACCAGTTGTTCGGCTGCATAGTGTTCGGTATAACGATAGACGACAATAATAGAGTGGCTATTTGGCTGAGTAGAAGCTGATACGGTATGTTGCCTTGGGAAATCCATGAATTGATTTACTCGGTTGCACGGTGCTTGCAGTAGAATTAACGTGCTTATAAATGGAATAGGGATCGAATTGATCAAATTGCGGACAGCTGAAACGTGGTGATAATATTTATGATTAAGAGATTGCGTAATAACGTTGACGTTGTACCTTCGTTTTTTCTTAACGCGGTAATGCAACAATAGTAACAGCACTATTACGCGACTTAATGCGATTATCGAAGATAAGATCGTACAATGCAGAAAATTAATTGAATAAATATTGCGCAGCCGAAAGTGGACGGCGTTCTGTAATTCCGTTGATTGTGAAGAAACTTAATTAAGTTATCTTCGATTTTCAAGTCTAAAATATTGACACGTCTCCTTAGAAACGCCTTCCAATCGCCGCGTCGATTCCCTCCTTCCTTCGCCAAGGAAGCACAGTTTAAATAATTCTCGATGTCACGGATGTCCCCTCGAAACAATATATTCCTCGCAATCTATCACTCGAAGCGTAAACACAAAAAAGCACCAAGAATACAGAAACAAAATGACAACGCGAGTCGACACTCCTAGCAGGCCTGCTCATTTCCTCGAATGCTCTCGACGGGCAATTACGTTCTCCGCCACTGGCACGCGAGAAAAGAAATGAAAAGCCAAACGAAAGTGCAACGGATACATGGCGTCTCTCTCAGCGGCCCTCGTTCACGGTTGAAACTCTGTGGTCGCCGGACGCATGGTACCCCATGGTATGTACCAACACTCCGGGCAATTTTTCACGGGGCACGTCGCGTTTAGCCGCGTATGAGTTTCCACGCGGCACGATCATCACTCATGCTCGTCCCATGAGTCGCGTTTAAGTGTACACGCAAACGCACGTGCGTCTCTCGGATCCACCATGGGGTTGGTCTGCGGCGCATTGTCTTACCTCCACGACTGACCCTCGCGGGGTCATAGATCACGAGCTTCCTGGAGTAGTCCACGATATAAATCATCGGTCGCCACTCGGCCTTAGCGAATTTATCGTCCGCGGTCGGGCCACTTAATTTATCAACGGGCAAGAAGCGGTACGCAACGGAACCGGGACTCCCCTGTGGAATATCTTCGCTTTCGTTCGTGAACGTTCGAAAAACGAGCAATCGCGATACCGTACACGGGGCTGGTGTTCCGTTCGGTGGTCAGATTGGAGAAGGTCCCGATTCGTTGCCGGGGACAACGTTGAAGGAATGTGATTCGAATTGAATATGATTCGGTGCAATTTAATCACAGGAGCTATTGATAAAGTTGCGCGAGAAATCGCTTCAGAGTGATTGCCGTTTTTATTTCTCTGCCATGCGCTCGCGACTCGGTAATTAAATCGCGTCACGCGAGCGTTTGACACGCACGGTCGTCCGCGTTAAATAGAAATTGCTCGGATTCACGCGGTAATAATATTTTTCATTTTTACGCAGTCGCGAGAAAATTGTTGTTTTATCAAATCGCCGGTGAAATGGTTCAAGTATTATTTCGCCGAACGAACATACCGATGTGTTTTCGTTCAGTTTGAGAAACGATACACTTCAATCGTACTATTGGAGAACGAAATTGTTCCTGAGGATTTTCTGAAATATACGCGTGGAACTGCCGGCTAATTCGTCGCGACGAAAAATGTCCAAAAACGAACGATCTGCCGCCGTGTTTATTTAGCAAACATGAAAATACAGTAACTGAAGTGAGCACGACAAATCCGCGTGTCAGAGAATTCGATTGCTTTCTCGCGAGAAAGCTTCGCGATCCGGTGAATTCTTTTTGCTTCCACGTACGTATGACGTATGGAAGGGAACAATGCCTGGTTACCACCCATGGATAGCGTTGATGCACAAGGTGCCTGGAACGCCGGTTTCTCCTGCGTGTTCGGCGTGCCATCGCCGAGGAAGAAGCTTTCGATACGTGCTTCCGATTTTTCGTTTACAGTATATTGTCCGTACGTGCTCGTGTATTGACGCGGTCTGATATATGGAGATGTTTCTTGCCAGGCCGGTGGATGTTGTTTCGTTTAGAGTCGTCTTTGAGTGATGCACGCTTGGCGGAGCATGCGAACTCTTGTGATCAGGTTCCTTCCATATCGTCAGAAATCGCGTCGAAAGTATCCTGTCGCGATTGATTGCCGTTCTTCAATTCGACCGGCTGCACCGAACAGAATCGTACAGCAAGGTGACGTCGCAATCTCGCGCGGGCAAACCATGATACTGTATAGAATTGTATTGACAAAAATTAGGTGAGCCTCGAGGATCACGAACATTTGACTGAACAGCTAAATAGAGACGAGGAGGCTATTGATATCATTATCGCGAACAAAATAGTAGTAACACCAATAGTGTCTTAAGAAAGAAAGAAAGGGAAGGGAAGGAAGATCGAGCGTAAAGGAAATATCGTGATAATGATACGCGCATCTTAAGAACGATAAATGGCACATCTATTTGAAAGTGAATTCAAGCTATACGGTAATAACTTTTACATTCCCCGAATATATCGTTTAAAGATGCACGGGTGACAGACAATCATTCATCAGGAATAGGCGGACTCGATCCGTTCAACGTTTCCTCGACGTTTCGTCATACCCTATTGTAATGCCACGTACGTAAAGAAAATCGAGCGAGAAAGAATAGGGAAGAAGGCACGTCTGTCCGAACGGTAGCCGGGGAAATTACGAATATCCATCTTCTTCCGGACGTTTCGAGGGGGGCTAACGGAGGTCCCAATGCCTCGACCTGGCCTCGAATCGTGAATGATGGTATTAGGCGATGTCGCGGTAACCATCAATCCCGAGTCATAAAATGTGCACGGCATTCGACGGATGTCCCTCGAACTTTGTACACAACGAACGAATACGGTCGCGCTTCAAGTGAAACCGATTTAACATTTCCCCGTCGAAATTCCACGGAGAACTTGGACCACTGACGCGAGTGATATATCGCAGCGCGGACGATGAACAATTTTTGGCTGCACGAGTTCCTTTGATAAATGAACCACCGCTGATGTTGGCAATAGTGTTCACCTGAGAGTCGCGAGAATATCCCCGTTTTGTGTGGATTTCGAATCCGTTGTCTCGGTTATTCGTCGACGAATTTCAATTGTTGTGCGCGGACGCGTTGAACGACACTGTATGCATGGTTTCAATTAATTTCGTTCCGAATGATCAGAAACTCCGTTCCGTTTTCTTTAATCGAAATACACGAGTGGAAGTTTGTCGAATTTTTCGTCGACGTTTTCACAAAAAGCAAGATCCCCAGGAACAAAAATTATTTTGCTATCACAATGACCAAAGAGGTCCGTCGTAGTAATCGATAGTTCTTAGCCATTCCCCGATCGATTCGACCAGAACCGATCCGTCGGTGGGCGCAATCCCCTAATTGCTTGGAGCAACGTAATCGGCAGATTCCTTCAAAGGGGTGGCGGGGGGGGGGGGTGAGGCTTCGTTCTACTTCACAGACACCGTCGGCACGGCGCGAAACGCACGAGATTTGATACCCCATCAATTTTGCAAATTGCAGGCGTCCAACGTTAATGACGTCGTCAATGGAGACGTCGGTCGCGCGCGAGACAGAGACAGCGTATATTTCGTCACGACGAGCGGCTCTTCTTGCCCAGTGAATCGTGGCTCGCGTTCCGTTTAATTACAAATTACCGCCGTGATGAGCAATCGAATAGCAGCCGGCACTGCCGGGCTAATTAACTAGGCGTTACAACCGATACGAGTCGTGCCGGGCTTTGACATTTCCATACCCAATTATCCGTCGATACGCCACGGTTCGCAGGGGCCACAGATAACCGCGAGGATTCGAATCTTATCCAGCCTGTTCCACCACCCCTTCCGTTTGACACTCGCAACTCGGCGTAACGTCCCTCAGACGTCGGATATATAAATGAAACTCGTTCTTGCCAGATCTTGTCGGATAACGGGCGTGGACGCCGCGCCCGTTCCCTTTCGTCGACGTCCATTTGTAAATGAATTTCTCACCCGTGAACGTCGACGACAGATAAGTCCGCCGGCTTTTCATCCGATTTGCGTGGCACCAAAGACACCTTCGAGACGGGAATTATATTCTTACGTCCGGTTGAGACGACACGGGGAGGGTGGCGGTTTTCAGACAGCTGTGCATCGATTATTTATTTATTTATTTATTTATTTATTTGTTTAACGGGTAGAAACCCTTTATGTACAATAGTGATATATTTGGTTACATTATAATAATCAGTCGTAATGTCTCAACTAAGTATAATGTCTGTTTAAACTAAGCTTAAATCTTATTGTAAACCTAAATGATTATCTCGCGCGACGAAATTCTTTCGTTCGTTCTTTTCAACGCATCGATGTTGAACGCGTGAGCAGTTACGTGGATATGAATTTTACGAATTAACCCTTCTGCGAAGATTCAGTTGGTCATTTTCGAACGGGGTGTTTAAATTTATATTTTAAAGATTGATTTCAGTTTCGTTCGAACGCCGAGCCCGACTCCCCGACAGACTTTGTGTAACTTGAAAAAGTAACGCGTTGGTCGCCGGATATTTGTAACATTGTTGGATCTAGTCATAGAACTATCGAATATTCTATGAATACTGACGGCCATTCATGAATTCATCTTTATCGCGCGACCCAGAACACAGGAAGTTCGTGTCAGAAAGATTTCGAGGTAATCTCGTACGCCGTTCAATGTGCATATTCCTGTTCTCGATATTCTTGGATCCGTCTGCTATGATAAATGCAGAACGTATTATATGGCTACCGCGACCGACAGGCATTGCAATGTTTATGCGTCCCGAATTAACGGGCACAGAATGAATATCTGTTGATCTCGCGCCGATTTCCTTGAAATAATTCAGCGTCCCAATTCAAGGGAACACATCGCGCTGAATAAAAGTGAGCCGAATCTCCATTTCGCAAATTGAATACGCCGTTCAAATGCATAAAGCAGAGTAGCAGATGTTTCGCGTCAAACCGTATTAACGAAGATAACCATTTTCTGCAGAGACACCCGCGGTAATCCGAGCCTCTCTGAAACAGTAACGCGTGAAAGCAGGTTTCGAGATTGCAGTCCCTTTCTCGGCTATGAAACCACAGGCACCTCGCGTTTCTGTGGAACCGTGTCTGAGTCTGTCGTTGCCTCCGCGTCCACGGGACTCCAGCGTCTCTGTTCCTCATACGCCAAGGATACTGTTCCTTCTGTTCGTCGCCGTCAATTAGTTAATGGCGCGAAGACGCTTAAGCGGGGCGAGATCTGGCGGTAGGAAAGAAAATTCGAAAAACGCGTCGGGTGTGTCGCGTCGGTCCATTAAGTATATTGCGTCCTTTTTGCGGAAACCGAGAATCCTGGAAATCGGTGCGCAGAGGGAGAGGAAGTTTCGTATGCGGAAAGGTTGGGCCAGTACGTTGAACCGCGGCCAGAGATAGTTGAACCGGCGACGACTCGTCCAATTACATGTACCATCGACAGTTCGACATTGCGACAATAAATTGTCACGTAAGTTTGGAGCTTCGCTTTGGTCTGTGATTTAACGCGTGGAGGTTTTCCGGGACCCCCTTTATATGCCGTGAGTTATAGGGAATCCAAGTTTTGCATTTCCAACGTAAGTAGTACCGGCAGTAAATGGGAAAGAATTTCGGTGTCAAGTAAAATACTTTTTTTATTACAAATCTGATATCCTATAAAATCTTTCAAAGACACCTTTACTCGTTTCGTCTGAAATGCTGACACGATCCCGTAAATGAATCAATAAATATTCGTCCGACGATCCGCGCGATCCGCGCATGAGTGATTGAATCTAAAATTTCGCTACCTTTTGTATCTGCGCGTCGAGTAAAAATTTCAGGACGAATGTTACCTCCGCGCAACCCGTCGCCGTGTCTTCCGTTCAGTTCAGATTACCAGTGCGATATTAATTTTTAACCCCCGATTCCCGATTCCGTGCCACACGGCCGCGCTTAATTATCGACCCGACTAATTACGCGATTAGTCCACCGGTATCGACCAATTACCTGGGAAATTATTCAAAGGCAGCGGCGCGGGTTCCGCGTACCGCCATCATTTCGGGATACAACACAAGCCCGTCTTCGTTTCGTGCTCCGAGCTATTTTGATTCTCCGCGGCGACCCGCTCGAAAGCCACTCGTCACTCGAGCACCGGCGCTCACGGTTCGAGAGGATTTTAATTAAATGCTCGGGCTGCCACTTCAAAGATATCCCATTAGGCTGAATTCGCCCCCTATTCATGCGCGACGAGCGCCGCCCGAGGATATCCGCCCTTTCTCCGCGCCCGAAACACCTTGTTTCAGCTTCAGGAAAGAGAGAGGATTCCGTCGGTCGAACTTGGGCCACGTGGATGCCCGATTAATCAGGACGTTTCGAGGGGAAATACTCTACATAGTTCTTCGATCGAACGTCGACTACCGAGCGTTTGTTTACCGATTATCTTGCCTCTTATATGTACTCGTCTTCCGTTCCCGAACGTTCCTGTCCGATTTTATCGAGAGGAATCGGGGTCCGCTTTTTTTTTCTTCGTTACATTAACGAGCGGTCGGCGAGAGCTTTTCCTTTTGCGTTTCGGCCGGTTCTTAAATGTTCGACCCTCGATCCCGGGGAAGTTTTAATGGTCGATTAGACTGTGAGTCGAGCGAAATGGTTCGAATGGGATCCTCGAAATAATTGGGAGCGGAAAAATCCACGGAGAGGACTGAGTGGGCGGTATTCGAAATTCGTGTATAGATGAAACTGGAGGTCGACGTTGAATTTGAAAATCTGGTGCGCTTGTCTGTGATTTAGTAAAAGATTTTTAATGGTACAATTGCGGGCAGAATTATATGAATGTCGCGCTGAAAAGTATGAAGGTATTTATAGTATAGTGCGGAACTATCTGTATCCGCTGTCGTTCGAACGAAATCACAATTCAATAATGATCGAACCGAAATCGAAGAAAAATGAAAACGCAATATTCAGCTGTTAATAGCAATCCAGCCACAGTATTTATACAATAATTGTTTAATATTCTGCGATGTCTTCGTGTTTCTGTTAACCGCCCCCAAGTCATTAAGGTAACTGAATTTATTTGTCAAATTTTCACAATGGCTCGATATCCATTGTCTGGCGAAGTAGATATAGAAAATTCCTTCGAAATACTGATACGATCATATTTTTACCTTTCGATTTATTCATTTCCATGGAACGCGATTCAAATTACCATTCGCACTCCGATCGGGCAGGTGCACTATCTTAATCGACAAATGAATGATCACGATAGTACGATTCCGTGTACGTCGGTGGTTGGTTAACGAGCGAATTATAAACTTTCCGACGACTCATATTTTATTAGCGACAGATTATCCGCCGCCGGTGTATAACGCATTAATCGCCTCGCATTACATCCTAAATAATCCTCCGTATGTTGTTACATGACGCTTTAACGCTGCAGTCGGCGCTAATTTGCATTGCGCCAGAATTACACTCGACGTGCCTGAGTTGCAACATTATGCGTGTAATGCATCGTGATGAACGTAGAGGCGCACGATTTTGCTCTCAGCGAAGGTGTATATCGGGGCGCGGCGTCGTGACGCACACCTTCGATCTGCGAAAGCTTATGTTAATCAGAACGATTACATTGAGGGGAGGGAATGACTGAAAGCAGCGTCGAAGTAAATAGAATTGCGAGACTTGAAACAGAAGGGATATCCAGGAAAGCGAGATGTGAAGGAGCGTCATTATTATTTCCGAAAGATTTGCTTCGATATTACCACAACGTTAATATTGCGAAATTTTTAACGTTCTTGATATTCTACGTCTTGCATATAATAAATAGTTACGCTCCAGATCACGTAGTGCAGAAAGGTAGACAGGTATGACTTCAATTATTTTTAATAATTAAATTTCCTTCGATAATGCATTTTTTTCAGTTTCTATAAAGCCGATATGCGTCGATTTTACGAAGCTGTACGATTATTGCGCAACGATTTATTGATGGAAATTAAATAATTGCACGTTCCTGCATGAATGGAGGACGGCGAGGGTGAAATAACGTGAAACGTGATCCGCCGTTTGGTTTCCCATTGAAAATACTTCATTCAGCGAGATGCATTATTCGGGATTCGTTATTCATCCCGCGGCCGGCAGTTTCGAAACATTATTAGCTTGCTCGTTAACAGATATCAGCCCGATACTTTCCGACGAATAGCGTATACATATACTGCTATTAACAAGCGGCCGATATTGAAACGCGTGAAACGGGGCCATCGGGAGGATGCACCTCTCCAAAGGGTTCGAACTTCGTGAAAAATATACGCGACCCGGGTTACATTGGGGGACGGTTAATGGCGTCGTTAAAAGGACACTGTGAATACCTGCGCGAGGATAATTATTGTAGAGAAAGCAAGATAATGAAAACAATATTGGGTGACAAATGAGACTGACCGAATCGCGTATGCGTAAACTGAATAATTGCGATTCAATTTCAGCTCACTCCAGCGTAATAAATGGAATCGGAATTAGTGTCGAACTTTTCCGATAACGTTGCATTATGATTGCTAATCGTTTTCGTTACACTCTGTGTAACATACAAATTTGTGTTTCCGAATTATCCTGAAAAATATTCCTTTATATTTTTTATATCAATGTTCGTACTATACAAATAGTTGCCAGATACGCGTTTAACGCTTTGCAACAAGACTTCAATAATCTGTTTACGTAGGCGATGAGGCATAACGTTGCACACAGAATACGCGGGCCTGATCAATTATCGACCTATACTACTTCCGCCTTCTCGAACGCGACTCTGCAGCTAGAATTCACGAAGCTAGAGGCGCTGCGAGTGCATGAAATAATAATTTAGGAAAATACCACCCCCGTACAGAATTGCAGAGCACCGTCGTTCGTGATAATTTTGCACATGTGATACTGCAGTGTAATATATTTTATACGTGATTCTCGTGGGAGGCTGATGCGGATCGTGCCCTTTAGGAAGAAAATTAACGATGGTCGTTCGTTTGTTCGTGTATGAAAATAATTCCGGGCCGAAATATTATACGATACATCTGCGAAATTCTAGCATTAATAACGAATATTTTTTGTGAACGCGCCGTGTTTAACGTGAAACGAACATCAAATTATAATTAATATACGTAGAATATTTCGATGTGTCCTTATCTCTCGTAATTGCGGAAATAGTTTCAACGTTCGTATTCATAATATATTAATTAATAGAAGATATTGTCTTTATTAATAAGACTTTTAACTTAACCAAGATTTCGCGTAACGTTCAACTGTTAAGTGGTGTCAATCCATATTTGTGCAATAATTAGAGGTACTTCATAAGAACGAAATTCACGCTGACCCTTGAATAGAACGCTTGAATTCGTTACAAATCATTTGCCTCGTGTTTCCAATTTTTAATCAACTCCATAATCGAGAACAGATTATTTTATCTACATTCTGAAACAAATATTTCATTTTCATTTCTATATACCAAGCATCATGTTCACACCTTTTCCCAAAATATCATTGGCCGTGTTAACACTTGGTACAGTATTGACTTGTACCACTTGAAAAATTATTTCTACCCTGCGGCACCAATTCTTACATTTCTTTACTACCTTCAACCCTTCCCACGTTCGCCAAAAGTCCATTTACATATGAACCGCACGTCGTATCGGTAACTCACAACCCGTTAATTCATCTTCAAAACGTACGTCAAATTCCTGAAGCTCGTTAGTCCTCCTCGTTTCATCCGACCCAATATTTTCCTTCGCAACCCCGTACAAATTTACGCACCTGTCAAACTAACCCCAACGAATTCACGCGACGACAAAATAAATATTAACGATAATTCGAACAGCCCCGCGCAACATCGCCGACCGTTCCGCCCCTTCCCATTCGGCCACAATTTCACCCTCGATTACAACGCCACAGTTTCCTTCGAACGCACGCAACTATGCCGGAATTCCCGGCTGCAAACCCGGCTGTCCGAGTGCGAAATCTTCAGAGCACCCGCTCGGAACTCGTAACCGGCAGCGTCGCCGCTTAACGGTGTATTTATGGGAACGATCGCGTCGTACCTCCGGGCCGAATTCACGCTCCGTAAAGTCTCACGGTTCGTTGTCTGCCAGCTCCTTCGTTTCCGCGTCTTTCGCCCCGTTCCAACGGAGAAATCGGGGGACAACCGCTCGAAGTGGTTAACGATCGTCCGTTGCGATTCGCGAATATTCCCGGCATTATTGTTTCCCGAAAGTGCGGACTCGCGCGGCAAGTGAAACCGCCGCGGCTGCCGGATCATCGTGTAACTTGCCGATCAAGGGGGGAGGGGGGTGATGGGAATCGATTCCCAGTCTTCCGGAATCGAGCTCGATCGAAGTGGCAATGGAATCCCGCGGGAATCGGCCGAGCGTAGCATGCGCTCGCGTTTCACGGATTTGCGAAATTTGCAGGGTACCGGTTGATGGATTGGCTGGAAGAAATTGTTCGTTAATGGCGGCCAAGTTTTGTGGCACGATCATTTCGGATGTTCTCAGATGCCGGACGTTAATTCCTTCATTGGTTTATCGCGACGTTTCTGTGAGGATTTTTGGTGAGACGTTCACTGATTTGGGGGTATAAGATTGGATTGTTTGATTCTCCTGCGGATTATTCGTTGCGCACCTGTTTGTTTTACCGTGTAATTTTTTGTAATTTGTTGCCGCAACCTTTTCCACGATCCTCGATATATCGCTATACCTCTGAATATATTTAAACTTGCACACGTATCTCGCTGGTTACATGATATTTTGTTCTACCGGCCTCGTTTAACACAACGACACACGATAATCGGTGTAATATATTTTTTTGATACTTTTCCATATTACTTCTCGGGCGGAGAAATAAATCCATCGAAGATTCATCGCCGCGTTCGCGTCGACCTGTCATCCGAGGGCCTCTTTCATCCGTTTACGCCGGGAGAATTATTCAGATTCTTAACGAGGAAATTGATAAGTGGGAGCGTTGAAACGGAAAGCCACCGTTCGTTCCTTATCGTAACGAAGGAATCGTGAAAGTTTAAAGTGAGAAGAGGAAGGAAAAGAAAAGACCGCGGACGTTCGGTTTAACGAGGAAAAGGGAAAAGGCGTTAGAGATTATCCCGGGGAAAAACGTTCGATCCATTATCGGCCGGGGATCCTTCCGGGTATTTCCGCGACGGTGGCTTCCTTCTGGGACACTTTTAATTAACGTCAGACCCGTTCGGCACTCGGTTCGACGCTTATTTTTCAAGATACACCAGCCGGCCCTCGCCCTTCCTCCGCCGCTGTAAGTCTCGCTTTCGTCGTTCGACGTACCCCGGCAATCGCAGCAGGTTCAATTCGACAAACGCGACGTCCCGCCGACTGCGTTCCTCAAACTTGATTCGCCAGTTTAATATAATCGCCCAATGGTCGCCGATGTGCGTTTGAAATTTTGTCTCGTTGATACGGTCCCATTGGTCGGACACTCTTTCACGGTTTTCCCCTGTAACGTCTGTTCGTCTCTTCTGTCTGCACAGTGCGGAACGAAATTCGACGTTGGAATTTGAAAAGCTGCGAGGGGCCAGGTTTTGTTGCGATTTCAATCGAACGGCCGGTTCTTGCGAACGGTCCCGAGCTGATTTTCCGCGAATCGCCAAACGAATTTTACAGCCGTGAATGGAAACCTTTTAATGGAATTCATTGAAAAAGTATTCTCGCATTTTATTGATCTAAAGGGCAGTTAATTCGTTCGGCGTTCTCCTTTCCCCCGTTGCTCGCCATGTCGAAGTAAAGTTTAATTAACGGACGTCGGTTAGAAAATTGAATACAACTGGTGAAGGTATTCCAAGCAATGTTTATTACCCATTTTCTGTACAAAGGTGTATGGGGAATATCAATTGTGTTCCAGAATTGCGGGGCAAAAAAAAAGGGGGCCGGTTATTTTACTTTTTCAAAGCGAATTAATACGAGCAAATGGACCGCGGGAAATCGTCAGTTAATCTGCTCGAAATGTTGCCCGGGAACCGATGAAATGCGAAACAGCTTCGTTATTCCGTTCGAATCGCCCCTGCAACAAAATTGGCGACGATTCGTGAATTGCGCACGAAAATAACAAATAGAAAGAGAAACAATGCGAAAACTGAATGAAACGAAATAAAAATCAGTTACAGTATCGCTGACGTTGGAAAATTACATTGTTACGATATTCCAGCCAATTATTGATTTCAGAATGGCCCCTCCACGCTCCTGTTTCCATTGCTCGAAACGTTTCGCGTCTGTGCTCGCGAAACAGTACACCTAACCCAGCTTTCTGTGACCCGATTCCGAGTTAATAGGGTCGGTTGCACGTGTGCGAAATAATTCTGTTCCGGAACGCCGCTCTATTAACGAGCTTCCGATCGTTTTTCAATTTTCCTCGGGTCGAGCGATCAGGCCCTCGATACAAAAGATACGGCGCAACAAGGACATTCGTATTAAAGAAGAATCGCTCAATTGCGAAATTTTCTTCGGTTCAATACAGGTGTTTAAAGTGTTAGCCATAGATGCGATATTCCAGTGCTTCGCTTCGCGAGATGGAATTTATTGGTCGATAGTGTTAACGTATTAAAAACGCGTTGCGAAGTGTAGCGTCGTAGTTGTGCGAACGCTTGAAGCGTTAAATCGTAGAACATACACGGGACAGTAATTTAAGTAACAGATTCGGCAGATAAGTAGTAAGCTGTTGTCGTTCAAAATGATTATATTTATATTTATTTTCATGCTTCATTCCAACGGTCCAACGTGGAACGATAAGTATCCTGTTTATATTCAGGATTTGTTGCACGCCGAACGACGATGCATCGCACGTGAAAATGTTTAACGCGTGGACGGGCCTCGAACAGGTTATAAGAAAGACGCATAACTCGTTTATAAAAGCTTTCCACGCGAACTAACCCCTGCGCCCGCATACCTTCGTAACCCCCCGGTGCAGCCCTTTTCTTCGCCCTGATAATGCGGAAACTCGATTTCCCGATAAATTGTTATCCCCTCTAATTTTATTCCACGGGCTTAATTAATTTCACGAGGATCCTTTTTCCGTCGGAAAACGCTCAATCCCCCTCTCCCCGGCGCATAATCGATAGCTTAATCGCCGGTAATAGTTCTTGGTATTAACCAGCCGCGCGGGGGGTGACTACCCAACCGGGCTGGATTAAAGTCATTTATTCTGAACGGGTGACGATCGAGCCCATTTGCGAATTGATACATTCCAATTTCGTCATTTCCATTCAACTTTTATTCTTCTCCTTTCTTCGTGCGCGCTGAGAGCGATGCTTTCGCTTTTTACTTTTCGCTGGCAGTCTTCGACTATCGTTGGTTAATGCTTCGCATTTCAATATTCGAGTTAACTTAATTCATATGAACGCGTTCAATCGCTGGGAATTTTAATGGTGGTACTTGGAGTTCGATCATTCGCAATTGGAGAAATTGTGGGTTCAATATAATCTCTCGTTCGTGGAATGAAACGCACGACATTGAGACCGGGTTAGGTTAGATTTTGTCATAAGTGCAAACTTTATTTCCGCGAATAATTGGAAATAATCATCCTATTGCCGTGTTAATATTGTTACATATGAAATGTAACGGTAGATTTTGTTACGTCCGTGCATCACGGATCTCCGTAAATTGTACCGGTTCGTTCGTTCGGCCAGTAGAAATTATTTCCAAGTGTGGTCCCGCTGATGCGATTCTACATTTCTTTGTTAGCCGCGACTGCGGCCATCTTTTTAGCGCCGGTTCCCATGGGTGGGAAGGTGCAAAAATTAGGATCAGCACGGTCCACGGCGGGTTCCCTTTTATCATTGTCCGGGTTACCGAAGAAAGATAACCTTCCTAAAAGCGTCCGGACCGAAATAAAACGGTCGGCGGTAACGAGTAGCGCAGTGTGTGATTTTCATTTAATTCGACCCTCGTAAAATATTTGAGAGAGAGTAACAATCTTGATTGCAGATATTAAAATTTCCCTCGAGCTTAACAAACGTTTCTTATCAAATTTTATTGCCAAAAATGTACACTTGGAATTACAGTTTCGTTTGCCGGAAAATGTATAACATAGTTTTCTGGCGATTCGATATATCCGGTACAAGTGTTTCTCGCAGATACGATCTTTATGAAAAAAAATCAATTGGCATCGATTCCAAAACTGAATGGTCAAATTTAGAGTTCCTCGAGATATGAAATTTTCCTGGCATGCAATCGGGAGAGGTCCGTACAGACGGGAACGAATTGAATCTCAAGGCGTCGATATACGTGGACGCATCTGGAATGTTTGAAATTACTGTACGGATCGTATTACCGTTCGAAAATATTATTCAAATTTATCAGATACTGCCCGACCAATTTAACGCCCCAATAAACTATCCAATCCCTCGTATTTATTAATTCGCCGTACTGCCGTTAGAAACGGAAAAGAAAAAGCGAACTTGAAACAATACCAGCGTTCATAATTAAATTGAAATCGCGCCAGTTTCATTATTGTATCGACCCAGGGACCCAGGGCCACTGGCTCCACATAAAACTGCAAATTTGTCCCTCAATTCTTAAGCAACTGCGCCGCATGAATCCCCGCGCTGTAACGCGCAGCATGCAAATCGGATAATTAACGATCTCTCGTAAGCGACACCCAACGAACCCAACAAAAATTTCCACAAAGAAACAACGAAAGATCGGACGGACCCAAACCCCACCCACCCGCGAAACAATTTTCGTCAGAAATCGCGAACAAAGTCTTTGTCAAATCGCACAGATCCCCCGGCGAACCCGTTTCTCAAGCGCCCATTTGTATTCCGGCCCCGAACCGGCAAACAGAACTTCGCCTAGACCCGTGACGCGGTCACGGCTGAAACTTTCGCCCGAGAAAAATCGCGTCGGGGCACCGGGGAAAGCGGTGGAAAGGTGTCCTCCCTGCGAGATCGAGGGAACGTTGCGCGACGGGGAAAAATACGTTAGCGGCGACCGGGTTAGCGAGGGATTCATTGAAACGGATTAAAGTTCGTTGCCTTTACGGTCCGGCCCGTGCTACGTACACGGTCGCTGGGCCCCCGGGTACCGCGTCAAAGGGGGGGCCCCGTTGATTTATGCGAGTTGGAAAACTTTATTAACTTTCTGTCGGGAAACGTGTTGCCGGGGCGAGGCATAACGCAGCGGCCGGAGAAAACGGCCACGGTTGCGTTGAAGAAAACGACCGACGGCTGGCGCACTTGCGCACCCGCCGACTAAAAGGGGGTTGACGGGGGGCGGGGAGGGTTGGAGGGGGGGGGCGGTTTGCGGTGAGCCTAGCAGAGGATGAGCCTCGAAAGGCTAGACTCGTAATTACTTATGGGGTCTGGTTTTTTATGAAGTATTGTAGGATATTAACTGCACGAGGCCGGGTGGGTTTTTCCCCCAGCCCTTCCTTCCGGGATGTTGCAATATACGCGGGGGCGAGAAGTCCGCTGTCGTTCGCACGTTTCGTAGTTCGTGACGAATGGACTGCAGACGTTGGACGTTCGGTTTGACTTTCGGTTTCGCGTTCAAGTTTCGAACCTTCGATTGCTGATTGAACCTGCGGGCGTTTCGGTTTCGTTGGGAATTCGTGCGTGTGCACGGCGCGCGCGGGCGTCGTCGCGAATTGGCGACTAGCGTGTGAGCATCCGGTTTACGAAACGTTGGGTTGCCCGTTCTGAAAGGGTTCGTGTGTAATATTCGACGCGAGGGCGAAGCGGAATCGGTAGTTCAACGAATGACGCGCATGGAGACTCCGTTTCTAGTTCACTTATCGAGTTAATCCGTTCGACCCGGCGGTGCGGTTTTCTGAAAATTTACCGCACGATTCGCGCGGTCCCGTCAGACGCGCAATCAAACGTAACACGATTTGCGTTTGAATAGACCGGGGTGCATTGAAACGAAACGAATTACAGGGCCGTGCGTTTTAATTTTAACGGGAATCGCGATTTGAAACCGGTGTTTCAAAATTTTAAGGAGTAAAGCTTGGAATTTACAATACCGGCGGCGCCGTGCTCTTTCTTCCAATCACGGTTCCCAGAAAATTATTTTAATCCGTGGAAACGGGCTAACGAATAATTATTTGTACGAGATAATTTATTTGCACTAATTTTCGTTAAAATTATTCCATTATCGTTAGGCGAACAAGTACGAGCTTCTGCGAGCGCTTTAATCTTCTTAAATTGAAACTTTCGTTTCCCCGCTTTTCCAAAGAAAATACACTTGCCCTCCCACTGCTATCGTCACGGCGACATAGCTTTTGGAAATGGAAACCTGGTTAAGCCTCTTGGTGGCCTGGCTACAGTAGAATAATATATGTCCCGAATTAATCCCAGCCAGACACGATGACAATGAAGCTCGAAAGTTTCGAGAAGTTGGTCGGGTTGCTTCTCCCGGTGTTTGCACCTGCACAACCGGTGACAACGTTGACGATGCTCGCGTCGTCGGTCGGTAATCCAGAGAACTCGGCAACTCTTTTTTGCCAGCCGCTCAAACGGATCTTACAGAGGAAATCCGACGGGGGAAAAAAAAGGAAAAGCTGCGTGAAATAGACACGGTTTCACGACCGAACTTCCCTTTTACGTTTCTGCGCGACGAAATAGCCGTAAAATCTATCCCAGCAGGTTCCTACCTTTCACCTGCGTTAACTGAAAAAACTGTGGCAGCGCATATGAAATAATAGGAACGAACGAAAGATATTATTAACACTTGCGCGTGAAAGATACGAAAGGACACAATAATATTGTGTCTGTAATAATTGGTTGGCTTGATTTATTGAAAAGGAGCGCATAAAAATTATTTTCACACTGACGTGGATATACTTTCAATTTTAATATTATGAACATATAATTTCCACTATCAAATTCAATTTAAATTACATAATTCTTCACGAAACATTACAAACATGTTTAAATTTCTAAAACGAAAGATTAAATAACAGTGCGTTTGGGAAGCTCATCATTGTCAAGCCCACATCGACGAAACGCTAATCTTCTTCGACGTTCATCAAATTGTAAAACCGAAACTGCGGTCCGTAGTTGTACAAGGAAAGGTGGCCACCGCGAAGGTTACCTCGAAACCGCATGAGAATCATGGCTGTGCAGCCGCAAACAGAGCCTTGAAAAAGGGCAACCGAAATCTTGTCCTCGTGGTAACCAGCCGTGGAATCGACGGCAGTGCTGGTGTAGAACGTTGAAGAATTATCTCAACAAAATGCTACAATTGTTTTCGTTTTACGACAGATTATTTCGTGCAACTTTCTCATCCAAACTGATCAATCCATTATCAGTTCATTATTCTTTGCGTTAGAATTTCAAGTCGTTTAAAACTCATAAAATCCCCAATATTATCTATTCTTCTTTAAAGGAACTTTCTGAACAGTTTCCATAGATATTCCAAACCATAGAAGTCATGTTTATACCTGCAGCAGGGTAACACCCCGTTCGACATAAATTGTCGTACACGTTCGCCAACAGGTGAACGACTTGCACGAACGAAATTCAACTCGCGTTTACTGTACGAGGAATAATAGAATCTCTTCCCCGGCGCCGAACCGTGTTCATCAAATATTCGAACGGCTTCCCGAATGATGGGGGACAATTAACCGGCCCGAGGAAAACGAACCGTCGATGCCGCTCGAAGAATAAGAAATCAACAGAAGCCGGGTGTGTCGGCGAGTTCCGCGGATTCTCGCGACTTTTCGCGCGCAAAAAAAATGCCGCTCATCAGGATGCGTTTGTGTTCCGGTTCTCTCGGATCTCCTGATTTCTGTTTGTCGGGGCGAAGTCACCATGCGCCTCAACCTTGGCGAAAAGAGGGCGAGAAATGCCGCGACGGCGAAGGAGAAGAAGAGAGACAGGTGGGGAGGACAGGGACGAGAACGAGAACGAGAAAAATCCCCTTCGCCCGCTATTTGGATTTACCGGCAGCCGCTGCGAAAGCGGATTCGATATTGCCGGCGCGGAATCGTCACGTGAACCTCTGTACGTTCCCCGCGGAAACGTCTTCGCTTGGCAAACATAATATTTAACTTAAAGACGCTTCCTGCAGCCGCCTCTCTGGGCGGAGAGTCCTCGATCCGGGGGTGCGGGGGGGGGGGGGTAAATAAGGATTCGTCGTTGCGCGAATCAGAAGCGCGACACGGGGCGAAACGGCAGTGTTATCGAGAAATTAATTGACAAAAGGGTTCAATATTTGTTGGCTAGAAGTGGGGGAATATTGTGTGGATTTTCGTAATAACGGTTGGGGGGGGGGATTGAGTACGTTGCAGGAAATTGCTGGAGACAAAAAAATGCAGTAGCTATATGCAAGAAGGGTGCGAACGCAGCAATATTGGGTACGGGAAAGCGACGTTCGAAGAATTGTTAAGTAGCAATTGTTTAAATGTCAGCCGATAGAAGCGATCATTTTTGTCGATGAAAGAACACGCATCCTAAGTTTCGGTTTGATTTACGAGCAATATATAGCAATTATTGCGTCCAGTTTTCCAATCGTTCCGTTTGTTACGCCCACGGGCGCACGACACAAGTAATGCAATCAAATTTCGATTATAAATACCATTAATCAAGGGAAGTTACTTTGCATCAATGCACTCACCGAATTCCGTACAAATGGATGTCGTACTTCACCCGAGATTTAACTCGAATCGCTCTTCCATTTGAAATCGCGTACTACCTGCTCGAGCGGATCCATCGAACCTCGTCTTCCTCGAACTCCGAAGCGGAAGCAAGGAAAAAAGAAGGGAAAAAGGCAGATAGAAAAAAAAAAGAAGGTATGAACGAAAAGCGATCCAGTGCATTTGTAAATTCTGCTGCTTCAGAATCGTGGCAGGAATACGGGTGCGCGTTGTTTCTGGTCGCCAGTCCCGAAAAAGAAACAGCGAAAGAAATACGCGTGAATGGGGACCGTACGGGAAAGGAAGCGACGAAGCGCGAGTAAGCCGCGGCGGTAGAAACAACAAAAAATGAAGTCTCGAGATCCGCTTGTTTCGCGTACGTATTATGCGGTGTTAATGACGATGAGTGAAGCCGTCTTCGAACTCGAGAATCCACCGCTGTTTGTTCAATCCTCGTGTTCGGCGGGCCTCGACTTCCATCCGCTTCTATAAACACGCCCGGCCTCTCCTTTTGCGTTACGAACATCATCGACTTCTTCGTCGAGATCGCGCAGAAAGAGTGTATGTGTGTGTGTGTGTGTGTGTGTGTGTGTGTGTGTGTGTGTGTGTGTGTGTGTGTGTGTGTGTGTGCGTGTGTGTGTGTGCGTGCGTGCGTGCGCGCGCGCGCGCGCGCGCGGGTACTGAGGGAGACAGAGTCGCTTTGACGCCAGTTGTCTACCTGTTCCCAGGTACGACATACCATGTGCGCGGTTTTAAGATTCGAACGCGGTTGAAAAAATGCTGAAAATAAGAATTCTCCAGGTGCTTCGTAGGAGGAAAGGGAAAATTTCTGAATTAGTGATTGATTGAACGGTTGATTGTAATTGGGGTAAATAGGTATAGTCAATTTTAATCGTGATTTTATTGGTATATCGTAGATGCCTGGCTTGGCTGCTGATGTTTGAAATCGAATATCCTTAATTCACCACTATTTATGCAATTAAGGTTCACTGTATTTTCAAACGGCAATTATCTTTTAATAAATAATAGCCGTTCGAATGTTCGTTGATTTAATTGGAAATATTGTTACGTTTGAAGTGGTACTATTTAGTTTGCTAGTTACAGGTTCGAAGAGAATTTTCACGAGGATTGCTGTATAATTGCAAATTAATTTTGCAATATTAATGTATTTTGTACGATGATCGAAACCTTTCGATTTTATCGCACAATACCCCAGACATAAATATTCCCTGATTCCAGGAAAAACAAAAATCCATCGGGCCACAATTGGACGATGGAACATCCGGATACGCGGATGCCTGCAAAAAATTCCAATCTCCAGCTTATCGATAAGTGAACGAGTATCAGCGTGGCCGTAATGTCTCGAATTGATCTGAAACCAACTTTGGCACGCGTAAAAATTACACGTTTTTCGCTACCATCGATTTCGGGAAACAAATGTGATTCGGGAAAGTCGAGGCTGTCCAATTTTGGATAACTTTGTTATTTTAAATTCGTGCACAGCAGTCTAAAAATTCAACGATTCATTTAAACACATTTCTACAATATTTATGACAATTATGTGCGAATAAAAAAAGATGCAGCTAATAAAATTGCAGCTCTGCAACTATAATACTTGACCGTTGTGTGTACCTGGTACAGAAATTAACTTTACGCTTTATGTATCGAGGAGACATTAAAATGACGCCTCCCAAGATATTCGTACTGGTTAAAAATAACAAACAGGCCATGCGAATCGATCGTGCGGCAATTTAAAAGAATCGCAATCCTTCGCACGCCAAAATAAACCCAACTCAAAGAACCTATCAACTTCAATCAACCTGCCAACATGTAACAACAATCACGAACCCAGAAAACGAGCTGAGAAGCTGCCTGATAAAACCAACACGCTTCATCCGTCGAGCGTTTACGCTTTCGATTCTAAAACGTTCTTTTCTGCGGCCCTTCAAAAATCGTGGCAGGAAAACACGCTACGGCTAACCGTGATCAAGTGCGCGACATAATCTGTTCAATATCAATAATGAAAATGATGCTGATCTTTCTGCAGAGCAACGAGAACATTGAATATACTTCGTAGTGAAATTACAATCACAATAATCTTCATTTCTTTTGCAACTGTTATTATTATATTTCTATTTCAGATATTAATAATTAATAATGAAACGATTTCCGACATTCGCAGCATCGTAACGGAATTATAACTGTTATAATTTGTTTCACACCAATTGCTGCAATTATTATTCAATTTTACATAGCAATAAGAAGTTCACTGAACATTGAACCAAAAACGGAACAAGCGGATCTCGTCTTACGTTTTACGAAACGCGATGTCACGTTCCAATCGATATAGTATCGATCAGCCGTTTCGTCCTCGTGAATTATCATGAGTCAGAGTCGTCGGGGTTGCTTGTCGCCCGTGAGAACAGTCTTCCGCTCAAGTTTCTTGCCCCCGATGGATAAACATCGATCACGATCGCGAGACTAGCGCGAATCGGGAAGAGGGAATCGGCGAGAGAACGTTCGCGCTCGTATGCAAGTGAGTCGGCAAGTTCGTCGAGGGCTGACGTCTGTTTGTCTTACTCGCGATTGCGAGAGCTGTTTGCATTGGCTCCGCAGCTTCTCCGCTGGTTGAAATGATTTTGTCGTGGCGAACCTGAAGTGTCGTTTCTCAACGTTCAGTGCTGACTTTCGCTTTCGCGATTCGGCGAAGGATTCGCGACACGTCAACTGACGCGGAATCTTGTTCGGGTAAAATCTACGGCGGAGGAGAAAGTGGACATTAATTGAGAGATTGAAAACGCCCGGCTGTGAAAATAGCGACGTAGTTTTGAGAATAAGAAAGAAAATTAAATGACACGCGGACTGAGTCTCATAATTTAGGGAAGAGGATACTAAGAAGCGAAGTTTCGAATTGCTTTCATAATACACTGACAAATAGTTCTTTTTCTTTTTCTTTTTTTCGAGGATTCTTTTAGTTACAAATTTCTGATTTGGTGAAAAGCACGGAGGTACTCTGTTACATGATATTGAATCGCTCTCGCACAAAATATGGTCGCACGGTGAAAAATGATGACAGCAAATATTCGTGGGGCAAAATATAAACGGGACGCTCGAGACGCGTTTCGTAAAGTAAATCTGTATCCAGGGGCGTGTATTATTTCGCAAGCTAATAATTTATGTACATGAAAGTGGAAGTACTACAAAAGCATCACGTCACTTTTCAATTTTTTAAATGCAATATAATGCAACAGTTTACATGATAGAAGTGATACGCTCTGGCAGCCTGTTATTTAAGGAAATAAGTGTCCGTGTAGCGTGGGCGTGAAACGCTTCACGTCCCGGAAGAAAAATGTGATGCTTCGGAATAACCCCGCGGGTTCCCGTTGGAAACTGAAAATTAATAGTTTCCACAGCGCTGCCAGTGTCCGAGGTGTGCATGTAACAACGTTTGGCAAGTATTTAAGGCTTTCCTTAGCGGTTTCTGAAAATTGCATGGGAACTACTAGATAAACGATATAACCGAGCAAGCTGAAACCAAAGTTTCGACGATGTCTGTGGGAGAAACACGGCAGTTGCATTGCGGGAAAGCGAAAATTACAGTGCACAAGCGTGCAATAATTGAAGAACGTTACGCGTCGTTCACTATTAATTCGAAATTGAAATATTGAAACAGCCAACACTATGAACTTAATACAATTACGAACATAATTTAATCCGGCATAATTAATGTCTCAAATACAATATCACCATTATCAATCATCGAAATTTCCCCGCATTTCATTTTTCGCTCGCCAAAAGACATGCACGATTATGAACCAATTCCAGGCCCTCCTTAGTTCAGCTCAGTCTAACAATATCTGTGTACGGTGCAAGCGGTACGCAGGCAGAACGAATTCGTGTTGAAAATCGCGGCTCGACGAAAGGTGTCGCAGAGGCTTGAAAGGTAGCGATGCGTGGTGCCGTTAAAGGGGGGGCCATAATTGTTTGCATTGTGTCGAAGAAATGGAAAGGCAGAAAATAACCAGAAACGTGTACTGGCAGGCACTGTGAATGGTCAGTGCATGGATGGGTCGTTTGTTCCTCAATTGCGTTAACACGTATTATCGTTGACACCGGGCAAGCCTTTTGTCTGTGCACGTTTAATATTGCTCGGGCAACACGAATCCCCTTCTCTTTTTCGAAGCGGAAAATCGGGCCGTACCGATGCGATTCGCGTTGTTACTTCGTTATTGTTCAATCTTGAACAATGTATCGTTTATTTCGCAGGCTTTTGGTAGGTGAAAAATATCTCTGTCACCTTATTTCTTCTTTCCTTCTCGTACGTGCCTGCGACGCTGCTTTCAAATTGCTCCATGGACTTGCAGGTTCCCCAGAAAATATTACTTCTGTATTTGCGAAAGTATTTAGTACCTTTTGAACAATTTTTCTGGGGTCCGCAGCTTCCGTTGATTATCCTGCTCTGGCGTATCGAATAAATTAATACTGATAACTTCCGGGTTTCTTTGCGTCGTTTTATCAGAAGCTTCGAATTTTTGTTCAAAATACTTCTCGGGCCGTTTCATGTCTCCGATCTTCTTTAGCATAGGAAATCCTCACGAAATAATTGCTCTGGATTGTTTTCGCGTGCATCAGTACTCGAAACGAAACGCAGTTTTTATGCCCGCCGTTCCAATTAATGCTCGAAGTTGATATCACGGCTATTAGAAGAACCTATGGATCGATTCGGCAGTTTGGAAGATATCGATGCAACAGCGTCCCGTGGTAGTTCGTAATATGCATAAAACCCGAACGAGTGGTCAAGGTGTGAAGAAAACCGGAGCGACCGCAGGCTGCGATAATTTCAGACGTCACCGCAAGTAACCATTCCGTCCGATCTACCTTGTCCTTTACCGGGCCGCAAATTATACTATCTCGCGCGGTGAATTATTTGTGTTCGTCGGGTCACTAATATTCTGCGCGAGAAATGTTTCATTTATCACCGACGATATTTGGTAACGGTGCCAAGATGATCAGGCAGAGCATAGGTTCGTTATCCAAATAAAATTTGAGAAATGTAGAAAAGTTGCGCGTCTGTGATCGTGTTCGGTGAATAGAAAAAAATATTCATCCTTAATAAGAGATATTGCGCGGAATATTGTATAATTAAAAAAATTGGCATAACAAACCTTGTTTTCTGCACCCGTGCCAAAAATTGAAAAAAGCAAAACATAAACCAAGGGAATGTCAATTCAACATGATATCGATACAATGCAAATATATGTTTACGCGCGCACTAGGTACGCTATCAGTGTCAGTGCCACGGTGACCACATTGTGTATCGTCGATAAAGAACCGGGCCCATAAGTCATAGGAAAAGTGGACAGTTTACAGGTAATTGAAAGCTATTAGGGGTACGTTTATACCCGGCATTATCACCCGTGGCACACGACGTTATAGTGTACGAACGTAACACGAGGAGAACCGGTTCTTGGAATATATTATGGCAGCGCCGCTTACCGTATTGATTGTAAATCTCATCGGGACACCGAGTCCTGATATCCAGTTTATCCCGAATGAGTTCATTCCCCACCGGTAACGGTATTAAACGATCCAAGGATCTAACTGCACGTCACATCGAAGCGTGTTAACCTTTACGTCGTGGCATTAATATCACCGACTACACGTGAGAAGTGTCAACATTGTAGGGGTAAAGTATCTCTTTAATTGGCGTTCTTCTTCCGGCATTTATTGCATTAGAGAAGGTGGTCCAAACATATAGGCCAGAACATTTATTTCTCTTAAGACAGCGCGTTTGTCTTATGATTTGGAGATCGAATAATCAGCCGTGCGAGATTAATGCTTCTTTCCAATTATGTATTTAAAGTAAGTGTCGTCTACGTACCGACCACTACTAAAGCAATCAAAAAGATAAGCAGAAACTGCCTACCTTCAGATCGAAATATCTAAAATGTCTTAAGCGCTGACAGTCTCAGCACGATGGTCCAAAATGTACCTGCCCTCTTCAACACCCGCGCATGCATTGCGTGCCCACATACGAAACTAAAAACAGTCCGCACGAAGTTCTCCCTCTGATCTCCATCTGAACGCAGAAGGAAACGGAAACTTTAACATCCGCAGAGGAACATCGTCGAGTCTCGTTGAATGGGGGAGAAATTTAAACTACCCCTGGACCGATGCAAAAAATCGCAGCGCGAAGATTAAAACGCGCAGCACGCGGCCGAACTTGCGAACGATCCTTCGATCCGCGACAAGTGTTGATAGCTTTGGATCCCCGTGTCGCGATTAGCATGGAATATCTGAAAAGTTTGCGGAACTTGCGCCGCGCGAAACAACGATCCGCTAATTGCTGTTTGACCAGCGGAGTTTACCTGGCCGGATGAAGCCGTTGAGACTGTTGTTCCGTAATTTATCCGCCAACGTTTGCTCGGACCAGCTTCCTGCGCCGTAGAATCGGGGCGGGATTATTAGTGAAGACTCGCGGATTAACGTCAAACGATCTCGATCGACGATACTGCAACTTGCCGGGATTATAGCTAAGTGGGCATATCGTTTCGATGGGGATTAAGGCTGTCGGCCTTTGGTTGACTTAATGCGCGGGCGGAGATAGGTACGAAAGGTGGCTGTTACGGGGATTTACGGTGTATTGTCTCGGCGAAAAGTATTGCTGTTAGAAACGTTCCCTTAAATGTCCACGTAGATACAGTGGTGAATATAATTGAATCGTCGATATTATCGTTTATATTATACTGAATTGGAAGTGGGAGTAATATCGTCGCGGACGACGGCAACGTTTACCTGGCACCCGCAACGATTATCCGTTTCAATTTAACGCGAGCGTACAAACGAATCGATTAATCGCTGACAAGGAACGATTCAACCCGCCCATCGGTTTCCTTCGCGAAAAACGTCGAACCCCGTTCCAGTGGCGGCCATTACTCGTTCGTGCCACTGCGGTGTTCGCGTACTCCTGCAGCCGTCAAAGACGTTTCCCCGTCGCCATCAATAATTACCGACAGTTTCTTCGGCAACTCCAAGATGCTCGGGGCAACGGTTCGCGCAAGTAAATACAGGACGACGAAACCCGGCAAAGCTTGGTTCCGGGACTCGCGATCTGGGTGGTGGTTGCCGTGTTTCCCGTTGCAGCACGATGTTTAGACTGCTTAAGTCACTCCTGCCCCGACATATTTATTCATGCGGGTGTCGTGTGGGTACCGGTATGTAAATTGCGAGTTGCGCGGCTCTGCGACCCGACTTCAGCCACCTGAGCCGGTCACGCGTCACGCCATTAACGTTTCTTGCCGGGACGAAATCAGAAGGAACAGCGACCGCGCCTGGATTGCGAACTCGTTCGCCCCTCGCGAGGTTTCGCCGGTCCCTGCGTATTTCGTCGTTCTTTTATCCGGGACGAGGTATCCTGCGAGCATTATCAACGATTATCCGCGCGATAATCCAAGGTGCACACCGCCACGTTCGCTTCGCGCTTCCGATAATGGGATCGATCTCTGAGAGCATTGGAAGATGAAGGACGGGGCGCGATGGGCCCGGACTTATTGTTCCAGGCGGAATTTGTGTTCGTTAACATCTCTGATTTCGGGATTCGTGGAATTGGAAATGGGGACGTTTACGTAGTTGCGTGTGCGCCACGCAGGGGTGGATTTGATTTTTTTTATGGTGGAACTATTTTGTAATCTTCCGCCGGAATGCAAATTTTAATTAAAGTCTCCTGATAATTGGTTACCGAGACGTATTTGGAACTTTTTCGAAGCCCCTGTAAACGCAGCGTCGGGAAAATTCATTTTGCACCGGTAAGTCCGATGGAATTAATGAAACGCGATATTTTATTTCAAATCAGTTGGAAGTAGCACAAATATTGTAATTCCCCGTAGAAGGTGCAATACCTAATAACTACTCCGATAAAATAAACAATCTTACACAGATACCTGTATACAACGAATTTCGAAGTCTTCTAATGTAATAAGGAATGACATGGTCCGTCCATGAATTCGGCTTGCAATAGGAGGAAAACGCAGTTGTTCTGTTACGTCGTGCGATTCCGGGCGTGGTATACGAAGCATACGACGTGGACGGGCATTAATTTCTGACGTGCCGTTAAAGCATGAAAACGTCGGTTCATTAACGGGGGAATAATGTGTCGGTGTAACGTACACGGGGAAGTATATTTCCTGTCCGGGACGTGGCGCTTTTTCAAATATGAATTGGTAATGCAGCCGATGAATTAAAAAAATCCGACCGATTGCGACTCTAATGGCGGAATATATATCACGCGGCGATTATTACGCGCACGGACGTGCCACGGAACCACGAGGAAGATTTATTCCTTCCTGGGTACGTGCAGATTGATTTTTCGACGGGGGAAGAAGCGTTCGTCGTCGCTCGTGCAACATCGACCGCTGTCCGTAACGAGAGTGATGAACGATGTAATTAATGCTGGCCGTCGATGAGATACACCGCTGCCTTATTGATGTCGATCGAAAAAGTAACGTATCCTTTTGTTTCAACGAGCGCTCCGCGTCTCGGTGTTTCGCCGCGGTATAAATGTCACATTGGCGAATTTCCCAAGCACCGGTGTTACAGCACGGACGTTAAAAATCGCGATAGAAAATAGTGTTTTCGCTTCAACGTGCATTTAGCCTCCGAATATTTTGCTGCGGCGTTGAATAAAGTACACGAATTTTCCAAGTAATCCAGATACCAGACTGATCTTTAAAATTCACAAGTGGACAAGTGTTCTCGCTTCGACGAGCACTTCAAGTCTGTATACTTTACAACAGAATTGTGGTCAAGTGTACGAATTTGCCGGAGTTTCAAAATTGCTAAAGAAATGGAAAGATTAATCCGATTCGTTTGTCGGTACAATTTCTTCCCCGGACTTTCGAACGACGAAGAAAAGAAACGTTCCGTCCTCGGCTGCAACAAATTTCCCATCCCCGTTGCGCCAACAAGAAATGAGTGGCTGCTGTGGGAAAAAATCGCGATGAAATTCGTGTTGCATCTCACGGGGGACTGCTCGGCTCAATCAGAACCGCGCAGTCTCTGCAAATTTGTATTTCTAAATTGAACCGGCTCTGGGTAAATAATACCGAAACTTTTCTCGGCGAACAAAGTAGTAGTTCTTGCGAGGGCAACGTAACAGTGTAAAGGGGAACGGGAGCCTCTTTGAAGTTCGTACATAACGTTGAAATTTCTGTTAAAGAACTCCTCGACGACGTAGTCCCGAGTTTTTCAACTTGAACTTGCTCCGATCGTATTTTCCGTTGTATATTTCCCCGGCTGTCCTCCGGCGTTACCGTGGGCCGTTCGATATATATATATATGTATAACTGGTTCTCGATTTATTGGAAATGAGGGCTTAACTCGTTGCCGCGGCTGGATACGCCGACCGTGAGTTAAAATATTAATCTTCCAGGCGCCATGGAAAACGGCTCGTAAGTGTCGCCCCGATGGAAATCGATCCGCCGGTGTCTTGTTTCCGTAATTCTCTTCGTAATACCATCGAACGATGACAAATTCGATGTTGCGCGCCGCGGAACGAAATTGTGCTTAACGGCAGACGGCCGCCTGTTTCGCCCCGTTGTCCTTCTGTAATTTCGTTAAACATTGCGCGCAGTGACAGGCATATTTCATTGTGGTAGGCAATTTATTCAATTATTTCTTGAGCTTCGCACGGAGATTAGGATGCGATGCTTGTATTCGTAGATTTCGATTGGAACAGTGCTATTTGTTATTAAGTACCATGACAATAGAAGTTTTCGCATACATGCATGGTTCGCTAGTGTCCATTTCGTGCATACGGATATGTTAGATTTATTTTATAACTTTGAACTACCGGGGTTAAAAAGGCGACCGTAAAGCTCCAAGGTTCTGGGGTAAGTGCTATGGGGTTCATCACAGTCCTCTTACCAGAAGGCATTGCCTTCCCCACTCCGTGGCCAGATCCTAGAAGAACAGAGTCCCTATTCATTAACAATACGGCGTCGGGCCGCTTGTCCATTCTGATCATTCTCTCTCCTTTTTTAAACAGTACACCCTTCGACACTCGATAACTGAAAGACCCAATGTAGTCAGCAGCTATCGCCCGCCAACAGGATGTTTGGACCCATTCATACAATCTCTAGACCTGCCATAAATTAGTCAATCCTAGGACATCCGATAGCTGAGTGGCGACGAGCCACCAGCCATCGTCTGCCGCCCAGATTGCATATCCTCACAACAACCTCACCGAACGCCCGTAACCTAAGACCCTAATATAAATTATACCCTAAATGAATAGTATTCCGTCAAACAGCCATATTCCTTTCTTTAAAAATATGCTGACGCTAACAGATACATCTTTTCAATGGTATGAAAGATTAATTCACTCGATTACTGATTATCCAGTTCGACGATTGTATTTTGCAACATACACGGCTCGCTGCGAATATCGATTTGTCTCACAATTACCTGGAACTTAGATGGGAATTATTTCTCAATCCATCGGATCTTCCAATTATGCGATTAAATATACACGTGCGCGCAATTGGCAAAGGCAAACGTGCGAGCAAAAAAGATACGAGGAAATACGGGCGTATTAAAATCGCCCGTGAACTCGCGTGAAACTTATCGGCGACATTGAGAAATACGCCGATTACTAGTTTAATTACGCGAACCCGGGGCGTGCACGCCGTGGCAACGCGATAACGACGCGACGAGTATTAACGCACGACCGGAGATACCACTTTGTTGACAACGACGAATTCCGCCGCGAAATAATATTATCGTCGTGCCACGGGGACGATCGCGAGATCTCTAAGTGACAAAGAGCAACGGCCGCTATCCGACGATGACCCTTTCAGTTCGCCAAGAGTTAAGACCTCCTCTAAAAGGACCCGCTGCGTCGTCGTCGTCGTTCCACCTTTTCTTTTCCCCTTTTCACCTCGCGGCAGAACGCTATCGTTGGAGAGGCCGCTCGAGATAGCCGGCCAACGAACGTGGGACGCCTTAAGGGGTTGTGCACACCTTAAAACTGTCCGTGGAAAAAAGTTACAGGATTATCGTCGTCCCGGGAATGAAAATAGACCAAACTTGGACTCGCACGCGGAAGCTGCGGAATGGTATCTAAGATGTTGGGTAAACCGTTTAGCTTCGAGGAAATACGTGCTTCCTCCTTTCGCGTGGAAGCTTAATGATTCTTAATGATTTTTTGAACAATTTGGAAAGTTTGAGATATCTGAGGTTATTATACCGCGGGTCCATCGATTTTGTGAGATTGATTTCTATTGCGTCGAAGTAGCGTCTGGTTGCAGTGTAATATCGTTGATGGTAAGAAAAGTTGTTGGTTACGTTCCATATAAATATTTGTGAATTAAAAGGGAATGTGCTTAATGGGAAATATTCTAAATGTATATGTATATAAAATAGTTCCCTTTGTGCGTATAGGTATATTGCATATAGGCAAACCCTTTAACCCTCGTTGCAGCCACTTAAAAACGTTCAAGTTCAACTTTAGTTAGCCCTTTGATGGCCTGTCCTTTTATAAGATGAAAGGATTCAGCTGTACACTATTCCGTATACTCTTGATGTTTCGTAAAGGAAGCATCGCGGCTGTTCTCTATTCCGTCCGCTTTGAGTTTTCGCAGAATAAAAATGGCCCCCTCTCCTTCTTCGCTGGGCTCTTTGGATTACTGTAAGGTCAAAGGGTAGTTTGCTAATCGACGAGCCCCGCGTGTCGATGAATTTGGAATGAACAGATTTCGTTAATTTGCAAAGAGAGACAGTAAAAATTGAACTGGTCACTATCTCGCTACTTATCTAAATATTTTGTGTTAACTTTAACAACTGCTTCGTTGCTTCACTGTATTTCCGTCAATCATTAATCACATTGTATTAGACGCTTCTGTGGCAAGTGAATAATCGAAGATCTAGTTTCTTCCGCACAAATATATTACGTCTACTTGAAAAATCGTGCAGCAATGGATAACGGTAGGAGTGTTGTGCAGTTGGAAGCACAGATTAGCGTAACTGCTATCAATTATTATGTTAACCAAGATTCCGTGAAAAATATTTGTGCCCCCGTTTCTCGGCAAGGTGATGCCTTTCTATTCCTCGCGGGGCACGTCGAAAGACAGTGCCTTAACATAATCGGCCATTTATCGACGGCGCTGAACGAATTGAACGAGTGCAAGGATAAAAGGGGACCAAAATGTCGCCCCCTCTAAACATCTGTACCCTAGCCCCGTAAAAGGAAACATGCCTCAAAGCATTGTGCATATGTGTCCCCGTGCACGGCTCCTAAGCATAGCTCCTACCCATAATGGAGCCACGTTTTCACCGTGGCAGTGGGAATTATTTACTCATGGCGGGAATGCGAAGGCGGGCGACGTTGTAAGAACAGCCTGGGGTCTCACCTTCCGACGTCGCTGTAATCCGCGTCGAGATTCATCGTGAAAGGAAGGACAGAGATATTGCCCCGAAGCGGTAACCACCTTCTTCATCTTCTTCTTCCTCTTCTTCCTCTCCATCCTCTGCTCTCTCGTCCTTTTTCCCCCCTTCCTCCCATGAGATATCGTTACGCAGATAAAACCGCATTGCTGAGAGGCTGGTGAGCTAATCGACTGTTCGCGCCGCTTCCTCGAAACTCGTGCTTCCTCGAAATCTTTCGGGCGCACGGGGAATGTCGATGTTGCTGATCGAACCACGGTCCCGATAAAACAGCGGACAGGCTCCTCTAACAGGTATCAAGGTACCTACTGCAGGCGCGATACGAACATCGGTATTTCCTTCGGTTCTTTTTTCATCCTTTCGTCCTCGACGACGAGAAGAATGACAGCTCTCGTCTGAAGCTGCGGGAATTTTGTTGATAAATCGATTGGTCGCGACGCTGTGGAATGAGGAAGGCAGGTGAGCCGGCTATCTTGTTACCTGGGACGATTCTGATGTTTGCGCAAGTCCGTTTTCTGCGACTGAGAACGATTGGAGCCGTTTCCGTCTCGCGAAAATATTAATGAATGTTCAAACGATTAAAATCTTATTGATGATAGAATCGTTTTATTTAAGCGTGTTTGTTTCCTGCTTTATTTGTTTCCAATTAATTTTTACATTTGTGAATATTGTGAAATAAAAGATAGACGATTTTTTTACATCCACCTATTTTTCTCCATAATTTTAATTTTAACTTCGAGGAATAACGTTTCGGAATTAGTCGCGCGAACGCTTCCGTAAATCTGCTGACCGAGTGCCAAGTTATGAAACACGGTTTGCACAACAGCACGTGCCTGATGATACTCGCCCTGCATAGTTCGCCAATTATTCGAATTTATTATTAATCGGCCGTCTCGCCGCGTTGCTCCGCGCGCGCAAAGCGTGCCAGGAAATGTAAATATAACTTCCAGCGATTTCTTTTCGTACCCGACAAAAGGCGTACCCCTCGAACGTACGTTCGCTGATACAAAAATCAACTTCGTCATCCCCCGCGTCGTTCAACCCTCGCACTCGCAATTCGCCTTGCCTCGCTCTCGTGCGTCCCCGCGGCACGCATACCCACCCCCCTCTTGCAAAACGCCGCGCACAGTCCGCGCAAAGAGTTTTTGCGCTTTCGCATAATGTTATCAAAAGCCGGCCGTCCGTTCGGGCTGGGGGACAAGCGGGAGGAGGCAGCCAGAAGGCCACGGGCGGCTTGATGAACGTGGCCGCTTACATCTACCGGCTGGAACCACCGGTCGGCGCCGAATTCCGCCGCTTTCCAATAATTTTATTTTTGCTTTTAATGCGCCGTCCGCGATGGAATCGTGCAACGGCCTGCCTGGCAGCGGTCGATGGCGCTTCTTGATACTAGATAAAACCAAGGAACCCGACCGGTCGCCCTCTTTCGACCCTTCCCTCGCCCAATATCTCTTCCCGTCTTCTTCTCTTTCACCTCGCCTCATACTCTTTCACTCGCCCACTCCCTCTCCTCCTATCGCTCTCTCTCTCTCTCTCTCTCTCTCTCTCTCTCTCTCTCTCTCTCTCTCTCTCTCTCTCTCTCTCTCTCTCTCTCTCTCTCTCTCTCTCTCTCTCTCTCTCTCTCTCTCTCTCTCTCTCTCTCTCTCTCTCTCTCTCTCTCTCTCTCTCTCTCTCTCTCTCTCTCTCTCTCTCTCTCTCTCTCTCTCTCTCTCTCTCTCTCTCTCTCTCTCTCTCTCTCTCTCTCTCTCTCTCTCTCTCTCTATATATATATATATATATATATCTCTCTCTCTCTCTATATATATATATATCTCTCTCTCTCTCTCTCTCTCTCTCTCTCTCTCTCTCTCTGTAAATTGTTTTTGTTTTCTCCCTGACCCTTTCCCTTCCGTCCCCGGCGATTCCTCTTTCGCCCGCTGCTTCTCCTTCTTACTTTCGGTCCGGTTGGACGCGCGTAACCGCGAGTCTGCGCGCAGAAGATGGCATCGCCGACTCGGACCGGCGAGATCGCCCCTTTCGACGGGTTCCGTTCGCGTTGCCGCGAAGCCCACCGGGAGCATCCTCTTCGTTCCGCGGATATTTATTGACGCTCCCTCGAGCCGTCTCGACGTTTTCCTTTTTCGTCCGTCCCCCTGTGCTCGTCCCCCTGTGCTCGTCCCCCGCTGTTGCTCGACCGGGCCGCAGTCGCCGAGCGATTTTTCCGCGAACGCGACGCCGCGTCCGAAGTTCGTTTCCACCCGGCCGGCGGAGTTCGATCGCGCCCGGTCGTTCGTCGGCGTCGCGCTTCTTCGGTTCACTTATATCTCGTTCCGTTTCGCAATCGTTTCCGCGGTCAACGCGACCCAACGTCGTCTCTATGCTGGGATCCCGATTGCGCGCAGAGCACGCGACCGCCGTGCCGCACGAAACGATTCGTCATCGATCGATTTTCGAATCGACGTGTATTATACATACGTTCGGATAGAAACCGTGGCAGGTGTTAGGTCCGTTGAAGCGTGATACTCATGAATAACAAATATCCTTCCTGGTTGTTTCTCACGGAGGGGTCGGGAGTATTTGCACGATCGAGCAAGATCATTGGGGCCGCGGGGGCGCGCGGAGGGAGGTTGGTGGACTGGGGTTGGTTGGTATAAAGTATCGAGAGGGCGGTAAATAATATCCACGCGTGTATATACAGGCGTCGGACGATAAATCACCGGTCGGCGTGACAGGAAATTGAACTTTCGCGATTACTTATGCCCTCGTGATTATTCATGTCGATGGGGGCCGTTCTACTAAGTGAAAAGGAACTGGAGGGGGGTGGTGGGGAGGGGGGGGGAAAGGGTTGGAGAAATCTACGTCATATTTTAGCCACCGTTCTCGACGATAAATAACGCCGGGCTGTTTTCCCGTTTCCGGCACGCGAATGTCCACGGGGAATTACGGAAAAGATGTTTTTCGTATAGCGCGCCCGGGCCCCGTTTTCTTGTCGCCGTTCGCCGCTTCCTTTTGGTTTCGTTGCGTTCGACGACGAGAGGGATCGGAGTGGACGGTTGCACGCGGCTGGGCCACGCGTGGCCCGCGGAAAGATCGCGAAGACGGCGCTGCAACCGTTTTAATTGAGCGTCGAGACGACTTTTAACGAGGCACGCCACGCTGTTTTTTTTTGTTTTTGTTACGTTTCCATTGATAAACACGGGTATCGAGGTATACTTGCGTCGCGCAATCGACGATTGGTAGAGTCTGGTGATTAATCAGATTGCGGTTCCCTGTTTTCGCGCTTGGCATATCTGGTGGACAGCTTTTTAATCGTGGGAAACGATGGAGCGATTAATTTATTCGTTACGATTAATTAGTCCTGTTATTGTAATTACATACTTTGCGTCGCGTCCGAATTGCGATCCAGGTGGAATGAAATTTCCTACGAATCTTTTTCGTAAAGATTAATCGAGCGCAGATGCTGCCAGCAATTTCGGTAACACGCGAATTCATTAAATTGATAAAAACGTACGGAACGTCAGTCGATGATCCTCGTGTAACTCAGTAATTCAATTTCATCCAGACTAGAGAATCGACATCCTTAAAATTTCCCATCGTTAATCTTATTATAAATGAAAAGCATGATTACGAAAAGCTACTACGTTGTTTCTACTGCAGACTGGTCATAGAAGTGTAAAAATAATTCTGTCGCCGAGAGATCTTCGAAAATTCTGCGCTCGACGTTTCCGTATAATGACGGCCATTTCTCGAAAATAATGAAACCCTCGAGAAGGTGGCCCCATAAGTCCGGCCGGGCTACTTTGTAACGCGATCAGCTTTGGTCACGAGCCAAGTCACTGCGACGACTCGAATCTGCGGCCCCTAACCTGGCCGTATTTATACGCGGCCTGCTTCCACCCTCTGACCGGCCGAGGTGGTGCACGTGGACAACGACGGCTGTAAACCACCTCTCAGAAACTTACCTTCGCCGTGAATCGTTTGCCGCAACTTTGCCGAGTTAATTACAACCGCGAAGAAAGTTCACTTTCCGCTGGTGTTGCATCCCGACGATATTCCTCGCTTGATGTATTATGCTCGTCACGCGAACTGTTCTCGACGCCCTGTGCGGCATCCTATTGCTCGTAGTACGCAAACATTTCACATTTTATTCGTATAAGTAGGTGGTATGTAATTGGGTTCTTTCGTCGTGGAATACGAAAATTCGTTTAATCGGTGTTACGGTGCGCGGTTTCGTTGTGTTCCAGCATGGCCCGAGGGTCGTTTAAATATCCCGTAAAAATCGAAGATAATTCACAGGGATGCTTCGGGATCGGTGGAACGGATTAAACTACGATGTCGTACTTGAAACGTAATTACCTTTGAACAGAACGATACTTTTATTATTGAAACGTATAGCGCGCCACGATGACGGCAATAAAATCTTCAAATAAATGTTCGACGGATTTGTTGAACGATCTCTCCGTGATCGGATCGAGGCTCGAATGCTTGGAACGGATCAGCCTGTATCTCAATTAATCACCAATCACTGAGACGCGTTTCAATTTCAGCAGTTCGCCTACACCTGGCATTCATTGTTTAAAGCATTCGCATGCCGTGCGTGCGTGTCGCGGGAGGTAAAGGATTAATCCAGATCCGGCGGACGCTATTCAGCTAGGGAATTACCGTAAATCCGTGTTGTCAAGTACGATCTTGTATTCGGCGCGCTTGTTATCGTAGTCTCATTACATCTTAAGCTGGTTGTCACTCGAGAACGATACGGGAGCTGGCTTCCAGTTTCCACGATTCCGCTATTGTGCACACCTTGTTACAGACGAACCGTAACGCGTCTTATATTCTTACCAAGTTTGTTAGCGTACCTTGCATTTATTATCCCCGGGATCCGTGGATCCCGGGAGCCGTAAAGCTTAAGATCTGTTAGAACTTTGAAGCAGTTGTACACAATTAATCGCGGGCTCCTTTGTTTCGTTATAACAGGAGAAGGGTGGATACAGTTGCATTTTGTACTGGAGCTTTTTGTGCGCAGTATACCCGAGGGGGTGCTCCATTAAACGGGAACACTAGAGATTAATGTTACCAGAAAAATGTTCTTACGATGGTTGTTTGGCACGAAGGGGGGACATTCGCTGGTGCGAATAACTTTTTGATAGGTGCAGCGATGGTAGTGATAGCAAAGCGAAGTTAATTGTTTAAAACGGTGCGCTGTATTTTTTCTTTTATTCGTATTTCCTGTAGTGTACGCTAAGACGAATACGATGACCCGCGACCTACGACATCACATCATTCCATGCGACAGAACGTTGAAAAGTTCAATGCTCTGCCTAGCGTTCCGTTATTATTCATCGCGGTCTAATCGAATCCTAGAACAATAAGCTACACGACGAATCCGCTTCTTGGCACATTAAAGAACAACCGAACGCGATCCTCCCCCGCGACATTGGTGCAAAATTTCACGTGCGTCGACAGCAGCGTTAAAAAATTGCCGTCAATGTTCCCCGGATTTCCCTTCGTTAATCCAATCATGAAATTTCCCGGCGACCCCCCAAACTGCATCCGCAACAAGCCTCGTAGCCGTGAAATTACATCCGGCCAAAAATCCCCGCGCTATCTGCCGCACTTGCGAAGAGAACAGGCGTTCCGCAATTACAAGCGATAAAGTGCTTAAGTCTCCAATTTCGGCGAAGTCGGCCCGGATCACCGGGGTGACGGGGGCTGGGATGGGGGGGGGGGTCGCGTGTGTGTCACGTTCCAATTTACCCGGCTTACGGTTCACCTTGCCGTTCTTTAATTGCACACCGGGGGGCGCGTTACTCCGCGAATGGCGTACACCCGGTGGCAGAGACGACGGACGGACGTCGCGGCGGCGGCGGCGGCGGCGGCGGCGGCGGCGGCGAACGCCGCGGAATACATATTTCGACGGGACGAGGGTAAAAAAAAATGGAGCAACGTTACGGTTTCGAGGGCGCATTAAACCTATCGGTACGATGATGCCTACGCGGTTGCCTCGGTAGGTACTGTAATTACGGTAATGTTATGCGCGCTAATTGGAGGACTTTGCGAGTGCCCGATAAAAACGAGATTACCGGTGCGGCGAAGCTGCGCGTGCATCACTCGCACGCCGATGCTTATATCGTTCGGGTATATCGACAGAAGAAATTGGCTATCGGCCGCGTTTCTCGGCCGAGGGGCCCATTATCTTTGCGCAAAAAGTTAGTAAATCATCCGCGATACAATCTATGGCCGGGTCTCGAACCGCGCGCGATCGCTTCCCATCCCCCCCCCCGACCGCCCCCAACCTATCGTCCCCTCTCTCGGTTCGGTAATGAAACAACGTCAATAGGATAATGCTCCGCCGTGGCTTTTTAATTAATCCCAATGAACGATAATCGATTGTCGGGGGGTTGCATCGGGTGGACCGGTCGGAACCGGGGCGAGTTGCGTGCCCCGCGCTCGTTAACGGGACGAGTAATCGCGATCGGTCGAGATCTTCGTCGACTCGCCGGAGCCTTCTGTCGTGGCCAATTTTCATCTTCGAATCAATTGTTGTTGTATTTATTTTTCATTTTGCTTTTTGGTCTCAGGGACGTGGGACGGGAATTCCTTCGAATTATATTTGTAGCGTCGATGAATATTGAAGATGAAAACTTTCCACCGTATGGTGTGTGATTGGCTTCGTAAAATGACGTTACATTTTGAAGTGACGTTGCGTGTTCGACGATGACGTTAGTTGAAATGTGACCAAATCGATGTCTGATTAACTGCTCTTCGAATTCAACTGCAAGCAAGCCAGGTGAATAGCGGCCGATCAGCTTTATCGTGGCAAATGAATGAATCGTTTGACCGAGATAAATGAGACACGACGAGCGTGCGACGAACGATCGAAATTGGTCTTTTTTTTTAAACAAAACAACGGTGCTCTGGATGGCGGAAAGTTCTTTAATTAATGCTGGGCGACTTCTTGCCGTAGAAGTGGCAAACTTCCGTTTGCCAGACTTCGCCGCATCTTTCCAATTACGTAGTTAGGAAGTTCGGGAAACATTCGTGGCGAAAAACCGAAGGCAACGGCGCTGGTTAAATATTATTGAGACCGGGGACAACAAGGAAGCGCCGTTTTTCTGATACTTCTCTTGCGAAATTCCGTTCCATTCGTGGGACGTTAATTGTTAAATAATTGGACGGTCAAAATGCGTTCGTTGCTTTTGGCCATTTCACGACGATGTTGGACGAATAAGGTCGAATTGGGGCGAAAGAAAACTGAAAGGGAGGGGGGGGGGGGCAGGGATAAGATACTGCGAAAACATCAATGTTATACAAGGGAAAAGGGAAAAAATGAGTAACCCCGAAGAGGGTGTAAAAGTAAACGCGTGGAAGGATCCGACAAACATTGCTGTGAACAATTCTTGTTAAGACAACGCCGAAAAGCAAATAAATAAGACCGTCTTTTAAACGGGACAATAAGTTGTAAAATAAATAAGGGTAAAATGGAAGCGCTCAGTGCTGATGGCGAATAAAGCTTGAAGAAGGGTGGAGAAATCGGACGGGCGGTAATCATAGACGAGGAGGAAAAAGAACGGATAGGAATAAACATGTCGCTTTAATGAAAAATAAATATTTTCGTGAACAAACTTTTATCTTGCTTATTCTAAACCGTTTCTAAAACACTTTAAATACCTGTATTCGAAATGTCGTTAATATTTAGAAAGAAACATTTTGAATGAATGATCGTTTCAAGAAAATTTCTTTCGGGACAAATGTCTTTAGCTTTGCAACGTTCATCGATTAAAATTCGGGAATATTAAGCGGCACGAATATACATACAGCCGTAACGACAATTAATTATTGCGTCCCCCTTGGAAGTCCTATCGGTTTAATTGGCACGAATATGTAGAGCATACAACGACAAATGAGCTTGATGGATACGAACACCAATTGATCAACGATGTGTCTATTGATGAAATAGAACGTAATGAATGACTAATTAACCTGTGCCCAGCCTTTCGATATATAATGTATGCATAGGGAACTCGCAGTCCGATAGCTTTTGATTGCAACATGATTATAATATAATCAAACATTTTCATTTCTTGTATCGTTGAAGCCTATAATCATACTTAATTAAAAAATGGAATTACAAAAAAATTGAAAAATGTATAGTCTGGATGCTCTGAAGAAAAGTGTTGTTAAAATAAATGTGTCAATTGAGGATCCCGTTGATTTCAAGAATTGATATATTCTTTTCACTCGCATAAATTAATCTACGTTGATTTATGTTTTCAATCGTTACGGAAAGTAAGAAGATCGTGATCAATTCGCAATCAGAGCGAGAGTTCTTGTTCCACGTCTAAATGAATTTTCCGTTGGAAGTTTCAACAAGTTTTCCGCGTCTCAGAATTTCCGATGAAATGTTTATTCCAATTTTGTTCGACGCGTACAATAAAACGAAATAGACCGTGCGATCGCTGAACTTTCGTTGTTTCAACAGCACGTTACGCAGATGATGGAAACAGAAAATTTTCGTACAAACTTTTCCTTTTCGCGTAGACAGCTGCTAGTAGCAACCTTTAATTAAAACGCAATTCGAATTTCCTGAAACTTTGCAGAAATGTTTTCGTTCTCGATATTTTTTTTCGAATACAACTTTCGAGATGCAATACGGTCAAACTGCAACATACATGCATATATTTAAGAAGAGCATTGATAATAGAAATTATGTCACAGCATTCGCAATTGTAGAAATTAGAATATATACATACTTAGGTATTACTGGAATGATACGACTTTAATCAGACTACGAAGCTTTTGTTTTTGAAAATAATTATATCAAATCTATTACGATGAATAAATCATTGCCCCTCCTGTTATATAAATGTTATATTAAACAATTAATTAATTATTTATATTTTATATTCTATATTTTGTGTTATTTTATATATATATAATCATATATATAAAACTTTATTACACACAAATAATAATTATAAATAATAAATAATAAATAACACAAAGTAAAGAATATAAAATATAAATAATTAATTAATTGTTTAATAAATCTAATAAAATTTTAATAAATCAGATTGACGAAAACACGATTGGAACGGTTCCCATATCACTACTATTTTACTATCTATTTCTATAATTAGATAACACGTGAAACGATGTCATCATCGTTATCATTCAAAACTGCTTTCAGTTTTTTCTCATAGATGGCTGAACCCATGAACGTGTTCTCGTGGCAGCAAGTTTGCTTAACCGGTTATATATTCTATCGTCGTGGCAGGAAAAACTAAGATCATACTTCACAGGATCATTTCTGTAGTATATCTTACTTTCTCTCTGCCCAAAAGCAGAGTTGATGCACCCACGATGAGGAGACATAGCTCCTTTCCCTGAGCGTGAGGAAGACTCGAGAAGTTGACTTTGTTTCGATTTCTCAGTCATCGATGATCGTTCACTCCCTGTACTCAGTACGGGGAGCCTGGGAATTGGAGCTTTCTGAGTGGTCCCACAATTTTATTAAAAAATTAAAAAAATAAATTTTTGGAAGTAAAGAAAAATATTGTATCGTCTAATTTACAATGTTATAAAATTTGTTACATTATTATTCTTTAAATATTAGATTGGATGATAAAAATATATTTAAACTTGACTGACTGGATTAAAATTAGTTTGATATTTAAATCTCCTTTTGAGATTGATCAAAAGAATTAATTTCGTCGGTACGCGGTATAATGGCAATAAAAGTTCGTGTACAAATATTTGTGCAAGTTGTATATATTTAACTTTGCAAACACGCTTACGGCAGTCCATGCAAAATTTAATACATGTAATTCGACCATAAGATATCGGCAGAATTACGTTAAATATTTCAGATATTACTTGACATTCTGTTTCTAACGAATTCTGTATACATGAAATTTCTATACAAAAAATGATTATTCCAATCTCTCCGCAGTCGGTAGGACTCGAACCTACGCTCCCAGAGGGAATCTGATTTCTAGTCGGACGCCTTAACCACTCGGCCACGACTGCTTCTTGTAAATAACTCTTCTAAACCCAAACACAGAACGCAACATCAATAAAACAAACTTTCCCCCTGCATAAAATACCCTTTCCAATTGAAAAAACATCGATTCATATAAGAATTTTCCCTTATATATTGCATTACCATTGCCTGGCATTCTTTCGAATGCACCATCTCAAGGCATGCACCGAAAATCCGATTATAACAATACCATTTGCATTCTTACAATTTCCCCACGCTTATCACCAATGTCCACCCGTTTCCTACACAATCCAATGTACACTTTGATCAGCCCCAATGATTGTGCGAAATATCATAAGCAACACTGGCTCGCGTGTGACCGCGAACGTAACGACAAACTCGATCCCCGTCACAAAGCACGCCAATTCCAATCAATTCCCGCGGACGGGCGAGAGGTGTCGGTAATTTTCGGAAACGCAAGCAACGAAGAAGTCAGAGCGGCCGATTAGCAGGCGCGAAAATCGCGCAACGAAAACGGAATGTGTCATCGGCGCGCGTCGTCGAGGCAGCAGCCGCGTTTCGACGGTGTTGCACGGCGTGCACGCCCGCGAACGAATTACAAAGCTGACGATGGTAGGACGAATCGGTCGTTGACAGGAGGGAAAAGAGGGGCGGCAGATCGTCGTGTAATTACCGGTGAACGGGTGATTAGCGAAAGTAATGTCAACGATGGCGACGCGTTTTAGCCGCGCGATCGTCGACGCATAAATTCACCCCCTTAACTTGGTAATATCCCTTCCGCTCGGGCGACTAATGGCAACGGTATTTGCACGGCAAACGCGCGTCGTTAGTTTCATCCGGCCGTGGGTAAAGGCTTTATTTAACAGCAAACAGGAAGCGCGTGTTGCGTCCGGAACATGCTGTAACCCGTTGGCTGACATGTCGCCCCCCAGGGGGTGGAAACGTTGTACCGGCTCGCGTCCGCGTGAAATTATTCGGGGCGGTGGATTATTTTATTTCGTTCCGTTTTCCCTGTTTTCTGGGGGTTTTTTTTCGGGTGACAACGATTTTGGGCCGGGGGTTGTGAAGCACTGTTCCGTCATGGCGGGGCGAGTCGTTGAGATCACGCACCCAGTTTCGCGGTCGCCGGACTTTTTCGTAGTCAGTCAGCGGAATATGGATTTCCGGATTAAGGATATCATTGGTTCGACTCGTGCGCGCGGAATTCGTGAGAGAATTGTTCGCGCCGCTGAGAAACACGCGCGGTAAGTTTGAACGGCTGTTTAGGAAAATCATTTTGCGACATTTTCGCCGCCAATGTATCAGAGATAAATAGGCCGATGCGAAACGGTGAAGATCAATCGCAGCATACAAAAAGCGTCGGAAAGCTACCAAGTAATACAGATTACGTAGACAATACAATAATAATAACACCAAGCGCGCTATAGGTTTCGCTGTTGCCCTTTGGCGAAACGGATCGTCAACGGACAACGGTTTGCAGTATCGCCTAACAATATACAAAGTGGTGCGCATAAAGCGTACCGGGGGCACAATTACACTCGCGCCGTCAAAGGAATCCCCGTCTCAAACGAATAAAAAGGAACAAGAATGGGGAGGGGAAAAAAAACCCGCTCTCACCCGACAGACGGTACCTTATCATCTTTCATACCTCGTTACATTCACCCTTATCACTTCGCTTCAGAAAAGTAATACTCCTCGGTCGGTATAAAATATTCACAAGACCCGGTTGCAACCCGTTTCCATCCGCGTTTCTCGACCCCGGTACACCGACCCTGTCGATCCTCGTTCTCGATTGCCGCGGCGTAGACAAAGGTCCGTCTGTTTAAAACGCGACACCGTCGGATTAGCTTCTTCCCGGGAACGCGTACGCGAAACGACGACGCTCCCGTCGCGACGGTCGATTCGGAGGAATCCAAGCGTTAAGCTGATAGCGTAAATGGCACGTGGCGACACGTAATCGAGGGACGCTGCTGAAGACGTTCGTCGGGCGAAACGAGACCCGGGCGCGAGTACAATACGGGCTGTAGTACAATGCGTTGCGATTCGCGTATCTCGTTTGTCACCGCGAGGGAGACGGATCCAACCCGTTTTCGTCGCGAAGGACGTGCGCGCGCACGTTTTCGGATATTCGCCGATCGTTGGTTAAACAATTTGTGCAAACGTTTTGCGGAACGGTGCACCTGGTGCAGGTGACCAGTTGAATCCAGCGAACCCGTCGGGGGGCAAGGGGGTTCGTCCGATCCTAAATACGAGCAGAGTTCCACTGCGCATATCATTGCTTCAATTGTTTGTGTAAATTGTACACTTAGGCCTTAGGTAATTTAAACGAAGTATCTGAGTGTTTATTTACGTGTGAGCACTTCCATGGTTAATAAAATCTCTACTCGTTTGTTGCGTCCAGTTTCATTTTCCACGGCAGCGTAAGGGTTAAGAAAGGGTTCCTCTTGCTTCACACCTTCCTACGAATCTACTTTACTTGCAGCTAAAACGGAACGAAACAAGGTATTTGTTCAACGAGCCTTATTTTGTTACACAATTCGTTCACGCGTCTCTTCCGGAACAGCGATCGCATATCCTGAGCGATAAAAGTTGTTCCGCATTTCGTTCCGACGTCCGACTAAAAAAGAAACAAATTTCGAAGACTTCCTCGAAGAGTTCCTCAACTCCCTCGCCAACCTTCACCCTTCGCTTTTTCCTTCCTTCGGCCCGCAATTCTCTCGCACAATTCACACCTTAATTCCTTCTACTCCCCTCCCCCACCGTATTCCTACTGCTCTTTTACGCCCGACCACCCTATTCGACATTCCAACCGTTATATCAACCCTCTTTCACTCCCCCAAGCACCACCGTCGCCTCTTTCCTTCTCACCGTGCACTCGTTCCCGACAGTTCATCGTCGCAGCCTCGCTTCCTATCTCTCGCCGAAGCTCGTCCCGGAACCCGTTCCAGCCCCGTTTCCACCGACTCGTTTTCACCTATGCTCCACGACTGCCCCTATTTCGCGGTCGTTCCCGGTGCAACTACCGCTACGGCGCGCCCGTCGGTTACAAACGGCGCCGACGTTCCACGGGGGGAGGGTGTTGGTTTGCAATGGATTTAAGTCACGTACGTCCCGTTTAATCCGCGGCGCATTCCTTCCGACGGTCAGCCTCGAGTTTCAGGATTCGCAGCCGACGACACGGACGTAATTAAGACGTAGCGCGTGGCTTTAACGCGCGGCTGAAATAATTATGGGCTTGGCTAAAGGGTAGTCGGACGGGACACTCCCTCGATCGTCCTTACGAGCTCGCTGGCAGTTTGCGAAACGCCGGGCGTTACCGGCTCGTTTCGGAGCTTTTTCCCTCTTCCACCCCCGGGTGATCGATGGCGGGGATCGCGCGAATTGTCTTGCGAAACGGATACAGAGAACCGGGCTCTTTCGGGTGCTTGAGAAAGACGTATACCGTGGATTTCGCCGGAATATTCCGGGGCTCAGGAGTAACGGTGGTGGATGTTGCAAGGAGCTTACGTCTGAGGAGCAGCCCCTGCGAAGCGGGGATACGATTGTTCAATTGAATGCCACCGCGGAAAGAAATATCTCGCACCACGGAATGTATGTGTTGCGTTTATGAACGCGCGAGGCGAGTGAACGATCAAATCGGGCGAGATTAACCCTGGAGTACAAACGGAAGTTGTAACGTGGAAGATACGTTACGCGCCGGAGTCGAACGGTATCCGAGGCTGTGCAGCTTTTGTGCAGCTGTGTAGTTTAAATTTTGTCGACGTTGCAAAGTTAACTGTCGAGGTTGACAAAATTATTTTACAACGACCCAATCCTTCGCGAACGAAACGAGAATAAACAGTAGCTCTATCGGGCAAACAGTTCCCGAGAGAAAAATTAATAAGCAAAGGCCGTTTTCGCGAAAATTGGGAGAGTTGTAAACGTTGAGGGGCCTGTATTTTCCGAACGAATTGTCAACCGCGAAAACGATGACTTAAATCTCCCCTAATTTCACGTGGACTGCAGCATATTTCATTTGGTGCAAAATCGCCGCTGGTGACGGTCCAAAAGTGATCGATTTGACGTGGACTGACCCTGCAGCGATGCAAAACGTCCTGTGTCGAGCACAGGGGACGCCGAATGGTAGCTGGAATTCCCAGAAACAGCGTGACCCAGTTTTTTTTTTTACCTGGAAACGCGCACTCGCAGCTAGTGTTGCAATGAAACAGAGGGGTCGGACTCAGCGCACGCGAGCCACGCTTGGGGTAGGTTACTGTCGAGGCGCGAGTAAGGGGTCCAGGTACGCGTGTGTACGAGTATGTACACAGAAGAGGGAGGGTAGGATAAAGCTACGGGAATTACGGTTCGGTTCGAACAGCGATATCCCCGCAACGAGAAGTCGTATCGTGTTAAAACAGAATTGGCTTTAAAGACGTGAATCTCCGGTTTCGACCGGGATAAGAGTGATTGGATGTGCCAGTTCGTAGCGGTGGCATTAGAAGTATTAACCCCCGAACCGCTGAACCCCGAGCTTGTCTCGTAGTTGGGATAACAAAATCTTCATCCGTTTCCTTTTTTCCCGTCGCCGCAGATTCTCCTCCATTTGCAATAGTGCGCGCAACAACGAATATATAATTCTCCCCCGGACGATTGTAAAGATACTCCGAAGTCCGTCGATCGCAAACAAGTTAAAATAGAAATGGCCCTGGGCGGACTAAAAATTATTCCCTCCGCAGCGAATCAAAGTGACGGCCATCCCATTCGCGACCCAAAGAGAGCGTTTCCGTGTATCCAATTAAATCCCGTCCCGTGGAAAAATCACGGAAGACCGGCGAGAAATCGTGAGAATTAATTCCGCTCGCGGACGAGTCCCCCTTTTTGCAAACGTGCGGCCGGCATTCCCCGTCAGACAACGACGGGCGTTTCGAGCGGTGACAATTTCGGATAAGGGGCAGACGCGACCGGAATTACGTACAAATGGATAGCGTTATCCGCTCGCGGCGTGCCAATAAATCGTTTTATACGGGGCCGCGGCACCGCCGGCGTTTATTCAAGTACGGCCGAGGGGGGCCATTTTTCTGTAACTATTCCGAGCGGGGCCATTACGGGGGCAGGGGAGAGAACCGTTCAGGACTGTTTTGGCTATCGTCATTGCGATACGATGCAACTTCTGTCCCCTGGGAAGGCCACTGTCCCTCTCTTAAATACAAGCTGGTTAATCGGTTCCCTTGGATCCTTGCCCCGTCCGTTTCTCCGCCTCCTCAATTTCCACCGTGTGGTTCCGAGACGTTACGTTAGCGGAGAGCGAGAGAGAGAGAGAGAGAGAGAGAGAGGCAGAGATGGTGGAATTTTTTTAACAGATTGCTCATGGGGATGGTTACGCGGATGACCGCGGTTATTGGTCGTCCGCTTCGAACCTTGCGTCGTTTAATTATATCGGGTTGTTTCGATTTGTATTTTTTTCTCGGAAGATATTGCACAGATTGATGCCGTCTGAGCTCGTGTGTTGAGCTTTTCTAGTGGATTTGGCTGCAGGAAAACTTTCGGGAATAATTTATGGAGGAAAGATTATGGTACACTGTTGGCTTTGCACTGTTTTAGGTTCCGTGTGGAATTTCTTCGTTTGCTTCCTTTTCGTGATGATTAGAAACCGTTTTCCGATATACTCAGACATCGTTCGGGACATTTGCGCGGATGAATTATATTCTGCATTCTTGTTGCGTTTAATCGAATAGATCTGAGGAAAGTTGAATCGCGAGACAACATTTTACCTGTCCAATTTCACGATATTTTAATATCGGTGAAAAAACGAACACGACGATTGCTTTGCGGTTTGATCGTATCAAGTTCCAAAACGCCCGGCGATTCCTCGTTATAATTTATCCACGGTGCATTTTAATTAAACAGTGTAACGCTAACGGTGAAACCCGACGAGAAAGATAGAGATCAATGGAGAAACGAAAGGAGGCGATGGTCTGCGTACGATAATCGAAACTCCATTTTTATCGTATTCGCATATTTTATTGAAGCAAATAAAATTATTATGCCGCACGCACGCTTCAGCGAAAAAACCATGAATTCGTTTCTTTCTTTATACATATGAAACTAGGTAATCCGTGAACCGAATAAAAGTGCTCGTCCATTCTTTCCGGTCACCTGATTTTGCATTTATATTTGCCGCGGGGCGCGTAACGAGGAATTATTTTTAACAATTTAACGTGGTGTGCCGGAAAACTAAAGGCGAATCTGAATGCGAAAATGTAAACCGCGAAATAGAGAATCATTGTAAACGAACGAAACTGAAACGTGAATCTATTAGAAAGATAAATGCACGAGTATATTTTCTATTTTCGTATTTTTCAATTAATAGAGAATTTTTTCTTCTTCTCGTATAATAGAAATGAAACCATTTTTAATATAATATATCTTGCCGTATTGGAAGGCTAGAACAATATATTCTACAAATTTCCGTCGTTCAATTGTAGCGTTGAAGCTTTTATTTGCTGTCGCATAACCCTGGATATTTAATGCAACGTGAGAAAATATGAACTGAACCGTGGCGATTTTATTATCGAAAGGAATCCGTTCGGACAATTACATTATTCTTTAATAAGGTTCTCCACGGCACAGAAAACTTTCGCCGAGAAGAAGTTATTGTTATCATTGAAGGCTTCCACTGCTGGCAGCGAAGTTTCTCCGTTCGATCGCAATAATCGAAAGCAACAAGTGCCGGTATCGAGTCGACTTTTCGAAATACAATTGCAAACACCATTAACGGCTCTCGCTCGGAACTTCTTTATCCCCGAAGAAGAAACATAAGCACGAACAATTTATACCTTCTTGCCGAGAATTTCCATCGCCGGTTTTATCCGCCCAATCAGTTCAATGATATCGTTTCGTGGAATAACTGGTCTGATCTTTTCGAAACACAATTAAACCCGCTACCCCGTTCTCCGCAATCTCCAATTCTCTGCTACACCTTTCAATTAGAACCATGATAATTATTAAAATATTAAGATACAAAAATATTGAACACCGATACAAGATATTGCTAAACCAATTTTGCACACATCCTCCAATGATTATTGTTTCACCAGGTTCACAAATAAATTGTTCCACGTCGATGCTATATTATTTCATGCTTCATTCACGCAACGATGATTTTACATTTTATCTTGAATATTAAGAAACAAAGGTGCCTTATTATTATTACTATAGATAATGCTATACGATAAGAACGTAATGTTGGGCGAGGCTTATCGTTAATGACTCTCACGTTAACGTGACCACTTCACTTTAATATCGAAACGTCGCGACGCGGTGGCAGTGTAATTTAATGGCGAAATCGACAAGACCTCACTGTAAATACCAGAAAGCACCACCTACAGCCGTAGCGCCTAGCGAAACGGCATTGAATTAGTCACGGTCGCATTTATTGAGCTCGCGAAACAGACTCGTCGTCTGGATGCCGTTTTACGACGCAACGCCATAAACTAACCATGCAAGTACTCGAGAGGCACGTTGTTCTTGCGAGATCCCCGGGGTGAATGTCGCAGAACTCCTTGACCCAATGCCAGCGGCCGATGATAAATGCATTGTGTGACGAACGACTGGCCGTAATTTCGCCGTAAAATCATTTTCTCCCGAATTTCCGCGGCAACTTGTGCGAGAGGACGGTCTTAAAATTAACAGTCGTTTACTCGTTTCCCCCCTTTCCACGATTTTCCTCGTCGGTTCCGTTGATTCTGATGATTTTTACACATCAAACATTGTACTTCGCCCGAAAACGAATACCCGCGTTCCGTATCAATCGCGTGCATCGTTGTACAGTGTTAACGGAACGAATTGCAATAACATACTCAGAGTTTCCTGCACCACCAAATGTATTCCAACAAACAATGAACACCGCAGTTCAATAATCGAACGCAGCTAGAAATCCGCGTAAATTATACCGGCTGGTTCTCGTTAACCCTTTCGTCCCTCGCTCCAGAGTCGCCCCGACGAAACGTCGCACAAAGCAATCCCAATTCATAAAGCGCCAGGCCAAGAACGAGGCGATGGTGACCCCGGCGAGACGCACGTACGCGTGAGCACCCAGTCGTAAAGGGCCAGGAACACGTGGAGACCGGCAATACACATCGATCCTCGTCCGAAACAAAGGCCCCCCGGCAGGAGGATGTCGGTCCGTCGGTATGACTCTCGCGGACGCGCGTAACTCGTCCGATTCTGGCGTGCGACCGGGCCGTAAACTCGGGCGTAAACACCTGTACGGAAAAGCTCCAGCATCCCTCGGAGCGTAAAGCGTATTGTCCCCGAGGGTACGGGGAGGGGCGGGGGGTTTAGAGAGAACGTGGACACGCCGCCGCGGAGGATTCGCCGGGAATGTCGCGAGTGTGTGCACAATGCGGCGCAGGCCGTCGCGACACCAATGTAACGATCGTTATTGCTACTTTATTGCTCGTAAATCGTCGTCGCAGCCTGCACATCCTGCCCATAGAAGGATACGAGCGTATCTTTTAACGGGCGTCTCGACGGACCGATGTCATCTTCGTCTCTTTTCCCCTTCGAACGAAACGAGCTTCCCTTCGACCACCAACGACACGAAGGTATTCCGTCTGCGTCCCCTTCTTCGTCTTCTTATTCTTCTTCTTGAAGCTGGGTCATGAAGTTTCTTGCCGGGTGCTGTTACGTTCTAATTGCCGCTTGGACGCGGCTCGGACGGGGTGGTTGAGTTTGGGGTGGTTGTTGGCTTATTGTTGGACGGTGGATAGGCGGGTCGGGGGTGTTATTGAATGACGTTAACCGGAGGTTCTCGTGTATTAATTGCGACGCAGCTCGAGTGTATATTTTTAGCGGCGACGTATTCGTGGAAATGCGGAACAATCGAGGCAAATTCTCGGATCGTCAGACGGGATGTATTCTTGAGGGCGAGGGTAAACGGGAAAGGCATTGTTCTGTTGGGGACGTTGGAACAATAGACGCGATCGGGTTTGCTTGATTGATAGAAATTTAGTGGAATTTTGGGTGAGGAAATTTATCGTAACGACATTGGCGGGGCTTATTTATTGCTGGGGTGTGGATTTGGGTACGCGAAAGGCGGCTTACTCGGAGAATTTATTTTAGTGTCGATAATTGCAGCTTAAGCTGGTCGTATGTTTCATTTTTGCTTTACACATCTTCTGATATACTTAAATATTACTTTGAACGGTTGCGGGCAGTTCGACGTAGAAATATAAACACGCATTTGCAGAATGCCAACTAATTATCCTCTTTACGTTTTGCTGCAGGTAAGCGATGGACGATGCATTACCGTGAACTACCATGACGATTATGGCGTGAGTTATTCAAATTTCATCCACATGTGTCCCGAATCGCTAATATCGTATCTAACTTCCAAACTATACGTTCATCCTCATTCGTAGCATCCAATTGAATTCGCGAGCTGTATCATTACAAACGTCTGTTCAAAACAATGTAACATCGCAAGCTTGAAACGCACGCGCGCGTATTAGAATATTTGAACAGCAGATGTGCACGGTAATTCGCCGACGTTATTACGTTGCGAATAAAATTAAACTGTTGACGTAACAGCATTGAGATTCGCACAAACGCGAGTCGTCGACTAATCTTCTTGAAGGCCCCTTGGCTCGATTACTTCTCCAAGTAGCCTCGTTCCATCCTCCTCTCGAACTTCGAATAAATATCCGAGCCCGGGGAAGACTTGCAACGAAAACTTTCAGCCATTCGGTGCTCGTTTCTCCCCGAATCACGAGTCTCCTCTGTGAAAAGCCGAAGTAGCAGTTTCGCTCGTTCGTTTTTATTAACATCAAGCCATCGGCCCTACCTGCCGAAACTTCTACGGTTCCGTGAAATTGTCACTGTAATCGAAACGCCGGCTTCTTCTAATTCTTCTGGAAGCATCTTCAAGAAAACCTCAATCGAGGCAAAACATAAATGAACAAATAAATGAATGCTTCCCTCCGTCTTTATGAAATGTTGAAGAGAACATTCATTTTATTACTCTGTATTTTGCACTACGATACAATGCTTTCGAACGATTATCGCAATTAACCTCCGATCACTGGAACATCTCTGAAAAACTGGTGATCGCGTTCATTCTCAGCGAACCGCGCATCCATCGACACCGTTAATCCCCGCCGGGTAACAACTGTTAAGCCCCGAAACAATTTGTCGCGGCCACACCTGCGATACCTGTAACAGGCTAGAAGATTTTGCGGTTGTCAGAGGCACGCGATCGCTCGAATAACATTTCTGACTGGTCGTTCACCGTGGGAACGTATTAATACCGACCGGTTGGCAGATCCCCGACCCGTTTCCATTAAAATAATTAACTCCGCAACGTTACAGCACAGGTGAGCCCGATCCTCCGCGCGTGAATGCTCGCGACGAAATCGGGCGTCGGCTGGCGATACGATTTCGTCTTTGTTCGAACGCAGTTGCATCGTTCCTATCGGTTGTCCCACGAGCGAAAATTACCCACCGGACTTTTGCAACCGGGTACACCGATCCGTCTACCTGCAGGTTCATTAATTAACGAAGATTGATTTAACCCGGCGCTACAGTCGGCCCGCTATTATTCGCGATTAATACGTATACAGGACGTTACGTTTCGTGGCTTGTAATCGGACAGCAGGTATCGCGGAATCAACGGGATAACGTTGCACGCGATTCGCGAAACGGCTCGTATGTTGTAACCGAGAAAGTATCGAAAGCCGATCGGTGAGGGATGATCCTTCTACCCGGTTAATTATTCGACGCCGGTAATTGTCGAATTCGCGAAGTTTATCTGCGAATTGATTATTAACCGATGTTATCATCGGGGGGGCGTTATCGGCGGAGTTTAAACACGCGAGATGAGACGGTGTAAATTGTGAATGTGCGGCGCGACGAAGGTGTGGGGCGAAATATTCGGAGAAAACGCGGTCACGGGTTTCCATAGATATTGTAATCGATAAAACTTGACGATGGTGCAACCGGCGATTAATACTCATCTCGTTTCACCTGTTCCAAACGTTTCCCGTCCACCCGAAATTTCCACAGCAAAATCGCGTTCGACGAATCGACGCATCACCACCACATCTTCGCGAGCTCTTCTAGTGAGCTGAAATATTAAACGCAGAAATCGCGGCGCGGAGAGCTCGCTTAATTTGATGTTATCTAAGAGCCCTGCGAGGAAACTAACGCAAGAAACGAAACAAGACGAGCACCGGGACGAGGCGAGCTCTCTCGGCCGGCCATATAAATTACGCCCGGGACGTCGCCCGATGTAAATGCAATACAAATTGGACCGGGCCACTTATTATTATTCATTGGGGACATTTGTTAGCTTATCTGACGGCTCTCCGGCTCTCTTCTACGCTTCTCGTTCCGCTCGACTTTTTACCATGCGCCCCGATACGTTCCCCCCTCCCTTTTATACATGCGTACTTACGTTCGTCCGTTTCGCTCGCACGTATTCGCACGTTTCGTTCCCGTTTCGATCGTCGTGCCACGAAACGCAACCTTCCTGTTCATCATTACCTGTTAAATGCCATCGCTGAAACGGGCCGGGACGCATTTGAATCGCGCTCATTTATATACAAACCGTGGCGACTCGCGGCGCTTAACCTCGGTAAGCCCGGGTCTCGCGTACGATCGGCGTTATCTTTATTGTTCCCGGAAGGAATCCGCGGCGGGGCGGAATATAAATTTCCTTTCGGACGCAGACTCGACGATTTTCTGCCAGCTCGAGAAACGTTTAGCCGGTGCGCAGCCGGGAAAGAAGGGGCAGATTTCTTTCTGACGATTGCGCGGGCGATCGCCGATATTTCGACGAGAATTGTCGACGTTCGAACCGGTCTGACTTCGCGGTGAAAAATCGTACGACAATCCACCCGGGTTCCTGTCGAACGAACGTGGACTCCGTTTATTTTCACGGCTGTCATTCCTATTGCTCGAAAATTCTTTTCTATTAAGACCCGAGTCAAGATTCTGGCGAGTCTTGCTTCTAACCAAATATAAGCGTTCCCCCGCAGACGAGAGAAACGCGTAGAAACGGAACCGAATGGTGGCAAGGAGTGTGCGTGCATACACCCCGATGAATTACAGCCGTCTGAAAATTTTCTCATTAGCCAATGGAGACGACGTTCTCTATTATCGGGACGGGTCGTTTAGAGGCGGCTTTAAGCTCGGAGCCGGGCGGCGTCGTCGCGGTTGCATCGCGACCGACGAGTCGTCGCTTTGTGCGCGACGATCCGCTTCGAATCGGCCAGACGCGCCGGGCCGGGTCGTTAAATGAAGTTAATTACGCCTGTATAATCCGCGAACGGCGTAGGTCGTCGGTATTCTTTGTTTTCCGCGGCGAAAGGGACGCGCGACAATGCCGATTACAGAACGAATTGGACCCGCGGTGAGACGGAACGTCTTAATCGCGAGGATACGTACGCGGCTCGTTTGCGGATGAAACCTGACGGGAACGCGAAATTGACCGGGCCGATCCGCGGTTCGAGGCTGCGAGAACTCGATCGAGATCGTTCTGGACTGGTTTCACGCAGTGCCGTTCGTATGCAACTGTACGAGCATCCGAAATATTCTCTCTGCAATTATGTGCAGAGATATGAAGCCGTGTTCTGGGTTAATTTTTACTTGCGATTCTCTATTTTTAATGGGACAACTTTTTCGGGAAGGTCGATCGTTCGTTTCGAGTGGAGGCGCTCGGTTTATTCTTCAGATAAAGGTATGATGATATGTATTTTATATTGCAAAGCGTTAATGAAACATTAGATAACAATTTGGCGACAGGCTTGTTGGAGTAAAAAAATCGTGCCCTTATTTCTTCAGGAACAGGAACATGAACTACGAGAGTGATTTCGGCTGGAAAGTATTATTCATGCTGGACTTTAATTATAATAAGCACGGAGATACAATATTGCGTTCTTTTATTCGTGTGCGATATAGCCTCGATTAACCGGTTTAATCGGGAGGCAAAACAGGTCGGGCAAATTGAAACGCGAGAAGGAGTGATTAAAAGTAAAGATTTCCCAGACATTGAAACGCACGACTCTAAAACTGTAGCACCCTTTTAACAACGATTATAATTTTTGAACTGAAATGGATACGATTATACGTTAACGTTATATTACGAACAAGTTTCGAATGCTGCGTCGTCCAGAGTGTGCATAATTTAACACCCAGTTGATCGCGCTTCTACTGTAACTTTTATCCGCGTGTCTTTCATAAATTTATCGTCGTAATGAAATATAAACGGCTGTCTTTGTTCACTTTTTGCCGAACTCGGAACGCCATCTAAAGTTGCTTGCCTACTTCGCCTCGTTCTTGTTGGAAAGCAACGCGAAAAACTGGTAGATACGTACACGGATCTTTGTGGAGCATCAGATCATTTAGGAAGATTCGTTTTCGCGTTCACGGCGACGAACAACGTTGCATTAACAAGGCGAGACGATATCGCGAGGCAAGTTCGGCCGAAGTCGAGGAAAATCATTTCAGTGGAAGAACGCGGTAAAGGCGAGGCGTATCCGTGCGCGCTCGCGCGGCGTTTAAACACGAGCACGAAGTGAATGAAAAGTAGCTTTGTTGAGACGCGACGGATAATTAAAGACGCAATTCGCCGGCATAATTACGGAGTTTAGTCGGAATTATGGAGGCCGTGAACGTTAACTGGAATTGCTTAATTGGTAACGTCAGGTTCGAACATTTTTCCCAAGTGAATTGTTCTGACACGGACAATTTTTGTTGTCGTCGAGATTATGGAACCGATCAATATTCCTTTGCGCGTCGAATATATGTATATTTTTCGGTTACGCGCTCCATAATTTTCTACAATATAAATATCGTGAAAAATATTCGATTACAAACCGACTCGCGTTTTAATCTTTTGTTGCTCGAAACTTCTACCTAGTTAGTGTTAACCGGTTTCACTGTCGCCGTTCAAGGATTTGGTTATTTATAATATTATCACGAAGCAACTGGTGGATGGAAGACGTACTAGGGTCGCGTATAGATATTCTCGGCCAAAAGCTATTTCCATGCATGGTCGAACTAAATAATTTCCGGCGGACGGCTAGTCTGTAGCTTTGCTCGTGAATGTAAAATAAGATGCAAAGGGAGGAATATCGCGAGGAACAAAAGGGATTGCTGCGCGATAAAATATCGTCAGGAACTGTAAAATTGATTCATTAATTTAATACCTTGGAAGTCTTGAAATTTTGTCAAGTTCGAACGATGGATGTAGTTGTTTTCAAAGAACTGAAGAATGTAAGCTGAGTAATCCGTTTTGTTTGTAGGTATTACATAGACAGCATTGCGATTAGCTTAACACGATCAATTCGGTTAAATTAATTTTAGTGCGATAATTGAGAAATTTGATCAACGCAAATATTACCAGTTGATCAATTATCGCTTGAAGACGGGCGCTATTTCAATTGCTTTGCGCCAGTGCGAGCAAAATCAAATTTTCTTGCAAGCCAGGTGAATAATATTTGAACGTTTAAATATATTTAGCTATATTAATGTACGTTGGACATTGTCTTCGGTATGATGAAATGTTTCTTTGGCAGTGATGTTATATAAATTTGCCCAAGCAATAGTCGTTGTTCCGTCGTTTCTACTGTGCCAATGCAGTGTCACCCTTTCTTCCCTTCGTGTTGAAATGTTTGCGAACTGTAATGGTTATTTATATAATCAGTAATAAAAGCTGAAACAAAAGTACGGTCATCGGTAACGAATTGTTCGAAATGTTTGACCATTAGTCGCACATGGGTAACAGAATTCTTCTGCTACCATAATTCATGCAGCAATTTGTTCGTTCGAAAATTTGTCCTATCCTCGAACAAAAATTTATACCAAAATGAATCGAAGTGCTTATAAAAAAATGTATATGTACGTGTTCAAGCCCTATTTAAGCATGACGATGTAGATATAAGTGTCGAATTCAAATAGGAAAATAGAAGCACTTCGACGACCGTTTTATTCGCAATCGAAATCAGCTCTCTCTCTCTCTCTCTCTCTCTCTCATCCTTTCTCTTCCTCTCTTTGTATTACAGTTCGCTCACGTTTCATACAAAACATCGAGCTATTGAAAGGGACAGGGGGTAATCGTGATAGCGCATACCTTAATCACATTATCCCTTCTAACCGAAGGTCCATTCGGAACGGAAGAAACCTTTCCCCTCTTCACTCTGGATCTTATCTAAAAGGGAACGTTCGCTAATTAAAGTAACACGAGTGTACTACTCTTGCCACTGACTTGCATAATACGCGATCCGTATACAAATGCCGGCAAATCGAAGAAATATCCGGCTGGATAAGTGGGATTTTTAATGTGTTCGTGATATTAAGCAACCGTAGGCAATAACAGGCTCTAATAATAATAATTTATTTTCAACGACCCTTCCCAATGCGTTTTTCACATGGAATCACGAATTTGGAAAATCGAGGAATGTTCTTCGAAGTTAATTCAGCGAAAAATATAACATCTCAATATATTTTGGAAACCTTTCGTTCAAAGAAGATTCGATTAACTTTAATTAGCGTTATTAATTAATTACAATGTGTAACCTTCTCTGGTATTAATATTCAATGACAAAACTGATTAGCCGGATTCAGAAAATCGTCACGAGTTAATTCCCGAACGCTTCAGTAACGAAAAGATAAACAGCTCGCGGGCAGTTTCGAATGCCACAGTAACATCGCAGCGGCATCGAAATCGTTAGAGGCAGCCCTTTTAAAGAAGCAACACGATCTAACTAGAATCGTAAAGGCAGCGCGTCGCTCCATTAAAAGAATCCTAAATTGAAGTCGACCGATCGTTAAGGAGCCCTAAGTGCGTCGTTTGAAATCCAGATTTCCAGGCAGCTCCTGCACCAGATAGATTGCTAATCCTTTCTGGCCAACTCTTCTCCCTCTCTCTCTCTCTCTCTCTCTCTCCGTTCTGTCTCCCTTTATCCGGAGAGTCCATCGTGGAACAAGAAGCCACGATCCTCTGCACGGCCTTTCTTTCCTTCTCGCCGACCCTGTCGGGCATTCTTTGCTCCTTAAGGGCGCGCGGAACGCAGAAATGGCAGAGTGGAAACGGGGAAATTGTCGGCACTCGATCCCCTCGGACGTAAACGAAGACGTAGTGAGGCGTGCAATGATCAAGTATATCTGGGGAAAGATTAACGACTCGTCGGGCCACGTGAAGGGCCGAGAGAGGATCGACGGCACAAGAGAGCGAGGAGGGCCAATTACGGTCGTCTCCTCGATCCGTCTCGCCTCGATTTCGACTCGATTCCCCGATTTAATCGAAGTTCGACGGCCCACGGCCGCCAACTTGGCCGCAGAGTCGCGCACAGAAAACGTCTAGAAAGTTGCGCCGCCCCGAATCGACGAAACGCATCCCGGGAATCTGAATGGTGAAACGGCGGGCCAAAGTTTTTGGGGAACGAAGTTTGCCCGTCGGTGATTTTGCAATTAAAAGTTCGTAGGTTTTTTCCTTTCGCTCGTTTCTTCTTTTCCCTCGTTTTCGGTGTTTTCGATAAAGAAACGTCCGACACGAATTTGACGTCGAGCTCGAGGCCTCGAGAAGATCGAGGCGGATCGCGGATTGACGGTCCTGATGAGGATCTATGGTCCGATCTTGTGGACGGTGAGAGAAGTTTCAGCGTGGGGAACTTAATGGTGGACTCTATTTGTCATTGTTAGTTCGACTTGCGCGTGTCCGGATGCAGGAAAATTGATGGGCCGGGCCGGTGCAGTAATGTTAATAAGATTTCCGTTCGTGGATACTGAGTGTCTTGGAATTCGTCGGAGTGAGAGCGGGTGTGTCCCCTATCTGGATTTCTGATGTTATTCGTATGCTGATTCATTTTTTGACAATTATATCGCACTTTGCGGCTGCAAACGACGTCTATTTATGCAAGTTTTAGTCAAATACAATGCCGAGACGATCTGCAATAATTTCGACGGCACTTGCGAACGTTATTTAACCATTTCTTTTACGGAAACATAGAATTTTCAGAATCGTGAGTTTGTCATCAGAAATTCACCGTACCGTTGATACTACGAAATGGAATACTAGAACCGCCACAATATAAAATAGAATATAACAACACCGCCGGCAATTCCAACGTCACGAGTGAAAGAAACATCGTCTCATTCTGCTTTGCAAATCTTAATTAACCCCATTCCTTCGAACCTTCGCGATACTCAATCGAATTTGCAGTTCGCCGGGGATGTGCACTACTCGACAGACGGAACAAGATCTTCGCCTTAGAGAAATTATAATATCAAATTTGCTTGCTGCATAGCGTAACGAAGTCCAGTAGGTTGCACGACGATATCGTTCGCGGATTATTACACGCGTGTTCCGACGGAGTTTCAGCTGTTGCGTTATCGCGGACACGTAATCTCGTTAAGGCTGGAACCAATTCTACTTCGCGCGACGCGACTTCCGATTCCGGTCTGTCTGCTATCCGGCCCACGAAAACGAAGCGGTTGCCGAACGAGCCTGAAGGCACGATCGCGCCCCGTGGACTACTCCATTCATCGTAGTTATTTTACGAAATGTCGGCTGCCTCACCTGGCGCGTTCCCCGTTCACAGACCGTCGTTTCAATCAAGTTGTCGCCCCGCTTTGAACGATCCTCGTTTGCCAACGAATTTTTTAATTAGCTAACGGTCCGACGCGAATAATCGCGGACGGGGGTGAAATCGCCATTGTCGAGGGGCGAGGAGTTTTTACGGAATTTCGGTGGTACCCTTTGCGGGGACAATTTGATTCCCCAGAATTCGTGGCTCGAGTATGCGCGCAACACCCTTCGAACGCAGTTTTTTCGGGAATATTGACGGCGTACCCGCCCAGATTTTTATTTATTACTCCGGCCTTTCAGAATAATTTGAACGACACCGTGCGACACGTGAACTCTACAAACGCCGTGTGCCCCGTTCGTTTCACAGAAATCGTCGGCCATCGGGGAACATTAAATTGAACACACTTGTCCGCGAATTTTCGCAATTTTATCAAAGCTATCAAACGTTCATTCGAAATAACTCGCGTCCTCCTCGCCATTACTCGTCCTGTTAGCTCCCTAACGAGCCCCGCTCCACACACGTATACACACACAAATTCTCTCTCTCTCTCTGTTCTTCGCCCCCTATTCCCTTCACAGACCGCGAAAAAGAATTCACCGTCACGAGGTAGCGCGATAGAGGGAGAGACGAATGAATCGAAGGGTGGGGAACGGCTGGAAGGGAAAGGAACGATCACGTCGAAGACCGGCGCGTGAGAGGCACTTAGAGGCTTTGCCTGATATTAGCATATAAACTAGAAAATGTTTTATCGCGCCTCCTCGCGAGAGAGCCTCTCGGGGACGACACGTCGCGGCGTTTCGCATGCACGGCGAAATATTTATTGGCCCTTAACGATCATTAGGGATGGCCGAAAACAAATGGACACGCTTGGTACAGCGGGCGATCCCCTTTGATAGCGACCAACGGGAACGTCCCGTACCCTTCGTGCTCGTTACAACGTCGGATACGCCGTTCCACAGGTGCACCCCTCGAAGCCTTCGTGTTACTCTCCCGTCCTTATTGGCCGTTCCGCTACTTTTTATTTAGCGTCGTTTGTTGCTCGCTTCAGTTTTCTCTTTCTTTCTCGTTTTCTTTGATGCGATCGAAGCGTTCGTTACGACGAAACGCCGCGGCGATTTTATGGAGCACGGTCGTGGTGGATTTTCGACGGGGTCGGGGGGCCGGGGGATCGACGGACGGAGTTGAAGTGGCGCGAGGAATGTTTGAAGCACTTCTCTCGTTGGCGGGACACGGTGGATTCAGATAACAGTTGAACGCAGAATTTTGTTTTGTAATTCATGCGAGGGCATTTGCTCTTGGCTCGACGGGATTTTAATTGTTTCCAGCTTATTTATATACGTTTACATCATATTGCGTATTGGTGACAGCGTTTTTCTGTTCCTCCTATCTGCTTGTTCCTATTTTAAAACGTTCTCAGATAAATGATGTTGCACAGATGGTATTATATCATTTGAGAGGATATTCCAACAATTATAATTACACTTTGACCTTTCATGGATGAGAACGGAGGAATTGAAAAGATAGATTTCTATTTCCACTGTTTGAAACGGTCTCTTCGCGTGTGTATGTAACGTGGACGGGCTGTCGCTCAAGCTCGATGAAGATTGAAAACGATACAGGAATGTGATTGGAGTTTCTTTTTTGTCTTCTGAAATTGATTAATATCCCCTCCTTTTTTTCTCCCTCCCCCCCTCTCTCCCTCTGTACCGAACCAGCGCTTCCCGGAATCGAAGCTGGAAATATGACCGATCGATGTCAACCATTTCAAATTGCTTCGCGTGTAACGATAAAGAAACTCGGCTATTGGAATTCCTATCACTCTCCAAACTCGACGTATAATAATACGTGTGTCAGACGGATGAAATAAAAGATTATTCCACTTTCCCCGGCCTTGCCCGGACAAAACGGATATCGGTTATTGCATGAGCTTTCCACGCTGAATGCGCTCCGGGAAGGATCATTACGCGTGACGATCGCCGTCCGGAACTGTCGCTTTCGTTTACGGGCACGGTCTTACGTCGTCGTTTTAAAATAGAAATGAAAGCAACCGCACGGAAATAGCGTCAGAAATCGCGCCGCAACGCCTGATTTCCAGACGCGGCCGGTTGGCGATCAAATTATACATACGCTTGATTTCGAGTGGTGCCGCGGTTATCCCCCTGCGCGCAACGCGAAATTATAAACTAAAACGAGGGGGTTGGCGGGGTCGTAATTCACCGGAGGAAGCCGGCAGGGCGCGTCGTGCAAAGAACCGGCGCAAAAAACTGGTTCTTTTGTTAGAGGCGCGTATATCTGGTCGCATAAATCTGTCGCTTAAGTGGAGTCTCTTATTTCAGTGTACGTTGTTCGTACGGCAGCGTGCTCGTGTCACGGCTATGCAAATAAACTTTAAGCTCTTCCAGGGGGAATTATTTCGCGTATTCCTCTCCCGTGGGACGTTTAATCCGCGTATCGTCATTTGCGATAATTGAAGATTTGTATCTGCGTGGTGTAGGTCTCTCTCTCTCTCTCTTTCTCTCTCTCTCTCGATCTCTCTGTGTGTCTCGTTCTCTTTCCATCTCGTCTCTTCTGTTTCTTGAAATAAAAAGCGGGTTCGGTGAATCGTCGCATGGGAAGAAGCCAATCTTCTTTTGTGGCAATTAAATTACGCGAGATTAAATAGCACGAGGGGGGAGGGCGGGGGCGCATTTGGAAAGAGAGATATTTTTCTTTCCTTTTTTTTGTTTGTTTGCTTGTTTCGCGAATGCTGAGGCGTTGGGTACGGAAAATGAAATGTCGAGGGATAATGCTTTTTTACGAGCACAATCGCATTACCTCGCGTGCACCGGGGGACGAGTTATTGTTTGTTGCTTCGAGGATTAAAGACGCCCGGCGGGAGAGGAATATTTGTTCGAATGTGAAAGAACGTTTTGGACGTTGGCGGCCAAGCTTGTTCGTTCAAGGCATTCGCTTGTAATAGCTGAACGATCTAGTCATTGACGCGATTGCGACGGATAATTGTTTCAATTTCCAGAAGACAATATGTAATACGGTCGTTCGTAGCCGTTCGTTTCGTTTCACGCTCACAGTTCAATGCAATTACGTGTGTCCATATTTCTTCAGAAACGCGGATGAAACGTTATTCCTTTCGATTATAAATTGCCCGCATATGGAAACGGTGGCCAATAATCGCGAATACATTCGATCCCGATCGGGGAGAATTTCGCCAAACGAGCAGATAAATATAAAAAGCTGTCGACCGTTTTGTAATGATCCTTCCGACACCGAAATGTTTCCATTTGCGCCGTCGACTCTCAAGAGGTTAATAACCGTGCAGCAGTATGCATCGGTTGTGCAGTTTGTTCGTTTTAACGAAGCATGCTTAATTACTTGGGATAATTGTTATTCGCACGGTGTCGTTGAACAGTTAAAATCACGCACGCGATGCTATAAATCATTCGACGATGCTTTTCTGCTCTTTCGTTGAAATATTCTCGTTCGGCGCGCATAATAATAATTTAATCGCAGAAAAATCGTGAGCGTTCCGAAAGATTGGCAAGTGAAATTTTATCATTGTCGAATTAGGGGGGAAATGATGTTCATTGTTGCTCCGCCCTTGAAACGCGTGGAATATATCTTGCGAGAGATGAATAATAGTTGCGGATAGATATATCGATGACAGTAGAAATTGAATTGTCGCCGTGTCTTAAAACCAATCGATACCTATCGTTGACGTGGTCGTTAGTAGTGGTACTCGACTTGAGGGACATAATTGAGGCCGAACTAATTCACTCTACATTAATGAAGAGCTGTCGTGATTTGTTCGAGTGCCGTAGGCTTATCGGACGTATCGCACTTGACCTTTCGAATTAAAATTGTTTGATCCTGCGCAAGCATTAGTGATATATTAATATGCATCTCTCTACAAAAAAAAAAATAGTTGAAATCCGGTTTAGTAGCAAACGATAATAAATAGCATACGTAACACGTTCTTCAGTTTCTTTTACCTTTATTCTTTATTCATGTTAACGTCGTCAATCGTTTTTTTTTTTTTACCATTCGCGAAGCCACTTGAACTGCGCTTTAATTACTACGAAAGGCTTACTTGTCCCGTTTATTCATTTATCGTATTCAATCGATTCGGACAAAAGTGGCAATAATTCAGCAGAAACAATGGCACTCCAATTCCCGGCCACTCTTTAACCCTTTGTGGTCGAATGTCTAGTGCAATTCGGTATCCCTTTTTATATTGTATTACCTCACAAAGGCAATCAAATTAATCAACCTTCGTTTCGCTGTGTAATCGCGTTTCACAACTCAGAGCACCGCGACATATCGGCGATGTTTTCTAAAACGAATATTGGTCAAACATATCGGGCGTTCAAAAGAGACTCGAACTAGCTTAATTCCGAAAAATAGGAACGAATCGGGAATATAAATTCGGCTCGCATGCACGCGATACAAAGGTTCCACGACATTTACTTATTCACTTAGTCGAGCGTACATTATGTTGCGAAACCACGTCGAACGATCGGATCAACCCGAGGTCCAACTTGTCGAAGAAGGGTTGACTCTTGGTGCTTCACGCGCGGAACCGCTCACGTTCAGCTTCACTCCGCTCGCTGGCGTGTCGCCAGGCATCTCGCGACGTATTTTCAGGATCGTAACATAAAGCCGGAGATTTATAGCAACGATGCGACCAGCCCGACCGAATGTATGTATGTTTTTCGACGCGGCCAAGACCGCCCTGGGGCCTCCGCGGGCCACGGAGTCAGAGATCGGCCATAAAACTCTGATCTACGACTTGCACCTACCCGGCCTTGTCGCTTTCCTTCCCGCTTACCTGTCATTCCTTCCAGCAGAAAAGTTTCCCGCGTGAATGGACCTCCCTCGGTACACAGGCATGGCCGCAAGACGATACGCAGATTTACGTTCGCGATCATCCCGGGTGGTACACGTTTGTGATTGTCGAAAGTCTCGTTCCTTTTTCACCATCGCGGGGAAAGTGTCGTTGGTGCGGTGGTTGTCGGTGGTGCGTGTTAATTCGCGTGGGAAATTAACACGCGTGCATATAATTCGCCGAAGTATCTCGTGTCCGCGCTAATCCGTTTGGATGTACGAATTCGGATACGCTTCGTCTAATTGAGTCAGCGAAGTTCGATCTCTTGGTGTACTTTTAATGGACGACTCTTAATTAGGAATTGTCCAGTGCAAGTACCTCGATATCTCGACGTTCCTTCTGTAAACGGGGAAAGAAAAATTCTTCTACACCGTGGTTTCAATCATTTGATTACTCCCTGCGAATTGGGGTACTGGGGCTTGTTGAATATGTACTTCTTGGGCGAAAAATCGTCGGTGACACGTTGAGTATGACGTTAGCGACGATGCGTTTGAAGGATCGCCGAAGGCAGATAGTCCGGCGTTATTCTGCCGGATGGACGATTTATGGTGGGTTACTGTCTTGGCGGGTGTTCGCTGAAAAGACATGGTGTTGTACGGGGACTGAAGGTTGCACGGCCATCGGCTGGCGTATGGCAGTTTAGAGAGGGTTTAGGAGAATCAATGGGGACGGCAAGCAACTTGCATCGCTATGCTCGTTCATAGGAGTTGGACACGAGGTGGGGATGGCATGGACGCATTCTGGTAAAAGAACTGTGCTTAGGCACGGGGCACTCATCCTGGAAACGTCCGTGTGCAAGCATTAAAAGCAAAGAACTATCTCTCGGTTTGTTTCGAACGTACGCAGAAATATAATTTGGAGAAGCGTACTGCAGTTGTGCAGTGCCCCGTTGCAGCCAATCGGTTTGTTTGTTGAGCATCATCCATCGCGAAATTAGAGTAACAGGTATATGTTTCTAACAGTAAATTTATTTTTTACTTTAAATATTTACATTACATTTACATTCAATTTATTCTTTAAATTTATAGGTTTATTTAAAACGTTCATTATCCGAGTGAACCAAATAATTTGACGGTTTCAAGCTGTATTTCGAGTAATGATTAATTTAAAAATCATCCGGTGTAAAAAAAAAGAAACCTTGACATTGCGATTTTATTTCTGTAGAGAGAGAAACAAATTTTTGTCCAACTGCGGTCCCTGTTGAGAGTGTACGAGAAGTAGAATTTCTCGGCTCACTGCCTCACGACTTCCGAGATCGATTTTGCGATATTTAATTAATGAACGATTAAACTGATTCGCGCATACAAATTGGGATTCAAATATAAATTTCGGTGTCGTTTGTGCAAAAATAGCTTCGAAGGAAGTGCGTTTGGTGGAATGTTATCGCAACTGTATATTTTTTATTTACGAACAAATTGATTTGCAGTAAAAAACAGATCAGTGTCGTTTCGTTCTTGTACAGATACATTGGCGATGTTAACAACGGCCCATTAGCTCAGTTGGTTAGAGCGTCGTGCTAATAACGCGAAGGTCGTGGGTTCGATCCCCCCATGGGCCAAATTTTTTTTTTCAACTCCCCATTGAACTTTTACATACGCGAAACATTGCGTCGAAATACATTTTCTACAAAATACTATCTATTTGTGTTTCCTCCGGGTCCGAATTTAGCAGAGCGTTTTAAAGGAACAGAATCATATTCACATCTGCGTGACGTGGTCCGGCTACGAACAGCTCCAGCACGAATGAATCTCTCTTCAGAAAAACATATTTTCTCGTTGTCAGTTGTGTGAAACGATATTCCAATAAAATACAAGAATTTGCACGTGCACGCATAACTGATTAGCAAAATATCCGCGTTTCTGTAAGTCCGATTATTTCAGCGGCGAGTCGTTTGCTGTTCACACTGGACGAGCCGCCCAAAAATGGGAAAATATATTGTCGAGATCACTTCGGCTCGGAACGATTCGTACGCGAAACAAAAAGAAATCCTCGATCCTGCCAGGATTCGAACCTGGAATCTTCTGATCCGTAGTCAGACGCGTTATCCGTTGCGCCACAGGACCCCGATGGTTTCTCGCTCCCCGTTTCCAGTTCCACGCGTCTCAGCGGATTGTTCCTTAAATACGAAGCGTTCCTTTAAAGAGTTCAAACTCGAATGGGCGATCTGAAAGTTATACGGCCCGTAAACTATCAGGTAAACGCAATAACCGAAACACTTTTCTCCGCGCGGAAAATTTCATAGCGGCTATAAAGCTTTACGATCTTCGAATATAGCGTTCACTATGAATCGGTGTTTCGTGAGTCGCGTTGCGAATATTGTTATTCCGTTTCCTTCCCGTACCGTTCATTAACTTCCATTGACTGCTGCCCTATGGCGGCGTAATGAAAAATTCGAGTCGTTATTCGTCGACAATGAAGGAGACTTTACCTTCTCAAATTGAAATTCATGTCGAACGTTTAAGGGTGAAACTGTTCGGATAGTTATTCGATTCACTATTCGAATAGTTAATTACGATAATTGTTCAATGATTCATTTTAATATTTTTATTTTGGCGGTGTACCTTAGTGTTCGCCGTAAATTGGTAATCTAAATTCATACCTGTACTGGATCTGCGTCCCAGACCTGCCTACAATCGTTTCAAAACGTACACCATTTAACCCTTTCGCCCCCGCATACGCACCGCGTCAAAGCTGCCCGTCGCATTAAACGACGCTAATAATAATCATTAATCCATGCCCACGATGGATATCAGCAATCCGTCGCAGCCTGTACGAGTCGCAACTTCTGTGAAAACGAAACGGTCGCGAGGCTGTTAAAACTCAGGGGAGTTATCGTCGACGAATAAGATAACAGGCCTGCAGAGGGTTGGCCCGTCGAAACGAGTGTAATTAGATATTTATGATTCTCGAAATTCGCTGAATCTCCCGACGCTGGATATCGCACTCGAAGCCAGTCGTCACCGAAACGAGCTCGCCCCGGCTACGTTACTTCAACACCCCCATTCCGCCCTTCAGACTCGTTTCCCGAACCTCCTCTACGTGGGCGCAGCGATCAAGCGGCGTAGAATATTTTAAGGTTCATTAAAAGCGCAATAATGAAGAAGTCTCGACCGAGTCTCAGATAACTTCCGGCCGGTTCCGCGGAGGGAACGTTCAAACGAAACTTCGTCCCACCTTCTTTGCCGTTCGCCCCTCCCGCCCAACCCTTTGCCTTCCTTCCGGTCTTGACGTCGCAGTTTCCGCCCGTTTTTCGCCCACTCGAAACTTTGCCCGGCAAGTCTTTCGGGCTGAAATTAAAGTCGAAGTTCCGGGGTGGGAAAAATCGCCAACCCTTACGGCGAGTGGCCGTTTCCCCTTTTAGGGAATGAAAACGACGAGGGGCTGGTATTTTGCGTCTTTTTTTTCTTTTTAGATAAACGTCTGTCCGATTTGTCTTCGCGGTGTACGAGGTTGAATTTTCATTTGCTTCGACCGCGACTACGGATTTCGCAAGAGCAAAGGATTTATTCGCCGACGAGTCGTTGTTTCCGTGTTTCGTCCGTTGAGAATATTTAACTGGTCGCATGGAACAGGATGTAGAGTTCTAAATTGTGATGTGTTGCGTCCGGGTAAACGATGGAATGGTGCTATGCTTCTTTAAATTTGATCTGCGACCCACCAACGCATGCAACAGTGCAGGGTGCAAGTGTTGTGAATTACCTCGAAGTCACAGCACCCTCGGGGCTGACAATGAATAATTGCGCATCGAAACAGAGAGGGAATATCAGTTACCCTGCTCCTTAAATATTATACACTCGTGCGTCAAAACTCTCGGTATGCTCGTTAACAACGCCGGCGTAAACGCGAACAATGCTCTAACGGAACAGATCTCTTATTTAGTCATCTCGGAGTGCGTCATCGTCAAAGCTTCACACATACGTACTATGAACCCTCTGTATCGCGACGTGCGTACGCGATAACGTGAAATTCAGCAGCGCGAACCATAACATTGAGCGTTCTTAACGCAACGGAGAAACGGGAGCAAACGAATCGTGTACGATGAGACTGCAAAACGACTGACTCGAAGGAAGAATCAAACAAACCGACATTCGTCGGCAACCGCGGCCACCCTTAAACCGGACACATTATTCGATTACGCCGTTCGGTGGCTGCAATTAGGAACCGGAAAAGGCGGTGTCTCGTTGTTGTTTCCCCCGTAGGAATCAAGGCGAAATGGCGGTCGACGTATCGATTTCGATGCACGCGCGTACTTTCCGCTCGTAACACCATTAAACTTTTACGATTTAAGTTTCCGCAGACATCGGTGAAGCACTCCTCCGGCATCCGGGCGCACACACGCGTACATACGTGCATAGAAACGCACGGGCACAATGAAACGGTGGTAGCGCAACGATACGTCGATGCCAAGACGAATAAAAACAAGCCCTGTCGTGTCCGTTCGTGGTCGTACGACGTGGTGAACGATGATCCCGGTGGCCGGTCACGTGTTGGACGTTATTCGTGTCGTGGATCTGAAAACCGCCGACTGTGCAGAGGGACTGTGCTGGAGAACGGGAAACTCGCGACGGTGCCGGGCAAATCGAGATTCGAGATCGACGAACCGGGCCTTGTTAACCCTTTCGGCGACGATCAACTTCCTATCTCGGATTGCGGAACGTTCTCGCGGTGTTTCGACGCGTTGGTCAAGGGTGCAGATTTGCGTCGAACATTTCTTAACGCTGGACCCGTCTTTCTTTTTTAAATTGAAAGCCAAGAATTGGAAACCGAGTGATCGATTTATTGAAAGTGATCGTTTTATTGAAAAATCGTCGAACTTCCAGCTGCTGTAACATTGTGGGAAAAAATCGCGCGATAGTGTACCCGCGCTCGTTTTAAAGGGCCAAGCTTCTACTTTTACGTAATTGAGTTTAATTGTGCGAAGGTCAGGTTTGTATCAGTAAACTGAATAGAAGACTGAAAGTGCTTTTCTTCTACGATAATTTGTTCAAATTCAATGCCTTTGCGGAGGTTGAACAAATTTTTTTCGTCTCCCCAATTGACATGGATTTAATGTTTCCAGTTCACCGTTTGTAACCATCACTTGTAGATTGATATACGATTTCTCGTTAGCAACTTTATTGCTCATCGGATGGAACGCGTGCCACGGGCGGAATATCACCTTCGGTGTTTTCACTCGATTTTTTAATACACAAGGATCTTCGAAAAATTCAATGAAATGATATTAAAGTAGAGGATTCGACCTTTTAAGTGAACCCAGGTAGATTACTGTACGATTTATGTTCACGAAGTTACCGCAGTTCAAATATCTACGATTTTTCTTAATTTTATTGCCAAGCGTATAAGAAATATTATTAAAGGTAAGAGAATAAATGATCGCACGCGCGTCACTCTGGAGTATAATAAATAAATCACTTTCACGAGGTGCATCTACCGAGGATTCGAGCATCCAGCGTCCGCTGCTCATCCGGCAACACGTCAATCCCCGTTGTATTCGCGCAAATAAACGCCATTCAGCGTTTGCATCAACAAATCATGCGAGAATTTACATCATTCGTTGCGAGTGTCGTCGAATCTCAATGGGTCGCGCTATTTTGTTTGTTGTTTGCGGTGATTCTTCGCACATCTCGAGTCTCCTGCTCCATAATTTACCTCGGCGGGGGACGCGAAATCGTAGTCTCGCTTGTACACGGTTTATACAGGTCGGAGTTTATGGTGGTAGCCGCTCGTGAAACGTTCGGATACGTAAGGACACCCATGTACGAGAACTTCGTGATTGCCACGATTTCATTTAAATTGAAAATACCTTCGACCAATATTGCTCGATTCTTTCATCCGATTTCTTGTAACGCATGTAATCCATTTGCGATAAATTTGGCAGCATTCCGCTTCTTATTGTCTTCATTCGTCCATGCCAAACGTCGCTTTCGAACGCCTCGTTCAATTGCACGCCGTTTAACCCTCAAATTTCTGTCGCGTCAATTCCCCCCGATACTTTCGTGAACCCAATTAATCCCCGCTAAAATACATATTCGCCATCCCACGCAAATATCCCGAATATCTCGACCCATATGGCTCCTCCACATTCGACAAACGGACACGAGAGGTGCGGCCGTGGAATCGCGTCCTCCTACGTTTCGTTGGATCGCCTTCGATTTTACAGCTCGTAAAAGTGCGCCGTGTCTACCACGCCGGCCTATTTGTTCTCCGTAAAAAAAAACATTTCGAAGCCCGCGGTCGTCGTCGTCGTCGTCGTCGTCGTCGTCGTCGTCGTTCGAAATATCCTAGCCCGGGCCCCCCGTTCCAGTAGGTCCTGCAGCGAGGTACGGATAAATCCACGAAGGAGGTCCGCCCGGTGGTTCGCCACGGCGAACAGAATTTATGAAGTCGATCCTTTAGGCGTGCGCCTTCCGTCTGGGAATTTGTCAGAAACGATCGAAGTGGTGGGAAGCAAAAGGGGGGGGAAAATAGAAGGTCAAGAAAAGGGGCAGCAAAAGAAAAAGGGGACGGTGGGAGATGCCCGAAACGACTTGCGGCGGAGATGCACGGCGTGGAAAGGGGACGAAGGGAGCCGCGGGTACGATGGGGAGAAATAAAGAAAAAGAAGGGTAAAGAGGGGCGGGGAGGAGTCGAGAGGGGGGGGGCGAGAAAGATGGGTTATCGAGGATGGAAGGATGCAGCGTGCGTTTATAAATATCGCCATTGTACGTGCGCCGGGGGCTGTATTTTTCATTCCTTATTTGTTGTCGCGAACGCGGCTTCGGTTCCCGAGCGGAGTATACGCACCGGCCACGATCGTACATTTTCGTGGCGCAATTTGCGACCGGCCCGGCTTCCAGCGAGGGCCCGATGGCACCGACGTAGCCGGTCGCTTGACCCCTGAAACGATCCCACGACACGGAGAACATCTCGTTCGGAGGCCGTGGATTCGCTCGAGTTCGGCGTCGCGCGAATCGAATTGACGGGACCGGATCCGACCACGGAGAACCGTAACGTTCGTGTTTCAGCGAATAATTGGAGACATCGGGAGGATATTGTTCGTGGATCTGGAGATATCGTTCGAGGCGTGGAATTTGGTTGTCCGCGTTTCCGCGGAGTTCGTTTAAGAGGGGACGATCTCGCGGGTTAACTTGTGGGTATGACGTATGGGAGAATAAAGAGGGAATGTAACCGGGCTTGTCCTTGTTTTGACAAAGTCGGTGGTATTTATGGTGTCAATTTGTTTGATAGCGCGATTAAACAGCTGGCACGGTTGTACAGAAATTGTTGAACGGGCGACGCGTACACGCGAACCCAAAAAGCATTTGTGGAAGCGTTTCGTTGCGTGCCTTGCTACGAATTTCGGATACGACGGCAGAAAAACAGGAACGCTTCCAACGAGTTTTGTACAGGTGATATTACTTTTAAGCGGGGGAGCATTTTTCGTAGTAATCATTCGCGCGATTTTAATTGTGAAATGAACAGCTACGTATATAAAATTGCCCGTCGTCGAATAATTAATTAAAAGACACGCTCGAGTACGTGTACCATACATCGTATAAATACCTACCGCCGCCAAGCGTACAGATCCCCAGTAAATCTACCGACTAGATGAAGAATTCGAGCAAAAACCAATAATCGATGCACGTCCAGTATCCATTCAGGATCGACTCGTATAATTGTCAACGTCTGCAATGTTCGTCGTGTCGCTGCTAACATCGCGTCCGCAGCGTTAAACAAATTTGCACGGGCTCCCGTCGCCAATAATAATGGGCAACACGCGACCAATAAATATCGACGGGACCGCGGCGGCCGTCGATAAATCACTTTGCTTCAAAAGCAGGGAAAATGAAGCGGTCGCGGACAAACGTCCCGGCCACGGCGAGCTATCTCGACGAACGAAATACCGTGTAAACGAGGACGAATTAATTCGCGCGGCGAGTTCCGGGGGGAATGTTCGACAAGTCGTTACGAAGCTGCGCGCCGTCGTTTTTCACCATCATAAAGATGGAAAGCGACCGTTTTCGTGATATTATTTCCCGATGATAGGCACGCAATTGATTTGAAGCTCGTCCCGTCGAAAACTGGAGAAAGCCACCGCTCGGTTGAAGGAACGGGAGACGCGGAGCTTCTGTCAGCTTCATTTTTACCATTTTCGTCGGCGGAAAATTAACGCCGGATTAATCGCGAGGAAATTTAGGACGTCGTTCATGAGGGGATAAAGAAGCTGGACAGAATTTCCGATTAGAAATTTTACTTTATGCCAGAGATTTACGCAACGTATCAAGTTCCTTTGCCGCGATTCCTCTATAATTTAATTATCATCCAACTTGTTACTGCCTTGATATTTTTCACCGGTACCGACAATCTTTTTACATCGGAGTCCTGAAAAATACACAAAACTATGCTACGCTCAGTGCTTGTCGAGTAGCTTATCCTTACAAAATTAATTGGAAATAGGAAAGCTGGTATTATCGATCATTATGCAATTGCGCGAATCAACTCCGTATTGTTAAAAGAACGTTGTAATAAACTCCTCACTGGAACACCGAGGCGACGGCCACGAACATCGTACCTCGAGTTTCGATTTGCACCGGTACCGGCCGGTTAAGGATCGCGTCGCGTTAATGTAAACTGGATTCAATGGCCATGGTGGATCAGCCGCACGAGAAAAAACGATTATGCACGCCGCACGCTAGCCATTTTAGCTCTGTCGCGCGACACAGAGAACGACATTAGCCGCGGTGTCGCGCAGCTTGTCCCCCATGGATTCGGTCTGATCGTCATAAATAATAAAGGGCAGCTTCATCGGCGGCAATATTTCACGTGTGATCCGCCATAGCCTATGTAGCGCCCCGGACCGGTCGTTAGACGTACTCGAAACGGACATTATTGGGACACGGAGGAGCACGGTGAAATTACTCGATGGAAATCGAAGAAACGTTATTAAATATAGGTTGAACGTTGGTAATACGGGGCACATCGTTTTAAAAGCTTGCTGGGAATAGAGCGACGTGCTTATTTTATTAACGAAACCGACGCGAAAGGGCGAAGAAACTAGAGCGTAATATTTAAATACAGTAATGGACGAGAAAATTGAGAGGAGGGACAAATTTTGTGACGAGTTCGTCACTTTGGCAAATAAATTTTTAGCTGGGGTAAGTGGTGGGAGAAGCTGTGATAAAATGGCGTTAATCTTTTTTTATCAAGGTTTCATAGCCACGACCTTCAACCTTATCATTCGCGTTTCCATTCGTTCGCGGTGAACGAAAGCTGCGACGAACACGAAGCCGTTTCGATGATTCACGGCCATGACTCACTTTACCGCCGCGGGACTTGTAACAGTTCGCATAAACGAAAAGGTGGTTCGAAGCTGAAATAGCTGGCGACCAAGAACGGAACAGAAGGCGGGGAATCTATTTTTAAGCGTTAGTCCGTTTCGATGATTCTGTAGTAGTAGCTGCGAGCATGAATTTCGCTTTTAATGAAATATATCGGTGGAGTGGATAGAGAGTTACAAGCGGAACAAAATGAAAATTAATTAAAAAATTATTGGCAGAATTGGAAGGATAATCTGTTCAGAAATGAACAATCGTAATATACCTTATATTACTTTTTTTTTTGTGGCGTACATACGTACATGTATGAAGTAAATCGCGTCATTACATTCGAGCAGTTTTAAAATAATTTTAATTACATACAGACGGGATAATGATAATTTCCACTACGTGCTTAATTAACGGGGGGGGGGAGCTTTCGAATTACATATCGTACAGGTCCACTCTGCTTCCGCGAGTAGAATTTTAAAACACATATATAGAGCTGCAGAGCCTTTGTTACGCTGGATTAAAATGTAATAGCAAAAAAATGGTTATCTCGGTTTTATTCGCAACGCGGATAATGAATATTAGAGTTAACGGTTGAAAGGACGGAAGTTGTCTAGCATATTTGTCAATTCATAAAATGTGCGAAATACGAAATTTTGAACGTCCGTCGAAACGAATCACGACCACGGTTCGTCAGCTGCTTAATTACTCGAGAATCCGCGAATTAAATCTGCCCCATTGATTTCATTTGAATTCCGCAGCGCCACGTTCTCGCCCACAATTATTGTTTCCGTAATTATTCGGGCGATTTTCAAATTATTCGGACGATCATACGGTCGGTCATTAATTCTCGTGTTTCTCGTGACCGGTTATTTTGAGTGCACATATCTCGGGATAATATTTCCAAGGCATCCCTGTGCATTCCGGAAATCATTTGCAATGCTTCTTAATTTATCTGAAAAGATACTTTTGAAATAGGACAATTAATTGCAAATGCGTATTATTATTCGTGGTCATTTGCATTGCAAATATGTATTGCAAAAAAATATATATATTTAGTTATTGAGTAGGAGCGAGAAGGAAACAGTTTATTTTAAACATCTTATTTTGAACCGCACAGAAGTAATAAATTTGTTTAACTTACAATCCAATTATTTAAATAATCCCTTCCTGAAAGGAAGACTAAAAGAAATGATTGTTTATATTATTACTTGCACTTTCCTTCGATATTTACAATCACTTGTAAATAGTTATCCGTTCCTCTATCAATTCTTCGATCTCGTTGCCAATAATATCGCCTCTCGCATTTGCGAATCTTTCGAACGCTCACGTACATCAGGCGATGCACACCGCGGGATGCTACCGTTTCGTCTTCCAATTATCACGCTGCTTCAGCAATTACACGACCTTTCGTATCAAACAAAATTCAATTTCGTACAACTACCCTCCGCGGTAAGTTTCACGAGACGCTTCCGCGTAACAGGCACCCCGGTTGCCAGAAGCACTCGAAGCGGACAGCGTCGCGAGTTCGCGGCGTTTGTTACCCCCGCGCATTGCGCAGATATGAAATTCCGCACGAACATTGAACTAATAGCGATACAACGAGCAACATGGTTTCGCGCGATCGAACGCAAGACAACGGCAAATTCGACGAAGCTCTTTTGTCCGCCGTGTGTAAAGTCAGATAAAGCGTGGTGGTCGCGTTACAACGACGCGAGAACCCGGTCATATTCGATCCCGTCCGGCACCGTTGTCCACGTCGATCGATTCGTCCCACGGCCGCGTTCGAACGTCGACGCGCAGGGACAAATCTGCGTGCGTGCAAACGCGTATCTGCCCGGTCGGTATGCGAGCAACCGAAACGACGAACCGATCCGGGACGACGTAGACGCGATGGCGTGGGGTACGTGGAGGCACGCGAAGCGAAATTCACGCGTGCCATAAATCATCGTCGGTCGATTCGTCGTGTACCCAGTGTCGTCGACGGAGCAGCTGTTCCCGTTGTTCGTTCCCCGATGGAAATCGAACCGCCCACGCCAATGGAGGGCCGTTTATGCCGGCATAAAATTCGCCCAGGAACGACAGCTGTCTGGCCGTCTGACTGCGTGACGAAACGAGATTTGTCTTCGCGATCCGGTCCCGGCCAGGTTCGTCGGGAATGGAAACACCGACGGAACGCCTTCGAAGTACATAGCTATGAATCGCGTTAGGCGGCTCGGCGCGTTTGTGCCGAAATCTTGCGACGCGTGCTACTGGCAGGACGGAATTCTATTTATCGAAATGAGATTGTAGTTGGTGCTCGATTTTCCGTGGCTGTTGTGTTCCTATCGCTTGAACTGTCGTTCGTGTTATAGGAGCATGCGCCGGCGTCGTGCGACTTCGTCACTTTGTAATTGCGGTGATTAATCAGTTAGAAATACTGTGCCGCTTTAATGAAGGATATTATAAATTCTTGCACCGATAGCTTTGCAATGTTAATCATTTTTCGAGCAAGAATAGTTCCAGTGTTAATTCATTAATTGACAGAATGTATATTCGAAACGACTTATCCGCTTATCCGCGCAATAAATTATAGCTATTATATTTTTACAGGCTACCTAGTCATACAGTGGGCCGAAAGAGTATTCGTACAGCGAGCAGTGTCACTTGCAACTTCGTTATTTCGGCGTCGAGACAATTATTCCTAAAACAATCAATTACACCATTACGGATGTGCTTCGTATCCATGTGCACAGTTTAAGGAATAATTGTCTTAACACAGAAGTAATGAAGGTGCAAGTGAAACTATGAATACTCTTTCGGCCCACTGTACATACGAGTGCGCGAATTGCTTGTCCCCCGACGGATTCAAATACAGCAATAATTTATTCAAATACAGTAATATATGGATCTTTAACATGAACGATACTTTATTCAACGCTTGCGCGTACATATATCGCGAAAGGAGAAATATTATTGATAATGTTATCACTGTTACATTACAGACACGCTATAACTGTCTCCCGTAATAACATCTCGAGCGTGATCGAGATGCACGTGCGTCCTCGTTCACCTTTGCCCCGGCGTCCGCAAAGGTGTGCAGATAAATAATTTGCGCCGTTCGACCAACGATCTAGCCGCGGCTGCCCGTGAAGCATTCTCGCGGTAGCGAGAACGGGCATGCGTAGTTTTTGCGGCACCATAGACGCGGTTGTAATACCGTCGTAAATTACTGAAAACGGTGATCACGATAATGCTTAGCGAGCCTAAGGGCGGTTTTATCGGCGGCGAATGAAACGGTGCCGCCGCGTGCCGGCGTTGCATCGCGACGCGACAAATGCCCCGCCGTTGCGTTCTACGAAGCTTTACGGGACGTAAACGACGCGTAACTCACTATTACCCATCGCCGGAGCGTTTTCAGCGTTACTGCTGAGACAGTAATTTATCCCGGGAAACGGGGTTCGTTCGTTTTGCCCGATATTTACCTCCCCCCCACCGTGGAAATCGTTCATTCCGAACGTCTTTCCGCCGTTGGACGGCGGATACGATGTTCCCACGAAGGCTCGTTGGTGCGAAGTCTTCGCGTTGTACATACATTGCACATATACCGTCGCTGTGTAAATTTCGAGCCGTTCCACGGGACAGTATATGTTCATCGCGTTTCTTTACGCGGTCGTCGACGGTTAGATTTTGTTACGAGCAATTAGAATTTATATTGGACCGAGGATTTCGCATCACGCGAACTCGAATGTAATTTGCTTTATTCGACAGGTCAGACTTTTCAGCACCGGGTTCTTGCAATTGGACGTCGCATCAGTGGCGTGGAAAGTATTTCTTTGAAATGTTATTCGGGGTTCATAGGCTCCAATTAAGAGAAGGGTTTGTAATACAAGCGGGACGGTGATTTTGTACACTTTATTTTAAATTTAACATGACGACGAATACCCGAGCGCGATCGATCTGACAATTAGCATTTACCGTTGTTCAACAAATCAACATCGACGTGAATATGGAACGCGGTCCACTGAGGATGACAATCGCGCTCCGTTCGAAGTAGAAATCTAAAGGAGCCGAATTCGATTTAAGACCCGTCAAAATTTACGCCCCTGTCAACCGATTGCCATCGAAGAATCATGCGACAGTCGGCCGAACAAGTCGCCCCTTGGTACTGTCGGCCCATAAATTGCTCCGAACGAATCGCAACTGCGAGCTGAAGCCGCGAAGCATTCCAAGTTAATTTCCCATTCGAGCTAGCAGAGCGCAGCCCGAAGCGAAACGGGGTCTCCGCTCTTCAAGGCGGACACATGATCAGTTTGTGCCGAGAAACTGGGCAAAAAATATCGGTGCATCGTTCTATCAAAATAATCCCGGCGAATTTTCACGAATCAAATTGCGTGCACTTTGTTGAATTTTGCGAAAGAAGCAAATCGGTAAAAGGTGTGATAAAGTCTACGGAATGCGAATGAACTAGTTGCGTCTGATAAAATCGACGGCGCATACTTACTAGCAATTATGACGTTGATAATTATTCATATCGTCCGTGACTCATAACAGTCAGCGGATGCCAGCTTCGAATTAAATTCAATTCAATCAAAATAAAATTATATTGCTGCCGAATGTCGTTGCTTGTGAACACAGAATTGAGGTAATCGATATTATCTCGCGTATGACACAATAATGCAACCATAGCCACAGATTTTAATGCCTGCTTTAATGCATTTAATTAATCGGTATCCGAATTTGCCGTGACATTCATTCCATGCGGTTCAACTGAATCGTTACACGATTCGACATCCAGCATCCTCCATCCCGGCTATCTTAAATAAACAATCGCATCATGAATTTACATCGATTCGTAACCGATGCTGTCAAAGCTGCATGAAACCGCGTAGCGATCCCTTGCATTTCATTCGACAGCATGATCATGCTGCAGAATCTGATACCGCGATGTCCGCGCCTAATCGTTCGCCAATAATTTCAGTCCGGTAAACTTATCAGCTGTCAACAGGGGCTGACTTTGTAACACAGCTGGCTGCATTGCGTATGGGCGCGTCGGTTTTAATGCGTCTCGATGGTGATATGCCCGAAGGGACAATTCCGTCATCGTGACTGATCGGATGATGAACAGAAACGTCAATTTTCTCTATTTATACCGCGTATTTATTCAATTAACCTAAAGGACAATTATGATTAATTTCACCTAAATATTATTATATACATCGCGACATTTTAGGAAGTTTACTCTTGACGGCAGTGTGAATTATTCTGAATCGTTATTTCAATGATATTAATTAATTATTTAATTACTGCAAATAATTGTCGAGTCTTACATTTCAATTTGAATCGGATTAGAAATGAATGGAACGAAACGTCGAATATGCAATACGCCCTCCAGGCGACAATGTAGTTTTATGACAGGGGCGGCACTGTTCCGTCTATTGGGCTATTAGTTAGTTAACGATCCAATAAACGTGTTGGGCGATTTTTAACGTTTTTCGTGTAGAGCCCGGACGGACCTGATGAAGAATTGACGCGTGGTATTGCCATTTAACGCTGGCAATATCGAAAACGGCGACAGCTGTTAATGATTCCGTCGCCAATGACACGTTCGCTTCGGCTTTCGCGTTCGAGAAACTGCCGCCATTATAACGCACGGTTTATATTCGCCTTGGATTTAACGAATGGCTCCGATGTTCACTTAGTACAGTATTACTGTCGTAAAATAACGTCGGATGCGAACGTAACGCGCGAAACGCGCTGCGAATTGGCGTTTTATAAACATCATTACGCGCACGCGGTTTCAATAGAATTATATCGGCGAACCGAAAAACACGGCGCAACGTTGAAAAGTTCTTTCTTTTTTCAAGTTGAATTTCTCTTTCTCAGAAATACGAACACAGCTGTCTTTGGTAAAGACACAGCTGTCACTGGTAATAATAATTCTTAATATAAACCAATTTTATGTGTAGAATTTAAAATTACGATTCTTAACGCTCGATGCCGATAATACGATAAATTATCATATTGTCATGAAAATTATTCAATAACGCGACCATGAAAACCACTGCCCGTTCATTGAAGGGGGTACCACTACGTTAATGGATCGTTTACTCGCTACAACGCGTGCACAGTGACTCTCACGTTCCACAGAAACTATAATCTCGTGTCTGTCGCTTCATCAACCGTAAATGTTTCGATAATTTCTTAAGACATTTATTATTCATCTTACAAAACCGGATGTCTTTGAAAATATTAATAAAAACCACCCACATAGCTGCTACCGTCCCCTCAAAACGCGCGCATGCATCAACAACGCGTTAGCAACAGCGTATTTTTTAAAGAATGGAATAGAATCGGGTGGCGAAGTACTATGCCCCCTGTGGATCATTTATGATTGGGACGCAGTCTTGCACGTGGTCGAAGAGTGTTTTAGGAATGTCCGAGGATTGACATTGTTCTTGCACGTCTTGGAAGTGAATGAATGGAACCAAACATCCTGTCGGCAGGCGATGACTGGCGACCACTCTGGGTCTTCTAGCTATCGAGTGCCGAGGGATGGTTTATTATATACAAGAGATAGAGACTTTGAGTATGGCAAGTGACCTGACGTCACATTGCTAAAGAATAGGGATTCTGTTTCTGGAAGATCTAGCCACGGAGTGGGAAAGGCAATGCCTTTTGGTAAGAGGACTGTGACGAACCCCATGGCGCTTACCGCAGAACCTCCATCGAATAAGCATTCTTTTAGTAAACCTGACAATCTTATAGAAATAATTATATTATTTCCGACAAACGCGCTTACCCTTCTGCAACCAGCTGAATAACAAACGATACGTATCGAAAGACATCCCGTACGCGAAATAAATTACATTTGCAAAATGAATCTGCGTGTAGAAAATTCGACTCAGCTCAAATTAACTATTCCCAAAGATAGGCACTATGCACATCGCATTATAATTTCCCTTCCATTACCATTCGTCGCCCGCCTCGGGCCATTCGTCCAACTAACGCGTAAGAATAAAATAACAATAATTTGCCCGCCGCGGTGCGCGCAGTCTGTTAAAATCAAAATCCACCTACCCCTATACATTTCGCTCTGCCCGGTAGCCCATTCATAATCATCCCCGAAACGATGCTCGAAACAGGCCGCAGCCGTGCGATTCCAACGGACGTGAACAGGCATTATATAAATCCGCGGCAACGAAACCGAGGAAGAAGTATGGGAGAGCGGCGGCTCCGCTTGGCGGAACGGCTCCGTCCGGGACGGATATTTATCCCCGGCGTAATTTATACGCGTCATTTTCGAATTCGTCGTCCCGAATTCGATGGGTCCGCTTCGAGATTTAAGCGAGCCGCGCGCGCGGGCCCCGCGCACGCCCGTATACAACTCAAAAGCGGAATTTATTGACTGGCGGGACCGATAAATTGTTTCGCGGGTCCGCGGAGGGCCGCTGTGGCAGACGTTATTGAGCCATTAAATCGTGATTACCCGCGTGTTATTGGCCGCGGTGACACGGCGAAGGGAGGCTCTTTCTTGCCCCCATCGGCGGTTCCCTTATCCGTCGACGGTCGACGTTCGACCTCTCTGTTGCTTGTATCGCCGTTCTCCGTTTTCCTCCTTCTGCGTTGCCTCCTTCTTGTTTCTCGTACTTTTTGTTGACCCTCTTCTTCGTCGTTGGCCGTTTTTCGCCTCGTTTCTCGCCGACATCGGGAACCACGTTGGATTCATGGGACACGGTTGACTTTCGCTTATTCACCGCGGTCCCGATGATGGATTCGCGAACGACAGTCCCGGGCGAACGTTTGAGCATCGTGCGACGGGGGATCGTGGGTCTAATTGAAACGAAGAAACGGGTTCTGGGGGATTTTTTGTTCGTCCAGATGCTTGAATATCGCGGCCGTGTTTGAACGTTGCGCGTAATTCCGTTACGTGAACGCTGTGCTGTTACTTTTGATAATTTGAGCGACGCGTATTACGTAAATAAGCTGTACCGGTACTGTTACCAGCAACCACTGGACCGGAGTTTCGTCACCTATGCACGTAGTTACCAAAGCTTGGTAGCTTACCCACTTCGACGAACCCACTCAGGTGTCGCCATTTTAATTATATGCCGTCTTATACCTACGCGACGACAGCTAATCTATCGCGTCTGCTTTTGTTCTACGCGCGTAACCCCCGAGGCACGTATTCGGTAACACGAAGCAACAAATGGACGACAAACTCGTGTTAATTGGCACTTTCTTCAAATTAAAAATATTCAAGGATAATTAGCGTGTTTAATTATAAGGATATCGTATATACTATCGGAGAACATTTTCAACAAATGCGTGTTGAAGTGCTGTGCAAGGTGCAAGTGTGCACGCGTGTACGGTCTTCGTTGCGAGGACGGATGCGTGTAGGTTCGAAAGGTGAATCCGACGACGATATCCGAAAAGTATGAATGAAAAAACGAAGAAAACAGATGAACAACGGGGGGGTCAATGGGGAATTTGCTGCGGCGTGCGTGCCGACAATAGCTAAGGGCTATAATTGCCGTCTAAATATGCATGCTGGATGCGGATGTCGGGGCTGACTGTTCCATATTCAGCGATTAAGTGTGATGTACGAGTTTTGAGTGTCGCGGCATATCAAACAGGCGTAATCGTACGTGCAGTAATCCCTCGCAGGCTGTCTCCCTTCCACTCGCTGATTCCACCCCACCACGTGATAAATTTCGCGCAATTAACTAAGCCGTGCACGACCCCAGCGGAACGTACATACAAATGTACGTATCGCGAATGCTAAATGAACGTCAATGTGATTCTTGCTGGCCTCGATCCGGCCAACGTTTTGTACGATTAAAACCATTTGCTTGTAATTCTCGTTACAGTTTGACCCATCGACGACGACCAGCGTTTAAACGAAACGCCCGCGGTCTGATATTGTTTATGACGCGAGTTAGACGTTCTGCCGTCGATTTGCCGGTCCTCTCTTTTCTTCTGTTACCCCATTTTCGTCCCTCAGGCCCTCGAATTTCTGCGTCCGACGATTAGGTAGAACGATTCTGACGGTCGTAGGGGCAACATGCTTCGCGCGTCGGATAGGTGGTGGTTTTTTTTTTTAAGTGTCTGCGACGGATTCTCGTTGTACTGAAATTATTCATAATCTGTGCTCTGTGCGGATATTTGTAGTAAAGCGTTGTGCACGTGTTTGCGAAAACTAGGAGGTGCTTTGTTAATAGAAACGTTGACAAGTGGAACTAGCAAATTTATAAATAATTACGATGCAATACCAATGAGTTAAACAGTGATCTCTTTATTAGGGGAAACAAAACTGCAGATATACATTTCATTTTACATCGGTAATGTGATTGTTGGGTGAAAAGAAATTGTTCAACACGGAAACGTTCAGGAATATAACGAGCTACGTACACGGTCGCGCTTGGTTTCGCGTATATTTTATAAGGACAGTTTCGTTTGAAGAGAGAGACAAGGAAATTATTGCAGACGCAACGTTGTCGGAAAATTTATGAACATCTTGGTATACGAAAGTCAGAGAAAGGTTCAAGGTGTTCGTTGGTGCGGGCCCTTGAAAAACGGGCGATTGAATAGACCGCGTAGCGGGCCACGTGGTGCTAACTAGGGGTCGGTCCTTCACTCGGCCAGTATAATAAACAGAACGTCGTGATGGGACGACAAATTTTTCCTTTCTTCCCGAACTTGGTCGGGCTCTTGATCCTCGAGTCTGTTAATAAACGCCACGCGAATATACCTGGATTGTCGATGACCGTAACCGTGCTTTAGGATACGTTCGACATCGATATAAAAGATATTGTTACCCGTTACCTATAATAAATATATATATTTCTCATATTAGTGAAAATACCAAAGTAGTTATTCATTCCTAGTGTGCTTCCGAATTACTAAGTATAGTAATTCGGCAGATGTAACGCTAAATAAAAATGAGTCTATAAGTCCTCGTTAGTATAGTGGTAAGTATCCCATTCGTCACTTGTCCTTCGTGGTAAGCGGACGTGTCCTGTCTAACCTCCGTGCTAGATAATTGCCTTCAGCATACGAGATAGTACACAGTGCAGTTTTCTTTTACGCTATACAGCGTAGTTTCACTATACAGTGCAAAGTTTCTAATTTCATTGTACAAATAACGAATATACAGTTATAGTAGTGCAGCAAAAATTGATATTTCGAAGGGGGATGGGGCGCAAGGGGATAGCCCCCCGCAAACATCGAATAACATTGCCATAGAAACCACATGGAGCGACATATCGAAGAAAAGTAACAGCAAAGACGCAAAGGACCTACTTCAAGTTATAGCTCATACAAACTCGCCAGAAAGAAACGACGCAACACGACGCCAAAAAATCAGGGTACTCCTGAAACAAAAAATAAAAAAAAATAGGCTTAACCCTAAACCAAACACGCACGTTTCAGACAAAAAAAAACGTTTCTATAATAATGCCACCGACAAAACAAAGTTCATCATCAACTAAAAAAACGACAGGCAACATGGATACAAATAATTTAAGTACCAAGGATTTCATGGCCATAATAGAGAATCTGAACAAGACAGTGGAAAAGCTATCAAACCAGCTAGAAGAAGAACGCGCCCGTAACGCGGAAATCATAGGAAAACTCCAACCACCGTCTCGCTCTGAGACACCACCGAAGGAAGCCACGCCGCAGGTAAACGCACCGACCCCCCAGGAGGGCACGGCAACCCCTATGGACACCACACCATGGATAGAAACAGCTCCAACCAAGAGATCAGCGCCAAAAAAAAAGGAGAACGCAGACCCAGCCAGCAACCATACTCAACGAATGAAAGGACCCACAAGCACACAGAGCCATACGGTAAGAAACCCCGTGCCCACCGCACCACCAAACAAAAGAACTAGAATCCAAGACAACGACCCCGTTCCATCGCGAACACGAAAAGTTCGAAACCTCCCCCCATAATTATAACAGACACACCCTGCAACGAGACAATTAAATTAATTTCAAAGAGCACTACAAATTTTTTTACAAAAAAGGTAGGGACAAATAAGCACCTTTTGCACATGGACAACATAGATAATTTCCAAAAAGCGCGCGAAACTCTTAAAGAACACAAAGTGAACTTCTTTTCTTACACGCCAAAAGCAGAAAAAAATATTTCAATACTGCTAAAAAATCTAGAAGGAAACTTCGAAACAGAAACAGTTTTAGAAGAACTCCAGAACAAAAATATTCCCAAACTTCACTTTATATCGGTAAAAAAATTTCAAAATCTTTAAAAATAGTTCTACACTCCCTAATACACTGGGAGAAAATAATAAAAAAAGACAGAGTCCAGTGCAAAAGGTGCCAAAGGATAGGACACATCGCGCTGAACTGTAATCTGGCATACAGATGCGTTAAATGTAACGTCCCACACAACCCGGGAGAATGTACGCGTACCCAAGAAAGCATAGAACAAGCGTACTGCGTAAACTGCAAAAGCTTTGGCCACCCAGCATCGTACAGAGGTTGCCCTAAACTAAAAGAGCTCAAACAAAAAATAGACGAAAGAGTACAATTTCTCAAATCAGAAAAAGAACGTAAACTAAAACTAGTACAAAAAACAGTAAATCCAGCAATATCTTACAGTGCAATGCTCTCAGGCAAACAATACCCGACACTCGCGAAAAGTCAACCAGCTCCAATCCAACAAGAAACGCACACACAAACCACGCAACCAGACTCACACCACACAAACCCACTAGAAGAAATTAAACATATAATTAGCTCAATTAACAAACAGATGACTCGCATAGCCGAAAAAGTAGAACTTAACTCCACCCGTATAAACCTTATAACAGAATCCTTAAGAATCGAACTATAATGCAGCACACCCATATCCCACAGCAAACCCACACACGCAATAAACTTACCATCAACCACCTAAACATAATTCAAATGAATGTAAACTCAATAATTACGAACGAAAGACGAGCCTCTCTCCTGGACTGCCTAAACAAATATAGCCCGGACTTAGTTCTATTATCCGAAACGAAACTGAACCACAATCACAAAATAAGCTTTAAAAACTATAACTTCATCAGGAACGACAGACCAAACGCTAAACAAGCGGGGGGTACAGGCATCTTAATCAAAGACAAGATAAAATACAAACAGATCCACATTGACCGCACCTACAATAACGTATGCTTCGAAGCAACAACTATTGAACTTCAATTACAAAACAGTATCAAACTCTTTGTTATCGCGGGATACGCAACCAGCAACTGTAAAAAAGAGTTCATGTTAGAGTTGAAAGCATTATTCCAACAACTAGAACTACACAAACCAAACAACTATTACATTCTGGCAGGCGATCTAAACGCGAAACATGAATCCTGGGGTAACACGATAAACAATAGCAGAGGCACTTCGTTAAACAAATGGACGCAAGAAAACCAAATACCTTATAGAATTTCCCTCTACAGAACAGCGATACCATCTTACCCCACCAGTGGCGCCTTCATAGATCTCTGCCTCACAGACAATCGGATCAAACTACATAAGTTACTCAGACATCACACACTAGACTCGTTCGAACACGACAGCGATCACAGGGCTGTCAAGATTCAAATATCTATTCCATCAATACACGCAATGGAGATAGACGAATCATCGACACCCGAAACATATAACTTCATTAAAGCGGACTGGGAAAAATTTAAAAAATTTATCACAGACACCGATAACGTAACACTACCAAACGACAGAAACTTAACTATAGAAGAAATAGATAACCACATCAATGTATTAAACACAAACATAAACAAAGCAATAGACCACTCAGTCCCCTATACATTAAAAAACCAAAATTCGACAGACAAATTCATCACGCCTCACATCAGACAATTAAGGAAACAAAAGAGCCGCCTGATCACGCAAATAAACAGACTAACGAAAATTATAAACTATACCACTGCTAACGACACACTGATAACAGCACTCAAAGACACGCTCAAAACGGTGAGGCACGAGATCAAGAAAGCGTTCCACGACTCCGTCAGCAAATTCTGGATAAATAAAATCTCCAAAATATCTCCTCAGAGCTCCTCGAAGTTCTTCCCCTCGATAAATAGCATATTCAGGCCCAAAACTGTAAATAACATAGAAACTCTCAAAATTCCAACAAGTAATGCGCAGCTTCTCCAAAAAGCAAATATAAATCCCGACAGTCAAAGAATAGACGCTCAAGATAATGTCACAATCACAGATACAGTTCAAAAGCTAAATATCCTCGGAGCACACTTCGAAGCGGTTCACACTCAAAATCTTCACATGGGTAAAGAACAGCTAACGAACATAATTAACCAGAAAACACAGACACTTGAACAAGAAATACACCACGACAGAGCTAATAACAATACGCTGTGCACATTCGACAGCACGAACACAGCGGACAGCCCAGACGAAAAACACGTACCCGCAGACTACTTTACGTCGTTCACAAAATTAAACCACACCTTCAAAACGCTTAACAATAAAAAATCATCCAGCTTCGACAACATCCCCAACATAGCCCTCAAGAACCTACTTCCACACTACATATTCAACTATACCATTCTATTCAATAATTGCCTTAACTCAATGTATTTTCCGACGGTTTGGAAAACAGCCAAACTAATTACATTAAAAAAAAAAGGAAAGGACGGAAACTCCCCAGCGGATTATCGCCCGATCAGCCTCCTCGCGAACATCAGCAAAATCTTCGAGACAACCATCAACGATTCCATCACAAAATTTGCTAAAGACAATAACGTTATCCCAGAGACACAGTTCGGGTTTAGACGTCAACATTCCACAATACACGCCCTCACAAAGTTCGCTTCAGACATCTGCTGGGCACGAAACGCGGACGAATGCGTAGGAGCCCTCTTCATAGATCTCGAAAAAGCCTTCGACACGGTTTGGCTGGACGGACTATTCTTTAAATTAATAAATAAAAAATTCCCGCGTCACCTCACAAAAATGATCTGGAATATGCTCCACGATAAAAATTTCATAGTAGCCGACAAAAATATATTTTCCACTAAAACCTTTTCTATCAAAAACGGATTGCAACAGGGAACGGTCAATTCCCCCATTCTATTTAGCATCTACATAAGCGACTTGCTCCACATGTACGGTCTAAACAAAGAGCGCTCCAAATTCGCAATAGCCTTCGCCGATGATCTGCTAATATATATAAAACACACCAAACCGTCAGTATTAAAAACACAATTGCAAGAAACCTTTGACAAAATACAAGAACATTTACACACATGGAAATTACAAATTAACACTGACAAATGCGAAACGATATTGTTCCGCCCTTACATATCAAAAATCTCAAACGCGAATCACGACGTACGAAAACACGCGACGAACTTTCACCTCTGTAATACTAGTAACCGCTTGGAAAAAATTTCCCATAAAAATGTTGTGCGCTATTTAGGCGTACACGTAGACTTCAAACTAAATTACACCAATCATGTGCATATTCAAATCGACAAAGCCCAGAAAGCTTTCGCCAAACACAAACGCCTTTTCTACTCTAAAATACTGAATGTAAAAGCTAAAATAATATGCTACAAATCGTTAATAAGACCAATATTGACATACGGATGTCCCATATGGTTCAATATCTCGGCAGGCACCATGGAAAAACTGAGGATCTTCGAAAGAAAATGCCTCAGAGCCTGCTTAAATAAATACAGATCACCCGAATCCAACTACACCAAACTAATTAACAACCAAAGACTTTACGAATACGCCGACCTAATTAGAATAGACCTCTTCATTCTTAAACTAATCCGTAACCACTGGGCCAACGCGCGAAACATAAAAAGCAATAGCCTTATCAATAGCTCTACTTATCCCAACCCACAGTATTATAAAAATACATGCGCCACTGGATACATCCCTCCAGAAGCATTTATATACCTGGATAGATTAGGGTATCTCCAGAACGATGAAAATATGCCACTCCTCTACCACTTCTTTAGAAAAGCAGACGATAAAAAAATTCTCTACGCGCAAACAGACATTTATCCCGCCGACAATAATATACGATACAACGACAAACTGTCAACCGTAGATCGTAAGGACCACCATCGCAGGGATATAAAAAAGTATTGGTGGCTATCGTAATAGTTATATTATATAAAACGAATCCAACAATATAAGTCATATATTTATGTACGACTAATAAAATTTCAACAATCATCCGATCCTCGGTAGTATAGTGGTCAGTATCCCCGCCTGTCACGCGGGAGACCGGGGTTCGATTCCCCGCCGGGGAGGCATTCTTTTTATTTTCCCTCCATTTACCAAATTCTTTTGTCTATTCATTCCCCCACATGCCGATATTTTGTAGTGCTCTATAGTTATAATGGATCTGTGTAAAAATTTTCCTTTTTACATAAGTATTGTAAATAAAAATCCCTTTCCTCTTCCACTTCCCCTCTTCCTTCCCACTTCACCCCGCTCTCATTTTACTACTTAACGCCAAATACATTGTATAGTTTTAGTGCCTTTCTATACATAAGCAAACCTACCCATAACTAGAAGCTAACCCTTAATTTTATTTCATACTTAGCGATAAGCGCGGTAGTTGATATTTAGTGATAAGATCGCGAGTGCTCAGTGCTAGAGCCATCGATCTCAAGATTCATACACCTGTCTTTTGTTATCCTTTTATACGTTTTGGTTTATTGTTCCTTTTGTATATATTTCTGTATTTATTCTGTTGTTGGCACAATAAACGTATGTTATAAAAAAAAGTGGTCAGTATCCCCGCCTGTCACGCGGGAGACCGGGGTTCGATTCCCCGCCGGGAAGGCATTCTTTTTATTTTCCCTCCATTTACCAAATTCTTTTGTCTATTCATTCCCCCACATGCCGATATTTTGTAGTGCTCTATAGTTATAATGAATCTGTGTAAAAATTTTCCTTTTTACATAAGTATTGTAAATAAAAATCCCTTTCCTCTTCCACTTCCCCTCTTCCTTCCCACTTCACCCCGCTCTCATTTTACTACTTAACGCCAAATACATTGTATAGTTTTAGTGCCTTTCTATACATAAGCAAACCTACCCATAACTAGAAGCTAACCCTTAATTTTATTTCATACTTAGCGATAAGCGCGGTAGTTGATATTTAGTGATAAGATCGCGAGTGCTCAGTGCTAGAGCCATCGATCTCAAGACTTATACACCTGTCATTTGTTATCCTTTTATACGTTTTGGTTTATTGTTCCTTTTGTATATATTTCTGTATTTATTCTGTTGTTGGCACAATAAACGTATGTTATAAAAAATAAAAAAGTGGTCAGTATCCCCGCCTGTCACGCGGGAGACCGGGGTTCGATTCCCCGCCGGGGAGGTTATTATTTTTGCCAGAATTTTATAAAAAATGGTCCAAACTCAATAATATTACTGAAACATTGATACGCAATAGCCGTGACATATATACAAATATTTTTTAAACAATATATACGAAATTAACATAGGGATACAAGAGAAAATGGCATTCTAGAATTATCGAAAATAACTGCTCAAAATTTGTTATATATTATTACAGTCTTCTTAAACGAATACTATAAATTACATAATGTAATAGTACTATTTCTCTCTATTCCAAAACTATACAATAATAGACGTTCTTGAAGGTAGCTGCGCGTAAATAGATAGGGCTGCTCTATTTAAGACGCTTAAACCAGCTATTCTTTATTATCCGTTCCGCTAAACTGTTGTCAGGACTGTACCGAACGGCGATCGATGCAAGAATGCCCAGCTGCATCGTGATCGCCAAAAAGGACGCGCTCTATGTATGTTTCCTCGTTCACGTATTTCCTTTCGGCCCACCGTGTTCTGTGGGTACGTGCGCTATCGGGCCCCGCGCTGACGTACGCCAGATGCCCAGCTAGGGCGCTCGCAGCCGAAATCCCTTACAATAACCTCAAGCGATATAGATACGAATACTCGCAACAAATAATCATTCCCTTTTCACTGGAATCTTCTATCTTATCTATAGATACGAGTACATGTACAACATGCGTACGCACAGATACGCAATTGGTGCCTAATACTTAGAGACACGTCGAAATCGTACGCCACCGTGCAATCCCTGCCCGACAACTCAATAAATAAAACAACAGGCATAACCAATCCACCGGTATGCACTACATACGTACATGTATCGTAAAATTGTATAAGGCTCGCGTGTTCCATACCGGCAATGCATGACACTCTCGTGTCGAATGACAAGTCCTCGCGGGACCTTCGTTAACCGATGCTGCCGGTGTATGTCCACGTGTAGTATACCGGTGAATTACTATAATTACACGTGCTCCTATTACAATCCACAAACTCGTATCTGCTTGCGGGAAGGGCCGCTTCGCAGGCCTCGTAGATAATAACGAGCGTTCCGTTCCCAAGGACCGGTCGACGCGTGTTCGACAAAGCTTCGTATCAGCTAGGCAGAGAGAGAGAAAGAGGGAGAGCTACGGCCAAGAGGAAGAACATAATTAGCCCGGTGTAATTGCACCCATAAGGATCCTTCCTGGAGGAACGGAACCGGAGGAGTCTCGAGTCGCAACAAGACATCGTTTCTTCCACCCGTTCCTTCCTCTCTTCCTTCCCTCGTCGTCGACCTGACATGGCATCCTCGATCGTGTTTACCTGTAATAAGCCTTAATCGGTGCCAGATTTAGTGGCGGCGCGGTCTTTTTTGAATTACACCCTCGTTGCACGCAACAACGGGCCCCGCGTGTACACGCCCCTTTCGGGAAGAGCCGCGAAAGCGAAGGGGACACCTCGTGAATTCGCCGTAACTTCGGCCGCCCTCGGCGACCATATCGTTCGATAAATCTCGTTCGCTGAAAGATCGAGAGGGAGAGAGTGCGCGAACGGGTGCGAGGGACGAACAACGCGATCGCAATTTGCGGTATTGTCGGCCGACCGGTCGGCGGAATTGGTTTTTTTTTCGAGGGCCACGACCCGACCCGGGGACCGGGGTACTTTTGACGTAATAAGTCGACCGTTTTGTTCGCGACGAAATTTCCGGCGCCGTTGATGGACACCGAGTTTCTGGAGACCGATACGTTACTGTGATTGCGCGGGGTTCTTTTTAGCGCAGACCATTTTATCTCCGTTTTTTTTAAAAGCAGTATCGCGTTTTCATTGAGCATCAAGCAATGATTAAGAGATTTCGTTATTTAATCATATATTTCGTTCCTTGCTTCTTGAACACTGATTTATTGCTCTTCTTTATTCGCTCGATGTAACACGAGACGCACCTGCTCATTTATTTCCGCTATTAAATAGTCGGAATACCTACACTTCATTTGCCGTTCTTTCCACAATATTAAATTCAAATTGTATCCCGTGTCTGTGTTACGGCAACATTTTAGGGATTCGAAATCGAACACAGTTAATCGATAAAGGAGTTTCTCCGCCAGACTTCCCCCATTCCTTCGTCCTAATTAGAAGTCTTGCCATTGCCAACCAGAAGATCGCGATTTAACAAACAATCCGTGTCCGCCCGGTCCGTGCCGTTCCATTGGCATAATAGTTACTTGCAGCATACTGTTGCGAACAAAATTGGAATTGTACTACTCCGTGAACGCCGCTTGTCCAATAGTTACGTGCCTTCATACTGAAGGGTTATCACACTGACCCAGTTGACTTACGGACGAACAAACCAAACGCATCCAGTGCATCAACTAAATAGCCCATAGATATGAAAAATAATTAACGCAAATAAATGTCGAAGAATCGCTGTACATTAAAAATGACTCTAGTCCAGCGTTCGTCAACGCTTTTTGCAACTTCTGAAGCAACCGTCATAAAGTGTTTTCGAGACCAGTTAATCCACAGACGGTAGATATGTACTTGACTTCGGAAAAACTTGAACGGGCGACGCGTGTGTCCGCCAGCCTGTCCCCAGGCTGCACCATAAAGTCGTTTTTTCGTCATCGATATTTTGTCTACCTAAGCGCAGGAAGAAACGCCACGACGATAATTCGGAGCAATATTCCAGAGCAAGAATTTAATGGCTTCGTTGTTCATCCGCAACTAGTACCCGTAACTGATTGTTAGAATATTCGAGGTACAGGAACGGCCGAGGCGGGCCATGTGCATTTCGCCGACGCACGCTGTCTTTGTCTAGCGTAGCTTTCTTTCGGGGCGAACCCTAAAATGGTTAAAAAGGGCCATGGCGACGTAGGCGTCCTCACGACCGACGCTTTTGCCAAAGCAAGGCATTCTTAATAAACAAAATACCTTGTAAATATATACACGCCTACGCAATTATTCTAATACCTAATCGAGGCTCCGATTCGAGTATTAGTGATTTCTCTTGCACGATCTTTTGAAAAGCTCCCCCGTGCAAATTCCCTCAAAAATTGTGCGAACAACGCAAAGTCCACCTGCGCGTTCCATTGGCAGGGCACACCAGTGATTAATCCCGTCGCAGCGAAAGAGCTAAACGCAAAGCACTCGTGTTTGCTCGATCGCCTTCGGTATTATTTCTGCGTTGGCCGGACAGTCTCGGCGCGCCTCGATATCGGCGTGATAACACGAAAGTAATTAATCGTACCGTCCGATAAACAAGCTGACAAGTATCGGCCGTTCCTCTCTGACGCACCCGTCGCAAAGAGAAATAAACGCGGCCTGGTGGACGGCGTGCGAATAATCTGGACCGGTGTGTCTCGGAGCCGGGCGCACTGTCCCTACCGTTCCCTGTTAATTTCTCATCCCCCGACGGGGCCTGTAATTTTCTCGCCGGGGATACGTTTCGCGGTTAATTCGGCCGCGATGCGATAGCGACGCCCGGCGAAGTTCGAAAGTCCCTTCGTTACGGCCGCCATGGCCGCCCGGTGAATGAAGATCCAGTCGAGTGACGTGTATCCGGCTTAATGACAGCGGTAACTGTGCCCGAGACGCGGAATTCGTCCTCGAGGGCAAGACCCCCGTGCCGCTGTCGTTTTCTTGCCGCCTCCTCCCCCCACGAAACCCTTTGCCATCTTATCGCGGATTGCGTTTCTGCCATCCTGTTACGGCGGACCAGTGTTATTGCCTCCTTATTAAGGAAATAATTACGATGTTTTACGACCGCGTTCCTGATCAATTATCTAAAGAAATGGAGCAAAACGACCGGTCCTGCGGAGGGTCGTTAACGAGGCCGGGCTGTTCGTCGCGCGAACCGGCTCGTCGCGCGGTACCGGGGTCCAGAAGTGCCGGTTAATTTCCTGCTCGGCGGGGTATTATTTTCGATGCCAATTTCGGGTAGCCGGGGCTGGCCATTCGGGCCCGTTTCGACCGCCGAGAGTTCGCGGGTGGGACTTCAGGTACGCGTTTATGTTACAAACGTCGCTTGCCGCGACGCAGGTTTTTCTTTCACTTCACAATTCGCCGTCGTTTTAATCGTTGCCGAATATGCGGCGCAAGGTTGCTGCACGGTTTCGAGTTAACTGCATTTGCCCGTGTCCCGATGGAATTAATGTCCGCTCTGAGATACGAGAGAATCGAAGCAGATCAAGAAATTCGACCGGAGCAATGAATCCAAAGCAAACATTTAATATAATCGCTAATTACGCGCCAGCGTATAACGTATCGACGAACATGAACAAATTTCCCATTAAAACTCGTACAACCTCCGGAACCAGCAAACAACACGATTGTTCCAAGCCATTTCTTTCATCCGTTCGAGAACGCCTTGCGAACATTCGCTCCGACGCCGCTATCGAATGTCCGTCGTCCCCAAAAAGTCCCTTAATTCCCTGGAATCGTGTAGAAACAGCGATCCCCTAATTATTTCCCGTATTCGGCAGGGCCCGGGCAAAAAGGCGAAAGAGAGAGAGAGAGAGAGAGAGAGAGAGAGAGAGAGAGAGAGAGAGAGAGAGAGAGAGAGAGAGAGAGAGAGAGAGAGAGAGAGAGAGAGAGAGAGCCATTAGCAAAAGGTGGTCGCGAGCGCAAAATTTGTCTCACGGTTGCGGCGCTAATTCTCGGTCGTGCACGCGTCCGCAGCTAAGTGGACACGGGGGGGCGGTCAGTGGGAAAGGTGAAGAGTTGCCACCCAAGCAGAAACTTCCATCGTTGATTGTTCCATGGGCATTGGCGTACAGTGGGTATACCGTGTGGTGGTAGCACGCTACTACATCCCGTGTCCCCCCTCCCCCCCCTCTTCGACCGTTCCACGATCGGTCGAGCAATATGCGAATCGGTGGCCGGTCGAGAAAGAAAGAGCGGAACGGTCGTTAATTATCCCATTCCTGGTTGCCTCTTCTGCGCCCGTTCGCTGGTTCGCCGTGCGCCCCGTGACAATGGCCGGTGTGCGCAGGGCTTGGAACGGGTGCAACCACCGGGAGGACGGGATCGGGAATGGAACGCGTTCGGATAAGATGAAACGTGTTTCACTCTCGTTCGGGATTGGATCGGAAATTGTGTCGGAACGATGCGCCGTTTTTATTTTGTTATTTTCAAAGCGAGTGTATTGGTTTACGCGTCGCCGCTTGTTGGGCCCGGTTTGGGTCCGTTTCGCGTCGCGGAGAACGGGGAATCGTTTGGAAGTATGCTGGACTAATAAATTGGGAAACTTCAATGATACCTTGGATTGATGTATTATTCGCGTTTTCTGTTTCAGGTGAGCAGAGTGCGGCTGTCATTCCAATATTACCGGTTCGCTGTTGCGTAATAGCGCCGGCGTGAGTACAATGATGTACATTTCGTAAAGTCTACGAATACCCCGTGCACAATTCATGACGACATCGTGGCACGCGGGTATTTCAGATCGTCAAGTTCGCTGACGATAAGTGCCTGTCGAACCTTCAACAATATCGTCGCGTAGCATCCCCCGTTTCGAAACTTTACACGCCCGGCGCCGAACGGAAAAATTCCGAATCCCGTTAACGATCTCGGCCCGTCAAGCGGAGCCATCGTTTCGCCCGCAATCCCGTGCGAGCAATTTACCCGCCCGCAAGAATTAATCTGCTACCGGACATCTGGCGTAGCGGCGCACTAGAGGAATCGCTAGAACGTAACTCTCTCGGTCGTATAAAATAGCGCTGGTAATTGGTCGGAACGCTCCTTCCGTTCTTCGACTCGCGTCTCCTCCGGGGCGTACGAGTGACCTCTAAGTCCCATACGTATCGCCACCCGGTGGTCCCGCCAAGAGGGCCCCTTCGAGAACCTTCGAGCGGATTTTCTGCCGGCCTCCGTCTAACGACGGGGAGGAGAAGTTTGCTGACGTCGTGTAAGGCCGTGCCGGACACCTGCAACAGCTTAATAGTTTACGGCCGGCCAGCAGATTTAACCGTCGACGATATTTTTCCACGGACGGGGACAAAAAAAAAGGAGCGTCGCCGCGCCGCGGGTGGGGGACAGGGACACGGGGTTGCGATAAAGGAGAGTCCCCGACGCTCGAGTTAGTTAGGGAACGTGGAAATAAAAGGAGCGTCGCGATAGCAGGGAAGCGGGGCAATTGTTCGAGACTTTTGGAGGACACATTTTTATTAAAGTTTCTTATCGGCCGCGGCGTGATGCATAACGTTACGCTCGACGCGCCACCCTCGCCGAGAGTTCCTCGGATATTTTCTCGCGCGGCTTGGGGGATGCTCGTCGCCCTACAGGGCTCGTTCGGTATCGGTGGGGTTCCCTTTCGTAGAATTGTGCTGCGGAATTTTCGGGGTCGGAGCTTTTTGTTCGAGATCGTGACTGTTGCGTGTGCCCTGCTTTTGTGCCTTGCTCGCACCGCGCGAAGCATTGGTGTTGTTGGCCGAGCGGAGAGAAATCCGAAGGGAGGAAATTCTGTGAGTGTTTCGCGGGCATTGTTATCACCGGTTGTACTTTGAACGAAGTACGCCAGTGTATTTCATTCTCGGTTCTCTCGGCGAAGCAATAACTTCTTTGCTGTGTAATCAGCTTCGTGACATTGTAGGATTTAATACGAATATATTCGGTATTCGGGAAGGCTCGTATAAATCTTTTTAATTGTTACTTACCATAGAGATAGCAGGGGGCTGTATGAAATGATTAATTTATTAAAACATTAAGGTGATCTACTTGCTTCGTCCTAATAACGAGGCAAAATAAAATAAAGCTCGCCTCAGAGAAAATGTATCGAACGACATCTGTTCGGATTAAAGCATAGCTATTTTTCGGTAAATAATAAATATTGTATAATAATTAAAAATATTTGTCAATAAATAAGAATTATAAATACGAATATTTCCTATTAAATGTAGTATAAAAGAACAGTTGTCATATCGGCCCATTAGCTCAGTTGGTTAGAGCGTCGTGCTAATAACGCGAAGGTCGTGGGTTCGATCCCCCCATGGGCCATATTTTTTTTAATATTTTTTAAAAACCAGGATAGTGTAAATAATCTTTCGATTCGATCGAGTTTAAACACAGAATTTTTTTTCCACCCCTGCCATTTCGCGGACAAAGTACAGATTCCGAAAGTTTGTTCCGCCAAGAACATTGTGCGAAAGCTTCGCGACGGCTACGTGTACGTTATCGGGGGAGGTGTGAAGCGAGAAAAGAATTGGAGTTCCGGTCAAGTGCGAGAAAACTTCCGGGACGACGGTCCGCGCGACTAATTGAGTAAGTTTTTCTCGTTCGACGCGACTTGTTTCAAGGGAATCGTGATACAAGTATTTCCCAGCGACGACCCTCCAAAGGAAGTGGCCGCATTTTTCTAATTGGAAAAACTTTTTTTCGCCGACCAGAACAACTATTTGCTGATTCAGCTGGCGGTATTTGTGTCCCCGCAGTTTCAGTAGCATGTGCACTCGGCGTACTACCGTAATTACTGCTCGCTCTTACATCGCTCGCGGTTTATCGTCAGCAGCTTATTTTCCTCGCTAGAAGCGTTTCGCGATTGTAAAATGATTTGACAATTCCGGACGACGTTGGCTGCAACACGTGTACGTAATAAAACTATAACCGTGGCGGAAAAAATTAAAAAAGAAATTCCGGTACCGGGAATCGAACCCGAGCCTCCTGGGTGAAAGCCAGGTATCCTAGCCACTAGACCATACCGGATTCTTGAAGAGTGATAATCAATGTAAAATGTTGAATAATTTACAGGGGCAATAAAGATTAGTCTCGTTACAATTTATTAAACTTTGCATTACTGTGATAATAATTAATATACGAATATAAATTACTGCAAGTAATCTGGTCAATTTTCTAAAGAAAGGAAAAAGGTCGAGTAGCGAAACGCTATTCATTCGGTGAAGGATTTATGATAGGGACTTTTAGCCTGCGTATGGTTGAAGGATGTTTTGGAAATGGGCAATCTGGACGACAGACGACGGCTGGTGGCCCGACGTAATTAAAAGCTATCGAATGTCCCAGGATTGACCGTTTATTACGGGCGTTCGAAAGTGTACGAATGAGACTGAACATCATGTTGGCCGACGATAGCCGGCGACCGCATTGGGTCTTCCAACTGTCTGGTGTCGAGGGATTGTTTATTCGAGTGCGGAGTGAAGGGCCAAATATGGCAATCGGCCTGTCGCCGTATTACCAGGGTGTAGGGACTCTGTTCCTGGAGGATCTGGCCACGGAGTGGGGAATGCCTTTTGCTCAGAAAATCGTGATTGACCGCACTGTCGCGGAAAGAGCTACCCTTAAAGTTTACGCTTAAAGTCAATTTTTAATATGCATATGTATTTTTTCTATTTCTATAAGTATTTCACTGCTCCAAATTTGTATTTATATTGCACCGTGGCATTCTATAAATTTAGCGCCGCGATTTATAGCCGACTGTCCGTTTCGTCGGTTTCAAACACAGTTATGTCCCCCTAGTGTCGTATCTGTTGGGCAACAGGCCGCCGTTCGCCAATTGTTTCTGGCAACAAAGGATTGATTTATATGTACATATATATATATTTTTTTGTTCCACGATTTTTGTTGCTGTATCTTTTTTATTAGATAAATCGACGGCGTAGCGTGTATCGAGAACGCGAGGAAAGGCTTGTCGTCCGAGCGGAAAGCAACGCCGGACGTTCGTCGCGTCGTTCTGCGAGCGATACGCCGCGGAACAATTATCGGATATCCACGGTTGACAAATTGCACGGTCAACCGGGTACGTTTTAATGAAGGTCTATCGAGCAGTCTGCTGGCAGTGTCGACTGGAAAATAAAGAAAAGGGGGCTCTACGCGCGGGCGGACTGAGTTCAATATCGACGCGTAAACGTTACTTCTTTTAGATCTCGTCGTCGTTTTGTTTGGACTAGTTATTAACTGATAGAGTTGAATTTGTTCAAATTAAAATACTGTACTATTTTTTTTTTCTATAAAAACAAGTCGTCTTTTGCGTACGTCCAGTATCCTTTAATTAAATGCTTATCTGAATATTCATGATTGATGACGTTAACGGTTACAAAAATCAAGACAGTGAAATGTAATTAGTTACTGTACGTATATTGCACATGGTTGTTTTCGTATCAATAATTTGACGATAGCAGTTATAGTGATTATAGAAAGTTTCACTTGCGGCTGTATTTTTAATTAGCTTCTTAAGTAATTAGGTCTAGCTCCTAAGTAATATTCGAATACAAGTAGAGAATTTCATTTTTAATTTACTTGCAGATTCGGGTTAAGATTGCCTTATCATTAACAAGTTCCCCGTTAATGTTGTGACCTTAGTTTCGGTTTTTGCGGTTCAGCCGTAATCTCTCGATTCTCGGGTCACCACCGCAATGAAGGTATACCTTGGACAAAAATTTATATAATAATTTGAATTCAGCTTCGGGTCCTTCATTCTCGCATTTGATTTTCCAATAAATACATCCAAATAAATATAACATATTTTATTCATTACCGTGAAATGCATGTAGCATTTGAACCAGAAAACAAATCAACATTACATTATCCTTACAAAGAATAGGTCACCATGGGCCACCAGCAATAATAATGGAGCTCTTCCCACATTACCCGCTCTAAATGTTTCCCTGATAATCACCCTGATAAAAATGAAATCAACATCTGCCGTAAGAGCGAAGCACATTATCCATACGTTCCCGTTACCAACGAACATTGAAGTACCAACAAAATTTCAGGCACATCTCTGCTATTCAATAACAACGCGCACTCCCCCATTCACCGGACCGCATTTTCCGCAGTTTCCCTTTTTAGATCGCCGTCTCGTACGTTGCATAGATCATTCGAAGTGGTTCACCTGAATGTACGTGATCCATTCCGATCTGAATTTATCCCAGGGCCGATGTATCACACGGTATACTATCATTAAAGACGCGTATTCGTGTTCTAGCGGCGCCGTTTCGACGCGGATCGCCGCGAGGAAATGTTTTTCTCATAGCGGCGGGCCGATTTTATGGAAGCTGCCCGGTGTGCTCACCACCCACACACCGTGTCCCTCGTAAAACAATCATTTTTCCATTGGCTCGAGCGTGGCCGCGTGTTCGCAATAGGTTCGCGATATTATTGCAAAAAGGGGACGCGCGTTATGAATTCGCTGAGAAAACGACAGTTCTCCTACCTTTCCCCGACCTATTCACTCGGGTTTAATGCGATCAAGAGTGCACCACCACCCGCTGGCCGAACCGTCTTGCCCGTGATACTTATGAAATCGATGTTCTCGAAACGATATTCAGGCGACACGGGATGATTCCCCCGTATCGATTCTCCAGCACGGTTAACTCGAACGTCATTGTTCGACCCGTTGATTGCCATTGGATTATCGTTTTTTCGATTCTCTTTAAAGCAGGCCCCGTCGGCGTCTGCGGGGAAATATCGATCGTCGTTCGCGAGCTTTTCCACGAGGAATGATATTCATCGTGGTAATGGCGATTTTCCTTGGTTTGGTTTTCGCTGATGCTGAGTTGGCGGATTTCGCCTGGTGTCCAATTTATTATTTTGATGGGCAGTCTGTTTCGATGGCCTGTTTGACTCGATGAAAATTTATTGCAATTCAAGTTCACGCCCGTAACGTGAAACCGGGGAATAAAGAAAATTTTGTATACTTGCTTCCGATGTCAATTTCTTTTTCTCCGTTCGCTGCGCGCAAATTTAATTGTCATTTGCGAGTCTTGTCTGCCGCGGAAGTATTTTGTTGAGTGTTCCCTGTACTCGATGTAACGGAAATTGCGGGAAGGGGAGATAAAACTCGATGGAAGTTTTTGCAAATGTAACGAATAGATCTTTACTCCGCGAACATATTTCTCAACTCGTCTCAACTTTTTCTATACAGGCAAAGCTTCGTACAGTTTATTCCGAAGACCTCTATCGATCATCGTGTCCCATACGTCAATTTCGCGGACTCCTGTCTTCCACCTATGCTTTCCCGTATCGCCTCTCTCCGTTTCCACGGGGATATAACCTTGCTGCGACAAAAAAGCGTCCCGTTCAATCGTGGAGGAGCACGAGCTTCTGCGTGAAAAGCTTTTCTCTGCGACAGCAGCTCGATGCAGGGGCTGATTCTGCAACAGTTAAATTTCGAAAGTGCTCGTTATTCAGGTTGGGAGAAATATCGGGTTTTACAACATAAAAGAACAGGGTTTTTCTTTTAAGCATCCGCCGTTTTGTTTTTATTGGATACGGTTTTATTTTGGAATCAGTGTACGATTTTCTTGCGAACGGAAGGAGTTTTCAGCGAAGAATGGTTCAGGTTACGGCTAAGTTACCTGATATAGAAAGCAGAGTAATTTTTATTTTACCGTTCCGATTTTAAAATCGCTATAATAAATTAAGTCTAATATATTATTAGAGAGAAAATGTCCAACAGAATCTTACCAAAGAATCTACTGCTCCGTTACCCAGCACTAATTCCATAATTGCGTAATTAAGTCGCAAATAAAAACTGTTCCCTGCCAATCGCAATACAAAAACCATCGCAACATTATTCATCGTTACACAGAAGCGAAGCAAATCTTCCACAAAATGAGTGTCGACTCAGACAACGAAATTTCTTCTAACTTACGATATCAACCCCATTTCTACTTCGAAGCATACGGAGATACATTATCGCGCAGCCGGAAATAATTTAAAAAGGGTCGTTCTTGCCAGCAGGTGAGATATCAACGCGTACCTGGAGTACGAACCGAGACTCCGGGACTTTATTATTCCGCATCAGTCGCACACACGGCGTGTCGTAACCGACTCCAAACGGGAGAAAGAAAGTACAATATATGTATTTAGTTTCCTGGCCGTACTTTATCCGGCGTGCCCTTTGCCGGCACAAAATTTTCACGTCGAAACGCATCAGACAGAGGGGGTCGTGTTCTCTCCTTCCGACATTCCGTGCTCTCGTGCGCTCTCATAAAGGCACACGCCGCTCGAAAGACCTCCCTTTGCCGCTGGGGTGCGGAGAGGTTCACATAGTAACGAGACTTTCAAGGGTTTCCCCGCATTAAAAGGCACGTTTTCGCCGCGAAAGACGAAGCAGAGGAATAAAGAGACGGAGGACGGAGTCGCAACGGCATATTTGCCGTGCATCAAAAGGCTGAAAGGCTTCGTAGTCGAACTGAGAGGAATCCGTCGGGCTTCTTGTTTACCAAGTTGATTCCCTGATTTTTATTGGCCACCCAATTGCGGACCGGGGAATTTTAAACCGCTTGGCGAGCCTCGAAAACGACGGAATTCATCCAGCCGTTTCTTCTTCCTTTCTGGAGCTGAGTTAGAGCTTTTAGATCATTCGGGGACGGTGTCTTTTTTTTTCGTATTTTTCCGGGTAAGAGGGTTAGTTTTATAGGGGAGAGAAAGGTGTGTGTGCATGGGGAGGTATTGCGAAGGATCTGAAGAGAATGGGAACTGTAATTGTAGAGATTATTGTGGGTCATGGACTGAGGTAATTTTGATATTTATAAACTATTTAGTGTTAATATTATATTTCTGTATACAATGTACAAAATGTTCCTTGTTTTTGTGATACTGATATTTGCAGGCTCGGGCTTTCAGCAACGCAACGCTATCTTAAGTAAAAGTGCCCGTTTTTATAAAAGGGAATGAAAACAAAGATTTCACCATCGCGCCCGATGTTTCGTTAGTTTCTTAAATCAAAGCCGGCCGGTTGCATTGAATTATTATAGCGCAACACCTTCGTATGACTTCATCCTGTCATCTCTGGACACTGATATTCTCAGCAATGTTTCCACTATCGGCGCCGGGAATTTTAAGTTGCCCGCGACAGAGCAATGCATAATTACCCCCGTGTTATCCAAACGGACGCATGTCACGTTCGAGCGCAGAACAAACTGAATGCCATACAAATAATCTCTTCCTGTTATGCACTGTCCATCAAGGCTGTATGACTCGCGTCTATGTCGGTGCAATTGCGATTGGTTAACCGTTCCGTGGAAGTGGCAGAGGCATGACTAAAGGGTGTTAGAAAGGAACGCTTGAAAGAGTGTGTCCACGATCAATCTCGTTCGCGTGCCGGACAGTAATCGTTTAACAGTGACACAATTTATTACTATTTCAACGTTTCTCGCCCCGGCAACAATTCTCGAAGTCCGTCCACTAATCGAACGTTGACCACACGGATCAAACAAATAAATACCGTCGGCTCGAGGTACTTTTATCAACGAGGCCTAACAACGCGGACAAGTGCGGGTCGAGTTACAACGATGGAGGACAATGTTAACAAAGGTGACGGGACCGAATCGAAATTTCGCAACAGGCAACTGTTAACAGCGTTGGGCCCATTGCTGTCGGTATTTGTACTCGGTTTAACGTACGGCTTTACCTCTGTCATTATGTCGGAATTAACATCTCAGCGGGCGCCGAGCGACGCGTTAAACACGTCGGACACCGATGACTTCAAGATAACCAAACACACGGACGTATACTGGATCACACCCGGCAATATCGTACTAATGATCCCGTGCAGCTTGCTGTCGGGCGTCCTGATGGAAAGGATCGGAAGAAGGATGCTCCTTCTAATTTCCTTCCCTTTGTTCGTCATCGGATGGCTGGTCATTGGATCCGCCAACAGTCTACCGTGTCTCACCGTTGGACGGCTAATCTGCAGCGTTCCCGCTGGACTGGTTAGCCCCTTGGTGCCGGTCTACATCGGCGAGATTTCCGATCCGGCGTTCAGAGGTGTTCTATCGAGCATGATAAGCGCGGCACTCGCGTTCGGTATGCTAATCACCAACGCCCTTACGGCTCTAATGACTTGGAGGGGAAACGCTCGTATATGCGCAGCCTTTTCCTTGATCGGTTGGCTGACCTGCCTCGCGTGTCGCGAAAGTCCCATCTGGTTGCTGAACAGGGGCCAGTCCGACCAGGCGGCGAAACAATGGGTACATCTGAGGGGTTTGAAGCCGTCGGACCAGTATCGCGCCATAGAGCTCGCGGCTGCCGGGACTGGTTCTCAGCGAGGCGAAGGCAACGGAAAGTCAAGATTCTCCCGTTTCATGGAAACCCCTTCGTCCGGACATTTTCTCTGGTCTCTCGCTGTCTTGTGCATGCTCACGTTCGCCCATCAATTCTCTGGATTCCACGCGGCCTCATACCTTTTTAGCTTCGCGATAATGCTCGCGGTCGATGATCGCGACCTCGCGTTAACCAACCTGATCCTAACGACAATTATCTTCAGCGCGAGTGTCGTCGCTTGCTTTCTGACGGCGAGGTGCGGTAGAGTGACACTGGCTATGGTGTCAAGTGTTGGCACTATTTGTACACTGTTCTTGGCGAGCTTCTTCTTTCTGATCGAGGTGCAGTCGTACTGGCTCTCGAAAATTTCCCTGCTGTTCTGCCTGATATTTCAGACGATCGGCCTGCTGCCGCTGTTTTGGATGCTCGTCGGGGAACTGTTCCCCGGGAAGCTGAGAGGCCTCGGGGCCGGTATTGCCACCGGATTTTGGTTAACTTGTTCATTCGCGGACCTGAAAACCGCGACGGGATTGCTTCTACGGTTGCACGCGTACGAAATTCTCGCGCTTTACGGTATTGCGGCGTCGGTGTGGACTCTACTGTTGTACTGGAAGCTGCCCGAAACCGACGGCAAGACCCTGTTGGAGATCGAGACGATTTTTGACGAGACGTCGAACGAGCCGGACCCCGCGGACGTCGAAATGCTCGAGCGAGACACCTGATTCTCGACTCGAACGAAACGTTGGACACTGCTTTTATGGTTGCATTTTTAGTTTCAACGGGGCTGAATGATTTATGTGGAAGGTCACATAATTATGTGGTGCACTGTTGTGCAGAAACAGTCGTGGACTATCATTATATATAGTGGATGAAGGTTGAGTGGAAATTTTGTTGTTACGTATTTATCGCACTGAATAAGTGCGGTGATAATTTGATATCGTACAAGAGAAGTGACGAAATGTAATATTGTTAACCTGACGTGACCCAGAGCGATAGCTTATGATAATTAGTATTTTGTTTCTAATTTGTTTTTCTAGATTTTTCAAACCGATGTATGCAGTTTCTTCTTATATACGAAGTATATATATACATATGTTATGCTGCTGTAAAAAAAATCGCCCGTATCGCTTATCATTCACTCGCTACGTTCGTTTCACGTTTCCGTCCATATTATTCTGCTTTGATAAGAAACTATTTTGTGTAGCATGGTGATGCGGTGTTAGGTGATCTTTGGAGTTAATTGCAATTAGTATCTACGTGACAAAATTTAATATATAATATTTGAGTATCCTTTGTGGACAGTAAACTAACGAATCAAAAGGTGGTGAATGAATCAATTTAATAACGAACTAAACACCGATCGAATCAGTTTTTAGTCCGACGAAAATGTATGACAGTGTGAAATTAGCGAATTAAATATTATAAAGCAATTCAGTAATTATTGAATCTTATATTTCAAGTGTCTCGCTCCCAGTAAATTATTTTTCAATAAGACGAATTATGGCTTTCCTTTATTAGTTGAGTCTTAACCACATATTTGTTACGCGATGTACAATTAATACAAACAACGTCCAATGTAATTTCTGAAAATTTCTGGCTCAATATTTTGCTCGGTTATAATACGGTTCCGTTTTCGATTGAAATTCGTGAAGCGTTCAGAATCTATTCGGGAGCAGCGATGATTGCGTTGAAGGTATTACTGTTTTTCTCTTCTTTTTCTCTCTCTTTTTGTTTCATTAGAGCTAGCTGGTTATTTTTTCTCCCCGATTCTCAGCAACCAGAAGTTTCGCATACACGAGCTACGAGGAGCACGCAAAACAGTTATTATCGTAGATACCTCACCTTCCCTTCGTCGAAGCATCTTCCACAGATCATTTTTTTCTCACCCCTTTCGACGAAGCAATCTATCGTTTCGATGGAACTCGATGAAATTTCTTAAGGCGTAAAATATTCCCGACTGCCGCACAAAGAGGCAGGAGCCTTTAATAAAATTGTGGCGTCGATATGAACACAAAAATTGGGCATAAATTAGAAATTAATGAACCGAGCGCGAAAAATTTCATGCTACATTGAAGGAATATTTATTCGGAGCTATTCAGATAATGGCCAACTTGCTGCAGATGTAACGAACTCACCCTAAGGTCGAATAAAGGGGTGCTTCAACTACATCTGACTTCCTGGCTCAAATTGAAATGTTCGCCAGGAATTTCCACTGGTAAAATTCGGAATTACCAGTCGTGTGATTTGTGACGATAAGAGCAATCTCGTTCCAATATCTCACGAGGGACGTGGCTGAAATGCGCGTAATCTTCATGAATACATAATGTCACATCGTGCCACCCTTTCGATGGCCCGTTCCGGAAGCTACCCCTAATGCAGAGAAGTAAGGGCATTCATTCTTTTCCATTTGACAGCGGTATTCTGCCTTCTTCTCTATGTAACGGATACCTTTGTTTCCTGGTCTTTCTTCAATTTTCACGTCTGAATAATTCCGATTTTTCCCCTTTCCAAGATATTTTGTACTTTCAAACCTTAAGATATGTATATATTTTTAATTTCTTCAACCTCTTGACGACACTACAATAGCTTATAATGGTCACAACGTTTTCTCGTATTAACCAATTATTGGCGAATCTCATGTTTCAACCGAGGTAGCAATTTTTTATATAAATTATTTGGTTAATTATTGTTCAATCGTTATTACATATTTGTTCGTATTATATCTATACGCTCCTTGCCAATATAATTTCGAACGAGTTACGCTTCTTTTCCCTGTTTTCCTCGTAAAGAGCGAAAATTTAGGAGCTCGTTGAAGGATTCATTTCTACTGGGTGTTGGTAACCGCGATTTAGGGGCAAATTTGTCGGCGGAATGAAAATGTAATCTCATAACTCTGCCTCCTTTGCGGGTCGCTGTACGCATAGCCTAGTCACGTCTGCCGATTTTATACACTTCATAAACATACCAACGGGTTTCCCTGACGTTGTTCGATGTCATCATATTCTCAAACAGATGGTTACATCTCGTTCGATGCATTCTGGCTTCGTATAAAGCCCACGTACTGTCCGTTTAATACCGGTATAACCTGATTTTCATACCATAAATTTCATGGTACTTTTATTGGCCCCCGTGAGGAATTTATCGCGCAACGTAAATTTGCAGTGCCACGATTTAATCGTAGTATTATCATTAACCATCGCGCAGAGATTTGGGTCGATCGTGATATCAAACCGAGACGAAAATACTCCTTCCTTATTTTTAATCAGATAAACTGCACTTGTTATTTTATATTCCTGTTCCGCGAACGCCTGCGATTGGTCATTTCTGCACAAAATATATCCGTGACACGTACACAATCTTCGTACAGAGATTGCTGTAAAAATATTTTTATTTGTTCACAACATGACGGCATTCTCGGGTTTACATTTTCGTAACGTACATTTCATGCAATTCTTTGACTTCGAATGATAACACTATCGGCGCAATAATTACTTCAGGCGCTTGTGAAGCTTCACTTTACAGAATTCCTGCTCCCTTCCTCGTCGGTATCTAGAACACCCATAGTGATTCCAATCGTTCCCAAATCGTGCTGCTCGATCGCAATAGAAATCTCGACCCCCGTTCCGCGTCCCCACGCAAGTATGTCTCGCGCGTTAAGCGCGCCGACATTTCAAATTTGGCGACGAATATTCAAACGCGCGTCGAAAAAGAAATCCCGTCCATACGCAGGCTGTTTGCCGCTGGCCCTGGCGCGACCTGTTCCATTTCGTCCGGTTACATTCTCGGGGGGACCGGTCGGGTAACGTAAACATTTTTCCGAAATTCCTTTCGACGAGAGAGAATCATCGTCGCGGAAATCGTGGTCTCGCGTCGAGAACGGAAAAAATCAAATTTTCCCCGTGTAAAATCGACCCGCTCCCTCTCTCCGCCTCTTTACCTCTATATCGCCCGACCCGTTCCGCGTCCCGTACGAACGTCTCGCGGAGCAGAAAGTTTTACTAGGGCGCGCACGAAGAACAGAGACATCGTCGCCCGTCGAAAACGGCCCGATTCGATGCGCGTCGTCGAGCCATCGACGACAGTGAAATTTCGTCTCGTTTCCGCGGCGCCGCTATCATCCGCGCGGGACGTTTATATCAGCGGAGGGCGAGGACGTTGATTAAATCTCGGCACCGGTTCCCTTACTCGGTCGGGAAACCAATGTCTCCCCGACGAAATTGAAGGAACGATCCGCCGTCTCGTTGCGGGCGATCGCGACGAAATCGCGCCGGGAAACGGAGATAAAGAGGGCCACGAACGACGGAACGATGGAACGATGGAAGGAATTTTATCCGGATTCACGGGCCTGAACGGACGAGGGTTGAGGGAAGAAAGAAGTAGACGTAATAGAATGGTAACAGTTCACACCCGACACTCGTTGGCGGCAGGATGAATCCGGGGAGGGCTTACCTTCGAAACACGGACAACGTTATCCCGCATCGAGATAAGACCTTTCTCGTCCGGATTGAATTAAATCTTTCCTCGGGCCGGCGGCATACGCCGCTTCTTAATTTAATTCCCCGCCCACGGGGGTTTCGGTATAATCGACGCGGTCGCGAGCCGCGAAATGTTTTCCAGATTGGCCTCGTCGTGACGGAGCACCGTCAGCCCCTCCCGAATATTGACGCGATTAGATCCGCTCCGCGTTCGAACGCGGACGCTTTCCTCTTTTTTCCTTCCGTCGGATTCCGTTATTTCCGCGGATTGCGTTTGCTCGGGGTAACGTCGCGTCGTTCGAACGTTTTCCGTTCGCCACGCTCACAGTGGGAACATTTCTTTTTTCGCCCCCGCGATACGTACCACGGAATCGGGAAATCTCGAACGTTCCTCCAATTGTTTTCCGTTCGGGATTATTGTGCGGTTACTATTCGCACCCGGGATGGATTATTTAACTTCGACCCGGGTGATCGGTTAATGTGTGCTGTTAATCTTGCAGAAATTCGTGCGGCGTTCCTTGGAGAAATGATCGTATTGTCGAATTGCTTTTTTTGATTCGCGAAACCTTCTGATCTGAAACAATGATACGCTCGCAGATGTATCAAATGTCATTATTGGAAATGGTGTGTTAAATAAAATAACCATTATATTTTTCTCAATCAATGTATTTTAAAATAGCTCAGAAGGAATGTCCTTTCACTCTGAAATGTTCTCTTGAACTGAATTGAAACACCCAGAAGAACTGGGTACTTATACCTACGAATGCGCATCGTCTCATTTTACAACCCCGGGCCCTTTTGGACTCCCCAAGTAGAGCCCCATCTGGTTCTCTTACTGTCTTTATTAGTAAGCCATTTCTAAGAACGTTGAGACAATTTTGCTCTAGCGTATTTTATATTCACTATCAATAACAAATATCCAACAGTCATTAATGAAGTATAATTGTTCCATTGCAAGGTAATAATTAAATTGCAAATTATGCCCTTTAGTCCTCTGCAAATACAATTATCGTATTAATCAATATATTATTACTAAATTAAATGATAAATATGTAATATGACATATTTCATTTACAATAGGAAATTGCTTACTATATTTAATACTCAGTTATTCTGGAAGTTGGCCCATGGCGAGGTTGCGAAACGAGAAACCAAACGGAAGTATATATACATGTACGTAATAGAGAAAGGTGGCGATTTTTCTACGTTTCTGTCCGCTGACGAGATCAATTCTATTTTGGGCGCTAACGAAAATGTCGTTCCGCGCATCAACTCCGTTTAAGCTTTCGGGGGAGTGATAAAATCGGTCGGATTTTCCGGGCTCTGTGCCTCCCTTTATGTACCGCGGCATTTTGTCTTCCTTTCTTCGTATCTCCCCGCGTAGCATCGCCCTCGGGGCGCTTGGAGCCGCAATAATTTGCAATTTTTGCGCTCACCTCCTCTGGCCCGTCGTCGACACTCGTATCGAGTTTAAAAATAACGGGCCGCCAGTTTCGTAAACATAAATGTCCCTTGGAGATAGACCAACTATTCTTGTACCTGCTCTAAACAATCGAAGACACGCAAAGTCGCTTACTGTCATGTCCATTTATATACATGTGTTTCATCGTAAAGTCAATAAGATGTACGTGTTCGGATAATCCGAGAGGCAATCAATATTCAAGTTCTTTTCTTTGGATTTCGCGGTACAAAACTATTCTTTTTACAACAATACGGCTTGAGAAAATTTGTATCTCGATCGCATTTCACTTTCCCCATTTATTTTCTGCGACGATCGTAATTTGTCCTGTCGGAACTACCGCTGTTATTCAGGAAATGATTTTCATCAGTGAAACTGTACCAGTGATACGCCGTTCGGCGTTCTTTGCTAATGAAAGTAGAACATCGATCTGCTCGCTTCAGCTATACCATTTCGCGGCATGCTTTCAGGATATTTCTGGAAATCGACGACGGGCATCGTGTCCGTTTCTGTGAATTCATCGTGGCGATTTCGCGTTCGATCCCCGGAGAGTTCGTTCGCGTTTTGGCCGTCGTTCCTATCGTTCGCGTGACTCCGGCCAATAAGGTTCACATTTTGTAGATCTCCTTTTCACGCCGGGGACTTGGAAGTCTCGTTAAGCGCGTGACGTCCGCCACGGCCACGTGAAAATAGTAAGGGCCCTCTAATTTTACTCGCGCAACGATGCTTCGTTAAATCATAGTGCTCTGGTGTATAGAAGTACTTGTAATTTGATGCTGCATACGAACAAGTATTACTTTATTACAAGTTTTTTTTATATAGAATGTTGAAAGTAGTTTCTGCAGATGCAGTCTAATTCTTCGCACCAGTTGAGGACGATGTGGAATTTGTCACGCGTTCGTTCATTTATTCAATTCTATTAGGTCGCATTCTATTTTCTTGAACGAAATGAAAGGTACAAGCCTAAGACGGTCGATGTAACGTCAAGTTTCATATTCTACAATAAATTCTAACTTTCATTCGCAATCTTCGCGTTATCACCGCATCGTCCATCGCCAAAATTGTTTCCGCGGAATTTATTTTTCATTACCCATCGAACGTAATACCGTAGGGGGAAAAAAAGTGTTCGAGTTCTTACTTACGTGATCGTCAACTTCAGATACATCTCGCGCGAAACGTAATCTCTGTATTATCTATCTTTTGTGTGAAGTCGAAGAGGACACGAAAACCTTGCATACGTATAACCATTTTAATTACTAGCATACCATTTGACCAGGGAATATCGGCTGTTAACATAATGCCAAGTATTATCATAACAATTTCGATCCACTCATCTCGAAAGCATTAAAAATTCCTCAAGTAAGAATAACGCGTCGGTCCGAGAGAGGCCCCAAAAAAGACGGTAGCCGGGTCAATCAGCAGCGTCCAACGGAACCCTTCGATTCCACCACGAGCCAGCCAGTTAGGTCGGCGAAATTGTTCCGCAGTGAAAGCTGTAAAAGGCGCGGACCGTAATCCGTCCAATAAATCAGGAAGCCTGAAGGCGGGTCGACTGGAAAACGTGGAAATTTATCGACGATATATCCCCGGCCTGGGAATGCGTGGACCGGTCGATCGGCCGGGGCTTTCCGTGCGAACGGCCCGTGCGTTTCAACACTCGCGAAATCCCCAGAATAAACCGCCACGTGTACGTACGTACGTTTGCCACCTTAAGGCGCTTTCCGCCGGTGTTTTACGAGCAGCCGTGTGTCATCGCTACTGTCGTCCAGCCGTTTCCATCGCGACGATCTCAGCGTGCACTTTGCGATACCGACCACGTGCGAGCTTTGCCATCGTGTCCTCCGTCGGGTTCTGAGCTTAGCGAAAGGGTTACATGGATCAGGCTGAGATGCTTGCGCGGTCCGACCGCGACGTCGATCCGTTTAATCCGGCGCGGAGTTTAGGCCGCGAATTTTTTATTCGGACACGATGGATGAACGTACGCGGCAGCGAACGACAACGGTGTCGCCGCCCGGTTTCCGGTTTACATAGGGCGCGACGGAAGTTGGTCGATTTCGGCGAATTTGTCGAACTCTCGGCTGGATTTGTTTCGCGGCCGCGTCGCGACGATTTACGTTGCAGCGAGGTGTGAAGCGGAATCGATTTACGCATGCATATTTTTGTGGACGAAATTTTTTGCGTTCGGAAGTATTTCGAGCGTTATTGCTCAGCGTGTTACATTAGGATAGTTAACCGGTGCGCTTTTTACGATTGAGGAAGATACTGCCAAGAGAACTGGCCGTTACGACGTCCGAACGAGCGTTTAAAAAGAAAGGACAGGAAAGGTACACGGCACATCTACCCTGGTTTCTTCGCAATCAGCACAGTCAAGATAAAAACAAACAGGCCACGCGAGCAAACCGAGAATTCACTCGCTTGACGAATTTTCCAGCGGAGTGCACGTGACTGGAAAACGCTTTCAGTCTCTTGCCATTTTATTCTCTGTAATTGAGAAAACGGCCAAGAGAGAGTTTCCCCTTTGAACCCAAAAACCGAACCTCCGTCGTTTCCGGCCCCCCGACGTAGGTCGTTTCCCTTTGAAAGAAGAAGCATTCCCGTTCGATCGAGGCGTATCAAGAGCCGGCCGCGCGTGCTCGCAATTATATCGCGGATACGAATTTTTTCGAAGCTTCTCTCCGCGAAATTTGTCGCGTTTTGTTTGTTCAATGAACGCGCACCCGAAATGGAGATCCGAACAAATGGAGAACCGCCGCAAAGGGAATCAGTATGGAATACGATATTAGTTTAATGCTCGCGTTTGCCGCGAATAAACGTTGATTTTTCTCGTGCTTCTCGCCGGCCGAATCGAAGCGTTTTAACGGCAGGCGCAGATGAAACTTTTCAAGAGCTTCTGCCGGGCAAAGGGAAACTTTCCGACCGGTCGTAACGTCGATGGCTCGTTGCGTGAATCTTTTAATGGAAAAACTGATTACTTGCTACGGGCCAGACATTTCTAATTCAACAGAACGGAAGAACACGGGGAACTTTGCTCCAGCGAAACAGGAGTTTATCGTTGTTCCTTTCCTGTTTCGTCGGGGAATATATCAAATTGGATATCGTTGCAGAAGGTACGAGGTAGCCGATCGTGAAAAAAAAAAACAAGTAACGGCGCGGAAGTTGCGCACAAAACAGGACCAACACGTATCGCGGTATGGCCAACGTAAGTTTCGATCGATCGATATTCCATGTGGCGTGTTGTCGCGAAGGAACGATATTAACTATTCCAGCGATCGAAACGTCGGACGATCGTACAAAGGAGATCACGCGCAATTATATTGGCGATTTTGAATCGTGCAGTTACTACCCAGCTAAGTAAAATATAATAAATATCATTGAGCCGAAGGGCGGTTTGAAGCGTAACTAAAAGGACATTTTACATTTCAATTGAAATATTTCGATCGAATGATTCGCACCAGGATGCTCTGTTCCAATTTCCTACGAACTTAATCAACTGAACTCGTCATCCGATTCGGCGATAGCAATAATTTTTCGACTCCAACGCCCCCGTATGGCGCCGGACGCACTCCGATACAACCACCGCGCGAATTCAATCCGAACGAGGCGATTTTTGTTGACGTTTCCGCTCGAAACCCGGCATGGCTCGCGCAGATACCGTGCTACGTGTAAAGGCGCAGTTTTATCAGCGATAAAAATGTATTACGGAATCTTATATTCAAGACCAGACCCTCGTCGAGAGAGATAAAGCCGTGCACGATGCCTCGTGGTACGTGCCCGATCTGCATGCCAAGAAGAATAACAACCCTCCTTCTGTTTCCCCGTCGTCCGCCCCCACCTTCGTCCCACGATTTTGCATCAATTTTCCGGAGGTCTTTAGCCGCGGATAAAGATCCGTCGCCGATAATTCCGCTTCGTTATTTCGTCTCCAATCGAACGGACGTCGGTGCAGGCGCGTTTCGTTTGCGAAAGATCGTTGTCGAGGGAGGTGGCGGCCGTTCGTCCGCGCCGTTACGAAATGTAAATTTAACCAGATTGATAATCGAAGTTCGCCCGAAGTTGCATGTCGGGGCGCGTCGAAATTGTAAATTGACGCGGCGAAGTTCAGCGCGGGTCGTTCGCGAAACCCGGGTAATAGAAGGGGCGGCTGGGTATCGCGAGGATGCGCTTTGCGGATCGATTGATTGGATAGAACGTTCCTGTGTCTCGGCGTGTAAATGCGATTCTTAGACGTTTTTTGGTCACATTGCCACCGATGAGGCGAGGTACTCGATGCTGTCGCGGGTTTCAATGATTTCCGGTGTGCTTTCTGGGGGCAGTGAGGGCGGTTGATGTTGTGGAAATTGGTAATACACGATTGGCAATTTACGCGCGAATGAAGACGATATATGTTTAACAACAACTTCATGCCAATTTTTGTCACTTACTTTTCTATGTGCCTGTACTACGAAGAATACACTCAAACATATAAACATATATGCTATAATTATTGTTACACATTCGAACTGGCAGTATAACAGGTGCGTTAACTCGCATTCCGAGACGACTGTACATTTGTCTCGCTGTTCTGATATTTATAGTACTCCCAATTTTCTTGACAACTCTGTGCAAACGAACGAAAAAATGTGTCAGCATATCTTGAGCTGAGTTGCGGCAGAGAAAGTTATAGCGGTGCCACGTGTGTAACAAAATGAAATGAAAAAGGAAGGTATGAGAAATATTATGAATGCTTATGCGCAGTGTCATTTTGATAAGGGCGGCTCAGTTCTCATCGTACGAGAACACGTTCACGTCGAAATCAACGCCACTTTCGCTCAGACGTTCCTCCGTCCATTCGTCGAATCTCCGAGACAATTCCTCGGACATGTAGTTCCTCCAGTCGCCAACCTTGCCGGCTCTTATAAACTTATTATTCTGCTGGAGCGGTTGCTGCGGCAGAAAATGTTCCAACTTTACGGCAGGACTAGCTGCCATCCTTGAGAACGTCAAGTGCTCGCTAAGTTCAGCCACTTGCTCGTCCGTCACCGGTTTCTCCAGAAATTTCGCCGTTTTTCTTATCACCCCGACTTGATCCTAAGAGAGTCATTGCTTAAGATATTACAAACTTCTTAACCGTAATCGCACCGTTATATTACCTTCTTCATCTCCTCGTAAGTCAAGAACAACAGATTCTCTTGGTTCCTCAGGGTCCAGAATTTCAAAACGTGTCTCCAAAACGGAACCATTGGCACTGAAAAGAAGTAGCAAACACCTTTTCGTACATATGCGGCACAGAAATATCGAGAATAATATCGCGAATGATCTCGTTCCGTACCATAGTCTTTCATAAATAGCTCAGCGAAGTCCTCGAAGCTTCCGTTCAGATTGTTGAGTTTCTTACAGAAATGGTAATAACTGACGCACGTGTCCTTTGGATTTCGCGCGACGTATATAATCTAAAACGGGAACCGTATCAATGAAACACCACCTCTTCCCATTCTATCTTACTCGATTCAATTCCGTCGTAGATTGTCGGTAAATGTACGGTACTTTCGGTTTCTTTTGGTGTATCTGTTCAGGCAGCAGTTCCCATGGTAAATGAGACTTTATGTATCTGGTTCGCGGCATGTTCATCACATAATCAACAGAATTGCCCAACTTATCGTACCACTCGGCGTTGTAGTTCCTTCTGCTCGATACCGAGGTGAATCTAATTCAACATATATGCGGTTCAATAGTTCCGTTTCGTTCATTTTTCAATTTCGCTCGTGTCTTGTACCAGGTTTTCTTAACTTGTTCAAAGTTACGGGACAGTTTCGATTGAAAAAGGGAGAATTGTTATAGAGCTGGCGACAAAACTGCGCAGGGATATACTTTTTCCAAAGGATTATGGATTAAAGATTACGCAGAGGAAACAGAAGAAAATATTATTCTTTTCAAATGTTGCATTCGTGGCCGGCCTCCTATGTAATGAGACGCGATTTCATCATTTCGCGGGACACTTGTAACAAGTTTGTGGAACGCCGGTTAAAAGTCACTGCCTTCCATACGAAAACTTACTCGAGAAACGGGCTACGCAAGAACAACGAAGTTTCTGCTTTCTTGTAATCGAAATTATTTCCCAGGCACCACGTCATCTCCATTGCCCAGTGGCTGCCTGATATTATTCCCGATCGGTCACATTGAAACGCAAATATGATAATGAAGATATTTTTAGCAGCGGAACGCGGCCGTTCCGCGTTCCTCGTACGCAATGGGTTAACTGTTTGCTGTTAATTACCAGTTCGAGGGAAGGACACCATCCACACGTCGTCCTCGTAGACGTCCATGTCCCGTATCTTCACACCGTCGTACACAAACAGGCGTGGAAGCAAACTGTGACCAGGTTCCACTCTCAGAAAATCGTTTCTCACGTGGAACATCGTGTCCAACTTGTGTGCAATATCACCCTCGATCGTGGTAAAGGTCAACGGCCTTTTCTCCACTGGAATCATTACGTTCTATTAGATAGAGTTTATATATTTTAAATATATTTTCTTTTAATCGTCCGATCACGCACTCGCTGGGTAACGCCGTTCGAGGAACTTCTTTAAAGACTTTCCAGCACGAGCCGCGTTGCATTAACGCTGACGTGTCCACGGTTCGTAACGAAAGTGGAACGTACGCGAGTTTATAAGCGTGTCCTCTCTCTGCGCCCTGCAGTCCAACTTTTATTCGCCTCTTTTCGCTCAATTCTCGGCCAATCGCGGTCGAACGACCGAACGATTTGGCTTTTGATCGGTGTGCGTGGCTTAAACACAGCTGCGTAAAGACAAGATTGATTTGCCGCGGTCTTATCACACCCACGCGACGCAGCGACTGCGTGGAAATTTTTCATATTCCTGTCGGTTAAATACATATTCGTGTGCGGCTAACGGTAGAAAATTTGGGTACACTTTAGTACCGCTAATTTCGGAACAATTAGTTCCTGAAATGCCGACATTCCGCAACATATTCAACATGGAAAAAGTTGTACGAACACCGCACGACATTCGTTTATAAAGTACTGCAACTGTTACAAGTTACCTCGATACGACGTACACGCGTTAACAAAGAGAAATAACACTGTCGAGATATTTTACGGCATCACGATATTCGTATACCTTCCCGTTTAATATTATTCCAGAACGGAATCCAGTTAATTCAATTGTTTGATTAATCAGCAGAACGGAGAATCTTCGATTCAATTTGACGATATAAACTTGCCGCCGTTGTAGTCGGTGTTTGTCCGAGGAAAAGAAAATCAATCCACTCTGAACGGAACGAGGGTATCGCTAAATCCGTGTTGAAGGGACCGGGAGGAGAAAAGGCTTCGAGCATCCTTCGAAGGTATTCCCAGGTGCAATCGGGAGGTCGATTACCCCGAGGGATTGCTACATTTGCCAGTGAGCCGTTCTCCTGTACTCCAGGAAGCATTGATATTCAACTAGGGGCACGCCACGGTAATTTCCCGTGGTCTGAGGGTAACATACCCTCCGACGATGCCGTGCAAGTTCTTCTTGTACGTGGGCCCGTTCATCCGGACGCCAAACTTACGACTCAGCAGTCGATTACTCTCGAGTAACGGGTTGCCAAACGGTTTCCTCGGAATTTCGAACGCGGGCCGTGCATGCATAGATGAACGAATGGGTAGAACCGCGAGAATGTGTAAAAAATCGGGGCGCAACTGAAGAGGGTAGACGGGAGAAGACCCCGGGGAAGAAATTAAGCGTCCTCGGTTTTTTGCATAGCTTTCATTGTACATTTTATATTTCCACGAGACAAACTCGAAGATTGAATGCATGCATTTGATACATCGAGAACAACGCGATTAATATAATTAAAAGAAAGATCTTTTACTGTGCCAGATATTTGAAGATAAATATCGGCAATCCGTCTTTTTAATACGCGCTACCATTAAAAAATGTAAAATTATAATAGTAATAGGCATCGTCGTAAGCGCTGAATTCTGCAGAGGAAACGGCAGGATGGAATGAACCGCTGCTACTCCCTGCAATATTAATTCCGTATTAACGTCAGATTTTCGAAGGGAGAACAAAAGATTCAACGTGCATGGGACATAGATTTTTCTGGTCGATTGCAAGTTTATAGCATTGGCGACAGGTAATACGAGAAGCGATTGAAACAACTACTTTGGTATACGGTTCTTAAACGGATAATAATAATGAACAATAATTCGACTAATAACTCGGGACGTGCAAAACGAGCCTCAGACGATCGACATCGATTACCAATAATATAGAAAACCTCGAAACACCGACAACATACTGTATCGACCGTCACAGATCTCCTTAAAACAAATTAAGGTCTCCTTAAAATAAATTACCATAACCGCCCGCCTCGTCGTCAATCAATGAACGCAGCTAGCCCAAACCGAAACAAACTTGTCCATCCCTCCGGTCCCGTATTGTCATTCCACCGGGGTCAGCTCGCGATTAAAGCATTCGCTCTCCCGCACCTAATTCCCCGATACCATCGCGGAATACGAACTGCGAGAAAATTCAGCAAACTGGCGGACGGGCAGGCGAACGATTTCCGTGCACGGCACGCTCGTTAATTCGGAATTCGACGCTCGCCGTGGATTCACGAATCTCGGGGGCGGCGCGAGCGTCGAATTAAACCGAGCGTCCGATTCGAATCTGGTCGCTCCTCAACCGGATCGTCTCTCGATAACTCCCGTGAAAGAAGACACGTGGCCGGTACCCGCGTCGCGAGGGGGTGCCCGCCTCCGTGTACATGGAAAGTTGCGGTTACACGCGGGTCGCATTCGTACGAGGAAACACGGGCCGAGTCTCATTGTTAGTCGGCCGGTGTTGCAGACCTGCGGAGCCTGTGCAACGGTACGTGAGCACGGCGCAGAAGGAGCCCGACTTAATTCCCATTGCGGCCTCTTGACGAACTTTTCGTGGACGAGCCGGGGACGATTTTTTGGATCTTTTTTTGTTCTTTTTTTGTTCTTTTTTTGTTCTTTTTGGAAAACCGGTGGAAACTTTGGGAGGGGTGCGACGGCGCAGGCTGGCGAACGGGAAGACTACCGGGTCGAATATTTTCGTGGCGTTAGGTGAAGTTGTATAGGAAAGAAGGATCTTCTTTGTTTCATAGTTTTGTGTTGGAGAGATGCGAACGGTAATATTTTTGTGTTACTTGTGGGGTTAAAATCAGTACTCGTTTGCTGCACAGTATTTTTGATGCATTTGGGATTTGAACGCGTTTGGTGGATGATGTATAAATTGGCGGAGAGAATTAATTAGTTTAAGCAGGATTTTTTGTGCTGCCTTTGTGATGAGTGTTTTATGACTGCATTTATATATCATAATGGGTGACAGTTCAGTTGAAGACAATGATTTGATGAATTTTGATCTCTGAGTGGGATACAAATTCGAATTTCGTTGAAAATATCGAATCTCAAAGGTTCGTTAAATGATAAAAAATGTCCAGTATATTATATATATATATATAAATTCGTTGATTGATCACAACCGACAGAACGTCACAACGGTTGTATAAAGTGAAACAATTCTACAATAACTTTAATGCTGAAGAAATATATAAAATAACCAGTTCCATAATATAACTATTACTATGTTACACATAAAAAGACGAACGTCCAAACTTTGAAACGCGAAAAATCAAACAATTAACCTCCCATGCCGCACGCACAAAAAAAAACGACTTAACGTTTGCGTGAAAAGAACGCTACCAAGCCCCCCATACAAATTACCTAATACAAATCAATCGATCGGAAATGCGACACGTTAACGCGGAGTCAATGTCTCATCTAAAACGAATCGACAAAAAACCCCCTCGCCCGGTTCGAACAATAAAATTAGCAATTGTAATCGTTCGCGTCGCTCGCCGAAGGAGGAGCAACTCCTATCGCGTAATTAGCGATTCGTGTAGACGGATCGGAAGCTTGTATCGAGCGTGGGTACAAGTCTCGATCGCAAAAAATCGAGCCGCCGGTGCTCGTCTCGCTTCCATTTTCAATGAAGCCAGCCGGCTGATAAAGGATGCGGCACGTGAACCAGACAATCCATTTCCGGCGGGGGCCAGGTTTCAATGCGCGTACAAGGAACGCGGACCAATCAGCGCGTCATAGGCAGCTGCTTGCGCTCCATGTCGGCCTCGATTCCTCAAAGCTTGGCGAGGGGAGGAAAAAAGCCCGACTGGGAATTCAGATACCCCGTGTTGGAAAGTCCGCGAAGGATCGTGAAAGGAATTTTCTGGCGGCGCGCGTTGAATCAAGTTGAACGGGAAACAACGTCGATTTCGTTTTAATTACATCGGATACGGGAAGGTATAGACGCGAGAAATTCTGCTCTTAGAAAACGGGATGACGCGTCGATGGACTTGAACGAATATCCCCGAACGGGCCTGTGGAAATGTTATTGGGTTATGGATAAAAAGGAATATGGAATTTTATTAATAAAAGTCAGGTGGATGGTGTAATCTCCGAAGGAATTATTTCCCCATACAAGACGACTTTTATGAGAACACGTTTTTAATCATTCATTTTCTCGAGAGGTGTATCCCTCGCCGTAGGCTGTCGTAATTCTTCGGTAAAAATGAGTGATGACGGTTGGACCTTACTTGGAGTTATTTGTTCGAATTCTCCTGAAACGTGAACTGCGAGATAATTCGTCGTGAACCGTGGTTTACACAATAATAATCTGTTCAATGCGTAAAGTATTCATTCTCGGACTACTCTGCGTCCAATGAATTAATCTTGAACAGTTTTTAATACCGCTTTACCTACGGATTAAAAGGGGGAAAGGAGCCGTATCGCGGCTTTGAAAGGGTTTCAGAATCGAACGGGCCCCTTATCCCTTTTCTTGTGACGTTAACAAAACGTTAGGCGACGGTGTTCGTTCGACAGAATATGATAGGAAAGGTGATTCGAGACCTGCACAACTGACACGTGCGTTTGTCGCGACGTCGCCTCGCACGTTTGCATGCGAACGACAGACATTGTCCAACGACCGATGTCCGGTATTCGGCCAGTTGGTCGTACCTGGGCCATTGTTGTTCCTCCCCTTTGTTGTCACGGGATGATTTTAAGCCGGTTATAACACCGCTGACCAGATCGCAGGATCAGAACACAGCGGATCCACGAGGTGCCTGTATGCACCATAGATCCTTGCGCGCCGTCGATGTTCCGCAATCGAGCATCCGATTTTACGAGTTAATTCTTCCCGGCATACTGACACGTATCTTATTTTCTGGAATTTTATGTTATCGCGAGAACGAATTGGCTGACCATCAGCTGTGTTCCCTGCGTAGGGTACAAAATATTGACCTCTTGGACAGAATTACCCCCGCTTGATAGACAATACTGTACTTTTTATATCGCAGAAAAATCATCGAGTATTTCTCTATCGAAATAATTTATTACAATAAAAGTAATACTTGATATTCGAGAAACAGTAGGAATTAACGGGGAATTTATACATTTAGTCGCAGTATACATTACGATGAAACAAATTATTGCAGTAAAGTTCTCTCAATGTTTGCGCACATTGCGCAATTGTGAATAAAATTCGTCGACTCGATCGAACCCCCAAATAGAAAATTTGCGTCAAATCGCAGATCCTCTTCCGACAAAGATTTGCATCGAAATATTCGACACTCGAACCATCTCGGATATCAAGAAACGACGATGGTGCATTGAATCGTCCGGAACACGTGCGAATAGTTTATCAAATTGATTGACGATCTGGTAATGTCAGTAATCCACGACACGCCGTTACCGCAGGTCAATGGCGCCTGCGTCGAAATCGCCCGGTTGTTTATGGTATTGCTGTGCCAGCAGACTTACGAGCCATTGAAAGAAGCCGCAATTTATAATTTTACTCCTACGCGTCAGCAGTGCAACATTGAATTTTACATACAGCCTGTCGTCCTTAAATGATCAGCCAGTATCGTTTCGTTCAAGAAGACGTCGATCTTCGGCAAGGCGGTTCGAATAATGAACCCATTAGTGCGGTGATATTGCAACGCCCGAGTTCCCGGTCGAGGAGCGATAAATTTGACAATCGACGTTGAAGAATAATTCTTTCGGAACCGGCCAAAAATTTCAGCAATGACTGCGCTCGCGATCGAACCGCACGTGGGTGGCACGCGTTGACTTCATTGAACGTAGTTCTCGCTAACACCGAGGATATTACGAAGCACAATTTATCCCGTGCAATAGCTATCGAGCAATAAATACTGAATCGCCGTAGCGGGACGAGCAGACGAGGTGGAAATAACTGCAAAGTATCATAAATTGTTAGTTACTCCGCGTGCACTATCATTCTCGACTGTCATAAATTGTGTCGCAAATAGCTGCTTTATTTGCCACGTCGTCCATGGCGCACAGCGCTTTTTTTTTCTTTCTTTCGTTTTATGTCTGTGTCGCGAACATTTTTCACGATTGGAGAATCATCGATTCGCGGTGTCCGATTTGCATAGATGCGACCGCCGATACGGTATGTTTATGAATGCACTTGCAGATAAGTTCGGCGCAGGCCTTACACGATCGGACGATAGGTTCGCTCTGTAATAAACTTTGCGCCCGCCGCTGATGGTGATGTTTCAATATAATTGAACGGCTCATTAGGAGCGCCAACGTTCAAGAATAATATTCGATAAAGATCTTGCCGCCGTGGAAACGGCGAATCTACGCGGTGCATCGTTGTTTGCGAGATTATTGATTCGAGCTGGCTGAATTCACGTGAACTCACGGGGATGGCCGTTTATATTCCTTCGCGCGTTTGGACGCGGTCCAGATCGTTAATTTTCCATTAGCACCTTTTCGTCGATAAGTGTTCCGCCGTTCCGCGGGTTAATGTAAATATATTAACAGGGCATAATGATGCACGGCCCTTCCGCGACTAACGTTCTCGTTATTACAGTATACACGGGCGAATATAAATGGCCAGGCCGTGTCGACTTTACGTTCGTTCAGCCGAACGGCATTTAAGAGACAAAGTCTAAAAAGAAAGATCGCTCATATTGCGAATAATTATTCTTTCTAATACGATCTCAATTGCGTAGCTTCGATAACGCCGGACACCTATCCGTTTGTTCATTTGTCAGTTCCCCAATTTGATCGTCGCCAAGTTTATTTTTCATTCGCGACGGATACGATCGAAATGAGGTCGAAACCATCGAGAAATTCGAACGTTCGACGCAATGAATCCAGACATTCGTGCCGAGCACAACGCTCGGATATTAAGCGCGTTCGATCAAACCTTTTGGAACTCCGTCAGATTTCCATCATTTTTCATTTCGAGTCGCGTTTGAAGTGTCTCGAACCTCCGCATTGAATTAGCTCGAAGCTCTCAACAAAGAGAATCGAGTGCCCATCACTGCTGGTCCGTGTGAACCTTTCCCCCCTCTTTTCCGCCCCTCTCGCCCCCGTCGCTCTCTGTCCTTCCTACTTTTTGTCTGCCACCGTATACGATTTTTCGCGAGGGATGCTCTTTCAGACACACGTGGCAAGGCAGGAACGAGCCGCGGGGTGGTTGGGGTGAGCTGCGGGGTTCGGCTTCAGATATTAAGCTTCCGACGTTCGATCGCATTTCAGATTGCACAGGGCTTGAATTCCACGAGGGATTGAATGGGAACTCATTGGGGCTGCGAGGGGGCGCGGACGACGCGAAGGGGGTTGGTCTGTATATCCCTCCCTTTTCGTGGGTGGTTAATCCGATTACGCGGAAAAATTTCTGTACGCGGCGATATAGGGAGGCTTATGCGGAAGGGTTGAAATCCCTTTGCGTCGAATTCGAATCGAGCGTGTGCTGGTTGCAGCGCAGCGATAGTTTTCGCTGCGTTATCTGTCTCTCGAAAACCTTTTTTTTTTTTTTTTTATCTCGCGCGGTTATAGTGCTTCGTTAATGGTCGCGGTGGAAATTGTAACAATTTGTTTTTTTTTTTTTATCGAACCATCCTCGGACATTTAATTACTATCTTTCAACCGTTCTCGACGCACCATTTGCGATTTTCACTTCGACAAATTTATCGTGCAGTTTGTCATTGGACGCGCGCGTTCACACATTGACGGATTGATAGTATCGATGACCGCCCGTGTCGACCGACTGCGAAAAATTATTTTCGCGATAAGTAAACAATTGTCCGGCTACGCATTGATCCGTGTATCGCGTTGCTGAGTGCCTCGATAAACGGGAAAGATTCGCGTGAAACGTAATCGGAGAATCTTTGCAGCGGGTAACGAGGGGAACGCGGAATAAATTTTTGCGGTACTCGTATGGATCTTCGCGCGGTTACGATGTGTTTGCGGTGCGGGTTCGCGCGGCACGTCTCGTTGCGGCGCCATTTACTCTGCGAAAAGTTCAGCGTGCAAAGGGCCCTCGACCGGCAGAGGTGTTTTCCGCGAATTCGAAAGTTCTGTAACGCGGTTAGGTAGGTGACCACCGACGGAAATTGGGCACGGTTGCAACGCTTTCCGGCATTGTTCGCGGCAAGAGGTTTGGCGTTTCGGGAGTAAACGTTGCGCTTCGAATTTAGAATGCGCCGTATTCACCGCGGCACGAATATTACCGTAACGTCGATAAAGCGTTTATTCTTGGGACAGGTTTGCAGATGAATTTCGTGCGGTTTCGTTTCGCAAAAATCTGGCTCGGCTCCGAATCGAACCTAATCGAATCCAACTGGACGATTTTTCGGAGCTTCGAAAGACATCGAGAAACTGTGAAAAGACTCATGCATCGAAACGAAAGCAAAGTGATAAAATCCCGGTCGTAGTTGTTGTCGAATGAACCAAACGGTACCTCGAAGGTCGTACGTTTTTATTCCAATTTATTATTCATTACGTCGACGTTCATTGAACATCGATCGACCAGGTGAGTAAAACGAAGAGAACCAATATTCTGAAATTTCGTCGGAAGTTTTGTGTCGCTGGATGAACCCGAAATTGAGCTCGTCTAAAAAGTCCGGGACGTCTTTTTATTACATGTACATGCATTGCTAAAATGCCCTGCTAAAAATCACATCGCCGGAAGCACAACTAAAATTCCCCGTCAATTGAATTGCATTGCAATTACAAGCGCGGGGGGAATAAATTGCTTTGACCGATTATCGAGCATCGATCTGCGTATCTCGCGCTGGCAAACAAAGTAGACTTTCGAGCTTGTTATGTATATTATACAGATACACGTATTCCGACGGAAATTGAATGTCCCCGGTATATCTTCCGGCTGCCGGTCTCGTGAAAAACCTTCGGAAAATGATAGGATGCGAATAAATACGAGGGATGAAAATAACGGTGACGGGGTGGAGCGAAGGGGGAGTTGCGGGCACGTGAGCAATTTCTGAAATTGCTCGGCCCCGCGGTTCTGAATATTTCTATTTCGGCAGTTCCCCCGGATAACGTGAAAGATCTCAGTCGCGGCCGCGAAGGAACGTTGATCTCTTCAAAAAATTTGATATCGTAAATTGCGGATTTATCTAGGGAAACGTGGCATACGCGGAATAACCTGTGAGATTGTCGAGATTTCGAACGCCATTGCGGTCTCGGCCTCTCGATCCCCTGTCAGGGAATATCTTTCGGAAGAATTTACAGAAGGAAGACAGAGACGTTCGCTGAAATTCCACCCAAATTTCCTTTATCTTCCGGACAATAATTTTTAACAGGCATCGAGGTATTGGTTACGACAACTCTGGAATCGTTGAAAATCGATAACCTCGCTCGATTCCGATTAATTATCAAATCGATGAGAACTTCGTTCGAAACAGGTCGTGGAGTTCCTACGATTGAATGATATTGAGGCCAGGAACGAATAATATTCAAGCTTCTGTACAATTAAGATGGTTGAGAAAGTTGAATCGCTTTCACCAATCTTCGCTTGAAACACGGGGTACTTTTTAAGACATTTGATCAACTAATCTTCATTTTTAAATAAAAATTCCATTCACTCGTTACGGCACTCTGCGAACCTTCGTCGTATATTCGCGTGGCAATGAAAAATGCGACGGCACAGACGAATGAAATAAAAATTCACGTATGCATTCGCCGTTGAAGCAGACCACTCACAAGGCGCACGAACGAAATCGCTATCGCCGATTCAGTCAGACGGAGCGTCGTATCTTTTTTCTCTCCAAAAACGTGGAATGTCACGTTGACGAGTAACGAACAAATCTGTGCCCGGTTTCACAGGAACGTACAACGGACTGTAGAAACAGCGTGGAAAATAGCTTGAAAAGCGGTCTACGGTCCCGCGAAAGGCACACGAATGTGCCCTTTGACGCAGCGCAAATCGTGGCCGGTCCAGAAATTTCATGGTAGAATGAAATTCCTGTTGCAGCAAAGTGGCGTTGGTAGTGTTTCGTCGCGTTGCCCCACCTCGATCGGACGTCCCATTTCTACGACAATTTCACGTTGGTACGCGGTGATTTCGTTGGTAAAAAGGTATGGAGCAAATGTTGCCCATAGCACTGTCACAACACCATAGGTTCTGCTAATAGCGAATCGATGGTCATTTAGCAAAGCGTCGTAACCGAAAGGATCCATTTCAGCTTCGCCTTGTTTTTAAGTTCGGGAGAGCTCCTAATTTCTCTTCATTCCGTAGAGCTAAGTATTATTTTTCATTTTTTATTTGCGCAACGATTCTAACTTTCGGCGCTGAAGAGGGCCTTCAGTTTTGTACATTTACAGTATTAATGAACACCAGTACTTGAAGCGGCTGTAACTTTACGGTTTTGCGGTTTCCTATAAAGGATCTCCAACGTGAAATGAAGTTCCGTTAATTTTGTACCTGATAACGTGGGGATGCTTCTGAACTTAGACTGAAGTTTATATTGCAGAAATTTCCAAACTCTACGAACGTTAACGAACTTCATCGCAGTCGATTATAGAATCGCAGCCTGCTCTTACTATTATTATTATTATTATTATTCCTACTATTATCACTGCCGTACTACCAACGTTTTTAAAGCAGCTAAACATGTCCATTCCAACCAATACTACACCGATTCTGTAATTTCACGTAGCAGCCACATCAATTCGTATCTCTGTCAAAGTAATCCGCGAAAAGATTAACCCCTGACTTCAGTTTTCGTCCCTGTCACAAGTGTTCGATATAAAAATGGCGAGAATCGGAAAATCGCGTCGATATATTCACGATTCGCCGCGGTTCAACGTTCACCCCGCCATAAGTTGGGGGTTACACGGGGAGGTGGTACGCGAGCTCGCCAACGAATTCGTCGCGAACAGCCATCTTCGAGCAGATAACGCAGAGCGTAGTCGAGCGGAGCGGCACGAGATGCGCGAACAGCAAGTCGACGGTGCCTCCACCCTTCCACCTCGACCGAGGGGGGAAGAAAGGAACCGTGCCCGGGGGCGGTCAGCAGGTGCAATTAGATGCTGCAATGAGATAGCGATTAATAGTCACCGCGATGTCGTGTAATTATAGTGATCGCGCGGAGCGTAGTCATAATCACGCGCGCGGTTCGACGAAAGCCCCCGGGTCCGACGTGGCGGAGCGACGGGCTCCACGCGAAAACTGCGCGCCTCTCCTAATGTCAGTCATTACCGGGACTTTCTGTTGGATTTACTTTGCCGTGTTTGCGTATCGAGATTGCGAGCGCGTCACCCCGTCGCCGGTGAAATTATTTTAGACTCGAGCATTCCTGCTAATTGATTTCGTTCCGCTTGCTGATCGCGCGGCGACGTTACTTTTTCGCGGGCAAAATCACGTATATGCATTACAGTAGAGTAGCGTAACTGAGCCCGACTGAATGGCAGGTTCTTTTTGTTCAGATGTGTCGCGTGAAACATCTTTCTGTCTCAATTTTCAAACGCGTCGGTATATATCGTGATAGCGTTTTGGACGGTTTGCAACTTTTCAGTAGGATCTATTTATTTAATATCTTCGTAGAACCTCCAGACATCGGTGGCCACGTCAGATCTGTATTCGTTTCCCCGTCTTTCGGCGCCATTAGAAATAACGACTTCGAACGCTGGACTTCGATTATAATTCGTCTATGAGGCCTTTCGTTTTTGTATACGTACTTGCCGCACGAAAGTAATTTTACCACTGGACGATAGCAAACAGTGCAATTGGTATTCAAAGTGCCGGGACATCGCAGACCGAAACAACACCGTTGAATAAGCGGACCGTCGGTCGTACGAGCCACGCGAAGTACGAAATTGAAATTTCATTTAATTAATGTAATGCGTTCAAAGCACGAACCTACGGGGACGTGAGTGGCCTGGAAGTGAAGTGAACCACGCGCGATTTGTTCGCTTGACTTGTATTACTAATGGATTTCAATCAATCGACATTATACGGTACGGTCGAAACGGCGGTATCGATAGTTTCTCTATTTTAAGGGATAGGGACCAATTCATGGCAGTTTGCGGCGAAATATTTAATTCATTCGCCGCTGGTGCACTGCGGCAAGATATGTACGCGTTCGTTTCGAAATACGGGACACTTTATATTGCCACTAAATACCACCTGCACGATGTACTCCGTATATTAATATCGAATGAAAATTGTTTATTTAATATGAAACAAGTTACCTTAAGTTAGCTACATGTTACTTCTTAAACATTCGTTAATATTCGAGGTGGACCCGTAGAATTACAAATAACAAATTGGACTCCATTTGTTTAATTCTTCTTTAAGTCTCAGCCAATTAGACCATTCTTTTATTGCAGACCGTAACTGTCAACCTTTTTCGCCAGAAAGCAGTACCATATTTGCGAGAATGAAACAACAACGAAATTGTTTGAAATCATCTTAATAACACCAGTACGTCGGGGAAAATTGAGTTAAGAAGCTGAACGTATGAAAATATTTCTCCCGGCGATCTCGTTATATCTCCCCTCTCTATTCTCATAATACGACCGTTTTTCGAGTTTTATATCGCCGCCTGCATTTATATTCCTACTATTCCGGGCTTTCCGTCGCGGCCTCCTTTATTTATTGTCCCGGCGAAATTCGCTTCAAGACCGGAACTCTCAAGCCTCGCGCGCCTTCCATTTCGCCTCCGCTTCCGTACGCGTTATTGAATTCGGCACGACGGCGTTTCAAGGAAAATCTGTCTGGCGTACAGGCCTCGTGGAAAACCGCCGTTACGCCCGCCCGGTTCGCCTTTGTTCTCCGTTATTAAACATTCCTGAACATAACGCGATCCGTATTTCGATCACGTCTTCCCGGCTTCTGTAAATCGGCGAGAATTAATTAGCAACGGATCAGCCTCATTTGTAATTCGTCGCGTCGAGATTAATATCCGGGAGCGCCGAACGCAATTTCTGGTCAAATATATCTCCGGTCGTTTAATACCGCTGGTATAGAAAACGCGGAAAACTGCGCGCCTGCTTAGGCGTGCACGTACAAATAGATATCAACAGACGTGTAATATATATCGTCGTACTTTTTCTCGTGGAACGACGATGAAAACGCTTTCAGAATTACTGTTGAATCGTTCAACGTTGAAACGTCGCGGCCCTTTGCGTTCGCGGCTGCGTTTCACAGTTTTTATTCGGCTGCGTCGCGGGCGCGGGTAACGTTTTTGCGATTAACGCCAGCGCGTAACAGAATTTTCACGAAAGATTCTGATTTCATCACGCTTCCCGCACGGCCCCGTAGCGAAAATGAAAACGCCCGGGGCAGCGTTTTTCGTGCGCGTTCATGAATTTTATAACGTACGGGCGAAATTACTGTCATGTCGCGATTTCTTCACGATCGAGCCCCCGCCGCGTTTTAACGTTGTCCAGCTGTGTCTTCTTGAGAAAAAAAAAAACCGGCTCGATTCGCCGAAACGGACCGAGCAATATTTCCAGTGGCTCGAATAGATCTCATTTTTCACTTCCCGCGAGTAGTGAAAGTAACTGCTTGAAGCATCATCAATCAATCTGGTCGCAGCTCTGTCCCGCACATTCGCCATACTTTCCACTGCCCTCTTAATCAATTTTCCATTATCCGAACACACCGTTATTCGTTAAATGATCATATACGACGACTAAGATTACCAAACGCTTTAATAGTAAGATGTCGACCTATTAATAAAATCCAATACTGCCACACTTTTCGCCCCCAAAAGTCACCCGGTGCGATGTTCGAAGGTGCAACTGGACGAAGGAATCCTCTCTGTACTAACTAACCGAGTCCAGGCGTTTCTGTTTTTTCTTGTTTTTTTTTTTTGTATACCGAGTACAAACTGGATACAGCACGACTTTGCCCCGTGAATTACGGCGAGGCACACCGAGTGACATCGTTCGCGGTGACAAGTGTATCCTGGTCGCATTTTCTCCGCCGTTTCGAGAACAATGATCTGGGAAAAGAGTAATGAAACACCCTTGTCCAGCCCTTCCGGGGTTAAAGCAGCATTATCTTTTTACGCGAGAGTGCAGGAAGCAGTCTTCGCGGTTGGCTATTCTTTCCGGTGACGACCGGGGAGTCTTTCCTCCCGTTCCCCTTTTTTTCTCTGCCTTCGCGTTCTCGTTCCATCATTCCTCTACAAGTACTCTGGATTTATCGCGGAAGGAAGGAGCCGGAGAATTATGGAATCTTTGGCTCGAGAGGCGGGGAACGGTCTTCAGCGTCAAGACGCCGCGACGCCCCTGTTGGGTCGGTGACTTTAGCTGGGATTAAACGATTACGCCGAAGGATATTGTGGATTGAAGCTGCGAAGGTTCTCTCGAAGGGCACTGGATTCTTTTTAACGAAAGGTAATGGCACTTTCGTTCGGTTTCATTTTTTTTGTGTTTTTAGATTGGCGAAGAAGCGGTCGGGTATTTAATCGCTGTGGTAATTGGACTCGTTGAGTTTAATCTGTAATTTATTTTTGGGGGAGGGGATTGTATTATATTTTCGAGCACGGGACATTTCTCGTACTTGAAATGTCTGAGATTAATCATTCACGAATATATTAATTTCATTGTCATTTCCATCCTGTAATATTTCAAATGTAATTCAAGTAAATTCAACGCGTCATTGTTGTTATTATTATTATTATTATATTATTCTCGACATATGAATATCGAGCTAAAAATATATTTGTGATTGTACAATCTGATCACAAAATGCATAAAAAATTATACCTTTCACGTCAAGCCTCTCAATCGCCACAACTTTCTCTTGCATTTAAAAGATTGTTAAACCAACGCTACACTCCAATACACTCCACGCTCGTAGTCACTCCTGATTCTGCTACATTTGCACGTAACAGAATAAATTGGCAGGAAAGTTTCGCAGTTGCATCGCGAGTCACCTCGCGTGAAATCCGATTCGACCCGACGTGGCGCGAAAATAGTTCTGATTTCGCAGAAGGCAACGGATCAACATTACTAGGTCGCTAAGGGTTGCATCGACGCGAATGACGACTCGAAACTCGCATTTAAGGGCACGGATTAGCTGTTTCGTGTCGCGCAGCTTGATCCCAGTCGACCCGGAAATTTCGTTGCAATGCAATTCTCGAGGTGTAAGGGAACGCGGATTAATAAAACGACTGGGCTAAACCGTGAGGCGCCGTTTCCCTTGTTAAATGGAAGACGTTTCGCGAGGCCAGCAGAATATTCCTTTTCTCCGCGACACCTTTCCCTCCGCGATCAAATTCATTGTTTCCTCGTTTAGTTGGAAGTAAAGAAGAAAATAGATCGAGCGTTGTGTCGTTTCAAAACGGACCTACGAATATTTAAAATACAGTTCTATAATTCAGGTAGGCGAATGCAGTGCGCTATGAAACATCTAATGTTGGTTAAGAAATTATTTTTCTCGATTATATCAAATCCTTTTTTCATGTTTCTTGCTTCGCTGAACGTTACGTCTATTAAAACTGTGCCCACTCATCTCGCTTGTTGTTAGCAGAATATGATTCATTATTGAAAACAGAAGCGACACGTTAAGCGTAGAAGAAACATTACGATAATCCGCATGTCAAAGCCTTCACCGACACCAATAATACAACCTACCTGTCCATCAGTGAAAACTAGGAGCTTCAGAAAATTGAAGAAAGAAACAACTCTACCAACTTACAATTCCAATTTCGTTATTAAATTTCGTTCTACCCAATAATTCTGCTTCCGCGATTCGTTAGCCTGGGAGAAATCTGTCCGTTGGAAAGATGCATTTTTCGAACCGCTCGAATAATGTCCGACCCCCTTGCCTCATCTTAAGGAAATATTTCCCCCAGTTTTCTCGCACCCACCGAGGGATATAAATTACGCTTTAAATATGAATTGAGAAGCGCGCGATGGTTCTTCAAGCGCCTGGCGTGCATACACGTAGACGCGTGACCCCGGCGCGGCGCGCATAGAAAAAGCGGCGACAAACGATGCGAAATGTATCCGGAGAAATTGCATCCCGCTACGAAGTCGATCAATATTCATTCGCGTCGGGTCTCCCTTATTTCTCGCGGCAGCCGGGAGCAAGGTTTTCACTCGGGGAACACGTACGCCCGTTTCTTTCTCGCGCCTCCCCAACGCGTTTCGCCCCGCGTGCATCTTTTCGAATAAATCGCACGCAAATGAGAAGTCGACAATGGGCCCGGCGCACAAAGAAACTCGGCCGGTCGCGCTCGATGCCGTTACGCTACGCAACCCGTTGGAAACTGTGCCGGAAGATTCACGGTTCCTTTTATTTTTTGTTTTTTTTCACCAACATAAATAGTCGAACTATTTATATTTCGCTCCTCCGTCCCTTCGATATCGGTTCGTTTAAAAGGTTCGACGAAATTGTATTTCCGATGGTTTCGTTTCGGTCGTTACAACATTTTACAACAAAAACCGTGGCGAAACTGGCGTGCGACCCACGATTTCTCATCGACGGCGTACGCCGTTGCAGACGTCCTCGTCGGACCGGTACGCTCCGATCGAACGATCGCGAATGAAACAAAGCGGGAGGAACCGAACCGTGCCAAGTAATCGCGCGTCCCGAGGGGAATTTATTGAGACGCACCCCGTGCACGCCTCCATCCGACGTTTCTCCCTTCGGCCACCGAATTCCATCAGACCCCCGCCTCCGATTTTCCAACGTGGAGAAACGAGTCGAACAACTACAAATAGCCCTCGAACGTCTTCGCGCGAATCAAAGTGGAAGAGGGTAGCAGCGATCCGCGCGGGCACCGCACGACGCCGCTCGATTTTCGTATGCCTGCTCCTCGTGAAACATTCACCGTTTCGGGGCGTGGGGAGCGAGGTCGAGGAAGCGATCCCTCGTCTCGACGGTGATCTTCCAGCCGGGGGATAAGAGGGAAAACGTCTGTCGGCCGAGTCGACAACGAGCGAGCTCTCGCCTTCGGCGCGGAACGCGAAGGAATCCGACGATGCGTCGGGTGAGACGCGAGTGCTTGGAACCGGTCGAACGTAAATCTTCGGGCGAACACCGCGGGACTCTCTTTATCCCGATCGGGGGTAACGTCGGAGGATATCCGGTTTTCGTTTGCCGGTCGACGACGACGACGACGTAACGGGCGTAATAAAGTTTGATCGTTGTCTCGTTGCTTTATTGGAATTCGTTTCCACGGGCCGGGGCGGTTGTGTCGCGGACGGAGAACGGCCGGCGTGACCCGCCGCGACCCGCCGCGACGAGACGGTTCCTCCGGGGAATTTTTCATTTCAACGCGAAACGGGAATTCGTCCAGCCGGGATCCGTCGGTTTCGTTCGGTCGATTTCGTCGGGGCGGCGCGATTATTGTGCCCGCGGGTTCGTTAACACGTTGGCCGTGACGCGCGCCATTGTCGTACTCTTTCGTACTCTTTGTTGTTCGTACGCCGGCGGCTTTGATGATCGAATTGTTTCTCGAATCGTCACTCGGTTATGTTCGATTCGTTTATAAAATAGTGGTGACGTTGAGAATCAGCTCGCACTTTCACCTCGCAGATTTTAAATATACATAAAACCGGCGCAAATCAGTAAACGAGTGTTAAATAGAAAGATATAGTCCGTCCGAATATATATGTTTAACACCATCGCATTTTGATCAGTTTCTTTCACGACGGTTCAGAGATCATTCTCCTCTATAGAGCGCAACAGCGTGAATGCCGCAACAGAAATGAGGAAAGTGATCTTCTGATTGATCCAAATGTCTGTACACGTTAGGATTAAGATCGTTGCCGTAGATCGTTGATCGCAATTGAAACATCGAACGAAACATTTCGAATGCATCTCCGTTAATCGTCCCCTTCGCTCTCGCTTATTTTCCGCAGCTGGCCAACCAAACCGTACACAATTGGCCGACGTGGCCCGCGTCGTCGCTCTAATTCTCAAACAGGCCGGTGTCCGCGGCAAACGTCGAGCCACGGCGCAAACAGTGTGCTGCCTTCGCGATCCACAAATATTTGCCCCGGTTATATCAGTGTCGTGCGGTTTCAAGACGACCCTTTTGCATCCGGGAATCCTCTGCCTATCTCGAACGCACTGTTCTCAGCGCAGGATAGCGTGACACGGATTCGAAAATTCATTTTTATGTATAAAAATACTGTACTGTATAAAAGTACATTACAGAAGCGTGTATTCAATTTCATTCAAGCACATAATTAATTTTATCCTTTGGAACCTTTTATTTGCAAGCGATTTTTTTGGGTGAAGTAGTATATACGATAGAATATAAGCGTGGTTCTTAAAGAGTTTCCATTTAAATCAATTCAATCGGGCATAATTTATTTCAATTTAGGACGGCTATTGTGCACCATACTCTCTGTACATTAGGCGAGACACCGTTTGTCAAGTTCATCGCGAAGAGAAAAAAAAAAACTAGCGGCGGGAAAGAATTCGTTCACCGTCGGTAGAAGCCGCAAATATTTCCAAAGGGGAAATTTTCCTCGGAAGATTCTTTGTACCGTAGCGTCGTTCCTTGCGAGCACGGGCAAATATTCGCGAAAACGGGACGGAAAATACGACTTCTTCGAGAAAACGGCTCTGGTCTAGCAAGAATCTCGGCTCCGCTGTCGAGTCGTATCATTTCTGCAGATATCGTGGCTGAATATTTCTAAACTATGTCTCGGTGCGTACTGCATTACTCCCTTTCGGAGCTGCAACTTCGATTTTCGTGGAATCTTCGGACTCATTCATATTTTGTCAGTATCGGTCGTTTTGACTCGTATCTATAGTTCCCTTGCGTTATTATTCCTTTACATCTTTTCCAGGGGGGGATAAAGTACACGAAATTCTCACTTAATTAATGTTTGCGAACTGTGGAAACATTCGGGACAAAGAAGTATCAAAACGATTCGTTAGTACGGAAGAAAAGAAATGAAATTGGGTGAAAATTTGTCAAAAAATTCGCATTTTTCCTCAGCGATATAAATCAATGTCCTGAAAACCGGCATCCGCGCGATACAAAAGTCCTTTGTACCTTCGAGTTCGCGGGAACGAACCCCGGCCCGAACAATTATTTCGAGAAAGCAAAGTTCCTCGGCGCGCCGGTAATTATTCCCAGACACCTCAAACGATCCCGGTGCCGGAAAAAGAAACACGAAGCTTAATTGGAGTTCGTTTTCGCGCGGTGTCCATGCTCGTGACCAGAAAGAAATGGATATCGTCCATGGAAACTTTCTTTCTCTTTCCCCCTTTCTCCCTTTTCGACCGTCGCCGCATAAAAGTGGAGGCTTAATTCGTTCCCCGTTAAACAAATAGGAGCATTATTATTCATAGAATTCCCGATTGCTTCCGCGCTGTCCACTCTTCATGAATATTCGGGGGGAAATTTTCCTTAATACAGTCCTCTTTCGTACTAAATTCTCCGACGGCTTTTGTCCGCATGAAAATACTGACAAAATTATTTCCTTGTCTTAGCTCTTTGTCGGTTTCCCTTTTTCATTTTTTTTTCTTCGTTTTATCCCCTCTCTCGTTTCGACGATTCCCAAATGAAATACGCGAACGCGCCGTTGGATCGCCAGGTCGATTGAGACGTCTTCGTGAACATTTTTGTTTCGTCGAAGAATCGATTAAGTCGATCGCATTGGCACGCTCCCCTTTCAGGTTCGATCCTCCCGCGCTGTTTTTGTCCATCACCGAGGTCAGCGTTCCCCATAAAGGACGACATCGTTCCGTACGATTCCCATTGTCCTGCGGGAGCATTTACATCGCGCACGGAAATCGACTGCCGTCCGAAGTCACGATCTCGATTGTACAGGGCTGTCCATTCAACGGGGAATCCTAGATACGAAATACTTTTCGGCATCGATTTACTTTGCGTCGTGGTTGTTTTCAAGCTGGCGAGATATCGCGTCCGTATGCATCTGAACCGTGCCTCTGCGCAGAAGGATTCGTTCGGAATCGTTCTCGTATCGTGCTCCTGGCAAAATCTGCATCGACGAACGGGCAACAGTAATTTCGTAAACGTCGCGCGAAATGAATTCCACGACGCGCAACACACTGAAACCACTGAAAGCCATCGCGGCCAGAATTTCGAGTCCCTCGACGAGGAACGTGGTGCTCGAGTCCGACCAGCCTGTACTCGAGGCTGCCACGAACGGCACCTTTTTCTTGCTTCCTCTATCGCGAACGTCCTCGAGGCTCCGGGTGCCAGGTAGATTCGGTCTCGAGTGGAGAGGCTGAGATTCTTTTCCCGCGATATCGTCCAGGCTACGACCCTGCCGCCTATTTGTTATTGTAATCTGCATCACTATGGATGAGACACGGATAATGGGATCTCAGGATTTACCAGGCAACCGGAACTTCTAGAAGGGGGCGGAGGAAAAAAGGTGAAGTCGTGGAAAAAACGCCGGCGGCCTTTCTCTTTATCTCGACGTTTTCTGTCCTCCTTTCTTTACTCTCGTTTCCCTTTCCCCCTGTCTGTTTCGTTTCGTTTTAATCGACACGCGAGGGCAACCCCGTAAACCGATCGACAATGTGGGAACATCGATGGGTACAAATATATCGTTCCACGTGTAATTCATTACCCTCCGAGGTTTACGAATTTCCTTGACGCCCACCGCTTGCAATAAAGCTGCAGCTACATTACGCGTTCTTTGAAACCATAAACCTTTGCCGCTTCATCTCCTCTCGCTGTTTAAAATAGCATAGATATATATCAGGTGGACAAGGGAACACTCTGTACACGTATCCGGAGAAACTTTTTACTACACACCGGCTACACTGTCGTTCTTGTTACGTATGTTCTATATAAATACGATCGCCTTAATTTTTCATTGAACCCCGTTAACACTCGATTCCACACAAGGTACACCAGTCGCTGGGAATATAAATTATTTAGTTAATTTCCACGAATGTATCCGTTTGCAATATTCATTCGTGTATCAGCCAAATATAATTGCGAAAAAGTACCCCTCGATCGTTGTCGAATGCAGCAACCTGCTTTCCGAGAATTCGCATTTAATTAGTTCCCCGAATTCGGCGAAGAGGTCACGATTTATACGCGCGGGCAATTAGAGTATGAATTGCGCATTGTAGCTGTAACGGCGAGTTTGCCGGATGCCTTTCGACGGTGACCAGGATGGCGGCGCATAAACTGTTACAGTTCACTTGGAGACCACCTCTGGCTCCACGTACGTGCATACAGCGGCTCGACATTCTCGGCCAAACGGCGAAACTGCTCTCCTATTTCATTTCAATGGAACCACCGTTATCGTGAATCGTGATTCATCGACATCACCCGTGGATTGGCTTCTGTGTTAGCCTTTGACATCGCGCGTACGGGCTTGCGAATTCCTAGGCACGGGTCCGCGTCCTTCCCTATTCTACTTAAAAACTTTGTCCGGCCACGCGCGGGCCTCCACTACTTCGGCGCACTTTTACCCATTTTCCTTTACTCTTGGGTGTCGAGAAGCGAGCTTCCAAATACGTTCGTTCGTTCTCGTTATTAATAACGCAATTGCAAGATATTGTTGTCTATATGATTAAATCCGATCGATCTGTTCTACTGGCGAAACAGTTTAAAAAAAAAAGCAACAACGACAACAAAATTGACTCTCCCCTAGATTCCTCTATCGAGTTCGCGGATCATTATTGTTACATCGAAATGCGCAAAGACTCGAGCGTTTCGTTCACCATGGGATTCAAGGTTCGACGATTTCACGGTCGAAGATTGATCCTCGCGTCAACTCGGTGCGAGTGTAATGTCTCTTTATAAATCCTCCTGTCGCACCGACAATGATTATTATCCGCGTGACCAACGGAAACATGCGCATGTCGCGAAGAAAAAAAAGAGAACGAAGAGGAAGGAACGTTTTATCCTCACGACGAAACGAGGTGAGCCCGCGGGAGGTAGGGACAGCCGAAATTCCTTCGGTTTCGTACGATCGTGAGCGTTACCGATTCGCCGAAATAAAATAATAAAATCGCCCGGGCATAATTTATCCGCGAGACATTAATACTTCCTTCCCCCTCGGCCCCGGGGCTCTCTTTCTTCCCCTCGTTCGATATCAATAAAAAAAATCGCCCACCACGGAGACGCGAATGTCGCGTCGTAAAGCGGCCAGTACCCCGCGTTCCTCGCCTCATAAAGCCGAGGGATGCTTCGGTTTGGTCGCAAGAACGCCGACATCATTGTATTGTCGGGCTCGATGAACTCGAAACTTCGCCCGTGAAACCGGTGGAAACGGGGCGTTCGATATTCGATAGAAACGCGCGACAACAGAAACCTGCCTCCATCTCGAGGAAGGTTCGGGGCACGCGTCGAGATATTCCTTTATCGTGGACGGATCGCGCCGTGGAACCATCGATTTTCTTTTCGTTTCTTTGTTTTTTTTTTGCCCGCGCACGCGAGACAGAAGGAAAAGAAAAACGCGGAACGTTCGACTGGAACGTTTCCCCCTCGGTCCGTTTGCCGTTAAAGGGAGAGACGGAAAGGCGAATGCGGTTTATACGAATGGTTCCATCGAGCCGGTGTTACCGGTATCGGGGCTATTCGATATCCGATATTTATGGGCCGATGTTTCGAGGCTGAATTTCAGCATCGTCTAGGCTGCGGGAGCCGGATGTCGCCGGTCGATGGCCGTTTGTAAGAGATCGATTGGAACGTCGGGCTGCTTGGCTGTAGTGGTCTGGATCTTCGATGTATCGTTTGTGAAGGGAGACGGTAGTGGGTCGAGAGGTGTCAGATCGGTCTGGATCTATTGGAAATGGTGTGTTAAATAAAATAACTATTATATTTTTCTCAATCAATGTATTTAAAATAGCTCAGAAGGAATGTCCTTTCACTCTGAAATGTTCTCTTGAACTGAATTGAAACACCCAGAAGAACTGGGTACGTATACCTACGAATGCGCATCGTCTCATTTTACAACCCGGGCCCTTTTTGACTCCCCAAGTAGAGCCCCCATGTGGTTCTCTTACTATCTTTATTAGTAAGCCATTTCTAAGAACGTTCAGACAATTTTGCTCTAGCCTATTTTATATTCACTATCAATAGCAAATATCCAACAGGATCAATTAGAAGACACTGGTGAAGATTTTGGAAGGCGCGTAATAGTCGCGCTTCTAAGTTGCGGGTACGGTTGCGTTTTAAATTTTGATGCTTCTTCGGGGGAAGAATACTTCGAGCGGATTAATGCGTATTTTTGTATTGCACGCGTCGTACGTTTTCGATTGAGCAGTCGATTCGAGTCTTACGATTGCTGACTGCGGTTTGTCCTGCGACGATTTAATATTTGCGATTGTCGGGGCCACGCTAGTTGTCAGGATTCCGATAGGAATGTAATTTCGCGGACGATTCCTTATCAGAGTCCGAAGCAGGCCGTCGCGCCAGCTGTGTACTCCACCTTGTGTTTTATTAATTTCACGAACGTTTGGAATTTCTAAACAAATTCTTATGGCAAACCTGTTTCTGAAACTTCGCGTTAACGAAGAAATTAACGGAGAGAATACGATTATTCGAATAAAATTGACCGCCTATTCGTTGCGTTCTTGTTCAACACGTATAGACACGCAAGATTTTTCTCTTTTTTTTAATTAATTCCCTTCGGGAGAATTTTGTTTGTGGTTGATAGAAAGCTAGCCGAACGCGAACGGCCACACGAACTTATGGAAATTGAATTTCGTCGAAGTGCAAGCAGTCGACGCGGTCATAGAAATTCGCGTGAATTATTATTGCGACAACTCACGTGCCTATTGGTATCGGTTATCCGTGGCGTACAGGTGGTGCTGAAATACGTCATAATTTAGCTTCTAATCGGACAGCTAAGTGCGTCGTAAGTAGTCTTGAGTGGTTTCCAAATGGGTTTCGATCTCTCGCGACATGGTTTATCTGGAATCAACGTTCAGTCCCTCGCCTCGATTAGTAGGGAACGTTTTTCCTCGTTTCATTTTTGCTCGTTGTAATTGCTTCTCAAGACCCATTTCGCAGTCGTAGAAATGCATTTGCAATACAACGGCCTCGTTCTGCTTAAACTTTGCAATTATAGTGTTCCCGGAATATTAAACAGATTTACAGTGTTAACAGTATTGCGTTCTCGCGAATCGCACAAACGGGAAAGAAAATTGCACCGAGGCGAAGGAAATGGATTTGCTTTAACATCCGACCGCCGCAGTTTTAGCTCGCGTTGAATGAAATTTAATCTTTCGCTGTCGAGTGAAACACAAGTGATTTATAGGAGTGACGTTTGAATGTTGATAATTTTCCATTCCAGTTGGGGTGGGACGTCAAACGACGCACAAAATAAGGCAAGGACGTTCCGTTTAATCGCTGCTGGCGTAATTTCGTTTGCTGAACAACAGTTGGATAGACCGTTGTTAATTGATTTACACCGGCGCAACAATCATTCGGATGTAAATTCCTAAATGGGCGAGAAAACGAAGAAGGGGGCCAGGCGGCCGAACCTTTTCGTTCCCAAATATTTTTTACAATATTTTAGTACCAAGGATGTTGATGTGGAAGGGTTATAATTAATACTTTTATATTTGGCAATAAGAGTAGTCCATTCGAAATTTACAACAGAGCTATGCATGGTCCCATAGTTATAATTCAGTTTCACGAGTTTTCGGTATTTTTGTATTGCAGTATTTTGGGTCTTCCAGTTCTGAATTTTACTATTTTCATTAATCAGTGATGAATTTACACGCCGCTGTGCCGAATTCCCGCATATATATATTTCCCTCCCTGTAGTTTCATAATAAATTTCGTGTCCCTCATTTTTCATTTATCATATAACAATACCCTTGTCCATAAATAACAGTCCCCGCGAATCGAGTACATATTAATTTTGCGGAGTATTTCTCGCGTTTTACCAACGAGATATGCTCGCAGTGTAAATCCATTGAGCATATTTTTCGACTCGCAGGAACAATTCCACCCATTGTATCATTTGCCGAGCAACTTTTCCGAGCGTGCACAAAAACCCCATATATCAGTATAATAAAAAAAAGTACGAAACAAGAAACGTGCGATTCGATATTTTAATAATAATTCTCCTAACAATATCGAGCCGCCGGGCCAAACACGCGAACAAAACAAACGCGCTATTCTTTTATACGAAATAACCGAACAACAACACGAGGCGCAGCGGGAAAACAAGAGGACGCGGGATGTTTCGAAACGGGCCAAACAATTTTTACAGGCCTCCAACTACGCTCGATGCGCGCATTTCAATTATTCCACGATACATTTTCGACGAGCTTGCACCGTTCACTGTATCCGCCATTATCGCAGTAGAGTTCGCGTAAAACAAACCGAATCAACGGACAAGTAAAAAAAGGAAATAATCGACGCGTCTCGCCGACCATCAATTCCACCCTCGCGTACTGGTCCCGTTTAAATCGTCCCCGTTCCACGTCCATTACATTACACCGTCGACCGTTTGTTCGTCCGCGTTCGTACCTGGCATCGAGCGCCGGTCAATTGCACCGATTAATAATCGACATAAACGTAAGTGGCCCCCGGATAGATACGCCGGGGCGGAGGGGGGCCAAGCCCGTTCCGTCCTGCCTAACAGAATTACGAGCGGTACCCGCGGGGCACGCGAGTCCGATTCCCGGCGCGGGGACCGTCGTGTTTATCGGATCGCCAGATTCGCTGGCGTGACAGCGGGACTTTAGCGTCGTTCTGAGCGTACGCGACGCGTACGTGAGACCGCATACGTTTCGACACGCGCACGCATGGGACTCGATAATCCGGCGCGGGGCTGGACGTCACGAGCGGATTCGACGGCGCGGAATCGCGCCGCGAACGACGGTCGACGTCCGTCGCCGTCTGTCGCGACAACGAAAAATCCGCTAATGGAATCGTTAAGCTTCGAGGAGAGTTCTTGGTCGCGCGCCTCGTCGCGTCGTTGGCCCGCGTGGCGAACACGCCGCCCGACGTCCCCGTTCGTACGTCGACGGGCGATCCTGAAAATTATTCGTAGGACGATTCCTCCGGTAATCCGATCTGAGCGTTCCGCAATCGTGTCTCCTTGTCTGGAACCCTTCGCGCTTTTGGCGCACCGTTGTGTAACGGAGGGAAAGTCTGCGCCGGAATTGTGCCTCGAGAACGAAATTTGTTATTAACGAGTACCTTGAATTATTAATGATTGTAATCGATTGTTTTGTTGGTGAAACAAGCTGCGCCCGTGGCTAGGCGATTGTCCGGCAGGAACGGAGATCGATTTCATTTGAAATTCTGTGCTTGACACGAAGACGAAGTATTAATACTCGCATAAATATCCGCTGGCGAATATTCCTGTTTATAACAAACCGTTGTGCTGTAAAAATTGAGCACTCCATTGGCCGAAAGTTGGAAATAAAGGTCGTCTTTCTAATTTAGATTGCCCGGGTTGTTTCGTACTTGAATCGAATTAAACGAATATATAAATTCACCGTACATTTTAAGGTCGACGCGTGAAGTTTTCTGTCGCGATGATATTATATCTCAAGTGCGAGCCAAGTCGCACCCTTATTATCGAGGAAATCCCGACTCGATGGTCGAGAGTCTCACGTGTACATAAAAATTCTTGAACTTAATTTCGCACGTACACAGCCGGAACCAACTAATCCCATGGCACGGCGCCCATGGGAAATTAAAGTGGATGATTGATACGGGTAAAAAAGAGAAATTAAGGCGCGTCCACGCTCGGCTTTACGTTGCTTATCGCGGAGCCACAAGAATTTACCATTTCCATCGTCTTCGAATATTCTTTGCCGGCCATCTCCGAATTAAAGTTAAAGGTGTAAAATTCCTCTTGCGTTTCTCGAAACTAAGCTTTTCTCATTCTGAACGGCTTCTGTCAATAGGAGGCATCAGTTTCTACAATCTTTCGCAAAATACAATTCGATATCTTTCTATTGAAAAAAGCATGCTTGTAACGATCAGTGGAGCTAGTTCTGCATCGAAATACCATTCCCTGTTCTTCTCTGTTTGTTTTATTCTTGCCCATGAAAACAATTGCTGACTTCATCCCATTTACAAAATCGTCTTGCAAATTCGTTTCATCTAATTCTACGCTACCCGTTACTTTCGTCGACCAATATTAAACATCGTGCATATCATTCTGACCCATCGAGCCATTACTAAAACGTAACAGCCACTCCCGCGAATAGTAATTCAGCGTACGAATCCGGCGAAAAGGGCTTTCGCTGAAAAATAAAGGCATGGGAATAAACCGAGAGTGCAGATCTTATAGAGTCTTTCAATCCCGAGGGTCTCTTATTTCACCGGATTCGTCAAATCCAGCGGAAAAGGCGGGTCGCTGTAATTAAGGGAAGATTTTCACCGGGGTGGAAACGATCGAGTATCTCGCACCGTGGGCTTCACGCGGCTGCTAATAACTCCTCGCTATAAATAGTCCCGGAATTCCTATGTGTCTGGCTGTTCCACCCACCTTTGTTAGCCGGCTTTTCACACGGACGACTCGCCACCCTCGACTCGTCTCTCGCTCTCGAGCCTCTGTTCCTATTTTCTCTCCACCGCGTTTCCTCCTCGTCCTTTCTTGGCTCTTCTTCCGTTTTTCACCTCCTCGCCCCTCTCCACGGTCGTTCGTTCCTCTCAGTGACAGAGGGGCCGACTGGGTTACAAAAAGATACGCCCCGGACACAGCTCGGAGACTCTTCGAGCATAATACGGAGGGCACTTGTGCGACGAGGGGAGGGTATTGTACTTTGCTTCTCTCGTTTCGCGTATCGACTGATCAGCCGGCCCGGCAGATCGATACGCGAGAGAAGTGATACATTTCTGAGTGGTTTTTTTGGAAGTATTCGATTAACACAGATTCAGTTTCTTGGTTCTCGATTCTGTTAACGGGCTCGATGCGTTGACTGGAAAGAGGTGATCGAAGGTAGACGCGAATACGATCGTTCGTGGAATATTGTTACGCGCGTTAAATTACTCGAATTTGGCGATATCTACTTGAGGGAATGCCTCGAATAAAGTTTCGTCGATGATTTAGCGACTTTATTTACATTGCAAGCAGTAATCCGGAATTATCTCTGTCCTCTGGGAAGATTCCGTAATATATTAATAGGGACACTGTTGTTTAAGAATAGCTAATTAATTGAAGACTTTATTATGGGACTTCTTAGCAGCGTGTTATAAATCGCATAACTGTACGATTATGACTAAATCAGTACGATCTTTCATTCATGTTTAATGTCAACAGTTGCATCTTTCCTATATACACATGATAAATTATTTTGAGTGTAAACATTCAGGAAGCATAGTTTCGATAACTTGTGACATTATCCTATGGTCAAACGATATTTTTCTTAAATAAATGCTTCCCTATGGTATATACCTGGTATATAATGGTATGTTATAATGGTATAACACCTGGACAGCGAGAATGAACATTTTGGAAGCAGCACACCCACGACGGGGAAAACTAAAGCATAATCGTGCGCTAGTTTCGCAGGAAACCATGGCCGGTTATTCTGCACCTGAATTATCGTGTTTACTGTAGTTCTGTGGAAAACTGTTCCCCACGGAGACGTCACATCGCGAACGTCGACCGGGCAAGAAAGAACGCGGCGTGGGAAATCATGCGAATATTTTATGGTGCATAAAAGCGTTGAACAGTCGGAGCCTACTTGGCGTACACCTTGGCGTCGTAAAGCAGGTATTAAAAGAATCATGTCCTATGAGCGACTGCGCCTTCCACCGGATGTATTTTTCGCGGTCGCGACTCTAAATCCTTCTGGCTCTTTGTCCCGTTGCCGTTGTGCGTCCGTCGTTGAATTAGTAACGACGACGAAATCCGGCGCTCGTTGTATTCCAAATTAAGGTTGACCTGATGAAGTGGAGTAGTAAGTTATGGAGAAACAGAGATTTCGTTGATTCTGCATTTGTTATATCGTTCGGACAACCACAGCTTTCTCGTGCTGTTACATACTCTTGTATCTATTTTATATTCGACCGCGAAGCATTGTTGAAAAAGTATTATGGTACTTATCCTGTTGGTAATTTCTTCGAACATTGATCGTTGCGGTTAGAAAGCACTAAATTGAGAATATTTAATATCCGATAGACGCAAGTTGGAAATATACAATTCGTTAATTTCTCGGTGACATTCATATTTGCACGGGGACACGAAAATTATGGAAATGTTTTTTTATACCAATTATTTCGCCCCTCCGTGACTGGTGTCGCGCAGTGGGCAGAATTTCATTAGTTCGTGTTTTAGCATCCTCGTAAATTGCTTTACATAAATAATTTCGAACGCGGTCTGCTTTCATAATTAATAATTCACCCTGCGCAGCTTGATCAATAGCTCGTGGATTCATAATTTCCCGCTTATTAACGCGGAACCCTTTATTATCGAGCGCACATGTATGCACGGCGACGGGCCTGGTTTCCCGAAAAGCGAGAAAAAAGAAATTGCCGAAAACCGGCCCACTTACAATTCGGACAATTCCAATTGGCCGATAATGGGGTGCAACGAGGCGCTATGTATTACCAAGCACCAAATGTTACCAGTTAATTTGTTCACGGTGTAATTTGCATTGCAATATCTTCTGCAACTTGGTTTTTTTGCCCGGCCACTCTGCAAGCGATGCATTCTACGCTTACGTTATCGTTTTGAACAATAACAGTAGGAACCTGGTGACTTAACTTGATTTAAAAGTACTGACGTAAATTCGCATAATTAATGCAGTTTCAGTGCAGTAGGACATTGATAAATTGAGATCACGTTTAGAGCACCTTTATATCAAATCTATAATGAACTCGACTCAAGGCAACAATAATAATATAACTATCTTTCTAAAAATGTGCGTAGCTGTATTTTCACGAACGCCCAGGAGGATATTCAGAAAAATGCAACCGATACTTAGGAAATTTATTCAGGCACGACCATTCATAAAATTTTTCTACTCTAAAAAGGAAAAAAAACGCTGCACCCTACGCTTTTTCCCTTACGCGGACCACCCTTCCATCCGTTTCTTAATCACAGAACAAGCAATCTCATTTCACGAAAAGTACATTGGATACGCGGTGAATTTGCATCCTCGTCGACACTGTCTGAGTAAAACACACTCCACAGGGGCCGAGGGTTCTCGAGCCGTCGATTAAATTCCAGAGAAAGAACGTTTCGGCTGGAGAACCAAGCGTGCATATATATATATATATATATATATATATATATATATATATATATATATATATATATATATATATATATATATATATATATATACCAGAATCATTTTATCATTTTATACGGGCTGAAAAAAGTGCTGGCGAGGGTGGGAAAGCCCGATGGCAGCTATAGGGGGTTGAAAGGGCCGAGAGAGAGAGAGAGAGGGCTGATAGGAGAGTGAAATAGGAGAGTGCCGCGTAAAATGTTCGAGGGTATAAAACTCTTTCGGTGTTGGAAGTTATACCCATTAAAGATTAATAAACCATCAAGGTGGAAAAGAGCCAAGATGGTGGCTGTCCCTGTCAGAGGAACGAGAAGGCAGGAGAAGAGGCTTGGAATTAAGAAAGAGGAATTTCGAGTCCCCGCCCCCTCTTCGAGTGCTTCCTTAGCTGGTTTCTTATTTCGTTCTTCCTTTTTCTTTCCCGGGCGAATCGATTTCTTTTATCGGCTTAAAAGATATTTTCATTTTTCGTACTCCGTGTCGAAACCCACAAGTAACGCGCATTTAACAATTCGACTGTACGAGAATAATTAATATCTATTACGTGGAAAGCGAGTACAATTAATTATCACGTTGTTTGTTGCATAGTTGAAGCGTTTGGAAATTAATTTGTTGCGCGCCATTAAACGGAAACGATAATCCATCGTGGTTTATTGTAATTATGCGTATAATACTTGCTGCGAAATTTTCTGTTACTATTTCCATGGAATTAATTGTCATCGTATGTTTCCACTTAACATCGGGCTCGCATTGATAGAGCATTAAAGTGGATTTGGCTAATGAACATGCGCCCGTTAGCCTGTATACTGCATTAACGGCGTTATTTATATTTAATACAAAATACGATTCTTACTTTATACCGTGTACGACGCGTGTTAGAGATGGGATTCGCGAGATAATGGCCGCTAATATATCAATTTATATCTCGAATAGGGTAGACTGAATTATGGGAAATTGAGGGAGGATGTACGCGGTGAGTAAAGAGAACAGACAAAGGATGGAGAATTTCACTTGGCTAGTAGCCAGACACCCTGAATTACTTACTATTCCCACCTTTCTCGCACTTTCGAAACCTTTGTGTCGACGGGCTCCATCAGAATAATAAGCAATTTAATATATCTCCGTGGAATGTCGGTAAATTGCTTAATATTTGATATCGAATTCCCAGCAATCAACCAGTTCGGGTTTTACCAATTAAATCATTATTTCTCCACTTCCCCGTAACGTTTCTTGCGCGATGAATCAACGCTCGAACCAATAGCAAATGCGGCCAGAATTCAATAACACATCGATCCTGAAAATACAGAAATTGACAGATAGATACACATTACCGTGGAACATTAAAATTCAATTCGTTATTGCAACTACCGCGTGTTTTGTTTCATCCCCCGCCTAGCCTACGAAATACATGCAGACCACATACTCTGTTTCAACGCGATACAACGCAATATGTAATACACCATAATTGAAGCAACACGGCAGAGAAAAATGGCTGCGCTGCTTCGACGTAACCGTGCACGATGCCAGCTTATCAGTAACGCGGTTTCGCGAAGAAACGCTGCAAAGGGGGACAACTTTAACGCGCGATGCGCATTACAGGAAACGCGAAACAGTCACGCCGGATACAGCAGTTGAACCGAAACGAACTGACTGATCGATGCCATCCACGCGAAATCCAATCCGCAAATTATCGGCCACGAACTTAATCGGTGCTCACCTCGGTTTCCCCGTTATAATGAATACCCAACCTTGCCTCCGTACCGTTTTCGATTCCAATATCGATGGATATTTCCGGCCCGGTCGGATACCCCGCGATAAATAAACGATAAGGTCGTTCGACTGTGAATCCTGCGGCCGCACCCCCGCCGACGACCCCTCTTTACCCTCAAATCGAATAAATCAATTAGGGGATCGACCGATAATGATAACGAACAACCGGCCGCGCGAAAACGCTTCGTCGTCCACCTATCGACGCTCGTACGCCTTCGAATGCGGCTTCGAGTGCGCGCTTCGTATTGGGAATTGAACGGGTGGATTTTTTTCTCTCTATTTGCGCTGTTCGTTTAGAACGATTCGAGGATTTGTTCAGGATTGTCGAAGGTGAACGGTGGCGCGGGTACAGCGAATTTTATTCATCGAGAATGGGTTCGAGATGCACGTGGTGTATAATAGCTTCGTTGATTTGCCGGTTTATCGGTCGGAGATTTTATTATTTCGAACCGATTGTTCCGTGGAGGTGAAAGGGTTGCGGTTGATTCATGTCTCCGTATGTTCGGGGATGATGCGTTGAAAATTTTCCAGGCTGCGAAATCGTTTATTTAATTTACTTGTTCGTCGGAATTTCGAGCTTGACATTGTTCTGGCAAAAAGGGGACGATATTAACGCCCTTCATTTTTATTTATCGGCAAATGGGAAGGTTCCTTCTGTTCGAAAAGTGGCAGATATTGTTACGCGATTGCTTCTCAGGCAGCGAAAGCTCGTACCATTAACAGAGTCAAAGCTGCTTATATTGAAAGGCAAGACATTTAGTACTACCTTACTGAAAGAACCAGCCGACGTTCTTGCCGGGGTCTCCGATAGTCTGCTTCGCCGTCGCGGGAACATTTGACAAGGTGCAACATCGAATTACCTCGCGGCGAATCGGAAGTTTCGTAACCGCTCAAAAATGTTCGAAGCGCCCCGTGAAAGTGGAACGAGGGGGGAAAAAAATCATACGTCAAATTAATATCAACCGCTGTAGCACGGAAAAAAAATTACGCTTCATACAATTTGAAGGAGCAGACTATATCGTGCCACAATTCAAAAGTCTGCCCGATTTCTCTCCTCTCTTCCTTTCCTCCCTCTCCTGCCGAACCCCTTTTCCCTGTTTCGAGGAGATACCGCCGGCGAAAAAGAAGTCGGGCCACCGTGGACCCGCGGAGGCCAACAAATAACTTTGACAGGGAATCGCGGTCTCCGGTGAGAAATATTTCGCGGATTACCGCGGCGACCGGCAGAAACGGAATTTATACAGGAACTTCGCGGAGGAGCGTCGTTCCATGGGGTAACTTTAAGTGGGGCCATCGCTCTGCCCCCTTACCCCTCTCCATCCTCTCCTCCTTTTGTCCACCTGAGTGTGTCGCGAAACGTCAGAAGCGAGAGGTCGAAGAAAAGTTCCTCGCAGAGAAATGAATGGCCCGCGTCGTTGGGAAGATTCGAAACGGGTGGGGGGGGGGGGAGACGTTCGACGTCCTGGGACAACGACGATATTAAAGGGAAGGTACATTAAACGAGAAATTGAACGCGAACGAAGACGGAAAGAAAGGGGACGGTCGTTCGACGAATTGGCGAAAATAAACGGACGAGGGCCGGCCGTAATTAAAACGCAGAAATGAAATTATACTCGGCGCCGTGTCTTGACGTTCATTAATCCGACCGGGGAGGTGTGGTGTACAGCAGTTGGCGGGCCGGAGATAAAAGAGCGACAATAATATCAGCGTGCAAGAACTGTTGCCCGGTTAAGTGTGTCGTATTTCACGTTTCACGGCCTGCCACGGATACTCGCGATTTCGAAATTTTACTACCGTCACGCCGCGGCCGCGGCGATCGACCGGACGTGCACGCGATTCTACGTTTCCACGGGACCGCCGTTGCGCCGGGGATCAATTAGAATAAACGCGACGCGGCTTAAAAAGATCTCGGGACCGGCTCCGCGTTTCCGCGCAAGAGGATCGCGCGGGACGCGTGAATAATTCGGGAATCGAGGGCGGAACGCGTTTCGAGGTTTTGACGTTTCGTATCCTGATATATTTGCGGACGGCGACGCGTGGAACGGTCCCGGCGAACGTTTCGTACTCTTGCGCGCGTTGAACGGGCGGACGTTGAAATTTGTATGAATTCCGAAAGATCGAACTTGGAGATGCGCCGGGTATTTGATTGCAATCGAACGGTTCGTTAATTGTCGGATGTTGCGCACTTTCGAGATAGAATATTCGTCACATTCCCGAAACGATTCTTGCGATTTAGACGCGAGCTGGAATTGTTCGAAGCATTTCCGTGGATTAAGGAAGCGGGAACGATTCAATTTGCTGCGGAGTGAGCGGAAATTTAGCGAAGTATTCGTTATTCGAAGATGTGTATTCTTTCCATGATCGTACCCCCGTCATCGGCGCTGCAGCGAGAAAATAATTTGAAACAGCGTCTCGTTGGAACTCGAACGTTTCCTTGTTCTCGTTGCACGACGGGCCCCTCTCTCTTTACGCGGCTCTGGGAACGAAGATCTTAACGTCGTCACGCGAAGCTCGAATTTCACGGGGAATTTTTCCTGCACCGGTCACGTGCCGTACGATTACTAATGACACGAACTCGCCGGCCCCGATTCAGATGCGGGGATTCGAAATCGTAATTCCAAATGAAGTCCGCGTCCGTGGCTTGGTAATGGCAAGATTGTATTTCGAGTTCCATGACAAATGTCAATCGTGGATTTTTATGAAATTTCGATGCAAGGTAGTACTTGAGAAAATATATCGCACGTAATAAGCTAAAGCTTTATGTATTTTAATGAACGGTTATTCTGGGAACAACACTTGTTATTGTTTTCCGCAAAACGTAAAAGGCACAAAGTGCGGATAAAATAGAATTTTTATTTCTTGCAACTCGACAGAGATACATATTGGTGAATGTACTAGCTCGATTAAACTCCATTTAATTTCATTGCGTTTCACTAACTATTCCACCAGCAGTTCTTAGGTGTCGCAGCAGGCCATGGATTTTGCGTTATATATTTCATCGACGAAGGTTCGCGGAGGTTCATTATACGGGGACGATTGAAATTTGTGGGATTCCACGGCTGTTGCACCGTGGAACAGAGTCATTAGCACTGTTCCCGTCGTACTGGCGCAGGTGCGCGAAAACAAATCGAAAATCGCGTTATCGTGAATCATGTGACGTACGCGCCGCGTGCTTTGCGAATCCAATTTGCCACTGATAAAAGTGTGCCTGAAATGAATCCCCCACCCTTTTTTTTAACCCCGCACTAATTGCCCTCGTACGTTTCTGCCGCTCGTGTCAAGCAGGAGCAAATTGTTGCTCGCTCGTTCGTCGCACGGTTAAATCATACATTTACGATAAATTGTGGAAATTTGCGCGACGCGTTGTCACCTTCGCTAGGTGTCGTTGCAATGACAAAGAATTCTTCTCGTTTCAATTAGTAACAATGTGACGCAGAAATAGGACGTATTTGCATTATTTTCAACACTTGTTCAAAAAGTGCAATCATGCCGGTGGTAATGTTGTTTGCAATTTCGAGGAATAACATAGTGTTTGAGCATTGAACTATTTAAGAACACGATATGCTAAATTACCGTCCATTTTCGACATTCGTATAATAAAACACTGCCCTCCACCGTTTACAGAAATATTGTTATTCGGAAACCCCGTCGCCGCTCTCGCGAATAAAACAGAAACAACCACGCACGCGCTATTAAAAACATCCGAATATAAAAATTCATTTAGAGCCGAGTGATAAATTTTCGTACGCGCGTCGTGAAGCATCCTTTTTATATCCGTACTAAAAACACGCGAACGTAAACATCTTTTCCGTGATTCTACAAATACTAATTACATTTAACGTCATTGCGTAACGGTACTATATATCGGTGCATCTTGAAAACTATCTGGCGAACTCCCGTCGTTTTTAAAGGATCGAGCTGAACGCTTAACAATCGCTTCCTTTTCAATTCCTTAATGCAATTCCGATTTTATTCCCGGTGGTGTAATTTGAATTTTAACGAACTGGCGACGCCGTCGTCCGCTTTACGATTGGCACGCGAGGCCACGTTTCGGAGCGCTTCCGACAAAGAGAATATTTTTTAATACACGCCGCGTTAGCATCGCGTGTGAAATGGTCGGAGTCAATTTTAATGATCGTCTATCCCTCCAACTACCCCTCTCGTAAGGGATTTCGCCGGTCGTTCTAGCCAGCCCGTGGAGAATCGGTCTGGCCGGTTACGTCGTCTCCGACGATTCCGTTAACGGCTCGGTTGCTTTGGTCCGTTTTCATTGCCGCGATAATGAACGTTCGACGATTCCGTTGAACGCGACCACGCTTCGCGTGCCAGCATTTTATTTCAATTACTCGAAAAATTGAAGAAAAAACATCACCTTTCGTTCTAACGGCGAACGAGAAACTCGTACGAGGCTCGATAGGCGGGAGGAGAATTGATAAATAATATGGTTCTCCCAAAGAGGATTATTATTTCCCTTGCGCAAATTTGGGGGAGTTAAAGAAAGAATATATAACGCGAGAAAATGAGAGACAATGAACGTGCTGAAGAATTAAAGGTATTTAGCGAAATTGTGGTGCAATTAAGAGTGACGTCAACATTTTTTCGATTTTATCCTGTCGAAATGTAAATACATTTTTCTCAGACGCTTTGAATGTAATGAATTTTTCTCGCCGTGCACATCGTTTCATTTACGTGGTTTGTGTAGCCGAGCAATTTAAGCGTGATTCACAACTGGCCTCGTTATGTTGTAGAAGCCAGGGGAAAATCGTGCCTTCTACGATCATTACCACCCACAGAGGTGATGTTTCTGAACTCGAGAAGATCCATCGATAACGGTGCTGAAAAATGATCGCACGTGCGGTCACGAATGCCACGCGTGTCTCCTGAAGATTTCACGATGAGCGATGACGAGCGAATGCTCGTCGATAAACGTCGGCTTAACGTCCGATGTGTGCCTGACATAGTAGAGATGTTTATGGAACAAGACAATTAATAGTATCTCCGAACGATCGCGGTTTCTACGGCTACGGGGACGTCACTGGGCATAGGAACGATATTCCAGTGAAATCATTTTCCTTCGCCTTCTTTTCAATGATCGCGGGGAGGGCAATGTGTCTGACGCTATCATATATATATATATTCGATGTTGACATACGTTTCGCCCAGAGTATTTTTACTTCGGTGCACAATGAGAGACGCACGGATACAACGATTCTTGTAATATTACCGATTACATGTGGTGCACTCTGTACAGAGTAATAATCTGAAAATATTTCAAGGGGAATAGCAATCTTGGAAATAGTCGCATCTACTGCCCAACAAAAAAAAAAAAGAATAGAAAAGAGTGAACAAAGTTCAGTAGAAATTGTACAGCAAAGTATTTCAACCAGAGTACCTTACCCTTCATTGACCCATTACATATTCTTCCCTTTCAATCATATTTCACGAACCTCGTACTTGAAAGTTCGTATTAAAAACTTGCAACTCGCCCACCTTTGAGCAAATATTTTTTCTGGCGCGGCTCCAGCATCGGCCGCTTTCCAGCCCATTGAATTTTATTTCTATCCCTGCGTGGATTTATGCTGCGCGAGTCTCGCCACTATGAATGGCCCGATAGGGGCGGTATTCGGGATCGACCGTGGGGAATCCTTTCGTTTTGGACCTGGAATATTCGACAGAAGATCCGGTAGGAGGCGAGGCCGCGTTTACGACTGATCGAAGGCTCCATAAAGAATACTTTCCGCCCCGGTAAATCTTATTTCGCGCTCTTATTCAATGAAACTCCGTAGAGAACTACGATCGTTTATTTTCTTGATAAACATCCCCCCGTTTCCATGGCAAGTACCGTGCACATTTCACCGCGACCCGCCGTGCTCGCCGGCCTTTTCGATTTAATTCGATTTTCGTCCCCTTTAAATGGTGAACCCATGCTGCCTGCTGAGTTGCACAGAACGGGCAGCTACTTTGGTGCACTCGAACGACGTGCATACGCATATAGCACGCGCGATGGAATAAACTGGTATATCTAATGGGAGTACGAGAGATAGGAATTGATAGTTGCTGGAAATAAAGTTCATGATTTCGTGCAGTCTACGCGATCACTGGATGATTCAGTACAATGGCAGGACGACAACGAAACGGGATCAAAGTCTTCTTTGAATTCAAGTTCAAGTTTGCGTTCCATCGAAATGGGTTAATTATATTCCGTTAGAATGAAATGATACGAAACCGAAGCAAATGCAACCACAGCCTTCCATTATTCTTACAAAACGATACGTACGGAGGCAATTTCCGATCGCACTTCGCAACCCGTATTCCTGCGGCAAAATAGATACATAGGTAATAGATACGTAGCAACGCCCGCAAATTTGCATCCGTTTCTGGCATCGCCCGCATAATCAACATCGCCAGCAAATTCGCCGTTCTAACGCGGACCCGTGTACGCACACCGTATTCTCCCCGAAGATTGACGAGCTGACGTTCGACGGCCGGCCCGACAATAAACAATCCGCGGAATAAAATGTAAAGCTGTATCGACATAGATCGATCGACTGGTCGCGCGTATGCATCCTGCATGATCCTGCGACCAGGACGAAATTCGCTAGAGGAATGGCCGCGGTTTGCTTTGGTATGTAACGCGGACGCGATCAAATTTCCCCCGTCGCCTCTGGAAAGAGGAAGTGCACGGAGGTGGCCGGCATCATTTCCGGTGCGCCAGCGTTTAGTTTCCGCCGCATCCGGCGGCTATCTGTATCACTGCGTCATCGTGCCGCACAACCGTGCCCCCCGGTGCATCGCTGCGTTTGCTGTTGCAATGCCTCATCGATGACTCGAACCAACGCGTCATCGTTATTGCCGCTGTTATTGTTAGCGCTGACTATTGGGGGGTGTTCGAACGGTATTCGTAAATGAATTCTTCGATGTGGCACAGTTGGGAGATACATATGTGTGTAATATAATAATTGGCCGACAGGTAGGGCTGATATAGATCGATATTCTTCAAGTACGAAATAAAAGGGGGTAGCTTGTTAAAGTACCGTGTTCTGGGCAGATTGGAATTGCTTGTTCGTTTATTCTGTACACTGTATCCATCGACGACGATATTGTTTTCGAAATATGTCGAAAACCAGTGTAAATCCCGAACTTGGGTAATTAAGTACAGCGATGATCAGTTACAGTTTATTGGGCTCGCGTGTTGTAGACTCGAAGAAAAAGGTTGACCTAAACTCGTAGAATTCCAGTAGGTACAACTTCTGATCGAACTTTACTTGAACCTACGACCCGGGGGTTGCATCTACTAGACACTTACAGTCTAGACATTCGGGTCTGACTGTCGATACTCGTTCGATACACCGCGCGAAACTGTTCACCGCATAAACGTTCCAAGTAATCAGAATGCTAAAAGGGATCGCGTAACACCCGAAGCTAAATTACAAAGCTCTCCGCGGAAATTTTCTATTTCGCCGGCAATACGCGTCCGCGGTGTCCGAGCAAACAGTTAAAACAACCCTCGCCCCCGAAAGATAATCACCGAGCAGTGAATAATCGCCGACAGCAATGTTAGTCGTCGATTCGGAACACTTCCGAAACGGGACCAACGAACCAGCTCCCTTAACGCCTACCGCGCGAAAATTCCACGACGGAAGAGTGGACGGGAACGCGAACCAGACCGATTCCAAGGGACACTCGCACAGTCGTGAAACTCGCCGCGATCCCACGGGCCGAACGCGCGTATCCTCTTCGCTCGGCCGCGTAGCGACCGGTGAATCACGGATAATGAGCTCTCGAAATCCTGTTTCGCGGATATGAGGCCGAGGAGGACGTGCCTCCACTCGTCGTGATGAGCTCTCGCCGGCAAAGAGTCGGCCTGATTATTCGAGCTTAATGGAGCGGGCGGGGGTGGATCACCGTTGGGGGGGGGGGGGGGGGTACGGGCGATGCGGAGCAGACGGGGCGTTTAATACCGGGCACGAAACGACGGCGGGACTGCCGATCGATAAAAGCGGCCAGTTTATTTTCCAGGGGCAACGCGGCCCGAGACCCAGCTTCGAGAGAAACAGAAGAAAACGAAGGAGCAACCGAAGACGGAAGGAAGAAGGGAGACGAAGAAAAGTGGAAGAAGCGTACCTCGACCTCTTCCCGGGCACCGCGTCGAAGAAATTGCTTGTCTTTTTTCGCTCGGTCGACTAATTTTGGACCGTGGATACCGGTCGGGCGTACTCTGCCGCGGTCCTGTCCGGAGGGAACGCAAAAAGTACCGGGGCAGCTTCTTGTAATTAGTTCCGATGAGCCATGCTTTGCTTCTTACCTGTATCCAGGGTGGGAGAGGGGGGAGGGAGGTGCAACGATTGTCGGTCGGAGAACGGAGGAGCACGAGTTTACCTGGCCTCGTGATGTTGTTTTGGAGAAATTGAACGACAGATTGCGTCTAGGGCGGTTGAGTTCAGCGTAGTTTTCGATGTGCGAATTATGGACGGCGTTTTCGGATTTTCCGGACGAAAATCGTGAACATTTCCAGCCCCCTATAGTCGCCCATGAAAACTCGATATCTCTAAGACTCCCCTCCCGAGTGGGGCTAATAATTCTCGATTGATATTCCGGACGAGCACGAATAAATAAATACTATACTGTTCGAGCAACAATCATCGCCACAAGCAAATCTCCTCCGACGTGTAATATTAACCCCTCGGAACGCAATGAAATACAATCGATCTCACGCGGCAAGAACGATCACGAAAATTTGTGTTTCGTACAAGTGGACGTCACGGGGAACGGCGTCCGATGCGACTCGAACGTACGACCGACCAGTGACGTAAGCGGAGGATCCCCGTGAACCGGATACAAAGCTGGAAAGCCGGCAAAGGAGCGACGGAAGTTTGGCACAAAGGACACGGAACGGTCCTCGGGGACGTGTCCTTTCTCGCGGTGCTTTCGAATCGACCGGAGGGACAGCGCAAAGAACGGCGACGCGGACCAGGGCGGAAGAGGGACAGACGGCCCTGCCATGGCGAAATTAAGAAAAAGCTGGCCTCTTCGGCCCGTTGGCCAGCTACGTTATACGTATCCGGGTCGTGCGCCCGGAAAGATCGCAGATGTCGCATAATGAAGCCGTTACAAGAAGGACACCGAGCACACCGGCGATGCCAACCCCTCTGTCCCTGGTGCATAGAAATGAGTGTCCTCGTTTCCCTCCGATAAAGGCGGAAGAAAAAGGGAAATAAGAACGATGGGGGGCCCCCTCCCCCGTTCCCCACGATTCTTCTTCGGTCGCGTATCGGGATCCATGAAAGTCAAAGCCGGAAGTTATCTCGCGCGGGGATCCCTGGCCTCCCGGTGACCGATCTTCAGAGAGAAATTATGCGATGGGAATCGATTGCCTCGTTTGGGAATGATCTTTGGGTTCTTTGGTCCGTGGCCAAAGAATGCCGTTCAACGGCGGTACCGTATTGTCCTCCCGAATGATATTGTCCTGGGGGATCTTGGTGGGTCTTCTTCTTTTGCTTCTTCTGTCGATATAGAGACGATAAAGAGCGAACGGATAGTTTTCGTTGGTGTTTGTTTGTTATTCGTGGACTCTCGTACGATTGTCTGATAGACAATGTAGGCTTGCTCAACTGTTATTGAGCGTAAATACGACATGCTTGTTCGTAACATGAGGTTTTAATATTTTGTTAAATAAAGGAACATGAATGTATTGTTCACATCAATTTTATTATATACATAGTTGCCTGTCATTCTTTTTTGGATAAATAAGGACGGGTGTTTCTTTTGTCCTGATATAATTATTACCGTCATGCGAAGAACGTTTTATTCCGCATTATTATTAACGTTTTAATATTGTGCGTTTCAGGTAAGAACCCGTAACCAGTTGCCGCCAGGGGGTTACCAAACAAACAGGTGTCTTTGAGCGGTGAGTGGGCAAAGACCCTACATATAAGCATTTTATGCGTCACGATGTGCGCGATGAAGTCGTGCCCGTCGTATAACAGTCACTGAAATATTCAAACGAAGCAATTTTTATTCGTCACGTGGACAGGAAGGCGACGCATATTGAAGGGGTCGTTCGTTTGCATGGACACTTAACGAGGTCGTGTCGATGAATTTTCTCGCCTTCGTCCCTTCCTGGTATCTGTTTGGGAATCGTCGGCGACCCTTTGAGTCGCCCGCATAAGAATAGTGACAATTAATTAGCGTTCGACGCGATAATGCAACGCGATTGTAGCTCTAACCGAATCAAGACGGGATTCCAAGATTCGACGATAAGTGAAACCATCAGCCTCCTCCCTTCCGGGAGAGGTTTACGACTTTCTTACGGGTTCCTCGTTCCCCTTCGCCGCGTATATCACTGTTCTTTTGCGGAACGAAATATGATCGCGACGATCGGCGAGTGTATCGATTTGCTTTTCGCGGAATAACCGGACTGTAATTATAATTTCATGTATTCCACCGGATCCCGATGGTCCCGTGATTGCCATTTTAATAATAATAATAATGCTGCATAAATTAAAACGTGGTTGATCAGCGAACATCGCTAAGTAATCGGTAACTAAAATTTCATGGGTATCCATATTGGACGTGCGAAAATTATTTATATCGACAACCGGGATGCGACGGTTCAATTCGACGATCGGAGAAAGCGCTAAATGAAGTTACCGTTTTCACTTCGGAGAATCGTTCATTAAACCCTGTTTACAATATTCCGAGTACAACCAATCCATCGGTGTATCTATTTATGATATAGAATAACAATAATAATATCATTCTCCTTTCTCACTTCGCCGAATTAAATTCCGCGCATTGGTTAATCAATTTACGCTAAACCAATCGCGTTCCGTTCGCAGACAGAATGCCCTCGTGAAATCGCGTGGAACAAAATTTCCGAATGAAACACGTTTTCCAAGAAAATCTCGAACGTTAATCGAAGCGTTTCACACTCGGCGCTCCCTTCGCAAGTCCGATCAATGTATTCATTCTCGTCCGTCGTAGCCGAACAGATGAAAAGAACGTCCGAACAATTGACCTTATAGCCCGCGAATATCCTGCCACCAAGCACCATTCGACGAGCCAGGGACCAGCATCGAAATCAATTTAGAACCGCAAAGTGTCCACGGACGCGGGCCCGCTGGACCGAATAAGGCTCGACGCTTGGGTACCGAACTTTGGGAGGTCCGGTCCCGCGAGAACCGGCCCCGTCCTTGGTCAAATCGTCGTCGAGGTCATCCCGCGCCATCCTCTCCTGCTTCCTCGTTCGTCCCTTCGACTCCCTTCGGCGCGCATCGCCGTTTCGGACAAACCGGGCCCCTTTTCGTGGACTCAGCAGGCGACTCGGCCCGAACGAGCGTCGAACAAGCAACGACGATACATCACGCGACGACCACTATTCTCATCCGGCCCGCTAAACGGACCGAACGCGAAGGAGCGGGACCGCAGCATCGCCGGGCAACGGGGCGAGCGGGATCAGAAAAGGGTTAGAGAGAGAGGGGGGGAGGGAGAAGGAGGGGATGACGCAGTGGGTTCTCCTCTTATGGCTGCTTCGAACACCCAACCGGACCGCGGGCCACTGTATCAAAAGGACCGTGAAAACGTCACCGCGGGACTAACTGATATTTATGAGTCACTTTTGCGCGACAAGCTTTCAAGCGGTCCGAGCGATCGGTTTGCCCGAATTCGACCATCGCGAACGACTCGCCGCGGAACGCTTCCAGGAGGAGGATCTCGGATCGATTAAGTGGACGCATACGGACGGTGTTCTTGGGGGGAGGAGTGTTTCGAGGCAGGGTGGAATCTGGGATAACGGGAGGGTTGTTCGGTATATGGGCGCTGGTTTGATGGATTGTACAGCGATTCGCGTAATAGCGTTCGCTGGAGGTTACGGGATAAGTGATTCAGAAGGGTGAACCGATTCGATATGTATATTTTTGTCGGAACGGTGGGGTTAGAAGTTTCTGTGTATCGATATTTGCTTGATTAAACGTGCGGGTAGACGCACCGCGGTTTGTCAATCATTTTTAATGCTCGTTATGCTTTACAGTCTCGAAGGACTCGGTCGTTGGAATAGTCGTCGGTGCTCGTTGGATATCCCCTCTCGGCGAGGTGCGAGCTTCGGCTCCGTGCAGAGATCGAACCCTTGTGGGCGATAAAATGGTTCCTTGAAAATAATTCGCGATGGACGTTGCTTATATTTATAGGAACACTTTGCTTCTTATTTTAATTAGAACTCTGTTCTCTATTTATGACCAGTATCATTGCACCGTTCGCTCTCAATCTCAGAATCGCTCCCTTTACTCTTCCTTCCTATTCTCTATCTGCGTCACTATTTTACATCCGACCCTGCTAATGTTTCCTGTTACCTATCACTTCATCGCACCCGCGAAATCGTCGTCGCATTAATAACACGTATGATTTAACACGCGCGATCCTCGACCGTTCGGCGCAACTTTTGAAAATATTTCACCTCGAAATCTCCCCCGGCCCGGCTAATAACCCGCTGCTCGCCGAGCCGATCCAGAGGCGAACTGGACCCGTTTCTAAGGACACGTCCGGCGCGCGATTTTCTGCATCACGGTTCGAACCGGCCACGATTCGTCGACCTGAAATTCCATAAACGCCGGACAGAGAGGCGAGGATGTCAGGATGCACGACGGAAAGGGGGACAAGGAGAACGGGACAACGGGGGTCCCCTCTGAGGACGCGTCGCTCGCAAATCAGAAATGCGCCGCGCGTTCGTGCCCGGGCCCGGTCGGAAGATATCGGGCCGGCATCTGCTCTCGAGCCCTCGTTCGGGACAGTGCTCGTGATTCTTGTTGTGGCCGCGGTAAAAATGCCCCGGTTCTGTGGTCCCGCGACGTGACTCCTTATCCGGACAGAGAGGACGGGGCCGGCAGCATTGTCGGGGGATAAAATCGACAGAGACGGAGCGTGGCGGCGCAGGAGGAAGGGGAGGAAGTATGGCTCGCTTTGTAACGTTTAGCCGTTCGATGGCCGAGGGTTTCGTTCTTCCTTCGGGGACTACAAATAGCATGTCAGTCGTATCATAATAGAGACCCCGGGATCGCGAGATAATCTCACGCTGCGGTGTATCTAGCGTCGTGTTGTATTCTCGCCAAGACGGCCTCCGCTTGCCGTCGGAATGGGAGTATCGAGGGATTTGCATCGGGACGCCTCCGGTTCGTTTCGTTGTTTTGGGTTGGTCGACGGCGAGGAATAGGACCGGTGGTTCCTGCGAGGAAATTGGGCTTCGATGGGCATTGTCGAGGTTAGATCGCGGGGTAATTTCAAGGGTGACTTTTATTGGAAAGGGTTTCCTAGTTCGATGGTTAAGTATTTTCTTGGGTGTTAATACTTGGAGGATTGTACTGATAAGGATATAATCTAACGTGTTAGCTGACGAAGAGTTAATTTTCGTAATTTCATTAGGTAAACCCCAGCGGAGTATTCCTTCGGTTCCCCTTCGGATCTTCGGATTTGCCCGAAACGATCGCTGATCATTGGATATCGATTGTCAGGGGAACAATTCACGGATACGCAATCACGAAACGAAATCTTCCGCCACGACTTCCCCGGGCAAGAGAAGCCAGAAGCTTCTAAGCATTGCTGCGGACCATCGCAGCGAATATTGAGCCCTGGTGGGACTATACTGTTAAACGGGGAGAGATCGAATCGCGGTTTACATAGCTGAAACCCTATTAAACAGGCACCACAGTTTAAATCACATTAGGATCGAGAACTGCGAGTCGGGTTCACGTGCGATCTGCTTGCTGACGACTGTTGCTACGTACGTTATGTAGGAAAGTTGGATCGTGACTGGACGCGCGGGTCGGCTAGGCACGACGTTTTCTAAACAGAGAGACGACGAAATTCCTACGAGACACGTTCAACGGCTGGGAAACGTTGGGGAAGTTAATTTCCCCATCAGTCGATCAATATTGCCGGAATCGTCGAATGAATTGAAGTACTTGAAGAAGGAGACCGGCGAGGACACCGCGGTGTATATATTTCTGAGGAACTAACACAACTGTGATTGGTGTCGATCGGACACGTTCATTTACCGAAAATCATCTTTATTGATTGATTTATTCTAAAATGTTGCGACAAATAGATAAACATAATAGATGAATATGTACTTGGTATTAGAATCGCGGTATCCAAGTACACCCGTTATAATCACAAGAAGCAACAAACAGATGATACATTTCAAGATTTCATTGATACTCTAATGAAAAAAGAAACGGTGTTAGAATAATAAGAAAAGAGACATTGATCATAAATTATCAGCGTGCTCTTCCCATGTATCATATCATTGTGCCTGCGAGATTGATAACCGATTGCGTGAAAGAATTCCCGAGAAAGACGTTAACTACTTTCCCTCGTAATAGTAGAGACGAAATGAAAAGTAAAGATCACAATCGTACGTATAAAAAACGGCACGAACTATCCGAATGGGTGTTTAATGAAGCACCCAACTTGCAGTATCATTTCTCTTTCAAACCGCTATACAAAAAAAAGAAACCCTCGAATCCACACGATACATTTTCCCCCAGCGGGGAACGAACTGAAGAACCATTCGCCCCGAAAATATTCCACCCGACCCGAACGAATGAGTGATATATTAATTAATGTTTCACTCGTGCTCGTCGAGGGCACCGTTACCCCGGGTCTCGGTTGCGGACGGTAGAAAATCGAGAGACGGAACGGGTCTCGGGAACGGAAGGCACGCCGAGCAAAGTGCACCGAACAGGCTAATGACGGCCAAGTCCCGACGATCGTACGAGATAATCTCCCGTGGGATAATCTTACCGTGGGCTCACCAAGAGGAGTCCGGTCGATCGTGGCACCGCCGAGATAAAACGAACCAGAGGTTATGAGGCCTCTGACGCTGCAGGAAGTCTAGACCTGATTGCCGTCGTGACCGATCGGTAGGGTCCACAAACTTCCTGCTTCGGTGGCTCGAATTCTTCACGAGCCCGTATCCCTCGGGATTACGCGGGTCCCTTTCTTTGTTTCGCCACTTCGCTCCTCTGATCGTAATTAATTCGACGCGCGTTCTGTTGATTCACGGGCAATCGGAATGTCGCGCGGTGGCGCGCAAAAATGTTTGTGAAACGTTTCGGATTCGAGGATAATTAATTTGAGAGTTCAATTGAACTTGATTGGAATGGCGTCTTAATTGATCTGCATCGTCGAACGGTGGGAAATGTTTTGATAAATTAGATCGGTTACTCGGTTTAATAAATTTCAATGATTATCCGTTTGCAGCGTGAATATTTTACTTGGATCATTTATTGTTCAATTACGTATACGTCATAGATACGTCGTGGTTGCGAGGAAATTTTTGTATCAAACAGTTGATTTCTTTTGTTAATGTTAACCGTTACTCATTCCCCGGGCTTGACGATCCTCGAAACAAGTCCGTCGCTTCAGAGCCCGAACGTCATCGTTCAAAATAAAATACGCCTCCGAAGGATCGCTGCTTTTAGTCCTTTTGCTTCTGCCTGACCTGTCCCGGCTGTCCACGATTTATCGAGACTCGGTAGCAACGCCGTCCAAAGAAATTGCAATAAGTTTCGCATTATAAGACAGATCTGGCAATTGTCCCGTTGCCAGACGAGAGCACGCTAACATTTCGAAATAAGGTCGAATTTGCTGGAACTTCTCTGCCCAGTGAAGCATCCTTCCTGCAAAAGCACTTGCGACGCTAAGTCACTGGGCAGTTAGAATAAAATTCAAAATGATCTGTACTTGTTAACGATAAAGATAAAGATCATTACGTGACAGTTGAACAACGAGGAATAAATATGATTGGTAGTCGTTGGAAAATGAAGTTCGATCATTTCTCTTCTCGCGCCTCGCAATTTTTCTATTCGTTACACATTAACTATTTATCACCGATGTAACAGGCCTCAAAACGAAACATACAGTATTTCGTATAATCGATTGCGTTACATTTTCGTTTCTCATATATCTGTCCCAGTATCTTAATCCCTTTGCACATCTAATCCGTTACTGAAACAAGATTAATCTCAATCGAACGAAGTTCGATGACTCGCGCAACAATTTTATTCAGAATGCACATCAGAATTTCAATTCTCCTATCTTATTATCCGTCGTTTCATCCTGGTTACAAACTATATAACGCCGAAATTCTCATCGCCTCCGCCGAAACTCGAAGAACGTTTACCAATTTCACAAATCTCCGCCCCTTCTCGGATCACCGTGGTACGCTTTCCAAATTTTTCTCAGTCTCCACTTAACGTCCCCCGAGCGCGTCGAATCCGCCGCGATGAACGGCGATTTATTCGCGAGACGGGTCGTTTCTGACGGCACGTTTCCGCATTCGCGATCCCAAAAGACGCATCGTTCCACGGAACTGATACTTGCGCCGAGTAATGACGTCGCAAAGCGGTGAATCCGAAATTCGATTATCATATCTGGCTCGTGTATCGACTCGCGACCTTCGCTTGGGTGTGCTCATCCGCGGCGACGTATCGTCGTCGAATCTAAATCGAAAGTGGCCTCGCGACACGCCCCCGCGACAAACGTACCGCCGAAGATCGTTGAACGTGAGCTGTTTAATTTATGATCGGGGATTTTTCTTCCCCCGTTGGGGCGGGGTGGTCGTTCGAATTGCCCGTCATTTATCCCGAAACCGTCGGAATTTCCATATTCGGCCTGCTCGAATTCGTACGCGAGCGATTTCTCGTTGATGCATTGCTGCCCGAGTGTTTCTGTGCTTACAATGTTTATTAAGTAATGGAGGATACGGTTCACGGACGAATTTCGTTCGAATGGATGGACCTGTTCGTTGGTTATTGAGGATTGGGAGTTAACGTTGCCGTTGCAGGGGATGGAAAATTTGTGAAATGTCCGTAAACCGTACGGGAGTAAAGATGGGATGGAAATTTTGTAGGTTTGTGTGCGGTTTTGAACGCAGTGGTACATTCTTATCTAGAATATAGAATATAAATTGGATGGCACAGAAAATAAGATCTGTTAATTTAACCTTTCGTAACTCGTAATAATTGAAATAGGATGACAAATAGTTATGCGGGGAAACTTTTAATTTCGTGCTTGGTTTACGTCATTTTTGGAACTGTGGGAAATTAGTAAATTGAAGAGCAATACATATCTGATATATTACTGTGAAGCTTGGAGAATTCTGTTGCCGAGTTCAACGAATAACATTCGGGATTCTCGTCTTGCCGAATAAAAAATATCTTAATAAACTGAAACACAGGGACCGGTTCCTCGCGCGAATTTCAGAAACGTCATGAGATATTTATCCTGTTCGCTGGAAGTCGAAGTGAAATGTATAGTCTACACGCGGATGGTTCAAGTTTTCGGACACTGTCGCGTCGTATAATCGTGATCTATACGTTTCTGTTTCACCGTCGACCCACAAAACGTTATATTCCTGTATTCCGCGTGTCGGTATTTACATAAATCATGACCGCGTCGCAGTTTCCCGGCAAGCTGCGGAAAATACGAGTTGATCCCTTCCGCGGTAAGTGTGGTCATATTTCCACGGTGAAACGTCAACGTGGCTGAACGTATAGATAAAAATATTTCTCGCCTGTCACGATCGTTTTTAAATGGAAACATTTCGTCCCCTGTTTGCGACGTTCTTTCTCTTCCTTTTTAATGTATCGCATGATTATTCTTCTGCGATGGTTGTAAGTCACTTCCCTTTTCTTTCACATTTTAGAGGTTTCCGAGGAGTTTAAGTTAAGTGAATGTTGATTTATCCGATTTTGTAATAATATGCTCGTATTCCCATTTATTGGAATATATATCGCAATACAATTTTATCTAATCATCCGTGTATCGTTCTCTAGATTTTGCTTCCGGCGCCCCTTCAAAATACGTAGATCTTATACCAAGCTATTCACAGTTCAGCAAAGGCAAAAGTAAAAATACAACTCGACGATCGTATCTGAACATTTCGAACGGCAAGAACGTACAAAGTTTACCGCGCGACCTTCCTTACAACGACAGCAGGAAAAATGTCAAAGGCGAGAAAGTGAACCAATAGGCATCTCTCTCTGTCACTCTCTCTCTCTCCCTCCAACAAAGTAAATTATCCGCGAGGAATAAAAATTACCATTAAAGACTCAGCCTCGTAGAAGATTGAACGGCGGATCACTCGATTATTCCGTTTCAGCCCTTCAATTACACGAAATTTATTTCCTCAAAAGGCGGGTACGATGAAAAGGGAGTTTTTCGTATTTTTTTTTTTTCATTCGCGTTTCGCCGGTTAGTTCCGTTTGAACGGGAAAAGCCTGGACAGAGGCGGCGCACAAAGATCCGCTTGTTAATTAAAAATCTGGGACGTGGCGCGCGCCACCCCCTTGGACCCCCGGGTATTAAAGCCGCCTCGCGTTTTAATCGTTTCAACGAACTGCCGGACCCGGCTGATAAACCTTTAAACCAAGGAATTGAAGGAGACCACGCGCCCTGACTTATCCCCCAGCGAAATTGTGTCAACGAATTTTCCCCAATCGAAAAGAGGAACAAATTAATGAGCCAGATTTCACCTGGACGAACGCGTCCCCGTTTCTCGTATTTTTTTCCCCCTTTTTTCTCTCTATCCTTTCCCCCCCTCTCTCTCTCTCTCTCTCTCTCTCTCTCTCGACGCTTCGATACGAAGCACCCTTATACGTTAACGACGGATCGTGCGATCGAAAAACTGGTACAAAACGCGCGTTTCAGTTCGAACTCGGATTTTTCTGTGCGCTCGTAATTAAGCGGGGCGCGTGGAAATAGCGTCATCGACGCGGGTCGAGTGCAGGGTATGAGACAGGCTGAAAGGGGATGGAAAACGCAATTGTCCTGTTCGTGAAACGAGGCGGATCATTGGACGGGGCCGATCGGTGAAAGACAGGACTGTCTTTGCCATGTTTTTGTCCCGATGCGAAACGGGGAAGCTTGAAAATGAAACGGGCCGACTAATCGTTCGGAATAAATGATTAATCAAGAGGGAGAGAGAGAGAGAGGGAGAGAGAAAGTGGTCTTTGTCTAGTGTTTCATTGTTGAAGGGAATATCTGTTCCCCGTTTCGTCGATTTCACGCGGGTGATGTAATAGGGAGATATTCTATTGATATACTTGATACAATGGAGTAGAAATATAACGTTCCGCGATATAAAAGTTTACTGCAAATTGGTAAGATGATTCGTCGAACAAAGAAAGGCGTGCCTGAATTCTAGAAGATTACGAAAATGAAGAGTTAATCTAAAGCCATTATTTCTTTATTGCACCGCCCCGTTAATTTATGTGTGAAAGATTCTGCTGTATTATTCACATTCTGCGCCACGTGTGTAACTGATGCATCAACGATCCATTAGCAAACGGCACTTCCAATCCTAATCTTAGCACAGTATTAACAATATTAGCAATATTCCCAACAATTGCAAACAGTCTGATCAACGTTCGTTAATACAATACGCTACTGACAATCGATCAATCCAATTCTTCTGCTAGTAGATGCACAGCATCCCGATGGCCGATTCTTTTTACATTTTGTTTTCTGCTCCTTTTTCTCTTAGTCAACCGATTAACCTGTACTCTGTTCCAACCGGTAACACGGTTCATCCGTACAATCAACAGTATCATCCCTTTTCCCAAAGTCGAATCATTCCATAAATGCAGACGACCTTCGAACGCAACCTGGAATTCAGAAGCAAAGAAAAGAGGGAGAACCAAACCTGACCAAGCAAAGAAAAGAAGGAGAACCAAACACGCACAGACAAAAAAAAAAAAGAGTTGCATTGCTATGCACATATAGGCCTGTGGTCCTATTGCATACGTGCAGGGCCTCGCTTCTATTCGCATGGCTAGTCTATCCTTATATCTCGTCTGTGACATAACCACACTTGCCCTGTACCGCTCTCCCTCTTCTGTATAATAAACTATTCCTCGACACTCGATAGTTGGAAGACCCGCAGTGGTCGCCAGCCACCGTCCGCCGACAGGATGTCCGGTTCCATTCGTTCACTTCCAAGACGCGCAATAACTTCAAGTTTCCTCGCATCCTCCTATTGAATCCCATCACTGAATCTTCACCTGTACACCGACAAAAAATACCCCGCGTCTCATTCGCCCGAGACAAATTCGACCGAACAATGCGTCGAACCTTCCCCCCCGGAACATCTGTAACGCAAAACCGGAATCACCGAAATGACCAGAAAAACGTGAACAATAAAAACGAAGAGAGTTAAATATACGAAAGGGAGACACTCTCGAAGGGGAGGTGGAGGTTCGCGAGTTACCCACGTCGTCGAGCGAACTCTGATGCTCCCGCTGAGAGTGACTGACAACGTGTTCCCCCTCGATGTTCCTTCTTACGTGCTTTCTTCCTCCTCTTCTTTCGCGTCACCAGTTCCTCTTTCGACTCGAACGTACGAGAGGCCTGCCCCCGGTGTCCGTCCACCCGTCCCGAATCACGAAATCGCGACTCCGTCGTTTTTACCGTCCCGCTGCTCGCCCTGTCTTCATCCATTCGTCCGCGCCGCTGCTCAATATGCTGGCGGGCCCGCTTATTTAGGGCCGGCCATAAAGGAACAATGATGTCGTACTTTGTCAACGGTCGTCGGGCTTGCTTAATTGAGTCGAATCTCGGAAGGCGTGCGAGCTTTTTTTGTCGGACCATGGCGCTTCGCGCCACCACACTACTCCGGTACGTTTGTTTCGGCTTCGAGGGGACGGGTTAGCGCCTTTCGAGAACGGTTCTACGCGTACGATTCCGTTCGGGAGTTCCTCGTCTTTTGTTTTCGCGCGGACGAAGAAAGGCCTCCAGGCGGACAGGTTTCTTTGGGTAGTTTTTCGCTTGATGGCCAGTGGAAGCGGTTCGCCGGGGACGGTTCGAGGGTATTGGGAATTCGCGTCGTGTTAGGGGGTGTCGCGGGGTAAGTGTAAATTTGACGGGGACGTGTACCCTTTTATTTTGGAGAATTTATTTCGGAGGCATGCTGTGTTCTCCGTATGTTGTCGAATTGTGCACGGGCAGCAGCGAGTTTAAGATTGCGATCGTAAAATGTCATGAAAATATTATGAGCACTGTCTGCGACTTGTATCTTGTCGAACGGATGTGAGAAATACTTTCCTTCTTTTGACACGGCAGATTTGACGGCAGATTCGATCGAAAACATCCCAGATACTATTTACTAAAGTGTAAATACTTCCCGAAGAATTCACCAGTACCGAGAACCGTTCACTTAATTGTGCAAATTGATATGAAATAGTTTACGAAGAATTCATTATTATCAAATGAAAATGATCGAGACCGATAGTAATTATCTTGCGCGCCCTCTCAAAAACTTTCAATTATAAAATTATTAATCTCCGATTAAAATTTCTGCACGTATACCCGGAAATACCTTGGCGGCTTGAAACTTTCGACCGACAGTAATTTAATTCCGCAGTTTCACCAGTATTAGCCCTTCCATTAATCGGAGTACCCGTTTAACCCGGGGGGTAACAAAAGCAATCGTCTCGCGTTCCTTTTCACGGGCGACGCCGTTAATTAACAGGTATACGGTCGCGTTCTGTTCCCTCTCGCGAAAGACGAGCGCACCCAGGTAATCCAACGAGGCGGGGTGACAGCACTCGAATCGCGAGCCAATGGATCAATCAATTTTCACCTCCTCTCGAAGTTTCGAGCTAAATGTTCCTCGCCCCGTTCGCGTATCGATCGCGAAACCTCACGCACCCCTTTCTCAGCTTCCTATTTCACCACCCCCCCTCTTTCTACCTTATTGACGATTTACCTCCGCTCGCAACCCGTCGAAAGTTTATACCTTTGCGCGCACAGATCGAACGATTACGTTGGAACGGCCGGCGAATTGTATTTATAGCGACGCAAGGCGATAGTTCGCGTAGCCCGGTAGCGAAATTAAATTAGTTCCGTCGCTTCGGTTCCGTAGAAACGGGTAACTTTTTCGCGTCGGGCGGCTGGATAAGTTCCCGTGGAATTTTAGATTTCTGTTTTTATCCGGCGCTCGAGCGACGTACGATCCGCGGTCTTTACGGCCGGGCGAAAGTTCGCCGCACGGTATTGCGTTACTCTGCAGGCGGGGTAGAATCGAGGATGCAATTGGAACGCGACGAAACACGGAATCCTCGGTTACCGGAACAGCGATGGCTTCGCGAAGAATGAATCGTACGCGTGTTCGCCGCCCGATAGAATCGTTGTCCCGCGAGAATATACTTTGGCACGGAATTTTTTCCCCGCGAAGTGCACCGAGGAATAACTGGTAAGATTCGCGAGATTTTTCTTCGGCGTTGCATACTTTCATATCGACGATACCGTTGGCGGCCAAATGATGCGAACAAATGAAACAGCGAAACCGGCATTAATTAATTAATTGACAAATCCTATATGAATTACTATCGTGTTCAGCCTTCCAAATAACCAACTTGTCCCCTCAATAATTTCTTTCCCGAGTATCGCTCATCAATACGACTGAAACATTTCGAAAGGTACACCTTCCCCTCGCAAAAACGGTAGACCCGGGGTTCAGAATAGTACGCCTCGATCAATCTATCGGTTTCTCAAGCGGCTCGTTCGAGAACGCAAAACGAACACCGATCAATGGGCACCCAAGAAACGGGTCGGCAGGGACATGGCAATTGCGGAAGTCGACGAAGGACGACGAACAGACGTCGAACAATTACGAATCAATAGGCTCGCCGGCGAAATCCAGCTTCGCAACGAATTCCCGGCAGGATGAACAATCGAATCGGGACTAGTGCGGCCCTCGCGTTGCACGAAACGAACGGAGAGACGCGAATCAACAGCGTGCTCGATTCGTTTGCCTTCTGGTCGACGCGTGCCGATCGATTTCCCTATTTTTGCCCCCCAAAGAGCGCACGTACGTACGAGCACGGTTCCGTTCGTCGACGCGGCCGTTCCGCGGCGTGCAACGCGACAGAAAGGGGACGACGTTACCGCGTTCCTTTCGATCCAATTCGATTCCGACCAATTTATGTGGCTCGTACGTTCCGCCCGGTGTAATTACACCGACCGTGAATCGGCGAATCGGCGTGGTGGAGGATGCACGACGGAGAAGATCGTTCGGAACCGTGGATGCTACCGTCGCAACGTGATTCTTCGCACCCTCTAACCGGCTGCTCTTTAATTAGATCGCCGAGACTTAGAGGACGGGGGAATTTCGAAGCGGTCGTTTCTTCTTGGAAGTATCGCCGATGGATTCGTTGCACCTCGATTGTTCACGGCCGAATTGAATGGTGGATTCTGCGGAATTTATTCGCCCCGGGGGATAGCTCGGTGCAGGGTGTTCAATTCTCGTACGGGTTCTTGATTGTTGAATTGTATTTCGTTTCGTTCATTTGTCAATCGACGGGAGAAATGCACGATTTAGGTATTCGAATTTGTCAGCTCTACGTGTCTGAATGAAATTCAATTGAGGGCAATTACTCGATTAATAAATCTGTCGAGGTAAAATGAAGTGTTAGAACGAAATAGATGGTCTAGAAGGTCTACTGAAAAAGTAATTCCACTGTCGTACGGAAGCAGCTGTTCGATGATGAAAAAATTGTAAAACGAAGTGAAATAATCCTGCGGGCCAGTAACGACGAATCGAAGTTAAGGATTCGAATCGAATCCTTGTTACTGTAAGTCGGGACAAAAAGCCGGCGTAATCTTAAGAGTCGTGGTTCGCACTCGCGCGTTGATGAAAAGCACGAGCAATCGAAATCTGCCTAAAAACAGGAGGAGCAATTGTCGTTCTCCAGAGATCGACCCCGAGGGAAACGCAGATCGAGAATCGCTGATTCGAACGTGAATCGGTATGCACGGCGGCATCGCATCCCGTGAACCGACGAACCGGACAAAAGATCATCGCCAACAGGGATTTACTGGCAAACAGTTAACGCGTAACGAACGGCGCACCGACGACACCACCATGGGTATCGACATTTAATTACCGCAGATGCGTAATGATCGCAGAAATGTCCATTTCCTGCGATACAAACCGGGTTTCACGCTGACAAAGAGTATTCGTTAATTGTTAATGAATTTGAAGAAAATCTGTTGTAGAGAGTTCCATGTTCTTTTGTAATTTGCATTTTTTTCTTCATGGTATTAAATCAAACGTTTGTCAATCGTCGAAGTGAGAATGGACACTTGTCCATGCATCTGTACGAAATTTAGGATTTTTTGTTAGATATGGTCGAGTGACTTATTTAATTGCAGTATATAACACGAAGCTGGAATTTTTGTCTGGCATTCGAGCTTCAGTAATGCAACTTACAGAGGGTTTAAAAATGATCCGGATCTCTGTTGTTTCTTTTCATACTTAAAATTGGTGAACAGATTTTATTTCATTTGAATAATTATCAACTCGTGCAAAGTGTCGAACAAAATCGCACAAAATTCTGTCCGCAACTGTTCCAATGAAACAGGTGCAAATTAGTCATTTCTATTTGAAATATAGAAATTTTCTCGCCATTCGCGAAATTCAGTTACGCTTGAACGTCACGGGGCAGACCGCCCTCTCAACTTTCACAAACCGAGGTTTGTGATTCGAGTTTACTAGGTAGAACACTACGGAAACTAGCCTTCACGTTCGACTAGGTGAAAACTCGAGTCGTTGATTTGCAAGGAACGTCTTCATAGGTGTTCCTCTTTCTTCCCGACCCGTCGTACTCTATCCCCGTTCTCACGTGTAAAAATAAACTCGTAAATCTTCGTTTTTACACGTCCGCCACGTTTCAGCTTGCATTCGATGGCCAGTATTCGACGATCTCACGAACTTCCATCGAGGGAGCCTGTTTTCATCGGTCTGTCGGGCTGCTTCCGTGCCAAAAATAATAATTCACGCTCCTCGTCGAGTACACGTGAGTGTGCACGATGATTGCGTTGCACGAAATGATTTTCGCGAATGCGGCGTGCTTGTTTTTGTCGTTCTTCCGTGGGACGTGATAGAACGCGAATTTGACGCTACCTTTTAATCGCGTATACCTGTTTAAATGAATCATTTAAACGCGTACCCGAAGTATGAACAACACTTATTTATACAGTCGGACCTGTTATTTCTTTTTTCAATTACACGTCTTATGGTAACATATGTGTTGCAGCGTTCTCCGTCAAAATATTACAAAATAATTTTCCACATTATATTAATCATAGACATTTTGTTTAAAAAGTGAATTATACAAAGTACTTTCTGTATACTGTTCCATTCAACTCTCGTTGCCGGTAATCTCGATTATATCATCGCATTTCCATTGAACCCGACAAGTGTATTTTACGCAACAATCCATTCGCAAAAGAAAACCGCTCTATTATTGGACCGTTCCAACTTTCAACAGCGTCAAAGCGTGGAGGGTTTGCGTATTGCAATCAACGTGAATGAGACACGCGATCTTTAGGAGCAGCAGTGACAGTAATACCGATCAATATTCAATTATCAGTGTTGCACGCGTAAGTCGGGGATCGTTCGTTGCACACGGCTGTGTTATTTCGTTCGACTGTGTTATTTCCGCGGCGCAGAACACACACACACGCGCTTTGCAACACCGGTAATTTCTTCCCATAGTAATGGAGTCCGTTAGTTACCCCACATCTGTCAAGTGTATCGCATTTACCCGTCCCAGGTGAAACAGGCTCGTTGTACACGGATTTCCGTGGCCGTTTGCGTACCGTATTTTTCCCCCTTACAACGAAGAAACATTATCCCTCTGATACGCGTTTTCGATTCGTCCGTAAAAGTGATTGCGTTATTTATACGTGCACGCCACCATTAATTCTTCGTTCTCCTGCGAAACTTTCATATTCGACGGGAGTAATGGAGTAGCATAAGAAAATGGAGATTTGATTGCAAATTTATATATTTCGGTAATTGTTTTTTTGGTGTATCGAGATACTTCGTTCGTCCGATCGAAACGCAAACTTCATTTACTTGCAACGCTTCAGCTGAAGCGTGCATGCAGTGTACGTATGTATTTGTAACACTACGGTTTCCGAAAATATTATACGGAACCGTTCAGCATGTACAATTGGCAAACTCGCAACACCGCTGAAAGCTACTGGTATAACCCGCTAAGTAAATCTATTTCACTTCAATGCGTCTGGCAGTTTCATTAAATCCACTACCGTTCTTCTTCTCGCTCGGCAATATCCTTCCAACGTTGCCTCCCGAGTCGTAAACTATTATTAACGCGGAATCATTCCGCTTATCGGGGTCCTTTGTTCTCGAACGAAATCGAGCCTTCGGTTCACGTTTTTCCATTCGCGGGACCGTTTCGCCCCCTACCCAGATTAAATACAATTTCCAATCAACGAGACGTTTGCCGATGAAATATTTCATCGACAGAGGCATGGAATGCCGCGACGAGAAAGCGATATCGGTCTGTCGATCGTCCATTGAAAAGGGCGAGATTAAGCACGATAGTACTTTCGTTATCGACAGGCCGGGGCCGCGGTATTTCAAGAATTATTATTTAAATGCCCGCCGGCCGGTTTCGTTCGTCCGTCGCCGACGTAGCACGGTGTCACGGGACGTCGGAATTCCAACTACGGGCTGTGTAAACGATTTTTCCGGCCGATCGCGCGCGAAACGTGGCTCCACCCTGAAAAATTACCCTTAATTCGCCGGTAACGAGCATCAGCTCGCAATTCGGGTCGCCGAGGATTTTCTTCGCCCCGGCCCGCCTCTGGAATAACGAAATTTCCCTCCCCCCTCGCGCTTTCTGTACGCGTTCTCGCGTGTTCCCCTCTTCTCCCCTTGCGCACTTCTCTCGCGAACACAGAAAGACCAGAAAAAAGGGAAGGGAGCAGCCGCGAGGGAAACGAGGTGAAAACGGCGAGCGAAAACGAAGGCTCTTCACGGCACACAACGGCTCCGTTTTTCCACGAGTCGTCTAAAGCGAACCAACGCTGCTTTAATTGACTGCCCGCGCGGGATTAGGCAGTCGCAGAGATTTAGTGTCGTCGTCGGCTGTTGTTCTCGCCGCGGCCCTCGAGCTTTCAAATGGCCGCGCGAAATTGCGCGACGCTTGAAACCCGCGTCAGCCGTTCGAGAACCCTTTCGAACGGCGTCCGCGTTTCCCGCAATCCTTCGGTTGTTCGCTCAGCAATCGGGGGCCAACGTTGCATATCGTGCTTCTCATCGAGTGCACGAACGTTCGAATAAACTTCTGACTATCCCGCTCTCGCGACGAACGAAACAGGTCCGCGTCGTCGGTCCTCCCTTGTTCTGATACGACGTTTCGCCATCGTAGACTAAGGAACGTCCCGAGGCAGATGCGACTTTGTATTTCGTAACGCGTCCCTTGCCGGCCGAGCGCGAAATTTGAATCGCAGAAAATGCCATTGTTCGCCGATCCTCGATCAAAAGCCGACGCCCCCACTTCCCGATATTTTATCGCCGGGCGAATCCGGGTACGTGCATACCTCGCGACAAACCGTGACACCGCTCCTCATAAAAATTACATCCAGCCCGGGCCGCCAAAGAAGGAAGCAAAGGGAGGGAAAAAAGAGCGCGGAAGCAAAAAGGCCGAGCGAAGTAATCCCGAACAAAGGGCAGCAAACGACCGCGCGAAAGCAGCCAGTCAGGGGGGAGAGGGGGGGCAGAAACGAGGGGGGGAAAAAAGAGGAAACGTGGAGAAAAAATAATGAAAAAGAAGGTTTCGATGGTGGCGGCGCGCGGCTAGGTGAACGACCGGGTCGCACGAGAGCTGAAGGAGCCGCGATTCGAATCGTCGTTGCACAGTTCGCGGGACCCTTACGTGCGCCGCGAGCAGAGACGACCGCAGACACACGACGACGTGTTTCGTCTGACCACTCGTGAATCCCTCCCGGGAATCCACTTTAACTTTTTAACGAGGATTTGAAGAAGAACGTGGGCGGTGGCCCCGGGCGGAAACGGCGCGCCAGAGACGACGACGGCGACAGGAGCGGTCGCAACGTGTACAGCGGTTTCTGTCCCTACGGCGTCCGCGCGACGATCGTTCGTCGATTTACGAATGCTCGTTTCACGGCGACGCGACGACCGATTAGAAACGATGAAATCGTTGGACGGAATGAGAAATCGCGCGTGGAACCATGTCCAGGCGACTTTTGCGCGTGCGTTGTTATTTCGCGTCGTCCGGGTTTCTGTGTTCTCTACGATTCGGCTGCTCTATTTCCACGATTTGGTTATTCGATCTGCAGCGGGAAGCATTGAGAGTCCGGATGATTATTTTCTATCGGTGGTGCATATCACATCATGTGTCGTTTGGCGTTTCGATACAACAGATTGGGCGCGGAAGATGCTCTGCGTCTAGGTAATGCACGTGTGAAAATCGTGCGCAAGCCGACGCCGTAGGTCGTTTCATTAATTTCCAAAAACCGCCGGACAGCAAATGTCAAGAGGTCTAGTACACCGTCGGCGGCCCCGTCAATGCGCGTAACTCCACCATTGCCCTGTCAGCTACGATTTTTTCATCCCAACAGCAAATTACGATAAAAATGTAGTAAACGTAGTTCCACTGCGCGCACCTTCGAAGCAACCCCCATTGGCATTCGTTTCCCGTATCCGGGAACATTCCGAACACCTCTGTGCCCGTTATCGAACGCCAAAAACAGCTGCACCATTAAACGACGAGGTCTCAATACCTGCTCCCGTGTCGCTAGGAGAATTCCCATTGCCGCGAGTGCCACCGGCGCAGGAAGAATTTCGCTTGACGAACAGGAAACGGATGGAGGGAAGCTGGGCAAACCGAAGTTCCAGCCGGAATACCGTGAGTCAACGGTCGGCCAATACGTGTACATTCGACCCGGTGAACTCGTACGGTCTGGCGTCAGGACTCGGTAAATAAACTCCGGCAAATAAAGCAGCCTCTAGTTGGCAGCCCCGCGAGTCGCAGAAGCACTCCTTCACGTCGCACGAGTGCCCGCCGTCGTACAGTCTGCTGCACCCTCTTCTCGGTCTACCCTTAGCAGCCGCTAGATTTTATGGGGATTCCGTTAATGGCATGGGCGGCGGTAGGAGGGAACCGTTCTTCCCTCTACGGGAGCCTCTTCACCGTTACCCAGTTTTCCGCGTTCTACGACCGCGGAGCGTCGTTTCGACCTGCTCACCTTATTCGCCGCGGAATTTCACGTGTTGAAACTGCACCGTCTGGCGGGCCAATTAAATCGCGCTCGCAGATTAGCTTTACTGCCTTTGGCTGTTCGGCCTGCTTTGTTCGCGGTAATTCTCGAAGAATTGTGTAGAATAATGTGTACGTATATACGTAGTGTTTGATCGGGGAATACGTATGTATTGTACTCTTAGGGTTGCCGTCAGTTTCAGCAAAGCTTTATTTTCACCTCGTTTCAAGAAAGGCAACGTGTACAAGTAATTCGCAATAGATAGTAGCTAAAAGATCAATCGAAGGCATCGCAGCAGTAGGAATGTACATTAATCAACTAACGATTGCAGCGAAAGTCGAGAGCCAGGTTTCAATCGCTTAGACGATATAGAATTTCGAATTATGCCCGTCTTGTTGCACTATTGATGTGCCACAATGGAAATTAAATTATTCAATAGCCGCGGTTTATTCAACGATAAATCGTAAGATTCGGGAGAATTATTATGAAGCCTCTTCGCGTACTCCCTTTAATTTCGATTGCGGCGAATCAATGTTGCAATAAGACAGGCATCACTTGGAAATTCTACTCCCTCTAATCTAATTGGCACCGGGCCCTCAACTTTTACTGCAATTGTTTCTCTTGCGATTGTTAGTACGACGAGCCCAACCCCCCCGTTGGCTTTTCGATACACCTAGCTACGTATTGTTTCGGCTTCTGAACTGATTACGGGCGGGGCCGATATCGTTCGTTCCACCGGCTCTTCGTCGAGAAATAACCCGAGATACCGGCGCACGATTTCACGGCCGGCCGTTCGACGTGTTCGTCGAAAGCTCCGGGGCCGGTCCTGCTGATTGAAATTCGCGGAAAGTCCAGCGTTCCCCGAAACACGATGTCCCTAGCGACGCCAGAATTGCCGGGCATTTGTTGCAACCTGCGATTGCCACCTCTTTTTCGGACCATCTCCGGAATACCGGACCGCGAGGGGTGCGCCCGAATGGAATACGCCACGGTTACTGGAATCCGCGATGGATCGTACGCTTTTTCGAGACGCCGGCGGATCGATTCGTGGGACGGAGCTGGGGAGAGCTGACTGTTGAAACGAATGGTCGACAGTTGTTTGCCGCGATCGTTTCGTGGATCAGCGTTAAGGATTTTCGTCGAATTATTCGGCGTTGCTCCTTTCGAGGATTTTGGCGTGCGGTTTGGCATTCGATACAATCATACACTCATACACCGAGGTGTCGAAAATTTCTTTATATTATAGTGTTTACGATACTCTTCTCTTATTCTGTCATGATTACAATCATTTCTTCACGGCGATTTCGCAGTTGTTTTTGCATCAACGATGATAATTCGCGTTGCGCCCGGTTCGTTTTGCCTTCGAATAATTCCCAGATCAACGATAATCGTTTACACGCTGCACCGAATTGAACGGATTTCGAAACAATTGCAATACGATCCTGCACTTCGTGACGCCCAGTAATGAAGTTTCATGAACTATGGAGTATGTGCCGGGTCTCGAAATGCTTTTAATTCGGTGCATCGCGGAGATAAAAAGCAGCGCAGTAAAAAAAAAACAACGACGCGACGTAAAATTTCTCGGATGTATCGCCGCCGAGGAAATAAAATAAGAGATATCGGGAGAAACGAGTGTATTCTGTTTGTCCCTCTTTATGGTAGATTTTACGAGGATTCCGCTAATGTCGTTGACGGGGCAGTATCCTTTCGACCACCCTCGGCACACAGCCTTCTCAACGTCTGCCTGGTGTACTCGAACGGAGGAGAAGTACTTTCTAACACGTTCTCAGCCCGGATTTATGACGGATAACAAGACTCACAGTCGTGGAAAGTATTTATAACGCGCCTTTTACGGTTGTCGCTTGTTATTTTTCCACCTTCGCCCGTATCTCTGCCGGTTTAATGCGTCTGCCGTTCGTTTCTCGATATTAAACATTGTGTGAAGTATGCCCGATAAACGTCACGGCTCTTAAATATCCTCCGCCGCGGATATATTTCACGCGGACATCCGAGATTTCACCTACGAATTTCTGTAATGCATCTGCCTTTAACCATTTCGACGGAATTCGACTTTTTGTCTTCCGCGGGCGTCATTCGAAGCGTATGAAATTTGATTTCGCTTGCCCGCCGATACTTGTCGCGTTCTGTTTTCGATCGATGCAGATTGCAAGAATCGTTCAGCAATCTCGGGTAATTTACGTTCAAATGAATTGTCTTCGGCGATAGCGGTAGTAGGTTGGTATCAGTATTGCGTTACGTTTCCGCGATGATTGAAGAAGTTTCAGGGAATTCAATTAGATTTGCTCGATGCCAGTTCGTTATCCGATTTGCCATGAAGCTCCTCCTCGACGAGGATAATTTCCTGTGCCGATGATGGTGAATCGACGGGTGCACGCACGACGCCCACGCGGAGTATCAATCTCGATAGCACGAGTCATCTACTCCGAAGACAGAAAAGTCAGGCGAACGTCGTATTGTCATGGAAATCTCTCGTTCGATTCGTACGGAATGCAGAAACGAGTTTCGTTTCCTTTCCTCTCTGTAATGCTAATGCACGGGTCCATAGGTGTGCCGTTTTGAAGAAACCCGAGGGCAAAAATTCGAGAGACTCTATTATTAAGGATCCCGCGGGTACATTAATTTTGCTTCAATATATGCATCCCGGTTCCATCGCGTTCCTTTCGTTTTCAATTGTGATAAATGTTTTCCGGGAATTATTTATTTATTATTCCCATATTGCTTCGATCCACAGCACCGTGGAATGATGAATAACGAATCGGTAATGATACGTCTGCTCGTACGAATGGATAATTAAAAAACAAAATCCTGGCCTTTCCTGAACTTTCGTGCCTGCCCTCTCTGAGACCATTGTAAAATGAGGGCAGCGGGGCATAACTTTCCTTTTGGCGCCGTGACCAAATCCATCAGCTGTTGAATTCTTGCACGCTGTGTCATTGTCTGCGAGAAGCCGATAACCGCGACACCTCTCTGACAGCCTCTCGGGATTCATCAACGGCGAGCAAACACTCCGTGTATCTCTGTACCACGTGGACGCCTCACGCTTCTCCGCTCCGTAATTCGATAATACACACGGCGACACACTTGCGATAAAGGGTCGATTGCGCAAAAAGACGAATACGCTGTTCCTGTGGGCGATACGAGAGTGGTCGAACTGAATAAGAAGTTACTTCCACGATGTGATCGATGGAGCTGAATGATTGTTAAAATTAAACGATACTTCTCCCGGAAATGAAAGGTTTCGTGGATAATAAACGAAAGCGATACGCTCCGAAATATCATCGGCTATCTTCGATGTTTCATGATAATGAGATTAGGCAGGAACGCTCGAAGATTCAAGGCACTTGCGAATCAAATATTTCGAATATATACAAAATAGGGAATAAAGTTCGCTTGGATGGTGGAACAGTTAAAAATCATTTACAAACAGTTAAAATTGCAACGCGATTGAGGCTTCGGAGATTATTGGTTTCTTTCTACGGGGCGGTGGACGTTCGCAGGGCTAAGTCGTTTGCGAACGAGGCTACGTACATCGGTCATCCGGACGATCCGATTTTGTCGTCCAGGTTCAAGGGTCCCAAGGAAGGAGGACCTTGCACGATACCTTTCACGACGCGGACAGGGGTTAATTCGATTCGAGGTCACAATGGCCAATCAGAGTCGAAGCGCCGAATTGTCCGCGGCTTGTCGGCCTCGTCACAGAGTCCCGGATCCATGAATCTATCCAGAGAACGGGATTATCCCAGGCGATCCTTTGACACGCCGCCACCAACCGTCGAAGAATTTACGTGGCGATCTGCCAGTCATCGCGCGGGGCCACAGTCGAATCGCTTTCGGATTAGTTTTCTATCAACGACTACTTAGTAGCCGATCGTCGTCCTCGTCGCGCGTTACTTTCGTTTTCCTTTATGGTTGGTCGTATCGAAAAGCGTTTTGCTTAACGATTAAAACGCGTGGGGGGCTGGGGTCACACGTTGGCGAGAAAAAAAAGATTGCAAATTGTATCGTTCACGGATGATCGAAATGCCGTTTCCGTTTGTTCTGCGAGGCAGTACGTAATGTAATTTTAAGGAAATTATAGAACTCCAACGGAGACACTCTAAGAACTATCTTTACAGCAGGTATTAGTACGAGAAAGCGAAAATTCGCGTTGAATTATTATCCTCGTTAACAGATTGTTACTATCGCAGAACAAGGCGATACATATCGGCAACCGAAGTACCACAGGTAATAATCGCAAAGCAATACTGTTCCCCTATACGACAATAACCACAGACAACTAATTCAGTTCCAGTCGCATATTTCATTGCACTCCGGACGCAGTAACGTCGAGGCACGAACTATCCTTTGTTACGGTGCAATTCTGCGGAAGTTACCAGAAAAGATTCCTCCTGTCGATCTTCGAACGAACAATCACTGTCGCAGATATCCATCCTCAAGCAACGTCTAATTCGCGATACCACCGTGTACCTGTATCCAACACGTCGATAGACCCCCCACTGAATTTTCGATTTCCGTTAATCGTAATCGAGCATCGATCCGAAACACAAGGGGTACACGGAAGTCGGAAGCTCGCGGTTCTCCGCGACGGAAGCGTGGGCGTTCCGTGGCATTACAGGCGCGCAAGACGTGCAATATGGCATTGTTGGACAATGGAGCTAATCTTCCCTCGATCTGGCTGGTCAAAATAGAATTCTCCCTCTCTCTCTCTCTCTCTCTCTCTCTCTCTCTCTCTCTCTCTCCATTTAACGCTGTCTCTCCCTCCACCGAGAAACAGATATCTACCGAACGAATACGATGACAAGGGGGTTGGTTTGCGGAGGAACACAACGGGGTTGCCCTTTGGCCGGCATAATGGCAGCCGACGTAATCCCGCGGCAACGATCGAATTGCAGTTCCCTTCCGACCCCGCGAAGCCTCTTTTCGAGAGGCTTCGACGAGGCTTACGCCCGGCAACCGGCCATTTCCTGGCCCCCGTTGAATACCGCTGCGACATCGCCCGCGTCCCGTCGCATCGCATCACGTCGGTCTGCTCGAGCCCCGATCCCGTGGAGCGAGGGAGAAGCGAAACGATTGATAGGCCGAAGGGACGGACAAACAGGTTCAAGCTGATTCCAACCGTGCTACATGTCCCATGTTCGCAGCCGCTGCATACCGACCGATCGACGCCCGCCGCGCTCCCTGTGCCACCGTGACACTGCGTCGGTGTGTTGCGATAACGACGTTAGGGGCAGAAGATAAAGATGACGGTCGAGCGGGCGGATCGTTAATAATTGTCTCGAGGGGAGGCTTGCGAGACGGCCCCGCGTGTCTCTCCTACAGTGGCTCTCGATACTTTTAGCGCTTGAGTGGTTTGGGCGAGGCGTCGCGACGCAACGCGTACGGAAACGCGACGCTTGGAGGTTCGCGGGATCGACGGGGACATGGGTGGAACAGTGAACGTGGCAGTTGGGGATTCGTAAGTTCGATTTCGGCCGCAGGAAACGATTGCGCTGTTGATCCGATCGGCTATCCATTTACGACCACTGTCTGTCTGGGAATTGTGCACGAAATTTGTATTTACGCTTTCTTGGTTAATGCGCATTTCGTTTGTTTCTTAGGTGCGGGCCTGTTGCGATTAGAATATTCTAGGCACAGAGGAGTCGTCGATGTTTTGTGCTTTTGTTAGAGTAATTGTGCGCAATTGTTGAATAGCTGGGTATATTATAATAAAGAGGTGTTGTCGATGGTGGTTTATTAATGTCACAATATATATGGCGACAGTTATTTGCACACGGTCGTCCCTCGGAGGATCGTAATTTGATCAAACCTCAACTTCAATCCTGAATTTACAAGTCGCGCGACCTTTTATTCCCAGCGTTCGCAAGCGAATATATTATTGGGCGAAACTGGACGAAGAGCGCCGAAGGGAACGGAGATGTTAATTCGACTAGAATTGATCAAACAGGTCGGCTACCAGGTCATCTTGATACGGGAGCAGATTAATGACTCCGCTTGGTCGGTTGCTTGTACGAGTTGTGTTTTCACCGTTGGAGAGATATCGATCAATTACGAGTACGTATTCAACCGGTATCATTCCGCTAATTATCTTGTACGTTCGTTAACTAATTATACCCCGACGTTGGCTGGAGTATTAACGATGATTTCGCCAAGGATCATTCGTGACGCCACTGCGGCCTCGAGCGGCTTGAACACTTTGTATGGTGTTCGCCTGATCAAAGATTGATAGAGTAGAATGATATTTCTATGGTAACAAAGTCTTTGGAACAGCAAACAATAAAATCCAATTAATCCTACTTTGTAACGGCTAAGCGAAGATTGAAATAAATTTCCATTTCTTACATTTAACTGTCGCAGAAAAAACACAAGGCAACGGCCATTGTCCATAAAACTATAAGAACTCGTAACAATTATTCGTTTGCTAGTGGATTGATACAAAAATCTGGAATAGCATGGTTTAATGAGAGCTTACAAAATAATCACGGTGAACTGTCGTCTCTTTTCCTCGAAATCTTCCCTGTCGTCCTAATTTTTTTAAACGTAAAAAACGTATTACAATAATGTACAACGTCCAGTCACAAGATATTGTGCCGAATAAAAGTTGATTCGATTCTCGTTCACTATACGACAGAGCAATACGGGCTGATCACGTTCCGTTGTTCGCCCTGCGTACATTATCAACGCTAAATAAAAAGTGTGATTGGCAACGCAATGACAAATAACCATGGCATTTTTGATCCATCGTCGGGACCACCGCCGCCATTCAAAATCAATGCTGCACGAGGTTATCTCCTTGGCAGCGTTCAAGTTCAATCGCGTTCCCTTGTTCAAGACGCTCAGGTCGAAGGCAGCGTGCAGCAGGCATTTAATTTTCCTGCTCGCCGGCGTAAGACCGGATGAAGGAGAGCTGCACGGACACAAGGACGCCCGGCGGACAGAAGAAAATTCCAGGCTTGTCGGTACGGGTTTCACAAAGAAACGTGCTTCGCCTCGCCTCGCCTCGCCCACGCTCGTCGCAGCGAGGACGCGTTCTCCTCGTGTCCGTTTTCCGCCTCGCCACGATTGTTGTTTCGAGCGGCGTTATCGGGGTCTAACGCGAGGCGAGCCTTCTCGTACGACAAGAAAATCGTGGGCGGTGCATTAGCAGTTATCATCGGGCACAGAAATGACTGTCCAGTCGCTACTTGCCACTTTTAGTCCCGATTCCGTGATCGATGGGTCCGACCCTTTCGAGTGAGCGCGGATTGGCCGCGTCTACTGCACGGGGAAAAAGAAATAATCTCATGGGTGTTTGGCATGTAGAAATTGGAGCACCGCTTATAAATTGTAGTACGTTTCCAGTTTATAAATTATAGTGCGCGAACGTTTCATCTTTCCCGCGTTACATTACAATGATTAATTGTACCGCCCTGGACACCTCGAAGTTCCACGAGTCCCGTTCAAACGAGCTTTCCCGGAAAATTTCCCGCAGATACCTTCCCATCATTTCGATTCAGCTTTCACGAATAATTGCTGATAACTTTCCCCGAACGTTAATGCACAGCCACGCGATAAGTTGCGCGCGATACGACCGCCGCTCGATTTCATTAAAAAAATTCCAATCCTCGAAGCCGCGGAAATGAATTCCAGCTTTGCTCGCGGGACGCTCGTTCAGTTTCGCACACTGCCCGGGAACTTGTCTCGATCCCTGAACGTTTTGCGGTCCGTGCACCGTTCCGCGTTAGACAAAGCGAGGCGTGTCCGCCCAGCAGCGGGGTCAGAAAAGCCAGGAAAGAATAGACACCGCGTCGGGGGCGAAGCAAAACGTAACGAACGACGACGCCAAGAGTCGTAACTCTGTGCCAATGGCCACTCCCACGCCTCGTCCTGTGCTCCCTCGGAGAACCGATCGTGCTCCCCGCGTGGTCGCGTGTACGCGTGAAATACTCGCCGGGTAATCTTCTGTCTACCGTGGCCTCTATGTGCGTTGGGGACCAGTGGCGTAGACCGGGGGTTGTTTCCTCGAAGCGACATTTCTTCGCGGTTACGAATTAACTGCTGGCACTTACGAGGTACGCGCAACGTCCGTCTCGAATCCGGCTTGAGGACTTTATTTTTGGTATTACGTACGTAATTATTTTTGTAATTCCTTTTCGGCGAACGGCAGTACGCTTGGGTTTAATAGTTGTGCGAGCTTTGCGACAAATATTGGATTGTGACACTGTTGCGAGGATATAAAATGGATAATCAATTGAATCATTTGAATTGCTTGGCAGCCTTTGCCATAGTCGATTTTAGAGATATTAATTCCGTGTAAGGTAATGATGGATTGAACTGCTAATGACTATTTTGTCTGGCTTCTTTTCTATTTTAATATGGTCTCTATGTAACAGAAGTAATTGTATTATAATTATTGTTTTTCGTTCTATAATTATTATATTATTATATTATTATATTATATTATATATTATATTAATTGGGACAGGTGCTAGTTATCAATGGTTGATATTTCGTGCACGTTGGTCTCGTTCGAAATTTGTTGGTGCTTGAAATTGCACATCTGTACGACGCCACTGTTTCAACCTCGACGGAATGATGTTTCTATTACTTCTTCCTGCCTCACAGCCTTCCAGCTTCCTCGATCCATGCCAGAGTTTCTGCAGATATCAAAGATCTGCAGCAGACAATAGGGAATGAATCAGTGGCTGGATACAACAATAACGGGGGCAGACATTTGTCTAGCGCTAGGCGCTAATATTTTCTTCCCTTCGGCGTATACGATCCCGATCAGATGGAATCTTAGAAAAAAGATTGATTAAATGCGCCATCAATATCGAAACTGTACCGGTAATAGTTGCGACGAAAAATCACAACTTCGTCACAAATTGAAAATAATATGAAACCATTATTCATACATTCCCTCGTCATTGATCATTTATGAAAAATTGTTGTAACATAGCTATATTTTTGTACTTAAATTTTATTAATAATTGTATTTCATTTTAAACAGAAATAAAACGAATTTCGTTGCTGCGTCAAACAATTATAATGGAAACTCGAATTCACGATTCGGCATATTCAGTGTTTAACAATCAATACAGTGCTAACGCGAATCTCATGTAATAGTTTAATTAAAAAATTTACGTAACGAAAAGTCTTCCCGTTTCCGTGTCGCAACATCGCCAACGTCCTTTCCTCTTTCGTGCCTAGAGTAGAACACTCGAAAAATAAGCCAGGCAAGCTGAGGCAATTACGACACTTCCTCTATTACCCAAAAGGATATTAAAAAAAAAAAATGAAAGGAAGACGCGAAGAGCAGTTTGCCATTTTCTCTCGCAAATATCTACGCGCTGTACCGGCCAGCGGGCAAACTCTGGTCGCGTGTGAGGACAAAATTTCCAGCCTCGAGAGACCCCCTCGCAATTTTCATTATTTCCAAGTATACTATTCGGCGAGTGCAAGCAAGCTTCGTTCTTACGTGGAAATTACCTCTTGCCCCCGGGCTGTTTGTCCTTTCTGACTGTGTTCAATTTCGCGACAGAAACATCACCGGCCATCCGCGGAACAATGTTCCAAAGAATCGTCGTTTTGCAACATTTCTCACCCGAAACCTCGCGTTTATTCGCGTCCGGTTACATTGGCGAAACGAATGAATCATGAGTTCGTAGTTTGCAAGTACACGGCTAATTCCCCCGTTTGTTGATTTTAGTTACCGCTGTTCGCCAGGTGCGAAATTCTGCAGCAGGTTTACCGTTACGAAACGGACCTCAGGAATTCCTAACCGCGGGGTGCAACACGGATATTCGCATATTGATCTGTTCGACGGTCGCACATCGTTGACTTATTAATTGCTGATTTAATATTTGTCGTCTTTTCACTTTCATTCGCGTCATTTCTTAAATGTCGGATCATTCATTTCTCTGGGACGAAATTCGATTCGAGCGGAAACATTAAATTTGGAATAAATTTGCCATTAAATAAAATATTACGCGCACTTTTACGACAGAATGGGAATTCGGAATAATTGGCGCACTTTCATTTTTCATGTGTTTCGTAGTAGTTTCTCCTATCGCGGGTCTGATCTCGTCAACAAAGTATAATGATAACAATGATAATAGAAAGGAAAAGAACAATTCGAATATATTACTTCCATAATACGCGATACTTTAAAATGCTCGACCTGCTGTTCGTAATACCTATGTTTGCGCGTGAATTGTCTTACCTTCGAACCCAGCAGCAATTCGTGAAATACGAGAGCGTGTAACGAGACGAAAATTTTTCACGGATGTTCGTGATTTGGAGAAATGTTTTCACATGCGACTCCCTGGAAATCAGAAAATCGACGGACGAATCGCTATTTATTTCTTCCGCCTCGAATGTACGTGGACAACGCATGAAATAGAAACGCGTGTAAGTTGTGATCGGGTTAAAGGAGAGCAGTACACGCGTCGAAAATTTGTCATGAACGTAATTTTCCTTCAATGTGAAATAATTTTATTCACCTGTACCAAGCTTTGAATTAGCTAGTATTTATAAAAACGGGAGAAGATCTTATGAGATGGAGAACACCAATACTGCGTTGATATTAATAAGTATTTATTTTCGGTCATTTCTATTGCGATAAATAATGTCCTCCGTAGTTTTTGTCATTATAATATTTCGTATTCACGGGGAAACATGTTTTTAGATCAGAAATCAAACCCGGTCTCAAAAAGTAACGGCACTGCTCGCTGTTCCATCGAGTCTCCTGCTGAGTTTTCTTACTTTTTCTTAATACCTGTCCTCCGCACGGATTTATGGCTTCTCTGGAAGCTCCCTCGAATACCGCGTACTTCTGTATCTTTCGTAGCAAAATAATATTTTGATCTCGCCCTGTACCTCTCGAGGAAAATCCTCTCTCCTTTCTTGCCCCTTGTCCTTCTTCTACCGTTTTCTTCCAAACGAATTTCAACAACGATCCGATATTAATTCGTGACGATTCCGATATCGAGTGAGAAATATATAATAAATCAGTACGGTAAATTAATAAAATTGCTCGCACCGCGGCAACGAAGTACCAATCAAACGGAATTATTAAACATTTCGGAAGTTATTCGAAACCGACGAACATAAATCCATTTATCGGCCACGTAATCAATCTTTCAAGGCAATTATCTCGGATAATCCGATAACCAGGGGATCGTACGAGGTTTACGGCGCGGCACACGTCGACAGTGGCGAAAATTAAGCTTGACGTAATATTTTTAAGTGTACCGCGAGTTGTTCGCCGCCTCCCATCGGCCGATCGTTCGTCAGTCGCCGGACAGGTTTTCGGGGCTGTTGCAATTTGTATCAATTCAACTACAGTTAAGCCTCGACTAACGAGCGACTGTCCGACATGAGAAATTATCGGCGATCAATAAAAAAAACCCGTGGAAATAAAGGCATTGTATATTTTGCAAAAATATATCTTGCAACGCTGTTTGCGCGCTGGCGGAGATAAATCGTCGGCGCAGCGGGTAATTGTTACAGCTGGCGATAATATTAATTTCCTTGCACGAAAAATCTTGCTGTTCGACGGCTGATTTTTTTTCTACGTCACGCACGACCCGCAGGCTCAAATAAAATAGCTATGTACATATATGCTTAATTACGAAGCGTTTTTCGCGGTTAAACAGTTGCTCGCGGTTACAATTTGGCGACAATACAAATTATTCCCTTGTTTTTCGTCCTGCGCATATTTTCGCAATTTATATTTCGCAAACGCGAATGACTGTAAATTGCTTTTCATCTCAATTAATCGTTTGATTTCACCGGAACACGAGATATTCCGCACAGTGCGGCTATATTATAATACTCAACTATTTTTTCCAAACAAATATTTCTTTCCCCGTCGAAAGAAAGCTTCACGGTTTTCGCTTTGAAATGATATAACCAACCAGTCCCGGTGGCGAGAAAATTCGCCCATAATCGCTGAATCTTCGTGCTCGATTATTGAACTGATTTTAATTATGATATCAGGCGAGTGCAATATTCATTCAGCGCCGTAATTGTCCGCCAATCAATTTTCACGGGTGGCTAGTTATGTAATTGAATATTTGAAGCGACAGGCTGGGAATAACGCGTTTCCATGGCGCGACCGCGGTGAGTGGCATTTCAGCTTGTGATTATATTCGGTTGCGTTACGAACGCCCGAAATAGAACGATTGTAATTGCCGCTCGATTCATCACCGATCAGATTTAATTCAACTGTTGGCATTGCCAAGGTACGAAAGAGCCGAGGTATATCTTTCCGAACGGAATTATCTTCGGGGTGATCATCAACAGTATGTCGATAATTCTACAATATAACGAAGCAATTCTGTTTTCCGATTTTAGTCGCCGGCCAATTTCACAAGCATCATTAGTCTATTATAATTTGTGTACATAATTGTGTACAAATTGTTAGCAGATTTCTCTTTTGTTATATTTACGGTACCACCACGGATCTATTTTCGTTACGGTTCATTCGATCATCATCTTTGTCTTACGTCCTGTTGGAGATTAAACAAGGAATTGCCCCGTCACGCGGCGACACGGCGAGTCCATTACGTTGTTACGTATTCACGCGGGGCACGATTGCACGTTGCAATTACTTTTTTCGACAGTGCGTGATGAATCGACGCTAATTAAACCCTCGAAAGTTTCCGATCGGGACACCTTTCTATTGAAACCCTCGGGAAACCGTCCCCCGTAATGTGGTGCCGCTTTATTGGACCAGAAAATAAATTGTCCAACCTTTTTTTTTTTTTTTATACCAAATAACATTTCTCTAAAGGTCACGAAACTAAAAGATACAAGCTCGGTAATTCCAATACTGCACTTTATCGTTTCATATATAAAAATACACCTGCACTTTTCTTTAGACGGCAGTTGTCGATAAGCACAAGACTGTTACTATTTACGGAATTTCGCATCGTTGCTTCTTCCATGGCGAAACTTCGCGCGAGACACAATCGTATCACAACTGCGGCACCCTAAACTTAACGATTCCCCTTCGAAATTGCAATAAAATATTTCACGGTACTATTAAACTTTCTTGCATTCTGAACGCGTAAAATTAGAAAAAAATTCTTGCACCGGATACCTTTGCTATAAAATTCAAAATTGAGGAAATAGCGCTCGTGGACTTCGACTTAACAATGCGAATCTCGACTTTTTTTTCCAACTTCGAAGAAACTGCAACGACTTGCCTCGGAGAGGAAATCTTTACAATCACCCCGTTTGCCTGTGAAGCGTTCGTGCCACCCAACTAACCACGCTTTCCTACGATAATCCTCTGTCGCGGAAACGCTCACGTCGCAGCATCCACGCTTATCGTTACGCTCCATCAACGCTGCCGAACGCCAAGAAAAACGAAGTGCTTACGTACGTACGTACGTACAGCTGCCGAATCTCGCGGCAGAGGAACGTTCGACGGCTGCCCCCTGACCGACGATGCGATACAGTGTCGTCGAATAAAGGCGAACGTGCAGAAAAACGAAATGGAAATCGGATCGCGTCGTTATACCCGCGAGCAGGAAACTACCCCTCGGCTTTACTTACGGCTTTGTCACCGTCGACTTTATACACCGTCTCAGCCTCCCCTTCGCCCTTTTCCTTTCTCCCTTTGTCGCGGCCCGGTCGGTGCGCCCGAACAAAAAGCGTACCCACCCTACGGGGCACTCGTATTTTCCAATGTCGCCCTCCACCCTCTCCGCCCCTAGCGCATTATTGCGGTTTCCTTGTGCAAACGAAAATACGTAGGAACTTCTGCGGCCTCCGCGACCGTGGAATTTATTTCGGGGCACCATTGGCGGGGCGAATAACGTATTTCACGGGGTAGCTCTCCCTTAGTGGGAATCGCGTGGTTTTTTTTTACCGCGTGGACGATGGAATCGAAACGGGGATATTATTGTGTCGCCGAATGTTCGATTAGTGTAATGACTGAATCATATTTTGCGCTGGGTGAGTGCACGATTTTTCGGGTATGTTTGGATAATCAATTTTCATTTCGATCCTCGAAAGTAGTCGAGTGTAATTGCTTTAATTATGATCCGGATGCTATCGGGGATTATAAAACGTTGCGGCACAGTAACGCGTTCAAGAGGGCAGGTTTTTAATTGGTTTCGAGCGAGGGAGAAAAGCTTGAGCGATTTTAATGAATTGTTTCGTTCGGGGTGATGCCTGTGCGCGGGTAGATTTGACAGAAATGCGACGGTGAACGACTAGCGCGATAAACAATTATTTCGCACCCAATTCGGTTGTAACGGTGCATATCTGGCGAAACGTAATTAATGCAGCGATGAATTACTGATGGCAGAGCGACAGCCTCGCAGCCTGCTTGATTCAGTCTGAAACAATTCGACACCAGCTATTCAAGAGTTAATTTTCCAAATAATCAACCGAACCCAATTATTCCGCTCGCTGAATTCAATATCCATACTATTGACAAGTTCAGCATTCCACATGAATCGAAACACCATACCCCTCCGCTAATTTATACTAAAAAAAAAGAAGAGGGAAAATAATACTACGAATCGTATTTTCACCCCAAGAAACATGAGTACCCCGAGACGAACAATTCTCCTATTAACGCATACCCAATCGAACAAACGCCTACAGAAAGAAGAAGAAAATAAATAAAAGCGATACAACATCGACAAAACATAAACGGTTCCAACAAAACGATTCAAGTTACGGCAGTTCAACGCAAGCATCCCTTAAGCAGTCGGCTTAACGAGGATTCCCAAAGGCAAAAACGTATTAACATCCAGGCGTGTATATACATTTCGAGCTTGTCGAAAGCAGATGCAAGAGCGATGCGAAACCAGCTCCTTAGGGTCGTTCAACGCATTTACCCCCGGCGTCCACTTTGGTGAAGACGAACGGAGCCCACTCTCCGCCCATTACTTACTCAAGTAGACTGCAGTACGCCGTGAAATCCTTTTTCTTTTCGCCCCGACGTCGCTGAACTGCTATTTACGCGCGACCAAGGGCCGGGAATCTTTTTCTCGGCGAGTTTAACATCCCTTCCCCATCCGCCCGGTCGTTTGCGAATTTCCGTGCGGTTTCCGCGGCCACTTTGTGCCCGATACTCCGTACCAATTCCCGCGAAACCTCGTCAGAGAGACGATCCCGTGTAAAACGGGATACATAATCGTTTCGACGTCGCGTCGCTAGAATTGCATTGTCATCTATCGCTTCTTTCTACCGCGATTTCTTAAGAAAGAAAGAAAAGAAGCTCGCAACGGGAACTTTCCCACGCAACAACGTTCCTTAACACGGTTTGTTCGGGCCAAGCGGCAATTCATTTGCACAGGTGCATTCGCGTTTCGCGATATCGCTGCCGATAATGAAGCTCGTGCTGTCTGGAGGAATTTCCGTTGCACGGTACTCCCAGTGGAATTAACGTCGCCGCGACGACGCAACGTGGGCATGCTGCACGGACCTGTCCCCGCGTTATTCCTTCCGTTAATAGCGTCCCGAACACCTGCTGATCTAGTCGACGTAAAACACCGTGCCCGCCCGTTCGCTCAACTTGAGGCGCAGCTCTTCCTTTTGCCCGGGCAGCAACATTGAAGTAACTCCAACGCGGCGGATCGTAACTAACCGGCCAAGTAGCTCGAGTAGGTATAACCTCTCGTCGAAGCCGCGAAGAATAAACGTATTTCAAACTGATTTACACAGCTAATTCGAGAGGTATGCGCCGGGGATGGTAATCGACGCGATTTCAGATTACGACCGGAGTTCACTATTCATTGGACGAGGAGGAGGAGGAGTTGGTGGTGGCGGTGGCGGTGTTGACGGGAGCATCTCTTGGTAGAGCGTTTCGAGTTCCGTAAATGAACGTACTGGATGGCGTAATAAATAGCGATGGCTTGCGGAAATTTCGTTTATTTCGAAATATTAACTTTTGGGGTTAATATTTCAACGGGGATAATATTTGTGAATATTATTGGAGGCATGTAGAAACGAAGGCGTAGACACTGTGTGTGTAATAATTATTATTTGCTCGATATGTTTTTGTTCGAATTTTTTCGATTGCCAAGTGCGAATATCGTTGTCGATTTAGTCATCGTTTGGTGTCGTTCATTTTTGTTAGGCAACTTCATTTTTTGTTTGCTACTAATTGTCCGCATTTTTGTTCATGTCAGTATTATTATTGCACAAAGAGGTATCGCGGTCTGTTACAGTTTTATTGCTAATTATTGCAATTTATTTAATTTGTTTCACAGCAATTGCTATAATGAAGCAATCTCTTTGAACATTAATTTGCGAGCGTTAACAACTGAAACGATTATGTAAGACGTAAGATATTCTATATAACCTCCATTCGTGCATTAATTCTGTTAATCTGGTGGGATAAATAATGAAAGTGTTTCCTTGAAATGAGTTTCCTTTTTATTTGTGCAATTTGTGCGACTGATTATATACCCGCCTTTGCCATGTCGTTGTGATCATTGTCGATTTCCTAATTACCATACACGTTGATTTTCCACAGTTCGTTCGTAGGCACAGGGAGATGTGTAGCAATTACCCGTACACGTTCGCCATCATTTCAAGCGTGGCAACAGGGAAAATAGTATCAAGCTCATCATTCGCGGTGCACCCGCACACGCGGACGTGCAAACGAATCGAGAACTTCAAAACAGAAAATTTCATTTCAATTTCTCCTTTCCAATACGGCAGATTTTCGGGCTCACTCTTCGAATCAAACAATCGCCCCTTGAGAATAATTTCCTTCTCCCTCCGGGCAAATTAGCTAGAGCCCCGAATAAAAATGTTCAGCGATCCACGAGACTTTGAAAGGACAAGAAAACCGGGGAGAACCAGGGAGAAAAGGAAATGCGTAACTGTAAAGAATCACTACGCATAAATAACGATCCGTGAAGCGATCGGGTTTAAAAAGCCCAAGGTAATTTCCCCTCGCAATTATAATTGCACATTTTAATTAGACGATGCGTTTAACGTATTGCACCCGCGTGGCGCCGCAGCATCGCTGTGTACGAATAGATTAGACCCATCCCGACGAGGGCGATGGTACTGAAAGGTACTTGCAACTCTAATCTCCGTGTTGCGTATGAACGCATCAAGATCCCAGACACAGCCAGCTCTGAGCACTGACAGACGAACGTGTACAACTTCTCTTGTTTTGCCACGGCGGAATTATCGAGTGTATAAATTACGGCCCGCATAAAGTTGTCGGAAGTTGGTCGGTACTTATGAAACTTGTTGAACGAGCTGGGTAAGACTGATCGCCAGTGAGGTTTTCTCTTTGAAACTTACTGCAGCTTCCCACCGGAATTCCGCGAAATTCCGCCGACTGAATAAACTCGCCCCTTCAATTCGTATCAACGATCGCTAATTGCACAGAAGTACCAGCGAGTTATGTCGTTTTTATTCGCCCAACTTTTTACACGCTTCCGGATCACTTTATATCGTATTTACCCGGGCGCACATTTACGGGCACTTACCTTGAACTGCGATATAACATGTTTTTTTTTCATCGAACCGACCATTTCTACCGGAAAGGATTTTATTTTCCAAGGAAACGAATGCGTTCATTTCAACTCCCCCCGTAATCCCCGCCCATTCTTTTCCGAATCACGAATTCCTTAATAAACGAATCTTTCTGCGCAACGCAAACGTGCTAATATTAATAACATAATTATTCGAACATTGAAAGTTTCACAGTACCAAGGGACCAAATAATTTCGTATCGAAGTAGATCAAAATTATAATTTCCCGCGCCAATACACCGCCGCCAAATCTGACGCCAGTGCTTCCCACTCGAACAACCCGCGCGCCCCCCGCAAAGCTACCCCAAAGACCCAAGCTTCCACGCTAAACTACCCCTCAATCCCCTCGCTACCGCCGGTCGATCCCCCTTTAACACCCCTTACCAAACCGCGACGCATCGTTCAGCCCCGAGAACCGACTCGGCTCCTTCCCACCTCCTCGCCGTATCGACGTCTATCTGGTCAGTTTCACGAACCGCCAGGTAACCATAGCGAACAAGACGCCCGTTCGAGCGTTATCGGGGCCGCGTGGACAGGCTCGATCAATCTTTCCGCCTCCTGCGACTTCCAAAGCGTTATCGTCGCGGCGGCGCGGCTGAAACAATGCGCCGCATCCCGCATAATAAACATCCACGCACGCCTCTCCGCTCGCTAGAAACTGGTAGCCGCTCGTAACTCCTCGCCGTAGCGTTGAATACAGATACGCGGGGGACGGTCAGCGAGCCTCCAGGTGAGATAGAGGCCCCCGAGTACGAGCGTATCGTTCGATATATCGCGGGAAGTGCCGGCTGCCAGGCGCGTCGACAGCCACCGAGCCGCTCGGAGCGGCTGTGCGTGCCGCACGAGCACGCTGCGCGTGTAACGCGACGAGGAACGCGTGTGCCGGACCGTAAAGGGTGTCGCGAACCGGAGGAGACGTTACTCCCGGCTAGCGTTTCAACGCCCGCATCGTCGATGACCGCGACACCTCGCCGTGTCCACGTTGCCGGTTGGGATTAGTTGAACGATTTTCGTTCGCTGGGCGTGGCTGCGACCGTTCGACACACCGTGCGTGGAATCTGTTCCGTCCTTAGACGGAGTTTGTATTTATTTCAAGGCGCCATGATTCTGGAGTATGGCGAGACTTTCCATAGTCGAGGCGCCAGTTTTCCTGGCGTACAAGTCGAACCCAAGGGCCTCTTTGTACTCAGGCGATGAGGGCCCGTGAGGCCCGATGACAGATTTAGCGGTCCTGCGGCGACGCTGGCCGCCCGCGTCGTAGGGTTTCCCGCGACGAATTTTTTCCTTTCCCTAATTATTAGGGGAAGGTCTTATTTGGCACCCTTGGTGGGAGCTATGCCGGAACGCACCGATAAAGTTTCCGTGTTTTAAAAAGCATATGGGACTCCACCCACTGGGGGTCCACCTTGAAGAGCGTGATGAGCCTTTAGTTTAGTTTACCACTAACCAGCGTAAGAAACATCTAGCCATAACACCGTTGTCTATCTAATAACCGAGCTGTGGTTCTCAATAAAGTATATCGCATTGATTAGGAGCTATTGCGGTTACAGTTCTTCAAAGGCTCTCTATTCGCCTAAAAGTTCTCGCCGCCATTCATTTGCCGTCGGGAAGCGCAGTCTGGGCAACTTACAATTGTTAGACGCGCGCCGTCGTTACTGTTCCAAAAAAGTGACGCACGGTCGAAACAGAATCTGCGGATGGTATTTGAGACGCGTTACGGGGGGGAGGTAATTAATTCGTTGCGATTTCGGAGCAGGAACGACAAGATACGCGGGCATTCTTTTTTTACAAACCGGGGAAAAACGTACACCGCTTTGCCCGATCGGCGAAGAATGCGGTGCATTCCTCTTGCGCGCCACGGGAATTAGTTCGTTTAAACATGGGGCGAGAAAAGTTAAAGATCGCGGAATTAATCGATGGTCGATACGTTTGATATGGTTTTCAGTAGTATATGTGTGTAGTGTGTCAGACGCTACAGACAGAAAAGAGTACAAAATAATGAAGCGTAGAAAGTACATTTTCTTACACATAGTGTAAGAATGCGATGGTTTTGTAACTTCCTTCGAGGAATAAGTTTATTTTACCTTTCGTGCAGCATTGTGTCATTGTTGGCAGCAAAAAATAGTACTTCATTTAGAAAAAAAACGCGATCGTAAATTTGTTCATCCCTCCTTTCGTTGCAACGTTGAAACCGCGAGAATGTCGCGTTTGTTTGCCATAGAAATGGGAGAATTTACTGTGACGACGGAACACGTGGATCCATATTTCTTTTCGGGATCACTTGCGCCATCAGTCATGCAAGGTATTCTAGTGTCAGCGACGCAACGCGCGAGATAAACTCGCCTATCATTCGCCGCGAGCTACTCGTTCACCAGGTACGAAGGGAGCCCCGTGGAATTCGCACTTTTGCCGGGCGGAAAATAAATCAGCGCAGACTTGCGTTGCGAAGCTTTGCCTGGACGGAGACATTTGACGGAGCGTGGCGAAAAATTTGTTTCGACCGTTGTATCGCGGCAAGAGCGAGGAGATCAGCTTTGCCGGGCATCTTTCGTTTCGCTGAGCGGGACGGATTGACGCAGATTATTACCTCGAATTACCTTCGATTAGTCTCGATCGCGATTCCCTTTAACAGTGGATCCTTGCGTTTCGATTGTTCGAAAAAATATTTGATAGTACACGGTATAGAACAGAAGGACAAACAATTAAACGCGACTTTCAACGGAAAAGTGATTAAAATGAAAGCTCGCAGTTTCTTACTGCATGCTCTATCAATCTACAAGTTTCCAATACAATCATTGCGAACCTTTCAATTACCCCTAAGCAAACGCGTGTAAAGCAAAACGCGAACGTAACGAGACGCGACCAACCCAACCGCCGTTCCGTCGTTTAAAAACAAACAGAAACAAAGGGAAACGAAAAATGGTACGCGAAACTCGGCAAAACTAAACCAAACCCCATCGACTGTCGACAGGGGCCGACTTCGAGCCATCGGAACGTCCCGCGTCCACGTTCGCGCCCTGCCGCGACGAGAACGGAAGCAACGCGAAATCCGGTCGAGCCAGAGCCGAAAGGTTCCCAGGCCAGGCCAGGTGATCAATCACCTGGCCGCGCGTTGAAGCTCGACCGCGTGAAAGCTCGTGACGAAAAATGACGCGGCGGCTTCGCTTCCAGGGCTTATTCACACCGCGTACGCCCGTCCGCTCCTCCGATTACAATGTCCACGGGGCAGAGGGGCTCCTGTTTCCCGCGGACGGATTTACGGCAACAACGACAACGACAACCGAGAAAACAGCGGCTGCCGCATATTTCTGCCTGCGCGGATCAGCCCGAGCATCGGTCACGCGGCTTGGTATCACCGGCGATAACATCGACCATTATCTCGCGTATCGTTCATTATCCTGGTATATCGTTAGGCTTGTTCGCCGCGGAAAGGGTAAAGGGTTGAGAGGTCGGGCGAGGGGTAGAGGAGTTTACGTGGCCGGATCGCTCGTAAAGTCGCCCCTGACAACAGGTATTTAACGGGAGGAAGGAAACTCGAATGCGGGGAAGGCGTGTTTCTTTCTTATTTCGTTGCAGGGGTGGATAGTTGGAATTGTAGGCTTTATTCGTAATCGTTGTACACTTTTGTCTGGTTTGTATGCAGTGCACGGTGCAGAGGGTGTTTTAAGGAAGGCGTTGCCAGTGGTTTCACGGACACCGGAGAAGGTAGGCAGAGAATTAGTTGTTTTGAGATATCGGCCGACAGGTGAAACGGTTGGCGGCGGTTGATCAATTATTCTCGACTGTATTCTTGAAGTAAAAATTCCGATGCTGCAGGGTCTTTTATGCATGGACAGAGAAAGAATGTTATTTAATGCTCGATCGATTACGGAGAACGAAATTGAACGGGGCTATCGATCTGCGAACGATCGACAAATCCAAGCACGATCTCCTACGCAGGTAGGTGCGAGGCATCTTTGTCAAACGTGCAATGGGCTCCATAACGGGTGACCGTGTGTCAACCGATTGTGTCTAATTTGTGTCGCGAGCGGCGAACGCTCCAAGCAACCGAGATGATTGGCGATCAAACGAGCTGACCTTACTATCGATCCATCCACTTTGCAGTACTGATCGTGATCTCGTTCCTCGATGCAATCAGCACCACCTATTTACCTGTCGATAGGTCCCGGGCAATCGAAGGGGATCCCTCGACTGAGATTGCGAGAAGGAACGGAAGACGGGGAGAATGGGTCCAGAGGGACGAAGAAAATAGCCATAGAGAAAATAAGGGCAGCCGAAAATAATTTGATAATTTCTACCAGCCTATCCTTGTAGCGGATTGAGATTTAGATTTTTCTAAGCGAAATATAAATTTAATCGCCGAATATATTCAAAAAGAACCTTCCTCAGAAGTGTCGTAGAACCGAGAATTATCTAATTACCTACGATACAATAAAATGATAGAAAAATGCGGCTCGACGTGCAAAACAAAATCGACGCGTCACGCAGAAACGCCCAACGACGAACATCCTTAAGCGCCGGCGAAAATTGAACCAACTCGAAGCCCAAAAAGCGTGACAAAATGAAACCCCGAGGAAGGACGGTAAAAAAGAAAGGAACAGTCGACCGGCCTTAAAGATCGCGGATGCAAAGCGAGACGCGCCGGAAGGCGAGAGGAAGGCGAGGATGAAGGAAAGGAAGAAGGTGGATCGTTAGCCGTTAACCATCGCCCGGGGCGAGGCGTTGTCGTAACGGGGTACATCGTGCCCGTCCATTACTTACTCCGCGTAATATTATAGCTTCCTCATTAGAGAACGTAAGGGTGTACATAAACGAAACTTGTCCCGGAGGCGCGGGTACTGCGGAGGTCACCGCGCCGCGCCGCGACGTAACGACGACGGGTCGGCTGGAACAATCGCTCATTTTTTATCGTGCCCTCGTCCCAAGAGCCCGTTGCCCCGACGTATTCCTAGGCGAACGACGACGAACAATAGAACCGCTCCGAGAGAGAGAGAGAGAGAGAGACGCGCCGTGTTTCTTATTCGCCCGGCTTAATTCGTTCCGCTTGTTTCTCAGTTTTATTAGCTGCTTGTTTGCGCGGCCCTTCCGAGTCCGTGGGTCGTGTTTGCCCCGCGCGCCGATTGCCGTCGCCGCGATCATCGACGTTCGGGATCGTTCCGCGGAAGGGCCGTTCGTTCGCAAACGTTTCCCCGATGGGTTACGATGCTTGTCCTTGCGATGGGACTTCTTGTTACGTGGACGGCAGATCGTACGCGGAACGGACATCGTCGGAACGGACGTCGGTGTGCACGTACCGGAGTTCAATCGACGTTGCGCCATTGGTGTTAGTTTAAATGGTGTTCGTTGCGTACGCTGACGGACGATAAGTAGTTTACGGGGAAATCACAATTTTCGTTCGCGTTGGCGCCACGGTTCAAATTGCATTTCGATCATTGACGTTTGCCGTTGTTTTCCGTTTGATCCTGGTCGTGTTTGTAATTCGGTGTTACGCGGGGCATCGATACAGCTGTGTCGAAGATCTGGAAATTAGATTAAGCGAATTACTACAGTACTATTTCTTTTTATATTTATATTTTAGTCGCCGCGTTGGAATTGTCATAATTGAATAATGAACGAAGACATCGTTCAGTAGAATTTTGATACGAGAACCGGCCCGAACAATGCGCTTGTTCGATCGCTACAGTAACGAAGGCTCGGCGGCGGGGGTATAATTCCCGGTTTCTCAATAAATGTTAGCCTCCGCGATCCGAGAAAAGGGAAATACAAAAAATCGGTTTCTGCCGCCGTACATCGAAGTAACATCGATTTCGAATCGATGCCCGGCCGCTCGAAACGCGGAGGTAATTTATCCGAACGAAAACCGGAAGTCCCCAACGGCCACCGAGCGGAGGCAGCCGAAATTGGTATGCAAAACGAGATAAATCACGCTTACGTACGCCGCAGCTGCGGCTGCGACGCACGAATTCGTTCATCGCTCGGATCCGCCGGTTTTCTCGGCGGCCGTTCGGTTTTGTATCGCAATCCGAATGCGAAAAATCGACAGCAGAGGGGGTGGCATCGTTCCGGATAAACTGCTCGCGGATTAAGATTTTCGCGAGAGGAATCGAGTCGCGTGCAAATCAACGGAATTGTTGTTCCATTAATGTCAACGAGCTTCGTCGCGCATGCTATGAATATTTTCAGCTTCATCAGCCGGCTTCGTCGTTCCTCCTCGAACGGATTTAATTATTTCGTTTGGCCCGAAGATGCGACGAATGGTCCACGACAAATTCTATTCGCATTTCCATTGTCGCGTTTCCATGGATACATTGAGAATGCAATATTTTATCGTAAATATTATTATTTTATTATGTGTGCCAATGATATTGTTGCGGCGATTAATTCGCTTTTCAAAGGTATCAGGCATAGACAGAAAGTCAGGGTAATGTTTCCTTTGTCTTTTCAGGTAAGAGGAACTTAAGCGTAAGAAGTTGTCAAAGATCTGGAATCGATCGATCTGGATGTCGATAGATGATCGGCCGTGAGTGAAAGAAATCTTAATGCTTTTTGTTCCAATTTTTGTTTCCACGTCGTCGATTTTACTTTCCTGCGTGCATTACGCCACAATTCACGCACCGTCATATCCATATGACACAAGAGTAAGTAATGACTTGACCGTCGATAAGACCGTCAATGCAGATATTTAAGCATACCAACCCTTGGAAGACAAATATAATACATACGTATTATATTTGTAATCAAACGAAATTGCAATTCAAAGTCCACAACCACCGCGAGAAGGCTCGCCCCCATTCCGCTCGGAAGGAGACTTCGTCCATGGAGCCGTGAAACAATCCTTTCTTTTTCTTCCCCCTGAATGTAATCGGGACCGGGGCTCGATAAAGACGCCCGACTCGTTGCGAGTGATTTTTAAAGCGAAGGCGACCCGCCGGCTGAACGACAGCGAGAGCGTAAACGCGAATGCAATTTTTAACGTCGACCCGGCACGGGTCTCGTTCAGCGTGCGCGTACCGCGCGGAACGCATTTCTGTGAAACAACTGTCATCGGCCACGCGAGGAGAGTGCTTTCCGGAAAGCGGTGCAATTTCAGCGAGAATATCTCGGGCCCAGGAACGGGTAAGACGCGCGAGGGAATCGCCGATGGGGAATTGTCAGCGTGGTTGTCAAAGCGGGCACACCGCCGCGAAACGTTCTACAGAGGAAATCGAACGCGGCCCGACGCGTCGCGTTGTTCTGGGAACAGGTTTGCGTATTACTCCAACGTTCTGGAGTGAAATATTAGGCGCGGCAAATATTCTGGGTGGAACCCGCGCATCGCTGAACGCACTTTTCACGATCTTATTGTTAGTTATACGGTTTCCTTTTGCGATTATCGTTGATACATGTGGAATGGGGCGATGCGTTGAACAAATTCGACGATGAACTGTAATGAGTGTGTTAAGTAACGCGTATTTCCGTGAGACACGATCTTCCCTATTTACTCTGGACATTTCTTTTAGAGTGTTTTATACGTTCGTACATTTCACGCCGGAATAAATATATGAACAGTTGCGCCGATTTCGTCTTGCATGTTCACAGGCCGGTTCAATGTAACGATTTGTACACGATACCGTGTTATTGCGTTACTTGACGCATTCGCTGGGCAAACGATTTCGCGAATTAATCAGTTTGCGAACGGAGGATGTTGTTCTTTGGGTTAAAACAATAAAACGCAAGTAGGATCATTGATTTCCTTAATCGCTGTGATAAAATGCCAGTTCTCCGTTGGCATCACACATTCTTGTATGCAAGAAAGTAGATAAAGGTTTTGTATCGTGATATAAGGCGCGATTTAACGCATTTTTCACTGTATCTTCCAGTAAAAACAACCCATTTTCGCATCGTTATCTGCTGTTAGGGGGAATAATCTTCGCATAAAAACAAACGTAGTTGCAATCTTGTCGTAAAAGACGGACCTCTTAGATACGTCGTGAAATTTTATGCGTCAATTTCCCAGATCGTAAAGAGCGTATTAAACAGATCAGTTCATTGAAACTGTATGCGACGGGCAAATGCCGATAATTTGTTACGTAAGTGTGGTCTAGATTTTTCGCGATCAAATTGTTCGACTGACAAGTTTCAACGATCGTTTGAAAACGAACCGACTAATTCAGTTGTCTAACATCGATTGAAATCGAGAGTATCGTGACAAGACTACGTTTGAAGCTGCCACGTGTATATTGTTCTTTCGTTTTTTAACTAGAAAACGTTGCTGCGCGAATACTCGCACCGCTGTCAGCTTAAGAGAGATTCGAACGTTCGGTAGCGAACTTCCCTTTAAAGTTACGGGTGGTCGAGCGATAAAGTTTCGAATAAAATACGCGATAACGGAGCCGAACGCAAGTGTAAAATAAATTCTGCATGTCCTCTGGAGAATATTTTTCCTCCCCTTTAAACGTTTGCTCGCGTGAAATTTCTGCTTCCCGTGGAAGCTTAATTGCCTCGTCCATTTCGAAATCTTCTCTTTTCGTTTGGGCGCCCGATTAAAGCGCCAATTACAAATTGAGAGCCTTGGACTATTAACTATCTGTGCATTCAGAATTGATTGCTGGAATAAAAGTTTTATTCAATGTATCGAAACGCAAAAACGAACATTCTTCGTTCAGGTAAACTTGTTAGATTTTCTTAAACCGAACAAAATTTGTCGTTTATACGAACCCTATACTATATTAATCGCTAACAAAATTAAAACGAGATTGTATTAAATTTTGTAGGAGAAAAATGTTTAATAATTGCAACTGTGTTAAATAGTGAAACTGTTAAGACAACCAAAATCGCATGCAATTCTATTACAGCACAATCAGTTAATAGTTAACAAAGCAATCGGTGCAACTCGAAATAAAGGGAAAGAAATATCTGCATTTTTTATTTTTTTTGTCACAATATTCAGTCAATATTGTCCAAGAATTCTCGCATACCCGATCGAGAACAGAACGTTCCGTTTCAGCAGAAGGAATTTAACGAACGATATAAATCTGTGATTCCTTGTCGCTGGAAGGATCGAAAGTCGTCTCCGTGACGCTTCGTAGATGGCAAAGCGTTCCACGTCAGAATCGCCCAGCAGGGAAAACCGGTCGCGCTGGAACTTCTTATACAGAAGCATTCCATTTCAGTTGGAAAGCGACGAACAATCCGTGGGGATACTGAACGTTGACCTCACCCGGAAGAGTACCGCCGACAAAGAACTCTTTCAGCGAGGTTAATCGATTGTTTTAATCCAAACGGAGCCACAGCGTCCCTTTGTTAATGTAGGCGTAACGTGCAGAGAAGTTTTTGCCGAAGCATTGTTCGAACGCGGCCGGATCATCTTCTGATAACTTTACAATCCGCTCGGCAACTTACATTCCTGTACTCCGTAGCCGTAGTATATTAAAGTGCACTGTTCCTTCCTTTTAAATTACATTCGTATCGTATTTATCACTCACTCCGATGGTAACGATTTATTCGTTCCAAGTTGCTCGGCTTCGACTACGGTAGCGTAAAAATTACGTTCGCTTGTTCTGCGTCTTCGATCGTCCTCCCTGTAAAGTTTCCTAAAGCGCGACAAGCGTAGAAATTCGCCGGGACGAACCAGGCGATGCGGAATCCTCGAATTATTGGCAACGGCGTGTCAAACTAGGTTCGATGAACGCGATTAGAATTGTTCCGCAACGTAGCATGGCATATTAAAATGTAGACGTCCGATAGAACTTTTTTAATCAACGTTTACTTTCATATTTAATTCATACCGCCCCTCGCCGGAGTCGGTCTTTTTATTATGTCGGCCACTTCGCGGACCCTTCATTACTTCACTCTTGACAATTGCACGAGATTTCAGTTTCAAGTAAAGGCACGAGGAGATTTAACGGTCCCTGGCATCCGGCTGCAATGAAACTGCAGGGGAATCGTCTTCTTTTTTCTTCATTTCGTAATACAGGCGGCCACTCCCGCAACCAATTCCCGCATTAAACTCTAACGGACACTTTATCGCCGTGCAGAAGTGAAACGACTGAATATTCTGCGTTAATTATTCATCCTACGAACGAACACCGGGGATTTGCAAATGCCGAAAATTTCGACGATATTCGTTTGTATAAGCCGTTAGTGGCCGAGAATTCGGAAGTTCGTTACGAAGTTTGAATAGTTATAACTGAAGTGTCGAAATTCCCAATATTCCAATTCCCCGGTCCCGAGTGTACCGTTTGCAAAATTGAAAACGTTCCGCGCAAGAGTTCGAAAGCCTCAATTCAATTATATTTATATTGAAATACTTTCATAAATATTCAGCCACCTCGCGCCGGCTGGGAGAGGCTCGGACGATGAAATTCTTCGCTACAGTTGAGGTCCAGTAGCGGTGCGGTGTAAAAATGAAATTTCTCGCCGAAATTAAACGAAGAATTGATTAAGCCACTGTTCCCGGAGGGATCCGCGACACGTCGACAACTGATTAAGCGGGATTCGCAAGAAGTCAAGGGGAGATCCCGTTAACAGCTGTCATTCGATCGAATCATTCGCGTCCCGTAAATCAATTGTTTCACTCTGATAAACGCATTCGCTTTCCTTCCCACGATCCTACAGACGAACCCGCTTCAATCGACCCAGGCGTTCGCATTGAAATATAAAACAGAGCCGCGAACTCCTCCGCAGAACGTTAATCGAATTACACAATTGCCCCAAACGAATTAATTTCGTGCCAATAAAAACCAAAGAAACAAGCCGACCCCGTCCCGCGCAAGGGGCCGAGCATCTAAAATATGCGCATCGCGCCGAGAAATCCACGACTCGACACCGTAATCTCATAATCGCCGTGGCCAATTATTCGCAACAACGTTGCCCCACCTCCCCCTGATCGTTCCACTTACTTCCGACCATTTCGCCACGTCGGGCGCACCTGCCCCACGACGATTCTCCCGAAAGGGAAGGAAGGGAAAAAGAGAACGGAAAAATAACCCTAATCACAAGCGGCTGTCCCTCGGCCAACATTTACTGCCCTCATCCCTTTCGCCACCCCGGCAATCTCCATCAGGGACCTCCCGCTACTCGTTGAACAAGCTTGGCGGCCGGCGATGGCGTGCAAACCACGCGAAGATGGGATAATTTCCCGCTCGTGCCGCCTCGTCACGCGATCCGCCGGACGCTTCCTCCGCTTTCAGGGGCCGCCGTGTCCGACGGCATTTCCATATAATGCACGCGGTGCGGCCGCCGTTGCTCGATGGAACGCGCGACACCGGGCCCATCCCCGTCGCCGTCGCGGCGTTAGGAAACGCCCGTGTCGGCTCCGGATCTCGCCTGCGATCGCGATAGCGAGACCCGGCGTATCCTTTGCTCGTTTATCGGCCGGATCTACTCAACGGGGCAGAGTCGATACTGGGGGGTGCCCCGGTGTTACGTTTTCGCGGCTGCGAGTCTTTCCCCGTTGCTTCACGACCGTTCCTGGAGTCCCGACGGTCGTTGAGGACGGTGGTCGTGCGCGACGCGAGGTGTTAAGACGGCTGTAATTGCGTGCTGGAGAATGGCTCGCGTTTGACGCGGTTTGTCCGCCGCGCGTTTAAAGCCTTTTCGTGTATGAATATCTGACATTCATATCTTTCTTGTGAAAATATTCGAGCCGCCGCTTGTTCCCTATACTCTGGACCACGCTGATGGAATTGCGCCTGGATTGAGCGATCGAGGAGTTCGCGGTGAACGCTTTGAAGCGCGGGGTTCGAGCAGAGTTTCAGTCGCGTTGATTGAAGGACGGTGTCGCGGATGCTTGCGCCTGAATTCATGTTGCAGACAACGGCTCGAACTGTGCAGAACATCCGAAAGACGGGTCCAGTTAACATTCCCTTGGCACGCGATGGCCCGATCGATCCTGCAGCTGTTTTTACGATCGATTATCGAACCCGCCGGGCGGAATACTTTCAGTCGTGGCAGGTCCGGTCGCGGCAGATAAATAGATGGGGAACATGCGCCTCGAAGAAGTTCGAACGTTCGAAAGAGTGAATTAGCTCGTACCCCCACCCATGCTGTCCATATTTACAACATCTCTGTCGCGCAAGCTTTACATCACTGCTTTATTAAAATGTAAAGGACCCGGTGCTAAATAATCCCGCTGCGTTATCCCCTTGCAATATCTCACATATTCTGAATATATCTGTCCAATTGGCCCGTCTCAATTCGAATTCAAACCGCCTGCAACACGCGCGGAAGTTGTGCAATTTTCATAACAAACTCGTTGAACCGTTTTCTTAACTACTGCCGATCTAACAGGCATCTCTCCGACACACCCTGCAATTATATCCGACGTTAATTATCCTTCAACGTTTCAGCCGGCAAGTAATAGCGAAGCAGGTGCATTCCAGAAGGCAGCCAATCTTCAACGAGAACCGATCCGTTCGATACCCATCGTCGCACAGCGTCGCGGCACACAGTCCAAGCGACGACTATCGTCCGACTCGTTCAGCAGTCTTATTCCGCCGTGAATGAGTTTAATCAGTCCCTTCCCACCGTATTCATTACCCATCGATCGCCAATCACATTCGACGCCGTTCACCTCTCGACCCTCGCGAACCCAGGTATGCGTGCGGTTGCCCGTTAAATGGAGCTGGCCCGTGGTCGCAACGTGTATCGACACCGTCCGGCCGAGCACGAGTGGTCGGCTCCTCGGGCCCCGTTTCGCCGACGGACCACCCAGTCGCGACGTGTACACCGGGGGTATCCCCGGCCGTCCAACAAGAAGCAACGTCGCCGGCTTAGATTTAGGCTCGGTACGATACACAAGTTGCACGCGCGCGAAAAAGTTGCGCGGTTAGAGTTGCCCTCGCGCGGACAACCACGGGGCAACGATATTCCCCCGTGGCCGGGCCGTTCTGGCGCTCGAGTGACGTGACGTGAGAAGTTTTTTGCAAATCGCCAACGAACGTCCATCCACCATATGCTGTCCAGAATTCACGGTAGAGTCTGCGGCTTGATCGTCCTTTGCGACGCACCGACGATCGCCTCGAAATAGGGCTCGGGACAAATCTTCGCGGATAGCCAATCTTCCGGATGACGGATCGGCGATGGGGGTGAAGGGGTGGGGCTGTTCCCTGGGGAATATCGGTCCCGATTATAAATTTCGAATTGGCAGTAAAGTGGCGATCGTTATACGCCGTTGGCCGAGTCGAATCGGTTTTGGTGAGCGATGGTTGTGAATGTAGTTGTGGCGTAATTCTATAATACCTTTGGCTTTCGGTCAAATTTTGATTTGATTCAAAGTGGAGGGATAGCAACGACAGAGGGAGGCCATTCTGAATTTCTGTGATTTTAGAAACACTTTGCACCGTGACAGCAATATTGAGGATACAAAATATAGCAACCGCGCGGATAGGAATTGTAAGGGTACTCGGAACAGTTGCTCTCAGGTTTATTGAATAAAGCGAAAGCATTCGATTGAGGTACTCGCCAGCGGATAGAGCAATCATTTAATACCTCGATCTCGGTGGCGTAAGATTATTCCAACGGTTTCCAGGGACGTCCGGCCTCGAGAACAAAGAAACGCTACTTTGTCACGGGGACAAAGGACGACAGGGATGTTGGTCACGAGAGTAAAACGTAGCACGCGGTCGACTCCGCATCGATTTTGGATAAAAGTAAATAAGTGTCGACGGCACCAAGGCGACGCCGTTCCTCCAGATCCACCCCGTTGATGTTCGGGGGGGTTAAGAAAGTGCAAGAAAGTCCCACAGTACCCATACCGAACCACTCCAACTCTATGGCCTATTTGTGAGACGGCTAGAGCTCTCTGGCGTAAAGGAATTTATTCTTTCCATCCAGCCCACCCCTAACCCCGAACCCAACCCCCCGTTTCTAACCCTCCCTTACCTCTTTCTGCTAGCATCCACGTGTCTTCAGAACTCGCCCTACATCTCCCAGCTTTCATCCCTCTTCGTTTGCGCCTCCTCTCGCGACGTTCGTTTTTTCTGCTTCCATCCTGCCCGTTTCTCCTCCACATATTCTCGCTTCATCTCGTTCTCGCGTTTTCTTCCGCTTAATCGCCCTGTTTCTTCGTCGACACGCCTCTCTTTCTTTCCGTTGTTGCGTGTCCCTTTTTTGCGGATTGAAATCATTAACCAACGAGGAGGCGCGGAGTACTGTACTGTACTTTAACTGTAACTCGAATATTCGTTTGAGCATTTGATGCTAATTTTTAGCACGGAATATTTCGTTGATGGAAATTCCATCGTCATTTTGAGCCGATGCCGATAAATTCGGCGCGGCAACTATGTATCTGTCCCCTTGCAAAGGTTCGTTATCCGGAGGTGGTTTACCAGTAGGAACCTTCTCTTCGTTAAATATATTCGGGTAAAAAACGATTTTCCCATTTCCCAGCAGCCTTTCGTTTCTATTATCGTGCCACAAGGATACGGCGGGGAAAGAAGCAAAGCGAATGATAACGGCGCATTAATTAAATTGTCAAAAACCTATTATCTTTATCTCCTCACTTTCACCGCGTAACAAAAGCTTGCAGCCAAGCGCTCGGGAGAGAAATGGTTCCGAGTGGAGGGGTGTGAAAAAATATATTATTTCGAAGACTTATCGAAGAGCCTTCTATTGTTGTTCCTCCATTAAAAAGGGAACAATACATGTGTTACATAATTACTTTGAGAAACTTTAATACGACTTGAAAACGAAAGGTTGGCACGCCCATTAAAAATATAGCGGGCAAGAAATATCTTGCTCTGTATCACGCGAATTATTTTCATCTTTTGAACCTTGTTCATTCCATTTCGCGTTACTCCGTTTCAAAATAAAACCACATATTTCATTCAACTATCCGGAACCACCTTCAATAACGTTCTAAATTTATTCTTCCACCACTGTGCACTTTCCTTCGCGCAAAAAATTCCGATAAAAATGCGAGATCTGCGAGGTCGTTAATATTTTATTAATAAATACGCTGAGCAATACGCGTACGCTAACCGTTTAGATTCATCCAATTCTTCGATCGATGTTAACAAAGCTTGCACAGCGCGCGTCATAGTACAAAAATAATATTTTCCCACTGTTTCGTATTAAACGAACCGTTCCTCGTGATAAATAAAACGAGGCTTTCGTATATCTCGTCCAACGCGAGACGTTTCTCAAGAAAGAACGACGAAAGAAGAAGCTGGCCCTTCGCTCCTGGCTCTGCTTATTTTCAGCCTCTCGCTCCTCCCGTTTTATCAGTATCATGGCCCGGCAACGCTTTCGCCCCGCTCTTTAATGTCACCGAATGTTAAGCCCATTTCTTTTCCTCCGCTGATCCACGGCCGGACTTATCGTCGACCCTCGAGACTCCCGCGACTTACTCCCCTGACTCTGGAAGAAAGTGACGCGAGATTACGGGACTCGCTTATTACGGTTATTACCCTGACGTCGTTCACCCCGCCGCAGCGGACGTTTTTAAGGGTCCAATTAAAAATTTTTTTATCTAGACGCGGCTTTAATTTCGTTCGTCTCTCCACACTCGGTCCAATCGGCTTTTAATCTGAACGCGGCGAGCCTGTACCCCTCCTTTGCACGCACGAGAGCCGCTGCCCATCTTCCCCGACGCTTTCTCGGTAATGGATCGTTGTATCGTGCGAGTAAGAGATTGCGGCGGGCGAGGTGGCGTTGGAGAATATTTTTCGCGGCCGAACCGTGCGGTGAGACGATATTCATGTGAGTTTAACATTCGGCTTCGCCGTAAAACGTTCAATCGAAGCGCGCTGACAAAACGCATGAACGAGGGGGCACGATTTTCTCGGCCGGCTAGAAGCTCGAAAGCGTTGAAAACACGCCGGAGATAATGGACGGCGTGAATTGGAAATTTTAATAACGAGCAGACGAATTTTTGTCGGTGGAAGGTGTCGAGTTTCTCGTAGTTCCGAAGTGATGGTGGAAATACAGTCGTGCGGTTAAAAATTTTCCGGCTCGACGGAACGGAATTGCATGACGGATAACGAGCGGTTGAAAAGCATTGTATTATCATTCAACGGGCAAAGTAAGAAAAATTTGCAACGTAATCACGGGCTTTGCGATATCATACGCAAAGGAGGGTGGGGTTGGAGGTGGGAGGGGGCACGATTTTCGCCTCAGCTTAATGACGGTCATCGTTCTCGATCGTAAAACGTAACGTCGCGAGGATCGAACGCAACGTTAAACGGAATTTCCCACGCGTCGAATAATCCCCGATCATTATTCTTCGGCCGCGAAACCCTGAAAATCACGACGCGCTGACATTAATCACGATCCCATCGTAGAATCGGCCACGTCGGCGGCGATATCGGCCGCAAAACGTTATTTCACCGCGGCCACGCCGGTAATTGTACAGTAATGTTACCTTTATTAATATCGACGCGGATAATGACGTCATGCCGGGGGTAACTGCGTTACGATAATGGCGGTAATGACTGTCTGTCGCCGGATGGGCCAATAAAACGATTCTCAACAATGACCGGCCCGCCGCAGCCCCGTTTTTGCTTGCGGAAAATCAATATTTGCTCGTTCCTGTTACATGGACAGGTGTAACCGGCCCCGCGGACCGTGCGGCTCGATTAATTGAATTATTCGAAAGCGTTTCGCCAGAGCCGCTTCTATTTAGAATTCCCTTTCGATCGAATTCCGTGAAGGGAGTGGAAACATTCTTCGATCCATTTTAAGTTCGAAGTTCGGCCACTCGAAATATTTTGCAGGGATTTCTGTTGGAAACTGCGATCGACCGAAGTTCAAGCGTTCAATAATTGAGACACCGTATTTGTTTCATTGATACTTTCTTAAGAATTCGAAGGCGAATTAAATTAAATACGGAAATGGGTACATGGGTACCTGATTGCCCGCGGAAGTGTTAAGGGTACAATTGAACGTTGGACAATTGAATATTATCATTACAATTATCATTACAATGTACGGCCTAATTTGTTGAGATTATTCGTCGACGTGCTTCATACTTATTCGACAGAATCATATGAACGTCGCAACATAATATTTTTCCAAATATCGAATTTCCGCATGGAAAAATTAATTAGCCAATTTCACCGGCCGTGATCCTGCGTTCAATTGCAAATTAGTCGCAATGAAATTGCTGCCGTCCAAGGTAATAACGGAAAACAATAATGCGATTAATATTGATACAGTCTAGCCGGCGTATATTTTCCAATAAAATTTCCACCGGCCTCTCGTCCGTTGAAGTGTTCCAAAAATAAATCTCGTCGAAGTCTCAATTGTTCGGGGTACATTTCGTGTTTCGTGAATCGTACAGTGTCGGGCGGAGTGCGTGCCTCGAAGCGAAGCAGTCAATTAAATTATAAACGAAATTAGATCGGAAGTCGTCGGCGATAGAATCGTCGAGACTGGTTGTTCTTCTTAAGCCACGACGAACTTCAGGTTAATCGGTTTCTCGAGGGGCAACTTCGTCAACCCCTGAAGGGGGCAGAAACTATATCAGAACTTGGTGTTTGGCCGTGCTCGCGATCCGGACAATGGCGAGCCTTTAAACTGCGATCCGTTGATTATCATTCTTCGAAGTAAACGTATAGTTTGCATGGAAATGCACGTTCGCGGATAAGCCGATCGTTGAAAATTGTACATACATCTGAGAAGATGCCGTTGAAGTCGAATATTGTTTAAGCAGGTACGATATTGAGAGGAACACTCCCTTGACGACGTTAAACAAAATACTACGTCGAGGTATAGAGACGAGTTTTATTATTCGTGCGCAATACTTTGAGCTTCTTCAAGGTAAACCGCGAGAGAAATTATTATTATTGTTTATTCAGGTTCACGTACCACTGATGAAACTATGTAATTTATTATTACGAGAAATATTACGCAGAGACAATTTTATAATGTCGGAACGCATTCTTATCACTCAAATCGTACGTCATTAACTGTATCGAAGGTAACGAATTGCCGAATTCTCAGGACAACCTCTCGCGGATCAACGATTTTCAATTTGTCTCGGGACAGTTTGAAAGAAATATTCTCTGAAAGGTCGTAAATGCGGTCGAAATTTCGCCCCGTCGAAACGGGGCAGCTTTTATTCGGATAACCGAGTCCGGCCGGGTTTTATGCCAGTTTCTTCGACAACGAGAATAGAAAAGATCTTATAGTGATCTCGTAGCGCGGACGCGAATCGTTTTTTATCCGATTGTTACCCGCCCCTGCCGAGCGGTTTTACGATTCCAGGTTTATGAACTAGAATCTACCTGGTTTCGATCGATATCCCGTAAACTTTTACCCTTCCGGAAAGCGGTGCGCAACTCCCGAGTTCTGTCGATGCTTGTCAACGGCGGAGAAGGACACGGATCCGACGAATCGATCTACGCTGGGTTTCATATTTTCCGTGAAACATAATCTCGTCGCGGGCTGGTACGTCGACGTCGAAATAGGGGGCGACGAATTGATGAAAGACGACGGATAGGGATCCACGGATTTTATGGGAAGCCCGAAAAAAAATTTGCGCCGCCGTTCAGTTTTACTGTCGCGATTTCCATCTGCCAAGTAATATTTTCGTCTGGTCGAACTTCGTTCGCGTTCGTTCCACATTTCCGAGGAAACTATAAATCACTGGGCTTACGCTTAAGTAGAATATACCCGATAGGAAAACGCCGGAAGCTTTTACTAGACGGAGGTTCCGCGTTAGTGCACGTGAGTTTACAAATTGAACGAAAAGTTGGCAATGTCGAGGGAAATTGACAGAAAGTTAATCGTTCTTGAGTGGAAAACTTGGGAAAACTTGTTAACGATTTTTTACGATTCGTTTGGATATAATTATCTGATTAAAAATGTTTCACCGATGCACCAACATAAATTATGTTCCTCTGTCATCTGCAAATTAAAAAGCTGCTTAAATAAAATACACCGACGCGTTAAATTCCGTTTATCTTTCGACTTCACCAGATTTCCTGTAATAATCGGTAAAACAAATATTCAACACTGAAAATCTGTTCCGATCTGTTCCCCCCGCATGTTTCACGAAATTATAAACATTTCAATTTCCCTAATATGCACCAATCAACAACATGAACAAATGGTACAACGGGACACCGTACAATTTCGTGGATCAAGGTGTGCAAAATAATCGTCAGATTGTTCGCCGGTACCAGATACTTCACAGCCACCTGTTCACTTGCCGTGCAATCCTCTCGGCGCGATCGATTCCCTCTAAACCGGCTCGTCGACCGGAAACTAGGCTGGAAACTTCTCCGGGACGTGTCTGCGCCGCGGATGACAAGGATACCGCATTAAACCACATTACGTAAACCCTTATAGTTTAAGCTTAGCACCGACGCGAAACAGATGCACGGGTCCCCAGGTATTCCACGGGTTCCTGAAACTTTCATCAAGTCGTTCGTTAAGCCAAGCTCGTGGTTTATAGACGTACCCGTGGTGTTGAAGGGAAAGCCGACACCGCTCGAAGCCGTCCCGGTATCAGCCACCTTTTCTTCGACTTTCCGCAACCAGCATTTACGGCCTGCCTCCTTTCCTCCCGCCGGATAACGCACGGGCAACGGGAGAAAGATATATTGGCGGAGGCTTGACGCGTAATTCTTGTCCTCCTCTCCAGCAGAGAAGGGTTTAGCGCCGGCGAAATTACCGACGAAAAGGGGTGGAGGATTATTGCGGATTGCTGTTCGACTCCGGGAACGGTGATTAAAGGGAACGTTCAAGGGCAGAGCATGGATTCGACAAATTCCGCCGGCTGGCGAGATCTTTATTGTAGACGTGCGTTTCCACGAGGTAGAAGTACGTAAAGCTGTCCGTGCGCGTGGAATTTAAAAACGGAATTATCCTTTTCGGTGTATATGTCGTGATTAGTGTCGGCAGTTTCGGAGAACAGTGATTTGAAAGAGGATTCGAGATAATAGAGGTATGAAACGACGATTCTAGTTGATCGAGCTTCCTTCCGGTCGTCGCGGGGCGAAGTAATTTTCGTTGATTTTCGTGCGATCGTTATGAAACTTCACGAATTATTACCTATAAGCAAGACGGATCATCGTCGAATGATATCGGTCGAAAAATGTTTATGCTGCGACGGTGTCTCGTCCCGAGTTACCGTCAAATTATCGTCGATCGTGTCGCGTACAGGTGTTGCCGATGGTTTAAAGGCGAACCAGTGGGCGTAAGAAGTTTGGTACAGAATTTATACAGTTGTTCTCGACATGTTTAAGTTCGGCGGAAGTTTAGAACGAGAGCGACCGCTCGGTTCACGAGGGAGACGCGGCTAACTTGATCACGAGTTAAAATGCGATTGAATAACTCGGCGGTTGACGTACGACGCGTCTGTAGAAATGCAACCGACGCGTTTATACGTTAAATACGTAAACACCTTTCTTGTCTATCGTTTGCTAGATTACCGTCCGATAGCACCGCGCAATTAGAAACACTGTTCTCAATTGTATTTAGTCGAATTTGCAAGAATTTCTAAATATTTCAGCCCATAAACTAATAACAAATAACTAATACATGAGTGTACGAAAATATATTTTCACGATCGTCCAATGCCAAAGCAAATTTCTCTCCAGCCCTCTCTTTATCAACTTTCTGCAAAATAGTCTACAATAATAGTCGCGTAAACGTCCGCAGCCCGATAATGGGACACCTATTAAATTCCTGCGCCACGCGACATCGCCGGTGCCTTAAAAATTAATTCCAAAATAAGCATCCCCTTGTATGAACGCCCGCCGACGGTTACAAACGAAAATCAGCATTTTCGGTACACACTGGGACCCGGTTAATCCGTTTCTTGCCGTGCAGACAGACGAGCAGATATCGAGTTGGACAGCGACAGGCAGACGGTGAAACGAGGGAAAAAAGAAACCGGACGTTGAAATAAGATAGAAACGATCTTCGTAGCCGGGGGCTTTCCACAGCTTGCCCGGCATTCCTAGGCACGTCTGATTGTCCGCTTTTCTAGCATCATCCAGGGTCGACCCTTTGCCCCAACCGGTCAGACGAGGGGACGACGAGCAGCCGGAAAGACTTCAACGTATATCCCGGTTCGCCCTGAAGGATGTTGCAACGTTTCCCCGACGAGAAGGCCTCGGTTTGTACAACGGACGTGGCGTTTGGTCTTCGCAGATACGAATACGAGCTATCGACTCCGTTACGCCGCGTTACCTGCCACGCGAATACTGGTCCGGCGACGCGAAAAATTTCGACGCGACTACTTAGACTACCTTTGGGCTTTAGAGATTTCCCTGTCACGCGTTGGGCATCGTTTTTAAAGCATCGACGGCGCGAGGTTGGTCCCTCGAAATACTGCAGTTGAATCGTTTACGTGTACACGTTGCAGAGCAAGGCGGTGCTTACGTTTGTTGCTCCGTTTCTGGTGTTACGAGCATCGGGAATTAATTCAGGACGGAATACCGTCCGTAGCGGTATCTATGTGCAACGATCGATTCATTTATTCGGACACGACGAAAACTGGAAACAAGAGTGCGAATATAAATAACAATAAAACAGTGATCACTCTTGAGAGAACTTTCAGCAACGGAAACAACTATCTATCCGCACGAGGCAATTGCGTTACGCGACAATCTCTGCCCGAGTCGCTGACCGTTCGAGCACAGTCCCCGAAAGTCGCCCAGGTCGACAACCGACTGCCCGCGGTCGATCCACGGTAGCGTTGTCAGTCCGTTTATCCCCCCAAAGAAATTCAATCACGGCCGCACAAAGGTCTCGGATAAAAGGGGTCCTCCGCACGCCTCGTTGTATGTCATTGTTTAGCGCTTGATTAAGGTTCGTAAATATGGCCCAGGCCATCGAGGAGGAGGAGAGGGGGGGGGGTGCGGGGGAGCAGCGTTGCCTCGAATTAACGACGAGGATACGCTGTTGTCGGGGTAGGCGGGGGGTGGTTGAAAAGGGGCGAAGGGTCGTGCTGTATCGCAACGAAGATCAGCGGTCCATTGTACCAGCTGTAAATAAATCCCTAATGATCCTTGCCGAGCCGGCCGGGTCCTTTCTCGACTAATTATACGAACCGGTGGGACATTGCCGGTATCTTATAACCGGCGCATGCTGCTTCCATGGCCAATTAGTAATTAATAATGGCTACCGGGCGGACGTCGCGGATACTTGTCGCCCCGATCGAATTAAACCCGGTATTAATCGGCCCTAAACGCCTTCCAAGTGGCCGACACGTTTAACCCGATTGGCCTACACTCCGTTGATCCCCGGGAACCACCATGGGAAACGAACCTGCCGGGGAGGGAGAAAAATAAGAACGGGACGAGCGATTGCGTGGGTCGGCGTCGTACCCGGCGCTGGAACGAGATCCTTCGATTTTGAACGCGGCGTGGCCGAATCACGTGTCGGTGGTTTCGTAACGACGGGATAAGATACGCGAAACATATACATGTAATCATTAATAGTGTACACACGTTTTTGGATAATTGAATCACTCGGATGGAATGGGTGCTAGTATAACAGTATGCAGTACAAGTTGGATTGAGAGAGTTTTTCCATTAAGTTCGCGCCCGATCTGAAATTCCATTTCCCTTTTCTGTTACAGGTAAGGGTATAACAGATTCGCTACAATCGTGACGTCCCGCGGCGAATCGGCCACAAGTTTTCGTAAGTACCGTCACGAAATTCGTGTCGCCGGTGTCTTTTCTTCGACGTCCGAACCGTCGAGCACCGTCTCGAGAAGGAACGGTCGACACGAACGCAGCAAACGGCTGTGCAGTTGAAACGCACACGGGAGGAGCCCTCGAACAGGTAAGTGTCTCCCTCGATACACCGAGCAGAATTTCTCGAGACCGCCGAAACACGCCGTGCTTCCCAAAAAATCCGTCGAATTACCGGTAAGTACATCAGAGGGCTCAACGAATCCATTTGCGAGTCGCTCCGCCGTCGACGACAGACCTCTCGAAACGCAGCGTTTCCGCGGCGAACGTAATTTCTCCGTTCGCCGCATATTATTGCCGCGAAATTGCACGTTAACCGTGCGTGCGGGATCGTTTTATCGGCTTGGCCGAAGCCAATAGGAAACGGCGACGACCCACTTCGGGATTATGCATCGTTGCGGAGGCAGCGTGTAAGTGTCTGTCATGAGGGATGCATCGTAGGAGACGAGCTCGATGAACTAGCGCCGAAATGACAAGCTTACGCTCGCCAGCTTGGAACACGGCGCAATAGTGTAATCATGCGGGGGTGGGTAACAGGGGTTGGGGCGGGGGTGGGAGTTGGCAAGTATCGTATATTACGAGCTTTTCGACGGTGAGCGGCCAAAGGAGCCGCGCCACGACCGAGGTACAAGCTGTTCTGTCTGAAATTTAGAGCGGTGTACCTTTCAACTGGGGGAATGGGTTAGGGAAGTGTAGAGAGAGAGAAAGAGGGTGTAGAAGCGTGTATGAGAGATATAGTGGAAGGAACGGAAGGGGCTGTGAGAGACGAGCGAATAGTTGAGTGAACGGTGCACGGTTGCTTGGGATGCGAAGGTATTTTTGCGATACAGTTATATGCACGCGTTAGCCTGTAAATGAAATTGTGCGAGCGGATCGCGAGATACTGCGAGTCTCTTGAGTCTGCTCGAAGCTACCCTCGTATGAAGTGCGTTTATTACTGGAGCGCCCGGAACGTAGCCATTCGCATGCACTGAACCGGCCTCAAGTAAAATCGAGAGTACATCTTGGAATAAACGACATTTTCACAGATCCACCGTTTGAGCGTTGTTACAAAGCTGAGCGGATTATTTAATCTGTTAGCAGGCAATTATCTTGACGTTCGAATTTGTCCGGAAATTAATTGAAGCTCAACAGGAGTCGAAGCGATGGCTTCGCAAATTTCGCGTTCTTACGATCGTCCCGGCTGCACATCGGGTCTGCGTGGCTCGCGGAGGGTAACAATAGCTGGATCTCGATCAAGTAACACCGGGAACGCGATGGTTGCTAGCAATGGGATAGGGGGAATAAATTGGCACGGGTTAACGTTATCTATCCCGACCGTCCCCCTACCTCCGACCCTTCGTCTGACCGACGCCCGGTCCCGCGCATAAACTATTTGCCCGGGTTCTGAAAATTACCGAGCAAGCATTATTACGGCCGCGAGAGATCCGTTTCGAACTTTAAACTAAAGCCTGCACCCCTGCAGATTTCGAATAACTGGCGTCCCGTGGAACAATGCGCCCACCGAGTGCAGATAAGCCTTATTCGGTCGCCGTTTCAACACGATTCTGCTGACTTTAATGAAGAATTTCGCTTAGCAGAGAGCCAGCGCCGAGTATCCGCGCCGTTCCTCGCGTTTCTTCTCACGTTTTCCAGATATTCCAGAATTATTCAGCCGAGGGCCAGCAATTTCTTTCTGGGCGGATTAATTAGCGCGAGTTCGCATTGATATTTCCCCTCTGCTCTTTTACACCCAGACATTTTTGTTGTTGCTACTCTGTTAGTAATTCTTAAGTGTCTTAACAATAGCAAAGATGTATTTTATTGAAAATTTGACGACGGTGAAGCACGATCGGTGCATTTCGTTTTATCGTGAAAATTGTAAGCAGATTCGTTGAAAAGAATAATTGAAATTTCGTTCGGGCTTCTGTAACGGCGATATTTGTTCCTCCTTAAATAAAGGAATTTAAGGAGCTGCGAACAATGAACGCAGTATTTTTACTAAGCGGGCCAATCAATTTTTCAAAAATTTAGGATCAAGTAATAAATGGATCGCACGACATAAGGGAAATGCCCATTAAAGTTCCTGACAAAATCTCGCCATCCAAAACGTCACTGAAAGCTAACGCCCCATTGCTAACGTCCCCCATTGCGCGAACAATTAGTAACAATTACCCTGTCCCATACCATAAGCATCCTTTCACCCTTCTGCATCCGAACTACGCATACACGAAACGACCACCCGAAGCCTGTCGAATCAATCGAACATTTCTACGATCCCTGTTGCTTATCAGCGATCGATTCCCAATGTCAATTCGTCAGATCCGGTTGCCCATAAACGCTGCCTATCGTTACAACCCTCGCACGCCCATCAAATCGTCGGCCGCGTTTCCCATCCGCGTCGATACTCCCCGAAATGAAGCGAAAGAAAAATCCTCGCGCCACTAAGGCTTGCGCGAACGTTTCATGCCCGGAGCCGCGCCGACAGGCTTTAATATCCCGTGACAACGGCGCGCGAAGCTATCATTGCCACCCGATGATTAGTCCCGCGCGATCCAAGGTACAAACGCGGCGACACCTGCATTCCTCGAGGGGCCCGCGATGCGCGCACACGTCTCTGCGCGCCGGTGTGTGCACGCGTCGGATGTCGCCGCGGAAAAGCGTGGAGTGGCCGAGCGTGCCGGGACAATGCCGTGGGTTCGCTTTGAATCCGGCGTCTTGTCGATCCAGCGGGAACGCCGAATGAAAAATCTCCGACGATCTTGAGACGTCACTCGAGAAAATGTAACGCGCTCGCGGCGACGCGGCGGTTCACCTGTGCGTCGTTTTTTTTTTTACCTGTCGCGGAGGCTGCCGTCGAATCTTCCCGAGCAGCCGGAGCTTGCCGAGCGTCGAGCGTGTTGCTTCGAAATGGAAATTTTTATCGCGTCTCGTAGCGCGTTCCAGGTTGCGACGAATTGGTGGAGAGAAATCGTGGATCAATTTTGCTGCGGTCGTTGCAAAGAGGACACCTTCGATCTTGTTCCTTAAATTTCGTAGGTTTCGTACGGACGTTTAATTTCGCACGAATTTCGTGGCGAAGCTTCATCACTTTGCCAAGCTGCATACGATTCAGCAAAAATCTGAGAAGAAAATTAGCTCGGGGCTTCGCACTTCGAATCGAATCCAGTTGAAGCGTTACACAATTTTTCCCTTGAAACTCGGCGATCATTTAATTTCGTTTCGGGGTATGATAGAACCATCTCCGATAAATTTCACAGGAACATAAATAAAAGGCTGTTCGATATTACTATCTTGACAAGAACTCAGACGAGAAACAAAAGGTTAGAGAGCGACAGCACCGCAGGCAAGAATTTCACTTTCGACGAACAGAAGAATTCCACAGTCTTAAATCACTTACGTATATATGTACTGTACTTGGATTCCTCTGTATTTATCATCTCATTAAAAACGGACCCGAGCGCTAGGCAAGGGGAGCCAATTTGATGCGTTCAACGTTTCTCCGTTACAACGAGGAAAGGAGGCAAGATGAAGAAAAGAAATTGAAAGAATGAAAATCTCGTAAATATTCGTTCCGGGGGCCTCCTCGCCTCGTTCCTCCGCCGATGTTCGTGCAACGTATCGACGGAAGGATTTACAAGTCACCCGTAAACGAAAACTCCGGGCTGCGTCCGCGAACGTTGAATACCGAATGAGCCCCGGGGATCATAATTTCGTCGGGTTTAACAAGATTCCTACTGGCTGAATTATGTTTTCGCAGCGGTATCTACCCGCCGTGTGCACGCGGCGATTAATCATCCCGCTCGAATCTCACGCGTGCACACCCTGCGGCGTTTTTAGTTGCGCTCCACGGTTTACATTGTTCCTCTTTTCCACCGGCGCCGTAGCCACCAGGGACGTCCCTTTTGTCCCTGGTGCGTCTATCGGAAAAACCCCCGTGCATTCGATACTTTAGTGATCGCGATAACGCGTCTACGGGACCACGCGGCAACTCATTGTGGAATTCGAAAGGAAATTTCGAATTTATTAATCGGAGTCTGAAGTGTTTCGTTGTACCATTAATTACGGACGGATTGTTTCCCGATTGCACGCGACGCGGAGTAAGTGAAATATTTAGCGATACGGAATTTTCGCGAGGATGAAAACTATTGTAGTTATTAAATTTAGGGAAAGAAGCAGCGAACGAAGGAAATAGAACGGTAAGTATCCACGCGAATTTGTCTGCTTCACCTTCGCCGAATTTCCATGGAATCGTGGTAGTTTTTTTCTCTCGCTCTACTTCATTAGAGCTTGGGAGAATAGGGGATTATTACTTGTGTTTTAATTGTTATACGAAGGAACAGCGCGATGTCTAATTACGTTTTCGTCACGTAATAAAACTCCGCGGTATTTCTTGCAGACGTGAAATAAATTGGCGTATTTAGTAACGCGCCTGTTGCTTGTTAAGGGTACGTCCGCTCACAATATTTCCTACTTTAAACGTTCCATGGAACGGGGTACAATTACGCCGTATTACTCATGAAACAATGTAACAAGCAATGAAAGGTCCTCTTTCTCTCGTTCCTATTAAGTTATTCGTTAAAAAGTTCGCCCGCACGAACGGCAAAGGGAATTTCCCATTCAGACGAAAGTATGCAATCTGCTTTCAACGTCCCACGGTTGGTAAATAAATAAATACATATAATATATTCACCTTTATGTAGGGGAAATTGTGTTGCTGGAAAATTCTGTCAGCTTTTATTTCTGCTGCAACGCGGTGGAAATTGTGACCTTACGAATCAACATCTTAGCGAAATGCGTACATATTTTTATATTTTCTGCTTGAACCTCTATTAATAAACGTACTCCGACGACATTATAAATGTCTAATGAACTTTGCATCAGTTATGTCTCCAATAATATTTACCAAACGTACGGTTAAAAATTGCATCGAGCGCAAGCTCGCTATCTCGCATAAAAATTTGCCAAGCGATAAATACCAACTCGTTGCTCGAACATCTTTCTATCGCCGCAGCGAAATTCGGTCGCGCTTTCCATTGACACGCGTTAACCCGGGTCGCCCGTGAATTAGACGCTCGTTTCGTTCATAATTTTTCGTTGATAAGCGAACGAGCGTGTGTTCCATTAGGGCGCGCAATCAATCCTGCCCCGTTGACTAGAAAATTGCGACAAACGCAGCGAATCCGGCGGGGCCTGGCCGCCCCCGTAATTGGACGTCCTCGCCGCCATAAAAATAGTCGTTTCATTTTATGGGCAATTAATTTCGGCGGAGGACGCGCTCTCGCGAGGCGCATTCGCGGCTGAAACGCGGAGGCTGCTACCTTTTTCTCTCCCCTTCTCGTCAACCCCGTGAAAACAGTGTAATATCGGGTCGAACGGACGACGATTAAAAAAAAAAAAGGAAAAGCCGGGAGCATCGCTGTAAATTTGAGTCACGCTGAACGTGAACGATCGTTGCGCGCTGTTGCTCCGTTCCTTTTTTTTTTCGTTTTCAATTTTTAAACGCGCGACGTGAGAATTTAATTCTGGTCGCGTAACAAAAACGGTGCCGTTTCGTCGCGGCTACCGTATATGTTCGATGTTCTTTGCAGCTTCGTTATCGCGACACGTCGTTCCTGGAAACGCGTACGTTTTCGACAATTTACTCCTTGTTCGATTTTTCAACGGACCTTTGGTGGTTCGTGGCCGGAGAAACCGAAATCCTGCACGCGTTATGTCTTTTGCTTCTGACAAACCGATTTTAGCGATATCGATAGGTGAATGTTGTATTGTCAATATCACTACTGGGATATTCTAAATATTTACAGGGAGTATACACAGATGTACACAAGCGTTTATATATACACACAGATATGAAAAATTAACAATCTGTGTATATGTGATAATAATTATTACCAGCGAATAGTAATGATCCTGGTCAGTTCATTATTATCAGAAGTCAATTATGTTCTGCTGCGCGTCGAATAATTTAATTGCCAACGTTCGTTTGCAATTCCTAGAATTCCCTTACCATACACTTCGCTATTAAATCAAGCCAATCTAGTTCTGTATATTTGTTTTTCCGCCACGCAGTCGCCTCATGCGCCGGCGGTGTTTTATTTTAAATGCAGAAAGATTTGCATGAGACTGCAATACCAATTTACATTAACTCTACTCTCTCATGGCATATGTATCGCTGGCGTCCATGTTATTTTTTATTCATTTTCCGCGGACCTGCGTCCGTTTTTGTGCAACGGGGCAAATTATTTCGATGCGTGCGATATATCTGTGTACAAAACCAGATAAACAACGCCTACGATTTTTTACTTATTATACGTACAACATACAGTTATTATTACAATTGTTACCCGTAACCGTAAAAATTCGCTGTAGTAGTTCTCAGAATTATGAAATACGTATTCCCGGGAGTACTTTGCAACTTTTCAGAATTGCGAGATATTTATTCACAGACAATACATGTATCAATAAAAGTTTGCACAAAGAACCGCGGATGCAAATTCTATTAATTCTCGAAATTAAAAATTATTACTCAACGTCGGAATGCTGTAATATCTCTTTGGCTGTCGCCTTGTATAAGCGATGAATACGCTATCATTATTCCCTTTGCCTTGTACAAGCGACGAATACGCAATTATTATTGCTATACCTATTACTGTACGGATCACGAGTAGTTCGTCATAATTGAATTCGCGATCAACTATGTCAAAGGGTGCCCCCTTACGTTCCTTCTACTTTCGACGCTACAGAAACATTCAACACGGTAATTATAACCAACTTCGTTTATAGTAACATTCCCAGCGTGCATTCACGAGGCCCGCGAGCCCGGGCTGAAAATTAAAAGAGGTGTTTCGCGGCTGAAAACTCTCATTAAAAACACACTCGAATCCAAGCGGCGAAGGCGCGGCGTCATTAGGCGCGTTTAAAAACGTAAAGGGTCCACTTTCGTTAGAAAGCCGAGTTAATGGTCGCGTATTTTCGTATTTGTCGAGCCGGGAGTGCAAATTGCTACTAATAACAGGTGAGTAAATAGCGCGATGTCCTTGTGCCGTAGAATTTCGCCGATTTAAGCAATATCTGTATTGTAATATCGCTTTGCTATTCGTTTATCGACGATGAAGTTAATTCGGAATTCTTGCCAATATTCGGCTTCGAACCATTGAACCATTGAATTATAAACGTACGAAATCGTTTTGTTACACCGCTTCAATTACCATTGGATCAATTGAATTGTGCAGCCCCACTGATAATATCTTCGTTAATAAACTGGTTATCGAAAAGAGAATAACGAATGATTGATATTAGTCGATGGAATTTCATTATTTTCGGAGATGCTCGGGTGAAAAATTAATATCGACGTACTACGCATAAAAGATTTCAATTTTTTTCTATCGACTTGGCGAATTGGGACAACGTTTTTAGAAAGCTGCACTTCAGTCGAGCGTCCCATTAAAATTCCTATCAGAATATTGTCAACAAAAATTACGCATTATCGCGTGCCTTGAAGAATTAAGATGAAGATGCTCACAGGGACATGCTTCAAGCGAGTGTCCCGCTAGAAAAGCCCGGCCCAGCCCACTTTGTTTCTTTCTCGGCTGTTCAATTTACAATAACCATGAAATGCACGCCACTTACACGCCAGGCATTATCTGAGAGTGTATTACCAGGGTCGTAACAATTTCGATACTCCAGATTCGATACTTCGGTTTCCCTGGATCGTAAAATCCAACCAGGAAGCATTCACCCTCGATACATTCCTCGCAGATCAAGTTCCTTTTCAATCGCGTTTGAGTTCGTTTCACGAGAACGTGGACAATCTATGCTCGAACTCTGGTCGAGTGCGTTTTTCCCTTGTTAAGAACGCGAAGACCATTGATTAATTCCACTGCGGTTTCGTGTACACGCTTCACGCGATACCACGCAGACAAATAAATGAAATTAATTCCACTGCCGCGATAAATAAATACTGTTACGAATTACGTGATAATTTGATTGAAATCGACAAAATATTCCAATCGTACAAATCTTATGAATTTCCGAGGTTTTGTTGGAAGCATGACTTGCTCACAATTTCTGCATGTGGAAGAAGGTGGTACAATTTTTTACGCACACATGCACCAACGGATAGAAATTAATTCCAACCGGTATCGCGGAATGAAAATTATTTCAGTTCGCGCGAAGGCAAGGACCGAATATTTTCGCGAGCTACGCATCTCTCGTGGAATATTTGGAAAGGTGCGAGGCGAATTCGTAGGAACGTTAAATATTTGAACGAATGGGGATCCGTCCCTGTCAAATATGCGACGTATGTTTTTAGTACCGCGGGATATTTATTCACGCCTGACCGTTTATACGGATTCTATGGACGCTGATACAATTGCTGGTGCATTCGTCTGTCAGCGGGATTTTGCTGATGGATTGGCGATTTGTGACTGGACATGTTTTCGAAGTATTTTGCCTTCATCTGTAAATGCGGCGGTTACTTGAGAAACAATACCAAGGCAAATCGAGGGTAATTTCTTCACACCTGTGAACTATTATCAATTGCGAATGTCATTTACAATTTCCATTTTATCTTCAAGTCACGTGAGACTAATTCTCCTTTGCAAATAAATTCTTCTTCGAGCCTGTATCATGTGTATTTCCTTCGGTAATAGTGTGCCTAGCTGTTGAATCACTTGCAGATCTCGACGTCTCTATAATTCTATAATTGACGACCCAAATATAGATATCTATAATTCGTATCGAGTGTTTCGCATCCATAAATTTATTGGTTTCTCGTCGGGTACACGTGAAACCTTCAGCTACTATATAAGAAACATCTCTGCCTGAACAGAACGCAATATCGATATCTCCCCTTTGTTTCTGCGATTCGAAAACGCTTCGGTTGCATCCGCGGAAAGCAGAAATCGTTCGACCAGGGGGAATCGATTCGCGCATAAATTGCATCCTGCACCCGCGCTATTCGACTCGGCTCGCCAAGAACGTGATCGAACGGACAATATTCTTGCGTTGCCGATTGCGTCCCGATATGCGCGGAACAGTGCCGGACAAAAATTTATTTACAATTCTCGTGCAAACAAAAATAGATTACCGCGACAATGAACAGTTTGCTGAGGAAATTGTGCAAAAAGGTATAACAACAGAAGCTATTCGTTTACAATTGATGTTTGTTTGTTAACTAAAAATTCACTTACGCGAGCAGGCTCGATATAACTTCGATTAACAAGAGTCGACAATTTATGCCAGAAATCATTTTCTCGTAATTCGTGTCCAGTTCGAAAACAACATTTTACAGCTGCACAATACTGCTAGAATTTTTTAATAAAAAAAATTGTAATTGAATGGAATTATAATAATAATGTGATAGTAACGCAGTTGAAGTAAAAAAAAGTATTTAATAAAATAATTCAATTTGATTTAAAAATCATTTTTCATTCGAAAAACGAAATAACGTAAAAACCGCCAAGGAATAGAATGTATCGCTATTACGTTTCACCGTTTTATTATCAAACAGAGTTTCATATTTTTCGTCAAGGGTGGTCATGCATTTGTGACCGACGGCGTACGTATTACGGGACGATAAAAGGAGGATAGGCACGCAAAATCGGCTGAATCGACTGGCGTGTGGAACGACCGTCGCGCCGGAGTCACGGACCCATGCAAATTGCATTAATATGTCGTATAAACGCCTGGCAAATTGCTTCACCATCGATTTCGGTGTGCCAGCGATGTCGTTAGACGCGAAAGCTGCCGTCCTCCCGTCGACGCGCGGCTTCGCTCCGAATTGAACGAGAATTTTGCCCGCTGCAGTTGCACAATATATCAAATAATTACGTGCGAATAAATTCGGTGCATCTCTGCATCTATTAATTATTCGATTAATTCTCGGACCTTTGAGAAACGAGCACCAGCGAGGACTGGAACGAAAATGTTCATTTGTCGAAGGATCGCTCCAGCCGTAAACAAAGAATCTTGCATCTAGCGCGAAGCTAACAGTAAATTGGACAAATTTAAACGGCACGGGCACCATCGAACGTTCCGCGCCGGCTGATTGAATAATAATTCATTGAGTTTCGCGTATTTGTTCGTCGAACGGGGCTCCAATTCACCGGAATCAAGTACCCATTTCCGTCGATTTCCGATATCCAGTTCTCTTGGGGAACATCTGTGCTAATACTCAATGAGCGGCAGAAATGCCATTCATCAAGCGTCATTAACCAACGAACGGTGTTGATCGTAATCGCGCGTGGAACGTCGTGGACTGGTAATTCTCCGTGGCACCCCTCGATGTCTCGCGGAAACACGAAGGGTGGCAAACGATGGAAACGGGCGGCGTTCGACTGCGGATCTAGCGGCGCAGCAACAGGTTAAAACTACTTTTTTCCAACCTCTGAATAGAATACGCGCTCTACGCTCTTCTTCCTTTTTTTTTTTATTATCGAACGAACGATCGTCCTTCATTATCCTCACAGCTATCAAATAAAATCTACCGTCCATACGCTTGGCCCTTAATTCGGTCCTCGGGTTTTGTAACCGATTAAATTATTTATTACCGTGCGCGTATGACGCGGGCACAGGTGCCTCAGAAAACTCGCTTAACCGTGAATCAAAGCGGGGCCGGTCTTATCGCGTTCACGGTGATCGAAATGGAAGCGAACTAACGAAAGGAGGAAAGACACCGAGATTAAGCAACAACCGGCATCCTTCCCGTTCGAACCAGAATTTGGATACCGAAGTTGATGACATTGCTGAAACAGAGAGGAAAGAAGGAAAGTAGAGAAAATGAAGGGGAAGAAAAAATAACCGTCGACTTTAAGCAGCGCGTGAAAGGGAAGAAAGGGTTGAACGTCGCGGTCGTGTGGACGGATCGAAGGATAGCAACAAGTGGCTGCGCGACGGCACTTCCCTCGTCGAAGCGACGGAGAACAAAGCGACGAAATCGATGGGAAGAGCAGACGCGAGACCTTTGAGCCGGTATTCGTGGGGGGGCCGGAAGTGAAAATTCATCGCGGGATCCGCGCGGAACTCGCGAAGAGCACGGGAAGTCGATAAAAAGTGCGCTCGAAAGTCCTCTTGGTTTTGCGTCACATTCGCCTTCGTTTTCCACGCCGCTTGCTCCGACTTCCGATGAACTGGAGTTCCTCCATGGACAAATGTCAGCACTTCCTAATGAAAAATTGATTGGCAACTGTTTCGATTTCGTAAATACTCGCGGCTGTGCCGCGTCGTTTTGCTATTCTCGTGGCACTGGTGGTAATTAAATCGGTTGATACTAATTCATTGATTGCATTCGTACAGGCGATGCATAGGAAAATGATTAACTGTAGAAAAAAAGTACAGCGAAAGGAATAATCGAATGAACGCAATGACAAGGATTCGTTTAAACCTGTTGGTCGATATGATGTTATAGAATTGGTATACTCTTTCATTTTTATGAAATTAATTGTGACCCGGGTCCGGTCGCCGGGGCAGCTTTTAATTAAAATTATCGCTCGACGCGCGGAGCAAATTCGCCTGTCGGAAAGTTCGACAAGGTATTTTTCGTTTCACTTCGTACGTGCAATATTCGTTTGTCCGTGAAGCGTTATAATTTACTCCTCGCCATTGCGAATCATGCACGCTTCAAATGTTCCATTAACAGTTGATAATTATTAACATCGACGATCCCGAATGTTGAAGCTCATTGCCAGAGTTCAGATGGACAAATAATCGCAAATACGCATTCGTGTAATTTATTTCGAATAACATGTTCCTATAAAAACAAACAAACAAACCACGATTCCCGTAAATTCGGCAGCATCTACGAAGCTCCGACGTTTTAATCCGACATTCGCGTGCACGGTAAACCGGGAGACACTATGCACCACGCGGTCGGGCCCGGTCGATCGAATTTAATGAAAGAATTTAATGGGGAACATAATGAAAACCCCGGTCGCGGCATTTCGCTCGAAGGACGATTAATCTTCTGGCAAGGGCCACGCTGCGGGGCGACCCGGTCGTCCCGATTCGTTCTGTGCGTAGCCACGCGCGTCAGATTCCTCCCGATGGACGAAACTCAATCCGGGTGACTCGACGGTATGCTTTCGAGCATCATGGGAACCACGATTACGGTCCGCGGGCCAAGAATGGCGGAATAGGCCGAGTGCTTTGTTCTCCGTTCGTTATTCGACCGCGATCGCTCGTCGGGATAAAAAATGTTCGAACCGGCTTCGTTCATCGATGGCATCCCGACAAGAAGCTCTTTAAAATGCAACGACACCTGCGTACGAGCTCGGCGACACGTTTTTAACGGGCGCTCGACGTTTCTTCTGGCTGTGACTCCTTGGAACGAAATTCCGTCCCGTTTCTTGATCGTTTTATACCCGTTCTCGACGAAGGGTGTCGCGATTCTTTCATTCATTTCGATGGTTCTTGTTTTTAATTTCTTTCAATTGTTATTATTATTCCGGGGCGATCTGTTGTTTAATCGTGCTCCGTTCGCGCAGAGGCGCCATGCAATGCTTGTTCTAAATCGCGATAGATCCGGATGGGGAATGTTGCATCGTATAATAAAGAATTATGTCGTTGCTTTATAAATATAGTCGAGCAATTGTAGCGTACAGAAAAGTGTTAGAGGGTTTGCAACTTTCTCGCGCGATAATTAACTTCGAAGTGGGGGCAAGAAGTTTTATGCGTAAAATAAATTATTCGACTAATTGACGTTAATAAGTAACGTAATTAAACGCGGTGCGGAGGATTCAAGAAACTGTACGAAACAGTGTATCGTGTTTCCACGTTTACTTTTAGTGCTACTATCGCGAGGAGAGCAAACTCTGACCTGGCATTTCTGCTCGCAATCAGCTGACTTTCGAATCCAAGTGTATACCTAATTATCGACATTAAGTTTGCGCAGTGCCAACGTTTCGCCTTCCCGTTTCCAGCGTGTTTCAAACAGCCATTCGTTCCGGGCGTAACCGGGTATCAAAAGGTATAGTTTCGAACCTGCAATCCGATTGATCCCGTCAATTAATCCTAAATCCGATTGAAATTGGCGGCATTCGATACCTAATATTATTTCATCGCTGAACAACATTATTCCTGCGATTTTATGAAGCTGAAAATAATATGCAAACCTCTTTTTTCATATAATTAGACATATATGTTACGCAACTCGGAGCTTCATCATTAAATAATTATTAATTATGTACGATTTTCAATTCTATTAATTTTTCGGAGATCATTTTTCACTATTAATTTTCTTTAATATTGTCATAGACGTTTCGGTACATGGAAATGACCGAGACAAACAACAAACAAGTCACTTCTTAATTGTATAGAAACAGTGTTTCGAAACTAGTTTCGCTACATCTCAAATAATCCTATACACTCTGCGTGATGCACCAACTTCCAATTAATTTCAATCATCTATTTTAATTCCAAAGAAGAAAATTAACGCGACCGGTACTCGCCTATCCAATTCATTCGATCCCCATTTCGAGCTATAAATATTAGTCCGACAACGCGCTTCAACCGAAACGTTCTGCCCATCGTAGAAAAAGTTTCGTCCTCGTTGCATCGACCACGCGAGTGAATTAATTCCTCGAAGAGCCGTCGTCTCATCGTCGGTCAACGCTTAACAACCCTGCGCCCGTTAATCCCATCGTCGCGGGCCTAATTGCATCAAAAAGTATCCCCCCGGCTGCTTATTACAACCTCACTCCGTCCTCTCTAATTTTCCTCCTCATTATCGTCGAAAAGTTTGAGCGAGCCACTTAATTGGCACTTTGTCATATCGATGGGGCAAACGAAGCGGGCCAGATTCGCCAGGAAAAAGGGCTTTGGAGGGCAAAAAAAACCCGTAGACGCGGAACGAACGAAGCAGCGAAATAAGATTACGGCAGGAGAAGGGGGCGAGAAGCAGACGGAAACGAAAAATACAATGAAACGAAATTGAGGTGAAATAATAAAGACGAAAGTGGGATAAATTCGAAGGAGGCTGGATTCCGAATAGCCGATCCACGGGTATGGTGGAGGCACGATTTGGATGGCACGATGAATGCACGACGGAGGGGGAATGGAGTAAGTAAGGAAAGACAGGAATAAGTTTCCGTAATTTCGCCGGGCAAACAGCAGTAATGGCCACGGGGAATCCTCCGGGAATTCCAAGTGGCAGATTATCGGGGTACTGCCTTGCGACTTCAGCAATTCCGTAATGACACTCCTCGGTTGTAGCTCGGCACGTGTTACGACGCTTCCAATTAGCGTTGACTCTCGTTTACATTAGAAATCGCCGTTCGTCGGGCGTAAGACTGGTCGCGATTCGCCGGCTAAAGACAGCACCTGGCGCATCAGGATCGTTAATTACTTAATTACACGGCCGTCGTGCGTCCCGACGTGCAATTTTCTCTGTCTAATGACAAGTACGGCGACGGGCCGGCCGTGGTTACGCGGCCGCCGAAATCTTGACGAGAATCGACCCCCAGCGGGATGCTTGTTCGCCAGGAATGGAAACTGTTCGGGTTCTCTTTGCGATTTTTTCCTTCGCGATTGGAAGGTTTTCGGAGGTTTGCCCTTGATTCGAACGCATGATTAATATTTCGTGCGGTTTCTGTTGGATGCATACATTTTTTGGGTCGATACTATTCAACTATTTCAATAATAAATCAACGTGAATAGAAAATGAATCTATACGATCAAGTGGTATACGGTATAATGAACATGAATTAAAAATATGTGGTACGCGAAGCTTTATGTATATCAGACTACTTGAGGAACGCTATTTGTTCCACCTCGTGGTCTGTAAGTGACGGTTGTTGTTAGCCTCTTTTGCTCCCGTGGTTATTACGTTTTTTCGCAAACAGTGTACGCACGTGGGATTATATTTATCCGGTTAGCTAACGCCGTTTTTATTTTCGTGCGAACAGTGACACGTTTGTACGGTTTCGCGTTCGTTTGATTCGATAAAGTACAATTTACGCCCAGAATCAACCGATCGTTCAATTATATGTGTTATTCAAATCAAAGTCTCTGCAAGCGATATTTATTCTTGTTAAATCCACACGAGGATCGGCTGAAATGTTCAATTACTATCACGGTGTCTGTATATTCTCATAAAACCGGCAATATGTGCGCTAATAAATTATGCACCGCATATTTGCAGGCTAATGGTTGGTACATCTCAAAATTAAACTACGTTTCTGTTCCGTTTATGAAAAATTCATATTTATGTTGAAACTTTTTTCTGGGTAGTGTATAAATTAAACGATACTCTCATAAAGGCACAATATTAAATTCTCTCTATAAAGGAAACTTCTCCACTTATTAAGACTCAGGCAGCCGCAGATTCTACGTGCATACCAAAGCTTCATAGAAATACATCACCGTGAAATTTTCTAACTAGACGGCGGGTGTTTATGCAAATATTATTACATACTACGTTTACAGAGCGTGGTTAACGAAAGGGGCTGTAGACAGGAATTAGCTTGTCCATCACAAGATATCTTCACGTTCTTCTTGAATGTGTAACATTTAATTGAACAGAATGAATAAATTCCTACGAATTACACCGTTGAACGTACGACTGGACATACTGTACTCGTGCACGACAAATAATACGATAAAAAAACGAAACACCGATGGTATATCTTTTAAGTATAACGTAAATACAATATTTCACCGTATTATACCTTTGTAAATAACCGTACTCTGTTTACAACGTTTGCCCCAAATATTTTTCGAATCATCGATCCGATATGTTCGTAAGCCAACAGTTCTCTGCGACGCAGATTGCGCTTCGATTTTCATAAAAACGCTCTCATAAAAATTGTTCACGCACGTCAGTTTAAATATTTTTTCGAAACAAACAATACACGAGCAAATTTGTATTCCGATTCGTCGCAATTCATTCCATATCCCCTTCCTCGGTGCCGTTACAAACGTACACTTTAACCGCCCGGAAAATACATATCTAATAACAATAATACTAATAATCGACAACAACGATAACATGCTTAATGCAATAAAATAAAAGTTAGAGGAATTGGAGAACTCGGCACGAAGATACAACCGTGCCCATTGTATGGGGAGGGGGAGGGGATTGTTCTAAGAAAGTACGAGTATGGTAAAAGCGAAGAAAGAAATCGAATAGCAGCATCGTGTCCCCGCGACGCGATGCGGAAAGAAAACGCGCGATACTAACCGGAAGGGGGAAGATTTATGCGAATGTTTAATGAGAGTCTCGGTGAACTAGACTCGAGGAAACGAGATTCCGCCCGGTGGATTCCAATATCATGTATGAAGCGGAGCAGAGAGTACATTTGAGGGTAGCTACCCCGCTACTTCCTGTCGACGTTTCACGGCGGCAGCTGCTTTTGTATATTCAATTTAGGATAACAACCGACCGCCATGGGTAATTTGCTCGCGTACGCGGCCCTCGCAATCGCGCCACCCGATCGTTTGTAGGCAGAAAAATTTATTTATTGCAGGCGGATCGACCCGCGAGCGATTCGCCACGAGTAAATAGCGTAAGCTGACGTATGGAATACGCGTTACGATAAATTGTTGTGTGTCACGTGGCTCGTTAAAGGGGGTTCGGGGAAATTGTGGAATTTTCGCGAATAAACGTGCGAAATGTTGGATAGATGAAAGGGGATTGGAATTTGTAAACGATGAACGCAACGAGGATTTATTTAATAACAGTATCAATGATAATTATATCGTCGAACCGTACCCCCTTGTTTGTCGAAACGCGATGCGAAAAAGGTTCACCGGAACGAAACAGTTCGATTAATCGAAATACTACATCCGAAACTCGCGGCGAAGTTAACAATAATCAAATATCGGTTTACTTGGAACATTGTTACCAAAATTGCTGTCAGCTGTTATGCCTTTAATTAATTATTGTTTCGTGTCGTTGCTGAATAGCATTTAAACGACACTCATATACCCACGGTGCCGTCTAACCATGATAATGATTACGTTTCACTGATCAATTTAAATACTCTCAGATTGAAGGCAGATTATCGCGTGTCGGAAATGAATGGCAAATCGTTGCTTCGATTATTTCCAGGAAAGGGAAGATATGAAATTTTGCTACTTTATTCACGTAGGAATCTTTCGTACCTGCGAATATCACCTGTAGGGTAGCCGAGGTAATTTCACCTCGATCGTGGTAGATCATCCCCCTCGATAAAGAGTCTGCACATGAAACGAAGAAATAATTTCCTACGGGACCATAGGCTGCTCGTGCACGCGATCACGGATACCCCATGGTTCGCGTGCCAGTGCCATTATTTTATTATTGGTCTCCTTTATCCGTGGATCTTTTTACGTACCGTGGAAACCGGATATGACCGTTGTGCTATACACTGTCGATTAAACCCGGTCGGTTCTACCCTCGCACGTCCCCTCAATTGGTCTTCGGTCATATTTCTTCGCAACGTGGAAGTGAATAGATAGACAATTACGGTAACGGTGTTTAATTTTTAATTCTCGTTAAATGTAAGGTACAACTGAAATTTGGGGACAATTATTGTTTCGCTACGTTTTCTAAGCTGGAAAATGAAAAGACCGCGGTTCGCGTGTTAGACAAAGGGGGAAATTAATTTACGCGTCAAGAAAATATTTGTTGTGGTATGAATGAATATTATTTTACTTTTGTTGCAGTCGATGTAAATGGCAGGTATATTGTCCGACCGCATTGTTCGTATTATTATCGCTCCGTCGCATTTATTAAAAGCTTATCCTTGCCGTGGCGTTTCGGTATTTATGAAATTAAAACGAAAGCATACTGCACACCGATTATGATAAAAGCTATCGCGCGGGGGTACAATGATCTCAACGTGAATGGAATATTTAGAACGCGACGCTTTGTTCCCGACGTAACAATGAATCGCTGTTTCGTGTTGTTGTTTACAGTGTATTAATCGAACGTGCCTATTAATTAGGTTAATTACCCCGCGCGGGGTCATACGCGACAAGGTGCATTTAATATTTCGTTACCGTAAATTGCGAAACCGAATAAAACGGGTAGAGTCGCGGGGACGGTGGACGAAGATATCGGACATCTGATAAAACATTGTAAAGGGTGGTAAATCAGTTCGGTACCACAGGAAAGTAAATTTCTTATTAAAATAATAGAATTTTCGAGATCCCCGGTAATCTGGCGCAAAATATTTCACAGCAAAGATCATCGAAAAATCTTACCGCGGACAATTGTACGTTATTTCCACGTATACTCGCGTCCTCCATACGCGTGCAATTTTCGTCCACGCTCTTCAAATTTGCCAACATCCATTACACGCACTCGAACTCGACGCTCTCCCCTTCGAAACCATCCAGTACCAGGTATCAGAAGATCGTCCAAAGCCAGAAAAAAAAACACTCGCACACGACTCTGAGGCATACACCCAGGCAGAACCACCTTTCACCGACTTTCCAAATATCGGTCCGGGGCCAAACCAAACATCAATCAGCCTTCGCAAACCACCTGCGCGCTTCACGGATATCTCAGAAAACATTACCCAGGTCAAACAGACGGGCGCGTTGTTTAGCAAACCCTCTTCGATTTGCCTCCCAGAGGAATCGCGACAGCCCGTCGAGCGACGAAACGACGATCCAAGGGAGGTTTCCACGAAAAACAGGGTACAACGCGTGTATTTTTTCAACGTGTTACCGGGCGGTAGAGTACCCCGGACCACGAGGAACGTTCCTCTCCGAGGAAAGGGGAACCGGTTCTGAGGCACGTGGCACGAAAGCACGAAAGTAGCTCAACTCGAGTTCTGTTTGAGCTTGCCACGCGTGTCTCCATTGTATGCGCCGGGGCGAGTGCACCGCGAGTGAACACGCAAGTCGGGGGATGCTTTTTCCGCCGACAGGTCGCGAGAGAGTGAAGTCTCTCGCGGTCGTCGTACTCAACGGTCTCGGTAGCATCGAGTATTATATTCCATCGGAACTCTAGTTCCAGTCGGTTTTTTTGTCAGTCCAAGTCGATTTAAATTGTATACATTGAAATCTCTGTTAGATTGTTCCTGTTTTCACTATGTCTGAAATACAAGCGTCTCGTTAGCTTGGTCGTCCGAAGTATTATTTACTATAAGCTTGTCGCAGGAGCACAATTACGTCGTTTCTCTTTCCCGTCTAATATTCTGTCGAATGCGGAGAATAGATTCGCGCGCGTCTTGTGTGTCACGTGTCGTTCGATTCTCAATTCATCGAGCATGCACATCTGCCTGTCGAGGAGTCTATTAAAAACGTTCGGCTGTCATCGGCGTCTTCGATACGCGTGCACCGGAGTATCGATTGATCGAACGTGCCCAATGAACCTTTCGAAACGAATTTGTCCCGGTTGACCTGAAACGCGGCTAAAAAAAATACCCCAAAGAGGAATGAGTAGCAAAAAAAAAGAAGGAAGAAAAAAATGGGAACTCGAAAAACGTGAAAAAGCACACGATCCCTTACGAATTCACGGGTTGCCGAACAAAATGGGAGATGATAAAAATAAAAGGTGGCTACCGATTTCAGATTACCTGCCGCTGGTCCGCCTCGACCCGAAAGCAAAACATTCCGCGCAGCAACGTCCGTTTCATGATAGTTCAACCGCCGTTTTCATTTTCTATTCAAACAAGCGTACTCGCTGCAATGATGTATCAAGGAGCATGTTCCAAACGGGAAAAAGTAAAGTAATGTGACTGTGTGTATAATTATTATGTGCAGGTTTAAAGTAACAGCTTCTGTCAATTTGTCGTTTAACTTGGTTAAGGCTGAATTGTTTGAAATCGTGAAGCGTAGGTGCCCTTTTTATTAGGATATTTATCGCGAGAATTATTTAGCCTACAAAAATATTGTCGCGAGAATTTCGTGGAATACTTTGAGAGTTGCACTTACGACCGGCACTTTCGCAGACATTTAGCAAAGCTTATTTCACGTCTGGTTACCAACATTTTCTCCTACTTGCTCTCTCGCTCTCTCTCTCTCTCTCTCTCTCTCTGTGTGTGTGTGTTTCACGAGCAGAGAGAAGTAACGCATTTTCCGTGATGAGAGTGCACTCGCGATAATTCATACCGTTGTAGGTGCGAAATTTTTATTTAATGAAACAGTCGCTGCGACACGTGTTTTCGTTGGAAGTGAAAGAACTTTCAAAACGAATTCTTATTACCAACACTGCCAACTTATTAGGGTATACGTACTATAAATTCATTTTAGAAGCTCGAGCATGCACAACCGACGATTATTTTCCACCTCTTCATGTTTCGCATCTTTGTTACCATTATTTATCGTCCCCCGTGCATTTTAATTTCACGACAAGATCCACGAAATATCGCACAAAGATTAGAAATGTAGTTTCATAGAAACATTCATAATACTTTACGTTGTCAACGGTTCTTTCACGGGCTACGATTCCAGAGGAGTTATGTCGAGTCTCGGAAGGTCCGAGGACCTCGTGGTTATCACGTATCGTTGAGACGGTTGCTTCGTAACCCTGTGGCGACCCCGTTGGACTTGACCCCGTCGACGACCACCTCAGCAATTCGTTTTCTCGTGCCTCTCCGCCTTCATGGTCCTGCGTACGGTTTGTTCCTTGGGTCGTAGCGCGAACTTCAACAGACGTCTCTCGATGGTGTGCTGAAGTGTGAAAGTTCGTAGAGAACTCTTGGGGGGAATTTGTCGATACTTTTAATGGGAGCAGAAAGTCATCGCGTTCCTGTTCATCGCTATGGATCGCCCTGAATGTTACGAAATTTAATTTCGAACGCTGTGACGAGTTTCGAGAAATGCATGTCACTTCCAGTTTATTTCTTGCGCTCCTCGATAATTCTAAAATACGATTTTATCAAAATAAGATTATCGAAAACCAGTCGTTTATTTCTGTACTGTGTAACGTGTTGTGTTGTGTCGGTGATCGAATTTATTCTTGCAAATAAAGTTTCGCCTGGTGGTTTCGCAAAGAAATCCTTTCCTCGCGCGCGCACGAGTTTCCTCGATTTCTTTTTGCATCCTACAAATATTAACCGCACAAACGTCATTCTCCTTCGTCTCGTGGTGACAAAATCAACGTCCAAGCGGTTCTGACAGTATAAACCATCGGGGCCAGGAAGAATCGGTAGAGATGAAGCGGTCCTATCGGTTACTCGCTACGGTTCCGCCCCCGCAAAGAGATAAACGAGGCTCGTTCACTTTAAAGTAACACGTCGACCCCGTTTTATCAGGGTTCCGTTGGTTCTCGTGGCAGGTTGCATTAAGCTCGGCCACGGGGCGATAACGAGCAGCCAGGCACTGTTATTATTCCGTAATAGTATGCCTGTGACGTTTCGAGCGGATTGATTCGAAGTCGTGTATAATTACACGGGGCTTTATCGCGTATAGGGAAACGAAGGAATCGGGTGGGAATCGAGAGCAGGCCCACGCGTGTAACGGTGAGCTGAATGGAAATGGTGTGCGCGAATAAAGAATGGGCACGATAAGGAAGAGTCGGTGAATCCGGCAAATCTCCTTCTCTTTTCGGGACTCCGTCGGGCGTGAAGGGTTTATTTTAGAAATTTCGAGGAATACCCGTTCCCCGTCTATTCGAAGGTTCCAAGGTATCGCGGTATTTCTAGGACGATCGTAACATAATATCGGATTTTATTCAGTAATGATTAAATGGAGGAAAAGAAAAGATTACAATAATACAGTATCTTACAATCGATCGGTAGCTGGATCATACAAACTGCCGTTTAGATGTCGCGGTGGTAAAGCAGAGTAGAGAAAAATAAGAAATCCCTAATTCGTGACGGTCGTTTAAATCCTCCCCCGATAAAATACTACCAAAAACTGTGCTACCGCGGCACGTTCTGCAATCTCCGCGATACGATCCACGATTTACCTTGTACGTATCTGTTTCGACGCTCGGCGGCGGTGGGAATCGGGGACAGAGCAACGGAGAATATGAGCAACCCAGAGGGGCCCCGCCGCGACCCCGAAGCATTAATCTCCGTGAAACTAAGCCAAGTATTACGCGATTAGTTGTTGCCTTAAATTCGTTCGGACGGGAGGGGCAGAAACAGTGGATTTACGTACGGGAACTCGCTGGGCCGCGAGTGTTACGAAGTTATCGAATAAAGTATACATTCCGCGCTAACCCGTGCCACCCCCCTCGCGAAGTTACCGCCGAAAATTATTCGCACGGCCGACGCTCGTTGCCCGTGGTTGAGGATCGCGCCGGGCATAAATAAAGGAGAATTCGCCGAACGGCATATATCTTCGAGCGTTAATCTTCTTAAAACCACGTGGCAACTATTATGCGATTAGTTGCCGCCTTAAATTCGGCCGAGCGTAATCTTTGCATAAGAGGATTTTGCGGTTGAACGTGGTTGCGCGTATTAATCAGTTATCCAGGGGGGGGAACAGTTTTGCGCTGTCTTTCCAGGTCAGCCGTGTTGTTTCCCAATTTTTCGATTTTCCCCTCGAAATTAATGGGCGACTTCGAGCGTGAAAATCGCCGCGGTGCTCCTCGCGGGACGGATAAAATGCGATGTGATAAATTGAGCTTGGGCGATGGGGTTAAACGAAAGAATTTTCTCGGGCGAGCAAGTTTCGATTTTGCGAATTGTATTTGGGCAGCTTGGTAGCGGGGAATATTGAGTTCGAAACGCGTCGGAATTGTTTGGAAAAGGATCATTTTCGCGGCCCGAATTTGTCGTTCGCCGGAATGATGCGACAGGAATGATTACTTGTTACTTTTTTTATGTACACGCGAGGAGGTTTATTCTTGTGTATATATGAATCGTTGGTCGGGACAGATTTCCATGTTTTTGGAGCCGTCTCGGATTCGGGGAGCAAGGTTTCTGTCGAAATGAAATACCACGCGTGGTGCGTGCGTGGGTACGCGATGCACTGCGTACACTTTGATGTAAGTGTGTCGATCGGTAAGTGCGGCGCCGCGTGGAAGTTTATTAATGTTTACCAAGGAGCAATATCCGACTGGCCTAGGGCGTTTCATTAGCATTAAACGTCTCAAGATAGGCGAAATGTCAAATGCATTGCTCAGCTGTTTCCCCTGTCGGGATGCGATTAGTTTTTGGTTATCTTACTGCGTCAGGGAACGTCACTTGCTTTATCACAAATAGCATGAAGAAGCGATTAAATGGTTGGTAGGATGAAATAATCGATATCGATACAGTTTCAACTATTTATCGGCGGAATGTTGCCGCGCGTAGAATCTACAAATATTCGCGTTATCTTTCATCATTCTTGTGGACGTTTCAAATTGTTCGAAGATTAATTCCGATATTCAGCGTGAATCACAATTTTCATCGAATCGACGAACGAATAATTCTCCTTGAAACGACTGCCGACAATTTTACGCATTACGCATACTCATTTCGAATATGCTTAATAGCTTCAGCATATGTTTACCGTGAAATTCGCTCAATCATTAGAGGCTTTTAAAAGAGTGCGCCCTCGATATACCGAGCTACTGAGAACGACCATCCATCAATTTCTAATACTTCTACCTACCAATTTTCTACAGTATCACTCAGTAAATATCTGCCGACCAAATAACTTACATACTCCCCTGCTATTCCACTCTGCCACTCATACTAATTTCAATGGTTCCACCCTTTCTTCTTTACAAATGAAAAGCCAGTCATTTCTCGTACCTTTTTGTACTTCTGTCAAAAATAACCGCTACCTTGTCGCTATCTCGAAAGGAAGCACTCGCGAGAAAATCAGTGCCACGATAGATAAAAGAAATCAATATTCTTTTCCCAAAATTTTTGAAGCACGTGCGAACGCTTCATTGCAACGGTTATATTATTATTATATTATTAATTAACTCTTATTATAGATACTGTATACTAAAATCGACGCAACAATATACTGATCCGACGACAGAAAATATACGAGGACATGTTTCACTTCAACACCACAAATTTTAACACCAGACCGAAAATCCCCCGTTCGATCATCTCGATCGTGCGCCGAAATATAATCGCACGACCAATCGCAGTGCTCGACCGTAATCGAAACAATTATATCGCCGTGGCCACTGTCGCGGTATGTACAAAAGGGCCGAATGCACTTCGGCTCCGTTGCACAGCATCCACGGGCCCCACCGGAGGAAGGAACAATTTAGGGGCGGAAATCGTCGATTACCACGCAAGGATTAGTGGTTTCGTCCTCGGGGCCAAATCTCCCCTACGTGCCACCGGTATATCCTGCACCGCTGCCCCTCCGATATGACCCTAAATTAGATAGATTCTACAGGCTTACCGTCGCGAGAGAGATCAACTGATTTGTCCCCGAGCGCCCTTCGTCCCTGCTCGTCCTTCGTTCTCAAGTTCCTCGCCTCCCCGTCCTCCGCATAACGAGCAAAAGTTATATTACCCGGGCGTTTGCCAGAGTCGCCGCGCCGACGAATCTGAGCTAATTTCAACGGCGGGCCCGGGAGATCCTTCGAGGGACGCGTTTCCGGAATTCGTGAACCCTTTTGATGTTGGCGAGGGTGGGCATGGACGGTTCGAGGAAGAGATTCCCCTGTTCAGATAGGTTTTTGCTGGTCGGTTCGGGCGGGCAGGTATTTTGACGGGAGATCCGTGTGATTACGGAATGACCGTTACCGCCGTGGGTAAATACTACTTTTTTCCGTTTCACTCGAGTTTCCTAACGGCGATGTGCCTGGCGTGATTGCATATTTAATTGCACGGCGATGGCAGGAATACTTGCCACGTAGCGTAAGCGAAATGGTAATTGCCTTTTGCTTGTCGGTGTTTGATTTACGAATCTTGCCTTACACCTTAGGAACCTCGCCCCGGGGTGAACATGTTATGTAAAATATCATCTTTCTTTGCAACATTGTAACTCGACGATACAACAGTGACGCACCCAGAATAGATCGTCCCTGTATGTAATCGGGAATCCGAAATTTTATTAATTAACGTTATTTGCCAGAAGGAGACGAATGCATCGCGCGACGAATCCGTCCATCAGTCACTACAATTAGCGATATTCGCCAGAGGGCGTAACGTGCAACGCTTCGCGATTACGCAGCCCCTCCATCGGGCACCCCTGTGCACGGGGGCGAAATTTGTTTTGATGGGGATGTTTTGCAAACACTCCGAGGGGCGTGGATAATACGGATGAACATCGAGCGACTATGATGAATACGCGTAACAGCTGTTACCGTTCCCTTATCGAACGTGACCGCGGTGGCGCACGGATAAAAAGCGCGATGCGTCGTTGAAAAAGCCGCCCCGTTACGTCAGGGTCGAGGGTTAAACGAAGGCGACAAACGACCAAGTGATTAAGCCAGTTCCCGCTCCTCTTCGTTTTTGTTTTTTTCATTCTCCGGACGTGGAGGGGCTTTGATTTGACGGCGCTTCAACGGGGTGACACGCGAAACAGGCGTGCCCCTTAGGGGAAATATGAAAAATCGATGGCCCCTCTCGGGGACGTGATTAAAGGAAGCGACCACTGTGTGATTGCAGGGCACGTTAATACGTGGGCTCTTGGTGCGCGACACGTGACTCTTTGACGGAGCAAGTGCCGGTAATGGTCGGGTTGCAATGGGCGGTTGTTACGGTTGAATAGAAAAATTCGGGGGAGAATCAGACTTTTGGTTCTGATCGGAGGATGGATATAAATATTGTTCGATCGATGGCCGAAAAGAGGGGAAGAAATTTAGTGCGATCGTAGTTCGGTGAAAATTGAATAGCGGAATGCTTAGACGCTTCTTTTTTAGACACACGTCTGAAACTTCCGTTGCACTTCTTCGCATTTAAAACATTCGATTAAGTTCTATTAGATTGCGCCTCTATATGGAGAAGCTCCGTTTAACATTAATGCATTGTCCATTTTTTACCTGTTCCTCTCAATAAACGGGCAAACATTCCATCGGAGTGGTTGCGTCAGAAACGATGTAACACGCGGTTTCATTGATTCGAAACAGTCAACCCTCCAATCCTCCGCGACGTGAAATCGAGCAGCGACCCAAAAATCGATACCCAGTCAGTCGCTGCGCTTGGTCCATCAGTGCTTCCGATACTCATGACTCAGCACACATCGTGGTCCCTTCTGCTGTCGTATTTCTATTCCGAGTTTACACACTGCGATCGGACAGCGTGATTCTCCGATAGGTCCTACTTCGACAATCGTTAGATCCAGCTCCAAGAATTGCTGGACCACCGTCGGACGTGTAATCCGTTTCGCAGAGATTCAGTTTCCTCTACGGACCCTGCGAACTCTCTGCAGAAACGCTGCAGAAACGGTTCTACTCGTACAAGAAGTCACTTGCCCGCGTTGTTCCGTCGTCTCCGTTGCGAGGATACCTCGAACTCTATAATGGATTGAATCCTTTTTCCGACCGACACGCGATCTTCAGATTATTCTGATCACGATTCATATTATTGCACGCGTATTAAATTTCACGAATATTTAACGGAAGGAAATAGAGTTCGATGGAAATTGAATTAGCTTGGATTCCCCTTAACGATATACGAACACCTATTGGCACCCTAAATTGATTTTTACACTCGTAGCTTTAAGGGAAACGGGGCACGTATGGGTGAAAATGAAATCAGTTTCGCGGAGCAACTCGTGCAAGTAGCTTTCATATTAATATATTGAGAGGATTATGAAATGTTTTTCCTTTTTTTATCCTCGTGAATGTAATACTAGAATTTTGCTTCTCCATGAGCTGCGAGCTTTTTTTTTAAAGAAAAATGCGCTTTCATTCTACGAAAACCCTGCGTACACAATGCGTAATGAGAGATAGTTACCCTATTTAATTAAAGAAGAAATTTCTGTTATGCATTTTTAACCAGCCCCGGAATTAGCGTCCGGGCAACAATCCAGTACCATTCCGCGTCTGCCCCGTTTTGACCCAATTCTCAACCACATTTTACTTAACCGACGTCCTAACAATTTCATCGCGTTCTTCACGGAATAATTGGGACATAACAAACTTCCGTTTCCGGTCCGGTTTCCACGGCCCGGCCGCTCACTTATAGAAAGAACGCGAATCATTACGAACCATGGAGAAGGGCGTTTGCATTCAACGCTGCGAATCGCCTGCCTGCGTAAATCCACGTGTTTCACCCCCAACAAATCTTATCAACATTTACGGGCTCCTTACGGAACGGAAAATACTTTGCCCTCTCGTATTCGGCGCCCCTTGCGCCCTGTATCTCCGCGGTCCATTGTGCTCCCGGTTTCCTTTGTGAATGGAGTATCTTACACAGAGGTCTCCCCTTCTTTCCTATTGTTGCTCGATGCACGTGGAAAATGAAAGTTTAATGCAAGTCAGCGTTGTTCGTGTCTCGGTTTGCACAGCCCGCGCCCGGCGCAAAAGCCCTTTTCGCTTCGAAGTTCATCCTCGCGTAATGCCAGGCTGCTGGAAAGGAATCTCCTCGAGATGCTCAGCGAAACAGAAAATCATCGTTATCATTTCCTACCGCCATCGATTTTGTCAAGTCGTTCCCATGGATTTCGAACGGCGATGAATTATTGCCATTCCTCGAGTCCTGCTTTTTATTATCATGCTGCGCTGATAAAATAAACACGTGGTAAAATAATTTTTCGGTGCCTGTCGATTTATTTCTGGGAAGATACGGTGTTAATGTCGTTCGAGGGTGACGGTGAAAAAACTCCAAGTGGCGGGAAATGTGTTGAAGAAATAAATAAAGAAAAGGACCACTGTCCTCATTTGTCAGACAGCCGAAGCTGTCCCCGTCAGAATTTCAATTTTTCGTTCGTCATATTATTACTTCCAGCGAATGAAGGAGCGGAGATCTTCTTTTTTTTTCTTTTTTACGACCAGGATGATGGGGCATCAATTTCACTTGGGCGCCGGAATACCGTCCGATTTTTATATCGCGCGAGACATATAAATTTTATTAACAGAAATAGAACCTAACGTCCGCCTGATTCTATGTGCCAGCAAAATATACTACGTTCCTCAACTTCTCATATTAAATCAATCCGGACGCGATGAAAATTTACGACCCACACCGTAATCGTATAAAATTTCTCCAACATTCATTTATTGCCGTACATCGTAAATCTAATCAGAACGCGTTGGCATCGATCGGGCAACGATTATCGAACGTGGACAGCCGGGCGAAAATTAGAGAAACATTTCCGCGCTTCCCTTACAATAACCTCGAAACCTCGAACGCTTCTTCGGTTCGGCCTGTTGCAATGGCGTCATCCACCCGATTGTCGCACTCGTCGTTCCCAATTAATACGTCTCGCAAGACCTACCGACTATCCAACGTGAACGTGGCTAATAGCCCGCAAGGTCGTGACACAACTTTCGCCGCTGGTGTTAATTTAGACCGTGACACGAGCCGCGAGAACACGTCGTCGTTTAAACGATCCGACGAACTCCGCCAAAGTTTTCCCGTTTCTGCGTTTTCGTGCTACGCGAGCTACGTACCAATGTTCTCTTAACATTTTGATGTTCGGGGCGACGAGATGGCTGACGGAGGCTGAAGTTAATTAATTCGAGGCGACGAGATTAACGGGAACGTCTTACTGGAGGAATTTGCACTTTTCGCGCGTGAAACCAGCGCCGAATTGGCGAACAGAAGTTTCCGGTTTTTTTTTTTGTAAGATTCGACTGGTATTCTGATTCCTGTATTTATCATGCTCGACCTCGCGGTGATATAACTTCCTTTGCTTGCAGGGAAAAAGACGACGGCGAAGGACGAGCTCGAGCGCTGTCTCGTCACAGAAATTATTCTACGATTACGCGGAATCGGCAATTTAGAGAGCAATTATGCAATAGACGGATAATTAACGAGTAGGTGAAATTGGTCGGTGTTGGTGTGATAAATTGGTAACTGTAGACTGTTCCCGTTGCCGGAGTGTGCTGTTTCCATGCCCCGTGTACAAGAACGTCTAATCACGCGTCTAGATGATCAAACGTTAGGAAACCAATATTCCAGTAATTGGAACTATCGATTTTCCGAATATTTTCTCGTTATTTATTATCGAACGTTATAGAAATTCGCGTACACGGTGCTCGTGTTCGTTCTTTTGCATGTTTCTTCGTCCGTTTATTAACTCCCTCGCATTTTCGCGAGAAGGCAGAAAACCGAACGCAGGCGTGCGAAACGAGGAATCAAACGGAACACCGGGTTCAATTGAAAACGTTGCCGTAAAAAAAAATGTCGACAGCGGCGAACGCAAAGTGCGAATGGCGTGCATCTTGTTTTCGTCCGCGTGAAAGTGTAACATTTAGACGGGTTTGTTTCGCTTTGTTCGCCGTGTCATTGCTGCGTCGTAGGCGAAGCGAAATATTTCGTTCTTGGTCAAATAGAGAAAGACTGCGTTACATATACGCCAATCTTTTTGATGCATAAGTTTTTTACATTATACCTACGGTAATTGCAAGTGTAAAAAGATAGTAAATCGATATAAAATAATGGATACCGTGAGGTTTGTTGCATACAATACGAAAGCGTAACGCAGTGACATGGTAGAAAGTGTAATCTACCCTCGCGAAGATAATTTTCGACCCCATTGTCGTTCTAAAATGTATATTTTCCAACCAAACGCGAAGCCATCTGTATTGAAATGCCCTGTCAAAAGTATTGAAAAGCATAGAATAGAAGGCAGAGATAGCGCGTACACGTAGTGCAGCTTTCAGCTGACACAATTCTCGTTTCGGTGCAACATTTTGGTAATGGAACGAATGGGGGAAACTTTCAATTTTCACCTGTGCGCCACGCAACGAAGCTACCAAACAAAAAAAAAAGAAGAAAAAGTAAAGAGAAACAAAAACGAAAACAGGGGCCGAGAAGATGAAAGCGATTGCTCGTTATTGATTTCATTATTTCGAATTGAAGTGAATCTGACGTCGAAGACAGTCCCTTTGCTCTGGACACTGTGCTTCGTCGTTTTCATTGGCGGAAAAGTTTCGCGGCACATTCGACTCGTACATTTCAGATAAACCATTTTGTTTGGCGGGTCGTTAGACGTGCGTTGAATTGAGGATGACGCGTTTGACGGGGCCAAGGGTGCAATAACGATTCCAGCCGAGTACCGGGCTGAAAAGTGATAGCGATTTTCATTTGTAGCGAAATTTACGGTTACTACGCGGCACGGCGATTTGTGCTCCCTTCGAAAGGGACGTTCTGACCTGCAAACAGGGCCGTTGTTTCAATAAATAATATCCTGAAATTATTAAAGCGTTGATGGATGAACGACTTCGTATCAGAACGAAATTTGAAATAAACAAAATGAAGCTTTTCAAACACATATCGGGGAAAAACGTAGGAGTTTATTCAGCTAAAATGATCGTAAATCTTGTACCTTCGAAACATCATTTTTAAAGAAGACGTACGATTTATATTAAAAATTTTATCGGAATACTATAAGAAATATATTGAATTTCAATGCGGACCATGACATCGGCAATAAAATTCGTCCTATAATTCCTCTAATATTTCAATAGTTAGACGGGGATAAAATTCTTGCGGCTGGCCACTCCTTTTTCCCCTTTTCTTTTCGCTACTCTAATACTCTCGGTCATCTCAGTCAGATAAATTTTAACTGGTGCGGATTTAACGCTAGAAATTACTTAACGTATCGTTCACCTTCTATTTACGTTCATCGCCACGTTCGAACGTTCGCTTACATTTTCGGAAGGCAGTCATGTCGCGCGTAGCTGAACGTCCAATTGAACTGCCACGAAGAATATCGACGAAATAAAATTTCACAGTAGTCCATGCCCGCGTAGCTATGGCGCACGGCCTGCGAATTCTACGAAACCGGCGGTCAGTCGTATTAACAAACAGTCCACAGAAGAAACTTTCATTGTACACGAATCAGATTTATCGGGGAAAACTTTTGCCATATTTTTCGCGGCCGTTTCAAAACGAGTGCGCACGAACAGCTAGAACTACGAACAATACGTGCACCCCGTTCGTGTCCTGTTCATTGCACGGTTTAATTATTCCATTTTCTTCTCGTCGTACAGGCATATCTACATATTATAATCGGCCGCATTTACATATTATTCGTCGCGAATATTTATTCAAGTTCGTCCATGGTTATTGCTGTCTCCGGCATGCATAAATATCGCGCCCCATGAATATTTATTCACGCTTTGGTGTTTATCCTGGCTTGTTCATTATTGACACCTCATGTACGAAGTTTTGCCCGAATATCGATTGTCTGTCGCTCATTAAAGTAAAACATTATAATAATTTGCAATCGTGGCACCTCGTTTCTCGTCGTCGAATCGGGAATGCAGATACGATGAAATGGGTCGCCTGGTTTACGTTAGGAACCGATGGAATATCTTTCGAAACTTCTCCACCTTTAAATTACTCGCGTAATCCCCGTTTTCCTCGCACACCTTTCGAACAAAAGTCCACCTTCGCGGAATGCTTCCGGAGCAGGTCTCAGCCGGGAGAGTCCATCATCCTGGAAGTGCCCTACGTAGTGCCCTCTTTCATCGCGAACACTTTGTGAGAATCGCTAAAATAAAAATTTCGACAGCTGGAAGATTCGATTGGACGGGCTTCCTCTTGGTCACGGGGGGGCGCTGTACGATCAGAAGCTTGCATCGCTCGCATTTCCGCGACATTGCGGAACTCGTAAAAAGGGCGAACGCGTCTTGTCGCGTCAGGAGTTCTCCCTTTTATCGCCTCCAGCAGCACCGGCAACCTGAGAATTGCGAGAGCGCGGAAAAAAAACTTAACAGCGGAACCACATGAAATGCATTAACCTCAGATTTGAATGAATTTCCGATAAACGGTCGATGGTTTACGAAACACGAAAGTGTTGCAAACAGTAGGCTTCGTAGCTGCGGACAAGTCGTAGGAATCGTTTATTAACGATTAACGGTCTTTCCTCGTATTTTACATAGCGAGTGTACAATAAAAAAAAACACATGCAACAATTAGTGCAAAGCCTGACGAATAGTTACCTTCTTGAACAATTCGACCATTAATATTTGTCCGTTCTTTTCGTAGAACGTTCCGCCGTTTGGTTTCGCCCCCCCCCCCCCAAACATTTCCAGCACATCAATTTCCATCTTCTGTAATGTTTCTACTGCCGAAACATTTAATTCTCGTCTATTAAAATACTGTTAGATGATCGACTCGTGGCATGACCCTCGTGGCACCGTGTACACGCCCGATAATTTATTGAACGAAGTTCCCTTGCATATCAACGTTTCATAAACTAAGCATCGTGCAACGCACACCGACGATGGGTTCCAGTGCCCCCCAACCGATAACGTTTAATCAAAAAATTGAAAAGCTAAATTAAAATCGAACGGCAGGATCGTCAAGCTCTTCCCGGGGTGGAATAGAATTTCCCTTCCCTCCAAAAAAGAAACAAAATAGAATCGTCAGGAGCGTCGAGCGAAGTATCCGCTCGCGACCGCGTTGCTGGTCGAAAAAATTTCAATCAAGGCGGCTGACGTTAACAAAGAGATAGAGGAAGAGCAGAGAGAGAGAGAGAGAGAGAGAGAGAGAGAGAGAGAGAGAGAAAGGGAAGAGAGGAGGAAGAAATAAAAAAAAAAATAAAAGCTTCAAAACGAAGCAACGAAGTTCCTGTCGCACGTGCTCGCAGGCGAGAATTTACATTTCCATTAAGATTCTCTTTCGGCCATTCGAAACGAGCGATGCCGAACGGAAGGGACAAAACTCGAAAGAGTGAGTCGGTCGTGCGCCACCGGAACCACGGCTCGGTGTAATAAAGTGCCTTGGGATCCTTTGTGTTCCGTGGAAAGCATTCGTTTAACTTTGATCCTGCTGGAACAGAACCGATATTATCCTACTCCACGCTGCCACGGTTCAACACCCTTCCGTTCTTTTTTCACCATCTCATTTTATCCCTTTTTCCACCACCACCCACCGGCCACCGGGCCCCGGCCTGTCGCTGGAATCTGGATAGACGTTGGGGGGAGAAACTGTGGTAAAAAAAATAGAATATTTTCTTCCCGTTCGAGTCACCGTCCCGCCGCCGTTCTTTTCGCGAATCTGTAAGTTTAATTCGACACGGAAGTCTGGACGAGTGGAAGCCACGAGTCGCCTGATTGCTTTGTCCTTCGAGACTTTAATATGAATTACAAACCACTGGCTGTCCCCCCCCTGTTCGCTTCTCTGTCTTCCTTTTTCGTGTCCCCTTTTTGCCACGCCCGCTGCCTTAACTCGTCCTCCTTCGTTACGTTTCGAGATACAGCGATTTTTGCTGGAAACGATCCTCGCCGATCGGTGGATGATAAATTATCTTCGTATCGCTCGGAAACTTTTTCCGACTGGATTGCATTATTGCGACGTTGCGAGTATCTCGAGTGTTTCTTTTCGTCGGATGAAATCATTTATCGGGTCGCGACAAATGTAATTGTACGTGCAAGCGGCGATTTTAGCGATAGGCACTTTTGTTGAAAAATTCGCTGCCACTGTTCTCTCACCTTTTACTGTCACCACCTTTCCCTGTTTCGAGGAACGGCGGATGCGCGTCAGGAAAACTCGTTTCCTGTTGAAAAATCAGAGACGAGGAATGTGCCAGCGAAGTTGCTCAGGTACTCACCATCATTTTCGATTTGTAGAAATTGAAAATCGCTTACAAAGTAAACGTCGGTGCGTTAGCCGAGAACCTTCTCACTCATCAAAGCAACTTTTCATTTCGAACTGGCGATCGTCGTTTGCTCCTCCACCGACACACGATTCGACGTCAGAACGCCAGTTAACCCTTTTGACACTGCGCGCCACTTTACGACGACTGCTGTTTCTTTCTGACACCACTGGTGGATTAATCTCACTGTGACGTAGACGGGAAATGGTTTAGCGGTTAATTGAGCGAGAGATAGAGGGTTCTGGTGGTGCTTTCGCAGGCTAATTCGAAGCGGCACGCGTGTCGTGTTCATTTGTTCCGATTGCGATCGAGCGAGGCTGTGCTGTAGTGTTATTAGGTTTGTGAATATGGTTTTGTGAATTGAGTAGATACTGGGTGCATAGCTGTATACTGGGTGGTTTAGATTCTTCTCCCCCTTTCGACAATAATGGAGGCTTCGTTGTGCAAGTTACAGGGAAGGGATACCTGGTTCAATTACATATTGGATTTATTTCACCAATACATTTCCAATAATGCTACAAAATAATATTTTAATTCGCGAAGTATTGTAGGTATCAAACATTGTGGAAACTGGAGGCTGGTATATTCAATCGAACATTTATTATTTCGATATTTTCAATTGTGTCCAGTATGTATAAATGGCATATTTAGGAGATATGCATGCCAATTGTAAAGCCTTTTTGATTATTTAATTTATTGTAATTGTAATTGGAGTATATCACAATAGTTCTTTTTAATGTTGCTATATATAAATCGAAATAATTGATCAAATAATTCAGTTAATAAAATCTCACGTACACGCATTATTTAGAGTGAAACATATGTCTTCGAAGGGTGAAACAATTTTTTTATTCGGCTCCTCTGTCTTCGTGTACCTTCTCCGAAAGTGGTCTATAATAATTTTTGCAAAAACTTCGGGGGTGCATGCGTTTGAAAAATGTCTACACTGAATGAGGGATTTTACACGATTCAACATCCTTTTCCGTGCGCCGCATCGATATTTAATATGCTCGTGCCAGGCGGTCGATATAATTTCTTCCTTTTTTATTTTCTTTCTTCCAAGGAAACCAGAGGCACGCTCGCAGAAACGCTCGATGAAACTCAATATTCAATTCCCTTCCGTTCGTCGAGTGCGTTTGAAACGCTTCCTCTCACTTTTGCAACGCAATATCGGCAACTTGTCGCCACACAGAAATCACCAGATACAGTTTTCCGCATGTTTCTCCAGGAACGAGATATTTATCTCTATCCCGCAGGAGCACCTCCTCTGGAATTCCTCGAGGATGCTTACGTTCTGCAGCGTATCGAAACAAAAGTATATACGGTTGGCATCGCCTTCCACCCGGTGCAAATACTCTTTCCCGGATGTCATAAACGAAATTGTTGATACCGACGATAGGAGTTCTTTATCCGAGAGAAATAAATCCCGCAGTTTATGATTGCATCAATAAAGCTTATCGATCTGAAACTGTACCCAGCTTCAAGTTATATTATCGAAACTGTGTTGTACCTCCGTTGAGAGGGATTTTCATCGCAGAAATTCAATTGAATATTTCCAAACAATTAGCACTGTTGCAAATGAAACTGGCCATTCCGAACATTGTACATGGTCTGCGCGTCAGTGACAATTTCAATCAGCTCGGGCGAGTTGACTGATCCGTTTCTCAGACCCGTTCACACGGCGTTAAATTAAACAAATTCCCGAGGAAGGCGTTAAACAATTCCTTTCCGAAACCAATGTACTGTTCGTTAGCCGACCAGCGTGCAACGAGATTCCAATTCACGAAACGTGTCGCTTTTGAAAGACAAGCCACACGCCAGCCAGACTTTCGCGTTCTTCATGAATATTCCACGAACGATTCGTTGCCCCCGGCCTCGTTTCAACATTCGGACAGAACCCGATGAAGATATAATCGCCGCGACAGTTAGATGGGCTCGCGTGTTGCCGATTATTAGATGGAAGTTTAACAAGCCCCGATCGGCTAATGTTAAGTAGATTCCGATGAACCTGTGCCAGTTACCCGCGTTCTCGAGTTTTCCCTGGCAGTCCCGGAGGAACGCGTGGCGTGAAAACGATTTACATCATGCATACGTTTCGCTCTTAATCTGCACGTGAAACCACCGCAACATCGGGCGAACTTACGATCCCGTTGCACGACACGATCGCAGACGGGACGTTTTCATTTAGAAATTAGCCCCGCACATTTTCCAACCGCAGACCGGAATTTAGTTTGAGACCGTGGATCTACGGGGATGCGCCGGTTCTTCGCTGCTTAATAGGAATTCATTGCCTTGCATTATTAATGATTGGATTAGCGAAGAGTTTGCGTTCCGGGTAAAATTCAAGCGGGACGAGGATAATTGCCGTTCGAGTTTTGTCAAACTACTGGCAATTAAATTTTATTCCCTAGCCTCTCTCAAGTGTAACATGTGTAGTGCGAGGATGCGCGATGCATGAAGTGTATTTATAATTGCGAGTCGACAGTGTACATGCGAATATAATTTCAATTCGACGAATATGTCACTGCATTGATTGTCAGTTCATTTGGCATTGGAGCTTGGCAATATTTTTCAATTCATACGTTCTTGTATTTATTTCCGTCGATATATTCCTATCGTATTCTCGGAACGAAAAAAATTGTACGCAAAATGCGATGCCGATTTTTATCAGCGTTCGATATTCGTCGTTCACGTATCTGTGAGACGTATAAACGCCAGCAACCATCGGATCAGTCGTTATATCTATTCGTTTCTACTTCCCGTTTCGTACGGCCCGAGCTCGTCCATAAATGACAAGTCGATGCAACGGTTTATTTATCAAAGAAAGCCGCGTTTGCAGCGACGTGACTTTCAATACGCGAGGATCGCAAGTCTCGCGTTCGTGAGCTTCGAGGCACTTGAATACACGTTAATGCAAAATCTAGATCAACCCGAGTTGACAAAAAGATGGGACGCGTGAAAGGCAGCCCCCGATATGAATGAAATTCGACGGCCATCGTCTATTCAACGTTCGAAGAACTCCGTGCCATTGTGAGCCAGATATAATTCACGAATTTTCTTGCACCAGCTTACTGGTATACGCGGGACATCGTACGCTTTTATCGCCAATCGTTACAATGGGTTCGCGGGTAATGAAAGTTTAATGCACCGGTTTTAGATCGATGGTCTGAAAACTAACTTCTAATTATATTGTACGAAATGTAACAGGCGAATAGCAAATACAGATAGAACTGTTAATAAAGAAAATATATATAGGTATGTATTTTTTGATAAGTTTCATTTGGAAACGAATGAACCAAATACTGACATTTTTTTTAATATTTACGTTTGTGAGTGATACATGGATTAGACGTAAGCATTTTGCAATTGATTTGATTGGGTTGTATTTTCTTTTTTTACGTTATTGATGGTTCGCGTTAAAATTGATATAATTGTTTTGAATCTGTTCGATGGAACATTTTTTTACGCTTGTCTCATAACTTTGTATTTCCTTCGATTTCTAATTTAGTCGATCTCGATTATTTAGCATTCACTTAATAGTTTCGGGGCGCACCGTCACAGAGAATTAATAATCAATAGCAAGCCACTTTCGGAAACAGTTTCGTGACTGAAAATGTATAACAGTACACTTTGATTCGGCCGAGGTACACAGTTGACAGGAATTTTAAGTGGCGAACGGAGTAGTCAAGTTGTCTACCTAATAGTGTAACCGAAGTCGATAACCGATCGATGCTTCGTAATTTATTACGCGGAAAACTGACCCGTTCAGATCAAACATTTGTTTCTACCTCAGCCATTATATCGCTACGTTGCATGCAACAGAAAAAGAAGCACCTTTCTTCATTCCGTGTTTCACATCTTTTTTTCTAACCCAGTTAGCCGAAAAAACGTGGAAGAAAATCAGTTTTCAATTTTCTCCGAGCCTTTAACTAAACTCTTCTCTTCGATTCGCTCTGAATATTTCGTCGAATAAAAAGTGAACCATTGGTAACTGTGTTTTCGTCTTTGATTTGAATCTGGGTCATGTAAATTCCACTTTTCAGTGACAACGAAAAGATTCATCCCCTAAAAACATTTCCCCCTTAGCGTTCTTTAAATGCAATACGTATTCTGATCGATGTAAAGTATTAACCGAAGCACCGCCCACATTTTCCGGATCACCCCTGTACAGGTGTAAAGTTGAAGTGACCGGTCGAACCGCAGCAAGGAGGAACGGGGAGCAAACAATGCAACAATTCCCATCCAGTTAGCATTACGATAACGTCGCCATAGTATTCGACAACCGGTACCATTCGCCCCCGTGAAAGCACGTTGTCTTACTATCAGCATGTCCCGTACATTCCACGCCGAATCCCGCATTCCAATTTACCTGAATGTAAATCCGAACTTCGAGTGTCGGCTGCTCTCACGATCGAACGTAAATTGCACCCGAACCGTGGGCAAACCGTGTCGAAGTTCGATGACCGATCTCCGCGTTTTCTGCACACCTGGACACCGTCGAAAAACCTCCACCATCGTCCCATCCGAACTTCCAGACGGTGATCGATGTTGATCTAAGATTCCTACTGGGAGCCTTGTCGTGGATCGAGCTTCGTGTACGATTATTTTCTTTTCTTTGCGATTGTGTTTGAACGGGTTTTTGATTTATGACCAGAACGGAGAGCGAGGCCCGACCGCGAGTAAATAAGACAGGTGTAATTCAAGAGAATTTGTTTTCGAAACTGTTTATTGTTATTAGTGGTCGGCGATAATATGTATAGATATGGGGGAAAACGATTTTTGTGTTTGAATATTTGTTTCGTTGTTAATTTTATTTTACCGTGCCGCACCTTAGTTTTATATCTACTGTTTAAGAAGCCTCTTACAGGATACAACGCTAGAGATACGATCGCAACGTTACTGATTACGATTGATAAAAACATGAAAGGATAAATTGCAAGAAAGACGAACAGAAGATTGTAATCGAAGCAGTTGTCCTGCGCTAATGAAACAGTCTTCGTCAACTCTCGTTTCCTTCCAAATTTTCTGTAATTTTCGCCGATTTCCCCGCCAATTCACCTATCATTACAAGTGACTACGTGCTCCAAGATAAAAGGCGTCGACATCATCTCTCGATCGTCCCCATCAAATCACCAATACAGAAAGAACATGCACTCTTCCCAAATATCGTCCTCCAACCACATAATTGTATTGGGTGCGAAAGGTGCGAAAGTGTAACGCATGTTACGCAGCTTCACTCCGAAACGGCGTCGCTTGCTCCAAAAACGAGAGACGGAAACCGACCGCGTTCCTGCACGGCCAGCAGCCGGAGCCGTAATGCGCGCAGCTCGCGGCCACTGGCAGCGCAAAGAAACGTTTCGTGTGTACTCGGCTTTATTCGGCCCGACGAGTCGCGGCGCCCAGCAGCGAAGTCGCTCGACTCGAGTTGTGCGTGCGGCTCCAGTCACTCGTGGAATCCTGAGTCGTGTCAGTGCTCCGTGGGACGCGGTCGCGTGCGAGTGTGTCGTTCGGTATCGTCGTATCAACGTTGGAAAAAAAAACAAAAAAACGGAGTGACCCATGAACTGCTCGACGAGTATATCAATTTAACGAAACGGAAAGTGCGCGTTCTCGGTACGACGATCGATTAGAAGGGAAGGAACACGAAGTCGCGTTCGTCGGCGAGCACCATCGTGCTCCGATACAGACAGACGGGAAACGGATTTTCTCGGTCGAGGGTAGGAGCACCGATCTTCCCTCCCTGTCAGGCGCTGCCAGGTCTCTGTAATCGTTCGTCGTCCGGTATTTCGTTGAACGGGGCTCCGTCAGGATACCAGGAGCGAAACTGTGCGAGGCAGCGCATCGGGAACGAGCTGGGTATCGGCTAGTTCCACGATTTCGATTTCTGTTTCTCTTTTGTTGGAAACGAGAAGTTCCCGTGGAAAAGTACCGGGCAGTCTTTTACCTGGAATCGTGTATACCTGACGGCCTTTTATCCCAGGATCCTCCATGGTTACTCGATACTGAAGCGCCAGCGTGATCGTCGAGCGTATTCATTGAAATACTCCGGTTGGCCCAGTCGATTAATAAAGACAACGATAAATATATCCCACGAGATAGAGAGTTCCGGCTGACGCTCTTCCGCGAACGAACCGCTAATCACAGACGTTATTCTTAGCACGATTCCACTATCAGTGCCAGTTGCTCGTTTGGTAACAGGGTTTCGCTGAGTCCCGATTACACGCGCTACACGTGTCCGCATCGAACGGAAGTCTATCACTGCCGAGGAGTCATTTGATTCGTCATCCGGCCTCCGACCGTAGAGAACCGTGAGAAAAGTTCTCCGCGCGATCAGCGTCCTAAGAAGAACGTCTCCGCGGTGTCTTGTGCGTCCGGTGAACGGGTTATTCGTCGACGCGTCGCGGCAAGAAGAAAAACGCTGCGCTTCGAGGCGAAAACGAAACAACGATTGAGTTTCGCAGTGATTCGACAGTGGGTATCGCGTGAGTCCAGTTCAAGTCGCCGTGGGATAGCACGAAAAGGAAAGTCTTGTTCGTCACGTGCTCGATCTGTGATAGAGAGTGCCGTTCGGTCGTTCGATAAGACGTTCCCGTTCCCGCGAAGTGAAAACGCTACGTGGACGATAATTCGCGTTTGGGTTAAACTGGCCAACGGGGGACCCCGATACGCCGTTCGGCGGGTTGGTTAATTGAGGCCGCGTGCCGTCTCGTCGTGGAACAGCGAACGAAACGGAGGAAGAAACAGTAGGAAGGGAAGGTATCGTGGAAAAGTTTGTACCGCGACGAGAGAGGACGGAGGAACATTTTCGTTGACGAGGCTTCGTCGACGGGACGAACAACAACGATCGTGCAGCATCGTTCTCGTCTGGAGCAAGGTAATTGAAGCGAAACTAGCCATCTTTCTCAATCCGGGTACAATCGTTCGCGTTTCATTGTTCGACGCGTCGTTGAACGGGTTCGACACGAGATCGTTCTTGTCTCGCGATTGGAGACACTTCGTCGATTCCGTTCGCCTGTATAATTCGAACGGGACGATTGAATCGCGGATCGACCGATCGATCGATCGATCTTTTTCTCCGCTCTGCGGTTCCGTCCGTACGTCGTCGTCGCCGCTTCGCACGTGGCTTCTAGCGGGCGGCGGTGATTCGCCAGGGAAGTTGATTATCGATTCAGGACAGGATCGACGTGCATAACTAGTCTTTTGTTCCGGGAAATTTTTCTCTTCCACGTGGCTTGCGCGTGGCTTTGCAAACGAGCCACGGTTCTCGGATTGAGCGTATTGCAATTCTGTTGGTCGTCTGAAAGTGTGCTTCGGTGCAGCAGCTTCTTCGCTGTTCCGACGATTTCGGAGTGAAAGATTCGGCGTGAAAGGATTATTTCAATTCGATGCTTACGTCGAATGTGGAAGGAGCGTGGTACGTCTTCGTTTCAACGGGCGGAGACCCGCGTTGGTATTTTCTCGGGCAGGGGGTCTTCTTCGTGACCAGTTTATTCTGTATTTAGCGTTCGAGAATGTACGTTGAGGAGCGGACCTTGATAACTTGCCGCGCGTATCTTTCGATCTCGGGATTCCGCGACTCGTATCGATGTGTCAATCAACCGATTGAGTATAATGAACATTCTCGCGGGCTTGATTTATTCCGATTAGGCGACAGGAAAATGCGTTCGCAGCATTGTCGAACGTCATGGAGGTTAATTAAAATCGATTTCTGCTACCCTTCCTTTTTGTTAAGGAACAACGGGACGGGGAAGAAACGGCGTTCAGCAGCCTTCGAAAAGTTCTACGAATAATAATAGCACGACAGGGATTAGGTACGGCGTGTCACTCGCCTCGTACTTTTTACACGGTTCATAAAAATATTCACGTGTACGCGGAGGTCAGATTCTCGTCGTTATTTCTGCAAATCGACAACACAGACGAGGATAGAAAAAGAAGCCGTGCATGTTAAAAATAGGGTGACAGGTCAGGATTCCCAAACTTTCAACGTTTACCTGCCTTTCCGAAGAAAGGAGCCCCACCCTAGGCAAAATCACTATCTGATACGAATACTGTTTACACGTTGCTAAATAACGGAAGCCTCGTTTGGTCGAATACAACGATACACTCTTCGTCCAACTGTAAGCGCATCAAAGGACAATAGAATCTCCAAATGAATCAATTGCTGCGCCTATTTAATCTCACTAAACACAATGTTACCCGAACCTATGAAATAAGCAAGTTAAAAAACAAACATCACCGCGCCCCCCCAAAACCAACGATCGTCTACCATCGTCGCTGTCATGCGCTTCCTCCTTCGGATCCTTCGCCGGTTCCCCTTCTCCAGAATCCGCGAACAGATTGAACCCACCCCCGTCGCCGGCCACTCGATTCCCACCGTACGCCAATCTCCATCGAAACGGAATCGCAAACGAGCCAAATTGCGTACCACACGCTTCCGGCAAGAATCGCGCAAAGAATCACACGTCGCCCACCTCGACAGAGAAAATACCGTAACGCGGCAGCGGAGCGTCGTGTGTCGAGTCGTTGCCGTTGGTTGTTGTATGATCTCAAATGTTCGGAATCCAGGGCCGGCAGATGCCTCTTCTTGAAAGTGTCGGCTCGACGCCGGAGAGGGAAGGGTTACCGGTTACCGATGTCGACGAACTCGAAGAAGGTTGACCAAGGCCGTTTGGATCTATATATAGCCGGCCGGTAACGAAGTAGACATTTACCGGGGATCCGTATTTTCGTAGATCCCCGAAGAATGCTCGCGAGGTTGGGTGGGTGGGAGGTTTTAGGGGGGACACAGCTTCGATCTCGTCCCCGGGGGCACTGAATTATTTCAGCGACGCCTCCCGCGAGAGGTGTTGTGGCCCCAGGCGGACGGACCCGCGTCGAACGATCGCTTTATCAATGCCGCGATTTCTTATCGTTTGGTGCGCACACGTCGTACGCGTCGCACGTATATGTGCGCTGGACGATTCATGGAATTCGTCGGGCATAGCTGAGTGGTCGGACAACGAGGCGCGCGAGAAGATTCGCGTTGTTTGTACCGCGAGTAGAGAGACATCGCGATCCTCGAAGTTAGTTTATTCGGGCTTGGCGTGGCCTTTTCTTGCGACGGTTAGAAGAATGTCGGAGCGGCATAGCGAGCGCGGAAATATGCGATTCGGGGCCCTTCCATTTGGCATCGGTGATTTTATCGTGTCCTTCATCGTTTCGTTCGTTTTGCCGTTGCTCGAAGCCGGAGTATCGTTTCGTGCGAATTAATTGCCACGAATAATGTGTTGGAAATAGGGACGGCGATTGCGTAATGACGTTGCCCATTGAGTGGGATACACGAGATTGTTCGTATTTGTTAGGAAAATGTCGGATGATTTTTGTAATAAAAGGAGAGGAGTAATAACGGAACGAATTGGCTTGTTCAATGGACATATAATTGGAAAGTAATTTATGTAATACATACGCCGTTCGAGGTTTCATTGTATTAATTGAAATCGGATACCGCGCCATCGTAATGCTGTTCCAATTAACAATCAATGAGTTAACAGCCAGAAGAAAAGTTTGCTGGGTTCTCGCGTCCGCGGTGTGTCATTTAATTTTCCCGTTTACAGCTGCGCGAATATCGCCCCTGTCGGCCGATTAAAACAGTTTTGTTGGCTTTTAAATTGATTACACCTCGCGCGCGCGCGCGCATTGTCAACGAATAACACGAGTCCCGTGCAAATGCCGTTTCTCTTCGACTCCGCGCAGTGTTCAAAAGTGGAATGCATTAATCGGACGACGGTCCATTTGTGGACACTTCGCGGCACACGAACCCGACTCTTTCTCTGTCATTTCCGATATTTGCAGAGCGACAGCTTGTACGACTTAACGCGGTCCACGTATTTCTGACAGAATATAATACAATTCGAAGGCTTGTGTTTATCGCGGGTAAGATAATTAACGAATGATTGGATCGATCTACTTTACTGATCGGAGCACTTCAAAATTTCCAATATATTTTTCGCGTCGTCTTCTCTAATCAGTCGATTCCTTAGAACCAATTTAACGGGCGGAATAATCGCTAATACTGCTGAATAATTCCTGCAATTTTCTGTTTCACGAAATCATTATCCTTCTTCGTCGTAAAGTAAAATTTATTTTCCAGGAAATATTGCGACGTTACTGGCTACGTGACGGCATTGCGACATCAATTGCATTACTATTACGAAAAATCAATCGACACGAACGAGAAGGGAATCTTCCATCTGGCAAATAAACGTTAGCGAAATGGACTCTTTTGTATTTTCCTAACACCGTTGCGTTTTCTCGCCGGTACATTTCGTATTTTCGACACGCTTGGGGAAGCAATTCCTCCCGGTCGGCGGGACACGAACGTTATCTCGTTGTTGCTCGTGCGAAAGCGGAAGTGGCAGTGACGTGCCAGATCAAACGCACATTTTCCATGTTTTCCAGCGTTTCGTTGTTTCATAAGCACCGTCTCGCATGCCGCGTCCCGTCATTTCGATCGCAACGATCGTTTGCTCGCTTAATGATCGTTGATCTCGGACCGATTCAAGGTAAATGAAACCAAGGTTGAACCTAACCCAATTAATTGCACACGGAGAAAACCATTGGTCATTAAGACGAAAATTATAGATCGATTGTTGTCTGACGCATCGCTGTAATAAGCTGTTGCAGTATGGCGTAACGTTGGATTCATTTGATCAAATTGCGCCGAACGACACCCACGGTTCGACAATAACAAGTCTGTATTATTCCGGTTTTCCGTGAATATTTAAGAAAATAAAATACGTAGTAGTTGTCACTCGTCAAATATTCAGAGAGGCAAGTTTAAGAATTTCGTAGTTGCAAACTTCGCGTAACCATTCCAACTGCATCCAGTTGCAATTAGCACAAGTGTACACGTCTCTAATGACGTTGATGTTTGTCTTCTCTTGACGCGTAAGCTTAAACTAGGCGGCGACTCTTCCCGTGCAGTTAGAGACACGAATGGAACGTTCTCGATCGATTCTCGTATGGGCATGACATTCGTTGAATAATATCTATTTTACTCTCGACGAACGGCTGTGTATAGACGCGATTCCCGTGGTTTCTTCGTTGCGCATTGAACAACCCCGTTCAGAAACGGTTACAAACATCGCGCTAATCGAACGCAATGAAAGTTTCACGCATGCGAACGTTCAATCCTTTGGCGAGAACGCATTATTTTTCCAACAGGTTCAACGAATTTCACGTGCAGGTGCACGCGATGAAAATTTCGCCCGCGTTGTTTACAACAAACCGGACGCAGAGCAACGGACGTTCGTCAATCGCGGGGCAAAAATATACGAGCGATCAATGTTAAACGTTTTACCGGCGATTCGAATCAGCTTTTCGCGACGCGCGTTGAACGATCGCGAAATCTGGCCGCGTATGATCCGTTGCATGCAGTTCGACATTTCGGCTGCGCGATATTATTTTACAGCGCGGACGGACGACACGCACTTTTGTTCCGGTAGAGAAAGAAAAACCAGAAATGTTGTGACCGAATGTTCGTGCTCTGCGCAATAAATTCGGTAATTTTCTTGCACGTACTGTTACGACCGTAGAACCTAACGGATTTTACGAACACGATGTACGGAAGATTTTCATTCCGAAATAGCGTCGCCAGGTAAATTGATTCAATTTTTTATTCGAACGAATCCGATGAATGTAATGAGGAAAATTGGCATGGATCTTCATGTCTATTTCTTCGATTCGTTTTGAAGAAGTTGCAATGGATACTGCAAATGTTCCATGCGTATTATATCAATACGAGTATTATATATAATTCGTATCTTGTTCAGAAATTCGTTGATCAGAAAGCAATAGCACGAAACTAATTACAAAAGAAATAAGGTGTCCGCCTCGTCGGATCTTTCTTCCTCAACGTAATTCCATTTAATGGCGTAATTTTCATCCACCCCCGCCCATGTACCCTACGGTGTCCGTCCCTGCTGAATATCGTCTTCCCTCTCCGATATTTGACACTTGGAACAAACCTTTCGGATTCCATGCGCAGGACAAGATCGCGGCGGTGGGTAATTCGAGAACCAAACCGGTTCGTTCTTATGAAATTTCTCGATGCCGTAAGCCCTTAGCATTCCACGGTGGGACGTGTAACGCGGCTTTTCATTGAATTTCAACGCGGACGCGGGACAGCAAAGAGTCGCTCGGGGAAAAGGTAGAGGGAATGGTCCGTGTGGTTCCAAGGAATCGAGCTTGATTTACCTGGAAATAATTAATCGAGGCAAAAGTGAACGAGAGAGGGAGAGAGGGGGGGGGGCAATGAATTTACGTTTCGGTCTTGAAAATTCCAAGAACGACTCGTCTTCCTCGAAGTCAACCAATTTTACGAGAGACCAACTCTTAAGTGTCTCTAAGGTGCACGGAAGATTGCGTTACGTTTTTTCCCCTACAGGTTTATCGTTGCCGATGCGCGACGCGAAATTTTTCATGCCCCTTTGGCGGAGGGGACATTTTGCATGGGAAAATTATCGTTCTGGAAGTGTGGTTCACCTGCCCGGAGCGGTAGAAAAATTTGGAGTAGTAGATCAAGGTTGCTCTTCCCCGTGGTCCGGCCGGCGGAGAAGAAAAGAAGGACGGCAGGACAAGTGAGCGGGAGCATAATTTTTACCGCTGCTGTAAACGGCTTAACGGCCCCGCTTTGTCATGGCGTAATCTCGCGTCGTCTACCAGTTTAATGCGACCGTGAAAGAAACTTCACTTTTACGATTATCGCTTTTTACAGTAGCCGGATATTGTCCGCCACGCGTTTCACATCGTTCCGCTCTATTGAAAAACGTACCATCCAATTCGGTTGCACAATTGTTTCAAAAATGTACAGGAATTGCAGTTCATCTGGGCACGAAACGTTCAGGGGTTAAATTAAATCCGGTCGAAATTTACGAACATCGTCATAGCAGTTGTTCTAAGTCGCTTTTCAAACACCGCAATCTATGTGAAAACTAGCCCCGTGATTGAGGCATCATCCCCCTGACAGATCGTTGAAATGAAAAACAAACATCCAACCGAATGGGACAAACGAAAAATTCCGGACCCTAGCGGGGAGGGAAAAGGAGAAATTCTGTTTCTCTCGAGAAGAGAGAACCCTACGTTCCACCCTTGCCATCAATTTATCCGCCCGTGCCCCCATGGCGAGGCTGGGGGACAGGAATGCTCGCCGAATATGAAAGTCAAATACTCTCGCTGCTGTCTGTAAGGCTCGTCGAATGGTTACGCGGACGGGCCAAAGGGGAAACAGGGTTGGCACGAAAGAGTCAAAGGAAGCAGAGGGGTAAAAAAAACTCGAGAAATCGGAGGATCGTAAATTCTCTTGGCGCTTGCCCCTAAAACGGACTATCTTTATACCGGCGTAAAGAGAGAAGGAGTGCGTCTGTGTGCGTGTGTCTGCGTATGAGAGAGAGAGAGAGAGAGAGAGAGAGAGAGAGAGAGTGAGAAAAGGGAAAAAGGAAAAATGAGAAACCGTCGCGTTAAATGGTAACCCCTGCGAGGTTGAGGCCGTCGCCACGCATATTCTGTGCGCGCGTACAAATTCGCGAGCAGGATAGTCACGGAATTGGCTGGATGGCACAAGGGTGCTCTACATTATGCAACGGCCCTTCCAAAAGTGTGTGCACACATTGAAAAAGTTCCAGCGGCACGCGGCGGTGCCTGTCCGAAAATTTAAATTGCACCGCGCAACTTTATGCTGCGACGGGTCCGCTTTTCCCGTTTCTTCCGCGACTTTCCTCGTCTTTCCACGTCTTTCCAGGGTCGTTACCTTTCCTCCCCGTGCTTGCCCCCTTCTGCACATTTTTCCCCACTCGGTAAGGCGCGTTCCCTGTACGTGTCCGCTTTTCCAGCCCCCGTCCCGGCGTGCGCGCTGCTCTTTTTCCCCTTCGCACGCGTTTCTTGCGCGAACGTTTTACTTTCGCACACTTCGCGCACGTTTTGGTTTTAACGCGTCGCGGCATGTCGCTCGGCGATGTTTCTTTGGCGAAAGCGCCTCGCGCTTGATGGCTTTTTGTTCAATTAATTATCCCGCGCGACGATTCTCCGCTCACTTGAGTTCCCTCGCGGTTCTTGCGCGGATTTTATTTCGGCCCCCTTTTTCGTGCTGCATTCGCGTAACGGCATCGCGGGGCACGATACTCGTTGAAGCGAATGTCAATAATTCTTTAGTTTCAATTAATCATTACAATGCTTCTGTGTGTCAGCTGTTCGCACGTTACTTCTACCAGCAGCGAAATACATATTTGCTGTTAAATATTTGACCAAGCGTGTATCAACGTGTGCTTAAACGATTTTATCTTTGCTCGTGCCCCGTATCAAACGAACGTAGATTGTAAATTCAATCGGTATTTTTCAAGCAGGAATTGTCTCGAGCGTCTAATACGAGCGAAGAGAAAAAGGTCGTTCCAGATACATCTGACAGATTGAATCGGATTGATCAATATGTGCGTGGTATGCGTAACTGTGTATATCATAGAGATCCAGTCAGTTCTACGCGCGAAATGAATTGCGCCAACAAAGGGTTAACACGATTCGCATCGTTGCTCAATGGACCGGCATTCCTCGAGTTATCGGCGTAAATCGATAGCTATGAACTTTCTTTCGCTGACATTTTATGCTAACCAAGACGACCCGGCGCTTGTACGACAGCAAAAGTGAAAGGTGCCTCGATTCAGTTCGAATTCTGCGCGACGAAAGGTCCCGGTTCGTCTCCAATACTTGAAATAACACGTATCTCTGCCCTTTCGCAGTTTCGCATATTTTCTGCATCATTCCGTATTTAGTCCAACCCGATGGCACGTCTATTTGGGGGCGCACGTCGCGCGTGTCATTCTCAACGGTCCATCGATGAATATTGTATCCCCATTTCTTCTCGTACGAGTCCCCTTCAGTCTCGTTTGAACCGTTTCGAGTTAAACCGTGGAAAGTGTCGGACAACGAGTTCGTCAGTCTTGAAAATGTCTAACGTTTTATCGGTTGCGCTCCGATACAAATATAAATCCCATTCTATTGTACGTCTAAAGTACGCATTGTTTGCAATCGTTTTCAACCGTTTTCAACGAACTTCCAAGAGGTACTGAATGTCCAAGAAAGAACGACAGACGTATTCTACCGTACAAAATCGATACAGATACAAGCATTTACTCCGAAATGTATTACTTCCAAAAATGATCGGCTCCGAACTTTAGTAATGGAATAAAATAATAATGTTACGATAATTCCCACCGTATCAATCGAACTTCCAACATAATCGAAGCATAATACCGTCACACTCGCATCTGCGTTTCGTTCGACGCGTAAACCTCGCGTTTATTGACCTCTCCGATGCACCCTTCCGCTGGTGTCTCGGTTTTACTCCATCCCCTCTAGCTTCTTCCCGTCGTTTCCGGTACGCGGCCGCTGCTGCATTATGCGCCAAGCTTACCCCGATAGCTGCAATCGCAGGGGCGAAGATACGGCACGGTCGGTCGTTTGGAGAAGCGACGGGCAAGAAAATGTCTCGGCCGTGATAAATATTTGCCGCGTCTTCAGCGTTATGGGGATCCGTCGGGCCGGTTTCACCGAGCCCCCCCCCCCCTCGAAAGTGAAACGGGGGCGCAGCGATTTCGTGGCGCTCGTTTGGAAATATTATCTACGGCGGTAATTGCAGAAAGCGGCGAACGGTAATCGCGGAGAAAATTCCACACGCAACGAGGAATTTTCAGACTTTAAAGTTTCAACGTTTAAGCGACCGTGATTCGTAAATCCAACGATTTCGCTTGATTTCCCGATCGAAACGAGATAACGCGTCGACGGACGGACAATGCGAACACGTTTCAACGAGAAGCGAGAATTTGAAATCCGCGGGGGCTTAATATTTGCCGCGATCCGCGGGACGTTATAATCGATCGGCTGATCGTTGTTTGATTTAGGCAAATTTATTCATAGCCCCCCCGGGTTTATTCTAAGTTCGAGCGTTAAGTATATAGCGGTAATGATTCGTAAATCTGGCACCGGGACGCATATTGAATACGGCGATTATTCATAATGAATCTCGGATTGAATAAGCATGAGTCCTTCGCACGTAAAGGGTGAGGATTTCGTGCCACGTGTACGAATTCACTTCGGCCAAATAAATATTATACAAGAATCGTCCGGATGACAAATAATATGCGAGGCGTCAACGGGTTCATCGAAATTCGGTATACCTGGGCAAAGAAGGATCGACGGACGATCGGCTTGGAACAGGTACAACGAGGACGCGTGTACAATATTTTGCATAACTCGAACGGGAATCGAGTCAACGGATAACAGTCTGTTCAATTAGATTCGCCAGCTTTCGGCTCGCGGTCCCCTTACAATTGTCTTGTCGTTAAGACAATCAACATCTGCGCCCGACTCTCGACAGAGCACTGTTCGTATCGGTTCGATACACGCTTCTTCGACTATTGAATCTAGTCGAATTAAACGTCGTGCCTCCCCCCAGCCTCTGTTCGGCTCGTGCATAGTCGATTGACTTCTCACGTTCGATCGCGTCCCGTTTCGAACCACCGATTCACGTTCGCGTCAGTCACTTGTAGATGGCGAGGTGCACGTGCACCACGTGTTGTGCAAACGCGAGCTATTTGTGTTCTACAGCCGTGAGTTGCGTAACCGATAAGCCGTCTCCTCTTCGTCGCGAGATCGTTCGTCTTCGCAGAGAAGCCGCGCGGACAGAGATTTCGTCTAGATTCGCACCTGGATCGCGCAATCAGAGCATTCTGATTGCTCGATCGTTTGGAGTTTCGCGGGGGAAAAAAGTGGAGTGATTGGAATGTTTGCGGATTCACGGTGACATTATTTCGTGCAATTGACAATGGAAATTTTGCGAGGATCGAGTGGCGGTGACGTAAGCAAAGGTTATCAGTGTTGATTGTAATAATTGTAGAAGCAATATGTAGTTGGAAGTATTGAACTGTCGGAGAGTCTTGAAAATGATATTTCTTGTCCTCGTTCTTTCTTAACACGAGATCACAAGTATTTCTTTAGATTTATGCTATTATAAAGTAACACGCCAGCGTATATTTTGGCGAATGAATAAATATCGTTATTCGTGTGAACAAATTTGTGAACAGCGCTAGATTGAGAGGAATATTCAGTTACCTGGTTTTCATCCCCAAAGCTCTCGGAGTAGCCGCAGCAAATTACCGTGAAAGTTTCGATAAATTAAAATAGCCATCGCCCCCCGTTGAAGGTGTTAATCTTCTTTTGAATTAAATTTTTCGCAAATCCACTTAGAATATATTGAGCTTTATGCAGTCGTAACAACGCCAATGTAACCGATGCGTGACACAGTGACATATAACGCGGAGATTAACTTATTAAGCACATGGAACTGGGTTGAGGGGTGGATGCCGTGTGTGGAACGTGAAATGCTTAAGTTGTATCCGGTACGAACAGGAAGACGCTTCAACGTCGGATAATACGTGGTATTGCACAGAGCGATACGAATAATCGCTGTTCGTAAGAAACTAGCTGCCTCCGCGTTCCTTAATGCTTATTTGCATTGCAATAATCCCTGTTTGCAAACTGCATTACACTCCGTGCTCGTGCTAGATTCTTAGATATACAGTACAGTTCGGGTGTTGGTGGTGTTTAGCTTCCGAGAATTGCAGGATGAAATGGACGTTTTATCTGTTTATGTAATTTTCAGTGAAGCAAATAAAATGTTTGCAAAATTTCGCCACGTATGTTGTTCGTATAAATTGGAATAAAAATACAAGTAAATATACCTTTTTTTTTTTTTATTGAGATACAAACAATATTCTGTTCTGTGGGTACAATACATTTTTTTCATAAATTCACTTTTCTTTCTGATATATGGGGAAAATGAAATAGAACGTACAGTGTAGTGAAGTATCATAGCGGTTAAACGAATGTAAAAAATGGATAGTCTATCAAAACATAGTTTACAAGCTGCAGCTGTGAATATTAATGAATAATCCCAATGAATGTGTGATTCAAAGCATGATATCATTGTTTATTCAAATGTTGGGGCAAATTGGTAATGCAGGATATAGTGAACAGTGCTGTATTATTCCGTAATAATTTACGCATTGATAAGTTACAGACCATCTTTTTCTATAAACTGGACGGTAACTTTCTACTTCGAATTCCTTCTTTTTGCTCCGATAGCGAATACTGGTTCTTTGACTCCTTCCGAATAAAGAGTAATTAGCCTCCGCATCCGTAACACGATTTCTAAGTAACCGGGGGCGTTGCAAAATTTCCTCAGTTCTTAATACAAGACATTAGGTAATCTCACAGTCCATATACGAGCGTTTGATCATAGAAGTTTCCCACCTACTCGCCAAATTATAGACTATCTGTGCGCAGTTATTAAACAGCATGTAAAACGTGTACATATATCAGCGGTGGAGATCGCATAATAATAGGCAAATTAATGTGAAATACGAATATCCATAAAATCTTTCCTGCGCGAATTTCAATACCGAGTACATAGCGCGTGACATAAAATTCGCGAACAAAAACCGTCGCATCTAACGAACAATTCGTAGCACTGGAAACGAAAAGAAGATTCGTTGGAAGGAAATCCTGATTCTGCCCGAACCTGCACTTTAATTTCTCCAACCCCCCTCACAAAATTTCCTCGCAAAACAAAGTACATATATAAAAAGCCTGGAAACCTTCAAGTACAGAGCTTCCTGCAGCTTGCCCGTTAATATCGTATGCGTGTTGTCGTCGGAAATCGACGTTCGGAAATAACCAGCCGGCTCACCTTTCCAAACTTATCCAATCATACCTTCGGTGAACTTGCCTGGCGACCAAGAGGCGGAGAAGAAGCGTAATGAAAGTTCGGAGAAGTGAACTTCACATAGAAGAACTTTCGCTGAGGCTGATCCAAGTATCTGGCCCGTTTGCACGTTTTCTCTCGCACAGGTCTAACCGTTGACCCGCGGAACAAAATCCGGAACGGCTTTAATTTATCTCGGTCGTCTGATTAACGCGCCGCGAAAATATATCCTGTTGTCTGGGACGGCCGCGGTGAAATTTTTCGCGGCGGCCACCCGTTGCATAATGAAGGAATCGTTACGCGAAACATTTTAACCATGTTTCTTACGGGGATCGGGCGTCGCGTTGACGAGGAGATGCATCCAAATTTTGCCCTTCTTTTTTTTTTTATTTTTTCATTAATACGGTAAATGGAAAATTGTGCCGTTGATGTGAAGCAGAGTCGCGATCACTGTGGGCAGTTTAGGTTTGCAGAGAATGACGAGGTTATTACTATTATGTAGTTTTAATGCGACAGTTCGTTTTACCTTTCGTTATAGCTATATATGTACCAGTAAAGTTTCAGGCCCCTACGACAAAATAATCCAAGCGTTCCTTCAAGCTTGTATGCTTCTTTCGAAACTTTAAAGATCGCTAGCGACGTATTAAAAATGATTGAAATGATCTGACAAAGTAACGTCTACGAGGTGTATACCCAGGACAAGACTCTCCTCTGCAATATTTCTTCTTCAACGTTCGTTCGCCGAAGGATCGTTAAAATTGACCGCATTCTCCCATTTATTTCGCGTTCATTTCGAATACACTGATTCGGCCTGTCAATAAATCTTGCCACGCGGGGGGAGGATAAAGGCCGTTTCGACGGGGGTAAACGTAACCGTTAATTTTCCTCGCGACGAACGAAGCGAAATTCAACGGACGTTCGGCCCGGGATGGGGAAAAAAGGAGCAGGAGTGTAGGGGTGAACAAAAGGTCCCCCGGTAAATCCATCGTTTTCGTTGCCTTCGGACCACCGTGGCTGGTCGTTCGCTAAAAATTTCTCGCTTGCCTCGTCGGAATGATTTATCGACGTATCGGCGGGGCAACGCGCGGCTCCATCGATCTCCCGATGCCGCGAATCGTTTCCACCTTGCACGAGAGAGCAGTTTGGCGGCACACCTTCGCGAATGCCTCGACAGTTCGGCCGTCCTTTGCTTTCGCCCGATGATGATGAAAAATAACGTTTGTTCTGCGGCGAAACGGAATTTCGTTTTGCTCGGCCTGTTGCGTCGATTAATTTATTGCTCTTTGGGGCGATTGTTGTTTAACGCGGTAAAGAAATGGGAGCGACTGTATGCGTTGGGAGAAGAGGCAGAAGAGGAGGAATGGGGAAAAGAATTGATACAGGGACGAGTTTGTAATGGTGAAATAAAAGTGTAATGGTAGGGCTGGTAGAGACAGGGAGAAATATATAATAATAATAATATCGTGAAAGAGCCCGAAAAAGGGCAGTACAATATTCGACGCAAATAAATCCTTGACGGCCAATCATGTTAATTTATATCCATCTTTCGATATTAGAGGTACAGATCGGTTTCAGTGCCTGCATCATAATTGAGCGTAGGTATTCACAAGTTTATAGCAGCGCCAGATTACAATACATGTGATATTTCATATTTATACTGTATTCCGTATCCGACAGGCGTTTCAGAACGTTATATCTCACTTTCCATTCACCCTGGTTACGATGCAAAATTTGATCCGCGCAGAGGGACATAAATATGCAACGGAAAATCTTGTACCCCGGCAAATCATTTTCCGCCAGGCTGCGAGTCGATAGGGGAAATTTCGCGCAATCACGAGATACGGTCAAGTTCGGTACGAAATTATTAGCCGCAGAATCGACGAGAAAATTTGATGGTATGAAAAGCGATTTCAATATATCCCCGGCATCTTTTAACTTCTCCCTATGGCAGGTCTGCCGGGCGTTTTCCTCGTTTCGAAACTTCGTTTTCCACAAATATTTGCCATTTTTGCGCGGCGCTTTTCATTGCTCAAACAAACGCCAATATTGCCCGCCGCTTCGATTGCATTTGCCCCGGGTGGCATGGGAACGAAGTAGATCAAAATCGAGTAAAGTGTTTCGCTGTTCCGAGTTCCAGAAGTAGGCCACCGGCTCCTCCCAGGGCTTGACCTTACACACCTTTGTGAGAAACGTATCTGCGATCGCGAATGCACTTCCTTTCTCTGCTATCTGTTCCTGGAACGCTCGGGAGTCCCTTTAAAGAAATTACATTCGTATCTCGCGTTTACGGAGAGCCTTCCTTTTTTTTATATTATTCGCGTGGCAAGTTAATTATCGAATTGACTACATTGCACAGAGCGTGTTCACGATACAACTGATTTAAGCATTCTGCGCTTCAGAAATTCATTTCAATTTTCACGCGCGGATACGTACGAATTGAAACGTGACAAGATATAGAGCATCACAGATCTGCAAGCTTAAGTATTTAGACGTTTAAAAGTTTGAGAGGATGGAAGACGAGGAATTTCGATGTTTAAATGCGTATTTGGAAATTGGAAGATTTGAATACTCGAAAATGTCACGTCCATTGGTATCGCGCTGAACTGTATCGTCAAATATTTTGCCTCTGGCATGCAATTTCCAATAAAAGTATTTACGAATTATTGCGGGACGAAACTGTTCACCGAACGGATCAAAAATTAAATTGACAATAATTGTATTTGTGAAATACTGCTGGATTGATTCTTATCCTTAATTCGTACTTCGATTTCATTTGTTATACCCCATTGAATCGGTCTTGCGAATCGTTTTACGGAGATTGGCTTATTATCGGCAGTTATCCTTTGACGTCTTAGGGCGTAACAATTAATAAGCGACTCGGTGTAAAAAGCTAATTGTAAACCTATAAAAATGTAAGCCTGATTTACTGACTGCCGTAAAGGATGCAGGCTTAACGAAGGAGCCTGGTACGCCATAAAAACGCAAACTCAATTTACTTATTTAGTATTTTGTTCATTTTATAACATATTTAAACGCAACTTCTCCCCACTCTCGTGCTTCTCCGCATGCGTGTAGGATTTTTTTTTGTTGTCCTCCTTACGCAACGTCATATCTGCCCCCCTTTTCTTTTCTTACATTCCTCGTTATTCCGAAGTGTGACGCACAGTTAAACTGCGGACAGATTTTAGCCTTTTTTTTATAGCGAACTGTTATATTCAATTACGTTACTCGAATACATTCGAGACGCTTTTAAAACGATTACAGAAATTTAATGAACGCCCGCGGTTTCGTGTTCCCCGAAATTGTCAGTAACCAATCGCGTCCAATATTCTTCAACTTTTAATCATGATTCGAGGCATCTGTCATTTGGGGACTATCAGTCAGTCGCGGAGGAAAACGAAGGAAGAGATATAAATGAAATACAGCAGAAATTCGACAAAAGCTTCGGATCCCTAAGGGGCCAAAGAATTCGCGACTTCATTGTGCACCGAATCCCTGTCCTTAACACCGTTGAAAGTTTTCCGTGTCAACGGAGATCAAGGCAACGGGGGCACCGCTCCGTATCAGTCGGAAACGTTATCGGCCACCGTTGTTCCGGCCAACTCTCCGGAGTTTAAGCCTCGCTGTCAATTCAGGCAACGTGGCCTGCCATGCCGTCGTGTTCCATTGTTTACGCGGTTCAGGCTGGCCTATCGCCGCGGCCAAGTTTCTGAAACGGGCCGTGCGACCTTCGCGGTCGAGAAAACTCTAATCGCGACCGCTGTACGCTTGTCGGTCGATAATGCCGTGTCGCGCGGAATTCGAACAATCGATTCGTGACGAACAAACCGTTTCGCCTCGCATAAACATTATGCAACAGCGATACAGTTTCTCGAAACTCGACGCCGGGCACAATTGCTTTTAATCGTCTTTTACAACGCTCGAAACGGTTCGTTATTTTTATCACACTCGCAGAGAGAAACGGTTGGACTTATCTCGGAGGAATTCTGTCAGCCCTAAACGAAATATAACCGTTACGCGCCGTCTCAAAAATTTTCTTTGACGAATGTAATTTTCACGGAAAGATATATTTCGTCGGAATATTCGTCTCGTTCCCTCCCCCTTCGGGAACAACAGGGATTCAATGGAAGTTCTTCAACGCTTCGCCGAAAAATTTATCGCACGGTGAATATATTTACAATTTCTAGGTCGCCGTTGCGAAAGGGTTGAAAAGCTCTCGTAAACCGGCCGAGAGAAGTTCGTCGTGCGAGGAAAATGTAGAAATCGTCTGTGCGGCGTATTAATTGCACGGAATTGCGCAACGCCTCCGCGTAATTTGAGCCATGCGTTTATTCCTCGACTTATATCCATCGTTCGACGCAATCATTGTTTCCGATTGTACTTCCTCGATTGCGTGTCATTTTCTTCAGATGCTATCGGCCCTGAATTGCACGCCGCGTTAAACTCAACGGGAAATATTAATCATTGCCGGCGATAAGTTTCCTAACTCGGCTCGATAAGACAACCAGAAGCTGTTGCAATAAAAACGAGAAACATCGGAAGGAGCCGCGGAGTTGCGCTACTTGCGCGTTTCTGCTTCACCGAAAAATTCGACGGTCGCGTGTACGACTTTCCGTCGTTTTCGGCGGCGCGAGAAATTATTTCTGCATCGATTCGTTCGATATCTCGCGCGGCCGTGGAACGGCGAGAGAGCTTGAATGGAATTTAATTAAACGGCGCTTCACTTGAAAAATCTATCCGTTCACCTGAATTCCTGCAATCGAAAGAACTTTGTTAATTTCCCCGCTGTATGGAAGAAATTCGCGATGAGAAAGGTTCCCCTCGGCGTTTCAAGAGCATTCCCTTATGTTAATTGTTCGTGGATCGGGACGGTGTCGGATGAAGGAGTTTTGATCGACACGCGAAATTTATTGTATAAATCACGGCGGACAAAATGGGGCAAGGTGGGCACATTCTTTGTGCAGCGAAAATCAATGAGACAAACGGTGATAAAGATTTCGCGAAACAGACCTCGCTTTCCACGTACTTCGCGGCAAATAGGGGAAACCTTGAACAATAAAAGAAAACTGCTCCGAGTCCATTACATCCGCAGGCGAAACAAATGAAAATTATCGTAATAACAGAGAATCTCGTGATCCACGAAGTGTTTGCTATTATCGTAATCAATCCCAGGCCAAGCGGAATGCAGAACAGCAAATGGAACATAAACATAAAGAAACAAGCGTTAAAACGCTTCGCCCGAATGGAGGGAAAGAGAAATGGGGTTAAAATACTATATTCAGGATTCGTGCTGTAGATAGTGTTCTTCCAGAATCGTTATACTAAAAATACGAACAGGTTTGACCGTTCGGAGGCCCAAAGTGACCATGAGGTATCCTCTGAAATCGCGTTAAGTCGACGATTCTCACGAGCTCGAAGCATTTTTCCAACCAACCCGACACCATTACGAGGCAAACGATGACCCTTCCCAACCAGCTTCCTTAACGAGAGAAGATTCTGTCTCTATGTCTCTCTCCCTCTCTCTCTCTCGCTCGCTCGCCTGTAACATCTCCTTCGCAGAGCTGGTTTGCATTTAACAAAAGAAGCAAAAAGGACACAAAAAAAAAAACACCCAGCCATAATCGTTCGCCGGTCGGTTCGTTTCCTCGTATTCCAAAGCGTACTTTCGTTTACACAAGCCTTCCGTCTACACGACGACGACGCTAGGCGCAAAGAGAGAAGACTGTTTCGCCAGCGTCGAATTAAGACGAGCCTCGTTGATTAGGCGGATATTTGCACTGTGCGTTTGATAAGAACATCGAGTGACCTGATTGGGGTTGTTTCGCCAGCCCCCTTTGACGTCATGTTTGCCCGCGCGAGTTTCTTTGCAACCCTTTGAGCACGACGTACCGTCTTCTGCCGTGGACTCGAGCTTTTGCTGAATTTTCGCCGGGGATCGGCTGAAAAGGAAGGGAAATTCTGCCGAAAGAGATTCCTAGGCTATTCGATAAACTGGGGGTAAATTGTAGAGCGGGCTTGTTTGTATAGGGGAGAGAGACTTGACGGGCTCGAGATTTACCCGGGAATTATTTAACAAGTAATCCGGGAAGATTGAATATTCGTTTATTTATGTTAATGTACCGTAAGCATCCGGGGTCTATGAATGTACATACCTCGCGGTAGTTCGTTATTTAACGATATAAAAATCTGGAGGTGCTCAATAAAGGTCAATTTCAACGAAACGCTTTAATGTATGTACACTTCGATTTCACTGATCGTAATTTCCTCGTCGGATGCAAGAATGTACGTCTATACAATTTGACGCACGTGGTTTCAATATTTCTGCGCGGCGATTTTACTCGGGCAACTTTCAACCGCGTTCACCGCCACAAAATAGGGATATTCCGCTGCACATATCTCATTGCCGGGCGTCGTTCTCAAACAGCACGAGAATAATTGGGCTTGCAGGCTGGGGAGAACGAGAGTGTGCGAGTTAACGGACGAAACGGGGAAAGGAAAAAGGCGCGAAGAAGACGAGGGGGTCCCTTAATTGCATCCCATAAGTTCGTGTCGCGAATGCTGCAAGAAGTTGCACGTAATCTCATAGAAGTCGCTAAATAAAATGCACGGCTGTCTCGTCTTTCTTTCGAGTTTTCGTTTACGCGACCGTCTCGAGGGGGTGGCTCGCTACCCGATGCGCACTGTATCAGCGAGGAGAAATGCTCGTTAAATCGGGCAAAAACGAAAACGGTCGATTTATCGCGGAAGCTGCGCCCGACACCCGCTTATTGTCATGACTGTTTTTCTCGTTACGCAATATCCCATTCTCTCTGGCCGCGCTCTTTTGTCGGGACTTCGGCTGGCCGGAATGAAACGGCAATTTATTAGATACGAGATCGCGCGACGCTAAAACGAACCGAGATTTATTTGAGGAGAATTTGCATTTTAACGACGAAATTAATTCCCGTTCGTTGCCATTATTCCGGTGGAATATGTAAATTTTTATTGCGCTATTAGATCGTTCATTCTATCCTGTAACCCTTTGCACCATTAGACGCGGGACACCTCGGCCGATTTATATCGTTCGTTTTTGTTTTTTTTTATTATTTATTTTTCTTCGCGATCTGAACAATCCTGTTGCCGTTGGGCGCCTGTAATTTAACGTCGCGGCGAAGTGCGTTGGAATGACGAAATTGACAATTGCACGTGGGGTGACTCTATTCTGGCGATTTTTCTTCCGCACCGGGCCTTTTGGATCATCGCTTCTTTTCCAGACGTCGAAACGGGAGGTCTGTACCGTTCTTTCGTCGTTGTTATGCATTTGGGTCTCGGTGATCCGTGCCACGTGCCGGCATAATCTAGCGCGATTACCCAGCGAGAATCTTGGCGGATGACGTTCGTGGTGTTGAAACAGCGCAATTGGTATCGGACCAGTGCTTGTTACAGTAGTCCTAGTTCCAGTTCATCTGGCTCTCGTCGCTGCGTGCGAGCGTTTCGATGGACCGCGTGAAAAATGACTCTTATGTAAGATGTTCTCGCGTAGAAGAAGAAACTCGCTTCGTTATTTATTGCGCGGAGAGAAATGGTATAAATTATCGCCCGAAGATTTTTCTGCGAACGCTCGTAAATACTTTACGATCTTTTCGCAAGTCTGGAGTAAGAACATCGAGCGCACCGCGATTGCAAGAAACGCGCCGGACTTGCGACGGGGCGCAACGAATCGAGCGGAAAATACAGCGATCGAGGAAACGCAAAACGATAACCGGCAGCGTTCTTCTTGGTAGACGTAACGACGAGCGAGGATCGTTTCCGGGGTTATTAATTAGGAACACGGCCCAATATTAGCCGTCTGCGTTAATATTTCCATTTACAAATCGATCCCTGCAATCTTCCACTTTACAAATACAATTACACAAATTCAGACCCACCCCCTCCCCACAAATATCGATAAACCACTCGGCAATTGAATCCATCGACATTGATTCCCCCTGCCGTTCGAACAAACAAACAAAAAAAAAAAGAAACTCACCACTTACCAACCACAAAGCAGTTTTCCAATTTAAAGTTCGGCCAATTTCGGGGCGGAACAGCGTGCCGCGAGCAGCGGTTTCGCGACAAAAAGCGACGAGGACCCGTCGGAAACTGGGTCGACGCAACTTCACACGGAAGGCTGTCGTTGCGTCTAAAGGAAACGTGGTGCGCCGTGGAACGGGTCCGGGGGAACCCGGGGAGCAAATTCACGGGCAACAAGGGTACAAAAGATCCTGAGAAAGGGGATCGGGTAACCTTGCCACGCGAAGAATGACAAACGTGGTGAATAAGAACAAGAGGGTGGGAGAGAAAAAAAAGGAACTTCGTTCCCCGAAGCGGACGTCCTTGGAGGCCAACGAGAGTTCCTTTTAAAGCCGTGGATCCACTCGCCGCGAAAACGCCGCCTGGTGAAATGCTAATTACCCCGCGGGGGTTGTTTCCTGCGCGTAAAAATGCAGAAAACGGGACCAGGGTAGCGACTCCTCTCGCTGCATGTATATTCATGGAATCTCCATGTTCCCTCGATTACTGCCGCCTCGCCTCTCGCGTCATGCTGCGAGATCCCGTTTGACCCTGTGCCCTCCCTCGTGAACTGGGTATCTCGTTCCTTTTTCATTCGTACTTTAAAAATTTTGTTTGCGTTTTCGTTTCGCGACACAGCTACTCCGTTTACTTCGGTTTCGATGGCGATACCTTTGACAGAAGGATTTCGAACTGGTTTCGTCCGAATTTTCCATTCACAAAGGTGACTCTCGGGACGCTTGAAATTTGAACATTGCCGCGCCCTTGTTTTATTCCGCGACGCGACGAATAATTCAACAACTCGAGGATTCGCGGGAGGCTCTTGCTGAATTATTCGTTCAGCACGCAGTTGATCAATTGGAAGCATATTCTGTTCCCGTCGATTCCGAATCGAAATGCACAAAGCACATTCGTTTCCGTTGCTTGCGAAATTTAAATCACGACTCGTTCCGTTCAATTACGTCGCACCGCGTTCAATTACACGGAATTATGGACATATTTCCAAATCGGCCGACTGGCACGATTGAAATCGTCAAGCTAGAAAATCGAATTTCAGTCTTCGACCGTTCATCCCCGCCTTCGGGGTTCACGCGAACATCATAGAATTTCCATAAATTAACATAGAATCGTGAAACACTTGAAAATTCTGTTCCGCGTGCCGTTGAACTTAATTCCGATCGATACCCGCGTACCTATCGGTTATCCAAATTGTTCTATTTATGACGATGGACACTCGTCGGTGGCAAGTTGCCCGAGCAATTGAATTCCGAGCAGCGAGAATGTCACGAGGCCACTTGGCCGGTTAACGAACGTTTTACACGCGGTCCTCCATAAATTCCCCGTGTTCGATGGATTCCAAGAGTCCGCGAACAGTATTCCGGCGACAATCTTCAAAGGGGCGAAAGCGCCGCGTGAACGAAGGATTTCGAAAAGCGACCCGGTCGATGTTTGCCTCTCCCAAAGGCCCAGGGTACACCCGGTTCCAAGCGTTCGCGGAATGCACGGCATTCGACTGGATGCCGTTGTTTCCCGTCGTTCGCGTCCAGCGTCTCCGTGTCTTCGCGGAACCCGATGCTTCGAGCCGAAATTCGTCCCCCTCTGTTGTGCCGATTCAACAGCCTGCAATTATATGTATTATACATATATCGACGATCGAATGTTTGCCGGAGCACTGTAGAATGAAAAGAAACGAAATTCTCGACAAATGATTGTTACGTTTTCATCCCGCTCTTAATTGTACGTTTCTCTGAATCGAGACGACGCTTCGTTTGCTCGAGTCGTTGGGCAACGTCGCGATCTTTATTCGGGCTCAACGAAGCGAAACGTGAACTTGCAATGAACAAACGTGAAATTGTATTTACGTATAAACGCGAGGGAAGAGTTGGTAGCGAAATTTGTAATTGCTGTTGCCACGCTTTCAGATTCCAATTGCGAGATGCAATTAATCGGCAGCGATCATTCAATTGCCCGGTGCGAAACCGACCACTTTCCGCAGGTGTGTAACGGTAACGTTTCTTTCGCGCGAGAGAAAGTCTAACGGGTTCGTAATAGTTTAGAAATCTTCGCGACATCCATAGATCGGGATGGCGAATAATTTTCGTGCAACGGTGACACCGGTGCGTAATTACAGCGACGCGGGGTTAATTGCGGCGGAAAGCAGGTAACCAATGTTCCAGTCGTATTTCCCATCGCGCTATCCATCCCATGATTCTTCATTAATTAGTGTGTCAGTTTCACGCGCTGCTCGCTCCGTGTACTCGAAGGACAATATTACTAATAATCACCGAGATACTCTGTCGGTCTTGTTAGGGTGTTCGAAAAAAAAATTCCCACCCCACTGAACTAATTACGCGGCCTGTTAATTCGCTGATGGACGCGTCACACGTTTGTTCGCGAGTTCGAAAACCTTTATCCACGCGACGAATTTATTTTTTGCATTACATATATCGACGAGTTCGCGAAAGAAATTGGTAAATTGTCGATACATGCGAACGCGAATAAAAATGTCGAACATTCTGGTGAGAATGGTGTAACGTAAAAAAAAAAAAAAATAGCGAATAGCTGGACAGTAGTAAAAGAAACTTCGTAATAAACTATTCGGCACACATTTTCCGCAACACGCAATGCAAACGAAGCTTTTCCCCCTCGTAACCTCCTGCAACAGAACCGTCCCAACACGGTTACTCTGAACGAACCAGAAAAAAAGGGCGGAAAAAAAAAACACGAATGCCAGCAAGGAACGAAATTTCGTTCGTGCCAATTTTCATTGGGGCAAAAATTACATTCAGCCAACGGCCGAAATGAAGTAGTCCCGGAACCGCTTGTTATCAGTTCCACGTAGGCAATTATTATTCAGGGAAGCGGTCCGAAGCTGCCTGGCGGAATTGCCGCGAACATTGTATAATTTCCGAGTATTTTGGAATTCCGTTAAAAAAATGAACAGAAAGAAGGGAGAAGGGACGAGCGGAAAAGAAAGGGAGAAGGAAAGTGAGCCGACGAGTTACGCATCCGGCAGATTTTTCTGCATGACTTATCCGCCCCGTTCACTTGCCTTTTTCAATTTTATCGTCCTTCCCTCGAACGAAATTGACGGGGTCATTACCGTTTTACCGTGCACGATGAATATCACGGTGGGAAATACCGCGGGCGAACCGGAAGCACGTGCTCCCGCCGGAAGAGAGACATCGCTATCCGCCAACGTGTCCCAGAATGCTCGTTTTCTACCGCACTCTGTCACGGTTTCGCGCCCGTTGATTCGTTCCCGAGGTTTCAGCTATTCCTATGGATCGACGGATCCCGTCAATTTGTCACCGGGGAAAAATGCCTCGATCGTGTCTTATAGAGCGAGTGCGGCAGGAGGCGGCTGACTTGGCATCGTCGAAAGGAATCGTGTCGAATAGGTACTTGGCTGAGATGTTTGCGAGGGTTTCCTCAATGTTCTCGAATGTTCCGAAGGGCTGTTTCTATCCGAGAGAAAAAAAGGGACGTCTCTCAGGCGCATCCATTGTCTTCCCTGGCAACGGCTCTTCCTCCCCACGGAGTTCGAAGAAATTAATTAAATTAGATTTGCTAGTGGTAAAATAGATATTCTTAAATTGGGCTAATTCGTGTTTTTATATCCGTTTAAACGCAAGTCTATTCGGTTGTTAATTTGAAATTTGGATCATCGAATCTGATTTAATGCCAAACAGCGTATCGATTGTAAGAGAAAATACACACTAATACTCGAATCGAAGTCTCGATTAGGTATTAGAATAATTGCGTAGGCGTATGTATATTAACAAGGTATTCCGTTTATTAATACTGTGCTCTCTCGACCGTAGTCTATACAAGAATGCCTTCCTTTGGCAAAAGCGTCGGTCGTGAGGACGCCTACGTCACCATGGCCCTTTTTAACCATTTTAGGGTTCGCCCCGAAAGAAAGCTACGCTAGACAAAGACAGCGTGCATCGGCGAAATGCACATGGCCCGCCTCGGCCGTTCCTGTACCTCGAATATTCTAACACGATATTGAGTTTAACGCCACCGCCATCGCAAATGATTTAACATTTCTCTTAAGTGGTACCCCTGGGCTTTTAAATTATACACGGCTTCGCCGTAATTTAGATCTTCGTCGAGCGGACAAAATATTGTGCGCTCGTCGCGGGCGAATTTATTCGTTTCTGTGCCGCTTCGAACCGAATCTCGTTTATAATTAATACGTCGAGTTTATTACCGACCCCTGTAACTGGGTCATCGGTCGCAAGTCCAACGCCGCGTCATGGAACACGCATTATAATATCGAAGGGTGTCGATACGCTACGGATGTGTGCTTACCCGTTACCAGTAACGGAGCTGATTACACTCGGAATAGAACTCGTCGTTGGGATACATTCAGGATGAGCTTCGATTTCCAGGAAATGCGTCGTCGCGTCGCAGAACCGACGCGAGCAACGGGACGATAAGCATCGAACCAGTTGCGATTGAATTTACGGTACTGGATGCTCGTAATCTCGTTAACGGGACCCAAAAATGGTCCCGATAACGATTTCAAAGATGCCGCTGACTTTCGTTGACCGATCGCGGTACACGCGGTGACCGCCAATTGAAATTGCGAGACAATTGTCGTTCGAATGTTCAATTGCGGACATGTAGAAATTAATTGCGCAGCGAATCATATATGATTCGAAGTAAGAAGCATTATTTCTCTTCATTACATTTAATTGCTGTCATTTTGAAATGTTTCTTTATGCTTCCTCTTGTCGCTTGATGATTCTGAGAAACACACGGTCTTTTCGTCTCCACGATTCAAATGGCCGCCCTTGATAACCCATAGAGGCGAATGAAAAAATATGTGCAAATGATGGATCGAATATTTCGTAGAAAATTTAAGATTCGCGAGATCCATCAAAATTCGCGCAGTTTCGTGTTGATCGTTAATCACAGGGACCGGAGCCACGATAACGGCAACGGCAACGGCATGTCAAGAAGGTATATTCTGATATGGCGCTCCCCAGACGACAAATGAATCATTCGTACACGCACGCGGCAACTTTGTAATAATGTCTAATTTAATGTCCGCGCGAGGCACCTGAACGATGACGGTCATCAGTTATCGCGTTGCGAAGTTTCACCGATCCGTATTGTTGGTAGCGAGGAAAGTTGGGTGAAAAATTGAATGCGCGTGTATAATATTTCGCTCGAATTATTTCCATACGACGTATAAACTTGCCCTCTCGATTTATAGAGTTCGAATGAGTTCACCGAGGTATCGAATAATGCGATCTGTTCGAGAATCCGAAATACGTGACGCGTCGGGGCTCTTTTTGTATATCTTTGCGGGCGTTTCCGTGGAATATTATTTCCGCCGGAACAGAGCTGTCAGAAATCAAACGCACAAGACAGGGGAACAAGAATTATTATATTATTGCTCGCAATTCCATGTTTTTAGACATCGGTCGATAAAATCAGTGACAGACAGAATTTTGTATCAGTAAATGCGTGTATACATATTTGAAGTAGCTATTTGTCGTGTCTGAAAAATTCATAAATGTTGCGTTCGTCTAAAATTACGTAGTTTTCTGTAATCGAATTTTTCACGGAAGACATACCGACCAGTTCCACCGGGCTCTTCACATTTTTAATCGAGTAATTTCGCTAATTGCACGTGCGCAGGTCGCGTAATTAATTAACTAGACGTGATTCAAGATCGAGGATGGTGGTTGCGGTTAAATTTGTCTAAAACCAACCTCGTGTGCTTCTTTTAATTAAGGGGAATCGACTTTCATTGCGGCGGCCAGCGGTTTTCCTGTAACGTTCGTCGATTTATTAACACGGCCGTTGTGGTAAAGAATTTGCAAAATAATCACGCGGTCCCTTTCATTCAGAAAGTCGTAGTCGAACGCTCTGGGCGGAGGGGGCACGGGACGGAAAAAAAGGAAGGTGAAACAAGTGGCACGAAATTAATTAAAACGATACAGCCTTAGAAATTGAAATAAATTAAGCACGTCTCGGCGGCGCTCGGTAGGAACGAAATTCCCTCGAAAAAATGACGGCGCGGCCTCTTTTAATTAAAGAACCTTCGCTACCTCAAGTTTCGCCGTAGTTTCTCGCAACAAATCTCGCTTTTGCTCGGCGATAAGCAGAGGGAAAAAAGGGTAGAAAGAATGTCGACGACTTTCGTAGTAATAAGTTTCGTCGGATGCATAATTGTTCATAAGATAAAATTTGCAAATGAAATTGCCCCCCACCCCTTTGTCTTTTGCTGCGTAAAATGTTGTTAATCTCGATTAAGAGCAAGTCACCTTTTGTAAACTTCCTAAAAATTCGAACGCTCGCCGAATGAACGTTACAGTACAATTTAATTCACGCTCCAACCGTCCCCGATATTTCTCTCCAAACTTTGGAAAAACAACTCCACCGGTCCCAAGAAATCGCCACACGTTCTTCGAAATCTGTTCGCGCGCCTGTCAATAATTCCGCGACCGGCCGACAACAATCTCCGTCCCCTTTCAACCGAAACAAACCATCATCAACAAGGCCATTCTCCCCGCCGGGGGCCTACACTTTCCCGATTCACCCTGCAAAACAGACAATAGAACTGCACTGAAAGCACCAACATATCTCATGAATCTGTCCAAACAGACCAAGCCTGCAAATCGAACCTCCCCCTCCCCCCCATACATACACACACTCCGTTTCACCCTTCCGACCGAACCCAAATTCAATCAGTAACGTTTAACGCGTTGCGATTCGCGGCCCCGATGGCAGAGCAGGAGCCGACCAGCGGAGAAATCGAACGAACCGAAACGCAGAAGGGACGGATAGATCAGCCGGATCGAGGGTGCTTCTCGGCTCACGAGGGTGGGGGGTTAGCTCAAGGGGATGGCTCGAGTGTGCCTCGCGAACGCCGCGACCGGTTGAATCGCGGTCCGCCCTTCCGGTTCGAAGTGCACTCGAGGCACAAAGACCGCGCGCGGGTTGCTCCCCCCCCCCCCGTGCTTGCGCCCTCGGCGCCGCGGTTTCAAACTCCCGCCGTTATTCGCCGTTTCGATTCGTTCCCGACGTCTGCCCAATTTCCGCGTCGCATCGGGGCCGTCGTTCACGCAAACGATCCGCGCGAGACGCGGGACGAGCGGAGAAATGGTACCTACTGGCTTTTGTTCGCCGCGAGCAAAAGGCGAATGGTAATGACCGCGGGGCTAGGGACGCAGTTTGACCAGACACGATGGACGACGACGGTCGGCGCTCGTTCAATGGAATCCCGATAAATACTCATTTTGACCGGGGTTATTCGATTTCCTGACGGCGGAGCCCGGAAAGGCCGTAGAAGGCCGTTCGAGGGCCGGGTGCCGTTTTCCTGATCCATTTTCTGCGATCGTCGAGGATGAATGCGAGCGGCGGCGCGTTCAACGTCGACGCAGCGATTTTCCGTTTCCGATTTCCCGGCGGTGCTTCTTCGTTCGTTCTTCTTTTTTCCTCGCGTCTCTTTCTCCTCGATACCCTCCGCTGGTCGGTCGCGACGCGTCGCAAGGCGAGGCGAAATTGCCACCCGGTTCGATTAGCGGGATTCCGAAGCCGGAGATGTGCCAGAGGGCTTCGATTTAATTCCGCGGGTTCCGTGTTTGCCTTGCCACCGGGGCGCGGATCCCCCGGGGTCGTTTTCGCGGGACGTCTTCCATTGTGAAACGCCGCGGTTCGGACGTTCCGGTGGGCACGGTTTGTCGAACGAATTGGAAATGGCGAACGACGCGCGGACGCGGACGGCGCGGATTCGATCGAATTGTTTTGGTTTAGCTTTCTGGTCAGGTTTTGCGGCGCGCGCGCGGATTGGACGGGCTGGGCCTCTGTTTTGCACGGATATGTTGCAATTCCAAATATTTATTGTGCCGTGCACGAAGCGATCGACAATCGTTTTACATAGGGTAGTAGGTACGCGAATCGAATGCTCGAGGGACAAAATTATATTTCCGTGCGGTATTCCTGGGGTTAATGTGAAACGATGTGAAAACGATACCGTGCCGTATAGTTCGGTGATACTTTACTGTATTATTTTACACGGTATGCGAATCATACGTGAATAGTTTTTGTATTTCTATCCGATCCTAGTTGTTCACGTTTGACCAGTGATTTACCAAATTTTGGGGAGATTAGTGTTTCACTGGACGAGTATTGTCGTCACAAGTGTTTTCAAATATTTACGAATTGAACATTTTGTTGAGCAAACGGCAGCTGTTACATGAAATTAAACACTCGATGTTCTCCAGAAATTTTTCTATTCCGCAACGTTTCCCCCAATTGCGCGTTATACCCGTGCAAGCTTCATTGTTGATAAAAAGCCTCTGTACCCGCGTTTTTATGTACACGAAACACGGAAATCGAATATTGGTGAACAGGTGGACAAACCAAGCACAAGTACAAAGGTTTTGGAAAACGAATGCAATTAAATGCTGAATCACAACGGACGTCGAAAGTTTTCAGTCGAACAGCAATTTTAATGTATCTTCCAAATAAAACTGAACAGAATTATTTTTTCGAAACACTTGTCAAATGGTACCATGATTGGTACCTCCTGGTCTAGTATTCAAGCCATACCCACGCCATGAGTTGTTCCTTTTCAAAACCTTTAATATCGGCGATATTAACCACAACTGTCTATTATATTAACACCTGAAATACCCGGAATTCCATTTCCGGTTGCAACAAAGACTCACCGCTTCCGTGAACCCGAATTTCACGCAACGGGCCCCGGTCATAATAGGCCCGCTCTGAACCGTCCAAAAGCAAAGCATTTCCTCCTCGGAGACGAGACAGAAAAGAAAAGGTACCCAGAAATGTCCATGTAATCGCGCTGTGGAACCCGAAACTCGTCACAGCAAGTCGTTTTCCTGTTCCCTCTCTCCCTCCCCCCCCCCCTCTCTCTCTCGTCTCCTGGGTCGTTTTCGTGGCCAACCAGGCCGGGGCAAAAATTATTTAGAATTACCCGAATCCGGCAAAACGACCGGCCACATCCACCGTGGCATAATGCGATCCGAAAAGATCGACCGTCGAATCGGCCGTTCACCTTCGATATCAGCCTCCCGATCTTCTTCGTGTAACGTCTACGGGCTTCTCCCGCCCCCCCCCGCCTCGGGGCGCTTTAATCCCTGGCCCTGGCCCCGAAATCTCGCTCTTATTACCGGCGAACGAAAAGCCGGATTATCACTGTCTTTATCCCGGGCCCGCCGCGTCGAAATTACATCGTGTCTTATCGATGGCCAACGATATGTCAACCCATCGATTCGGGTAATAGTCGACCCGTGGCGGTTGCCGCCGATGCTGCGTCTCGCCCCGGACATAATGGATCGATCATTGCGAGAGATAGGGGAACGAACGCGGACCGGGGTTCCAGATGATAATGTTATTGATGGGCCGCGTGTATTCTCCCATTCTTCCCTTTCTTGTTTCTTGTTGCGCTCGCTGGAAATACCGATCGCTGCGGTGCCGGTGTTGCGTCACGTGTACAACGTAGAGCTGAATGTACGTTTCATTCGGCGACACGGCGGCAGGGAACCCGGGTGGACCCGAGGGCAGAGCGAGCCTCTATAGCGCGATGCGATTGATGGATTGCGATTCATGTACTGGCTGTTTCGGTCCGGGGGCGGGCGTATTTTATTAGGTTGCATTTCTGCGGCCTTCCGTCTCGTCAGAATCGCGGAATATTTGTTTGGTATGCGAGCGGGACGGGTGATCGAAGTTTGTTTAAAATATTCGTTTGGAATCGCGTTAGCAGCTAAACGAAGAGAGACGTTGTTTCGCTCGGACGCCGTGTCACGCGCGAATTACTCTGCGATATTTCGGAACCGGGAAAGATTTATCAAGCGCGATCAAAAGCGCTGTGCGGAAGATATTTTTCTGTCCCGAACGGCGAACCTTTCCAAATATACCGTATTCGCTGGCGTTAAGCTCGCTTAACGGTGTCCAATCGTCCGAGTGCATTAACTGCAAGAAATGTCTTCCTTCGCTGGCCACCAATTTGGCAATGGTCGCGACTCACCTCCTTCATTCCTCTCTCTCTCCCCCCCTTTCATCCCTGTGGGGCGCGCACTCTCATTATCGTCACAGTCGGCCGGGTCGCGACGCGTAACGCTTGGCGCAAAAGCAGTAACGCGAAACGGAACCGCCATGAATCATTATCGGTTCACGGGGTGTAAACGTTTTCAGCGTGTCGAAACGCGTTTCGGGCTTTCGTTTCATCGATTTCACGGTTCGTTCGCGATCGACCGAGGATTTCGAAGCGTGGCCCCCCCATTGACGGCTCGCGGCAGAGATTCCTCACGGTGTTTTGCAGCGTTACCCGCGGGCATCGCCCGTGTGCCCGCCGCGTCGGCCGGGTTTCACTCGCAACGCGGACCCAAGTTCCTCTTCTTGTTTCGCGAGCGGTCCAGTTTTTGAACGTTTCGAGCAATTTACCGGGAAAATTACGTTCAAATTGGCTTCTTGCGACGTGGAATAGTTTGACGTGTGATGGCGGAAGAAAATGCCACGTTTCGTAATAATTGTCTCTCACGGATTCGATGTGCTTGCGACAACGTCGTCTGGGTTTATTTATTGGCGAAAGCGCGTGGGTTTTCCATTTTTTGGAGGCCAATTGTTTTCAGCTGCGCCGTAAAGGGACGAGATGATTTTCGGGCAATTAATATCCGGGATTTGTCTGCTTCGCAGAGAAATTAATTATTTATAAAAAAACATAAATATCAAATGAAAGTAAAACGTTGATTCTTTCGGGCAGTGAAATTTTAAATACTGTTGTATTGTTGTAACAGTACAGTTGTAAATAGTACGTGTGCTATGTAACTGTGAGTTAACTCAGCAATAATTTTAAGCTTTCATCTCCTATCGCCTCTTGTTATCCGAATTTGAATGTTTTTCAGAACGCGACACATTAAATCTTATCTCGCGCGTATAAAGTACATCGATCTTTATCTAACACTTAGGAGAAATCAGCGTTGTCACGATTATTTACTTTGTACTCATCTTCCCGGTTCGTTTTTATGTATCTTATTCGCCCGTCTCTGATATTTCAATTCCCACCGCGTTTCACCAGCCAGGTATTCATCTCACATTTTTAGACGGACTCGGTTTTTCGTTTTAAACCGCTTGAAAATCTCTGTTTCACCCGGTGTCTTCCGTAGGATCTCAACCTCGTTCATCCTCGCGAAATTTGGATCTCCGTTGTCTTTTTTTCTCCCCCGCGAACCGCTGTTCCTCGTGCCACCCCGTCCGCGAAATCCGAATTTTCGCCCTCCCGTGTAGAACCGCAAACCTGGTCTTCAATATTCGCCAAACTCGCGTTTCCTTTTTACCCTCTGTCCACTTCACTGTTACCGACTCCCTGAAACGTTCACCCATAATTCCGTGTACGGGTCGACGAGCCTCGATAATTATGCGGGTCGGACCAACCCCCTCCCGAGGAACATTAATTTATGTACGATGGTCGTTGAAGGTTCAATTGTAGGCATGATGCTTCGAAAGAAATATCGATTACAACGCGGAAGCGTTGTAGTGCGTATGAATTGCGTCCCGAGAGTTGTAACGTTCTTTTTAGAACAGTCTGGCATTTTGTAAAACGCGTCAAAGGATAAGCTGCCGACAATTGTCGGATATACGGTACAAATGCATCCACTGCAAACTGCTACAGACGAACGTCAAAACTGGAACAACCGACGAATATAAAACCAATTGCCTTCGTTCAATTCCTCCGTTCCTTGTCGTCCCCGTAACAGAATCTGCTTTAAATACCACGGTCCGCGTTCATTGCCGTACCATTGACGATTTATCACGTATCGCCGGAAGGCGATCCTTTGAATCCTCCAGGCGAAGAACCATTTCTTTACACCTGCGTAGCTTCCATCGTTCACGTATTGTATTGCACCGCTTCGGCGAGTGCTAAGAACACCTTGAAAGCAAACGTCCTCCACCTCTTCTTCCGATCGGGTTATTTCTCGCCGGTCACGATCGGCCATCAACGACGACGCGAATGTTCCATCGGGTGTCGCAGAAGGTCGCGACCCATCGACCTTGAAGGTACATCGACCGGTAGCCGCGGATCAATCACGCGGGTGGAGCGATCGATCATTCCCATGGGCCGTCGCACTGCTAGGGAGATTTCTGCGCATATAAGTGTCAAATTTCGATGATCGATGGCTCGCAACAATTTGCTGGTGAACATACGACGTAACCGGGGGAAGATACATCACGCGTCGAACACGTGAGGGTCAACTGTTAAGAATCGATTCTTAAGTCGACCGACCTTTTTTCGACTGACGAGTCCAAGGAAAACAGCCGTCGGTGTGGTCACAATGTTAATCCCGTGGGGCACGGCGAAGGTACTGTAGAATCGATATCTCGGCTCGATTTCCGTTTCTGTCCTCTTTTTGTGTTTTTTTTTTGTTTCTACCTCGCTTGCAACGCTGACGGGGTTTCACGTCGAACGGGTTCGAAATTGGAAACTTTTCGCTCGGACGACCGTTCGATATAATTTAACAGGATTAATGCGCTTTTTGTTATTCGTTCGAAATTATTTTACTAAGGTAACGGGGAGAATTTGGAGATATTATTTGTCGATACTACTGTGTATTTGTAAATGAAGTTCAGCTGGCCCCTTTTGTTGAATACTGTGCAGGACTTTTTTGTTTGCTGGACACGGTTGTTTCATTCTGGTGTCGCGCGACTGATTCATTCCGCAATTTAACATATTTCGCATGTGTGCGGTTTTCGAAGGTACGGTGCAAGGATATCTTTAATCCATCTCGGTGTTTATTCAAGTTCCTCCGATTTCAACGGGGCGACACCTTGGCGCACTGCCGGCGTGTCAAAGGCACGGGCACATGAAATTCCAGATTATTGAATATTCGCGATCTGAGCTCGGCGAGGGAAATCGATCGATACCTTGTCAAGAGTTCGGTTTACTTCTTGAGGCTATAACTCAGTGTGCACTGTGGACTTTGGGTTAATAACAACCAGCATGTGCGTTAATAGTTATAGTTTGGCTTTCGGTGGATACTTTGTATTAAACGGACCGCTGAAACACAGTGCATTAATTCTGTAACGCGACACACTTCAAATACGCCCCCCTCTAAACTTCCGCGGAAGTGTACGGCACTGTTGTAATGCACGTAATACCTGTACCGAACGGGTCATTTGGGTCATTTGGGTCATTTGGGTCATTTGGCGATTAGAACCTTTGCAAATACGTTCGCGCCGCGGTATAATCGTGCGGATTATTTTCACGAATATTCTCGCATTGTTCATGCAATGAAATATACATTATCCTCGTCGAATGAAATCGGTTGATAGGGAAACGGTTCCACGTAATTATAGTAACACGCGTGCAATTAGAAACCGTAGGAGTATAATTAAATTAGAATCGGAGAGGAGCGTTGCACAGCATCCACCCGTTAGATACGCGGCAAGTGGCTACGTCGCTTATCGCAAAATTAATTTAGTTCCTGTGACACGTAACGCGGCAAGGGTGGAACACACGCGCATCTCGATGCAGCGTCACGGAATTGCAACATTTCGTTCACCTACTAAATGGCGAGCACGCTCGTTAAACAAACAGATTATTTCATCCTTGTTTACCATCGAGCACCGAGTGAAAGCTTTGCTCGAGCGTGGGAATAATTTTGCCCGGATTTCGCTTTTCTTTAAACCGATTCGTAAAATGTAACACGTTTCAAATATCCTGAAAATGGAAAGCTGGAATTTGTACACGCGGGACGTAAAATGATGCGCGATAATTTCGCGGAACGATTGAAACATTGATAAACCCGTGGAATTCGTCGAACGATTAAAAAATTACAAACTTCTCGATAAATTGAACTTTCATCTGTTGCCTAATAAGTCGCTTCAATCCGTGCAATCCGTTTAAATATAATTTTATAGACTAAATCAATACGTTCGACTACGATGAATATTCGCAGTCCAATTGGTTCACGATACTTACCCGCAGTCCGAAGTCTGAAAAACTGCCACGATCGAATTATCTGAGCACCATTTATCATACGTTTCGAGCACGACTGAATGAAACGTGTCGAACCGCCATCCCCTTCGCGTGCCGGTCGTCACGTTTGCGGAAGGTGGCAAAATTAAAATTCCACCTGTCGGCGAACGTCTTGGCCGTACTCGGTATCGCGATCAGAAACTTTGATCGCGTCACGTAACCCAGGCAACCGCGTTCTTGTTCACGTCAGCGTCGTCTATTCGATCCACGTGTCGACACGCGCCACGAGATGACGTTCCGTCATGTCGGTGGAAATTGCCGCGCCACCCTCAAGTACCGCGAAATTCGTGCACCGGCCCGGTTCGCTACGGTCGCATTGAAATTTTCACCACGAGTAAGTCGACTGTCCACAGGTGTCAGACTCGCTCGAATTCGTGCACGTTGAAATAGGACTGGCGAGGGGTGGTTCGTGCGCGTAATTGGTTTGCCGAAAGTACTGGCTGGTTCGGGATATAAAAGCGACACGGATCGGCGGGACGAAAAATATATTCGCGAGCTGTGGCGTATTTCGCTTCGCGTGGAGAGCGAATTAGAAATGTGCACGCCCCTTGTATTTACGCTCGTTTCCTCAGTTTTATCTAAGCGATTCCGGAGACGCGGCGGAAATATTGCGTTCGCTCGTCGAACAAACAGTTATTCGTTATCTACAATACAATTCTTCTATCGCAGTTCATGCGAAGATATTCGCGATTCCTCCTTCGCTTCATTTTTCTTTGATACAGCTTTCAAAATATATATTTTAGCAATATACTCTAATACAAGCCACCGAAGGCGCACGTATCGGAAAATCGGAGCAATCTTCGCGCAAACGTCGATAAAGTTATGCCCAATTCGAATTCGAGCCATCGTTGAAAGTATTTTATGTCGCGAAAAGTGGTTGCGTATCGAGTAACGCGACTCCTTCCATCGTATCGACGTCCCGTGAGACAATGGCACAGGGTAACCTAAATAATGCCATAACCGATTCCACTGGCGGAAACTAACGGGGTGAACGCGTGGAGAAGGAAGATACGGGGTGAACTCGGACGGACAAGCTGCTTATGCGGCGATCCAGTTTGGGGTTCGATCGCAATGGCGACGCCGCCAGAGATGCACACGTCGCGGTGAAACATTTATTAGCGAATGCCTGGCGAGGTGGTATATCAGAATGGCGCAGGCCATTCTCCTGCGCCGCGAAGAACGTTCTTGATTAATGGTGTCGCATTGTCCGGGCTAACGTGGCACAGCGCGACGCGTCGTTTACTAAAATCACGCCAATCTACGAATGTTTGCGGCACGTCGAGTTTCGCACGCCCACCGCGCTTACTCGTTGTTCGGTTGAAAGGGAAAACTGGTTCGATTACGGTTAGTCGGAGACAGCTGGACGTTGCCCAGGTTGCGCGAGATCAAGCTAAAATAATTCGATTAAGGGACAAATATTTTCCTACGTATTTTCTCTCCGCGGTAACGACTGTTGAGCGAGATATCGGAATAAAAGAGGGGGCACCAATATCCATATAGATAGATCCATTCGAATCGGTCGTACTGTAATTAAGAAATTTAAATGGCGGATCACGGAAGCAACCCGATTTCGCTCGATCCAGATGCGATATCCCTTAATCGACGAAGCGGCGCAACGCGTCCGACGCTGCTCGGCTCGGATTGATGTCCGCGAGAATGCACGCTTCTTAATTCCCGAACCGGTTCTTTTAGACAATTATTATCGACCAATTAGCATCCGACGGTGCCCGCCGTGACTCACCTGGGCTCGATGGGCGAGCTCTTACATAACGACGTATAAATACACGCGTGGCGTGCTCGTTCATTAGTCACGCGACTTATACGAGCTGCGTCGCCCCATTCAGAATCACGCTCACCCTTCAATTAAATAACGGCCAACTAACAAAGATGTCAGCTTTATGCGTTCGCTGCGAGCAGTCTGATTAACGAGTCCGTGAAATATTCGACAAGTGTTTGTACGTTACCCTTGCTTTCAGGAACGAGATTCCTCGAGGCTGGCGGGCACGGGTGCGCACACCCTTTCGTGAAATATTCGCCGACATTCATCGTTGCAATTAAACACACCGTCGCCGCCGGGGGAAGCAATAGAGCGTCATTGGCCGTTTTTAATACACCCCCATCCTGGGCTTCATTGATAAATTTGTCGGCCGGTCGGTTAATTCGTGGATAATACCGAGGCGGTACTGTACGACTGGGATGGCCGAGGTGAACGGCAAAACGGTGACGAGGTAAGCGAGGCGTCCTATACTTTGGAACTTCTGAATGCTTGAGAGCGCAAGAGATTAAGGTATCAGAAATTTATTTGTGAGGATACAGGGAGGTTCAAGCGTGGTGAAGGCGTTTAGAAAAATCCATTGTACATCCGGGAAGTGAATTTCGCTACAACTGGATTTGCTTTTCCAATTCTTTACGCTGTAAGCAGTGCCACTTTATACGGCCGCTCTATTCAATTAATAGCACGTCATTCAGCTCGTATCAGATTTTCGTTACGACACTGTACACAAATGTTACAAATAATCGGACATCTGTGAAGAATAGATTGCACAATTCCGACGAAACGATACGGACTAAATAATCGATAAACCCGAACAACCACTTACAAATTTGCAAACGACAGAATCTCGCTCCACACTCGGCACGGTAAACTCTGTACGATGTACGTATTAACGATTCACGAGGAACGCCGGCTCGGCCGAACGAAACGGCCGAAATGGAACGCGTTGCAACGGCGCCCGTTTATCGAACCGGCGAAACGGTTTCGAACGGTTCACGGGGTAAATCTGGTGAAATAATTCTCTTTATAAATTCATGGGAATGCGGGCGGCTCGTGTGGGCACGAGTGCTGGATTCTGAAGCGGAATCGCGCCGTATCATTTCTGACCCACTTCTCCGTTCGAGGTTACGATCAAATGATACTGCCCTCGCCCCCCCTTTCTCCCCCTTTCTTTCTGGCTCGCAGCGTATTGCCATTCGCGTTCTTTTTTTGTTTTTTTATTTCAATCGACCGCGGTACGAAGCCGCGGTGTTTCCGCGCGATTTACGCCGTTGTCGCGCGCGCGCCGGCGGCTTTTTTTCGATAAATTCGCGGCCCGATTTGCCAACCTATCAGTGCGATAAAACGTTGGTCGACTGCACCGAGCCTGTATCAGAGAGAAATTATCGGTGGGACTAATAATTTCCCGCTGGCGAACGAGGGTTTTGATAATGGGCGACGTGAAAAATGTTCAAGAAAAGGAAGAATTACAGTGAACCGACTGTATTGGTTAGTAATTGTAAGTGAAAGATAATATTGGGAGAGGTGGAACAGAAGCATGTGTAGTAAAATTGGAGGAAAATATTTGTACTCGGTTAGCTTTTACACGGGATGTAATGGAGAATTACTTTGTTCATAGACGAAACGATTTCATTGGAGGGCCAGTGTGTCACTCTGTCGCGACGAAATTCCACAATGGAAATAATTTTCTGGGTTAGTTTCTGGTATTAGTTTCACTTGAGTCTAAGTATATTATGGTATGGCAGATGAAATTGCAGTTAAATTTGAGAATGAAAAGTTCATACCAATAAAAGTATAACATGGAAGGAAATAATCAAGTGCTGGTGAAATATTGTTCGAAATGATATAACGATGAAACAAATTGCAACAACAATTATGATAATACCAAAGTGCCAGGTCTTGGTTCGTTTCTTATCAACCTAAATCATTTTTTTTCCCCAGCTTTTTGCAATTAGCCTTTGTACAGCATTCATAATAATTACATTTAATGACGTTATTTTGAATAGTTTCCGTTGTCCACTTTGTCCCCGTTCATGGCGCGACATAATTGAGTAACTTAATGGTTACAAGTAAATTACCTCGATGGCAATTAGCTTAATTAAACGTATTGGCTCGACTCGATGCGCAGACGTTGAATAACTTATTGCGAAATTTGATGCAAGGTATATCATTTTATCAGTCTAATCACCTTTAGCGCTGGTCTCGTGGCGATGCTAATTTGGTTGCTATTAATTCAATGCCAGCGTTTGCACTAATTGCGTGTCATTCACACTGGGTTACCACTATTTCCATTTTTATTATATTGCGATTTATTATTCACGAAAATAACCCGCGATGTTCAAACACGCTTTCATTGCGAGACGGTAATGCACCTCGGTGCGAGACACAATGAAACGATTAAACGATACACAGGAAGAAAAAAAAGGCAGGAGAGTAAAGTTGAACATTTTTCATGGGTACGCGTGACGCACATAAGGCTCCTAGTTCAGAAACTGGCACAAACTATTATAGTTAACCGTGCAAAGTTATGACCGACGGTTTATCGTTTGCTATCGTTTTTTCTTCCGTAAAAATAGTATGCAGTGTTCACTTATCGTCGCTTCAAATAGTACATAAACTCGTCACTAACACCACGCGCTATCTTCGGGGGGAAAGAATAGCGAAACCAGTTACGCGCGTTCGAAGGGTGAAAAATAAATACGAATATCTGCAAACCGAAATACAATCGCGAACATTTCCTCGAAATATATTCCACTTCCTCCTTTCGCGAGGAACGTCGACGCCGTTTTCGCGTCCACCCCTTTCTGAACGGTCGCGCATCCTCGTTTTTCGAGCCTCTCGTAAAATAGATACCGAATTGACATTAACGGCGAAATGTCATGCCGCCGTTCAGATGCTAAGCTGAATATCAGGTATTTTCGAGCGGCTGTCGAATAATGTCATGCACGAAGTTCGAGTGCACTTTCGCGAACGTCAGTAAGGAACACCGGAGTGCCGACGCTAATGTCAGAATCGCCATGGAATGACGAACGGAGAGGATATTTACGAGCGCGTGTTACTGCCAATTTATTTCTGGAAGCAACGTGCCACACTGTACGAACTTTCGCTGCGCATCGGTTCCTGTTCGCTATATTTGCCGATCTGCAGTGCTATCACCACTTCCTTTGCCCTGTAACGGTCCAAGAGCACAGTAAATTTAAATTGAAAAGTCCGCGTGCCCGTCGATTAATTGATTTCGTGAAATTAATGACACGAGGGTTGCTAGGATACTCTGGTTTCTATGCGGAGGTGGGCCAATAGTATTACCCAAACAGTTCTTAGTTGTTACTTAATATCGAGTTTTATTTAGAAAGAAGAAAGACCCGGTATCGGACAGTAGGTGAATATTGAATTCAAATGAAGTTCTAAAGGAAGACATGGAAATGCGTTATAATGGAATTCAACTATTCTACGTGCTAAAATATTGATTGAACGTTCCTCAAATATCCCGCAGCTATATTATATTGTGTACGAAACAGTGCCTCGAGATGGGAGAAACGTCGAACACTTGATCGGACTATCCATAAAACTAGGACAAAAAATGAGAAACATGCTAAACAAATGGAATTAGAATTTAATACTACAGCCATTGGGGAGCAATTAAATTCGCTGCAAGTAGAACAAGCATTGTCGAAAGCTCTGCCGAGAAAATTTCAGAACACTACGAAAATAATAAACATTGTCGTTATTTATTAGATTATAATCGAACCAACCCCTCTGTTTCGCACGCTACGCGACGATCCCAATAAAATAACTTACACGAGCCGACGCAGGATCACGGCAAGTCCGTCTTTCGGTTCACACGGCCGACTTACGAATCCAACGATTCCCCGATCGTTTCGTAATTACAGCCGATCGATAACGTCTCTGTTCCCTGTCTAAATTCCCTGTCGTCGCCCGCGGTCGCGCGCGTTGCTTTCTGTTCATTTTATTTCCGTGTTCGCGTTCGTTCGGGACGGGGCGAGAAATGTTACAACGTTCGCCGCAGATGGAGAGTGCACTTCTTATCTGAGGGACGTGCTGCATCGTCCGCGGTATTCGAGCCGACGTGATTAAGTGCGTGCGTGCGTTGTGAAGCACGCGTGTGTGGGCGCGAGCATGGCGCGGGTTTACACGCGGACGAAAGAAACAGAGGAAGACGGCCCCGCCTCGGGCGATAAAAGGGAAAAAAGACCGTGGGCTCGAAATTCGGATGAGAAATTTGTCTCGTCGCTTATTCTCGAATCCGTACTTCACGTGCGCGCGTTCGAAGAGCGTCATCCTTCGAAAGAGTATCTGTATTTCGAGGAATTAAAAGGTTCGAAGCGAGGGTGACGTTTCGTTTCTTCGATTTGCGTTATATTTTTTCACGTGTAACACGTCCTTCCACGGCGTTCGATTATAACAGGCCGTCGTGCTCGAAATAGGTGACACATTTCTGTAGCGTAGAAATTAGTTTCATATTTGCTTCGCACACGAGAAGACTGACAAGTTCTGAGAATGACCGCCCGAGTAAGTAAATTAAAAGATATTTAACCACGTAGCTTTCTCTTTTGCAAGGCTTCTTGAAGAGTACGCGTGGTTTTATGTTTCCCATAATTCGCTGCTTCTCGTAAACGTTGTCGAACGACACGAATAATCTGACGAATAAAACGGGGATAATAATTGCACAAGCAAAAAGGGCGAGCATGAAATCCTGAAAGTATTGTTCTAACGGGGGGAGGTATCCGCGGAGGTAGCTATTATCGCCGGTATGATTTCTTGCTGGCTGGTAATAACGTGGTATTAAGCGTAGTTCCTGCTACTTACGCCTTTTTATCTCGTTTCAAAAGATTTTCATTATCCACTTGCACTTTTGAGGTTAATCACTTCTTCTTATGAAAAGAATGGAAAAGTAACGGGATATATTATCATGTAAATTCTATTTACGATACGAATCGTAGATTGTCGGCAATGTTTTGTTCCTACGCATTTGATTGCATCTTGTTTGAAGTGTATTGATTAGACTTCTAATAGAAAATTGTTTCGCTTCTGTAGATTTTTCTAAATCACAGTGACTTTCCTTCTAATTGAAAGTTCGTAATTTTGTTGCATCGGAAATTCCAAAGTTCATGCCATTAATATTTCTTTCTTACCGTGAAAGAAAAAATACATTGAAACTGAAACAAACGAAGTGTCGACGGGCCTCGTGCAATATTAAAATACCGAATCGCGGTTAGTTACAATGACCAACTTGGGGGCTGTTGATTCGATGAAATAGAATTAAACGTTGTATCTGCTTTCGCAGTTGGATACGAATGGGCTCCCTCGAGTCACAGTTTTCCGAAAGCTCGGGCTCTTCTGGTTTGGCAATCATCCAAATGTTACTTTGGCTTGCCCCCTGTTTATTGATTCCCGAAATACTGCACAGGCAGGCATTGATTGATATGTAGGTATTTCCTAGTGAAATTTTATTTAGCAGCAGCGAAAACTGTCGACTCTTTGGCAAAACTCATTGTCTCCATAAATAAACACCCTGGTCACGTACTTTATCAAGTGCAGGTGCATTGATAATTTTCTAATTAGCTTGCACGCGACAGAAACACTAAATACAAAGAAGCTCAATGAACAATTGATATTACTGTCAACTTGTCTCGTCTGTTCTCAAATTGCGTGGTTCAGTTTTAACGTGTTCAACTATCATTCTTGTTATACTATAAATATTATTCAAATATTAATTTTTCCAGTGCGTAGCATATAAAAAAATTCTTTCTACTATTGCTTCTCCAAATCCCACTTATAACTCAGTTCCCAGAAGCAACGACCAATAATGAAACGGATCATAGCAATCACATTTCAACTAAATCGTCGGTACAATAATGTTGAACGTGATATAAATATCATTAGCGATATAAAGAAACGTGGTTCATGCAGCAGTTCAGAGACAGTCTTGCCTCGTTGTTCGAGTTGTGCGGCAGGTGAATTTCGTCGGACGGAGAGGAACTGTAAATCTGCCATTTTCGTGACTCCTAGGAAAACTTTGGTCGAGGATTTCACCACATGCGGTTTGTGGCCAACAGGTTGGCCAGTCACCTCGAGTCATGTAACGCGACGAATTGGAGCACGATCCGTGCCGAATTTAAACCTCGTTTAACACTGGCCGAAACACGCGTCTCCATTCAATCCTTTCAGGCCGCACGTTACATTCAAGCAGCAACAATTATTGCCACTTACCCTGGAATGAAAACTTCCAAACAATCGTGGCGCTAATTATAAAACAGAATTTACTTAACGTAAACATGATACTGAATGCATAAAATGAATTATTCCAAAGTGCCCTCCGAAAGCAGGAAATATTATCCACTGGTATAGTTCCAAGCATAATTAACGTTGGACAATATTATTTGCTGCTACATATGACATTAATAAAATATGCACATTAGTACGAAATACAAGTGACATAATTAATTGCAGCTTCGTTGTCGATCAGCAAAATATCGAATTGAAATATCCATAATTCTCACGCGGTCGCGTATACTATAAAAATATCCTAATATAAATGACAATTAAATGCAACACCATCGACTTTTCCGCGCCACACAAATTTTTCGTGTCGTTCCAACATCTACCAGTTGCCGCACACAGATAATCTCCGTTTCCGCGCTAACATCGCACGGTTGCACAATCACGATCTCGAATACCGATTCACCGGAGCATGGCAAGAAGCCCTCGATTTAATCGCGTCGACCATCGAGGCGAAGCCGGGTCGGCGCTGCGCGGCGGCCAGGTTATCGCCTGACAAAGCGTCGCGATCCCTCGACCGTCTAACGAATCCACATCCGGCGGAAATCGCTCGAGCCGCCCTAGGAGACCCATCAAAGGCCCGGAGCAGGTGAGAAATTTCGTTGGTTCCGCCCGTCACCTGCAGCGACCAGTTTTATTTCCACCCTGTTCGTCACGGTGAATCCTTAATATCGTTTCCGGCGACGGCGTGAAAATAACAGCCATTAAGGACGGGAACAAGGGTTGATTAACTGCGGCCCGGGAAGGAACTTCGTTAAAGCCGTTGGACGGAAGTTTTTCGACGCGACAGGAATGCCGTTTCTTCTGCGGCGAGTTCGCGATTCGATCGAAAGTTCGATCGATTGGCTACTCCCCCTTTAATTCGTTCCCGGCGAATGTGGGGGCGGCAAAGAAATTGAATGCAGGAAAGAACACGGTGTTACCGACGTCCGTGGAAGAGAGATACTTTCTTTGCCAAGGGAAGTCTATTCCGCATAATTTAAACCCCCTCTCCGACGAGCTCCCCCGAGATGGAGATAGAAGGAATTGTTTTTGCCGGCGCTGCGCTGCCTCTAATTGGCGTAACGTACGTGCGAAATTAAGATCGATGGGAAAGCGGATTAGTGCGTTTCTTGCTGTTGGTTTCCTTTGTTTACGGGTGGTGTACGCTCGGGGCGTGACGCCTTGTAACACGACTTGCAGATTAATAAGGAAATAATGATAGGTGGCAGAGGGGTGAATTTTTCCCGCACAACAAGTTACTTGTGACCAACGAACGTGACGCAAACGAGTCATTATAAACGGCGACGCAAACGTGTAATTAGATAGAATGAAGCGTTGCCGTGATCTAAAGACAGCGCAACAAAATTGACAGACGACGCTACAAAATATTATAAAACCATTGCTCCGCTGAATTATACGCCACGAAACCGCGATACGTACTTCGATCTTCTCAATTCCAGTTATTCCAGGAAAGAACTTCTTCCACGTTTCAAGTATATCGGAAATTCCGCAATTGCAACGAAGAATAAAGTTGTCCCGAATAATCGAGACGATTCGAACGATATTAAATCATTGATACGAAAGGGGGAAAAGATTTTCGAGCAAACGATCGAACTCAGCTCGTGGGATCGAGCGCCTGGGTCTGACCAAGCACTGCCCCTTTCTACTGGTCGCACGCGTGACCGCGTACAGTTGCGCCGATTCCCCTTGCTCGTCCGGCGACGTGTCTGTTTCTACTCGCCGCCGAGCAGAGAGAAGTTCTTGACTTAATCGGGCGACATAAGTTAGTGGTCCCGGGTGCTGGTGACGGTCGGCGTCGTTGCTTTCGCGGCGCCGGGGCTCGCCTGAAAGAGCCAGCCACGACCCCAGATACTTGAACCAGGCTTGATAAACACGCGGTATCCTGGGATTAACACGTAACCCGCATTGTCTTCGAGCAGCTCCTCCATCGCACGAGTGCTTACGGGTATACAGTGTTAGACAAGAGTTTGGAATCGACAGAGATATCCAGCGATATGTAAATGCTTTTGAGGAATTGTGAATGCGCAGCGGCTTGGGGGACAATTCGATTCTTAAAGGTGGTGCACGCTGCGTGAAATTGATGGGAATAGTTTTGCAACAGAGACACCGTATCGATGGTACATTCGACGCGAGCGTACTTTTGGTTTCCACTGTACGCGTATACGGAAGGGTGATACAGAGAGCAAGATAACTTTATGCCGTGTTGGAGAATGTAGTGGTGAAGATAAATTGGAATTTCCTTTTCTCTGCGTCGTTTTTGGGGCTGGACAATGTTAAACATCCGACGTATCGTAATAGGTGTACGTATTTCTCGTACCCTTTAACGGGGAAACTAAATTTCGACTTTTACTACCGGCGCCGGTTCCCTTCGTTTCGAATGGTATTGAATGACACGGGACAATAAAAACGAATCTGGCGTCCGATATTCAAAAACCTATTAATATATTTCTCAACAAACAAACGAAAGGGAGAAAAGTAAACGCACGCAATCGACAACTCCATCGAATTTCAGTTACTAAATGGTACTATTGGTTCGGGGGCGATCCCAGCGGCCGTAAAGTAGCAAAGAGAATTCGTTTCAATGAATTGTGTGGTTCACTATTTGTTCGCCGAGTTTATTCCCCGCTCGTCGTAAAGTGATGCCGTGATCAAATTCACCTTATCGTCCAATAGAATCCCAATGTTCGAATTCACCCGATCAGTTTTCACACTCCATCCAATCGTTACAAATCCCCCGCAACGAACAGATACTGGCGCCTTTCGTTTCGCGTCATCGCGACAGGCGAAACGTGAATTCGTCGAGTGGCACGCTCAAAGCACGAGCGGACTCGAAAATTTCATTTCGAGAGACGCGGAAACTTGCACGGACAAATTGTGTAATGACTTGTTAAACCAAATTGGACGCCGCTCTCGCATGCCTCATTCGTAACCGACCGTACACCGACTAGACGTGAAGTTTCTCTGCTAGTTGCTGTATCTTCGTCGGCGACACCGGCGTGCCACAATACGTGCCAGACAGCCAAACTGCCCGTTTGTTTCCGTTTCCGTCGACCAAGGGAGGCGGAACATTCGTCCACGTGTTCGGGCAAAGTTCTTCAATGAACTCCGGCCGCCTTCCTTGCGATGTCGTTGAAAGAAAGATTGCTTTGGCCTGCGTCAAACTTGCGTCACTTCGCCTGCAATCGTGCCTTATTACGTTTAAAATAAGAGGATTCTACTGGAACTACTTTGTAACTATTCTATTTTATTGTGACAATTGTAATGCCCGTGCTCTTCATTCAGGAGATTGTAGGTGGGCAACCTTAAAATTGGATAGAAAATATTCCTCAATTGTTTATAGAACAATTCTATTCTTTTCCTCTGTTGTCATTCGCAAAGAAACGGCTCCACCTCGCTGCTTTGCTACTTTTTGATAGATAATTTTTTATTAGCATTTTTCGATCTCACTGTGACACAAATTCCGAGTATACGCGTACCCTCCTTTACGTATAAACGTCAGACATTTTTTCTGCCAACCCTTTCCTTAAGGCAAAAAGTGTACGTACAGGAAATTATGTGTCGCAGCTTGAAAGGCTCTGAGGTTCAGTTTCTAAGGGACACAACAGCAGGTTAATGGCTCCTAACTTTGGCAAACTAAAACTCCAAGCTGAGCACCATCAGTCAGAAACTTCGTAGAACATATGTCATGGGAAGGTTATTACTACACCCCGGTTCCCACAGTGACCTGAAAAATTTAATATTTATCACAACTTTATTAGCCAACTTTCGAACTCTGTAGAATAATTAATCATTTTTGCAAATCAACGTCGATTTATCATTTTCACAGTGATGTATCCACCCTCCGTGTAATTTTAGTTTCCTCACACTCGATTCGATACCGTTCACGAACGAACACTGTAATAATAATAAGAAGAAGAAGAATATTTAGTCTATGGAAATCATCCTTTGCTAAACTAAATAAAAATACAAAAAGATAAGATACGAAACTGTATTTTAGAATTATCACAATTAATATTAAAACAACTCGGAGTGTATTAACAGTAAGCAAATTCGTCTGACTACCCGCTAGAGAAGAAACTTTCCACCTGCTCAGCGCGTACAACTCGCGATTGCATCGCGGATCGTCCGCGTGGCCGTACGATCTCTATCGAAGTAATATATCTCGAGGGCGGAATCGTCGATAATCGAGATTCAAAGAGCGTTATAGTCGCCTTTAATGGCAGGTATTTAGATCGGGGCGCGTCGTGTCTCGACTCGCGTTCTTATACAGGACACGTTCATCTCCGTTCGTCTCACTGCGATCTCTGTTCATCGTATCGCGAACACGTATTTACGCGGATACAAGCGTGTTCCAGGTGGAGGACGATAACCGTCGGGACGCCTGGAGCTTCAGCTTGACGTGTTCATGCTCCCCGGTCTTTTCGTAAGGTTTTCTCTGACCGCTGCGCCAGTTTTTTTCCTCTTTCACTCGTTACTGGCCGTGGCTTCTTTTCGAGTAAGGCGAGTTAATGGATCGACGTTTGCTCGTTTCGTTGAATTCGTCTTTGGCAAATTAGTTTGACATTCTACGGGAGTTCGTGGAAATTGTTCGGAATATTTATCGCAATTTTATCGGTTCACCCTCTTACGCATGCCCCTCGCGATTCGTTTCTCAATACATTGAAATTGTCAGGTATCTTTAATCACCACGGCATGTATCTTCCCCCGATGCTGACGAATTTTATGCCTCCCTATATTTTCGTTCGCAACGGCAACGAAGCGCAGGCTCGAACGAAACAGACACTTTGCAGGTGGGTGGAGAAAAATAAAAGTTCACCGTAAAAAACATTTAATCGTTCAAAGCGTTGCAGAGGAATGCATTACACACAGAAGTACAGCGCAGCTGCCTTCTATTTTTATTGGCGAACGTTTAACCCTTTGTTATTTTCCCATCGATTCTTATCCCGTTAATCCATGGCTCGATCCTTTTTTCCCCCCCTCTCCCCCACCCATCTTTTCTCCCCTGTCGATTCTTTTTCCATTCTTTTTCGCCCCGTCTCGTAATTCGCCGCAGCGAAGCTGCAAGCACCGCATCGAGCTCGATGCGCCGGTAGATACGGCCCTTTTGCGAGATCGGCCCGCTTCTTCTTCGAGAGTAATAAGATCAAAACACCGTCACTGCTACACCGGTGGATCGTTCCAGTCTCCGCGAGGCATGCTTCGCCCCCTCTTTCCTGTACAGGGTTGCTCGGCTATGAAAAACGTGTTGCTGCAGCTGCAACATGTTTCGTTCGATCCTTGTTCGGTATACTTTTTGTTCCCGATCTGTTTGTCACTCTGATGTCGACCGGATAGCGTAATCGAGGTGGCTTTTATCTTAACGTCATTACCGTTGCGTTTTCGCGGTGATCGTACGGTATCGAAACTCGTGATATAATATATACAATACTTGTACGCGGTCGCGACGCGCGTGAATTAACGGGCAACGAGGAGAGTTCAGTATGCGCGTATACGTCGACGTATCCGAAATTGGCGAACCTTGAATAGTTTTCGAATTATATTGCGAAACTTATCCCTCAAACAGAATAAAGCTTTAAATGGCAGCTTTAAAATAGAAAAAAATTGAACTCCCAGAGCACCGTTTCTTGCGCGCAATATTTATCCGTTTGCTTATTCTCATCTCTAACATAACTCTGTCGCGAGATGTTCGTCGGAGAAAGTTGGTGCAATATTGTTCCCATGCTTTCGCCTCAAGAATAAACTACCACAGTTCGTCCGGTAAACCCTCGAGCATATTGTGCGCATCTCGAACAGTCCAGACATAATCGTGACTGGGAACGAACCACAAAAAAAAAACGCCGCGAAATCCAACAACCAATCCCGCCGGCGAAACAACGTTACCGAATCGACCAACTATTGGCGGCGCACCTGTGCATCCCAGTTTGCCGGACCGACGCACCCGACTATCTGCCGAAAGTCCACCGGCGTACGAAAAATCAACCGTCCGTCCTCGTCAACGCTAACCGAGTCAACTCCAGCAGTGCCGCAGCTTTTTAACCGCGTAACCCGTACGGATCGCGTGGCAGTTACAAAACGTACGTGCGCGGGGCTCTCGATCGACCAGAAGCAAACGCGTCGGCGTTGCGCGGCCGTTTTGACAAAAATTCCTCCTACGAATCCGCGGAACGAGATCGCGGTAATTACCTGCCACGGTGTGCAACAGTTTCATTACGCGTGCAAGCGGCCCGCTCATCCGGCGTTTCCCTTCTCTCTCTCTCCATACGCTCCTCGTTCTCCGCGTTTCTCTCTGTCCATTAGTCGCACGCCTTCATCGACGCAAAGGAACTGTCCTCGCGCGGGCATCGTTCGCGTGCTGCATTCCGCTGTCCTCGCAGAGGGAAACCGCATTATCATGCGAGCGACGAGCGAACGCGGACCTTCGTACGTCGTTGCTACAGATGGCCGCGATGGAATTTTAATGAGATCTTATCCGACATCTCGGCGAATCTAATTGAACGCGGCTGCAACGGGGACGACCGTCGAGACGGATTACCGTTCGCGCGTATCCCCGGGAACACGCGAATCGAGCGACTCGATTGGGAATTTCGAAACTGTCGAAAGGATCTCGATGTGGAGTAAATTAGTTTGCGTTTGTATTTGAAAGAGAAAGGGTTAGGTTGTAGGAGCAACTTTTACATACCCCCGTGTTTTCTTCGACGTATTCCTGTTGTCTTTGTTTGTTAACTTCTTCGCTCTTGATAACGTGAGGAAAATTTGACGCTTTCGCTGTAAATTTCTGGAAACTCGCACGCTGTCAAAGGTAGACTAGGTTGTTACTCAACGTAATAGATTGTAGATGGACCAGGTGGACCGGGAGAGTTCACGTTGGACGTTGATTGCTTCAAGTTTCGATTTTGCGTTCGTTATGGAACCCCGAGGGAAGTTTCATGTCGGCGCGTGGGAGTTTCTCGAAGATTCAAATTGAGATATCTAAATAAATGTTTAATCAGCATGTGTATCTCTGTATCGGCGAGTAACGCGGACCGAAATAATTGCCTGCCAATCGATGAAAGCTGCAAAGTAGTTTTGGTAAGGCTGCGAATAATTGGAGAAAACCATCGTCAGATCTCGCTGTCCCTATTTCCCACCGAACGGCCAAGCATTCGCGACGGGATTAATGATACTTTTTAAATCGCGACGCGCCTCTGGAAATAATTCGAGAAAGTTTACCCTCGGTCCCGCGGTACGATTAATTTAAGCGAGCGCTTCCTCGCAAGAAAGAACGAATGAGAAAAAGTCATACCGATTATTTCTCTACGCTCGCGAGACTGGCCGGTTTCGACGGAAATAGAGATTCCGATTAGTGCATCCCGTTCTTCAACACCTCGAGCCTCGCAACGGTGGGTCGCTGTATCGCCGAAAAAAAAGGGCGATGTGTTGATCGTTTCTGATCGAGTTTCGCCGAGAAATTGAATATCCCGCTCGAATAAATTGTACCGTCAAACGCGTCGAACGGGAAGTTAATTAACGTCTGACTGTTCGAGCCATTAATTGCTAGCCTATATTACGCATGCAACCATTTCCGTCCCGCGGTTTCGATGCTAATTGCACGTAATTTTACCGCTTCGTTTTACGCGGCGTTCCCCCTGATTTTATCCGAATAATGACCCCCGTAACGCGAACGAGGAACGAAATGTTCGTGAACCGCGTTTCTTAGTCGGGAAGATTCTCGTTTCACGTGAAGGCGCTTAGTCTTCTGCAAATTGCGATTTTAAGCGGCTTATTGCCTGTCGTTCCTCTTCCATATCGATCAAAGGGGACTCGATTCTTTTTTCTGGCGGCGACGACGCAAGCTCGTTAAATTAAACGCGTTACCGAGAAAAGGGCCGAACTGTATTAACTGTTAACTCGGTCTTCTTAATTCGATCGGCGTGGTATATTCGCCCACGGTATCCCGTTCGTATTCGATTGGACGATATTTTCGATCGTCTAATGTTCGAACTAACGAAACGTTCTTCATTTCGACGCGATCAATCGAAATCGCAGCTTCCTGCGTCAATCAAGCCGATCAATTAAAATGTTTTATTTCCGTTGCGCATCTTCTGTCGCATTAATAGGATGAATTATCCAGCGATCGTAGTTAATTTCATTGCGCTGTGCTTAATTGTAGAAAAAGAATAATAGATTGTTGCGCAATTATCAACACGAATAAATAACGAGACAGTGGGGACAGTTCTATTTTATTACTTTTGTACACGAGCCACTTTACTGGATAGCCTTCTATTTTCAATCATTTCAAAGTAATGATTTTCTTTCCGATCAAATCGATATGTCCGCTATTTTTATATTTGAAAGGATAAGGGAATTTCACGATCGTAGTATATATAATACGGCATTTTTCCTGAATTTTTTCGGCAATCGGTGGGTGGTCGGGCACGTCCACGTACGTGTCCATTCGCGACGCGAATTTGCCTGACTTTAAAGTACTTCCGCCGGTCCAATTTTCCGCAAGAATGTGACACGTAGCAATCTCGGTAACCTCCGGGCTTCTGTGCACGATTTATTGGCTACCGAGTGTACCCTCGACAATTTATCTTCTTTACCACTCCTGTCCCCTCTGTTTCGTTCCTTATTCTCTTCATACAACATTCCCCTTCCATCTTTTCTCCGATTCTCGTTCATTCTTCTCGCGTTCGTTTTTCTGCGCTTTTCTTTTCGCTTTGCATCTTACTGCCTTTTCATTATTGACCAACAGAAGAGATTCCTTTCAGGAGACAAACGTCTCTTAATTATCAATTTGTATGTTTAGGTTGTACAGATATTTTACTTCCATTCACCAATCCCTTTCCGCAGTGTTGGTTTAATGAATGGAAACCACGCGCAGAAATTAATAATACGACTGGAATCGTTTTCATGCGCATTCGAACGACTACGATTCATTCGTAATGCGTAGATGCCCGGACGGATTCGTTAAAAATTTCTACTATCTGCTTCGGCAAATTATTCCAAACATTTCGTTCCAATATCTCGGCTACGCAAATATAGGTTCAAACTCGATTCGTTATTCTACTCTGCCAACGGCGAACAAACTGGCACTAGCAAGCGTATAATGGATTATTAGAGCGAAGTATATCTTTGAATAATTCCTTTATTCGCTGCGACAGCCTAGGAACATTTTTCCTTCGCCCGAATCGCTACGGTTTTTTTATCAGCCAGTGGACACACGCCAATTAAAGTCAAGGAGATATTTATATCCGTAATGATATCATACGAAATAATACTAACTGTACCCAATGTCCATCGCTTAATTAATATAAAATAATGTTAAAGCAGAATCACTGGAGTAGTGATTTCGATAACCACTATTACCTTTCAATCTACCGGCCAACAAAATCTGATCCGCTTACAAGCGTCATCGAGATGCCTGAAATTTCCGTGCGAAAAACAACGCGAGATAGGCAGTTCACCCTTGCAGTACCTGCTAATTACAACGAGTTACGCCCCCGTAGACTCTGCGATAAGATATCAAAGAGCAGCTGCAATTTGCCGTTTCCTGCGTTCTTGCTTCTGTTTTCATTCGTTCGCCGCGCGTTCCGATCCGCCCGCGGGGAAACGTCGGGAACAGGAATTCCCAGCTGACCGCTGCTTTAATTAAGGTATCGCCGCGATTAAGGCGTCGTAATTGCGGATCTCGATAGGCTCGAAAACGTCGTCGATCTGACGCGAAAGAAATTAAGACGCCCCGTGGGGGAGCAGGTTGTTCTTCGATTACGTGAGCTATTGCGTTCGCTCACAGACAATTTTGGCGTTCGTTTACGGGTTAACTTCGATACTGATGGTTTCATTCAAATCGTGCTGTTCAATTTCAACGAGTTTCATGTACACATCTAACGCAACGCGAATGCGAAACGTCGTAATTTGGATCTCTCTGTTACCTTTATCGTGCACTTATTTATTAAATTATTGAACATTCCGCGACAATTCCGAGGCAGTTCACCATTCGCCACGAAGACGAGAAACCTTGAGCTTTCAATCGCAGACACGGAGATAGCAAACGACTCGTAAATTTCAAACGATGGAATCGAATGTATCTGAAACTTCGTTCCGTACGACGATCGATTTGAAAGTCAGATCGAATTCTAATTTATCTACACTGTGATACTGCAGCACGTTCCAATGATTTCTAACGGCGAATTAATTACAATTCACGCAACACACTTTCACGGCAGTATGTACCGTGACAATTTAACACTCGCCATTACGTCAACAACGATCGAACGCGGCACTTAATATTACATAAACCCGATACCTATGGATACATGACCACTCGCGTACATCTCGCAGATACAGCGACGCTCCTCCGTACATTCTTCTTTATCCATAGAGTATCGACCACGATCAGCGCGATATCATATTCCAGTCGTCGCGGCGCGTCCGCGACGAGCCTCCCGGATTATTCTCTCGAATTTCAAGCACGGCAAAAACCTAATAGAACTCGCTCCGGAAATATATCCTGCAGCAGGCCGTCAAAGCGATGGCTCTTGATAGGAAAGAAAAAGCCCGGTGCGAAGGAGGATTTCGAAACTTTTACATAGTCGACCGTTGCCGATGGTGCCGGCGGAGTATGCGCACGACGGATGCGAAGGTTCGGCGTGGCGCGTCCCGGGCCAGCAAAAAGGAAAGAGAACCGGGAGGTCTGCAGGTGTAACGCCCGCAGCGACCAGGTGATAAAATGCGCGCGGACTCTCGATGCTGAGGATGGTGGAAGAAACCTCTCGCGATGCCCCGGGCGCGATAAAAAATGCAGTGATCACGTTTCGGCAGGGACTTTGGAATCTCCAATCTGCCTGCGCTTCTCCGATTCGCGCCTCGCGCCTCGCGCATCCTCGTGCCCCTTTCTCTCTCATTCACGCGAATCGATTTTTTGGAGGGGGCGGGGGAAGGGGGGGGGATACCGTATCGTCGATGCACGATGCAATGAAGCATCAAAAAAAAAAAAAAAAAGAAAAAAGAATCGACCAGGGATACACTGGCGATTTTGTTGGGCGAAAGCTGAAGCCTGTTACAGCGGCTTCGCGGGCTTCCTTTTTTCGACGATGCTTAAGGATGAGGGATGCCCGAGGTTACCGATTTAATGTATCGTTCGGCGGGTTTGGTGTCGTGAACGATTTAACCCACAGCGCTGTAATAAGCTCCGATGGTCGAAGGCGATTTGGACGCAACTGGGTGGACAGATGGTTTGTTCGGGCGACGATTGTTGCAACCACCTCGAGTGCACGATCAATCGTACTGTCGCAGTTGTTCGGCCGGTGCGCTTGAAATTATACGAGATGAAATTGAAATGAAAGGTTTAATATCCTCGTGGAGGGGCGTTGAATAGGTTCATACCGTTCACGATCGTTGATACGTACTTTTCGAATTCGGAACTAGGACGTTCTAATAAAGTGTACGATGTTTACACGGCTGATAGAAGGCGTTTAACTATCAAGTATCGTATTAACGAATTAATTATTTCCTTTGGTGTAAATGTGTCCACGAAATGATTAATAATCCCTGTCTTCGAACACGGATAAGTTTTCCGGAAGAATTTGAACCGCGTTGTCGCATTGTTCCAGAAAAATCGCCAATTATAAATGGTGTCCCCCCTCCAAAATTGATAACTCGTCGCGTGCAATGGCGAAACGGTATTTCCATAATGCACCGAAGAGAATTGCGTCGGCGAATGCGAATATCCAGGCGCTATTGTTCTCAATTAAAAGTTAAGTTGATAGGGCGGGCTGATTTGTTAATTTGAAAATGCGATTACCGGTGGCCGGTAATCAAGATCGGCCAGCCATTGAAACTCCACATAACACGAGAGGTGCATTTAATGCATATTGGACCGTTCGAAAATACGTTTTATTCATGGCTGAGCAATTACGCTCTCGCGTAGCTTAACAATTGTCATTGTCTTTCAATGTACCAACTACGCCGTTCTATTTCAATCCTGGAATAATATTCTTTTAAGGTTGTTTGCTTCGCTTCGCGCTTCTTCTGTTCTGCAATCAATTTATAATTCGCCAGGAGATTTCGTCTCGATCGTTATCAATAGAACGCTGCTCTGTCGAGCCGTTGATGTGGATCGTCGTTGCACTCGTAATAGGTCTGTGGAAAATATTTGGCAATTCTTGAGAAATCCGTAATTAATGATCCTTTCTGTTCGGACGCTGTCAGAAATACTTGCATCCGCTAGCTAGATTATATTTCAATTTTTGGCTTCTCTGTTTCCGTTCTTATTCATTGTATTTAATGTGTTGTTTTATATTTTTCTGCATTTTGATTTTGACCGTACCAGAGACGTCGTATAATGTTAATGGAGAAAGGATCGATCTTTCGCGAAGCCGAACCGTGAGGTTTGTACGAAGGGAACTCGTGTCGAACTCGATAAACGACCAGCACTCGATAAAAATAAAAAGAATAGACGATCATTTATCGTTTCTGTGCTTCTCTTTGTTGAGCGCAGTGAATATCTCGTCGCAGCCATCGAGAATTTCGCGTCGATGAGATCGAAACAGCGAGACGCGAGCTGAAAACCCGCGGCTGTCGTCGTTGAGGGCTACTTAGAACGACCATTGAGCACTCGTCGCGGTGCTCGAATTACCTACAACAGGTGGCTCACAAGTAAGTGTCTCGCACCCTAGCTTGATTTGACGCCGTTCACTCCTGTTTCGTTTAATTCGACAGACAATTGTTACGTCCATTTTCGAATTGATTTTTCCTTCCTAAATTGCACCAACATGGCAATTTTTTTTTTATATTACTTTTTGTTGCTCAATGGTCGATATGAGAAGTACAGATTTATTGCATTAAGATACTGGACGATACTGGATTTCAAGAACGACGAACGATCCCGAAACGGAAGACTTTTACAAAAAAATCATATCTCCAATTAGTCATCCATTCCATTTAAACACTCGCTCCAGAAACCTGTTCATCGATTCGCCAAATAAATTACGTTCCACACCCGTGTATATTCCCCAGACTGCCCTACTGGGCCAAAAAAATTCAATCTTGTCCTGCGACTCCAATATTGACCGTCCCACCGTCAAAATCCCTTTCATAAATCAAACAGATCGCTTTTCACGTACCTGCAATCTATACACCACTGGACCAATACAAATTATTCACAGGACAGACTCTCTCTCTCTCTCTCTCTCTCCCCCCCTACATTTCAATCAATATTCCGGCAATATTTATTACAAACTCTACGACAATACCTTCATAACTACTATAGAACTGATTCCCAAATTCGAACAACCATTCCAACAATACCAAAGTAGGATACCGGGGCAAGTTGATACGCATTCAATTTTTCTAATCTCTGTTTCAATTAATTACTGAACAATAATAAAAAAAAACAATGGATATAAACTAAATGAAAAAAGACAAATTCCATTCACCCTTCAATCTAATCGCAATAGGAATTACCTCGATCAGCCAGAGTATGTTATTTCGGGATCCTCGTTGCTTACGATACAATTGCAATTCACCCATTAGCAGTACGTAACTTTCAAATCGCGTTAGATTGCACGTCTCGCGTTCTAAATTGTCCACGAAAATTTCGCTACGCCCCGAATAATATAATCTCGCCGATCTCCTGCAGTACTCTCGTTCACTCCGTGCACCTTAATCAACTTGTCCCGCCGGGAAGTCAATGTACCCGTGAAAAGAAAAGAAGGAAAAAAAAACACAAAAACATCCCCACGAAAACATACCCGCACGTCATGTATACGAATATTCTACGAACAGCTCCGCCAATACGAGCGCTACGCCTGAAACTCCGGGCGGCTTGTGGGAGTGCAGCAAGTGCCTGGACGAGATGCGGCTGATGCAGAGGTTGGCGGTCAGCGGGCTGCTGACCGTGATACTGATCGTTCTTCTGACCGGCACGTTCGTCACGCGACGCGACCTGGCGAACATCGTCGAGCGTGGCGTCGCGCCGGAAGAGCGTAACGCGCAGCAGCTGAACCCGCCGTGGGTGCAGAGCAACGTGATCCCCGGCCAGGACGAGGTGAAACCCGAAGACACGGATCGTCGTATAGACTTCAGGCACAGACAATCCGAGCTGTCCGCGGTCGGACCACCGCCGGCTCCTGTTCCCGGGCCCTACGTCATTAAACCACCCAGTCCACCCCTGGATGACGTGACTAATCAGCGCCGTGAGAAGATCAAAGAGGTAAGCGGTGTCTGTTTAATACACACGCCGGTGGTAATTATTGATAGTTCATGGGGCGGGGGGGGGGGATGTGTTTTCGTGAGAAATCGTGAGGAGTTCGTTCGAGACGAGGTGCTTCAGAAATGAAAATGAATTGGAATGATGTTCGGGAGGTCTGCGCGTTGGAATCTTGCCATTATTACTTAGTATGATAATACTTGAGTGAGTATTATGTTGAAGGGTGGCTCGATGGATTTCGGGATGTCAATATTTCGTTTCTTTCTTTGTTTAGGCAAAGTTTTTTTCATAAAATCCTTCTGCGCCGAGCTCCGATATTTCGAGAACATTTTAACACTCGCGCACTGACCAGAGAAGATCGAGAGTTATTGAACGAATGTAGTGGACTGTAAATGAAGACAATTTTCATCGCTTGGCAGAAATGTATCGCGAATTAAATATTTCGTTTGCTGTTTTAACTAATTTGGTTACAATTTTGATAAGATTTCAAATGATTCCGAGGAGGCTGTATCGCGAAATTGACTTCGAACTTCGGTCATTGCAATTGTTGTGAAATCCTACGATGAAATAGAGTTCGTCATTCAACGCCCGTATTTCATATCGTTTAACGAGAATCGTTTCACGTAACGAGAACACGGTTACCGCGACACGGTAATTACCTGTAAGCTCGTCGAGTCAAGGTAAGAATTGCAACTATTAACAACTACTGAAGTGCTTGCGGAAAACATAACTGACGACTGTGAAAATAGAGGTAAGTTTATAAATTTTTATCGTAGATAAACCAGCTTACGCCACATTCAAATTGTACTGGAGTGAATTGGATAAAGGTGAGTGTGCTTGGTCCTCGCCTGCCTTTCATAATGCATGCAATCTTCGAATACGTACGAAACTCTTACAATTGCAATTATCTATCATTTCGTACTACAATGATTTGAGCCTGGCAGTGGTCTAAAAGAAATTATTTTTCACTGCTGGCACGTATGTAACGGTTACTTAATTTCCCTGCGGCCCGTATTTTAACATCGTTGGAATTTTTCTCGCGAATATTGCCAATTCGTTGTTCGAACGGAAAATGTTTCGAGATCGGATTTCTCTAGAAACTGACGCAACACAGAGTGTAGATCGTGTTCAGTTTAAATAATTTCCCCGGAGAAACTGCGTGTTTGTTTCCGTTAGTGAGAAGCATTTGTGCAACCCGTAAATCTCTGTCGATATTAAGGAACATAATTTCGGAACGAATCGTGACTGGAGAGAGTAGAAGAATGTTGAAATCCGATGACTGCAGAAACGGAAGCAAATCGGCTTCGAATCGTTTGCCTGATTTACGGATCGAAATAAAACAGCTTTGAACTATTCTACGTTCTATTATTTTGGTTGTGGTATAAAATTAAAAATTTAATTTATTCCCCTTTGAAATAAATGGAATATCTCTGCAGAACTTCAATGTTCCGTTAAATTAAAGTGATCTAGATTGTCGATAAATTATATTATAGTAGAATATAGTGACATTCTATCGTTATTTTCAACGACTCGCGGCAAGTATACCGGGAACCGCAGAAATTTCGTGACTTCTACGTTGGTTGCCAACGGTTCGATACGGTTCCACGGCGACGGGTCAGATGAGGTCGGGATTAAAAATAATCTCGAAGGAAAATCGATGAGTCCTTTGTAAAATCGCACCTAGCCAACAGTGTACGGCTTTGAAAACGGAACGCGATGGTGAAATGGCACAGCGGAGAAAATCATGCAGGAGAACCAACCGGTAGAATCGATCGGTCGAACGAATTTTCGCGACCACCACAATTTTTGCCTGCTGCTTTGCGCGCTCCGGAGAAACTATTGAATATATGTTACGTGGTCGACACGAAGGACAAATCAAAGAGGATCTGCAAGCAAGAATTCATTATCTCACGATAACCTGACGTTAACCTTTTTTCTTCTAGTACACTCGGTAATTTATTCCACCGCAGCTTCGCTTCCAATTTCATACAATTTCACGATTCAGGAGGACATTTTCTTAACGAATTCGAGTGGTCGTAGACGAGAACCTTCGTCGTAATAATTAATTTAGCAAAGAGCAGTAAATTTGATGTCGACGATTATTCTATTCGCGAAGCAAGATCCGTGCTATAATGAGGCAATCACATTAAGGTCGTTCGGAATTCGAGCAAACCCATTATCCCTTTGTGCGCTCGTCTGTGTTTCTTGTTCTCTCTCTCTGTATCTCCCTCTCTCTTGTATTTACGCTCATGCTCATTGCGCCCACGTTCCGTTGCTCTCTATCGTCTACTTTAATCCCGTATCAACGTATGCTCTGCTCCTGCAAATCTATTTCGACTTGACCGATCATCCTCGCCCGTATCAATCCTTTATGGACGATACACTTGCCCGGTACCGTATTCGCTAATTGAAAGCCATGGATATCCGTGATCGATTGCTGGCATTACCAGATCGACGAAATCTGTTCAAATAGAGCACGCGAAACGAGCATGGGCGCTCCCGAGTGAACTTTTTATGATTCCGGAGAAGGGATCCGGAATTGATTAGTGTTGGACGAGGAATTAAAGTGGAATTAAGTGAGAATGTGATTGAAAGGAAAGAACGAATTTGGGTCGATTGATTTGCGAGGAAACTCTGATTAGTTTAGAGCCGGGGTGTAATGATTATTGAGGCGACTGGAACCGAAGATAGTAATTTCATGGCGTCGTTCGTTCAACAGCCAGGGACAGAAATTTTCGGGATACTTTCAATCGCAAACGTTGAATAGATCGCTGCACGGATTTCGGGAAAACCTTTTCGTTTAAATTTCAAATAAAAATCGCCGAAAGTAGCGGACAGAGGTCCGAATTATTGATGGAACTATGATTATTTGAAAGTCGTGAAAATAAATACGCCGGAGATATTCGACTGAACGCGGCAAATGAAAATAGAAACATCTATTAGCCATTCGACCTAGCGCGCGAAATGGAAATGCATATATGAAAAGGAAGCTCCATTGAAAGACATTTCAATCGTATTAAACGATACGAAAGTAATTTATACAAATGGAAATGGCCGTGGAGGTACGCTGCCAAAGTGGTAGCGGGCAAATAATTATCGACGAAAGTACATATCGATGTTGTACAGAATCGCGTCGTTACCATGCCGCGTCGACAGGCGCGTCGACAAAATGTAGCTTTCTTGATATAAAATTTAATCGCTTTCTGCCAGATACTCTCTATCCAATACAGCCAGACTTTATTGAATAACGGTCAGCCTATCTCCTATTATCCACTTTATCGAGCCGATTTATTGATCCGCACGAATACGGTCGGACATTACTATACGCAGAACGTTTCCATAGCGTTAACACCGTAAACCTAATACACCTCTGTTTAGGACCTACGAATCTGTATATAATCACTAAATTCGGAAACTCCATACACCTGCCCTACTTGGTACAACAGCATCTTTGCACGCTAATAAGTAAGTCTCGTATACGCGAATAAAATAAACCGTTTGGCCCATCTCCTGCCATTGGGTGCTGTAACAATGAAATTAAAAACAATTTCCCCTTGGCGATTGCGAGGACATATTACACCGCCCCTTTTTTTTCTCCCTCGAAATTCCTATTGTACTACGAATCGCAGACAAATCTGGTTCCGTTGCACGCGCACTCCACTCCCGTTTCCTGGTCTAGCATCGCGCTATTTTTACGATCGTGGAATATAATTAGTTCTGTAATTGGATCCCAGAGAGCATGGTCGCGTTGCTCGCGAATTCTCCGTGGCGAGCACTCTCCGAGCCTCGAAACGTTCGGCCACGGTTATGTACGGGCTATATAGATCTCCTGGCCGGCCGAGGTACACATCGTTCATTCCGAACGAAGCAATTTGCTTTGCAAGTGGACTCGCGTAATTCACGAAACGGGTAGACCGCGTTCGGAATAGATCTTGATTTACCGTTCGCGCTCCATCTTGAATGGCGGCTGGTTGCACCTGACGATGGTCGCGCAGGGGAAAAAATAAACCCGTCCAATCTGCTCGCGGTAATTGTACGCGCTTCGATTGTTCGGAACGCGAATGGATTATGCAAACAGAAATCTTAAAACGTACTAGAAAATGATTAAAATTATTACTCGCACGATCCGGGTTTGATTTATTTCGGAACATTTGAATCTCGAGAAAATTCAGCTGGAACGGTTTCCGGATTGCTCTTATTTATACAAATTGAAGATTCGTGTTTGAGTTAATAAGTTTCTCGTCAAGAGTGACTTCACTTTTAGACGCGTTGGATATTTATATGAACGCAAAGGTTCAGTGTCTCCAATTTCTTGGAGGGGAAACTGGACGGTAAATCGATTATCGTTGCGTATTAATATCGATCGTAATAAATGTCGACACTGATCGATTCGGTGCAACACAATCGAACAAGCACGGAGAAATCTCAACCAGCCTGGATCGAGATTTCCGGAAAGACATCCCTCTAATTCCGCGGCATAACGCAAACCGAATGACGTCAAAATCGATTCGGTGCAACGCCGATCTGATTACATGGGCCAAGCGTGGCGTTACTCAAACGATCGCTAATCTCGACGTATTAGGGATCGCGCTTTAAACGTTGCCTCTAATTATCGGCACGCATGCAAATCGTGTGGCCTAACGTCGTACCGTGGCGGAGAATATACAATTTCGTCATTGCAGAAGACGCATACGTCTTTAGATAATACCGGTTGGAATGTTCCATAGGCATGCTACCTTATTAGATACATGGCGTGCTTTTGATGGCATGCCGTGCATGCATTCAAACAATCGTGAAGCTACTTTTAGTACGCAACGTACGAGGGAATATTTTTCCGACGAAGTACGAACATCAAAAAATGCCGCGGGCATTGATAATAAAGTAGAAAGTAATAAGATCTGACGTATTAACTTAGTAAGTTTATTTTTTTCTCACTCAACTCGATTCTCTTCTTTTCCTTCTTTTAAAGCAAACAGTTCCAAGTAAATGTTCGTCACATTTGCAGATCCGTAATGCGTTTCACCGTTTTTCCTCGGTTTCAAAAGGCAAATTATTTAACCGCGAAAGCGGTGCCTTTCAACCAAGCTCGAAGCTATAAGAGGGGGCATCTTTTTCGACTCTGATTACCATTTCCGGTGTGGGCGAAGAACTAGGGTGTGCAATGCGATGTTCGAACGAGTGCGCCTTCCGACAAAGTCGCATTGTCCCTTGGGTAAAACGGGTCTTGCACAATGGAAGCGTCTACTTTTAATGAGGCCCCGGTTAAGGGGGAAACGATAGACGAAGGTGGACGGCAAAAGGTGAACGACAGACACGTGCATGGCGCTCCATAAATCGTAAACTCTCGTTCTGGATAATGAGAAATTTGATAAATAAAATAAAAGTGTCCGGCCCATGTAACATATCAAATATTTAACGAATCGTTCGTAAAAAAAAAATACAAATCAATGACAATACAAATTAAGGAGGAACGCGTATATTGATACACAATGAAAGATTTTCTCTTCAAAGAGTAAGCGTTCTCCAAAGAGTATTGCGAACCAACCATTTTCCTCTTGCCTCTCAGGATCCCATCCCCTCGACCGTATGCACCGTATACCGGTGCAAACACACCCTGTTTAATCCTATCTGCGCGCAAAAGAGAGACGCCCAACGACAAAGTGAAATCGTCTCGTAAGCGGTCTGTTGGATCGAGCTTTCATTCACAGATTCAAGTACAAGACCCGATGGAAATACGGGGATCGCGTTCGTCTTGCGGAGAATAATTCGCGCTATTAGCTTCAAGCAATGCAACGCGGGGCGACTCGAATCACGCCGCAAACAAAGACATAATTGCGGTTGTACGTAACGCGGACCTGTAGCAGTAATACCTGCGGAAGGATCGTCAACGTTGAATTCCGGTTCCCCTGCCCTTTGTCTCTTCCTCGTCGTTCTTCCTTGTGCTTCGCCCAGTCGCGTAGACAAAACCGTGTTGCAATTGTTCCGTGCAACACACGTTTACAGGAACGCTTGATCTTCGAGTGTATTCGTGGAAAAAGAAAACTTGCCCCGTTTCCTGCAAGAAAGGCAACACTTACATATACGTTACGATCCTCTGTATTCGAATTTTTCCATTACCTTCTCACGCTGTCTCAGCCAGTGGTCTTCTTCTTCTTCCGACAAGGACCGGCGTGAAACAAACGCGTGAAAACACGTTTCTCGTATTTCAGATTTTCTACGCCATTTAACGATGTCCATTTGATCGGTTAAAAATGTGATTTTTCGTTTAAAAAAAAAATTCATTGTACAGAAAATATTTGTCGAGCGTCATTTACCTTCGTCTCGGAGTTCTTCGCGAAAAAATATCGCTGAATATACTCCACGGTCGCTTAATAACAGCCAAACGAGTCGACGCTATATAATTGGGCTCGTCCTGCCGTGAAGATGAGTTCCCGCTTCGATGCCTCCTCCAGATCCTTGGGGATGTCGCGACGTAAGGAAGGTGCAGCAGTCGTGTGTTCCTCGTCGCGTCCCTGGGGTGTGCTGCTGGCTGAATGTAATTTTACGGCGAACGAATTAGAAAAATTGACAGCAGTTGCCGAGACGATCTAACTTTCTTCAAGCGTTTTTTTAGGGAATAGGTAAAACTCGTTTCGGTCACCGAATGTGAATTTAGTATGCAGAATTACATGTATGAAGTTATATATCAGCTTGAGGAAAATTATTGAAAGCGAACGTTTATTGATGGCAAACGATTATAAATAATAATTACTCGTGCGAAGGCTTGACTAATATTTTCTCTGTCCGCCTTTCGCTTTTTGTTTTTGTTTCTTTTTCCGAGCAATATTTCTATCAATCCGGGCGCAAAGGTGAGCTTGTAAACGTGCAATATTTACGACGTCCGGGTAAAATAAGAGAAATTGCTCACTCGTGCTGCAAATTTATGTTCACAATTTGTAGACACTCGGCGACAGTTTATTCAATTGAGAGTTAATGAGCTTTGGTATTTATTACGAAGAGACTTAATGCTGTGCTCTGTGCCGCGTCTGGTTTGCGGTCCACGGGTGAGTGTTGAACTTTTGCTGTTGGGGAATACATGGAGCACTGTGTTAAGTGTCGTTACGCGTAAGGTACGAGCGCACGAACATACGTAATTGTTTTCCACTCGTATAACAGGCAGCTGCCGTGGCAAGAAATAAATCTGTTATACAGAACAATATGTCCACGAAACTCGGCCGATTACTTGACGAAAGCACAAAAGGAAAGTACAATATTTCAAATCTATTCGTGACCGAACAATCCGATTCAAAATAATTAATTTCCACGCAAACAATGAAACGTAAGAGGATTCCAGCCCGGAACAAATTCAGTTACAGAGAAAAAGATCGAGTCGAGTAAAGACACCAAGAGGTAAAAAGGGGAATTCTTTTAAATTCCGCACGCTTGGTTGGCACAACCTGGACGATTTCAGTTTGACTCGGCTCGTTTTCCATTCCCGGTTACGCGTTGTTTGTTCTCTGGTTGGTTCAGATCGTATAACATTTGCCGTACTGTTTCCCGGTATTTTCATGATACCCAGCAATCTCCCGAAGATCCAGCCAAGATATTTTTAACGAAGATCTCGAGCACCTCCGGGGCAATGCTAAAATACGCTTGCACCGAACACCCCCCGGCGGCAGGGGAGAAAAACTTTACAACGAGGCGAACAACTTCCGTTTTTGTTCCTCGAGAACGGAGGAACTGAAATTGCAAGCTGATCCAGGTTTTGTATCCTGCAAGCGGAAGTAAAATCGGGGAAACGCACGGCGTTTATCAAGGGAGGACTTCTCGCTGTGATAATTTCTCGCTATTTATAGACTCATGTGCAGTATTATTACTTTTCGAATCTGTTTATTTTAAGAGGGATACTCTTCATCTTAGAAACAGTCGAAATTCGCTACTTTGTCGTGTTTAATATGCAGCATGTCCTGATTGCTTGAAAATACGAACCTATTTCTTTTTTCTTAAATATACATTGTTTCCAGAAATATACATATATATATAACGAGCATATCAAGCATTACTAAAGTGATATTAATCAGTTCTGAATATAACTTGAGCTATTACCTGTTCAAGTATTTTCAATGGCGTTCGATCTCCGTTCAGACAAATTGAATCTGACCCTTTGCATTGACCTGAAAAATTCTACTAGCTTGCTCCACTATACCAGAAGCTCATAAACTACCACACACGGTAACCGGAAGTGGGATACACGCTCTTCTGCGTAACTGCTTAAAATTTCATGGAGCCAACGAGGCTCGTACAGCGAGAGCACGTAATATCTCGGCGCCCAAGCGATTCATAAACGGAATCAGAGTTTCTTCTTTTTGCGAGCAAACTGCGACGCTTCAAACGGTCCTGCGATCCCTATCTTGCGACAGACCGAACCGTCAAACGGGGAAATATCTCCGATATGTCGGGTCTCGAAACGAAAGGCAAAACGCGCGGTGGAATGTGGGGGGGGGGGGGGATAAACAAAAAGGGGAGAAAATTGAGAGAAGGCAGTGGGCAAAGGTACAAGCAGAGCGAGAACGAGCGACGCACGCGAGCTAGAAGAAAAATGCTGGGAGTAAATAGAAGTGGAGCATCCCTCGCGAAAGAGAGAACGGAGAAGCAAAATCGGGGCAGAAACTGGAAAGAAAAGTGTGAAAATGACAAATAGCGGCAAAGGGTTGAAGCACAATAGTATTGTGTACGCGTGCAAGGTTGGACGGCGAGGAACGATAAAGCCGGAATAAAAGTAAGAGGGAATATATAACAGAGCCGTGGAAGAAGGATATCACATTAAAAAAGAGCCTCGCCCTCTGCGCACAGAAAACAATATGAATTACCCCGCCGAAGAGAGAAGAAACCAGCGAATAGATTCGAAAGGTTGCGAACAAATTGGCGCGACCGAAACGCAGAGCGAAGCAAACCGAAAATCGAGGGATCATCGTCAGCCATCGAAGGAGCACGGTCATGATGTTGATACGTGCGCAATGATAAAGAACCGTACAACACCGGCACCGAAAACGAAACGGGCGGCCGGCGAAGGGGGACAGCATCGAAACGAGTAAACGCAAACGAGAGAAATTGTAAAGGGACGCGAGGCGAAATAACCGATGCGAGATTTCGCGAAATCACCGCGGATCGACAACGCTGCGGCACATTCGGCCACGTAATAAAAAAGGAAAAACTTAAATTGAAAACCCCGGCATATAAAGGGCGGGGGAGCATAAAACCTCCGATCTGTTTAAGCACAGTTACGCGCGCATATCTGGCGGATCCAGTTTCCTTTTTGCTTCTTACGCTCTCCGCGTATAATATATAATATACCGGTGGCCAAGAGTCCGCGCCCCGCTGCACAATGACACTATCGCGGTTTTACGTTCTTCGGACGCGAGTGCATTTCGGTTTGATCAGGCAGAACGATCGCGCAACGGAAACGATCGGCGGTCTCGACCGTTTCATTTTACGATGGAGACGTCAGTTTTATTGTTATCCCTTTTTTAAGGCGTTTCTTTCCCGTCGATGGTGCTTTCACCATTTTTGCTTTTTGTTCCCCCCCCCCCTCATCTTTCTCCCTTCGAATTGATTCGAAATCGCACAGAACGGGAGGGCGAAAGGCGTCGAAAGCGATTAATTTCGGCGCGACGCGATGGTCAAATAGAAGCGTTTATTGGAACAGCAGCTAACGCGTAATTATTTGCAGGGAATCCCGGGCTCTGTAAATAAATGGTAGTTCGCGCGTCAAATAGATGCTATTTCACGGGATAATTTGTCAGTAGCGGCAATTGGATGATCTATTGTGCATCTGTTTAACGAGCTGGCTAAACGGGTTGACTTTCGCGTTTAGATTTGTTGCGGCACGTTTGCTGGGCGTGTTGCCCCGATCCTTGGTGTTACAGGACGTTCATATCTCGCTGTAGCGGAATTCTTTCGTGTGACGGAGAATCGCGATGTAGAGAAATATTATGGCAAATATAGTTTGATTAATATGTATGTACATGCGTGGAATCAAGTCGAGAATGATCGATCGACGGAATTTTAAGAGCGAGACAAAAGTTTGCATATCCTGGCGTATCTCGTTGCAATGAACGTTGATATTATCCCGTGCCTTGGCAATGAAATTTTACACCGGGTTACACGTATTGCTTCTCGCCATAGATTCAAGGAATAATATGGCAAAGAACGATCTAAGAAACAGCGCGATGCCTCGCTTGTGAATAAAGAAATTCGTGAGATGGTGATTGAAAGAAGAAAGGAGGCGCATGAAGATTCAAGGGAAAAAGCGTTCATCGGGCTTTTTCGCCGGGAAATCAATTCGCCGATTAATCGGTTCTCATCAATCGAATCCCAGGTGGGAGAATCGAATCACACGGTGGCTGATCGCCGACGCATCGTCACCTGCACAGGCGCGTTCGCGTCTTCTTCGTAGGGGACCAAAATCCCGAACTTGTTCGCCAAGAATTGTCACTTGCCATATTATTCTCTGCAAAGAAAGCAAGCCGGACTTCCGATGAACTCTGACGCAAGAGGAATGATCGAGCAAGACTATGTTGCGTCGCGCAAAGGATTCATTCTTTACGGCTCTACCCCTTTCCCGGCCAGTCTAATGGTTTAATCCTAACACGGACGTTAACCAGATTATCGTCCAAAAGGGAATGAGGACGAACAAGAGAGTTTGCTCGCCCCGTTCACGTTACCTGCGGTCGCCGCAGAACAAATTAGCCACGATTACGTGGATAACGGCAAAAAGGGTCGAATGTCGCGATTCGCACCACCACCGGCCACGATGGCCGCCTTCTGCAATTTTCTGCAACGTCGCTCCCTTCTACGGTTCCCGACCCCGACTGAGATTGTTACTCCTCCTACACCTTCATACCACCCCTTCCCCGCCTCTTCGGTTATTTTCCTTCGACCCGGCTAACTGACTGCACGGACGAGCGCGGCACTTGTTTCTCGTCCGTGAAGATGCAATCGAACGATGGAGGCACTACGATAATGGCCAAGCTGGTTCGGATAGTCTGGAAGTAAAACAAAAAAAAGCAGTTATCACCGTGGATATAATGCGATTGCATTTCGATTTATAGTTGTTTTTTTGACGAAAACTTTCGTCGCTCGCTGTACGCGGAGTCCAGTTTATAATACGAGACCGGTTCAGAGCGTGTCATGGTTGAAGTACATTGCGTAATTACCTTTAATTGCTCAATTGCTCGAGAAATTGAGTAACGTTTTAAACTGAAATTCGTACGACATTCTGTAGACGGTTGTTCCACCATGTTTTCGATGGTACGTTCAAATACTTTCCTTTGACGCAGGGAAAATGAATGCCGGTAAAAGCTAGGTTCGCATTAAACGTAATAACGTTCAGTTCTGTTGAGAGATAATACTTTAAAGACATTTGCACAGTTGTCCGAAGAATCCCCATTGTTAATTTAAATTTGTTACGCGTCCCCCCCCCCCCCAACAATTGTTCAACAATTCTTCCTCATTCGTTCGCGATTTCTTAGCTACAAGAACGACGCACTAAATAATGGCCGAGCCAGCTCGAGCAACACCGTCTCAACATTTGAGGCCCGTTCAATGACCGATCGCATCAGATCAGCCTACCAAAAGTTGTTCCGTCCGTGAAACAACGTGGCCGCAACGACCCTCGCGAAAGTTCATCGACGAGCTTCAACTGCTCGCGAATTTCTCCGACCATCTTCGTCCGTCGTGAATATCGTCGTGTTAAAAAACAAATTACACACACACACACACACATCTCCCTCCCCTCTAGCCCCTCGTCGTTCTCCCTCGATTTATAGTTGTTTTTTTTTTGCTATTCTTCTTTTATTTTACCCACGACGGCCGCAGAGACCGAAGAGTGGAACTCAACTGCTGCCGCGGTGCCACCGGCCACGGCCCGCAGAATATTATACTGCCCCTGAATTATACCGCTATAAAAACGTGATGAAGCGGCCACGGACTGACAGGGGCCGGCAAACGGCACGAAAAATCAAAGGGAACGGGAATAATGGTCAACGAACGGCCGGACAGGCTAATATATTCGTTTTTCTCGGTACGACCCGCGGTTTCTGCCCGGCCGTTCTACGACCAAGGGCGCGCGTCCATTATATCTGTCCGCGACATCCTCGTCTGATGAATCTATCGGCCGGATTTACGAGCATCCGCGAATTTCTTCGTTCGTCGTTTGTATTCATTCAGTGGCGGGGGAAGGGGCGGGGAGGGATGGGGGGGGGGGTTATTATTATTGTTCCCGTGTAGAATTCGGTATGCAGAATATTTTAACGAGCAATCTTCGAGTCGAATGTCAAGTGAATTTCAATGTGGTTGTAAACCTGCGCGGTTCATTAGTCCCTTCGATGGGCCCGCGTGCTTGGGATATTTTTACGACACCGCTCGTCGATACGGTTTTTGTGCGAAAACGCGAGGCTGATATTACTCGTACGCGTTCGCGAATCGCGCGCTGAGTTATTAAGGGCGCAGCGTTTCTGTATGCCCTTTTTTGTTTTTTAACAATAACTGGTACGAAAATAAACGTTCGGAAATTGTGGACGAGGCGTATCGTGGACGCGGTTGTGTCGAATTGCGGGAAAGGGTTCGCGCGGTTCAAGCGAGGGAAAACTGCGATGATACAGAATTATGTACTTTGATTCGACGCGCAGGCCTCAATTGCGTTTCGAACGTCGTTGAATACGGAGGGATGTTTCCACGCTTGGCGATAAATCCAATTTGCAAATTTTAATTAATCTGCTAATATATTCTGAATTGATTAAACATTGGAAATGCGTAGAATGTTAAATGGATTCTAAATTGAAATTTGTTACTCAAAATGCATTCTGCATTCTTCGGTACATGATTAATTAAGCACGCCAACAGGATAAATAATTAATTAAACTTGACCGTTTCACGTTTACAAAGGCCATTCGCTGGATCCTGTAGTTCAGACAAAGCGACTTCGATCCTCGCTTCGGTCTACTTGAGAATATCAACGAAATATTCAAGTCCGTGTGATTAGTAATACCTGACAATGTTTTTTCTCCAAAGCATTCGAAAAATCAATCGTCGAATAGTCAAATCTGCAGTCGCTATTTATTCCATGAAAATACGGGCCGTAGATTTATTGGTAAAATGTCTTTCTTGAATTGTCAGATCTAAAAAGCTTATCACTTTGTTGTTTTTTTCGTTTACATAGATGATGAAACATGGCTGGGACAACTACGTGAGATACGCGTGGGGAAAGAACGAGCTGAAACCGATCTCGAAGAGAGGTCACAGCGCTAGCATCTTTGGTGCCGCGAATATGGGTGCCACCATCGTCGATGGTCTTGACACGCTTTACATCATGGGACTTCACGAAGAATTCAAGCAAGGACGGGATTGGATCGCTGAGAACCTCGACTTCGATATCGTGAGTGGAAAATTATTTCTTTAATTATTATTTCCCTCTATCTATTTTCCCCGTTGGAAAATTGTCACAATTGAAATGAACTTCAGCAATGTTTAACTTGTACGTTGATATTATAAGTGACAAATTCTAAAATCGACGGTGTACAAGCGTAGAATTCTATTCGTCGAATGTCAAGTTTTTATATTTAAAAAATTGCGCAAGCTTAAGGTCAATGAGCCCTACTGAACAATTCCTTGCGTCATTATATTATGTATTTAGCGTGTTTACCGCGCGGAAAAATATTCACTGAACAATGCGTTTAAGAAGTACATAGTGATTTTTGGAAAGGTTCGCGTAGGAAATTATGCGAAATTCGAGCAACAAAATCCAAATTCTTCTGATTTATATTTTTAATGATGCGTCGTTTCGCATCGTTGTTAGCGTGCATAGTGTTATTGCATTATGCCATGTAAAATTTCTGACGAATTGGCTGCACCCAGTTATCGCGCCGTCCTCGTCGTTTTATTATACAAAGAAGTTTTTATGATTCACTTATCTAACCATTTTAAGTTAACACGAAAGTCCTCCGTCCGGCACGTACTTTCAACCCTAATTACCCACGAAATGTAATTAACAATTCATCTGCATTATCGGATATTAAAGAAATAATTTCTATTAAACTCTTCGTCTTTAGGCATAAATTATTTCACGTTGTCACGTTTCTTAAAGCCCCAAAGAATGAATTGCATTAACCGGGGCGTCGAATTCGTTCAAATAAAATATAATACCGCGGGTTAGAGTGCCCGTGAGAAATCGTTGACGTGCCAAAAGGAGGGTTGAACAAACGGAAGTAGTAGAGACAAAAGCTTTTCCCGCCACTGTGGAAATTCCCAGGGGGATCCGAGGTAATCTCTGGAGAATCGAGTCCGTTCAGAGGCAGTAGGATCGAACAAGTATTCCACGACCTTGGCGACCAATGGAAATCTTATCTGCAGCAAGCAGCAGCCATGTTGAAACGTTTTGGAAGCTAATCCGAGTTCAAGTGTATCCTCCTTCGGAGCTTCCTGTATTTTACCCTACCGTCAGATTAATTCACGTGCTCTATTCAACGGAAAATATATTCGTTTCCCCGATGCCCAATCATATTTATTCGCCGTTCACAGAAATTCAAAGAAAAGTACGATACACAGCAATTTGAAACGAAATTTCATAGAGAAGTTCTCGATTACAACCGACGTAATATCGCATGCAGCTTACACTTTCGATTATTATTCGACGCTCTGTATAATATTGCAAATGACTTGCACACTCTACAAAAAAAGAACCAGAAAGAAAGAAAGGACGAAATGAATATTTCGAATTCACGACTAAACAGCAAATTAAACTAAATCAAATACCAAACAAAAAAACGAATATATCTCTTTGTACCGAGTCAGAGTCGATTACAAACAATAGATACGCACAAATGTTTCTCACCGTAAAAATTTCACCTTAAAATACTCGAATAAACGTTCCGAACTATTCGAACAAAAACGACCCCAGATTGCAATGAGTAACGTGTCATTGCAAACGCTCTTTGTCCCGCTTCGATATGTCGTTCCGTTTCCGAGAAATCGAGCATCGAAGTCAAGCACCGGGAGTTCCGCGAGGTATGAATGGCGAACGAATTTCGCGTGACCCACATTCTTTCCTCGAAACGCGTGGTCGCGTAGTAGAAGTAGTAGCGGTGGTAGTACTAGTGATAGTGAAAAAAAAAGTACCGCTGACTCAGCGTCTACCACTGACCAGCGCAAGGATGCTGAACTTGGGTCAGGTCGGTCTAGGTGCGCGAGTGAGCGGTCCGGGTGTGCGAGCAAAAGGGAAACGGAAAATTGCAGTTCCTTTGCCTGATCGTATCGCTGGAACGGATGGTCGTATCGCCACGAAACAAAAAGCATTTTAAACGGGAAACTCGCCCGCTTCCGCTCGCGATAATTAGAACACTCTGTGACGTTTCGATCGGACGGTACGAGGTATTCCCTCCCGTTCGCGTAGAAGTGACTCGAAATTATTCTGCTCTACTGAAAGTGAATCGCGAAACCGAGATATTTGGAGCGGCGAGCACGGTGAACGAGTGTGAGAAACGTTCTCCATCGGTGTGGGATATCAGGCACATAGTGGAATACGTACTGCATGGGAGTCATACATCATTCGTCCAAGTTCGTGCTTCTGGATAAGAACGATTTTGACGTTCCTTCGTCGGCGTTGTTCTTTCGCTCGGCTGATAAATGGAATCGCCCTGCTATAATACGCCGACACGCGTTCCGCGAATATCGAGAAACGCGTCCCGCCCCGACTGTTATTTTATCATTTTCGCCGTACGCCGCGTGCGAACTTGAGGTGTTGATTTACGAGATGGCCAGGTGGACGAAAAATTGCTCGGACATCCGGGTGTCCGCGAGATGTGAGATAGGGCAGGAGAATGGAAAATTGATTTATCGACGGTTCGACATCGATGTTAAGTAAGAAACATAACGGAAGACTCTGATCGCTACCTGTTTCATGCATTTCTTTTAGCTCGTGATTTTGAATTGAAACTCCTCTTTCCACTTCCAGTGCATCGAAACAAAAATATAGCATCGTGTTTTAACCCCTGCACGAAATTTGCTAATATTCCGTGGACAAGAAATTTATTGGTTAGCCTTGGGTTAGGTGACCCAGTATCACTGAAGTGTAAAACGAAGAACACAGTTTGTTTGCAAATTTTGGTGCAATATTTTAACATTTTAGTCAAATCCGAATACAACGGTTTTAAAATAATGTACGTTCTGTTAAATATAGCACAATAATTCGAATGGTACACTAAGCAAAGTCAGTTCGACCGAAATTTCCGGTACGAAGGGCACAAACTAGAAACTGTCCTATATCGTATAGAATATCTTTATCTTTCTTCCTTATTATGTGATTACAGAATTATGATAAACAATGGTGGAAACATTGGTAAATTTTCTCGCAACTATTACCGATGCAATGGTACCAACTTATAGGCACCCTGTACATTCAGAACTCACTTCCCTCTGCGCATTCAGCCACATTTATTATTCATTATGTTTTACCCAAGCATCATAACTCCCTTACACAAACGCGCGACGCACATAAATTCAGCCATCGAAACGTCTGGTAACCCGAGGACTCGCGGATAATCGGTCTTAATTTTCCGCGCGGTTGTACGGCTCGAAAGTGAAACAGGCCACACCCGTGCCGCTAATAATTCCCACTGTTAAACGTGAAACGCCAAGGTACGCGAGTTCGACGGGGGCTCGTCCTTTCGCGTTCAGGATTAACAATCCAACCGCGCCGGCTGCTCGTTAATTAACTTAATCGTTATGTAAATCAGTGTCCCCCGGTCGTTCCCCGCGAGGGCGGTTGAATACGGACGGTGGATGGGGGTGTACGCCGGCGGTAGATAAACTTTGTCCGAACGTTTTCGTCTCCAGACAACCGGCCCCGAAACTACCAGACAGGGAACTTAGCTCGGTTTGCCCGAACTTGGTAACAGTCCTGTTACTTCTGTGCCAGCGAAACTCTCGCCTACCCTGGCCTCCGCACCGATTCTCGCCGACCGCCCTGTAATAGCCGTTCTACGAACGACAACACCACGTGGCATTAGAACGTATTCCTAAACAGACAAGTCGCCGTATTAAGCGGTAACCACCACGAGTCGTTTGTCCCCGAGTGCAATTGCGCCTCGAGTACGGGAAAGAATCGGCATGCCGTTCATCAATTCGACGATATTCGCAGTTTAACTGTTTTGCGGGGGTGAGAAGTTTCGCGAATAGGAAGATTGAAGGAGTTCCTTCGTACCCGAAGCGAAGATGGTCGGCGTCGATGATTTGGAAAATGCTCGATCATTTATTGCAGAGACAGTCAAACAGAGTCTCAGCGACACTGGCGAGCGAGCTTGAGGAAATAATTTGCTAAATCGATTGCGAAATCTTGCACGATATCGTAACAGTTCGATCGCAAATAGCGGGGCATATCTTCGTCGCGGTTTCGCGAGTCGAATCGGCGGTGCTGCTCAAATATTTGGCTCCGCCGAAGAATATTCCCAGGGGATTTCGATTCCCGGCGTGGATAATAGGACGTCAAACATTATCCTGGTCTGTGCCAACCTCAACTATTTATGGTGGATTCCTAAGCGGATAACTTCTCGTATTAGTCACTTCGCCGCGCACGCAAACCCGTGCAGGGGAACTGCTCCGTTACTCTTGCCAGAATTTCTGGATAGTATTTCACACCTGTGCTATTCGCTTGTCATTCTTTCATTCAGCTACATACCTTTTCATCTGCTTAGAACACCGTCGCATTAACCGTCGATTGTGATGGAAGTAATCGCTGTTCGATATTGACATATGCTGCATTCCAATGGTATCCCTTGTTCAAAGCCAGTTACTGTGAAATTCAAATGGGAGTCATTAGTGAAACGAAACGATTATAAAACGTATATATACATATGTACATATATGTATGTACGCACATAAATGCATTCGACCTCCAATTTTATTACATCCCTTCGGATTTTGGGTTCAATCTTGTTCCCTTCGAGGTAATTACATTTTTGTTCAAATTGCGGATAATAGTAGCTTTAAGTGCGACATTCAAGAAACATACGTGATCTTAAAAGCATCGTAGTAATTGAGACGGACGTTAGCACGAAGAATTTTAATTTCAGTCGACCAATATCACCCTCTAATTATACATCATTTTAATCTCACGCTATTACACACTACGATTACATTGTTAGGTTTTTAACCTGAGACCCGGGGTAAAGACGCGATGATATCGAGCGAAGAAAAAGGAAGGGCGTATAATTTTCGGACATAACGAATGCTTCGAATGTTTGAACCGCATAACAGTGTTGTTAGCGGCGTAACTAACCCGTAATTGCGTTTACGATTCGAACGCCTCGAGCTATAAGCAGGTGAAACAGTTTTTCCCAGGTACATGAAACGAAACATGTCATTAGAAAATGTGTTCATATTTATCGTACATAGCTCACAGAGTTCGCCTCTAGAAATCTCGGGAGATTCTACGAAACGAACTTGACCGGCCCTGTGGCAATGATCGGCGTTATTCGATTTTGGACACGTTATTCATTGAATCGTTGCCAAACAATATAAACGAGCGTTGCTTACGGTACTTGCAAACAAGTATCTACCTTCACGTCTACACCGTCTGCAAGTGGCGGCTTCCTATTCGTCTTCTTCTTTTCGCATGCATTCGTCAGAGATACCTGCACCGGTGCCAATAGAAGCCAATGTCGCAGAGTTTCTACCTGGAAACGAAGCCACGAAAGTGATGTCGAAAGTTACAGAACATAGAAGCGCGTTGAGTTACCTGATACCATAGAACGTGAGCATATAGTGAACACTGGTGCACATTATCGGGCCGGACTTCGGATGCAACGGAATCGCACCTTTACAATGAAGTGAAATACCGCATCTCGCGCCTTTGCCACGCGACTCGTTCCGGTAGTAGCTGTCGAAAAATTCAAAGAATTTTTTTGCAGATAAAACGAAAGGGCGAAATTGTGAAACTACGAAACAATTACAACTTTCGCTTGGGCTTTGTCGAAGTTTGATTCCCGCGAACATAGGTTCTGTCGATATTATAAGAATTCTCGTGAACGTTTTATCGCCACGGTTGATCCTATTTATTATTATGCTTCATTATATCCAGTTTTTTATTTTTTTGCTGCACTGGCATTCGAAACGGGAGATCAGAAACGTTATGATTAATAGCCACAAAAGTCGTCTTCCCCAAATGATCGATAGTACTGTATCATAACGCGCACGTAAAGGATATAATGAAATACGCAATTACTTTCCTATCCATTCAGTCAGTACACCGAATGGATTACCCCAATTTTCGCGCCGACCGCGGACAATTTTCCCCGAATTTCCAAACGGAACAGCTCACCGCCCCGCTTACCGAGGACGCAGAAACGAAAATGCGAGCACCTTACTCACAAGCACTCGTGCACCCTTGCCTTATTATTGTCCCCGACCGAGAGCCTCGAAGGCGCAGATACGCCATCGAGTTCCAATCTCGAACGAACAAAAATTCCTCCCTCCGTTGTACCTCTGAGAACCATCCCCATGCTTGAACGCTACCGGAACAACGATCGTCGCGTTCGAACCGTCGCGCCACTTCTGGATATCACACGGTGCACAGGGTGAGGGGGATAAAGAGAAAGAGAAGAAGAGCGGAATCGTCCGCTCGAGGCGTGCTGTTCCACGCGTTCGCCCACCGTGCGAATAACGAAGAGGCCGGATTAAAAAGCGGCCAGGTAAGGGGACGCTGCGGGTATTAATCTTCCGGTGGCCGTCCGAGCGCGCCCCGTCGTCCAGCCGAAATCAATTTCAATGCAGCTCGTATGCAAAAAAGGATGCGGCCGTATAAAACGCGGCCGCGAGTGAATACACCCGTACACCTCGATATATATTACCCCCTACAAGATTTATAAAAGAATGAAAACGGTACGTCCGGGATCGCGCACTGCCAATGATCGCGAGAGGGAGGGAAAGAGAGAGAGAGAGAGAGAGAGTACGGACGACAGGTCCCCGTCCTCTCTCTCTCTCGAGGTGGGAAACGATCGTGAATGGGTTATATGGACTGGCCCGCGATTCGGACGGGCTATAAATCCGACGTGGAAGCTGTGCTCCGGCCCCTAACTGGCCGCGGGTTAAAACGAAAAACCGCGTCGCATTATGCGCCGGCCTGCGTCCACGTGGACAGAAAGGAGGACCGACACCAGATCTGGTGGGTGCCCGACGCCACCGGGCATATTCCACCTGTGTTTTTCTGCGGCGAAGCGTGGAAACGTGTCGCGCGACATGTGGCGAGGTGGCAAGAGGCTTCGGGAGGGCGGTGGTTTATTGTTGACGGAGCGGTTGGCACCTGTGGGACGGTCGGTAATCAGAGAGGGAAGGGTGAAATTTGCAGGGTATCTTTATCGGCGTGCTCGGGAAAGGGTGAGGTCTGTGGTTTATACAATGTGCGACGGGTGGACGGTTCTATAATGCGAACGGTGTTCGGCGATGCAACGAAAGTACGCAGTAAATTACCACGTCAGGACAATCGTAGAGAATTGAAGGATGTTCTTCTGTCTACGAATGTGCGCGCAACTAACCGTTCCACGTGCAACGTTACGATCGCTGTGTCCGCGTATTCGTTCGCATCGCTTGACGCCAATCCACGTGTTTCGGACACGCATTGTTCCCGGGGACAGCGGGCGCATCGAAGTTAACCGGTGCATCTTTAATGAAGTCCCTGCCCGGAGAAGACCCTGCACTTTCGGTGCCTTTGGGACTAAACACGGACCGAGCGCGCCTTTAACAGAGCGGCTCGTTTTATTCGCCAGACGCCGGGTACACCTACTGTCATTGATGAACGCCGGCCTCGCCGCCGCAAACTGCGAGAATCACGAGCATTTCCCCCAGAAAAACGCGCGGAACGAATTCCTTGGCGAATACTTGTAAATATTTCCCGCAACTTTCTCGAAGCAGTTACGCTTCGAGGTGTGTTCAATTTTTATTGCGTTCGAGAATTTCGAAAAATATAGATCCTTCAGACATTGGGTAATGACAAACGATCGAATTCGTGGCAGAGAATAATTGGGGATACGGTCAGGTTAGTCTGTAGATGACGCGGGCGATGAACAGTGCTGTCGATAGCGGTGGTACGGGTAGCGGTAATCATATACATGTTAGCAATAGCGCATTTTTTTAAAGAATGGAATCGAGTCGGGTGGCGAAGTGCTATGCCCCCTGTGGATCATTTGGGATGGGGACGCAGTCTTACGCGTGGTCGAAGAGTGTTTTAGGAATGTCCTAGGATTGACATTGTCCTTGCACGTATTGGAAGTGAATGAATGGAACGAAACATCCTGTCGGCAGGCGATGGCTGGCGACCACCTTGGGTCTTCTAGCTATCGAGTGCCGAGGGATGGTTTATTATAGACAAGAGATAGAGACTTTGAGTATGGCAAGTGACCTGACGTCACATTGCTAAAGAATAGGGATTCCGTTTCTGGAGAATCTGGCCACGGAGTGGGGAAGGCAATGCCTTTTGGTAAGAGGACTGTGATGAACCCCATGACACTTACCCCAGAACCTCCAACGAATAAGCATACTTTTAGTAAACCTGACAATTTTATAGAAATAATTATATTATTTCTAACATACATGTATGTATGTGCCGACGATTTTCAGATAGTGCGCCGCGATAGGTGAACAGGTGCCTCGCGGTATTTGGATCAGAAGTTAATGCGATTAGAATTAGAAGCAGAATTTAAATTATTTTCAGCGCCATTTCTTCTTTTTATTGCGAAATGTCGTAAGCAAGTGAGATTTTAAAAAGAGTTTTATTTATGATAATGCTTACGCTTTTGTTAGACCGGTGAAAATGTGGAATAATATTTGTTGGTGCGCCGTAAAATTATGGTGATTCGCTCGTGTCTGCCGTGAGATAAAAAAAGGTTGAAAATAAATTATATATATTGCCCCGGATACGCATTTATACTGATACAAGCGGACATCAGTGATTTCGTTTTTCTATAACCAATTTTCACGTGTGCGTCCGCGACAGGTACACGCGTCTGGCGATCCACTATTTCAGAGATAATCTTACTGACATGTCCACCAGCAACTCTGTGGGCCTTGATTGATGCATATTTTCGGCAATTCGGTTGTTTGCGTCAAATGTCTGCGTTGTACAATGTTATAGGACTTCTGATGTAAAATTTGATGCCTGAAGCGTGCCTCTGATACAAATGATGCTTGCTCATTGGCCACGATATTTTGGCAAACAATCCATTAGTGTGTCCATAATTTCGTGCTGACGGTGAACTTCCATTGGAAACACACAAAATTCACATTAAACCCTTGCGTCAGGTTGTTGTCCATTTCATATCAAATTCTGAAACAGAATAAAAATGACAAATTTCAATGTGTGAGAGACGTATCCCAGATTCGGCACGTCAAACTGTCACTCACTTATCTAAGAACTGGTGGAACACACATTCGATTTTAATTTTCGTCAGCACTAGGTGACATAATGTAATTAATCATTTGGCGTTTCTCATTTTACGCGCAATAAATCTCGAGAGTACAGATGCATACTTTGAAATCCTACAGGTATTCTGAATATAACTATTCTCGTGAAGTAAGTTGGCAATAATTTGTCAGTGTTACGTTTAATAACTGTGAACGATAATTATATATTTCAAATATATCTTGCACGGCAATCATTCTGCTCACTGGATTACTGTCAGTCACATTGCTTTAGGTATACGTGGTATGTACGGAATCGGTACTAACTATTATAACTCACTGTGCTTCTGCATCGTTTAAAATGGCTAGGTAAGATTAAAATTTCGTTTCAATTCATTCATCGCCACGTCGAAGCGCATCACATATTCACAAGAGGGCCATCGAGTTCGTAAACTAATTGTCATAATTAACTGGAAAAGCCAAATGTAATTGGCGATTATCGATGTTTTGTTGGAAATTCGTTATCACATTTGAAGCAACTCTATCAGCTGAAGTTCTATTTACCGTTGATGCACTCATCTAGCACCTTTGAACTCTCACTCGTGGTAACTACTTCACACATCACTGTAATAGACGGAGCGATTGATGTGTACCGCGCAAAAGTCCACGTAGTAATGACCAGACACGGTACCGAGCAAGGGACTGCACGCTTGCGCACAGTTAAATAAAAAAAAAAAAAGAAATAGTAAGAGGGATACAAGGCGACACGTAGTCTAACTTTACCCGCGGTGAATTTTTTTCAACCCTCGTGGTAGTTCTGTATGGCAAGCCACCCTCGCAAATTACCCCTCCTGTCAATCACTTTTCTCACCTCTGGCGACGTCGGGATATAAATGCACAAAAAGGGGGTCGTTTTATCAACAATATTCTTTCTCCCGCGTCATATACGAACCCCAGTTCTTTACATAGAAGTCAATTATCTTAAGAGAACAATATACGCGAATCATAAAAAAATATTCACCTCGAAGAGAAAATATTTTCCCCTCTTAGTTATTCTATTTCACGTAGTTCTTCGCGTGTATACTGTTCCAGGTATTTATTGTCAATAATTCTTGTATGTCGAAAATATAAAAATCGCATAAGATAACCATTTACTTCAAGGAATGTAAAATATTCGGTGATAGGTCTGGTATTATTTTGGATCGGTATTGCATTTACACTTGTAAATTGTAATTTCTGATTCATCCAATGCAATTGTTTATGTAACCCTATGGATGTATTCGAAAAGCAACGCAATGCGTATTGCCGCGTCCTGTACTTCATTGTATTCTGGCATTATCATACATCCATCTACAGAACACTTTACAGGATAGGGGGAGCGCAATTATTATATGAGCGCGATAGCTTGTCTGACAATTCGGGTGGTGAAAAATGGCCTTTTAAACCGTCATCTTCGGTTTTTGTGCATCGAATAAATTTTCCTTTGATAGATCGTTGCTTTTTTTTTTTACGCGAAGCGGTGACGCGTGTGTTATGAACTAAGTATTCCTAGGATGTCCACCCTTGCGTGAATTAAGTATCCCCTATCCTGTAACATTGATGGATGACAATACAGTCAATTAACTGTAAATAACACTTTCCTTTGGTGTATCATAGTCCGATTCTGTGAGAGACAGGTGATTTCTTTTGATAGCTGAGAGGCTAGAGGAGTGTCCATGTGACGCCGCGAATAATAGATTATGGCGATGTGAAACGTTACCGTTCCCCAAATTTGCCCCGCACTTGTTTTTAGAAACCGATCGAGGAATATGACCACATTCAAGAAACGCTACCGCTTGTATTCTCGCACCTTGGTCATTTTCGGACTCTGGCCTTATCATACATCAGTCTACAGTACATTGCATAGGATAGGACTTGTCGTGAATACATTTATTTCTCTGGCAATTGTGGTGATGAAACTTTACTTCTCCAAACTTAATCTTTGATTTTTATGCACTGATTACATTTCCGTTTGAAAAATCCATGCACTTGTTACTTGAAATGACGATGCGTGTGTCATGAACTGTGTATTCATCAAATTTCAATTTATCAGTTTGTACTTATAACATTGTTTTTGTGCTAGACCAGTCCTGTAAATGCTTTTTAATTTTTTACATAAAAGTTAATTCAGTGAAAATGGGAAAAATTGTATTTGAAAAATCTATTGACTTTTAAATAAGGGATTATGATTTTTCGTGTATAACAATTTAATGTCTGATCACACAAAAGAACATTCTTTCAGGGAGTGTCAATTTCAGGGCCCGATATTACGTTCGAAGAATTACTTTCGTCAATAGGAAGTTGCAGTCCGATGATAATATTTATAGTACGATACGTTTCCTTTATCCTCAATTTTCCTGTGGTAAGTCACATGCCACGATTAGTATGATCCAACGATATGAAAAAACTACCGATGAATTTGTACTCCACCGTGCTGTTAACATGCCTCTTTATTGTAAATCCAGGTAAAATTGTACATTGAGTGCACTGAAATGGAAGAAACCACTCTAAAAGACTCGGAAGAGTTGGCGATATTCATGAAATGTATCGCTGATTCGTCACGTCTAATTGCCATCTACTTATGTAAGAACGAATGCAATACGCAGTTGATTTTAATTTTCATCAGGGCACTAATATAATTTAATTAATAATATGACGTTTTTATCATTTTATACGGAATAAGCCGCAAGAGTAGATATACTGTCAAATCCTAGAAATGTTCTGAAAATAATCATTTTTGTGAAGTAACAATATATCGTTGCACAGACTTCAAATTTCGTAATCATTTGTCAGTGTTCCGTTTAATAACTGTGAACGATATTTATGTATTTTAGATTTGGCTGCCGCGGCAGTCCTTCTTTTCACAGGAATACTATTCAGTCCCATAATCTTAGATCTGGTATTGCCTCTGGACGAAGTTCGTGGCCGTCTGATTTACTACATGAGTCCGATTTTCACCGATAGAACCTCGTACGTCGATTTAATAACCGTACAATGTTGGATTACCTTTACGGCGGTATTGGTAGGCTTAGCATGTACGGAATCAGTACTAGTTATCATAACGCACTATCTTTGTCCATTGCTAAAAATTACTAGGTAAGATTAATAGAGTGCATCCCATAGAATAGTATGATGTCGCGTATCCTATTGTATCACATATTTAGTTATATTACAGTTTCACGTTTATCAATATCACTTTCGTTTTCAGTTACCGTATGCGCAATGCAATTGTAAACGGAACTAATTATGAGCTTCATACCTCATCGAAGCAAATCAAAGCGACTCGATACGAGATCCGCTTAGTGGCGAATGTTCACAACAGGGCACTCGTGTTAGTAAATTAATGGTCATAATTAACTTGAAAAATCAAATCATAATCGTACTTTTATTAACTTTTTTTTTGCATTTATCGACGTTTTGTTGGAAATTCATACGTACATTGAAGATCTTTGGACGCTATGTTAGATGTTATGACGATACCTTATTTGACAGCGAGCCTCCTCGTTGTAATTTCGTTTGCTTTTAATTTACATCGCGTAAGTATTGTTCGATATATTCACACTTCTAGAATTAAAACTATATTAAGGTAGAAAGCACAATGACCACGTTTTCAAAGAAATTCTTTAAGGTTGTCTTTTGCCCCAAATTTAATCGGAATATAGATGTATCGAAGAACGATCATGCTAGTAATTATTGTCACTTAGAAAGTTACGATATTATATAACTTCAGGTATACAGGGTGGCTTTCGCAACTGTGCGAAGCCATAGCTCTAACAAGGTAAAAAATAGATGGAGAACTAATTTGGCAAAATTAAATGAATTCGAGTAACGCACCACGTGGTATGTACTTGTATATGTATACATTTCCCGGAATCGGAGGATGTTCAGTGATTTCAAGGGCAGCTTTTTTCTGTTACATAGAACCACCCCGTCCCACGTATGTGTATGTTTTTTGAACGCCAATCTAAGCGGTCGTTTATTGCCTATAAAAGAAAATTATCACCTATATTAGTCATGTTGGGTATAGATTGAACCTACGTTGGCTCTGTAGACAAGCAAAGAAGTTAAAAAGTATGTGTATTCCAGCCAAGCATGCTTCGCCCAGTTTCGAAGGACACGCTGTTAGTAGGAAGTTCAAGAATTTCCGATTTAGAAATATAATGTTACCATTATATGACTGGTAGCTTAGGGACTGAACGTAGTCCTGAACCTACAAAATCCATAAGGCAATTTTTGGGGTCACAAAAAATGTGATGCTCGAGGTGTCTCATTCACGTGTCCAACCCGTAGAAGAAGAAGTTCTTTAATATAATATAATATCAATTGGAAAAGAAAAGGAAGATCTTAGTTTATTTCAAAAATACTGATTTTTGATAGTAAAAATAATGTGGTTCGAGATTTCTTTATAATATTCCTAAGTGTTTCGTATTAGATATACGATATACGGTTTTCAACTCGCGGCGTTGGACTTTCTCTACATTTTTCAATATAACTTTAAGTAACAGTTAACATAGTTACCTATTAACATACCAATATCTATTAATTTTGTCGCGTTTTAACGCTGGTTTCATTAGAAAAGAAATATGTCTGTGTTTGGCAAATTTTCATAACTAGGTGTTCCATATTAGGTACAGTTACCTTACGTATTATTTATCATATTTTCCACTAAGTACCTTATCGTTGGCAGTTTGTTAGTGCTCTTGAAACTCGGAATGATGCAACGGAACTTGCAGTATCCCTAATGATAGTGTCCGAACACGTGAAATACATGTTCTTAAATAACTATTGCGGGCAAATGGTAATAGATGACAGTCTGAGTATCTCTGAAACTACGTAAGTATCATTCAGTTTATTGTGGCTTTTATTTACTAAGTAAACGTTTTCACCTTAATTATTTTTCATCATTCGTACTTATTAATATTTATTCGAAATACACCGGACATCTATTCTAATTTGTCTTCGAAACAAATACTGATCAATGTTTCTTTCATTGTGTTCGAGATTAGATATAATTCGACGTGGTACCTCCTTCCAATAAGTACACAAAAATTGATTTTGTTCTCCATGATGAAAACTGCTATCCCATGTGAGCTTAACCTTTCCGGTTTATTCACGCCGTGTTATGTTGGTTTCTCTACGGTAATCATTGATTTCTCTGGTTAATCAGAATCGTTTCATAATACAAGGATTCAAAAGTCTTTCATTTTAGATGATGAGCACCTCTTTCTCGTACTTCACAATGATGTATTCGCTGCGGGAAAATTGACAGTTTCCATTGAACACTATGCTAGTTGATGATAGTCATGTACTTGTGTCTTTCAGAAGTTACAAAATGGTCATTAAATTCGTCTGAATTGTACGCACTTTTCTCCGATAAACTGTATTTAGTATATAACTTTTCATGTCAATTACTTATATAAAGGAATGCAGCATAGTTATTTTTCTTGTTTTTCCCAAATGACCAGTAAGTAGATATTCAACATAAAGTCAACACAATACAGCCATAGCGGCGGAAGAATTATGCGAGTTGCTAAGACTTTATAGAAATACGTCGAGTAATATGTATATAATTTATGTTTTTTCAACGCAAACAATCGTAGACGATTTGATAAAAAAACGTAAATGCATGTGCAATAATAGTAGAATAAATAATTAGTGAACCACATTGCGTTTAGTATTTCGTTATACTAAACCGTCACCGAGTGACGTTGCTGTCAATGTGTACGGCATTGAAAAAAGCATTTTATTTAACCATTACGTGCAACAGCATAAAAATGATGGCGGATATATTAATTGACGATTCAATATCTCACGCTTGTAATAATTGATTGCTTCTAAGCACCGATTTATTCATTTCGGAATACTTATTGTCGGTACAACAGTTCCTGTCCATGTTTATACCTCATAAAATACATTTAGTTTTCTCGGACTAGATGTTTTTTTATCGGGGTATTTAATTAAATAATAATCTATTGTACCAAAGCGTCACAGAGCACATTATCACATCTGAAGTAACTGTCTCACCTGACGTTTTCTTTAGCACTGTGGCACTCATCTAGGATTCTCGTACTCTCACTCGTAGGAGCTACTTTACACATGACTATAATAAACGGAGCGATTGATGTTTACCCAGCAAAAGTCGACGTAGTAATGACCGCAGACGGTACGGACAAACGGATGGTACGCTTGCGCACAGTTAAATAAAAAAAAAGAAATAGTGAGAGGGATACAAGGGGACACGTAGTTATTATTTTAACCGCGGTGAATTTTTTGAACCCTCGCGGGAGACCTGTACGGTGCACCACCCTCGCAAATTGCACCTCCTGTCAATCACTTTTCTCACCTCTGGCTACGTTGGGGTATAAATGCAGAAAGAGGGTTCTTTTTATCAAATATATTCCTTCCTCCGCATCACCAGCGTACCCCAGTTCTTTACACGGATATCAATCGTCTTAAGAGAACAATCTACACGAATCGCAAGAATATACATTGTGAATAAAAAATAGTTTACCCTTTGAGTTATTGGATTTCACATCGTTCTTCACCTACATACTAATCCAGGTATTTATTGCCCCTTATGCATGTTTTTCGAAAATAGAAAAATCACATAGAACAACATTTAGTTCAAGAATGCATCAACCTGCATCGCTCTTTAATATAATATATTTATGAAAAACATTTAAGTTGCCAATACAGATCTGACCAGGAATATGGTTGAATTCGAGAATCAATACAATGCGTATCGCCGCGTCCTATATTTTATTGGACTCTGACCTTATCGCACATCTGTGTACTGTACACTTTGCAGGATAGGCGTAAGCGCAATTACGATAGTATGTGTGACAATTCGGATGAGGAAAATTTGCCATTCGAATGTGCATCTTCGGTCTTTGTATACGATGTAACTTTGCCTTAGAATGACCCTTGCACTTTTTCACTCGAAGCTGTAACGCGTATATTATGAACTATCTATTCCTTGGATGTCCACTCATACATGAATTAAGTAACCCCTATCCTGTAACATTGATGGATGACAATAAAGTCAATTAACTCGGAATAACACTTTCCTTTTATGTATCATGGTTTGATTCTGTGAGTGACAGGTGATTTCTTATGATAGTTGATGTGCTAGAAAAGTGACCATATGATGCCGCGAATGATAGATTATGGCGATGTGTAACGTTATCGTTACCCAAATTGTCCCCGCACTTGTTTTTAGAAACCGACCGAGGAATATGACCGCATTCGAGAAACACTACAGCTTGTATTCCCGCGCCTTGGTCATTTTTGGACTCTGGCCTTATCATACATCAGTCTACAGCACATTGCATAGGATAGGACTTGTCGTGAATACATTTATTTCTCTGGCAATTGTGGTGATGAAACTTTACTTCTCCAAACTTAATCTCTGATTTTTATGCACTGATTACATTTCCGTTTGAAATATCTATGCACTTGTTACTTGAAATGATGGTGCGTACTATGTATTCAGAAACTTCAATTTATCAATTTGTACTTATAACATTCTTTTTGTGCTAGATTACATGTATGTGTAATAATATGTGTAAAAATGTTTTTACTTTTATTTAAGAAATTATATTTTTTGATGTATAACAATCTAATGTCTAATCACAGAAAAGGACATTCTTTCAGGGAGTTTCAATTTCAGGGCCCGATATTACGTTGGACGAATTACTTTTGTCAATAGGAAGTTGCAGTCCGATGGTAATATTTATAGCACGATACATTTCTCTTATCTACAATTTTCCACTGGTAAGTCACATGCAACGATTAGTATGATCCAACGACATGAAAAAACTACCGATGAATTTGTACTCCACCGTGCTGTTAACATATCTCTTTTATGTAAATCCAGATAAAATTTTACATTGAGTGCACTGAAATGGAAGAAAGTACTCTAAAAGACTCCGAAGAGTTGGCGATATTCACGAAATGTGTCACTGATTCGGCACGTCTAATTGCCATCTACTTATGTAAGAACGAATTCCAGACGCAGTTAATTTTAATTTTCATCAGGGCACTAAAATAATTTAATTAATAACATGACGTTTTTCTCATTTTATACGGAATAAGCCGCCAGAGTAGATATTCTGTCAAATCCTAGAAATGTTCTGAAAATAATCATTTTTGTGAAGTAACAATATATCGTTGCACAGATTTCAAATTTCGTAATCATTTGTCAGTGTTCCGTTTAATAACTGTGAACGATATTTATGTATTTTAGATTTGGCTGCCGCGGCAGTCCTTCTTTTCACAGGAATACTATTCAGTCCCATAATCTTGGATCTGGTATTGCCTCTGGACGAAATTCGTGGCCGTCTGATTTACTACATGAGTCCGATTTTCACAGATAGAACCTCGTACGTCGATTTAATAACCGTACAATGTTCGTTTACGTTGGCGGTGGTGTTGCTAGGTTCAGCATGTACGGAATCAGTACTAACTATTATAGCGCACTATATTTGTGCATTGCTCAGAATTAGTAGGTAAGATTAAAGGAGTGCCACCCATACAGAAGTATAACGTCGCCAATCGCATTGTATCACAGATTTCGGTACAATACAATTTCACGTTTATCGATATTACATTCATTTTCAGTTACCGCATGCGCAATGCAATTGTAAACGGAACTAATTATGGGCTTCATACCACGATGAAGCACATTGACTCGGTCCGGTATCAGATGCGATTAGTGGTGAATATTCACAACAAGGCTCTCGAGTTAGTAAATTGATGGTCATAATTAACTTGCAAAAACAAATCATAATCGTACTTTTATCTACGCGTCTTTTTTTTTGCCGATTATCGACGTTTTGTTGGATGTTTCTATGTGCATGAAAGATCTGTCGACTCTATGTTAGACGTTATGACGATACCTTATTTGATAGCGAGCCTCCTGGTCGTGATTTCATTTGCTTTTAATTTACATCGCGTAAGTATTGTTCGATATATTCACACTTCTAGAATAAAAACTATATTACGGTAGAAAGCACAATGACCACGTTTTCACAGAAATTCTTTAAGCTTTTATTTTACACCAAATATGAACGAAATATAGATGGATCGAAAAACGATGATACTAACATTTATTACCACTTACAAAATTACGATTTTATATACATATGTAGCTTCAAGTATACAGGGTGGCTTTCGCAACTGTGTCAGGCCGTAGCTCAGAGAAGCTACAGTTTTTTGCAAATATCTACAAAACTAAGGCCAAGCGGCGGTTATATGCGTAGCAAAAGATTCTTCAGAATACTGAGTTCTACGACATATTCAAAACTCATCGAAATCGGTGAGGTAGTATTACTTCCATACATTTATGGAATATCAACACCTATATTAGTCCTGTTGGGCCTAGATTGGACCTGCATTGGCCCTGTATATGCACAAGCAAAGACGTACAAATTTGGTACGTATACCCTAGCCAACCATGTCTTGGCCCAATTTCGAAGGGCACGCTGTATGGTAGGGTGGACACGAATTTCTGATTTATAAAAATAAAGCAACAGCAGGTCACACAAATCACTCTGCTGGTGATATAGGGTAACTGTACGTAATATGGAACAGTACCTATTATGGAACACCGTATCGACGCGGCGCGTAAGCCATTAAATCAATCGGCAACAATTCTAAATGAGTGTGAAGCAACTTAGGAATTGAATGAGAGAGATGATACGGGTGATTTAGGAAGAATGCTATGTATGTGAGGTCATATTTGTAGAAGCGTTCATAGAGTGCATACAGTGGATTTTGTGTAGGACATATGTACATAGGACGGTGTTAGGATAGAGACTTTGCGTAGCACATAGTGCGGTGGATTTTAACGGACTTACAGTTAAGAGCATACTAGGATTCTATTGTTTACTCCTAACTTTCCTGCATTATATATTTTTACCATTATATGACGGATAGCTTAGGGACTGAACGTCGTCCTGGACGTACAAGGCCCATGAGGTAATCTTTGGGGTCACGAAAAATGTGTAGGATTATTCTCCAAGGGGAATTGAGTTTGTTCCTCTTCTTAAAATAATATGTTTTATTCTTAAATATCTCTTGACCCTTCTCTTACACGACTCAATGTACTTTATCTCAACACAACTCAGCTCTGTACTCTGTACTCAATAAAACTCGCACAACGATTCGCTCTCAACTCTCAACTCCGCTTCAATTCTGCGCTTCTCTCTATACTGCTATGCCTCCCCAACTATTCTGCTTCGCGCACGCATCATCCACTCCATATGTTCTTTCACGCAGTTTCCCTCTCATTCTATTCAACATTCGTTCGCACTCATTAGCCACGTGTAGCCACATTAGCCGTTGCCACGTGTCACAGCTAGACCACGGGGCTACATTTATCCAAAAATCCACGTGTATTCCCCGAGATCATTCACTCTTTCCTCGAGGTAAACATTCACTCGATCCGTATTAGCCGTTTCGACTAACACTCTTCATTCACACTACGCGCCACATTCGGTACTTCCCTTCACACGATTCATCCAAAGCCCTGTCATACCATTTCCACGAATTCTTGCCTGCCACAAATGTGGTGCCTGAGGTGCCTCATTCACGTGTCCAGCCTGTAGAAGAAGAAGATGATTAATATTGTATAGGTAATATAAATTTGAAAAAAAGAGGAAGGTGGGATTGGAAGTTTTATGAGGAATCAAGCCGCTGTAAGTGTGATATACGAGGGCAGTCAGATAAGTTCTCGGCCTGACACATGGAGATTATATTGAAAAGTGAAACATATTTAACGCGAAAAAAAAATTGTCTTTCATTGTTAGGCCGAGAACTTTTCAGACTGCCCTCGTAATTAACAACAGGATTATTATATATTTATTATAAAAGGTACTACGCTATTCTACACTATGTTTTTCTACGCTGTTCCACTGTACGCTCTACACTGCCTCGCTGCCCACTCCATTCACTTCCGCTGTGGACTCTACTCTCTCCGCTGTTCAATCTGCTCTCTTCACATTCTCATTCATACATCCATTCTTCCTCAGTCATTCCCATCTCTCTCTCTCTCTCTCTCTCTCTCTCGCTGCTCGCCTGCAGACCATCTGTGTCCCAGGTAGCGGTCAAAAACGTCCTGTATCCAGACGTTGGGCGCTATGCACTCCCACAATAAAGTTGTTCGAGATTTCTTTCTAATATTCCTGGGTGTTTCATATTAGGTATACCGCTTTTCAACTCGTCGCGATTAACTTTCTTTACATATCTCAATATAACTGTAAGTAACAGTTAACGTGGTTAACTATTAGCTTACGAATATCTATTAATTTTGTCGTGTTTCAACGTTCGCTGCATCGAAAAAAAAATATGTCTGTTTTTGGCAAACTTTTATAACTAGGTGTTCCATATTAGGTACAGTTACCCTACGTATTATTTATCATATTATCCAATAAGTAATCGTTGGCAGTTTGTTAGTGCTCTTGAAGCTCGGAATGATCCAAAGGAAGTTGCAGTATCTCTAATGATAGTGTCCGAACACGTGATATACATGTTCTTAAATAACTATTGCGGGCAGATGGTAATAGATGACAGTCTGAGTATCTTTGAAACTACGTAAGTGTCATACATTTCAATGCAGCTTTTATTTATTAAGCAAACGTTTTCATCTTCATTATTTTTAATCATTCGTATTTATTAACATTTTATTCGATATACATCGGACATCTATTCTAATTTGTCTTCGAAACAAATACTGATAAAAGTTTGTTTCATTGTCTTCGGAATCAGATATAATTCGACGTGGTACGTCCTTCCAATAAGTACACAAAAATTGATTTTGTTCTCCATGATGAAAACTGCTATCCCATGTGAGCTTAACCTTTCTGGTTTATTCACGCCGTGTTATATTGGTTTCTCTACGGTAACCTTACATTTCTCTGGTTAATCAAAATCGTTTGATTATACGAGGATTCTAAATTCTTTCATTCTAGATGATGAGCACCTCTTTCTCGTATTTCACAATGATGTATTCGCTGCGGCAAAATTGACAGTTTCCATTGAACACTATGCTAGTTGATGATAGTCATGTACTTGTGTCTTTCAGAAGTTACAAAATGGTCATTAATTTCGTCCGAATTGTACGAACTTTTCTCCGATAAACTGTACTTAGTATATAACTTTTCATGTCAATTACTTATATAAAGGAATGCAGCATAGTTATTTTTCTTGTTTTTCCCAAATGACCAGTAAGTAGATATTCAACATAAAGTCAACACAATACAGCCATAGCGGCGGAAGAATTATGCGAGTTGCTAAGACTTTATAGAAATACGTTTTTGTATGTTTTTTCAACGCAAACAATCGTAGACGATTTGATAAAAAAACGTAAATGCATGTGCAATAATAGTAGAATAAATAATTAGTGAACCACATTGTGTTTAGTATTTCGTTATAACCGAGTGACGTTGCTGTCAATGTGTATGGCATTGAAAAAAGCATTTTATTTAACCATTACGTGCAACAGCATAAAAATGAAGGCGGATATATTAATTGACGATTCAATATCTCACGCCTGTAATAATTGATTGCTTCTAAGCACCGATTTATTCATTTCGGAATACTTATTGGTGGTAGAAAAATTCCAGTCTATTTTTATACCTCATAAAATACATTTAGTTTTCTCGAATGAGATGTTTTTTTATCGGTGTATTTAAACAAACAATAAATTCAATCAAATAACTTTCTCACCTGACGTTCTCTTTACCACTGTTGCAATCATCTAGGATCCCTGTACTCTCACTCGTAGGAGCTACTTTACACAAGACTATAATAAACGGAGCGATGGATGTATACCGTGCCAAAGTCCACGTAGTAATGACCACAGATGGTACGGACAAAGGGATTGTACGCTTGCGCACAGTTAAATAAAAAAAAAAGAAATAGTGAGAGGGATACAAGGGGAGACGTAGTTATTATTTTAACCGCGGTGAATTTTTTCAACCCTCGCGGGAGACCTATATGGTGCACCACCCTCGCAAATTACACCTCCTGTCAATCACTCTTCTCACCTCTGGCGACGTTGGGGTATAAATGCAGGAAAGAGGGGTTGTTTTATCAACAATATTACTTCCTCAGCGTCACAAATGTACCCCTATTCTTTACACGAAAATCAATCGTCTTAAGAGAACAATCAACTGGAATCGCAAGAATATTCATTGTGAATGATAAATATTTTACCTTTGGAATTATTCTATTTCACATAGTGCTTCACGCGTGTACTGGTCCAGGTATTTATTGCCAATTACTCCTGTTTTTCGAAATTATAAACATAGCATAGAATAACGTTTACTTCGAGAATGCACAATCTGCATCGCTGTTGAATATAGACTATTCAATACTAGTACTGGTATTATTTTGTATCAGTAATGCATTTACACTAGTAAATTGTAATTTCTGATTAATCCAAAGCAATTTTGTAAGTAACCGTTGAGCTTCTAAATATACATATATGTACATATAATGTGCTTGCGGTGCAAAGACAGTCACCAGAAATTGGATAATTTTTCCTGATTGATTCAACGAGAAAGCATTGAAGTTGCCAATACAAAACTGACGGGGAATATGGATGTATTCGAGAAGCAATATAATGCGTATCGCCGAGTCTTGTTCCTTATCGGACTCTGGCCTTATCACACATCCATCTACAGTACGCTTCACAGGATAGCAGTGAGCACAATTACGATAGTTTGTCTGACAATTCAGGTGACGAAATTTGCCTTTTGAACCCTTATCTTCGGTTTTTGTGCACCGATTACATTTTCCTTTGGAAGATCCTTGCACTTTTTTACTCGAAGTGGTAACGTGTATGTTATGAAGTATAAATTTATGAAGTGTTAATTTATCGCTTTGCACTTGTAACATTTTGTGCGTCAGATTCGTCCTATGCATTTTTCTCTATTTTTTGCACAAAAATGAATGCAGTGAAAAACTATCGTGCCAGTGAGGAAATCTATAATAAGACATTGCGGTTAGTAAAGCAGTTTATTTGTGGATTAAAGATGTGCACATTCTTTCAGATAGTGTCCATTATTGTACGCGACGTTTCGTTTCAAAATTGTTTGCTGACATTATCAACTGCCAGTCCTATAGCAATATTTTTAGCACGATACATTTCTTTCATCTACAATTTTCCAGTCGTAAGTGAGATGCCATGATTAGTATGATGCAATGACATGAAAGAATTTACCGACGAATATTGTGATCCGCCGTGCTACTAACCTGCCTCTTTTATGTAAATTTAGATAAAATTCTTCTTTGAACGCATACATGCGGAAGAGAGTACTCTACAAAGTTCAGAAGAGGTGATGATTTTTACGAAATGTATCGACAATGCGGCACGTGTAATTTCCATGTACTTGTGTAAGAACTGATTCATAACACCATTAATTTTATAATGTTAAGTAGCACGCCAACATAATCTAATTCATGACTGGACGTTTATCGTTTTATACGGAATATATCTCCAAAGTACATATAGTTTTAGATCCGCGAAGTGTTCTGAAAATATTCATTTTAATGTATATATACGCCCCATAGATTGCGCGAAATTTCATGGACAAAGGTTTATGCTACGATAGCAAAGTAAAGCTATTTTTGAGAATAAGGAATTGTTTCGTTGATTACTTGTAGGACTCAGATCAGCGGTCTTGGACCTTATTGTCATCCGTAATACAACCCTCCTTTCGTTCATGACACAATTCGTTTTACAGGGGTGCCAGCCCTTCAAAAAAAATTGAGAATTTTCTTCCTCGTGAAATATCTCAAGAACGCTGAGAAATATCTGAAAATTACGGATGACATTGCTCCTCTACTTGTATGCAAAGTTTCATAATCTTCAGAATTTCCGGGTTGTTGATCGTACTTGTAATTGTCGATCGAACATCGCAGTCCACTTTAAATTATCGAATTGTCCAATCGGGGAAGTTCAGTTTTTGTGTCGTTTTCGAATAACAATATCATTGTTATTGTTTCCTTTAGTAACTGTGAACAATATTTATATATTTTAGATATGGCTTGCCTGGCAATCGTTATTTTCACAAGTATACTGCTCAGTCCCGTTGTCTTAGATCTGCTGATACCTCTAAGCGAACCTCGAGCACGTTACATTTACTACATGACCGTGCTCTTCACCGATCGTATGCTGTACGTCGATTTAATAACTGTAAACAATGCGATCGTTGCAATCTTGGCAGTAATTTCCCTGACATGCACAGAAGCAGTGCTAATTGTTGTGGCCTACCACATTTGTGGACTGTTTAAAATCGCTAGGTAAGGTATACAGAGCTCAGCTCAAAACCGCATTCTTGCAAGTTATCACCTATGAAATGTTTGCACGTGTACATCGTATACTACAATTATTTCCCTACACTTTATAACTCGCACAATTCTTAAAGTATCACAATCGCCAAAGCTGCGGTTGGATCGAGCACGGACACACTCGTCCCCGAGCTGCTGCACACCAGTACCCCTCATACTAAAGTTCAGCGCCCTGCATCGTATTGGCATGCATGCATAATTGCATTCTAGTTTCGTACTTATCGCTGCCAATTTAATTTTCAGTTGTCGTCTGCGCAATGCAATTATAGACGCAGCTAATTTTGAGCTTCTCACGACGTCGAAGCGCATCGACATGAGTAACCATGATATCCGCCTAGCGGTGGACATTCACAACAGGGCGATCGAGTTAGTAAATTGTATTTCGTCGGGTAAATTGGAAAATTAAATGTCGATCGTACTTTTAACTACGTGTCTTTTATTGCTGATTATTGACGTCCATTGGGAATTTACGTGTGGATCGAAGATGTGTCGACACACTGGTCGCAGCCACCTCGATACCTTACTTGATAGCGACCATCCTACTCGTGATTTCGTTTGCTATTAATTTGCATCGCGTGAGTACGCTGTTCTTTTTATTTGCACTTTACCAATATGAACAACATAATTTAGCGTGACAGGACAGTGAGCTAGATTTCAAATATATTCCGGCAGCTTCGTGTTTTTCTTAATTTCTTCTTGCCGCCGAATATAAACGGAATACAGTTGTGCGGCGGCTCATTGCCACTTGGGAGTGGTTATTGGAAACCCGATCGAGACACGGTTTTCTCGAGGGTGTAAGAACGGCCGTTAGGATTTGTGTGCGTCTCGTGGCGCCGCTCGCTCTTGTCTTTCTGTCACAGAGAGATAGGTGGACGCTTCACTTGGACTCGGCGACGTTGCTTCTTTTTGAGCATATTTCCTCCATATTCGGGGAAACGTTAAGGGTACCGGGGGAGGATGGATCTGTTGTCGAGGAAAGGGGAACCGGTCCAGTTGCCCGATACGGTACAGACGAGAACTGAATTCGTGGCACTGTTATTTCTATGTTACGTTTGTTGGGCAATAGTGTTCTTTAAAGGAGTCTCAGGCAATTACCGCTGCCCTACGGCAATCCGTTTGCACGCCAAAATTTAGTCTATTGATCCAAGAAACTGTCCCTAAAATTTCGTACATTTCCAAGGAAGTCGAAAATTAGAATTTAGTTCGTGTTTTTTCGGTTTCGGACCACTGTTGGACACCTAGTTCAGTCCTGCACGAGAAACCTCGCACGGGAAAGATAAACATTGTACAGATCGTTTATGATAAAGATACGGCTCGCTTCCCCAACCACTAGACAGTTGTATCGAAAAATGATGGGAAAAATAATAATTACTATCGAAAAGATTATGATTTAACATATAACTTTAAGGGTGCGGTAGGAAGTTTGTGTATTTCGACATTAGTAAAATAGAGCAACACCGGAGCATGTATAATTCCGTTGGTTATAAATCCTTAAGCGTATTTCAGAAGAATTAGAAGATTGCAATAATTATTTTATCTTTGTTAGTTGTTTCATGCAATTAAATCTATGGACGACGCAAAAGAGATTGCCTTGTGCGTTACATTAGTAAGCATGCAAACGATATTCATGTACTTGAATAACCATTGTGGGCAAATGGTGATTGATGTTAGTCTGGATGTCTTTGATACAACGTAAGTTTCAAGTCATTTACTGTTACGTTTATTTAATAAGCAATCCTGTACTTTTTAATCAATTTCTCTGAATCGTTCTTTTAAGTAACGAACATTTATTCCACCTTCTTTTCAAACGAATACTAATCAATGTTTGTTCCAATATGTTCGGGTTTAGATACAATTCGAAATGGTATTCTATCCCAATAAGAACACAAAAAATGATATTGTTCGTCATGACGAGAAGTTGCATCCAGTGTGCGATTAATCTCGCCGGTTTATTCACGGGTTCCTATGCTGGTTTATCTGCGGTAATCTTATAATTTTCTCCGACTAACCAAAACCGTTTTGTTTCGCAGGATTAAAAAATTGTTTCATTATAGATGATGAGTTCTTCTTTCTCGTATTTCACAATGATGTACTCGTTCCAACAATCTTAACTGTTTGCGTTGAACACAATCCTAGTTGGTAATATTCATGTAATTGTGCTTATCAAAAGTTACAAAATACCGATTTAATTCGTATAAATAGTGAACATTTTTTGTAACAATTTGTATACAATAGAAAATTGATAAATATCATAATGTTACATTTGATACCTGGATCTTTGTCATAATTGATCCTTTTTACTGATTTTCCAGCCTACCCGCGTAACAATTTTCCTTCTTGACAGTTCTGAAATATGATAGAAGTTGCACACTTCCATTCTGGAACTTGGTATCTAAATTCCCGTTTCAGTTTATCGAAGTTTTTGTACATACAAGAAGAAAAATTAATATATAAGCACGGTTGGGCTTATGTCAACATGAAAAAAAGAAAGTATTTATTCGTATCAGCCAACATAAGTATTAAGAAAAACCGATGTGCACCACAAGGAGCTTCTAGTTTGGATTTTTCCCGGAGGAATTGTTGGGCGACACTATTGATGTCCGACACAGCATGTACAAAATTCGAAAAATAGGGAAACAAAATCGTTAGCCTCTTTTTTGTTGGTTTAGCATACGGTAGATTGATTAAGTTTGAAGTATAATCTAATCCACGACGACCGGACCGCTCGTTGTAACTATACTTCGTCTTATTTACACAACCGCGAAGGAGACATTAAAAATGGTTACATACAAAATCAGAAAGACGTAACACGTGGACAGATTCATCCATTAATACAATAAAAATAATGAGCACTTCATGTTTTTGTAGGGAAACACTGAATAGTCCGCACTTTACACCTGAATATCACCCGCGACGTCCGCGAATTGAATGAGAGCTTTCCTTCCATAACAAAACCTCCTCTCCCGCCTGTTGGAAAGATAGGGGAAAAGTTAAAGAAATTTTTTTCTCCCAGCTGGTAATTTTCATAAATATCATAATGCATACCGTGTGCCTTTTCCCACGGTGTGATAATGAAATCAATCGATTGCAACCCGCCTACCGTTGTTTGCGTGCACCATAGGCAGCGACGTGCAGGTAGTCTTAGAGGGAAGTGTGATGTCATGAATAATATATTACGGGGAGGTATAGTCGGCAATTCTTCATGACTTAGTTGCATTCGCTTCTCGAAAACCGAACAGAAAGATGGACATATTCCAGAGAGAGTACAAAACGTATCGCTTAGTGCTGTCCTTCTTAGGACTATGGCCTTACGATACATCCATTTGCACAATTATTCGGAGGATATTGTTCTCTACGATTACGTTCGTTTGTTTGTCAATCGAGGTAACAGGAATTCAGATTCGACACTTTCACTTTTAGTTTTTTGTACCTACTTGTTAAATGTTTGTATCGTCAAGTGGTTATAATCTAATTTTCTGTTGAATATGACAGTATTGCAGAAAATTCATAAACTGTCAACCTATTCGTTTATTGTTACCACCCAGCGTGAAATTTAGTAACGTTACAATCCATTCATAAATGTTCTTCTACTGTAATACATTAATTCTTTATTTCTTAATAAATATCAATATTCGCTTTTGGTAAGTAACTAATTAAACCCAGTCTAACGAAGGGGATACTCTTTCAGGTAGTGTCGATTATGGCGCCTAATGTTACAGTTGAAGCTCGATTCCGTACATTATCAACTATGTGTCCTTTTACGTTATTCTTAGAACGATACATTTCCTTCATGTATAATTTTCCACTTGTAAGTGGCCCACTGACAAACTCAAATGATCTAACATTATCCAAGAAGAGCATGTACATGCGACTGTATTATTAATAACGTGTTTTTTATTAACATGAATGCAGATGAGATTTCTCTTTGATCACATAAGGTACGAGGAAAGTACTCTGGAAGACTCGAGCGAGAGAGAAATGCTAATGAAATGTGTTAATCGTTCGTGCCGTGTAATCTCCATCTGTCTGTGTAAGAAAGTATTCAATATCAATGTGGTTTTTGTTTTAAATATCGAAGTCATATTAATTATTCCGTATCTGCGTGTAACAGTAAGTACAGCTACAATTATAATAAGTGGTTGAATTATTGACACGCAATAAACGTCCCCAGAGAGAAAACTACCAACTGCAAGAAATTTTCCCACGAAGTCCCTTATTGCACAGCGTAACATACAGTTTCCTGATTCTATCAAATTTTTACAAACGGACGTATCTTAATTGCGAATGACTTTTGTGCGTTATAGGGATATCCGGCACAGGAATCATTGTATTCACATCAGTACTATTAACTCCTATAGCCTTAGATCTGCTAGTACCTCTAAACGAAACTCGAGTTCGTTATATTTACTACATAATTGAACCCTTCACTGATAAACCCGGATATATTGATATGATATCCGTGAACATCGCAGTTGTTATTACATTCGGATTACTAGCCGTGTCATGTACCGAAGCGACACTGAGCGTCATTGCTTACTATGTCTGCGGATTGTTCAAGATTACGAGGTAGGATGACAGCAAAATTTAACGTACAGTAACTCCCAAAAATATTAGGACACTACAATATGAGTAACTTCATGGCTTGATATTTTGGTTGTTTATATGTATAGTTAGCACTTTCGTTATTTTTTCTAGCAATAGATCATTTATGAATGTTGACATATATATATATAATTTATCTGAAAAATCTCCGCACATTGTGTCAGAAAAATTGGTAAAAGAAATAATGCCAAATCCAAAAGTATTCGGATAATGTTTATTACAGATTACTTATGTAATATAATATAACATGGTGAAATAAATTTAATATTTTGTGGCGTAACCATTTTGTTTCCGAACTTGTTGTAATCTATTTGACATTTTATTCATCATTTTTGTTTAATTATTTTACAGTTATTACATTCGCCTATTCATTTTTGAGTCTTATTTTTAATTCGGCTATTGAAGAAATTGGAGTTTTCCTATCTAACTCATCCCATAAATTTTTGATAGGATTATTGTCCGGTGATTATCGCGTGGGATGAAGAATTTTGGCTCATTTATGCAATAGAAAATTTTGCACAATGTACTTGCCTGTACTTGCGATCGTTTCTTTCTCACTTTTCGAATGACCCTTCTTTTTTAACCCTTCTTCTCCTGGTAATTCTATTTCAAGTTCCAAACTTTCATATTATGCCCTATGTCATACTGCACATTCAATTTCATTGCATTATTATATTTATCGCTGATATCATTTTGTTTACAGCTACCGAATACGTAATGCAATTTTAAACGCGACTAATTCTAAGCTGTCTAACCTGTCAATGCAGAAGGAAACGAATCGCAGGGACATCCGTCGAGCCGTGGATATTCATATAAAGGCTATCGAGTTAGTAAATTGGACGATATAAGTCTATCGAAAGTCTAAATGTTAATAGTATTTTTTTCTGCGTGCCTCTTGTTGATGATTATCGACGATTTATCGGAATGCCGTGAATGAATCGAAGATGTATCGACATCATGTTAACAGCGGTTCTGATACCTTATCTGGTAGCCAGCCTTCTGGTCGTTATTTCGTTCGCCGTTAATATACATCGCGTGAGTATTGCTCCGGGCATTGCCAATGCCGGAATGTCAAAGATATTCGAAAAGTGATGCTAAAATCTTTTCGAATGTACGATATTTCAAGCATTGTCCTTCTTGTCTTAACAAAGATTCTCCGTGAAAACTTGTCGATATTTGAGCTGCTGAATCTTCATGAAAAAAATCGTACAGCAATCGATCTGGGCTCATTTCAGAACGCGACGTGATGTGTACTTTCACGTCTCTAAACCGATATATGTTTTCACGATTTTTTCACATCTTGGAATGGGTGTGAAAGTTATGGTACATTTTTTCAGTAATTTTCAGCTACTGTACCTACATTGGGAAACTTCGTTTCCGACTGAAATCAGCATGGATTTGAACGCTGTAGTCTCCCCTTTGCAAGGACGACAGAAAGATTGTAGTACGATTTTTTTGACAATACTTGTAAAGGGAATAATAATTAGTTGCACAACTAATTATTACCATACACACAATTGTTTATATAATATACAGTCTGCAATATGAAGCACGAAATCAAAAATCGGTGAACTAGTCACACTCAGTCGGTGCCATTTCAAAAATCAGCGAGTTACAGATCAACCCTGAATCGTGTTTTGAAGTAATTGATATATTGCTATCTCCAATAGTTTTTCCAGGCACTCAAATCTATGAATGATATAAAGGAGTTTATTTTGTGCATTTTGTTTATCACCATACACGTGATGTTCATGTTCTTTAACAACTATAGCGGGCAAATGGTGATAGATGATAGTCTGGCAGTCTTCGAAGAAACGTAAGTGCCGTGTAATTTAATGAGGAATTCATTCATATAAAAAAATCATTTCTTTATTATACTTCTCCTTCAAACTTTGCTTGCAAGTAGCTATTAATAATGAAATATTGTTTCAATATGTTGGACGGTATTAGATGTAATTCGGAATGGTATTACGTACCAGTCGACACACAAAAATTATTGCTGTTCATCTTAAGCAGAAGCTCCATTCAATGTTCGTTGACTCTTTCCGGTTTATTCACACCATGTTATCAAGGTTTCTCGGCGGTAATATAATATTTCTCTAATTAACCATAACAATTTCATTTCGTTCGCATCCTCCTTAGATGATGAGCACCTCTTTCTCGTATTTCACCATGATGTATTCAATGCAGTAAACACAGCAGATTACGTTAGTCGGGATGCTAGTAGGCAATAGTAAAGTCCGTGTGGTTTCGCAAAAAGTTACAAAATACAGAACGAACGAACGGTAAGTTTTTATTATTATGATAAACTCAGTCCGAGATGAAACTTCTCTTGTCAGTTACATAAAAGTATAATGTATACGTTCTGTATTGCAGAAGGGTATAAAGCTTTTCCGTTTTTTGTGTGATCATTAAGTGGATTTTTAACGTGAAATGTCGGTAAGATCGAACAGTTGCAATAGAGTAATGGAATATGTTGATGGAGTTTTAAAGAAATGTGTTAAATGTGTAGTGCTATTGATCCATCCTAGCTGTTGCAAATCGTTGAACAGTTGTGATAACAATGGAAGTAATTGTCAGTGAAACGCATTGTGCCTGACATGTTATTACAGTGTAATGAAGCTGCTATCAATGTTAAAGATATTGTAGGGAATGTGTTTTGTAACGATTAAGTATTAACTATATATAGTAAGAAAAAATTTTAAAAATAGTGCGTTTGCATTGCTTGGGTGCATGGTTGGGTTCCTGAAGATAATGAAGTCCTAGGGAAATAGACCTTATCATTCCATTCAAGTTTTCCCTCAACCGTTTATTCCTATGTAGTAACAGTAATATTTCTGGATTTCCCTGCCGTGTAACGTGTCTTCAACGCCATCGCTTTTACAAAATATTGCAAGTGGATTAACTATCACCTTTCCAGAAAGCCTCAATTAATTCATCAACGCTGTGTCATCCGGCGAACAAAGTGCGCAAGACACCAATGCGTCACGATAAAATGTGCAACGCTTCCCCACTGCATCTCGACGCAGATCAGACCCGCGACATTTAAAAAACCAATAAGCGTATTGCAAGACCATAAATATGGTAGACCGCATTTAAAATAGCTCAGAAGAAATGTTCTTTCACTCTGAAATGCTCTCTTGAACTGAACGAAAACACCCAAAAATCTGGGTTCCACTTACACCTACGATTGCGTATTGTCTCACTTTAGAACCTAGTGTGTATGCGTGTATAGTTCCTCCATATGAATCAAATCTGTAAAATGTTGGTGCATCGATTTTATTTTTATTTTTGATGGTACCGTAGTCAGGGGGTCGAATTGAAATTCAAACTTAGATTATTATGTACTGAATTATCTGCACGTTATAAACAATTTAATTCCGGCACCAAATTTGCTTATAGTTCCTTCTGCACTGATAACAATTTGTGTCGCCAAACATCCTTTTATGATTCAATGCAAACTGTCATTGCACCATCTCCCTTGGTTGCGGATGTCAAAGTAATCGTTACGAAATTTCGCATGTTCTATGGAATAATAATGTTTTCAGTATTACGAATCAGTACGCGTTGAAAATATGAAATTAAATCCTTGATATTCAGCCGATGGTATGAAAGAAATGCGCAGTTCTATTGTATTAAGGCGTCCCCCAGTGCACATTATCACATCTGAAGTAACTTTCTCACCTGACGTTTTTTTTACCACTGTGGCACTCGTCTAGCAGCTTTGAACATTCACTCGCGGCGACTACCTTACGCATGACTATAATATACGGAGCGGTTGAAGTATACCGCGCCGAAGTCCACGTAGTAATGACCACAGACGGTAAGGACAAAGGGGTTGTATGCTTGCGCACATTTAAATAAGAACAGAAAGAAATAGTGAGATGGATACAGAGGGGTCACGTAGTTATTATTTTAATCGCGGTTAATTTTTTCAACCCTTCTGGGAGACCTATATGGTGAACCACCCTCGCAAATTCCACCTCCTGTCAATCACTTTTCTCACCTCTGGCGACGTTGGGGTAAAAATGCAGGAAAGAGTTGTTGTTTTATCAACAATATTCCTTCCTCCGCGTCACAAGTGTACCCCTATTATTTACACGGAAATCAATCGTCTTAAGAGAACAATCAACTGGAATCGCAAGAATATTCATTGTGACTAATAAATATTTTACCTTTGGAATTATTCTATTTAACATAGTGCTTCACGTGTGTACTGTTCCAGGTATTTGTTGCCAATTACTCTCGTTTTTCGAAATTATAAACATAGCATAGAATAACGTTTACTTCAAGAATGCACAACCTGCATTGCTGTTGAATATAGACTATTCATTGATAGTACTGGTATTATTTTGTATCAGTAATGCATTTACACTAGTAAATTGTAATTTCTGATTAATCCAAAGCAATTTTTTAAGTAATCCTTGAGCTTCTAAATATACATATATGTACATATAATGTGGTTGCGGTGCAAAGACAGTCACCAGAAATTGGATAATTTTTCCTGATTGATTCAACGAGAAAGCATTGAAGTTGCCAATACAAAACTGACCGGGAATATGGATGTATTCGAGAAGCAATATAATGCGTATCGCCGAGTCTTGTTCCTTATCGGACTCTGGCCTTATCACACATCCATCTACAGTACGCTTCACAGGATAGCCGTGAGCACAATTACGATAGTTTGTCTGACAATTCAGGTGACGAAATTTGCCTTTTGAACCCTTATCTTCGGTTTTTGTGCACCGATTACATTTTCCTTTGGAAGACCCTTGCACTTTTTTGCTCGAAGTGGTAACGTGTATGTTATGAAGTATAAATTTATGAAATGTTAATTTATCGCTTTGCACTTGTAACATTTTGTGCGTCAGATTCGTCCTATGCATTTTTCTCTATTTTTTGCACAAAAATGAATGCAGTGAAAATTGCGGGAACTATCGTGCTAGTGAGGAAATCTATAATAAGACATTGCGGTTAGTAAAGCAGTTTATTTGTGGATTAAAGATGTGCACATTCTTTCAGATAGTGTCCATTATTGTACGCGACGTTTCGTTTCTAAATTGTTTGCTGGATTACAACCCTCCTTTCGTTCATGCCACAATTCGTTTTACAATGGTAACAGCCCTTCAAAAAAAATTGAGAATTTTCTTCCTCGTGAAATATCTCAAGAACGCTGAGAAATATCTGAAAATTACGGATGACATTGCTCCTCTACTTGTATGCAAAGTTTCATAATCTTCAGAATTTCCGGGTTGTCGATCGTACTTGTAATTGTCGATCGAACATCGCAGTCCACTTTAAATTATCGAATTGTCCAATCGGGGAAGTTCAGTTTTTGTGTCGTTTTCGAATAACAATATCATTGCACAGACTTCAAATTTCAGAACCAATGGTTATTGTTTCCTTTAGTAACTGTGAACAATATTTATATATTTTGGATATGGCTTGCCTGGCAATCGTTATTTTCACAAGTATACTGCTCAGTCCCGTTGTCTTAGATCTGCTGATACCTGTAAGCGAACCTCGAGCATGTTACATTTACTACATGACCGTGCTTTTCACCGATCGTATGCTGTACGTCGATTTAATAACTGTAAACAATGCGATCGTTGCAATCTTGGAAGAAATTTCCCTGATATGCACAGGAGCAGCGCTAATTGTTGTGGCCTACCACATTTGTGGACTGTTTAAAATCGCTAGGTATGGTATACAGAGCTCAGCTCAAAACCGCATTCTTGCAAGTTATCACCTATGAAATGTTTGCACGTGTACATCGTATACTACAATTATTTCCCTACACTTTAACTCGCACAACTCTTAAAGTATCACAATCGCTAAAGCTGCGGTCCGATCGAGCACGGACACACTCGTCCCCGAGCTGCTGCACACCAGTACCTCTCATACTAAAGTTCAGCGCCCCGCATCGTATTGGCATGCATGCATAATTGTATTCTAGTTTCGTACTTATCGCTGCCAATTTAATTTTCAGTTGTCGCCTGCGCAATGCAATTATAGACGCAGCTAATTTCGAGCTTCTTACGACGTCGAAGCGCATCGACATGAGTAACCATAATATCCGCCTAGCGGTGGACATTCACAACAGGGCGATCGAGTTAGTAAATTGTATTTCGTCGGGTAAATCGGAAAATTAAATGTCGATCGTACTTTTAACTACGTGTCTTTTATTGCTGATTATTGACGTCCATTGGGAATTTACGTGTGGATCGAAGATGGGTCGACACATTGGTCGGAGCCACCTCGATACCTTACTTGATAGCGAGCATCCTACTAGACCAACCACTAGACAGTTGCATCGAAAAATGATCGTAAAAATAATATTTGCTATCGAAAAGATTATGATTTAACATATAACTTTAAGGGTGTGGTAGGAAGTTTCTGTATTTCGACATCAGTAAAATAGAGCAACAGCGGAGCATGTATAAGTTCGTTGGTTATAAATCCTTTAGCGTATTTCAGAAGAATTAAAAGGTTGCAATAATTATTTTATCTTTGGTAGTTGTTTCATGCAATTAAATTTATGGACGATGCAAAAGGGATTGCCTTGTGCGTTACATTGGTAAGCATGCAAACTATATTCATGTACTTGAATAACCATTGTGGGCAAATGGTGATTGATGTTAGTCTGGATGTCTTTGATACAACGTAAGTTTCAAGTCTATTAAGTTTCAATCCTGTAATTTTTAATCAATTTTTCTGAATCGTTCTTTTAAGTAACGAACATTTATTCCACCTTCTTTTCAATCGAATACTAATCAAAGTTTGTTCCAATATGTTCGGGTTTAGATACAATTCGAAATGGTATTCTATCCCAATAAGAACACAAAAAATGATATTGTTTGTCATGACGAGAAGTTGCATCCAGTGTGCGATTAATCTCGCCGGTTTATTCGCGGGTTCCTATGCTGGTTTATCCGCGGTAATCTTATAATTTTCTCTGGTTAACCAAAACCATTTTGTTTCGCAGGATTAAAAAATTGTTTCATTATAGATGATGAGTTCTTGTTTCTCGTATTTCACAATGATGTACTCGTTCCAACAATCTTAACCGCTTGCGGTAAACACAACCCTAGGTGGTAATATTCATGTAATTGTGCTTATCAAGAGTTTCAAAATACCAATTTTATTCGTATAAATAGTGAACATTTTTTTGGAACAATTTATATACAATAGAAAATTGATAAATATCATAATGTTACATTTGATACCTGGATCTTCGGCATAATTGACCCTTTTTACTGATTTTCCATCCAACCCGCATAACAATTTTTCTTCTTGACAATTCTGAAATATGATAGAAGTTGCACACTTTCATTCTGAAACTTGGTATCTAAATTCCCGTTTCAGTTTATCGAATTTTTTGTACATACAACAAGAAAAATTAATATATAAGCACGGTTGGACCTATGTCAACGCGAAAAAAAGAAAATATTTATTCGTATCAGCCAATATAAGTATTCAGACAAACCGATGTGCACCACATTGATCTTCTAGTTTGGATTTTTCCCAGAGGGATTGTTGGACGGCACTATTGATGGCCGACACAGCATGTACAAAATTCGAAAAATAGGAAAACAATATCGTTAGCCTCTTTTTTATTGGTTTAGCATACGGTAGATTGATTAAGTTTGAAGTATAATCTAATCCACGACGACTGGACCGCCCGTTGTAACTGTACTTCTTCTTATTTGCACAACCGCGAAGGAGACATTAAAAATGGTTCCATAAAAAATCAGAAAGACGTAACACGTGGACAGATTCATCCATTAATACAATAAAAATAACGAACACTTCATGTTTTTGTAGGGAAACACTGACTAGTCCGCACTTTACACCTTAATATCACCCGTGACGTCCGCGAATTGAATGAGAGCTTTCCTTCCATAACAAACCCTTCTCTCCCGCCTGTTGGAAAAACAGGGAAAAAGTTCAAGAAGTTTTCTCTTCCAACTGGTAATTTTCATAAATATCGTAATGCATATCGTGTGCCTTTTCCCACGGGGTGACAATGAAATCAATCGATTGGAACCCGCCTACCGTTGTTTCCGTGCACCGTAGGCAGGTGACGCGCAGAAAATCTAAGAGGAAAATACAACGGCGTGAATAATATATTATGGCAAGGTATAGTCGGTAATTCTTCTTTTCTTACTTGCATTCGCTTCCCGAAAACCGAACAGAAAGATGGACATATTCCAGAGAGAGTACAAAACGTATCGCTTAGTGCTGTCCTTCTTAGGACTATGGCCTTACGATACATCCATTTACACAATTTTTATGAGGATCTTGTTCTCCACGATTACGTTCGTCTGTTTGTCAATCGAGGTAACAGGAATTCAGATTCGACACTTTCACTTTTAGTTTTTTGTACCTACTTGTTAAATGTTTGTATCGTCAAGTGGTTATAATCTAATTTTCTGTTGAATATGACAGTATTGCAGAAAATTCATAAACTGTCAACCTATTCGTTTATTGTTACCACCCAGCGTGAAATTTAGTAACGTTACAATCCATTCATAAATGTGCTTCTACTGTAATACATTAATTATTTATTTCTTAATAAAGATCAATATTTGTATTTGGTAAGTAACTAATTAAACCCAGTCTAACGAAGGGGACACTCTTTCAGGTAGTGTCGATTATGGGGCCTAATGTTACAGTGGAAGCTCGATTCCTTACATTATCAAGTATCTGTCCTTTTACGTTATTCTTAGTGCGATACGTTTCCTTCATCTATAATTTTCCACTTGTAAGTGGCACACTGACAAACTCAAATGATCTAACATTATCCAAGAAGAACATGTACATGGGATTGTATTATTAATAACGTGTTTTTTATTAACATGAATACAGATTAGATTTTTCTTTGATCACATAAGGTACGAGGAAAGTACTCTGCAAGACTCGAGCGAGATAGAAGTGCTAATGAAATGTGTTAATCGTTCGTGCCGTGTAATCTCCATCTGTCTCTGTAAGAAAGTATTCAATATCAATGTGGTTTTTGTTTTAAATATCGAAGTCATATTAATTATTCCGTATCTACGTGTAACAGTAAGTACAGCTACAATTATAATAAGTGGTTGAATTATTGACACGCAATAAAAGTCCCCAAGGAGTAAAGTACCAACTCCAAGAAATATTCCCGCAAAGGCCCTTACTGTAGAGCGTAACATACAGTTTCCTGATTCTATCAAATTTTTACAAACGGACGTATCTTAATTGCGAATGACTTTTGTGCGTTATAGGGATATCCGGCACAGGAATCATTGTATTCACATCAGTACTATTAACTCCTATAGCCTTAGATCTGCTAGTACCACTAAACGAAACTCGAGTTCGTTATATTTACTACGTAACTAAACTCTTCACTGATAAAACCGAATATATTGATATGATATCGGTGAACAGTGCAGTTGTGGTTACATTCGGATTACTAGCCGTGTCTTGTACCGAATCGACACTTAGCGTCATTGCTTACTATATCTGCGGATTGTTCAAGATTACGAGGTAGGATGACAGCAAAATTTAACGTACAGTAACTCCCAAAAATATTCGGACACTACAATATGAATAATTTCATGGTTTGATATTTTGGTTGTTTATATAGTCAGCACTCTCCTTATTTTCTCTAGCAATAGATCATTTATGAATGTTGACAAATATATATAATTTATCTGAAAAATTTCCACACATTGTGTAAAAAAAATTGGTAAAAGAAATCATGCCAAATCCAAAAGTATTCTTATAATATTTATTACATATTACTTATGTAATATAATATAACATGGTGAAATAAATTTAATATTTTGTGGCGTAACCATTTTGTTTCCGAACATGTTGTAATCTATTTGAAATTTTATTCATAATTTGAGATCGTTTCTTTCTCACTTTTCGAATGACCCTTCTTTTTTAGCCCGTATTTTCCTGGTAATTCTATTTCAAGTTCGAAACGTTCATATTATGCCCTATTTCATACTGCACATTCAATTTCATTGCACTATTATATTTATCGCTGATACAATTTTGTTTACAGCTACCGAATACGTTGTGCAATTTTAAACGCCACTAATTCTAAGCTATCTAACCTGTCAATGCAGAACCAAACGAATCGCAGGGACATCCGTCGAGCCGTGGATATTCATATAAAGGCTATCGAGTTAGTAAATTGGACGATATAAGTCTATCGAAAGTCTAAATGTTAATAGTATTTTTTTCCGCCTGCCTCTTGTTGATGATTACCGACGATTTATCGGAATGCCGTGAATGAATCGAAGATGTGTCGACGCCACGGTAACAGCGTTTATGATACCTTATCTGATAGCCAGCCTTCTGGTTGTTATTTCGTTCGCCGTTACTATACATCGCGTGAGTATTCTTCCGTGCATTGGCAATGCCGGAATGTCAAAGATATTCGAAAAGTGATTCTAAAATCTTCTCGAATGTACGATATTTCAAGCATTGTCCAGCTTGCCTTAATAAAGATTTTCCGTGAAAACTTGTCGATATTTGAGCTGCTGAATCTTCATGAAAAAAATCGTACAGCAATCCATCTGGGCTCATTTCAAAACGCGTCGTGATGTGTACTTTCACGTCTCTAAACCGATATATGTTTTCACGATTTTTTCACATCTTGTAATGGGTGTGAAAGTTATGGTACATTTTTTCAGTAATTTTCAGCGACTGTACCATACCTTGGGAAACTTCGTTTCCGACTGAAATCACCATGGATTTGAACGCTGTAGTCTCCCCTTTGCAAGGACGACAGGAAGATTGTAGTGCGATTTTTTTTACAATCCTTGTAAAGGGAATAATAATTAGTTGCACAACTACTCATTACCATACACACAATTGTTTATCTAATATTCAGTCTGCAATATGAAACACGAAATCAAAAATCGGTGAACTAGTCACACTCAGTCAGTGCTTTTTCAAAAATCAGCGTGTTACAGATCAACCCTGAATCGTGTTTTGAAGTAATTGATATATTGCTATCTCCAATAGTTTTTCCAGGCACTCGAATCTATGAATGACATAAAGGAGTTTATTTTGTGCATTTTGATTGTTACCATACACGTGATGTTCATGTTCTTTAACAACTATAGCGGGCAAATGGTGATAGATGATAGTCTGGCAGTCTTCGATGAAACGTAAGTACCGCGTAATTTAATGAGGAATTCATTCATATAAAAAAATCATTTCTTTTATATACTTCTACTTCAAACTTTGCTTGCAAGTAGGTATTAATAATGAAATATTGTTTCAATATGGTGGACGGTATTAGATGTAATTCGGAATGGTATTACGTACCAGTCGACACACAAAAATTATTGCTGTTCATCTTAATGAGAAGCTCCATCCAATGTTCGTTGAGTCTTTCCGGCTTATTCACACCATGTTATCAAGGTTTCTCGGCGGTAATATAATATTTCTCTAATTAACCATAACTATTTCATTTCGTTCACATCGTCCTTAGATGATGAGCACCTCTTTCTCGTATTTCACCATGATGTATTCAATGCAGTAAACACAGCAGTTTACGTTGGTCGGGATGCTAGTTGGCAATAGTAAAGTACGTGTGGTTTCGCAAAAAGTTACAAAATACAGAACGAAGGAACGGTAAGTTGTTATTATTATGATAAACTCAATCCGAGATGAAACTTCTCTTGTCAGTTACATAAAAGTATAAAGTATACGTTCTCTATTGCAGAAGGGTATAAAGCTTTTCCGTTTTTCGTGTGATCATTAAGTGGATTTTTAACGTGAAATGTCGGTAAGATCGAACAGTTGCAATAGAGCAATGGAATATGTTGATGGAGTTTTAAAGAAATGTGTTAAATGTTTAGTGCTATTGATCCATCCTAGCTATTGCAGATCGTTGTGATAACGATGGAAGTAATTGTCAGTGAAACGCATTGTGCTTGACATGTTATTACAGTGTAATGAAGCTGCTATCAATGTATAAGATATTGGAGGGAATGTTTTGTGTAACGATTAAGTATTAACTATATATAGTAAGAAAAAGTTTTAAAAATAGTGCATTTGCATTGCTTGGGTGCATGGTTGGGTTCCTGAAGATAATGAAGTCCTAGGGAAGTAGACCTTATCATTCCATTCAAGTTTTCCCTGAACCGTTTATTCCTATGTAGTAACAGTAATATTTCTGGATTTCCCTTCGGTGTAACGAGTCTTCAATTTCATCGCTTTTACAAAATATTGCAAGTGGATTAACTATCACCTTTCCAGAAAGTCTCAATTAATTCATCAACGCTGTAACATCCGGCGAACAAAGTGCGCAAGACACCAATGCGTCACGATAAAATGTGCAACGCTTCCCCACTGCATCTCGATGCAGATCGGACCCTCGGCATTTAAAAAACCAATAAGCGTATTCCAATACGATAAATATGGTCTAAATATGTGGATAAATGGATAAATATGGAAGAAATGTTCTTTCACTCTGAAATGCTCTCTTGAACTGAACGAAAACACCCAAAAGAACTGGGTTCCACTTACACCTCTGATTGCGTATTGTCTCACTTTACAACCTAGTGTGTATGCATGTATAGTTCCTCGATATGAATCAAATCTGTAAAATGTTGGTGCTTCGACTTTATTTTTATTTTTGATGGTACCGTAGCGAATTGAAATTCAAACTTAGATTATTATGTACTGAATTATCTGCACGTTATAAACAATTTAATTCCGGCAACAAATTTGCTTATAGTTCCTTCTGCACTGATAACAATTTGTGTCGACACACTTCCTTTTATGATTCAATGCACACTGTCATTGCACCATTTCCCTTGGTTGCGGATGTCAAAGTAATCGTTATGAAATTTCGCATGTTCTACGGAATAATAATGTTTTCGGTAGTACGAAGCAGTACGCGTTGAAAATATGAAATTAAATCCTTGATATTCAGCCGATGGTATGAAAGAAATGCGCAGTTCTATTGTATCAGGGCGTCCCAGTGGACATTATCACATCTGAAGTAACTTTCTCACCTGAGATTTTCTTTACCACTGTGGCACTCGTGTAGCAGCTTTGAACACTCACTCGGGGCAACTTCTTTACGCATGTCTATAATATACAGAGTGGTTGAAGTTTACCGCGCCGAAGTCCACGTAATAATGACCACAGACGGTATGGACAAAGAGGTTGTACGCTTGCGCACAGTTAAATAGGAACAGAAAGAAATTGTGAGATGGATACAGGGGGTACACGTAGTTATTATTTTAATCGCCGTTAATTTTTGCAACCCTTCTGGGAGACCTATATGGTGAACCACCCACGCAAATTGCACCTCCTGTCAATCACTTTTCTCACCTCCGTCGACGTTGGGCTATAAATGCAGGAAAGAGGGGTTGTTTTATCAACAATATTTCTTCCTTCAACATTTTGTGCGTTAGATTCGTCCGATACATTTGTCTCTATTTTTTGCACAAAAATGAGTGCAGTGAAAATTGCGGGAACTTTCGTGCTAGTGAGGAAATCTATAATAAAAAATTGCGGTTAGTAAAGCAGTTTATTTGCGGATTAAAGATGTGTACATTCTTTCAGATAGTGTCCATTATTGTACAAGACGTTTCGTTTCAAAATTGTTTGCTGACATTATCTACTGTCAGTCCTATAGCAATATTTTTAGCACGATACATTTCTTTCATATACAATTTTCCAGTCGTAAGTGACATGCCATGATTAGTATGATGCAATGACATGAAAGAATTTACCGACGAATATTGTGATCCGCCGTGCTACTAACGGCATACATGCGGAAGAAAGTACTCTACAAAGTTCGGAAGAGGTGATGATTTTTACGAAATGTATCGACAATGCGGCACGTGTAATTTCCATGTACTTGTGTAAGAACTGATTCATTACACCATTAATTTTATAATGTTAAGTAGCACGCCAACATAATCTAATTCATGACTGGACGTTTATCGTTTTATACGGAATATATCTCCAAAGTAGATATAGTTTTAAATTCCTGATGTGTTCTGAAAATATTCATTACATTGTATTTATACGCCCCATAGATTGCGCGAAATTTCATGGTCAAAGGTTTATGCTACGATAGCAAAGTAAAGCTATTTTTGAGAATAAGGAATTTTTTCGTTGATTACTTGTAGGATTCAGATCAGCGGTCTGGAATCTTATTGTCATCCGTAATACAACCCTCCTTTCGTTCATGCTACAATTCGTTTTACAGGAGTGCAACCAGCCCTTAAAAAAAAATTAAGGATTTTCTTCCTCGTGAAATATCTCAAGAACCCTGAGAAATATCTGAATATTACGAATGGCATTGGTACTCTACTTCTATGGAAAGTTTCATAATCTTCTGAATTTCCGGGCTGTCGATCGTACTTGTAATTGTCGATCGAACATCACACTCCACTTTAGATTATCGAATTGTCCAATCGGGGATGTTCAATTTTTTTCGTTTTCCAATGACAATATCATTGCACAGACTTCAAATTTCAGAACCAATGGTTATTGTTTCCTTTACTAACTGTAAACAATATTTATATATTTTAGATATGGCTTGCCTGGCAATCGTTATATTCACAAGTATACTGCTCAGTCCCGTTGTCTTAGATCTGCTGATACCTCTAAGCGAACCTCGAGCACGTTACATTTACTACATGACCGTGCTTTTCACCGATCGTATGCTGTTCGTCGATTTAATAACTGTAAACAATGCGATCGTTGCAATCTTGGCAGTAATTTCCCCTGACATGCACAGAAGCAGTGCTAATTGTTGTGGCCTACCACACTTTTTAATCAATTTTTCTGAATCGTTCTTTTAAGTAACGAACATTTATTCCACCTTCTTTTCAAACGAATACTAATCAAAGTTTGTTCCAATATGTTCGGGTTTAGATACAATTCGAAATGGTATTCTATCCCAATAAGAACACAAAAAATGATATTGTTCGTCATGACGAGAAGTTGCATCCAGTGTGCGATTAATCTCGCCGGTTTATTCGCGGGTTCCTATGCTGGTTTATCCGCGGTAATCTTATAATTTTCTCTGATTAACCAAAACCATTTTGTTTCGCAGGATTAAAAAATTGTTTCATTATAGATGATGAGTTTCTCTTTCTCGTACTTCACAATGATGTACTCGTTCCAGCAAACTTAGCAGTTTGCCTTCAACACAGCCCTAGATGGTAATATTGTGCTTATCAATAGTTCCAAATACCGATTTAATTCGTTAAAATAGTGAACATTTTTTTTGTAATAGTTGGTATACAATAGAGAATTGATAAATGTCATAATGTTACATTGGATACCTGGATCTTCGGCATAATTGACCCTTTTTACTGATTTTCCAGCCAAACCGCGTAACAATTTTTCTTCTTGACAATTCTGAAATATGATAGAAGTTGCACACTTTCATTCTGAATCTTGGTATCTAAATTCCCGTTTCATTGACACAAGGAAGAAAAATTAATATATAAGCGCGGTTGGGCCTATGTCAACGTGAAAAAAAGAAAACATTTATTCGTATCGGCCAACATAAGTATTAAGAAAAACCGATGTGCACCACAAGGAGCTTCGAGTTTGGATTTTTCCCAGAGGAATTGTTGGACGACACTATTGATGTCCGACACAGCATGTACAAAATTCGAAAAATAGGAAAACAAAATCGTTAGCCTCTTTTTTGTTGGTTTAGCTTACGGTAGATTGATTAAGTTTGAAGTATAATCTAATCCACGACGACTGGACCGCCCGTTGTAACTGTACTTCTTCTTATTTGCACAACCGCGAAGGAGACATTAAAAATGGTTCCATAAAAAATCAGAAAGACGTAACACGTGGACAGATTCATCCATTAATACAATAAACATAATGAACACTTCATGTTTTTGTAGGAAAACACTGAATAGTCCGCACTTAACACCTGAATATCACCCGCGACGTTCGCGAATTGAATGAGAGCTTTCCTTCCATAACAAAACCTTCTCTCCCGCCTGTGGCAAAAACAGGGAAAAAGGTAAAGAAATTTTTTTCTCCCAACTGGTTATTTTCATAAATATCATAATGCATATCGTGTGCCTTTTCTCACGGGGTGACAATGAAATCAATCGATTGGAACCCGCCTACCGTTGTTTCCGTGCACCGTAGGCAGGTGACGCGCAGAAAATCTGAGAGGAAAATACAACGGCGTGAATAATATATTATGGCAAGGTATAGTCGGTAATTCTTCATTTCTTACTTGCATTCGCTTCCCGAAAACCGAACAGAAAGATGGACATATTCCAGAGAGAGTACAAAACGTATCGCTTAGTGCTGTCCTTCTTAGGACTATGGCCTTACGATACATCCATTTACACAATTATTCTGAGGATATTGTTCTCCACGATTACGTTCGTCTGTTTGTCAATTGAGGTAACAGGAATTCAGATTCGACACTTTCACTTTTAGTTTTTTGTACCTACTTGTTAAATGTTTGTATCGTCAAGTGGTTATAATCTAATTTTCTGTTTAATATGACAGTATTGCAGAAAATTCATAAACTATCAACCTATTCGTTTACTGTTACCACCCAGCGCGAAATTTAGTAACGTTACAATCCATTCATAAATGTTTTTCTACTATAATACATTATAATACATTAATTATTAATTTCTTAATAAAGATCAGTATTTGTATTTGGTAAGTAACTAATTAAACCCAGTCTAACGAAGGGGACACTCTTTCAGGTAGTGTCGATTATGGGGCCTAATGTTACAGTGGAAGCTCGATTCCTTACATTATCAAGTATCTGTCCTTTTACGTTATTCTTAGTGCGATACGTTTCCTTCATCTATAATTTTCCACTTGTAAGTGGCACACTGACAAACTCAAATGATCTAACATTATCCAAGAAGAACATGTACATGGGATTGTATTATTAATAACGTGTTTTTTATTAACATGAATACAGATTAGATTTTTCTTTGATCACATAAGGTACGAGGAAAGTACTCTGCAAGACTCGAGCGAGATAGAAGTGCTAATGAAATGTGTTAATCGTTCGTGCCGTGTAATCTCCATCTGTCTCTGTAAGAAAGTATTCAATATCAATGTGGTTTTTGTTTTAAATATCGAAGTCATATTAATTATTCCGTATCTACGTGTAACAGTAAGTACAGCTACAATTATAATAAGTGGTTGAATTATTGACACGCAATAAAAGTCCCCAAGGAGTAAACTACCAACTCCAAGAAATATTCCCGCGAAGACCCTTATTGCACAGCGTAACATACAGTTTCCTCATTCTATCAAATTTTGACAAACACACGTATCTTAATTGCGAATGACTTTTGTGCGTTATAGGGATATCCGGCACAGGAATCATTGTTTTCACATCAGTACTATTAACTCCTATAGCCTTAGATCTGCTAGTACCTCTAAACGAAACTCGAGTTCGTTATATTTACTACATAACTGAACCTTTCACTGATAAACCGGGATATATTGATATGATATCCGTGAACATCGCAGTTGTTATTACATTTGGATTACTAGCCGTGTCATGTACCGAATCGACACTTAGCGTCATTGCTTACTATATCTGCGGATTGTTCAAGATTACGAGGTAGGATGAAAACGAAATTTAACCTACAGTAACTCCCAAAAATATTCGGACACTACAATATGAGTAACTTCATGGCTTGATATTTTGGTTGTTTATATGTATAGTTAGCACTTTCGTTATTTTTTCTAGCAATAGATTATTTATGAATGTTGATAAATATATATATAATTTTTCTGAAAAATCTCCACACATTCTGTAAGAAAAATTGGTAAAAGAAATAATGAAAAATTCAAAAGTATTCGGATAATGTTTATTACATATTACTTATGTAATATAATATAACATGGTGAAATAAATTTAATATTTTTTGGCGCAACCATTTTGTTTCCCAACATGTTCTAATCTAGTTGACATTTGATTCATAATTTTATTTAATTATTTTACAGTTATTACATTCGCCTATTCATGTTCCAGGCTTATTTTTAATTCGGCTATTGAAGAAATTGGAGTTTTCCTATCTAACTCATCCCATAAATTTTTGATTTGATTGTGGTCCGGTGATTATCGCGTGGGATGAAGAATTTTGGCTCATTTATGCAATAGAAACTTTTGCACAATGTACTTGCTTGTACTTGCGATCGTTTCTTTCTCACTTTTCGAATGACCCTTCTTTTTTAACCCGTATTTTCCTGGTAATTCTATTCCAAGTTCCAAACGTTCATATTATGCCCTATTTCATACTGCACATTCAATTTCATTGCACTATTATATTTATCGCTGATATCATTTTGTTTACAGCTACCGAATACGTAGTGCAATTTTAAACGCCACTAATTCTAAGCTATCTAACCTGTCAATGCAGAACCAAATGAATCGCAGGGACATCCGTCGAGCCGTGGATATTCATATAAAGGCTATCGAGTTAGTAAATTGGACGATATAAGTCTATCGAAAGTCTAAATGTTAATAGTATTTTTTTCTGCGTGCCTCTTGTTGATGATTATCGACGATTTATCGGAATGTCGTGAATGAATCGAAGATGTGTCGACGCCACGGTAACAGCGTTTATGATACCTTATCTGATAGCCAGCCTTCTGGTCGTTATTTCGTTCGCTGTTAATATACATCGCGTGAGTATTGCTCCGGGCATTGGCAATGCCGCAATGTCAAAGATATTCGAAAAGTGATTCTAAAATCTTCTCGAATGTACGATATTTCAAGCATTGTCCAGCTTGCCTTAATAAAGATTTTCCGTGAAAACTTGTCGATATTTGAGCTGCTGAATCATCATGAAAAAATTCGTACAGTAATCCATCTGGGCTCATTTCAGAACGCGACGTGATGTGTACTTTCACGTCTCTGAACCGATAAATGTTTTCACGATTTTTTCACATCTTGTAATGGGTGTGAAAGTTATGGTACATTTTTTCAGTAATTTTCAGCGACTGTACCTACATTGGGAAACTTCGTTTCCGACTGAAATCAGCATGGATTTGAACGCTGTAGTCTCCCCTTTGCAAGAACGACAGAAAGATTGTAGTACGATTTTTTTGACAATACTTGTAAAGGGAATAATAATTAGTTGCACAACTAATTATTACCATACACACAATTGTTTATATAATATACAGTCTGCAATATGAAGCACGAAATCAAAAATCGGTGAACTATTCACACTCAGTCGGTGCCATTTCAAAAATCTGCGAGTTACAGATCAACCCTGAATCGTGTTTTGAAGTAATTGATATATTGCTATCTCCAATAGTTTTTCCAGGCACTCGAATCTATGAATGACATAAAGGAGTTTATTTTGTGCATTTTGTTTGTTACCATACACGTGATGTTCATGTTCTTTAACAACTATAGTGGGCAAATGGTGATAGATGATAGTCTGGCTGTCTTTGATGAAACGTAAGTGCCCTGTAATTCAATGTAGAATTTATTTATAAAAAAATAATTTCTTTATTATACTTCTACTTCAAACGTTGCTTGCAAGTAGTTATTAATAATGAAATATTGTTTCAATGTGGTGGACGGTATTAGATGTAATTCGGAATGGTATTACGTACCAGTCAACACACAAAAATTGTTGCTGTTCATCTTAAGGAGAAGCTCCATCCAATGTTCGTTGACTCTTTCCGGCTTATTCACACCATGTTACCAAGGCTTCTCGGCGGTAATATAATATTTCTCTAATTAACCATAACTATTTCATTTCGTTCACATCGTCCTTAGATGATGAGCACCTCTTTCTCGTATTTCACCATGATGTATTCAATGCAGTAAACAGCAGTTTACGTTGGTCGGGATGCTAGTTGGCAATAGTAAAGTACGTGTGGTTTCGCAAAAAGTTACAAAATACAGAACGAAGGAACGGTAAGTTTTTATTATTATGATAAACTCAATCCGAGATGAAACTTCTCTTGTCAGTTACATAAAAGTATAAAGTATACGTTCTCTATTGCAGAAGGGTATAAAGCTTTTCCGTTTTTCGTGTGATCATTAAGTGGATTTTTAACGTGAAATGTCGGTTAGATCGAACAGTTGCAATAAAACAATGGAATATGTTGATGGAGTTTTAAAGAAATGTGTTAAATGTTTAGTGCTATTGATCCATCCTAGCTATTGCAAATATTTGCAACAATTGCAAATATTGTGATAACGATGGAAGTAATTGTCAGTGAAACGCATTGTGCTTGACATGTTATTACAGTGTAATGAAGCTGCTATCAATGTATAAGATATTGGAGGGAATGTTTTGTGTAACGATTAAGTATTAACTATATATAGTAAGAAAAAGTTTTAAAAATAGTGCATTTGCATTGCTTGGGTGCATGGTTGGGTTCCTGAAGATAATGAAGTCCTAGGGAAGTAGACCTTATCATTCCATTCAAGTTTTCCCTGAACCGTTTATTCCTATGTAGTAACAGTAATATTTCTGGATTTCCCTTCGGTGTAACGAGTCTTCAATTTCATCGCTTTTACAAAATATTGCAAGTGGATTAACTATCACCTTTCCAGAAAGCCTCAATTAATTCATCAACGCTGTGTCATCCGGCGAGCAAAGTGCGCAAGACACCAATGCGTCACGATAAAATGTGCAACGCTTCCCCACTGCATCTCGACGCAGATCAGACCCTCGACATTTAAAAAACCAATAAGCGTATTGCAAGACCATAAATATGGTAGACCGCATTTAAAACGGCTCAGAAGAAATGTTCTTTCACTCTGAAATGCTCTCTTGAACTGAACGAAAACACCCAAAAGATCTGGGTTCCACTTACACATACGATTGCGTATTGTCTCACTTTACAACCTAGTGTGTTTGCATGTATAGTTCCTCGATATGAATCAAATCTGTAAAATGTTGGTGCATCGACTTTATTTTTATTTTTGATGGTACCGTAGCGAATTGAAATTCAAACTTAGATTATTATGTACTGAATTATCTGCACGTTATAAACAATTTAATTCCGGCAACAAATTTGCTTATAGTTCCTGCTGCACGGATAACAATTTGTGTCGACAAACTTCCTTTTATGATTCAATGCACACTGTCATTGCACCATTTCCCTTGGTTGTGGATGTCAAAGTAATCGTTATGAAATTTCGCATGTTCTACGGAATAATAATGTTTTCGGTAGTACGAAGCAGTACGCGTTGAAAATATGAAATTAAATCCTTGATATTCAGCCGATGGTATGAAAGAAATGCGCAGTTCTATTGTATCAGGGCGTCCCAGTGGACATTATCACATCTGAAGTAACTTTCTCACCTGAGATTTTCTTTACCACTGTGGCACTCGTGTAGCAGCTTTGAACACTCACTCGCGGCAACTACCTTACGCATGACTATAATGTACGGAGCGGTTGAAGTATACCGCGCCGAAGTCCACGTAGTAATGACCACAGACGGTATGGACAAAGGGGTTGTACGCTTGCGCACAGTTAAATAAGAAAAGAAAGGAATAGTGAGATGGATACAGGGGGTACACGTAGTTATTATTTTAATCGCGGTGAATTTTTTCAACCCTTCTGGGAGAGCTATATGGTGAACCACCCTCGCAAATTGCACCTCCTGTCAATCACGTTTCTCACCTCTGGCGACTTTGGGGTATAAATGCGGAAGGTGGGTTTTTTTTATATCAACGATATTCCTCCCTCCGCATCATCAGCGTACCCCAGTTCTTTACACGGAAATCAATCGTCTTAAGAGAACAATCTACGCGAATCGCAAGAATATGCATTGTGAATAAAAAATAGTTTACCCTTTGAGTTTTTCGATTTCACATCGTTCTTCACCTACATACTGATCCAGGTATTTATTGCCCCTTATGCTTGTTTTTCGAAAATAGAAAAATCACATAGAACAGCATTTAGTTCAAGAATGCATCAAGGTGCATCGCTCTTTAATATAATATATTTATGAAAAACATTTAAGTTGCCAATACAGATCTGCCCAAGAATATGGTTGAATTCGAGATTCAATACAATGCGAATCGCCGCGTCCTATACTTTATTGGACTCTGACTTTATCGCACGTCTCTGTACTGCACACTTTACAGGATAGGGGTGAGCGCAATTACGATAGTATGTCCGACATTTCGGGTGACGAAAATTTACCCTTCGAATGTGCATCTTCGGTCTTTGTGCCCGATTAAATTTGCCTTAGAATGACCCTTTTTCACTCGAAGCTGTAACGCGTATATTATGAACTATCTATTCCTTGGATGTCCACTCATACATGAATTACGTAACCCCTATCCTGTAACATTGATGGATGACAATATAGTCAATTAACTCGGAATAACACTTTCCTTTGATGTATCATAGTCCGATTCTGTGAGTGACAGGCGATTTCTTTTGATAGTTGACGTGCTAGAAAAGTGTCCATTTGATGCCGCGAACGATAGATTATGGCCATGTGTAATGTTACCGTTTCCCAAATTTTCCCCGCACTTGTTTTTAGAAACCGACCGAGGAATATGACCGCATTCGAGAAACACTACAGCTTGTATTCCCGCGCCTTGGTCATTTTTGGACTCTGGCCTTATCATACATCTGTCTACAGTACATTGCATAGGATAGGACTTCTCGTGAATACATTTATTTCTCTGACAATCGTGGTGATGAAACTTTACTTCTTCAACCTTAATCTTTGATTTTCATGCACTTACATTACATTTCCGTTTGAAAAATCCATGCACTTGTTACTTGAAATGATGATGTGTGTGTATTATGAACTACGTATTCCTGACACGTTAATCTATCAGTTTCTACTTGTACCGTTCTTTTTGTGCCCGATTAGTCCTGCAAACACGCTTTTAATTTTTTACATATAAATTAAGTGTGTGAAATTTACGCTGAAACGTTGTATGTTGCAAAAATCTTTTTACTTTTACATAAGAAATTATATTTTTTCATGTATGACAATCTAATGTCTAATCACAGAAAAGAATATTCTTTCAGGCAGTTTCAATTTCTGGGCCCGATATTACGTTAGACGATTATTTTTTGTCAACAGCAAGTTGCAGCCCCATATTAATATTTATTGCGCGATACGTTTCTATTATCCACAATTTTCCTCTCGTAAGTGACTTGCCAACATTAGTATGATCCAGAACCATGAAAGAACATACCAATGAATTTGTGACACACCGCGCTGTTAACATGTTTCTTTCATGTGAATCCAGGTAAAAGTTTACATTGAGTGCATTGGAACGGAAGAACGTACCCTAAAAGACACGGAAGAGTTGGCGATATTCACGAAATGTATCGCTGATTCGTCACGTCTAATTGCCATCTATTTATGTAAGAAGTGATTCAATACACATTTGATCTTAATTTTCATTGGCGCAGTAAAATAAATTCAATTAATAACTTGATGTTTATCAATTTACGCGCAACGAATCTCCTGATTAGATACATTCAAAACCTAGAAATGTTCTGAAAATAATTATGTTCGTGACGTAGCATAATAATTTTTCAGTGTTCCGTTTAATAACTCTGAACGATATTTACATATTCTAGATATATCTTGCACGGCAGTCGTTCTTTTCACAGGAATACTATTCAGTCCCATTATCTTAGATCTGGTAATGCCTCTGGACGAAGTTCGTGGCCGTCTTATTTACTACATGAGTCCGATTTTCACCGATAGAATCTTGTACGTCGATTTAATTACTATTCAATGTGCTGTTGCTATATCGGTGGCGTTGCTAGGCGCGGCATGCACGGAATCCGTGCTGACTATTATAACGCACTATGTATGTGCATTGCTCAAAATTACCAGGTAAGACTGAATTAGTACCTTCGATACGACAGTATAACGTCGCGGATCCTATTGTATCACATATTTAGTTGTATTACAGTTTCACATTTGTCGATATTACTTTCATTTTCAGCTATCGTATGCGCAATGCTATTATAAATGCATCTAATTACGGACTATCGGCCACGTCGAAGCACATCGACACGAGTCGATATGAGATCCGCTTAGTGGTGAATATTCACAACAGGGCTACCGAGTTAGTAAATTAATTGTAATAATTGATTTGAAAAGTCGAATGTTAATGTTAGCTTTAATTGCGCGTCTTGTTTTGTTTTTTTCGTGGCGATTATCGACGTTTTGTTGGAAATTTATACGTGCATGAAAGATCTGCGGACGCTGCGTCAACAGCTATGTTGATACCTTATTTGATAGCGAGCATTCTGGTCGTGATTGCGTTTGCTTTTAATTTGCATCGCGTAAGTATTGTTCGATATATTCACACTTCTATAATAAAACCTATTTGAAGCTAGAAAGCACGATGAACACGTTTTCAGAGAAATTCTCCAAGCTTTGTATTCTTCAACATTTGTTTTGCTCCGTATATAAATGATATGTACATAGATGTATCGAAAAGCGATCGTACTAATAATAATTACCACTTCAAAGATTAAGATTTAACGTATGGCTTCAAGTGTGTAGAGCGATTCTCCCAACCGTGTCAAGCCATAGCTTTAAAAAGGTAAAAAATGAACGAAAGATTCCGTTGGATTATTACTAGCGATGAGAAATATAATATATCACGCGGGAGAAAAATTGACTAAACATTTCCCAATTAGTCGAATAAAGTAACGGCAGGACACAAATCACTCTGATGGTGATACAGGGTAACTGTACCTCACATGGAATATAAAATCAATCGGCATCGTTGTAGGACATTTCGTTCCAGATAAAACAACGATCGTATTCACATTCTAGCTATAATTGGAAGTCCATTGTTGAATGCGAAAGTGATTCCTATGTGAAAACGTAGAAAATCTTTTGTGAGGCGGCTTACATAGTGAAATTCTTTCGCGAAGGTAGATTAAGAGCTATTATTTTTGCATAATTCATCATTAATCATGTTAAGTTCGTACAGTTCAACAGAAATTTACCGTTCAATTAATTTTCTTCTTAGCACAATTACACTGTTTAGTCCTAAAACGCTATAGACAGCGAACGGACCGATTTTTACAGAAACTGAAATATTTTCGTGAAATATCTCAAGAGCGCTGAGAGATATTTAAGAAACTTACAAATAAAACTTGCATCGCTTTATTGCATTTACACAACCGCGTAAAAATTGCCCAACCTTCCTTGTTAGAACCACGAAAACCGTCTTACAGTCCAACTTTCGATTTAGAACAGTACACATTTTCCTTCCCTCATGCTACTAGTATACATACATGCCCCTTGTGCCTCACTCATTCTAATCATAGATACCTTCAGTGCTCGTGTCCGTACTCGTGCCAATAGAAATAACATATTCTTACACGCTTGCGAATACAACTGTATTCTTCTGAAATATACTCTACCCTAACCGATACAGGCCACTTACAATTTCCACGGACTTCCTTACAAGAAGCCATTTTAATCGTCACGAATATACTCGTCGATGCTACGGCGCACAAGACTATTTATCTGTCGGAATACCTATGTACCCAATACGGAACACGTTGAGTATACTTAATATGCAATGTATTCTCTACATTGGGTACATGTTCGCGTTCGTGTTATGCAGTATTATATTATATATTTTTACAATTATATGACTTGTACAGGCTACCCACCAGTCCCTGGGCGGAACTGAACCTAACTCTGGACCTATAAGGTCCGTAACGTAATCATTGGGATCACGAAGAATGTGGTGACTAAGGTGCGCGATTCACGTGTCCGCGTTTGGACGAAGAATATTAAAATCAGTATGATATAATATCTATTTAAAAAAAAAGAAGGAAGATCTTTGTTTATTTGTCTTCTTTATTTCACTAAATACTCATTTTTCGGCAGTAATAATAAAGTTCTTAGAGAGATTTCTCTACAATTTTCCTAGGCGTTGCATATAGGTTACCGGTTTTTACAAATCTGACATTTTTTACATTTTTTTTATCCAACTTTGAGACACTTATTCTTTTTCATAGTTGACTATTAACATACGAATTATCTAGTAAGTTCGCCGTGTTTTAACGTTCGTTTCATTGAAAACAGCATATCTCTGCTTTTCGCGAGCTTTGAAAATCAGGTGTTCCATATTAGGTGCAGTTACCCTACGTATTATATATCGTATTTTTCAATCGATTCCTTATCTTTGGTAGTTTGTTAATGCCATTGAGCTTCTGAATGATATAACGGAGGTTGCAGTAGCCCTAATGACGATTTGCATACTCTTGATGTACATGTTCTTAAATAACTATTGCGGACAGATGGTAATAGATGATAGTCTGAAAATCTTTGAAACTACGTAAGTGTCGTACGATTTAATGCAGCTTTTATTTACTAAGCAAACGTATTCATCTGAATTATTTTGATAATAATTCGTACTTATCAAACGGGCATCTATTCTAATTTGTTTCATTGTGTTCGGGATCAGATATAATTCGACGTGGTACGCCGTTCCGATAAGTACACAAAAATTGGTCTTGTTCTCCATGATGAAAAGTTCCACCCAATGTGAGTTCAATCTTTCCGGTTTATTCACGCCGTGTTATATTGGTTTCTCCACGGTAATCTTATATCTATCTGGTTAAACGAAACCTCTTCGTTTTACGACGATTAAAAATTCTTTCATTTTAGATGATGAGCTCCTCTTTCTCGTACTTCACAATGATGTATTCGTTGCGGTAAAGTTAACAGTTTATGTTGAACACGATGCTAGTTGGTAATAGTCATGTACTTGTGCTTGTAAAGAGTTACGAAATACCGATTTAATTCGCATAAATAGTGAACATTTCGTATTGTAACAGTCTGTTTACAATAGAAAATTATAAATATTATAATGTTACGTTTGCTCCCCGAATCTTCAGTATCATTGATCCTTTTTACTGATTTTCCAGCCAGTCTGCTATATCAATCGAGACATGATCTGAGATATGACAGAAGATGCACACTTTCGTTCTAGATCTTTGTATCTAAATTCCCGGTACTATTTATCGAATTTTTACTTGTTGCGGCGTACATGTGACAAAAAGTATCAAAAATATCAATAATTTTGAGGACAAAATTTGCTAGTATCTGTCGTGCTAGGAGACGATTTCTCTGGCATGGCAATAGGTGATCTTTGTTAAGTATCTGGCGCGACACGGGATTTTTGTTTCGAACACAATAACGAACTACTGCTCTTTCACTGTTATTTAAAAGTTTAATAATGTTTCTTTACCCGAAGGACCGTCGCGAGCTCAGTCAGATCACGTGTTCATTATGTCACTGACCATATGAATTTCCCCTTGCACCGCATACCCTAGACAGAACACAATTCCGCACGCCGTTAGTCAGTTCCTGAGAGGAAAAATTCCTAAGTGAAACCCGTGTTCGCAAAAATGGCAAAAATTAAAAACATTGAAGGCCTGCCTTTTCCAAACAAATTGTCAACCGCGGAAATGATGACTCAAACACCTAATTTCACATGGACTGCAACGTATTTGATTCAGAACAAAATCGCCGATGCTGACGACCAAATTTTATCGATTCGGCACGGACTTGACCCATATACAAATTAGAATCGTATTGTGTCTCTCACTTTGAACCAATCTACCTTCAGTTCCACTATAATGAATCCCCACGTGTCATGCTTGAAGAAACTGTCACTGAACCGGAAACACGTAACTAAAATTTCCCCGTACTTTTACAACAACAACAAACACCCGAACTTGCCAGCATCACAGTTTCATTCTCCACCCCGATGATACTCGTCCACCATCGCCTCACTAGTAGAAATATTGTAACACGTGATCACAAGCCACGGAGACTGACCGTACAAGTATGTGCACTGTTCAAGGCTCGGCACGTCAATGACAGAATGTCGTAGAAAAATCGAGAAAATGTACGCATGCGCCGGTTTGAATAAAAAGAGGGGAACCCTCAACCCGACAAAGGGCTGCGCTACGTGTAAATTCACCTGGGATTAATTTTTTTTTCCACCCTCGCGTGAAACCGAGACGGTTGTGTCGTCCCTAGAAAATTGCCTGTCCCGTCAATCATTTTCTCCACCCCTCGATGTTTGAATGTAAATTCAGAAGGAAGGGTAACCAAGCCACAGTCTATCGATCGCCTCGCATTCGTACTCCGGCCTTCGCTCGAGACTGACGTTCTTCGGTTAAGCGAAGTGCCCGATCTGTAAAGGATTGCCACTGTTTAGACTGTTTAGAGAACCATGCGTTGGAGCGACAATAAAGAATCTCAGATACTGCGAGTCATCCAGCGTACTGTTTCAGGTAATTATACCCGTTTGTTCATGTATCAAGAAATTGTTACAATCGTATAGTGTTCCGTCCTGAGGCGGTCGTACAAAGGGACAGGCGCGCTACCGAGGACAGTTTTATCTTTAACGTCGCAAACGACGTGGTCCGCGTCTATGAATTACAGTTAAGGTAATTTAGAGGTTTAAGACACCCGAAGGAAAACGCAGCTGACTATCGGGTGTTTTGCAGCCCTTGCACATCGCTAAGTCGCGGTAAATCATAAGTAGAGCTGTCCAGTTAACCTCGCGCACATCTCCAACTCTATCGCATCTTCCTCCATCTCTATCTTTTTCCTGTCACACCCCATAACTAACAATATGCATTTCCCTAAGACCGCACCTACATCCGAGCTTTTCTAAAAAAACCTTACGCGAACCCAGAAACGAGAACTGTTTACGCTATGGATCAGTCAATATCTAAAAAGTACGACTATTACTGTCTTGCGACTGAGAACGATTGAGTACCAGTCTACCGATACTTCTAAGTATAAGCATATCTACCTTAGAGGCTGCAGGCCGTGTCTTGCTTTTGTATAGATAAAGTAACTAGTTCCTCCGCAGTTTGATTTACGACCATTCTTCGTTATTCCTGTCGTGATACAAGTCACGAAATTCGTGACCGATACGACACCACATATAGAATTCGATTGACTTTATTATTACATTAGGTATGAAACCTGGATGTGAATATTCTGTGATGATGGATTATGCAGAAAATGTGTTCTATCAGCGTTGCACTCACGCGTGTCCAATTTCTGAAACAGAGCATTCGGAAAATATATATTCGTAATCTGAAAGCGATAGAGTTTCGTGAAAAGGTATAATTTTATTAAAGAGTTGAAAAAGGGGACGGGGTAATGGAATCGGCACCTGTTTTGCTCTGGAAATATTTGTTGTTAACCCGATGCTCCGTTTGAATCATATTGCGGATAAACTGCGCAATATGTCTTTGGAAATATTATTGCAGATATATCCGTCGCAATCGAAGCAGAAATTCCCGTAGCGTATGACGTATTTGCTTTATTCCTTATTCGCTTTCTCAAGTGAATCTTTCGTTAACATTCTGAATCTAGTACTCTAGATTATACTGATTTATATTGCTACTCACGTCCTTGTACAGATAGGAGGCACTGATTGTGTGTTGTACTACTTTTTCCAGAAAATTGTAGGTAATAATATCTCCGACAGATTTCTTTCTTGATTATTAGATTACTAATCAGTATTTTATGATATTATCCACAAAACTATCATTCCAGCAAAAACTACGATGTTATATATTGCACTACATAGCTGTATGGGTTACATATAGATACCTGAATAGACATACTCCAATATTCTCTAAGTATTGTATCGCAAAATATGTAATATACGAACTTGATTCATATTTATAAATGTGGCATAATATTATGTAAGTACTAAGTATGCATGAAACACTATATGTTTATTTGTTCCGGCGTGTTACATTTACCAAAAAATGTTACCAAAAAATGAAAACTTGACATATCGAGATATGGAACACATTCTCCATCCAAACAAGTGAGTCCTAGAAATTCGATGTAGCATGGGGAATAAGAAAGACAGAAGGTCTAAAAATGGCAGCGTCATTCATAACGCAGTGAAAATTCTGCACAATTTCACTTACAATATGAATAAATGAATAAACGAAACAGACAACTTACCCACATCCTGATGTGTGATTTTGAAGTTTGTCAGTCATCGTACGATGCACCAAACACCATCCAATTGTACACAAATCCACGAATCTCCCGAAACATGATATATTCCCCCATACTATTACAAACTGTACCGATGTGTGAATAGATATAATAAAGGTTAACTTCAATGTTATCGTAACAAAAAGTGCAACCCTTATTTTAATTGTCGTATTATACCAGCACACGCGAGTAACTCTCTCTCTGAAACGGATACGTCGCTTTATTCGTTTATAGTCTATAGTTTGTAGCCAACGTTCAAGAGAGTGGGGAGCAACTTGTTGCACAGTTGGATTAAAATGAACAATTGAAACACAGCAGATGGGACCACCCCTGAAAAAGAAAGACGTGACAGTGAAATTGACGGCATTAAATTTCCATAGCACTGGGAAGAAACCATCGGTGTTTGGACAGGTAGGGTTCGTTCGAACTTAGGGTTGATATTACTTTTTAAAATGGAAAAAAACCTCTACACCTGTCATGTGTTGCGCCAATCCGCATTAATATTTTAATCGATGTCGGGGAAGGAGAATATGACAGTACTAATTCACGATCTAGAGAAGACGTGAATGTCGCTTCCTGCATGTAAGCAAACCCAGAAGTGTTTCTGCTTGCGTCGAATAATGGACAGTTTAGAACACCATCATTATAAGCTAAGCAAACTTTATCTATCCACTATTGGACTCTGGCCGTACGATAGCAATTGGTTCATACACGTGAAAAGAGTGTTCTTTGTTGTTGTAATGTTCTCCGCTTCATTTTTTCAGGTATGAATCTGTGATTTAAACTAGTGCATTTAATAAATCGAACTTAATAGTCAACGACGAAACTTTTTTTTACATTATTTTACAGTTTAGTCGCATTTTTATGTTTGGGACTAATTATATTATTTTCAATTCATGTGGAGGCTTCAAGCGTTACTCTCTTTTTTACAGTTAACAGCGTATTTTCGAAACAGAACAGAATGCGGCGATGATGTTCTAATAACAACATTGTCATATTTAATATGCACGATGATATTCACGTTCAAATACTGTACTTTTTGGTACAAACAGAAAGGCGTAAGCCAAATATCTTCGAAAGCTGTATCTCTGATGATAAACTGCTTAATCACGAGTTACTTCTTTTTTCCTCATTTTTCTCCCCTGAATACTTACTGTTGATTTTCAAGGTAAGGACGCTCGTGGAGATGGTTCGCGAGGACTGGCTACTGCTCCATAACGAGGAGGAGGAACGAATAATTCTCAAATATGCCCAGCGTGCAAAGCTTTTGAATGTAATATTTTCATGTAAGAATGTATAGCACTGCAACCGATTTCCTTCATTTCATATAATTGTTGGTCACTGTTGGATGCAGTGTTATTTAACATCACTTTTAGTATACAAAGCAATCCCGCGGATTTCTGTAATGCCAGCCACATCAACTGCTGTTACATTTGTTCACATTTATCGTTACAGACATTATATCTGCCTTTTTGATTACCTACATGTACCTGAACATCACGAAGTCCTCTGACATGGATATTTGCGAATCGTTTGCAAATGTATACATAACCATGGACTATTTTACGTACAACAAAAAAATCTATTATCTTATATTCGTCCATACAGAACTATTAACATTTCTCGGAGTTGCAGCCATTTTAGGATCGGAAGTAACAACTATTATGTTCACTCATCACGTGTCCGGATTGTTTCATGTAGTCCGGTAAGGAGCACATAACGCAAAGTCCATAGTCTTTAATACGTAGACTCTTTAACTTTGGGAGATACGCTTTTTGGGTCTGTGACATAATCTGTGACGTAGGGCACAGTACTTGACCAAGTAAACAGGCCAAGCTCGACTTGTCCTGGAATCATTCGGGACAAGCAGTTCGATTTCAGACTGAGAGTAACGTACATCCATTTTTAATAAGCTTATATTTACTCATTACATACTTGTCTGAGTTTCACTGAGTCCACATCCTACAAATATTTTATCGTTCACCCTTTTGTGACAGATATCAGGTTAATAACACTGTGTACATATATTGTACAAATTATAATCACTTTGAAATAAATTGTTATGCATTGTGGGGGCGGTTCCCGCATACACCGCTAGGAGACGAGCACGACGATCCGGCTCTTGAAGATGGGCCTCTATGTTACAGAAGGGTTAAAATTTCATTCACGCAGGATAAAGTAAAATACCTGCTCCGAAATTGCCTGGAAATTATTATTAATCAATAATTACTATCCGAGCAATATAATTGCACATTCGATTAACTTCCAATGGTTGATAAATATTTTCTCATCTAGTTGCAGGCTGAGGGTCGCATTTTCAGATAAAGTGTCGGAGACAACAAGGGACGCTATACATCACGAACGATTGTTACAAGTCGCAAAAATGCACCAACGAGCACTAGAGTTAGTAACCAGTTGATTCGATAACTTTTTATTTTCATTCTTCGTGTCTATGTATAGTCAAACTGGAGTAAATATATATTGCGGACATAGAAACTGACATACGGTAGGGGACACATGTTCTCTACATCGATAGAATAATATCAATCTGATTTTTTATACACATACGTAGCTCGAGTCTCAATCCGGGCCGCACGAAATCAACTAATACACGTGTTCTGCTCTAGAATCATGTGAAAAGCTATTAAATTTCATTTATGTTTGCACTATTAATTGATCCGACTATACCTACTAGTTGATAACGTCTAAAAAGAAAAGTCACAATGCCATATCATGTCTTGGTGATCGAATGAAGTGTTCATTTGTTTTAAAGCTATTGCAGATGCCTGGGAGAGTCGCTTGCATCTCCATACTTCGTGTTGCTTATGTTAGGAGTGGCCTGCACAAGTATCAATCTTTTCCGCGTAAGTGCAGTTCGTACCTATGAACGGTAGTCCCACTGCGATATTAACATTTATGAACTTTTATCGAACATACAGATATCTGGTGCTAATTTAGACACGACCGAATTAAAGACACTAATGATTGAAGTGTCAATAATCGCGACGTGCTTCGCGTACTTGTTCTTAGCGAATCACATGGGACAAACGATCATGGACAACAGCGCAGAACTTCTGTATGAAGCGTGAGTGATATGTGTAATCTCAGAGACAGCAAAGTAATATTCGAATGGTTATGTTAAGTCAAATGTTTCTGTTAAAATTTATATTCTTTGATAATATGGAATAATGATGTATTTAAGAAGGGACCTTTTCTGTCTTACGCAAATAATTCAATGCGAATTAAAATCAATGCTCTTTATGGATATGAAAAACGTGCGCAGTAATTTAACAAATTTTATAGTAAAAAATATCTCACAATTATCGCGTTTAATTGATCTTATTGAATAATAATTGGAACAATCTCTTATATCAACCGAACGATGATTTTATAGATACTGTTCGCAATGGTACACTGCATCAGTGCCAATACAGAAATTGCTATTATTTATCATGGAGAACAGCGTGAAACCTTACTTGTTCACGATCGGCGGCCTTTTTGTACCGTGCTACGAAGGTTTTGCCACGGTAAAGCGCTATATCTGATAATTTGAAATATTTCTATTCTCATTCGCAAAATTCATCTGAATATTTCGTTTCCAGCTGGCCAGAATGTCGTTTTCCTACTTTATGTTTATGCAGTCCTCGCAAACGTGAATTTCAAAATTGACAAATCGCATCCGTCAAAGCTAGATTGTGAGTTAGAAATCTTACATATTATTGGGCTTTAACATAAATATGTTTGGTTACATACAATATATGCTTGTGCTCGTAACTGAACTTATTTATGTTACAACCCAGTGTATTAGATTGTTGTTACACTCGTGAAAATATAATAAATAGGTTTATAGCATTTCGTGTTGTGAATATGATAAAGAACTTTTGAGGTCCACGATGTTAGAACACACCATTTACCTGTTATATGTATTATTTTACGTAGGTGTAAAATAATACATATAATAGAGCGTAGCGGCAAAGGTAATTCATTTTTCAGGCGACAAAAGTTTATTCCATGAACATTTGGTATCCTTGGATATGAACGTCACAAAAATATTTACCCTTGCCCTTTTTCCCTGTCTAAAAAAGAGGGGGGAGAAAAGTGTTTAGCAAGTACGTGTACATATTTTCAAGATCTTTTGCAAGAACAACACGTGCAAATTTGCCAGCAAAAATGTTCTAAGCGAAGCAATGTATACATATAGACGACATGAACGGAAAATGTTTTTTTCGGCGCGCTAATTTGTCGTGATCTTTATATCATTATGCATTTCTGTAAATTCAGAGCAGCTATTGTAAGTCTACGCTTGTACACCTTAAAGGCAGGATTTGCTATGGAATTTTTAAGTAGCATTACTGTCATGATCTTCAGCTTTACTTCATATCAACGACACGGAAATATGAATATTTTTTTCCTCTGTAAAAAAGAACGAATGAAAATAATGGTCTTCAGTGAAGTTAGAAAGCTTTCAAGTGAATCGAGTGTAAAGCTGTACGAAATAAATTTGCAATGCTGAAAATAAATTTCACTGCGATGACAAATATATCTTTCGCTAGACAGAGCAGAAAGTCTCATCGTCACATTGTCTACAATTACATCTGTAATTTACACAACCTACAATTGTGATTTTTTCTCTTTGTTTCAGGTAAGTAGTGCTACCTTCCTGCGTAGTGTTGCACACGCGTAGTCATTCGGGGTTGGTTGTAAGGTGCTCATCTTACGCACCGACGTTTACTTTGTGAGTGGGTTTAGATTTGTGAAAATCGAAAACGATGGTGAGTTTCTATTGTTTCTGTTTAATTGACAAGCAAAAATTATGCTTGTATTAAAAATGCAGATAAATCTTATAGCGTGTAGAGCGATGTATATCTTATGCGGACGAAGAAAAACTGTTTCCAGTTTTCGTTGAAAATAATGGGGCGGGGTTATGGGATGCCGAGAATGTAGTCTAAGCGTTTGTAATTATAAAACTTTCGTTAGTCCACAAAATGTCCAGCTTTGCCGTCAGACAAATGTAATCCGACAATAATTTTGGAGAATATCGTAATGAAAGGAAACAGTAACAATTATATTGTCAAGATTGAAAAATTAATATTAACATAAGCATTAAATATATTGTAGAAGTTATTTTTCGTAAACCCCACGTAGTTTGGGAATAGAGGACAGGTGATGTAATAAGACTTCAGTTACTCTCATTAAAACACTAGCTTTATCATAAATACGTCGACACACGACGTTACTCAAACACACGATACTTTTCACTCCGCTCTGGTTCAACTCTTACTTCGCTCTCCCTTAGCTCTCCCTCATTCATTCTTTATATTCTTTCACTCTTAGTTTCTCTTTCATTCTATTCCTCATTTGCTCTCACTCATTTAGAACACACCCCCGCAGTCATTCCTCGGTGGTGGTCGGTCCCGACCACCCGAACCCTTGGGCCGCTGTACCCCCTATACACACGACATTCTCAAGTACTCAGCTCCGAACGTACCTTTCATACATCGCAATCGTTCTAAACAGTCACGCAGTATTTCCAATCCTACAATATTGTATATCAGTAACAAAATAGCCTCATTGCTACTCAATGAGAAATTAAATTAAAAATGTAAAGCTATTATCTGTACTCACTGTTACGTCGTAAAAGCCTCCGTATGAAAAGGGACGTCGAGCGCGTGGTGCTCAGGCCCGGTCAAGGGATTACCGACGACCAGGTAATGACCAGGCTACTGCGCGAAACGAAGCAGCCAGCATTGTTCGCCGACATACCCGCCAAAGCAATAAACATCGTATCTACCAAAAAAGACGACTAGCAATCGGTACAAGAAAAACCTACAGATGGCTAGCACGTTTTATGACGCGCAAGTAACAAGACTGTTTTTGAGGAAATCGTTTTATACTTAGTCAAGAAACTACCAGCCTTCAAATTATTCACGACCTCAACAGTCAATTGCATGCGTCATAAACGTGGACTTCCAACCGGGCCTCGGAGCTGGGCCCAACCAACATCTGGCAGCCTAGCTTTGGACACCCTGACGGAAATTCCGTTGCATTACCAAATTTATGGCAATGTTTAAGGACACACCCTTACCTCCTAGAAACACACTTCGGGCGCTACGGAAGGGTGTGGCTACGCCCACAAAACACACTGATTGGTAATTTCTAATTCCTCCTAATCTCCAATCAGCGTACAGAAAAAACCTTCCGAGTCGACGTTTTGACAACGTCCGACGAGGAAATCAGTTCCATTCCGACTACCCTCAAGACAACAACCGCTTGCTCTTGAGTTACTATCGCTTTACCTCAGAAGTCCAAGATTGAGCCTTACAACCTCGATCTTGTCACTTCTCTCAGGATCGAGCCTTACAACCTCGATTGTGAACGTGCGCAAGCCAAGTCTTGCACCTTAACACAGCGACGGAAGAAGGGCTCCGGAGCTGATTTACGACCAGTCTTCGTTATTCCCGTCGTGATCTAAGTCTACGAATTTCGTGACCGATACGACACCACACTCACGTTTTTGTAAAGAGAACACTGTTACCGTTTCATATGGCCAGCAAGTGGTTGTAAATCTACATTTATTATAATATGTAAATATTATTAAATGTTATTCTCACCAAACAAGATAATTATCGTCGATAAATTATCGCCTGTCAAATTTGAACGATGTATGGATTTTATAGTTTTCATAAGTGGAAAAATAGTTACACACCTGCAGGCAGTTTCAAATCGGTATGACCGTTCTTGTTTATCATTTCACATCCCTTGGTATTATTAAACAGTACGAGATCCTTTTCTAACACATCAGTATCTTAAAATCCGGTTGAAAATTGTTGTCCAATTTCCGTTAACCATGACACAAGACATCGAAACATTGCATCCGAATGCTGGTCAGAAATTTGTTCGCAGCTTGCACATTACACCTCAATTTTACACGCGACGTCCGCGAATATAATGAAAGCTCTCCTTCCGTAACAAAACTTTCTCTCCCGCCTGTTGGAGAAAGAGGGAAAAAGTTAAAGAAGTTTTCTCTTCCAACTGGTAATTTTCATAAATGTAGTAATGCATATCGTGTGCCTTTTCCCACGGGGTGACAATGAAATCAATCGATTGGAACCCACCTACCGTTGTTTTCGTGCACCGTAGGCAGGTGACGCTCGGGAAATCTGAGAGGAAAATACAACGGCGTGAATAATATATTATGGCGAGGTATAGTCGGCAATTCTTCATGACTTAGTTGCATTCGCTTCTCGAAAACCGAACAGAAAGATGGACATATTCCAGAGAGAGTACAAAACTTATCGCCTAGTGCTGTCCTTAATAGGGCTATGGCCGTACCATAGATCCATTCACACAACTATTCTAAGGATATTACTTTTTACGGTTACGTTGGTCTGTGTGTTAATTGAGGTAACATTTGATACTTTCATCTTCAAGTTTTCTACATCTACTTATAGAATTTTTGTGTCGAAAAATGTTCGTGACTTAACTTTGTTGTTCAATGTAACAGTATTACAGACGTGTGTCAACGTGAAGTGTCAACATATTCGTTTATTGTTACCACCCAGTGTGAAATTTAGTAAAGTTACATTCCATTCATTAGTGTTCTTCTATTTTTCATATAAAAAGTAATACAGAAAAAACTAGTATAAAAAGCTCTGCCACAATCAATACATTAATTATTGACTTCTACGTAAAGACAGAAATGTGTTTTTTAATATGTAACTATTTAATCCAGAACTAAAAAAGGGATTACTCTTCCAGATAGGGTCGTTTATGACACCGAATCTTACAATACAAGATTGTTTCCTTACATTATCAACTATCTGTCCTTTAATGTTATTCTTAGCGCGATACGTTTCCTTCATCTACAATTTTCCAGTTGTAAGTGACACACTGTAAAACTAAAATGATTTAACATCATGCACGGAGAACATATGCATGGGATTGTATTATTAACGACACGTTTTCTGTTAAAATAAATACAGATTAGATTTTTCTTTGAGCATATAAGAAACGAGGAGAGTATTCTGGAAGACTCGAACGAGGTAGAAATGTTAATGAAATGCGTTAATCGTTCATGCCGTGTAATCTCCATCTGTCTCTGTAAGAAAGTATTCAATATCAATGTGGTTTTTGTTTTAAATATCGAAGTCATATTAATTATTCCGTATCCACGTGTAACAGTAAGTACAGCTACAACTGTAATAAATTATTCAATTATTTACACGCAATACATTTTTTCGGTGAGAATGGTATCAACTGCAAGAAACATTTCAAAGAGATCCCCTTTTGCACAAAATACCATGAAGCCACTATACAGATGTTTAATTGTATACAAATTGTACAAACTGATATATGACAATCGCAAACGATTTTTGTGAATTATAGGGATATCTGGCACAGGAATCATTGGCTTTGCAGTAATACTATTAACTCCTATAGTCTTAGATTTGCTAGTACCTGTAAACGGAACTCGAGCTCGTTATATTTATTACATAACGAAACTTTTGACGGATAAAACCGAATATATCGATATGATATCATTAAACTATACAGTTGTGATTACATTCGGATTACTAGCCGTATCGTGTACAGAATCGACCCTTAGCGTCATTTCCTACTATATCTGCGGATTGTTCAAGATCACCAGGTACGATAAAAGCAATACCTCACGTATCGAACGTTCACATAGTGCCCTGTATCTTACTTGCACATTAAATTATATTACACCGCTATCTCTATCGCTGACATCGTTGTTCTTTTAGCTACAGAATACGCAACGCAATTTTAAACGCAACTAATACTAAGCTGCATAACGGGTCAAAGCAGATCAAAATGAATCGCAGGTGCATCGGCCGAGCGGTGGATATTCATATGAAAGCTATCGAGTTAGTAAATCGGAAGCAACAAGTTTATCGAAAATCTAAATGCTAATCGTACTTTTTCCTCTTGTCGGTAATTTATTGGAATCTCGTGCATGAATCGAAGATGTATCGACACCGTGGTGGCAGCCATGATGATACCTTATCTGATAGCAAGCCTTCTAGTCGTTATTTCGTTCGCTGTTAATATACATCGCGTGAGTATTGCTCCATTAGTTGACAATGCCGGAATGCAAACGGTATTCGAAAAGTGATTCTAAAATCTTTTCGAGTGTATGATATTTCAGGCATTGTCCTCCTTGTCTCGACAAATATTCGAAATACACTGGCGGGTAGAAGTAAAGGATCACTACTATTTTTGGTGAAAACTTGTCGATATTCGAGCTGCTGAAATTTCGCGAAAGAAACGTACAACAATCTATCTGGTCTCGTTTCAAAACGTAGTCTTTACACTCGCATCTCCGAATTCATTTTTTTTTTAAAGATCATATTTAAAGATTATTGTATCTTGTATAGGGTGGGAAAGTGAATGTACTGAAGTACTTTAGAAGAACAATAGAAAAATGGATGGACGATTTTTTTTGCGGTTTTATCGCACTTTGAATGGGAAGGGAGCCGGTAATTTCAAAATAGCCCAAGATATACCACCGGGATAGAAGATCAATGTCGATGAATGAATAATTAATTATACAACTTATGATTACCATAGACAATATTATTTATCTAATATCCTGTCGCCAATGTGTAACATAAATTTCAAACCTTTATGAATTAGTTAAATACAGCAGTGCCACTTCGAAAATCAGTGACCTACGGACAAACCCTAAATCGTAATTTGAAAGTAATTGACACATTGCTATAGATTTGTTATCTCCAATAGTTGTTCCAGGCACTTGAAACTATGAATGATGTAAAGGAGTTTATTTTGTGCATTTTGTTGGTTACCATACACGTGATGTTCATGTTCTTTAACAACTATAGTGGGCAAATGGTGATAGATGATAGTGTGGCTGTCTTTGATGAAACGTAAGTGCCCTGTAATTCAATGTAGAATTTATTTATAAAAAAATCATTTCTTTATTATACTTCTACTTCAAACTTTGCTTGCAAGTAGCTATTTATAATGAAATATTGTTTCAATATGGTGGACGTTATTAGATGTAATTCGGAGTGGTATTACGTACCAGTCGACACACAAAAATTATTGCTGTTCATCTTAATGCGAAGCTCCATCCAATGTTCGTTGACTCTTTCCGGCTTATTCACGCCATGTTATCAAGGTTTCTCGGCGGTAATCTTATATTTCTCTAGTTAACCAGACCCACCTCGTTTCACACGATTAAAAATTCTTTCACCGTAGATGATGAGTACCTCTTTCTCGTATTTCACCATGATGTATTCGGTGCAGTAAACTTAACGGTTTACATTGAACGGATGCTCGTTGGCAATAGTAAAGTACGCATAGTTTTGCAAAAAGTTACAAAATGCAGATTGAACGAATGGTAAGCATTTATTATTATGATAAACTCTATTTAAGATCAAAACTTATCTTATCAATTACGTAAATGTATAAAGTTTACGTTCTGTATTACAGAAAAGTGCAAAGTTTTTCAGTTTTTCGTGGAATCCTTAAGTGGATTTTTAACGTGAAAGGTTAGTAAGATCTGACAGTTGTAATAAAACAATGGAATATGTTGATGGACTTTTAAAGAAATGTGTTAAATATGTAGTGCTATTGATCCACCCTAGCCATTGAAAATCGTTCAGCAATTAAAGACACAGGGTGCTGTAATAACAATGGATGTAATGGTCAGTGAAGCCACTGGGCTCGACACTCTTTTATAGTGTAATGACGCTGCTATCAATGTTTAAAATATTGGAAAGAATGTTTTATGTAACCATTAAGTATTAACTATATATAGTAAGAAAAAGTATGCAATTCTAGTTTTAAACATAGTCCATTTCCATTTTTTGGGTGCATGGTTGCGTTCGCGAAGAAAATGAAGTCCTAGGAAAATAGACCTTATCATGCCATTCAAGTTTTCCCTCAACCATTTATTCCTATATCGTAACAGTAATATTTCTGGACTTCCCCGCGGTCTAGTGACTCTGCAATACCAACGCTTTTTCGCTGTTCAAAATTCATTTAAAATTTAACAGTACTATTTCTTTATCCTGACGATGGTGTTAAGTCGTAAACAGAATTCTAGTCTACTTTGATACTTCATAAAATGTATTTAGTTCTCTCGAATTGGATGTTTTTTTATTGGAGTATTTTATCAAACGCTTGCATAGGAAACAACCTGCGGAGTTACTAATAGTATTGTAAGTTTCAGTTTTCAGTGAAGGTGTACATATATCTGCTGTATGTGGTCAGTATCGTAGTGTGCTGCAATTTCAATGATATATTTCACTCTTTCGCTGCGTCTTCTCGGCGAATTCTAGTCTTCATATATTCAATAACCGTTCGCTAAACATATGTATACCCGTTCTCCACAATAGTAAATTGAGATAAATTGAGAGAAGATATCGAAGTGTTTATGCATGTTTACTTCTTCGATAATAATCAAGTTTTGGTGCATCAATTTTATGTTCATTTTTAAAGGTACCGTTGCCAAGAGGTTAAATTGAGATTCAAACTTAGATTCTTGTGTACTGAGTTATCCGCACATTGTAACACAATTTAATTCCAGCGCCAAATTTGGTCACAATTCCTTCTGCACCGGCACCAATATGCGTCGACAAACATCCTTTTATGATTCAATCCACGCTGTCATTCCACCACCTCCGTTGCAATCTAGAAAAGTTTCCAGTTTTCATAAACACGTTCAGGAGAGTATCGTGAAGAATCCGCGCGACGTTTACCGCTATTGTCGTAATGAATTTCAATGGAAACGAGTGGATGTCAAAGTAATCGTTACGAAATTTCGCATGTTCTGCGGAACAATAATGTTTTCAGTATCACGAATCAGTACGCGTTGAAAATACGGAATTAAATCCTTGATTTCCTGCCGATGCATCGGGATGGATGTGGGAAATCGTGGAAATGGTATGAAAGGGCTTCGTATGAATCGCGTGAAGGGAACTATCGAATGTGGATCGGGTGAATGTTTATCTCGAGGAAAGGGTGAATGGTCTCGGAGAATGCACGTGGAGCGTTGGATGCACGGTGACCCGTGGTTCAACTGTAACACGTGGCAACACGTGGCAACACGTGTGTGCGTCGGTGTGGGTCCTAGTGTATGAAAACGAATGATGAATAGAATGAGGGGGAAACTGTGTGAAAGAATATATGGAGTGGATGATGCGTGCGCGAAGTGGAATTGAGGCCGAGTTGAGTTGAGTGTTGAGTGTTGAGTATTGAGTAATGTGTATTGTCGAGTATTAAGAGTTAAGTTGAGATTTGTTAAAAGATATTTAACAATAAAGCATTATTTCGAGAAAAGGGTCAATCACAATTTTCCCTGGAAAATAATCCTGCATGGATACCATCGCGATGGTATGAAATTTAAGATAATCGAATCGTCCCGATCAGGTACTGCAATGATTGCTTTGGCGTGTATATGTTAATTTCGACCGTAGTCTATACAAGAATGCCTTTCCTTGGCAAAAGCGTCGGTCGTGAGGACGCCTACATCACCATGGCCCTTTTTAACCAACCAAGGGTTTTCCCCGTGAGAAAGCTACGCTAAACAAAGGCAGCGCGCATCGCCGGAAATGCACATGGCCCACCTCGGCCGTTCCTGAACCTCGGATACTTTAACATAACTTCCTCACCTGTCGTTCTATTTACCACTGTGGCACTCGTCTAGGGTCCTTGTACCCCCATTCGTAGGAACTGCTTTACACATGACTATAATAATCGGAGCGATGTATGTATACCGTGCAACAGTCCGCGTAGTAATGACCGCAGACGGTACGGAGAAAGGGGTTGTACGCTTGCGCACAGTTAAATAAGAAAAAAAAGAAATAGGGGGACACGTAGTTATTATTTTAACCGCGGTGAATTTTTCAACCCTCGCGGGAAACCTATATGGTAAACCACCCTCGCAAATTGCACCCCCTGTCAATCACTTTTCTCACCTCTGGCGACGTTGGGGTATAAATGCAGAAATTGGGGTTGATTTAGGAAAAATATACCTTCCACCGCGTCACAAGCGTGTCCCTGTTCTTTACACGGAAATCAATCGTCTTAAGAGAACAATCAACGGGAATCGGAAAAATATTTATCGTCGTTCATAAATATTTTCCCCTTTGAACTACTCTATTTCACGTAGTTCTTCACGTGTATACAGTTCCAGGTATTTATTGCCAATTATTCTTGTTTTTCGATATTATAAACATAGCGTAGGATAACGTTTACTTCAAGAATGCACAACGAGCATCGCTGTTGAATATAAAATATTCAATGGTAGGATTGGGATTATGTTGGATCAGTATTCGATTTACACTAGTAAATTGGAATTTCTGATTAATCGAATGCGATTTTCGAAGTGACCCGTGTGCTACTAAATATATATAGTGTACTTGTGATCCAAGGGCAGTCGCCAGAAATTGTATTTTCTTGTTCATTCGACGGGAAAATATTCAAGTTGCCAATACGAAACTGACCGGGAATATGGATGTATTCGAGAAGCAATATAATGCGTATCGCCGAGTCTTGTTCCTTATCGGACTCTGGCCTTATCACACATCCATCTACAGTACGCTTCACAGGATAGCCGTGAGCGCAATTACGATAGTTTGCTTGACAATTCAGGTGACGAAATTTGCCTTCTGTGCACCGATTCAATTTTCGTTTTATAGATCTGTGCACCTTTTTACTCGTGTCGGTAACATGTATATGAACTGTGTATTAATGAGATGTTAATATGTCGCTTTGCAGTCGTAACATTTTTTTTAGTTTGATTTGTCCTATACATTTCTTTCTATTTTTTACATACAAATGAATGCAGTGAAAATTACGGAAACTATCGCTCTAGTGGGGAAATCTATAATAAGAAATTGCGGTTAGTAAAGCAGTTTATTTGTGGATTAAAGATGTGAACATTCTTTCAGATAGTGTCCATTATTGTACGCGATGTCTCGTTAGAAAATTGTTTTCTGACGTTATCAACTGCCAGCCCTTTAGCAATATTTCTATCGCGGTACATTTCTTCTATCTACATTTTTCCAGTCGTAAGTGACACGCCAAGATTATCGTCCAAACCCGTTAAACAACGTACCGATCAATTTTGTGATCCGCCGTGTTGTTCACATGTCCTTTTTATGTCAATCCAGATGAAATTTTTCTTTGAACGGATACAAACGGAAGAAAGTACACTACAAAACTCGGAGGAGATGACCATTTTCACGAAATGTATCGATGATTCGTCACGTGTAATTGCCCTGTACCTGTGTAAGAACTGATTCAATACACATTTGTCGGATTTCATCAAGTATGCTTACCCAGCATTGTATATAAGAGAATCAATTTATTGAGATATTATAATATAATTATAATATCTATAATTATAATTAAAAATAAATTAAATTAATAATTATAATATAAATGTAATATAATTCAATACGACAAAATTCAACAAAGTCTACGTGCAATATACGCTCAACGAAACGCTCTTCACCAAATCTCAACGCAGACTTTTTCCTCTCACTCTCTAATCAACTACACAACTACACTCGACTCATTTGATTTTAATTTACATTAGCTCACTAACATAATGTAATTGACGTTTACCATTTCATGCGGAATAAGTCTCCAGAGTGCATATACTTTCAAATCCTAGAATTGTTCCGAAAATAATCATTTTTGTGAAGTTACATTATATCGTTGGGCAGACTTCAAATTTCCTAATCATTTGTCAGTGCGTCCGTTTAATAACTGTGTACAATATGTATATATTTTAGGTTTGGCTTTCGTGTCAGTAGGCGTTTTCGCGGGAATAATACTCGCTCCCATTGTCTTAGATCTGGTGATACCTCTAAACGGAACTCGAGAACGTTACATTTACTACATGACCGTGCTTTTCACCGATCGTACACTGTACGTCGATCTAATAACCATAAACAATGTGATCGTTGCAATCATGGCGATGCTAGCCCTGGCGTGTACAGAGGCAGTGGTGGTTGTTGCGGCGTACTATATTTGTGGACTGTTCAAAATAGCTAGGTAAGATAGATAGGGTTCAACTCGAAAACTCATTCTCGCTAGTTAACTATGAAATGTATGAACGTGTGCATCGTATCCTACAATTATTTCCCTACACTTTAACTCGCACAACTCTTAAAGTATCACAATCGCCAAAGCTGCGGTCGGATCGAGTACTGATACACTCGTCCCCGAGCTGCTGCACACCTGTACCTCTCATACTAAAGTTCAACGCCCCGCATCGTATTGGCATGCATGCATAATTGTATTCTAGTTTCGTACTTATCGATGCCAATTTAATTTTCAGTTTTCGTCTGCGCAATGCAATTATAGACGCAGCTAATGTTGAGCTTTTTACGACGTCGAAGCGCATCGACATGAGTTACCGTAATATCAGTCTAGCGGTGGATATTCACAACAGGGCGATCGAGTTAGTACTTTGTATTTCACTAGTAAATCGGAAAATTAAATGTTAATGGTACTTTTAATTACGTGTCTTTTATCGGTAATTATGGGTGATTGTTTAAAAATTCATATGTGTATCGAAGATACATCGACACCCTGATAACAGCCCTGACGATACCGTATTTGATAGCGAGCATCCTCATCGTGATTTCGTTTGCTATTAATTTACATCGCGTGAGTACTATTTAATATGAGCAATATACATTAAGCGAGACAGGACAGTGAACATGTATTCAAATAAATTCTAGCACCTTTGTGTTCTTCTAGCCGTTTCTTGTCGTCAAACATTATTATTATAGTTGTGGCGAAAAATTATTGTAAAAATTGTAATTACCATTTAAAAAATTATAAATAAACTTACAGCTTCAAGGATGTAGTAGGAAAATTGCTGCAATTTCGCAATCATAAATAAATTCGTTGGCTATAAATCTTATATCATATTTTAGATGAATTTTCAAATTGCAATAATTATTTTATCTGTGGTAGTTATTTAATGCAGTTAAATCTATGGACGATGCAAAAGAGATTGCTGTGTGTGTTATGTTAGTAATCATACACATAATATTCATGTTCTTAAACAATTATCTTGGGCAAATGGTGATTGATGATAGTCTGGATGTCTTTGATACAACGTAAGTTTCAAGTCATTTAGTGTTACGTTTATTTAATAAGCAATCCTTTACTTTCTAATCAATTTTTCTGAATCGTTCTTTAATAACGAACATTTACCCCACCTTCTTTTCAAACGAATACTAATCAAAGTTTGTTCCAATATGTTCGGGTTTAGATACAATTCGAAATGGTATTCTATCCCAATGAGAACACAAAAAATGATATTGTTCATCATGATGAGAAGTTCCATCCAATGTGCGTTTAATCTTTCCGGTCTGTTCACGCCTTGCTATGCTGGTTTGTCCACGGTAATCTGATCAATTTCTCTGTTTAACCAAAACGATTTTGTTCCGCAGGATTGAAAAATTGTTTCATTATAGATGATGAGTTCCTCTTTCTCGTACTTCACAATGATGTACTCGTTCCAGCAAACTTAGCAGTTTGCGTTGAACACAACCCTAGTTGGTAATAGTTATGTACTTGTCATGTACTTGTTCTTTACACAAAGTTACAAAATACCGATTTAATTCGTATAAATACTGAACATTTCTCATTGTAACAGTCGGTATGCAATAGAAAATTGATAAATATTGTAATGTTACATTTGCTCCCTGGATCTTCAGCGTAATTGATCCTGTTTACTGATTTTCCAGCATTTACACGTAAATTCCCTGGACATATGATCGAACTTTATGAAAATTATATTTTTCCAGCCGTTTTTTTACTCGCTTTGTTGTGGCGTACACATGACAAAGAAAATCAATATAATACCACGGTTCGGCCCACGTCATCTTAAAAGAAAAGAATATTTATCAGTATCAGCCAACAGGAGTATTAAAAACCACCGATGTGCACCACAAGCAGCTTTTAGTTTGATTTTTTCACACATAAGTTTTTCATTAACTCCTTTTTTTGTTGGTTTAGCATGCAGTAGATTGAGTAAGTTTGAAGTGTAATCTAATTCACGACGGCCGTGGCCTTCCTTGTAACTACATACACTCACATATCGTCTTATTCATACGACCGCAAAAGAGAGCTTCAAAAACGTCCCATCAAAATCCACGAAAACGTAACACTTGCGCAGGCTCACCCGTTAAAATAACAAAAATAAGAAACTGCGTATTTATTTGTAGTAAGACATTGAATATTCCGGATTGCACACCTCAATTGCAGCCGCGACGTTCGCGAATAGAATGAAAACTTCCCTTCCATAACAAAACTTTCTTTCTCGCCTGATGGGAAAAAAACAGGAAAAATGTGGAAGAAGTTTTTTCTTGCAACTGATAATTTTCATAAATGTAGCAATGCATACCGTGTGTTTTTTCCCACGGGGTTGCAACGAAATCAATCGATTGCAACCAGCCAACCTTTGTTTTCGTACATCGTAGGCACGTGACGTGCAGGAAATCTTAGAGGGAAGTGTGATGTCATGAATAATATATTACGGGGAGGTATAGTCGGCAATTCTTCATGACTTAGTTGCATTCGCTTCTCGAAAACCGAACAGAAAGATGGACATATTCCAGAGAGAGTACAAAACTTATCGCCTAGTGCTGTCCTTAATAGGGCTATGGCCGTACCATAGATCCATTTACACAACTATTCTAAGGATATTACTTTTTACGGTTACGTTCGTCTGCTTGTCGATTGAGGTAATGGGAATTTAGATTTTGCACTGTCACTCTCACTTTTCTATACTTACTTATGAAAGGTTTGTATGGACAAATTATCGTGATTTAATTTTTTGTTCGATATATGACAGTGTTGCTGAAAGTTCATAAAGTGTCAACCTATTCGTTTACTGTTACCACTCAGTGTGAAATTTAGTAACGTTTCGTTCCATTTATGAATGTTCTTCTATTTTTCCTGTAAAAAGTAATACAGAGACAACTGGCATAGAAAAACTCTACTACAATCAATACATTAGTTGTTGAATTCTAAATGAAGATGCAAATTTGTATTTAATAAGTAACTATTTAATCCAGGTCTAACGAAGGGTCTCTTTCAGATAGTGTCGATTATGGCGCCCAATGTTACAGTGCAAAATTGTTTCCTGACATTATCGACTAGCTGTCCGTTAATGTTATTCTTAGCGCGATACGTTTCCTTCATCTACAATTTTCCAGTTGTAAGTGGCACACTGACAAACTCAAATGATATAACATTATCCAAGAAGAACATGTACATGGGATTGTATTATTAATAACGTGCTTTTTGTTAACACGAATACAGATTAGATTTTTCTTTGATCACATAAGAAACGAGGAGAGTATTCTGGAAGACTCGAACGAGGTAGAAATGTTAATGAAATGCGTTAATCGTTCATGCCGTGTAATCTCCATCTGTCTCTGTAAGAAAGCATTCAATATAAACGTGATTTTTATTTTCAAATTCGAAGTTATATTGATTATTCTGTGTGCGCGCCTAACAATAAGTCCGGTTTAAATTGTAACACTGTGTTGAATTATTTACACGCAATAAACGTTCCCAACGAGAGATCTATCAACTTCAAGAAATATTTCAGCGGAATACCTTTTTGCACAGCGTAACATACAGTTTCCTATTTCTATCAAAACTTTACAAGCACACGTTTCTTGATTGCATTAAGTGACTTTTGTGAATTATAGGGATATCTGGCACAGGAATCATTGGATTCACAACAATACTATTAAGTCCTATAGTCTTAGATCTGCTAGTACCTCTAAACGAAACTCGAGTTCGTTATATTCACTATATAACTAAACTCTTCACTGATAAAACCGAATATATTGATATGATATCGGTGAACAGTGCAGTTGTGGTCACATTCGGATTACTAGCCGTGTCCTGTACAGAATCGACACTTAGCGTCATATCCTATTATATATGCGGACTGTTCAAGATTGCGAGGTACGATGAAAACAATACTGAGCAACCTATATTATACTGTTTTATTTACGGCTGATATCATTGTGTTTCCAGCTACCGTATACGAAATGCAATTTTAAACGCGACTAATTCTAAGCTGTCTAGCCTGTCGAAACAGATCCAAACGAATCGCAGGGACTTACGTCTAGCGGTGGATATTCATATGAAGGCTATCGAGTTAGTAAATTGGAAGTTATAAGTTTATCGAAAATCTAAATGCTAACCGCACTTTTTTCCGCCTGTCTCTTGTCGGTGATTATCGACGATTTATTGGAATTTCGTGAATGAATCGAAGATGTATCGACACCGCGGTAGCAGCCATGATGATACCTTATCTGATAGCAAGCCTTCTAGTCGTTATTTCGTTCGCTGTTAATATACATCGCGTGAGTATTGCCCGTGCATTGCCAATGGCGGAATGTAAAAAATATTCGAAAAGTGATCCCAAAATCTTTTTGAATGTATATTTCAAGCATTGTCCTCCTTGTCTTCAAAAATATTTTCCGTGAAAACTTGTCGATGTTTGAGCTCCTGAAATTTCGTGAAAAAAACATACAGCCATCTGTCCATGCTCCTTTCAATGTGTATAGTCTCTAGTTTAATATCTCCGAATTCATTTCTTTTCTTAAGATTGTTTTGCATCGTGTACAGGGTGGGATGGTGAATGTACTTTTTTCAAGGATTTGAAGCGACCGTGCAGATCTTGAGAAATTTCGTTTCGGACTGAAATTACCATACATTCAGAGACTGATCGTCGCGAGGTCTTTCGCGACGTCCTTCGCGTCGTCGGGTCTCCCCTTTATAAGAACCACAGAAAGATTGATGGACGATTTCTTTTACGCCGCTTTATCGCGTTCTGAATGAGAAGTGAGCCGCTAATTTTCAAATAACCCAAGATATACCACCGCGATACAAGACCAATGTCGATGAATGAATAATTAATTATACAACTTGTGATTACCATAGACAATATTATTTATCTAATATCCTGTCGCCAATGTGTAACATTAATTTCAAACCTTTATGAATTAGTTAAATACAGCAGTGCCACTTCGAAAATCAGTGACCTACGGACAAATCCTAAATCGTAATTTGAAAGTAATTGACATATTGCTATAGATTTGTTATCTCCAATAGTTGTTCCAGGCACTTGAAACTATGAATGATGTGAAGGAGTTTATTTTGTGCATTTTGCTGGTTGCCATACACGTGATGTTCATGTTCTTTAACAACTATAGTGGGCAAATGGTGATAGATGATAGTCTGGCTGTCTTTGATGAAACGTAAGTGCCCTGTAATTCAATGTAGAATTTATTTATAAAAAAATCATTTCTTTATTATACTTCTACTTCAAACGTTGCTTGCAAGTAGGTATTAATAATGATATATTGTTTCAATATGGTGGACGATATTAGATGTAATTCGGAGTGGTATTACGTACCAGTCAACACACAGAAATTATTGCTGTTCATCTTAATGAGAAGCTCCATCCAATGTTCGTTGACTCTTTCCGGCTTATTCACGCCATGTTATCAAGGTTTCTCGGCGGTAATATAATATCTCTAATTAACCATAACTCTTTCATTTCTGACCATTAAAAATTATTTCACGTTAGATGATGAGTACCTCTTTCTCGTATTTCACCATGATGTATTCAATGCAGTAAAGGCAGCAGTTTACGTTGAACGGGATGCTAGTCGGCAATAGTCAAGTATGTGTGGTTTTGCAAAAAGTGACAAAATTCAGATTGAACGAACGGTAAGCAGTTATTATTACGATAAACCCTATGTGAGATAAAACTTGTCTTATAAATTCCGTAAAAGTATAAAGTATACGTTCTGTATTACAGAAAAGTGCAAAGTTTCGCCGTTTTTCGTAGGATCATTAAGTGGATTTTTAACGTGAAATGTTAGTAAGATCTAACAGTTGCAATAAAACAATGGAATGTGTTGCTGGAGTTTTAAAGAAATGTGTTGAATGTGTAGTGCTATTGATCTATCCTAGCTATTGCAAATCTTTGAACAGCTGCAGCCGGGTTGTGCTGTAATAACGATGGAAGTATAATTGTCCGTGAAACGCATTGTGCTTGACATTGCGTTACAGTATAATGACGCAGCTCTCAATGTTTGGGATATTGGAGGATATGTTTTAGTGAAGCATTAAGTATCTGGTTCTGGAAAAAATTTTTTCTCAAGGTTTCTTTCTTACGACATGTCGAGTTCATGGGTAATGTTCAAAATAAAATCCTCTATTTTTTTATTCATTTTTTATTCGCTATAAGATTATCGAAAGAAATTATGGATCCGTTTAAAAAAATTCCGAGAACCTTGATATATATATACTATTATTAATATATATATATATATATATATATATATATACTATTATTAATATATATATATATATATATATACATACAACTTAGTATATATATATACTACTATTAGTTGTATATTGGCTTTATATATTTTATATATTTCAAAAAATATTAATGAGAATGGTATACAAAATACACATTCTTTCTTTTCCACCGTTAGAAATTGTTTTACAATTACAAAATTATGTTTCTTTATTGTGTTTGTTACGTTTATTGTATTTGTTATATTTATTGTATCTTTGTTAAACATAATTTGTAGCCTCGCGATCGTTTTTAATCGTCAGGCTCAACACCAACATTTCAGAAAGTCAGATATCATACCTAGTATACCACAACCAAGCAAAATAATATAGCAAAAACCTGGAATTCGTCACCGCTTCATGAAACATAACCCACGTGCCCACTCTTTCCTTAACACCCCTACCGTCTTCCAATTCACTTCCACGCATCCATTAATTCCAAACGATACTTCTCTTTACATATTTCTTTCACTCAGACCACAATCAATCAATTATTAGTAGCGAATGTACGAGAAATTAACCGGATTACTGCAGTTAGACACAGTTAATAAATCATCTGCACGCAAACTCGTAAATTACAGTCTGCATATAAAATTAGAATCAAACTATGTATCTCACTTTGTGCCAATCCATTTCTAATTCGACTGTACGGAATCACCATATGTCATATTTTAAGAAACTGAATCGGAAATATCTAAGTAAAATTTCCTCATAGTTTTACAAGGAAAAGAAAATAACAAAACATTTCGACGTCACAGTTTCATTCCCCACCCTGATGATGCTCATCCAGTTCCCTCTCATACTCTCACTAATAGCAATGTTTTAACACGTGGGCGCTAAGAACAGAGCCTGACTTGTAAGTCTGTATACTGTTCAAGGTTCGAGACGGCAATGACACAGAATGCCGTGGAAAAATCGAGAAAATGTACGCATGCGTTGGTTCGAATAAAAAGAAGGGAACTTTCAACCGCACAAAGGGTTGCGCTATGTGTAAATTCACCTCGGATTAATTTTTTTTTCCACCCTCGTGAGAAACCGAGACGGTTGTGTCGTCCCCAGAAAATTTCCTGTCCCGTCAATCATTTTTTCCACCTCTCGATGTTTGGATTTAAATTCAAAGGGAAGGGTTACCAAGCCGCAGTGTATCGATCGCCTCGCATTCGTACTCCAGCCTTCACACGAGAATGACGTTCTTCGGTTAAACAAAATGCACTATCTGCAAAGGATCGCTATTGTTTAGACAACTTTGCGTTAGAGTGACTATAGACAGTCTCAAATATTGCAAGTTATACAGCATACTGTTTCAGCTAATTATACCCGATTGTTCACGTATCCAGAAATTATTACAATAGTACAGAAATCGACTTACTTTAATACTACATTATGCGTGGATGCTGGATGTGAATATTTTGTGATGATTGATCATGCAGAAAATGTGTTCTATCAGCGTTGCACTCGCACATGTCCAATTTCTGAAACCGAGTGTTCGGAAAATATATATTTGTAATCTGAAAACGGGGTTGACTGGTTAATGGAATCGACACCTGTTTGTTCTGAAAATATTTGTTGTTAACCTGTTGCTCTATTTGAATCATATTGTGGACAAAATGTGCGACATGTTTTTCGAAATATTATTGCAGATATATCCATCGCAATCAAAGCAGAAATTCCTGTAGAGTCTAACGTATTTGCTTTTTTCCTTATCCATTTTCTCAAGTGAATCTTTTGTTCACATTCTACTCACGCACTTATACAGTATGGGGGTACTGATTTTGTGTTGTACTACATTATTCCAGAAAATTGTTGGTAGCATTCTGCATCCAAAGAAATTAGTCCTAGAAATTCGATGTATCATACTGATGTCTGATTTTCAAGTTTAGCAGTAATCGTACGATACGCCAAACACCATACAATTGTACACAAATTCACGAATCTCCCAAAACATGATATATTCCCCCATACTATTATAAACTGTACCGATATGTGAATAGATATAATACAGGTTAACTTCAACGTTATCGTAACAAAAAGTGCAACCCTTATTATAATTGTCGTATTATACAGGCACACAGAGTACCTCTCTCTCCCTGAAACGGATACGTCGCTTTATTAGTTTGTAGTCTATAGTTCGTAGCACACGTTCGAGAGAATGGGAAGCAACTTGTTGCACGGTGGGATTATAATGAACAATTGAAATACAGCAGATGGAACCACCCCTGAAAAAGAAAGACGTGACAGTGAAACTGACGACATTAAATTTCCATATCACTGGGAAGAAACCATCGGTGTTTGGACAGGTAGGGTTCGTTCGAACTGAGGATAGACATTATTTTTAAAATGAAAAAAAAAATGTATATCTTCCTACGAACCTGTACACCTGTCATGTGTTGCGCCAATCCACATTAATATTTTAATCGATGTCGGGGAAGGAGAATATGACAGTACTAATGCACGATCTAGAGAAGGGGTGAATGTCACTTCCTGGTTGAGACCGATCCCAGAAGTGTTTCTGCTTGCGTCGAATAATGGACAGTTTAGAACACCATCATTATAAGCTAAGCAAACTTTATCTATCCACTATTGGACTCTGGCCGTACGATAACAATTGGTCTATACATTTGAAAAGGGTGCTCTTTATTGGTGTAATGCTCACAGCTTCATTTTTTCTGGTATTAATCTGTGATTTCAACTTGTGAATTTACTAAATGGAACTTAATAGTCACCGATGAATCTTTTTTTTCTACATTCTTTTACAGTTTAGTCGCATTTTGATGTTTGGGATTAATTATATTATTTTTAATTCATGTCGAGGCTTCAAGCGTTATTCTTCTTTTTACAGTTAACAGCGTATTTTCGAAACAGAACAGAATGTGGCGGGGATATTCTTATAACAGTATTGTCATATTTAATATGCACGGTGATATTCACGTTGAAATACTGTACTTTTTGGTACAAAATGAACAGCGTAAGCCAAACATCGAAAGCTGTATCTCTTATAACTTATGACAAACTGCTTAGTCACAAGTTACTTCTTTTTTTCCTTAATACTTACTTTTGATTTTCAAGGTAAGGACACTCATAGATATGGTCCGAGAGAATTGGCTACTGCTCCATAACAAGGACGAAGAACGAATAATTCTAGCATATGCTCGACGTGGAAAGCTTTTGAATTTAATATTTTCATGTAAGAATGGAAAGCACTTCAACCGATTTCTTTTAATTCATATAATTGTTAATCACTGTTGGATGCAGTTTTATTTAATATCACTTTTAGTGGAAGAAGTAATCTTGCTGCTTTCTACAACGCCATGTACTGGAACGATTGGTGCATTTGTTTACGTTTATCTTTACAGCAATTATATTTGCCGTGTTGGTTATCTATATGTTCCTGAACATCACGAAACCCTCTGACATGGGTATTTGCGAATCGTTTGCAAATGTATACATAACGATGGACTATTTTACATACGACATAAACATCTATTATCTTATATTCGTACATACAGAACTGTTAACATTTCTCGGAGTTACAGCCATTTTAGGATCGGAAGTAACAACTATTATGTTCGCTCATCACGTGTCCGGGTTGTTTCAAGTAGTCCGGTAAGGAATACATAACAGATAATCTATAATCTTTAATGTTGTATCGTTCACTGTTTTGTGACAGTTATTATGTTAATATAACTGCGTACATGCATTGCCCAAATTATAATCCGAGACGTGCGTGAATCAATAAATATTGAATAAAATGCGTACTCTGAAATTACCAATATATTAATCAATAATTATTATCTGAATAATATAATTGCACATTTGATTAACGTCCAATAGGTGATTAATATTTTCTCATCTAGTTGCCGAATAAGAGCCGCATTTACAGACAAAGGGTCGAATACAGCAAGGGGCACCATACATCGTGAACGATTGTTACACGTCGCGAAAATGCACAAACGAACACTAGAGTTAGTAACCAATTGACTAGATAATTTTTTATTTTCGTTCTTCGTGTTTGCACATGGTCAAACTGGAGTAAACATATATTGCGGACATAGAAACGAAGATACGGTAGAGAACGCATGTTCTCTACATCGATAGAATAATGTCAATGTGATTTTTTATACTCATACGAATAAACTCATAAACGTCTTCTGCTCTAAAATTATGAGAAAAGCTATTAAATTTAATTCATGTTTGCAGTATTAATTGATCCGACTGTACCTACTAGCTGATCACATCTAATTATTTGAGGTGCCTTCTCAAAATAACAAATAAATTTCTCTTGACTTTTACTCCCTTGTTGGTACAAAAGTCTCAATGCTTTATCAAGTCTTGGTGATCCAATTGAAACCTAAGCGTTCATTTATTTTAAAGCTTTTGCAGATGCTTAGCAGATACATTTGCATCTTCATACTTCGTGCTGCTTCTATTAGGAGTGGCTTGTACAAGTATCAATCTTTCACGCGTGAGTACAGTTCGTCGGTATATTCGATAGTTCGATTGCGAAATCAATATTTATGAAATTTGATTCAACGTACAGATATCTGGTGCTAAGTTAGAAGCGACCGAATTAAAGGTACTAATGATTGAGGTATCTATAATCGTGTCATGCTTCGCTTACTTATTCTTAGCGAATCACATGGGACAAACGATCATGGACAACAGCGCCGAACTTCTTTATGAAGCGTGAGTGATATGTGTAATCTCAGAGACAGTAATTTATAATCATTAACAGTATGAAATAATTCAGTATTAATGAATGGAACTTTTTTGTCCTATGCAATTGATTCAATGAGAAATAAATGATCTCTATGAATATGAAAAGGTGCACATTAATTTAACAAATTTGATTTGTACTTGAAAATATCTCACATGTATCGTATTTAATTAATTTTATTGAATAATGATTGGAGCGATCTCTTATATTATATCAACCGATCGATGATTTTATAGATACGGTTCACAATGGTACACTGCATCAGTGCCAGTGCAAAAATTGTTATTATTTATCATGGAAAACAGCGTAAAACCTTACTTGTTCACGATTGGTGGTCTTTTTGTACCGTGCTACGAAGGTTTTGCCACGGTAAAGCGCTATGTCCGGCAATTTGAAATATTTGAATTTCCGTTCATAAAATTTATCAGAATCTTTCATTTCCAGCTGACCAGAATGTCGTTTTCCTACTTCATGTTTATTCAGTCCTCGCAAGCGTGAATTTCCAAACTAACAACTCACATGTGTCAAAGTTATATTGTGAGTTAGAAATCTTACATATTATTGGGTTCTAACATAAATGAGGTCGGTTATAGTTAGGACATGCTTATGCTTGAAACCGAACTTATTTATGTTACAACCCTATATATTAAATTGCTATTACACTAGTGAAAATATAATAAATAGGTTTATAGAACTTCTTGAAAGTAGTTTTTACTAAATTCTATTTTCGATGATACGCGGTACCGATAACAACAATATGTCACTGTACGCATTGTTCTTTTAATAAACGAATTTTATTCCGAACTGAATCCGCAGTCTGAATTTGTGACAGATTTTTTTCTTGATTATTAGATTACTAATTAGTCTTTTATGATATTATCCACAAAACTATCAATATCAATAAATTAAGAAACGAAACAGACAACTTACCCACATCCTGATGTCTGATTTCAAAGTTTAGCAGTAATCGTACGATACGCCAAACACCATACAATTGTACACAAATCCACGAATCTCCCAAAACATGATATATTCCCCCATACTATTATAAACTGTACCGATATGTGAATAGATATAATAAAAGTTAACTTCAACGTTATCGTAACAAAAAGTGCAACCCTTATTATAATTGTCGTATTATACAGGCACACAGAGTACCTCTCTCTCCCTGAAACGGATACGTCGCTTTATTAGTTTGTAGTCTATAGTTCGTAGCACACGTTCGAGAGAATGGGAAGCAACTTGTTGCACGGTTGGATTAAAATGAACAATTGAAACACAGCAGATGGGACCACCCCTGAAAAAGAAAGACGTGACAGTGAAATTGACGGCATTAAATTTCCATAGCACTGGGAAGAAACCATCGGTGTTTGGACAGGTAGGGTTCGTTCGAACTGAGGGTAGACATTATTTTTAAAATGAAAAAAAAAATGTATATCTTCCTACGAACCTGTACACCTGTCATGTGTTGCGCCAATCCACATTAATATTTTAATCGATGTCGGGGAAGGAGAATATGATAGTACTAATGCACGATCTAGAGAAGGGGTGAATGTCACTTCCTGGTTGAGAGCGATCCCAGAAGTGTTTCTAGTTTCGTGGAATAATGGACAGTTTAGAACACCATCATTATAAGCTAAGCAAACTTTATCTATCCAGTATTGGACTCTGGCCGTACGATAACAGCTGGTTCATACATGTGAAAAGAGCGTTCTTTGTTTTTGTAATATCTTCCGCTTTATTTTTTCAGGTATAAATCTGTGATTTGAACTTGTGATTTTAATAAATAGAACTTAATAGTCAACGATGAATCTTTTTTTACATTCTTTTACAGTTTAGTCGCATTTTGATGTTTGGGATTAATTATATTATTTTTAATTCGTGCCGAGGCTTCATGCGTTATTTTTGTTTTTTACAGTTTACAGCGTATTTTCGAAACAGAATGAACTGTGGCGGGGATGTTCTCATAACAGCATTGTCGTATTTAATATGCACGGTGATATTCACGTTGAAATACTGTACTTTTTGGTACAAAATGAACGGCGTAAGCCAAACATCTTCGAAAGCTGTATCTCTTATAACTTATGACAAACTGCTTAGTCACAAGTTACTTCTTTTTTTCCTTAATACTTACTTTTGATTTTTAAGGTAAGGACGCTCATAGATATGGTTCGAAAGGATTGGCTACTGCTCCATAATAAGAAGGAAGAACGAATAATTCTAGAATATGCCCAACGTGGAAAATTTTTGAATCTAGTATTTTCATGTAAGCATGGAAAACACTTCAACCGATTTCTTTTATTTCATATAATTGTTAATCGCTGTTGGATGCAGTTTTATGTAATATCACTTTTAGTCGAAAAAGTAATATTGCTGATTTCTGCAATGCTATGCACTGGAACGAGTGGTGCATTTGTTTACATTTATCTTTACAGCAATTATATCTGTCTTTTTGGTTACCTACATGTTCCTGAACATCACGAAATCCTCTGACATGGATATTTGCGAATCGTTTGCAAATGTATACATAACCATGGACTATTTTTTATACAACAAAAAAATCTATTATCTAATATTCTTACATACAGAATTATTATTAACTCTCGGGGCTGCAGCCATTTTAGGAACCGAAGTAACAACTATTATGTTCGCCCATCACGTGTCCGGATTGTTTCAAGTAGTTCGGTAAGAAGTTCTTAACAGAAAGTGTGTAATCTTTTTATATTTTATCGTTCATCCATTGGTGACAGTTATTAAGTTCATAAAACTGTGTACATATATTGCACAAAGGTAAATGTACGGAAGTGGTACTACCTCACCAATGTCGACGATTGTTGAATATGTTGTAGACCTCAATATTCTGAACAACTTTTACCTACGCTCGGTCTTAGTTTTCCAGATATTTGAAAAAAAACTGTAGCTGCTACAAATTCTGTCTTTACGTGCACTAGATATATCATATCAGATTTGGTATCAACAACCATTATGATTTACCATTTCTCCCACCATCCGCCAACCCCTCCCCTCAAAAATCTAACCCAAACCTACCCCAAACTTATATTTTATTGAAGGAAAATTAGATTCGGGAATACTCAGTTCTAGGACATATTAAAAAATCATAGAAATCGGTGAGGTAATACCACTTCCGTACATTCACCATTATTATTAATCAATAATTATTATCTGAATAATATAATTGCACATTTGATTAACGTCCAATGGGTGATTAATATTTTCTTATCTAGATGCCGTATAAGGGCTGCATTTACTGATAAAGGGTCTAAAACAACAAGGGACACCATAAATAGTGAACGATTGTTACAAGTCGCGAAAATGCACCAACGGACACTAGAGTTAGTAACTAGTTGATTCCCTAACTTTTTATTTTCATTCTTCGTGTCTGTGTATTGCCAAACTGCAGCAAACATGTATTGCGGGCATAGAAACTTAGATACGGTAGAGATCACATGTTCTCTACATCGATGGAATAATTTCAATATGATTTTTTATACACATACGTAGCTCGAGTCTCATTCCGGGTTGTACGAAATCGACTCAAATCAATCGGAGCAAAAGTCTGTTAAACGGAACGATTAAACGATAAGATTGAACAATTCTCAGTACGTACTGTTGGATTCCGGGGTGAACGAAATCGTGTGCAACAATTACTTTTGCAAAGAGGTTTTATATAAGAATACCGTGACGAGTTTGCGCGACAGAGTGATGGTATGCGTCGTGTCCAAAACTATTCTAACCACAATTGGTATTCCGCTGCTGTATATATTATGAGTTTTAGGGGGGAAGGATGACCTTAGCCCTTGTTGTGTCGCCTTAGCCAACGCGGTGTCTGGCCCTTGGCAGTAGTCATATCGCTGACTACTACCTTGGTGCATAATATTGACTCTGACCAGGCCAGGATCCGCGGGCCTTACATATTATGGGTGACTCAAGGGCTGGTCATCCAACAGTACTACTTCTGACGGTGTACAATGAGCGAGTACCGATGAACGAATGGTCTCATCTCCACGACGATCGTCTCAGCCGATCGTCCCTTCCTAACGGCGACGCACAGCCCTCGACACGGTTTACGTTAGCTGGTGTCCGATGGAAATAGTCGCGGTATAGACGCGACTATCTCTCGCCCTAACGTAAACCACCATGGCCCGGGCCAGACCATGTGTCTTAGAACCCATACACTATCAAATATAATTTATGTTTGCAGTATTAACCGATCCGACTGTGCCAGCTAGCTGATCACGTCTAATTAATTAATTAAGGTGTCTCCTAGATTTCCGTATTAAATGTTTCTTCATTTTTATTCTGTCGTTGGTACGAAAGTCTCAATGCCACATCAAATCTTGGCGATCGAATGAAAACCTATGCGTTCATTTATTTTCAAGCTTTTGCAGATGCTTGGGTGATACAGTTGGACCTTCATACTTCGTGTTGCTTCTATTAGGGGTGGCTTCCACAAGTATGAATCTTTCACGCGTGAGTACAGTTCGTTGGTATAATCGATAGTTCGACTGCGAAATTAATATTTATGAAATTTGATTCAACGTACAGATATCTGGTGCTCAGTTACAAACGACCGACTTCAAGATACTAATGATGCAAATGTCTATAATCGTGTCATGCTTCGCTTACTTATTCTTAGCGAATCACATGGGACAAACTATCATGGACAACAGCGCAGAACTTCTTTATGAGGCGTGAGTGATATGTGTAATCTCAGAGACAGCAAAGTAATATTCGAATGGTTATATTAAGTCAAATGTTTCCATTCAAATTGATATTCATTAACAATATGAAACAATTCAGTGTTAAAGAATGGAACTTTTATGTCCTATGCAATTCATTCAATGAGAAATAAACGATCTTGATGAATATGAAAAGGTGCACATTAATTTAACAAATTTGATTTGTACTTGAAAATTACTCACATGTGTCGTATTTAATTAATTATATTGAATAATGATTGGAGCGATCTCTTATATTATATCAACCGATCGATGATTTTATAGATACGGTTCACAATGGTACACTGCATCAGTGCCAGTGCAAAAATTATTATTATTTATCATGGAGAACAGCGTAAAACCTTACTCCTTCACGATTGGTGGTCTTTTTGTACCGTGCTACGAAGGTTTTGCCACGGTAAAGCGCTATGTCCGGCAATTTGAAGTATTTGAATTTCCGTTCATAAAATTTATCAGAATCTTTCATTTCCAGTTGACCAGAATGTCGTTTTCCTACTTCATGTTTATTCAGTCCTCGCAAGCGTAAATTTCCAATATGACAACTCACATCTGTCAAAGTTATATTGTGAGTTAGAAATCTTACATATTATTGGGTTGTAATATAAATAAGGCCGGTTATATCCAGTACATGCTTATGCTTGCACCCGAACTTATTTATGTTGCAACCCAATATATTAAATTGTTATTACACTAGTGAAAATATAATAAATAGGTTTATAGAACTTCTTGAAAGTAGATTTTACTGAATTCTATTTTCGATGATACGCGGTACCGATAACAACAATACGTCACTGTACGCATTGTTCTTATAATAAACGAATTTTATTCCGAACTTAATCCGTAGTCTGAATGTTGTACGACGATTAAATATTGGCGACGATTGAATGAGGCGGACTCCTTGCAAGGAAGTCTTTGATAATAATAATGAATGGACTGTACATGACAATGATGGCGTTGAGCCAGATGTATATTTGAGTACTACTTAAATTTGAATTATTGGACGGATATCTTGCATGTCTTTCAGTAATACGGATAAAAATTTTAATAAATTTATTAAAGTAAGTTTGAAGTTATTGAACTTTAATAATATTAATACAGACTTTAGTCGTATTAATAATTACATTTCATAAATATATTTCATTATTATTCATAAAATTTACTATAGTTTTTATTAATATCAATTATTGATAAGACGTGCGAGATATATTGTCCGTTGCGTCACAAGAATGACATTGTATCGCAGAATATCTCGTTTAAGGTCGCGAATCGGTTTACCTACTCTGTAGTAAAGACTCTGCAGTAGAAAAACCGAAAAAATACCAGTACTTTATTTCGATTTTTCGATTATATCGGTTTCGGTATAGCGTCGCGAGCCTGATACCGGTATCATACCGATATAAGTCACTGGATGTAATACCGACATTAAGTCTCTGGTTGCAAGTGGCTGTTCTTGCGCAAGTTTGTCGGGACATTTAAAAACTGAACATAAGTGTGGTTTCGGATAGGTGTTTACTTTCTGTGTACGAGGTGGAAAAGATGTACGCATATCGGTTTTCTAAAGGTTAAGGGTGTGCTCTGTATCAAGAATTAGTGTCTTGCGCACGTGGTCACCTGGTGGTAGGTCGTTGATGAATTTGTTGACGTTTACGGAAAAGTAACGGCCCTTACTTCGCAACCGACGAATTAAAATACAATTCTTCAGTGAAGTTAGAAAGCTTTCGAGTGCATCACGTGGAAAGCTGTATCAAATAAAGGTGTGATGCTGAGAATACATGTCACTGCGATGGCAAATATATTTTTCGGTAGACAGAGCGGAAAGATTCAACTTCGCTTTATCTACAATTGCATATTTAATTTACGCAATCTACAATTGTGATTATTTTTCTTTGTTTCAGGTAAGTACAGCTACCTTCCTGCGTAGTGGTGCGCACGCGTAGTCATTGGGATTTGGTTGTAAGGTGCTCACTTTACGCACCGACACAGTTTACTTTGTGAGCGATTTTAAATTTGTAAAAATCGAAAATGACGGTGAGTTACTATTGTTCCTATTTATTTGACAAGTTGAAATCATGCTTGTATTAAAAAAGGAGATAGATCTTATAGCGTGTAGAGCGACGTGTCTCTTGGGTGGACGAAGAAAAAGTTTCCGTAGAAAATAATGTAAATAATGTGGCGGGGTTATGGCATGCCGAGATTGGAGGATAAGAGTTTGTAATCACAAAACGATCGTTAGTCGGTAAAAGGTCTAATTCTGCCGTCAGACAAATGCAACGAAACATTGAATATATTATATATCACTGTAATATATTGGCATTAATGGCTAGCAAAATATGGCCTTATTGCTACTCAATATAAAATACGATACAATTCGATGTGAAATTAGATTAAAACTGTTAAAACAGCTATTATCTGTACTCACGTTTTCGTAAAGACATCCACTTTTATTAAATCAGTAGGCGTAAGATTAAAACGCTCATCATTCTGGAAATTACGTTTCCATCCCAAACGGCACGAATTCAACATTGAATCGTAGAAGGGTACTGTAAAAAACCAAGAAAATTTGTTGGATTATAACACTGACCGAACACCAATTTATATTTTACGAAAAATCTTCACTAAATAATCGAAGAGGCTCGATATTGCGCAAAATACCAAAATACACGGGGTAATTATCATTTGTACTTATATGCAGTCGCCGTGATTATACAATTAAACACACCTAGTTTCCGATTATTCGAGTGCTCTATAGTGACAGTATTATCTGTCACATATTTTATATAAATTAGATAATACAGAAGATGAATTATTCCTTAATGGCAATTGAACATGATATTGCACACAAATTATCACATTTCTCTCTAGTTACCTACCCATCGCATAACTGTGGAACATTTCATTGCTAGTGTAATTTTATGATTAATGTGTTCATAACAATCTAACATTCTACTCGCACGATTTTACACACTAATTGGGATATTTCTCTTTCTTTTCTCAAATGACACTAAATCACAATAACAAATTATAATACACTATTCACGTATACATATTCAGCGTATGCTGCGAATGCAGGAGGAATCTCCATTATGGTTCAGAAGAAAATCTTCTGCTTCCTTACTTTTCGAGTAAAGAAAATGTACTATCTCGAATGGAGAGCTCGCGCAAATTTTCAAGAGAATAACTTTACGTATATTCTACCTTCTAAGTTGCAATTATCTTATACCCACGCTGAGGTATACTCAGGGCGAAAAAAGAAATTCGTGCGAATCATTTTCTACCCCATTTACGTATGAATTAGTAATCCCGAGATTGTAGATAGCGACATTCGTTCAGGTGGCGGTGTTACAAATTGTTAACATCGGTTCGCAGAAAGTTGGTGCACAAAAAAATTTAAAAAAAAAGCGATGTGCTTCGGAAAGACGGGAGTCATAATTGGAAAGCCAGTAGTGTTTGAACCATTCTCCGTGATGGCTGTGTTAGAGACTGACTATAATTTCCATATGTCCCTCTTATCGATAATAGGACTGTGGCCATATGATTATTCGAAGTTTCTGTTCATTAAGAAAACTATAATCAGCCTTACTTTCGTTACTTTTATAATACCCCAGGTATTCAACTTGTTTCCTTCCTCGCTGTCGATGCATATTGTCTATTTATCGTCGCGCGTAGTCGTAGAGATCAATCTATTGCAGTCATACGTTCAACTCTCAAGTATGACATCCGTATAGCAGTGTCTGATTATCAGGTAGCTTTGTGTCTAATCACGCATTGTACACGTAACATTTCAGGATTAACGTCAAACACGTTTCCGAATTTATCGTATTTTTCGTGCTCGTCATCCCTTAACATGTTTCATGACTGCAATTAGCTAATTTCTCCGACTACATCCGCAGGCTGAGCAAGTGAATATTTTTCGGAATATTAAATTGTAAGTGTTTCATACCCGCCGTCCGTGCTATGATAGCCTATCTGAATCACTTGTATGGCGTCTACCAGTTATCGATTCCGTACCTCGCAGCGCAATGTGTTAATTTAATTTCGAATTTCGATATTCCTGCCAGCTCGTTAAGTACCGCGTATGAAAAATTGTTCCAACCGTTGTTAACCACTTGGCAACAGCCCCAATTCCGTAATCAATCTCAATGAATTAAAATGAATGGAATAAAATATGGCGATTACTAAGAAATCTATTGCCATGATACAAGTTTATACAATCAAGTGCAAACGAAACGTCTGTTGTTAGTATAATATTTACCCGGCTCAATAGCAATCAGTGCAATCTTAAACATCCAATAACGTCACTTTAATGTCCCCTTTATCACAGACAATTCATAGTAATGCATCATAACGTTCGATTACTTCTAGTGTCTTGTTTTCACTACCTCAGATTTGACACTGTATCTCGTGTTAAAGACCATGTCGCCCATTACGATGTGCTTGGGTGCGCTCCTGAAGTACACCGTGTTTTGGTATCAGACCGACGTAGTGAGTCCAACGAAATGCAGTTTAAATTACCGTTCGAATGAGCACAATGTAAGCGTCGTTGCAAATACAGATGAAGGGGTTTCTGGACGAAGTAAACCTCGATTGGAAGATCAATCAGGGCGAGGGGCTCGAGATTCTTAGGAAGCACACTTCCTTGGGGAAATTTTACGGGAAGCTGTTCGCGTGTAAGGAACGAACGCGAATGGATATTGGCATTTTCTTAATATTACTGTATCAATTGTGTTGTAGCCTGCATTTATCCGTCGGCAGTTGCTCTGGTCATATTAGATATAACGAACTATATTACGTACACTATTGCACCAAGGAACGAGACTTACACGCATAACTTCCCAATAGCGATGGAATATCTCGTCGACAAAAGGAAATATTACGCCTCCATTGTCGTCCATCGATGCATATCGGTTCTTATCGGCGCGACCATGTTCGTTGCAACGGAAACGATACTTTTCATGCTGTTGCAACACTGCGCCAGCCTGTTCGTTGCAACAAGGTAAAAGAGCAATCGTTTTGTGTATTTATAATTTTTTGATACGAAAGTCTTTGTGCACTGCGCGGTCCAATTTCTCGTACACCATTTAACTGTAATTATAGGTTGACAACGAGGGTGTGAAATATTGTTACTTAACGATACGTGTTATTTATCATTTGTAGCCGATCCTATGCAAAGGCAATTGTTCAGAAACCTCTGTCGAACGGCAACGAAAAACCCCTGGCTACTAATTATAATAAAGCAAACTTAAAAAACGCTATAATGCTGCACAGAAGGGCACTGAAGTTAGTATCGTGACAGATCACGCGCAATATGCAAAATATTGCTGCACGTAACATCTACGCATATATAGGTTGCATGAAGAAATTGAAATTTCCATACTCTTGCAGATTTTCGAAAGATTTGAGGGCTAGAAACACGGGGTCGTATAGTATTCTAATTATACTGGGCGTCATATCACTCAGCGCCAATTTATATCGTGTAACTAATATGTTCCTGCTACAGGTAACCCTTGTATAACGCGGGGATTAGGTTCCAGAAAAATGTCGCGGTATAAAAGTCGTGTTGTTGGTGGTACAGTTTACATACAAAATGTAGTCTTGCGTTTCAATAATGATTCTTAAAAGAAAATAATTCATCTATTCAAATTCGGAACAAATATATTCACATTTGTTCGAGTCATTTGAAATTTCAAAGAATTCCGGAAATTAAAGATTGTACGTAAGATTAGTCAATAATGATAATGCTCCGCGTTATGTAAGACCGTAGATAGCGTCATGCAAATTACTGGAAATAATTTATGAACCGCGTTGTACAATGGTCGACGGAATTATATGTTGCTTATCGTTGCTTTCTAGCTATCGCAATCCCTATTTGACTTCACGAAGCTAGAAGAATCGCTAACTTCTTTGCTGTTCATCACGTCCGAGTTGGCGTACATGTTCTTTCTAAATTATATTGTGCAACAATTGACAGATTCTATTGACAACGTTGTACCATCGCTGTAAGCTAGTAAAATTCGAGATAAATAGGAACACGAAAGCGGTACAGTATATTTTCACTGATTTTTATAGGTACAATTCGAATTGGTATGAATCGCCAATAGCTGTTCAGAAAGCGTTAATCGTCGTCATGCTGAGATGCACAGAAGATTATAGTTTCACATTCTTCGGAATGTATTGCGCGTCAATCGAAGGCTTCTCGTTGGTACGAACATTTTTTATTTACACGTGCTGTGCATCGCAAATTCTTTCTTATCAATTTGGTTTTCCTTTTAGCTGTTACAAAAATCGGTTTCCGGACTGATGCTAATGACCTCGGTACAATAACGCTGGAATTATGGGAAAAAATTGCAATAGAAGTAGTAAAATATCGATAGTCCTGTAGCACTGAACATCTTCCATGCTGCCGTAATTGTGACATTTTTCAACAGCGGTGCTTTAAACAATCCCGTTCAAATATTACATTCGAGATGAATAAAATTTTATTGCGGTGAATCGTTCGTCCATTTGCGGTTTGTCTGTTCAATGTTAAACAATTATTAAGCATTACCTTCCATCCAAATACTGAAAATAATATTAGTAACTGGCATGTTATTGAAAATACAGCGATAACGCAGTCACTTGGTACATTCTCTTAATCTGTAGCATTTCAATATCCTTACCCTCCTAGAATCGCGTGTCCACATTCGCACGTGAAAAAATGAAAAATGTTTCGAAAATTAGGGCTCTCGTTAAATTGTTGTTCGTCTGTACGCTGCATTTTGGTGGCAAACCCCTAAACTGTTGGGAAAAAGTTCATTCCAAATACACCTGTTGGTGACGGCTGATGCTCGGAAAAGGACCATCGCCACCGTCACCAACACCTTTGATTTTTTCGCTTACGCGGACGGTACCCGAAAAACACTTCTCAATTGTGCACACGTCCAGACGTTTCGGTGGCTGAATCGAGACTGAAGATGTTTCTCGCACTTCGAACGAACAGAACAGACTTTAATATGCACGGACAGTATTTTACTCGCAGTTCACGGAATCGAAGACTGAACATTTTTCAAACAATTTTTAGTTCATCCCCTTTTGCAGCATGTAATTTTCTTATAGCCGCGATTGCATGAATAGGGGACGGCCAAATGTCGGATGTCGCCTTTTCTCCGTGTACCTTAAGCATAAATTACTAATCCTGAAATTGTGGTTCGTGCCATTCATTATTTCCATCGAGGTGTCCATATTCTTATTATGCCGGGTAGCAGAAAATTATCTGAAGAAAAAAGAGAAAGGGGAGATAAAACTTATTCCCCATACTTGAAGGAGAACTGTCGAGGCAGTAGTGGTTGAACCGTTGTCCGCGATGCAACCAGGACCGACGACTTACTACAATTTCCATAAGTTTTTGTTATCGGCACTTGGTCTCTGGCCGTATAATCGTTCAAAATTTTTCATTATTAAGAACACCGTTATCGTCTTGCTTCCTGCGCTCAGCTTAATTCCCCAGGTATTCCACTCGTTACTTCGCTCGCCGTTGATATTCTGTGCTTGATTTACTTATAATTCGCAGCACACGCGCGCACAGTGACATCGAAATCTGAATCTATAAATGTCATTCTTTGCATCTCGCCGTGTATATCACGTTTCCTCCTCGAGAAGGGCAACGTTTCTTACATGAAATGCGGGACGGTTATCTTAGCCTTTTAAAAAATTAAACGAACACGAAAAATTTCGACAATATTAATTTTAAATCGTCTGTTCACGGAGATTTGTAATATTAGTGTGAAACCTTCGTCGCATCTAGCTTCTACCATTCACAAATACAGATGTATCAGTCGATACTGTGATAAAGAACCTTTCACCGCTTACAATGTGTTTGGGCGCGATCCTGAAGTACACCGTGTTGTGGTATCAAAGCGACATAGTAAGTCTCGTGTACTTGCAAATTAAATTAGAGATCGAATTTGTACGACGCAAGTGTTATTGCCGATCCAGATGAAGGAGTTTATGGACGGGGTGAGTTACGATTGGACGGCTGGGCAAGGCGATGTGCTACAAATTTTCAAGGAACACGCTGTTGTAGGGAAATATTACGGGAAAGTAATCGCGAGTAAGAAATTAATATGGAACCAACGTTCGGCTATTCCTGATACTAACATATCGATTCCCTTGCAGTTTTCATTTATCCATCCGCGTTAGCTCTGGTAACACTAGACATGTGGAATCTCGTTGGATATATTACCGTGGCCAAGAACCTTACTTACGAAAGCAAAATCCCATTAGAATTGGAATACAACATCGACGAAAGGAAATATTTCCTTCCTATTATCATTCATCGATGCATGGTGACTCTCATTGTCGCGACAGTGTTTGTTGCAAGCGAGTCGATGATGGTCATGCTGTTGCAACACTGTTCCAGCTTGTTTGATGTTACAAGGTAAGAGAACGGCGGCTCTTCCTTTCGTTGATTAACAATTATCATATAGTGCGTCCAGAGGTAAATGAAGTAAGTGGTGTGGGGATTTCTCACCCAACTAAACGAACTACAAAGCTCGACCGCTCGTCGAACCGAGCAGGGCAGTGCCATGCCAATTTGAAATGGGTGCAAATATACAATACATGATATACTGTTGATCAATGTGTAAATGGTTTGAGACAGCGTCAGTAGAACGGACCCGAATTTCTCGAAGTTCGCGGCTCGCTTCTGTCGGTGTCGCTAGGTTGCAAAGGAAAAAACAAGGATAGCAGCCGAGAAATTTAAATACCACCGTGTCGGTGTGATTACACAAATGCAAAACGATGCTGTAATAAAAACGACAGCTTAACTTTTTCATTTTTAGTTTTTTCGATTCCCAACTTTTTTAAACATATTGTTGAAATTCTTCCGATTAAAATGAAACCAAACATGATATATTTCAGACCGCAGTGTATCTTTATTTTTATTGTAAGGCATTTATTACATATAATTAAAAAACAAAGTTTATTAATGTTCAATTTATTATGTTTCGAAACCATTAATAAATATTCAGGAATAATACATATATCTGTACAAATATGTACAAAATATATGTTAATTAACACGATATAACTATATCGGGGAGACCGAAGGTGGTTGTTATACTTTATAATTAACTATTTTTGTTTTAATCGTCAGATATTGAAATAAATTTCCTCATGATCACCTACAATATAGATATCTCTAATTTTAAAAAAGATACTGATGTTACAATTCAACTACAGATGTCTATTTTTTTTTTTTTTTATTAATTATAATAGTGTACTAGGTGACAAGTATCCTTACTTGCCATGAAGTACAAAATGTGAGTCTAAATATAAAAAATAGTAACGGATATAAAATTGTATATAGAAGTCTTTGCTATTCTGGCTTGTGGTTTTAAGCGGATTGAGCAGAACATTGTCTCTATATTTGGAACATTACAGTTTGTTAAAACATGAGCCCTATGAGTATTATATTCCAAAAGTAGTTCCCATACTACAAACGAAGGATAATACGTTGCGGGGAATTAAAATTCTATCAAATACTTAAAATATTGAATAAAATGTATAGTTACACTAGTAGTAACAGAACCATTAGTGTAATTAAAAATTGATTCATAAGCTTCGCATCGTATTGCTTAGAACGCACCATCGGCAGCATCAATCGGCCGCTCTCACTGCACTTTTTTCATTTAGCTCTGGACGCACTATGGATCACTTTCTTCGCGTTTCCATATACATATATACGTGCGTGTATCTGTGTATGTATGTATTTGAACTGCACACCAGACGTGGCCTTAAAAGTCAGAATTATTATCGCCTTCCGCATTACTTGTTGTCTGTAATTTCCAGCCACTATATCGCAAAGGCAATCACCCACGATACTGCATACATGAATGGCGAAGGCGTCCTCTCGCCTAACAGCGGTCTAGCAACCTTAATAAAGGGAATACGGCAGCATAGAAGAGCAATTAAGTTAGGTTGTTCACGGTTTTTCTAGACTTTCTAGATTTGCGATCGACCCTCATTTTGTGCAAATAGATTGAACGTGTATGTTTCAAATATCAGCAGAATTTTTATACTCTTACAGATTTGCAAAAAAAATCATTTCTAGCAATAGTGGAGCGTATATTATTCTAATTATACTAGGCGTCATAAGCTTAAGCGCCAATCTATATCGTGTAAATAGCCCGTTCCAGTTATTATCATTGAAGTAACAAAGTGTTACGTCTCTGTTGCTGTTTACTAATTTCTAGTTGTCGCAAGTGCTATTCGACATCTCAAAGCTAGAGGACGCACTGACTTCTTTACTGTTCATCGCTTCCGAGTTGGCGTACATGTTCTTCGTGAATTACAATGTTCAGCAAATGACGAATTCGATTGGTAACGTTGTCCCGGCGCTGTAAGCTCGTTGAATTAGGTATATGTGCACGGAAACGTGAAGCTAGGGGAATAATATCTCTTCGCTGATGTTCGTAGGTATAATTCTAATTGGTATGAGTCGCCAATAGCCGTTCAGAAAATGTTATTCGTCGTAATGCTGAGATGCACCGAAGAGCACGGTTTCACATTCTATGGCATGTACTACGCATCAATCGAAGGTTTCTCAGTGGTGAATACATTTTCATTTACCGCTGTTCAAAAGGTAAGATTCTAGTTTTTATCACAACGCTGATTCAGCACTGCGATTCCTTCTCAGCTGGTGCGACAATCGGTTTCCGGTCTAATGATCATGACCTCTTTGCAATGACGCCGCAATTTGGAGTAGAAAATGATAACGAAATAACTTAGTATCAACGTTCTCGTAGCACTAAAGGCATTCCACGCTGATGGTGTTATGCCGGTATACGATAGTGAAGCTTGCCGAATAATGTGCGAGCGATATTAGCTAACCTTTATGAACCTCACGGTTATTGTAGAAAAATTATTCATAAACATTACGTCTTAAGATAATAAAATTTTTCTATGATGAATCTTAAAAGGGTTTTTGAGCCTCGTTAAAATCGAACAACGTATTTCCTCAAATATTCGATGATATTGTGAACGCTGTATCTACAACGTTTGAGTGTCCGATGTGATTATTTGTCATGATAGATGAAAATGTTCTGCATTAGATCAGTTGACATCCAAATATGTTATGGAGGTAAATAATTGTACAATGATATCTGGAATGATTTAAAAAATAGTGACTTGCCCACTTTGGGAGCTCCTGCCTCTGGCAGAACATCTAAGATCAATACGCTGACATAATACAAAGAAATGACGCGCGAATAAATATTTTCTCAATGCACTGCGTTCTTCTCAAACATATTTACATCGCGTAAATGGTCAATATTTCGTTACTATCGCCGTTGCGGCCCCCAACGAGACGACAAGCGTTGCACCACGGCCTACCCGCGAAATAGATAAAATCGGAATCGTCCAAAAGGGTCGACCAGCAATCTGCGCAAAGCACAAGCTTATCAACGTGCAGACGGCTGGCAAGTTTATCACGGGCAAGTAAGAAAACTGTTACTGAAACAAGGTCTCGGGGGGCTAAAGTCCCTTGAAAACTATACGCGACCCCAGCAGTTAATTGCACGCGTCACGAACGTGGATCTCCAAGGGGGCCTCGAAACTGGGCCCCAACAGCCGTCGACCAGGTCAGAATTCGACACCCCGGCGGAAATTCCTGTGCGCTGTCAAACCGACGCGTCGCGACGGCAACGTTTGAAGTCGCGACACCTTAAAAAACATGCTGATCGGTATTTAGACATTTTCCTAAACGACCAAATCGGCATGCACAAACCCAGTTCCGAGTCAACGTTAAGGGAAATCGTTCGACGAGGAAGTCAGTCGTAATCAAATGGTCTGCCGCACCTCTGCCAAGGAGGTCATCTTCTACATTCCAACGAAACGGTGCATAGAACATCGTTTCTCCAAGGCGTCGTGTGCCTCGACGCTCATCATTTGATCCTCTTTCGAGATCATACCGTTTGACCATCGCGGTCAACTAGCTGGGCTCAACTGACAACGTCAGGGGGTTCAGCGTCCTGGAACGTCGTCGCGAATCATCGTGAGCCGGATTTACGACGCTGCGAAATTCTAATTTGAGAATTGCGGCGCGCGGGACGCAACAATCGGTAAATTTAGGACGATAGAAATCATAATATTTCCTCTGATATTACGGCTACGCTCTATGCTCCATGGTTTCACTATCGAGTTATAGCGTAAACTCTGTATTTCGTTCGACTGCTTCAGCATACTAATAAATTGAAATATATTATACAGGTAAATATATTGTGTTTGTCACCCTTCGCGGAGGATCCGCCTGCTTACATTCGTACACATCGAACGGAACAAAAAGTATGCACCTTTTGTGCATCACTCAACGATAATTTACTTCGTACGTACCTCGTTTTGATTATCATAACGCGTTATACGTTTCACTGGAACTCTGCGAGTTTTCCAAATCCGTTTATTTGTTATATTGCTTTTTAAGGACACTGTCGTACAGTTGTTATATTATACGGGGTATTCCATGGCTGAAAGAGTAGACTCGGGGTAGACTCTGCTTGTACGGCTTTGTATTTCGAATGGGCGAAAGAAAGTGAATATGCGCAAGACGTGTCGGTTTCGTGCTTCACGCATGAGTTAAGGTGGAAAATTTTCAGAGGAATTACTTCACGCTTACTACTTACTGCAACTTGTGATTATCTTATAGCCACGCGGATACATCCGAAGGGTTGAAGCAAACTTCTCGGACCATTTTCTCCGCGGCACGGCGCCCGAACATGAATTAATAATGCTGAAATTCTAGATCGGGCACATCCGTACTTCTGGAAGTTCACAAATTTTTTACATCAAATTGCGGACAGTTGGTAAAAGAAGAGAAGTAGAGATAAAATTCGTCGCACAAGGTGGAAAGTTAACTGGGGAGAGTCAGTAACGGTTGAACCGTTGTCCACGATGACGGAAATGGAAACTTTTTACGAATTCCATAAGTTTTTCTTATCGATAGTTGGATTATGGCCGTATAACCGTTCGAAGTTTCTATTGATTAAGAACAGTGCGCTAATTCTTTTTACTATATCGTTTATCATTCCCCAGGTATGGTACCGATCACTTCACTCGTCCTAAGCATTTTATGTCTGCCGCAAGTAATGCAACAAATATTTCCAGTAATTATTAACTAATCCGTAGTCGCACGCCAATTTTATAATGGAAAACGATTACAGGCGCGTGTTACACGCAGTATTAATACATTATAGTTCGTACTCGTGTATTATGTGCAATTTCATTTAATTTCCGTAAACACACGTGTCCACGTGTTTGTCCACTTCACTTAGCATATGGAAAACGTGGACAAAGTAAGTTGAACTGTATATGCTCGTTCAATCGCGGCCCCTTTCGAACTATACATTTCGCGTGTATATCCGAATGTTGTATTTGAACTCACGGCAGCATGGCTGTCTCGTGTAATGCTTGACGCTAACTAGATAATACGCATAAAGTAGAACTCATTCGCTGCGAAAGACGTCAGTTTAATGCATCGCAATTAGATTGAAAATCATCAGCTATATTGATCAAACTAAGAAAATGTGCCGGTGCGTTTCCCTTCATTGAACTCGTCAAATATAATCAGAACATTTCACCGATACGAATCCAATACGTACCTATTTATCGACATTTCTTACACTAATGTCGAACGTTCGATGCTTACAGTGCATACCGTTCGCAAAGCCAGATGTAACGGTGTATGTCGTGTTAAAGAACCTATCGGCTATTACAATGTGCTTGGCTGCGCTACTAAAGTACACCGTGTTCTGGTATCAGACCGATATAGTGAGTCTCACGAACCGCAGTTAAATCAGAATCCGTATAAGTACAATGTAAGCGCCATTGAAAATCCAGATGAAGGAGTTCCTGGACGTGGTAAAACGCGATTGGATCGTGAACCAAGGCGAAGGACTTAAGGTTCTAAAGAAGCACGCCTCTTTAGGGAAATATTACGGGAAATTATTCGCGTGTAAGGTGGTAACACAGAGGCAGCAATATGATCCGCCTAATGATATACACTTCTCTTGTGTCGTAGCTTTCATTTATCCATCGTCGTTCGCACTAGTGATACTAGATGTGTCGTACGTTGTTGACTACTTCATTACGCCAAGAAACGAAACGTACGCGTACAACTTCCCAATAGAGATGGAGTATCTCGTCGACAAAAAGAGATATTACCTTCCGATAGTCACGCATCGATCTCTGGCCGTTCTAATTATATCGACAATCTTCGTCGCGACGGAATCGGTATTCTTCATGCTGTTGCAACACTGTGCCAGCTTGTTCTCCGTTACCAGGTAAATAAACAACAAGCACGCCCCTCGCGCATTCGTTTCGTTTTCTTCGACGATACAATACTCGCTGTATGATTTTCAGTCAATGCATTGTAAAAGCAGTTGCCGAGGCCTCTTCTGGTTACTTGAGCGACAATGAAAAATCGCCAGTCAACGATAGTAAAGCGACCTTAGTGAACGCCATATTTCTGCACAGAAGAGCAATGAAGTTAGTATATTCGCAAGCTTATGGGAGCACTCGGAAGATATTTATATATATTTGCTGGAACACTTGTGAATGGTTCGTTATCAATTAGTGGAAAAAATGTTGCTATTTCCGCAGGTTTGCTAGTGAATTGGTGATTAAAAACACAGCATCTTATAGTATTCTTATTATAGTCGGTGTCACGTCGTTGAGCGCCAACCTGTATCGCGTAAACAATTCGTTCCGTTATCAGTATAGACGAAATGAAATATTGTTCGGGCCGTGTTGCTGATCGTTTGCTTTTTAGTTATCGCAATCGCTGGGCGATCCAACGATGTTGGAAGAATCATTAACCGCGTTGCTGTTCATCTCTTCCGAGTTGGCATATATGTTTTACTTGAATTACATGGTGCAACAAATGACAGACTGCATGGAGAGTCTCATTCCACTGATGTAAGCATGTGAGAATTGTAATCAGTAGAAGGATAAAAATGAGAAAGTGAATAATTAATGATATAGGTACAATACTGAGTGGTACAAAGCCTCCTTAGACGTTCAGAAATCGTTACTGATTTTCATGCTCAAAGGCAAAGAAGAGTATGCTTTCACGTTTTATGGCTTATATCACGCATCAATCGAAGGCTTCTCGGTGGTACGAAATATTTTGCTAATCAGTTCACTGGAGTTGTATTATTCTTTCTCTGATGTTTGCTCTTATCATTGCAATATTCCCTTTCAGTTGTTACAGAAGTCTGTTTCCGGCCTGATGATTATGACTTCTTTACAATAACGTGGCAGGAATGAATTTAGAAATTGCAAACGAAATAGTAAACAATTGTTAGCCTCGTAACATTGAAGGTATTCTTTGATGATATAATTAACCAATTATTTTTCGTATTGTAATACAGAATTATCTCACAGAAAGTGCTTTTATTAAATGTTACACATGAGATAAATGGAACGGTGCTGCGATATGTCATATATTTATGCTATATTTTATTAAAGAAGAGTCATTTTTCCTTTTAGATGTTATTGTGATAATTTATGATTATTACTCATACATACTATACTTCACACGCCTCCATTTAACTAAAATTTCTTTTTCAAAAATACAAGACAACCAATAAAAAGAGACTTTGGTCAGATGAAAATTCCAACGAGACCAGGCACGCACTTACTTCACATACATGGCTTGTAGCTTCTGACGAATGCCTTTGCGATGGAGTTCTTGTAATTCTAAAGGAACACATCCAATTAGGGAAATGCAATTGACGGAATTTGACTCGCGTGTAAGGAATATGCATATATGTATGTCAACGTAAAATGTGGAACTATTTTGCAACATGATAATTCGGAATGTATTACAGAACAGATACTTCATTTCAAGATCATTTTCTGCATCTTTTCAATGCATCACGTTTTTCGCGAATTCTAGTATTATAGGGGCAGTAGGAACGTTGATGATCGTGTCAACCCAACGTTCTGCCAACTTGTTTGCAATGGAATATTAGATGTCCAGGTAAAATTATCGAATACGTAATTAAACACTGTATGTAATTACATGCAATTGGAGATATGTGAATTACGGTTTTGCATGTGTGATTCGTGTAATATTATAAATCACGGAGAACAATTCATCTTCTGACCAATGTGAATTGCATTTAATTTCATAAGTAACGAACTGACAGTGAATGTTCACCTTTTTTTCTTCTGCACAAGAGAAGACAACAACATTTTTTAGAACTTGTTACGAGCCGGGGCTGTGGGCAACGCCTAGACCGGCGAGGTTGATATAACCCAAGGAATACGGTTGAGAATTTATTAGTAAGGTGCACGGACGAACCCGATGCGAAATCGGGGAGCCGCTGGGATATGTGTAGCGAGGACGAACCCGATGCGAAATCGGGGAGCCTCAGGAATAGAGTCAAGCGCGGACGAACCTGATGCGAAATCAGGGAGCCGCAGGAGGGTGAAACGTCGTGGACGAACCCGATGCGAAATCGGGGAGCCACTAGGAAAGAAGTTCGCAGACGAACCCGATGCGAAATCGGGGAGCTGCTAGGAGGTTGGCTTATTCACAGACGAACCCGGCGCGGAGCCGGGGAGCTGTTCGGAGGTTGGAAAACGTACGGACGAACCTGATGCGAAATCAGGGAGCCGTAGGATACAGACGAACCTGGTGCGAAACCAGGGAGCTGTAGGATGGGTTAGGTTTCGTGGACGAACCCGATGCGAAATCGGGGAGCCACTGGGTTGGAGTATTTGTAGTAATTTTGTTTGGATAAGGCGTGCGGACGAACCTGATGCGAAATCAGGGAGTCGCAGGAAATGTTAGTTTGTCTCGTAACTTTTAAATTAATATTCGATACAACTCGAGCGGTTAAGTTGTATCTGTGGGAACGTTACTACCGATATAAAGGATTACGGGGTAAATATAGGTTTAACGAATCTACTCGATTTAATGGTGAACAAATTATAAATATATATTCAAATCAGTCGTTGGTACAAATGTAATTGTCGCGATAGAAATAATATAAAGTATGTGAGTTACCTAAGTATTTGCACGGTGTTGACGCACTGGCGATGCGGGGTCTGAGAGCCGCTTTAAGAGTGTTCCGAAAGAACTTCAACCGGACTAGCGGATTCTAACGGGTTAATCTATGATTCGAAAGGTGCGCTAAGCCCAATCTCACTAGATATAACTGACTCTGTACGAGCGTGGCACGACGTGACGTTACGCGTGACTGTGTAACTCTGAACCGTCGAGGGTAGAAACCAAAGGGTTTATATACCCCCGAAATGCACGGAAACGCATTAGAACTTTCCATATAAGGAAATTGAGGAGTCTTCGTCGGACCACGCCCGTCTTGGTCATAATGCAGCTGGTCGCACATGTGCTCAGGACCCCTTTTTCTGTTTATGATAACCGAGAGAGTTTTAGGGCGTTTTCCCATCACAGACGCGAGCTCGAAAACGCGTTGAGAGCGACGTATGGAATATTCTTCATACGTAACATCTCCCCCCCCAGATGAAACATCACGGTTCGCGTGATGCTTTCGCAAAGGAAGGAAAAATGCCCCAAAATTCTCCGTAAAAAGAAAGGCGTATAACGTTGTCGGGTGTAGTGTGTATGGGTGTACTTATTACTATTGTGATCGCTGCAATGTACGGTGTTTTCTTCTTTCTGATTAATTAAGATCCTAGGTCCTTGCTGAAGATGTAAAATAAGCGTGTTTCAGTTTATCCTGATGTTTTGTGATTCGCTTGTTGTGTTTCTGCAGTACTACGTTGTTCAGATCCGTTACGTCTACTATCTCATACGGTCCAATGTAATGCGGATCGAATTTGTTAATACGTGGTTCCAGGAGTACGTAAACGGAATCGCCTACATTAAACGTTGCTGGTTTTGCACGAAGATCGTAATAGCTTTTTGAACGGGTTTTTGCCTTATTTAAGTTATCTGAAGCTAAATTGCGGATATTAGTCATATGTGTTATCAAATCTATTAAGTAATCTCCGTATGAGTGTAACTTTTCGCCGGTTGGAAAAGAACTGGGCTCTCGAGCTGGTTTTCCGAAAATTAGTTCATACGGAGTAAAATTTGTTGCTTCATGAACTGATGTATTGTAGGAGAACATTGCAAACGGTATTAATAAATCCCAATCTTCGTAATTATCCATGTAGTGCTTGAGGTACTCGGTGAGTACGATGTGACTTCGTTCCAGTGATCCATTGGTCTGCGGTCTGTATCCTGAGGTAGTAATTTGTTTAATTCTGAATATTTCCGATAAATTGGTCATAAGGTTTCCAATAAAACTGGTTCCCTTGTCCGTCAGTATTGCACGAGGTGTACCATAGATTGCGATGAAATGTCTGGCAAAAGCATCTGCAATAGTAGTAGCTCGAATATTTGGTATTGCTACTGCCATGCAATATTTAGTTAAATTATCCTGCATGGTGAGAATGTATCTGTTTCCGCTAGGCGTGATGGGTAAAGGTCCCACTGTATCCAAAGCGATTTTATCGAAAGGTCCCAAAGGTGTGTCGGTAATTAGCATAGGTTGGCGAGTTTTCGCTCGGACTAGTTTTTGTTCCTGGCAGCTTTGACATTTCCGGATGTAATCTTGAATCTCGCTGCGCATTTGCGGCCAATGGAATTTTGATCGGATGCGTTTATATGTTTTCGTTATTCCTTTGTGTCCACCAATTAAGCTATCATGAGCTTCGCGGATTATTTCTTGTCTGTCTTCTGTGGATGGTGTAGTAATGATACAATTGCAAATACTAATTTGTAGAGCTGTTCCAGTGAAAATTTCTTCTAATAGTTTGAGAAAATCGTTCACTGGCAACTTGTGAAGGTCCCCGGTTGCAGAAATTCGGAATGATTTAATCTGGTATTGTTTTAAGATATCCTTTAGAATTTCTAAACCACGAACAATGTCTATTTTTGTAGCATGATCATAAAAATGATCGGAGATTACTATAGCGAAAGATTTGTACGACCCGTTATCTAGTGTTACCACGTGTCCTTTTTCCGGTCGTTTTGCTAGAAGATCTTGTTTATTTATTACTTCGGTATCCAGCAGTAGTTTCCCAACAGCGGTTTGTATATTGCAGTCGGCAGATATAAAATATACGTAGTGACCCTCTTCAGCTGTGAGAGTGTTTGAACTGGTAGTAATTTTGTGTGTTTCTTTTGGTAAAGCCTCTTCTAAATAGTCTTCGTTGGTTGAATTTTCAGGGTCGGTAGTGAAGAATGGGTAAGGGTCAAATGTGTACTCAAGAGCCCCATGTCGAGTTGACCTGCTGTCCGGCGGTCGTCCAGCACTTGCTTCGGTTATGATCCCTGCAGGTAGCTGGGTAATTGTCGATTGTAAAACTTCATCCGTAATTCGAGATGACGTTTGTGGTGTACTAATTAAATTTTCCTGAATATTTTTTGCATTTTCTATTACGGTATCTTCAAGCGGTTCCTCAAAAGATATTAAATCGTTAAATATGGTTTGATCCTTGTCCACAGGAGAAATTTGTGTGGAATTAGCTGCGGGCGAAAAAATATCTATGGATTCCTGACGTTCATCTGGCAATGTTACTTCTTGAGATAGGCTGGGGAAAGATCGATTTTTGTGTATAATTGGCGAGTGTTGCACCTTTCCATATGCGGCTTGTTCTATTTCGTCTGAGCTGCTACTGTCCCGATACTTGGGTCGGTTTTCTCTGTCTCGACGTAATTGCCGAACACGATGTCCAATTGAATCCGTATTAGCTTCTGTTTTGGGTATTTGTACTTTGAAATCGGTATCCCTGCATTCCCGTGGAAGAAGTGGTAAACAGATTGAAGTGGGGTTACGCGACAGAGCGTCTGCGTTTTTGTTTATCTTTCCAGCTTTATGAACAACCTGGTATTCATACTCCAAAAGTCTGAGTTTCCACTTCATGAGTCTGGAAGTCGGGTCCTTAACGGAATGTAACCAAACAAGTGGTCTATGGTCTGTGATTAGGGTGAATTTGGTTCCATAGATGTAGGGCCTGAAGTATCTTACAGCGTAAACCATTGCTAGACATTCTTTTTCCGTAGCTGAATAATTCCTCTCAGGTTTATTTAGACTGCGGGACGCATAGGCAATTGGTAGGTCGCTCCCTATCTCTCCCTGACTAAGCACGGCTCCAATAGCATATTCGGATGCATCTGTTGTAACGATGAATGGTTTACTAAAATCTGGATATTGTAGAATAGGTTGCTGACACAATTCATTGCGTAATTGTTTGAAACTTTGATCTTGTTCTTCGGTCCACTTGAATTTGATGCCTTTCCCTAACAAGTTAATTAAAGGTTTTGCTTTTGAGGTGAAATTAGGTACAAATCTTCGGTAATATCCTACAAGTCCTAAGAATTGTTGAATATTCCTCTGTGTGGTAGGTGTTGGAAAATCTTGTACTGCTTTTAATTTCCTAGGATCAGGTCTGACTCCATCTTTTGAAATAATATGACCGAGATATGCAACTTCCTTCCGTAAAAATTCGCATTTATTGGTCTGAAGGGTTAATCCATGATCTTTAAGGCGTTTTAATAATTTTTTAACTTTGATGTTGTGTTCTTGAAGTGATGAAGCGTATACTACTATATCGTCTAAGTAAACAAAAAGATCTGTCCCTTGAAGTCCGGTGAGTGCCTGATCCATGAGGCGTTGAAATGTGGGTGGTGCGTTCTTTAATCCGAAAGGCATTCGAGAAAATTCGTAATGTCCATTCGGTGTAGTAAATGCTGTTTTTGATTTATCCTTTGGATCCATTTCTATTTGATGGAATCCACTTGCGAGATCGAAGACTGAGAAGTATTTAGCTCCTCCCAATCGGTCTAATATTTCCGTGATTTGTGGTAATGGGTATTTGTCCGAAATAGTTTTTTCATTGAGTGCGCGGAAATCTATTACTAAACGCCAGCGTTTATTACCCTGTGCGTCTGCTTTCTTAGGAACAATCCATAAAGGCGAGTTATATGGAGATTTGGAATGATTAATGATGCCTGCAGATAGCATAGTGCTGATCTGTTTTTGAATTTCTTTCTGATGTACAGGTGGGTAACGGTATTGTCTCGTATTAATCGGAATATCATTAGTCGTGTGAATTGAATGGTTGAAATCACGAGCTTTCCCGAGTTTGTCTCCTGGCAGGAAAAATCGGTCGGGAAATTCCTCTACTAACTCAGAGACGAAATTCCGTTCCTCTTTGTTTAAATGGTCTAAATTGATTGTTTGTAAAATTCCCTGAATCCTGTCTTTCCTAGTATTGAAGTTCGACGGGTGTTCCATTCCTGGATAAGAATCTTCATCAGATGTACTTAAAATGTCATAGGGCTCCAAAATTTGAGGCTCTATCTCTACGTCAATTTCTTCTTCGCTGGTGTTTGTTGCCATAACGTAACATTTGCCTTCGTTGTTTGTTACGACTGCTTCCCCTATGTAAAGTTGCTCATGGGTTTTGATACGCGGTAAATATCCTTCCTTCATTTTCACGTTTGCTACTCTGACAGCAATCTGCTGTGATGTTCTAGGTTTGATGCAATACTTAGTAACTGTCTGCTGTTCTTTTGTTTGAGGTAAATCTTGATAATTTGAAAAACGTAAAGGTCGGATCGGCTCATTTTTTAAAGTTAAAGTTCCATGATAATAGGAAATCTCGGCTTCTTCTTGTTTTAAGAACGGGCTTCCGATAAGTCCATCTGCGTCTAACGCAAGATTCTTTACCACATAGAAAAATGCTGGAGATCCATGAATATTGAGGATTGTCGTTCCAAGAGTGTGAATCGGTGTCGTTGTCAGTCCGGTCAATTCAATTTCTTCCCTAGAAATTATTTCTGCGGTTCTTCCGAGAACGTCGATGACCACCAGGTTCACGGCTGCTCCACCATCAATTAAAAATTCTCCCGTTCCTGATTCCAATTCCGGAACTTTGATTTTGATTCTTGGTGCAGGTGCCTCCTTGATGAGTCTTCTTTCTTCTCGTCGTTGAATCGGATTTTCCTTCGGCGATCTTCCTCGTTTCCGCTCATCGTGTCGCCTGTACGTTGAGCGCGATTTAAGTTTAAAGACTTGGTCGATTCTACGGACGAATCTCGCGAGTCCCGGTGATGACGCGAATTGCGCGGATGTTTCCGACATGACTTTTCGTCATGTCCGTTCATACCACAATGCCAGCAATACAAACTTGGCTTGCGATTTCTATCAGAATTTTTAAGAATTGATATTTTTGGTCCTCGATCATCTATATTAGATGAATCGCGGTGGTTGGAAGGGGATCTCGAGGGGCTTCTTTGGTGCAAGGTCCAAGCCGTCGCGCGTCCTTGCCTCTCTCGTTCCTCTTCAAACTCGGGTGTTCTCGCATGTCGTTCCCTGAACCGATCGTATCTACTCGGCGAGTGAGGGTACGACACTTCACGGTCGTAATTACGAGAATCTTGAGCGTAGCGGTCTCGACGTGACCATCTAGCAGGTGATTCACTGCTAGGCGACTGTCGTCGATTTCTTAATTTTCGATCTATTTGTATCACGGCGTCGTAAGCCTGTTCAAGTGTACCTAAGTCTTGAATCTGAGCCGACACTTTCCAAGAAATCCGATCCGGTAAACCATCGATGAAGTTTTCTTTAACGTCATGTTCCATTTCCTTGACGAAATCTTCAGCGTGATCCAGATATCTTTCCCGGATAGCTCCGCGCGTACAATAAACAAGATGACTTGTTCTATCGACATATTGTCGAATACTTTCTCCATCACGAATATGTAACTTCGCGATTTCGACTTGAAAATGTGACAAATTTCTACCCGGCGCGAATCTCTTTTTCAAATGCTTAATTAAAGCCTTAACCGAGCCGAATTTATGCTCTATCGTGCATCTACGTGCTGGACCGATAAGCTTAGTTAACACAATTGCGAGATACTCCGCTTCCGTACCCTCAGGAATCAAAGTTAACCCGTCTTCCACATTTTGAGCAAAGTGCGTCAACGATGGTTTTTCTCCGTCAAAGGTCGGAATGGACGATGTAATATTCTGTATACACGTCCGTTGCGTTAAGAGTGTCATTGAATTGGCGATCGAAACAGTCAGGTTTAGCATCTCATTAGAGGAGACGTTCGCGTGTGGGTTTGCCATTTTAAAATATTAGTAAAGTAATTAACTAGAGAAAACTAGTATATTGTAAATGTTCACCTACGAGTAATAGAACGTATTTTAAAAACCAAAATTTACGGTAATTCTAAATCAGTAATATCCCACCGCTGTCACCAGTTTTGTTACGAGCCGGGGCTGTGGGCAACGCCTAGACCGGCGAGGTTGATATAACCCAAGGAATACGGTTGAGAATTTATTAGTAAGGTGCACGGACGAACCCGATGCGAAATCGGGGAGCCGCTGGGATATGTGTAGCGAGGACGAACCCGATGCGAAATCGGGGAGCCTCAGGAATAGAGTCAAGCGCGGACGAACCTGATGCGAAATCAGGGAGCCGCAGGAGGGTGAAACGTCGTGGACGAACCCGATGCGAAATCGGGGAGCCACTAGGAAAGAAGTTCGCAGACGAACCCGATGCGAAATCGGGGAGCTGCTAGGAGGTTGGCTTATTCACAGACGAACCCGGCGCGGAGCCGGGGAGCTGTTCGGAGGTTGGAAAACGTACGGACGAACCTGATGCGAAATCAGGGAGCCGTAGGATACAGACGAACCTGGTGCGAAACCAGGGAGCTGTAGGATGGGTTAGGTTTCGTGGACGAACCCGATGCGAAATCGGGGAGCCACTGGGTTGGAGTATTTGTAGTAATTTTGTTTGGATAAGGCGTGCGGACGAACCTGATGCGAAATCAGGGAGTCGCAGGAAATGTTAGTTTGTCTCGTAACTTTTAAATTAATATTCGATACAACTCGAGCGGTTAAGTTGTATCTGTGGGAACGTTACTACCGATATAAAGGATTACGGGGTAAATATAGGTTTAACGAATCTACTCGATTTAATGGTGAACAAATTATAAATATATATTCAAATCAGTCGTTGGTACAAATGTAATTGTCGCGATAGAAATAATATAAAGTATGTGAGTTACCTAAGTATTTGCACGGTGTTGACGCACTGGCGATGCGGGGTCTGAGAGCCGCTTTAAGAGTGTTCCGAAAGAACTTCAACCGGACTAGCGGATTCTAACGGGTTAATCTATGATTCGAAAGGTGCGCTAAGCCCAATCTCACTAGATATAACTGACTCTGTACGAGCGTGGCACGACGTGACGTTACGCGTGACTGTGTAACTCTGAACCGTCGAGGGTAGAAACCAAAGGGTTTATATACCCCCGAAATGCACGGAAACGCATTAGAACTTTCCATATAAGGAAATTGAGGAGTCTTCGTCGGACCACGCCCGTCTTGGTCATAATGCAGCTGGTCGCACATGTGCTCAGGACCCCTTTTTCTGTTTATGATAACCGAGAGAGTTTTAGGGCGTTTTCCCATCACAGACGCGAGCTCGAAAACGCGTTGAGAGCGACGTATGGAATATTCTTCATACGTAACAAACTGTTTTGTGGTTATAATACGTGGATACAATAAAACCAAGGATAGATATCTTTATTGATATTCATAAAAATAATTCGGAAATCATTACTGACCGTCATGTTGCAAGTCAAAGAAGAATATGACTTCACGTTCTATGGATTGTACTGTGCGTCAATCGAAAAATCATGTGAAATACACATTTCCGATTGCTGCCATACTGATTGCTTTGGAAAAATCATTTACGTAAGGGTTGGAATAATGGACGCCAATGACACCAAGCGTATGTAGCATTCTATATATTCCAAGATAAACTAATTTTTGTATCCAGTAAGTTGAGAGGGTGTAAAAATGGTTGATTGCAATATCTATTACATAATAGATTTATTCTCTTTTCTCGTTATTTAAAATGTATATATCATTATTCGAAACTGTTAATTCGTTCAGCGTCTTCAGTTTATCCTTTTGATCTCGCAGGTGATCTTCGACACTGATTAAATCGTGCATGTAAGGATAATGTCGACTGGAATGCATGAAATAAAGTATTGATAGTTTTAACGAGATGTAATGTTATGAATCAGTGTGCCGTTGCGCCTTGTGCATATCCTACAACATCGATGCGGTGAGTGTGTTGATCGTAAACTGTTGTGTTTGCGGGCCTGCGTCGATGATCTGAGACAACTAGGTTTGTACGATGGCACACATTTGATAGAACGTGTGCAACAGGTGGGTTTAACTGTGACAATGGTTCGCTCATGTACGGTAGTTCTACAAAAACAATATTCTTTTTTAACTTGCTAGCCATTATGCTCCTATCAAAAATAACTTCAAATGTTATTCTTTTAAGATATCTCAATGTTTACTAATTTAGTACTTACCGGCTAATATAAAAACGATTTAAGTAATTGCTTAGTGAAGAAATCACGTGGCGAGGATACATCGGTGGTTTAGCAGCTTTGAAATTTTAATGAAAGTATAAAATCGGTGTTTATCGATGATTAATACAACATGGAAAGACCGATAATGGCAAACGTTCATAAACTTTGTCGATTACACAGAGCAAGATTACAGCGGTCGTCATTCATTTCGCGTGCCAACGAAACAACAACGGTTCTTTCAAATATTTAACGATGTTTATCACGGTATTTATATACTTGAAATAATAACAGTAATAATAATGATAATATTCCAAATGCTTTACTTTCCGTTTGCTTCCTCTTGACATTTCTAATACAACAGACACTGTGGAAAGAATGTGGAAAAAAGATACGCCCCTACAATTATCCCTGCACAATTCTTAGGGTCAAAGAATTATAGCCTTCTCGTTCCCTGAAAAAAAGTTTCAGCTTTGCGTGCAATTTTCACCCCGATAAAAGTACGTAGACTAAAAAAAAAAGAACGTAGGGCACAACATCGGAGAAATCCAAGAACGGTTGCAATTCAATTGGTATGCAATTATATCGATCAGAAAAGTATTCTCTCCCCGTAGAAAAAGTTTAAATTACCCCATCGTGCCACCGTTCGTGGTAACTAAATATTGAAAATATCAAAGAGAAGTCTCCCACGTGTCATAACGTCTACTATCAGTTATACATAAAATAGACCTAAGCATTCTAGGGGAGACCGGGGCTGGTTGTCACAAAGTTAAATTCTCCTTTTGTATAAGCTGTGTCAGGCGGAACGTTCGTCAGTACATGTGTTTAGATCACGCGGCTCAGAGCACGTGCATATCTTTCCATTTCTTGGTCAGGTGGCTTTCTGACAGTCGAAACGTTGTTGAACGTCAAAACCGTTTCCTTTCACAGTTGATGAGCTTCTTTGTGATGAGTGAGTATTTTTTTACATTATTCTAAATTTTGATTTTACATTCTTAAATAGTGGACTCGAAGGTATGGAAGAAACAAGGGATGTACGCAGGGGCGTGAAATTACATGCGTCTTCGCCCGTCAACCTCGAACGATCCTCGACGAAATAGGGAAGCAATTCGCGGCAAACGAAGCGTGAAACGTCTGCTCGGTAATCAGCGAACGAGCTCGCGACTTTAAGATCGATTGAACCGATCACGAGAGACCGCGCGGCCCTTTCAGGTTGAACGTAGGGCAACGAAAAAAGGTTTAAGTCGTTGCAAGGAACGATAGATTATAGCTCGAACCGTTACCGAACGGCCCTCTTATCTAAAGTGCAAGCATAATGCCTCTGTCTGACTACTTATGTCGAAAGGCCAATATCTGAGTCGGATTTTCTTCAAAGGTGCACAGTTTTTTGATCGCGCGTAAGTACGTTGGTACACTGTCAAAGGGTTGAATTTGCGTAAAACATCCATAATCGCGAATGCAATTGATTATCTCAACCATGATATTTTGAATAGTTGATGAATATTTACCGCACTGCGCTCCGTTTCACCCCTAAGAACGACAACGCACAGTTTTCACCATCGCCAATCATCGCACCAAGGAAGGAGTAACGCGAAAAAGGGAAACGGATACAAAATCCTCGTCCCGTGCGTCGTTTGCATTAATTCCAACTAATTTCGCCGGATCGTAAGGAACAATGTTACGGAGGGTCTTCACGAAACGATACGCTCTTCTCCCAGTAAAAAGAAACAGGAGAAAAAAAAACTGAATGAACGCCACGCCGAGATAGAACGCGGAGCTCATTTTCCTGTAAAAACCACTTCTACCGCCCCTGGAAAGGCGAACGTACATCGGCGGCATAGGGTGGAGAAAGGGCGCAAAACTAGAGCATACGAAACCCGCGTCGAAACTTGTTACTCACGAAAGTGCTTCCGTGACTATCTCCAGGTTCGTAGCACGCCCTTACAAGTGGCTATAAGGCACGCGAGTGCTTTACGCTGCGCGGATCATCCGTTGTTCCTTGAACAACCACTCCCCCGCTAATCATATCCGCGTAATCGGTCTCGGGGAGTCGTTACTTCCGATGGAAGACTCGCGGGTGGGGGGGGGGGTGTATTTCCTGACCCCGAGGTCTTTCTATTCCTGTGAAACTTCTCGGTTGTTTAAGGTATTGTGCGGACAGCTGCACGATTTTTTGCGATCGTTGTCCAGTTACGTTTTTCAACGGATTTGGACTATTTTAACAACGACGGCTACTTGTTATATACGTATGTGCAATATCAAACATGTATAAGATTTATTTATTCCAGCTGATCTTGCTTCTTGAATCCGGGAATTTGTAGAAATTGATTAACTGTTTACTGATCAAGAAAAAAACATATATACATATGTAGTATGTATATAGATAACCTCAACAAAACGACATCATTTTCAATTAATTCATCACCGAAGGAGAATATGTTACTGCAATTGAAACTTCGATCGTTCTTGTATCAAAATCTAAAAGCAATAGCGGAAGGATTAAGTTTTGCTTGGATTTAGTATAAGTTTGATTAATGAATGAAGTAAAGATCGACTCTGTAGGGAAGCATGGAAAGGAAGTCGACGCGATAAATACCTATGAGCGTACTTTCAACATGTTAGCGGTTCTTCATCTAGATCAAAGGCGTGGGAAGATTTTTCTGTCGAGTGGCCGAGCTTGGAACATTATTAAGAAGGTCGAAATTCTTCGAGAAAGAACGAATGCTCAGTTATTACACCTAAATATATCTCCATGAGTGCTTCTACCAAGTACACTTGACCCCCTTTTTCTTCTTCCACTTTTTCCCGTTTTGTTTTAATACACCATTATTGCCCCCCTCGTTATTGCCACACGATGCAATATCAAACTCCTCGTATAACCCTGCTCTTCCGAACCGCTCTCACGATACGAAATTAATTCCAGGCTACGTTTAAACTTCCTTCTCTACTGTGTTTTATTGCGTCAACGTACGCGCAACTACATCTCCCTTTGGCATATGCTTATAAATTCTTGAAACCTCGATATCTTATTAAAATATAATTCATTTCAAGCTTGCGTTCGTACGCAAAGAAATACACGTATCAACAAATGTGTATCGCAAAACATCTATTATTTAGGCGCTACAGATTTTCGCGAACCCTCAAATATTATATCGCAATCATCGTCGAACAGTCACGCGAATAATAAAAGACACGTTTTTAAATTTAAATCAGGGAAACTCGTGAGAAATTCTCTAATCTTCTCTGAGCGGGCGTCGCACACAAAATAATCGAAAAATAATGAGGCATTCTTATTTAAATTAAAGAGATCTACCAATACGTTTCTCCATGTCGTGGAACAAGTCCCCTCTAAACTACGTCACATACCAATCAAATTTTCAGGCGAAACGTTCGCAGTCATCGGCCGGACCAGTCGGGATTCGTTTTTACGATACCTGTCACGTACCCTTCTCTATCCTGGATGTATATGAATCATTAAGGCGCTCGTCACGTATCTCATAGTTAAGGGGTCATTGAGCGTCGTTGGAAATAGGGGTGTAATAATGGCCGTGGAGCAATTTCGACTAAACTCCGCCACCTGATCCACCCCTCTCATCGTGATTCTCCTTAAACAGCGCCGCATCCACGGCCATCGACTAGATTTCCTCCGCATCCGTTCTTTCTTCTACCTCGTTTTTTCTTCCACTTCGTTCTTTTTTCTCTCCTTTCTTGGCCCAAGTGCGACGCTCTGCAACGACAGCGCAATAATCATCACAATTCCATTTTACTGTTCGTGAACCAAGGGACCGAGAGGCGATTCCATGGCGAAGCGAAATAGAAGGAGGATAGCGGAACTACTGGAAAAATCTTGCACGGTGATCTTGCTCTGCCAACGAGACTTCCTCTTTCTGAAAATTAGCTCGACATGTTTCGAGGCTACTTTCGAGAACGTCGTTAGAGAAAATGTGGTATATTCTTGAGTAGTCGAGAACGGATCGTCTTATTTCTGCTTTTCTCTTTTCATCTGATAGATACGTTGGGTATAGACATTTTTCTAAGTCGTGAGAATTTCTTTAAATCATTCATTTCTGTTTTAATTGAACTTCTCCGTAAGCTTATAATGCAACCAAGTTTCAATTGAAATATATTTTCTGGTGATTCGTTGAAAGCCCTGAAATCGAGTAAGAAAGAAACACATTATTTACGCGAAACTTCCGTCCTAGAGAAATATTGTAATTCGAATTCTTCGTCCGAGAGAAGTTCTGCTTTCAGAAGCGGCGATCGAAGAATGATTGAACTCGACTAATTAATTAGAGAATTCGAAATTCGAAATCGAATGCTCGACCGGGCGGGCACCGCGGATGCACGCTCGGTTCTCTTGCCCGTTATAAAAAGGAGAAAACGAAAAAGAAAAACTCGATGCTGCCCGATTGGTATACGATCGCGGAGCCAATCGACGCAGGCACGTACGAAATGTATTAATTGCAATGACGGAGGGGGAGGGATTCGATGCAGCACGAATTCGCGGGGGAAGTTATTTTTTAATTTAATTCACCGTGCCCGTTGGTCAAAGGTTCCGAACGGACGGTAATCGGAATAATTGAAAAGTTACCGGCTCCGCCGCCGTGTTGTTGCGTTTTAATTTCCAAATGGAATGCCAATGAAAGGATGCCAAGTTTACACTTCAACGCGCTGCCGTTGTGACGGCTTTACGGCGAAAGCTGTTTCGCGGAAACCTGTTATTTAATTACATCTCCGTCCACGATCGAATTTTGCGGCGATTCAACGATTTGATCGAAATAAAGTCCAATTATTTCCGTAGCCGCGCGACGAAGGCAACGTTTAAATTGGAACTTAATTTGGACTTAAATTCTGATACTCAACCGCGGGAAGATATTCCGAAATTTCCATTGTAATATATATCCCGATAGACGAGGGGAGGAAAAACGTTGGCAAACAAATAAAGCGGAACCAGTGGGCGTTTCTCAATAAAACATTGCTCGTTGCATTTCCAACGATGTAGACGACCCCATCACATCGTTTCTGATGGGTTTAAAATTTACGGCCGGACCTTCGGGGCAGGAGGTTACTCGGATATCGTTTTCACGCGACTGGTCGTATAGAAATCTCGATTGTCGTCGAATCCTCGCGGAATCTTGACGTTTTAATTAAAAGTTCCCTTCGACGGGGCGGGAAATGATCCCGGCGAGCGGGCAGCAGCTGTCGGCGTGGTAGGAAACCAGATAAGGGGGCGAATCAGGCGAACTAATCAACGCTGTAACGCGTCGATTCGTCGCAAGAGTTTCGAACGGGCACGGCGATCAAATTAAAACCGGGACACCCGCAAGAATTAATCGTTTCGCGGGGCTATCGCGTAATAAAAAAAAAAAAAGGATGAGGTATCGGGCAAAACTCGCGCAACGCCGAGGAATCGTTTCCGGCCGCATGCGAGAGTAATCTATAAGGAGTCATTCCGTAATCAATCAAGAAGACAGCAAAGAAATTCATTTCCCCTGTGCCATTAATTAATTCTCCCTCCTCCGACCTAACGAACATCGTAAATCAAACGCAATGCACTCGATCGCGCCAAAAAGGAACGCTTGATATCATAAAATCTCCTTGGATAAGGGGGGAAAAGAAACGGAGACGGCAGCGCATGTTCTCCGTGCGAGCTGGCGGCGCTCAAGAAAAAGAAAATCAACGTCGACGTAGTAAAATGTAAAAAAGGGAGGGAGAGAGATACAAAATAGAGAAGAAGAAGGGACGAAGAACGAGAACAGAGTTAAAGGAAGAGTTTCGAGGGGAGGGAATCGGGTTAAAGGTCGCAAGCCAGAGAGGAGCTTGCTTTTTAACGAAGTATCAGCTTAATAAGAAGGTTGCACTATTAGGTCCTAAGTAAACGAGTTAATCCGGCACACCTGTCGAACCGGAAAGTGTAGCAACGTGCACCAACATCCGATAGAAGGGCTACGTCGAATCCTTTTAGCTTAACGACCTCATAAACCAGCCGTCGGCCTTGCTAACTATATCGTGCCTCGCTCTTTCGCCCACCGTTTCCTTCGGTTTTGCAACATAATTTTTTTTTCTTTACTCCACTCTCGATCGTCTCGCACTATAAATACTTAGAAGCGGCGCGGCCTGGCGTCGTTATACGCTCGTTCCACGCTCAATCGAAGGTCTCTTTGTAGAATGGAAAAAAAGTAGAAGACCCGCCTGCGACCTGATTGCGTATCCAGTGATACAGGCTGCTGATCTCCGATGATCGCATTGGTATCATTGGAGAGCTACGTTGGATTGCATTTATTTCGTCTGGCTTTCATCCGCGCCCCCCGTGCGAACAGGTGTGTCATTATTACACGTTCGAGCGAGCTGGGCAGCGTTTTCTTCGTGTTTCTTTGATCTCCCCTGCCTATCCGCTTTGGAGTACAGTAGCAACGTTTCGTGCTGGTAGATGACAGTGTATCAACTGCTGACAATAGGTTGTGAGATTCGAACGGGGAGTAATGCTAGGCGCGGGGAACCGTGCGAGGGATGGTTCGAGGTAATAACAGTATTTTCGGGAAATCGATAATGTTTTCGCAAGAAAACGGTCGCGAAGAAAATTTCACGTGCAACGGTATCGAGCTTGTAGATCGGACGTATATACAGTAGTTTGCATCGGTTATTATTTTTTCTCTTTTATCGGACCGTGAAGGTAACGCAGGTGCTTTTAGTATGATAATAATAGCGTATTGTATGGTCAAGTTGTAATATCGTTTACTTTATCCTTCGATATTGACTTTCCATTTATTGACTGAATTTCGCGATAACAGCAGATTTACTTGCAGCGATTATTGTTCGATAATCATTGTTCTGCGACCGTTCCGCCGACTGCGAAATAATTGTTTGTCGCATTATAAACTATTTCGATGTGCAACACGCGAATACACCGTTTATTTGTAATCAATATTCTGGAGTCGTGGAAATTACAGAATGCAATTTAGTTTCCCCGAATTGCTCTGCATTTCACGTGCACGCGTGTAGGGCGAATTCACGCGCATCAAATTTTACCGTGTTGTTTTCAAACGTCGTACAATATTCACAATTCCGACGATCATTTGTCCAATAACCGATCGTCAGTCTCGATTGGCGCATTGTTCAACGACGAACGTCGCGGAAAATCATACATGTGATACTCCGTGATTCATTTGCGCGCCGTACAATCGTTCAAGGCTGCTTCGCGATTAATAAATTTCCTTTACGTCCGCGGCTGAACGACACTTCGTTTCAAGACAAAATTCACCAGACGCGACAGCACTTCGATATCATCAATAATAATCGACCTCGGCAACGAAATTCGAAATCGTCGAATTACCGTACAAAAAAATCACCGAACTGTAAAGCGCATTTACAATATGCAACGTACACTAAGTAATAATAATATTACCGGCACCGTCGTCGTCAATTTGTTCGTACGCGCGTGTATCACGCGATTGAATGTACCGACCGCGGGAATCATTGTTGAGGCTTGTGAACTTGTTACGAAAGCGATTACGCCTTTCCACTTGGCACCACACCTCTGGCTGCAGCATCTCGCGTATCGGGATAAACTGCCGCGATTACGACAGGTGGGGTTCCGCTCGTATTTCGCAATTTTCCTGTCGGGTGCACGACCGCGGGGAGACGCAGCAAATTGCAGCCACGCTATTCATGATCACCGTACGCACGTTTCTGCATCGCGCCGTTTCAGATACCCCGAACTGCGCCAATACGTATGCACGCGGAGGAGGCCAGCGATTTTCACACTTCTGAATAACGTCGATCGATATTACGATCATTCGCGGCGCAAGGGAAAATTGTGTGCTTAATTGCATCCCCTTCTGTATTTATGTTGTTTGTATGGTTAGAAGAATGGCAGTGAAGTGAAGAGTAAATGTTAAGACGATGGTGATAGGGTGGTTTTTGGATCTGACTTCCGAGTTCTGAATTTCTTATTGTTTATCTTTCGTTTTCTTGTTTTTGTTGTTGTTAAGGTGCGTATTACAGTCCACTCGAATGAATATTTAGTGAACTTACTGCAATTGCGGTAATTCAACGAAAGCATTTCGTAATGTACTGCCAAAGTGTACATTTCGTTGAGTTCATGCGCGAACACGTAACAGTTCGATAGCGAAACTCGATGGTGATTGAGAGCTTCAACTATCGAACCGAAACAAGCGTTTACCTCAACGAGCTGCGTCCAAAGTTCTTATCGCGGTGGTCAGTCGTAAGCGTTAATTAACCGTACTTCTTTCTGTCGGAAAAGGGAAGGCAACATTAATCTATCCGCAAGTGCGGCGCATTATTATACCCTTATCTGTTCCCGATGCAAACTAACACCTGTGCCACGGTGATGCCAATCTGTGACAGACAGAAAGGGAACGCAGGCGTGAAAGCTTCGTCGTAGTACCGTGAAAAACGTCAACGCCGTAAAAAACAAAGGAGTATTTCATTGTCGAAAACTAGCGAGAGTAGAACAATCTTTCTACCTGAATTATTTAATCAGTGAACCGAGGAACGTCCGCATAACAAAACATTAAGATTAATACAAATAATGGAATTTCGTGAGTCGTCAAATTTCTCCATTTCAACCGACCGCAATACTTCCTTCCATCAAAATGAACCGAGAATTGAAATTTCCGATGAAATTTCGTGCGCGAAACTCTCGTTCAACGGTCGCGTAACCTGTGCAGCAGAGTAACAGGGCAAGACAAGGGGTGGAAAAAAAAAATGCACGCGGTAATTGTGAAACTTGTAAAGGGTCTTCACTTCGTCGAGCTCGAGAGGGAGAGACGCGCAGGTTGCTTAAATGTCGGAATATGTATAAAAGCCGACAGGTTACAGACAACCGGCCGTTAGAAGTAAGTTCACAACTCGCATAACTGAACTAATAATAATCTTAGCTTATTAAACACAAGGTGGAAACTTAATCACCGAATTTCCGCCGCCTCGCCGACGCGACGGCTGAACTGTACGCCGCGTGTACAAAACCGGATACGGAAGTTGCGGGGAACTTTAAATCTCGCGAGTTTATCGCGAACGGGCGTTATTCACGAACCGTCGGAATTACGTTTCTGCGGCAAAATGAAGCAACGGGCAAACACGCGCGTAAACTTGTCTGCTCGATCGAGCTACATTGCGTTGCAGCCCCGACTAAACCTATGTACACGTGAACCTGGCAGCAGGTGCGTTCGCATCATACATAACCATGGAACGTTTTCGGCCATTCGTTACGCGCACAAGAATTGTTAAGGTGGTATTAATTATTCATTCATTCGTTGCATTTTAACCGCAACATTGCTACAAGTGTCGACTTCAATTTCGTTTTCCTGTTTAATCGATATGCAGATAATAAACGTTGACAGATTTGTCGCAGTTTCAGTTTCATTGGTCCTTGCCAGTCATTTCTGCACAGAATTACTGCTGCAGCCAATTTGATTGTAAAATATTGTAAATCCAGTCTCATTATTCGCTCGGGCAATAAGAGCTTACTTTATATTCGATGCTCTGTTAATCATACTTTCGCATAATTCTCTTCCCACTTCGATATAAAGTGCCTGCCACGGGGAAATGATTGTCGGGAGGTATTCGACGTGGAAGAATTCGCCACTTGACGGGACCACTCTCGCGCGTAAAGATTATTTACACCGAGGAGATGGCCGTGCAGAAACGGGGGACGGGAAAAAAAAATCGTACTTAACTAAAGAGCGTCTGAAAAAGTAATTACAAAGCGCGCGATTGCCGGGCGGGTGGCAGTCTGGCGAAGACAAATTATCGAGTATTCGCTGTAATTAAACTTAATACCTCAGCCGTTAAGTACGCTATTAACGACGCCGGACCGCCGCAAAGCCGTAGCGTAATGCGACGAGGTTCGACGAGATCGCGCGTTATGTGCTCAATGCACTTAACGCACGGTTTCTCATGAGCTCCGTGATAAGTTTCATAAATTTCGCGCGGCAAAAAAATACCAGCCACGAGGGTAACGTTGCCGCAGCATCGATTGTTTCGAGCCGACGCTTACTCCGGGGATAATCCCACTGATTGCCGGAGCGTTCCTTGCGTCCTGGAAGTACGGTTTTTCGACGTCTCCAGCCGACGACCGATATTTTTATTCGTTCGCCCCGTCAACTACAGTGCGCGCTCCTCGAACTCTGGCAGACCATAACTCCGCGTTAAATCAGTCGAGAAATGTTCCGGATTACGCTCGTTCATTCATCAGATGAGCGTCGATTAAAATTAACTGCTAACCATCCGCTGGCTTTGTGGAAATTCGAGAATGTGCGTAACGAATAAGTGAAAGGCGAAAAGTCTGGTCGAAACCAACTGTACGAAGTTCACTTATCAAAACCATGGTTACAGGTACACGGAGCACTTCGCCACGATAAATACTGAACTCACCGTAATAACGATGCGAGCGAAATTGAAGCTGCTCGCGTCGATAGCACCCGGCCAAACAAATTATCCCCCCCTCGACCGAAATTTTTCGGCAAAGGTGGACAACGGATTGGTAACGAAGTTTCTCTGTTTCTGTCCTTCCAGAACTCCGAGATATCCCTCTTCGAGACGAACATTCGTTTCATGGGAAGTCTGCTGGCCTGCTACGCACTCACGGGGGACGTGATGTTCCGGGACAAGGCGGCTCAGCTCGGCGAACGGATGTTGCCCGCTTTTCAGACGGAAACCGGAATTCCTCATTCCCTCATCAATCTCCATACCGGGGTAAGTCTGAGGATTTCGTGGTTGCGCGACAACCGCTGCCGCCGACACCGGCATGCTTTGGCTTTAATTATTACGGACGTGCTAAAACCGCGAGCCAACCTGCGACGTGCGCGCGAACTTTTTTTCGCGGTTCGAAATATTCACCGTAGATTAAGGGTGGACGAGATGGATCAACGTACGCGAATCACCGGTGCGAGATTCTGGAATTTTCTTGGCCGTTTCTCGCAAGGACGAATTGTCGAATTAAATAAACGACGACGGTTGTTTAACGTCCGCGCGATCGACGGGTGGAACGGTAGTAAGGATCGGTTGCGAATTGAACGCCGTTGCGAATTGTGAATGCAAATTTAAACGGTGGACGGGAACTCGTGGTCGTGACGGGGGAATGAAACCATCCGCGACGGAGAGCGGGAATTGTAAAATTTGGCAGGGGAAAATGGACATTAATAATAATCGAACGCGGGGAACGGAGATGAAAGTGGAATATGGAAAATTATAAATTAAATACGATAATGTATCCGCTTTCGACATTCTTGTTATTGTTCAGAAGTCAAAGTTATGGGTCGCGCGAGAACGAAGGAGAACATTTTATCCGACTTTTTGGACGAAAAGTTTTCGAATATTTCGTTTACGAAAAGAATTTGCCGAAAGTACAAGGGGAAAGGATATTTACGAAAGCGGACTGAGTAATGGGCTTTGAAAGCACTCTTTCGCGCGAGTGTTGCTATCAAACGAAAAGGTAAAGAAGATTGTACAAAAATATATCTATTCTGCGGGACATCGTGTAAATCGAGTAATATTAAAATAGAATTTTACAATCATAGATAACAGAGAATAAAGATTTGGATCGTAGAGCTCTTCTATCAATTTCCACACAGTCGGGCGACGAAAACTCGATTAAATCTCGCGCGGAAACTGTACGTTCTCTTCGTCGGGTTAATATTTATCTTGCGGCGAGCGAGAACGAGGCGAGTTCATTTCTATAATCGAGCCTCCCGCCTCCGCCGTTCTGTTATTTCAGTTTAATTATTCTGTTTGATTCGAACGAGAACGAATTGGCGACTAATTCGTTAACAGAATGAGTCCCTTTTCTGTTCGACCTCTGCCCCGAGTAATCGACACGGTGTCCCGGTCGGATATGTTCAGGTGAGCAAGAATTACGGCTGGGCGAGCGGCGGGTGCAGCATCCTTTCCGAAATTGGCACGATGCACCTCGAATTCACCTACCTCAGTGACATCACGGGGAATCCGGTTTTCAAGAGCAAGGTCGAGAACGTGAGGAAGGTGCTGAAGAACCTGGAGAAGCCGAAGGGACTGTATCCGAACTACATACATCCGAAGACTGGAAAATGGGGACAGCGTGAGTGGCTCTTGCAATTTTTATTTAACGACTCCCGGTGAACTGTGTTCAAATGGTTTCGACGGGGCAAACGAGCCGCAATATAGGAAAAATAATAAAATCTTCGAATAGGTGGCGAAAAGATTGCTGACCTTCCTATCCTTCGAAACACTTCGAAATTCCGTCGGTTTTCTTGTCAGGTTTCGACGAATTGATTCATGTTCGTCAAGCATGTCTCGTCAATGTTCAAACAATATTTGCTACTTCAAACGAACTTCTCTGAATTAATCGCACCGTCGCTGCACAATCGTAAAAGCTCGTCGTCGGCAGTTTAATGTACCCGGTCCGCGTTTGCAACGATAACATCGCCGCAAAGAAATGTGTAATTTCTCAGACTTTCCTATGACTCGACGGTCTGCGACTTGAAGCGCGGTATACAAATTGCGGCAGGTGCGCCCGAACTTTCCCCGAACCGAGAGAAAAACGAAACAAGCGCGTCGCTCGTTCGAAATGATCGCAACGAAAGTTCCAACGAACGTGGCGGAAAAGGGAGCGAAAGAGCGACGCGACGTTGGCGGATGCAAATGCGGCCGATACTTTATTACCGTAATTTCATTTAATAAATCATCCCCGCGCCCGGCGAATTCTCGGGCGAAATAGATTTTTAATCTGACGGCTATCAATTATATCGGCGGAGTTGGTTTACAGGACGCGACAGGGGCAACGGGCGAACGACGCTGCCCCCGTACCCACGAACCCGCGTCCACTGCCTCCTTTTGCGCCTACGTCGGCTTCCGAGAAGACGGCTGGCCGTGCGTGGACGGCACCCTTTGCATCGTCTCCCCGAATATCGCATTTATCATGCCGCGCATCCTACCCCACCCTCCTCCTCACCCCGGGTGCTAAATCCTCTTCTTCGCCCGTTGTTCCGTCGACTTCGTGCTCCTCCTGTATTTTCCGGTTGCGCGTATGACGATCCCACGACGAATATTTATCATCGTCCTGCGACTGACCGCTCATCCTTCTTCCACGTCCCACTTCCCATCTATTCCATCCTTCCCCTTTCGTGCCTTTGTTCCTCGTTCCTCGCCTCTGCTTCCTCCTCCTCCTCCTCCTCCTACTACTTCTCCTCCTCTTTTTCCTTTCTTGTTTGGCCCTTACGTTCGTCGAGGAGACCGTCAAGCTTCGAGTCTCCTTAAATTTATGGTTCCATTGAATCTCGAGCGTCGCGAGGCTACTTGGAGAGGAAACTTTGGCCAACTAATTACCAGGCCGCTCGTATTCTGCGTCGGCGTTTGGTGAATGGCTGACGAGCAGCTGCGAAGTCGGGGTGTACTTCGCGTACGGTCCTGGTTCGGTTGGAGAAAATGAAAGAAGAAAAAGTTGTAGTTGGAGCTTTGAGCGGCAGGAGCGAAGAGGAGGGGCGATTTAGGGGATGCCTCGTAGATGCTTGGCGAATGCACCGTGTGCCCCCGGTTGTTGGTACGAACTTCGAGGAAAGCTGAAGTGTCGCGAGTCCGAATTAAACCGATTGATACGGGTATATGTATGTGTATCGTTGATAAGTTGCAATGACACTTTTCGGATCCACCGTTGATTGAATGTGCGTAAATTCGACACTCATTTTGGCCCGGTTTTTCTGAAAATCCACGTGCTTCGAGCACTTCTCGTAACTTCTCACCGTTGCGACGGACTTCTTATTCTTATCTTCTTCAACTCTGGAGTAGATTGTATCGAGGCGCGTACATTTGTTGCGCATGGGGGGGAACTTTCGCGAACGCGTCGTTTTTGCCAAATTCAGATGCAATGTGCAATGTAATATGTAACGCTGAAAAAACTGTAAACGTTGAAGGATTTTTCCATTTTATTTACAACGTGCAATTGAAACGATACGTGTACCGAGTGAGCAACCAAGTGGCCAAGCAACTCAACGATAACGTATAACAGAATGTTTGAATTTATAACAAATATTTCAATTATAATACAATCGATATTTTATTATTGTTTATTATTTTGACAAACGAGGCGTGGCATCGCTTAAACGTGTAGAAACGTTCTATAATTGAATTCTATAATAGAGATTCTATAATAATTTATTTAAATTACTCCCTTTATCTATGGATATAAAGGAGGCTGAATCCTGCGTTTCCAGTTTCCCCATTTATATTCTCGCCACCGTATCGAAACCCAGGAAATAACAAATTCGATAACCGCGCCACGTGCAATCTACTTCGGGAACAAAGGGAAACCAAGCGATACACACGTTTCTTCTGCACCCGCCGGGCGCACGAAAAATAATCTTTTCTTCTCCCCTGCCGTCCAATACGATCGCAATCAAGATCTCAACACGCACAGTTCACAGTTCAGCGTCAAAGGGAACAAGAGGCAGAGGGTAAACGGAAGTGCTCGACTCTCACCGCGGCATCACGGCGTAGAAGAGTCGCGGGAGTGAAACTGCACGAGCACTCTTCGCCCCCTTCAAACCCCCTTCACCCCCTTCACCCCCTTCACTCGCCCTCTCTCAGACGAGTTGTCGGAGTGCACCTCTCGTTCGTGCAAAAACCCCACCGATATTCGCGTTGAATTGCAGCCCCGACTACATTCTATATCACCGAAGACCTGTGGAGCCTCAAACGCCCGTCCATTTCGCTGCTCGTTCGCATAATGAAGCGTCCCTCGAATCGTCGATTTCTACGGGGGATGATTTGCCCGGGGCTCGTTCTATGACATTATTAATCGCTATCCGCCGTGAAAAACGCGAGACCTCTGTCCGCCTTTATGAACGCAATTGTGCCATCCTGCACCCCCCCCCCCACCCCCCTCGAACGACGACCGGGGATAATGAATGGGGTTCTGAACGCTTTCAGCAAATAGTGGAAGGGTATCCAATCACAGGTACAATGAAAAAGCAGCTTAAAGGTAATAGTCTTGTTGGCTGGAAGTGCTTCGACGGTTTCTGTGATACGTTTCGACTGTTTGCCCACCGAGCTTTGTTTCCACCGTTCGATGGAAAGTTCTCGTCGAGGGGCGGGCGCGTGGGGAGGGGGCGTGAATTGTAGGACAGGTTGTCCGAGCTCGGAGACACTTCTTTGGGACGCGATTGTTGGGCCGAGTGCCCGATCGCTGATATTGCTCGGATCCTTTTAATAAATTCTTTACGACAATAGTGAACTTGAGCGGAACCCTTGGATTCACGATTCAAAGTCGTCGTCCATTTTGCTCGAATCATTTGAACATATTTCTGTTTGTCGCGCATTTTTCGGAATTATTTTGCAATTAAGCTGTGGAGAATTTTGGATTCATTTGATAATGGTGAGGAAGCGGTAATCAACGAGGCTGTTTCTCTTTTCTCCAAACACAGATCACATGTCCCTCGGAGGTCTTGGAGACAGTTTCTACGAGTATCTATTGAAAGCATGGATTCAATCGGGGAAGGAGGACATCGAAGCCCGACAAATGTACGACGAGGCGATCGTTGCGATAGATCAACACATGATCAAGGTGTCGCTTGGCAATTTGCTCTACGTGTCGGATCTAAAGTACGATCGACTGGAGCATAAAATGGGACATCTGGCATGTTTCGCTGGTACGTATAACGGACCACCTTTATTTTACCCCCCCTGATCTGATCTCTATTTGCTTCGCGTTACGAATTTCATAAAAGAAAAATACCCATGTCTATCTAATATTATCCGCTTATGTGTCTCTCTGAATCCACTACTTGTGACAAACGGTAAAAAAGAACTTATATTTGTAGATAAATTTTTAGAGAAATATTTTCAACAGCAATTGCAATGTTCCTGTGCGCGCAGTACATTTAATTCGAATTTGCAAACAAATTGCACCGTGTGCTTCCAGGCGGCATGTTCGCATTAGGAGCGAGAACTCTGCAGAACGAAATATCTGAAAGGTACATGACGATAGCGGCTGGTCTCACCAACACGTGCCACGAATCTTACGACAGGAGTTACACGAAACTCGGCCCGGAAGCCTTCCATTTCATCGAGGGTAACGAAGCGAAGAGTTTGAAGAATGGCGAGAAATACTATATCCTTCGACCGGAGGTAAGAATCTCGCAGAAGTACAAATTTCGAGGGGCAAAAAAAAAATGCAGGGGATATAAAATATCGAAGCGACTGAACTATCGAATGCTTGTGCGTATTAACGGGTCTCTTCGAATATCTCCCTGAATTTCCCTCGAATAACGCCTCGAACTAAATTACGATAAATAGCATGGTGTCCACGAATCGAACTAAATTACGATAAATAGCATGGTGTCCACGAATCGAACGTGCGAGGCCTCGAACAATACATTTCGATACGTTTGCAAAATTTGCAAAAGGCGAGCGATATAATTATTCTCCGAAACACAGCGAATGTAATGAAATTCGCGCACACCGCGTCGGTAGAAATGAAAAATTCATGCGCGACATCAAATACGTACAAACGTTTTAACAGAATTCATGTTCAACGAAGTAATCTAATTAAATCGGAAGAAATGAGAACCAACACGCAAGAGCCTAAAGGAAAAAGACGAGAATAGTAAAGTAACGAACTAGACAGAAACGTTTTAACGTTTACTTCCCGATGTTTTCTCGGCTGGTAATGAAAGCTGAAATATTCAATCCGTCCTTTTTCAAATCGTCCGCCGGTGCAAACACCGGCCGCCCGCCAAATTCCATGGTAAAATATTTTTCTTTCAGACCTTCGAATCGTACTTCGTGATGTGGCGGCTGACAAAGGACCCGAAATACCGTGAGTGGGGCTGGGAAGCCGTTCAAGCTTTGGAGAAATACTGTCGTGTACCAGGAGGCTTCACCGGCCTTCACAATGTTTACCTGGTTGATCCACCGCAGGACGACGTCCAACAGAGTTATTTCTTCGCAGAGACCCTCAAGGTACGAACGACTCCAACAAGATTTCCCTCGTCCTTTGTGAACGCTTTTTTATACGCAAACTGCACAATTCTATCGTAAACTCTGCGACGAGGTTACTTTATAACTTCACCGATGCATCAGAGTTAATTCCTAATAAAATAACGTCCGATACAATCCAAGGTTCATAATTCTACTGGATAATGGAAAAATCAAAATCAATTCCGAGATTTGCTTGAATAAGTGTGCGGAGAATTGTAATCAATAAATACTTTGTCAATTCTGCCCAGCTACGACGGAACAGAACAATATTTATTATTATTCTTTATTTATATATATAACGAACGCTGCACAGTGGATTATTTACCACGGAGCCCCGTCGATTTAGCAACTCTTGGCGAACATTCTCCGCGCAACACAAGTTTTCACTTATCCGTTCTTGTAAAAAAAAGTCGCACGACCGACAAAACATTTCGCAGCGCGTTTAAAATCGCATTATCCGGAACATGTAGCCGCGTCGTTAACTTCCGGTTAAAGGCGGCGGAACGCGAGCGTTTCTTTGCCACTTTCCGTCGGGTAGATGATTAAACGATCAGCATGGGGAACAAAGTGGAATGCGAGGTCCACCATTATCGGTCGTAACGACGGCGCATTAAAGAGTTAATCAACTTGTTAACGGCGCGGTAGTTGCCACGCGAATCCAACGGGCCCTCCAAGGGATCTCATTAAATGGTCGTCTTTGCAAGATCAACGAAAGAAAGTTTCGAAGACATTTCGGTCGCTGCAAATTCCAAACCCAGTGGGCTATCTGAATAATTCTGTAACGGAAGCTCGTGTCGAAAGCGTTTGCATAGAAACCATCGAAATTACCCGCAAACGTTATACCTCCTAATGGCGTGCATCGGTCTTCCATTCGACGCGGAATTAATGCTAGAAATCTGGACGCGAGAATGAAATGAATAATTGTGATGAACCCCGATCTCCGTTATCCGTGCAACTTCAATTGATCGTGCAGCACTTGGACAAACGTTGGGTCACGTGTTGCGTTGCAGTTGAGATAATAGCGGCTGATAAGTACCTGGCCGTACTACCGCAGTGATATTCCATCATATATGACCACAGCACGCGTTTCAATGGAACACCTTCCACGTTATTGAATTCCGTAAACGAATAATTCACTTCTATTTGCGTTCCTCGTCCATTTGCCGTAGCAGGTTAACCAACGTTCCATAAGAAAAATTAAGGGAATACAAAATGAACTTCGCTCGAAGGTGATCGTACGTTAATTACTGATCGAACTTTCTTATCTTTCACAGTACCTATATCTGCTGTTCAGCGACGACGATCTAATAAACCTGGACGACTGGGTGTTCAACAGCGAGGCGCATGTGCTTCCCATCAGGGGCAACCCCCTGTATCGGCCGGCGCCCACCTTGTAATTCGTAACGCGAAGAAGAACGAAGCAACTCTCACACCTCGAAGAAACGACCCGGCAGGACCGTTTTTTCAATACCTCGAAACATCGGGCACACCACGTGGCACTCGACGAAACGTTAGGGCGGCGGTGAACACAATAAAGAAGAACAATCGGATTAACGTGAGAGAGAGAGGGGGGTGAGAGAGAGAGGGGGTGGTGAGAAAGAGGAGAGAGAGAGAGAGGGCGACGGGGTGACGGGGAGAAATTGAACAGTGTACGCGACGCTGAGAGAAACGACGGAACAGTGCGATCGTTTCGGGATCAGATGTAAAACGAATCGGAGGTGCGACACCGTGGCAGACAGATCGACGAACGAACAATGAATGAATATAGGAGAATAGAGATTGGTGGGGTGCGTCGACGTGAAAACTCAGCCCCACAAGGAAAACGCGTGTCGCCGCGGTTAATACAATTAAAAATAATTATTTTAGGTAAAATTAATATAATAGGGGACGGGGGGGGGGAGGCGCGTGAAAATGATAACGAACATTATTTAAACGAGAGAAATATACACAACCGCAGACACGTACATATACATGACACATTTGTACATAGTGAAAAAAAGGGGAGAGTCTGCGAGGATATATAATGGATCGCGTGAATCAGAGTGGCAAGGTGTGAAAGGACGAGAGGAAGCGAGAATTGTGCGAATGGCAAGGTGGAGTTGATATAATTATAGAGAGAGAGAGAGAAGGAACGGGAAGAAAGAGAGGGAGAGAATGGAAGGAAGAGACAGAGTGAAAATTTAACAGTTTGCCCGAGTGCTTTGCCCGCTTCTTTTTTTTCACCCGCGACACGGAAACAGTCCAACCGTAGCCGTAGCCATTCCAAGAGAATTATAACCGACCGATCCGGTTTACCGGCGATTACATCGATGCAGTTGCCGGTTTAACTGGCTATTTCTCTTATACTTTCGATCTTTGTTCGAGCTCTTTTACAAGAAAAAAAAAAGGAAAAAGAACGTGACGCGCCGACGTTTTAAGTAAAAATTGACAAAAAAAGATAGGAATAATAATAATGATATGGCAATTATACGATACAATCGGTTTCGGGGGATTCGTATTTTACGAGGAGCATTAGATTGGATTAGGGTAATAATTTAATAGGAATTTCGAACGACCGATCCGATGGATTCGTGGTTTTCGTTCGATCATCGAACGGTCACTGTCGTTCTCGCCGATTTTCCTGGCCGCACTCGAACGAAATCTAAATTCCACGCGGCTTTTTCTATCTTTTTCTACTTTTTGAATAAACAGTACCGCGCCTCGATCGTCCCGGTGGCGGAGGGCGTCTTATCGGGACACGTACGACGATTTTATTCATCATCGTTTTTTAATCTTTAACGTATTCAAATGTTCGAGAACCGTTCCAGTTTGCGAAGGGTGACCCTCTCGTTTTTAACCCATCTCTGTTACAACCCGACTATGGAATAAAGCGTAACGTGATAGTAATAGTTGCATTTTATATTTTTACAACCGATTAACCCATTTACGCAACGAACGCAACGTTTGGCTGTTCGTAACGATCTAGTTCGAGTGTTTGCGAGCAGATTGTAGAAATTCCCTGAGAACTACGAGCGGAAGGTTCGCCGAAACGGCGAATGCGGCGCAGAAACGGGTTGCGTTTAAAAGTTCCTTATATATCCTTTGTTTCTGCGTCGCATTCGGTCGTTCCACTGAATTCTCAGGCGAATCGCGTGTGCCTTCGCGTAACACGTCGGACAAAGTTCGAAGTAAGTCTCAAGCGAAACGTCTCCCGGGTATTCGTAGCTTGAACTTTTTACGAACGCGATATCAACGAAGAGGATGAACGTAAGAGCGAATTTTATAGCTTGGACAATTGTCAGATATTATTTAGTTAACGACGCGTCGAAATCGCGGTGAAATTGATAGGAGGCGTGGGGATATAGATTTGAATTACTTGCCACGTTTTGTATACGTTGAATATCGTGCATCCAAATTTTCGTAACGTCCGGGAAAAGCGCCATGAATTATACGACAACAATAATTGCGACGTTCAAACGTCACGGGAGCGTCATTGCGAAGGAACGTTCGCGAATCGTACAATTCTTCCCGATCGTTTTCGTTCGAGCTACTCCACGCCGCGGTTTGTTCCGAGTCGATTCTACCGGCTATCGGGCACCGAATCAAGTCAATATTAGCGTACAATATACATTATACCGTGCGAATCGTCGATTTAATGGATCGACGGAAATTCAGAAATGAATCGCCGTTCGCTCGTTTGTGAACGGAACGAAACACGCAGCAATATCGAAGACCGGGAAATCGTAAACCACCCCCCAACGCCAACCACTACAGATGCAAAGAGAAATTCTGCGGAGGGTTGCTCTTCGGAACGTAAATGATCCGCGATCGCCGTTGCATCGATCGTCTCGCGTTCGATGGCGTTTTCTCTATCGAGTACTCGCACGCGGAAATCCTCTTCGGCCATCGTGCGTCCCATCAACGTTGCGGCCCCCGATCACGGGGTGTCCGGTGCAAATTGTACGCGCGCCCGAGTCTTTTCTTTCTCCATCGTGTGTGCGCGCGTGTGTGTGTGCGTGTGCGTATGCGTGTGCGTATGTGTGTGCTGAAGAAAGATCGAGAGGAACAAAGAAAACGAGGAGAAACAAAACAAATAAGTCGTGGGGACGCGAGCCACGTCCGTCGTGGCGACGAGGTGGCGAAGTCGCTCGCGTTTCTAATCGAGAGGGAAAAGCGAAAAAGCGGCGCGCGAGTCAATTCGCGCGTGGTAGTGTTTAGAAAACGACGTAGCAAACGATAAACTAGCGTGTATATATATATAGGAAGGATTACGTGGAAGGAAGGACGGCGGAAAAGGAACAAAAAAGAAAAATAATAATAAAAAGAAGAAAGTCATATTCTATACGAGGCGCGAGGCGTAGACGCAGAGTTATGTAGCGGTCACAGGTGCGTAATTGTATAGGCTTTGCAACGAACGATGCGTGCGCGCGGGTGAAAGGACACAATGTGTGCGTGCGTGTGTGTGTTCGAGCGCACGAGCGCGCGCGAGGACATTATAGAGCTGCGTTGGAGATACTTGTAAATTCGAGCGATACGTGTCTTCGTCGAACGCGATGAGAACGTTCGATCAGACGCGAGCGTTTTGATTCGCGGGAGAAACGATGGAAATAGATGTTTGATTCCACGAAAGTTGTTCTACAGTTTCCCCGGCGATTAAATGATACACGAAATACGGACGAAAGCGTAGGATTTCGAGTCGTTTAAATTGCACAGACATTTCAAACGAGGACCGGATTCTGTAGATTGGACAAATTTGGATGGAAACAGTCGTTGCGTTGGCAGCGCAATGATTTTGCCGAACGGACAGATCATCGTACTCGTTCGCACGTATTGCAAAATCGAGAGGCAGATTCAAATGTCGACACGAATTTCCTCCAGATCCGTATTTAACGTTTTATGACGCGCCGCGATTTGTCGAGCAACTTCGAAATTCCTATCACTGCCTGACTTATGTGAAATTGAACTTATACTCGTCACCTTCTTCCGGGTAACGCGCGAACATTCCTCCGTTTCAACGAAAATCGTCGAATTCGACGCGAGAATTTGTTCGCCGTGAAACGGACGAGCGTATAATCTCTTCTTTTTTTCCGCGAGTTGAAAAGCTATCGTTCTTCTTTCGCGGCTGAACGCAGCAACGCCTCCGGCGCGGGGAATATCGTTGAATTGTACAGAAATTCCCCGCGCCGACTTTCCAAACAATGAACGAACATCGCATTCGTCGATGACTACTACGGCCAGAAAGTTACTTAATATATTGTAACATAATAATAATTCGCATCTTGCTTTACCGTTCCTTCGTCTCGGATGGCCGCTCGGACACGAGGAAGAGAAAGAATGGAAGGACAAGTCGATCCTTCCGAGCGTTCGTCCCGGAACAGAGGCAAGGCGACCATAGTACATTCTATTCTTCTTATATGCACGAGAGTACACGTATTTGCGTATGGTTTTTCGTAATACAATGAAAACGGAACGCTTGGAAGCGACGGAAAAGGAATCGTTCTGCTTCCAAGGGATTCGTTCATACCTTTACATAGTTGCGACCGTCATTCGTTCGCGGAGACGTTCTCTGTTATCGATCCTTCGAAGCGATTCGATCCGCCGAAAGGATTGGTCCTCTGTCCAAAATTTGCGGCGAGAGATCGCCAACGGGGGGCACGGTCGTCGACGTGCGCGAACGGACGGATATTTTTTAGAAAACGTTTGTCAATTTTATCGCAGCGCTAGATTCGTCGGGCTGTTACGTATTTATTGTGTATTCGCATGTCTCTCGTACGGAACAAATGATGATACGGGAAAGGAAGCGGTGCAGCGGGAACGGCGCTTCATTATCATCCGAACGAAGAATCGCTTCGGCGATTCGATAACGGAAGGGAGCAGTTCGGCGAACGTCAGTGTCTTCTGGCGCGTGATAACAGGTCGTTCGGGATTGGACGAGCTGAATCTTCGTTCTCCTCCCTTTTCCGTGACAAACAGGGCCGAACGAACGGACGATTCTATTTTGCTGCTGATATATACTTAACACGAGCAAAGGAAAATAAAACAGACAGGGGAACCGTGTAGGCCGTTGTCCTGTGTAAAGAAAAATGTACGTAGCGTAACGAGATAGACGACGACGATGACGACGATGACGTGGGATAAGGATAGATTGGCGACGACGAAAATAGTAATAAACGATAATTAGCCTATGCATATATTTGTGAATAGATATTTAATAATTTATTGTTAACTAGAGTATTTTATTTGAGGAATTTTCATTAAACGGGGTTTCGGGTACCAATAATATCGCTTCTTACATCGGACGGGATTAGAGACGGAACGAGAAATGAGGGGGGTGAAGGAGGGAAGGGGCGGGGGCGATCGAGGTACCGTTGCGAAAGGGGTTGCGGCGTGAAACAGAATGAATCGAGATGAAAGAGGGAGGGGAAGGAATAAATGAATAGGAATAAAGGGGAGCGACTGCTTCTGCTATGCGTTTATTTGTTTGTCTCGAAGAACCGAGAAGGATAGAAACAGTTTTTTCTAGCTTTACTTACCTAATTTTTGCAAGCAGAACACGGTACAGCCACGTCGGTAGAGGGGAAACAGAGGAAAACAAAATGAAACAAAGAAAAAAAAAATGTGCAAAAGGAAAAAGAAAAAAATGGTATATATTATATATTTATCGTTGGAACGAAGAAGGGAGTGTGGTGGACAGGTGAATGATGGATGAAAATTTGCGAACGATGAAACGCGTCGATGCGCGAACTATAATTATATTTGTAAATACAGTAACACGATTTAGTGATAACGGGGATTTTACTTTTAACAGCTTTATGTGATTATTACTTTGTCATGAACAGTGAAATAAATAAATGATGATAATACTTTAATCACAGCGACGATTCCCTCTTATGCACGCATTAATTCCCGCAACACCGCCATTCCCCAACGTGCAATTAAAATCCAACAATCGACTTCACCGTCGTCACCTTATATGTACTTATACACACCGTTCGCGCTTATTTGATGAAAGTTTCCTGCTGAAGTCGGTGCCCTAAACTGTACACGTTGCATGGAATTTCCAACTAAGGTAAGAAAGAAGACGAGATTTACGTAAATGTTTCAAGCAAAGACCGCGACGGATATCGAATTGGTAGAACAGATGTTCATGGACCTAGAAGCTCTCTGAATGGGTATTGCTGATTGCTAATACCGATGGTCATTAGAATTATTGTTCAATAATGCAAATCAGATGCAGCTGCTTCGCCCGCCAATTAGGGCCACAGGGAGGTGGAGAATGTCCATTGACTTCGAAGTAACAAATCCCTTTGATAGGCAGCTGAATCCTCTTAATGGCCATACTGATGATCACTGCTAATAACCAATTAGGATTGAACCGTGTTGCTTAGTCAATTATTAATCGATCGAAAATTCGTACGCGATATTGAGCCCAAAATAAAGCTCGCGGTGCATTTAAAATTATTGTATGCGAATGTTGGATGGAAGAGCAATAATAATAATACTTCGTATTACATTCATGATATTAATAATAATAATAATATAAAGAAGAAGAGGAAGATGGTTATCTCCTTTGATTAATAGCAATGCAATAATTCGCGACGAAAGATAAAAATGATTATATCAAAATTGTTGTACTGTCGATCTGTTTGAAAGATAATGCACTATAATGCACTATAATTTGTAGTAAGCGCAAAAATTCTTACACAAACATAATAGACACCTACGCACGTGGGTCCAGCGGGCACTTTGACCAATATGCACGTGAATCGAAAGTTCACACGGGCTCGACGTGAGTTCACCCCCTGCCAAGCCAATAACGTTCGCACGTCAACCACCCAACGTGTACGTCAGGTTTTGCCAAAAATTTCCCAGGTGTTACCAAGCGAACGATCCGGACGATCGGGAGCATCGCGGCGTAATAAATTCACAGTTGTCCAACTCCGCGGGGTTGTTGATACATCGGTCGAACCCCTTCGTCATCCACGTTTCGAACGCGGTCGCGGGCCGACGTCGTCGTCTCTGCACACGGGGAATACAAGAATATCGTGAATCCTCGTCGGCCCGCGAAGACGACGATCAGTCGTAGAAGGGGAAGAGTTCGTCGACGACGATACGGACGTCGGTGTCTGTGGTGTAGGTGGCGGACGAGAACGTTGCGGAGGCGGACGTACGGGACGAGCAGAAGCGAGACAGAGAATTAGAGAGCGGACCAGTCGCTCTCCTGCCGTTCGTTTCTCCGTCGTTCGAACAGCGCCCCGGACGAACTCCGACGTGCACGGACGTCCGTCCGCGGAACAGCGAGAGATTCGTCGGAATCGCGTGAATCCTCTTCCGCGAGGAAGCCCGTCAATTCGAAGTCCTCGGCGCGGCAAAGTGTTCCCTGGACGATCAAGTGGTTCCCTCCGCGTTGGCGCGCTATCTTCCTCGTCGAGGTTCGACCCGGGAACGATCTTCGGGCTCGGCAGTGCGTAACAGAACGGTCCGGGTCCAGGGTGATCCTCTTTTTTTTAGCGCTCGAGGACGTTGATTGTTCGCCGGTGCTCCCCAGGACTGTTTGTTGGATTTTACGGGGGGATTGCCCCAAGTTCACGAGTGTTCGCTCGAACTACAGACGGATCCTGTGTACTCGCGATGCCACTTCGATTCGAGGTCACGAGATATCTGTTCGCACCGAATTTGAACGTTAGTTAATGCGATAGTGTTCATTTGCGTCAGGGTTCGGTCGGTGGATCTCGATTTCGATTTCGCTCACGGAGTTGAAGCGTAGAATGAGAATAGTTTCGAAGGGAATTCTGTGAATGGTTAAACGCGATACCGGAGGAGGAAGGGGAACCATACTGATTGGCCCACTGGCTGTCAGCGATTTGAATCTCGCTACCGGAACGTCGCGTTCCTCTGCTCGCGTTCTCCAGTTCCTCCCTTCCTCAACGTTGACGGTGCTATTATTGCAGTGCCACCTAAATATAGGTGAGAGAGCGTGCGCTTCGCGCAAATCGAAAACGGAACCTGTGAACATACGTTCGCGTCACGTTATTCCCGTTTTTTTTTTTTTTAATTTTTCCTCGAGTGCTCGTCGGCGCGATCGACGCGATGAAGAAGTGGATACGGTGGATCTTGATCACCTTCTGCGCTTTTGGTGAGTACAACACTTTGCATTCGTCTCGTTTGCGCAAGGGGACTACGAAGAAATTTCTTTCCTCCTTTCGTTTCGCGTCTTGGAAGGATTCGTCGAAGGGGTTGTTAAATAACTTTGTACTTATTGTTGTGCAGACAAAGGATAGTTTGTCGCGCACGATCGATAGTCGCGGGCAAGCTACGATCTCGTAATTAGGGATTGGCGGTGAGGTAAAAAAGGCCTAAAATTCGAAAGCTTTGTTTACGCATTTCATCAATAGTTAATAGAGAGAGCCGTTTAATGAAGGCACACCGGAATCGTTGATCTAAAATCCAAATAAATTCTTCTTTTAGTAACAAGAGATTTGAAACAGTCGATGTTTATGGCTGAATGCAATCGCATGCTTTCGTTAGTTATTCAGAGATTCCGCTGTTATACCCCCGAGATACATGATTTTATATAATAGATAGTCCAAAAGTAGGTTCGCTAGATATTAAACGAGGTAAAGTTGCAGTAGAATGAAATGGTTTAGAAAGTTGAATAAAATTTTGCGAAGCAAGAAAGATTGCATACTTTAAACGCTACTACAATTCATTTTACTCCTACAGCGAAAATTAATTCCGGTCTAAATGATAAATTTAAGCCAGTAATAAAAACGTTCATACAGGAAGAGATTTCGCATTTCATTTCTATCGCCATTAAATTGCACAGAAATTGCCCATCAATTACGGAACAATCTTTATCATTCCGCACTGATATTATTGCATTCCATGCGAGTAAAGACTTTAATAGCATCACAGAAGTGTATAAAGTACGTCGATTACGGTGTAACTACGTATAATATATTCAACGGGTAAGTTGATCGATAATTGAACTACCGATGCCATATGGTTCCAGCAATTATTATGTAAACGTGATGACAGGGCCACGAGAATGCTAAAGATCCAGTTTCAAAGAATTGCAATTATAGAAACTACGCGGAAGGGAACGTTAAAAGAAGAGATATAAATAGAGATATAGTCACGTTAAGAGAAGTACATATTTGTATATAGAAACTCGTAACGTGTTAACAAATTCGTCGAATGCACCCCTTGAGAACCTTCAAACCGAAAGACCAATACTTCGTCGCTGAATCCCAGCAGCAATCTCTGCCGTTAATTAAATAGACCCCCTCATTCATACGTGTAATCGGGTTAAGACGTATTTCGTCGACGCAAGAGACACGTTTTTCAAGACACGTGTACTCAACAGTACTTTCTTGCCAGCTGAAAGGAATTGAGAAGCGACGTTTTTCATACGCCCCCCTTTCAGGCATCACGTAATGAACATTGCACGTGAAGCCTTATGCTGTATTTCACGGACGAAAGTTATACGTCATTGGAGCATTCAACACGGTGAATTGACGAAAGATAATTCTGGCCAACGAAACGGACAGAAATAAAACGAAAAATGAAACTAAAATTGAAATTAAATTGAACATGGAAATGAAAATTTGTAAGCGTGTCGGAAATTCCTGCCACGCCAGGATGAAGAATTAGAATTTTCATTTCTACTTTGCATGCAAGCTACAGCCAGCTATATTAAAGGGTTAATAAATCGAAGACAGAAATGGAAGACTGTATTGCATGTTACAAAAATACGCGAATTTCGATTACGGAAAATGGACAAATTGCACAAAATGTGTTATCGCACGAAGCTTTGAATGAATTACGATAATAGCGGTATTAAATTTATTCTTGCTGGTTACTATAAATATCGTTATCGTTATTTTTCTATGTCAAGGTTTCATTTAATTCGTTCCTCCGGCTATATATAAATGGAACACCAAATTACTAGTATTTTAACACCAGCATTTTACTTTTGGGGGTGTGTCACTTCCACTAAATTATTTCTGTCTCCCACGAGTCTTGTAAGCGAGTAAATTTCGCCGACTGTACGTACTTGAAATTGCGAACGTCACGGAGGGTTGGCGCGCGAGCCACCTAGCCACGTGCACGTTATCCACACGGTATCATTGGCTGCGATAAATGTCGGTAAATCCAGCCTAAGATTCGTCGACGGGACAAATGTAATTAGCTCCGTTAAGATCAGCTCAGTGAACTGGGTTCCTGCAATTTCTGATTATTAGGCATCGGACGCGACGAGAACGGAAGTCTAGTCCGCAAAAATGAATTGTGATGCGACAGATTCATTTAATCATAAAAAAAAATATATATATATATGACATCGAAGTGGATCCTTTTATCGTGTCACGTTGTTCGGAACAATTAAATGTACACAATGAAATAAATGCATTGAAATAAATATTCTAGTCGCGGGATGTCGATTTAATAAATCTTTATACAGCATGAAAATAACATGTAATACACCGCTGTTTATTTCAGTTACATCGTATTTTCTCTTCTCGAATTTCATTTCGATGAGTGTGCATAACAACAGCAGCCGCAAACAAGAGAGAATCGCACCAGCCAGTTATCCACGTGCACCGTAACATAGCATGTATCCGGGGAAAAAAGCGTAACCCTGGTAAAACGATTTGCAGCGGAAACTTTCGCAAGTGGCGCGAAGTTTATAAAGTTCCCTATAAAAGAAATATACAACAGGCGGAAGTGATCGGGCCGTTGGAACGGTTCCATGTAATGCTTACTGTTCATGGGAAAAAAGGACGATTCCGGAAGGATTCTCGTCAGTTTTGCAGCTCGTTCATCGCGGCACTCGATCGAGTTTTCGCGGCCCGTTAAAGCGCAGCTTCACAATCGACGGAAGCAATAATGGCAATCCTCTCGGTCAGCAAAAACGAATGAAACAACGAACGGAGATGAAACTGGTTGAGGATGCGCCGACCGCCGGAAGGTGCGACTGTTCGCGTGAAAATCGAGCTTTACGAGAACGTGGCCTGCGCTAATCCGCCCATTCCCTCGTTTGTTTTTCCTGTGAAAAAAAAGCTCGCTCCCGTTTTGGATTTCATGCCCCCGACAGTTAACGAGCATTTATTGAGTTTGGTGGACTGGCTTGAACGGGTTTCGCTCCGCGACGCTCGCGATCTTCGTTGTATCTCTGCCCTTTATCTGCTCGTACCTGTAAATTTCTTACAGGATTATATAAATAAATTGGAAGTGACTACCGGGCTCCTGGTGTTGCAATTTTACAGCCACTTTATGATCGTTCCGCGTGGAATATTAAACGCGCCTATAATTTATTACACGTCACGTTCGTTTCGAGGGAGGAATAATATTACCCGGAATTACGAACATTGTTCAAGACGCATTATATTAATGACTATCCCGTATCTTAATGAAGAATTCGTTATTGGCCACATTCGTTTGTTTAGAACATCGTTGATTCTGAACGAAAATTCTATTCATCGTTTCTTCCCACTTTTCGCTCGAAAATTAAATGCCCACCATCCTTTATAATTACATACACAAATTTGTTTCGCGTTATTCAAAAACCATCTCATTGATCAGTCAAATCTGTCGTTCGTATTGCAATGGAATCGCGCGATCGGCTCAATTTTCATCGCGAAATCGCAATATTTGTCGCTTCTGCAAATGTCCCGTGCAAACCACTTATGAAACGGGCCCCTCGTCATCTGTCATACTTAGGGTACGCCTCCCCTCCCTCCCGCACACACGTGTCATTTTTGATTAACGTGAAAAATACGGCAAGTGTTTAAGTGCAGCTTTAAGCGTGATCTACATGTGTTTAGCGATTGCACTTTGTTGCGCGTGCAGCCCTATGACGATAGAATATTCATATCCGTCGATACAATTTGATATTTAATACAAATATCTACAACATTCCAACATTCCTAAGTATGGATTACCCTTTCGATGCGTAAAAGTGTCACCTTTAAATATCCAACATACGTGTGGGATCGAAGGTTCTCAGGGTCCGATTGGTTACCTGTACAGTTGCCAGCTGCCATACCTTTTGTCGTGTTCATTCGAACGTTGCAGTTTTTATGGATCGAAAGTTCAAAAGTTTGCCTATAGATTGGACATGGCCGGAGGTTATTAGCCAGTTAAGTTCAATGTTACATCCTCTCTGAGTGTGATAGAAGGTCCCAGCACACCCCAGTTACCTTTTGACGTTGCTCAGATAATCTGCTGTGATCACATCACTTAGTTCCGTCGATATTTGTTGTTTTATCGCTTCCGGACATGTCGAACAACCGACCAGACTCATAAAGGACAGATGTCCGTTATCGCGTTCTCCAATCATCGACCTGTCTAATTTAGCCGAGTCTCTGACGTCAATTGGAACGAGAATGTCAAGTGCGTCTGTAATAAATAGCACTAACCTGTTCCAGCTGTGGCGATTCTTTATTGACGGTACTGATACAATATGAATACAAATGAATATTTCAATTGTTTCTTGCAGATTATCGTTTGTTCCTTTGAAACAAACATTCAGATATCCTTTAAACGTAAAATAATGTTTCCCATAATCATTTTACTACTCTTGTAATAGTAAGTTCATAGTTTATCCGTAAATTCGTACTTTTTGTTTCAACAGCATATTAGATTACATGCCGTAGGGCATTGCATCAGTTCTAATTTAAGAGCGACACTCGTTCGACAAAATTTCGCGAAGATACGCTTTTCCAAAAATCCGGGGAAAGCCGGGTACGCGGATTTATATTTACCCGCGTCGTCATGCGAGCTTCGAAGAACGATCGACGAATGTTTTTTCTCGAATATACATCGTCGGCCGAAAAAAATATATTCAACCTCAATCAGAATACGAGTAACTCGCGAAACATTCTATTAAGCTGAATGGATCCCTTTTATCGGAATCGCGTAATAAGTAAACACAGTCGAACTTCTTCTTCGAAGTTTAAAGCGAGAAATATTAGTCGACGCTTTGGTTTGATTAAGTCAACGTGGCGATTTACCTGTACGCGTACTTTAGACTTAACTGGTCTTCGAAACGATCAAAGACAGAAAGCTTGACGACTTCAGAACCAGAAAATTAGACAAGTTTTTACGAGCCCCACGAATTTGACCGCAAGGAATGTAATTCCGTGATCCAAATGATACGATACGGAGCTGAGGTTCATCCTGCATGAAAATTCTGTCTCGTCGTACTAATTTTATCACTGACTATTGTACCGTGACGTATCGTTCTTAAAAAACCATTGACGTCCTTCGAAAAATATTCTCACCGCGCACAGCACCCGAATTCCTTGAAACGCTCTACGTCACGTACATTTTCTCAACGTCTCGATCCGATTCCTTGAATCGTACAACCTGTACAACGTCCCGATACACAGCGTATCACGAAATGAACGTGATCAGAAATGTAGGAAGAATCCCCGCTACGGATTTTTTTATATTCAAAAAACTGTACGCTCAAATTTCTATTTAAATAAACCACGCAACGAAATGCAATTATCTCATTGTCGACTGACTGCGCTGGAAATCGCGCGAGGCAACTCGAAAATGTTCCGCGCAACAGGAAATGCAAGCGTAATGCAGTCAAGAATAATAATCATTTTGTGCACGGTCGTAGCAATGAGAAAGCAATTACCAGCAACCGCGTCCAATTCGTTTCGCCCGGGTCACGATAAGATAAGCTCCCGAAATGAGACGGAATAATTCACCTGGAACGATCTGCGTACGAGCCCCTTAGCGCTCGTCGCGATGCACCATGCGAACGCAACTATTCTGTGCCCCGTTACCCGTTAATGCCATTTTATCTTACTGTCGCCAGTCGACCGGCGTGAAAATACATTGCGACGCGTTCATGCGTGACAACGTACGCGCGGAAAAGTTTGCGCGATACGGTTGCGATCTGTACTTATTGTTAGCCAAGCTCGGAATTTAAATGACTAAGCCCTTCTAAATATACGACGGAACGGAACGACAAAAATGTTGCGTGGTCTCGTCTCTCCCAACTGCATGGAAAGCATGCAAGAGGCGGTTACGAAATCTCTGGGAAAACATTGCCGGGTGAAAAGAATGCAAGCTTTAACGTCACGTCGAGTAGACCGCCGCGGGAATTAATTTTACGTGGAAATTCGGTGGGCCGTATCAACGACGACGTGAAACAATGTTTAAAGGCTTTATTTTAATGGTAACAAAGACACAAAGGGGACAATTATTAGTAAATACTTACTTCTGCGTTTTGTTTGCACCCGATTTTCAGTTAGTGACTAATGAAATGATAGAATAAGCGTATAGCGGGCGTACGGAATATAAGATTCATTGGGCCGAGCTCGTGTGTAAAATCCGACTTCGATTTACCGATAAACGCACCTAAGAAGAGACAGCTGGTCAGGCTGTACTATAAATAACGAAAATTTGCGACCACGTTGAAGCATGAAAGTTATTCCTGCGGCGCCTTGGGTCAGACGTGCACTTGACTCGACGACGCCTTTCGTGACATAACACCTGCCACGTGTCCGATAAAATTAACTTCTGATTATCATTACAATTTGACGATCAACCTTTATACCCCCGCACATATTTTACCATCATTCCGCCGTAAATAGATTTTCTCCGCTTAAATCTGTTGAATTGATAAATAATTCCAATTCCCCGGATATTCCACTCGTTACTTCGCTCATCGTTAATATCCCGTGCTTGATTCACTTATAATTCGCAGCACACGCACAGCGGCATAAAAATCTGAATCTGTAAATTTCATTCTTTGCATCTCGCCACGTATATTACATTTCGCGCTCGAAAAGGGAAACGTTTCTTAGTTGAAATACGGGACGATTATCGTAGTCTTTTAAAAAATTAAACCAGCATGATCGAAAACTGTCGACGATATTAATTTTAAATCGTCTGTTCACGGAGATATGTAATATTAGTATCAAACCTTCGTCGCATCTGGCTCCTACCATTCACAAATACGGATGTATCAATCAACGTTGCCCCAGGGCTGTAAGCTTGTGAAATTAGGAATACATAGAAACGTAGAGCTGGGGAAGTGTATATTTCTTCGCTGATATTCATAGGTATAATTCTAATTGGTATGAATCGCCAATAGCTGTTCAGAAAATGTTATCCGTCGTCGTGCTGAGCCGCACAGAAGAACATTCCTCAGCGGTGAATATATTTTCATTTACCACTTATTCAAAGGTAAGTGATCATGACTTCCTTGCAATGACGCTATAATTAGGTGTAGCAAATAAAAACGAAACAACTTAGTAATCAACGTTCTCATAGCACCGATGACATTCCGCAGTGATAGAAGTGCTCCGTAACAGAACAACGATGCTTTTTTATTCAAACGACTCGGGGCGATTCTATCAAATATTTAAGAACTCGTCACTGTGAAATATTCAGTGAGTAGTAAATACAAATTTACCACAACCAGTTTCGGACATGTTCAAACTTTATCCAAACGAAACAAACGTCCTAATACTTATTATAGTTTCCCCAAATTTTGCTAATACTAAATAACTCTTAACTATTATATTACTTCCACGGTTCTGCATGTCCCATTTTTCTCATTTCCGCCAAATTGCACATCTCCAATAAGAGTGATCAACTGTTTGTTGAATGCCCACAACGCACAATACATTTCCCCATCGCAGATACTCCATAAAACTGTGCAATATTTCTGTTACTATCGGAAATTTTAAGATCAAATTTACTCACTTTCCTACTCCTAGCGGTCCACTTGCACTCCCTTAACTATGGGTTTACTGTTAAATCATAGACTATATATTTCCTTGAAATTTCCTTCAAACGATAAAATATCCCAAAACAGACTGTTATATATTATACACGTACACATTCTATACGTATACAGTAAATACAGATCCATCTACTCTGACACTCGCAAGAAGAGTTGCAGTTCTTTCTACGTTGAACGGACGAAACGAACTGAGTATACTCGGAAAGCAGCTATCTCGGGCACACGCTAAAGCAAAGGATGAAAATTGTCAAGATGTGGGGTTATGCGAAGTCCTCCGTGGAACTAATAATTATCTTATGTCTACGTGTACATGTCTGGAGGGTAGAAAAATACACCTTCACTCTTTTCCCATTTCTCGTAAGGTTGAATTAATAATCCTATGATTATGGATCGCGACACTTATTTCGCTGGAAGTTTTACACATTTTACACATCGAATTTGCGAAAAGCTTAAAAAAAAAAGAAGGAAAGGGAGACTATTTTGATTGCAGAATATGAAAAGATGACTGTCGACTTAGTCAGGTATGAACTGTTGCCAGCGATGGCTGAACTAGAAACTTACTACGCTTCCCATAAGTTCCTCTTATCGGTACTAGGACTTTGGCCATACAACAGGTCCCCATTTTCATTCATTCGGAGGATCGCATTCTTCCTTCTTATTCTGTTCTTTCTCATTCCCCAGGTATATTACTAACTGCGTCACTCATTGTCAGCAGTGTATGTCTCTCGCAAGTAATACCAAAATAAGCTGACTCGTGCAGCAACCGGACGGCAATGTATAAAAAGTAGACAACAATTTTACAATAATCGTGTACGATAAATAGATCTGAAATTATTGGCTTCCTCCTCGGTGTTTTCGTACTGCTTACAGAAACGACTGTTCCCTAAACAAAAACATCCGACAGAACCTATGCACAGTGATTATTCTGTTAATACGAAAAAATATAATTACAACTATGAACCTTTAACTGCCCACGATATACAGAATATTGAAATTTGAACAGTATCAAATTAATTACCTTCTCTCTCGGATATTCGAGCGAACTAATATATAACTTTCGTTACTTCTAGTGTCTACTTTTCACAACCACAGAAATAACGCCAACTTTCGTGTTAAAGATCCTATCGCCCATTACAGTGGCCCTCGGTGCTCTCCTGAAATACACCGTATTTTGGTATCAAACGGACGTAGTGAGTCCCAAAAAATGCACATAAATTACAGTTCGATTGATCACAATATAAGCTTCATTTCAAATTCAGACAAGGATGTTTCTAGACCAAATGAGGCACGATTTGAAGGACTTCAATGGCAAGGAGCTCGAGATTGTGGATCATCATGCCCATTTGGGGGGATTGTTCGGGAAAATATTCGCGGGTAAGCGACCAATTAGAATCAGAAACGGTGCTTTCGTAATTACTAACTTTTCTATTGCATTGTAGTTTTCATTTATCCGTCGGCATTTGGATTGATAATATTGGACATAGGGAATTTTATTTCATACATTTTCGTACCAAGAAACGATACTTATACCTATCATTATCCATTTGAAATGGACTATCTGGTCGACGGAAGGAAATATTACTTGTTCATTGTCACTCAGCGTTCGTTGTCCCTTTTGACCACTGCAACTTCTTTCGTTGCCACGGAAATGACAACTACCATGTTATTGCAATACAGTGTCAGTTTGTTTAATATTACCAGGTAAAAGAACGACAAGTATTTGCTTTTTGCATTATCCTCTTACTAGTAAACGTTAATGTCCATTACATGAGCGCAGTCTTTGGATTTCCATGAAGAATATTTTAGTACCGACTAAAAATTGCAGACCTAGAAATAAGAAGTAGTTACATAGTGCATAGTAGGGAGGCTCTTGTTTACCCGAGATGACAATTTTTCGAAAATTTGTTTATCGGCGCCACCCAGAATAGTTTTAGTTAAGAAAAAAATCTATCTGTGCAAAATTTTACCTCACAAAATCGTGCATTTAAATAATTATTCTACTGTTCAAGGGCCCGGGACGTTTTTCCTTTCTCCGATCGAACGCAATTTTTCAGGGGAACCATTCTGGGGGGGGGGGGGCTAGTGCCCGGAAAAATTCATTTGTCGAATATAAGAGCCGCCCCGGTGCATACCGTTATATTGTGTGATTTATAGGTACCGTATTCTAAACACAATTACCCAAGATTCTCTTAATGCGCATGAAAACAACGAAATATTGGCCAAGACTAGTATGGAGACTTTAGTAGCAGCAGTGGTAATACATAGGAGAGCAATGAAGTTAGTATCTTGATCAAGCCTTTGAAATTTCTATTTTTCAAATATTAAACATACCTGATGCAATACATCGTTCGAATATCGACTCTCTTACAGATTTGCGAAAACATTCATAAATGAGAATATCACAGGCTATGGCATTCTCATTATACTCGGCGTCGTCTCCTTAAGCGCCAACCTCTATCGAGTAACTGATCTCGATTTACTAAGATTTCTCTCATCGTGAAATAAAATATTCTAATTCGTCTGTTTCACAACTGTTACTTTCTAGCTATCGCAAACGTTATTCAACGTCGACAACTTCGAAGATACAATTACGTCTATACTGTTCATCGGCTCGGAGATGGGATACATGTTTTATTTGAATTACATAGTGCAACAAATGACGGACTGCACTGAAAATCTTGTTCCTTCGATGTGAGAACGTAATATTTGAAATCTGTAAGACTGTCAATGTGTATTTATACTCATTATTCACAGGTACAATGCTAACTGGTATCAAACATCATTAACCACACAGAAATCATTATTGCTGTTCATGCTGAGATGTACAGAGGAATATAGTTTCACATTCTTAGGTTTATACTCCGCGTCAATTCAGGGCTTTTCCGTGGTGAATAAGTTTTTATTTACTACCACTATAAAGTAAAATTCTTTTCTGACGAAATATAGATCAGCACTATTATTCCTTCTCAGCTGGTACAAAAATCAGTTTCCGGTTTAATGATAATGACCTCGTTGCAATGATGCCCCGCTTGAGAGTCGAAAATGAATAGAAGGGAATTGATCATCAACAGTTTAAATGGCACTGAAGGCATTCCATGCTGATGGAATTATGCTAGTATACGATAGTGAAGCTTACCGAATAATGTCTGAGTGATATTAGATAATCTTTATGAACCTCGCGGTTGTTGTAGAAAAATTACTCATAAACATTACATCTTAAGATAATGAAATTGTACTATGCTGAATCTTAAAAGTGTTTGTGCTTTATTAAAATCTAACAAAGTATTTTCTCCAATATTCTATAATATTGCGAACGCCGCACAGTGTGGCCATTTCTCGAAAAGCCGTCCAAAATTCAATTTTTGAAGTATATAGCAGATTTGTTGTATACAGGGTGACCCAAGACTCAGGGAACATCGAGGATTGACAAATAGCTGGGGTGCATGTGAGCAACTTTTTCCATGGTAATAATGTTATATATAGTTTCGTTTTTAAGTTATTAACAAAAAACACTGGCCAATGAGGGCGCCCGCCGGGCATCGGCCGGCGCGCTCTCAGGTGCGAACCGATCACTTGCGGTAGGTCGTGTTGGGGGCATCGAGGGTACCGAGGAAAGCATGCGGCAAATGTTACATCGTCTTAATTAAGAATAATGTGGAATTAGTCATTATTCGTGAATAAGAAATACACTAATAAGTCGTGTAATAACCGTGTTCGATACGTTTATTCATTATCCGAAAGGAATGAAGTGTTTTATTACTTATGTGGGATTAAATTACGCGCCAGCCGCGAAGGTGTTGCGTGTAATTGGGTGTGTATGGGTGTGTGTTTGAAAAGCGCGAATCAGGAAACATGATAGATGGAATATTTGGATGCGAGTGCATGATTGGCAGGGATGGAGACGGAGAGCGTGGAAGAATGAGTGCGAGAGACGACGAGCGAGCGTGAGGATGATCCAAATGGAATTAGAACGGGAATGACTATCAAGGCGAAAGGTTCAGAATAAATAAAGGTAATCGAGGCGTTTTGGAGTTTTAGGTCCCCGGGATTCCTACACTTATGAAAAAAAATTTTTTTTTATCTGTACGTTTTCAGGTGGATAAATTATGTTTTAAGAAAAACGATTCGCATAACTAATGTGTAAGAGATTTCGGCTGCGAGCGCCCTAGCTGGGCATCTGGTGTACGTCAGCGCGGGGCCCGATAGCGGACGTACCCACAGGACACCGTGGGCCGAAAGGAAATACGTGACCGAGGCCCTTGAAGCCATGGCGCCGGGAAAAACACATACGGCGCGTCCTTTTTGGCGATCACGATGCAGCAGGGCATTCTTGCATCGATCGCCGTTCGGAACAGTCCTGACAATAGTTTAGCGGAACGGTTAATAAAGAATAGCTGGTTTAAGCGTCTTAGATAGAGTAGCCCTATCTATTTACGCGCAGCTACCTTCTAGAACGTATTATATTGTATAGTTGTGGAATAAAGAGAAATAGTACAAATGTTAGGAAAAGCTAGTTAAACTTACCCGTTCGTTCACGAATTAACCTGCTTAACATTGTGTGAATCCTGACCTAGGCAACGCTCAACAGCTGATGTTACGGCCGGCTTAGTATCCTTGCACGATCACTTCACTTGCCAGTGTGAAATGTGGGGGTACTTAAAAACAATTTATTGTTCCGACGTTTGAACATTTTGTAATATTCTGCGTTTGTACGATTCATGTTGCTCGCTCGGTTAGCAGCATGGCCCTATAAACGTTCGCACTCGTTTCCACACGCACACACACCGTCTCCAAGTTTAGTGGAAATCGGCGGCAGATGCCGATCCCACAGAGCAGCATCGGCCCTTCCGTGGACTCAGTCGCAGCGCGAGCGTTGGCACTACAATGTTATCACATTAAAGAACATGTGTGCATGTGGAAGCGAGTGCGAACGTTTAAGCTGCCAGAGCCTTGCTGTTAACCGAGCGAGCAACATGAATCGTACAAACGCAGAATATTACAAAATGTTCAAACGTGGGAACAATAAATTGTTTTTAAGTACCCCCACATTTCACAGTGGCAAGTGAAGTGATCGTGCAAGGATACTAAGCCGGCCGTAACATCAGCTGTTGAGCGTTGCCTAGGTCAGGATTCACACAATGTTAAGCAGGTTAATTCGTGAACGAATGGGTAAGTTTAACTAGCTTTTCCTAACATTAGAATGCGAATCGTTTTTCTTAAAACATAATTTATCCACCTGAAAACGTACAGATGAAAAAAAAAATTTGTTTCATAAGTAATAAAACACTTCATTCCTTTCGGATAATGAATAAACGTATCGAACACGGTTATTACACGACTTATTAGTGTATTTCTTATTCACGAATAATGACTAATTCCACATTATTCTTAATTAAGGCGATGTAACATTTGCCGCATGCTTTCCTCGGTACCCTCGATGCCCCCATCACGACCTACCGCAAGTGATCGGTTCGCACCTGAGCGCGCGCCGGCCGATGCCCGGCGGGCGCTCTCATTGGCCAGTGTTTTTCGTTAATAACTTAAAAACGAAACTATATATAACATTATTACCAAGGAAAAAGTTGCTTACATGCACCCCAGCTATATGTCAATCCTCGATGTTCCCTGAGTCTTGGGTCACCCTGAATATATCAATGCATCTAATGCCGCTTGAATTTTTTAAATATATCGATTGGTTACTGAGATATAGGCCGTCAAAGTTGAAGAAATTTCATGCTCCGTCATATCTTGAAAATTGGAGCTTGTTAATTGCGTCAGGGAAAGTTTATCTTAACAAAATTTATATATGAAACATTTTACCATTAAAGTAGGTGTTATAAACATAAATTTTCCACAGAAATAAAGTAACATATTTTTGTATTTATTATTGTAATTCCGTTTTCAATATATCATAAATCATAGCCATATCTTAATGAGCAAGAAGGAAAACGAAGATGTTATTCACGGAGTTTCACGCCAGGACAAGTCTCTTGATATAAAGTTGCATGTCAACTGTGATATCCATTTGGGAAACTTTGCCCCTTTTTAAGATATTTAAATTTAAAGTATCAAGTAGGGGTATTTTCGGTCTGTGCCACTAGAGCGTAGTGGTGATATCTCGTGCAAAGGTTAATATATTTGTGAAAAATTTAATATGGTATAAAGAAATCTATCGAAAACACTAATATAATAATAATAAATAATAATTAATAATAATAATGATGGGTTCAAGATTATAGCTTGATAACATGATTCCTTGACATAAGTCAATTGGACAACATCACGAAGTCGTGAGTTCAGACTTTGAAAGTACACAAAGTGTAATGGACAGAGGAATCAGGCCTTCCGGGTATTTGTTGCGGGAATTATTGTCCTCTACTTTCTGTTCGATGCCTTCGACTCTCTATTGTCACACATCTGGAAACTATAACCCTGTTAGTTACCTCGGACCTCCAGTCATGAAATCATCTGGTCGCTATTGCCGACTGAGACCATTTGTACTTTTTTAGCAGTATTCAACTGTTCCAGAAAACGGACTGAACAGACATTCTAATTACATAATTTTAGTCACAAATCGGAAAATAGTCCATTTTGACAAAAGCAAACTTAAAAGCAACGTTTATACCACTAATATTTGATCGTCCATTATGAAAATTAGATGTTTTATCAAATATTTGAATTCAGCAACCCCAAAAACATAAGAATACCAATTCTTATGAAAATCGTGTGAAATTACGAATTATGGCCAGCTTTTCGAGAAATGGCACCACTGCGCGCCGTATCCTACGCGTATACCAACAACGTTTGGGTATCCGGTGTGAATTTTTGTCATGATAGATGAAAATGTTGTTCATTAGATCAGTTGGCATCCAAATATGTTATGAATGTAAATAATTTTATGATAATGTGTGGAATAATTAAAAGAAGAGACTTGCCCACTTTGGGAGTTTCTGCCTCTGACAGAACATCTAAAATAATGGAAATTTTGAAAAGTTCCATCATACATTGAAAAGTATTTACGCCATACAAATGTTCAATATTTCATTACTATCTGTAATTTTAAGACGATAGAAATCATAATATTTCTCCTGACATTACGGTTATACTCTATTCTCTATGGTTTCACTATTAAGTTATAGTATAAAATCCGTTTCGTTCAACTGCTTGTACATACTAATAAATTAAAATATATTATACAGGTAAATATATTGTGCTTGTTACCCTGCGCAGAGGAGCCGAAAATAAAGATTGCACCTTTTGTGCATCACGCAACAGTAATTTACTTCGTATGTACGACGTTCGAATTATCTTAATGTGTTATTCACTTGACTGAAACTCTACAAGTTTTCCAAATCCGTTTATTATTATATTGCTTTGAAAAACATCCTTGCACAGTTCTTACATTATACGAGTACTCCATGACTCAAAGAGCAGACTTGGAATAGACTCTACTATACATCTACATACCCAAGTAAAATTGTCGAACACGTAATTAAACATTGTATGTAATTACATGTTAGCGACAGTGCATTTTTAACAAAAAGAAAAGGATCGAGTGGCGAAGTGCTATTCATTCGGGGAAGAATTTATGATAGGGGCTTAGCCTGCGTACCGTTGGAGAGTGTCTTAGAAATGGGCAATCTGGACGACAGACGATGGCTGGTGGTCCGACGCTATTCAACTATCGAATGTCCAAGGATTGACTGTTTACAAGAGGTTTTTAAGAATGAATGAATGAGACTGAACATCCTGTTGGCCGACGATGGCTGGCGACCGCATTGGGTCTTCCAACCATCTGATGTCAAAGGAGTGTTTATTTGAATGTGGAGTGAAAGACCAAATATGGCAATCGGCCTGTCGCCGTATTACCAAGGTATAGGGACTCTGCTCCTGGAGGATCTGGCCACGGAGTGGGGAAGGTTATGGCTTTTGGTAAATGAACTGTGATTGACCGCTCAGTCTTTACCCCAGAACTGTCCGGGAAAGATCTACCCTGCATACTCTTAAAGTATAATTTTTAACATACATGTAATTTAAGATATGTGAATAACGGTTTGGCATGTTAGCAACAGCGTATTTTTTTAAAGAATGGAATGGAGTCGGGTGGCGAAGTGCTATGCCCCCTGTGGATCATTTGGGATGGGGACGCAGTCTTACGCGTGGTCGAAGAGTGTTTTAGGAATGTCCTAGGATTGACATTGTCCTTGCACGTATTGGAAGTGAATCAATGGAACGAAACATCCTGTCGGCAGGCGATGGCTGGCGACCACCTTGGATCTTCTAGCTATCGAGTGCCGAGGGATGGTTTATTATATACAAGAGATAGAGATTTTGAGTATGGCAAGTGACCTGACGTCACATTGCTAAAGAATAGGGATTCTGTTTCTGGAGGATCTGGCCACGGAGTGGGGAAGGCAGTGCTTTTTGGTAAGAGGACTGTGATGAACCCCATGGCACTTACCCCAGAACCTCCAACGAATAAGCATACTTTTAGTAAACCTGACAATCTTATAGAAATAATTATATTATTTCTAACAGGCATGTGTGATTCCTAACAAAAATAACTTTAAATGTTATTCTTTTAAGATATTTTAATTTTTACTACTTTAATACTTACCGGTAATTTAAACACGATTTAGGTAATTGCTTAATAAAGAAATCACGTGGCGAGGAATCATGGTGGTTTAATAGCTTTGAAATTTTAATGAAACTATAAAATGGGTATTTATCGATGATTAATATAATATGAAGAGACCGTTAATAGCAAAAGTTTATAAACTTTGTCGATTACACAGGGCGATATTTATCACGGTATTTATATACTTGAAATAATAACAGTAATAATCATGATAATATTCCAAATGCTTTACTTTCGTTTGCTCCCTCTTGACATTTATAATACAACAGACACTGTGGAAAGAATGTGGAAAAAAGATACGCCCCTAAAATTATCCCCGCACAATTCTTGGGGAAAAAAATTATAGCCTTCTCGTTCCCGGAAAAAAAGTTTCAGCTTTGCGTGCAATTTTCACCCCGATAAAAGAACGTAGGGCATAACATCGTAGAAATCCAAGAACGGTTGCAATTCAATTGGTATGCAATTATATCGATCAGAAAAGTATTCTCTCCCCGTAGAAAAAGTTTAAATTACCCCATCGTGCCACCGTTCGTGGTAACTAAATATTGAAAATATCAAAGAGAAGTCTCCCACGTGTCATAATGTCTACTATCAGTTATACATAAGTTAGACCTCAACATTCTAGGGGAGACCGAGACTGGTTGCCACAAAGTTAAATTCTCCTTTTGTATAAGCTGTGTCAGGCGGAACGTTCGTCAGTACATGTGTTTAGATCACGCGGCTCAGAGCACGTGCATATCTTTCCATTTCTTGGTCAGGTGGCTTTCTGACAGTCGAAACGTTGTTGAACGTCAAAACCGTTTCCTTTCACAGTTGATGAGCTTCTTTGTGATGAGTGAGTATTTTTTTACATTGTTCTAAATTTTGATTTTACATTATTAAATACTGGACTTGAAGGTATGGAAGAAACAAGGGATGTACGCAGGGGCGTAAAATTACAAGCGTCTTCGTCCGTCAACCTCGAACGATCCTCGACGAAATAGGGAAGCAATTCGCGGCAAACGAAGCGTGAAACGTCCACTCGGTAATCAGCGAACGATCTCGCGACATTAAGATCTATTGGACCGATCGCGTGAGATCGCGCGGCCCTTTCACGTTGAACGTGGGGCCAAGAAAAAAAGTTGAAGCCGTTGCAAGGCTTCAATAGCTCGAACCGCTACCGAACGGCCCCCTTAGCCAAAGTGCAAGCATAATGTCTCTGTCTGACTACTATGTCGAAAGGCCTGTATCTCAGTTGGATATTCTTCAAAGGGGCACAGTTTTTGGAACGGGCGTGGGTACGTGACTACACTGTGAAAGGTTTGAATTTGCGTAAAACATCCATAGTCGCAGATGAAATTGATAATCTTAATCAGACGACTACTTCCAAACTTGTAAATCTATTTTCCGCACTGTGCATACCTATACCGGTGGTATAGGGAGAAGAAAGGGCGCAAAACTGGAGCACACGAAACCCGCGTCGAAACTTAAAACTGTTGAATCGAAAAATAAATAGAAGGCGCGCGGTTTTCTGAATGCCACGTATGATTAAAAATTGAATTTCTGTTTAATTTGAACACAAGTGATTGCTGGATTACTTTCGTTAATCACAAACTATCGTAGGTATTATTGTCGATTGATTTAAAGTCAATGATAATAATAATAATACAATAATGCAATTGCTTCATGTTAGACAGAGATCAGCGAACTTCGAATTGTGCGGCAATTTAGTTTTCATTTCAAAACATCGTTCAACTAATTTATCGTGTATTCAGCTTTGATACAGCTGTGATATAATCATTGGCAGCGTTCACCGTGCTAAAACTGTAACTGTCTGGAACATGTCTTGCAGTGACTGAATGCATTTTCTTGTCTGTTCCTCCTTTCACGGCGGAAATGCAACCGACGAACATTCGTGAAGCAACAGAGATTCGTCTTGTAGGGAGTATTCGCCAATTTTTTACTCTCAGCGATAAATCGCATAAAAGGACTTTTGTCCAAGCTGCATCGCACGCATCCATTAATCCCTTCGTTCATTCTGTAAGGAATGTTTGATGACGAAACATGCTATAATACTGCACACTGTAATTGCCAAGTACTTGGTGGCTAATTGGAAACATTGGAATGACTTTTGTCCTTGCATAATTACGTAATTCCTAAACGAAAGATAACATTGTATTGCACTTAACAAGAGCGATTGAAGTCTAAACGATTCTTGTAATAGCATAATGGCGTCATTAAGTAGATGGCTGTGTATTTACTACGTTCTGATTGAAATTATTATACTCGGTTTAGCAATTAAATATAATTTAGTACAATTTACGACGGTCGAAAAATTAACATGGAAATTCTAAAGTTCGGAAAGAGTTGGGAAACATCGGGTTTTGTCATATTCTTTTCCAATACCTGAAATTTATTTAGTTTTTCTATTTGACGATAGAATTATCTATTTCTATCTGAAAGGTATTTCACAAGTCAATACGTTCTTTTCCTTTTGTAATATGCATACGTACGTGATGGGAAATACGCTATAAATCATCGTTAGTAATTTAATACTGTACGATGCAAGACACCAGACGTGTCTATACGATATAATTGTACAATAGAAATAGAACTATCTATTTTTACAATACGAATCGGCACGCGCAGATGCTTCGTCGTCGGAACGAGATTTATAGGTAACGTGCAGTTCACACTGGCGCATGCTTCGAATGCCTTAAATACTGGGTCAATATCGTGGCGCTTTCTTTAATTGCACCCATTTATCATTTCACCGCATGACTTGTCTTCTCGTTGACGTCTATGCATTTCCTACAAATTCCACAAGTGCCCGATACAAATACCGTTCAAAGTACAATCTATCTAAAATCGAATAGGAAGAATTGCTGTCCCTGTCCTTCATAATAAATAACTTTACCTTCTGAAACCTTCTGTGCTTTCATTGCCCCCCTCTTTCACAATTGCACGTACACAATTATATGCAAAAATTATACGCAAAAAATTATAGAACAAATCAATTCAGGAGCACCGCTCTATCGGTCTCGATTAAAGCGTCACGAAAGTTCGATAAAATCAGGAAAAAACAAATGTTCGAGGGGGAACGTTCGACACCGGCGCGGCCGCGCAAAGGAGGAACGAAAGAAAGGGGCGAAGGATTGCCGGTGGTATCGGAAAATAAGTGCGAAACGTGAGCGGGGCCGCAGCCGTGGAAAGGAGGCAGAACTGTGCAGCTTCGAAACCGTATACACAAGCCAAAACTTGTTCCCCCACCAAGCGTGTGTTACTTTATGCTAATGAGGGTCAAATTATCGGAAAAGAGACTTGCTGACGTAGCAGGCTGTCATAGGGGCACAGAGGTTCACGGGGCCCTTTTACTCTCGGTTGCACTTTCACCAACTCTGTCGACTTTCCCTTTTCTGTACGCCAACGGGAAATCCCGATGAACGTGACCGGCAACGTTTATGCTTATCATTGAACGATGTTGCCCCGTTTGCGTATCCCGGGTAAAGTGGATATTGGAGGGATACGATATCGAGAGTGCGGCCCTGATCGATTGCTCGCCCCATCCCTTAAACATTCGCCCGTTACCACCTAACCGATAAACTCACCACCCCCGACTATCTGTACACGCCCGTTCCAACCCTTCCATTCGTGACTTCTCGGCGTCCCCGTCGCAGTTTCGAGCCGGGATTAAATAAAGAAAACGGAACGCGGGGAGGCTTTTCATTGTGAGGGCTGAGGATCGAAAATAGTAATACTAAAAACGCGGACAAGTCGGGAAACGAAGTTTGGAGTTGGAGAAAAGATTGTTCGAGCAATCGTGTAATCGGGTTTAAACAATTTTTAGTCGTCATCGCAGGTAGCCGTTGCGTTGATTCGACCGATGTCGCAGTGAGAATATTGCACGGTTCGTCTTTTTTCGTGAACAAATTTAACGATGCATTGAGACATCGGTCTGCAAATAAATAGTGCAAGCATAATGTAGAGTACGGTGCATTGAAAGTGCGCACGCGGAGTGTTATCCTCTTGCGAGTTTCTGCGATCCTAGGAACGGTGTGGCGCCATGTGGTCAAATGAGAAAGCAAACGAAACAAGTGGGGGATGAAACGTGCGACACACCTGAGGGACGAGTTAATTGCAGTTTCCCCCATTCCTGCGACCTGTTGCAAACACGTATTCACCTTGACAAAACATTATCTTTCGCCACCGCGTCCACCCGGCAGATTATAAATACGTCCATACCAGGCTACTTTTTTAATTAAATTATGTAACGGACTTCGTATATCTATTTATTATAAAAAAAAAGAAAAAAAAAAGTTGTATAAAGTACCGCGTATGGAAACTTAATAACGATGAACGAAAGAGTTCGCGAAAATGTATCTATGAGGGATGAATCGAAAACGATTTCAACGTAGAAAGGTGTCGGACGTCGGTACGTTGTCGTAGGTTGTAAAATTAATTTGTTTATTTATATACGAACCTCGGTACGCGTAATGATTACCTGTTTCACTACAGGGGGCGTAGCTCAGATGGTAGAGCGCTCGCTTAGCATGCGAGAGGTACCGGGATCGATGCCCGGCGCCTCCAAGATCAATTTTTGTTCCATAAAATAATTGTTGTTGTTTTCATTAAATCTCGCCTTACTGTACAGTGTAATACAATTATAAGCTTCATTTACACAACGTGAAACATACTTTTGCATACGTTTCATCAAAGAATAATTCTTCACCGATTACAAAGGCAACGAAAAGTTCCAAAACAAAAAGTACATAATCAAAACGACCACCAATATTTATATCATTTATTCTAATTATCGACAACGATGTCATGAACGCATGACACGTAATAAATGCAAATTAACATAACAACAATGTTAATAATTGGCAAATTTTTTGTTTGTATTCGTTGCAACAGATACGAAATTATGAATGAGACGATTGAAGTAGAATGAATGAGCATGGGCCGGACACAGGATAGTGTATTATAGTTTCGTAATAGAGTAGTATAGCGTGCCCTGAACACACGTGGAGCACGTATAGCCAGGTGTATAGCGTTCTCCATGGTACTGTTCTAAGCTCGTTTAGCTCCTATAGCTACCTCTTCGGCGAATCTGTTTCCCGGCTGATTCTAAACCGTGATTTACCAACAACTGGCAGAGAAACTAGTGCTAATTCGTCGTTCACGCGTCTATCCTAATCCTGTCTCTGGTCACCGCGCACTCGACACCCAACAGCGGTTCCTCGGGCGCGCTTATTCGATTCAAACCTGTCATTCCAATTACGATACATCGCAATTCGTGTTCATCCATTTATTTCTTAACTTCGAAATGGTTTCAACTTGAACGCACATTGCTACTATATGTTATATTGTATTTAATTAATTGCAACGAAACGTATTCCATTTATTTATTTTTCACCAAACTGATAAACAAATCGTTCTGAATTTATTTCGATTTTTTAGTTGAATTTTCTTTTTAAATTCAGGGGCATTCTTGTTGTAACGTTGTCGTTATACAATATTAGTGGTAATACGTTTGAATGTTGTTATTAAACATAAATATTTCTTATTGAATGTACGTTTTCAAATAGCATTTTAATCGTCAGTTATTTCGAGTTTCATAGACACTCGCAGGAACTGTGATGTTGACTGTAATTTCGAGGTACTGCGAATGTAGAGTGACAATTGACACCTGTTGAATTAGATAATCAATTTGTCATCCTCTTGTTGTTCGGCGATCGGGAATTTTAGATGGGTTCATTTATTTAGTATCCACAGATGAGATTGTAATACCTTTAGTTTCATTCACTGATTCACCAACCACCCTCGCTTTCTTCTGTGATCCTGGTTCCTACCCCGATCTATGTTCTCAGAGCCATTGTTTGAACGCGGTCAAGCGTCCTTTTCAAGGCACTTTGCGTGACCACGTCGGGATACACGGTTCCGTAGGTCCGCTGTCGACCCTTTCCCCTTCTCCTGAACTGTTTTTCATCGCACCTTCGTTCAACTTCAAATACAGTCTCACCTTCGGGCATTCGAACCGCGTAATTAATCAATCCGCCCCCTTACTGACTTCATTGTGCGCTACAAAATCGTCGACAATTGTCCATCTTCAATTAATAAAATCAATACATATAATAAAGATTGCAGGATCATTGAAAAACACAAAATCCACCGCTCGATATTATTCGATTCCAATATACTCGTCATCGACGCTTCCGAACTATTTCACTCGATATCCTTTCTTAGAAAGCGTGGTCAAATTTTGTCCACCAACGTTTGACGAGGTTTGGGGTTGAAAAAGGATTATGACAAAAGGTATCGTAACACGGACACACGTCGCAACCCCCTTTGACCTCGTGTTCTCCTGTTTCTCGGCGTGTTTTTTCTTTGTTCAACGTTTCAAAATTCACCACCCTTTATTCGCTGTCGTCTGTATGCCAGTCACGTGTTCTCTGCGGGGAACGTTTCCCTTTGGCAAAGGTGTGCTCCACACCCCCGGGGACAACGTGCGCTGGCGCACAAAGGAACAGCGAACACGTCCTGCAGCCCTAATAATGCGTGTGTAGATATGGTGACGTAATGTGCGTGCCACGTGTACCTGTCGTGAATGGAAATGTGTTCCCAAATGTGTATATCGATCGCAAAGGACATACGCAATTCTCTACTGTAGCTGTAATTATTCATTGTTAATTATTTCAATAAGTAGTGATGGATACCCCTGAATTATCTCTCGAAATATAAACACAGGCTTCCACGATTTTACAGAAAGTGGGATAGAAGAATATGGACGATTAAACGAAATCGAAACGTATAAAGGGTTGCCTCAAAGGTCAAGTTCAGAATTGTTTTAAAGGACAAATAGGGACTGTATAGAAGAGTTGTTTAAAAATGCATACTCAGGTGAACGATTAAAGTGTTGAACATCGGGAAATACTATGATACACTGAGTAAAATATGCAGGATAACAACTTATTTCGTCGCTGTTGAGAATACTTCGCTACGAAATTAAGGGAATAACGCAGCCGCGTGAAAGTGATAAGAAAATAAATATAATCCTATGTGATTACGATTAAGAGGAAGTGTGTTACACTTCTCCGTGGTCCATGTATCCAAGGAATCGCTTTGAGGAAACGGATGTCGCGCGACACATCCCGAGGATACTCGTTGTTTATGCGTCCCTTGCACAGTTGGACCGCAGTCAGGCTTTGGCCTCGCGACCAAAAAGGAGTAAAGGTGTGACAGGAACAAGGTAGAGATCATGTTACCCCGATAACTCACGCTCGTGCAGCAGTGCGTGAGCCTAACCGGTCTGGAAAGCGTGGCGGAGTTTATGGTGATACCGTGTGCGAATGTGCAATACGTACAGTGACGGCTAAAATCTCGAGACGTGATTCGCCAGAGGCATCGATTCAGTTACTGCGGCTGTTCACGCGAGAAAAATTCAATAATCGACGGTATCGGATGATTCGTTGAAGTAACAGCAAATGTGTGAAAGAAAAGTAGGAAAATTTATACGCTGCTTCTCGGGAAGAAATGGCATATAAAGAAGTTGTAATTGATTAAGAGTAGGTGCTTGATATTTTCTCGATCGTGCATGGAAGATCGCAATACTAATGATGTGACATAGAAAATATTTAACGACGATTGTTTAATTGGATGATGAATGTTCACGAACGGGGCCAACAATGTTTAATTTAGTTCAGTTTGATACAGAGAAATAGTTTGGTCAAATAATTATTTTGTAATATTGCGATCATAAGATATTGCAAACTTTTACTCGCTAGTGTACGTAATGAAGTGTGCGTACATGCGTCCAATGACTGTGTGCATTTGTACGTGAAACATATGGGAGGTGGTCGGGCCCTTTGAACACTACCTATGGGGGCTGATTCCTTGGTAAGGCCACGCATTGCCCCTCAGGCCCTGCAATCGTTTCTGCCCTAGCAATACTTTGTAATTGTCCCCATCGTATGGCATGGCTAACAGCACGCAAAGTGTAATAATATTATATTTATTTATGTTATTCGTTGTGTAAAGTTGACGAACAGAGATGAACAGAAATTTAATTGTAGCTAAAAATTTGAATTATATTTCAATGTTGGGAGAAGTTGAAATATAATTCTGATTAATAAGGATAATATACGTACGTTTAACATAATAGGTTTCGTATCTAATAAAGTCTGCTTTTATTTACGTTTCATTAATATTTCGTGCGATAGATGTATTAAAAGAATGACACGTATTATATTTATTAAAGTACTGCATACTCGAAACGAATATCAACGCTTCTTCAATTCCACTGGAAAGCAAAATGAGCAGCCGAAATGCAAAAACAAGGTAATGATCAGAACCAAGATGTTCGCTATAAATGCATTGAAATCAATTTCGAATATCGCAGTCGCGTTAATTTTAGTACAACGATAACACGATATTAAGCGAAATTAATTCACCGAATCAAGTACCGCCACGTCAATAAAACGTTCGGCAGAAAAATCGTGCAAAAAGAAACCCCCATTGATACGGTAACGAAAAAGCCCCATTCGTACGATCGAGCCGCGACCTTTCGACTTTACCCGCGTCGACCGCAATGCTACTCCCACGCCTCGACCTCCGTTGCCAGATGTTTTCCTGGTAAAAATTCTCGTTCTCTATTGTTCCACCCTAATTAATGTCCCCATCAAAGATCTACACCCCCTACGTCATCGACCACGCACGTCTCTGCACTTCATGCCTTCCTACTCCCTCGTGCTGTCACTTATCCAATATCTGTAAGCAAAAAATGGTCATTGACAACGTGCAGTGCAAGATGAATGGGTTGTTTCGTAGTACGGCCTCGTGTATGCGTTGCAACACACGTATGAACGACAACGAAACTGGTAGTACCAACCTGTGTGCTTACTTTTAAATCCTTTCCTCCGTATACGAAAGGAATTCCACAATATGATTTACCGTAAAAATAATATTTCTTAATATATGAATTGAACAACCGTTTTATGATCTATACGCGTTTTGCTGGGCAAATGGAATTAGTATATAAAGTGGTGCACAAGTAAATGCAAGATTTTTACGTCGAGGTTGCGGTCTATTTATATCGATATCGATTGGAGAAATAAATTTATGATACGGCGACGAATGTGAATCGATAAATATTAACTATCTTAATTAAGCGATATTTTCATTTGTCTGATTGATTTCGTGTTACCGCGAGCATAATAGGTGACACTTTTTTTTATTGTTGTTGCTGTTGCTGGTATCCAACAAAAATAATATTTACCGACCTGTACATTGAATTGGAACATTCATTAAGCGAATGAACGAGTGTTCAACGTGTATTTAAGCGGGGAGAAAGTTTCGCGAACGAGACAGGTTCACCCGTTCGCAAATGCACCGCCGTTAAATTTGCATTGTCCAATTGATGGCATCAATGGCCAGCCCGCTGAACAATCACACCGTTCGATAATCGGGCATTTTTTTTTTTAAATACAAAATGTCACATCGCGTATCAGGTGAGCACGCGTAGAGTAGGTCGACTTTACAAATGTAACGCGGCCAGCTTATCGGCAATACAACGCCGTACCTTCTGTTTTCCTGTGTAATTGCAAACTTTACTTTGTTTACAGCGATTTGTTGTAAACCCGGCCGCGAACTGCACAACACAGCGCCACGTCTAAAGACCCGCCTTTTACATCCGATGGACCACTTGCGGCTCTGAAATTTTACAAGACTCCCTTCTCTTCTCTGACGATTCTCCTAGCAACTGTTGTTAACCGCATAACATTTATGCATTATCCATTTTTGCAATATCACGCGCGCAAATAAATGCGTATGACGTGCAACTAAATTAAAGAAATTATTTATCATTGATGATAAACAGTTCAAGGAATAAAGTGAATCGGAGGTACATTTTTTCCTGTTACTTTTAATTTGTTGTCTATTTGACCAGCCAATTAATTAGTTTATTAGATGTTTAACGTTTTTCTTATAGCGTGTAACATCTTCGACGATGGAAATTGCGTTGACGTTATTACTCGAATATTCTACGTTCCTAATAATGGCGTGTCCCGTCTCTTCTAACTCATTTCTCTTCGTGAATGGTGTTGCACATCTTTCGTTTCTCGTTTCCTCCTCTTCGCCGCGCGGTTGCTGTTCGCGGCATTCAGGTCATGATCGAACATCAATTCATTCAAGCGAACCAGTAGAAACTACCGCAATGTTGATACTTCTCTAATATCACGGCTATGAGTGCAGGCCACCTCCTTACCGTTGTTTAATCTGTGCGGCACACCACGCGCGACTTTATTAAGATCAAAGAAATTTCAGCCGCGTTTATTTGTCGTGTACATTCGCGACGCGTCCGTTTCGTTACTGCTACCCTTGAATCGTCTTCCACAGTGATGCTGGAGAATTGTACTGACCGCTGTGCAATGGTTACAGAAAATTATTGCAATAACAAGAACACGCGAGAAATGTTTCGACCGTAGAGTGCACAGTGAAACTGTTCTTGCAATCGGGTGGCAAACGTTGTTTGGTAAAAAAATTAATTTATCAAGAAATTATAAGGCACAGTTTGCGTGAAAGTGAGAATACGTTATTCAGACTTAATCGATCGTTTGCACGCAGGTGAAATTTGATTTAAAAACCAGAAGAGATATCATTAACGCCGGTAGAATTTCGTTACACGACGTTTCTTTAATATCACATTACGTACACATAGTGTGCTTCGTGATTTAATTCGACGATAATTCAAATTATTCGATTTTTAATGGGCCTGGTACATTTTGTTAATAAGAACAATTGAAATAAAATACACAAAGCGTTGTCTGCGCACGGATTACTGTGCCACACTGCTGCAATCGAACTTTCCACCAGTGCGCGAAAGGTTTCACTCGTTTTACCAATACACAGACAGACCCCGCCTGCGACGCCCCTAAAGTTCAGAGGCCAGCTGCTCGGAACCCCTGCAGGGAAACAGGATCTGCGAGCAGCAGCCAGTCGATGACTGCGCGGTGACTCGTTTAATGAATAACGGGTGCAATCACCCCTCGCAGGGGTTGCAAATCACCCGCTTTAACCTCGTGTTATCCTGCTACCGAACCGCCCTTGTTTTCCAATAAACACAAAGTGCGCGACTCGTGCAGGCTGTTTATCGAAGGACGCCCATCCGACTTACCACCCCTAAGGTGGTCCAGTCCGTTTCAGGCCGCGTCGGCCGCCGATGGACAGATTATCGGGAACATTGGCCGGACCTTCTGGGATTGATGCCAGCCTGTTCCATTTCCGGTCGACGTTTCACCGAGGGCACGACAGGTTGCGTTCGATTTATCGATTCCCCGCGTAGTCGACCGTGGAGAGCTGAAACCTCTATTTCATGTATACCGTCCCGTTCCAGGAACCAATCGGGAATTCCAATTCCCGATCGTCGAGCACCCTGTATTTATTGGTTATCGAACCCGCCGATACGCACCCCCGTGCGGCTGATGAGCTCTCGATACCTCAAGTTCTCTCAAGATATTTCCCGGCGACGTTCTTATCTTACGTCGACGGTGTCTTGCAATCGGCCGATTGTGAAATGCGAGGCGAGTGGAGGGAAACGTGGAGACGGACGATTATTGCGTTTATTTGTGTTTTGTTTATATATTTGTTCGCATCTTGGCCGGAGGGTGAAATGTAAGTAACATTGTCGAGTAATTACATCGAGGAGAGCAGTATTGCCCACGGTTCGTTTCAGGTTCTATATTCAGGCGCGAGCAATTATTATTTTGTGGGATCGCGAATATATTAGGAGATATTGTTGCGATAGTTTGGTCGAGATAAGAGGGGTTGTTTAATTCGTCTTTTGTTCGTTGATTAATTTATTATTGCGTATAAGGTTTTCTTCTGTCGTGCTGAGTGTCAAAGTGAAGCGTATTAATTGTAGGGAATTAGAACTGGAAGATTGCCGTTGCACGATAGTTGCAATAAATATTCATTTGTTCGAGTACCATACCTTTACGTGACATCGGGGTACGGTTATACGAGGGTCATTACTCTATCAGTGGTCCTGTAATCCTGTTCAAAAGGTATTGACATCGACAAACCTCCTTGTTGTATTAGTTTCCGATAATTCTCGGCCCCTTTTCTTATGCACGCGTTTCTCATTAATTCATTCCTACTTTCAATGGCTCGTTATGAGCGTAATTAATTCAGACGGAAATGGATGGAAATTTTTAATCGCTGGTCGTACTGGTATCGAATAATTCGTGGTGCAGGATATTATTTAGACGGTAATAGTCTCAGCAATAAAAGAAAGACATTAATCGACCAAGATAAGGATGTAACAGAAGATTATTGCGGTACTTCTACGATGACACTGATTCCCATGCAACGACAACCAATTAATTAAACTCGTAACGTTGAAGCAATAAAAGAAGACAATTAAACAATAACTTTAGCTTGAAAAATGCGTGACCTATTAACTACACTAAGAAACTACGTAGAAATAATATATAAAACACGCGCATAAACAGATGTACATAAATAAAGTATATTTCTTACAAGCAAACCAATCACACGTTGTGATTAATTTCAACATTACTACCCCTTCTACTACCACCACGTCGCTCCATACTGTCAAACATCCAATCTTACCAACATAACGAATTATCAATAAATATTCAAATTGCCATTAAACCGCAAATCAAAAATAGCGGGAATTATACATGCGCACTAGTCAGACGCCATGAATACGTTCAACCAGAGAAAGATCCATCAATAAAACGCAAACCATCCTCCTTATTAACACCGCTGACAAAATACCGCCGTCACCGGATCCAATGGCGCCTCGAGGCCCCCCTCCAATCGAACGGAAGGGTGGTTTCAACCCCTCGACGAGGCTCGCCGCCAACCAGAGCTACATTTCAGCGATTCACAGGGGAGAACACCTCCGTTCGTTTATAATCGCCTGGCAGGGTGGCGGGCAACGGCGACGCTTCGTCCCTCGAAAGGAGCCGATAAAAACCTTCCGGGCATCTTTTTCTCGGGGCGACGTTCGACGGGCAAACGCCTGGAGACAGGCCGGGGACCTTGGACAAAAGGACCGGCCACTTGAGCAAACGGCCATCTCACTACGGCCAGGATCCTATGGCAAACGAAGGGGTTGCGTGACAGGGTGTCACGGATCCGCCGCGCGATTTATGATGTCTTTTTACACACGTCTCCTTCTTCCTTTTTTCCTTGGACCTTTTTTTCGCGTTGCCTTCGACCCGGCGAACGTGTGCAACGCGCACCGATCCCCCCGGTTATCGATCTCCGCCGATGACGGCTGACAGCGCCATCGTCGTCCACCCCCGTCGCGCGCATATTTGCCCGTGTATGATATAGATATGTGTATATGTATAAATATATGTGCAACAACAAGTGGTGGCGCGAGCCGCAGGTGTAACACCGTTGACACATTTTTTAGATTCACCGCGACCGACTGGATAATATGAAAGCAACCCTTATTTTCTTACGATTTCTCCTTAAAATTTTTCTGTTGTTCTTTTTTTAGGTTGAATAAGGGCGGGTGGAATGAGTTCGGTGGAAGGCAGAGTCGAAGTGAACGGAAAAGGGGCGAGCGTGGTCACGGAGATGCACATTTGGGGCTTTACTTTTAGATTTGGAGAGAAACGGGAGATCGGGTCAATCGATGTGTATTATGCGAGGCGCAGTTCTTAATGTAGTCGCGTACTTTTCGGCGCGTACCAGTTTTTCTTTGTGATTCTGTCCGTTTGATATTGCGCCAAGAACGAATGTCAATGGTTGCGGGGGGACTTCTCCTGTTCCTTGGTGTTTCTACCCCCACCTTCGCATAATGTAATATTGCAGAACGTAACATTACGATGTTCTTTATAGTTCGAACTTTCCTAGATAAGCAAGGGGGGGAAAGCCGCAGATGCAATTAACATAAATGACTAAAGACAAGGAATTTAATTACGAGCTTCTTACGAATCCCGCGCAATAATGATAAAAAGTGTAAACGTCTGCGATAGGAAAACGCAATCGTGCCGGGTACACCTTGCGAACGTACAATCCATCAAGCATTGTACTCTCATAGAAAACGGATCCTTTGAAACGCACTGAGACAATCGATTCGAGACCGAGGGAAATAAAGGATTGCGGGCTTCGAAGCACAAAAAGAATCAACCCCTCGTACACAACCACCCCAAGCTTCTTCTGTTCCCCTGTTGTAAAAAGCCTCGAGCCATCCCAAATCGAAGCCCGTTTGACCGCGGCACCGACACGTGTGCACACGTCCCTGCAGTGGTCAGACGAAAAAAGGGTTATCGAGGATTTTACAAGCTGCCGATACTTTCTCGCCCGTATAAGCCGCTGATCCGGCATTCCTTCTTTCGACTGCCGATGATCCCGCGGTTCTAATAAGGCGAACGGGACAGACAGCGACGACTGGAAAGGCAACATCTTTTCGCCTCGGAAGGAAAGGTGAACCGTCCGACAGTATACGTATGCCTTATCCTTGCGTGTCCCCTGCGAACGAGAAGCGGACACGAAGAGCGAATGAGTGGAGAGAGGTGGCGCGCGCGAAAACGCGGAACAAGAAGTCATGGAGGACGCCAGAGACGCGGTCCAGTTGGGTGAAACGCGAAATCGATTGGATCTCATGAGCACCTGATACGTGGAAGCTGAGGATTATCTCGAAGTGTGGTCCAGATGTGTAATGAAAGAAGGAACGTTGCGCGATTGGCGTGCGGAGGAATGCGGGGACCGCGAGGTAATTAGCCTGAAACACTGCACGAGACGGATGAAACGGATGAAACGGCTGGTCCCCCCCTTTTAATTAATAATTGTAATTAGTCGTTCCACGACTGTTCCACGTTTATTGTTCCACGCGGATTAAAGTGTTTTAAATATTTATTGTTGTTCGGCACAGTTTAACGGCGATGGTTGATTCCGTGGAAGTGAATTCCCGGATTTTATGCGAATCTGTCCTGCGTGGACAGTTACAGGTAAAAATAATTAGCGGAGTGCGTTGGAAAATGAAATTGTTTGGCCGCGTACCTTGATATAAAATGAATAACGCATTCGATCGAGGGGTTACAGGAATTATTAAGCGGCGATTAATTGAGATTAATGACATATCAGTGAAGTATTACAATTTAGTACGGGTGTGTAGGAATTTTACTGGCGCGGCGCAATACTGTGTTACGTAGGTGCAGATGTACGCAGTACGTACTTGGCTTGATATGACGCTTGAATTACTATAACTGTCGGTGAACCTCTTTAACTAAAGTGCTACCCTATTACGATGGAAACACGAAAGTGAGTGACGAACAAATGTGACAACATCGGCCCGGAGTATTTCTACTGACACGGAAAGGAAAATGCATTTTTTGTTGCATTTCCCGTTTTCTAACGTTAATTTTATTTGTACCAGTAATTACTGCACTTAGCGCACTTAGCGTTAATAAGTTCGTGTACAGTTATTCCTCGGTAAGAAAATAGCTTCCGTTTACGATTCTGAGTATGTGCATGCTGTGGAATATTAGTGGAGTCTCCTAATCCGATGTTTAATAATCTCTTGAATCCATAATTAAATAATACATTCTACTTTTTATCGAAAAAAAAAAAAAAAAAAAAAAATTTCGAACTTTTATTCGTGCAATTTTACATAATTGCAATAACATATGTTGCCGTGTATTCCTCAAGGGACAATTCGCTCAGCTGCACTCTTTACCAAAAATAAAAAGAACTCTCGATCTTGGCCTTGCTAATAAAATGTGGTCTGGCTAAAAATCGTGCTACACGAAAACTGAATATTCCGCCTAGGCTGACAACATTCAACGGTGCAGAGCGTTTATGCTCTATGTTCAGTTTACTCTACATACCTAAGCATGTGTAAAACTGTAATGACTTTTCCTGACGTATAAAATCCCCGAAACAGTAATCGCCGTTGCACGACACAAATAAAATGAAAATAAAATTGTCATTAAAGATATCCAAATAATATTGACTTTGTAAACACTGCGAATACGTAATGTTCACCCGCGGTCAATCATTCGAAAATCGCTAATTCTATGTGCATTAATACATTATCGTTTCGATTTAAATTAATATCTGTCCGTTTGCCATCCAATAAAACTCGTTCGTTTATTATTTAAGACGGTGTGAATATATGCATGCGTGTGTATACGTCATTGGCCGAACAGAATCTTGGTGGGAAAGCGAATCGGCGACTACATGGCAATCTAAACTGGTCCAGAGATCATGTAAGATGAAATGAACACCAGCTGGCCTAACATAACAGCCGGATCAGGAGATGTTGAAGATCATCTCGAGAAATGGTCCACTGTCACAGCATCTGGATCATCTCTTCTCGCAGGCCGGATGCGATTCGATTTATCCTCTCCTTCGATACAAATGACACCTCCGACAACTTGTTGGCGCGCAAATTAAACATCTCCGATACTCTTTAAACCCCTCATTACCTTACGATTCGTGAGCCCACGTAAAGAATGAACACGTATCGCCAATACAGTAAGAAACATCAGGCGAACCCGCAAACAATAATATTCTACTTCTATATCATTTTAATTCATACCGAAAGCAACAAAAGACAATAATTGTTTAAACGATTTTCGATTATTATTATGGATCTAGAAATAATCGTATATCATTTTAGTTAATATAAATACATCGTTCGTCCATAATTGTTCGAACTACTTTCGATTATCATTGCAAAAATAACATAAATGTGAAATACGTCGAGATTTCTATTCGTAATATGGCGACACTTTGTCCGACTTTACCACCCCCTTATATTTCATACCGCAACGGCTTGCGCTATCATAAAATATTACCGTTCATCTCGAACTTGATTACTTCTCCACGCCGTAATGAGAATTATTAATAATTCACCAGCGTGTCCAACGATTTGACGTACAATATCAGTATCATATAACATTACCATCGGAGGCAAAGTATTTTCGCGTCGTGCTCGCGCATCTTTGGGCATCGCGGCGCAATGTGCAACGAAACCCTCTCCCGCATGAATGAAACTGGTTACTCCACGGCCTACTACGCAACGAGCGCGGCATACGCAACCACGTGTACCAAGATCGTCGATCTACTCGGTTTGCTGCGGGCCTGATACAAACGAAGCACAAAAGTGAGTGGTGAACAAATGGTAGACGAACGATGGCAACATGGTAACAACTAAGAAGGCGAATGGCTTTGGCCGCTTCGCAGAACGATTAAGATGGCGACCGGTTTCCTCTTCCGTCGTGTATTCGTGGCGATTGCCGCACGATCATCGGGGGGTGCGCGCCCCTGTCACGCAACATCTCGAGGCGCGTTCGGTACCGTGAATGGGCACACGTGGACAGAACCGACCGCGTTTCTCGTCGAATATGCTGCCCTGATATACGCAGGACAGGAATGCGAATGGTGAACCAATAGCCAAGAACGAGCAGAGACGAGAAGAACGCGTGAACGATTCACGATGAATGAAAAGTAGAGGAACACGTAGATTGATAACGCGACCGTGGACGCATCGGTGTGTTGGTGCGACTTCGACGAATTAGCATAGAGAGGTTGAAGATGTGCTGCTGGCAAGCTTCTCCTCGAAATGGGACTCGAAAGCGGTTCTTTTTTTTATCGTTTCGCGTCGCTTGCTAATAGAAACGAAGGCTCGAGATTGAATTATTGAGAAGAAAGAGTGGAAGAATTCATTTTACGGGTAGTTTCTGTGTTGTTCAATACTGTTTTGTTTTTTTTTTTTTAATATAGTTATTACTATGGCTCCTATATTTGCGGAGTAATTATATCGAGTAAATATTGAGAGTGGTATGTCATGTACTTGTGTCGTATAATTTACGGCATAGCGTCTTTATACTTTTTCTTCCAGTAGTCATATTTATCCTGCATTAAATTCTGCCCCAATTTTAATTCTTGGTTAATGTTCAAGTAATTCTTGCCTTCGCCCATCGGCTCCCAGTTAACTGTAATATCTTCGTCTAACTTCGACGTGGGATTTCTGAAATGGGGTGTCAAATAAATATTAGCTGTATCTATTTGTAAAAAAAAATATATATGTATATATATATATATATAGTTAACTGATATTTTAATACGAATAAAAGTCACGAACCCATCTTTGGCAAAATTCGTCCACAATTTAGTTAAGATACTTGTCACCTTTTCCGCCGAGGAGCCCGGTTCTGGTAAATTCTTGAAAGCGTTAGAATAAAATAGATAACCCAGATCGTCGCCATGTGCAACTCCTGTTCAGTAGAAAGAAACAAATGTAAGACGTTAAGCTGTATAATCGTGTGATCGTGCTTGAACAATTATTATATGTTAAATTACCGTCACTAACGCCGAACATAGTTTTCATGAAACCGAACGGCGCTTCGTAGGAGAATAAGTATTGATAAATCGGCGCGGAAATTCGGCCCTTCATGATATCGACAGATAACAGTTCGCCGGCGTTAAAGAAAACATCGCTCAACATCTGTGAAACGATGTACAAGCAAGATATATATTATAGTAACATCAACTCTCCCTTCAGAAAGCAACGAGAAATACAATTACATCGGTGTACGAGTTCAAGTCCTCCTTCGACACTTGCTTGTCCCCGAAGTAGAATTTCTTTAAACATTCGCCAGATTCCTTCTTCGCGCCCGCGTCCGTGATATTCAAATCCATCGGCAGAAACGTTTCCGGTTCCGTGTTCAACAGTTCAATACCGTCTATCATTTCTGCAACATTCAATGACATTTTTGGCCTTGCGAATCGAAGAGACTACACCGGCGTATCTTGGATAGTTAAAACTATAATTCGATGTCGAAATGACTCGACAGAAAGCAGATAAGAATTGCATACGTTGCGCGAAAAATGCGCATTCATCCGACATAATTCCAGATATTACAGGCACATCCGCGATTCTTCCAGATTTTATCAATGACCAAGGATCTTCCGGTAGGAATATGTCCTGTCCCATGTCGGCTTCAATAGTTGGAACGAAGATGGCCGTGTGTCCGGATAGCGCATTCTATAATTGCATGGGAATGACAAATATTTATCAGCCCCGTCTTACACGAAAAGGAAGTAGATAGTCGTAGAAGAAAGTAATCCATTTGCTTTTGAAACGATAAGGGCTGTTAAGATTTGAATGAAGAGAATCGCCTGGAGTTCGACGAAAAATAATTTTCTAATGATATTCAGGGAACTAATATTCCTCGTGTGATTGTGGAAAATGTCGTTTATGCTTAAACACTTCTCACCTGAGTTTTCGTTATCTCATTGGTAGCTCCGATTATGTCTTTCGCGTCAAACTCGCTCAATTTCTGCACCAATTCGCCAGAATCAGAAGTATGTATTCCAAGGGCCTCCCCTAACTTGAAGGCCTGCTCTCTTGGATTGTACGTGATTGACCATGGATTGAGCACTGTTCCACTTTGCTGTATGACGTTGTTGAACAGGCCTTAAAATGTAGCAGCAAACGTAAAAATGGAACGATTGAAATTATTAAAATGTTATACTGCATTTTAATGTTACAAGCGTGCCGCAAGGAAATTAGTTTACGATTGTTCGATATTCTTCTGAGCGTACTATAACAAAATCAATAAATTGATAATTTTACATTACCCTCGGACATAGGAGATAGCATGTGATACTGGGCAGATGCTGCACCAGAGCTAGCACCGAATAGAGTAACTCTGTTTGGACAGCCACCAAAGAAATGAATATTATCTTTCACCCATTTCAACGCCATAACTTGATCTTTCATGCCTGCATTTCCGGGAGCATTCTTGTCGCCCGTATTTAAGAAACCTGCAACGTTATAATTTGATTAATCAAATTAGTAAAGCGACCGAATAAAAATGACGAGCTCTTATTTGTCCACGATCTTTTTATTACACTGAAACTACTTGCCAAGCGCCCCAAGCCTATAATTGAGGGTAACAATCACCACGTCGTTCTCGATCAAAAAGTCCGGGCCAAATAGTACATCGTCTCCCATGCCGGAGTTCCAACCTCCAGGATGGAACCACACCATGACAGCTTTGCGAGCCTCTTTGTCCAAGACCGGAGTGTAAACATTCAGATAGAGACAATCCTCGTCACCGAGCAGGCCCTTTTTAATCATGCAATAAAATGGGCACGTAGAGCGGTGATGAGTTGCATCGTACACACCTTCCCACGGATCGGCCGGTTCTGGTGTCTGAAAATGGCATTGTCAGTTGGCGAAATCCTAATTAAACCGATACAGAATTTTTAAATTACATATCACCCCCTATGGTGCCTTATCGTTGTTTAAACAATGCAAGAAAAATGAATTCCTCGGGGATTAACGTCAAAGTGAAAGCAGTGAAATTGAACTGAATTCAATCGGTTGATAGTTAAGTTTATCACAAGGTTGCACAAATAAGAATAGAGTATACAAATTTGTGTTAATTATTCTTACTCGAAATTTATTAGGGCCAACATTCGATTTCGCGTATGGTATACCCTTAAAACTGTAGTACGGCTTGTTATGCAGAACAGTCTCGGTCTTCAAACCCTTCAGGATACCCTGCGGTATCTCCAATTGCACATCCTGTTCAGCGCACACCCAAGCGACCGCGAAACTGTAAAACGTGAACTTCGCGAGCCACATTGCGAACGTTTAACCGGTCTCATATTCATAACGTCGTTTTTATAGTTGGACGTCTTACGCGGAATTGGCTGCGAACGCTCTAAAATGACCGACCGCGGAAAAATACATTACGTAAAATTGTCTGGCAACGGGGAACGATCACGGAATCATGATCGCGCACGGATGATCCACGCAACAACTTCCATTCTGTCCTTTGATCGCAATAATCGCAACAGCGACGATTTTTTGGATAACCAAGCATCGGATGTCCTGAATGTATCCTGATTGCCGACGAATCATTCCCCATTACGAGTAAATTATACGCTTCCGGAATTATCGGGCAAAATCGGCGAGCCTGTAATGTCGAAAAATGTGTGTCTCTTCTTCGTTTCGAGTAAAATTGCAGCTCGCCATTCAGCGGCGCAATTAGACACGCTTGCATGGCCACAAGTTTCAAAGTATGACAAACTGATTTTACGTCGCGCAGATATTTATAGACCTTTGATACTGAATGCTCTATGTTTTCGCCCGGTGACAAGCGTTTAAAGCTTAATGTTCCACGATCGAATTTTTTATCAAATGATAAATCGACACGAAACATTAGCAATCAAAATGTACGGGGCACGATTAAACTTAAAAAAAAAACCTGCTTTATAAAATATATGTTAGCAACAGCGTATTTTTTCAAAGAATGGAATAGAATCGGGTTGCGAAGTACTATGCCCCCTGTGGATCATTTATGATGGGGACGCAGTCTTCCACGTGGTCGAAGAGTGTTTTAGGAATGTCGGCAGACGATGGCTGGCGACCACTTTGGGTCTTCTAGCTATCGAGTGCCGAGGGATGGTTTATTATATACAAGAGATAGAGACTTTGAGTACGGCAAGTGACCTGACGTCACATTGCTAAAGAATAGGGATTCTGCTCCTGGAAGATCTGGCCACGGAGTGGGCAAGGCAATGCCTTTTGGTAAGAGGACTGTGACGAACCCCATGACACTTACCCCAGAACCTCCAACGAATAAGCATACTTTTAGTAAGCCTGACAATCTTATAGAAATAATTATATTATTTCTGACATATATTTCACACTTTATGCAGCTTAAATTCGTTATTAATTGTAAGGCAAACTACGCGCATCACTTTGCTAAGAACGCGTTGAAAATGAATTTACGTACAAATAAACGATCGTTTAATTAACCGAGTAAGCATGTTAAAAGCCCGTGTAATCTTTAACGCAAGATTATCTAGAGAGCAATTATTTTGCACAATTAAAACCAAAGAATAGCTATTTAAAAAAAACGAACAAACTGAAATACCGTTCTATGTTGCTCGACCGACAGAGCGGAGAGGGACGATCGCGTGTCGCGTTTGTCGTTGGAGCACAGGGTGGAAAACTCGCGGGGGTGAAAATTGTAAAGTTACAACGGAGTAAAATTCACCTCCACCGCGCTCCTACATTCCTGGTAACATATTTAATGTTATTTGATATTTACTTCAAATTATTAAATTAAACAACTCGATAACCCCCTCCGTTCCTCGCGACTGTAACCAAAGGATTCCCCCTCCATGTTCGCCCGTGTCGTGCTCCCCATCGATTTGGTCTGAACTATAACGAGAAGATAATTGCTGTGCTGAATACGCAAGCGGCATAACGGCTTCGGTTTCGGGGATGATTGAATTCCCGGGCAATTATTTTAGAAGTTTTTTTAGCGAATATGATTGTCGTGAGTAAACGGGGTGGAATAGAGCGAAGTATTGAGGGTCGATATTGAAACAGATCGGAACGTTGATTTCGAAAGGGATGACTTCTTCGAGTAATCTGCTTCCCTGCTATGCGAGAACCACTGAGCACACCCTTTGGAATCCCACAGGACGCGGTTCCTTTTTAGACAGCGTGGTACCCCTCTCATACTCAGAATAATTGAATTCACGGAATAACGACAGTATCGGTAAATTATGTATATCAATGTAATTACAATATTCGATAGGAAAAATGGAATTTTTAATTGCTCAGTTTTTTTTTTATAGCAGTCAGGAATGAGAATTGATGAATCGTTAAAATAATAAACTAATTGTCCATTACAGTAACCGGAGCAACCAAATGTTCGCACAAAGTTAACTTGTGTCTAATTAAATTGTTCTGGTTCAAATGAAAATTGGATACGTAAGGATCGTTGTAAAATGCTTAGTAAATTTTACCTTACAGTTTTGCGCGCTTTTTGTTTTTTTTAAAGATACACCTTTCTTTAAATACTCGATGCTCCTTGATGTTAGACTTGCTATATTTAGAATAGATATTGTCACTGAATAATGGATTCTCTAAATGAATGTTTTACATAAATATTACAATTACTTTACTTATATATTTGTTACTTACAATTTTTATTACATGTCATTAAAATAAATGTTGGTTCGTGTATAAAGTATTTTTAAACCATGATTGGCAACGGGGGCGTAGCTCAGATGGTAGAGCGCTCGCTTAGCATGCGAGAGGTACCGGGATCGATGCCCGGCGCCTCCAATCGAAATATTTATTTTTTCCAAACGAACAACATTTTTATACACTGCAAATAATTCAGAATGATATCACAACATCTATACAATTTTAATAATATTTAATACACTAAATGAACACCAATATCTATGCAAAATTTAAGATTGTAACACGAGTCTCGATACCAAAGTGTTACTAATGCATCAAGAAGTTGTATACCACTTACAGTAATACAGTGGCTTACAGTAATTTTGCCTAAAATAAGAAAAATAATTTTTCCAATTCTCGCAACAGGTTTAACAAATGCGTACTACGTTCACAACGAAATCGTCGAGCCGCCATTGAATTACAATGGAGCGAAACGATCTCACTGTCCAGCAAGAATTTATAAACAATCTACGAATAGACAAGATACATCGTTAAGGTTGAAACAACTGAGATCGGAAATGAGTCGAGTTGTTTCCGTGCAAGGGCCGCCTCTTGATGGGTACATCGTCACTTCCGATGACGCGCATCAGGTAATTATTTAATATTAACAAATGGACTCACAATGATTTTTATTAAAGTTTATAAAACAGAAGAGAAATATTACAACTTAATACAGTTTTCTTAATGTATATACAGGACAGATATACATATATTGTACATGTATATATAATAATAAGATTGTCCATCGGTATCCTTAAATTTTCAGACAGCGCACTTGGTTTATCATGACCGCGAGGCCCCTGTCGACGTATACTATATTCTCGAGAAGTATTATGAAATTTTCGTTTGCAGGTTTTCACAAGCTTTTAATAATTTCGATGCTATTTTTAATGAAAACGATTGATCAAAACTCTGACAGGTTTGACCCCCGCCCGAAACGCCCTAAAACTGTTCGACTTTCCCGTCATTCCGTCCAGATGCTTTCTAATCACGAGTGCCGCTACCCCTTATCAACTTAAATAACGTTCGCGACGAGAGCTTATCTCCAAGCGATAAGAAATCAATTTTTCATATTGATCAAATCATCAGGATGACCGTGAGTGTACAAATTAATTGTGAATTCTATATTGACTAGAGCGATTCTCTGGATCCACATGATATGAGACGAGAATACATCACTGGATTTTACGGAAGCGCGGGGGATGCTCTGATAACTTTAGACAAGGCCGTACTCTGGACCGATGGAAGGTATCACATTCATGCAGACCACCAGCTTGATTGCAACTGGAGTCTCATGAAACGTGGCAGAGCAAACGTAAGGATTAAGCACTACGTACTGTCTGTCATGTACCGCCAACGATGTTAATTGAGCAATAAATATCACCACTAAAATTTATTTTCACGCTCAATAAGATTTTAAACAATTTCTTATAAGATGAAGAGAAGCTCGTGTCTCTCAATCCACAATGAATGATGATACGCAACAACCAGACTGGTTGCAAACAATAAAATGCAACATCGCTGAATTATTTGACATTTGGATAAGATTTATGAAATATAAATTTCAAGTACGTGATTTGATAGTTACATGGTGTATAAGAGATTAAAATAGCTAGAAATGATGTGATTTATTATATTGAATATTTGTTACATTCAATTGTTTATAACAAAAACGACAATAATAATAATCGTGAATATGAAATTATGTTGTGGTTTATTGCTTGGCAGTACAATATGCGTATTATATTAAAAAGTAATATTTTAGTAGACTTTAAATTGTGAACACTGAATAGTTCGGCTGTTTGCTGGTAGGCGGCCAAGATGTTCAATCTTCTCTCCCAGCTGATATCATACAACGATTATCTTATAAAGGCTGCGAGAACGTTGGAAAATTAAGATCATACTTCACAGGATCATTTCTGTAGTATATCTTACTTTCTCTCTGCCCAAAAGCAGAGTTGATGCACCCACGATGAGGAGACACAGCTCCTTTCCTTGAGCGTGAGGAAGACTCGAGAAGTTGACTTTGTTTCGATTTCTCAGTCATCGATGATCGTTCACCCCTTGTACTTAGTACGAGGGGCATGGGAAGTGGAGCTTTCTGAGTGGTCTTTTTATTTATAACAAAACACAATATCTTCAGATTTCATTAAAATCATTTTTGTTTAAACTTTTGTCTCATTTTGTTTAATCAACTACTTTTTTTTAAATTATAGTAATAATAATAATTGTTACGATTAAATAATTTTAAGAATTTAGGGGTTGAGAACAATAAAATTAGAGTGAACATTTGTTATTGTTCAAAACTTTTTTATCAGTGTCTAAGGGGTTATTCAATGCAACAATTATTTTAGGTTCCTACTATGACAGAATGGTTGAAGCACGAGTTTCGAAACAAACCTCTCGTGCGTATTGGCGCCGATCCGACACTTGTATCTGCAATAGATTGGGAGACCTGGGAAACTGAATTAGGTGATTTAACATTTGAATTGATGTATTATAATTGATTGATTTATACACCTAAATGTTCATTCTAAATGGCCAGGAAATAAATTAACATGTATACCTTCTGATTACATTTGTTACCAAGGAATTTTACGAAAAAATCTCGTATTAATAACTATCCTAATCAATCATCTTAATTCTTAGATACTCTAATAGAACCGTGTTTTATTCGAGACAAATTAATTATATCAAAGCCAAGGTGTGTTTAAATTAACAACAGCGTTCATGTTCAGCAAATTCATCGGTAAAATTGGTTTCTGTCCGTAACAACCTGGTGGATTTGATCTGGCTGGTCAATCGTCCGAGTTACAATTCACGCTCGGCGTACCCATTGTTGGATAAGTATTCCGGAAGGGCCTGGCAAGACAAGGTGCAATCCGTTCGATTGGAGATGCACTCGTGTAACGCTGATGCTCTCATACTCACAGCGTTGGATGAAATAGCTTGGCTGTTCAATATTCGCGGACAAGATTTGCCGAATACACCTGTTCTCAGAGCATACGCGATCATTACCCTTGAAACGGCACACCTGTACGCGCCGCGACAAAAAATACTACGAACAGTGGACGAACATCTGAAAATGGACCTCTGCTCGGACGCGAACTGCGTGAGGTGAGTGTGCTGAATCATGAAATTTCTCACGAATCGTTTGTTTATATCTATCTACCTATTTATATATGTATGACTCGATGAACAAGATAAACAAATTTGAATTATACGCAATTATTTCTGTCATTGAAAAAATGAATCATCACGTGGCATATTCAAGATCTCTATAATAAATATTCTTCCGCACAATTGTACATGAATGATTACACATACGTATGATATTGACTGCAGGTGGCACAATTACACGTCTATCTGGTACGACCTGCGAACAATGTCTCAAGCGTGGAGCACGGTATGGTTGCCAATGCGATGTGGTTACACTCCAGGCGCCTCAATGGAAATATTCAACTCTGTGCGTACTTTATTATTACACTGTTTACCATTGCAAGTAATATAGCCTGAAAATCGCGATGAGAACATTCAGACCTTAAAGGGTTAAATAAAAATTCCATCTTGTCGCCATTTGTGCCATGAATGCAAGTAAATACACATAGTATGAAACGTGCATGCAGCGATAGTGGATAATCCTAGGCGTAAGTACACCTTCCTCGACATGTTCCCCTGCTCCCGTAGAGCTTGTTGAACTTAGCTTGATCCCCTCTTGACGAGCTGACACACCTTCGTAGACGTGGGCAAAAACGTTTATACGCCGCTTCGTAGCCCGGTCTCCGATTAACCCGTTACTCCAAATCGACCAGACACCGGCCGCGCTATCCATACGCATAGATAAGACGAAATGGCTGAAAGGGTTCTCCGGTCGATGCTCGAGACGGTGAAGAATTTCACTTTCTGCTCGGCATGGTAGCCGGAGCTTCGGGACGCCTGGCCGCCCGCGGCATCAGAAACCAGAGAGCAGTTTCCTTCCAGTTTGCACGAAATACACAGGCAGTACGGTTCAACAATACTTTTTTGATAATGGAGAACAGTTTGAACGCGATTTTCATGGCGAATGAAATTTATCGATGGATCATTAAAGAGATTTAACGTGAGTTTCGTAAACGAACATAGAAGGGAACGAGAGGAAAATATGGAGACGAAGTGTTCACTTTGCCTTCGATTGGAAAGTGAAGTGACATTTTTTAAAACTTTTCTTATTTACCGAAATTTAAATGTACCACGCATTATTTGGCACTTAGTACTTGTATATAATTATGTAGATATTATAAAAATATATTTTTTTCAATGTATCATCAACGTGAATCGTCTCTATTTCTCGTTTAATCGCGTATCACGGACGTATGTAGTGAATGTTTAAGATATTATTAATTCAGGAAAGGTCATACAGAACGACTAGAACGCAGTGACAAATTGTAAGGGGGCCCCATTAATTGCTATAGGAATGATAATATTACAAGAAATTCCTATTAAATTAATACTAAACACACATCATAATATACAAGCGAGCAAAAGCTAAAGATTACCCAGTTTGCTTACAAAATCAATTATAAAAATGTTTTAATAGATCCCACGGGGGAAACGTATGCCGAAGCCGTCGCCGGTGCTCAGCATGCGAGCAGAAAAGAATGAGATCGAGGCGGAAGGGATGAGAAAGTCCCATCTAAGGGACGCAGTTGCCATGTGCGATTTCTTGGCATACATGGAGCAACAATACGAGTTGAATCCAGACAGTTGGGACGAGATGCAGGTTGCCCGGCTGGCAAACGAGTTTCGTTACGAACAGGACAGGAACCAGGGCGTCTCATTCCCAACGATCGCTGGGTATGGACCCCATGCAGCTATTCCCCATTACGAGCCCAGCAACCTGACGAATATTAAGATTGGAAGGACGTCTACGTTGGTGGTGGATTCGGGGGGACAGTATCTAGGTAACGAAAGTTTAATAACAGGGAAGAAAATAGAAATATCATTCTGAATGGGTAGATTTTTTTTTTTGAGGGATGAAACTGTAATGCCATCGTATGTGTATGAATATCTTTCAACAATATGTACACGTGTATTTTTCGATTCATTCTGTTAATAGATGGAACTACTGACGTCACGAGAACACTGCATTTCGGTACACCAACAGAAGAGCAGAAGAAAGCGTACACTCGGGTGCTAATCGGCGCAATTCAACTATCGTCATTAGTTTTCCCGAGCAGTTTGAAATCCAATCAATTGGACGTTGTCGCGAGAGCACCGTTATGGAATATTGGCTACGATTATCTACACGGAACTGGCCATGGGATCGGTCACTTCTTGTCTGTCCATGAATGTTTGTCTCATTATTTTGGATAGAATTAAAATTACGAGACACGCATAATTCTGTAACATGTATTATGGTCTAATTGCAATTCTCCTCGACGATTAATGATTCGGTATTTTTCATTTCTATTTAATTGCTATTTTCATTACACTCGTTGATCATCATTTTCAAATTGCCAATAATAATAAAGAACAGTCGAAGTCAATAAAAAGATGAGCGAATCTCGAGAATATGTTTTAAGTAAATATTGACGCTTGCGATAAATTGCCGAGGATCGAGGAATTAATTAAATTCGTCTCTTAGAAATTGTCTTAATATTTCGAAATCGTCATTGATTAAAATCATGCATCAACCGTTGCGATCATATATTTTTTTTAGCACCCATCGGCATATCGTACGTGGAAGCTTCTACATCGAATAACGTTTGTGGACCTATCGAGCTAAGTCCAGGATATTTCTTATCGAACGAGCCGGGATACTACAAGGAAGGCGATTTTGGCGTGCGTCTGGAGAACGTGCTTGAAACAGTAGAGGCAGGAAAATCAGTGCGTAACTTAATTCGAATTGTCTACGAGTTTATGACATTCTCGATGAAAGTATACGTAATAATAATAGCAATGATGCAATCTTGTTTTCATAGAAAAACTCGGAAACATTTTTAAAGTTCAAAGATATAACGCTGGTTCCGTACGAGCCGAAATTGATCGACACGAAAATGTTATATCCATCACACGTGAGTGTTCCGAGTGATATGGTATTTCGTCTCTCGTCTGTAACATTATTCTGCATACGAATCGAACTGATACGTGTTTCAATAATTGTACAGATACGATGGCTGAATAATTATAATCGTCGTGTTCGGAACGAAGTAGGCCCTGAATTAAAAAGAAGATTGAAGATGGATGCTTTTAATTGGATGTTAAAGAAAACTGCAGCCATTCCAGAATTGAGGGCGATCGACGAAGAAATGCCATTCGGTCATTCCCATTCGGCACCTTCGACGTTCAAACGGTTCCACATATTGCTTTTCGTTACTTTCATGTATCACATTCTATGCGGTAAGCCTATAAATAGAAACAAAAGGAAACAGAACCTTTTCCTGGGATGAAGGAACGCTCATCTTTTGTACGATATTTTTCGGTTCCAGATACACGGAGTTAACTATTAAGATAGAAAGGATATTACTAATCCTGGATACGTAGCAAAGGACAAATAGTATGAACTAAAAGTGTTTCGTGGAAAAGGAAACTGGACATTTGGTAAATTGTATTTAATTGAGCGTTCTGTTAACATGTTCTAAAGTCATTATTTTTTTACGTTGCTGCCAATTGAAGGTACACATCCGGTGATCATGGTGCATATTAGTAAAAAGTAGTGGTCGTTGTAGCGGCAGAATGGGTAGCCGAATAAGAAGTGTCGTACACATGAGACATTTAGGGGAACAAATTGAATCGCGTATAGAGTGGCGTGTACCGCATATAAATAGAATTTATAGTGTTGCTTGTGTTTCGTAAATATACGTAATACAATTTATTGTACGCACAATTCCTCATAATTCCCGTCACAATTCCTCCCAAGCTGATACCTGAAACATCGCCCGTTCCTCGCCACGACTTTAACCCACGAACCCCATAAACGATAACTGGGCATCGCTGTACTTAAATACCTACAAATAGTTTCGCGACTTTTGCGGGTTTCTAAAATATTTTCATATGTACGTTATATGTATAATACGCAATAGATGATATATGAAAATGCGCATCGTTTCGTTTTATTAAGTTTTTCTACTGACTCACTTTTTCAACGATTTTTCCCTACACCCTTTCCCCATGCTCCCCTTAAGGGTAAGTACGCCGCAGTTCCGACGTGCACTGCTAGATGACGTCGCAATTGATGAATTGATAAAGGGGTTTATTAGGGGAATATCTATACCAAACGGTCGTCCTGCATTCCATTTCATTGAAAGAGGAGGTAGTGGAAAAAAATAATGATTTCAAATCTGTTTAGCCTCTTTCGATATTATCCCATGGTCCGGGAAAACATCGATACTGACCCCAGCGTATGCGTATAGCAACGGAATTCGTCCAATTTTCCGGATTGCCGATCAGTGCAGCCTTCATGAGCCCGCGTGCAATTGGAACAAGCTGGACATTGCACCCGACCTTCGTTTAATTCCCAGGCTATAATAAATAGTCTAACTTTGAATTATATTTTTGGGATACTTTCAGTTCGCGAAGAATGAAAATATTTCGCACACGTATTAATGATATCAACTAATGGATACAACCAAAAAATCGGTGTAGCTTGGGACGCGCCAGGTTTTCACGCTTACCTTGTCAGAGGGATACACGAAATGGCAATAGTATTAGATTTCCTAAGTGAAAGATACGTACTTACGAGCGGGGCAATAATCAATCTGTACAGAATACGATGAAAATGATAAAAATGGAGGACAGCAAAAATAGAACGACGTGAAACACAAAATAAAAGCATCGTGCGCGCAGTCAGATTATTGACAATCGGCAGACGGAAGTGGCAATTTCAATCAGTTTGGAATTGGTCCAAGGGTTCGCTCTTTATTCCTTATGATCGTGTTAACATTGTTTCCCTTCCTTTGACAATATGGGTATCGATAATGAACAATATTCACCGGTCTCGCGTACATCTTCATCCTTCCGTTCCATTCAGAGAAAAATCAACGTTGAGTCACAATCCCGATGGATCCGGGAGGACACCCGGATCGCCGACAATCATCCACGCGAAAAAATAATTACACGTGGACCAAAGATGATCGCCCGAGGCGTAGAACAGAGACCACCTCTGTCAAATAATAATCGCCGATGACAGTTCAACTTACGCGAATACGTACAAAACAACAGCAACGAAAAGAAACGTAAAGAAGAGAAAATGTGACTATAGATTGCCGGTCGATCGAATTGGCTAGCAAACATTCCATGAACAGCAACAAATAACAGGTTACACGTGTGTCGATCAATTTTATTTCACCCTAAAAACGCAGCAAAAGAAGAATCATCGAGTCAGCGAAAAGTTAATACAAAGTGAATGGAATACGGTACAATATATGTATATCCCCTATCGTTACAGTAAGCAATGCGATAAATGTGATATCAAACAGCGTCGTAAGACGATTTGAGCACGGCATCAAGAGGTATTACAGCAAACGCATACGATTACATAGATGTATATATATTTATATAATACACGCTTGGAATAAACTCGAGTAAACTCCCGCAAAACCTAGTACATACATTCGTGTACTCCTCGCGTACCCCAATATCATTTTCATACGCCTCCCTCAATTTTGACAGAGGTCTGTATCCCCTATGGAAAATCGATGGTTTTGGTCCACGTTAAGCAAGCATACCACGCGCTCACGGAATTCACGGACAATTCGAACCTGTCACGGTGCAAAGTGTATCCGCCTCACGTTCGTACATCGTCCAAACAGAGATTAACCACAAAACAGCTTCCATCGTTATTCCCGTAATATCGAGCCTTGGTGCATATAATACGAGTCGTTCGTTCCGGACGAACGGTCGTCATCTTTTTTTCATCTGATTTTTTTAGTTTTTTTCTTTGAATAATCTTACTGTTAAGCGAGTCGGATCAACAACAACAGCAACGCACATTCGCGCAGCAACAATCCATAAAACTCTGCCTTTCTCTCCCTCTCTCTTTCTTACTCTTTTACTCCCTTACTTTCTCTCTTTCTCTCTCTCTTTCTCTCCCTTTCTCACTTTCTTCTCTTCTTATTCCCCGGCTCTCTTATCACACGAGATTTCACGCTTGCTTCGGGTGCGGCACGGGGGTCGCCGGTTCCGAGCGGAAGCACGACAACAGGAAACCAGTGTACATGGCGAATAAGACGGTGATCGCGATCAGCATGTACATGTAGATGTTCAGCTCCGGTTGACGGTACCTATTCTTTCGCAGCCAATCGAGCACCTCTTGTTCCTTGTGCATGTCGCCTGTCAAGAGAAGCAGGTTAATTTCGTTGCTTCCGTCAACGCGTCACAATGTTTCGATTCGATCGACAAAATCAATTTGACAGGCCGGAAATTTTACCTCGATAGATGCTGGGGAATCTTTTACGAAAGTAGACGATGGCGGGTAGTTTCGTGACGCCCCATTTTCTAGCGTATCTAGGATCGGCCATTTTAACGAACGTGATGTCTATGTTGTCCGTCTCGCCGTCGATGTCCTCCAGTTTCTCGTTCACCTCCTCGCTCTCCTTGCTGTTGTGCTCGTCTGAAACGTTTCATATCGTTGGAATATACGTCGGATTAACGAGGACGGTAGAAACGATCGGCACCCACAGAAGAAGACCGCCATAAATTCATTCTCGTCGAGCAGTTTGTCCAGCATCTTTTTGTTCACTTCCTCGATCTCGTTTTTAATTTCGAACACGTCCTGCGACGTCAACCACTGGAGGATCTTGTCCTCCTGGGTGAGATCGCCGTCGTAGATTAGGGGCGTCTTCTTGCGGAAGTAGACGAGCGATGGAACATTGAGAATGCTGTATTTCTCTGCTGCCTCGGTGCTCAGGACCTTCACGAAATCGATGCCGAATAAGTCTGCCTCGCCGTCGATTTTCTCCAAGGCTTCCATAATTTCGTCGCATTCCGGACAATCCTCGTCGTCTGATTTGAAATGGTAAAATGGTTTATTCAGGCGCGACGAACCCAACGATTTTATAGGGAGGCTTCGTAACAATGTTTCAGTAGCTTACAAAAGAAGACAGCTAAGAAGGGAGACTCGTCGAGAAGTCTCTCTAGCATTCTCTCATTCACCGATTCGATTTCATCAGCTAGTTCTCGATTATCGTCGTCGATCAACCACTCCAGAACCGACTCCTCGTTCTGCAGGTCGCCTGTTGAATAACATTGCAAAAGATTCATCAACACTTAACGCTTCTCGCAATTGGTATCGGAAAATCGAATGGAAATGTTCGGGGACCTTCGAATAAGAGAGGATTCCCGTTTCTGAAGTAAACTAAGGCAGGAAACGTTTTAATGGAGTATCGTTTCGCCAATTGCGGGTCCTGGATCTTCACCAAGTGAATACCGAACACGTCGCACTCGTCGTCGATCTTTTCCAAGCCCTCCAAAATTTCGTCGCATATGTGGCAATTCTGTTTATCTGAAGTGCAATTACATTAGTTATCGCCGAACACTGGAACGAAATCACTGCTGTAAAACAACATTAAACCCTACAGAAATAAACTGCAAGATATTGTGTCTCCTCGACGGACATCTCGAGCATCATTCTGGTAATTAATTCTATTCTATCCTCTGTTTTCTGCGTGATTAACCATTGCAGCACCTCTTCCTCCACCTTTAAATCGCCTGCGCACACAAATAATTTTAGAACGTGGAGAAAACCGTGCAACCGGACAATTCGTTACAAGAATGACGAACCCTCGAACACATTTGGTATCAGGCTCTCAAAGTACACCAGTACAGGGAAATCCGTGACCCCGTAATCCTCTGCTACTTTGTAATCCTAAAAAAAGATAACGAAAAGAACGCGTTGAGCCTCGATTTGTATTTCGAATAATAGAAATATCGTTTCCAAACGAACGATTCAAACGGCTACCTGCGTTTTCACGAAAGTGATACCGTGTCTGTCGCAGTCATCGTCTATGTTCTCCAATTCCTCGAGTATCCCCACGCATTGCTCGCAGTCTTCCGTATCTAAAGAGAGAGACCGTATCGTTATAAGATTCACGAAGAAGTGGAACAAGTCTCTACTCGCCAGACAACGAACTATCGTGACGTGGTTGCGAGGCAGGCATGATTCCAACGTCGGTCTAAGAAAGCGTGACATTCTCGAGAAACGCAAATAGAATTTCGAACGATATCGAATCTGCTAATTGGCGGACGTACATACACTATGTCTATCCAAACGTGGGCAAACAAAAGAACACCGAACGCATGCTGAATAAGCGGTGGTTGTGTCTAGGGTCACTATGACGGATTCTGCTGCCTGGCTCTATGGTTTTCTCTGTGCATGCTCTCTAATCGTGCAGGTGCACCTGTGTAGGACAGTGTAATTGTGTGGAAAATATCACGGGAAAAAATATATTTCGGTCGAACCTGAAAGAGACCAGAAAATTCGACACAACGGAAAGAAATGATCTACGTTCAGAGCGGTGAATCTGGGTTGGGTAATGTTTCAAACGGTTCCGTTGCGTTGCAACGAAAACGAAAAGAAGCTAGTGAAAGAATGTGTAGCGCGGGCCTCATTCCCGCGGAACAAATTCCACGGTATTCGAGAAACCCAACAAAAATGTGAATTTAGAAAAACCGAATGGCCGAGCAAATATCGTTGCCGTGAAATACCGTAAAATAATCGGCAATAATTAAATCGCGAGAAAGCACATGTGTATCGTTTGAATGTGAGTGATGCGTCGTGTTCTGGTTGTGCACACGGAGATGAAGTCTGGATGATACTATCTGGAATATATTCTAAATCGGTCAGATCGGTGAAGAGAAAATCGGGTCTGCAACTCAATTGTTCGCTTTTTTTCTGTGTTCACGTGTACCGTCGAGTTCTTCGGCTGGGTCGTGTTCGACGGTCCGGCGGTCCCTGTGACGGGTCTGCTTGCGCTGATATTTTGCCTGACACAAGTCACAAAGCGTTCTGTTCCCTGCAGCATTAGCAGACAACGTGTACAGCGTATGGGCGAGACAGAAGACAAATTAAGAGACAGTGAAAGAAAGACAGACATATGGAGAAAGTTATAGGCCAAGTAGCAACGATCACCAAGAAACGTATACCAAAACGTAAAGTCAAAAAACAAGGACGACGTACAACTTAGATTAAAAAAAAGAAAGAAAAACAAAGAAAAGAAGAAGAAATTCGATTGGTTAATCATTGCGACACATCAAGCGCAATCGCAAGACAAAATACGAGACAAGAGATGTTCGCGCAATCTATGTACATACATAAGTAGCTTAGTTTCGTGCCGCGTTGTCAATTTTTCGTTTGCCGCTATTCGTTTTCGGCAAGTGGTCTGTTGCTCGAAATTTAACGCCGTTGCTTCCATAGCAGGAATTAATATACGCAAGACGTGTTGCTGGCTGCGGTCAGCTGTTTGTTATCATTCTTTTCAGCAGGGAGAAGTAGTCGATGGACTAGCGTGGCAGGGGAACAGGATGAAAGGAAATTCGCTCCAAATTACATTACTGTATGTACACGTAATGATTTCGATTGGGATTCTGTACAATTCTGGCGGAAGGGAAACGTGACAGCTGTAAATAAATCTATCACCGATGGAAAGAAATATGTACACTCGAATATGCACCGTGATCGTTAAATATTTACAGTCGAATTGATATTGGTGCGCAACGAAAGAAAATAGGAACGGACCGCGGAGTGTGAGAGAAGAAACGTGAAGATATTAGAAATATAGTGCCGTGCAACAGGCTAGAGATACATTCCTGCTTGGCAGTTGGCCGACGCTGAAGGACTGTCAGACTTACAGAAGTACACCGCCAACGATTCCGATTCCCTTATCAAATTCAGAAGATCCTCCCCTTCTAAATCTTCGATTACCTCTCCGGACGGATCCTTCTGCGTCATCAGCCATTGAAGTATCTGATCCTCGTCGTACAGATCCCCTTTTGAACGGCGATCACGTTTATTAATGGTACGGTGGTTAATTGCGCGTTCGAGGTGGTTCGTAATTGTACCTGCGTAAATCACCGGCTCCTTCGAGGACATCTTGAAGAACAGTATAGCGGGCAACGCGAACACGCCGTATTGCTTGGACAATTGCTTGTCATCGATCTTCACGAATTTGATCCCCGCGCCGTCCGCCTCGTCGTCGATGTGCTCGATTTCCGCCAACACTCTGCCGCATTGTTTGCAGTCGTTGCTATCTAAACATACGCGCGCAATCGCGTTCGATACGCTCGAAAGTCTTGTCCCTTTTTCGATATTTATAATAATATTACACCTAAATGATCCTATTGTACAGTTACATCTATGGCGAATCGAGGATCTCGAATATCAAATTCGTACGCCTCGGATGTTAAATTTGTCTCGCGATTCGAAGGTAGACAGCGAGACCCGGGTAGGCTTGTTAATTAATTAAAAAGTGTGCACTTCAATTGTGTGTAACGACCACCTTGAATGATCGTTTCGAATTCGATACTCACAGAAGAACACTGCCAAATAATCGGTGGTCTGTCGTATCTTGTGGAACATCTTCTTGTTGATCCGCTCGATGTGATCAGTGAGCTCCATATTTTCGGGATTCGTCAGCCAATCGAGGATTTCCTCCTCGTCATCGATATCGCCGTCGTAATTTATATTCTTCCCCTTACGGAAGTAGGTAATACCGGGGGGGTTCCGGAAACCGTACTTCTTCGCCATCAATCTGTCCTTCAGTCGGACGATCTTTATACCGTACTCAGCAGCCTCGTCGTCGATCAGTTCGACGTGCCTGAGTATCCTGGGACTCTCTGGATCCTCCTCCTTGTCTACGGGATGAAGATTTTTCTTTTCGTTTCGAAGCGAGGGACGATAAGCACCCCGAGCATGAATTGTTCCATCTCGGGTGGTGGCGGGAATGATTCGTGGAAAATGTTAATTTTAAATACTATCAAATAATACCAGCAGGGAGTCATACTTGGAAACGATATTATGATTTTACTAATTGCGATTGGTAAGATGTTAGTGCGAACAGATGTCATGTAACTTACGCAACTGATGGTTAATTCATTCTGTGCGTTTATTTACAGAAGTCTGGTTCGTTGCTCGATTGATCTTTCAACTGAACCGATTAGGCAATGAATTTTACTTACCTTTCATTGAGGTAATAAGAAAACAAACAAACGATCACGCCATAATTTATACAACTTGTTTCTGGAAATCTACGATTCCCGTTGCAAAGTTTTCTTTCCCTTTTCATTTTTAGCGGAATATATGAAACATATCTTACAGAAAACGACAGCCAAGAATTCTTTCGTCTCGATATACTTGTTCAGGGTGTCACGATCGATCTCCTCGATGCTCTCGTCCGTCTTCTGTTTCACCATCCAATCGAGAACTTCGTTTTCGTCGAGCAGATTACCTAAGTTATCACAAATTCGCTCTAACAAGGCGCTTTAACGGGCTGCAACAAAGTTTTGTTGGCATCGAAGCATCCCGATAATACGAACCACCAGAAGGCACTGATGGAACGCTTGGATATCTACGTTTTATTCATTATGGATCTGGAATGGCTATTCGTAACGGATCTTCGCATCGAATCGATTTTTGGAGATTTCTGGAGGCGCAAGAAAACTTACCCATCCGTAACGCAAAAAACCGTCGCAAGAATTGGAACTGAACGGAAAATGTTTAACGATGGATCGTGGAATTCATTCGAATACTTTGTAAAATTTTGACACGACGTTCAAGTGATATCCCTTATCTCTGTCATTATCATATGCATATCATACATGTATGAAAGGCGACGCGGTGCAATCTTCGGTGAACACCTAACGGCCGTGCAACTAGAGTACTGTGAAACGTGTTCGACGTTGTGGAAGCAACATTCGACGCCAAACGCAAATCCATTAAGCTTTTGAATGGTAACAAACGGGATACGTGAACAGCGCTGTGCAAGCGTCACAATGAAACTGAACAATACGTTTTATTTCTCGACTGGACGTACATAGGGACTAGAGTTTCATTCGCGAACTCCAACGATCTATTTCTACTGGTGCGGAGAATTTACAAGGGTCGGTGGTAGGGGTGGTTTGGGGTGGCAGGGCTCTACGTCTACCATTAGCAGTAGTGACGGGCGAAGCAAATACAAAAGGATACTAATTGGTACTAGGAAACATATTTATTATCGAGTTTTATTATCGTACATGTTGCTCTTATGCGATTAACGAGAACGCCGTACGGCAACGAAAGTGCGCAAACGTTTGCGAGCAATAAAATAATTTCATGCCTGTCACAATCGCGATCACAGGACGCAGCGCGATAATTAAAATTACTTCTGCGTTGGACAAAACGGTTTTTTTCTCTGTTTTTTTTTTTTCTTCTTCATATCGGATCAGTTTAATATTACGTAACTCTTCGTACGATTCCTGTTTCATTGTTACTCGAACGTACGACATACGTCTGGACAATTTAAACGGACAATTTTGTCGACGATTATTCCCATTAATTATCACGCTCCACTAGGTTTGGTGACCGCGACACAAGTATCCGGGTACAGTGTCCACGCGAGGTTACTTTGTTTACCTAACAACGTAGTTTGTACAAATTATTGGCATTCGATTGATGTGGGTACAGAAGTCAACAGATATGACACTTGTATAAATAAATAAATAAATAAATAAGGTGAGCGATTTCTCGTCGGTTTCCTTCCATCCGACGCCTATTGAGTATACTCGTCCGGCCTATGGAGGACCGTCCGACAGGGGGTGAAAAATGAACAAAGGCTTCTCGATGTTTCTTACACATTTCATATTTTTTTTTGATTTTTTTTGTTTTGTTTTTGTTTCATCTACTGCTGTTTTACTTCGAGTTGTTTAGCGCTGGCACGTGCGGCCCAGTAAGCGATTAAGCGATTAGTGATAGCTGGCGTGATAAGAGACGCGCGTGTTCCTCGACGATTTATCGTTGAGGAATATCAAAGAGTTTATGCTTATGTCGTTGCCACGGACAGGATTGAACCGGGTATAAATAACAAGTAGCATCGTGCATAGTTATGCACGTCTCGTTCCGATGAAACGGTGATGATCGAGGAACGTTCGACGATACACGTACGCGTATATAAAATCGATATATCGTACACGGTACGCTTGTGCAATTGTAAACTACGAGAATTGAGTGGAGGGGGCAAATATCGTATCGAAGATTGGGAACTACGTACATTATACGTATGCATAGCTTATCACGTCGAGTCTCTGGAACGAGATCGGGGTAGTGAAAAGTGGAGGGTCGAAAGACAATTAATATACGACTCGGCCGGATCGCCGAACGGCCACAAAAACCTAATCCGCCAGCGTTGCAATTGACATAAGCATACACTTGAGAGATCTGCAGATTGATTAAGGAATTATATATAAGATAAGAGTTCAGTCGTTTTATCCCTGGAATTAGAAAAAGGAACGAAACTCGACGACCTGAAACAGAAACACCAGTAGCGGTTCTCCGTTGAACGACAACAAGCGAAGAGGAATCGACGATAGTAACTGTCTGTAACTGGGGATCAAATTGTATCGCACCGTCACTGTAGTTCCAGGGTTAAAACAGTTTAGCGAGAAGTAACGAAATCAACGAGTGTGCCCGTCGCTACAACCTACGCCGCGAGATCTACGCGAGAACGCTGCGAATCGTTCGGCAACGGCGAACAGCCGCGTTTGCTTCCCGATCGTCGATACAAGTCTCTCGATTGATCGTTCTCGCGAGCACGCGAAAGAAAAAGACAACAGAAAAGCAGAAGAAAAGGAAAAATGAAAAAAAAATGAAAAGTCCTACCCCGTTGCTATCGCGAGCGTTTACCGATGAAAATGCAATTGAGGGACGGGCGGTGTCGTGTCGTCGCGACGATTAACGATCAAAATAATAACGCGCACGATTAACTATGACAGAATGCGATCGAAACACCGTGACGTTCGATCGCGTGATCGGCACTCTTTGATTCACGCGCACGCGAACACCCGAAATGCATACGGATCCTCCTTTTTCGTTTGCCTATTAAATATTATATTAAGGGTCGTCCCGTGGACTGTAAAGCAAGTCTTATGTTTCTCGAAAATGAATACATAGCTCGTGCGCGAAAAAAAAGTTGGATAGATCAGCTGTGTATCGCCTTTGTTATTCGATAGCGTGTCAATGATTGAGAACGCTTATGACTAGACTAGTGACGACGATGTGGCTAGATTTCGCTGATCTGGTCGCAGCTTTTTCTTCTTCTCTGCTTTAACTCGGATAAGAAACGATCGCTCCAAGGGGATCGGTGCTCGAAGGTAATTTTTGTTTTTTTTTTCATCATTTTTTTTTTTTGCTTCGTGAAAGAAAGAGAAAGTGACATTCTGTCGGGTTACAGAAATGTTAAATGAGAGGGGAGGGGGCACGCATGATTCTCCAATGATCCATATTTCGATCACGGATTCGCGGGGACGCTTCGATATTTCCTATCGTTACGATGAACGGTGTGGATGACGATGATGCGTCGTGATATCGATGTCGAATCAAATGACGATAATGCGATGACACGTTGTTCGGGAACAAGTTCGTGCGACGAACGAAACTATTATTCTTTACAGTATTTCTTTTGTTCTCCTTGGAAGTATTGTTCTTCCTCCTGTGGTCTATCACCATCGATAGACGATTGTTGGTCTTGGTGATTCTGCTTCGCTACATTCTTTTCTATTCCTCCGTATCATCTTCTTCTCCTTCTTCTTCATCTTCTTCATCTTCTTGCCCGTTCGAATCATCGGTTCTCTCTTATTCTCTCCGTTCCATCTCGTCCTTCATCCCCATCCCGTGCTTCCCTCGGACCGTTCTTTAGACTTTCATGATGTACGGAAGCCCGGCCACAACTGCAACAGGCCACAACCCCGAACCAACTCTCAGTGAGACGTAGAAAAACTCTTTCCTCACGATCCTTTCTTTTTTTTTCTCTCCCTCTCTCTCTCTATCTCTCTGCTCGTATACATATCTATTATTAGTTACACTCTTGATCTCTTCAGTGCCGACGGTATAGTTTTGCCGGCGTGTCGCGTCGTAAGCAACGTGTTTTTAATTTGCCACGAATTCGATCGACGATTACAAGGTTCATGGACAGACGTACACATTGTTCCAGGAAACAGGATAGGCTCTGGTGGATAACAACGACGGAGCTATAATCCTCGCGAAATCAGAATTCTCGCGGCATTATCGTGGCGCGGTGTCAAGAAGGTGAAGCGCGCTTAAAATGGAACGACATCGGCAACAGAACGATAGTTCCCTTGGCAAGCAATTATAGCTCCGTCAGCGGTCGAACATTTAAATAGCTACGTATGTCCGGCACGCGGGGCGCATTCGAACGTTTTTATAATACAAGCCGGTCGATCGAACACATAGTAGAATATGTTAGAAGACTAGGAACTCTCGCGAAACTGTTATCTCGACGACACGAGGAATCCGAGGAGCCAGCCCACCGGCTTCCCTGGGCGCGGTTTCTTGGATCGTCTTGCTCGTCCAGAACTTGCGGCTCGTGATTCTCTTCATGGACCGCGCGACACACCTGTATTCGAGATACGAAGACGTTTCGTCAGCCGGCCCATTAGCTCACTCATCGGTTTCTTTCCAGCCCCGATGTTCGCACGTATCGGCTGTCGCTTCGTTTCTTTTTTTTTTCTATCTCTAAACACCCTCAACTACGTGCGGGTCACCTACGGCGTCAATTAAATCACTGCCCGCTACACGTGGACATTGATTTCCCCTCAGCCTCGTAGTTCGCTTTCGTTCTCCTTTTTTTTTTTTTTACTTTTCCTTTCTCGCACACGCAAAGATTCTACAGTGCCGTTCATCCGTCTTTTATCAATTCCTCTGATCAATCATCCATATTTAATCCCTCGCTCCGATTCTTCTTCCTCGGTGTACCGTCGAACAGTAACGTCGCGTCGTCGTCGTCGTCGTCGTCGTCGTCGTCGTGCGTAGGCAGTGATTTAACTCCGTGGTTACCACAGCCATTCGAAATATTTACCACTTCCGAAGAATCCTTTCTTCGCCTTCTGGTCGCTCGATTTGCTAACACCCGTTGACATCGTCGCGGTCTTTCTGCTCTCCTTCGCCGTGAGCTTGTTAATCGGCTTCAGCCCGGGCAGCCCCAACTTTTCGGACCTCTCGTGCGCTTTGCCCCTGTCCTTGGTCACCGGGCCGACTTTTGTGACCTTGGCGACCTTGGTGCCGTGGGCGACCTTGGCAGGACAGCACTGGTAGGGCTCATAGGAGGGAATCTTGGGTTTCGCGTTTTTACCTCCCATGCCGATGTAGAAACAGCCGTCGCCTGCAGTAAGCAAATATACAACGAGTCAGATACAGAGAGATTCCAGACAGAGGTCAGTGGCAAAGAAAAAAGAAAAAAAAGAGAGAAAGAAGAGAGACAGAGAGAAAAAAAGTTGGTCAGAAAATTGGCTAGCCTATGGCTAATTGATTCGTCCCTTCACGAGTCAATGCTGGATCGGCTGGGTGGTTTGGGAGAATGTTAAATGAGAAAAGTCTAGGGAAGAGAAAGATAGAGAGGGAGAAACAGAGAGTTTGATATGGTTGCGTGGACGGGGACAAGGAGAAACAGACGGAAGATGGAAATGGATAAAGACATTGAATCGAAAGAAAAAGAAACGGAGATGATGTGAAAGACAGACGGATCGATAGTGACAAGATAGAGAAACGTTTGAGAAGAGATTGATTCGATTGACTCGTGAGGTGTCGACGTTAACTAGTGCAGAGAGAACGTGTCACTCCAACCCCAATTGCGCAGCAAAAGCCAAACGTGCATGTTTCTCACAGACGAGAATATCTCGCGGCGAGTCGACGACTCATTTATGGCAGCCATGTATATAATACACATATATATATATTTTCTTTTCTTTTTTTTTTTAGCGTGGACCAGCCTCCACTTAAATCATCCACATAGAACGTTATCGAAATTAAAGTGAAAACGATTCGTCTGACGTGTGTATGCAAAATTTCTAAATGAAAATCACTGTTGTCAACTTCGAACGATTTCTATGCGGGCAAATTAGAACGAAATTGAAGTGCCCTGATATCACGCGAGCAATAATTATTTCATTTGGCGGGTGGATTCCTATTTCTCTTTGGCATTTCACCGGATGATCGGTCGCGAGATATTCCAAAACGAAAACCCTCCCGTTATTTCCTCGCTTTTTTTTTTGTTTTTTTTGTTCCCAAGCGGAGGCCAGTCCGATTCTCTTCGACTCGGTGCTCGCTGCAGACGACAGCTGTCAACTACAACAGGAACCATCGGCTCGCTTTGAAGAAATCGTGGTTATTTCATTTTGTGGGTAGTAAAAGTGCGGCGGTGGTCCCCTGGAGCTACGTACCGTACATCGGATTAACGAGCAATGGTTCTACTTACCTCAATGATAAAAAAAAATTAACGAAAAAATAGAGAGAGAGAAAAAAAACAGCTAATATTTAATAACATAGAGAAGAGTCGTGTCGACAAACGCGTACGAACTGATCGTGCGAATAGTGTGCACGGGTGAAGCAGCGAAATGTTGCGATGCAATTCGAACAACGCTGACACCTTGGCCACGTAGCTCCATCGACGTATGGGGGGGTCTCTCACGAGGCTGGCATGCAAACAGGGATAACGTTAAGACGTTCAGGGGTCAGATGGCGTGGGAGAGTGACGTATGGAGCATGGAATCGGGCCAAGTCAGGCGGGGGCGAATAGATGAGTAAAAAAAAGAAGAATACAACAAAAAAAGAATTTTAATACTCATGCAGGTACGCCCTACGGCCACCGGCTCGACCGTGAACGGCGAGTGGGACGGCCATGTTTTGTCATATCTAGACTACTTGTTACGGTCAATCCGAATCGCTCTACTGGCAAATGTACGCACATCTCTACGTTTGATCTTTTTTCTTGATTTTTTTTTGTTTTTTTTTGCGGGGATATGATTGTGTGGTATTATTGCTGCTTTTACGTTTTGTTCGTTTATTTTTACGCGCAACACAAAGCCCGTCACACTTCGATCTCTCACGTGAAATCCTCTTCGGCCTCCTTGGTTGTTGTCGGACCTTTACCTTTGTCCAGGATAGTCTTCAGGGCTTTGTTCAATTTCTTATTTTTGTCTTCGACGTCGTTATCATCATCTTCTTCATCATTAACACCATTGTCGTCACTATCGTCATCGTCATCGTCATCGTCGTCTTCGTCCTCATCGTCATCATCATCATCATCATCATCACCACTATTACTATTATCATCGTCGTCGTCCTCATCATCATCATTACCATCATCATCGTCGTCATCATCATCATCCTCATCATCATCATCATCATCATCATCATCATCATCATTATCATCATTATCATCATCATCATCATCATTACCTGCGTATTAACAGGGTCATCGATAATATTCAGCGCGACCGAAAATGAGAGCGTGTACCTAGGTTTTTTGTGATCGATACGGCCTCTCGGTCCAAAGGGTTGCATGCATTTAATGTTTCAGAATGGATCACGTTATTCACGCATATCACAACGAGTACGGACGAATTTGTTATCGATATCGCCTTCGATACGGGTGCACGCGACACGCATTTAAACGCGTTTGCTCGCGTCTGACCAGAAAAATTACGCGCTGTATCCGGAATATTCATATTCGTCAGATTTTGTCCGCGGTCATCCTTTTGGTTCTTTCTCATTTTTTTTTGTCGCCCCGTTTCGTCGCGAACGATCTTCTCCCGCGGCGAAACATAACAGCCGAAATGCTGTTCAATGCAATTTAAAACTTTCCGGATTCTTATATTTTTAACGATGTGTATTACGTGATCGTCGGAACATTTTCGACACGATTTCTTAATCGACCCGCGACGAAACAGGTCACCCTAGAAGCGGTGAAAGAAAGATCTTGCATCACAAAAGTCGTTGGCCGCGATGATACATCGAGGGGAGGGAAAGCTTTCAATCAATCTCCGTCTCGTCGAAAAGATAGTAGCCGTACGCCCCGTTCCAAAATACTTCTCGTTTCATTGACTTCGATTCCGTCGTTATTGACGGACGATCTCGATTGCTGTGGAGCGTCGCGTTGATACGACGAGGTGGCTGCGCGATAGAGCGTGTAGTAGAAGAGAGTGCAAAAAGAAAAGCAAAAAAAAAAGAAAGGAGACAACTTAAGATAAAATCAGCGAGAGAAATGAAAGATATGAAAAGACAGAGAAAGAGACAGAGATAGATATATAGATAGATAGCGAGAGAGAGAGAGAGAGAGTGCGTGTGCGTGTGTGTGTGAGAGAGAGAGAGAGAAAGAGAGAAGAAAATGCGGAGCAAAGAGAATAAATGGAAGCTCGCATTGTATGAGTGTGGCTTTTTAAATGCATTGTGAACGGGTCAGTTGGCTAGAGCGTTTTTTGAGTGCGCGCATCGTTAGAAGCTAGATCATGAATACGAGCTATGTATTGTTTCACCGAGCTTTGTGAGATCTTTCTTTTTCATTATTTTTCCAACGCGTCACGTTTCGCCAAACCGATCGACGAACTTTCGTTTCATTGTCCATTCACCACCGATCCTCGTCCAATCTAACGACGGTTCCGCGACCCTCGAAACGCACCGCTCGGGAATAGTCGCGGCAAAGCTGTTCCGCGGCTTCTTTTCGTTTTATGCGAGACACAGCGAGCGCGTTGCTAACTTATCAAGCGTGATTCTGCAAGTGGAGTTACGGTCTTTTTTTCTTTTTGCTTTTTCCTTTTTCAATATTCGAATACGACGAGAGAAACCACGGGGTACAAATATTGATTTTGTACCCGTCTGTTGAATACACGATTTCACGGGGATTTCGATTGTGGCAGAGTGATCGGGGTGATCACCACGGCGCGAGTATTGTACTCGTAGCCCGGCGGTATGGTTACGACCGAGATTAACGTCACAAAGAACAGTACACCAGTAATAATAATCATCATCCTAGAAATCTCCTTACTTTTCTGTTCGATTAGCCATTCCAGAACTCTCTCCTCGTTCTTAAGATTACCTACAAAAGGCACACACGCATATCAGGATCAGCTCAGTTGCATGGTGTACCGAGATTTCATTGCTCGATGCAGGGGCGGGAGGGGGGTTAAATTTATGTTGAAGGGGCGGTTCCAGACATTTTTTTTCTTTTCACTAGAGCGTAAGGTACCATAGGGTACCTGGGGGTTATACAGGTGAGATCAGTTGTTCTTCCCTTTTTCATATTTTTGTCCGTTCCCGAAAACATGCTTGCACGATCGTGAATTTTAAAACGACTTGTCAATTCTGAAACTGCTCGAGCACCAAAATACTGGACGTTATTAATTACATTCGTAGACCGTAGCTTTGTATCCGAATTAGTTTAAATGCCGTTAGAGCTCTACTAACTATTCCATTTGTTTCTGTTAGCAGTCGTTTGTGGCACCCATAATTGGTTAACAATATTTTATTCGAGGTCAAACAAAAATTGAATGTTACGCGTATGTACACAAGTGCGATCAATGTGCCTGTTAGTCGAACAATTTACCGAGCCCGAGCATTCCGATTTCTCGACGTTAGTCACGTATAGAATCCGCGAATTGACTTCGCGCCGCAGCGGTGTTAGATATAATCGAACGCAGCGTCCCGTCGCATCGTCGAAAGTAGAACGATGCAACGCAAAGTGGTAAATTCGCGATAAGGTTCGTCAAGCGGAAATTTCTCACCGAATCATACGGAATCCGACGATTACCGAAACAATCGATGCACGAGTTTACGATCTAATCGAGGGAACGCGGATCACGAACCGGATCGAACAAGCCAAGGATTAAGCAATCGAGACTTACCGTCGTACATGATGGGCACGCCAGTCTCGTAATAAACGAGCGCCGGAAACGAGAAGACGCCGATTTCGGCGGCTAATTTCGCGTCATTCGACTTAACGAATTGTATACCGTGCTTGTCTGTGTCGTCGTCGATGGTCTCTAGCTCCTCGAGAATTTCTGGGCACGACTCGCATTTATCATCGTCTGTTCAAACAAAATATCTTGTATATAACTGTTTAAAACGAAATCTTTCGTTCTACCAACCTCGCTGTGTTTCTACTAAATACAATATTTGTCACGGGAGCATCGAGCTACACGATTAATCTGCAAGTTTCTGTTCGGCGAGGAAACGAACGATACTGAACGCGACGCGAGGTTATGGAATTCGATATGATTTGTTTGGCGTGGACTTACAAAAGAATACAGCAAGATGTTCGACGTCGTTGATCAACACCTGCAGCGTCTTTCGATCGACGCTCTCGATTACGTCCGGCGTCTGTGTGCGCAACTCCAGGATCCACTCCAATATCGCTTCCTCGTGCATCATGTCGCCGGCGTAAACCTGACGGAATTTGTTTCTGTAGAACACCAGTGCCGGTAAGCCGGGAAGATCGTATTCCTTCTCAATTCCTTCGTCGGAGATCTTGACGAAATCGATATCCTTCTCCTCGCACTCGTCGTCGATATTCTCCAGTTCCTGCAGGATCTTCTGACTCTTCTTGTCGCCCTCCTTGTCTACAATGGAATGCGATCCTCAATGTAGACGAAACGTTTCGTTTAATAATAGCCAATTTAACGGCGGTCTGTACTTACAGAAGAACACGACGATGTAGTCGTTCTCCGCGAGAATATTCTCCAACATTTTGCCGTTCACCTCCTCGATCTTCCCGGGGATCTCAAGTGTATCTTCGTCGGTGATCCACGAGAGCACCTCGTCTTCGTCCTCGATATCACCCTTGAATATCAACGGCTCTTTGTTCCTGAAGAAGGCTAACGTGGGGAAGCTCTTGATCCCGTGTTTCCTTGCGAAACCTGTGTCTTCGGTCGTGACGAATATGATGCCCGTTTCGTCCAATTCGTCGTCTATATTCTCCAGCTCCTCCAGCACCTTGTCGCACTCGTCGCCTTCCTCGCAGTCGCCGCCTGATAAACGATATCGCGAATGTTGGGTGAAAATAGCCCAATTAAGATGAGCACATTAGTTAGAGTGGCAATTCTATTTGCAAATACATCAGTAGCATTATCTATAATAATCTATTCAATTCCACATTTCCCTTTGAATTATTACACCAGTCGCAATTAATTCTCGACGATGCGACCTTTCTGACCCGTTTCTAACTTCGTCCCTCTCGCACGTAATTAATACACGTCCTCCCATTCGTCGTCACGCCCGCGCAATACACAATTATCTAATAAAAGATAGGTAAATGTTAGATCCTTACTGAAGAAAGCGACAACGTATTCGTGCTCCTCGATCAAGTCGATCAGAATCTCGTCCGTGACCTCCTCAATTGTTGCAGTGTTCTTCTGCTCGATCAGCCATTCGAGAACCTCGTCCTCGTTCAGAAGGTCCCCCTCGTAAATGGCCGGGATCTTGTTCTCGAAGTAGATCAGAGTCGGCAGATGATCGATGCCGTACTCCTTCGCCTCCGCGTCGTTGTCCATACGAATAATGACGATACCCTCCTTCTCCAATTCGTCATCGATGTTCTCCAATTCGTTCAGGATTCGTATGTCCTGCTTGTCGTCCTTGTCGTCTACGGAAATGAATAAATTCGTGTCTCGTTTTCGCCCGCGAACGACCAACAGCACCTACCTAACCGGTAACAGTGGAAGAATGTTAAAAGGAGGTAGAAAGACGAATCGATCGCTTACAAAACAGGACTGCCAGGTACGGCGCGGTCTCAATCAGCTTCTCCATCATCTCGTCCGTCACTTCCGGTATCTCTGTGTGCTTCTTCTGATGCAGGAGCCATCCGAGCAGCTGATCCTCGTTCATCAGATCGCCTGTCGTGGGTGTATCATTTTCAATTGAATTCATTTGTTACCTTTATCCTTCATTTGTTATTTATTAGTTTTGTCTGCTTAATAATTCTGTCTTTCAATTGGACTGGAGACTTTGTAAGACGATATCGTTCTTCGCGATTGGCATTGAATATGATATTTCTATTAATATACATTGCATTCGAGTCCCATGGGGTTCATTTATCAAAATTATCGTGGTTGAACGCAAGAGATATATATTTTATTATGAAAGTACCTTCGTACACGTGTGGTATCCTTCTCTCGAAGAGCACCAGTGTAGGCAGAGTGTCGATGCCGTATTCCTTGGCTTCGTCCAGGTCGTGAATCTTCACGAACGCAATGTTATGCTGATCACAATCGTCGTCGATGTTCTCCAATTCGGATAGAACCTTCTGGCTCTTCTTCTGATCCTTGTCGTCTGTCAATAAAGCAACGCATTATATTCACCGTGCTAAATAGCATAGAAGTTCCATTCGAATATGGAACTTCAATGCGTCACTTGATGCGCAAACGAATCTGACATATAAAGAACGAAGTTAATCACTGACAGAAGAGGACGGCCACGTGCGGCATCTTCTCGATGACCATGTCCAACATCTCGTCGGTGATATCCTCGATCTGATCGCTCTTCTGTTGCTGCTCCAACCATTTCAGGACCTTCTCCTCGTCCTCCAGATTTCCCTCGTACAGCTGCGGTATCCCCTTCTCGAAATACAGCATGCTGGGAATCTTTTCGATTCCGTACTCCTTCGCTTCCTCCGCGTTGTCGATCTTCACGAAGATCACGCCAATCTGATCACACTCGTCGTCGATGTTCTCGAGTTCGTTGAGTATCTTTTGGGATTTCCGATCGTTGTTGTCATCTAAGGATCGTTCACGGTTGTCAAATCATTAAATTCTTCCCGTTTTACGCGTTATATCGAGCGAAGTTTCATATTCATTTGAAATGTTCAATTAATGTGTACAAGTAGGAGAACGAATTCAATCTGACCGAGCAGTAAAACTTACAGAATAACACAGCCAAGGTTTTCCCGTCCTTGATCAAACGATCCAACATCTCGTCAGTCACGTCCTCGATCTCGTCCTTCTCCAACTGCGCCAACAGCCATTCCAAAATTTCGTCCTCGTTCTCCACGTCTCCTGCAAACGTCATCGATACATTTCGCGCTAGTTCCAATTACAAATTCAACTTTCATCATCCCCGTTCCTCTTTCCTGTTCGATCGTTTTCCCCAATCACTCGACCCACCTACCCACCATCGTAAACATTCGGGATTTGTTTCTCGAAATATACAATCGCCGGTACAGAGTCGATCCCGAAGTCCTTCGCCGCCTTCTCGTCGTCGATCTTCACGAATTGAATACCGTGCTTGTCGCAATCGTCGTCGATCTTCTCCAGCTCGGTCAGCACCTGCATCGAATCCTCGTCACCATGGTCGTCTGAAGGATGCACAAGACAGCGGGCCGTAATTAAAATTGCTTAAACCGATGGAAAATCGTCCGGAGTTCTACGTACAGAACACAACGACCAGGTTGTCGATATTTCCGATGAGGGTTTGCAGAGTCTTCGCTGTTACGTCCTCGATCACGTCCTCCTCGTCGCCGGTGCTCTTATTCGCCACCAGCCATTCCAGCACGTCCTCCTCCCTGCTCAGCTCGTCTGCACGAATTTCCGAACGACATTATGCAAGTGAACGATCTCTTTCATTTTAATAGAACACTGTTCGAGTTATTGTGAAATATTTATGGGCAATTTCGAATCGATGATAAACGTTACTGAGAAGTGTCGCGAAGCGAAAGAGCTTTTTAATCGAACAATGTGGCAGACATTATTGTAGGTAGTTCAATCTAACGATTTCCATGTTTTCTTACAGAGTATTCTTATAATTTCGATACACTCACGTTCGTAAATGATAGGAATCTGATGCCTGTAGTATACCAGAACCGGAAGGGGGCCCAGATTGTATTCGTCGGCGAGCTGTTCGTCCGCGATCTTCACGAAACCGATGCCTAATTGATCGGCTTCGTCGTCGATGTTCTCCAGCTCTTGAAGTGCCTTGAGACACTTTTTGCAGTCAGGCTTGTCTGTCCCATTTGAAATAAAACGCAGTGTTATTCGAGGTTTCATTTCGTCCTCGTTCGGTTGCAATCCGGAACATCGAATCGGGTGTGTTTGGGGCCAAATCGGGTTAAATCGGGACACTAAATTGCATTCCGGATTCGAAAATAATTGCTCAAATCTCATTACGAATGTCGTAAACATTTTTTTCTTCAAAGTGTCACATCTTTTATGCCCGTCGTCGAAAATTAGGCAACCTAACAGGAGGATCCTTTTGGATTAGTATACAAAATTTCGTTCAGTTATCATACACAATCCTTCTATTCTAAGGGGTAAGGGCGGGGGGGGGGGGATGCAAGATAATGCATATTCTAATCTATATTGCGACATTTTTCAGTGCACACGGGATACGTGAATTAGTAATAGAATATGTATCATTCTCATTCGATGTAACTCTTCGTTCTGTTCTTTCGCTTTCTCTCGTTTTTTGTTCTTTCATCTTTTCAAATAAGATTCTCCTGCTGCTCTGTCACCTTTTCCCCCTCTAGATTCTCAATCCGTCTATTACCGTGAACAGATAGAGAAATAATTGCTGAAAGTAATGCATTATACTTGAACGTTATCTGAAAGTGGGTGGTAACTTTTTATTATGTGCATCGGGGGGGTTAACACGTACATAAATGGAAACATATAGTCAAGCGTCAGCGATGGACCATTTCATTTAAGAAGAATAGAGAAATACTCGTTCATGGGAAGCAAACGTATAAATATAATTGATATTTGTATTTTCATAAATAGCGGATAGCCGACTGAAATATTTCACTTTCCTCTGAAATGTTGTGACTGGCGCATCATGCTGCGTGTAGAAGCATTAAAAACGTAAAGCTGTGCGGCATTCAGTGCAATGATTTCATTGAAATGTGTACTTACTAGAACCGGCGCCAGCACACCGCTGCGTATCCGGACCTATCCATACCAACACACACAAGAACGTTTCACATATATGTATTATTTACAAGTATGTTGTAAGTGATCGAATCGCAAAGTGGAAAGAATCAATGGACGACGATTCAATTGTCGCCGGGGCGACAAATTAATTTCGCCTTTCCCTCTTTTATTATCCGTCCACTTTGCAATACGTTAATCGTACCACAACAGACAAATACAAATTTTTGCAGACGACGGAGAAAAGAGACGCATACTGAAGGAAGGATCAGCGGTATGAAAGGAAGACGTTCACTGCGCTCTGTCGGCGAAGAAAAATATTAGCTGCACGATGCGTAATATATTTTCACGCACATTTTTTGTTTGTTTTGTAACAGGTAGAAACTTTTGTTTCGAACGTGCACATTTTTCTTCGCGCTCGAAGTTAAGCAGAGCGTTAAGGCAAGACAGGAAACAGGATGTATGTACCTGGTTCGTAACACCGTGAAGATATCGTAGAAGTATCTACAAAGTAACGCTGTATTTCGATACCAAACGAAAGAAGACAAAAATTCGTATCAATTGCGTGAAAAAAAAAAACTTGCTCGTCGTTAATATGAGTGAAAATAAAACCAAAGAAATCGCTTGAAACGTGACTGGGTTAATGAAACCGAGCCTCTCAGCTGCTTGGCCCCTTGGTGAAAGCACTGTTAATCGTATGATACACTTGTTTGCACAGACGTATTAGTGAGACAATAAAATAATAATAAGAAAACTATTCCGTGTATTATGTACACGAATCGGCTGCAATCCTTATTGGACAATAATCTATGTACATGTCTGGAGTCGAAACATTTCTTTTTTCTTTTTTCGAAAAGATATATATATCTTTTTGCTCGCTGGTTTATATTGCTTTCAACGTGGAATAGCGTTGCACCTCACGACGGTGTATTACTTGCTTGGAGGGAGACAGAAAGAACGAGATACGATACTTGAGTGCATATCATTATGGGGTAATGGGGAAATAGAACTCACAGAAAAGGACGGCGACGAACTCAGTGTCCTCGACGATCTTTTCCAAGATCTTTGAGTTCACTTCCTCGATACGATCAGGCAGGTCCATTGCTTCTAGGCTCGTTAAGAAGTCTAGAACATTTTCTTCGTCCATCAAGTCACCTGAAATTGTCGGACAATAAATAACAGTCCCCAAATATTTCTTTTACAGATCAAGAATAATTGAATTGGTAGAAATTTATTTCACGACACTTTTTGGTAACGTTAATATGAATATTCGAATATGCAAAGTAGAACAGACGTATGTATTTCATAGGTTAATCTCGAGATGAAACTCTATCATAAAAAATAAATTTCTGATTGCCCGGAAACTGTGAAAAGGTAAATAATACATGGATAATGCAATAACAATATATTCTTGACACAGGAAATCTATTTTTTAGCACCACGAATCAATGGTTGAAAGCACAATTTCGGATGACCACACTTCCAGGGGACGGGCGAACGTCATTGACATGAGTTACAGGTATTTCGCAACCCTTTCGTTTATAAAATAGAGGGATCACTTAAAATGCCATGGTACAATCACCGACCATGTACCAATTCTACACGTGTTCGCCGCGTAGACAAGAACGGTCAGCAAGATATATCTATAATCACGACTTCCTGTCGCTTCTGTTTACCATCTCAGGCTGACAAAAATAGCCTCTCGTGCATTAGCTTACAATGGAAGTTAAATGCAACATGTCGTTGCGTCGTAGAACGAACAATCAATTGAAATAATTCCAGGTGAAAATTAATTCTCTGCAACTTTTTTCTATATTTGCAATAACGGAAAATCTAATTGATAAATAATCGCCTTTTCATTTGCTTTGGTAGTTGAAACTAATTATTCAATCGTTCTCGGCAATTACTATAAATACAGAGCATTCTGCAAAAAAAAAAGAAATACAAAAAATCCGCTTAAATACCTCTTTCATTCCCAATAAATCGACAATTATTTTCCGTGCGATTTCAACACCACCAAAGTAGAAATGAATTGAATGAAAAGTATTAGTCACATTGACCGCCATATTTCGTACCGTTCAAATTGCGTACAAAATATTTCCCGCGGATCATCGAATCGAACGAAACAGAAACAGTCCAGTATCCCAAGACTGTCGTAAAAGCGCTACTATTGTTATCATCGTGGTCTGCCCAGCCGTATTCACAATAACCGAGCCCGTTCCTTTCCTCCGCGGGCTCGAACAAAAATTTCTCAGAACGCATCAAACCTGCGGCCGTAGTTTCGTCGATCACGTTCCACAGCGAATCGACACGACTCGATCTAAATGCGGACAGCCGCGCAACGAGGGGCTCAATGAAACCGTAATGCTACCATCGCGCGTCACGTTGCATTCCGTTCGTTACGCAACACGAGCATTCCATGCACCCTATTAATTTCACCTGTCCGTTACCGTGTCATCGACCAGCAGGAATCGCGTTCCCCTCGCGTCGCGTCGCGATACAAGCGAACCGGCATCGCGACGCATCGGGGGGGTTGGTTATGTCGAACAGAAGTCGTGTACGCGACCGTGCCCCGTTCCGCAGGCTCGCCCGAGCAAATACCATCTGTTGGGCCCGATGCCAGATAACAGAGGCGGTCTGACCGATGCAATGCAACTGCGTGACTACTGACACGGACTGAAAATCGGGGGGCCCGTCGCGATCGACGATGATGCGCTGTTCCGACTTTCATTCTGTATTCGGGGAAGTTTCTTCTCGATCGAAGACACGAGAATCGTTGATGTCTCGTCGCGGCTGTGCTAATGTCGTCGCGTCGAGTTCAACTCTTACGTCGCGTCGTTGGGAGCGACAGGTTCGTTATATCGGATTGGGAATTGTAGATTTTTTTATGGATTTATATTGTTGGCTGTGAATTCGATTTGCAGATGTGTACGCTTAGCGCGCAGTTTGAAGACAGCGCTGACGAGTGTGGTCCGCGGAACGGGTGAATAATGAGCGTCTGATCATTGTTGGCCTATTCCACTGGATAATTTTAAGACCGTGCATATTCGGGGATACCGGCGATTGTTCGTTCGAATTCTGGGTCAAGTACTATACCGCGAACGAGTCTCGAACCTTGTTTCTCATACCTGGCAAGGTTACCAGAGATCGCGGCCGGATTCCAATAAAAGTTTGGCGAACTTTCAGCCATTAGGAATCATTACTATTCACTTTTGCCCGTCGCACGAGGGGACATCTTGTAAAGCGTTAGGAAAGAGTGTTTCTCGGCTTTATACAGGGGGCCTTTAAGCGGGCCGCGGTTCTAACCTTCGTAGATGATCGGCTCCTTCTCGCGGAAATAAGTGAGGGCCGGGAAGTTCTTGATGCCATATTGCTTGGCCAGTCGTTTGTCGTTGATCTTGACGAAGTCGACCCCGAAGTGATCCGTGTCGTCGTCGATTTTCTCCAGCTCGGCCAACACCTTGTCGCATGTCGTGCAACTTCTCGCATCTGGAAGAACGATTCATTTGAATATTTCACACGAACACTTATTTATCAATATCACGCCTCGGTGAATACATTTATTCCTCCATTGACATTAAAATTGACGCTTGTTTAGTAGCGTTGCAATATGCATGTTAAATAAGGTTACTTGTCTGAAACGTATTACTACACCTCACCAATGTGTTTGTTACTCCGTTGATATTGAAATGACACAACAACAACAACAACAACAACAACAGTTGCCTGCTGAATAACTAAACGCGGGACTTCGAGTATTTCGAGAGGAATAACCTGAACGCAACGTCCACCATTAAGAGCCAGTTCGAATCCAGGGAAATAGAATGGCCCCTCTGTGAATTGAACGCGATCGAACGTTCGAACAGCTTCGAAAAGCTTGGCAAGAGAGAGGCGTGCGCGAGGTTAACGATCATTTCCTCGCGGGGCGAGCGAGTCCTTGGTACCGGCCTTGCGTTACAGAACAAGGGAAATTAATCCTTCTAGCCGGCGAGTTTTATGCTTATCGTCGACGGCTTGGCAGTTCCGAGCGTTCTTGGCCGGCTCCGATTCGTTCCGCTCGCCGTTGCAGCTACCAGATACAGCGGGTGTTGGGTTACAATCATTGGATATGGACGGCAAGGTGTTACCCGACAGTTTGTCCCATCGTTTCGTGTTCGATTCCGGGGGAACCTCGCGTGCGTTTACGGGCGGGGAAAAAATCGCGCGTATTAAGAAAGACGGAAGCGAACGAACAGGTGGACGTAGCCATTTTTGGCGACCGCGTCCTCAGAATAGAGTCGCGATGGCTGTGCAGAGGTGGATTCGCCTCTCTTCTACAGTCTTTCTCTTTCTTCGCCACCGCCCGCTTCCTCTTTCACGCTTTGGTTACACTCGTGTTTCTCGTGTTCGATTCTATTTTTGTACGGCTGCCAGGACTTTTGTAAAGCAACCGTGGTGAGGGGGCAAAGTTGTCTCCGTCTTTCTGGGAGAGAATGGAACCTTGGTTCGTTTGTTTGCCTCTGGGTTCGCGATTTTTATTTGTTTATCTCTGTTTTCGAGATTTTTGGAGCTCGTTGCATGGGTGTTTCTTTTTTCGCATTGGTAACAGCGCAAGATCGTTGCGGTGGGCATTGCTGTCGCACACCCTCGCACGAAGCCTGGCAGAGGCGAGGTGCGAGCAAAGCAAAGCGGGAGAGAGAGAGAGAGAGGGCGAGAGAGAGGGAGAGAGCAAGCGAGTCGTTGAAAAACGTGTGCCAGTTAAATTGGGCCAATTCCGCTCGCCTCGACTTCGTAATAGTGGAAAGTCGAGTGAAATTGTTTGGGATAATCATTTCGAGGTTACGGGGGAGGGTTTTATTCTGGTGCCGTGAGAACGAGGGTAAAGAAGCATCGCGGAGCTTTTCTGTCGGCCGAATTTTTTATTCGGCGATTATTATCCTTCGGAGGTTCAACAATTGATTCCTTTCGGATCTTTGATTAATACCTCGGGTCGAGTTTTCGTTAGCCGCTGCGGCGATTGGATACACAATGCTGGCTTCTGGCTTGCGATTGAATTATTATGATTTTGTCGAACCGAACAATAATTCGGAAAGGTTTATTCGCGGCGAAAAGTATCTCGAACTGATATTCCCGGTAGAGCACAGACTCGCAAACAAATATAAATAGAGCGACACAAAACAATTCTATTTTTATTTCCCATCGTGTCCACCCACTCGTTTCACTCCTAAACGGTACGTCGGATCGAGAATGAAAAATACGCGACGCCCAGAAGTTCGATCTCCTGCTCCGGTACATCGATCGTCGCGATCAATTGTCGTCCATGAATCATGGATAACTCTCTCCCCGTAAATAGTAAATACAATCAGTGGGTTCCCTCTGATTGTTCCAGAGATCGATCAAAATTCCATTTCTCGTTCGACTGCAGACTTTCAATCGTCCGCGTCCACAAAGTCCCATTTTCATTAAACGATAACCCATTTTCAAATCGTGCCGCGTACCGTATTCCCCTGTATTTCGAGATTCAATTGTCCCTCGCTTTCCGATCTTCCACCGAATTCCACGATATTTCTAATCATCCCCACTTTTCGTCGCTCCTATCATTTGTAATCATCGCCAACCTGTATCCTCCACATTTTCACCACCCTCGCCCCCGTCACTCTTCCTATCGCCTGACAACATTCAACTTCCAAGATCCTTCCTTCTTTTACATCAATTTAAATGTCTTCTTTACCCCCGACCCAACACAGAGTTGCGTACAGCTCAATCTCCAATTCAAGGCCCCTATCCCCTACGCAACATTGGTTACCCGCGTTAAACGCACGGCGTGTCCGTCATCGTCGTACTCGTCGAACCGACGAGAAGGAGAGGCTGGCCGACAGAAGCGTGTCAAACCAAACGGCTCGGCCAAGAAAATATCCGGCGGTATCGGGGCGGCGCGGAAGCGGCGAGCAAAGAATACCCGCAGCGGACCGCGACGCGTCGACCTTGCTTCCGCTGGAAAGCATCCTAGGGTGCGATCGTCGCTTGGTCCACGTGCCGTCGGTTCCTCGATCTTTCAAGGTGGCCGAATCAAGGAGGCACTTAGGGCGGACGAGAGCGCGCGCGCGCACGCGTGCGCCCACAGAAGCGGGCAAGAAGAGACGTCACCTGACGTTGCGAGGAACAGAGACGGCAAGATGAAACGACGGCCGGTGCCTAGTCTGGGTGCCACTAAAAATACGAAAACGAACGGCCTCGCCGTCCACCGCGACGTTTTACCAGTCGGCGCGCCTCGTCGCAACGGGCGAAATTCGTCGACCGGTCGGTCTGAGGGGAAGAAAGCACGTGGACGACAGCTCGGAAGATTTTCGAATCATTTGGAACATCCGAAGGGGAAGTTATCGATTGGGATTCTATAATTTCTAATTGATGCAATAATTCGGACGCGATCTCTCGATTTTGACGCGAAAGTTGCAGAGAAGATCGATGGGAAAATTCGCGGCGGATCGGGTACTGGAAGAATATGGGGGACAATGATCGGAGGCGGTTACGTTCTCGACACGGGCAGCAAAGTTTGTTCGGTTCTTCGCACGGTGAGCTGGGAGGGCGAGGAGATTTAAAGGGATAGCAGGCGACGCTCGATATTTTATTTAGAAAACATGTCCCGCCGGGCGTGGCATTTTCCAATTGAAATCCGCGGGCGTAAGGGGATCTACGGAGATCTGTGTAGCAATTAGTATCGACATTAATTATCCGAGGGTGGGAGAAAATACATTTAGCAAACTTTAGGAAATCGTGGAAATTCGTATGAACTGTGAGATCGAACATCGGACAGGGAAACGGTTGATTTCACTGACGAAAACATAAATTATACAAGGCGCCCCAGGTTAACGCAATGAATGCAATTACTTTTCAGCGCATCAAGTCCAAGTATATCTATTTCCCAGATGAAAGACGATGGGATAGAGCAGCGTGGCTTGCAGAAGAGCGTCGATAACGCTCTTCCTCAGCCATAGGGGTAAAAGCAGAGCACGGTCGATAGTTTTATTTATACCGGAAGAAGTATTCGAAGCATATCTTCAGGGTCCCAGCCCGCCTCTAAAGATAGCCACTTAATCGGCCGTATATCTTGTCTCGCGTAGCCGCGTGGGTCGCGGTTTTGTCGGTATTGGTGAGCTTCAGGAGCGAGAAGCAACGATTTAGGACAACGCTTGGACGCCCTGAGCTTGCGCCACGGATCCGGTGGAACGGTTTGTAATAGATAGAAGCATTGGGTACCGTGAAAATTTCACGGTCGAATTTACGAAGGAAAGGATGCAGGAGCCGAGATCGCGATGAAACTGTGTTTAAAATTTTTGTTGTTGAGATCTGTTGGCAAGCTTGATGGGCAAGTTTATTATATTTGGGTGTTTGATAAATTTCTGCGCGGTCGCTACCGTAGCAGGTGGCTTCGAATGATTATTTTCCGTGCCTATAGTCGTTTCATGGTTGACTCGCACTTCTGGACGTTAAATAAACTCGGGGCGATCATAACTGAATCGAATAAACGCGAATGGCACATCTGAGTTTCAATAAACCTAGATTCTACGTGCGGCCACTGAAAGTCAACTCTCCTCTCTTCTTCCTGTTATTCTATTTGTCCAATTTCGGTGTCGGTGCTCGTCAGAAATGTCTTAAGATATTCCATTAAATTTTACTGATTTTAAAGCTACTAACGCCTACATAGCTTACACAGCTGTTAAATAATACTTCGTATTAACATTTCGTGGGGAATAATTGTAGGCGTCGTGGTCTAAATCGAGACGGTTTTAAAAAGATGCTCCGAGGCACTACGCAAGAGCGTTGTCTTTTCTCGGTTCGACAATAAAGTTGTAACAGGAAAAACGTAAGACGAGTCTATCGTTAAAGTAGCGACGACATGCTGAAGCAAACACACTGCCGACCATCCATCTACTCCTGAATAAACAACCTATAGTATCGCGTGTATATATATAACCAGGCGGCGCGAATAGTTGGCACAGGATCAGCCGTGCTTATCACTGAATTAGCAATTTTCTCATTCTCACTTTTTCCTGGCAAGCTGATAATTAAATTAAGCTGCTGACAGGTGGGCAACTGCCCTGCACGCTTTAATAACAATCTATAGCGGTTTACGACTCTATTGTTATCGATAAATACACGTGGCATTCGTCAGATCTTGCTCTCCCACTTGCCTTTTTTTATTTTCGATATGAAATATTTAAGCGGGCAGCCAGATTACTTTCCAGACTATTGGTAAGCTTTCTATTTTTGCCGAAAGAAACGTTTAACGAATTGTACCCTTGTCGAAGAGTTTTCTGACGTGTTTAACTTTGTTGCAGGATTCCTGAACCGTTTACCGTATTGTTATTGTCTTTTCAGGCAATTCTATTCGGCGGAGGAGAATGGAAACGTAAACCAATAAAACGAAACACGCCGTTACAGCGTTACGCGTAGTTCGGCGCAAAACGATCCCAGATCTCTGTCGGACACTAATCACAGCAATCCACTCGTGACAGCCGTGTCGGCCTTGGAAACGACGACCGAACGTCGCGAACACGAAACGTGCAAGACACGACGTTACGTCGAACAATCGTAAATCCTCGTTACATGAAACACAATGCCCCCATCGAAATTTGCAGCCCAGGTGCGGTATACGTGTTAGAATGTAATGAGAATGAAACTCGAGACGACAGTTAAACCGGCCGTACGCGGTTGAGAAAACGTAACAGTTTATTAGTAGAACGAAAGCTATAGCGACGCCATTTTCCTCGGTGAACAGTGTTTCTAAGCCAATGCTACGTATTTCTGGTACAAGCTTTTCCATTCCCCAACGATTCATTCTTATTACGTCGGGGCGATAATCGAGGAGGGTCGAAGGTTTCGCGGATAACGAATGCGCGGTCTCGCCTCAAACGAATCCCGAGTCGATGAAAGGGTTAATTGCGAACCGTCCACGATGTGACGGAAACGCGTGGCGAGCAAGAGACAAGAGGATCCGCTCTTTAATTGATGGGGCGGAAAGGGCTCGCCTCTCAGGAAGCACGGGGAGGCACAAACATCTGGATATATCTGCCCGAGTGCTGACCGTCGTCCGGTACGCGTCAGAGATCTTTGACAGTCGCCCATTGCCGCATTAAAACCCTTTGATTTTCACACAGAGCAGCTGGAAATAGGCCCGCATATCTAGCTCGTCGTCCGGGTCGTCGCGACGAACCTCTTCGAGATACGCTCGCCTCGTGCGGCAACCCTCTGGCCCCGATATCCCAGGAAGCGGACGGTTCGCCGGGGTCATAGGTCGCTCCAGGCACGATCGCGTCACGCGCGAACGGAGGGGGAGGGGCTGATTTCGGGGACAGGGTGGTCGCGGACAGGCAATGTTTTCAGGCGAGACGATAGTGAGAGGCTTGGCGGCAAGCGCTAAAATAACTCGAACGTGTGCTAAAAGTGGCGGCTACCGGAGCGCCGGCCTTGCTACGGAAAGCCCGACGAGGGATATCGCGGCACCTCTCTGTCGATCGCACCAGAATCCGACCGGTGGGGTATTTATAAAAATTCTCCGCACAATAATTCGACGTATCGGCGACACAGGCCCGCGGGAAACGGAACCGAACGCAGAGGGGGGCGTTGTAAAAAGGGGGGAAGGTTCACCGCTCGAGCACTATTTTTACGGGCGGTCTTACGAGGCGAGGAGAAGCCGCACGAAAACGTTCTCGGCACACCGGTGTATTTTCAGAGTTACTCCGTTACGTCACGACACGACGGCGAGAAAGATGGTCGAGGAAAAACGAACGATCGAGTGTACGCGAGTTTTCGCGCGAGGGGGTGAATAACGAGGTGCCGGGGTCGAACGTTGATTTCGACGTCGGCGTACGGGCTGTCTAGTATAATTGGACTTGTTATCGGAGATAGGTCGGCGTGTTTCGTACGATTTCCTTCTGTTGGCATCGAACTGGCCGAGCTGTTGGTTATTTCGTCCGCCTTCTAGCGTGTTAGCTATTACATCAGACGGTATTATGAAAAGGGTGATTCAGGCGACAGTACCGCGAGGAACGCTGTACTGCCCGAGAGACGCAATACGTGTGCACGAACAGGTTGTCAAGGGAGTGGAGGGACAGCGCGACCCTGTTCATTTGGAAATAGTTTAAAAACCCTTGCTAGATCCGCCTGCTGGTTATCTTTGCGTGTGCCACATCGTCGTGCTCCACTTTGCCGTCTTTCTAACGCCAGTGATTCTCAGCGGGCGTGCATTCCCATCTCGCTGCCGTGGCAATTTTCCGATCGCACGACCGGTCGAACGAATCTATTAACGGCTAATTCACGGGGAAACATTCGGTTATAATTCGTTGCATCGAGGCCGCAATTAATCGATCCCCGACCTGGGCGCATTCTGCCGGTATTTTCGTTCCGTTTGATTGCAAACGTTCCGAGGAACGAATCTCTTCTCCATTATTCGATCCATCGTGCACACGTTATATTAAGACCTGCTACCGAGGCCGAAATGCGTTCGACGAATTCTTCGATACGAACGATTAAAGCCGCCTCGTCGACGAGTTACAAGCGTTACGTACGACCAAACGTGTCGGCCCGATGAAATTAAATGAACGGCTGGCAACGCGTCCTGATACGCCACGATCGCCACCGGTGTTCGCATCGCCGTGCGTCACGACGCTGAGTCAGTGGCCGTCGCATTTCCTGCACAGGAGTATGAAAATCGTGGCCAGACGTGCGCGTTTCTTAATTTCCCTTGAGCACGTCGGGCGCCGTAATCTCGATCTTTCGCTTCGGCGTTTCTTTTCTACGGGCGGATCACTGGATCGCGTTCGATCTCGTCTGACGACTTTTCCGCGAGATCGCGACGAACCGTTTAACCCCGTTCCTGGCAAGCTCGTTCTCCCTCTCCTCTTCGAATTTTCTGATATCGTTTTGTTATGACTGACGGGGACACTCGACGTTTCTCCATTCGTGAACTTGATACGTCGACCGACTATGTTTTCCAAGCCGGCGTTTCAGTCTAAATAACATCGTCTGAATTTTGAACAGTTTTATGGTAATCCACGCGTCGTGCCAAGTATCGTCAACAGCTCCGTTGATACTATTGCTTTTCAGCGCTACGAAACCGCCTCTACGCATTGTACCAAGATGTCCGTTTAATCTATATTTACGCGCTCAACAGCAATTTCCGACGATCCCGTGATTAATGCATTCGTCAATTTCTCACCCACCGCGTAGTCGCACCCGTGATCTAATTATACGCGTTCCGCGCCCGTTCGCGGATCAACAAATGTTGAACGTCGTTTTTCTCGTACGCGCGACGAGACGAATCCACCGGCCGTTCGAATTATCGAGCCGACGCCGTCGAAGAATTCCGAACCAGTTTCGCATTCTATATACAATTGTCCTTGCGTCGTTGGGTCTAGTGTTTCGTGCTAGAAACCGCGAACGATTTATCTGTTCATGTTCTGATAACCGCCTCATTGTGCCAAGATATTCGCGGTTTCTGTATTTGCGTGTCGCGTCCAGAAATTTATAGAATCGACATTTCTTTCGCGCGTCTCGTCGGCGTTCTAGCGGCCAGAACGACGAACCGTTGCGACGACAATGGCGACACGGTGAGCGTGAACGTATCACGAAATGGCGAACGAAGAAATCGGTGAATGGACGAGGGTGAAACAAGGGGAACCGCGAACGAAATCGCGTCGACCCCTTGCACCAATTATTACACGCCTCGCAGACGTTCGCGAAGGCCCGCGTCTGACTCGAGACGGCTTGTCCTACTGCGTGGACCGGCCACTTGGCAAATGGCGAGAATTTAATACCTGTTAATTGTCACGCGAATGCGATTCGCGTGCATAACGTGTACATTAGTGACCGTATACGTTACATACATTGTACACCTCGTCAATATTGTTTCGGGTCGTGAGAAATTACGATTGAAATTGTAAATTGCCGAACGAACGGCAAACCTTCTGGCCGATTTCTGTCGTTCAGAGCGTTCCTCTTCGTCGCGGTTCGACGCTCGTCGCGACGATATCGTTCGGTCGCGCTTTCGTTTCTAGTCCGACGGTGTTTCAGACGAAAGGGCCGTGACGGGCAACATCGACCAGGAACAGAGGCGTCAATCTTCGTGCAGCGAGATTTATTTATAACTCGTGAACGTAGATCCCCCGCCTTGGTGCATTAAAGACGTGGCCGTATTGACGTCTCATTTGTCGTCCCTTGCACGCGAAACGTTCTCAATGACGAATCGCGTGCTGCAGTTCTGGCTTTCATCGACACCCACTACGACGTGGATTACGTAATTCGCTAAAGAAGAAGACGAGAAGGAGGACGTAAAACCGTGGAAGGGCAGAGGTGGCCTGCGGCGGCCAAGAAAATTCACGACACTCATGAATACTGTCGATTCCGGGAATATATCAGGAGGGGATTTCCAAATATTCAGAAGAGGATAAAATTCACTTCGCTCGATGCTACGGATATCGAATACAGAGACGGAGAGAATTGTCGACGGTTCGTATCGTCAAACTCATTTTACGACACTGATTCCTTTCAGTGGTAGAAGGTCGAAAACTTAGGTGGCCGAGTCGCTGAACCGAGAGGAATGCAAGAGTAGAGAAACGACAGGGAGCAGGCGCGGTGCGAGGTACCCTGAAGATTTCGCTCGGCCAAACCAGAAGAAAAAGGGTTCAGGTTATAGGCAGGTTACGTAAAATCGAGTCCTAGCCACGTGTCGGCCGACGTCGATTTCATTCTCAATTTTCTGCATTTAAAGAATCACGAACGTCGAGCTGCCGTTGGTCTTATATGATAATTTGTTCGAAGTGAGTATCGTTCGTTAGTCAGGCTGTGTCGCGTTAACTCGTCGCGCGTAGTGTCTTCCATTAATTCGTAATTAATCACGAATGGAATGATATATTGAATCCCTGGGAAAAGTATTTAGGGAAAATGATAATCATTTTTCGTTCATCGTTGAGCGCATCGGTGTGTATGTTCTTGTTACTGCCCGTGCTTAATTAAGTCGCGCAGGAAAACAGGTGGAACGGACAACACCTGGAATGCAGTAAGAAACACGTCCGGCAAATGTTGCATTGTGTTGCGAGATTGAACGCGAAGCTGCCAAAAAATGACTTCGTATTCCAATACCTCGGACACCTCTCTCCATTTATCCGTCCATGCCTACAGTATTACGGAGAACCATCCTATCCTCTCCCCGAAGCCTCAACGACATCCCCGTCGAAGAATTCTCAACTCAAACTCCACGACGCAGAATCAACCAGCAGGCAAAAAAAAAAAAACGAAGATGGAAACAATTCGAGACTCCGCCAACAAATTCAACCGACATCGCCAGGTCGCCCCCGGTCCATTTCCCTTCCCCGGAAAAAACAAGAATCGGACTTCCGCAATACCTCCAGCCAGTTCCATCCACTAAAACGACCATCATCAATCGAGAAGAAAATATCCACCACGGTCCCGCAGGAACACTTACACCAGTACACAGCAACAAAGTCCTTCTCGTTGAGGAGTCTCTCGAGCTGCTTGGCGTTGACTTCCTCGATGACAGGCTCGGCCTCCTTGTGCCCACCCTTTGGCCGCGGCTCGTCCGGTTTCGTCCTGGCGGCCGCGTCCACGGTGCCCAGGAGGGCGCATAACACCGCGACCACACCGAGGAGGACGATCGTCTTCGCGTATCCTGACGGCATCGTCGTCGGCCCGTAGGTAGTACTCCTCCTTCGTCGCCGCCAGCACCACCACCACCGGCCGAACCGTACCGTCGAAACGTCGTTCGCCGTCGACATCGCCGCACTGACTGGCGAACCGGCTATTTTTGATTTTTCGGACAGCGCCGCGAGGGACCAACGACGAAGACCACGCCACGATTCCGTTCCACCGTCGCCGTTTTCAGCTTCCTCGCGCCACCCCCTGGCGCGACGTACCAGAAGAACGGGACGCGACGGTCGCCCGATGTGGACCACCGTGGTACACATTTCTCGACATTTAGCGGAACATCTAGAGATTTGTCGTCCACGCGACCCACGGAGTGGCCCCGGCGAGACGCGCTTTTCCTGTTGCCGCGGGCGACGTTTTGAACGGATTGTTGCGACAAATGTGCGACCGCTCCCCTTTCGTCAGGCGTTGAACGAAGGATGACGCTTCGGGCCAGCCGTCGCGGACAGGTTCCGGTTGCAATTGTTGCGAAGGGTTGGCTTTTTATTCGTATCGGTTGGAACGCAACTGATTGCTGTATCGTTGTCCTTCCGTCGAACGAGGCTTACTTGATTCGAATCGGAGAATCGAATCTTGCTTTACCTTAGGCAAATTTTCGTCGTTTTACGTGTTAGCGACAGCGTATTTTTAACGAAATGAAAGGATCGAGTGGCGAAGTGCTATTCATTCGGGGAAGAATTTATTATAGGTGCTTAGCCCGCGTGTGGTTGGAGAGTGTCTTAGAAACGGGCAATCTGGACGACAGACGATGGCTGGTGGCCCGACGCTATTCAACTATCGAATGTCCCAGGATTGACTGTTTACCGTTTTTAAGAATGAATGAATGAGACTGAACATCCTGTTGGCCGACGATGGCTGGCGACCGCTTTGGGTCTCCCAACCATCTGGTGTCGAAGGAGTGTTTATTCGAATGTGGAGTGAAAGACCGAATATGGCAATCGGCCTGTCGCCGTATTACCAAGGTATAGGGACTCTGCTCCTGGAGGATCTGGCCACGGAGTGGGGAAGGTTATGCCCTTTGGTAAATGAACTGTGATTGACCGCTCAGTCTTTACCCCAGAACTGTCCGGGAAAGATCTACCCTGCATACTCTTAAAGTATAATTTCTAACATACGCGTGGCTTCGCGGCTGATTGGATGAAACGGTTATTGGTTGAGGCGTCGGGCAAATTGGAAATAGTTCGCGTTACGGGGCTACTGAGAACCATGTACGGGATCGCCTTTCAATTACGTTTCGGAGAGATCTACTTGCCGAATGCCATAGTTTCCCGATTGGCACGATATTTAATTAGCCGAAGCATTCGGAACAGATGTGAAATTGTTTGTACAGTGGGGCTATGATAAGATAGGAATAAGAATACAAAATGCCAGACCGTAATAATAACCTTTTTCGAGAGTACAAGTTTGGGCGAACGAATACGTGATTAGGAAGACGATTCGAGTAACCTCGGGCGGTGAGAAAAATATGCAGGTCGGAATTAGAAATGCGTTCGTTAGAAACACAGTTCATTTCAGTTTCCCATGGACGAAAAGACAAACTCCGACATTGGAACTCCGTAAAGCTCACGTTAAAATTATGTAGCACCAGACTGTCTTATCGTTCCCCTTAACTTATGTTTTTGTACTGGGCTCCTCATTTACATATTCACAATATATAATCAGCAAGATAAGAAGGCAATTCTTGCGAACGTTAACAGAACAAAATATACACGAAAATCGGTAGCCAGATCAAAATAGATATACGAATAATCGACTTTCGAAAGAAAGAAATCGATAGCGTTAGATAATGCAATCGTGGCGCAATTTTTTTTTCTAATACATTTTCGGCACCGAGTAATTTATTTGGTTCCCACCGAAATCTTTCGATATAGCCGACAAATTATTACGGGTGTTTATGCTGCAACTACACGCGCCTCACCCTGCATACGTGTACGTTAGCACGAAGATCACGGTTGGCGAAGTAGTTGATCAGCGGCTTCGGTGGTGAACGGTGTAACATGGCAGTTGTCGATCGGAAGTCCCGAGTTGTCATCGTGGGGGGTGGTCTGGTGTGTGTTTAACCCTTCGTAAAATGCGACGCTTGCGCGGAAAATTGTTCGAACAATTTCTCTGGAAATTTCTGACGGAATATCCTGAACGTGGACGATAGAAAATTGATCTTTATACTTTTAGGTCGGTGCTTTGGCAGGTTGCTTTCTCGCGAGAAGGGGCTACCTTGTCTCCATTTACGAGTATCGTTCAGGTAAATGTTTTTTCAATACTCCTTCGAGGTATTAGCTAGTAGTTTTTCTACGCGAGATACCGGTTTCAATGTTTGCTCAACTCATTTCCCGTCGATTTCTAACGATCCGCTGGTCGACAGAGAATTCTTTCCGCGCATCCTTTCGCCTTCTTCGTTTTTCTCAAGTTTCGGCCGTTCTCAGTGCGAGTTACTCTAAAGCATTGAAGTCTCTTTAACTGCATCTGTATAGCCACACTCATAGCCGACGAACGTATCAGTTTGCGCGTCGTTTTACGATCCACAGAACTGGTAGCGAAATACCGACATAAAGTATCAATGATTTACGATCGATTCAGATATCAGAGTGGAGGATCTTCGGGGTCAAAGCATTGACTTGGCTCTATCGGTCAGAGGCCGGGAAGCTTTAAGGGCGGTCGGCCTCGAGGAGGCTGTGATCGAACGTCATGGTATAGCCATGTGCGGCAGAATGATCCATAAAAAGGACGGCACCCTTAAGGAAATAAAATACGACGGCGTTCAAGGAAATGTATGCGATTTTACCAATCATGTATTTCGGAATAGTTTCAATTATTTGCAAATTTTTATAGAACAAATTTTCTCATTGTTTCGCTAGACACGTTGGCACTCAAACGACTGTACTTTATTGTCCGTACTTGTTAAATTCTTGTGATTCTCATTTGCAGTGCATCTACTCGGTCAGTCGAAAATATCTAAACGTGATTCTTCTGAATGGTGAGTGAAGCTTTCGTACATTTTCGATTGCTACTTTTTCTGTTTTTGTTGAGACACTTCGATTCGTAGACGCGACGACACATTTTATTTCTCACAACGAAGTTTATGCGGTGGATTATCTTAATGCAGTTGTGTCCAATTTTATAAGAAACGCACGAACACGAGATGCTTCTTAGGTGAAAAAGAAGAAAGATAGACACTGCGTATCCGATGACGCGGTGGTGCGTGAAGCCACAAGAATTCTAGCGTGTCGTGTTTCTTGCTACCACCGGCCTGTGCCTCTTACGATCGTCTCTGTGAAACGCGTACGGTTCAGGGCTGTAATTAATCCGATATACACCTATTTACGCGGAAAATATTCGATACGATAGGTTGTGCGCGCTTGCAGAAGCACCTTCGAACGAGTTACAAAGATCCCGTGCAAACGAAGCGAGAGACACGCTTCTTTCACGAAGATCGATTAGAAATTACCTCTCATATTTTTTTTATTTCCCTCAAGAAAATCGAGAGAGCTTTCAGACATTCAGCAGAACGTTTTGAAAAATTCGTCCATGTTTCATTCGATCGTTCACCGTATTAGCTTACAGTAAATATTGAATCTGGTTTATCTCAATATCTTACAAATTGAAGTGTCGTCTACAGAAGCGTCTACATGTTTAATTCTCGTCGCAAATTATTTAAACGTAAATTAATTGCTTTCTTTGCCGATTAAACAGCCGCCGAGGCGTATCCGAATGTGAGCCTCCATTTCAATAAGAAGGTTGTAGACGCAGATGTGGATAATGGGAAATTGAAGATACTAGAGTAAGAAGTTCTCCAGGTAAATAATTCGACAAATTGTATGGTCGCGTAACGGGTTGGATAATTTTCCAGCACGAAAACGAAAATCGCGGCGGAGGTGGAGACGGATTTAATTATCGGTGCTGACGGTGCTCACTCGACAATCAGAAATATAATGGCGAGGAGGCCATTGTTTAATTGCAACCAGACTTATATCGAACACGGTTACGTTGAATTATTCGTGCCTATTGGGAGAAATAACGAGGTGGGTATATTTCTCTTTGCTATACTTGTATAACTGATACAGGTAGTTATTTAATTAAGTAATTCGTATTAAGCAATAGTACTAAATAATTAGTTTACTAAGTATATTTCTCCAATTAATTATTCGAATATGGGTAACGAGGAATAATAAACGGATGTGCATGCAATTAACTTCGATAATCCATACGTGGAGTAATTTTTATTATCCACCGATAATTATTCGCTGTACACACAATCGCGAACGATGGTTTGAATTTAAAGCATGCTATGAGTGCCAAGCATCTTCACATTTGGCCAAGGGGTAAATTCATGATGATAGCCCTACCAAACGACGATCACACGTTCACTGGCAACATATTTGCTCCGTTTGAAACTCTGAATAAATTAAAGACGCCCCAGCAGCTTTTGAATTTCTACGCCGAACAATTTCCCGATCTACTTGAACTGATCGGCAGGGAAAAGCTGGTGAAGGATTACTTTGAAAGGGAACCGAAATCATTGATTTCAATCAAGGTAAATTTACATATATTGTTACTTCTTTATTAAACAGAATAATAGAATAATTTACAATAAGTTAGAATGACATCCTGTTTTAAAGATCGTGGCAAAAATTAATTATGTCAAATCGCTGCAATTGAAAAATATAACAATCATTGTTACTATAATTTTAATAGTAATAACTAACACGCGAATTAATTCAAACTATTTATGACATTTCTAATAATTATATTGGTAACGTAAAATACAGTTATAATTACTTTTCATTATAATATGTAGATACGATTATGGAAACAATTAGTATATAATATTAGGAGAATAAGAACGCTATTGAAAAATCATGCACAAAACAATTCAAGTCACGAAACCGTGATAAGTGCATAGTAATTTTTATTGGATTAAACACCTTCTCAAGAACAAAATAATAATAATAATAATTAAATGTTAAGTTGTACACGGACAATTCTTTGCTCTTCCACATTTTACTTACTATGTGACAGTGCAAGCCATATCATGTTGGAAAAGGCTGCCTCCTCGTCGGAGACGCCGCTCACGCCATGGTGCCTTTTTACGCTCAAGGAATGAACGCCGTAAGGTTTATTTCATCGATTTTTCGAACTGTTTCACGCCCGTTCCCCTAGGCAGAACGTATCTGGCATCATCTCGCTCGTGCAATTTAATTAGCTATAAATATTTATGGCACCATCAATCATTATTCTGTTATTCTCCACCAGGGTTTCGAGGATATTTTATTGCTGGACGAGTTAATGGAGCGATATAACTCGGACTTCAGTATAGTTCTACCGAAATTTACAGAACTGCGTTGCGAAGACGCTCACGTTATTTGCGATCTTGCTATGTACAATTACGTCGAGGTAATTCTCCTTAATTTATCGAAACGGGAATTCGTATGAACCGTTTCGATTTCGTGCACGTGTAAAATTTTGTAAAATCGCGACAGATTATTGAAGTGAAAAGTAATTAATTACTTCCAACGGACTATTCCAATTGAGATATATTTAATGGCGCGTTGCTAAAAATTGTTCAGATGAGGGATCTGGTAATGCGAAAGTCGTTTCTCCTACGGAAACACCTGGACACGTTTCTCTACAAGCACATTCCAAACACGTGGATTCCACTTTACAGTACCGTTCATTTCTCTCGGATGAAATTCCGCGACTGTATCGCCAACAAGGAATGGCAGGACAAGGTGAAATAACAGAACGCCATAGGAAACGTAACAATCGTAGGAATTATTGACAATATATATATATATGAACAAGGATTCTCTTTTTATAGATACTCCGCAGAACCGTTTGGTGTACAATATTCTTAATACTCGCCGTATCAATGTCGTCCTTCATCGAAATATTCACTGAGGCGAACGTCTTCTATTGAACACAGGTACGTAATATGCACAACCATTTGGATATGTAACCGTGCGCGTTTTTAATCCGACAATAAATCTAATCGTCCCCTAATCGATCGGTGCTTCTATCAAAGGATGCTAAACAATCACTCGTTCACCTAGCGCATACGTATCTAAAAATGTACAATTCACATTTGTCTCAGCTACAATCAATGTCAATGATCCATTAATTCACACGTAACTGTATTTGAGCAAATCTCGTTTAAGGCCCTCACCTATCTACCGTTATATTTATACTCTACAGAATATGGAAGAGCTATTTATTTCTTTTTTTTTCGTTTTTTTCATTCTTTTTACGTAATGCAGCTTAACTCCATTCGTCCCTCTATACGGACATTTTCTAAGGTAAAATTCACGAGCTCGCTGACAAAATATTTCGGGGGGAGGGGACTCGTTCTCCTTCACTCGGCACTCTCGCGTTTCCGAAACCACTGTAAATCTTACAAATCTATTGTTCAAATGGTCTATACAACGAGTTCTACTTTGGGGGATCTATCGTAAATTATGATTGCCGCTGTTTCGTAACAGGTGTATCACATCAACTCCAGACTCACTGAATCTGCGTTCTCGATGTACTTATGCTTGTGACTCTCGAACAGATCTGTCAGCTGCTTGATGAATTTCTCGTGGTACTCATCGACTTGTTCTGGCGTCGGATGGTCTATCTTTGGCAACTCCATCGGACTTCCAACTAAGAGGAATAATATAGAGTTGTAATCGTGTTTCATAGAGACGTCGTAACAATGAACATTATCCACCAGTTTGTATTATTAAATATTATAGAGAGCACTGATCCAATTTAAACGAATCACGATAAATGTCCGTCGAATGGCTTATAACGTAAATATATACAATTGAATAAAACAATTACCAACAACGGTGACGGGTTTACGTTGAGCGATGAGACCAAAGGAATATTGGAAGAATCCTCGCCCCCTTAGAATAATCGGCGCAATACCGATCTTCTTGCGGATAAAATGTTGCACTCTTTTCAGGAGCGTACCTTCCGATCTATACAATTGATCGTAGATATCCGTCTCGCCGAACGAGAAAACAGGTACTAGGGGGGCCCTAAAATGAATCAGACGAAGTATTAATAAGCCTTGCGAACCTTCTGTTACGCGACAGTTAATTTAATTAGAGCGATTCGTTTTCCTCGAACTGGTCTGAATACAAATTCTATGTAAAGCGTACAAGCATTAAAATGATATAGTGCTGATGTTGTGCGACAATAATTCGTAATAATAGAACAATGTTTCTCATTATTCTAATCTGCTAATAGATATATTGTTTATCCAAATTCTTGCGAAACAACGAGCATCTAATTCGTATCAACGTAAACATTTATAATTCTAACCCATGCTTCAGCGCGATCTTTACGAAGCCTTTTCTCCTTTTTACCAGGATACGATAAGTGCCCGGCTTACATTCCAATGATTCCGACGCTCCACCGACGATCAGAACCGTTGCGTTCCCAGTGAAAGGCGCCTGTGGCTTCGTCGATAGCTGATAGCTTAAGCTTTCCGCGCTGCTGCTGATAGTGCCTGCGTTTCAAATACGATTAAAGTGGTACCGGTAAAGTTGCACGTAACCGTTGTAGTTTCCGTAAAAATGATTTGATTCATCAAATCGATCATTCAAGTTTCAAGAGGAAGAAACGCGCGGAGCAGTTTGTTCGAATGTCTGAATGTGAATGGGAATGTGAACGCGAATGTGAATGTTTCAAGCGTACAGCCATGGGAAAATAATAATTGTCGCTATACCAGAGCACGGGCAAACAATTCTACCCCGTTCGTCTTTTTCGTTTCTGCATCGCGTATGCATAATAAACATCACCCACTCTGTATTACAAAATATGCCACGTCTGAATAAATTTTGCCAACGAACCACCGACGCAGTCTGTCGACATTCAAAGTGGAATAAATAAACGTGAATGTTCCATTCGAGTGGAAGTATTGCGCCAGAGTGAAGAACACCTTTCCGTTTACGGTGGGTATTTGCGGAAAGAATTGTCACTTGATCACGAAAAAGAGAAAAAAGAAAGAGAAAAAACAACGGAGTGGCGATACGTACCGCTGAGGTAAGCGTATTCGCGAAACAGTGGGATCCGAAAGTGCTGATCCAACACCACTACTCGCATGTCCAAACCGGGAAATTGATCTTTACAGCCGAGGATGTCGGTTCCGAAAGCGCCGAAAATTCCAGTGGACAAAATGCCGTGCGGAAAACTGCACAACAAATACGATTTGTTTGGATCTAGGTCCGCGGTCTTCACTAGTTTTATGGGAAAATAGTTGCAGAAATATCGTAGCCATCCGCAGCTTCTTAGCCATCTTGTCCATCTCTCACTGAAATGAATTAACGATACGAACTAATTAGTTCGTGCATATGTTGTGAATTTCACTTAACTATTATTAGAGTTCTCTTTAAAAAATACTTGTATTAAATAAATCGGAGAAACTTCATTGGAAAAATAATTTCGACAGCTGCTTTGATATATTATCATTTATAGGTAGCGTTGATTATATTTAATTCGATTAAAAATATCTACAGGGAATATCGGTTCTCGCAAGAATTGCCTTTGAGTTTATGTAAAATGTAGAATGTTAATATTAGAGCAAGTAGTATAAAAATCGACGGTGCAATAATGAAATGTGTTTTCGTGTTTACCTTCTGCCACCACGGGTGCACGTGTTCCAGTCATAGTACATCCAGACGAAGTAAAGTAACAGTAAATAGCGCAGTGTCACCGTGCAGAAAAGAATATAAGCGGTCAGAATGTATCCGATTAAATCTCCAAAGCCCAATAAAACGATCCATATCGCCGCCGAGAGTGTCTCCAATCTTCGTCTAAGCGGAACGTTCAATGGCGCAAATTTTACACCCAGAATCTCCATCGTTTTAGTTTCTTTTCTCTATGGTGACATCAAAGTACTTCCTCCAGAGTATCTGCGGACAAATTGTACGCTCGATAAAAAACGAGATATTTTTATTTACGATTCAGTTGTATCGTGTAATAGATTAAACAAGGGCAATCTACAAGGTACGTTGAACACGCGTTATCGGAATGTATATACAGCAAATCAACGTGCAGGTCTCGTCGGGGCAATTTGGCATCATATTCTGCAACATTCTGCCATGCACGAGATCCGAAACTTTGCCTTACATTGTTCATAACGATTGATCGTTGCGCGAAACAAAATGAAAAAAATTTTATTTGCGTTATGCCTGAAAGCAATATTTTTTATTTTATAGCGTTCCAAGTAAGGTAGAAATGCGAACCCAAATCTTGGAATAAAGTATCGACTTGATTCGGTACATGTTTAACACGTACATATATTTGCTAAAAAGATAAAACCACACGAACGGAAGGGGAGAAGTAATAGGTTGTTTCACTCGCGTACACGATAAGTCAGGGTCAATGTTCTTTAACGGAGTGCAAATTTGCCTTGTTGTCGCGTGTGCGTCGTGTTTCAGATACGGGTATGTGTCGCGCACGGTTAAATGTGGATAAATTATTCGTGAACAAAAGTTTCCCCTCGAATAATGTAATTTGTAATTAGGAGAGGAAGTTGCGTAAACACATTGTGTAACATGGCAGGCGATTGATAAAACATTATTAACAACCTCTTGTCCGCCTTCCTTTCGCACGGTGCTATTGCAACAATGATAATAATAATTATTTTCACCTGAAGCCGAACACGTGGTAGAATAATAGCGAATATATTCATCTTTGTACAAGATACTTAGGGAAAGGTTAATGACTTAAAAATACTACTAGCACAATAATAATTATCAATAGCTACTAATATCCAATATAATAATACTATTATTATCAATAATTATTCTCACTAGAATAATTAGTAATATTATTACAATATAAGAATATTTTCAAACATTGGCACAATAAAAACCGTAAAGCATTCAGCGACGAATTTTTCCAGCAATGGTAATACCCGTTTTAAATATTCTAAGGACAACATCACGATTTACTCCGAAGCTGCATATTCACGTATTGCTTAATCCTCATTGCGACACGCCAAGAATAAAGAGATACGGGACGATCGCACGATTCCTCGTCTTTGGATCGTGCTTAGAAAGCCATTGACCCCAAGTTCCCGTGTAACCTAACCACTTCACCAAATTTCCTATCCTCGCGTGAAAGAGATAAAACGTTCTCTACTGCCAAGGTGAACTGTAACGGAGCTGTAACGCGCAAGGTCGACGCCGGACAGGTGGAAAACGTGGCCCGACGATGCGCGCCCTCTCAAAAGACAGCTTCTTGTCGTCCACGTGCCCTTGCAACAATGCAAATGCATTATTTATAGAAGGTATGCGCGAGAAAAGAATAGACTTTACACGTTGGAGTCGCCGGTCTCCTCTTTCGTTGCCTACCTTTTAATCGAACGTCTGATTGCCTTCCTCTCGTCTACTTTATGGGCGACGCGTAAAAGTGACAAGCACCTGGTAACGGAATCGAACGAATCGTGTGCAATGAAATTGTTGATCCATGTAATCAAGTTGATCCAAGTTGATCCAAGTTGATCCAATTGTCTTGAATGGCGTGTCGAATGATTAAATTGTTTCGGAGTTGCTTATTCCCTTAAAAATGTGGCCCGTAGAAAGTTCAAGAGCTCAATGCGTCAGAAAAGGAAATTAGGATATACTTTTCCGTTCGCGGGTTGTGAGAAATGGAATGACAGTAATGTTGAATACCGTGAGAGTTGAAAGAAATGGAGGAACAAGGGCACAGTCCAGAACTACAATGACACAACGATCATTTTCCCACTGGCGACAGGAATGCTTTCCACGGTAATTAACGTTATACATATTTCCCCGAATTACTTAGCCGCTTAAAAAGTTTTCCACGATAACTTAACGAGCGAACAGATTAATCAGTTCGATAGGAAATGGATTCCATTTCATTCTACAATACCCTTATTGTTATCTGTCAAACGCAGCCAATTTAAGTGATAATTTATTTCTATGAAATTATCTCAATATTTTTATAACATTTATCGTGCGATAATGGATTCAGTGGAAATGTACTGTATTGACCTTAATTCTCGTAAAAATATGTACGGTTCATCGGCGCTTTTCGTGACAGCAGGAAATTATTATTCGGATTTTATTATTCATTGAATACAACGACACATTCCGGAGGAATAATATTTCCCCCCTCTCTCTCCCTCGAACAAGTTTCCTTTAACTGGAACGAGTTCGACAGAGAGCCCCCCCCCTTTATTTTCACCGGTGTCTTTTTAATTTATTCGACCAGGCAATGTTACGACTTCCTCGGACGATTGTATCTCGTTTGCAATTATAATTAGATTCGATCCTCCCGCATCGACAATGCACCCAGAGTCAAACGTGTCGATTTAACGATGTTCTCGTGGCGCGACCTGAAAAATCGAAACGAAGTAGCCCGATCAGCGTCGATAAAGTCGACAGAGTTCGCGTAGCCTGGTCGAATTCTTATCGCCGAAGCTTCAAGTAAAATCTATTACGCTAGTCGATCGTACTATCATCGGACGCTAAAACAATTTGTACGCAAGATATGACAAGCGAACTGCTCGAAGTAACGAGCCCCGATATTACAATGCTGCCCGTCGAGATATAAGTGGAATTACGATAATTCACGGAGTAAATATTTGTTGAATGACAATTTTACGAGCGTTGTGTCATGTTACGAGAATACGGGAAACGACTAATTGTATTCTTACGCATTTCGGAGCCAAACTACCAACACTTATCGCTCCGGCTCGCGCGCACGAAATGTACAACATTTTACTCATTGCAAGAATTTTGTGACGAATAATTCGGAAATAGTTTCGGTGGCAAGTATACGGCTCTACCGGTGCAATACACGAAATTTAATAATAAACTCGAGCAATCGTATACGGCCGAATCTCAATTATTGTGTCATATGCGATACGAAGAAATCCCGCCGACCTCGTGATTCAACCTTATCGCAGGAATTCCTTAATTACGTTACCCGGTCCGCCGGCAACGAGGAAGCAATCAGAATCGTTGCCAACCGGGCCAAATCTGGAGCAAACCACTTCAGCGCGATCGTCGAAAATTAACGGAAAAAAAGAGGAGGGAGCAAAAAACGATACACCCCGCGGACAATTCACCAACCCCAATAAAATCGATGCTAAACAACATTGATTACCCCGGTAAACTGCATCCCCGACCGTCTTCCAATCGCCGTGCTGCGATTCAAATCGAGCGTGGAATAACACGCATTCGCCGGATCACCGACCCACTTTCGTTCGTCGCTGATCCTCGCGGGCCTCAATACCAAACGCGTTCTCAAAGGCGGATAAAAATTCGAAAACGCGCGATCGTTCGGGAACGAGAACGATGAATCGCGAGGAATACGAACAACCGTACAATCGTACAGCCGCCCACGCGGAACAGAAGATTCCGAGCACCGGTGACGATACTCGAACGACTCGCGGCCCACCGAAATAGACGATCAGGTGATATCCGCGAAGCGTTGTTTTCGCAACGCGCTTACCTGCAGCGACGATGCAGCCGCTGTCCATTTCCAGCCTCGGCGATTCCTCTCGGTAATGGAACCGTGTCCGGTCCACCGGTGCCCGGTCTCGGTTCACCTCGTTCGGGCTTACGCTCTCGACGGTCGTCAGAGAACGATGGCACGGGAATGTCATCCGTCGAAATGCTCGGCTCGGCGTCACGTTGCTCACTGGCTCGGCGCCGAGCCGCGCCGTAACATACAGGAAAGGCTGCGTAAGTACGTGGACGTACGAAACACGCACTCACTCATACACGCGGCTGAATCAATGGCGTGAGGAGGAGCGGTCCTCTTTCTCGGGGAATGGAAGGCGGACGGTCCGCTGAAAAGTGGATGCTGCACGTTTGTGGTTCAGCGCAGCCTCCTCTCGGTCGATAATCCGTGGATCAACCCTTGGGGGGGGGGGGGGAGTGAACGGTGGACGAGGTTGAAAGCGGGCGAGGTTGAAAGATGGTCAGGCCGGACCTTGAGACCTTCGAGAGGTATTGGGAGGGTTTTTCAAAAGGCCGGACGTGGATTTTGTTTTTTTTTTTTTTGCATGGATTGATCGGATGTTCTGGAAAGCAGGGCGGAAGGGGTGTTGTTTGGCTGGGGTGGAGTTTCGGAACGGTGAGTGAAGTTTTTCGGACGGGTGGCGTGGTTTGAAGTTTAATCGGAATTGTGGGCCTTCTGGAGCAGAAATTGGACTAAAAGGTTGTTTTTTTTTTAGAGGCGACGAATTTTGTTGCAGAATTGTAAATTGTTTTCGGAGAGAGAATGGGAACGGTCGCAGTTATTTTATAAGGCTCTCGCTGTTTTGTTCTTCTTCAAATGGAAATTTGTTCGCAATTGGAATCGGTTCGAATTCTCGTATTGTAGATGGATTTAATGTCTCCGTGTTACTTAGGATGGAGATTTACTTTGACTCAACGATAATGTGAAGTTTTTATGTATGATTTTTGGATGCGATTTAAATTTATGAAAAATATATTTTTAGACATTCTATTTAATGCATCGATATTGTGGTAAGTATTTTTTGTTGTTTTATTTTTCCCTCCCCGTAAATAGTTATCGAATACAAATCACGAGGCAAACTGGGCTTGCTTTATTTAATTGTAAGTAACACACGCATCGTATAATCAATTATATGCATATTATGGCATCGTCTTTGGTATCAAAATATTCTATTCAAAATGATTCCTTTTTTTTCTTAAAAGGGAAGACTAGGAAAGGAGGTACACTTTCTCAGTAGGTGAAGCGTTCCACAGTCGCTTGGGTCGTAAGTGAATCGGGCAACGTTTCTGTTGAAACAATACGTTTATTGCTCGATCTGTAAAAAACCAAAGAACAGACGAATGGGCAAGGTGTGCACCTGTTAGACGCCGAGAGGAAAAAATATATCTCGATTAATTAGAATCTATTGCCATCGCGACAACAATTACAATTAACTTAACCGGTACACCGTAATGCGCACGACGTATACATATACAATAATGCACGTGTAGTTTCCGAAGTTTCCAATCTCGTCTCATGCTATTCTTTTACATGTATAAGTATATAAAAAACAAAATATTTTCTTAGGAAAACGTAAAATTCTGGCCCACCCCCTTCCTCCCACCCTCCCACGCTTTGGAGAATCAGCAATTCAAATAATTCCCCGCGGAATGAATGACATGCATGTATAAATTCGTTTTCAGTCGCATATAAATTCATGGGAACTAGAACTCGCGCGATTCTCAAGGAGAAAAATTACATACACCGTTTGAACGCCACCGCCACTTGGTTACAATATACATATATTTCTTCTTCATATAAAATTCATGTTCAGTAACGCCGATCGCGTTCAACGATTAATTTTACATTTACCGGTTCAATTAGCAACAACCTGCTGTTAGTGTAACGCGTTAACAATATTTGTCTTCAGCACGATCATAACAGAACAATTTCGCGTGACGGTTCCGTCGTGTTTGGCTCGTGTATGCGACGAACTCGCGCGGAAAGCATCGTTTTCTTCGTTACAATTTATTTCACGCCGAGAAAACGCGGAAACGGTCATATCCGTTTTGACTGGGCGCGACGTGAAAAGTTCGGAAAGTAAACGTGAATCTTGGAATTCTAAAGTGAACAACAGCACCAATCGAGACACTACCGTCACACACAGTTTTTACAAGCTGTTCGGCCTGACCGCTTCCGGTTCGCGGCACCTGAAAGCGGGGGAACAATGGTTTTCGACTTACTTCTCTCCTCTTTTATCCCCTCTATCGGAACACTATCCTCGTAAAGCCTAATGCCCGAGTTAGTGTCCATCTAGAAGTCCTGGCAGAGTCGATGGACAGACCCAAACTTACAGTTTGACCATATTACTTATATTCGTGTCTGCCCCCCCCCCCTCTCTTCTTCTTCTCTGTTAATCTTGTAACGAGTTGCTTTCTCAAAGACTTACCGCCAATATCTTTCATTACAATTAACAAAATTAGCACATATCGAATTTCACTAACTACCGTCGCCGTTTCCTTGTTCATTTTTTCCCTCGACTACATTAGGACTTCAAGGAGCACCCGGCAGAATCCCAGCCGCTGCTCGCCCAAGCACGTAGTAGCTACATATTGTCACAATCTCATCGTCTCGGCTGAAACGTTCACGTCACGAGTCGATTCTCTGTTGAACATGTTCGCACCGCCGCGACACTGGCAACGCTCGTTCGTCCGAACGTTATTTCAATTTGCGGTAAATTTTGTTGGGCGAAGAAAGAGTGGAGAAACGATTGCTCGGAGGACGTTTGCGTCGCGCGACATTTGGCTACATACTATAAACGATTGTCAGGGACGGACAGTGAGGTCGTTGAACATAATCATAGTGATAAAAAAAAAAGAACGAAAGAAACGGAAAAGCCGTTGGTGTGTGTCTTAACATATTTTTTTGTTTCCCCCATTTACAAAACACTTCGGTTCTCTGTATAATTATGTAAAAAAGAAAATACACGAATTACATGAACGAATCTTTCTGTTCGACAACATAAATGTGAAATATTAGGAAAAGAACGAGCAAAGAAATAATCGATCCGACAATGGGATGAATGATTACTGTCGTTCATTCGGTACTTGTTTCAACAAAACACTACTCTAATGACAGTCTAACGATATTCACGACCAACGCAATACAAAGTAATAAAAAAAAGTATCTCAACTATCAAACGTACTCGATCTTTTCATAATTAATAATAATAATAATAATAATGTAAAATTACAACGTGGATACACATTTCTGACTCGGAGGTACCTGTCAATTAGCCCATGCATTTAATTTTAATCGTTTAACCGTCAAAACGGAAACACCACGTTCCCGGCTGCATTTCGTTTCCTTTTGGGTGCTTCCAAATTGTATCAAGCTTCGCATGAAAAATTAACGCGATTAACGAAGGAGAAATGGGCTTATCGACCTGATTCACGAACAACGGTACCATCGACACTGTATTTACGCTCTCCTCGATCGCCTAAAAATGCTTAACAACGAGTATAACGATTCTGTCTCCACGAGATATACACATACGTGCCTATGTTTATATGTATATAGGTCGCGAGAAAGCTCTTAAACCTTATTGCTTCACCTAATCTAGAATTGCACCGCGAATACGACATCGGCGCTCAGCCATTCAACGTTTCAGGTGTCCGTCGGGTCGATGATAAAGTCAATCGGTTGTCTAAGAGAATCGTGCGTTGCCCCATGAAATGGGTACAATGCGGTGTCACGATGAACGTGACATCTTATTTATTTCTTTCAATCTTTCGTCTAACGTCCAATTCATTTTTCTCATCGACTAACGTAAATTCATAGACGTGCTCGACGAGCACCTAACATTAATCAGTTCTATATATGTATATGGTAAATCGTATGATCCAAGCTAAATCGTCGTAAAACAGTAAGCGCCACGGAAGGAACCAGCCGTATTCCACTTCCTGTCAATCTCTTAATTACAACGCCACGTACGCATAACTTTCGTTCAATCTTCGTCCCGGTTCATCCTTTCTTCTTCTTTTTTTCTTTCTTTCTCGTTAACTCGTATCGAAAATATCGCGCGACCGACGACCGCGCCTCAATCTCGTCAGCGATACGTCGCAATAATAAAATACGATGTGTACAGTAAATCGGATAGACCATCCCTTCGCGGTTTACAACGACGGGTAAGAATGTAGAAGGGAAGCGAAGATAAATGCGATCCACAGTTTTCGTAATTATGCCGTCATTTAAATTCTAGTTCGTCGTCGTTACACCTTCATACACCCCGTGACCTCGTTGCACCTGCCATCTGCACTCTCGAACCTATTTTTATTCGTTTCCGCCCCGTCTCATTCATGCAATGAGGTCTGTCTATAACAATACCACAATCGTGTCCCACGTTACCGTTCTAATAGCGACGACGCGAATACTGGTTAATTATTATCGGTGTTCCCAACGGCAGCCGACATCCGCGCGTGCCCCGATTCATGGATTTTCCTCGTTACCCGTCGATCCCCTAATCGATCCCCTAATCTCCCCGACCAACGTAACCCGATTCACGTCGTCGAGCGTTCTCCGCTCGAAATTGGTCGGGCGCCGTTCAACGTGGAACGAAAGCTGAATAGTTCCCCTCCGGAGGACCGGAAAGAACTCGGAGGATACCGTGCGAGTGGATTGGGTTCTTCCGGTAATGAGACGCGGGATTCGCGGCGAGAAGCAGATGGGCAGTGGTTTCTTGGCTCTACGGCGAGCGATTTGTGGACCAGTTGACGTTCCTCGTCGTTCTTGCGTCCTCTGTCTGTTACGCAGGCACTGTCGACGCTCCCGTGGAATTGCCCCCGATCGATCCTTCGTCCCTGACCGATTCCGTTGATGAAGATTGCCGTGGAACACGGACGTCGTTCCAGCTGACAGAAACGGAAATACGACGGTGCGGCGCGCTGGTACACGAGGAAACGCGCGGTACTGTAGACACCGTACTATCGAATGGAACGATCGATTCGGCTGCCTCGTTCATTCCATTGCGTCGCTGGCTGAGTGGCCGAGTCTTGGAGTTACGTCGACGTCGACGGCGACGACGGGATTGTTGGCTCTGGCTGGTAGTACCTCATACCGTTTATCTGAAACGAACCGGCCGTCGATTGAAACAGTCAGTTAGGCGATACTCGTGTTTATTGCGATGTTTGTCGATTGTTTGTTTAATTTCGTTTGCCCGACACAGCGTGCGAATACATTTTCACATGTTATCGGCGTTACGATCTTGAAGATGAAGTATACGAAGAGCGACTGGTTAGAATGTATGGGGAGGTTTCAAGGAGAAATTAGAATATTTGTGTGTCCAATTCGAAGTTACCCGCTAATGCGGTTAAATTTTCTGCGCTTAGCATTTGTACTGTTAATTAGTATAGGTAATTGAGATGTTGTGCAATGAATGAATCTCTTCTTCCCCGATGAAAGCACAGTTTAATTGCGCAAGATTGATCTTAAGTACACCACGTTCTTCCTGTCCCCGAAAACTATTTTCAATGTATCCTTACCGTCATGTCGTACTCCGTGATGTATGCCGGGATCTCTAATTGTTCGGGAGACATGACGTCATAAAGATACTCCACTCCAGGCAAGTTGTGAACCTTCTGCTTGATGGCTGGGGCCATAAACGTTGTGAACCACCACGTCATCATCTGCAGTGCGCGATGAAAAAGAAGAAAAAAAACGAAATTCAACGTACAATCGTAATGCAAATTCGGCGAATCGCGTTTCCGAACATCCGTCGGCATTTCCCCCACAACCGATATTTCCAGCATCAATATGTCGAATGCCCGAACGAGGACAGCCCGACCTGATATTTTTCAGCAAACGAGAACGAAACGGGAACGGAGGGGTCCAATTATTTTCCTACCCTACGTCGTTATCTGTCATCAATCGGGTCCAATATGTTCCATTAAACCACCGGCACTACGAGATCCAGTTCACCAGATAAGAATTACCGTAGCGAGGGGTCAAGGATGCGAGTTCACGGATCCGCGAATTGCTAACGCGAAAACATGTTTGCCAAGTTGTTACCGGAAGCTAAGGAGTTTCGATGCAATCTCGGTGGATACGGACACGTAGCTGAGACGTGGGAAAACTCAATGGCAGATCGTTCTGCGTCTCAAAGGTGGACTTTATCTGTATAATCGACACGCGGCGCGCATCTCGTTATGGCGCGGCGAGCAATATTCTGTCTCGATTTGTTTGCCGCACCAGATTCGCCGCGATACACGAGGAATGTTGATTTGAAAGGGACACGATGGAGAAAGAAGTCGCATGTCGGGTCTCTCTTTATAAGCATCCCATTTATAAGCATTAAGCGACGATAATTCCGACGAGAAAGAATTTCCACTTCTGAATAAGATTAAATGGCAAAAGTTTTAAGATAACATGTTGCCCGAAGTTTCACATCAATGTCTCTCAGATGTTCGGGCGAATTTTACGAGCATTCGTATTACTCGGAATATTTATGAAACTTTTCACGCGATTCTGGAGGTTATTTTAATACACGGCTTTGGTTTTACGTACGGTTTTAGAAAATTATCGAAAAACATCCCTAATTTCTCAACGCGAGTCACCTACGTCTTTTATTCAGTGATTTTACATGCGCTTATTCGTATCTACCGTATAGAAAGAGACTCGACAGTAATGTATAATGGATATTGTTTAATAATGTTTCATATTGTTTCATTTATTTGATACTGACCTTGGTCCAAAATGTTGGATGAACAATATAGAAGTGTTTCAGATTCTTCTTATACCTGTAAATGAAAGATTTCGTTACGGAATTGTTATCGAAGAACAACGTAGGTTAACGATATGCATATGACACGTTCAATGGCGTTTGTTAACGAATCTTTCATTTGAAATGCAAACATTTTTTTCCCCATGTAAACTAGTTTAGCCGACTGAAACTCTCGCAGTTATTGCACGATCCCCGCTGATTTATTAATCCACATTCTCATGGCTGTTGCGTCGAATTAATTATAGAAGAAAATACTATTCGAACTGGTGTTATCGTTACTATGCTCGCTCATTATTAATCGCAAGGCGTACGATTGTATCATTATGTAGCGTTCTCGAATAATTATAAATTCGTTGCGTAATATAACTACAATTATTGTCCGAACAAATAATTAACAAAAGTGAATCTTACTTGTAAGGAAGCACGTTGTACACCTCGCGCAACCAGTGCAGGCTAGGATAATTGCCGCTAGTAGTTAACGTGTGGAAATAAGCGATAACGTAGTCACCTTTAACAATTGGATCCAGTAGCTGTATTAAATATAGTAGTGCCTGAAACAGAAGGCGATAATTTATTATCAGCTGATTTCCAGCGAATTAAGAGCCTGTCATCCTAAACATTAATTTCACCAGTAGAAGTGCAACGTGTCCTTTACAACGCGAACTATAATTTGACTATCAAGAATGTCGTTTTTTAATAGATTCGCAAAGGCTGCAGGATATTCAGAGGTTAATGAAATTTACGACACCTCCGGAGGTTTAAGCAAAGCGACTTGCACAACTGGACCAGTCGTATTTGGTGCTTCTACGAACTCCGGTGCAATTTAACGACAGCAGTGCAAACGATTATAATTTTTACAGTAAAGCGTATCGATTATTATCTGTTTAAACAAGAAATCACAGAATAATAATCACATTCCGCCATTTCAGGAAACAAAGGCTTTCAATGCGTAGCGTCCTAGAAACATTTCATCGGACAGAAATTATCTTCGCTCTGGTATCCAGTCGGACCACTGACGTAACATTTAATTCCGATCGATTCTTAATCCTCATCGAAATATTCTTTCAGGGTCCTGGAAGGAATACTGTCCTCAAGAAATCCGCCAAATAGAAAGTCACCTCGCTCAATCGTCCCCCAAAAGCAATTCAATCCACCATCCTGTTCCTCATAGGCTAATCCAAAATTAACCCCGTTCCCACGATCAACGGAACATCAATTTCCCCCGTCGACGGACCGGGCCGAATCAAAATAATTTCCATTCCGGGACGTGACAAAACGACCGAACGTCACCGAAGATCCGGCGTTCTCGCAAACACGAGACTTTGATCCCGGCAAAGCGCACTGGTCATCGTGTTTTAATCGATCGTGTCGCTACAACTGGAATTAGTACTCTGGCGCCTCACCCCATGGCACAGGGTTCGCGGAAACCAGGTCAGAGGCCTGGCCACCGAAAAGAGCAAACGTCTGGGCAGAATTTCGCGCACGTCTGCGAAAGTTTTCGCGTGAAGCGATGAAAAGGAAAAGTGGATGTGCCGTTGCCTTGTGTCCGATATCGTTTCGTTTAATGGACGAGCCGCGACACGAAAGATTCGCCACCCTCGCTGTTCCTTCCCATTTTTTTGATTCTTGTCGCCAGTGACGTCAGGAAGTCTGTTCGAGTCGACCGCGTATTTTAATCGGATATTATGTACGGCACCGCAGACATGTAGGTCGCACGACATTGCGATATGAAATTCTGCGTTCTAATAAAGCGAGGTGGACTCGGTGAAGGGGCGTGGACGATATTAGAGTGTAGTAACTGTAGAAACGAAGGGACGTGGGGGAAGCGTTGCGAGGGGCGCACGAGTTTTAGGTTGTTTTTTTGGTTTCGAGGGAATCGAGAGTTTAATGTAGCGTTAGACGCGTTCTGTTAATTATAATTATTTACGGCGCGAGGATATTTATCCCGTCGAGTCGGGATAAAAGTTGATATTAACTGTTGGCGTTGATGCGAGGGAAAATATGTAAATTGAATTTCACACTGATAGTGCTGTTTCGAATGAGCTGTGTAATGCAAATATTCATTAACAGGAGTCCGCTTAACGTGTTCCCGGTTTCACGTAAATCAAGATGTAATTGAATGAATGAGGTGTAATAAAAAAGCGTACACACCAATGTGCCTCCTATTAATCAATATGAGGATATCATAGACGTTATTGCACTGCGTTTAAAAGATTTACGAACTGCGTGAAATCTGCTCGATCCCAAATGAATTAAGACTGTACGACGTGACGCAAGTGTGCACGATCAACCTCCGCGAATAAGAAAGAACAATAAATTATTTGGCTGTCGTCTGCGACACAAAGATTCTACGTGCGGTTGCGTCGGTCAAAGTAAATTTATACATAAATTGAACGACAGTGAACAAATTGAAAGTATGAAACTACGACGAGGCATTCCATCGTTAAACGTAACAGAAAGAATTTCACCAATAAGACAGATTGCTGCAGTGCAAAAATCCGAAACCTTTGCCAGAATTGCTCTGTCCATTTAGCTCTTGGATCGGATTCGTCCACTTTTTATCACGGCGGAGAATTACGTGCTTGCCAGGAGTCTAAGAAAAGATACTGCCTCGATAGATCCGCGCAATCAGTCATCGTTCGTGGAATCGCGAAGCTTCGCAGCAATTAGTTGAATCACTCTTAATCTTACTTGTTCATCGATACAGATTTGTTCGCGTGTAAACCGGAAACCTATTATTACAGCGCACATTTGCATTTATATTTCTTCCATCTAAGAAATGATAAACATTTACGTCACGGCATTGAGGATGTCCGATGACTGAACGTGGATTCGCGAAGAGGGCAAACGACAAGACGAATTCTTGTTCGATTTTCAATCGAGGTCGAGTTTTACTCGCTCGGCACTGTCAGCGCAAGAACTATTTAGCTCGAGTATTCTATTACGTACGCGGACACAAGTGCAAGTACGGGAACGGAATCGTGGAAAGAGTATAGTTGTTGATTTCGTAACATTGCTCCGAAAAACTGTGAATATATCATCGGTTCACAATTATACGTTTCACGGTTTCGGAAGTGTAAACGACCGTTGGAGAAAACGAAGAAGAGAAAAACGTTTGCCGTATTGTGTTCGAGCGCACTTGGAATTATTCGTGGAACAGGTTAATGGCTGTTATCGTGGAGTTTTAACTTTCGCGCGTTCTTCCACGATAAAACCATATTAGCTTTTAGCGGTAACAAGAAGTAAAATACAGAAAGCTCACCGCCTCGTTAAAATAGAGGGACTCGTAACTATTAGGAACAAGGGGGGTTAATAATTCAAGCAAATTGCTGAAATAGAGATTGTACACCGTTTAACGTAAAAGAGACGAAAGGCATACGTCAACCGGGGAATATTAATAAACCAAACAGCGAATTTTCTATCTTATCTCCTCCTCTTCACGCTGTCATATCAATTATACGCCGAACAGGCAGTTTCGTATTAGCGATTCAATTGCATTTTCCTAAAAATCCTACGTAGTCCAGCAGCGAAATAAAAATGAGAATAAATTCTTCCCAAAATGAATTTCGCAGAAGGATACTGAATTATACTGGCGAATCGATTAACGAATTGCGAAAACATTTCGTCTATTCGAATTAATATAAACAGTGACGTTCACAAAAATATTCTAATAATTGCAGCTGTTGAAAAACGGCACCGAAGATATTATCCATCTTTATTTCAATGATATCAGTCGCGGTTGTTATTATTACTATTATTATTATCATTGTCCTCCCTAAAGAATGACAGTTCAATCTAAAAATACCAATGATAATAACTCGCAAGGCAAGCGTGAAACAATCAAAATTATTACTGTCGCGTACCCAAGATCGAAGACTGCGCTGATTTCCTCAATTGAATCGTATCATCGGGTAGCATTAAAGATCGCCTCTCGGCTACGATCTAACCACGGTTTAAAAAGTCAAGTCCGGTAACGAGTCTTGAAACGCACGGTATGTGTATCACGACCTTCAAAACTAATTATCCCGGCAACCCGTTCAATTAACGCGCCTCAGCCGAGCACTATAACTTTCTACGTTTCGACCGCGCAAACAGCGTTTGATAAAGTGAAGTCGTGCGGAAAAAGTGTGGACCAAGTATTGCTCGGCGTTCATCGTACACCGTGCACAGGAGCAGACGAGCATACGTAACTGCGTGTATTTTTGGCGACAGCCTTCTGCGACGCCGTTGCAATTTTTCTCCCGTTTCGTTTCAAGGTGGCCGACGATAAAATTAGTCGTGCGTCGAGGAAATGAATAATAGGTGTATATTGTTCCGTTTCGTATCCACACGGGACACTCTTTTCGGGAGACGCGACACGCGAAACGTTGGGATCAATTAAAGTACCTGGGTATATCATCGAATTCCGAACGATGCTAGCGGAAACGTTCCCTCGATTTTATCCGACGATCAATCGAATCTGGCGAGTGCGAAAGTTCCCGTTTCTGAAGAGCTCGAGATATTTGATGTATTAACGAGAATACCCGAAGGACAAGTGTGTCAATGTCCACTTTGTATCGCGGTTAAGATACGAGTCGAATCAGCGACGCGTTCAAAATTCCACAACTACGGCACATTATTCCCTTTCCCCCCACTAACAATGTTAATACATATATCGCGGCATGCGCGGCAGTCACGCGTGATTTTATCCAAATTTCATTCGCACCCGTGGGCGATAAGTTTCCACGCGACGTGCGACTCTACGAACGAGCCAATTTAACGAGCCACACCCATCGTTCCTAAGACTTTCTATAATATTAATTGACAGTTCGATTGACATTATTGGCGAAATAACCGTCCGAGGTACCGTTCCCGAAACGACGCAAGAAGCGAACGAAAACAGAGCTGAGACAGTCGACCGTCCGAAAGACGAAACCGTTTCGAGGGAAGCACGGGAGGGTTCTCGACGCATTGAGTGGCGAAGGACGAATGATATCGACTGATCGCAACGCCCAGGATCGGAGCGCACCCCCTTCGGTGCACCTTTTCACCGCGAAAGGAGCCGATAAACGTGTGACCTGGAATCGGTCTCGCGAGGTCAGGGGGAGAATGATCGAGTGCGTCCTTGAATCTCGTACAGTAACCTACATTCGACCTGGATGAATCGCTGCCGTAGTATCTCTCGACTCGTTCGTCCCGCAGCGCCCTTTGCATATACATATTTTTTTCGTACTGCCTTATCGGCGAGCGGCAGGTAGAAAACGCAACGTTGTCCTCGATCCTCGTATAATTTTCACGTCGATCGGTACGATTCTACGTTCGCTTGTGGTTCGTCGCGCACGATTCGCCGCATTGACTTGCGACTGTCATTTTCGCGGAGCATCCTGAGTGGAAGGGGCTTAATTTTCGGGGGAGGGGCCGGGGGGGGGGGGATTCGTTGAGTCGAGTTCAGTACAAAGCAGTGTTTAACCGGTTCTTCAGCGTTACAACTTGCCTACCAGCTGTTCGAGCACCGATAACAATGTAAACGAACGGGATTATCTAATCGGCCATTGTCCGACGAGCATCTAATTTTTAGTTCGCGTCAGAAGCTGCGCCGGTTATATTCCGTAATATTACAGTTACAAACCTTACTTCGATTTTGTCCAGATATTTCTCGAATATCGTACATTCGATGCAATATTAATCGGCTCGAGATCAAGAGACTGACCAGACGAAGGGAACGACATAAATAATCCACGGAATGATTCGTTACCACCGCCGAGTTCATTTCAAATTGCACGGCGAAATTGTACTCGAATTTCCTCAGACGCTATATCAGGATCGAAGAATCGAACGAGAGCCGGTCGAATCCGCAATTCCATCGGTCCATCGATCACGATCATCGCGAATCGAGTAAAATCGACGGGGATCAACGGGGCGAGGCCGCGTTGGCGTTTCCGTCTCGATCGTTGCCGGTTATTTCCGGGCGGCGACGTTTTCCACGCAGACCCGCGACCGAGAAAGGGTCGCGCGTAGGGATGAAAACAAACTACTCCGGGGGGCGGATCGGCGTGGCCACGACAACGTTGCAGCTCGTGCGCCCTCAGCTCGGGAGTTGTTCCGTAGTCGGTCTATTTCTGGACGTGTAAATATCGATTCGCTGGTGGTGCTGCGCTCGTCACCGTCGAGAGAGTAGGAGAGAGAGATGAAGGAGCAAAGATGATATTGATACACGCAGATTGTAATGAGATCGTGGCGGGGCAGACATTGACGTAGGAGGCTGGACGAGAGATTGGGGGGTTACAATTTGGAGAGGACTGAACGATCTTTGGACCCGTGCGTAGACAATAATAGGATAACAGAAAATCCGTGGACACGATAATGGTGCTGTATTTCACTGAAATAATCAGGTTTCTCATGGAACCACCCTTGTAAGGTACACTGTGTTCGTCGTTTGATCTCGATGCAAATAGCAAATAGTGAGATTCGGCTGCTGAAAGTCTGGTAGGATTTATTGTATGTAGATTGAGGCGACAACAGCGGAGAAAGAGGGGTTCTGTGTTATACAGTGGTGCCTTTGAATCAAGCTTGAGTGTCTATCAAGGTAGCTTCGTGTCGTCACTATGATAAATGAACAAGCGGTCTTAAGAAACGTCGGTGTCACGTGGATTATAATAGCACACTAAGTTCGGAGTGACTATAGGCTCTTAAAGTGTCAATGAAAGGCTGCAGAAGATACGTAGGTATCCTCTTGATTCTCGAAGGTTTAGCAATTGAGTGTAACCGAGGCTGCACTGTTATAAATATCAAATGAATGTTGGGAGTATCGTCGACGCAGCGTTTGCACGAAAGCCTGAATCGAATGACATGAAGTGCGCAGATAATTTATACGACATCGAGGACGATCCGTTTTTGTTCTGTTTTTGAACATATTATTGAATATTGGATCAATTTCATGAACGGGGTCTGAACTTTCGTCGTCTACGCTCAACTTTGACCCTTGACTGCACAGCGTGGAAAGGTAGCGTCAGTGATGCAAGATGATTTATTTTAAAGGGCTGACCGTTCGAAATGGCAACCTATTGATCAAGGGGCGATCGTTTCGGTGTCACTTCGCGAAGGATTTAGTCGGCTTGTCGAATGAACGACGTTCCGAATAAACGTTCGATCCGTCGAATGAATAATTCTGAACTTCTTCCGGTACAGGTTATCGCTTCGTCGTCCTGCCTCCTGATGAATATAATAATTACAAATAAATGCGAAGTTTTATTTGATCGTGGAGTACGTAATGTTCATTATTCATGACGCCGTGTTGACGTTGGATAGTTCAAAAATAGTATTTTAAGAAATGTATTATACTTCATTTCGGAGCCGCTGCTGCTTTATAATTCTACTGCCTCAATTTTATTTGCATCGTTCCACGGTGTGCTTCAGTAACAACATTATAATTAAGAGGATGAAATATGAATTTCAAACAGACCCGATAAAGACACATCGATAGAAATTAAACATGATTTCAACTAAGAGTCATACAAATTCGAAATTATGCACAACTGCCTCTGTTTTGCAAGTCTCGTTCTGCCTCCTTATCATTGTTCTATTGTGTCGTATCATCGTATCGTGGCGCTATCATTAAGCAATTATTCCTTAGTACTTATTAACTCCTGCCCCTACCAATTGAAGAGTAACTTCTTTTAAACGAAGACGACTTTAGTTTAACCACCCCACTACGAAGTACATAAGTACACAAGCATTTATACGTAACAATGTAACAATACACACGGACGCGGAGTGCACCTGTTACCCTTTAGAATAATCTATAATGTGTTAGGAATAATTGTCTTGGCTCCAAAACACCTTCTTCGCCCAATGTACATATTAAAATGTTACGGGCCGATAGTCTTCTGTCGCATACAACGGATTTCCCGATAAGTTTCATCCGCCCATGCCGCCAGACGTTCGATTTCGTCGTGGAAAACCACCGAGCCAATTTCCTCCCGGCGTTGAGCTATGCTAAACGGATCGATCAGCCTGTAAGGAACTGTTAAATACGCCAGACCATAATGAAAGAGGCTCGGATAACCCGTCAGTCGTATTGATCCCGTGTTCACGCCACTTTTCTCTCGCCGCTGTGTTCCATAACGCGATTGTTCCACGCTTTCGTGTCGCGAAGTTTGTTTCGCCCTGTTCGAGGCGTGGTTTTCGTGGGTTGGTCAACGACAATCGGGCCTAGGGTGAATTCATTTCAATTCGACCGACTACGCGCGAACGAAAGGCGATTGTTGCCCGAAGGGAAATTAACTGAATCCCCTCGGCGCAATAGTCGTGACGCTGTTTGCGTTTTTTCGATGTATTCCACGCGTTGGAAAATGCGAGAGGTTCGTTCGTTGCCGAGTCGCGGATGATTTTGAGTAACGAAGCTTCTGACATTTGAACGACTGAGCTCTGCGGGCGTACAGCGAAATTGAATTGGAAAAGAACCTATATCTGTTGGACGTTTCAATATTGGTAATATTGCGAGGGCTTGAATATTCCTATTGAAGCATGCGATCAATATTTTCAATATTCCTAGTACGACAATCTATATCCTTCGGCGCTCGATAGACTTGAAATATCAGCACCACGAGGACAAATGTTAAATACTGGACTGCTTCTATTGCTGGAAAGAACGGGGCAAACGAAACGTACCCATAAGCACGAATCCATAATAATTTGGACGGAGGCTCGTTAACTTCGAAGTGAATTATGTATGTATTTTTGTTGTTATCGCGCTTAAAGGTAATCATAGTTACACAACTGGAAAAATAAATTAGACCTCGTTTCAATGACGATGTGTACGCAACGAAAGAAACGGAAACGAAAATAATTCCAATGGAATGAAGAGGGAAACAACGATAGAATTCAACTAGGGATTCAACTAGTTGTTCGAGGTTCAATATATTTTAATCTCACCTTGTCCAGATTGACTTTAGTGGCGGGGAACCATTTGCCAACGAACACGACAACCGGCCGACCCTGACGATCGACTCCGCTTTGGTAAAGGCAGCCGATTCCTGAAACTTCAGTCAGATCCTCCGTTTTCGCTCTTCTAAGGAGCCTCTCGTACCTGAAACAATTTAATGAAACATTTCAACCATTACTCCAAGAAGACTTAGTCATCCCGCACGGAAGCTGAACAACTGCAGACCAACAGGTGATAAAATATACCTTGTAGCAACTATTGGTAGCCGGTGACTGTTGCTATTGAAATGTCTATTGAAACGCATTGATGATATGCTATCGACAAGATAACTAGTAGACGTATTTCGAAATTGCAATTTCAAGATCTCATATCATATTTAGTGGGGTAGAAATTGCCTGGTGGATTTTCACGTGGAAGTACAGTGGCGGGATCGATGAACGAATAAATGTGATCTATTTACATATTGTGCTGAATGCGAAAACTATTTGCATCACGTCTGTTCGTGCCCGAGATCAATAATAATCATACATTTATCAACGTGTCACTATATAAAATATATATTCTCGATGCATTGCACGTTACGATTTCATTGGGAACAAAATGGGTAAAGTAGGCGCCATTGTACATTTCTACGTGAAACCACGGAGCAAATAATTTTCAAGTAGATTATCTTTCTTCTAAAAGCTATTAACAATATAAAAATTTGAAATTTCCGTTGTCAAAACGATCAGACATACACTTTTCGAGGAAACCACGTACCACGCGAATTTCAACGTCCAATGGCCACGATAAAACGCGACGCGAATTTCTTCAGCCAGACGCGAGAATGACATTTCCGCGTAATTTCATCGTTAACTTCTTTTGTTATAGATCGCTTGCATTGAAAAGAAACATAATGCTTGTCTGCCCGTGTCTGGAATGTAGATGCCATCACGTACGGTTAATCGCGGCCGCGCGACGCGCGTAATATGCATGCAGTTTCGCGCAAACACGAAAAACCTCGCGATATCACGGCATCGCAATAGAAACGCACGATTACGAACCTCGAGATTGGAATTGGAACGGGCAAATTTCATCGCGACGCAACACGACCGGCGGTCTCAGAATCCGCGAAGCATCAAATTCGCGATACGATGCACAGCATCAGTCTGATCAGCCGAAAGGTGAACGAAGCCTCGGTGACGGGTCATCGTATTAACGAATTAAACGCTCAATGAATCGCGGTACAATTCTAATTAAAGTGCAACGAAACGAATGAATAATGCATAAATAATGCCCGCGGCACCGTTAGACCCGAACTGTTCGCTGAAGCAGAACGATCAACGAATTCTGTCTCTCGCTGGCTACCGAGGGAGAAAATGTGTGCATCCGCGGTAACGATTATTATTTCTGCGCACAGCTGACAGTAATACGGTGCAACAAATCCCAGGAGGCAAAGTTCGTACGCAAGCTTCGCCCTACCTGCGTCACGCTTTCGCCTCTACACGTTCACGATACATAGTTCAGGTGACGTGCGATAGAAACTTCGCAACACCGACGGAATAATTACGCAAGCCAGGCTATATCAAGTATCTCGATATCAACCCTTGAATAACTTCTGCCCCATCGAGAATCATGCGATCACGTGATCATCATCACGTTACAAAACTACGGGGTAAAAAATTACCACCTCGAAATTTAACTGTTAGCTATAAAAAAAACACACACACACATTTATGTGCCGTGCCTATTCAACCTCCCCCCCCCCTCCAAAAAAAAACACCTCGCCTCGAGAAATATCATTTCGACGACACGCGACAGAGTCGTTCCGTCGCGTAAAGTCGCACGTAGACGGTGTGCCCATGAATATTCCATTTGGCTAAAATCAATGAGCACGCTTCACGTGCGCGTCGCGAAGCGTTCCGCTTAATATCGTCAGCCGAGTGTAACCATGGTCGATTCGGTTGATCCTGAAGAACCAGATTTGTTCCCCCCCCCCCCTCCGCGTTGTTGATAGCAAGTATATCACCGCGCAGCTATCGGCTTTCCGTCGCATTTTCAACACATTTTCCCGCCGAGAAACCTCGTCCAAGGCCGCGATATCAATTGCACGCGACGCCGATACGCGTTGGACCACGACTGCAAGCGAGCCCCGTTCGCTTTTCTATGAAATCGTACGCCGTTTCTGTCGGCTCATCTCCGCCGCGACGAATTGCGTGCTCGTCTGGCGACACACGGTACGATACTACTCGACGCCCCGGGCCCGTTTACGGGCGAATTATCATGGATACGCGTGTCGCGCGAAACGAGAAGAATCATTCGTCGTGTCAGCATGATCAGACGCGTTCGACGTTGCGGAATAATTAAGACCGGGTTCAGACCGGTTATTCGCACGGTTATTTGTCGGCAAGGCGGCTGTTGTGTAAAATGTAAAATTTCGTTGGACGTCCGAGATGATCATGTTTACAAAGGAGATTTTATGGGAACGGTTCGCGGATCGATTACTGTTTTCGCGGCTGCCTGGTGACCAGCTCGCAACAGTGATCCCTGTTCACAGTTGCAGGCTGAACCGTCGTTCTATTCGCCTCTCTACGCTTCCTCTGTCAACGCTGTCGCGTAAACATTCCGGGCTGAACGTAGCTACATTCTGCTCACCTTCTGTGGTGCACGAGTTTTCCATAACTAAGAATTAAAGTTGGAAAAGAAAATTAAGCGCCCTGGAACGTCGCCAAGAAGGCAAACTCGTCGATTGGTGGAAAACAAAAACTGGGCGTTGGACCAAAAGCACCGTTCCCGTATATTGGAAAACGATTAAAGCTCCACTGCGAAATCCTCGTCGATTTAAACTCTCTGTCTTCCTCCTACCGCCTCTCTCTCTCTCTCTCTCGTTCTCCCCATTTTACGACCATTCCAACGTCAGCGAAATTTAAACAGCAGCGCAATTCTCCAGAGAGCAGCTATCGCGCACACTGTTCGACCCTCCTGGCGAAAATCAACGCGAGATATTTACGTAACCCGGTTACAACTTTGCTCCACGAGGCGGACGATGCCGGAAATCGTCGACGAATGAAAACAATTGCACGGGCGAAACAATTTTTCATACGCACCGGTCCTCGTCCTCGATCACGTCCACCATGTCGATCATGACCATTCTGACGGTGTGCACCGTCCTGTGCACAATCCTGTGCCCCGCGAGGTGGATCTAACGAAACCCGAACACGGTCCCCAATTTCTCCGGGCCGAACAGGGCCAAGTTCGTGATGGATGCGACGCTAACGAGCGAGCCTAATTTCTCTTTCCCTGTTCGTTCCAGGAGGATGTCCTTGCTGGTTTCATCGGGGTCCAGACACTGACCGTACGGCGAGCTTATCTATCGTATTCTACCGGAGCGTTTTCTTCTCAATTGGCGTCGGACAATCGCGACGTGATTCGATACCGCGACGTTAATTATTATCCTCTACATATTATTAAACGTGCGTAGCAACTGGACCGAGAGAAGCGTATTGAAAGCACGAAATTCGTCCGCGATGGAAGAGAAACAAGAATCGACGCGGCAAGCCCTCGCGACGTGTCGCGACTCACTGAGTCTCCACTACGAGGCGAGAAACGACGTCGGGACGTCTTCGTCGACTTCGTGGGCGCGCGCCTCCACCGGCTGCGTCACGGCGCCTGCTCGGCTTAAGGCTACTACGTGTTCGATGAGTAAAAAGCGAAGTAGCAGAGTAGGGGGTTATTCGCGATTTGCGGCCGGTTATTACGTTCGTATTCTACGATGCGATCGACAAATTGGCGAAACACCTCTCGAGCCCGGTAAAAGGGTCCGCCGGGCTGTTATTTCAGTTATTTGTCACTACTGTCCAGCGTTGCCCATTTATCGATCTTTGTACGCGTTTTGTGCGAGCCCATGAATATGTAACAAGGATATTCTGTAACGAGCTCCTGAAAAAGAAACAAATCCCTGTGCTTCCGACTGACGCAAATATTATTTACGGGATCGGCCAATATTTATGAATTCCCTGGCGTTCGAGTTTTCGCGATGATATTCGGTTATTAATAAGTATTGCTGAACGGTAGTTTGTCCCGCGCGGTAAACAGTTGTACGCAGAACTAAGTATCTTGATTGATAAATTCATTTCACACTTTGTTCTCCTTTGTTTTGCCGTTTGTATTCAATGGTATCGCGTTAAGAGAACGTATGGGTGGAAAGATTTTGAAATCTTGTCTGAAATTAATCTGGCTAATACGTCAAATAAGTTAATCTGCCGATACATATCTTCGCGCGTTCAATAGTATTGATAATAAATATGGATTGTTCCAGGCATTCTTAGGCATGTAGAAATTTAATCCATTCATCTTTTAATTATTTAGATGCATCCGTTTTCGTAATTGACGGGGCGACAAGGTAGAACAATTTGCATTTACCGCGAACATCATATAATAATAATAGGAACAACTGATTCGAAAGTAAGCATGAAAATTCGCGAAAGACAATGCAATTGAAGCTGATTGAAATTAGCTCTACACACGTGTATACTTCTCTTTATCTAAATTTTCCAGACCACCTCACACTGTCGAGATAATAATACAAACAACATTCACGCGAAAAATTGTCTTATCTGCGTAGAGAGTATTTAATCTCATTTATTAACCACCACTAACAATTGTTTATCATCGATAAATCGTTTAATTAACCAGAACACGTTTAACACAATCAGCAATTAATTAATATCTCCCCAATTTACATTGCTCAAACTCGACCTGGTACGTCAAAAAAATAATTTCCCCGGCGTCATAAATCAATGAGTGACAAACGCATCTCACATCGGGGCAGCTCTGAATTACTCTATTAATTACTCTACTCTGATTCTCCGAAACAGCGACACGATGATCCATGACACCCACGTGTCGTTGGAATTTGCTAGATGGGACGCATTCTACAGCGGAGAACAAACGCGTTTGATCTCGCGATGCTGACTGATTACGCTAATAACGTTTCGCCGCTATTACAGGGACGTTGCAGTTTATTCTCGTCTTCTGAACGTGAATTTTCGGCAAGGAATTCCGTGGGTTAAAGTGAAAATGCGTGGTACACACGTTTCGTGCGACAGTATTTATAGCAGCGTCTATTTTCGTATCGTTCCTCAATGTTTGGCTTTCAAACGTTGACTAATTCAGGGAGCGCGGTTACCACCCCGTAAATGGGCAGATGAAATATATTTTTTGAATGCGGTAAAATCAATTTTCATCGTTTCCCGTTCGCGGTAAGTCTCGTTTGTACAAATTGCCCTTCATATTGAATTGTAATTAGCGGATACAACTTTGGTATTGATTAATATGGAAACAACCCATTGGAAAGTATTATAAAGTGACAATGAATGTCGAGGCTTCATTATAATAAACGTTATTAGGATACTCCGTATGTATCGTACATTTTTCATTGGTATCTAGATTTACGAATTGCCTATGTTCGAGATTCTACGGTATTCCGCCAATGGTTATTTCTGCGCGAACAGCGTATCGATGGTTTGACGCGAAATTGTGTTACGCTTTTCTATTTCTGGGTCGATTTCGTTCGTAATGTAGCACAATCTCGACGGATCGATCACTCGCCGTCTGATGACAATGCTGGATTATCATTTCTTTGTCCTTTTCTTTTTTCATATTTCAGCAATCCGGGATTAAGTTGAAAACCAATAACGTTTTCACCGAATCGAGAGCAGGAACGGCACGCCGTGCATCGATTCTCGATACAATTATTCAATCCGTACTTTCGATGAAATAAAAATAGTGCATCGCTCGATTTCCCGGAAGTAGTGGTCGCTCTGAAAATCGCACAGAAGGCTGCGAGGAGGATTATTTCATCGGCCCGCGTGCCGCGTCGGGAGTTCTATTTTTCTTCGAACTCGCATACGGAGAGCGAAAAATTTCGGCGTGTCCTCCGGAAGCGGGAAGTATAATTTTACTCATATCCTGAGAGCCGGTTGAATCACAGCAAACATTGCTATCGCGTTATGCACACATCTTCGTTCAAACTTGCGCTATTTTTATAATAAACGAAATAAGCATCGGGCAACCGAAGCTCACGTTTCTTTTCATATTTTCTCTAGATTACAACAGCTATTATTTTTATTCGTTTCCTGCACTTTGAGGAGCGAAATAAGTTTCACGACAATCGGGCGCCGATCCTTCGATAAAGAGCAGAAAGTCGAACGTCGAATGTTACGTGTTACGATTTCAACCATGATTTCGCGACCGTGACCTCCTTTGAAATGGATTCAAGGAGCTCTGTTGGCCAAACGACTGGATCGAAACACACCTTTCTCGAGATCGTAAATCTCAGGTGCGCCTTGATTTGACCAGACGCGGTGAGAAAGAGAGAGTGTTAAACGGCGAAGGAAGTTTCTCTGCCCGGATTAGAACTTTCATTTTCGTGGCGCGATACGTAAATAACATTGTTTGATGTTTTCTGGCCCGCAAAAATATTTACAGAAGTAAAGGAATGCGTGGAAGTATAATCGTTCGGCAATCTTACAGTAAGTGCAGCAAAGCTCACTCGCGTAGCGTACGAAAGATTATCCTGAACGGCGCCAGATGTTCGACATCAACAGATGTCTAAACTAATGTTTACCGGCGCCGCTGGATCGGCAAAAAATAAACTTGCATGCACCCGGCGTATGCGACGAGAGTACATTTCGAAAAACACGAGTTACTGCGAACGACGACGTTTCTCGATGAGTCGAAGGTGCGAAGGTATTTCTTCCATCGCAGGCATAATTGAATTGGCGAACAATTTGCCTCCTTAATGGTTCGACAGAATTGCTAGGCATTCGACGCTCTTCCACGTAACTGCGCGAACTTATTTCTATGTACATTTCGGACGACGGTCTTGCAACGTATTTACAACGAGATAGTGTTAACTCAACCTTACTTATTAAAATTATATATATTTTTTTGTTTGCAGAATTAAATCCGCAATGTTTGTCCCAATCGTGACGTCGGTGGAAGAGGACTTCGCTGTGATAAAGTTGTGTGTAGTTCAGAATTTACGTGGAACTAGAAAGTTATCTCTCTTTGTTCGCCGTCACGATTAACCAAATGATTTATTTCGATGACGTGAACAAGGAGACAGCACTGTGGCGTTATCGTGTCGTGCGTACAAATGACACGACCATTCGTGAAACTTGCAATTATCGTAAATTGGTTTTTTTTTTGCTCTTGGTGCTCGGTTGCTAGAAATATTCGTGCAGAATGACAGACATCGGAGTTGTTTCGGGATGTGCGAACGAGCTTGAAAGCAACGAAAGGTTACGGGGCCATTTCGATCGTGGATATTATTCATATGGACTGTCTGTGTAAACGACAATTTCCCCCGAGTAACGAATAGGGGAGAATTTCATTGACCGATGGAAAGTCGATGGCCGCATTTCATTAATACGTCTGCGCCCGAAATATCACGATTGATACGAGTAATGATATGCACACGTTACGACATTGCAACACGATGACGTTACGAAGTAAATTAAATAACAAACTACATTCAACTACCGAATTGTTTCAAGTAACGACAGTACGTGCAAGTAACGCGATAGAAAAACGCGCGTCTAATTAAAGCACAATTTCAAACTTACCACCGCTATTAAAACAGTGACACCTTTCCTTTTTTTTTTTTATCAATGGCAAAGTGTTTACTGAATGGAACCACGGACAGCTCGTACTTCATGGAACGTTCAAGTAACAAACGTCGGTATTCGCGAAATCTGCACCCGATAAGGAAGAAGGTATGCTTCGACCGTACAAGAAAGGTGGATAATTAAGTCGGCATAATTGGAACGTTCTCCGAGATAGTAGAGTAAGATCATTTTTATCGGACCAGCAATCGTGTCGAATTCATAGACGACTTATAGAAACAGAACAAGCACGTTACCTCTCTTACCAATGCACGATACACGTTACGCGAGTCGCGTTAATAAATTACAATCTTCGAAATGCGACGACAAAAATGGCGCGACGTTTGTGCCTACTTGAAGTCGAAAATAGCAGCGTGACGCGTGGAAGCGGGTATTTGATATCGCACGAAATTGCAATACAGGTAACGTTGAATGAATGGAGTCGTACATGTCTATTAATGTTTTCCGGCATAAGTACGCATAGCGAACTTGTTATAAATAAACGAACTACGCGGCTTATACACACAACGAGAAATAATATCTCGACGTTCACTATTTCAATATTCGCGCAGTGTTTCGTATAATTTTAGACCCTGCGCATAGATAATACCAATTCGGATATGCCTTGGAAAATTATCATACCTTTCCTTCTGCTGCATTTGCTTCAACATGATATCGGCGAGCGGATCGGCCGGTGGTCTCTCGCCGAGAAGTCTTTGCCGATCCAAGTCACCCTGCATCTGTGCAAACGCGTGTTCGCCGATGTTCACAGATGTTTCTAATTGCGCGGACAGTTCGACACTTTCGTCGCCTATAAGGAAGACAAAATATAGAATAGCTCGATGAATGAACGAGCTCGTGCCCATTTACTATTACAGAATCTATCGATCGAACGTTGTTCCCCGTTATTATTACCGTGTAAAGCGTGTTGCGGATTGTCGATGATTCGGATTTGTCGGTCAGGAAGCAATGGTTCCCCATCCATTCCGCCTACATCGTTCGGTAACTGCCAACAGGCATTGTCTTGCTCTGCTAGATTCCTCGGGAAATAGAGTGGAAGAAGAACTTCGTAAATTCCAAGATCACACGGCTCCAGGGCGAACACGATACAGGTAATAGAATCGCCGTACTGCTCCAAGAATCGTCTCACCGTTCCTGTTTCAATGAGAAACGCGTGCATAATAATGTTAAGTATGTGCCAGCAGATATTCGATAATTTCTGTCGATTTGTTTTATGAAATTGAGATATACGTACTGAGGGCAATATGCGCACCCGCATCCGGAGGATAATTTCTTCGCACGGAATTAATTACCGGCAGCGCGATCGTGCGTAAACCGAGCTCTCTTGCTTTTTGTAAAACATTTCTAGGGAAGAGGACAGGTGTTATAATGTGCGTGTGCTACAAGTGTTCACTGCGACAGACCATTCGATTTTTCCGCCATTTTCGACAATGTTACCAACCGATGTTATTCGCGAAAATTCATCGGAGTTTGGCGAATCATTTTCTGGCAATAAAAGAGATCTCGAGGGTACCGTACTTTCGTAATGAACCCAAGCTCGCGTTCAGACTATTTAAGTGGAATTATATAATGTTTCACGTTATATCGTGGGGGACGTTGACACTAACTTAACGAGTACAAAATATAGTAGCTTCATTCACGCGACGCTTGATTAAATTATTTATACAATACTCGATAGTTTACCTATAACAGCAGTGCAACGTGTTTTGAGCTGCCGTTTGGTACTTCACGTTGTACACTGGTCCAACGGTATGAATAATAAATCGTGCAGGTAATCCATGGCCCTGCGTCACCCTTACTTCCCCAGTTTTGCATTCTGAAATATAACGAATTTCTCGTGAAACAAGATTGCCAATTAGCCGTGTCATTTTGCCGAATAATACGTAACCTTTTGTTTCGTTAAATATTTCCATTTTCAGAGGTGAACCGGCACGTGCGAATATTTTTTGGCACATCGAACTGTTGTCGTCCATCGTTTCATTAGTGGAGTTCACCACCGCATCTACTTGTAAAATAGAGATATCTCCAGTCCTGAAATAGGGCATGGTTTTAGCAAGTTTTCTTGCGATACACAGTTACACCCACTTATTTTTATTATCATACGGATAATTACCACAGCGCAATTTTACTGTTAGCCGCCGGTTGACACGGAAAGGGACTTATATCATGATGGGTCGGCTCTCCGATGGAATTGGAGTAATCTGTGAATCGGTGCTGGACGGGGAAGTCGGCCCATTTCTTCAATGTGTCCGTCTCCACCACATCCGGGGCAACACCCAAGGGTTCCATGAGCCTCATTCAGCTGCAACAAAAAACAGATATCCCATTGTCAGAGCCGGACATACATAATTCACAAACTTCGATAATCACAAATTCCATCGGCATCTAATCACGCTTTTCTGCCAACTGAAAGCTCGAGCCTTACAGGCATCAATTCTCCACGCATTCCTTGAGACATTCACGAATCCCTTCGTACCCCTTTTCCTGCCACCCGGGAATATTTGACAATTTCGACGAGATAACACGCGGAACGCGATAGCAACGCTGCACTAGGTCCGAACGCGACGAAATAAGGAAAATCAAAGGAAACTACGAACGGTATATAGGTCAATATAGAATATTGGGGGACCCCCGTCGTATCTAATGGGGTCGTACAGAGACGCAGGGAGATACGGTCGTCGTAGTCCCTCCGAACCGGAGACGAAATAGTTTTCTGACGCGCGGACTATCTCCGATATCGTGGAAATCTAAAAATAAACATTGCCATCGATGAAAATCTGGGGCACACCCCCGGGCTAACGGGGGCGGCAGGCGTCCAAGGACGCAACCCCGATCGAGGGTTTCGAAAAACAACTTAATTCGTGGACGACCCGTGCTCGTCCTGTGCGCATGCAGTCACGTGCCGCGCGTTAAAGCTCCGCTGTGTGAGATCTCCATCGACCACGTGGAACGGAACAGTGTGCGTTCGTGTCGTGACAGAACGTAGAGACTTCCCTAATGGCAAGGAGACAGCGGCTGGCGCCGTCTGTCCTGCGCCGGAACTTATATCCTAGCAACCCCATAAAGAACAGGATCATCGACCCCCTCCCCCCTCCTTCCGTCACTAGGTCCCTGCAATCCTTTTCGAAGGCGAATCTATTTCAACCACCTGAGGTTCTAGGAGACGGCGACGCGCAGAAGTGGCGTCACGTCGATACAACATTTGCTGGGAGTATATGCGGGAAATGAGCATTCTTGCGGAATGAATAGAAGCAGGGAAATGGAGCGAGGGTACGTCGGGGAGGAATTTCGTGGGGACAGAAAACTTTGGGATTGTACAAGTTGCAATGATTGCGAGCGATATTGATTTTCGTGGGACAGGGGTTGGGGGATGCGAGGGATTCGAAGACAAGGCGGCCGCTTGAAATTCGTATTCGGAACGCGCCGTTCGGCAAGATCCGTTTCTCATCGATCGTCGCCCGTTCCTATTCCATCCTAACCCCCCGGAACCAGCCCGTCCACGACGGAAGAAGCTCGAGATATTATTTACATAAGTCCATTTGTCAATTCGCGTTAGAGGAACGCCCGACGAGATGGAAAGCTCGGCGTGCGGGAGAGAAACGGACAGATGTCCGACCGAAGGGAGCGTTGTCGTTCCGTGGCTAACGCTTGCTCCCTCGTGTCAACGGAGAGGCGCAAACGGCTGCGAACGACGCGCTCTTTAGCAACCGTGGCTTCTTATCGGCGAATGTTCGGGTGGGCAAGGAAAATTGCGCAATGCGTGAAATTAGCATTTTTATGACGGTGCGCGTTGTTCCAGCCCGTGGAACCTTGACGAATGTGGAGCAGGATGTTTCTCCCATCGATCGCGCAAATGAATTCTGATGTTTGCCCAGCGAAGTTCCCGGCTCGCGCGCTCACGTTAAGAACACATCCGGTTTAATCGATTTCGAAGGGAAACACTGTCCGCGACAAGATCGAACCGAAGCTCGCGGGGTCATGGCCGCGTATTCTAGATATTCCCTTCCAGTGAATTGGGTCGCGATATTTTTCTTTCGTTCGTGATGAACGACGACGGGAGACTCGAGAAAGCCCCGCTGCCGAGCGTACAAATTGAGACAGCTAATTATTTTCGGCGTTGCGTTGTTCAAAGGAAGGCAATGCGTAGTTACGATGAACCAGAGCCCCGACGCTACCCAGAGCTACTTCCTCCAAAGTTTTTTAAATTAAAGCTCGCCTTCTCGCGACGTATAAAAGGTCGACGAGGTTTGCTCGAACGGTGTTCGAATTAACGAGCACCGCGTTCAATTAAATCAGCTCGGTCGATGCGTCTCCGTCGAGCGTAATATCGTTCGAATCTTAGAAGTAACTTATCTACAATTGGACGTTCTGTTGCAATTGATTTCCAACGGGGGCAACATTGTTTACGGAATCGTGCAAAATCGAACACGTTGCAGTGTTTCAACCGCGAGGGGGTTAACGTTTCGATGTGCCTCAAGGACAGACATAAAATACCTAAGTTAATCGTTATTAGATGCGTGCAGAATCGAAGCACGTTTGCAAAGTTTGGAATAAAAAAATCAAGTATTTCGGCACATTGCGCTTCTCCCCGACAAATTTTCAACCGGTCAATCATCGAAATCAGAGCTGCTGGAACAGACCGACAGGCAGAAAATGCATCTATCTCGCGCCGGTGCATGCGTGTCTCGCAATGTTTCCTCGGCCCTCTGTACTTTTCTCCGTGATTTCACGCGATATCGAACGTTCGAACTATCGAACCGGACGCAATCGCCTGTCTACGAAAGTTGCCGTTTCTTTGAGGGAAACTTATCCCCCTTTTGTCCCTTCTATCCCTCCAGGGAACCTATTTCTACGGTTTCGCCTATCATTGACGAGAGATAAAGATATCTCCTACTCGCGTCGGCCTCGACTGAACGATTACCGATACGGGTCGTGTTCCTTCTATTCTCCTGAAAATGCTGAACGCAATTTTGACAGGCCTTTTATGGCTGCGCTTTCAAGGTGCACAACTGTGATGGCCGTTCGAAGCTCGCGTGACCACGCTCTTCACAATTGGACCCCGTATGGTAGTTCTTATGAAACGACGCTGGATGTTCCGGTTGTGCAATATTGGGTTTGAATTGAATACTCGGCTGGGCAGTTCATTAGTCTCCTGTAACAGGGTTTATTCGTTGCACTGTTTGATGGCGGCAACGCTCATTTCGAGAGATTTACTGCGAGGCGGAGAATTATTAGTTCCGCGTTTATTTATATTGGCGTGGGTTCGTAAAAGGATTGCCCCTCAGAAATGGCGCCTGTCACGCACCGAATTATGAGAAAATTAATTTCCCAAGCTGTAATACGTTTCGTTCCGAATATTTTCCCCGAGACACCGAACGCATTATTGGAAACTGCCACTGCTTGACTCGTTTTTCTCAGAACAGCGTGTACCCCCACGAGAATCGATTGGAAATACTAGACGCAAATCGAGTCCCAGCGACACTGGACCTCCGTTTTCAATTTAAACAGATCACCCACCAGAATTTCCGAATAACTACGTATCCTTCGAACAGCACAATAATATTCGATAAATTAAGACCAATCGTATACCGTCGCTAGTTTCTGCTTTAAATAAACTCCATTCCGCCAATTCGAATTCCGTCGCACACCGAATTCTACGAGAATGAACGTGCGCCTCGAAAAACGATCGCAGTAGATTTATCGCTGTTCGGATCGATCCGTAAAATGAAATTTTTCCATTTCTCGAAGACACTCCAGCCCGCGGTGCATCAACGGGAGACGACAGAAATAACTTAAACCGGACGATTTAACAGGGAAGCCGTACCGTTCCCCAATCCCGCAGCGATTCCGATTACGCCACGTTGTAATTGGCCCTGTTTCGAGGGAGTCCAAAGGGAAACCAACCACGAAAGCCACCCCTGGCTCGAACGAGATTCCGACTTTCATTCGCCGCGTGTCGCTGGGTCTCCGCTTTCAGGCGAGCTTTGTTTCGCGTCCAACGTCGACCACCCTGAGCCCCGCGCGGCCTTTCTATTAAACAACAAACGACCTCACACACGGCTCACCGGTCAATCGATGTTCCACATTCGAACAAGGTGAATATTTGCGGGCCACTTTCCGTCTCGCTCCGCGGGGTTTCCCCCGTTAGAAAACGCTCCTCTGACCGGGGAAAAAAATTGAATTCTCCATGGCGAACGTGACTGTGCCGGTCGTAGTGCATTTAGAGCGAGGCCCGTGATACCCCCGGTAGTGCAATTTCGATGATCAATAGCGCGGGGCAGAGAGGATGGTTTCTGGTTCGTAGAATTTTTTCCAGGGTGCTAATGATTCATAATTGCATTATCGGAATTTTTCCTTGCGACATCGAAACCGAATGATTTATCGATGCCGAAGATTATATATAATGGGGAGAAAGTTCTTTTATTTTTATGAGAAACCTGAGATCGAGATAATCTATAATGGCGTACGGATTGATATGTTGGGATAGTATGGGGTATTAAGCGTATTATTTCATTTAGTGCAATTTACTGTTCTGTCCTCGATTCGTTTTGACATGGAATTTTAGTTAATTCTTGGAAATCGATGCTGGTCCTTGATGGAACAGTAATTTAAGAACAGGGGGGACTTTTAATTGATATTTAAGTTCGTTTAGCAAGCACCATGATTTGATTGTAATACCTCTGAACGGACAGCCGGCAAATAAACGCGGCTACGAAGTCACCAGCGTGACGGGAAATCGTCGGCGCAGGTTTATGCCAATATCGTTCAGCACGATATGCATATTTGAGCCATTAATATGGCTTGTTGAATGCGAGCTGAACAAATCTGTTCGTGCCCTCACCTGTGCGGATTTGCATACGCCGGCACGCGGTTTACTCTGTGAAAATGTCCCTCGAATCAGGTAATTTCCCCTAGCTATTTCCGTTTACCATCTGACTAGCGGTTTCCCGGGAAGAATCGGAATCGCTCGATCTTTTTCCTTTAGGCGTGTTTGCCGGGTCGTTTCTGCGAAGTCCGCGCACACTCGTGTATACGCGAATCTATAATAGTTTGAACCTCTATCCGGCTACGTAACGTTTCAAATATTGAACGCTGAATCATTTGTTCGTCTGGTAGATGATTGCTGAATTAGTTAAATGAAACGCCAATAAGAGGAAGTATAAAGAACATCGTGGCAGAACATATGTTGTGCTATGTCACGCGGATTTGAATTACAGGTGCAGCTCGCTGAACAATAATTGAAGGATCCTGAACCATTAACAAAAATAAAAAGCGCGATCATTCACGAGTAGTGACAGGTAGATAATGTTCGAAGGGAAGGGTGAAAATACACTGCACGCTTTACTAACTTTCAGATCTACCGTGCAATTAATTGCCACGGAGCCGCAAGATAGTAAATAAATCGCAGAGGTTGAAAAAATAACTTCCCACCATTCATCTACATTCCATGCAGCGCAATGTCAAGAAATTGAAATCGCTCGGAATAAATAATCACGAATCTGTTGCGTCAAGAACGGTCTCAAGCGTGTCTAAAATGCCCAACAACAGGAGGAGGAAATGTCTGTTTGTTCAATTTCACGATTCCCGTCTTAGTGCAATGAATTATAAATAGAAACGACCCGTTGCACAATCAAACGGAACATAATCAACTGTGCACAGGGACGACGAGCCGCGTTTAAACGTGACAGCCAAGAACGGTGACCCATCGGTGACCCACGAAAGGGGTAATTGAATGTGTTAGGCATGGCAGACAAACGCAACGTGGAAGCCTTTTCGATATTCGCCGCTCTGTAACGCCGGGGCTTCCAAACAAATCCTTTGTGACCAGCTATTTCCGCCGATGAAGCTGAAAACAGCCGACTCGGAAAAACAGATCGCGGGAAAGAGGATCTCTAGATTCCGCTTCACTCGATCCATTAATTGCGTTATGCGGGCCCGGTTGAAGTAGTGTCGCGCCATGTGTCAAGCCGGGCGAGAGACGAGAAGAAAGATTCCACAAATAGCGAAGCGATATCCGTTTTGGGCAAGATATTTTTTGCAACCGATTTCGAACGGAATCGAACGGAACGTGCAATTCTGTCACGATCTCAAACGTCTGCGTTACGATGGTCGAAATGCAAATACGCTTTCCGAGAAATATTTAACGACGGTGACAATATTCAAAACGAGTACATATTTTACTTGAATGGATACGAAATAGCGCAGGTTTATTATCGAAATATTTTATATTACCCACAACAGGATTGCCCGTCTTCTCTTAGATTTATTTTGCGTTCACGACGAGGCTGTCCGCGAACTTATGTAAAACGCGACCGTTTAGATTTGTAGCAAAGGAATCGTTTGCTTTTGACGAATTCAACGTCCCGCATAGTTCGCGCATCTAAAATTAATTACTTGCCGATGTACGTTCCAATTTCAGATCTCGTTTTATCCCAACCCTATTGGACGTGCTCTTCGAAATGCATCATGCCCTCTCAACTTTGTCTACCTTCGATTTCAGCAACGCCAATAACGCCTCCGTCTGAGCCAACCGATCACAACGAAATGCCCAACAATCACTCCTCGGAGCGAACGGGTTGAGCCGATATTTCAAAAGCTTTTTTCTCCAGAGGGTGCATTATCGGATGCATCTTCCTGAACGAATTGCAGGGAACGGTCGACGTGGCTGCCGCGTTTTTACGCGACTCAGGGCGGATAGCACTTGACACAGTATATACGTACACACTTGTCCTTTCATTTCGAGTCGAGTGTCACGACGGCCCGTCTTTTGTCGCCGGTTGAACGCCTTATCGGTCGAGTGGCTCACTTTTGTCCGGTCGATCGTTAGCCGTGATTGCCGCGAATTTACGATTTGCGATCCGATGCAACGGCGAAACAAGAGCGTCCCCGATACACAAGGGTCCAATCCCGAAACCCCGGCGTACCCTTTGAACACTCTGACCTAATTAACCATCGACACGATGCCCGTCGTCCATTTTCGACGAGGGCGGAAAATAGAACTACCCGCCAACGGATACCGCCGCGCGAATTAATTTCATCCACTTAACACTCGGTGAATGCGATCGCATCGATTCGTTCCCGACGAACTTCGTACCACGTACCAGTTCGCGTTCACGCGCAACGACGGAAACACACCGGCACGAGGCTTATTATCGAAAGGTGTCACGCGTTCGACACGTCTGCTTATCTGGCGAAAGGTGCGGCGTGTTTGGTGAGCGATCGTCGATCGTCTGTTCCCGCGTCGTTCCCGTCGCGATAAAGAGGAACACCTCACGCCTCGTTCCATCGGCGCGTTGGAAGGTGCACGAGGTTCCGTTGCCCCCGCGGCGGAATATTTTCCACCGTCGCGGAATTCGCGTGGATGAAAAAATGTCGCGGGACAGCCTCCATCCGGCGATGGTGTTAATCGTTTATGAAATTAACAATCGCCTAGGAACGGAGGGAAGAGGTGCCGGTGGACGTTTTTAATTTGGCGGCGTGCGGATCGGGGGAAACGACGAGGAACCAATGACGCTGATGAAAACGTCGTTTAGTCCTGAACGATGGCAATTAACGTGCTGGCGTAGAAGGGTCGACGGCTGTTAAACGAATTACATTTCGCGTGGGATTTGCACTCTTTCCGTTTCGTACGGGATCGGCGTGTGGCGTTCGATTTCGCGAAAATGAAAATGGGTTTCCTCGTCGTGCCGTTCGGCGAGCTGCGAATATTATCAATAAATACGTGTCGCAGAAACGTCCATTGGACGAATGCATTTTGTCGGAGATTCCTTCGTAAATTTTCACCGGCTACCGGTGAGAAGAGCACAATAATCTTGCGCGCGCGGGGAATGACACAATCGATCAGAAAACTTTTCCCAGTTCGATCGGAAGTGTCAATTATGGCTCGACAAATCGTGGACGAGCCTGCGTTTAGTGCGAAGCGACGATCCTTGCGAGCTTGTGTTAACAGCTGGCCCACCGATCGATTGTCAATCAAATATTGACCAATGTGCGGCGCGTTATCTCTGCGCAAAAGATGTGCCCGATGATGTATCGAGGCACCGATAAGGCTGCTCGTACCAAACACTCGGCGTTTAAATGGCTTTTCGTGCTCCGTTCGCTGATTGCACGTCGAGGCTCGTAGAACGGTGTGCTGTTTCGGAGAAGTATACGTATGTACATGGATCATGTTCAATTAAGCCCGGCGCAAACTATCGTCCGGCAAATTTTTTCGCTCGACACGCAATTACAGAGACACGCAGTCTCGTTTACGTATCGCGGGGAAGGGTCGCGAATTTTTCCACCGGTTCTTCATTTCCATTATATATGACGGTATGTCCGTAGAATACGTTGCGCGCATGCACTTCGAATACCAGTTTAATAGCGGCGTTCGAGATTCTAATGGATTCACGTTGCGCGCTGCTCAGTCTCGAGCGATCATTTTCAAGCTACAATTTTGCCGAAGACACCGAGAGGAAATTAAGTCGGCGATCGACGCGCACCGTTAGCGAGCGGATTTTCCATTGTACAATCGATGCGAATGGGCAAGATGTCATCGCGGTCGATTTTTGTGGCGAAATAAAAATTCTAACTCAGCTGCATCGGGCAAACTGTTATTAAGAAATGACAAGGATTCTATGTGTTGGAATATTGCGCAAGCAATCGTATGACGCACTTATCTAGCTTCTTAATACGATTACGGCATAACGAAGATAAGGAGAATCGTGCGGAGTATTTATTGAATAATTTTCGTCCCCGCGATGCTCGCGGGATTGAAAATACTTGTATCCGAAATTCGCCGATCCGATTGCGTGAGGTAAGTTCGGATAAGTTTGGTATACATTGCTTTCCCTGTCATGCGAGCAATCGCGATTGTCAAAGAGAAACCATATCAGCGCGCGAAAAAGTAGAAGATAATAAGATTACACGCAGAATTCAGATAAAACTTCTGATAAGATTAAACCGTGGAACAATACTTCACACGGTTCACCGTTTCGCTTGCGTTTTAGAGCGGCAGATTTCTTTTATTCCTCGTACGTCGAGGTTATAATTTGAAACGACGAGGGAAATAGTTGAGTGCGATTGTACAATGGCGATTATTATACGCGAAGTAATTGAAATGACCTAACGCTATCAATTTTTCATTTGCCGTGACACAGTATTTGTGAGATTCATAATTACTTTCAATTCACAGTTTACGCCATAGAATTTGATACTGTTGCACTTACAGTTTCCATTTGTATGCAGAACATTGTAAACCAGTGTCGCAATATTTACAATACTTGCCGATTCTCAATTTTGTACTTAGCAATGCAACGCAAGAGATAATCACATTTTTGTCTAATTGAATGTCACAGCGATTCCACCGAATGTTTTACATTGGTGATTAAATATCCATAAATCCTATTCCAGCGGGAACGAATTGAACGGAATGAGCCAAACGCTCGATTTAGTTCCAGCTAGAACTACTGAATGTCGTCATAAATTATTTTTCGATCTCTCGTAGGACGTTCAATCGACGAGATGGTACATAAGAATAATAATTTCTGTCTTACGAAACGAACTTTCGTATATCGTCGACCTCGTCATCGATATTTATCGTTTAACATATGCAAACCACATACTCTATTCCGCGTCTCTCTTCATAAAAGGCGAAGAGAAATATCTTTTACGCAAATTCCCAAGAACACAGGAAAGCGTTTCGCCCAGCGTTTAATATTCTTCGATATGCGAAGACTGTTGAATAACTCGCGGTACTCAAATTTTCTGTTCACTTTGTTAAAGATATCCACAAATTTCCAAATCGTCATAATCAGCACACTAAAGTACAATCCATTCATTTGTACTAAAATAACGTCCCATAAAATCAAAAGGAAAGCCCCGATACCCTTATGTACATCATACTTCTTATTTCTTCTACTTACGCACCACGTTTAATTCCGTCCTGCTTCTACTATTCTACCGTACTGCTGCATCGCCGGCGAACAATAATAACAACAGTAACGCTAACATTTATCTCGCAAAACACCCTTCAAAATCCACCTTATCTCCGCCCGGATTACATCCAGCAATTCAAGCCGACCGAATGCCAGGCGTTTCGTGCCATTCCGAATTCTCCCGCGAAGATACCATTCCGGTACAGAGGGGGGCACGAAAGATTGAATAAATAAGCACGGTTTCGTCGCACCGATGTGCCTAAGCTCCGTAAAACGTGTACCAACCGCAAGTCTTCCAGCGTTTCAAGGACCGCTTGATCGCGAAAGCGAAAGCGAGATCGCAGACGCTTCGTCGGTCTTCCGAGGGAATATTTCCATCGAGGTTGACAAACGAAACGGACGCGAGTCGACAACGCCTCGAGTTATGCAACGATCCGATATCCGTACACGGATCATTTGGAATGACATTACCGCGGTGTTACGTCACTGAACGAGAGGACGAGCTCTCTCGTCCGTGGAAATCTCGTCCGCGGTGCACGCACGACTCGGAAACGCGCGATCGAGCGGAGAACGCTGCGTTCCGTCGCGACCCCTTCGTTAACTTGCCCCCTATTCGAAAGATAGAAAGAGATCGCGGTCTGGTAACCAATTCCAATGATAATTCAAGGGCGAAGAAGCGGGCCGAAGCAACGAAGACGAGTCGGAGGAAAACAAAAGGATGGAACGTAGACCGTCGCGACGCAATTTATTAACAAATGATTCATTCGACGCTGCGTAGCGTAGCCGTAGTCGGCTTCCACGTAGCCGACGTGGAAAGAGGCACGCGTGTGTATGGTACGTGCAAGTATGGCAGAACACATCTGCGTTTACCGATTGGCGATTATCTCCGTTGTTTATTGAACATCTCATTAGCGGATTCAATTCGGTTTGCAGACCATTTGCAACCCGTGCGAAGTTTCCCCCGAAGGTAGAGGTGTTTCTCGCGTTTCATTTGTTCGATCGATTCCCCTTTCGCGAACATCGTTGAAACGCGCGTATTTATGTAACTGCAACCATTCTTGTTCGGGAGCCACGTTGTCTTATCGCTTTTTCGGCACGATAAAACGTTCCGTTGCGACAGCAAGGTGAATCTTTGCCCGCGATATAATCGTGGATTATTTTATTTATAGACGTCGAGCAATCCGAAAGAAATTAATATTTATAATTGAAGATCTCCAAAGGTGTCGATATTGTGTCGCGAGTAATACACGATTGGTCGAGATCCAGAAACACGGTAATTAACGCGAACCAGTCGTCCGACGTACGGCGTTATCGAGGAATAAAAATCCCTGGCAATTTTGGATCACGCGAAACGAATTAGTTACACATGGCGATACATTGCACTTTGGCCTTCTCGCGCCGCCATTAACATTGTTCTGCGGGGTACCGTCGTTTCATTGCGCTATTGGAGCCGAGGTTCACTGTACTCTTAATCTAATAGAACGATTCCTACGTTTCCCCCGGCTGATTCACGTCGTCTACGCGCACGCTGAACGGTTCACAGCCTCCGTGACGAGATAAACAGCGTTTCCTGCATCTGCATTCTCACGGTTGCAGAACGTTTCACGCGGTTCGCCGAGCGCCCGGCTTAACCCCAGTTTCACCTTGATTCCTTGCGACCACTTGCCGTGGCCCTCCGCCCTCTTGGCGCATTCAGTTCGCTTCAACTTTCGTCCGGAAGACAACGACGATTCGGAATGTCGCGAAACGCGTAACCGCCGGCTGAAACCGAGTTCGTCCAGATCGATACGAACCGGTCCCTAAAAATACCGAACACTTTGCTCGACGACTCGGACAGAAGGTCGACGCCCACGCGAGTTTCTGTTCGCGTCCACGACGGCACTGCTGTGGACGGAATCGAAGGTAAATGATAAAGAACACCATCGAGGACTTGCTCGTTACTGCAATGTAGATTGGACAGTATCGATTGAACTTAAATGTTCCATTAAAACGGGTAAGAGGAAACAACGGTGACGGTGTTCGATAGGACGACACGGGATGGAGTTTACGACAACGACGTTCAAGGGGTCATTATTGCAGAAAAATCGTACGGAAATCGAGGGAATTCGGGTGCGGTTATTACTTGGAGGAGTTTAAACAAGAATAATTACGTGCAGTGAGATTTGGTAAGTGTTTGCAGCGTTGAAGTTCTCGGTCAAATGGACGGGAAGGAATGAAGGTAAGAATCGCGGTGGGAAAAGATTATTTAATCCACTTAATAGTAGTAGTAGGCGCACACCGGTTTTAATAATTTAAAGTTGAATAATTGGCTCGAGCAATTTTTCGACGAATCGAGGCAAAATTTTGGGAGGAATATGTTGTGATTATCAAATTCGATATCATACTGCAGCTTCTTGTTCACAGAAGGAGAAGAAATGCTGTATCGAAGTATACCACTGGATCAAAATTATTGATAAGATTTGTTTCATTAAATTGCAGTCATACAAAAAACGCAACTCTTGCGATCTTGGGAAACAGCTAGATCTGGAACACTAGTCTGCAACGTGCGTTTTATTCGCGTGCAATATTTTCCATAATTAAACGGTTCGTCTATCGTATCGCGACGTTTCACAACTACGGATTTCACGCAAGGCAAATATTGCACGCTGTACCGTTTCATTACACGGTGCAATAATAATTGGTAGGGACTTGGCGGGTTTATACACGCGACGCGTCTCTTTCTTATGCGCCGACCTAAGTTGGTTAAAACGACACGCGACGAGCAAACAAGTTAGCCAGCCAATTGCGCGGAACTTTCGGTTAACAGCTCCGTCGGCCAACGTCGTTGACCCGAAAATTAATTTAAGCATAAACGTGGACAAAACAAAACACCTCGTTAATAAACTGCGCTCGAAAGCTTCGCCATCGTTTTCATACCAAAAATTTTCCAACTACCGTGAACCAAAACTTTCCCGTTTATTATTCGCCCGGCTGTCGTGCCCGCGCGTTCAACGATAATTAAAAAATTCAATTTCGCGCGTTAAGGCCGAACACCGAAAATCCACGTACGAGAATTGATGAAAAACGACGACGATGAGGGGTGGAATTTTTTTTCTCCTCCTGCTCGTCCCTCGGTGGCAGGTGCTCGAGAGGATTGGAGCACGGCACTCGAGCTATGCCTCTCGAGCCCTGAGAAAAAACGTCGTCGAAAACGGGTATTCTGCTAATTGGAGAACAGTCCATGAGACGCTCTCGCCCTGAACACCTTCGTTCGTTGAATTTTCGAAGTCCGATGAGATTCGCGAACAATCCAGATCGGGGATTAGCCCCAGGAAGATCTCGAACAAATTTCTTTCATGGGGAATACCTAATTCTCTGTTCGGTTTTCGTTTTTTTCTCTTTGCCGCCTCAGTGGTTTGGGAGACTGTACGTCTTTTCAAGCGATCGTGAAGCGGGGAAATGGACGAAAATAGAAGGAGAAGAAGATTTTCCAAAAAAACTTGTAGATCTTCGAGGGATTCCGAACAAGAGGTCTCAGCGAATTTTTTTAAGCAATACAGAATTGAAGAACTTTCCTTTCGTATTGTTTCTAGGATTTCTAGGTACAGAGCGAAAGATATTCAAGATCTCGTGAAACACCGGCGATCTAGCGTGAAAAATTGTTGGATCGCTACGAGAATACTGTATCTTTGCATCCTATCTGTTTTAAATATCCAGGGCACAGGAATTCTTTTCATTAGCGACATTCATAAGAAACGGCAAAAGCTATTTTCTGGCTATTCGTAGTTGCAGAAGGGCACCATTTAGGACCAAGCAACGAGTTTCGGGAGGGAACATCCATTGCCTGCAAAAACCTTTTGTAATTTTAAGAATGGCCTCGATATTGCGAAGCATCTAAATTTAGAGTTTTTCCTTCGCGGAAAAAAGTCTCGTTTTGGTTGGACACCGCTCGCGAGCGTCCCCTGCGCGTTTAACACATCGCTGGTTCGCGATGGCGAGTGTGTACCGAAAATTTGAAACGAGTACAGAACGAGTACACAGGGGAACCCGAGAACAAGAGGGGAACAGGCATTTTTAATGGTTTCGCGAGGCCACTATGTATTTATGCCGTGACGTTTGGCGACGATGATGAGGCGAATGAGAAATGCAATTAATAACGGAAGCCATGCAACGAATGCTGGACATGTAATAATTATCGCCACGACGGAGCGGTGGGAACACGAGGAAACGCGCTTTGAAACAACGGAAAAACTGTAACGTGAAAAATTGATGAATAATCAGAATCTGGTATCAGCAATTTGTTAAATATGCACGACGCGGCGGGAACGACATTAATTATGAATAGTAATGGAGAGAGGGACCGGTATTGTCTCCAGTAATTTTTCAATCTTTTCGTGGTGCACGCGACGCTGCTCGTTTCGTGTTCGCGTGAGAAACGCCCGTAAAGAGAATCGTGTATCGCCCCGTTACTTGTAGAACTGACCTGTTCCGCCCAGGCATGAAGCGTTTATTCCAGAACTAACGCTGTTTGTCCCGACGGGCGAAACCGAATCGCCCGCCTTAAAAGAACGGCTCTCAGGAAAATTAAAACAATCATCGTGGAACCAAGCGTATGCATGCCGTCCTCTCCTACGCTGTATCCCATAATAGGATCCGATCGCAACAAACTTCGTTCGAACGGGACGATGAATCGCGCCTGTCCATTATTCCAGTAAATTGTTTGCGAATCAACCGCCGTTATTAACGTCGCGAGACGCGAATTGCATTCGCCATAACCCACTGCCCACCGAACGTTCCCAAATTAACGCAACACCGATATGTACACCCCGATACCAATTACAATCCCCGATGCCTATCTATATCAGCCGACCACTCAAATTCCAATTACGACCGACAATAATCTGGAGGGCTTCAACTTATCTGCCTAATCTTTCTTCGTGAATCCGTGTCGATGGGACTGCTAATGGACGGGCAAAGTCGAACGGACACTCGAGGCCAGTCTGTCGGTTAATGGGAGACATAAATGCGAGAAATAATGCCCGAAATAATGCGCGACCCGAATCGTTCGCAAGTGATCCCGAGTTTCGAACGACTTAAGATTCGACGCGGTCCAATGTGCTATGCCAAACGATCGCGCGAAAAAGGAAGCTCGATTTGGCACACAGCGAACGGCGGCGGACCGCTTGGAAACGCGACGTAGGATCGTTGACCGGATATTTCCCGTGGAATGTAATCAAACCGGTATCGATTACCCGCGGGAAAAGACCTGAAGATTCTCGACGCGGCACGGTTCGCCGTTTTTCCACGGCTTCGAAAGCTCCTTAACCCGTCTGTTCGCCACAGTGCGGTAACGAACCAGTTGTTCCGCGGGCGGGACAGGGTTGAGGGTTTCTCTAGAGAACTCCAGAACTTGTTCCTTGCGATACAACTACGATAAACCATCAAGTAGACGATGGTACAGTATATAGGACTGTACCTAGAGAGGGGGACGAATTTGTTTATTAATTCGCAGCAATCGGAGTGAATTTTTTTGCCGAACCTTAGGCAAAATTTACAAACTGCATATTCTCCTCCACAGAACTCCAGGAAGTAAATGAAAAGAATTTCTGCCCGCATATTTTCAATGTTTATCCGGGGGTCCAAGGGTCGAATGAAAACCTACAGCAGCTTGCGATATAATCCCAGCTCCATCCCATTGTAATTAATAACGATCGCTTTTACCATTATTAGAAAACGAGCCAAGGTGAACGCCTGTCGAAATGTCACCAAGCGGGACAACGAGCAAGCGTAGCCTCGAGCCCATTTATCCCGACGCGAGCTCCCATTACGCGGAAACCAAAAATCATGGACAGCCGAGTGAACCGACGTGCCCCGCGCATCCCAGCGACAAAGCTCTCCCGATCACAGCCGACGATAATCAACTTATACCTAGCGCCGAAACGAACGTTCCAAGTCTCTTTGATTTTCGTTGAAAAACGAAGGGAAGTCCGCCCCCGAACGCGCTCGCCCCCCGGAGGGTCGGGGGCGCTGGCCGGCGTCAAGGGGCGTCGATTCGCTGTCGGCGACGGTGTCGTTTCGCGTGTCGCGGATCGTCACGGGAAGTGGCCGTTCAAACAAATAGCCGATACGTCGCGTGCAATAAACGAACGGGGCGCGATACGCGTGACCTGAATTACGAAATCGCAGTCGAGCAACGACGAATCGAACGCGCCTCGCGGGCGTTCGCGCGTTCGTTGCCACTCGATACAGGACGGCCCGGTTGAATAACTGATGGCCAGGCGGAGGTAACAAAAAGGGGTAATGGCTGTCGGTGGGAATGGATGCGTGCTTCCGTCGTGGAAACCGACACGACGGATATCCGAGAGCGACACGCGAACCGCTGAGGCGCGCCGTCGTAGGGGAACGCGATCGAAAGAGCTGGAAACGCGACTGCGACATACAAATCCGCGAACGACGGAGACGATGGAATAATCGCGGTTCGCGTTGAATCGAACGTGTGCATCGAGGAGGATTGGTTATTCGAACGATTGGATCGTTTAGCGGGTCGTTGGTTAGCTGCGAATGATGCGACGCGGTAGGAGAATTGGACGCGCCTGGTGAGTCGTTCCGCGGTCGATTAGATTTCTTCGAGGCTCGATTCTTCGGTGAAAATGATTGGGGCTCACTTCAATGCGTTAGATTTCGTGGAACGTATACGAAAGAACGGGGCGCGTTCGAACGTTATTAATTAGTAGTAGATACGCGCGGTCGGTAACATATATTATTTTGGGGCAGAATCGATGGTTGCCTCCCGATGGAATTACTGACGGGCCGATTTGATCAGCAATTTCGGCAATCTATTGTTGGACATTGAAATGTTACGTATCGACACTCGGTGTACACGCGATGCGGCCCGCGACAGACAATTTCGCTTCGCGCCTGACAGTTTATTCTAACATGCTTTGGACGTTACACGCGATAACGAATTCTAATCGTGCGTTTGTATTACTTGCTGAAATATAACCGCTCCGCAGGAGTGTTGTTACACGAATTTCACGGTAAGTTCGAAGTTCTCCCCAGGAAGCAAGCCCGTGGAAATACCTGAGCTGTACAACATTATGATACATAACAACGTTCCGGAACGTGATTTATTCTAACGAGATTCTATTACGTTATCGCGGATCGTCTAGACATTAGAGTATCACAACGGACACGCCTACCGATAGAGACAGTTGCACGTCGAACACGGTAATACGTTGAAGCTCGATAATTAGTGCTACATCGAACTGCAGACTAATATTGCTTCCCCGCCGAACGGCCAGCGAAGCGGCTCTATATAAAGGCGGTTAAACGTGCCTGGCCGAAATGCATGACCCATATTATCAACGCGTGACCCCCTTTATCGCGGCACACGGGCGATCCGTGGTATCTTGAGAACGGACCGCGGACATTTAGTTTGCCGCTGGTTGTCTCATTTAATGCTGGCCCTTGATTCTAGTCGCGTGGGAACACGACTATCCAATCGCACCGATCGCGGTAGATGTTTGGAGAAATGGACGAGCTTTCCTTTCTGACAAAGGTGAACCTTTTGTCCGAGGGAATTTTTTATACGTCGTGGTATCGAGGGTGCAATTAAAAAGGGACAGATGAAACGTACCTAGAAATTTAGAAATTTCGTACGAACATTTTCTCGTTTCGCAATGGCGCAGGGTAATTAGATCGCAGTTCACGTACGTCGAAAGGAAAATTTGCGAACTTGCGAGGAGCACAGTACCTTAGCTGTACCAGAATTTCATTTGTTTGTAACTCTTGCGTGAAGTGGTTTGGATCTATTTAGACAGACAGTACAGGCTACAGAATTAATTTCCTGAGAACCGTCGTAAAATTAAAGGGTTCTCTGTAATGAAGTTGAATGTAATCCCGCGGCGTGTAGAAATGATCTTCTACGTAAGGAAATCTGGCCGGGGTGTACTTTGCATTTTTGTCGCAATGACAAGTGTAAAGGAAAATCATTTGTAACAATATTCTGAATAACAAAAAAATGAAAAATATGGAAACAATTTTTCCGCAAATATTCCACAACTGTCGAATTTCTGAAGCATTTATACATTCGTCCACTTCCATACAGTTTACGGTTTCTTTTATGCAACTTTCAAGCACACCGTCCTCGACTGAACAGCTTCAGGGACAGAAATAGCTAGTATCGTTCGCCTGGATCCGGTTTTGCAACTTTTCTATCTTACTTTTACGAATGCAGCCGAAGGTTCCGGCTAACGACGGAATAATTTACATCATCTTCGTGAATTCGGCTGAATCGTGGAACCGTGTAATCGAACGGATCGATCTGCGTCCTGTCATGCTCCGATTATCGTTCGCTGTGTACCAACCGATTGATTCTCGGATATCGACAGACTCGAAATATCGACGCTCTTGAACTATTTCCTTGCGTTAGATCTTTTCTTTTTTTACGCCGAACGACAATCACAACTTAACGATCGAATTATCAACTAGCCGCGTTGAAATACGCCGACGGTCGATTATCTTCGCTCGCCTCTAACAAATATATTTCTATTTCCGTGATTACCAAGCGCATTCTTCTTGGGATATAAAAGATTGAGAATGCGTTAAATGGAGAGCTACCTGTCTGTCGAACGTTTCATCGAATTCTATTTCTCTGGAATATCGATATCTCGCGATTCGATCCCGTCGACCGTCGAGCCTCATTTCTGTTCCTCTCCTTTCTTCCGAGATTACTCGAGCGGTTGCCACACCAAGCTCGAATTAATTACACAGTTTTCATGTGCTCCGCGCACATTATGGACTATTACGACAGCAGCGTCGCCTTTGTTCGATTCATGCAGCGTACAATAGCGAGTACACTCTTTCGCAGGCTCCATTGTAAGACCTTCTGAAAACCTTTATACAGAATGTAGACCGCGAAACTTTCGAAATGGGACAACCGGGTAGACCAGAAAGTTTATTTAGGCAAACGTGTAACTAATCGACCTGCTTAGTTTGACTCCTACATTGTATTCTTTCACAATCCATCGATGGCCCAATACAGTCTCCGCGTATATTCCGAATTACCAATCGTACAGTGTACGCACGCGTTCAAGGGATACTGAAACTTTACGTACCGTGCACGTATACACACCGGAACTTCGTCACGAAGGTGACGAACACCGACGCAGTTATAACAGCACGGCAGAGAATTTGGGCACAACATACGACAAATGCCTGACCTACTTGTCGGCAATACCCTATACACGAATAACTTTATCGGGAACAAATCGAAAGTTCAAGTACAGCGGCACTTTCAAGCGGGATTCGACGGAACGTCCTCTCCAGCCGCGTGCAATATTTACTGCACGTTAGAAATGTTTACCCTCGGCCGATGCAGCATTGCTTGGCTCGTTTGGTTCTCCTAGCGAAAGGCCGTTGAATTTTTCACGACGATAGCTCCCGCACGTACAAGCGCCGGCAGAAATTCTACGCGATTCTACTCCTAGCTATCGGGCGAGTCTCTCCTCGCTGGAAATCAATGGGAATCGCCGCGTTTCGGACGAACGGCTTTCCAGACGGCCGAACGTCATCCGCGAAATTCCGGCGGAGCTGGAAACTTCGTCAACACCCAACAGCACGACCTGTCTTTTTCACGCGAAGACGAATCGCCCGCGTCTCGACCGTCGCGTATCATCCCAAACGTTTGATCGCGCAGCGATACACTACGCAACGGAACCTCGCTACAAATTCAATTGCAATTGCAATTCAATTGCAAGATTGACGAACGTCGACAGAAAATTTGGCAATTTCGCCGTCGCGCACGGCGCTTCCCACAAGAACGTTTCAACGAACCAGGGGGCCGAGCCTCCAGTCGAAATATTCAAATGTCACTGTCACATTTCTTCGTCCTGTTCGCTTCCGAACGGGGGTACCTGTGCCGTGCAACGTTCCGTTCACGTATTCGTGGCCCGACTCGCCTCCCCGAACACGTACACCTTTGAACGATCGACCGCGCGGACGGGAGCACGTTGCGAACAGGTATCAATGCACAGCTGAGACGAGAACGAGCGGATTGGCGCGAAGACGACGAATACGAGACGGAGAATGCGACGGGAATTATCGACGCGCGCGACTCCGGTACTATACCGCTATACCAGCTTCGCGATCAAGGTCGCGAACGAGGGTCTTCCGCTACGTACGCTCGGGAAGTCGATGGACACGTCTAAAGAAGTCGAAGCCGCCATTCCGATCCCGGCACGTAATTCATTTCGACAGCATCGATCGTTCGTTCCGCCAGTAAAATCGAACGATCGTGTTACCCTCCCCAAAATGTCCTTTCTTTTTTTATTTTAATGCAACGCTCGCCACCGACTCACGTTGTCGTCGACGCGATCAATAAGTAACGGGCTGTACTTTCGTTTCCACGGATTCATCAAACGCGTCAGCTGATTCTCCGAACGGTTGATTCGTTGCGACAGTCGTAGCCCTCTGCCTCTCGTTCGACGAATATCATTGAAATACTTCGTCGCGAACACACGCGAAGCCGTTTTCCATTGTCGTCAAGATCGATCCCCCGTTCGCTCCGTTTCCGTTGAGCCGAAATTTCGTTACACCGAAGGAAGTGAAAGAGGAACGCTCGCTGGAACGTGTCGCGGCAACAATATTTACGAGCGCGTAGCCGTGTCGCGAGAAAAAATGTTGAGAGACGGATCGCTTACGCGGCGCGCGGTTAACAAATCCGAACGGCGAACGGAGGAAACGATACGGTGTGCTTGAAAATGCGTGTCGAACGAGGGACAGCATCGATAACGATCCGAGTCCGCGGGCAACGCACTTCCGGCGATCGAGTTTCCGTCACTACGCTCGCCGAACGTTCGTCAACATCGTCGCTTCGGGCCACGCAACTGTCGCGCTGTCTGTCCCACCTCTGAACGGAACGGAACCGTGAATTTCGCTGTTACCGTCGAGCGCGCGACAGTGTCAGGCTGGCTCGATAGAGCGACGTAGCGGGATCGGGGATCGTGAACGAGAGATACGCGTATCGAAAGAGCACGTCGAAAGGCTACGCTCCGAAGTGTGTCACGGACGGCGCTAGATCCTATGTGTGCGGGCACGCGAGTCGTCGTTGGAAATTCCGTGAACGTGACGGTGACAAGGGAGAAAGCGAGACGGAGGGACCGCGTGCTTAGTCGCGCCGACGCAACGTTTTACAGCTCACTCACCTGCGAATCGTCCGCCTATCAGCGCGGCCAAAGGTGGACTGAAACACAAGGCCTGGGATACTCGACAGGTTTTCCGTTGCGTCCGTGTTCCCCTCAACGCCGACGTTCTTCCCGCTCTGTCTGTTTCCCGTTCCTCTCTTGTCCCCCAAAGTTTTCGGCCCTCACGTTTCTTGCACGAGGTTCACTGTTTCCCCCTTCGTTGAAACGTCACCTACGTTTTCTCGTTGCCGAGCTGGTCTCGTGAGCGCAGCTCCGAGCGTAGACCCGCCAAGACGTCCGGGTGTTTCGTCGCATTCGTGCACGAACAGTAACTGACGGCCTTGCCATCGAGGCGATCAGTACGGTACCTGAGCGCGCGTCAACTTCAACGGAGCCGACTCGCGGCCTGGCCAATGGGATCGCGGCGTGATTAAGTCTGCGCAGTCGCAGAACGCGTGCGGCGTGCCGCGGGAACATTTGATAGTTGTTCGCGGGGCTTCGAACTATTCCGTTGGTAGAATCGCGCCGGCTAGCTTCGACGATTTGTTTGCGCGATAGGCGCGTTACACCTGCGTCGGGTAGTGTACTGTGGGCGCGGCGTGTTTTCGTTGGTTAATATTAACGTCGAGGTAGGGGGCGCGTTTGGTGGCGATTACGCTCGAGGACAGCTAAAATCGCGCAGATAGACGTAGAATCGTTGACATTGATGTCACCGTTTGCGCTCTGTGTCTGTGCTGCCCGCGGATGTAATTGTAGCACGGTTCGTGTAACTGATTGAGATTCTCGGTAACGTAATAATTGTAGAACAAGGGGGAGGGGCCAATGGCAAACGGGGGAATTTTTTAATTTTGTTGGGGAGGCAGGGCGGTTTATATTGATAATTATTTATACGCTGGGTGGCGTTTGTAAAATATTTCGTGCTACGCCGTATCTGTGAAGCTTTGTCACGTAAGCGGGTCTCCACGATTATCTTACGCTTCGCTGGCAGATGGCAGCTGCTGTTTCGTTCCCTGAAATGGAGGGTGGATCCGTGCGGTGAAATTTTACCGGCAGAAAACTGCACCCCCCGGCGAGATATATAAAAATAGACCAATCGTGCAATGCATTCTTTCGCCCCGAATCGCCGGACCGTTGAATTACCATTTCCATTTCGCTCACAACGTTATCAACAGATTATACAAAATATGAGCAGTGGCAAACTTTCGGCTGAATCTACGAATGGACATTCGCATAGGTTGATTTGTCCATGTATATCGTCGGTGCTACAGCTTCTCCAAAATGGAATATTGTATGATAACTTCATTCTGCATTCCGTCTGCGTTCTTAATCAAAATCGTGCAAAAGCAATCTTTCTATTATCAGACGTTTTATTAAGATTAGCGTTTAATTGCCATGGATTAGCAGAATCGTCATTGTTCTGTTTATCAATGTCGTAGGCCGATACGAGCAGGACTGTCTTCTGTAAATTGATAAACATATTTTAAAGTCAGCTGACTTCAGAGCAATTCCTCGATGAGCATTGGTCCCCGACCCTCCTTGTCTGTTACGATTATTTACAAAAATATATTGCGGTGCCGGATATAATACAGCTCAATTTGAAAATGTGCAAATAGCGTATAGCGCCGATCAATGCATCGTGGTAAAATACTGGGCACGGGATATAGCAAGTGGAACCCCATCTATATTTTACGTAGAAATTAATCACCTGTCACACCATACATTATTCGTCAGACCAGTACGTCAGTGCAGGATGGGTTCGGAATTTTCCTAGCATACTGCTCCTTACTCGGCCAACGTGTCGCCTGGAAATTTGTTAATTGTATCCCTACATCGTTTCGGGACACCTGCCACGTCGAACTTTTATCTACCTGTCGCAAAGAGGTTGAACAAATTTCCCAATATCACATAGTGATAATTAAATCGCATCTTTTTCTTCCCCTCCCTTCAAACACCTACGTATTTAAACACCTACACGGCAAATATAATGACAAGTGAATTCAGGACCGTTTAAAAATATTTTTCGCTACAACTAATGTCTGTAATTGTCCACGACATCATGAACGATCAGTTACGTTTCATCAGTAATTCTAACAGCTCGCTGTTTTAAGTACGGCAACTTTCAATTCGACGCAGTGTTCGTCACACATCGATTACCAATTCGTCTACGCGGCCAAAGGAATCAAAATCCTGGGGACGAGCACCTATTTCCGTTTCGCCGTGCGCCTTCGTCTTCCGCCCGACGAGCGAAACGTGGACACGCCGAGCGCAAGTCGCAGCGAATTCGCAATTTCCGTTTCGTCCGCGGAACCGTGCCGCACCGACGCCAAGAAATCAATGCAATTTTCCAGCGTGGCGCCGTTGAATTTAGTTATCCACCCTCGCGCGTACATCGGGTAACGAACATCGCGGGAAAAATAGTCGCGCCGAGGAAATCGAGCGACATCGGGGAACAATCGAATCGAATCGACCAGTTATTATTGGCGAACCGTGTGACGTACCGAGTGTCCATGGAATTTGGATCGTTCATAACAAACGAAGTAAGATAGTGATTTCGGGATGGAAAATTTGCTTCGTCAACGAAATCACTATGGATTTAATGATTAAAGTGAGACCTGTACAGAAGGAGGGCTTCGGTTTAGGGCGAATTAAACGAGAACGTGGTAGAAATGGTTTGTTAAATGTATGGGCGAGGCGACAGAGTTCTATGCTACGAAGAAATCCACTTCGAACGAAAATGTGGAAAATCCGTCTGCCAACGAATCCACGGAGAAGCAACAGTGCCAGCGTCGCCAAAAAATGTAAGGAATAACTTGAACTGGAGATTGCAAATCGAGCAGCGTGCTTTTTAATATGTAATTCCAGCGGTCCTTATGCAAGGAAAGAGGCCACGATCGTTAGAAACGAAGAAGAAGATAACCCTTGCAATAGCAGTTGTAAAATCGAAGAGGTTAATCGTGTCGAGGGCAAACCGGAGGACTGAGTAGAACCAGGGGAAGGAATAATGCCTCACCTGTCCAAACGGTAAACGAAGATGGTGCTGGCAATTCAATATCTCGGTTGAAACAAGGGTATAAGCAAGGAAAGCTAAGTTCGGCACTATCTGGTAATAATGTTGTTCATCTTATGAAACTAATAATATTCGTTTCTGAATTACATAGAGTTTCAGAATTAAGAAATTCTCGGTAACGGACTTTCGAAACTTCGTATCGCGGTATCATTGAACGAAATCTCAAAAATAAACAGGTTATTCATTCGGATTTCAGCGAATTTACCTTGGTGTAGAAAAGAATAAACTTCGATCACTGCTACATATATTCTAAGCGAAACAAAAACAGTAGGGGTATATGAATCACCGTTGGCAAATATATTGTTGCAGGTACCGGCACGCGAAATTGAGCAGATTCGTGAGGACAAAAGCCCCCTTGTGAAATCTTTGATCATTGCCATCTTAATCTATCTAGCAAGTATCAAGGATTTGGCTGTCGTCGTCGAGAACACGATGCAAATAATAAATCCTGCGCTCTTTGTAAGCATCATCGACCATTTGTACGTTTAACGATCATTCGTCGCGTTCGTGTTAAGTTCATTGTAACTATTCCAATACCTATTTCATGTTAACCTGATTTTTAAATAAACTAATTCTAACGAAATTACGCCGTGACTCTATATAAAAGGATCTACGTCTCTCTGTAGTCTAGGTTTTACATCAATTTCACACAACGTGTCGCTGCCAGAATTATTTTTAAATAGCGTGCAGATCGCAGTTGCAAGGTGGCGATAAACATTGCGCAAAATCAGTCGAGATAATAAGCTTGCGGGTGGGACTAAATAGTGGGGTGTTCAAATGGAATCGATGTCGATACTAGCCCACTGGACCGCGAAATTTGTTGTCAAATAGTTGTATTAATTCATTTATTTATGCAAGGTGTTATCGTGTACGATGCACGAGGCCAAAACATTTATGCGTTGGAACACGTGTTCCTTCGCGTCGAAACCATTCGAAAAACTGACTAAATATAAAGTAGGAGCGGTGCTATTGTTAGATTGCACTCATTTTGGAAGCTACGTTTCTCTGTCGACTGTTCGTATGGCCATCATGGCGTTTGCCTCGAATTTACGACTCGGGATAGGCGGCAAACGAACCATCGTATTAATGGGCAATCGCCAAAAAAGAAAGGACAAGAATAGTATACAGTACTTTTCTCGTTCTTCTCTTTTATATCAAATGAAATGCTTGTGCGTCTGAAAGTAAGAACAATTCTTAAAAGAAAGTCGCCGAGACAGAGTACCAAATATCCGTAAAGCGTCACACGAATTTCTTGCCAAATTTTACTATAAACAAAATACGTGTATATTTCGGGGAGCAAAAATGTTGAAATAATTAAAATCAGTTGAGTACACAGACGTTCTTCGCTTACTTTCGCCCGACTTTCCTTACGCAATTACTCCAACACGAATTTGTCCAACCACCAACGCGTTCAATAAATCAATTCAATAGATACAGACATCAAAACAGATCCAGCGAAACGACAGCATCTTCCACATCGAGGACCACTGCCAATTACATATGTCGGGTGTAAACGAAGACTTCCCGAATTCGCTGTTCCCGCGAAACGGTGATCTCGGACCAGTCTGGAGCATCTAAACACCGTAACGTTATCGCGCCACCAGATCAAACCTATTACCCTCGCGATCCAGGAAGTTTACTGAGCATCAATACCGACTTCCAAGATCCCGCGCGGCGTCACACGGAAGTGACGATCACGCGTGCGCCGGCACCGCGGCGAACACTTCGACTTCGCCGCGCACGCGGTCTTTCGAAACGATATTTTTAGAGAAGTGAGTCGCTGGCCGCAAGCAGCAACGGTAGTCAAGTGTCGTCTCTCCTAGCCGTAAGAAAATCGAACTCCGCGAGCAATCCACAGATCTGGATGAACGCCGGTGAGTCGATTCGCAGTAGCCGTCGTCGTAACGGATTCGATCGCGGCGGCAATTCCCACCGTATCTACCCCACTCACCTGCACCGTCCTCGCCGTTTCATATCCCATCGATTCTGTCGCATCGTTTCACAATTCTCCCCGAGTTTCGCGCAACCGTCCCGCCGTGACGTGGTGATTACGCGATCCGACGAAACGTGCACAACGAAAGAATTCGATTTCGTACAGTCGAAGGAATTCGAATCTATAGAGCGTCGGACGGTTCTTATGTGTCTAAATTTGGATCGCGTGCCGAACTGAACGGTACACCTATTTATGATGTATTTATGGCACCGACTATGACCGACCCGTGTTCGCGATTGTTTCGCTTTTTCAATTCGCGTAACCGACTCGGCTGGTCGGTTCTACGCGTGATCGTAATTGGCCACCCCGTCGAGATTTACGATCTTGCTCCCTTCGCGTTCGTTTGGATCGAACCGGCTGTTATTCGCAGATATCTGTTATAAATAGGACGCCGCCGCGTCGCAGAATATTAGCCGTTTTGGGGGATAATTTGTGTTACGGGAATGAAAGTCCGGGGAGATTCGTCTAATTGTCGAACACGGCGGGTCTTTGTTTTCGTTCTTGCGACCGGGAAATGCGCGGCGCTTCTCGATCGTGGATCGAGTTATATTTAAGCATATTTACATCGGGCCTCGTGTGCCAGCGTGGAAAAGCTTCCCCGAAGATTCTGTGTCGTAAAAGAGACGGCTTTGATCTCGCACACGTGGAGGCACAGTATTTTATCTGTGAAAATAATCGAACATCTCTCGTATAATATGAATCGATTCGTTTTCATTTAATTGCACGGCCGTTTGCAATTTCGCGTGTTTCGTTCCTGTTTGCCTTTCTGCCTACGAAATCCTGATTGATGCAGGTCTAAGAATAAATGCTCTAGAGAAATCTGTGTTCTAAAAATACCAGCTGAGTCGATCGGACTTTTTCTTTTCTCTCTGCCAATTCGCTCATTCTCTTCTTCTTTTTTTTTTTACCAACAAAGTTAGTAATGGCCTCGTGCATTAGCAGTGACCATTCTGCAGAGTTACTTGCACGCGCTTTTTCTTATATCTAGTATTCCAAAAGGTATTAGTGAAATGATAACAATTGCGTCCTCGAAAATCAGAATTCAATCACTCGGCAAAATTATTGAAACATTTCCACGCAAAAAGAAATAGAAATAGAAAGCATTATTAAAAAAAATGAAAGTACAAAGGGAAACCATGGCGAAAGTTATTTAGAATCAGACGAACAGAAAAAGGAACAAAAATATTATACTTTACAACGTCCAATTTTCTTCGTTCCCCTATCATAAATTAATATTAGTAACAAAAAACCATAAAAGCCTTAAATAATAATTTTAGATGCTCCATCCCGTCCATCGCGAAGCAAAAGGAACGGCCATTTCGAAGACGCGAATTTCTCGAGGAGACTAACGGTCCAAGTAGAATAGGTACAGTATGGGTGCGGCCGGCAGTAGTAGCAGAGCACCAGACCCATCCTCGCCTTCGGCAGAACCGGGTAGAGAAACGTTTGTCTACGCGACAGACGGGTCCTGGAGTCCGGAATACACGAACGAAAATATACGACAAAGGACGAGGACAAGCGTGTTCGACGTGGGTGAAGAGCCTCGATCGCAGGTTAAATTTAAAACGAATATTTATCGGTGCTGGTGCAAAGCGGTCGAGAAAGCAGCGGCAAGCCTCGGGGGAACTGGCCGTTACACGGACGATTTTATTTTAATTCCGTGCGTTTTGCAGGGCACGAGTCCTTACGCGACCACCAGGGACGAAGAATCGCGGAGTCAAAGACCATCGGCGCCGGGTTTGTCGAACTTGCGACCCACACGCCCGAATACGTTGGTAAGCACAGCTTTCCTTTGTTTCTCGCTTTGCCTGCTTAGCACGGCTACGATCGGGCAGCTTGAGGAGAATATATTGCTGCGCGAAGAAAGGTTTATATACGCATGCAGTTACGGATACTGGAGAGCAAAACTATGTTATTCTCGTTACTGTTTCTTCATGAATGCGGCTGAAAGAAATTTTAGGCCGACAGATATTAATTTTTTCTTGCCACCTATAAGCGTGTAAACACTTAATCCTCTACACATTTGTTTGTCAATGTTCTGCGTTCAGGTGCTTGCTGTTATGTTACGGTTCAAGCAAGAGACGCTCGAAGCGAACGGTGAAAATCTTCACGCCTCGGTCGAGAGAAATAAATTCTCGAAACATTATACACGGGACAGAACTTCCTTGCATCGCTTCCTATTAAAAGCCTTAGTAATAAATCGAGCTGTCGATGCTGTTTTATTTTCCGTCGAGGCACCTGCGGATTTTTCGGTTGCCGATTTCAGATTCTTCAGTACAGAAAGTATCTTTTCTGGAACCTTTGTTCGCAATGTGTCGAGACGCAGATGCCGGTTCGAAATTTTCCGGAACGTGTTCTTTTGTCCGGCGGAAAAGCTGGCCGGTTTCCAAAAAGCTCGCGGCTCTTCGTGATTTCGGGAGAACACGCTGAGTCACAGCCACCGCGGGTTCGCGGGCATCGATCGGCGATCACGTGCCTCTGTGTCTCGAGTTCCTTCGGGGAACGCACCAGGTCCGGTGCCAGTGCACTCTTGTGGATCGTTCGACGTGGATCGAGCTTTCAGAAGCTCGCCGATCGATCGATCGTTTGAAACCCTCCCTCAGTTCGTCGCCCATTTTACGGATACAAGGAATCCCACGGTGCTCCGATATTAGACTGGAATAAGACCGAGAAATATTTCTTCCAACAATCGTCGCTGTTTTCAACCGTGAGTCTTTTCACGTTGGCAGTACGTTCACCGCGTTACTACCTTTATTAGGCGCAGAGTCTGTGATTACGAGCGTATACTTTAATAACAGTCATACACATTTCGTTTCGCGATATTTAGAGTTTCGAAAACAAACGTGAACTGAGTTCTGTTTAACACGCTGCCACCCGCGTCGAATAAAATAATTTAACGGTTCACTATCTTTATTAAGCGTGGTTCCACGTATTTGCATGGCGAATCGACGGAGCACGAAACAGGCGATGAATTCATATTTCTCTATCGATCTCGTATTCACAATTACACCACTCTCATAAACATCTGCTCGCGTTATTCGAAGCTACCTTGATTGAAGCTCTTCGATGTTCCGCAAAGTATCGTGATAAAAAAAATTCTAACAAGCAGCACCGCGTCGTGGAGGCTCCTGGGCGAAATGCAAAGGGAGCAACGAGCCACGTAACCATTCCTTGAACCAGAATTCCGATCGTCGATCGGCTCGTTTCAATTAGCCCCTCTGAAATTAGTCCACTTATTTATATTACAGTTGACGTACGCCGCGCAGATGACAGGTTGGCAGACGGCCGAGGGGTACGGCCCTTCGTTCTCTCACCGGCACCAAGAAGCTATGGAGCTGTCGAAAGTGATCTCGCAGCTGGCCATGGCCAATCAGCAACTCGCGTCCGCACACACCGCGACTCTGGCGCATCTAGAAGCGTTGTACGTCGAGTTGAGGAACGAGAAAGAGTTCAGAAGGCGATCAACGTCGACGGAGACGCTGGACGAGGCTCTGAAACATAGACTGACGACGGAGCAGAATGGAAACGCGGAATGCGTGGAAGAAGGACGAAGGACGGAGGTCGGGTTCGATAGATTGGAGGATCAACCTGACGTGCGCCAAGGTGGACAGAGGAATCGTCCACAGGAGGAGGACAGGAAACCACGATCGAGAACGGAGAGGCTGGAGACCACGACGGAGTCTCGCGTGCCCGACGGGGATGACGAACGGCAGAGGTTTATAAATATCTGTGATCCAGTGCGAAATCGGATAAACGGTGTTGCGTGTAATAATAGGCTTCCATGCGACGACGACGTACCTGAACGCGAATGTAAAACTCAGACCTCGATGGATAAGGAGGATGTGGCGGGGTCTAATTCTAGGATAAGTGTCGCGCATGACGGGGAACAGACTGGAGTCTCGAGGTGCGATGACGGGACGGATTGTTCGGTGACGAATTTGCATTTAGAAAAGTCTGACCAGGGGGAATGTGGTGTTGTGGGCGAGGAGCGGGGCTCGGATAGGAAGGAAGCGACAAGGTTAACGGAGGAAGTCGAGAGATTGAACGCGGAGCAATTGGAGCATCGATGCGTGAACGCGAGGCTGGCGAAAGAGTTGGCCGAAGAGAAATCTTCCCTGGCGAAACTGACGAAGGATTACGGGGTATGACCGTGTGAAAAACGTTTCTTTAATCTACGAAATGTAGGATTCCAGGCGACCATTTACTGCAACCCCTCGTGTTGCTTCTGTTTAAAAATTATAACACAAATTAATAATAACTCCGCGGATTGCGAATGCTTTATGTGAAGAAATACCATTTCTAATTCTGAAGTCGTATAGTCTAATGGAAGTAGAAACAGCTTCAAACTAAAGACAAAAGCAATCGAATCAATTTGAAGGATCCCGAGGAAATCTGAGGACATTCCGATTTAATATGGTATATTATATATTTCAGGAATCGAAGGTGAGACGCGAGGAAATGGAGTCCGATTTCCAGGTGCACAGAGCGGAGTACGACAAATTAATGGCGAAGTTCGAATTAGCCACGAAAGAGACCGAGAGTCTGGTAAAGGGAATCGACATGTTCAACGCGCAGAAGGACGCCGCCGAGGCAAGGATCTCGATTCTCGAACAGGATCTGCAGAAATCTTTGGAGCAGAATGAGCAGATTAAGAGCATCGAGGGTCAGGAGGTTAACAAACTGAAGGAGCAACTGTTGGAGGAGGTCTCCGATAAAAAGAAACAGACGAAAGCTCTCGAGGACGCTTTGGATGAGATTCAAAGACTGAAAGAGACGACGAAGACTGAGAAAAGTGGAAACGACGATGACGGATCGAAAGGTGACACCGGTACGTTCGATTAACCGTGATCGAAATAATCGAGGCAATTATAATTTGCCTCGAATACAATTGCCAACCTTATTATGAAATTTCTCTTTCCGTCTCGCATAGGCCCGACTGATTCGACGGACAATCCACAGGAATGTCAGGCAGCGGATCGCGCGCCGAACCTCGAAGAGTTTAAGAAAGAATTAACCCTGAAGAGAGAAGCCAGGCAAAGAGCAATCGCGGCTGTTTCTTCGGAGATGGAGAGACTGAGACGCGAATTAGATGCAGAGAAGGAGGCTCATTCGGAAACTTCAAGGGAGCTGGATCTTTTGAGATCTGCTCAGAACGATTCTCAATCACAGGCACAAACAAATACGACGGACGAAGGCACGGTGAGGTCTAAAATCGCGGACGAGAAATCGGAAGAATACAAGATTGCCATGGAACGTATGGAAGCTCAACGATTGACGAGCATTTTGAAGGTAAGTCTATTAATTTAAGAAGGAACACGGTTCTTTATTCGTGTAAGAAAATCCTTTTATAACGCACTTATAATTGTGTGCAATCAAATTTGCGGTTGATTAAAGCCTGAATTAATTGTGGAAGTTGCGCATGCCGGCACGTTTAACATCTTACGCCTTTAAAATAAACTTCGTGCGTGGGGAAGCAAATAGAACAGATAGAATGGAGCAGAGGAACGAGAGCTAAGTCAATAGTTTTGACTGAAAACCCCGATACGATTTACTCCATTAATCTTTCATAGTGTACAGTTTTTTTTTATAAGATTGGGAAAAATAACCCGCAATGAATGAATCAAATAATAAATTTTAATCTCTGAGAAATTCTTCTGTAACTGTTTGATATTAAATGTTGCAAATATTAATTCCTGTATTTATAATGACAAATCTTTAGAGTTACTTCTATCTAATTCTTTCACTGTAATTATTATGATGTGCAAAGATCATCTGTATGAAAGTATTTTAAATATCATGTAAATGGCTGATTAATCTATTATCATCACTTCGCAAATTTCACCTGCGTTCTTCTTCATTTTGTTTGATTTTATTAAAATTAATTCACCCATGCGACGATGCTCGATTTTCCAATTCAGGTATCCGACGAGCTGAGGAACGACATCCGTATCCAGATAGACAAAGTGGACGATCTTCGTTACCAGCTGGAAACAGAGCCCGATCAGCATCGGTATCGCATCCGTTTTCTATCCGATCTAACCAATCGGATGCGTGAGACCGTTTACACGCGGGATCGCCGTGCCAGCGATTTGAAGGACCACCTTGCACAGATTCTGGTCCACTTCGGTGACAAAAGCTTCTTGGAGGGGACGAACGACGTTGCCGAGGAGTGCGAACGTCAGCTTGGGAACATCAATAGCTTGAAGGGTCTCTACAACGAGAGGTTGAAAGTGCTGAGCGAACTGAAAGAGGCTGCAGTCAAGGAGTTGGCGGATACGAAAACGAGATTGGAACACACGTTGAAGAAATGTGAATGTCTGGAGGAGGACCTGAAGAAGGCGGACGAGAAGGTATTGAATGATTATTTCTGGACGAGACAACGTGTAACGTACATGGTATTGTTTTGACGTTTCGATTGCGTGTGGGATAGATCGATGTACAGGGCACGGAGATATCGAATTTGGAGTCCCAATTGGGCCTGACCAAGGCGGACTGCAGGGATCTACAGAATCAAATGTCGTTGATCAATGGGCTGTTCACGCAGATGCTGTTGGGTGCCACCTCCGCCGACATGGACCTTGACCGGTTGACTCAGTTGCTCCAGGTATATGTAACAATATTTACGTATAACATTCGTCGTGGTAATACAAATGTTGAGAATACGGGATTGACGTGGCTTTTACTATAGCCAATTTTATTGAACGATTTTCGTTTCTTCTTTATTTGTATGCTTGATACAGAATACTATTATAGTCTATCGCACAGTGGTAGTGGAATTAGAAATATATATTAAATTTAGAACACAGAAATTGTTCACATTTCCATTCCGCGTTTCAATAGGAGAATCACGATTTAATATGCGACATGGCGAGGGAGGAGGGTACCGAGGCTGCGGCGTTACCAAAACTTCTTCTCGATTTAATCGAGCAAGTCGAAGGTAGTAAAGGATCTCCGAAACGAGTTGACGGAGAAACCTCGGCGGAGGGTGAAAGTGAGAAGAAGGAAGACGATCTTCAGCAAGAAGATATAGCCCACAATCTGCCCAAGGTATTATTTAATTTGCCGTATTATTCAAAGGGTGCAATAATATAATTTTTCAATTAAAATAACTAGAAGGTTTCGACATTAATATTTTTTAATATTACAGATAATATTAGAACGAATTGAATTAAGTAAAATAATATTGCAATATTGTAATTTCGAATCATATATTTTCTATTAGGTATGGCGTGTCTTATTAGAGCTGTTGAGCTGTCATGCGGAAGGTACTCCATCCGCTTCCGCGTCGTCTTCTTCAGATCCTAACATTTGTTACAAATCCGTCGATACACCAGCTGGTCCGAGATTGGTCATTTCGGTCAGCAAAACGTACATTCGACTGAAGGAATTAATACTAGAGAAGAAACACTTGGAAAAGGAGATGAATCGAATGAAGCAGTTGAACACGCATTTGGAAAGTAAACTTGGCGAACAGGTAAGGAATTTGTCCGATGTTCTCGCAGTGAACGTTTGCCGTACGCGTTTAACTGCAAAACCTCAACTGATTCGCACGTCTGCAGGAAAAGAGGCTGTCAACGGTGTCAGTGGAATTGAGCAAAACGTGGACAATTGTCGATCGAATGCAAGCTCAGCATCAGCAGTTGCACACTCACGAGAAGATACTGCGTTACGAGTTGCAGCAGAAACGTAAAATGTTGCAGGAGTTGAAGCAGGAATTGGAATACTGCCGCGAGAAATGGGAGTCGGCCAGACAGAAGAATACGAACACTGAATTGGAGTGGAGGAGCTTAAGGCGAGAATTTGCCGCTAGAAAGGCACTGGCTGTTCACGATTCTTGCAACAACAGGTAACGGGAAAATTTCAATCGTGAGACACGTTTCTTTTCCTGAAATTCGGTAGCCTTCAATTGCCATTAATTGTTCGACGTAGCGGTGAGAGCGGATTCAGCGACGAACGTGGAGACGACACCGACGACGAGGACAACGCAGTTGAAGATAGAATCAGGCTGGGTCCACGTAGAAAGCCTCGAAAGGTTGGAATTCATTTTTCGTCGTTACAAATATTTCGCACCCGAGCAAATTTTTGTATTTATTTCGCGAATGAAAAATATATCTTCAGGAGAGTCCACGCGCACCAACGCCGGACACCGAATCGGAACAGCCGACCGATACAGAATTATCGGAGTCTAAGACAGGTTCTCCAGGGACGTTAGAAGAGCGAACACCCACTCCAGAAACGGAAGCGGAAATGGATGAGACTGAGGTCACGGGTAGCATTCTCGACACCGGCTCTGTAAACGCTGTAGAAACTATGGTAAGTTGAAAAGCGTGAAGTAATCTTAAGACGATCAGCATTCGCTATAACAGCGTGCAATATGAACAAAATTAATATATTGATTACAAATGTTGAGCAATTACTTTAGAATAAATTACAATGAATTGATAAGTCATTGTTTCGCCGTGTCTGGCCACGCGCGGCCACATACTACTTAAATCAATGTCTGATTCTACGGGGTCAGGTTAACTATTGCCACCTACAATAACTCCGAAAGTATGATAGCAGCAGAAAAGTTTTCGAAACAAAGACCGCATGGGACAACAGGGGCTATAATATGCCGTTAATCTATTTTTCCTAGATGGAATCACTTCAGAGATGTGAAGGTCACCATTGTTTCTTTGAATGGTATCCCATGTTTTGTTTCCTGTTTCCTGATAGCGGCTTTTGTGACGAATCCAACGAGCTGTGACATTAAGGTCTTTGAAGGTCAGCAAAGGTCATTTATGACAAAAAAGGCGAAATAAACTTGCATTTACAGAAGGTGTTCAAAGTGATTGCCATTGGTATCAATGCAAAGCTGCAATCTTCTTATCACGGATTGAGTAGTATTTCTTATCACTTCGGCACTTATCGAATCACGTGCTGGAACAATTAATTGTACAAATCTGTTCAATTGTACGGCATGTAGGGTGAGAACGACGAGGATATCTTTCATACTTTCGGAGTTATTGTAGGTGGCAATAGTTAGTGCCTCGCCCTCTATATTGATCCGTGCGTTCACAGTAGGTTCACCAATTCAATACATTGACGGCAAACATTAAATATCGAAATTAAATATTGTCAATGGTCTTCCAAATGTTTCCCAATACTGTAACAATCACGAAATATCTTTACTACGACAATGTCATCTTCAATAGATCCTTCCGGAGAGTCCGCAGGAAGCACTGAATCCCTTGGACCGGGCACTAACAAACGTCATCGAGAATCTCATAAACATAGACGACAATATCACGTCAACCTCAGAATCCTTCCTAATATCGAATAACGAGAATGCGTCAAAGAGCACAACGAGAGAAGGTTCCATCCCCCGAGTCTCTCGCGTCGCGGAGTGTAATATCCAACCTTGGAACACTTCAGAGGAACCAGCGTTAATCGGATCAGAGGCCACAGATTACGACACCGAAGAAAGCACCGCGATAGCGACGTCAGGGCAAGATCACCAAGAAACGTTCACTGTCGACGATTTTCCGAACGCTACTAACACGGACGGTGAGCAAGTAAAGAACGAGGAAGTCCCGAGATTATCCGTGCCCCACGTGCCTATCGTAACCAGTGCAACTGTCACACAGTCTGTGTTCTCCATTGGACCCTTCCCAGCATCCAACGCGCCACCTTCAGTCGTGAAGAACGTACAGTTCAGCGACCCGTTAATCGTCGGCCCGTCTAATCGATTTTCTGCTCCAGTTTTCGGCGCGTCGCTTCCAGGTGAACAGTTCGCACCTTCCGTCGCGTCGTCCACGGATCGGGACGCCGTGTCAACAGAGAATTGTGGGTCGGGGTCAATCGTATCTACGAACGAATTGGGGAACGCTTCTGCGGACTCCGATTCGAGCTTGGACACAGTTCAAGAATCTTCGGCTGCGAAATCGATGCCTGCCCGTACACCAGGTGATACTGATAAACAGGAAGGTAACTCAGATGGTGTTGGTTCTGCGAGGACAGAGGAAAAGAAGGTTGCCAGGCAAAATAGAACACCGGAGGAAGCTTTGGCTGCTAGGGAAGATAGATTGAAAAGATTAGAGGAGCAGGCTAAATGGTTGATGAACAAGATGAACGCGACGAGTAGTAGGGGTTCAGCTTTGAGTACCAGGTTGGAAGAGCTTCATGGGGTTTATGGGGAGCCGCCTGTCCCGCCGCCCATGCCTGACGTTCTGCCTAGCCGAAGACTTGGGACTAATTTGTCGGATCTACCTCGCCAGGTGAGCAGAATATCTCATGGGAATTGTGTACTTCATAAATGTTATATAATGTATATAATACCTGTAAAACAAATTTTATAGAATTCTGGAAATTTTAGAAATAGGACTTTGTACCTATTTATGTTTATCTGACAATAAGTGATTCTATAGATCCTAGTGGTTTCATTTTTTTGTGTTCTACGACCAAAATGATATTTTCAATTTCACTGACCATCTTTTTCTTTACTTTCTTTAAGCATTACTATTTCTGATTGTTCGTTTTGATCGACATGACGTGTCGAATAATGTGTTCCCCGTTGTCATTGTATCATTGTTTAGGTACCTGAATCGTCGACCACTGAGGGTGCTAAAAATATCGAGAAGCCCGTCTCGAGTGAGGATTCCAACGAATCACCGTCCAATAACGCGCCTTGAGACGCTGAAAATATTTTAATTACATTATTACTCCGCGTTTATTTCAGTCGATCGCGAAAACGCGAAGCAGACGCGCCGATTGCTCGTGCTTCGTCGTGAAAAGCGTGTCGGCTCCTCGTTTTGAAAAGGAATTATGTAAGTCGAGATGAGTCAATCAACTTGGACTTCCTTTCTCATCGAATTAAATGTGTTTTGTCGTTTACCTACCAAATTTATTTCGCGTAAGATAAGAAAGACTTTGAAACATGTCATTGATTCAAAGCGATCGATACTAATATTTTTACTGAATGCTTTTTACTTTCACGATGAAATAGTTTTATTGTCGTCGTGCCATTGTCGTGCCGGCGTAAGTAAGTACAGTCTCGTTGTTCCTAACCGAGAGTTTACATGTGATCGTTCGAGAGTCCGTTCCTCTTTTGTACCTTCTGCAACTTGTACCTACTAATTTCTCTGTATAAATAAAGAATCTCTAGAGAGTAATCCGAATTTCCGTAACAATTATTTCCGCTTGATTGTATACACTTCTATTTTTTGGTAGGCGCGTGAGAATAATTCTGACGAAAAATGATTGACGTTGATGGGATCGATATGATTTATTTTAAAATAATTAACAATTCTCAGGATGTAAAATTTTCTCGTCACGATTCCTCCATTCACATATTTGTATCGCTACGCTATATATATATATATTTATAAGATAGATATGTATAATATTCACAAGGCTCCTCGCGTTCCGTAGATTAATAAAATTCGTACAAAGTCGTTTGTATAACAAAAAAAAAAAAAACAGTTCTAGGTACGCCAAGTTTTCTAATCTCTTCAATCTTATATCGTCCAACAATGATAGCGAAAGGCACTCAACGAAGATATTTCGTAAATATTCGAATCGTTTCAGTCGGTGAAACCGAACGCATTATCTAAAACTGTTCAACTATCTTACGCTTGCTTTACAATGATTCTTATGAAAGGCACACAAACCTACGTACACTCCCATACATACACGCATACGTACACACACTCGCTCATCCGCACAAATTCTCACGAAATGATTGTCTAAATGTACCATGCACGTTGTCCGTAATCACTGAATCGATAATCTCTTACGTTATTTATCTACAAATATGTTGTCAAAAGTATTGGTCTACCTTTCTCTCGATCAATTAATCTCATTCGTAACAGTTCGTACCGAAGGATAGATATTTTATAAAATGTTACATCGTCGTCAACTGCTTAAGAAATAGAATTACAATGACACACTGTGCTTGCTAGCACGTTTCGGGAGGACTGGTCGTACAAAAATACCGTAAAAGAATATTCTCGAAAAATACCTCGATGTCTCTGGCGCAACAATAAATTCTGACATTACACGTACAGTCTCGCTGCGCGACCTGCAACGCTCGTTCCACTGAAGACCTCGCGCGTTAGCGTGGCACCACGACGATTCTGGATACAAATTTTACAGCAAACAATTTCGATGAACCTTATCAGTTAAAACACGATTCTCCGCAAGGAATAAATTACTGCGCCAAACGCGGCATGCTTGGCCCGGTCGTAAGGCACCCACAAAGTTCCGTGACTTTTGTACAAATACTCTACACACCCCATGAACAATCTATCCCATAGAAAGAAACGTATTTGAACTCTCTCGTAATACATATCACTTCGATCGTAATCGTTATATAATCACCGAGTATATCATCCATTGTGAGGTCACAATATCTACGGTACCGCTAAAATAATTAATTTAAGTGATCGGCTGCCGTTCAGCCGCTTATCAAGTACAAACACGCATACATTCGTTTCTGCAATGGCGAAGAAAACCTCCGGTCTTATCAAAAATAGAAATGTCTAAATCACCGTCGACGCTTAAACGATAGTATCAAAAAGTTGCAATACAAAATATATAAATATATAAATACGCGCATATTTATATATTTATATTTACATTTCTACATTCGCGACGGGACGGCGGTTCACTGAATCATCTGTAAATATCTGTTCTCCTCGAGCAACGAACTCAACGACGACGTCATGTCGTTCACCACCATATTGGCACTCGATGGCAATGGCTGCGGCAACGACATAGGGTGGGTGGAACTAGAAACGTTCGTCTCATGAGTCTGCGCGTTACCGGACCAATTTCTACACTGTTGCACATACTCCAGGGTCCTCCTGTAGGAATCCTGTCGCATACCTTGAGGCGGTTTTATAGGGGATCCCTGCTGGGATTGACTGATGTCTCTGCACTGAATCTCAGGCATAGCCGCGCCGGATTGTTCGTGATAACAATGGTCGCCGCAGTAGCCCCATTGACAGTTACAGTTGTACTGCGGATGACTCGGAGGATTGCTTCGGGCCTGGCAATTGTGACTGCAAGTCTGGTGTTGCATTCGGCAGTTTGCCTGGCCGGCGCACAATTGCGGAGATGTCCTCTTCGGCAGACCGTTATCCGTAACTGGCCTGTGAGCACCGTTCGGATGCGAACAGTTGGTGATTTGTACACAAGTGGCAGCGTTCTGTTGGGCTTGCTGCTGGCACCCTTGGATCCCGCTCATATTGCCTATTGGTTTCGCCTGGTTGTTCATGTTCAACTGTGAACAATGCGGCGACATCTGAGAACACTGAATGGGCACAGTGGTCTGTTGTCCGGGATGCATATTCGACACCTGACCGTTGGGAGTTACCATCGGTCTGGTACATTGATTAGCCACTTGTCCGCACTGCGTGTTAGGATGATTCATGCCGGTCTGATTGGGCACAGCCGATTGCTGACCGCAATGCGGAGAGAGTGGTTGACAATTGCCGGTAGGGCGCATTTGCACGCACGACTGTTGACCCATAGGTCCGTGATTCTGCGGCGCGCAGGTGGGATTCGCGTGATGGTTCACCTGGCCATTCGGATTCCCGCTGCAGCTCGTGCCCATTTGTCCCTGGCAGCCATAGTTCGGATAATAGCCATGATGCATGTGGCTCTGGGGGCAGTTCCTCGTCAATTGGGCAGAGTTCTGCGGCAAATTCTGTGGCGGATGTTGGGGCGCCAGGGCCCCGGCTGCCGGGGACGTTAGAGGCTGATCGCTGATGTGACTCGGCGCATAGTGAGATCCGGGCGACATAACCTGCCCCGCCGCCGGGCTGTGCACTGGGCCGTTGTTTGGTTGAGACGGATAGCTGGGCGGAGGACAATATTGCGAACTTGGTGGAGCGGGTCTAGAGCTCGGACACTGGTTATAAGGAGAAGGCGAGGAGTTCTGATAGTTCGTGCACGTTGGCGGGGCAGATTGTTGTTGAGGATAGCAGTTCTGTTGATGAGACTGGTTGTAGGTGCAGATGGGTTGCATTTGACGCTGGTAATGCAGGTGATTGGTGCATATGGGCGATTGGCACAGGGGTAGGGGACTGCCGCGGTAGTTGATTTGAGTTCCACCAGCTTGTACCTGGAATTAAATATAACATAGATAATTAATTACACAAAAAAATAAATGAGAAAATGTAGATTTCTTTCAAATATGCCCATATGTACCTGATTCAAGTACTGCATCATTTCGTCGGGAATAACGAGCTTGTTCTCCACCATTTCTCCTTCGCCAACTTCATCCAGAATAACTTCTTGATTGGGATGGTGTTCTGGAAGCTGAGCGGACCTCGGCCTGGGTGGCATAGGAGGCGAATTTCTTTGAGTTTGGTGACCCCTGGTGGGCTCTGACATACGACGGTCACCGGATGGTTGGGTGCAGTGGCTACTTGGGCCGTTCCATTCTCCCGGTATACTCTGAATACCCTGGAATTGCCAATTGTTTAATTACGTATCCCGTGAATAATGATGATCTAAACGATACAGGACATAAATGATAGATTATTGCAATACCTGAAGGGACATGTTCTGCGTTTGGACGACTAAATTGCTAGTCGAGTAGGGACCCTGAAGATGACTTGGTGGATTCATTCTGCCGGAAGTGGTGCTCATTTGGCTGCTTCTCCTTGATGTTCCTGGACTGATAGGATCATAAAAACTTCCAGGGCCTGTCTGACCCATTCTTACTGCACTGACAGCGCTTGCCTGGCTGCTCCTTCTGCTACCAAAGTCTGTAGACTTCATGCTACCATAATAAGTGCTCACTGTGCTGTTGCTGTCTCTTCTTGGCTCGTTCAATGGTTGCAGCCTGAGTTGTAAGTCAGATAGACTCGTCTGACGAGTGGGACCACCGCCTTCCATTTTTAGATCGGTGATCCGCCTGTTTAGGTCGCCGATGTTCCCCTGTGGGCCTATGCCACGTGTCCCTCTCATTCCAGACATGCTGACAGGTAGACTGGGCATTCCTTTAGCGTTCAATCTGCCTTTCAAGCGGTTTCTTGAAACTGGCGGTGGAGGATGTTGCTGCTGCTGAGACTCCATCCCGCCGACCTGCAGAATTTATCAATCATAATTATAGTCATAATTAGAATAATACAGTTCAATGTTCATTGCTGGCAAATGGACCGCCCTTTTTATACAGAATATTGTATCCGGGATATTATACAAAATTGCTTCGATTGAAAACATTGAATGACAGAAATAATTGAATGTTTAGAACTCACCATGGCGCGAAGAGCGACAGGCAGATCGGCAATATCCAAATCGTCGGGTTCCTCGTTCCAAGGTTCCTCGGCCAACGCCACACCGTCCCCGGTTAATGCACCAACAGCAACTTCGTCGTTGCAACCGCCAACCAATGGACTACCTTGCTGCTGCATCATACTAGGCGGACTATTGGCTTCGCTTTCTGACTTTACACTGGGACTCGATAAGCTGGGTGTCTTCGGATGAAGGTCTTCGCTTCTGCTAGGACTATGGCCACCAGCACCAGCTTCGTCGCTTCCGCCGCCATCACCGCCGCCCCCTTTGTGCTTCTTGTTGGCGTAGAACTCGGCACCGTGCACCGTTTTCACGTGTTTCCTCAAGGACGACGGATCTGTGTACCTCTTCGTGCAACCTGGTGCCTTGCATACATAGGGTTTCTAGAAAGAGTTACGTACAATTAGGATTCAGTCAAATTCCCCTCATCAATTTCCTGGCAGTTTTAGGATTAGTTATGTTTCAGCGTGTCCTGGATAATTATAACACTGAAATTTTCAATTTTTCCTGTACTGCTTACCTCGTTGGAATGCGTTCTATTCTGATGTTTCGCGCGATCGCTTGCGTTGCTGAAAGCTTTGCTGCACCCAGGGTATTCGCAGGTGTACGGTTTTTCTCCAGTATGGGATCTAAGATGGGTCTTCAGGTTCTCCAAACGCGAGTACGCCTTGAAACAACCTTCGAACTGCGAGCGGAAATAACGCGACATTAATATCTTCATCTTGCATCGCGAAATCGAACGAAACAACTGTAATCCTAATTACTCAATTTACTCACGGTACACTTGTGGGGCTTTTCGCCAGTGTGCCTTCTCATGTGTACCACCAGCATATACTGCGCCTTGAACGGTTTTTCCTCCCTCGAACACTCCTCCCAGCCGCAAACGAAGCTCTTCTTATTCGCGTGAATGTGATCATTGTTAATGTGTTTCACGAGATCGTCCTGCGAATACAAACGAACACGATATATTAACGAAAAAGTCCCAACGCAACGGCGTGAATTCTTTCCTACGTGTATTTAAATAACTGAACGACACGTCTGTTTCGCTGCATACAAGAAATGTCGAAATTCTTACCTGTGTTGGAAATTCCAGGCCGCACTCCCTCCAGTGACAATTCGTCTCAATGAAGTCGCCGGGTTCGTCCCGAAGATCTTCACTGGGACTGAGCCCCTGAGGATGGGTCGGCGGTGCAGTTGTCGTGGTCGTGTTCGTCGTCGTCGTGGCTGGTTCCCTTTTCACTTTAGCGGAGCCTCGCCTCGACGAAGTGTCCGCCTCCGCCGTCACCGACCTGGTAGACGATTCCGATGCCTTTCTGCAGGACTCCGCGCTCTACAGAACATAATAATACAAATAAACCATCAGCCTGTCCGAATTTTACGCATCTCCCTTATCGATAATTGAAGTTTGACGAATTCCCGTTGAATATACTAGTCGAATTTCGCCCGATTTATACGCGATCGAACGCGCGAACAGTGTTTCGATTGAACGGCAATGAAAAGCTGATTCGCCGTGCACCTTCATAGCTTACGTCACACAGTAAAGGATTAATTATAGTACGCATCGGGGACCGATTTGCACCTAGCCACCGATTACGATCGCGGCGTTCGCTCTGGTAGCCTGGCGTTCATTCAATCGCTGTCGGAGTTCGGTCAACCTTCGCGGTATCGGCGATCTTTACACCAGTTCGACGATTTTCTATAACAAACAGCGCAGTTCGCTTTATAGAAAGGGAAGCGTGTCACGTGACAACGAGATCCGCACGCGATCCCGCAATTATCGTGAACAGTATATCCTTGCGCCGATCCGATCGATCGTTTCAGACCCTCGTAAACCGCTCGTTGCCCCTGCACGACGATGCAAACATAATTCCGAATATCTCCGCCCACATTGCGAACAGTATGTTGTTGCGGCGTTTCGCTGAGAGTGAAATCGAGACGATCGTCTCGCCGGCGGGAACCGAGAGATGAATATCGAAGAGGAAATAGTGGCGATTCGTTTGCCGTCCGCGGTATTGAATTCGGACGAAAGACGATTTGACGAAACGAATGGATCGAATTAACACGTTTGGAGCATCGATTTGAATGGTGACTTTTGCGATTGCTCCGCGGCGAGCTACGTAACGCGATGTATTCAAGTTTGGACCAGCTGCAATTGCGAAGCTGCATCGAGGTTGGCGTTCTTTCGTTGCTTTCGCGGAAAGATTTTGCCCCCTCCTGAAAACACACCTCTATCTCCGCTTCATCTACGGAATTTTTGCTCGTATAAAATTTATGACTTCATACATTTTCGTGTCCCCGCGAGATATTCTAACAGTGGTTGTTGAATTCTGGAAACCAGCCCGATCCGATAAGCTGCGTCTAAATTAATGGGGGACAAAGGAATGCGCGGATGAAAGTAGCTTCAAGGCTCGGAAAGGTATTAGGCAAACGTTCCGGGAGAAAACATTTAGCACTTTCTGGTAGCCGTCGAAGATATAGAAGGTAGATAGAGACTATTAACACTTTCAAGGTGCTTTCGACGGCGCACACCGTGCGCCGACTGATCGTGTGGCGAGAAACGCGTGAATGGTTTACTGGAACTTCCTTCAATTAAGTTGTCCGACCGAGAAATTTATCGTACGCTGCAAAGAATATCTTAAACTACCATAAACCACACGCGTTTCTCGCTGCGCGTTAAACAGTAGCCATATTTAATGCTCGAAAAAGTGATGTAATGCGTAAAAAGTAAGAATTCTTAAAAAAGTTAGTTAAAAAAGTTGTTAAACATTCTGGAACGTTAACGTCAAAGGGAACACGACATTTAAATTAACATTCGAAGCTCCACGAATTTATTTCGACGAAAATTTCTATTTGAAGGAAAAATGCTTTGCCAATGGTCGTCGTGTACGAATACAATAAGAGGCATAGAATTACCCCGGGTAATGGCGAAAATTGCCAACCATCGAAAGTAGAATGAAACAGGTACTAAACTCTAGGTAATCGATACGTATACGTCGGCGAGCATAGAGTTGTCGCAATTGGCATGCTTTCGCGTCGCTGTAACCGAGCCTAGACCATCCACGGCGCCCCGTAGCCTCTCGATTACGGCGTGCCTATAAATCCATCGATCACCGGTGGGAACGAGCGTGCACAAGCGAGAAACGCTAACCGATGCAATCGTGCCCGGGAACATTTACAGCGCGCGGACACGCGGCGAGTCGTGTCGCTGTTGGAGAAAATGAAAACGCCGCGCGGCGCCGCCGCCGCGGATGCAAATAAATCAGAGCAACCGGGAGAAACAGAAAGCCGGCTAGAAACAGAGAGACCTGCGCCAAAAGAAACCACCGTAAGAAAATCAGAGGGGCTGACAAAGGGGCCCCGGGGCCTTGGAACACGGAGAGCGCGATTAGCAACGACGTGGACGAAGAACGTAAGATCTGAAGAAGAGCAGGGAGGAGAAGGAGGTGGACGAGGAGGAGGACGAAGATAAAAGACGACGGCCGGCTGGACGGGGGTGGAATCCGGCGAAATAATGCGCGCGAGATTGCTTGTAACCCGAGGACCATGCAAGGGTAACCCAATCTTTTTCTCTTTCTCCCATTTTCTCCTTCTCTTGCGTGCCAGGAGGATGAAGCTGAGAAGTATCCAGGGTACACCGTGCGACATGTAACGCGGGAATGGATAGGAACGGGGAGGAGGATGGATGACCGGCGGAACGATTATTTGTTCACCATGAATCGATGACGAGCTACCGAGTGCACGTCGCTGTAAGACTAGCTATAACAATCAGAGGGGCACCTGCGTGCGCCCGGGGCCCAGAAAACCTGCGTGCACTGCCCTCGTATAGCACATCACAGGAGGCAGTGCGCGAGGAAAGATCGAGGCCCGGTTTTTGCATAATTGTCGGGACGACGATCGCAGGCACGGTGGTGCCTCCGGTAATTACGCGAGTGATTGTGATTTGTGGGGCGGCCGTTGGAATGATCGCGGGTAACTGGAGTTCGGTAGGAAAACGTTACGCGTACCGTGTTAAACGTTACGTAAAATATCGCCGCGGTAACGACTGGTTATATTTAATTGGTTAATTAAGTATTGCATTTCACAGGAAACCGCGTTTAATCGCGATGGGAAACATTGGCAGGGTTAGACATGATTTGCATTTAGGCATGACTCGCTTGGAACATTAATAGAGATCGTTGATATTGACGATATTTATTCCTATTAGAAGCAATGAGAAACAAGTATAAGAAAGATTCTTTTGCTTACCTCGGTTTTAGGTGGCAGTCCTCCCCCATGGGGTCCAAGGGTTGCCGTGGACGTGGAATGAGGTGGTACGCCGGGGTACAATTGCGAGTGCGGCGATAAACCGTGAGCGTGAGGGTGCGGATGCGGTGGTGGCGGTGGTGGTGCAGGTGGTTGCAAAGGATGAGCATGTGGCAATAGAGCTGCTGCTGCTGCACTTCTCAGAAGGTGGGCCTGGAGCTGCTGCAAGTGCGGCGCCATACCTGGGTGCATTCCCAAAGCTGGACTCATTGCTGGAGCAAACAAAGATTTAAATTAGTGAAGGACAAAGAATTAAAAAATTATCCAATTGATTGATATATATGCACGTATATTTTCTTCATTATCAATTATTCATCTATTGTGAACTACTTGTGCGTGTTGTCAATAATAATAATAATAACAACTACAAAGAGTGCCATACAGTAATTTACAAAGTATTTACAAGTATTTACAAAGTGTAATTAGAACGTAATAACAAATGAGATTTCGCGGCACTCGAATAAGATTCAAATAGATCAATTCGAGTGCACCAAACCACTCCGACTTATCGATCCGATTTAAACTTATGTTCCCTTCCATAATGCTCGTGCTGGTACAAGCAGCACGTGCTTTCCGGGCAATTAATTGCGAGGAAATCGAGCTGGTAGAAAGCCGAAAGCCAACACCGTAACAACTAAAACACGAAAAATCGGTCAGCGTGGCAGCGTAACACAATTATTCCAACGATCTGCGCGCAGATCTTATCGATCGATACGAAACAGGGTTTAATAGTTGAACATGAACCGCGATGGAGGAGGGTGGTGATATACCGGGATAATCGATAGAGATCGAAATCGGGCCGCGTCCATTCTCTTGACAGTCGTGACACGACACGCCGGACTTCCGGCACGTAGGCCAAGCTGGCATTTCAATGCTGCGAACCTCTCTTACGAAACGATAAGACTGCGTACGGTAATCGTGTAGGCAGTGTTGGCTGTGTTATTGGTTATTCCTTCTTCTTGTCCCGAAGGAAAGAACGACAGAACAAGCGGCTCGATTCACGCGGCACGTAAGATAATAAAATTTGTATAAATCCCGCGATGCAGTCGAACTTTGCAATCAAACAAATATCACTCCTTGATACAACGAAGTCTGTGCAATTTATTGCACTGCCGATGAAAAGTTCGGAGCGCTGAATGGTTACTCAATAATTTTCGTGCGAATGAACTCTTTTTAATGCAACTATCGCCTGTGGTTCTATTGACGTCTTCTGTTGACCCGATTTTAAGTAAATATAAATTCTTCTGAGGAAAAACGGCAATTGCGAAAATTCGTTTCACTGCCTTCAGTTTCTCAATCACGAGACTGTCTGCCGATCGCCGTTTCGATGTTTCTCGAGCATTCGAGATCGTCTGCAGCGCGTTAATTGGTTTGAGTCGCGACTTAATCGCTGCCTAGTTACACGCTGAAATATTAACGATACGCACGGTCGGCAGCCAGCGCAGCTCGATAAATTGCCACGGCTAAATTAATCACTGTTCAATATGGCGATGTCGGTGTGTACATGACGGGCATGCGAATCGCGCTTCCTTCTAATCGGAGCCACGACTGACAGGCTCCTTATCGTTGCTCTATAAATTAGGCCTCGCGATACGTACGCTTCGTTGACGCGCGTGTATTCCGTACGCGAGGCACTATTCATAATATGACGATAATGGATCGCGGGCAACTTTTAAGAAATCGTCGACCGTCGATCCCGTGCTTCTGCGGACAAGTGATTCAATAATTGCGATAGCTTCCGTTGAACAATCCCCGTGCAAATGAACAAACCCTTTGACGCATTTAGTTTACAACGAGGTAGTTGAACTTTCCTTATTGCTTGCCCTCGTTCGAATATTGTGATCTTTTCAAGTGAACAACTTCCCATTTATCCTTCGAATACTCTTTCCTCTTTACCCGCTCTTTTACACTCTTCTTATTAAATACTTTTTGTAAATAACTGCACTCTCGCATTTGCTTGAGACTTGCAGAGTAAATGCACGTTAACGATTTATCGACTCAAAGGCCCGTTTTGGTCGTTCTTTGTCATCCTATTTTCCACGAGTGAGAAGAAACTGGTGTAGAAAATTTGTCAGCGATTCGTTCGGATCAATGGTTAAGCTTTTTCCACGTGAGATCGCGTCGCCGTTTGACAGTCCACGGCTGCTCGATCATCGATACAACGAGCACCATCCACAGTGGAATCGCGTACGTGCACAAAAGTGCTTTTGGTCGACCGGTCACGCCCATGCGTGTCTACTCTCTACGTTCTAGGCGGTGCTTCACAAAAACGAGCACGTTGCGTGTCCACGGACGTTTAACGATTAGCACTGGCTTGGTTTTAAAGAACGTCCTTCGTAAACGATGCCGATTGTACGGGCTTCTCGCAACAATTTTCAGATCCGTACCACCCTGGACCATTTCATACGAGACGGACCAATTTGTCGTTCGTTATTTATTCGATGAAAAAAGCTGCATTTGCAACGCGAAATTATTTCAGACATTGCCCGTCCCCTCGATTGCGTCAATATGATGCGTTCGTCAATATAGCGACGGCGTCAATAAGCTGATAATCGTCGCCTATCCAACCACCCCGAAGCAGGAAACACTTTTGCACAGTTTTCCATTCGAATTAATAAACAGGATTACGGGATCGCGACCGCTTCTACGGGAAAATTTCTCCCCGTTTGCCATGCAGACTTTACGTCCCGTTCTCGTCTGGACGCGCGATGAAGAAGAAGAAGAGGAGGATGAAAAATCGCGTTTTACGCGTGCGACTGCAAACTGCATGTCGGGTTGTATTTCTCGCGGTGCGCTGGTCGTTCGTCGCGATTCAAATGAACATAAAACCGCGGGAGCGCACGAGGCCCACGCCTACGATGCTTTATTTAAGAACACTATAATTTTGCGAAATCGTCCGTGCGTTGCCGTGGCGGAGGATCGTCCCCTCGTACACCGAACGATAATCGCTTAATCACCGGCGTTGTCTTGTGCCGCCGCGCCGCCGACGACGTACGAAAAATTTCATAAAACGCGCCTCGACGTCTCCGGCTGAAAGTCGTTCGGAAAATCCGCGAACTTTACGATCCGCGCCATTGTCGTCGAAATGCCTGTATTAAATGCAGACAAGTACCGACACGATGTTGCCTCTCGCCTTTTTTCCGACAATTCGTGTCGTAAAAACGCCGCGACGTATTTGCAATATTCATAGCAAACTTACAGCGTCTCGATTTCCACCTAGCAATTGATCCTGTCGCGCTGCGACGCCGCGGAGATACGCACGCGAATCATTATCACCGCCATTGTTCTTTAACGTGCAAATTATAGTCACCGCCATTATCATTATCGTTGAACGTTCGATCGAGGCGAATTATATTTTCGCCGGCATGCAAATAATTTGCCCGACCTTCTTCCGAGCGGACGCCGAGCCGCCGATGCGCGCGTTTGCATCCGAGAAAAAGCGAAGATCGTCCACCCGGTAGCGTACCGCAGGAGTTTAACGAGCGACAACATCCTGCGGGGCATCGTACGACGGCCAGGCCGACAAACGACCGACGATCGCGCGTCCCTTGAATTTTAATCCGTTAATTACTTTATTTAATCGCAAATTACCGGCTGCCCTTAACTTTCGTGCAAGCGGGTCCGACCGATTTGTGGGACGCACCGCGGTTTCTACGTGCAGCCGGCCTTATAATGGCTTCATGCGCACCGCCACTTTAATTCGATGCCCATCCCGGGCCCCCTGCGCGTCGCTCGCCCCCTTCGCCCGCCGCTCCACCGCACGCCCTTAAACGTCAGGGCCTGATCCTTACGAGGACGAAGCCCCCGCGCTTTAACGCTGCCACCAATGACTTTATTCGTTTCGTGCAAGGGCCGGCAATTATGGTAATTCGCCGCCCCAAGACCCGGTTTTCATAAGAAATCACCGATTCACCGTTTTACGACGAATGTTAAAACGATCCACGCGATGGCCGAATAATGCAGGCGGCGGCACGATCCCTCGGGTAATACCCGGCCGATCCGTGCGAATCGTTTGCCCGCTTGAAGATCGACGACAGCGGCGGTGCAGTTTAAAACCGTCCGGGTGTTAACGTGCACGAGAGAGGAAGTTTCGAAAACGCGGCGGGCAATTCGAGGAATTTATCCGTCGGTCGTAAAAATGGGTTCGTTACGGTCTTGTATTGAATTCTTCAACGCTGTTTATAGGATCGTTCGCGGTGCTGTTGATCGCGTTTCATTCCGTGTCGTTTATAAGTATCGCGCTTAATTCCCTCGCGGCTCGTTGCGATGCGTATATCACCGGGGTACGCGGTTCTTAGCGTTAGAAACGCATCGAGTACTTCGACGACGCATTAATCGAATAATCTCGTTTCCACCCTGCAATTACCATCTACCGAAATGAAGCCGTCTCGCGGTAGCCTGAGAAGTCTAAGCAACTTTCAAACTATCCCCATTAAAAAAAAAGCGATAGATCTACTCGTTACAGGAATTTCGAGAGAACTACCAATCTACCAACAAGTTTCCCCCATTCCCCTGTAAAAAAAGAAATCCTCCCCTATGCCGCCGATCGTTCGTTCAATCTCAATCGCCCATCCGCCGACTACCGCTCCCACGATGATAGAACGCCCGAAATTCCGGCCGATGAACGAGCCAGCCTGTACAACACTCGCGATCCGTTTTACGACCATCGTTTTTGTCCCGCGGCGTCGGCAATAGCGCGGAAAATACGGCTGTCACGCGGTAGTCGCGCATTAACAACCTCGCATGCCCGGCTACACGTGTAATTACAAGCGTATAATTCACGTATCGCGTATCCCGCGCGAAACGTTTATGGCCGCGTCGAGGCCCCGATCGGCGACGCGGCGGACACGGGCACGTCGGTAATTACGGGCGATCAATCAACGGTGCCCGCGTGAAAATACGCCTGGTAAACACCCGGTGAGTTACGTTTTCGGTGCGGTATCGCGCGCGGGTGATCTCTTGATCGCGCCTCGTTGCCCCCACGCCGATGCGCCGTTCCCCGGATACGCTCGCGTCGATTTATTCGGTCGCGTATATCGCGCGCAAGGTACGCGCGCTCCTCCGTTGCCGAGTGCGCGGAATAAATTGGGGAACAGGTGTGCGGCGCGGTCGAATTTACAGCGACCGAGTTGAACGATCTGATCCCGGGCGATTATTCAAAACTGCCTCGCGTCTCTTTACGTTCGGGGGCAGTCGAGAGTGCGCCCCGCGAACGTTAACGGGAAAGAGAGATCGAGTTGTTTGCGTTGCTGTTTTTTCCCTTAACTTTCGTTCGTTTCTCGCGTTATTTTTCGTCGCCCGTTGCCGGTCGAAGGTGCAAACTAAATTCGCCCGATGAATCCCGCCAGGGAATAGGTCGACGCGTTCGACAGTCAGTGTCGATTCGGTGACAATCATAGGTATGTCGCTTACCGGCGGAAAGGTGACCGTAACTGCCGCTCGCACTGCTGCTCCGTGATCCGTTCACGATGGAGGCAAGGCTGTTTGGGCTGAACCGGATCATGCTGTCGATGTCGAAGCGGTCCGAGTACGGCGAGCTGCTCAGAGCACGCTTCCGGCTCGCTCGGATCGCGGACGCTCTTGGGCTTCCTAGCCTCGACGATGCTGATACTGAAAAAATCAATTGTTTCCATGTTACTCGGGCGTCGATTAAATGCGAAGCTGATTCTGTTTGAATCGCGCGAGGTGTTCGCGAACATTTTTAATTATTTTAATGACACGGATGCTCGTATGCGCGGACGGTCTGCGTAATATTAAATCGATGGCTGCGTGCATTGCAATTGCTACGAGAGGAATACCTTTCGTTGCCTCGTTCCGCTGAAAATGCGTCAATTCCAGTTGCAAAAGTTACCGCTCCTTAAAGCCGGTGACTTTTGCGACACGAACGTTACAAATGTCTCGCTTGCCCTAGTAGAAGAGATTATTGAAACTTTCGAGCCGACGCAAAAGATTCCCAAGCTTGCACAATTAGCGATCATTGTATCGTCAATATAACCAATCTGTGCGTCTTAAAATATGCTACTGCCCGTTTCAATTACAAGTCGTAATTACTTTTACATCGAGATCCGCGATGTCGCCGTAAAACAATGCGTCCCACTGTTTCCGCTATTCCCAAACAAAGTGTTCCCAAGCATCGGACCCGCGTGACGTCGCGGAGAGGGCGCGTGTTAAAGCGCGACCGATCGTCGGGTCTCGTCGTCGGTGCAGGCGTTAAACTCTCCGGGCGTCGAAGCTGCTCGCCCGTGCGTACCGCCGTGTATCGCCGCCCGTGAACGCGGACGCCGGGGCGGGGAAATGTAACGTTAAAATACCAAAGCGTGGAGGCATCGGGGGCATCGATTCGTAACGCAGATTCAACGAGCAGCTGCGCGAATTTCCATGCAAACCGGTGCGTCGCCACCGCAGAACCAGTTCAATTAAGCGCTACGAATTCTTGCGGCTCGTACTACCGAGGTATATTCCGCGGAGAGGATTTTTCAAGTTTCGCCTTTCGGTGCGCTGCGCTCGTAACCAGGCAGATATCCCGAGCCGCGAGGAGGAGGCGCGTAACGAGAGGGAAAAGGAGACGATCAGAGGGAGCAGGAGGGCCGTTTTCTGCGGCCGGAACGTTTTAGCGGCGATTTGCCTGCGACCGCAGGCCAACGACGTAATATACAAACCACTTTCTTAAGCTCGTGGTGGCGGCTCGCTTGTACGGAGCATCGTTGGTTATATGTTGGTTATATGGTGGCGGTCTCCGTTTCTTTGCCCCCCCCCCCAAATCTTTTGCTTCTTTCTTTTCGATACGCCACTTTTCCTGCACGGCTATATATGACCGTCGGCTTTTTTTCGTCGGTTTTCTTGTTTTTTTTCTTTTTGCTACGTTTAGTACGACGCTTTCTTCTGTTCGGAGCTTTTCTTTCGTTCTGCCGTTCGTCTCATTTTCTTCTCTCTATTTTCACTTTGCTCTTTGCTCGCCGCTTCTTACCGCGACCGACGTTTCGTTGTAACTGTTACTGGCGTCTTGTTACAAATTTTTTTTTTAGGATGATCCAACCTTTCTTCCCGGCTCAGCTTTATTTTTTGCCGACACGAACTGCAGCTTTCGAGTGCCCCCTTTCGGTCCTCAAAATTTCCACTCATCCCCATTTCTCGTCCCTGCGTGACTTTCGACCCGCTCGAACAATCGACGGGAACTGCTGCAGCAGTTGCGTTTCGGTTTCAACCCCCTGCAGCAATTAAACCGCAGGCGGTTGCGGGACGCGCCTTGTTATTTTCAATTTTAATTTCACTGGCGCCGTTGCCTTCCAAAAATCTCTCGTCCATTCTCCGATATTCTTTTTCATCGCCCTCCGCCGTTCCGTATCGCCCCTTCGCCGTTTCACCGGCCTACGCGGATTCCTCGGGTCTCCTCTATCGCGTCGTGTCTCACACGAGCAACGCGATACAGAGGGGCCAGACCACGAGGAGGACGCTCCGAGCAGTTCTTTCTCCTCGGTTTCCACTCGGTTGATCGCTCGTTCGCGCACAACAGGTATAGAGTTACTCGCGGTTGGGACTCCTCGCCTCTCGCGAACGCGTTCTTTTGTCCCCTCGCCCGGTTATTAACTCGAGCACTGATCAAATTTACGACGGTCAACGAGGGAACCGAGGGAGAAAAGGGGAACGACGAGAGGGAATAGGGGGAACGAGGAAGGCTGCCGTGCGGTTTTTCCGCATGAACTGAAACGTTTAAGGTTCCTCGATGGTCCCGTGGATCGATCGAGGTCGAACGAGACCCTGCCCTCCCTTGCCCGTCTTGTACGTACCATCGGCCTGTCATTCTTGTACCATCGGGATGGCGGGTTTCGTTGCCGCGCCGTTTAACCACCGTTCGTACTGATAAATTCTACGAAATACGATGCGCATCGAAAGGTACGCATTGCTTCACTGCCACGTATGAGACATCTAATGAATGAAAAATCGCGAACTGATCGAGATAATTCTCGTGGTTTCCCCGCTTTGGTTCGGCTGTATCGAAAATGGCGTTAATCGTTTTCTCGTACGTCCAACGTCCAACGTCCAGCGTCGTCCAAGGATTCTTATAAAACGATTCCGTAATACTACAGTGACCGAACTTCCACGACGTCCGAGGTTCAATTTTCGAATCGTCTACGCGTCCGTCAGCTGTACTCTCCGTCAACATTGCACCGACGTTTTCTCGCCGCTATATCGCCGATCGAAGCGTGCATTCGGGAGTCACGCATTTCGCCGATACGATGCACTCTCTCCCCGGGGACATAGAACGAACCGATCGTCTTATCTGTTTCAGAGGGTTGGTCTCTGCTCGTCGACGAGGTCGACCCTGGACTTTAATGAATATGCGAACGATTCTCGCCACCCCCCCACCCCCATCATTCCCCTGGTCCCGAATGAACGACCTCGTGACCCACGACCCTCTGGACTCTACACGTTCCGTACTCCCCGGACTCCGTCCCCCTCGAGGGGCTAACATGGGATTGAGACATGTAAATTGGTGCAATCGGCCACTCCGATCGGCGCGGCTCGTTCGATGCTGCTCGGCGCACGCTACCGCGCTACAGGTCCCTTCAAATCGCAAGCTCGAGATAAATTCAAGCCGCCCGTATTCGATATGAGGGGCCGGGGACGAACAATAGCGCGAACAAAGAACTTGTCGACAGGAATTTCTGGCGGAATTGTAGAAGGATTTATTCCTTATTTTTGGGTTAGGTTTGGGTGAGTTGTCGAGGCGTTTAGCATATTTCACGTCTCACTTTTGATCATTCTACATGTCGATGAAATGCAAGATTTGAACATGGTTCCATCTGTACAGACGTTGAGCTCGGTCGTTGAACGCGGAACGAAAGATCGAGGAAGCCGGCGAAGAAAAATTCCACGAAATTATCGTCGTTTCTGGTTATTCGAGTAAATCCTGCGAACGCTTTCGTCCCGCGCTCCTCGACGAAGGGTTCGCTGCGTAACGAGAGGTGGACAACGGCGGTCTGAGGGGTTGGCAGATGGAACGAGAGGAGGAAGAAACGTGAGACAACCTGTAGGGTAGGCGCTAAGGTGTTAATGAGGTCGTGTCGCTCCGAGTCGATTCAATTATGCGGCGGTGGCGACTAACGAGGCCCCGTTTACCCTTTCAGTCGTCTTTTAGCCTCTCGGCCTCTTAACCGGTCGATCTCCTACCTGCTGCTAGCGCTACTACACATCTACGGCTAGCCGGGCGTACCGTGCATCGGGATCTTTCATTAGATTCACTTGTCGTCCTCGAGCGATCCGGCAAAAAGTCTCTTATTTCGTTCGGCGGTTCGTCTCGCATCGGAAATTTTTACCGCTCCTCGTCCTCGCCTCCGTCGTTCCTCTCTTTCGTTCCATCTATCCGTGCCGTCGCGCTTCTGCTTCGTCTCTTCGACGATTCGAGCATGATTGACACGACAATATTGTGCCTACGTTGAAGTCGCACAGGGATCGAAATTTTATTGGTCTCAACGAGATTTTACGTTCGGCGGTTGCGGTGTAATTTTTGGCGAGACAAATTTTATTGTCTGTTTATGTATAGATTGGTACTTACCGTCGATTGAGAAGGGGAATTCTGAAGACGCAAGGGTGCTCGCCGGTCCCGCTGCGTGCAGAAGGTATTCGGGCCCCAAACCACCCAGTCCTGGAAGATTAACGAACAAAAGATAATTACTGTACAGGCATGAAAAGAATCAGGGCCTGTAGTTTGGTTATGGACGATCATTCTATCCCCTATCGTGGGGCACGTTTAATGAAATCAAAAACCTCCATTCTCAAAGGGATTCTTCCGCCGGAAATGCGGGCTCCTTACGGATTCTCCGCGTTCAACAACAGGACAGAAACACTCTGCTTCTTCTATTACATTTATCAATGGAAATGCCTACGATCGATGGGTTAAATTGGACCACGATTCAATGAAACGACACAGGTACGAAGTATTTGTTCTAGATAGACGTATCGAACGCCAGAAAAGCGTAATAACCATATTTCCCAGGCTCTTAATTAATACAAAACGATACCACATTTTTCCTCCGCTCTTATCAACAAATCCCTAACAATTTGCACCGACTAATCGTACAACCGTGGAATAAGAGGTTCCTAGAATTGTTCGAATCGCTCCGATCGATCGCGCGATCACGTCGGAGCTCGAACAAAAATACGATATCTTCGTTCACTGCCTCATGCGTCCCCGTTCACCCTAAAAATAACTCGCGTCCTAAACGACGACGCTTAGTTGGTTGTGATTCTTGCAGCAAATGAACAAATATTATTGCTGCAAGTAGATCCTCGGCCTCCGGGACGTGCACTAGTCGAAATCGGGCGACGCGTCCAGCCGTTATCCCTCTAATTATCGTCGAGCGAGTACAAGCGTAGGTAATTACCGTGTAACGAGGCGTTGGGACTGTGCGTGGAGGCTTGGAGTTGGTGGTAAAGGTGGTCCATGTAGTTGAGCCGGTAGGCGGGATGCAGGGCCGTATGCTCCGACAGGGGGTGACTTCTGCGAAGGAAATCACCGCCGGAAGTCCCGTTGCCTGCTGCCCCGCCACCACCGCCGCCGCTTCCGCCACCGCCGCCACCCGCACCGCTGCTACCTCCGCCACCGACGCCGGTGGCTGCACTACCGATCGCCGTCGTGCTGCTGGACAATCTGGAAAATGAAGAAAAATATTATCCATTAGGATGAGAAAGAATTTGAGGGAGCGACGATCCACGAATAGAAGGAACGTAGATGTCCCTTTTCCAATGGGGGAGTATGACTGTGGAGCTTGTAATTATTGTTCAACATTCCTGGCAATCGCGTCATTTATTTTACAGCAAGGAAATATAAGGACGCCTGTTACAAATATTCTGTGCAACAGTTACTAAATTTTCACGTAAGCAGAAGGGGAATTTCTTTTTTCTGTTACGCACGTATACGTAGGGTGTCTCTTTCTTCATTTTAGAGAAGTCCCCCCCGAATACAGAGGCGCGATTCAAGCGACAGATTAATCACCCGGTAAGGACGACGCGGAGAGTGGAGGCGCTCCTCTTTGACGAATGAAATTACGACACGCTCGAAGCCGCGACAAATGGCGCGCGTCTCTTCGACAAACATTCTATTTTTGCCACGTTCGCGCCGGGGAACAGGTGTCTTCTAGCAAGAGCGCGCTTGTATTCTGGCTCTCGTTCCCGAAAGTGAATCAGACTTCAGCCCTTCGCCTCGTGGACAAAGGTGCGCCTCGAGTGGGCAACGATAAAAAGAACCTCTCGGTCGTTCGCGTGTCCGAGAATCGTGCGCACAGTGTGCCCCGTTTTCTTCTGCGAATCATCGAGAAACGACGCGCGTCTCTTGTTCTCATGATTCTTTCCCCCCCCAAAAAAATTCTATTTTATTCCATTTCATTCACATCGCGAGCAGTCTGCATGAACAAATCGCCAATTCATTTCGCGTCCACGTTGAATTTGCTTCGCAACAAACAATGGAATGTTTAACCAGGTCGCGCGAAATCGCCCGCAACGAATTTGTCTCAAAGTAATCACGCGGTTCACGCGGGTTCACATTTGGACACTCGGGGGAACATGGAATCTCTTGGTACGGCCGGGATCTAAGAAAACGGTCACGTCCCGCTGGTTGAACCGGTCGAAAGATAAAAGAAGAACGGAACAGAGGGGACGAGGAAACGTCTCCGGTCCTCGTAGAACAGAGCGGACCACATTTTGACTGACGGCCATTTGCCACGCTCGAACCATCAGGAAATGGCGCGTGTCTCGTACCTTCAAAGATATTCTCTCGGCTGGTTAGTCGTTGGCGGAACTTTACGAGCACCTCTCTCTTCTCTCACTCTCTCTTTCTCTCTCTCTCTCTCCCTGTTCGCCGGTATCCGAGATGCTTCTTCGTGGAATCGCATAGAGCGTCAGGTGGCCTGAGATCTTTATTGGAAACTGGCCGAGTGCCGCGCGGACCTTGCGTTCATCGTGACGAGTGTCTTTCGGGATACGTGTCGTAGCTTTCTACCAAGGTCCCCTTCGCCCGAGGAATTTCCTCGGGAGTCGACAGGATATTTCTCGAGAAATGCAGATATTCGGTATAAAAAAGAAATCCACCCCGTCCTTTCGTTATTAATTTCCGCGAGACTTGCACGAGAGAGAGAGAGATCTTGGCCAGATTGAATTATCATTTGTCAGGGAGAAGAGATTTTGCGTATACGTGGAAAGTTCATTATTAGACGTTCGGACGTCAATTCCGTGGCAGGAACGAGAACGTGTGAAGCTACTCCGGGACGCGGCAGTCCATTAACATCGTGGATCGGCATTACACCTTCCGTCATTAAATTAACTTGTTTGACTGTTACCCGCATTCCGAGACGTGTTCCACGTGGAATTCCTGATATTCACGTCCGCGCCCCGCCGGTCCATAAATTTTTATCCGACAAGCATTTGCTTCGGAAGTTAGACACGTCTCTACTTCCCGTGTCAACAGAGCGGTTTTATGGTGTGTTCGTTGTAACGTCGGTGGGGATCAGCGAACGACCAGGAGAAGTCCCGCCAGCGACTTCCGGTATCTATTCGTAGCGCGTACCAAAGACGAATCCCCGCCCAAAACATTTCCAACAAACATTACAACAACCTTCCAACGGAAAGAGAAATACATCGCACGACTTGAGTTCGTCAACATTGCAACGGATCGTTCCTCCTGGGTGAGCAATATAAAATTCGCTTGGCCATTCGCTCGGCGATAATTGTCTACGTTACGTTCCGTCGAAGCCGTCGCGAAGCGAATACGGCGTCGCGCAAAGAGCAACGGGCCCACAGTGAATAGAGACAGCAATTGGCGCGTGTCATAACGTTTTAACGCGTATTACGATGTTTGAGCCAGCCCCTGTCTAAATATTGGCTCCGCACTGGCGCGAGTTTGCTGAGCAAAGACAACCGTCGCGGCTGTTTGACTTTACTTAGAGTCCACGGATCTCGATTACTGCCTGCTCGTTACCTGCTTTACGCGGCCGCGCGTGTTAACAGCTTTGTCACACAGTGTGCAAAGATTCGCCCCCCGAGAAACGACGAGAACCCTTCGTCGTCGTCTCCTTTCGCGACACCGAACGACGCCAATTCGATTGGCCAGGATTTCCATTAATTACAATTGTCTGCAATAAAAATAATTGTTACTATCGAAGAAACTGGGTGACGCCTTTAAACGATTCTCGGCGTGCTTGAGGAAATTGTCCCTTCCGTCAGGGACGAATAAAATTCATTAACAAACGCGCGGTGCAACCGAATTAGAGCATGACTAACTATCTCGCAGACGTCGAAACGACTTGCCGGGGACGCGAATTCCAGCCGAAAAGGATTCCGTAAATATTCCCAGAAGCGCGAGGGGGACATCCGAGCGGGCAAGAAACATTAATCCCGAGAAATAAAGCAATTTTAACGGGTGGGGGGGGGGCTGCCCGGGACGGGCGATGAATTAGAAACTCGTAGAATTAGGGTCGTAGAGAAGCGACGAATCCGGGACAAAAATTAGGACGCTTTGACAGGCTGCTTAGTAGCGGGCCAGTAAAAAGCTTCGCCGGGGGAACGGCCAGAGGGACATGGGGCATAATTACAATGAAAACATCGTCGGCCCCGTCCGCGGTCGGCTCGACGTCTTTTTGCCCGTCGTTTTCTTCTCGGCGTCGCGAAAGGACGACAGAGAGGAAAAATAACTGGCCGAGGGAGGAGGGAACGAGACCGATTCTATTTCGAATCCTGCTGAGTGCCAGATGACTCGTGGTACGTATATACGTTTCTGCCTTCGTCTCCTCATCCTTTTCTCCGATGATTCCGTTGCGCCTCATCTTTCGCGCGGATACCATTGTCCCCTTTCTCGATCGACTTTCGTCGTTTCTTACTATCACGAATTTCCCCCCCTTCGGTCCGTCAGAATTTTCGTACAGCAAATGCGAACGATGTATTTATAAGTACCGAAAAAGATTGAAATCAATCACTTCCTCGATAATACGTTCGCTATAATTTCAATGGTTTCTTTGGCATTCCTTATCAGCGGTTAGTGGAGCTGTGACAGAACTTTCCGTGTATCGATCACCGAAACATTGATATCGCATTGGGTTGCGCGACGCGTTCCGTCTTCGTACACGGCCATCCTCCTCCGATTAAGCTATTATTAATTTCTCTCTCGAGGTTCTTCTTCTCTGTGCATGGTCGTTTCCCTTTCCGCGCTTTTCAGGCCTGACGGTCGGCAAGGAACAAGGGACACAGAGGGACGACCGACAGATAAAACTCGAGTCGTTAACTCGACACGCCGGAAACCGACGCATCTATCTTTATCTACGGCCCGTCCGCCTGCGCGCCAGGCTCCTCCTCGAATTCCTTCGGCCCTCGACGATTTTTTTCTCGCCATTTCTTTCCTAGTCCCCGGAACATTTTTAATTGCGCGCGCCCCGCTGGATAAAACTGGCGCGGAACGATTATTCGAGTGAGAACGCGATTCGACCGATACTTCGTGGAATTTTAAATGTTTCGCGAGAAGAAGAAAAAGAAAAGATGCATCGTCGAATTTAATTAATGAAAAGGAAGATTGTATTTTGAGTTTAAGGATCATCTGAAATTTATGGCGGCCTTCTTCGTTTCGCTTCTCGGTCGGTTTATGCGCGAGATGCAGTTAAAAGGGGTTACGGGGGAAGCCGGGTGAAGTATTAAGGGTCGCAAGCTCATTAACGCGACTCGTGGTAATGAGGCGAGCTAAGCGGCGCTCAGGAACATCTGCCAGGTTTCCCTGCCGCTCTGACGTAAAATCCGGAGAGGGAATATCGACAAGGAGGCCGCCGCGTAAGCAGTGTTCAAAAGAAACACGTTCCGGCAACGCTCTGTACGAATCGATAAAGGGCCTCCGAGTTTCCTCGATTTTTATCGGTTTTTGCCAGCACCACTTTCCGCAACACGCTGTCCGGCGTTTTCAAACGAACTTGAAACGGAAAGGAAAGTTCGACGAATGTGATTCAAATTCTGTGCTGTTTATTCATATTTCGGTATCGTATAACCAAAAAAAAAAGAAAGAAACAATCTGCAACTTAAATTCAGAACATCGCGTAATTTATCCATTAAAATCGAATTCACGTTAAAGAGCACTCGTCCCTGAAATAGAGCACAAACATAACAAAATGCTTATCTCTATGTATCTCCATTCGCGAAATTATTAAAACAATAGAGTTGGTTACTGCGTTAGTTACTGCAAAACATCAGTTACTGCGAGTGGAGACGAATTCTACATCCCCGTCGTTACTCAAGAAACACGCCCGCAAAATTATTCTCCCCGTCTATCCACCAGGATCGCCGTAATAATCGAGAAACTGCCATCAACGACAGGTTTATCCCGCGCAGAAGGGTGCGACGAAATTTCCACGAACGCCAGAGGCTTCGCTAATCGCTCAGACGACGCGAAATCCCTCGTTGACAAAGTATCGGGTCCGTTCGAAGCGGCTGAACCGCAACACCCACGGTGGAACGGAGTGAGACACGTGGGACGAGTTTCGCGGCTTTAGCTCGGATTAAGTCAGGAGCCCCAACACTTCCACGGGGTTTCAGGTTATGATATTTATTGCAGTGGCTCGGTGAACCCGGCCATCGGGACGATCCAGAGGGGAAGGAAACCATATGGGCGACGCGGCACGCGCTTCAAACGCGGCCACGAAAAGAAAACGAGCCGACGAGAGCCGTCCGGTTAAAATGGCGTGGAATTCTTTTTCCGCTCGCCCCTGGATTCTATTCTTGTGTTTAAGCCCGACGAGAAAGGCCCCGACGAAATGGACGAACGAATGCTGGTTGGCCTATGTCATATGGGGAAGTCGGCGTCGAAGTAACGATTGCGTACATGTAAATGGGAATTGACAGGTGTCACGCGTGGGTAGAGCGCGGAGAGGTTTATTAATGAGGCCGTGAACCGGCTAGGAAGTTTGAGGAAACTTTTCAGGCGGTTTTAGTTGCGGTTACTGTACGCGGTTGATTTGGCAGTAGAACGTGTCCGTCGCGATCAGACAGTCGTGGAAACGATACTGTTACGACGAACGTATTCCACCTGACCAGAATTTACATTTACATCATTTCCACGACCAAGCTTGCTTTATTTGCAAACCCTGGGATGAAATGCAAGTTAACGCATAAATGATTGTTTTGTAAACGAAATGCAATTAGAAGTATCGTCGTTAACTAAATGAATCTAGCAGAATCCATTTTTTATTCGTTATTTCAGTAAAAGTATAACGTCATGCCCGCGGAAAGCGATCAAATAGTTGATCTATAGATTCATCGCATGGTGTCGTTTCAGGGAATTGTCTGATGCACCTTCCTCTTCGCGACATAATGAAGTTCGCCTCCCGTTCAATGGGCCCTGTTGAATATTTCAATGAAAATAGTGGGCAGGTATTCAAAACATCGTTCCGTGGCGCTAATGGAAGCGCGCGCACCGTCAATCTCGGCGATTTTCTGGCAATTCTGGCGGACTCTGTCCGCGATTCATCTCGCTGGATTTGGCAGCCGTCCAGGGACGCCGCGCGAGCGTCGAAAAGCGCAACGAGAATTTCTTACCGCGAAAAGCCGTGAAACGCGGCGGGCAAGGGGTTATTCTCCTCGTTCATACGGATATAGTCTTTTAAACGACGTTTTCACGAGGTCGTAGTTCATTCGCGCGGCTTTATATTTAGCGTTACCGACTAGCGGGCGCGTAGAAAAGGGAGAAAGCGTTCTTTAATCCAACCCCCCTCGTCGAAACCCTCGATGAAGATGCACTTGTCAATTTCTAAATATAGCTTGCGCCAACGTAGAATTAAAACGATTCGTTCGTCCGATTTATAAGTGTTTTAATATCCGAAAATGAAGCACGCTGGACTCTTTCAAACCTATTAAATTCCTCAATTTCCTTTCCACACGGCCCGTCCCCGAATCCCATTTAAAATTCCGAAATAAGAAACAAGAATAACAAAGGGCGACGAACGCTGCCGGGGGAACTAATTAACCGAAAGAAAGAAAAAAAAAAAAGAAAAGATGCGACTCATCAAGAGACATGTCCTGCTATAAGTATTCCCTTAATCAACCCGGTCGTCCCATGAGAACTGGCCATAATGTTTTCGTGGCCGACCAGAGCCAATCCCTCCTTCCTCGTTCCTCTCTCTTGACGCGACTAAATGAGGCCCTCGTTAATCAAGATATTTACACGCGATCCCGGTCGCGTATGCATCGATATGCAAGCCGTGGCCGCGGCCGGATCGAAGCCGCTCCTTCGTTGAAAATCCGTCCAAACGCCGCTCTACGGTAGGCGCGTTTATTTATAGGCAATTCGAACGCCTCGTAGCGACTCGCGCCTACGTGAGTCTAATTCATTCGAGCTGAACGAACGCTCGCGCGAATTCGACCAGGGCGGGGGAACGCTTCGAGTGCTCGTTACCCCGGAATGTTTCGACGATTACCATATCGAATTAATATCCGCGCCGGGCGGACGTGAGGGTCGCGTTCAAACGCGACGAATTACACCGACAGGTACCTGTTGCGCCGTTTAACACGTGGAATCGGTAGGGTTGAATTTAAAGGCCGAAGGGGTTGGTTCCGTTCCTGGTATGGAGTACCGGATTTGCGGGGTCGCTTGAAAGGATTGGAAGGAACAATCGATTCGTCCGGGTGACATTCGTCCTCTGTTTCTATGCAAGCTTTTGTAAGCCGGCTTCGGTAAATGAAAATCTCAAGTTATTATTGTTAGGAGTTGGATCGTTCAAAGTTCTCTTGCATGGCTATTTTTCTGAGATATTTCCTTCCGGTTCAGTTGTTAATATTCGCAGTGTATGGGTTAAGGCGAAAATAAATTCAAATTTGTTTTCGATTACCATATCATTTAACATGTCATAAAGGATCCTGGTTAATCGATAAATAAATGTACGTGAATGAAAATGCGTAAATTCGATATCTGCGAAGCTGTTGATTAAAGAACCGACGCGGTGCTCGGAACGATTTCATTCCGGGGGTTACCCTTTCTCGATTGAGAGGCTGATCGATGATCGCCCACTTTTCTATTTTCAATGTGCCCATTAGCTGTTCCTCTACAAATGACGTCGGTTACCCGCCTTGTCGCGGGGACTCGCGGTCGAGCGACGTTAATGCGCTTTTTGTGTATCCGCGAAGGAAATTTATCGCGCCACCCGCTGAATTTATCGCACCTCTCCCCGTTGTCGTTTCTTCTAACCCTTGCGGTTCGCAAGCACGACACGAAACGATCCGAAGATGGCCCCCAAGAAATCTCTCCTCTCCCTTTCTTTTTTCAATAACAAACAGTCGATAGAATAATAGAAAAAATAGTAGAGAAGAACACTACCCCCAGCAATAATTTATTTACCGCACCGCCAACGATAATTATAGTTAAACATTAAACATTCGAATGATATTTCAATTCAGTTTCGTGTTAATCGGGCAGAAAAATATAGTAATAGCGGTAAAGAAAACATTTCACGATAAACTTGAGACTTGTAAAGGGAACGTAATAGAACCAAAATTATAAGTGTCTGTCAAGTAAACTTCACTACCCAATTAAATTCCATCCAAATCGAATTCCAATTCCTTCCGCGGCGATTCCACCACCAAACACACACTTCAAGCCGCGTCCTCAGCGCCGATCATTAATATTCACGAGAGGCCGTCACGCGTGGCCAATTAAACCTCGCGCCGATCTCGGCGTGGAAAACTGGGGAAATGCGATTTACCATTTCCATTACCAAACAGACGAGACGTCTCGTGTCCCTCCGTTCCCCGTTCGCGCGCGCGCGCGCGCGTGTGTGTGTGTGTGTATTTTGTCTCCAATCCGTCTGAATTTTCCACTCGCGTGCACGTCGAACGACCCGTTAAATCACCCGCCGCCTTTCCCCCCTTAATTAACAATGATCAGCCCGTCCCAGGTAAAAGAGGAACACGTCCACTCCTACCTCAACCATGACGCGATTTACACGCGAGATTCGACAACCATTCGGCGCTTTTTCAGTAATGTATGTGCAGGACTACGTGACGTGTGTAAAGGATTCGATCCTGGCCGGTTTCACGGTATAGAAAATCTCATCGGCTCTTTGTCGCCTTGTTCCTTTTCAGGTTTCGGTAAAATCGACATGCAAGGCAGGCAACTGTGCCTCTGTCGCGCCATGCGACAGGATGCGACTGGTCGCCTCTAATGAAGTAATTCGTGCGCAAAAACGTCGCGGTGTACACCGTGAATTATTCATCGGCGGTTGGTATCGCGGTGGAAAACGTTCGACCCCGCGGCGACGTTTTCGCCTCCTCGAGGGACTAAGCTTTTCCTGACAGATGGCGTCGCGGCATATTTTTTTTTATTCCTCTGCGAAGAAACCGATTGATTCAAACGGGCTCGATCCTCGGGGAAATCGAGGGCGGTCGTCGAAGAGACTTTTAATGTATGGTCGGTGACGTCGGAAACTTGACGACAAGGTTTCGATGACACCCACGTCAAATTGCGGGTACTTGATTAATTGAGTAATGGCGATCGACAGCGTTATGATACGTTGAAGCGAGAAATTTGTTTCAAACGAATTTCACCCCTTTCTTTCGCGACCTTATGCAACGTTTAAGAGAACGGCCGAGTGTGTATATACCGCGTGACAGTGAAGGATTCAATATGAAATCTACGGTCGGATTCTTGGAGCGTGGGTTATTGTCGACAGCTCCTTTGTAATAGCACACCTCGACTGTATTCGATGATTGATACCTCGCACCGGGTATGCATATTAACTCGATAAATCTCGCCGGGCGAAACAATCGGGAAGTTATGTGGTAACACTTTTACTCGCGACATTAATCGTTGCTCTGTGAAAACTGATCGTGACCGAACTTTGTCGCAGACAAATCAAAGTAACTTTACAGGTAACCACTTCTGTTTATTACTCTCTACCCTGTAATATACAATACATCCAAATGTATAAAAATGTATAAGTCGACCCGAACAATTCAATACGCCCAAGCATGAAAAATTTGGAGTCTCCATTCACGCTTTCGCAAGATCTTTCTAAATATCACCACGATATTCGTTTCTACTTCACCGATTCCGTGCAGCGTTCGAAAATTCTTCCCCCCGCGGAGCACTAAAGCTACCCTCCCCGATTCCAAGATCCTCCCACAATCTCATCCCCCGTACCCAAAAATAAATCACGAAACCACCCTCCCCTTTCGTTAACAGCCAGCGACAGTCGCGGCCCATTGGGTCGCAAGAGCGGACCCGATATTTGCGCAACGCGTTAAGACGTCGCACGAAGAATAGCGGACACATCGTCCGCAAGGCATTCCATGCCGTGTGGGAAGTAACGATCCGTGGAGATGAAAAAGGGACAGAGGCGACGGCGGTGGATAGAAGCAGGAGGCTGTGGGACCAGAAAGGTGCAAGGGGCCAAGCAGGGCTCCAGGTAGAGAAGGAACGAATATCGTGAGTACACCGAGGGCCGTGACTAATGACTCTATTGACGCTCCGAGAGAGAAGTTGGAACCAGAGGAGAAGCGAAGGTCGTTTACCGGCACAGAGGAACCGACTTGCCTTCCCTCCGTCCCTCTATCTTCCCCCCTCGATCCTCCTCTCTCTCTCTCTCTCTCTCTCTCTCTCTCTCTCTCCCGTTCCACGTTCCCTGGCCCGTGGTCGATGCCTCTCGATGCCTCCTCCTTTCAAGTCGCTCGTTATCTCCTGGAGGTGCCTCGAAATGGAAGGTCAGAAAGTGTCGCGACTGACCTTTGGATAATGAAGCTAATGCCGAACGCGACGGGTGGCTGTGGACCAGCGTTTCTCAGCGCAGCCAGGATCCTCCGAGTCGTTTCTTTTGAACGGGGGGTGGGGGGTGGCAGTCGCCGTGATGGTTGTTTGGAAGATTGAGATCGCGGTGGATCGATTGGGATTAGAAGCGAAGAGGGTTTACCAGAACGATGATTGGGAGGTTCTCGGTTGGAACCGAGCTGAACGTTTTTTGTATTCATTTAATACGCGTCGGCTGGCCAATACGAACGACAATGATAGCGGCAATATTTCATGTGCAATCATATAATTAATTATATCATTGAAAAACGTTCCCCGATGGACAAATCTCGCCCGCCGCAGCTGTCGTACCAGCGGCGATTCACAAAGTAGCCGCGAGCAAACAACGATCGAACCGTTCATTCGACCCGTTCATCGCATCGCGTGCACAAAACGGACGATTTTACGAACCGCTCGCGCTTACGCAAACCCGGCGAGACCGTGCGAAATCTTGAATAGCGTCGAGAGGGCATTGAACACCGTTCAACACTGGTGAACGAGATACAAAGGGAGAGAATGGACGATGGAATCACTTCGGTTCGTCTTGTTCGTCCGATCCGCGTTGCCGTTCGAGACTCGACCGTTCAAGACGGATACGTTTTTGCGCGAGCAATTTCGCCCCCGTGGGCAGAAACGATGAAGATTTTAGTTATGCCCCCCCTTCCTCCCCCCACGTTCCCAATACCCCTCCCCTCTTGGTCCCGTTCCTATTTCTCTCTAAATTGAAGAAGCCGCCGCGTTTTGTCACGCTTTTTAGGCAGAACGCTGTAACGCGCTCGTGATTGCCTCGTACAATTACCTCGCTCCTCTGCCGTTCCCCCTGTTGGCGGTTCTCCTGCACGCCGCCAACACATCGCGCCGTCGGCCGTTTTTCTATACCGGCCGGTGTGCACGTACGACTACAGCTTAATGTACAACACGGCGCGAGCAAGGTATAAAACGACGGGGCCCGCTTTTTTGCGTGGACGCCACGCTTCATTCCGAACCGGGCGAAATTACCGGACGGTCTTCCTTTTGGCGGAGCGCCGGAGCCCTCGGCACTCCCGACGTTCACCCGGATCGTGAAATGAAGTTCTTTTGAACGGCGGGTGACTTTGTTGACCCTTGGTGGATTCGTGACGCGGGGTTGAGAAACTGGAGGAGCGAAATTCGGCGGCGGGTCGTCGCGCGAGAATTTGTCCACGGGGCGGGTGTTGCGAACATCGTGGAGCGACAGTGATCCGTTTGTAACAGTATTACGGGAACGCGGAGAATTTTCGCGTTGCCCGTTCACGCGGCTTCGATGGAAATTATATCGGGCCGCGGGGAGAACTCGGTTCTCGCGACATCGTTCACTTTCGCCGAGAAACCGTCTCGCGACCCCGTTACCCCCGTGGGGCGATTCTCGAGAGTGAAATACTGTTATGACGGATTGGCCGATGTTCGAGCCAGCCGGGCTTGCTCAACTTCCCGTACCGGTGACAATATTGTGAGTAACGCGTTGCCATTGTGTCCGTTGGACAATGTTCTGCGCGGTTTGGTGCAGATGTACCAATAGCATAACTCAACTTTCTCCTCGCATGGCGAAGCTTAATGCCCGTGCCATGCTATGGAACATACCGGACCGTGTACTTACAACTAGGTCTGAAAGCTTCGACAACCCCTCGTTGAACCTCGACGTTTCAACAGTTAACAACCACCGCGACAATATCCTCAACTTCTCAACTTCTATTAACGGTTCACCCGGCCTGCCCTACCGAACCTGCCCGCCAACCCCGAAAAAAACTGGCAGACGAAGGGCAACGAAAGGAAGGATTACGTCGGCGCAGAATCGCCACGTGGTCACGCGGTGCTCTCTGAACGGGTTCGAGACGCGGTGGAATCGCGCGAGCCGATGAAAAACGAAACAACATCGGCGGCGAGTATCGAGCGAACACGGTGGGGAAGGAAGAGGTTCGACGCGTCGTCGTTAATTTCCCTGGGATCCCGCCGGAGCATCGCGGCCGGCGTCGCGAGCGCGAACAGCGTCGTAATAGCGCGGCGTGTGCTCGCGCGAGGCAAGGACGACGCGAGTGCGAGCTTACAAGATCCTCCCGTTCCTTGTCGGTTCGCCGTCGCCGCGGTATCGTGCCTCTCGCTTCTTCCCCCTGGCCGTGGTACCGTCGCCTCCCTCGCGCTAATAAAATGCGCTCGCCTCGCTCGCGCGAGGAGCCCTCTTTACATTTACATGGCCGGCTCCTCGAGGCCGCTCGCGAGGACGTCGCGTTCATGAATTTATCCGGCGCGGCTCGCCGTCCCGCGGCGGCGGAGGTCGAGAGGGATGGGATGATAGCCGGATAACGTTGGTGCCATCATTGGACCAGTTCTCGGAGACGGGAAACCCGAGGAGAATCGAAACGGATGGAATTGCGCTTGTGTGCGGGCGGTTACGCGACGTTACGCGACGACCATGGTGGCGCAGGATTGCTTGTGAGGGCTGAGGGTAATTGTCTACGAGGGATTGGGCTCGCGGTGCGTTCGACAGGGCCGGGGATGTTGAATGGAGGGTGGTGTTGTTGTCAGTTTTGCAAATGTTACGAATGACGGGTGAACGTTGTCTGCACGGGTTCGATGGGGCACGTTGTGCCTCGCTACCTGTGCACCATCTCCAATCGGTTGCTACGGCGTACGGAAATACATCGTCGGATGCTGAACGATCGAAGATTTCGGAAGGTGGCGTCGATTGAAAGAAGGCGAGACCATTAATGCAGGAACCGAATTAAAAGGAAGGGCAGGCTTCGGGAATCGTACCCGAGATCTTCGTAATACTAGGCACTGATCCAGCCCATTTACGCCACGGCCCCTTCCCGATATTCGTTACATCGTTTGTTCCTGTTAACTTCGTTCTTTGATGGAGGCGCCCAATCCCACATTAATTGGACGATAATTGGGCGTTCTGATCGAATTGAATGACGTGAAAAGCAAAATCGAGCGACTCAATTTAATTACCGCGATTACCGTTCGTTCAGTAAATAAAAAGTCGTGTCGATTATTTACGGAATGCGTCTCATCGTCGAGCGTGTATTTCGCAAGATTTTTGCGAAACCAGCGGTCGTTTGAATTCCGGAAAGCGACCGAAACGAGTGAACTCGCATCCAGGGCCGATTTTTTGTTCTCCCCTTTACGCGGTTGAACGGTGAACGAAACCGTCCGGCCGCTCGTAAATTGGCTTGATTTATTCGCGAATCAGCGCTGAACGGCGACTAATTAGCGCGATTAGCTTGCGCCACACGATCTTCGTATTCGTACCTGCGATCGCCGCGAGAGCATGAATGGACGCCACGGAGCCGGGCGAATGCCTGAAACCTGGCCGATCGTCCAGGTAACGAGCGGTCACGTTGAAAGGTGAGTAATATCTAGTTACCACCAGCCGTTCCGCGCTTCGTCGTATTTTATGAACGGTCCGAGGAGAGAGCGAGGGCTCGATAGACCGTAACGCACGGCCGATCATTATATCGAAGTTGACGCGACGTTGGTTCTCAGCGAACCTGACGGCGAATTAACGAAGGGACCAATTAGCCGGCGATTCTCGGCGCAGGGAAATAAGCTTGCAAAATCTAGATCGGGAAATGTTGCAACGTATATAAATTGCACGGGGGTTCGAAGTATGCGCCAAAGGGGGAAAAAATTAAAGAAGATTGCAACTGCGGGGACCGAGAACCGGAGGAAGGAATTGCAGCACCGGTTTTTCTGCAAATTACACGCGCGGCTCGTTGGCAGGAACGCGAGTAAATCTCTACGCCATCGATGGGCATACAGTTGTGACGCGATAAAAGCGGAACTGCGGTGTCGTTTAACGGGAACGGCGATGTCGCAAGGGAAAACGGTTTCTCCCAATATTGAAAATATTTTCCATCCTCCGCGTCACCGTCGCCGTGCGCCGCGAGCATCGCGAGACCCGCGAGCACCAGAACAGACGGAACAGACAGACCACCGGCTCTAACTCGCTCGTTTCCAAACGTCTCAAGCACGACGAACCTCCCCCCGGGGGGCGCCACCCCCGCGCGAGTCGCGGAAACGGGCATCGTAAAGCCCCGAGTAAATTACACGACGCGCCATCGAGCGCATTCAATTAGAGAGGATACTTTACAGCGAGCGGGCCGAGCGGCCAGGGTTGATCCGCCCCTGGTGCGCGATCGCGCAGGTTGCATCGGGATGAACATGGGTGCCCGTGGGCTTTGTCGTGTGTGTAAAGAGTGAATTCCGCGGGGTGGTGTGCGTCCGTACGTGGCCGCACTTCGTGGTAGAAGGTGGTGGAGGTGGAGGTGTGTCGACAATCAAGATTACGTGGGCGGATACACGCGCAGCCCAGCGCCGCCGGCCTGGCTGTCCTGTCCCGCTTCTTCTTCTTCTTCTTTGCCGTGGTTCTAATTCTTCTTCCTCCTCCTCCTCCTCCTCCTCCCCTTCCTCCTCTTCTTCCTCTTCTGGTTTCGTCGTTCCCCTTCTGGTTGCATAGGTTTGCTCGTTCGCTTTGGCCACGATGTTCAGCACGGTCCCTCGCTGCCTACACTATTTCTAATTCCCGCGGCATGCCGTGCAAGTGCGCGCATCACCAGCACGCTCCGAGGATACTCTAGATCACTCTCCCTCTCGTCCCGACCAGTTCCAGGATTAACTTACATCACTGCGCCGACGATTTTGCGCTTACCCCCGCTTCCTAGAGGCGTACGCGACACGGGATTCCGGGGCGGCGTTGGGCTTACGGTATGGTGGGTAGATGGACGAGAGGCGTTCAGAAAGACGCGCAATGATGTACCGATACGCGTGTACGTATATACTTGTCGAGGTATACACCGCGAACGATACATCGGTTACGTTAAAAGCATAAACAAAAGCACGATCATCCCGTCACCCACCGGTGACACCGCGGAGCCAACCGACCGAACAAAGCACAGCGGTACATCTAGCAATTCCCTTTCGTTCGACCCACAAACGTTCATCCCAGTCTTTGTTTCCTTCCATCGTTTCGCGGCGACCAGCGGGGTTTACGCGATTCCGTGTTAAATCTGCGTGGGTGACCTGCCCTCTCGCCGTTCGCAACTGTGGTCCCGAGCGGAAAGGGTGCACCGGACAGGGAGGAACCGCGGAAAGAAACAAATGAAGGGACGAGAGGCATAATGGCGCGGCCGCGAATGGACAAGGGGTTGGCGCAGCAGCCGCGGCGGAATAAGAAATTGGATAAGAACGTAAGGAGAGGATCGGTGCGCGCGCGCGACCAAAACCTCTGCCTGTCTGAGTGGCGCGCTTGTGCTCGGGTAAGGGGCCGAGGGGGGGCCAACAGAGAGGCAGGGAAGGCAGGTTGGATCCAAGGTGGAGGATTTATGAACGACCGAAACAGGCTGCGAACCCTGGCCCCCCCGCCTCCAGCCTCCGCCTCTTTTTGCTTTGTATCTCGACCTTAGCGCGCGTGGAGTGTATACCTGCTCTCTCCCGCAGGACCAGGTCCTCCCCCGTCTCTCTGGACCCAGTGCAAAAAACACACTTTCGTTTTCCCGTTCGGACCGATTTCAGATTCTACATTGTTTCCATACCGACTGCGGTACGGCCACGTATTCCTTCACCGCCGTGTCTCTATCCCCGATCACATCTTTCCTTGCGTCGTTGACGGTTCCACCCGGTGCTCGTTCCACGGCACTTTTCTTGCGGTGGACAGATTTACAATTTTCCATCGGACAGTTTTAGTGTTCAGTTTTCCAAGCCGGGACTCTGCACTTCTCAATTGTGTTCCTGGTAAATGTATCTGATTGCCAGTTAAAACTTCTTCCACGGATAATCTAACAAAAGATCGTTTTTCGGAAATCCATTTCCTCTGACTCACAGCCACGAGCCGTCCAGCCTTCGAATAATAATTGACAATCGGTTGTTCGGGAGTCCGGGCACGAACCGGCGATCAAACTCGCTCCGTAACACGGAAGCACCGCGAGCGAAGATCCGCGATAGCGGCCACCATCATCGGCCTCCCATCATAATTCCGTAATTCAAGGATCCGCAGCTTTATTGAGACGGCAGCGCGGACACTCTTAATTAACGCGAGGCCGCACTCGCCGCGGTCCAATCGGTCCGCAGGATCTAAAATCAATTTAGATCCCCGCTGCACGATACAGCCTCCCTTCTCGGCCTCCTCCGTGCTGATTGTCCGGGTGCCCCCTCGGCGAAGAGAAGGCCGGCGAGGGGCACGCACGCCGTGCCCCACGGGCCGCAATCTACGAACGGCGGAGCGTAGAACGACTTTAGAACGCGGAGGGGAGAACAACGAGGTTTCCGAGGCTGTTGTTGCTTGCGATCTGTTCGAGCGAAGGAGGTTTCTCAGGCGCCGCGTGATACGGGGCAAATGGAAGTCGGATTAGGTCCGCGTGTTCTAATTCGGCTGCTGGAGCACGATGTTTGCGGCAGACGCGAGTTTCGGCTTGCTAATAACGTTTTGAATAATGGGAAGCGTGTTTCTGAAGCGAATTATTGGAGGGGTTTGATGTATCGCTTCGTACATCTCATAGGCGCGTAATTCGGTGGCACTATTACTCGTAAATACTTTCCTCCCAGGTGTACGAAATGATTGATCGAAGTTAAACGGCGATGCGGGACAGTACATTATTACACGAGTAATTCGTATCATCGCCGGGGAAACTCGGTGGACGGTTACCCGTCCCGGTAATCGTAACGCATGAATTACATTATGTACGATCACCTGCGACTACATGCAACACAACCTGTCCGAAACAATTAATCCCCCCACCGCGGTCCCCTAAACGATCGTACCTCGTACTAATTAATCAACGTTTGAATTCGACTAGGTCAGCGGAGCGAACGGGAGAGGCACGGGCGTGATTAGATCGCACGAAAAACCGCGAACGCGAGAGTGAAAGAAACGATCGTGTGCCCCATCAGCGACGGTGGTTAGGATCCATGGGGGCCTCGCGGTGCCCCGTGGTAACGCGGGTAACTTAATATTCCGGGTAATAAATAAGAGAATGCGGCTCTGTCCGCCCCACAAAAAACCCCCTGCGGGCCAAAGAGCACGACGCCTACGCTTCTCGTAGTGCCCACAATCCGGTCCGTGCTCCCCCCTTTAACCCCTACCGCTTCTACGCTTATGGTCCCACATGCAACGGGGGCCCGACCGAACCCGCTCCACTCTCGCGCGAGCTTCACGCGGTACGAGAAGTTTGTGGGTCCACTTTAACCTTTCGTGGCCCCCACGCTCAACACCCGAACGTTATCCAGCCGAGGCATCGCGTAATTAAGTTATTAGGCTCGCGGGAACTCGTCCCGTTGCTCGCCGCTTACTTTAGCGGAGGGGGGGGGGCACGGTCGGCGTGGTGTTCGTGTGCTACGAATTTTGAAGTATTGGCACCGGTCGAATTGGACGACGGAGGAAGACGTTCCGCGAGCGGTGGCGAAGATGTGGTACTTAGCTGATTTGTTTCGGCGGAACGAGTTCCCCGGTGACTGTACGCGTTAAGAATTTTCGAGGGGAAAGGGGAGACTTTAAGAAGATTATCCGGTGGTTTAATTTTGCCTCGCGTTGAATGCCCGAAGTCGACGGACCTCTGGCGCGGATTATTTTACGAAATGGAGACTCTTCGTTACTATTATTATTATTATAGTGTTCTGGACGAGATGAGAGATCTACTTCTATTACACGTGCAATAGTGTAAAGGGAGATAACATTGTGCGTATCGTACGTAAACAAGAGGTTTTAAATGAAGACATTCAAATGAAGACATTTAAAACCTCTGGGGACGAAAACGTAGGAACGACGCCGTGTTATTCATGGCTGTTGATCGCAATTTCCGTTCGTCAACATCCTCGGTGTGTTATTACCGGGGTAAAATATGTGTTCCACCGTCCACAAGATCAGGCCGTTCCTTTTTCACGCGTCTAAGCCCTCCACCCCTTGGATTGCACTCGTAATTTACAATTTAGACCCTTCCATTTCCTCTGTAATTACGAAACGCCCGACGATCCCGGGGTTTGCTTCATAATACGAAACGACAGATGTTCTCGCGCCAGCAATGTTGCACGCAAAAACACCGTCGAATCGTCCGGGTTTCGGCTTGTTCCGCGCGGAGAAGATTATCACCCTTTTTCGGCGAGCGATGCAACAGGAAGCAAAACGTTATTACTGTTTCGCCATTAAAGGGACGAGGATTTCTGTGGAATTTCTCCGAAGTTATTGGCGCACAAGTACTATTGCGATTGCGTATATCTGTTCGGGTGCAAACGTTTCTCAGAGTTCCGGAAACATTTTGGGCGAGACTCGACTATTATTAAAATTTGACAATCTGACACTTCCACTTCGATTAGTATTGCTTTGTTTCATCGTTCGTACTTTATTCGAAATAAGTCGAGCCCCAATCACTATATCAATCGCGTCGCCCTTCGACACTGTTCACCCTGACTAAAATGTACCCACAATACATCCCCTGATCACGTCATTAACCATCCTCCCTAGGATCCGCCGCATTCCCGCCGCATAAAAATATCCGTGTACAACATTGAAGTATTCTGTAGAAAACCCGGTCGGCCGCGTTTTATCCAAGTTCCATCGGCATCAGAAAAGCCAGCGTAGCTTCCCATCAGCTTGTCACCCGTCACCACGGAGGGCCATGTCGGACGAACGTGTCCAAGAAGGTGGAGAATGACGAGCAGCGAATCGAGTTGGATAAAGTTGGCGGGCAAGAAAGGACGACGACGAAGATGCCGAGGAAGAAGAGGAAGGGCAAGAAGATTGGGTGGAGGGGAGGGTGGGGGGAACAGGACGGGATTTGAAGAAGAAGAGGGACAGCCAACTGGATGGGGGCAGGAATGCCAGTGCGTGGGTCTGTTGCCTCTTAGACAACGTTGCCTCGAAGCCGCGTCTCTATCAGCCACCATAAATAATTCTCGTCGCTCGTCCTCTCCTCGTTCCTCCACGAGGGGCATCCTCGTCGTGTGCACGCGGTGTTTTTCGGCCCCACCGTTAACACACGGTGGCATCCCTGTGTGCCCGTGGACCGGTTGGACTAGAAGCGTTCGTATACGCTGGGCCCTTTAAAAGAGATAGCACTCGAAAGATGGGGGGGAAAAAAGAACAGGTGGAAACGGGGGGAGGGGGGGGGGACTCCGTGGACCCTCTCTCGAAGCAGCGCAGCCTGATCGAAGGTAGGTACATCGAATTTGGCTTCGGGTCTTAATTCTTCACGGGGGCCGGCTGTATGCTATTTTCTGGCGTTCCTTAACACTGCCAAAATGGCCGGGGTTTCGCGTGAATGGGGCGGTTTTTGGTGTTTCGTCGAGGCACAGGTTTCTTCTTTCCAACGAAAGTCTTGGGAAAGTGTGGGATCTTTTTGGGGGGGCGTTCACAGTATCGTCTGTACTCTACACTCTACAGTATCGTATTTGACCTTTCACTGGATACTGTAACATCGAATATAGCAGAAACTATAATTGATGTCGAATATAAGGAGAAGTATATGAATTCGAGAAAAACTACATTCGAAATATTAATATTCAATCTTGCTAATACCAAGTTGGACAGTCGAAATAGAAGACCGGTTAAACGAATAATATCCGAGCAACGACGAGGAAAGAAGTTCAAAAAGATTGAGGAGGAAGGGGCGGAAGAAGCAGAAGCTCAAAAATCATGGATCTCGGATGCCGCGGCGTGGACGCACGCTGGTATTACGCGCTTACACGCACCGCAAGAAGTGCGTCCCTCGTTAGTGCCGCTAATTACGACCTGTACGCCGTCCCTCGACTTACCTTAATGGGTCGATCTAGCGAAAACACGTGTGAAAAAAATGGTAACAGCGTCGGGATAACCCGCGAATCCAGTCGAGCGCAACTATCTCGAGCAACGTCGCGCTGCAGAAGAAACCGTAAAGGGGAAAAGGGAAGAAGAAAATCGAAGTACTTCCCTTTGGGCTTTAATTAACCATTAAACGCGTGGCGGTGATTACGAAATAACCCTGTCCCAGAGAGCAATTGACCCCGTGGGTAGCGGATCGTTGGTGTAAATTTCCAACGGTGAGACGCCCGAGACCCAGAAACTTATGAGCCAAAGATGCGATCTTTCGATTACGACGACGATATCCGACGCTTCTTTCTTTGTGGTTTTCAGGGAGATCGACGTGTTTTTTTTCTCTTCGGAGACAGGCAACGATCTCCGGCTTTTCCAAGAAGAAGAAGAGATTAGACGCTCGGTTGGGTTTACTGATCAAATCGTCTGTCGAACACTACGCCGTGCTTCGGTAATTACAACGAATGAATTATTTTGGCGGCTGTGTACGATTTAGAGATACAGGGATGATTAGGAAGAATTAAGTAACGGAGCAGTGTTCTTCCTTCGTAGCGGTCGAACGTTGCCGGGTACAACGTTGACGAAGAAGATGTTGATGATAATTCACCGCTATAACATGACGCCCTGATTTCCATACGAAACGTTTATTTCAGGGAATCACAGTTATGAGGGGTACACGAATTTCTACGCTCAATTTTGAAACATCACCGGACGACGGTGAATGTGCCGTGGATGATAATTCAACGCTCTCGAGTGACATCCTAATTTCCATAGCAGGCTGCGAACATTAAAAATTCCTTCGATTCCGACCGTTTACGTGGCATTGAATGTGGCAGATTTTCGAAATGAAGATGTAATTGCGTTCAATTTGAAATTGGTAATAAGACAGAGCGACAGTTCTCAATGCCGTTAATCAAATTAAACATTCAAATATTAAGACACGAACATTCCGCATTCGCTTTCGAAATTCGAAACAGAAGAAACACGGGCTTCCATTCGCGGGGGCATAAAACGTAGATGAAGAAATATAGATTCAAACCGCATGGAGCCTCGCCCCTCACGATTCTCCGTATTCCACGGGACAACAGATTCAATTAGGCGTTCCCTTCTGGGTGTCTGCGTAATTGGCCAGCGTAAGCCGTGAGCAAACTGTGGTAGCAATGGGAAAGGACGGTTCGGCGACGCTTGGCAGCCGATGCTCACCTCATGGGGTTCGCGGTGCGTGTCGATTACGACTGGTACACCATTAGACGTGCAGAAATAAAGGCGCAAGGGGGAATCGGCGGGCCGATAGCGGCCACTGCCAATCGTCCTTTCTCCCTCGGCGAGCGTGCTCGCGATTCCAGACGAGCTTCGGCCTGGAAACGAAGTCAACAAGCCGGAGGTCTTTATTCGGATCACGAACGCGAATCACGTCCACGCCGAGGAGGGACACCGTCTCGTAACAAATATGCATCTCCCTCGAAACATGATGTATCGTGTCCCGAGCTCGAACCAATCGATCCTCCTGCGTGCACCGTGGATACCATTGCGCGACACGGGGAACCGCTAACAACGTTCGACATGATTTCTTCCTTTTGCTTATTTCTGCGAGTATCGAGGGTAACTCGCGGCACCGGGCGAATCGAATATTTGCGAGAAGGGGTTGGCAACGAAAGCGTCAAAATAGATTCGGGCAAATATTTCGATTCCGACACTCTTCGTTGTCTCATCGTGCCCGCCCGTTGTTCTTGTTGCGCACACGATATTTGTATTCCAATACAATTCGACTGACGTCACGGCATCGTTACATCGGGGGACGTTTTTACACGCGACGAGGATTCAATTATCCATTGGCCGGAAGGATGATGTATTCTCAGGGAAATGTAAGAACGAACGGATCGAGGCTGGAAACAGAGTCAATCAGCGGGGAGATCTTCATTGGAATCGCGGAGGCGAATCACGTCCGCGCCGAGAAGGGACATCCCCGTAACAAATATGTATCTCTCCCGCGGACCTCGTACGCCGGTGGATGCGACAATGCCCGCAACGACAGGCCCCGACGGTTGAAATATACGGCGTGGCGCACGCACCGGGTCCTACCTACGGCTACCAATGCTATCCGCGGAGAGCTCGTGCATCGTTTTCTCGGGCCCCGAGAGCCCGCCAACGGGTCTAACTAACTAGCGTACACGTTCCTACCCGGGGCCCGACCTGCACGTCTCTTATGCGTGCGTCCCTCTAGCGATGTGGCCGAGTCACTAGCGATTTTTTCGCGGGTAGTACAGAGAAATGTTTCGGTAGATTTGTGGGAGTTTATATTTTTGGCTGGTGTAATCGATTTCAGCGAACGATTGACTTCGGTACTGAAGAAGGCGGTATTCAGTTGTCGATTTTTTTATATGTAAATTGGTCGCGGACGTTTTACAATGAATTCTGTTCACCAGTTGCTCAGTTATTTTGGAAGCTGTATTAAATTCTGGCACGTAAATTTGGTGACATGCGATAACTTGGCCAGCGAGGTTAATTAGTATTTTGACGCGTGGATCCGACTTTGCGACCAAACTGATCGCCGGCATTTTAATCCCACAGTGACTTAGTACCCTTTACTCTACGGGTCCGCAATTATTTTATGTGAGAACTTTGACTTGACTCGAAGCCTTTCCTACGTTCAGGAAAGGACCGGGCCCTCTAACAAAGAGATGTCTGCTCCGTCGGAGTCCTCGAGCGCGGGTGTGTGCGTTCGTCCTCGTGATTACGTTCGTGTTACCTCGGGCATCCTCGTGTCCGACTATTCGTCCCGAGGGGCCTTTAAGAGGGATTAAGGGGACGCACACGTGACGTTCACTGGGACCGACGACGGGGCCTGATGGGCACCAAGCACAGACCGTCCAGAAGAAAAAGAACTATCGATTATCCGGACTCTCGCTAATTATCCCACGGAAAACGATCGGGGCAACGAACGTTTTTAAGCGCACGGAACGAATTCGCCGCGATTAGCCTCGCGGAACCGATAGCCGGGTCCGCCTTTTCGCCGCGATCGACTCATCGACCGGACGAAACGGTTTCCATCGTAATCGCTGAGCCCTCGGCACTTTCACTTTCCCAGACATTGCGACGCGGATCTCGTCAATTTCACCGAGCTCGGGTACCGCAAACTTTTCTAAATCGCTTCGCGACAACGATCTCGACGGCAAAGGTAGAAAGCAAGGCAAGACGATCGTTTTCATCTTCAACTTGAATTTTTCCAACACGAGAAGGAACATCCCAAATCATATTGGAGTGTATCAATCGAGATCCGTGCACGTCCACGGACCGAGCCGTTTCAACAAACAGTCCACGGTCCCACGTAGCCAGAAACGTCGGCAATACTAAACACACCCGACATCCACCGAAAATTATTTATGGCCCACGGAATGCGTAACAACTCTGCCCATAAAATACCGGAGATTTCGTAAAACGACGTTGCATAAAGCAGTAACGGCAATAAATTCATCCGCGGCACCGGCACATATAATACGCCCGGTAAGCCCGAACCCGCGGTGACGCGGGGGGACACGAGGGCACGATCCTCCGGTGAAATAAATCGTTATTAGGAAAACGCGTCCCGGCGCGGCTCACAACTTATCTTCGACAAGACGCCAGCTTTTTCGTTTCCAAGTCGGAGCGGCCGCAGGTAAGAGTTCCCGGGAGATAAAGCGACGTCGGCTAGGGGAGGCGAGAAGAAAGGGAAAAATTTCGACGGTAACGAGGCGCGGCGGGGGACCATCGATGTGCCCGGGGCCTCCTGCTTACTCGGAAGTCGTCCTTAATTCATGCCCACGGTGCCTTTTTCTGACCCGGCCGTTCGCGGAAGGCCCGTCGATTCGGTAGTCCGGCTAGGGCGACCGCGTCATCTCTATTATGCTGGCGGGAACCGTTGACAAAAAGCAGAAACGTTGCCTACTTCGTGCAGCGAGCGAGACCAATGGGACACCGTTCCATGGACTCTGCGTTGGATTTGTTGGTCTCTCGGCCGTGATTTAATTACACGTATAGAGGAGGCGCATGTGGTACGGGGTGATTCTCCGTGCATTTGACATTCATCCGTTTACTTTCTTTCTTCATGCCGATTTACTATTAATTTCTGTATTTTATTACATCTTAGACTCGTCATTTATATCCATCTGATTGAATTCTTTATTTTACTCGTTACTTTTTACCGATAATCCGATCCTCATCGCCGACTGTATCTTCCCCGATACAATTCCCACCGCGGAACCAATTGCGTTTCCCAGCGTTTCCATCCGTTCGAGCCACGTTTCCTTGAGAACACCCGACCGGAAGCCGTCGTTCTTCCCCGAGGGCTACCGACCGAACCCTCGATGCCCAGCATCATCGACGACGTCCAAAGCGAATGGCACACGTGTCGGTTCCAGCAGCGGCCAGGGCGAATCTTATCTCATCGACTCGGGCACCGGACAGCTCTGGAAAGTTCACGTTGTTCACGGTGCTCGATCTCGAATCCTGTCTCGAAGGGACAGAGAGCGAGAGCTCGCCGAGAGTCCGTGGAACCGGTAAGAACATCTCGGGCGTTTCGATCGTAACGCCTCGCGAACGTAACGACTCCGCATTCCGACAAGAAAAATGTCGACCAGGAATATTCTTGCCGCTCTTTCTCCCTTCTGCCCCGTCCATCTGCTCCTCCGCTGCCACGTCTTCCTCTGCCTCCTCCATAGCCGCGATCGTGCCCGTCGTTCGCGAAGGGAACACGCGGCAGGCGAAGGAGGAGGAGGAGGTGGAGGAGGTGGAGGAGGAGGAGGAGGACAAGCAAAGGAAGAAGCAGACGAGGAGGGAACAACGAGGGGGAAAGCAATGCGTGCGCGAAGAAACGCGAGAAACAGAGACGGCGAAGGGACTCAAGCTGCTTCACACGTGGCGACAGTCGCGACGTATTCACGCGTGCGTACGTATTTATAGCGGCTGGTACATTGTCGGCGGCCTTTAAAAAAAGAACACCGGGCTTGACAGCACGCGGCCCCGCCAGGAGGAAGCGAGCGGATCCTCGTTTGGTGCTTGACGATCCGCGGGCCTCCACCGTTCGACGTTTCCGCTCCCACGTCTGGCGAGGAGATTCAGCTTTCCCGGTGAAAACGGCGATTCGGAAGAATTCGGGAGCCATTATTGTCGTTCGCCGATCAACCGTCGGTGCTGGATGAACGCTTCGACGCGCGGATGATAGGGTGGCGGTTGAAGAGCGGTGAGAAAAACGAATAGGATCGATTTCGGTGAGCCGGATCGACGGATAGAGGCGACGCGATGGAACGATAATAATAATAACGCCACGAGAAAACACATTGGAGACGCGATGTTAATCGTGTAACGGTGGTAACGAGGTTTTCCATTAAGGCGACGTCGCTAAATAGAGAATCGAAGTCGAGTGAATTGTTTATGAATTGGTTAGAAATTGTCAATTTGGTATGGGCAATAAATATTCAACGTCGGAGCCCCATTTTACGAGTACTCCTGAAAGCTTGACGAAGTTACTCGCCTCGAAATTGCACGATGCGTATATACGTATGTCTGTACACAACTGTGGAGTATGAATGTTTATGGCACTTGCGGTTTCCCCGAGAGATGTTTATTGTGCGTTGCGGTGAAACTGCGGGGGTGGTTGCGCGGCAACGTGGATCCTGATTAGGTATACGAAGCTGATTCTTCAGGTATTCCATTGATGATAGGAGGCAAAGGGTAATTAACTTCTTTGCGGTATAGTATTGGAAAGATTTGAACAAAATTGTAGTATATACATATCATATATCATCGATCGTGAAAACTTGTACCAACTGACATGTCAGTTTCGCCTACCACAAGCCCGAAACTGAACATTCTCTACATTTTATCGGATCAGGTAATCGTTATTCAAAATATCGTGAACCCGTCAACAAATATCCTCCCACGTTCCACAATATCAGCGCCGAATATCGATCGCCCGATGGCGACTTCGCAAACAAGGAGACAAGACGCGAATAAACGAAGAACGAGTTCTCGAACCACCCTAAAGTGTTCCACCAACGCTTCCTCCTCTTTGACAACCGTTTCGTAACCAAGCAGCGAGTCCAATCACCTCCGCGTTGCTCTCATCCAGCTTCCAGAGTTTATCGTACGATCGTTCACCATGCGGATCCCATTTTAAGTGCTCCGTCGTTCGCGTCGTGACGCGTTTCGTCGCTCGCCCCCGGGGTCAGTCAATTAACGATATTTCGAGCGGCCATAAACAAGCCCTCCTCCCTCTTGCTCGTTCGCGCTCGACGCTCCGCCACCCCCGAAATACTCGCGCCACCCGTCGTACGTCGACGTCGACGTCGGCGTCGACGTCCCTCCGGCCCTTTTCCCCGCGATACCCGCAACCCGTGCGTCGAAACAATGGCCGATAGTTTCGCGTTGTTTTCGCCGCGGCGCCGATTGTTTGGCAAACAAACGAGTGCGAGTTCGCGGCTCATTGTTTTGCCCATCGACCCGGCACACGCCTGCTTTTCTTCTCCTCTCGTCCGTGCCTCGCCACTACCGCCGCTCGAAAATGTCTCCTTCGGCCCCCCTTTTCATTCGTCGATTTCACCCCCCGGCGAACGGCGGCCGCGAGTAGCACGCGAAATAATTATATTGTCGCGCAATAAAGTCCGTGGGGCGCGTCGAGTTGACTTACTCACGGTCCAGCGAACGGCATTGTGGCCGGAAACGCGGTGACAACGCTTCCCTTCCGGCCAAGAAACGGAGGGGACCGCTTTGGTTGCACGGTTTACAGTCGACTCGCAGCGAGAGAAAAGGCTCGATGGTAATTGAACGTGAGAGGGTTGAAGAGGGTGGGGGGGGGGCTCGCGATTGATCCTGGCACGCAGGATTGCGTCTCTGTTGACGTATTGACGATGATCGTTTCAACCCTTTCGCTCGGCAACGCTCAAACCGGTGCTTTGTTCGGAAGGTGGGAGAGCACGTTGCTGCGCGGCACACGCCTCGTTTCATCTTTTCACGTCGACGGAACGGCCACTGCGCGACGGTGAAACAATAGTGATATACAGACGACGTCGAACGTTTGCACGCGTCGATGAACCTATTCTTTCGGGTCGGCGTCGCTCCACGAGATTGACGGACTCCGATGAACGTTCTATACCGTGGATTGTTTCGCGACCCGTACATCGTACGGGCGAAAGGTGTGGCTCCTTTTTCCCATCTTTTAACGCAATTTGTCTAACCCACTGTGAGCGAAGTGCTCGTACAATGCGGGCGCGCGCGCTGAAACAATGCGCGAAGAACGTTGTGAATTTCCATTCTTTATCGTAAACAGAGGGAAAGGAACATTTTCTATTCTAACCGGACCCCAATACCCCGCCGAAAAATACACTCGGATACCGTAAGACAGAGGTTATACCGACACCGCCGGCTGGCTACTTAAATAATTCGAATCCACCCCTCGAGCCACTCGATAAATCCGACCCCCACCGACTTCGTCCACCAACAATCACTCGACTTCCAACTGCCACAGGTGTTCCAATCAACCGCAAGTGATCCGACCCCATCGACACCGCCCCTATGAATTCACCCTCCGACCGTTCATCCCCCGATACCCCGAGCCGCTAATTGTTTCGATCTACCGGCGGAACCATCCGTCGTTCTACGAGCCACGTCCCTGAACCCTTTCTGCAGGGGTGCCACGGGACAATGGTCGAATCGCGTGCGTTTCCGTTTCACCGATTTTACTCGAATCCCCGTATAGGGAGGCCGCGGTATTTTCAACCCTGTCCCGGCGCTGTTTTGCCGGCGTTTGTTCCAAGCGGCAATCTCAATTCTCCGGCCCGTTCTCTCGTCCCTGGCGACCGCGAGGAACAAAGACGAGCTGCGCCGGCACGGCGCTGAGAAGCGGCCGATTTGCATACAACTCTCGCGAAACTCTGGCGATACGGCGCGGGCACGCGAAACGTCTTTATACCTGTGCGCTGACTTTCCGCATGATTCGTCCCATTCGGCCGGTCCTTCTCCGGGCTTCAATGCGACGTTCTTGTTTTAATGGGGGCAAACAGAAGCGGTCGACCCGTTGTTTCGAGGACCGCGCGATCATCTTCCGCGTGGATTCGCGCTTTCCGCGCCACGTTGTTCGAAGGGGTTGATCGCCGTTGGTGGCGCATCGGGGTGTTAATTGTCTCGTGCCGGCAGGAATAACCCTACGAGCCTGTGCTTCACGGGGGGATATTGTTTACGGCGTTCGTTTAGTTTCAGGCGACGTCGGCCGGTGTCTTTGCTGATATTTTAAGGGGTTAGCCGAACCCCTGTCCCTTTCGAGAAGCTCGCCGAGGTTTTCGGGACGGACCACCTTCGTTCACGGGAATGGCACACGTCGGGATTAATTGTGCGGATCGGACGGATATAATTGAATCGGTGGTTCGCGAACGACCCGCGGAACGTGCTTATTGATGAGTGAATGCTTTCGAGGTTTGTCGAGGTGAGGAACTTTCAATAATCCGTTAAGCTGCCGGTGTTTGGTGTCGGTTTGCTTTAGAAGAACGCCGGGGGTAAGTCGGTTAGGGGATGATTTTCGGGACGAATTTCGGTGAATCCTTTTTGAGACGAATTTCACGAGTTTATCGTTGTCCCTTAAGAAACGTTTCGTGATACGTTACTATATAAAATCAATTAAAAGCAAAATCTTTTCGATAGAGAAAGATCGGTTTTGTTTAATTCTCTAATTCACTCGCGCAAGAATACTCGTGAAAATGTAACGCAGCTTAAATGTATCCCAATTGTAAAAGATACAAGAGGAAACATCTTTAAATACCTGCCGTCTGGTGTCTGTCATAGATTCGAACAGTGCGCTACTGTTGTCAGCATCATCAGAATTCGGCCAGTGAAACGAAGATTCCCGTTAATCCGTGGCGATATCGAGTTACAAATCGTCAACGAAACTGCTTCTAACAGTGCCACCTCTGTCCGACGAATCGGTAGCAATATTCCCCGAGCGTATTAATAAAAACGTGGACGTTGCCCCGAAATGCAAGAAAGATTGTTCCACGGATACGGACGAAATTCCTCGTTCGAAAGCCCGATTCACCGAACCGATTTGAAAGCGACGAGCGAGAAACGAGCTGGCGATTTAATTGGAATCGCCATCGAAATGGTTCGAATCGTTCGAGCTGCTCGAGTTTCCACGGGGCTGGACGAACGATCGAGCCACTCGAGATATTCGAGTGCTCGACTCCGCTCGAATATTCGAGCTATGCGCGGCCCGCTTTCTCCCGTGCACGCGGACAGCTCTAGCCACGCATCGTTCGGCTCCGAAACTATATTTAAAAGTAATGGAACGAGAATCAATGACCTGTACGTGTTGGAAACGCGTTCGGTAACGGGCTTACGCGGAACGTATGCAAATCTCCGGCACTAAATTCTGACGAATGCCTTTTCTATCGCCGCGTTTCCATTACGAACAGAAACAATTGCGGGGTTTCACGCGGCAAAGTAACATTTCTTTCGAATGTTACGTTTAGAGTTATTGCAAGGGGAAAGTGTTACGTTTTTTGTTAAAACAAAAACCATTGCCCACTCATTTCTGTAGAACGTTGAACGTGAAATTCAACAATTTCATTGAATATTTTTAATTGGCGAAGGAGTGCGATTCATGGATGTTCCGAAGCGGAGAAAATCAGGAGATCGAATCGAAGAAGAATCCCCGTGTATCTGCGAAAATACACGCGAGGGACAAGCGCGCGATCGCGATGATCTCTAGTTTACGAAACATAATTGCCGGTTGTCCATCGGCGGCGTGCACGATTCCGAACCATCGGAGTCCGTCCACTGAAACGTGTCCCGTCAGAATTAAGATTTCATCCTGCTCTGCGAGCAACAGCGTCTGTCTTCTCTTTTCCAGTAGAATTCTGTGGACCTCGTTCGGTCGCCCGATCGCGGAAAGGATGGACGTTTCCGTACGTTAATCGTACGTTGTAATTCGTTTCGAGTATTCAATGACACGTTGATGATACGGCGCGCTTATAGCTTAATCGTTCGTCGTTTCACCGTCTTGATCGGCCAATTCTGCCGAGGGAAAATCCATGCACGCGAAAAATGGACAATAACCAAATCTTTCATAGAGGGGTATCTTTACGCCAAATCCGATACAATCACCGCCCCAACGAATGATCCGTCGAATTACCGCGACGCTCGAGTATCAGACCGACGAAAAAGTACAGAAAAACCCGGCTCAAACATCGAGAGGAAAAAAAAACAAGCGAAACGAGGTGTCTACGCGCCGCTCCGTGGAAAGTACGTTTTCGGGCGAAAAGAAAGATGGGGCGGATGGGCCGGTCAGTCATCCCGTAATTACCTTCATTAAACGAGGTATACGACAAAAACGGCCTGGACATCGAGCGGCATAAAAGAGCAAATTACCCTTTCGCTGCATTAACGTCGAATTAATGAGTAACTTAGCGTGATCCCGTACCCCCTTAACCCATCACACCCCCCCGCCCCCTGGACCGTCCCTGCCACCGTCCCTGCCGCCCTCTCGGCCATGGCTCGTCCACCGCGGAATAATCGTCGTTCATAAATCGGCACGATGAGCGGCGATGGCGGGATCGTCGGGGGCGGGGGTGAAGGGGGCGCAAAAATAAATACAGAAACCGGTGTGCGTGGTTGGGTGATTCTTAAAGTGCGCAGTTGCAGCTGCCGATGGTCGCGAGATGTGGCCGCGGAGAGACTTTTGCGATCGCCTTTTGCCCATGCAGTCGGAGAGTTTAACAACCAGTAATTGTCCGGCCTGGCCTGTCGGAGCCGTAAAATCCGAGCGAGAGCAAACAACCCGTCGTCTCGCGATCTCTTCAGGGACGGCTCGCGGCGCTTTGACGCCCCTTGGATTAACCGCGGTGCCAACGGGCGACGGGGCCGTCGCGATCGGAACGTTGTGTTCGCGGAGGAAATTCCGTGACGGGAGGAAAACGTATCGGACGGTGGAAGATTGGACGGGAATTACATTTTGGGCGGGGGGGCAACGAACGACGAAGCGATTCGATGTCCGAAGTCGTCGTGCGACGAGTGTGCAGAACGAGGAGGAAACACGGTGACCGTGTGCAAGGTTTGGCGATTATTTTTGTGCGCGCGCGTGTGTGTGTGCTTTTTTATATGTTTCGACGAAACTGCATAAGGGAACAATGACTAACTTTTTTTTTTAACTAAAGGACAACTTGGATTCGCGTGGAATTTGTGCGACTGAGATTTTCGGTCGTTTAATTCATGGTTTACGTTCATTCTGATTTTCCCGGATGAATTTGTGCCGCGTGTGAACGTTTCATGAATGAAAAATGCGCGTAACAGCGGGGGGTCGTAAATCCCTCATCGAGCTGAGCTTAATTGCACCGCGGATCGTAACAGTGTTTTCTGCCCGCGAACAATCAATTGTTCGCACAATTCCTTTCGAGCAACCGGCCCGATTGATCAATTACAACTTTCGAACGGGGTTCCGCGTAACGTACCAGGGGGGGGGGCACGAGTTTGTTTCCACGGTCTGGTAATTCTTACGACGGAACGCAGGAACGCGAGGATGAAGTCATCGCGTCGACCTGAAGTTTATGAACCCGTGCGGCATGCTGGAAGCTCTTCGAGCGGGATCACGCAAGCTTTGTGCAGCTTATTTTAGAATGCTGCCTCAGGATGTTACTTTTCCAGTGATTCCACAAACTTCGAAGTAGGGTGGGACGGGATCGGAAGCAGAGTCCCCCGCTTTCTACAAATTATTCGCTGCAAATTGACCGCATCACGGACGAATACAATTAACTGCGGCGATCAATATAATTAAAATGAATTAACGTATCGCACCCTTGAAAATAGCCTTCCCCTAAAATAACTCCGCCATTATTATTTCCTCTGAACAAAGCGAACACCACTCATTAACAGCAACAATATTTTCGTCGTCCAATCCTCGTCCTCGAAGTTTCAGCAAAATTATTTTCCCCCTCCCCGAATTACTGTCACGCCATTCACCCCTGTTCTGTCCACCGCGGCCGGGATCGTTCGACCGTTCTCGATTCGCATCGGTTCGACGAAAAAATCGTCGCCGTTTACCATAATCCTTAGACACGTCTATTAATGTCAATCCGAAACCGCTAATTATCCGGGCGTTCTCGCGATGGCGTGCACGGAAACGCACGTGCGTGTATCGGCCGTGTCGCGTCGCGTGCAAAAGGGGGTGAGGAAAGTCGCGACGCGGCGATTAACATGTGGTAACAGGTAACTCGTTCGTACATGCACTCGGATACGCTCGAAAGATCGATCACGTCCCCCCGCCCCCCACCCCCGCCCCTATCGTCGTCACTTTTTACTCCGTTTACCTCCCGTACCCCGTTACTTTTGTTTCCATTTATTTATGCCCGTTTTTGTTTCTCTTCCTGCGCGTCGATTTATTCTTGCACGTCTTTTTCCTCCTTGTTTTCGCCCGACGTCGTTGTTGCGCTTGCCTCGATCGGGCGGATCGGGAGACCGACGAGCCTGAAACCGGAATGATATCGGGGCAGCCGAAGGGCCACGGGTACGAGGAAATTAATGAGTTTTTTATTGGCGGCCCGACGATTCTTCGCCGTGCACCGTATTATAGATGCAAATAGGATGTAATTTCATTAAAGGGACGTTACTTCGAATTACTTACGGCTCCGCATATATCGTCCCTCTCCCTCTCACTCTTTAACCGCCATCCAACCCCCGACACTGCGCCGAATGTTAATACAGTTATTTGCAATTTTAAGCGATCCTCCCGAAGCGAGTTATGACGTCGCTGGATTGATACATACTGCGTATGTATTGGCCTGCTGCTGCTGATAATATAATAAAATTGCGGCGGGCCTGTTCGGTGTCATCGAGTTGTCAATTCTGTTCACGCAACGGTTGAGTAATGGCGCGACGTGATTAGTTTGTACGAATGTGAGGCTCAAGGGTAGAATTTCCGAGTGTACAATTGGTAAAAGTATTTCTCCATTTCTTCTTCCAGCGAGGAGGTGCTTTCAGAATGTTTCCAGAACGCCACCGAACGTCAGCACTGAACTCGACGGGTCATTACGTGCACAGATCCATTCTCCTTTCTGCATTAATTACTGTGTCCGTAATTTTCTTTTGCTACAATTATTTTTTGTCATACATAAGGCGGATAATTTGCGTATAAATACATATGTCGTCAATGTCGTCAACATTTTTCCACCAGTTGCGTAAGAAAATCGCTGCGCCCACGAACCGAATCGTGAAATCATTTTCGCGGGTACGCACAGGTCGTGCGATCTCCTGAACTTTCACGATAATCCTACAAATCGTCCAAGTTTCCGCAGAATATTCTCCCGCCGGTTGAATTGGCGGGCGCAACATTCCTCTCGTTATAGCCAGTGCTAAGGGTAATTTTCAGTGAACATCGAAACGTGGGAGGAAAGATATCAGGTGATGTTTGCGCGCTCGCGAGCTCGCGATGCGTCATTATCGGACAACGAACGCAATGAAATGAGAGAACTGGTTCTCCAGTGTTATGTCCATCTGTCTGTGCTATTGCCCCCTACCATTGCCGGTTCCTCCCGTGGGAGGTGAGCCTCTTATTGCCCCGTTTCACGTGGCTTTTCATCCTCCGTCGCTCGATTTTCTTAACTGATCTAAATCTCTTCGCAGATATTATTATTATCATTATTTATGCAATTAAACTATGCCGTACAAGGTTCGGAAGAAGGCGAAGATTTGTAAGGATTTTTTTTTGTAGAGTTTAGATTGATTAGAGCAGGAAATGGTATATGTTACCTCGCCTTTCAAAGTAATTTATGGAGCGACGTTGAATGTTAAGAGAAGGGAACGTATTTGATGTTACTTTAAATAATCATATAAGTCAGCCTGGATCCAATTTATCATAGCGGGTATCTTCATCGAGCGGTGTAATTAAAAAAAAAAATTGCGGAGCAGATTTACATAACGTCGGCTATCGCGTCCGTTGATAAACAAAGATGCAGGAGCGAGCATACGTATAAGAATTTTTGCCGTCGAGTTACTGCCGGCCAACACGGCTCGCTGGATTTCTCGAATATTATGTTGTATCATATGCGCTGCATTCAGAACCTGTTATCTTCGCTATAATTGCGGTGAATATTTATGACGTTGCTCGGCTAAATCTTATCCGTTCAAGCCCCTCCCGTGGAAACAATGTGAACGAAAGTTCAAACAGTTCGCCCGTATAATTAAGAAATAACGAAACCTCGAATTCTCGTCGTAAAGATCGAAACGCGTCTGGCTAATTTCAGTGTAGAACAATTTTATCAACGGGGGTATATTTTATGTACCCTTTCCTTTCAAGTTATTTTTAAAGGGATGGAAATTGAAGCAAGCATCAACTTAATGACAAACATTTTTGTACCGATCAGACCTGATTTCAATGAAAACTGTGATCACTCCAATTGCTGTGTTATACAGATCGTCCGCGAAACTCGGGAAAGTTTTCTTAAAATTTCCCCGACTATTTCACCCCTCCACGATTCACACCTCAGCTATTACCGACCGATCGTCCAAATTCTCTCTCCCTTCATTAGCAGCATATAAATTCTTGGACGCCACACCACTCTGTTCCAAAGCTCCAGAGCCTTCGCAACGATTTCACAGCATCGTTCCAAGCATTCGACACATCGTTCCCATTCCCATTACCATCCCGAAAGGCTGACCGACGACAGCGTGCATTCTCCTTTTACGGAAATGCAGATCACCACAAATAATTTCTTCCCGTCGTTCTGAAGCCTCCACAAAAATTCTCGCCCCGAACGTCTATTCTTCCCGCGGCCGGTCATCTCCATGACAATAATAGAGATATTTCTCGGACTGTGTCGGCTCGAATTCGAGAAAGCAAGCCGTGTCCCTTTTCGGCACGAACGTTTCCAGGCAACACCGTGAGCAACGGCGAGGAATAGGAATTGGGAATTAGGCGTCTTCGTCGAACGGGCCCGTACCCCCGGTGAAACTCAGCCGATGGAAAGAATAAGAAAAAACGTTGAATGGGACCCCGTTGTCGGTGCGCATACCTGGACCCAGAACGGCCAGAAACGAGAAGCGTCTTCCTTGTGCACCGACCGTTTCGAACGGCCGGGAAATTCGGGCGAGAAAATGTGTTGTACACGTATACGTCGTAGGAATGCAGGAGAATCTGTTTGGAGCGTTTGAAACGGATGTGGAATGTAGAATATTTGCGTTTTTTTATTGTCGTTTAAAGGGCAGCTCACGAAATGGATAGTGATTATTGTCGTTGATTATTGGAGTATTTCGTTTATGGGGAAAATTTTGTTGGCGACGAAAGTGAAATTATCTGTTTCTAATAATACCGTTGATTTCCCGTTTGCGAAATAGTAACGATTCCTCGGAGAATTGCATCTGTCAAACGAAGCGACCTTTAAATAGAGCTCGATATTGTTGTTTATCCCCCGCCACTGCTTCTCAACAGCTACGGTAGCGCGGACGATAGAATGGTAGGTTCTTGCGTTACACTGCCACGCGTCCGAACGCCCTCCACTATTTTGTTAAAACGAAAAATCGTTGCGCGATTTAAACGAGGCAAAGAGAACTTCTCTTTCGCGGCGAAACTTTCGTTCCATCGGTACAATTTCTCCGTCGAGAACGCCCGTGCAAACGAATGTAACGAAACCGTCGTGCGTATAAACTATCGCGATCCGTTCCGTTCGAACGCGCTTCCGTTGGATAGCCCGTCCGCTCGCGTCTCTAACGCAGATAAAACAAAGAGATAGCTAACTCACCCTGTTTCCCCGTCGCCAGGGTAGCCTTCACATTATCGAGTCCCGCACAGAGCCGCGCGATAATCGTCGTTTCAGAAACGGGAGCCGGGCACGATCCTGGACAATCTATCGGCGGTGCCTATCGAAACCGCGAAATCGTGCGAGGCGATCTACGAATCACGTGGCGCAGCATCGGACGTCTTCATCTCGAACGTGTCCGCGACTCTCGGCATAGCCAGCTCCGCTCTGACTGCCAGCGTCGCGTCTCTCGCCTTTTCAACGTCTGTCTTTCTCTCGGTTCGCACAACTCACGTCCGGGCAATCAGGTATGATTGGCTCGAACCACGCTTTCGCACTAACCACTTTATCAAAGCGTCCGTTCTAAATAAACCTGCATTTGATTACAGCCCGTGCCACCTTGTCGTTATCGTCCCTTATACCATCTCCCTCCTTCGCGCCTCCCGATCGAATCGTTTCACTTCACCGGCGTGGAATTGTCCGGCCGTTTGCTCGGCCGCGACCGATCATCGATGATCCACAACTCGTCAAACGGCGACCGCTCGTCGTTCGGGGCCGCGATTCAAGGTGACGGCGGTAATCGCCTGTCCGCGGTATCCTCGAAATATCCCCGGCGTGGCGGATGTAAAGGAACGAGAAGGATCGTCGAGGGATTCTCGCGGCGGTCTCACGTCGCCAGAGAGGACGGGGAGACTTTCTGCCTTCCACGAACCGTCACTGACTATTACTACCTCGACGATCGCGTCGGCCAATCCTCGGCTTGACAGGTCCCCGCGGGCCTGATAGACGTTCCGCTCTCCTGTACCGCAGTTACCTCCCCCACGGAACGGGCTCTCTACCTCCGACACTTTCCACCTTCACCAATCAGCACCAACGCGTAGCGATCCCACCTCGTCGTTCAACGTTAAATCCAACATTAAATCCGGAGGGGAGAGAAGGAGGAAACATGAAAAGCGTACGTTCAACACACGCGACGAAACTGCACCGTCTCCCTTGTCAGCGTTCCCTCGAAAAAAAAACATCCACCTCTGCCGGCGAGAAAGTAAACGTCCGGATCGGCGGGTACGGATACGGTCGCAGCGCGGACTAGGAAAAGGCGCGCGTGAATTCGCGCGGACGCGATTCGCCAGGTTCGATCCGGGCTGCTCCGGGTGTGACGGCGCGAACGAGAGTTGCGAACGAGAGAGCAGACGACGCCCCAGGATCGAAATAGTGTTCGTAGTGTTGGCTTGAAGCGCGTCGGAACACAACTGAAGCGGTAGGACCACCCAGTCGGTCGAGGGCCCCTGCCCCGTCCGGATACAGTTCCCTGAGTATACCGTGCAAGCTCTCCCACTACCGCCTTCTGCCTCCTCTCCGCCTCGCTATACTCCCTGATTGAGCTGGACTCTAGCAGGTGCCTCAATGTCTTACTCCGGGGATGGAAGATTGCTTTGGCAAGGGAGAAAGGAAGGAAGGAAGGAAGGAAGAGAAGAGGTCTGAGATGGGGGCAGGAATTGAGGAAAGGAAGGAAGGAAAGAAGGAAGGTAGGAAGGAAGGAAGAAAGGAAGGAAGGAAGGAAGGAAGGAAGGAAGGAAGGAAGGAAGGAAGGTTGGTCGATTACCTCCGACGATCGTGTCTGATGCTTGATTGGAGAGGGTAGCAGCTAGGTGGACTCCAGTGATGGAGAAACTTGGTATTTTTGGGGGAGGGTACCTGATTGCATCATGTAGCCAGTGCAACAGAAAATTGGGAAGTTTGGTTCAACTTGTTTTGAGATAGAATGTTCGTGGAATTGGTGGTTTGTTCGAAAAATGAATTTTTGTCGTCACCCTCTAGAAATAAAGGGTGTCTTTGGGGCTAGAGCTATTAGAGGACGTGCAAGTGAATTATTTAGAAAACTGTGTTCGAAAATGTTTGAGATTTCTCATTTGGGAACATTACAGACTCCGTGCTATATTTCATTTATATGACCGAATGAATAATACTTGAATAGGGGTGGTATTTTCTCAAACTCAATCGAATCAACTAAAATTCTCTGTTTCATTATTGTTCCTCCGTTTCGTATTTCCGTCACGTCCTCCGGTTCCGTAAGAAGGTCATCCTCCACTCGAATTCGTGGGACACCCCTTCGAAACTGGAACCGAAGATCTACCAAACGATCGCTACCTCAGTACCACCGAAAGCGGTCCCAAACGAACGGAACGGTACCGTGCGAATTCATAAACTTGAAAAACCTCTCAATTGGCACAACCCCGTACTGGCAACCCTAATTTACGACACCTGAAAAATTAACATCGAACCACGCGACAGTTCCCTATCGGGCCCCTCGATCTTCAACCGCCTCGGTATGCGCAAACGCCACCGCGAAAAGAGGCAAGAACACCACGGTAGAAAGGGGACAGAGGGATGCAAAGGCGGAAAAAATGGTCGGCAATTAACGCGACGAATCGCAATCCGATCTTATCGGCGGCAGGAAGATCGGCTTAAACGATCTCGTCCCCCCGTCCCTCTGCAGCCAGCAGATAACTTCCAGTACGAATCTCGAGGATTTAAGGACTGTCATTAAGGCGCCTCAAGGTGATGTCTCCCTTAATGGGCGTCGTTAAATTTGCATCGTGCTTATCGTGCGCGCAGATTACGGCCGGCCGCGAGGGAAAAATCGCGTTACTCGCCACCGACCTTCGTGATCCTCGCGTTCGGTTTCAACTCGATTGCACACCCGTGGTCGAGGTATCGCGAGGGCGCGATACGTAGCCGTGTCGACTCTTGTACGAACGTTCGATAAGGGGGGGCGGGAGGGGGGGGGGAGGGGACAAAATGGTTGGCGATACTCTGCCGTGGCCCACGGTGAAGAATCGGCTGTAGATTGCGTGTAATTGCGATTTCACGGGTCCTTGTCGATGCTGATTGTGGCTGTATGTTGTTCGATAGGGGAAACGATAACGTTGGCCAGCTTTTATTTTCTTCGGCGAAGACCTTTCGCCGTGGAGGGAGCCGAATTCTATAGTAACAGATTCTTCTGTTAACTAGAATTGGGATTTCTTTTTTTTTATTTTTTCCTGGTAAATGATCGTTGCAGTGCACAAATAGCACGGCACTGTGTGACCGTTTTTTGTTATGGGACAAAAAATCACGGGACATTTTACTGGACAATTGGGTTCCATCGAGAAACAGAGAGCTGCAATCGATCTATCTGTTCTGTGGGGACGTTTAATTAGTTGCACCGTTGTCGCAGCAATAACGTTTATCGAAATTTATTTGAAACGTTCCGTTAGCAAGCGCCAACGCTTAATTAATCGTATCTTAATCAGTGCCAAGAGCAGCGTACGTGTCAATTATTATGCAATATATTGCGCGACCTTCCGCACGGTTGCTTGTACTTTTAACGGCAGCGGACAGAAGAATAAAGTGCTATGAACTTGTTTCACGCGGGAATCGTGTATAAATTATCCTTCGCTGAGTAAATGATCACTGATAAAGATCTTACTTTAATTTATGCGTCATGGTTCGAAAGATCGTATCAATTCGATTAAGAGATTTTACACTTCGAATTGATATTAATATTTGTTACTGTACCCAAAACAGGTTTACACAAACATTGATTTTCCGATTAAAAATAATTCCCCTCGAATATTTCCGTTCACTACGAACACTGTCGTACCTCGTGTTTAAAATATTTCACCACATAGATATAAATTAATAACTTAATTCGTTCTCTGAATATGTATCCTCCTCAAGACAAAGACGGATATGTATCAAGCAAACTTCTACCCTTCATAAAACATCCATTAATATTTATTCCGTCATCTGATTGCATCAATGAAAAGAATTATTCATTATTTCAAGTGACCCTCAACAAACTTCCTCCGTCGAAGTGTTCGTACAACAGAAGCGGGGAGAAAAGCGTATAAATAAAATTGATACACTACGTCAGTCTTCCCATAAGTTCAAAGAAAAACGTTCCCAACAATTCTCCTCCCGAGAGGTCCTCATCTTCCCCGTGCAGACAACGATCACCCGATTCCCATAAACAGCAAATTGCTCTCCACCGGGCAACTCAATATTTCTCCGTGTCGGGTATCTGTCGCAGAGTTCACGGTGCCCGCGAACCCATGAAAAACCGCGGCTGGCATAAAAGCCGGGCCCGGCGTTCCTCCCAATGGTAAATCACGCCACACCCCCATGGGGCCCCGTGTGGACTGCGCGCGACCGAGGCCCGGCTTTTCCACAATCTCGATCGGCCCGTGTGCAATTTCGTTCGCGACTTACGTGCATGAACGCGAGATTTAAGTATATATCTGCTTACGACGGGGGTAATTCCACGTCGTCGTACCGCCATAAAGCCACGGTGTTCAGGGTTCACGGTTATGGGGCCTCCCACCCTTCCGTCTCGTTTCTCGACACACCGTGTGCACCGTGTGTCCCCTTTTCACCTACGGCCCATCTCCACGGCCTCTGTCTCGCTTTGTCCCGCGTAGTTTCCCTCTATCTTTCGTTGCGTTCACTCGCGGTGCGGGTCTTACGGGGCTTTATGGCCAGAGTCATGGGATCGTGGACTGGCCGGATCCCATGATCGATGAGGCTTTAGCTTAACCCCTCTGGGCTGCAGCCTCTGGCACGCGGTCGCACACACTCCTCTCCTTCTTGTACCGTTTCCGTTTGTTTCTTTCTCATTTTTTCGTTGTCGCCGTTGCCGTTGTTTTCTTCGTCACTGTTTTCCCTTCTTATTCTCGATCTCTTTCGGAATCCATCCTCGCTCCCTCGCGAGGGCCGGCTTTATTATATACGGAGCGCGAATTCGAGGGCTGACGTAGATCAGGATGATTCATGCGGCCATCTTGGGGCCCGCTGAGCTTGAGATATTCGCGATTAACGCTTGACGCTTCGAGGAACGCGACGCGGGGGTTGATGGCTGCTTAAACGCGGGATCGGGAGAAACGTTGACGGCGGCGCTGTCGGACGCGACGTCCGCGGAGTTTAACGACGCGAACACCGCGAACGTCCGCGTTCGCACCGTGTTCCGCGCGTCGTTCCTCTTGGTTCGATAAAAATTGTTTCGCGACAATATTAACGCGTTCTTCCCGTCCCGGCTCGCGCACGCCACGACCCGATAATATCCGTCGATTTACGATTCGTTCGGTTTCCCTAAGTCCTGTGAAAGATACGGGGAGGACAGAGAACGCTGGAATCATCATCGCTCATCCTCTTAAGTCGCCCGAGATGATATTCCCCGATCCGCGTCCGGCTCGAGAGCGGCGCAGAGGTAAACGTCGGAAAAATCCGCCTAGCTAAGAAAATAACCAACCAACCGATGTTCCTCCGAAATCGTCGAAACACCGCGCGGCAATCAAGCTCCACCCCTTCGCCCGTCGCTCCTTCGACGACGATCCAAGCGGCGCGTCCAACCGAACGCGCGGGGCCAGAGAGAACGGATCGCCGCCGGTGGAAGCCGCGAGCAACGAGAGAAGTCATCATTGCCGGGCAATCGTTCGAACTAATTGTACTATTTCGATACGATTCAGCGCGGGGCGGCGGAGGCCGCGAGGCGGTACGGCCGATTTCTGTGTTGCGCGCAGCCCCTAATAATATGTGGACGGAGAGATCGTGATGGGATCGAAGGGATTATTACGCTCCGGCAGGCGGACGTCCATAGAACGCGGGGCGAACGGGGCGAGGAGGGGAGGGCGAGGGGGGCAGGGGATCGAGATAAAAGCAGGAAGAAACCGCGGCCACGGGGGGGAACGAGAGGGTTAAACAGCGGTTTCGTTCGCGAGACGAGGATAGAGGGAAGGGCGGCGGTGGCGGCGGCGGCGGGTGTGTGGGGGGGCATGGGCAGGGGGCAGGGGCGGAGGGGTCAGTCGAGTGAGAGATTTGAGAGTAAAAGAGGCAGATAGGCGGGTACCACGGGCCCCAGAGAGGATAATTGAGTTATTACTGCAATTGTAGACCACCTTGGAGGGCCCCGGAACGGCCATAACAGGTTCTGAAAATCGCATTCGTATCTGCCTACGATTCCCCGGCTCTTTAGCGATAAAGGATTATCGTTGCGGGCCGCGCGGGGTTGCCCAAGTACCGCCGGAAACCAACGGGCGTAACGGATGTCGCCGAGGACACCGCGACGCGGATCAATGGGCGCGCGGCGGAAATTCTCCGGCGATTGCGGGACGCCGAGGGGTTGCTTGGGAAGATAAGTTTGGTTATTTTCGCCGGGGGCGGGGAGGTATGGCAAAGGGATCGAATAGAAGACGATACTTTCGGCGGGGCCGCGAAAGGGAATGGTGAAAGGGTGGAGGAACATTTTCTTCGCGCAGTTCGCGATTAAATTCGGGGTACTCTGTCTTCCGATTGTTGATTCCGGATGTGCCTGGTAAGTTGTCAAGGCAATTCGGATAGAAGTGAACGTTTTCAGGACGGTTAGATATCGAAGTAATTAGGCAATACCCTTCGGAACATTTCTTACATGTACGCCTGCGTAAAGTTGGTGTTAATCGGCGCATTAATTTGTCAGGGAACGGATACCCAACGATTCGTTGGGGCAACGAAAACGCTTTGAATTGGGAGCGCCGATTAACAGAACACAAGTATTCCATGTAACAAAATGTCTCTCATAGTACTCACCCACAGTCACCACGGAACAGTATTAGCTACTAATCGGAACCATAGAGAAACAGGTTACTCACCTGGAACAAAAAGGGAAAGGAATAAATTAGACACACGCTGACAGTGAAACGAGGACGGGGAGAAAATGGACTGAATGGGACAAGAGAATAAACGGAGGACAAATTATAGTGCAAAATCATTGGATCGCACAGATCCCTCGGCAAATTCGAACGGCTGCACGAATTTTCGGCCGGACGATCCTCGAAAATTGGCTTCTTCCGTGGACAGCTACGTCGCTTATTGAGGCTTGGACTGTTTTTTTTTTTGCATGGAACACCTGACGCCGTGTATCGTATGACCGTCAAGTGGTCGATGCCCCTCGAAACTTTTTCAATTAAATACCCGGACGATTTCACCGCGATACGAACGTAGTGGCGTGTGGTGTATTTTTGAAACGGTATCGCACGTTTTTGCAGAATTTCTTCTGTCGTTCGTACGGTAAACGGAAGCGTCCCCGAAAAACGTCGTCCCACTTTGCGCAAAATTTGATCAAAATAAACGGCGGTTGCAGGCGAAACTTTTTCTGGCTTTTGTTTCTTACCGGCACATAAATTGCAGGCACCGTAACTTGCGAATAATTATTGTAGCTCGAATTGTCCCACAACCAAAAAATTCTCCTACTTTGCAAAGTATAAAAGAATTGTACCAATTTAAAATAAAATCAAGCGAATGCTAATAAGCTGGTCCATTCACGTGGCAGTCAATACTAACGATTCAGACTCTCGTCAACGAACCGGCAAAAGAGTTCTCCCGGACATCGAGATTGCCAAAAAACGATTCGTCCGCCCCTTAATGGAAATATTACACGGGCGTGAACTCGTCCCGTTATCAAATCGCCCGCAGCCTGCTCCTAGAAACGCCGCACCTTGATAGGGACAACATAATAATCCCTGCGCGTTGCGTGGAGAGAAGCTGCTGTAACGAGACACGTCCCGGTAGCGTGTAACGAAGGCCGGCATAGAAATTAATGAGCGGCTGCGGATGATAGTTCACGAGCGGCCAGTGTCCTTGGCATCGGGCACGTCAGAACGGGGGCCACGGGAGATTTTAATCTCGAATTTCTTCTGAAAACCAGCTCCTCTTCGGTAGCCTCGGTGACTCAGGAACGCCGCGGAGAACGCTGCTTTCTGAGAAACGCGCCGAACCGGCCGGCCCAATCCGCCACCTTGGCTGCGGGCTAACCGAGACCACGGCAAATTAAGTCGTTATTTCGGCAGATGCTCGGTTTCGCGGAGATCGAGCACGTGAACGCGTGTAACGAGCGTCAACCTCGAGCCATCTGCCCCTCCGTTTAATTGTCGGAACGGGCGAGTTTGCACGGTGCGCGTTTCTACATTTTTCGGCCGGCATGCTTGTGCGCAGGTGAACTTGAAGGGGGTTGTTTTCGGATGTTATAGATGCATCGCAGTGGATAGGGCGCGAAGATATTTTAACATTTCGACTTGGGATATCACGGAATAGTTGCACGGAGGAGCGTCGAACGAATAACTTCGAGATTTGGGAAAAGTTAAACAAGCAGGAATTCGACTAGGAATATTAGACGGTGTTAGTTCCGAATCGGTTATGATACTGGATCGAAGCGCGAGTAAAAAAGTATTAATGATATATCTGCAAGCGTCAAGTGTAATGATGCGAATATGAACTTATTCAGTTGGACAACAATCGAACGTGTCAATTTCGCACACTGGATCTGCGCAATTACAACGAGCGCGTATCTGGCGTGACAATCATTGGATCATTATTATCGTGCAAGGAAAAACGCTGCAGAACAGTTTCTAGTACGCGCATAACCATTCCAATAATCATTTCCCTCGTGCGAAGTAAATCGCCAGGCGACTATCGAAAGTTCAACGAAGCTTCCCCATAAGAAGATCCCCATAAGTGGCATTGCTCAAAAAGTGAACGAACCCGAAGAATCTTGCAGAAGAAGAAGTTGCACTCTCGCAGCCTTGTATCCGACCTGAAACGGCCGTGTTCATCCTCTTGTTCTCTTGCTCGCGCCGATCGGGGCGTCGAGGATAAATCGCCTTAGCAAGAGTATTAAGGAGAGCCGTGAATTCGTTCCCGTGCACCCATACGTATCAGGCTGCACCGGCCAGTTTTGGCCACGAAAAACCCTCGCTCGCCGCTCCGTGCGCGCTTCTAATCCCGAAAACCTACACTCCATGCAAATTGCGGGAGCGCCCCGAGATCGTAATCTGGACAGGCCCTAGGAAAAGGGTGGATCTCTCTGTCTTGCCAACTAAAGCCGGGCTTGTGACTTCCTTCACTTTCTCCTCCCCTCTATTCTATTTTCTGGCATGCTAATTTTCTGTAAAAAAAAGATACCGACAACGTTTCTACTTCTTTATCCGAAATTGATTTAACCGCAGAAACCGTTAAGGGTTGAGATTTCCATGGTTTCGAAAAGTCGGACCTCTCGACGAATTTGTGGAATACCTTTCGGTATCTCGGTGAACATCTAAGGCGTGGAAGATCGTCTATGGGACGAAGTTTCACGGGAACGTTTTCGAAGGTAGAGACGACGGCTCGATGGCCCGACGAAGATATGCTCGATTCCATTTACCACGAAACACCCTCTCGTAATTCTTTTTCCGCCGCGAGGATCGCGAGAAACGGAGCCTCCAGACGCGAACGGAGTGCCACGGACCCGTTTATTATTGTTTCGTTCGAATGTTTTACGGCGGCTCCGCTGTCAGAAAGAAGTTACGGCGTACGAGTGCTACACGACGCGGAACCCTTTAAAATGTTGCAAGGTGTTCAATATATTCGGCAGCGTTCGTGTTCCGAGGCGGTTGAGATCGTCTTCATCCCATCACCGGCGCCGAACTGCCTCCCGGCGATGAATTCGTAATTGAGGCGTTAAATCTCGAACGAGCTGTTTCGCTTCCCCTCGCAGAGGATGCGCACGGAATACCGTCCGTGATCATCGATCGAATTTCGAACGCCGTTATTCTTCGGCCTTCCTCGTCCACCAATTGTCGACGCATTGAAACGGGGGCTCGTCCGAATTTCACTTTCGGAAGATCTCATTGTTTCCGGCTGGACGTTACTGCAACTGCGATTATCCTCCGTTCCCTCGTTACGCGTTAACACAAGCATGTAGTGCAATCGAATAATGCAACAGCAATATCCTCGCAAACCGCAGGAATACCACAGGATGAAAAATGAAGACGAACTTGATCGCTGATTATTTCAGATAAAACAACCATAACGAACTAACCTTCGATTTCAAAACCATGCCAGTTCATAAAATTAGGAACACCGCTATCCGACCCCGTCGATTCATCCGCCCGTCAGCGAATAAACCACCCCCTACGTAATGTCGTCCAGGCGCAGAACGGTTCGTGTTCAAGCAAGAACTTCGAACGAACGTTCGAACCGCGACCTAAACGACGAGATGGCCCAAAAGACGCGTCCATTGTCTTTATTTTGTGTTCGTGGAACCGGCCGGCATGCGGCAGCATATTTCGGTGCTTCTTATACGTTCCACGATCGGTGGCCAACCTCCTCCCACTCCTCTCCGACTCCGCGTCACGTATACACCCGTACAAACGTACCCATTTATACATATATATACATATATATTCGAAAGGTTTACAAGCTACATAATAGTCGCGAAGCGTCGAGCTTTGCTTCGTTTGGTTGAAAAGATGAAAGGTGGAGGCGGGGGGGGGGGCGAGAAAGGGTTGTGAAGGGAGGCGAAACGTAGCAGCAGAAGCGAGTGCAGGCAGAGCGGATACAGAGAAGGGCATGTAACGGGAGGACGCAGGGATATATAAAGGCACGATGTATCGAGGTATACAACGGGCCTAGTAAGTTACACCTTCTGCCCTTATCTGTGAAGATCGGTTCGGGTACTCGGATACCCGGCCGCCTTCTGCCTCCACCTTCCTCTTTTCTTCTTCCTCCTCTTCGTCGTTTTATTCTTATTCCACTTCCACCCACCCCCCGTACTCCCTCCCTCCCGAATCCCCCTCCCCGTGCTCCCCCTTCTGCCCCTCTTATCGCCGTGCTCGCTGCCCTCTGAATAACTTTACTACCGGTTTCGTGCTCTGCCTCGCGCCAGCCACTAAACTTTCGGGATAACGCGCGCACCTCCTACGCCAGCCGCTTCTCGAACCCTTCCTGCGAGATCTACGGGCGTCCGAACGCGTGGGCGCGGGAACGCGTGTTACGAGAAAGTGGATCATCGGCTATGGGAGAGCTTTAAGGGGGAATGTGAGGGGCGTTGGCGGGGTTCGCTATGCGGTAGGGTGTTTCCGGCGAGGGGGTAGTTAATTGTCGCGGAAATTATTCCGGATATTGTTCTTCGCTGATAAGTGATCGGTTGGTTCGCGGTATTGGTTATACGGGGACGTGACGTATGGGTTCGGATCGAATTCATTCGGATACGCGTTTGGTGGTAGCTTCGAGAGAATTGGGGATTTTCGTAATTGGCGAAAGCAGGTGATTCTTTGTGCATTAAAGAAGGGCGCTACGATCGAATATAGTAATGCAAGATTTACGGGATGAGAGTACTAGTAGAAGGGACAAATGTGTTAGCAGAATTTCAACAATGGAACGTGAAATCGGATTAACGGCAATGAAGGAATCGAATTTAATTAGAAAGATTGATATTCGCGCTCGGAAATTTACAAATGCGCGTATAATGTCAATTGCACGCATTCCAATCTCCTTCCCATCGGCCTGACAATGCAGCAAGAACGAAGAGGAGTACATGCGCAACAGTTTCGCTAACAATTTAATCTAACGATCCAAGCGTCGCTTCGCTTAAAAATCTGTAACCCAATCGACTGCGATACTCCGGCTCGGACGTTTATCCCAATTTACCGTGGAATCGTGAAACAATAGTGCGCGAGGGGATCGAGTGTCTCGCGCCATCGGACGGGGACATCGATCGAAGATCGGCCGACTCGATCGTCGATCTCGGGGGACCGACTCCCTCGTAAAAGTCTCCCCGTAGTCGGTCCACCGTGTTACCTGAGCATCTTCGCTTCGGGAAGTATCTGTCCTTTCGGCCTTTCTTTTCCCCCCGCAGGTACAGAGACTGTTCCCATTCTGCCTTCTTTCATCGGGCCAAGCAATAGGTGCCTCAGAGAGGTAACATTTGCATCGGGACGCGTTTGCACAGTAGCTGTGACGGCTTATTAGCCGGGAAGCAGCTGCGTGCCGGTAATGAGGCCCAATCAACCGTTTGCGAATAATACCTACCCGTCTTTCCGTTCGCCCTCTCGCTCGGACGTTTTCCCAAACTAAGTAAAATACCGATCCGCTCGTTCTCGCTATTTCTCCCGAGCACGTCGATTTCGACTCGTTCCGGCTCGTCCATCGGAATTTCGATTTCTCTCAAAATTACTGCACCGCGATAATATTCGACGCAGCATCGGCAGCGCGATCCCTTCGAATAAACAATTCGGAACACTTTCGACAAATTAATATTTCTCTGCGAAAGATGCTCAACGGCCGCGTGAATGAATGTTAACTTCACCCGGGGATAAGAAGGGAGGCGATCACTCCGTTCCTGCGAAACGTATCGATGCAACGAATCGACTCCCTCGTAGAACAACTCTCGTGCGCGCTCTCCGCGCTACCGTTCAACCTTTAACCTTTCACCCCGCCATTTTCCTACGAGACCTTTCGCCGGTATCCTCCGATCCGTGGCACGTTTTCACCCGGCGGCTCCCCGCCGGCGAGCTACCTCATCGACAAGCGTCTCGAATTCCAAGACAGAAGCGGTTCGTGCGCAATTTCGGATCCCCACGGACAGCGCGGCACGCAAACGTAACCGCTTCATCCTGTTAACCTTAGTTGTCGAGCAAGAGAAGGGACGGGGATGCCCGTTTACACGGGAATTTAATAATTGCCACCGGTTGGAACGACAAACGCGGTGCCAGCGAAGGGGATGTACGTACAGAGAAACTGGTATTAACGCGACAGGGGGATGGTTGGGACGCGGATGAGTCGGGCAAATATCGCGCAGCTCGCTTTGTTGCGCGACGCGGAATGAAACCATGGCCTGGCGCACGAAAGAGAGGGAGAGAGATAGAGAGAGTGAGAGAGAGAGTGAGGGGCGTACAATATCTTTCTTATGACCGCAGGGATCGCATTGACAAAAAGTCGATCGGTTACAGGAAATCGGCCCCGCGGAATGTAACACGGACGACTCGACCAATTTGCAGGGCTCTCCGCTCTTCGTTTCGTCCGCCCGTCGCTGACGTACGCCGGAAATCGTGTGACGATCGCCCTGGCGAGCACCGAATTTCTAACCGGGCCCCCGGTTTCACAGCTATCGAATTGTTCTTGAGATCGCGAGAATGACACCGGACCTCGGTTCTCCCATAGACGTTGCGATAGGGCGCGTTTAGAAGATAGATCGGTGATGTTTCGGTATCGAGGGAAATTTCGAGTTCTGGAATCGAATTGAATCTCCTCGACAGTCGTTCGAGAATGATTTTTCCGAACCGCCATCGTAAATATCGTCCAACTCCGCGGTTCTTTTATTCCTCGATGTTGGGGTACGCGCGTAGCAACGTTTCGTTAGGCGAGCTTGTGCCGGACATCAGGATTATCCATAGGAAGACAAGCTGTCCCGGCGTGAGACGGGTAACAATGATACGGTTGCACAATAGGATCGCATTGTAATCGACCTTTCCTCCACCCGTTTTCGGGGGAAGTTCTGCGATGCGGTAACCATTCGGAAAATAATAAAGTTGTACGAGGACCGCTGGTCCCGTTCGCCTCGTGTCCCTTCGTTCACCTTTGGCAACGCGCCACCACACCTACAGGGACCAGCCCGAGAGTTGTACTACATCCGCGTTTTATGGTGGACCGTCATAAAGTCGTAGCGCACCACCGTATTCGGTATCCACGGTATGCGTGAGTATCGCGCGTTCGGAGCCGCTTTTTTTTTTTTACCAGCTATTTACGACTTTTCGACATCTCTCTGGCCCCCTCGGGATGCCCGTGAATTATCTGACAGACGGCTTCGACGTGTTACGTGATGCCACCGACACAGATTCCCAATAGATAACACAGTTCCCCGGATGTTTGGTAACACGCGCGCGTTGTGTAGTAAGTAATAAATAACAGCGAGAAGATTAGTAATCGAGGGCGTGAAATTTTCGGTAATAACGTTCGAATAGTCGTGTAACAGGTTCGGGACAAGTAGGGGCTATATAGATGTTAGTTACGATGCATTCGATTTCGAATAATATTTATCGGGAACCCTTGGACTGTCAAAGGCTTTCCTTTTTCGACGCGTTTTCACTGTTGCACCACTGATTCGACGATTCTCTGGACAAATATTGCGGCACGGTAATTTGATAAATGTACTGAATAGATATTGGAAGAAAGTATAATTGAATCATCGAGAACATTTCGCGTCCCCGTGAATTCTGAGAGACCCTCAAAATTATTACTCACTATCACTACTGAAACAAATTACATACGAACGAAACTATCGAAATCGAAACCCAAACGTCCCACGCGCACGCGCGGGTCAACACCCTCGAAATTCACCCCGGCGCGGACAAAAATCGTGGCAGCCGTCGCCGGTATCCCGGTGACGACCCGCAGAACTCCAGAACGAGCTCATCCCTGTCCAGCTACGCTTCCCAGAACAATGATCGAGCGAAGGCGGGGTAGCCAGAGCGAAATGACAAAACGAAGAAGCGGTTCGGAGCGAAAAAACTCGTCCCGGTCCCCTTGGACATCGTGAGGGCACTCGTCTGCGGGGCCCGCAGCGTGGACGCACGCGCTGACGCGACAACCTCATTTGTGCACGACGGCTTCCACCACACATGCGCACACGAAACGAGAGAACACCGTGGAAAGGACCAACGAACCCGCGGAACGAGGACGGAGCGAGCGCTGCCGGCTAGAACGAAGAAACGAGGAGAAGGCACTCGAAGGAATGGGGTGAGGGCTAAACCCTCGGGGGTGGAGGAGAGTTAAGGTAGGGAGAACGGGTGGAAAGACAGGGGAAGGAACACGGGGGACCGATGGACGGTCCAATCAAGGGGGCCCTGGGTACCGCGCTGACGTGATTACAGTTGCCGCGCGTGACCGAAGTTAGTTCGCTACCTTGTCCCTTCGTTCTCTTTTTTCGTTCGCTCAGGTGACGAAGTGGCTTCTGCCACCCGCTTCGATTCGTCATATCACGCCAATGGGCCGGGGTGTGTCGTTTTCGAGAAAGTGGCCGGGGGTTCGTTAGTGTGATAGAAGCGATAGCAGAAGCATCTTCGATTAGAAATATCGTGGAAAGGGATGCACCGTTCGTGTTTCACGTTTAGTAGATCGTAGCGCTGGGAAATATTAGTTTTCCCATCGGACGGTGCTGGTTTTTAATTCGTATAAACGTGTCTATCGGACGGATTAAAAATTCGGGGACAGTATATACTGCTGCATAGAACTACTGGAAAATGTATCTAGACTGCGTCACTGCTGTAATTATAGAAGACGCGGGGAACAAAATATGTGCCCGATCCGAAAGTTTCTTTAATATTGCACGAGCTGCAATTTTAAACGGGGAATCCCGCAATCCTGAAAATTGAGTCGTTTGACCGTGGTCAATTCTCCGTGATCGCCCAGCCGTTGAGGGTGACACGGATAATTGAGAAGTAGCGTGAGTCCGCTTGCTCTAACAGGTTTCCGGATGTCTAAGTCTGGTGAGAACGGGTTGAGTGGGATCGGTGGATGCATCCCTGCATCCGAGACGACTTTACAGCGGTTCGTCGGGCCTGTTTTTGCGCCAGGCCAAAGTCTTCAGGGCCTCCTATATACCCTCCCCGTGCTTCTTTACGAGGACTATACGCTCGTATAGTCGGTGTAAGTCGACGGTTTCTTAATCACGAAAAGAAAACGACGCCGCTTCGCGGTAGATTCCACGGATTCGAACGACTCGACAACGAGTAAAGGTTAATCAACTGGGAATGAAACATTACTTCTACCGTGCGTCTTGCAACTTTCCATTGGGGCGAATGAAATTTGTTTTTACCTCGAAACGGCAATACGGCGCGACGTGTAATGTAATTGTTTGCGGTAAACGAAGGAACATTCTCAAATGTTAACGAACGTGCCAAGAATTGTACGAAACAAATGCAGAAATTATTTGCGCACACCGGATGCGCAACGTACTGCGTTAACTACGCGCAGAAACTGTCCAGAACCGCGAGGATAAAACTCGTAATCCCATCTGGGCATCGATGCTGATCAAACGCTAAAGACCAACAGGTCTGTGCCGGGGGTCCAGAGGCATTAATTGAGACAGCTCATCAGAAGATGACCACAGAGATCAAGGGGGCCCGTGGAAGGGAAAAAGGCGAGGAATATGCTCGCATTAGAAGGTCGAGGGGAACCGCTCTATTTGGCGGGCCCTTGCGTTCCATGTACGGGGGCACGACCAGAATCCATGTCCCCACCCGCTTCGACGTGGTCCTCGTCCCCCATATCCCCACACCCCCTACCCGCCCCTCAAGGACCTTGTCTGCGCGCTCCTTTGCGTCCTACGGCTCGTCCAGGGGAACGGAACCACGCCAAGGAGAGACAGTCGCGGTGGACATGTTTATTATTTCAACGTCGAAGCCTCTCCTGAGATTTAGTGGCCTGGACACGGACCCCCGTGCTTCTCCCGTTCGGGGCCGCGCGCCTCCACAGGCCAATAAGATGAGAGGAACGAAGGGCCCATCGAACAAGTTGCGTAGAACACGTCGAACAACCGAACCTTTTCACTTTCTCAAGGGGACAAGGACCGCTTCAAGGGTTTCGATAACTGTGTTACTCGAGGTGGTTCTACTTTACCGCGGGGTTCGGTTTCGACATTTCGTCAATTTAATTGGAAATGATTCCAATTGAGACAGCGATTGTAATCGTTATTCAAACAATAAGGTAATGGAACTGTTATGCTCTCAATGTTACAGTCAAGTCCCATTCGTGGTAACTATTTATTATATGTATTGTTACACAAGCGTTCGACTTTGCACGGGGTTGCTCTTTACTGTCCGACAGGCTGGAAATTTATGACGAACTTATTGGCGCGGTTTCAACCCCTACGGTGCCAATGAAGAATTCTACGCGGGACAGTTCTTTTATTATCCGTGTACACGATTTCATCCCCGATTCCCCATAATTCGAGATCGGCCCTCCCCGAACTCCAGGCGGAGTCTGGAATTCGTTTGAACGCGCGCGAGAAATCGACGCGAACCCCGTGGAATTTCCTGAACGGTCCCGGTTACGGGGAAAACAGTGGAACACCTGCTGACGATCATAAATCTCCGCGTTCATACGCGCGGCACCGACGCAGGTCGATAAATCGACACGGGGCGAGGCGGCTAGAAAATTTTCACCACCGGGCAATTTAATTTATGAAAGGTGAGCAATATCTACGCCACGGTCCTTTTCCACGCGAGCCGGGCCCGTACTTCATCCGGTAGTCGTTACACCATATATAATGAGGCAATTAAGTAACACGAAAGGCAACGGTGGTTAAGCTCGAATTAATTTTTCGTTATCAATCGATCTCGCGACGCCGTTTTTTGCTCGTAAAACCACCGGCCGGCTCCCTTGACCGATTATTTTCCAAAAGAGACAGCCCGTGAACACTCGAATTGACGCCTGACCGCGCAGTAGCGATTATTATGAAACATCTTCGACACGCATACGAACGGAATCGTCTGTCGAATAATAATTAAAAGTGGGGAGCGCTTGTCCTCGCGTAATTATTCTGGCGCTATTGGCGAAGAGCACGCCGCGCCAAGAAGAATCGCGCATAAAATCGATCTGGACAGGCGATAACGATATTGAAGCAAGCCGGGCGAGATATCTGCACCGTGTACCTCGCAGGAACGAATCGATTATTTCAATTATGCCCTACGGTATGTACACCCCGCCAAGTTATTTACTGGCAGACGAACTCGTTAACAATTCCGCACTTATAACCCTTGCTATTGTACAATATATATTGGGGAGATGTTCAATTATTTCCATACACTTGTATCTTCGATACACTTGTCTATAATTTCCATTTCTCGTTCCGATAATTCTCCGATCTTCGCAAAAACGAACGAGAACTCGAGTCTCGCTTAAATTTCTGCGATACGTCGAGCCACCGGAAAGTGATCGGCTCGTCTTCGACGCGATTCATCGAACGCGAGCATTGTTACGACGCTCGGTGGCTCGCGTTGGCGCGATTATTTGCGGTTTGCGCGTGCACGCAGCTTCCGGTAGAACGGCCGCGAGGAAACGACGACCATTGGGGGCGCCGATCTCCGATGCTACCGATTTAACAGCTCTTACCTTCGATCCGCTTCCCTCGACCTTCCCTTACTCACTGCCGTGCCATCGGTGCTCGTGAGTCCCCGCGGTAGACTTGGCAACGCCGCGCGGGCCCAAACCAGAGCGATGGGCCTGGCAGCGAGGCGGGGGGCAATCGTGCGAACCTCGTAAGAAGGAAATCGGCCCCGGTTCGCCGCTATGACGTCCTCGGATAGACGCTTTTTGTATTTCTCGGTGTCTTCGCTTTCGTACAAATACAGAATGCGGTCGAGGACCTTTTTCCCCCTCCCCCACTTTTTCACTTGTCATCCGGCCGGCCGTTTACTCCTTCAACAATTTATTACGCCCGAGAGACCCACAGGGGTGAGCGTCTCTCTACTAGAAACTTGTTTCTGTTTCGATAACATGTTACCGAAGATTGATGCGGCCGTACGGATTATTACAAAAATACGAGCGAACAGCCCATCTACACCGGAAGGATCGCTTTATTTATTCAAACACTGATTACTCCAATCAAGCGACGCTGCCACATAATACCGCGCAGAACCATTACAATATTTTAACCGGCTCAACCAGTATTCCACCCTCCCTCTCCAAAAGGAGGAAAAGAAAAATTGCGAAACGAGATCCCCCGATAGACAAGCCGTCATTAACGATTAAAAACCGATTTTCCTTAACATCTGTGGGATGCAAAAAGCCGAGCCATCGGAGGTCGTCCTTCTCCCTTACCGTTGATTGCTTAATAGGCCCGGCGCAGGAGAGCTTGGTTCGAAAGAAGGGAGACGGATAGATGATAGATAGATATACAGAGAGATACGGGATGAAAAAGGGGGGGGGGAAATGTTACAGGGAGAAGAAACTAGAGCACGTGCCCGGTATATCAAAGCGGTCTAAATTATCAGCTTCCCATGAAACGGGCGTCGCGATCGCCGATACAGACCGCTTTCTTCCATCGTTTAGGTGCGTTACTCCGCTCGAAGGGAATCCACCGGCTGCGAGATTACCAATTAAAGGAGCTGCCACGGGAGGGAGAAGTTATGCACGGTTAGATGCGGCCCTGCACGGGCATCATGATGCATCCTCGAACGAGAGAGGCCCCGAGGGGGACGAGAGCAAAAGCCGGGTCCGAGGCCCGCCTCAGTCCCGCGATGATCTATGGCTCTATCGCGTTCGGACTCTCAGATCACAATCATCCCCCTTTATCGTATTCCCCTCCGCGAGTTTTCTTCTTTCTTAGCAGGTGCCCGCCGATATCTTACGTACCGGGTGTCCCGTTTTCGTTGAGGCCCACCGGGTTAGATGTTGGCTTAACGATCGCGGTGGAAATTTTTGCGACGGACGTTTCGTTATTCTCGCCACTGTTTTGGTCTTGCATATGACACGATAGAGTATCGCCGCGCTTTTATTCATCGGGCTTGCTGGAATAACGACGAGATAAAAAGAAATGGTTATTCCGGTGAATTCTTAGAATACAATTCCACCCATTTATGGTTCCCGACTCGCTGCGAATATTCAAATCATGTATATCAGTGGGATATTGTGGATTCAGCGTGGGTCGGTGTTTTTTTCTCTCGTTCGAGTGGCCACGGTCCATACGCCCGACGCGGGAATGCTCATTTTCAATTCAAGACAAAGAATCTAAATGATCCTCGGCGAATTTTTCAAAGCTGCAATCTGCTTCACGCTAATCCGCCCGTAACGAGCTGATTCAATCCCCGAAATCCGCGCAGCCCCGAACATCATAAATCACTCTTAGCCACGACGATGTTTCCTCGCTAATTCACCGGCCGCTAATTGTTAACAGTGGTATGCCAATCAGCGAGCGAATCTCTCGAAAGGAACCGTGCTTTCAAATTTTCTGCCAACGTGGCACAAACTCCATTAGCACCGAAATGTCTCAATAGTAAGACGAAGAAGCTGGCTAAAATATCTAATCGACCAGTGGAAACGGTAGTCTCTGACCTTTCACCGAAACGAGTCGGCGATTTATAAAAGGGAGAGCTGTATAACCAGAAGACAGAGAGAGAGAGAGAGAGAGTGGAGCTTGTGGATCTCTTCTTGCTCAAGAGGGTCTATCATCTTCACTGAACTCTTTTTCTCTTTTTTGTTCCTTAACCGAACTTCGCGAAGGAGCGGCCGAAGTTAGCGGGGACATTACAAATTCGGATCCACCAGGGTGCAATTAGACAATTACCAGAGGCCCGCCATGAACTCTCAACCGTCGCTTAACCACGTAACTACGGGGGTGTCCTACTTTGGGAATCGCACATAGCGAGGATGTTGCATGACCGCCGGTGCAAAATCGCCCCGAGGATTTTCGTTCGCGCGCGTGGTAACCCTGTACAGGTGTCAGACCGCTGCCACGAGAAACCGTGAGAGAAGAGAGAGACATTATTGGGGAGGGGCACCCAGATTCGTATCTACAGGGCTGTACCCCTATTACTGAAAGCATCCACCTTTAATTCGTTTAACGAAATTACTTAAACGATTTCGATTGAACTCGCGCAGGTCCGAATCAACGAATTGTGAAGTAGAGCCAGTAACTGATATTAATTAAGGGTGAAAAATCAGCATAATGCATAACTTACAAATCTGCCAATGTAATAATAAACCGTGATTAGAACAGCCATCACAAAAATCAATTTGCATCAACAACAAAAATTTGCAAAAAAACTGTGCGACTATATTATTACAAATTATTCCCATCCCCTTTTATATACCGTATTCGCGAACTACTTACAAAAACCGGCCCATTTTTCACGAACGCCTCGCGATCGAACCTCGCACTATGCAATTTCGAATAATCATTCCTCGTGGCGTTATTCGATCGGCGTCGTACAAATTGATTCAACAGTGCTCACCGAAAAATGAAAGAAAAGGAAAAACAGGGCCAATCGCCGCTGTTTCCAGAACGTGATACAGAGACGCGGCGCAATCTCGAGCGTTTGTCGCAACTGCGGGGCTTGTAATTAAGTGAGATCAATTGCTCCCCGGCGCACAGGTAATCTTGTTAGTCGCCGCTAAATGCTGGCCACGGCGGCGACAGTAAATCGCGTTGCTTTTTATCGCGGATAAAAGGCCGCATGCAAATACGTACGCGTGTATTCGTACCTATCAGTCTTCGATCTGGTTCTCGATCTGGACGTTTCCAAATAACGGTCAATGGAAAATATCGGTAACCACCGTGACGGTTATGATCGTATGGATTTTCCAGTTTATCCTGGTTCGAACGGTCTGTTGTAATTTTCGGCCGGCTTGTCAGTGAAGCCCTCGAAGGCGCGATTAATGGCGGATATCGAATGATATATCGTTGTGTAGGCAGTGTTTAGAGAATGGTATCCTATCTTCGGATGCCCCTAATGATCGGTGAAAGTGAGAAATAATGGCTGGCGAAGGTATCGTTCGTCGTTTCCTATAATTATGCCAATGGATTGTTCGAGAAAATATTGAAATGGCGGAAACCGTGACCTTTCGGATATCGACGATTATTCCCGTAATAAATTATCGATACACCTGAATCCCGACTTTCATAGCCCGGAAAGCACAAAGCACTGCCGCGTCGGAAGATTTCAACCTTCCTTCGCCGCAGAGCGTTCGAAATCCTACAGGGGCCCAAAATCCAATCATCGTTTACAACCGACCGGGCCACCGCGTCCAGTGACATCCCGAACGCCCCAAGCTGGTGTCTCGAATTTCCTGTAATCGTATACAACTTCCAACCACGCCAGCCTGGCCCATGTTAACCGCACCTGGACGTGTCGCTACTTTGTAGTAGCCGGACTTCACTTGGCTTGCCTAGTGGGGCCTAGAGTCATCGGGGAACATCGGGAAAGAACATCAGGCCGCGGGGCAACGTAGACGACATAGGTAGCTGTGGTACAGACAGAAGAGATAGACAGAAGGGGAGAGGAAACGAAGCGGAGGAGACGAAGAAGCAGCAAAACAAGAAGTAGAAGAAGAAGAAGAAGAAGAAGAAGAAGAAGAAGAAGAAGAAGAAGGAGGAGGAGGAGGAGGAGGAGGAGGAGGAAGAAGCAAACAGGCCCTTCCCGTATTGAGAGCGAACTCGATCTTCGACTGGCCAGCATCAAGACATTCGAGACTTCGACAGGGCAGCAAGATCGACTACAGCTCAATCACTCTTCGTCTCGTATCCTCTTCCATTCTTCCTTCTTCCCCCTGATTCGTCGCCTCTCTCTTCGCTCTACTGTATCCCCCACTCCGATGCACAGTCCCCGTTCCTACCCCCTCGCGTTCCCCCACCACTCGTCTGGCCCATCCAACTGGGCCCACTATCCCCTCCCTCTGCCTCAACCACCTCCTCTTCCATCTCAACTGGAGGCTTATCGCGGCCCGATCTCCGGGCCTCTCGGCTTCACGTGGCGTGCCCTAATGACGTCTTGGAACGAACGGGTACCACCGCCATCTAACAAGAGACTTTTTCACGTTCCAATGCTAATCCCCCAGGAGTCGTTCCCTTCTGCTGCTTTCTTTCCTTCCATCGTTCTCCGTTCGTTATTCTTGGTCGGTACACGGTTAACGCAATCCGAAACGGGTGCCTGCGATGCGAGTTTCTTCGTCTTCCCTACGGTTCTGTTGTAGTTCTTTGGCCGTTTGGCGCGCGCGAAAGAGAAAAGGCCCCGAGGAGGGGATAGAGGAGGTTATTGGAGAAGTTCGATCGCGATGCTTATCGCCGCCGTTCGTGATTTGTTGTCGCGGGGCCCCCGCGTACGATTGTTACCGGGCCGACGCTTTCTTTTCGTGCGACAGCTCCCAGCCGATCGTGCGAGCCGTCTAATCGTACGCCCGACGATCCTCCGAGAAACTCGTGTCCACAGTCTTGGTCTAGGCCAAAGTTGCCGGCCACTCGAGGTCTTTAAAACGGGTTGTCCAACCGCGCGCTTCGACCAAACTACACTCGTCACTTCCTGCGCTCAATCTCTTGCCCCCTTTCCTTCTCAATTTCATCCCGATACCAGCGGGAACAATGGGATCGGTGGTCAATTATCGGCTATGCGTTGCGCAACAGTTCGCACTCCAGAAACGATACCGACGTGTAAATAATCAGTTCGAACATCCCCGAGCATAATCGATTCGCCTTAATCGCTTCTTGCCGGCGTCCCTCGCTTCCACTTAATTCCCAGGCTCTTCATTTACGGGGATTACACGTTCGCGGGCCAATGTTCGCCCCCTTCCTCTTCGTCGGGGTCAAAGCTGGCATCCAAGGCCGACTTCTCGCGGGGACTCATCTCGGTGTCCCCTCTCACGAAAGGGAACAGGGAGAAAGGGAGACGCGAGACATTCGACTGTATACGGGAGTCGATCGAATCGGTCGCAGCGCAAAAAGGGCGACCGGGACAAAACAAAGGGACTCGCCTGGAATCTCTATCGACGAGAGGGTCGAGGCAGTGGGCCCAGCGGCGGGGCGGCGAGAGGCCCGGGGGGGGGGGAGAGGTCGACAGAGGCAGAGAGTCCAGAACCAGAGCTGGCTCGTGGAAAAAAGACCTTGACTTGCGGCTGTTCGAGTCCTAGATGGCTGCTGCGGGCCGAACCGACCGCCAACCGCTAAAAACCTAATTAGATGTCATAATTATACCCAGCGGTGCTCAACCGGCATCGGCCGACCACGCCAGTTTTCATTGTGAAACGGCGACACGGTTTCGCGGTCGTCGGGGGCCCTAGTTGATCGGACTTACGCCAACGAATGCTGATTGGGAAGGTGTAGAAGGCTTGATTGTTGGTCTCTAGTGCGCTAATCGTTGCTTGGATTCCTCAGGAGGTTTGCTGACTTCGGCTCGTAGAGGGGAACAATTCTATCCGTTACGTGGGTAACCTCCGCCCGGATCAAACCGAATTCTATCGTCGCAATCAACAATATCATTCTTCGTATACTCGCCGCGTTAAAACCGGAACCGTTCCAGTCGATCCCGAGGAAAGTTTCTTGCCATCGAGCCGCGGCAGCCACGGAAGAGTTAATTGAGCAATCGAATTCGCACCTCGCCCCTGACCGCAGCGGCGGGTCCAAGAAATTTCATTGTCTTATTAACCAGATCCATGTGCTCCAAGAACGGGCACGATTCGATCGAGGCAAGATCGCCGCGAACGGGCAAAACAATTACAGGGCAACATTCTTGCCCGGAACGATCGCCCCCCCCCCCCCTATTGATGCGGGGTGGCGAGAATCGAGTGTCCGGTTCACGATAAGCTTCGCGTCGCCGCGAATCGATTATCCGCGATTCCCATCGCTCTCATCCTCGTCATTCGTTCAAGCTCGGCATCGTGTTTCGTCGCTGATCGATTCAACCGCGATAACCCTGTCACGCCTTGCGATATGAAATCGCTTGCTCGCTCCTTCGTTCGCTCGCTCGCTCGCTCGTTCGCGCGCGCGCGCGCCACCGCTCGAACTTAACAGGTGGTATCATCAGAGTCCACGGAGGAGTATCCTGTTTCAAATTGCGCGCTGTTGCCCGACCGGTAGGTTAATTGCACCGGAGGCGGGCTGAAATTCCATTAACTCCGCGAACAAGTTCATTACTCTATTCGATAGATGTATTTATATTGTTAAAGGGGCGAACAATCCCGAGACCGTGCCGTTCTGTTGTTCCTTTCGTACTTATTGCAAAAGGTGGCTGATTCATGGGTTACGTTTGCGTTTCACGAATTTTACGAACGTCGTCGGCTCGAAGCGAGCCGCGCTGTTAGACTCGGAGAGCGTTGAACGTTCGGGGCATTACTGTTTTGCAGCTATGCGGGTAACAAATCTGAATCTGGGGATCTTTTAATGGAGAATTCTCTTGCAATTCGAAGGCTATTTAGACAGAGGATGGAAAAGACTGACGCTTCTTGCGCAGGTAAAAGTGGTTTCGCTTTACGCATCGGCACAGGTATACTTCTCCTCTGGTGAATTAATTAACGCGTGAGTATTATACCTCCCGATAGAAGTAACAACGCAACGTAAAAGTTATCCGAAACGATGGCCCGCTAACTTCGCAACCTCCATTAGTGCAACGATCGGTGTCGCCTGGCTGTCATTGAATACATCACGAAGCGATGTTACCAATTAGGCCAGCCGTGCCTCCGTATCCTAGCACTCTGCGTATCAATTGATACCTTAAGCGGCAAACGCATCGTCGAAACTCAATCTCCTGCTAACAGCGTCTTACACAAGGGAATCCAATCCACAGAAAGCACTATCCCGCTTTGAAATCTCAATCGACCGCCTCCGCGACGTTCCATCTCACCTGACCCACTTAGCCGGCCCCACAGAAACACGTTGCCCATATACCTATTCCACTGGCTGACACTTAACGAACGGCCATCGGGGGGAACTTGAAGTGCGGTATACCACGTGTATTCCGTTCACGAGGAGGATACCAAGGTGTAGGGCCCGTTTCGTGGATTGCCCACGGGCCCACACGAAACGGCTGTCCTCCTCGCAGCCGTGTTCCACGTTTATCGTTCGTGTCAACGACCGTGGAATGCCGGGGATATTTTAACAGTCTCGCGGCGTTAATTACCATTATACGGCACGCGGTCACCGCGTACCGCTTGAGTAACAGTGTGCGGCCTGAAACGAGATACTCCTCACCTCGGACACGCTGATACCACCTGTTGTGCCTTAACGTCGAAGTATTTCAAATCGTGCGCCACCAACGGCACAAACGATCGTGCGTCCCTTGTAAGGAGCGCGCGTCCGTCGTGGACGGTGGTGAATTTTCCGAGCTCGAATCCCCGTGGACGTTGAATCGCCGGCGAAATTAAACATTCCGCGATGCAAAAGTTGCCACTCGAACGTTGCACCTCGAGGCACGGGCGACGATCAAAATCGCTCGCACTCGCGAGACTTTAGTCGATGATTTTTCGAAAATTCCGGCGATAAATCTGGTGATATCAGATTTACGATAGACTGTGCGTAGCCAAATTGCCCCAAGAACGGAGAGTGAACGAGGAGAGAGAACGAGCCACACCTGTACCGACACGGCGGAGGGTTGAAATTGAAGGGAAGCCAGCCGTGAGCACCCGGGGGCTGCGAATCCCTCGGGGCGAATCGTGCACGCAATCACCTGTTGCTCGCGGAGAATAGTCCCCTTCCGTCGGTCCCCCGTTAATTCTTTCGCTCCGCTGGAATCGTATAGAACCGCCTGGTCTAGATACGATCGTCATATATCCGCGGAGGAATCTAGACGAACGGCGTGCCTGAAATTTTATTAAGCCGATTGGAACCTCGGATTGTACCGACAGACAATCCTGCGTTCGTGATTCCCCGAATCATTTTCTTTCGTTTCTCGCGTTCGCCGTCGATTGACCAGACGGTTCGGTCGAATTGCGTAACGCGAACACGCACGCATTGGCGGATTCGTTGCATAAACGCGGTAATCCGGCCGCGCGGATCACCCGAGCGGAAACTGAACGATTAACGATTCGAACGGGGCGATTCGCGCGAGGTGGAAGCGTTGCGAAAATATTCGCCGCGGAGATAGCGCGATGAAAAGTTAACGAGCTTCCCAAAATGGTTCGAATTAATCATCGTCGTAGTCGCGGCGGTAATTGGCCGGCGAAGGTGATCCGTGGAGCTATGCCGGGGCCGCTTTTCCCCTTTGCCTATCGCGAATGAAGATACATCGGCGATGGTATCTGGGGGAACATTCTTTATATCCATCCTTTTTTCACCCTGTTTGTTTGCCTTTCTTCGGAATGCCAGATATTAATCTTCGGATCGTTGGTTGCACGGAGAAACGAAACCACTTTGCCGGGATTTTTTGTCCTCTCGTTGTTATAGAATCGGCTGGCGGAGTGTGATTAATACGCCGCATTCAGATTTCAGGCTCGGCCTTAATGGGACTCGGTGGTACGGTTTCTGTGCCGAGCGATTATCGCGGGGGAAACAGTTTGCTCGGTGCAGGCGAAGCCTCGCTGCTACGAATCATCACTGCGAATCGTCCGAACAATGGTAACGATATTCGACATCCGACGTTCGTTTTGTTTCTTCGATTCGCGACGGAGAAATCATTGTATCTCGCCGCGATCCAGACAATTTTTCCGCGTCGAAGTCTGGCATAGAAATTGCCCCGACATTCGAAAGGAGAATCTCGAGCAATCAAACGCGAGTTCCGCGGACGAGTGAATCAGCCCCGTGGAAATTGAGAATTGCGTTGCCGATGTTTTTCCGCGTTTCACCCCTCGCGTCCCGTGGAACGACATTTAACAGGGATTATTCAGCGCGGAATACGCGGCCGTGTGCACGCGCCTTTAGACGGCGTGTCGCTCGGTCGGCGGCCGCTTTTGATCAACGACCGCCTTCAATAATTCATCCGCGAGTCGAACGTGTAGCTGCAACGATCGCATCGCTCGACTAGCTTCGATCTTCGCGCGATCTCGCAACCGATCGGCTTCGTGGAACTTTCGGGGCTGACTTTGTGCTCGTTCAAGATTCCTGCAGCGTACTCCGTAGGTAAATGAGTTGAATGCAAATGCTTAGAGGACCTGCATTAAATGCCCGGAATTATATAATAATAATAATAACAGTGATACAGTAACAATGATAATAGCGCTTCCCTACATTTCCAAGAAAATTACCCCTACAAAACTACCCCTTGTCAATTCACGTTGCACGCGCCGTACCGAAAATAGAAATTTCACCCTCGTGTACACGTTCTCTCCCTATCCCCAAGTCAATTCCTCCTCTCCCGTTCCATCTTCACTCGACTTAACCCTGTTTTCCCGGCGCGAGCGTAGATCCTCCTCGAAAATTCAGCTCGCCGGGGAGAAAAGTGCGGCCCTGCCGCAGCCTCCCGTCGCGGACCGGTTCAAAAATACCACGGATGCCCGCGCCGCGGGCGACGGGGGCGGGTGGTGCCGTGGATCCCCACGAGCCAACCCAGAGTGCAAGTAAGACACACGAACGAACGAGGACAGTGGCGCGGGTTTGGCAAGAGTGCAACAACGACGGCGAACCAAGAGTGAGACATAGAACCGTAGCAGGGTGGCACGAGGGAGCGTGAGGGGGGGTGGCGGAGAGCGACGGGCTATGGTGGTGGTGGTGGTGGTGGTTCCGAAGAAGGACGAACACGCCAGAGGGATGCCAGGCACGAAGAAGAAGGACGAACACGCGAGGACCGTTCGACAACAGCGAATCTTCGGAGCAAAACGTATATACCCTCGGACGATAGGTAGGCGAGGGGGTGGGGGAGGAAAATAAAACGAAGAATAAAAGAACTGCCGCGAAGGGGATGGGGAAGAGGGAACGGGGCACCTAACAGAGACCAAAAAACAAAAAAAACCGTCGGCCTGGAGGATCGTGCAAGATAGACGGACAGAGGGACAGGGACGCGGGACGCGCGGAGGTATGCGAGAGGGACAGGGACAGGGTTAAAGGGGAGGAAGAGAAAGGGTGAATCCGGAGGTAGCAGCAGAACGCGTCTTTATTATACGGACCATGGAACCCAGAGACCAGGCCTGGCCTCTGATGATGTTGTACTCACGACTCGCACGTTCTCTCGTACCTACTCGTACTCGTTTGGCTTTCTCGCGTATATACGAGCGTGGACGAGGCACGCTCGAGGATCTCCGAGCCCGAGGGGGAGGAAATCGGCGCGATCGTTAAACGGTCAATTATCACTGGGCCCCCCACCCCTTGCCCCCTCATCGCAACCCCTTATCGTCTTTCGCGTCTTTCTACGGCATCCCTTCTACGTAGACACTTCGTTTTAACTCCTCGTCGGGGTCGTTCGCCGTTCCCCGGGCCCCGTCGAGACGGTCGCGTCGCTCCTACGCGAGGTTTCATTGCGCCCTTTATGGTTTTCTCGCACTTTGCAAAAACAGTGTCGTCGAATGGGAATGCAGGCTTCACCGAGGCACGACAGAGGAGGTCGAAAGCGTCTCGAAGATGTGTAACAGTGGCGCCGTGTCGTTACATTCGCAGTGGAAAGGGGGGAAAACGATTGATTGAAATGTCTCTAGGAATTACATATTACTGATTATACAACGTACGAGTGGTTGAAAATTCCATAAGCGTGCTGGTACCGTGTTTTACCAACTATCTCTTCCCTTTATTCGCTCTCCGCTTTATTCCTCTAAATTAATGGTACACCCGTCCCGTGTCCTAAATAGTAATAATGGCACAGACAAAAAAACTCTCCCTGCAACGGATCCCAGGTATCCCGCTATCAGCGAGAGCCGGAGCATTAACAAGCCAAACAAGGGACCAGCTTCTCCCGTATCTCGAGCAGGGGACACCCAATAACCGAGCCACCTTCGCGGCCACCCCCGTCTTCCACTCTTTTCTTATTTTTTCATCTTTTCCCCCAGCAGACACGCAGGAAACGCGTGCACGCCATCGAAATCGAGGGAAGCCCGTGAGCAGCGCGGTAGGTATAGAGGTATGCGACCATATGCACGCATACGAACATACATACATGCGTGCATATTGCGACGACTGAACCGAAGAAGGTACGACGTGGTAAAATGAAGAAGTTGCGTGGCGGCTGGCGCGAACTCGCAGGATCTGGATCCGCGGGGCCATTAGCCGGCCTATGGCCGGGCCAATAAAAGCTCGCTGCCGCCGTCCAGCCACCATAAAGTCGTAGGATTCCTTGTTATGCGCTCATGCGAGCCTACACGCGAAACGAAAAAGACGGGGCCCGCGCGGAACGTGCGCAGATATACGGACAGTAAAAGGGGACAGCGGTTACAGGGTCGGTATAAGGTGGGCACGAAAGAGGCGCGATAAAGAAAGAGATTGACACAGAAAGTATTATAAGAAGCAGGGTGGAAGGTAGAGCAAGGAGCTTCCAGGTTTTACCATGGGAACAGCAGAATGGATTTTATGTACTGATAAAAGTGAGACAGGGCTAGGGAGACCCATGGGCGAGCAACGCAAAAAGGACAGAAAAAGGCGTTAAGAAGGCGCGGCCGTTATAAAATTGTGCCGGGGCTCCTTTATTGGCATCGGGGCGGGAAATTATGTGTACGTTCCGTTGTGGAACCTGTTTCGGCCCGTTTCTCGCGTATAATTGGAACGTTCGGGCCAGCTTCGGGGACACCATAACGTTGCATTCGTTGCAACGGATCGTTCGTTTCCCTGTGGATACGTGCACGACCTCTCTCGCTTTCTCTCTCTCTCTCTCTCTCTCTCTCTCTCTCTCTGTGTCCCTATCGCTGTTTCTCTTTCACCTTCTCCTCCACCCTTCTTCGCCACCTTGACGAGGAGCGGAGCGAAAAGCTCAGCTGGACGGAACGTTTCCCGACGCGACCTGGAACGCAAACGTAACCGGAGAACGGGACCGCAGCTTTTCGACACTGAAACATCGCCGGCGATTTATATCCCGCGGACGAAGAAGCAATGAAGGCTGTACGAGCTTCTACGCCGAGATGAAACAATTTGCAGGTTGGTCTTATATTGTACGTTCCCGATTAGGTGGGAATATTGGGAATTCAATAAACCGTGCATCGAGTCCTCTCAGCAAGGGGAAAGAATTTAATTGTTTATGTGGGATTGGGAATAATTAATTCGGCGACGAGTCGCGTCACTCATCGTGCCGATTTATCTACGATAGATCGAATTACGTGATTAATAAATCCGGCGCAATTCGTATAAAATTATAGAACAGAATAATCACGAACAATAATATTCAAGTATTAACAATAAATTCCGTTTGAATTGTTATGGAGTCTCGACGACGGTTTCCCAATATCTCCCCTCGATTCGGCACAATTCGGAGAGTTTTCCGATTCAGCGACTCCGTAACCCGCGAGCCTGTTGGAAACACGAAATCGTTGGATTCCGTTCACGTCGCCGGGGGACCAGTCGGAGACGAGGCCACGACGGCAGACATTTGCGAGGGGAAAAATGTGCCGACGTGGTAACGAAGCACCGCCGAAAATTAGCCCGGCGACAACGATTAATGATCTTTGCGGGGCTCGCTCGCGCGATTTGAATCTCGTCCGCGACTATATCCGCACCGGGTTCGGCGAGCATCTGCCCGTCACTCTTTGCAGCCCTGTTCACGACACCGTCGCGCAGGGTTATCCGAGTGCCATGAACCCGCGTGCCCTTTTCGCGACCTTAACGAGAGTCCCAATTTAGCACCGCGAGCGGAAGAGCGAGAAGAAAAGAAAACTCGATCATCGCAGATGAAAATCGATCGCGGCTTAAGAATATTAAGGGTCGAAGTTTGATTGATAGAGAAACAGTCCGTTCTTGATCCGTATCGCGCCGGTTGCAATAATTGACGTTAATATTAAACGATATTTCACGCGGAGGGGTAAAAATTTCTTTAATAAAGCGCTCAAACTGCTTGTACCGTTACTTTTTATTTCGCTTTACGAATTACGATTGCGTCGTTTATCATACCGGCTTGTTTAAACCTCCCCCCCCCCCCCGCCAACTCCCCACCACCCGATTCGAACGCGGCAGTGAATAAATCAGCCGCCTTGTATACGAATCGCCTTGCCTCCATCACGGGCAAGGCACTATGTCTCTATTACACATCCGATCCGGCTGGAATTCCTGTGTTTTGCATACGCCAATGAAATTTCTTCCACTCCCCGTAAAGAAACGATGTTGGGTAACGCGCCGGCGCGGCCGCGGCGTACCGTAAACAATAAATTAAATATTTATTGCCCACGCTCGATTCCACGGAATACAAATGAATGGTAATCGTCGGGCGGCGCGCGATGGAACCGACGTTCACCCGTGCAAAAAGAAAAAAAGGATAATAATGATAATAATACAAAAAGAGAGAGAGAGGGGTAAAAATAAGAAAAAGTCGAAGCGAGGGCAAAGAAGATGGAGCCTTCTATCCGCGGACATTTCATTATCAGCTGTCCCCCTCGCTCGTGCAACGGGCCAAACGAAACCTCGATATAATCGCCAGCCTACCGAATTAATGAAAGGAAAATTAAAGGGCCAGTCGCTTCTCATTAATCTCCGCCGTGCGCGTAAGAAGCAAATGACGGGTGTCCGGGCCACGAAAAGATGATGGACGCGAGTTTTCAGGACACCCCGTAGAGCACGCGGTTGGTACACGCTCATCGGGCCCTTTCTGCCTTAAGTGATGGCGGCCATAATGTTTTATGCAACGGAGTAGGCGGATGGGAACTCGAACCCACCGCGGCCTGTCAACGCGCGATCATAATTATTTGGCGGTCCGTTCGACATGGATTCCCTTTGATACTGGCGTACGCGTGTGGCACAACAGGTTGCGAATGTGTGCGAATGCGTCACTGTGCAACGGCGTCGATGGTACCTGCGGGACCGATAATGATACACGGGGGATATCGATCTTCTCGTTTGCTTGTCCCTTATTAAGCGATTGCCTAGAGCTAAGGGTGAACGAAGTTCGGGGATGATTCTGTCGCGAATCGTGCAGTTTGAAAGGAGTTTTACGTAGAAAACATTCTCGGGGAACGAAATATTTCAACGGAACCTACGTTTCGCTGTTCGTTTCGCTAATTCTAAGAAGCCAGCTCGCAGCACGAAGATCGCCAAGGATCGTCAGCAATTAATTTTTACCTGAACGCCACCTGTACGCCGAACCCTTCGTTCCCAATTTAAACCCGCCTTTACTATCGCCGCAATCACGCCGCCGCGGAGAGGCAAATTCCCCGCGGATGAATAAAGTTGCCCTTATCCGAACCGCGAAAACGCAACTTTATTGCCGACATTCCTAACCGACCGCGACCGAGCTCCTTCGAATGCAAACGTCACGCACGCGATACCGTCGTCGCCGTTGCGTTTTCGTCGTCGAGCTTCTCTTCCAGGAAGAGCCCGCCGCGCGGAATTCCGCCCGCGATAAGTCAGCCGGGCCCCGCGGACGGACATAGCTTCAATTAACGCGGCCCATTAAGGTCGATTTACATCGGCGGCGGTCGCGCGAAAAGAATGTCTCGCCATTCAGTTTAATGGACCTGTTTGCACCTACCCTTCGTACGGTCATGCCGCGCTAACGAGCCACCGAGTTCTGCGCTCCGATCTTCTAGCGTCGCGCCTATGCGCGTCCGTACTCCATCGATTACCAACTGGATTACGCTTTTTCTTTCATTTTCTTTTTTTTTTCCTTTCTTTCTCTCCTCTTCGCTCTCTCGTCCACCTGACCCGTCGCGCCTTACGGATCGTCTAATTAAGCGCGCGCGCGGGCATCGATCGCGTTTCATAAGCGACCGCAACCGGAGCAAGATGGGAACCGGCGTGGTGCGTTTCTTGCCGGGGTGGACGCTGAAATGGACGACGCGGAGCACGTCGATTAGGTTAACGAGATCGGGCGAGGAAGTCGGTGTCGCCAAACGGTTGAACGCATCGCTGCGGAGTTTTAACGCCGGTTCAAGGTTTCGGTTTTTCGAGTCGCGCCGCTTTTTTTTTGTTACTTTCGGCGAGGTGGAGAGTGAAGTTATGTGCTGCAATATTGAGATCTAGCGCGACGAGAATTTACGTAATACTCGTTGCGAATACATTGGTGACGGATAGTTGTTACCTCGGAGTATCTTGATGCCGTGTCACGATGATTTTAAGATCAGCCGTCACGAAACTCGAGAGAGAAAGAGAGAGAGAGGGCCGTCGAGCAGTTACTTCAATGCCTAGGTGACGTTTGTTTAATGGAAACCGTCTGTTGATGAAGTTAACACAATAAGTAAAAGGGAGCAACAAGGCGTTGATTACAGTAGCCCGTACTCGTCGGGGCTATTGTAAATTGGACGCCTTAATCGTATTCATCATTTCCTCGTACGATGATGTACAGGGCTTAATACATCATATCGCGAGCGAAGCTATTTCTATTAACCGAATCCCGATACCTTGCGTCGACCGAGATTTATCGATCGGCCCCGAGACGTAACTCCGGGCACCAATAGCGTTCGCAATTATCCAGCAATTAGTATCGAGCGTGTAAAACACTTGCATAAGCCTACGATTTCGCATAACCAGTATTCACGATAATTATGGAACAATTATATTGTACAAATACCTCGGGAATGATTACTAGATTTCTCTATGCACGGAAATGTCAGACGCCGGACGATAGAACGACACCCGTTTACGGGCCACTGCAAGATCTTCCGTTTAATTTTGTGTTCAGATCAATTTCCATCGCAACACTCCCGCTTCCCCACGTAACTTTCAATCGGATAGAACCGATTGCGCCAGCGCCAGTGTTACGGAGCGAGTAAAAATCGACCGAAACGTTTCTATCCGCCAATTTAGATGCAAGCGAATGTATCTCGTCTCCGATTTCTAACCCCAGCGTGGTTCGCTCGCGTCTATTTCATCTCGCGTCGTTTTCTCCCATTAATTCTCCCGTAATATCCAAACGAACGAGCACGAAGCGCCGAGAAAGAGATCGTTCTGTCAGTGTCAAAGCACCGTCGCGAGCCTCTCTAATCGGGGAGACGCATCGCGCACATAGTCGATCGAGCCGGCTGGGATATCGAGCGCGAAAATATCAGCGCACCGCGCTGCCTTCAATTAGAATAATTGCGATTAGGCGGGGTAACGAGTAGAAGCGAGAGAGACAGGGAGAGAAGGGGGCAACGTGAAAGAAATAAATAAAGAAAGAGACGTCCACGGACGATGGTTCTTCTCGGCGACGAGACGCCGCGGAATTACGTCGGGCTATTTAAATTTATTAATTGAGCGATATCAATGAACTCGTGCGCCAACAGTGGTCTCATTGAATTCGCCCCGAGTATGCCGCCTTCGCGATAACTTCTGCGGCCCCTCCTTGTTTCTTGCGGGTTCGATTTTTCGCGAACGAGCGCCCCGTTCGTTGCCGGATCTCGAGCTTTCAGGCGTATTTATTTTTCAAACAGTTCGCACTCCAGCGAATGTGACGGGAAGCGCCCTTTCGATACTGCGCATGGTCGCGCGCTGTGCGCCAAACGTTCGCCGTCAAAAGTTCCGCGGAAAATCGGCTCGAAGTTAGTGTCGCAGAGATTCGAACGACAGTCGACGTTGCTTTCGCGCGGTCCAGCTTCAGAAGTATTCGTAAAATTACGGAAGATACTAGAGCGAACGGCTCGGTTACGGCCGAAACGTTCCTTCGCTTTGATTCACGGGACAGAATGCGCCGTTGCGCGGTCACCGAGTTGTCGAGGCTACTTGATTATTGCTGGTACAATCATTTTAATGGTTAATGTCGAGGGCGACCGATAACCCCGCACGATAAAAGGACCGTTTCTTCTGCTGTGTCGATCGGTTCAACGCGACGCGATGACAGCACGATATTCGCGGCACGATATTAACTTTCGCGACGATCGTGTCGCACTCCAACCGTCGCGTGTCCATATGCACACGCGTTTCTTTGCCCGACGGTTCCGCTCGTTATCGCTTCAAATGATTTTCAGATACGCCCTTCTAGCGGACCGCGAAACGTCTGACTGGAATGAAAATTATAAGTTCAATTCGAATCGATCACATTGTATATTGTGAAATCATATTTGCGCAAGTTCTTCTACGGAAACGAGGAAATAACGAAATCTATGAGAAATCGAGTAATACAGAAAATCTGATTATAGTGCAAATGAAATCAAGAAATACTTGGGGAAAAAAGTAAGAAACAATGACTTCCTATCAGATAGCACAACAATCATAAAAACAATTTAACAGCAGTCAAGTGCGTTAACGTGAAGCCACGCAGAGTTTCATTTGACCAACAAGCATTTCTATGAATTACAGAGTAGAAAAGGTGCAGGTGGCTAATCGAGAGCAAATGCAGATCGAGACGAACGTCGACGATGACAGAAAGGCGTTCGCTCGACGAGAGCCGAACTGTTTCTCCGCGCTTCGAGTTTTGCTCCATTGAAATCGAAAGACAAGGAGAGGCTTTAACCCTTTCTACGGGCAGACGTGCGCGTGACAAAAGAGGGTGAAAGACGTCCGACCGCGGAGCTTTTGACAAATGGACAGTCGGTAGCGCGAGGAAGACCCCCCCCCCCATCTTGGTAGAGAAAAATAAATCAGCCGGGGTTACGGTGAAAAAATATCGGACTGTTTTCGGCCGTGAAACGGCGACGAGCGTGCCGCTTAATCCTGATTAATGCCTTTGGAAACTCGCGCTAATGCTAATGCCAACCAGTCTGTGCTCGCGTTCCCCTTTTCTTCATCCCTTTAAGCCTTTTTTTCCCTTGTTCCTCTTTTACGCCTTCGTTGCCTCTTTGAGCCGTGGCACCACAACCCGTGATATAACGTTTCGTTGAGTAGTTGGGAAGTTGACGTTTCGCAGATTCTATTTTTCTTTTCCTTTTTTTTTTAATTTTTATCTCAAATGTAAAAGAGCAATCAGGGGAAATATTATTCGCTTTATTTATTATCGAAAACTCGTGTGTTAAATTGTGTAACGAGGTTCTTTATTATTTGTTCGTTTAATGTATGCATGCATATTAAATTGGAATAACGGAGTCGCCCGAGGGCTATCCAAGAGATATATAAATCTGGAATATAAATCAAAATCCGCGGAAACTTTTAAGGGGGCGTAGAACGGCACAAGGGAGGGCTCATTGTCTACCCTGGATTCCTGATCTACAAACGCGACCACAGACCTTAAAGTGAAAGAATCACCGTACACGACGTCGACCAAGGATTCACGAAAATATTCCAAGATCGGAAACTCCGACGTTTAAACATTTAACGCGACGCCATTGCATTATTCGCGTCGCACGATATAAGTCGAATGAACCTCGCCGAAAGCGACCGGCACGCCCAATATTTATTTGAAACGACCGATCGCTGTACCTGAAATATCGTAGCGCAACATCGAAGCCGTCCTCTGTGTCGTACAATCCCAAAAGGGGGCCAGTGTGAGAACCGCTTAAGGATCGTGACCGGCGATTGAGTTGTATCCAGCGTTTGTTAAAGCTGCTAGAGCGAAAGGGACAGATGGAGGCGACGGCGCGGTCTGGGAACGAGCGGAAGAGAGACGGGCACACGATCGAGACTCACGAGGCGATGCATCATCTCCGGTCCGCGATGAATCGGACGAGGACGAGCGCGCGGGGCCCTTCGTTGGACGAGAACCGACGCATAAATTCACGTGCACGTCCCTACTTGCCCAACGGAGACCACTAAACGAGAATAAGAAAGAAAACGACGTGGCTCACGTGTGCGAGCATACGAGACAAAGAAGCGCTCGTGCAGTAAACTCGCACGATCTTCGTGGCGCAAACCGCCTTCGGCCGCGCGTACCCTTCTCGTGCTCGAAGCGGATAACACCCACACCGAGCGGACACTGCGTACACGCGCGTGCTTAAACTTGACGGTTGAGTTTGGTCGAGTTTGCCGTTTATCGATGGAACTGCGTTTGTGGGGGGTTGTCGTCGCAGGGGCGGTAATTTAGAAACCGATCTTGGAGTTTGCTGAATTATTCGGAGCTTGCATGGACGTGGATCGCGGGGGGCAGATATGTGCGTAATGGAAGATGTTGGGGGTTTTTGGTGTGCTTGTTTTCAATGCAGAATGCTGCCAGGGGTTGGAACAGACTTGCGGAGACTTCAGTTGATTGACGTCGGTGAAAGTATTAATTGAAGGGCGAGTTTTTAATTCGGTCCAGCTTTCGATTAGGTTTGAGTTCGGGTTATAAGGGTGGACATTTTTGGGGATGAATATTGCTTGGGAGAATGCAACTGGTGGTAATAGGGGTTTCCATGGTGGTTCACCTTCCAGGGTGGTACGGTATTAAGGGCTGATATGGATCTGCCGACAAATTCTATCGAGAAGATTCTAATTAATAATTGATACTAATAAATGTATTAACCGAACGACGAGTCTCTTTAAATCGTATCGCGGACTTTCTCACAGAACCCCTGGCGATAGATTTAGCAATAAACGGGAGCACCGTAATTAACCGTTTCCTAGAATATTGCACCGATTTCGAGCGTTGATAAAGTTATTTTATAGGATGATAGCTGGTATTCCCATAAAGCGGGGGCTTAACGATCGTCCCGATAAAGTTTCTTGCGAAGGTGAATGGAGGAGTTGAAAGTATTTAAATTCAGGTGATTTCCTGTTTCCAATGATTACAGTCATATTCCTCGTGAACCAGACTGCCTTTGCCTACACGAATGCAGCGTACACCTTTAACGCCGAAGGCGAATCACGCCGTACGAACACACGGTTAAACTCGTCGTTCGTACGTGGGTGCACGCGTGAGTAAAGATTACGACAGACGATTAAGGACATTCGCGAACTTTCTCGGCTTCCTCCTCGAGGAGGCGACAAACGCGATGTTCCCATGGAACACTGATTTCAAATGGAAATATTACGTTAACGATTCAGACCGACCTGCACTGCAAGGGACACGTTACGCCAGCATAGAAGTCGGAACTGAAAAACGGATCAGGAAATTCAATTTAAAAAATATCGCTATTAAAATATTCAGCCGATAAATACAGCCGGCCGATCAATATACTGTAACCAATATGAAATTAACGATTTCGTATTGGTGCAAATTAATTTTTCATTCCTTTTATAATCGCATGAGCTAAGTTTAATATTTTTTTGCATTCAGTTGATGCAAAAGAACCTCGATATCGCGACTTTATTTCCACTCCGGTTCTAATTATTCGCCCTTCCGCTATAACATGACAAAAAATTTCTACAAATAAAAATAAATAAAAATTCTACAAATTCTCTGAGCTTTTCTCGAAACAGCGTCGAGCCCCGAAAAATTTCGCGGATCTTCCATCAAGTTATCAAACGGAGCCTCGCTTGCACCTGTCCCCCCGATCAGGATCGTTCCCCGCGCGGCCTCGTTAGCGAAGTATCGCCGATCGCGGAAGGAATTCAAGCGAGCGCATAGGCGAACGTGCAATCGTGCAGAAATCGTTCCGTCTCCCCCAAGAGGGGCCCGGCAAATGGTTGAAGACGCTTCCCCGTCATCGATGACGTTGATCGTCGCGCCGGTTTTTCCTAAGGGTTTCGCGTTCCAAGATCCGACGTAACCCTGCTGCCCGCCCTTTCCCAGGCGTTCTTTTTCACCGGGTGGAATACCGAGGATAAACGACGATCGTTCCGGGGCACGGGCTGGCTGGCTGAGCAAACTTAGGCGCAACCCCCTCCGGTCGGATAAGATCGCGGAGCGGTCTCGAGTGGACGGCAGAGTTAAAGGATAATTTAGTAATTACGGCCAGATGCTTGGCCCGCGGCGAACGTCCACCACACCCACGAACGTAATCGGGAACTGCTGGCGCGCGCGAAATCTGTCACAGTGTGCGTCCAGCCGCGTTTGACCTACGGTTCTTCCGACTGTCGCAATCCTGGTGCCGAGCGCTCGGGATTCGGGCGGCAAGTGTGGGAACACTTGATTCACTTAGAACGCAAATTATATTTAACCGGCTGCGGGGAATCGTACAGTAAATTGTACTTTTTAAGAGAAATGTGACCTTCTCGATAGGAACGGAAATTCATTTGTCAAACCGCAATAGAGACAACTTCTGTAATATATTTGCAATGTACTTAGTAATAATTTCGATTCATCAAGTAACACCCACGCCCGCGAGGGTATATATTTCCTGTTCGAAAACTGGACCGAGGTACGCCAACAGGGTGGCCAATGGAAGCGATCGAGATCATCAGCGTACTCCACATCCATGGGAGTATGCGAACAGGAAACGGAAAACCCTTCATCAAACGAGGAACAAGGTGGAAACAGAAGGACCGGAGCGAAATCTTTGTTCGATCCGGTTGCAGAGTTCGCGGCCCCGCGGATCGGCGCCGGAATAAAGGGGCTCCGCGTCCAGGAGGAGGAGAAGGAGGTGGTGGTGGTGGTGGTGGAAGCATCTACGGAGATGAAGTTTGCAAGGGAGCAGCACGACCGAGTCGCTGGTACCATGCATCATCGATCCGGACAGCTCGCTGCCCTCTCCTCGGACCTCTTCACCGCCGTGTTCCGCTCCGTTTCGTTCCTCCTCGCGGCTCCTCCGGTTGGCCTCTTGCCTCCGCGAATATCGTCCTGCCTGCCTGCCTACCTATCTACCTACCGAGTCGGCTTAACCACCTTCGAACCGCCACCCCACGAGCCGGCAGAAAAGACCCTGGATGCTTGGCCCTGCGAGGGGTCGAGATCGATCGATCGATTGCGCGCTAAACCTGGGAGATGGTTGGGCGCGATCCGACAACAATCCTGAATCGTGCTTTCTGGTTGGCTCGCGGATGGTACGTTCTGGTGCAACTTTTGGCAATGCGATTGTATCCATCGAGGAAGGTTCAATTGTAACCAAGTCGACGCGTGCTTCGGTAGCTGGATATTTCTTTTCCCGGAGAAGAAGATCATCGTAATCGTTATTTAACTTTCTTGATCGCTGTTAAATGAATGTACATACATCTGTGATTCCTTTTTATTACAATTTCCATCGAATTTTCTAGATTGTGATTATTAAATAAGCGTTGCATATTATCCCTTCTTGTCGCCGAATTTCCTGATTAACCCGTTCGAAGTACGACAGCGAGGATATTCATTTTTGAAGCACGCCGAAGGCAACGAGCTACCCTTCCGGTCATTAATCATCCCCTGCCACCAGTTCTAGATATCCCCGTTTGCTCCACCGTGCCTTTAATCCCCGCCCCCTCCCTGTAACTCTTTCCTTTTCATTTATCGCGGATACGGCGTCTATTTAGAAGGCCAATGAGGACATACAGAAATCGTCACACCTGCTCAGTGTACGCGTCATGCGTCCGGACGCATCCTCGCATCGGAACCTCCGCGTAGGCAACAGCCTCCCGATGAAATGCACGCAAATACCCCTGCGTCCCGGAGCGACGTTGCGCGTCGTTGTCGCGCAGAAACGACGCCGATCCAAGGTGGTAAACGCAATCACAAACTTCCCTATGAACGTCTCCAAGCTCATTACGGAAAGGAAGGAGGCTCGGTGTCGCGAAAAGGAGCACACCTATTCCAGTCTAATTTCCGTGCAATCCCGATAGTCGTATTTTATCGCACGCGTTCAGCGGATGAAGGATTACATTGCGACTCGGATGGACTCGGTTTCCACCTTCGGCTGAGCCACTAATTACCACCGATCAGAACCGCACCGCTTGGTCCAGGACTACGACCGCCGTGCGTTTCACGTTCGAGCGTGTGCACGATTTTTCTGCGTAGAAACGCGTTACCCTTTAACGGCGAGCGAAAATTCCCTCGGGAAATTAAACGTTCGTGCACCGATCTCTCTGTTTTCCGACGGGACCGGAGCAGAATCTCAGTCCCAAATCGTAAATTAACATCGTACTGCGTACAACATTTACAGCGTCCCCCTTTGGCTGTCCTCATTATCTCTTCGGTATCCTCTCGTTCTATACGCCGCAGGAAGCAGTTCGATCGCGGAACAAGACGTCCACGACCCGTCACCGGATCAACAGAAAGAACAGGATCCGTGGGTTCGGATAGACCGGTCTTTCCGCCGAGCGTTTACGAGCGCGCGGAAATTACTGGCGCGCCGTCTCGAACGGGGGATTTCTTCTTTCCTTTCTTTTTCACCTCTTTGTTTTGTTTCTGTTTTTTTTTTTGTTTCTTTTTGCAAGAAAGTTTACATCTCGCCACTTTTACGATCCATAAACGCTTTCGGTACCAGCGGCGTCGTTCGTTAATTTACAACGAGGAAGCGGCGACGGAGGCGCGTTCCAGTCCGTCGCGTCGTCGTCGATTCTAAATTTACGATTATCGAGTTGCGATCGTACGCCGGGATCGACCGCTGTCGACGGCAGCGATTTTTCTTGCGCAATCGTTGCCCGCCAATCGGCTCCGCGAGACGTGATCGAATTATCGACCAATCCGACCGTCCCCGCCGTTTGAATGTTTCGATTCGCTCGCTGGCTGGTGTTCGCCCTTCTGAACGAGGATGGAAGCCGTGCACCCGTCGTTCAATCAGGAAATTCACTTAAGCGAAGACAATTTTTAATACGCGACGGCTTGTTTTCTTCGTGGAATTTATGAGACGATACTTGGTCCGTTAAAAAGTCGCGCGTAATCATACCAACAACGAGTAATATCTTTTTGCAATCCCTTACAAAGTGCCCACTTACATATTACATATTATGAAAAAGAGTTTAATCAAGGCTTGGAAACGTGGAAGTTTCACGAACGACGATGCCTCCTACAATTGTCCAGTGAAACAATGCGCCGTGTATCTCTTGAAATATTCGAGACTCGGTCTCGCTGCAAAATAAACGAAACCCCTCTTCACAGTGGTCTGATTGATCCTCGTTTATCGTGATAATTCGTACATCAAGATTGCTATCCGTCTGTGCATCGCGCGGACACTTTCGTGCAAACGGTCACGCTAATTTATCACCAATTAACGCCGATCGCATTAAGGACTCTGAATCGCGATACTTTCGGATTGCTCCTCTTTCCGCGAACACTGTAATTCCCTCCCGTGTAATGGAATACGGAAACTCCGATAAGAAGATCGCCTCCTCAGAGGCGCGCTCTGTTCGCCATCGGGCCGATCGCTTCGGGATCACCCGAAATTAAGCGGGTTCCGCTTGGAAATATTCTCGGCCGCCTCTGCCAATTATCCGTGCCTTTCGTCCCGACACCGATCCGTGGAATTCTATCTTCATTGCCGCGCGATATCAACGGGCTAATTTGTATCGTTACAGACAAAAATGTCAATTACGCGTATACACGTTCTCGGTAAAAAAAAAAATTCATCAATGCAATCTCGTTGCAGGCGTGCGTACGCGGTTCGTCGTTCTACGGTGCGCCCAGTCGATCGGAACGGTAGTTCTACCCCGTTCGGGATGTGCACGGTTTGGAAATTTCGAGGGCAGGTTGCCGTTCGAGCATTCGAATTGAAGACATTCGTACGGTTGCATGGAAATTCGAACGACACCGAACCGGTGTAATTCCCATGGGATGGGCAGAGTTACGTGGGCTGGAGGCAACAAAGTGCTCGTCCTCGCCCACGCGGGCACGCACACCGCGCGGCCGTTTAACGCGGACGCACGGTGCAAGATGAACGCGTGCGAGCAGGTACGCAATAATTCCAGGTTGCACGTGCTCGCGTGATTCACCGTGACATCTCTGTTTTCGACGCGCCGCGGGTTCATCGACGCGGCGCGTACGTCACTGGTAGCATGCCGATCTTCGAGATTCTACCAATGGGATATCGCGGATCTCTTTTGAGATCGCTTTTAAACGGACTTGGATGTAAACGACAGGGAAAATATTTAAAAAAGAAATGATAGCAATTTTGTTAATGTATAATAGTAGCTCGCCGTTAAACCAGATTGATGCTGAAATTATAGTTTCAGTTTTCCGTTTTAATTAATTTCTAATTGTTTCCGCGTTTCTTGTTCCACGCAATCATTGCGTTCCACATTTTCCATTAACGATCGTTCGTTTCGGAGAGATCGCTTCTCCGTTGAATCGTGCGTTCCTTCGAGTCGACCGAAAGTAATCTGTGCTCGATGGAAATCCCTTTCACGGTTCGAAAACGCGGAATTTCGAGAGTGGAAGCCAGCAAGCTTCCAGGAAACGAGATCGACGCTACGGTTCCCGGTTCGCGCTTCCCCCCCGAAGCAGAAGATCGCATAGATCCCGAATCCGAGGATAGAAACGTCTAGGTCCCGTGGACGGAGATTGAGTTACCAAGATAATCGAATGCACGCCCGTCCCCGCGCAACCACGCATCTCGATATAAATTAGGCCCAGTTCGTTGCTCCGTACAAATACCCTTCGCTCTCTTCAACGTTCGTGAATCCTCGCGAAAAACTTGCGAACTCGGGAAATAAATTTGGCAACAGAAGGATAGAAATCCATCGCGGAGTGTCGCGTACGTTTCACAGAAAACGACCGATCCGTCGAGCTTCGTTTCCCTTTCGGATTCCGAGTTCGAGCTAAACCAAAATAGACAACAAAAAACTAGCAATCGCACAAAAGATTCGCAACCCGATGACACAACAAGACGAAGCACATCGTAAAATAGCGGCAGGTGAAAATTCACTTTTTACGCGACGAAAGGCGCAGCGAGAGGGCGACGAGGAGCGGACACAATGGAGCCGGCCGATGTTTCTCGCGCAGAAATAAATTTTTTTTCGAAGGCAAAGGCGGGCGCCCGCGAAACAAGTGCCGGTGAAAAGGCTCGGCCCCTGGCGGAACCGAGGATCTATAGATCGGACCGGGCCAAGGGGGCAGATGGAGCCAGAAACACAAAGCGATAAATCAACGTAATAAGGCGGCCCCTGGAAGAAACACCAAGTCCATAAAGATGTTGGTTTAGGACGCGGATTTTCGAGGCGTTCCCCCGCGGCATTGAATCTCTCGCTCCCCCATAGAAAATCACGGATCGCCTCTGCCCGACAATCGAGGGCGCGGCTTTCGGGGAACCCGGAGTCGATCGGTCGATTCCCGGCTCCTCGATTCGGCGCGAGCTTCGTAACAGCTCCTCTGAGTACCGTTCGTACCGAACAGTTTTTCCTTTACCGACAATCGTCTATTCTTGCAACGATTCTGCTCGTTTTTGTGGATTATACGAGGATACGGGCATTTAAAGCATTGAGACGATCATTTTTTAATATTTATTGGTGCGCAATATGTATGGCCGTCGTATACACGTTTCAACGACAATGTTCGTTGCAGTGTTTTTTCTTATTTTTTCGCAACTGACGACGCGCGAATTATCGCAGAAGGAAATCTGTGCCTATCAATTAAGTGCGGTTTCGTGGTAACAATTGTTTCCCGAAATGTGTCGTTCATTGGGTGGAATGCGAGGAATGCTCGAGCAGTTTCGTTCGAGGGATTCGATTCAGCCGCCTCGAACCTTTCTATTCTATTCCAGGAACGAAAGGAAATCGAACGCAGCGGCGAGGGTAGAAGCGTGAGATTAAAGGGGCGAAGTTAATGGCTCAATTAGCGCGGTGGCGGTCAGTGGAGCATCGACAGGAGCTCCCGTAGGAAAAACGCGCTTCCGATTTTTTTTCGATCTCAGAAAAAACCGTCAATGGTTTCCCTCTTCGCAGTCCGACGCCTGGATACCATCTTCCCGTTGCGCTCGCTGTTGTTTCCTCGAACTCGCTTGCGATTGTTCGTGGACTAACGTTTTATGAACAACGGAGAACATTGGAAGATACTGCGCAACGAATATTCGTTAATATCCGACTGGACAAAAGGATGAATCGTCGAAACCATTTAATAATTTAACATGTATGGGACGATGCGAACCAAAGAAATTTTCAATTGCCGAACGTACGTTGATTGTTCCGAACGAGCAGAAACTTTCAGACCGAGGTATCCACGTCCAGAACGGCTGGAATAAAGATCCACTTGTTAAATATATATTTAATCAGAGGATCCTGTTGGCCAGGCGGCGCAGGAACGTCGACTACGACTCGAGAGTTTATGCAAAGTACGGATATGAAATTTTTCCCAGCCCGTCCCCCCCGAAGCAATTCGAATTTTTGCGGAACATTATTTTTAGACGTTACGCGAGCAACACGGCGGACCGCAGAAGTTTTATGGATCCATCCGCTGTGCTTTCTGCATTGTAATACGACGGGAGATACATTCCATTCCGGCCTCGTGCATTTCGTATCTTTACTGCAACCCCATTATCACGACTTATTATACGTTTCCCTTATCACGGGCTCGCTTGCTCGACAAGCGTGCACACGGAATGCAGCGCGGATTTTTATGTCGGATTTTATTGAGCGAGCATGTGCTTAGCAGAAAGTGTATCTTCCCGCGTGGAACGCTTTTGTTCAGGAAAAAGGTTCCCGAGCGAAGCGGTAAGAGTGGATAAAACTGAATCACTGAACCGACGATAAGGGGCTCGCGTATGATTTGGGATTATGTATGCTTCGCAGAGTGGTCGACTCGAAAATCTAGACTCTCCGTTTTTATCGATGAAAGTTCAGATAGAAAAGGGTTATCCAAAACAATTAGAATGAATCGCTAATATCAATTGAACGAATCAAATCGTTTCGAAGAGTCGCACTTAAATTCTCAGTCGCTCCTTTAAATACCGACCCACCCTTATTCTTCGCAGCCCCGCAAAATATACCAACGCTATCCTCCGTAAAAACAAGTCTCGATTGTTTCAACTATAAAATTCAACTCTTTCCTATTCCCGAGCGAAACGAATTTTCCCTTGAATCGTCCCGCTGGAACCGTAACCAGTTCTTCCTCAATCCTGAGCCGAATCAGAGACATGTCACCGCGTTCGAGCAACGTTTTCAGGGACTCGGGTGGCCGGGGACAGGCTGCCAATTACCACGCGTCCCGAGATCGAAAACGGGGGCTCGAATCGATGATAAAATCGTGAGACGAGCCAGCGCGACGATTGGCCCGGTTGTACTAAAGGCTTGTCGAGGTCGGGACGATTTTATGGTTTCCGCGGCACCGACGATTTCCAAGGGGGCGACGCGGCAGAAAAGAAACCGCGTGGAACACTCCGACTCGGACCGCCGCCTCTGTCAGCTGTCATTAAGCGTCGTTAACTTGACAGTGGACAGAAGTCAACGGGGCCGGATCCTGGACACGACGGGATTACCAGTTGCTCCGCCGCTTCTCGAATAGAGCGGTTATCTTTATGCCGTTTCTAAGAAGATTCCCCGGCCTTCGTTCGCCTCCTTTCACTCTGCTTTCGATCGCGTTCGCCCTTTCAAAGGCCGCCTCTTCGGCGACTGACCGCTTCTGCTCCCGTTTTCGGAGGCTTTCGAGGGGCTCGCTTGATCTGCCATTGATGGTATCGACGATGACTGACGGGCGGGGAATGCGGTGAACTATCGGCATGCCAAGGAAATGGAAGTTCAATTCGGCAAGGAAACTGTAAGGGATCAATTGCAGTCACGATTGATGCAGAGTGAAACAATTGTCGCGCGTAAATGGAGCAAGAGAAATGAACTGGTGTCCCGATTTCTCGGCACGATTGTAAAATCATCGTTCACAGGTAATTCTATGCGATAGACAAAATTTCGACGACCCTCGAAACGAAAACGACGCAACGAAAACAATCGCGCGCGACTCATTGCGCGGATGGGGTTCAAGAAAAATATCCGTCAACCCTTCACAGGCCACAGCCCAGATTCCCCACGGTCTGAAAGTCATCCGGAAGCAACACGGGTCGTACCGAAAGCAAACAAAACGGACAGATCTATCCGGAGCGAATCGATCCCGTGCCCCCGGTCGTCCCGCCGTCCTTCGGCAGAAGAAGGAACCAAGGAAAACACGCGCTTGGATCGACGTTTTCTCAGACAACAACTCGTTATCCTCCCGGTTGTCCGGTTGCCGGAAAGAAGACCGACCGCCGGCCGACGGGCACCGACGCGCCCCAGAATAAAGAAACGCCGAGCGAAACGAAAACGGGCCTCCGCGCGGCTCGTTCCACACCTTCGAGCCCGCGGCGAATCGAAGTCGAGCTTCCTCGAAAAGCTCGCGCCGTTGAAGGAGGCCACGCGGGTGCATAAACAACCACGTTCCCGTGGAAGCACGCGCAGCTCGCATAAAATCTCATAATACCCTTGTCCAAACAAACGCACGGTGGCAGTGTTATGGCGTTCGAGAATTTACCACTCTGAAAAGCGGCGAGCACAGCCAGGACGTGGATGAGCGGAGGCGCGCAGGAACGGCACGGGGGAAAGGGAGAAAGTGAGACAGGAGTGGCCAGCAGAGAGATCTTCGCGCGTAGGAGCGCCACTCGAGTCTGCTCGTTTAAATCCAACTACAAGGTAAACCTCGCCTCCGTTCCTCTATCGTCTCCCTCTTGCCGTCGATCGCTCGATCCTCGATCCCTGGGTCTCGCGGGACGTCCCCCGGTTATCGGGATTGCGAACGGCGATCCGTTTGTTCCCGGCTACACCGGTGCTACAACAACCCCGCGTCCCAGGGTTGAACGTTGAAGCTTCTCTGAACAGGATTAACGATGGTTGTCGATGGGCCCGCGATTAAAAAGATCGTTGTTCTCGTCGCCGCTGTTGCGTCACTCGTTACCGTATTTTGTCGACCGGGATTTTGCGGTTCGACGCGTTTGATTGCTTCATTTCGTTCCTTGTTAATGAACGACGTTCGAGAAGTTCGTCCTTCCGGTTCGGCGATCCGAACGGTCCGCGGTTTAACCGAGATGTCCGTGTTACTACGGAAACACGCTCGCTCTCCCGTCGACTACTGGCTTAAATAAACGAAACCGGACGCTTCCTCCTGGAATATTTGCCCAGCGTGTGAAACACACCGTGGTTCAAGACGACGACGCGCGACGCGTAGATTTAAGGCAACGGAAGTGGTTGCAGCGCGGTACATTCTGTGTTTGCGGACCAAAGACAACACAGACGTAAATCTGTTTGGCCAAGGAAAGCCTGGCCACGTGGCGTGCACGTTTCACCGTGGGTCCCGGCCACGGGTCTAACTGCTTCGCCTAATATTTCCCCAGAAAACATACCGCGACCCCTTCGTTTTCGCCAATTGACCCATCGGTCAGGGGTAAACGTTCCGCGCATCGTTATCCAGTCGCGAAATTAATTCCAAGGCGGACGAAACGGACGAAAAATATTTCGCTGCTCTTGAATTGTATCTCTTTATGAAACTTAAAACGGAAAGTCGGCAAACCAGATTCAAGTTGAACTGTAAAGAAGTTTCATGGCCGCCGACAACTGATAACTGTGCCGCTGTTCCAAATGTTTAGCAACACGCGTATCACGCCGCAGTCTTGAATCGTAATTTGAATCCGATTTTGTTTTGATATACCTACGAGCTTCGTCCAGCTGTTACAGACACGATACTCGGGAGTGGTTTGTTTAAGAATCGCGTACCGCAAACGATTTATCTGCCTTGGTCCTGCGACTTCCACGAAGGTATGCGCGTACGTTACTCTCCGATCGCCGGGGGAAAGAAATCGGGGAAGACATTCGCCGCGGAACGACGACAGGGAACGTTCAATAGAGCGAACCGCGAGAAATATTTGGACGTGGTAATCTCGCCCCGAGATACAACGTCCGGCAAACAAGACAAAACAAGCCAGGATTTATCGGCGGCTATCATCGGCTAATTGTCTCGTTAAGGAGATTAGGCCGTTCCGAGCCGGACGAGGCGGACTTGTCGCCGTCGACCGGCGTGAAAGTCGCGCCTCCCCACCACTGAAACGCGACGAATCTTATTGGTTTGACGAGCACGCTCCTGCTTTATGACACGGACAAACTTGGGACGGGCACTGTTAACTGTGAGAAGAAATTTGTCCGCCTTTCACGCGGGCCAGACGATACCGATAATGCTTACGCGCGAGGGGCACGAAACCGTTCGACTAATTGAAGATTGTCCGTTTTAGGGGACCAGACGGGGCTTCAATTCCAACGTGGACGCGCCGTCGTCGTTCTTATTCGTCCCGCTTGGTGAGAATGTCCGATACCGAAACTATAATTTATCGTAAAAAGAAACGCGCATGTGATATTGTCACGCAGCCCTTTCGGGGCAGCTCTTTCGTACTCCAATTGAGCGAACGCGAATTTCGATAATTACGCATATTAAGTGCACAGCGAGCTGAGACGCAACGACATTCTTTAACCCATCCCCGGAGCTTGCAGCAGTACCAAGATTAGAAAATTTCCACGTGTCATCCAATTCTCTTCGAGTCAATTATTCCTAACAAAGATTTACTTCATCTGCCCCCCCATTAAATTCTACTGCTTGCAATAAAGTGTATCGCGGCGGTACCGATCGACCAACGCAACAGCGATACATCTTTTCTATAATAATAATATGCGCACAGTTTAGTGAACTTCGTCTCGCAATCGCACAAATATAACGTAAAGTACAACGGGGCACCGCGCGACGGGCATGTGAATGAGAAATCGTGAAAACAGAGGGACGGCAACGGTGGGGGGGAGGGTGGGGGGCAACAGACAAGCGATTCACCCCCTCGGTGGATTTCTACGTTCTCGCGTTACCAGTCCACCAATGCTCGTCTATTCCTCTCGCGATCGGGACAGGCCACGCGGTGCAGGGCGAACGTCGTACCGCGGCGATATCGCCCCGGTGTCGTATCGTGCCCGGGTATCGCGTGTCCCTGGACTCTGGATCGCGGTGCACGGCCGTGTACGACGCGGCACCGTGGCGTTATGAATGCCTGGAATTTATCAATGGACGCCGCGCCAATGATAAATCGCGCGTGCGCTTCGTATCGCCCCGCGGCCCTTTCTATTCGCGCGTGAAAGGGGAAGAAAGAGAACGGAGCCGCAAGGGAACGTCTTCCTTCGACGAGCTCCTACCGTGTACATCGCGATCCCGCCTCGCTGACAAATCGGCTCCCGTTTTTACACGCGCAACGCGCCTCGAGCCGAGACGAACCGGGAATACGAGATAGGGACTTCTTGAAAATCGTCCGCCTCCTTTTCCTTCTCGTTCCTCTTCTTTCGCTCCGTCCCTTTCTTTTTGTCTCTACCCTATTTGCCTCTTTTTTTGTATTCGTCGTTTCTGCGGTTTTGTCTCTTTTCATACCGGCGAATTCTCGGGTCTCCTCGACGCCACGGAGATGGCGCATCGTCTACGAAAATTTCGCTGGAATTTTCTGCGTGGCCCGGGAGAGTACGGATTACGGTGTGTCCTTGGTGTGAATTGGACATTCAATCGCCGTTCATGCCGCGGCGGTGGCACTCGAAGATCGTTGCCCCACTCGCGAAGGGGACACGAATTTATTGACACTCACCCCCTCGGCGACGACGACGAAGCTGTGCTTAATCAACGTCCGCACGCTTCCGCGAAGATCGCGTACAAACAACAACCGAATGTAAGCGGCAGCTCGAACAACACGACCGTCCCCGTCAACGAAGAGCGAAGCGGTTCGCCAAAGAGTATGACATCACGATCGTCGCGTCCGGGAATCGCTATCTCCGCCCGCGAACCGATCGAACCGAACGAACTCTCCGGCCTAATCCTATCTGTCGAATTCTCGGAAGGCGTCCGACGTTTCGTCGGGACAATCGTTCGCGGCGTCAACGACGAACGGGCGAGCCCAACGCACAGACACGGAACAGACTCGATTTGTCCCGATGGAGGCAGGTCTCGAGAGGATCGCGGACGCTCGCGATAAGATTTTCGCGCGAGTGCCGACGCGCCGCTTGGTAGCCTCCGGTCGTCCACGTCGATCCTCGCGACAAACCCGCATGTTTTTGCGCGTGTTCCACGGCGTTCCCCGTGGCCCCCGCCGATCCTCGGTGCCCACGCGACCGACAGATTCATAAACGGGACGCCAGTGTTCATTGTGTGCGACGGGACCAGATTTTCCTCCCACGAACGGTGCGTGGGGCCCGTGATCGCGATAAAAAGAATGATACGAGTAAAGAGAAAAGGAGAAAGAAATATACGTAAGGACGACCGGGTAGGTATACACTCCGGTTTGCCTGACGTTACGATCGCTCGTTGCTCGACTTTCATGGGAATCTGGAGCTTCTATGCTTGTACGGAGAGGACGTTCGATTGGCTTTCTCTCTGGCCTCTCTCTCTCTCTATTTGTATTTTTTCGATTCGTTCTTTTTATGGGGCAAGGAGGACGGCAATGTTATTGGATAAAATAGTGCAGCGGACGGGGTATGTGCATGTACGTGTTTGGTGGCGATGCTCGAATTATCGCCACGATTTCGTTCGCTGTGAAACGTAACGAGGAGCCGGGAGGTGTGCAACAGTAATTTCATACGACGATATACTTTTCTCCGAATTCCTTTAACTATCGGAGCACCTGTATTGATTAGCGGTAAGTTCGGAGTACATGGATAGGCGGTCTGGGTTTTTTTTTGTCTAGTGGACTGTCCTTTGGTCCACCATAGCGTTTAAGAAGATGTCGCATTAGACTCGAAGGAACAGCTTGCGAAATTATTTGTCGAAATTAACACACTCTACCGACCGCGCCCCTCAGTAATCTAATATTCGATGAAGTTCCGTTTTCCGTGTTTCGTTTTTCCCCGCGTTCGTCCACGGTTCGTCTTGACTCGCAGGGGATTACACGGGATCACAACGGTCGTAATGTATTCGCGGACAGCTAGATCCAAGTGTTACACGTGAAACGCGCTCGCTCGGGAGAAACGACAACCATTCGAGTTCGCAATCGGCAAGTGCACTTAGATCGCATTCACCGGTGCCCAGGAAGTGTCCGGCCGATCCTCGAATGCTGTCGACGGTCAACGAGCCGTGGGTAATGAGTAACGGCGTGATTGTGCTGGAAAATGCAAATATCATTGGCCTGTCGTGTCCCGGGGATGAATCGTCGTTAAGGCAAAGAGAAGCTGGGCAACGAACGAATTGTTTGTTGCTTCGAGAGACTCGTACGACTTCCTGTCTACGCTGAAGCACCTCCCCCCCTCTGTGGTAGAAATTAGTTCCGATCTATTCTCTTTTGTTTGGTAAATGAGCCGGCTGGTTTGCTGGTAACGCGATTTTTAATAAAGCGCTCCGAAACGGACGTGCGAATTTGAAAAGGAAACGAATATTTTGCTTCTAGCAGAAACACGGAAAATATAATACAATCTGACCTAGCTAAATGTGGAAGCTGCAGTGCATGCATTAAAAAAATGTGCAAATATGTCTTTTCTCCACGAGGGTAGAACAGAGTTTCTTTCTAGCCGCCGGGTCAGCGTTCAATTGCGGTGAAATCTCGTCGCAGAAAGAAGAATCTGTCGCGATTGCGCGGCGTCGTTTAGTGAACACAGGGAACGACGGCGCCGGTCGACGATTTTTAGTCAAGGGGAAATACGTCGGTGACGAGCGCATCCGCCGGACATTTAGAACGGGGCTCGTCACGGCGAACGAAATGGACGATATCGCGAACGGCGACGGGGGGGCAAAACACACGCCGATGGCAAAAATACATCCGCGTCTCTCGCATCCTCGTAAAGAGACGAAAATATCCGACGAAACGGCCGTAGGGAACACGTCGCGCGACGCGCGCTGCGAATTTTACGCCGACCGTCGCTGCTGGATCCACACGGCCACGTTTTCAACGCTTCCAAGCCGGCCACGCGATCATTCTGATCGGCCAATTTCACTTCGAACGCAGATTACTTCAAAACTTGTACTTCATTGCGCACGATCGCGGTAATCGATGTTTTATTTACCAGCACAACGACAGCGGGTCGATCAATTTCGTTCCACTCGACTTTCTCAGATCTTGTTGGAGATTCGGTCGAAATTTTGGAACCGATATTACCGTAACTTTTTTTAAATTTATTAGAACAAGTTTTTCTTGACGCATCCGTGAAACAATTTGGAGACTGTTTGGCAGTAGAAAATAGTGAAGGATTCTTTAACGTCCCCTAGAATCGAATTCAAATAATCGCTGCTATTTTATTTAAGTTGTACGCATACTGCGATGCAGTTTACAGTGAAGAATTCGGAGGAGGAAACGAATGAAAAGTTTTGGTTACTGCAACAATGAAATCGTATAGAGAGAGAGAGAGAGGTGTCGTTGGAGTTTTTCGAATACATTCAACGACCAGGATTATACGGATGATCGAAGGGGTGGTAACGATCTGCCATGCTTGTGCAATTACATGCTCAATTGGAGCGACGTTGGCTTGGTCGATTGGCTAATATCGAACACCTGCTATGTACTTGCCCGTTTGTGCGACGTTACGATCGGTAGCAATTATTGCGCAGGGGTTGTTTTTCGTTTTATCAAATATCTCCCGGATAAAACTAATACCGCCTTCACGGATACATGCACGGCGAACAATATTTTACAAAGAAGAAACGATATTAACGAGGCAGACATTAAACCGTTAAATGGGACAATTAAAAAATTTCATTTTCCAAATATTTTAATCCCCTCCCCGTACACGAAATCGAATAAAACAAGAAGTGCTAGTTTCTCGAGTGCCACGTTTATAAGGACTTTCCATGTGTTATAGAGCAATTATTATTTATATTACGGTTGTCGATTTTTGTCGACGTTCTGTTCGAACAAAGACGATCCATACCGCTCGACAATCGTCCATGAAAAGGGTTAAGCAGGCTGTTTAGAAACGTCCAATTATCCCCCGGCTTGGTTCGTCGGCTGCGCGTTTCCACGAGCCCGTTAGCCTAGCCTTAACAAGTCGTCGAGGTAATCTCGTTGCGTGCAATAGCGTGTCGTGTTTGCAGAACGTGAAAACGTGCGAAGCCGCCTTAATTAACTCGATTAAGACCTTAAGAAGTCCCCCGTCTCTTTCCCTATCCAAGCCACCACCAGCAAACCCTCCTTTTTCCTTTCATCCCTGTCTTCTTATCCTCCTTTTCCCCCTTTCGTCGAATATTTTTTTCTCCCCCTTTCGGTATATGTATTATCATTTTCTCTCCTCTTTTCCTCGTTGAAAACGAGCCAGTTATCGCGATTTGGAAAAAAAAACGGAACGGGAAGAATATTTTACGCCATGTGATTACGAGTACGCGCGAATTCGTCGAGGGTAATTAAGTGGCCGTGGGTCGAGTCGATGCAATGACGGATAAGGCTTGATCGAGGGTGATCCACGCGAAGTTTAACACTGGATAGATAGCCTCGTTTATTCTTATTCAGCGCGCGTCTCGCGTCGACGAATCGTCGGGACGCCACGGTGTTTCGAGCCGTAACGTCGGCGCACAGCGATCGCGGATGTAATTGAATTGAATATCGCGTCGAGCTTGCCCGAATGAGCCATTCGCTTGCAAACGCGATCGTATATACCTGCGTGGTAAAAAGACGCTGTTTCAGAGTTGCTCCTTTGTCGCGGCGGAAAATCTATAACCGAGGAAAGATAATTGCGACCGGAATAAAAGAGATTGTTTGGATTAGGCTCGGTTGGACTTGGAATTTACAACGATATTCGTTCAGTGGGGAAATCCGTTAGGCTTTGGACGGGGATCCGAATTTCGATTAGCTTGCTATCGAGACGTGAACCGATTACAAGTTCAGACTCGGACAAATTAATCGGAAATTATGTATTTTTGTTTCGTTTGCTTGTGTGTAATATTCGCTTGCTGTTACCGGAGCTCATTATAGAGCTCAGTGTCAAGAAAATAATGGAACCTTCATGAGCACATTAGGCTAACTGATATTTCAATACCTCTGCGTGCCAGCGACCAATAGATCAGTCCTGAATAAACAAGCTTCATTGCCAATTACTTTCTCTTGATGAATTTCACTAGAACAGTACATTCGACACTTCGTTTATGCTGCGCCGTGTGGAAATAAAGTGGAACTAATATAGACTACATAAAGGAGTCAGTTGTATTTAATTTCATTTATCAAATGAAATTCAAACAGCTATAAACGACTTCCAACCCCGCAAAGACTGATCGTCGCCCTATTTCTTATACATCAAACACAAACCAGTCTACTATACACGCGCACACAAGAACCTAGTTCTTTAATAATTAGTCGGTCGTCAATAAATCCCTTCGCGTACATTTCTCGCCGGAAAACGTATCCAGACACAAAGAAGACACCGACATCATTTCAACTCACATTTGTTCACACAGAGCGAAATAAAGAAAACAACATTACCAGAGGATCCTCCTCGCGAGACGAGTAAATTCACCATTGCAAAATAATCCGTCCTCTCAAGAACCCCCAATCAACCCATAATACAAATCCCTAATCATCCCTCAATTCTCGCGTCCGAATGCGCCCGAAATTCGCCCCCAAATTTCCCCGAAACGTATCGCTGGACAAAAACTTACGGATGAGGCGGCGGTGCATGGAAAGCTGCGGCCGCGGCCGCGGCTGCGGCGGCCGCGTGATGTTCCCAAGCGGCGGCGGCCGCCGCTGCCGGATGCGGAGGCGGCGGCGGTCCATGGTGCGGATGAAACGGCGGCGGCGGCGGCGGATGGGGGTGCGGATGAAACGCCGCGTGAAATGCCGAATGGGGATGATGAGGGGGTGGCGGTGGCGGTAGCAGGGAGAACGCCTCCTGGTGATAGGCGACCTCCTTCTCCGGCATTTTGTTCACGTTGTTCTCGAGGCTCGAATTCCCGTCCACGATCAGGGACGATCGTTTTGTCTGACACCCCGTGCCCCACGTTGCGTGCCACCCTCGATCCACGATCGCATAGTCCGCCGATCCTGAAGAGTCTAGCTGGCACTTCGACTTGGTTCCACCCTCTTAATTGCTCGCGTCCCTCGATTAACCAATTACCGGGAAACCTCCGACGATGTTTCTGTCGCAGTGGTGGACAGGCTATCTTTCATGTTCCTTGGCGAGGAACCGGGACGAAGCTGAGACAACGACCGGCTACCGTCGGATGGCGACTGCTCGCGTCGCCAGTGTCTGGTGGTCGAGGTGTAGCGTTTTCCACTCGTCGGTAGATCCGCCGTTCGGTCAGGCTGAGGCGATCGTTGTTTCTGAACCACGGTACCGGGATACTGTTCTCCGCGCACCGGTCAGTCGATGGCGATCTTAGAATAGTCTGGAAGACGTATCGGAGTGGCCGCGTCGCGACGCTGTTCTCCACCCTTCGACCGCTCTATCGCTCTGCGCAGATCACCGCAGTCCTGGCCAGTCGTTCGGAGAATCGGCGCGGGTGCACGATCGCGGGTTGTCAACAGTCAGTAACCGAGGGAACCGCGAATAGGCTCCGTATCACCGGGTCCCCGTATCCGTACTCCAAAATCACGTTCACCGTAAAACAGTCCGTCTACCTCACATCACACCATCCCTGGCACCAAGGTGTACAACAGGTTTCACTGCTCGATTTATGCACTGTCTTTCACTCCAATAGAAAGAAAAAAACAAAAAAAAGAAAACAACAAAACGACGAAGAAACAAGAAAACAGCAAGCACTACCGAACGATCTAACAAAACGAAGGAATATTCGCCGCCGTTCCACAATTGAACAGAGCGATCGGCTCTCGGGTATTTGAGTGTCCAGTCGCTCACTACTCGTTCGCGGCGAAGACGGCGGTGGGTCCCGAGGGTTGGTAAAGTCCCGAAAAATCCGGCGTGTGTGCGGGCTGTCACGGTGCTCGTGCTTTGGCGGGTATGGCGGTACTGAGGCTCCACCACCACCACCACCACCGTTACCACCACCATGACGCTAGTCACCACCACCAGCGGCAGCGCCAGCACGAGCAACCGACGGTGGTGGCTGGCGTGCGACGAGGACCGTCTACGGTGGAAAATTCACCGTCGGAGGGAAAGAGAACCGGCGGACGTACGCCCCTGCAACGTTGAACGGGCAATTCGAGCAAGTTGGACAGAGACGAATAGATCGGTAAATACTTTGGCGGGAGTCAGATGGGGCCGAGTGGATCTTTGAACGGAATGGTGGGAAGAATCTCGTGGCGAGAGACAGAATCGTGAGAGGGAGCAAGTGGGGACGAAGGTCGAAGGAGGAAGAGGCAGACGATGCTGAAGAAAGGAGGAAGATGGAGAACGCGTGTCAGCTCGACAACTCAACTAGCACCAGCCGTCCCTGACTCCCACCTTTGATTCTCTCTCCGTTGCGGCCTCCCTTCGCGATAGAAGGCGTACGAGGCGGGGATCGACGGGGAAGGGATTGCGTGGGTGACACGAGGGTGGCCGCGAAACCATCCTGGGGGGAGAGATTGTCCATCAGAGCGCGGATAGACGGGCCCGTGACCACGGTGACGGCTGCGATTAGCAGATTTTCTGCGGTCCCCGTTTATGCTCGGGGGTGGCTCGAACGGCGGAAGGGTTTGCGGTGGTACGGTTCCGGGGACATCAGATGCGGATGATGAATGGAATTAGAATGGGGGGGGGGGGGTTTGGGACACTGGCTGTTATTACTTGGCGCACCTCAGGATAATAATAATAGTAGTGGGAATGAAGGTATTTCATTTTGCGGTGGGCACCAAGTAATAGTCCGGTTTGCGTCGAACACTTTGTTTGTTGTAATCTAATGAACGATACGATGCTAGGAAATTGAAAGAATTTCTATTATAAATTGGAGCCTTCTGTTATTTCTTTGGTGGCGTTGTGGTGTCAATATAAGCTTTATAAAAATATGAAAGAGACATTGAGTTACGAAAAGATGCTGTTCCACGTCTTACCTTAAACAAACATTTTTATTTCGTTTGGACGACGCGTTTCTACAAGCCCTGTCGTGTGACTTTGAATGATTACTCTCTCTGCGATCTGTATCGAGCGTTTAATATATTCGAAACGTTATTTTTCACACGAAAAAGAAATCTGAAAGTGAGTTGCCAGCGGAAGCGTTAACTGGACGATTGAAGGGTTAACCGTCTGTCCGTCTAAATACCTAATTTTATTTTTCTATCACAACGCGCCATATTGTGTAGATATAACAGTAGACCATTCTGTTCGAGTTTGCACAAAAACGAACTTTCTAACCATAAGAATCTTGGGATGTGACACATGTGGTACAGCGTGCACGTGGAAACACGAAACCGTCGGAGGCGAAAACGCGAGGAAAGGCAGGACTGGCCGTGACAGTAGGCGGTTAGGCTCTAAAGAATTTGTGTCGTCGGGTAGCCAGATTTCTCCACGGTTTTAGGGCCTACTCGTTAGAAGAGATCGGCCATGAGGACGGGAAGAAATTTTGAACCGACTGTTCCCGTGGATCTTTGTGCCTGCCGGAAACTGAACCCTCGACAACCACTCGGGCTTATTGTTTAAGGAGAGTGTCAAGGACCGTTCCAAATTTTTCGCACATGCTGCAGTTTCGTCCGAATGACACAGACAATATAGAAGATTTGAATATTATTATCACTGCTTGCCACATTCTATTCACAAATGTTCTCCTTATCATTTGAAATTCCTTAACACATATTATTACTATTGTAATTATTATCGTCGCGCTGAAATATAACGTACACGGCAATTCCATTCATTATTACCATTAATATTTTCTACCACAGGCTACCACCTTTCCCTATACTGTCGCGAACAGAACGAAACTCCACATCACCGAACAAAAATGTGCAGACAGGAACGACCCCAAACTGCACACGCTCCAACCCCGAAACTTACGCATCCCCCACCTACCGAAGGGTTAACACAATCCTCCATCCAAATCGCATACCTATACGTACCGCTATCCGTCGGGCATCTCGCGAAACAGACAAGACACGATCGCTATTCCTCCGCATTCAAATTGATCGTTTCCTTTAAAACGACCATTAGAGTGGTCAGCGGCTCTCCCCTTTGATTCCGCGGCGACTCAGCCCCCGGAGGAAGCCATCATCGCCGGGTATCATCACCGGGGGGGGAACGGCACAATTAGGGCGGCGCGGATTTTAGCGAAACAAGCCGCGCTAAACTCGCTGCCCGTCTTCGAATCACCTTCCCCGTGATTGTACACGAGACACGGTGGCAAGGGAGAGCAAGAGCTGTCGTTTTCGTGCGTTGATTGGCCGGTCGTTTCAGGATAATTAGGTCCGGCCCGAGCAGTGGCTGGTGAGGCAAGGGGGGTGGGGGCAGAACGGCCAGGCAAAATCAACAAAATAATAAGTGGCCACGGGTGTTTGCGGCGGACGCGGACGTGACGCGTTCCCGCTGATGAAGAGGGGTACCTGAACGGGAGAATTACGACACGGGCAGTGGCCGAGGGGTTGGGACGGTCGGCGGTAGGAGAGGACGGATGGCTAATGACTCTATGCGGTTCGACTTTTTCGATGATTGTCGGGAATTTCGTTCGGAGGAGCAAGATGGGGCTGATTAGAGGTGACGATGTAAGATTCCTTCGGGGACGCTCGGCTTCGTTCGACGTGCATCATTGGTTTGACCATTTATCGACGCTTCCTTCGAGATGTCCATAGATGGAAGGATTGAAACGTTTAAATACTTGTTTACAGTATGATAATTCCTATGTTGTAGAACGCGACGGTTTGAACAATAACGATAACGTTTGAAAACTTTATGACAGCCCCTTGCGGAGAGTGACGATCTGTTCTCTGTTGTTTTAGTTCGTTTTATAGTCACGCGCAAGCTAATAACTTTTTGCTACAGCGAACTGATAGCGACAACTTTTTACCTGACAGTATTGCTATATTACAAATATTGTTATAAAAGTGCGCTGCTCCGCAATCACGAAGACACGTTAAATGGATCATCTAAGAAAATGTCTTCCTCGACGGTCTACCGCGACGATACTATCGTCACCATCGTCGTGTCTTCGTTAATAACCCGTTCTTCCTGTTTCCATCATTATTAACACGCATTCTAATCGATGTATCGTGCACACCCCGCGAAAGGCGTATCCGTCGACGCGGTTATCCGGCAGATCCAATCGATCCATCCTGACTGAACTGCAGTTTCAGTCCCGTCGTCGCGTGGCAAAAAGCGGTTCCCTCGCCTCATGGTATCCCCGTAGTACAATGGAAACAAAAACGAGCGCGTGTTACGTGCTCTATCCACGTGTACGAGTAAGTTGAAAACAACGCTGCCAGTCGCGATGGACTTCCACCAGCATCGCCTACCGTTTCATCCATGGATCCCCTGTTACATGTCGGCATTCAGTCTCGCCACGTCCGCCACGCTACCCACGGATTACCCTTTAACCAAGTGTAAATAATACATTGTGTTGGTATCAATCCTCGATTCATTGATGCAGCCGCGTGTGCGCGTCAACGACGAAAGCTTCTGATTGATATCTTTCTTGCGTTGCACTTGGCGCAGCCTAGCAAACGCTTGACTAATCGTTGCCTTCTTGCGGATCAGTCCCTCCAGCGAGGGCTCAATCTGTATAATGTCCCGGTAGTTTCGCTGTTCAGCGTCACGTAACAGGAAGACTCGACCGTGGACCGGGAATTACAATAATCCGAGGACTGCCGTTTGGAAAAGGGAATCTGGGCATTGAATGAGTGTACAACTTTTCCCCGTTTCCGTTTTAACCTTTTTCCGGGATCCTATGATCCTAAGATAGATAGGCGGTAATTTAGTAAAACGTTTGAACATCGTGGCACGGCATCGGGTACGGCTTTTGATATGCAGAATTGGCTACGTCGCTTCAAATACGCCACGCATTAACTGTACACCGTCAAATTATTCCACGTGGAGTGACTTAATTAGACGGTGAAATTATGCTGGAAAAGGATTCTCATTATCTGCGTCCCGAGTGCCCGTCCTAGCTACGAGGTGCAGGGTGCTGACTGCAGAAAAGGAGGGCTGAAACCCTTTGGCCTGGCTGCTCGGTGGTGGGAGAGTGGGCCGGGTCAATGATGAGACTCCTTATGGGGGGCCCTACCAGGTACCTGTTGGTCAGACGGGCCCCACTATTGCCCCATACAACACCTTTCTCTCTCCCGCCAACGACGCTGGCCGCGTTCTCTTCTTTTCTTTCTACCTCTCCTCGTCAGTCCCTGTTATGCCATCTCCTTTTGTTCCGTTCCAGGCACTGGACCATCGCCAGGATTATTCTTCGGGCCCTCTTTGATCTTTCGGCACTGTTGCCTCTCATTCTGCGCCTGGAGGAAGTTCGTCGGGGCGCGCGAACACTGATTTCTCAATACTTCGATTCCGCCACGGTGTTGCCTTTGAAGTTACACGCCTCGTTCGCCGGCTTTATGGGCCTGAATAATAATGACGAATGTCTAATGAGCGTTAATGAAGTTGTTGCTTTTAACAGGTCGGGCTGGCGAGGTGATCAATGGAGGCCCGGTTTCTTTCGCTTGCGAAAGGATCTCTTAATTTTATCGTTGCAGAGCAATGTCTATATTGTTTTTCGTATAACGTATACCCTTATCCACGTTCGTTAACGTCTTAAATAGAACGAATTGTTCCGTAACTTCTGACCAGGATGAACTACTACCGTGTTCCTACGAGTATAAACGAGCTGGGCCGGAATTCATTATCGTTAATCACTTCGATCCTCGACCCCTTCAACGAGCCATCGTCATCAGCTCGTACATCTCCGGAAAGCCGTGGTTGTCTCGGCCTCGGTAGTCCGGGATGCTCGTAAAAGCGACCAAAGGTTTCACGCGAGATACGGAACCCATGAGACGAAGAGGTGGCGGAGGAGGAGGAGGAGGAGGAGGAGGAGAGAAAGAGCAGCAGGCCGCAATTCGTGACTTCCCAGAAAGGTGGAGGAGAGCCTGCGGGCCCCATGAGCAGCTCCCCCGTGGTTCTAGCTCATTAACCGTCATCCTTTCCCTCCACCCTGCCCTCATCATTCTCTTCTGCTCTTCGTTGGCGTGACGGTGGGTCTCCCGAAGACGTGCGTGTGCGTTTGTACGCGCTCATCAGGTAAGAAAGAAGCCGCCTGTGCCGACACGCGGGGCGCTAGGCCCTGGATCAGTTAGTTAGCGCGGTAAGAGAGGAAAAGAGCCTGTCGCAGGCCAGCGGTGGGGATTGGGACTTGTGGTGGGGCCCGGAGTCACGTGATGGGACTAATGCCACCAGTGATGGACGCGTGGTGGGAGAACGGGCCCCGCTTCCCCCTCCCTACCAAAGTTGGCCTCAACAAGCGATCTCGTCGCTTTAAACCGGTGTGCGTCCGCCTGACGAGATAATTTGTTCCTCGTTTCCTGGGATTTCGTGAACGGAGGCTGCACCGACGTTCGAAACGAGACCGGTCAACTAGCAGCTGACTTGGCTATCGACTAGACTTGTGCCGAGCCAAGGAGATTCGTTTCGGTGGAATGAAAATGTTTTATAGGGACCAACAGTAATTGGGGGACTTTGGCGTTGTCGATGAGGATCGTTAAAGTAGTATTTGAAGCACGCGGTACATGGAAGGTTTTCTTTTATTCTGGTCAGAGGACCTTGGGCATCCTTATTCGTGGGAAAATGAGACGTAGCTGTTTTTAGGAATCCGTTCACGGTCGTTGCAGTAACTCAACGTCGTTTCGGGCTACGTTATCTGGCAACGTGCCTCGATTCCGACCAGTATCTAAGTACATACCTACACGCGTCGTAGGAATGCTCGATTCCCCGATTGGAAAATTTGTTGTCAACCCGGGGCCAATTAGCCGAGCCTCTAGGTTCCATAGACAACGTTTCTGTACCTGTCTGTTAAGAAACAATGAAATGCAGGGTATCGATGCCGCACAGTCGATGCCAAAGACCAGACATTTGATAGAAGACCCAAAAGTGACCCAAGTCGATCGAAAGCACCACCCCCCAAACAGGAACCATGACCAGTGATCAATCGGAACGCTTCGATCATCGATTGTTCCTCCGGTGAATAACATCGAACCGGGGTTCGCAAGAGTGCTCATATCGTGCAACAATTTCGAAGGATTCGCGAGCAGCTTCCACGGCTAAGGACGAAGTCAAGTGGCCGATAGAAAAGAAGAAAAAGGGGGCAGAAAGGGAGATGCGAGCTCGGCAAGAGGATTGGAGCAGAGGTGGCGCGAGGCAGACAGGTTGGTCCGTTCGCCACCCGGGGGCGCCCCAAGGTGGCCGATGATCGCACGCCGTGGTGTGGATGAGGACAGAGCTAATGGACAGCTGGGTGAACGATAAAGACAAGGCTAGACTCGAAAAGGCCCGAAGAAACATGGTGGCCTCGCCCCACGCGAAGACCTCCCGAACACGGACATCGAAAGACGCGGTTCCGCCGTTCGACAAGTTTATCGACGATGCTTGGCGAGATTCTAGCTGGCAATTCCGACGAAACCCCCCCCCCCCCCCCCCCACGGGGAACCGATCGTTGCAATTAATTGTTGCATGAATTATTGCAGCACATTATCTTGTTACGTTTTCTCGCAATCAGTCCCACAGATCTCACATCCGCCGAGACAGAAATTCTTCGTATAATTTGGAATAAACGAAGTGTCCTCTGAATTGGTAGTTGTGCCGTTGTTTTCTTTTTTTTCTTTCTTTCAAATTGGATAGTGAATTATGAGCATAGACGAGAGGCCGAAGGAGACGTTGCGTGGAATGGGCTGAACAGGTTGAAGGCAGAAGGCCGTCCATCCTGGACGGAGGAATTTTTCGGGTTAAAAAGGCAACACGTCAAGTGGGAACACGGGGATTCGGTGGATTCGTTCTGGTCGATACGGATTATCTCGGCCGTGGACAGAAAAATCCACCTGTCTTTTATTTATGTATCCCCCTTTCGATAGCTGACGCAAACATCTTTGTCGGATGGCCGCCTCCGGTCCGAGGTATTGCCGCGGCGCTATTTACGCCCTCCCGTTCGGCCATCCGACCGCAACGCTAATCTCGTCCTTATTTCGCCCACGAACCCCGGTTCTTTTTCTCGCGCGTATTCGGGTTAGAATCGTAAAACCCTATTCACACCGACGTTCCGAGAAAGCTCGGGGCATTAAAACAGTTCAGAGAAATCGAGGCTCGATGCCCGCCATTATACACCGCCCGGTAAGCAAATCAATCAATCAATTTCTAATTATACCCGATTCGCTTTCGTTTATGTTAATAAGGAATTTTCACGGTCCCTACGATTAGAGATTTTTTTTAAATATCGCTGCCAACGCTCGAACGTATAATTGACAAATTTCTAATCCGATAACTTCGGCCAACGAGACTCAATACTTCAACGACCAGTTACAAAATTACCAACGAAGGATCGCGATAATTCTTTGCACGTTGCTCGCCGCCGCGGACCCCCCTCAGAATTAGCGTCAGTTATCTCATCGGTCGCACCCTTGCTAACGCTTTCAGGGCGGCTCGCTCGGAGAGCGTTTCGGCGGAAGCATCCGGTGTTACGAGCTGGTTGCGGCGCGAAATTCGGCGCGACGCGGATCCGAACTGTCTCAAAGGGGGGTGCGCGTTGTGGAGGGGCCTTAATTTTGCGGTGGACGTGACGCGGGGCCCCCACCGCGTGCGTATGTCCTCTAATCATGGCTGAGAAGGCCGCCGCGGCTCGGGATAGAGACGTTCCACGGCCTAATTGCTATATATATGCCAAGAAAGGGGGCCCACGACTCGGTCTCGCTCGGTTATGCCCAGGACCCACGATGTTATTAAACCCTCGGGCCCCGGCCCACCTTTCTCCACGTGGAAACGCACGCCGCGCCTCCGTCGAATATCCGGCATGGACGAAAAACCGCGTTCGGACCGAGATTCCGCCGCAGACGAAACGAGACGAAAAATGAGAGATCCAACGGTCGTAATAACTTGATTTCCATTAATCACGATGAGTGACACTTGTTTTTCCCCATTTCTGACGGGAATTTCGGGGGTAATTACAGAGTTCGTTGATGAATAACGCGGACGGTTGATGTGGATCTCGAGAGAAATTCCGATGGCGTGACTTTCGTGTCAACTGGATCCTATCGGTTTCACGCACAGCAGCAATGCGATGTCAATAAAATTTTTAACGGTCTAATACCGACTACTTTATGGTAACATATTTAATGAAGGGCTTCCCCAACGACAGCCTGAAGCTTACGATCCTTAATTTAATACAAGACTGATTACATTCGAGTCCACTCCGAGTTCCTAAAGTCCACGCGCCTAATACTTCGTTATTCTGTGAAAAAAAAATACAAAGAAAGAGAGAAGAGAGAGCGAAAAAAATGAGAGAATCGCAGAAACAACGGGAGAAACGGCGGTCCACCGTGTACGGCATAAAGTATCCTAAGCATTTCCGACAGAATAAACGAACATGACTAATATTCCCCACGGGTCCTCCCTCCCATGGCTCGTGGTTACAACTCGGGGCACGCTGTTCCCCATGTAACAGGTTTCGAATCCGACTCGTAGCCGAAGAAGTGTCGCGCGTCGAGGAAAGTCGGTAATAAACTTATAATGGGTCTGCCCGCCAGATTTACAGCCCCATTTACCACGTTCCTCTATACCCTGCCTTCGCTCTGCCCCCCTCCCCCCATTCAGCCCATCCTTTGTCTCTCTTTTTTTCACGACGAACCCGCGTCCGCGTCTCCTCACGCGTCCTGTCTCTTACAGCTTCTCCTTTTTCCTCCTCTCGTTCTTTCCCCTCCTCGAACGGGACTCACGCAGCCAAATGAAAGAGACGCTAAACGACGAGCGCGCAACGCGCGCATAGAAACGAGGACGGAAGAGGCGACGGAGGTGGCGGAGGAGCAGGAAGAACGAAACACTGGACGTCATGGCGGCGATGGAGAAAAGTCCGCGGGGGGCGGCCGCCCTTGGTTCACCCTCCACGATCCATTTCCACGCGGCGAAAATCGACCCGTCACGATTTACGACCGTACCTGACGCGCTTTTCAAAACGACCCCTCGGAACGCGCGATTCCCCCGAAGAGGATGCTGGTGCCACGTCGTTGCCGTGCTATCTCGCCGGGCCGATCTGCACGCCGCTAGCTGAGATACGTCCGCCGCGACCGATCTCTCCGTCCCGTGTTCTATCTTCCTTTATCTCGTGACACTGGCACGAGGTGACCCGGCAAGGGGTAATCGGGGAGCTGGAAAGGGAGAATTTACCACCGAGGTGTCGAGAGTTAGTAGCTTGCTCCCAAACGAGATCCCGAGATAAGGTCGTCCACGAATTAGCGAGAACCACGAGAGAGAGAGGGGGGAGACGAGAGAGAGAGGGGGGAGACGAGAGAGAGAGGGGGGAGACGAGAGAGAGAGAGAGAGGGAGAGAGAGAGGGAGAGAGAGAGAGAGAGAGAGAGGGCAAAGCAACTGGAAGCCTTAAGAAAGTCACACTTTCAGTGGGACCGACTGGACGTAGGACGTTACACGACACGAAAAGCTCGACTCCGGAGTGGAATCCGGGGACGCTTTGCACCCCCGTCGATGGACATTTTTATTGGGACACTTTTGTCACAGTATTGCCCCGCCGCAGTTTCATTATTGTGTTGGTTACGGTTCGCTCGGATCGATTTGATGCACGAGCGAGGCGAATGAGTTGATTTGTTGGAACAGATGAGGAAATAGTTGGCACGCGGATTTATAGGAAAGTGTAATACATTTTTGTAGATACCGCTCGTCGTGCTATTAAAGCCTGGGTCAGGTTCGGGTACAGTTGTGGACAATTTTGGTACGCTCTACTTACTCGTGATGCCCCAAAGATTAAGGGATTTCAAATGTTTACAGATGCTGGATTACGATTATTTACATCCCTAACTGTTTCGAGATAATCAATACAGAATTGCCGAACGGAAAGTCAATTACGAGCTTCGGGGAACTTAGTCGATGCTGAGTAACAAATAATAGAATACTCAAGTACTTTGACTAAAAATTACCCGGATCGACTATACCTGAATTATGCAATTGTGTACAAAAAAAACGAAAAAAAAACAACGATCCCCAAATATCCTTCTCGGAGATACAAATTGAACTTGGTATTTAACGCGCGTATATGCGCGGCCGATTAATTCGATTGCGAATAACTATTATCCAACAAATATTCCATAAAAAAAAATCGCTACCGTTCGTTGCAAAAAACGTCGTCGCCCCGACGTGCCCCGGGGGCAGACGAATGAGCGATGCCGTAGCATGGAGGAAGGAACGCCGGCAGATGCGCGGTCGGTGTAGCAGCCATCGTTCTCGATTTCTTGTTTGTTTCATGGCGAATCAGAAGGGCCGCGGAGCGAGTCCGAGTCCGATCGGGGCCGCCTCATTGTTTTTCCACGGTTGGGGCCCCTCTCGCGGCCTTTTATGAGCCACGAAGGGCCCGCGGTGTTGTCTCAGGAGCGTAAGAAGCCCCCGGGTCCGGGACGAGGTTCCGCAAGTCACTCATCGGAGGCCCTTTTGTCCCCGTGTTTGCTGTGGACGGTGTTTCGCCGGAGCTCGCATCACGCGGGACCAGAGAAATTGATTATTCCGACATTCTCATGCAGTTCGTTCTGCTTTAAATCGATTTTAATTCGAAACGGGACAGTCTGCGCTGCGACGGCCCCCGTGGAATGCGTTGATCGGTCATCTTTACGATACTTTCAGACATGTTCGGCGTTGTTCTTGCGATATTTCGTTTGTATGAAATTATTCGATATACGTACGCGTCGACGAATAATTTCATTAAACGTATGAAGTTCCTGTCGATTGATTTTTATTGGATACAGTACAGGATCAAAGGACGAGAGAAACCTTTACCAAAAGGCAATGTACACGCGCTGAATGGCTCGTGGTCGGCACGGTTGCTTCGTTCGTTTATCGAGAGCATTTCTTTCCCCATTGTTTCACGCCGTTCCATGGATTTCCTCTCTACGATCGTTCTGCCGGGCAAATTTTCGAGATGTTGCGTGCAACGCAGGGTGCCGGGGCGGGGCAGGGTAGGTATACAAAAGAAGTGGCCGGCGGTTGCGACGAGAATAGAGTGAAAAGGGAGGAAGACGGGGAACACGGACGCGATTTTTCATTTTCGAACTGGCCCGGAACGCCTGGTCGAGTTGGGATCTGTGAAGAGTCGGTGATCATCTTGTTCTGTACGGTACAAAGGATCGAACTGGCGTTAATTACGTGGCCGTTCCTTTTTACACGTCACGGGCACGGGGGTTGCCGCCCCGGAACGAGGAGCGAGCCGCTGGAACGAATGAGGTCGAAAAGGGGTGCTGGCATTCCGAGAAGAATTTCTCCCCGTAGGCTCTTTGTGATACACTCGTAGAACAAGGTGGTGTCGCGGCGACGATCGCTCGTGGCGAATTTGTTGGTTTAAGTTAACATCGAGGATAATGGCGACGTTAAAAAGGAGAGTTTGCATTGCGAAATTGAATTGCACTGTGCAGGCTTCGTATTGCATGATTGTTTTAACGTAACAGATACCGAAGGATGTTTCGGTCGTTCTATTTATCGTTATATATTATTAGGAATTGAGGGTCGTTATTCTGTTGACGGCATATTGTTTCGATTGTTATTAGTTGCACAAATAAATTACTATTCCGTTGTCAATATTTTTACTTACTTTTACATCTTCGTTAACCATCATCGTGGGCCATTCGCAGGATATTTCAAGCCCGAAGAGGCTTGTGGCCAATAGAAATGTGCTTTCACAATTGCAATGCTCTTCGTAATTGTAACAATGGAGGCAATGGTAACAACGGAGGTAATTTCGCGAAGCGAACGCGTCCTATCAGAAGGCCGCAAGAGTTCGTTTCGAGGTGTCGGTTCACGACTCGGTCCGTGCGCATCGATTCGCCACAGAGTCGACGCTTTTCAGACGATCGCACGTCGTCACGTCTTCGCCTGGACGGCCATTAACGTTTCACCGCGCCGCGAAAATAACAAACAGACGATGAAATCCGATTTTCCACGGTGGCCTCCCCCTCCCCAATACCAGAAACACATTTCCCACTGCATCAACCGGCTCCTATTTTCCACGCGGCGTCCCAAATCCCCGGAACGTGTCGCAATAAAGGCGACCGTAGAATCGAGCACGGCTGGAAAATCGTGAAACGCTCAGCCGTGACACGCACCGCAGCTAAACATCATTTTCCTCGATTTCTACGCCACGATTACGCGGTCAACTGCAGCACAATGACGGGCGATTGTGCCCGTGCAATCGAGTCGTGATTGTAGATACAGAATGTTGAACGCGGCCACTTAGTTTCTGGGCAAATAGATTTTCGAAACGTCGCGGCTCTACGCTTGACGAAATTCGAACGAGATTTATAAACTTAGGAGCATCACGTCCGCGTTAGAAACGTTAATTTTGACGTCCATTGAATTGAACTGAATTCTGCGCGCCAAATACCGATCGATAATGAATTGCGATAATACTATACTGCTTTTCATAAAACTGCTATTCGCGGAAAACGCCGTTAAAGCTTCGCTCTTTGTTCACCCCGCGCTCGAAAACCCGCTCGTCTGAATTACACCCTCGAACGGTACACGAAAACATGCTCCCTCGGCTCGTAATCCGTTTCAATTGAACGTCAACCACCGACGTAACTTCTCCAATAGCAATCGAAGAACCGTCTCGAATCGCCTGTTTTCTAATATCCATTCCCCGAGGGTCCGTGTAATCTCCTGTCTGAAATCGCTCGAATCACGAACCGTGAGACGGCGGGCAGGATTGTCGCGCCTGTCCGTCACGCTGAATCCTGTCTATGAAGTATTAAATAAAAACGAGAAAAAAAGGCACAGCGGCCATGACACCGGTTACACGTAATTTCCCTTGCAAAAGTGATAGATCGGTCGAAGGTACCTGGGTACTCGCGCGCTTCTGTGCTCGTCGAACGTTCACCACGACGATGAAAGGCGGGTAAGTCCTTGCAAATGGCTGGATCTGTCCGACTAATGTACAGGCTTTGTGTCACTCATCGCCCTGACGTTCACTGTCTGTTCATTGGTACCGGCTGCAAATCGCAAGCGCCTGGTACGAAAGCGTTACGCCTGTCAGCGAGCCGGAAAATCGGGGAAAGTCGACAGGTGCGGGCGTATTTAGGCTTAGGTTCGACAGGAAGTGGCTGGCATTCGGACGTGATGTCGGGCATGAAATTCGGGGGCGGGATGCGGACGAATGTTTTTTATATAAATTTTTTGGGGGATATTTTTTTCTGAACAGGGAAATTATTACTTATAAAATGTAAGGCGCATGATCTGCAAGTGCAATGCGAGGAGGGATCGGAACGATGCACGGCATGCATGCACAGGTTTGAAGGTTTCATCTTGTTTAATGGCAATTTTGTAGAATATTATGAAGTATCTTCGAATAAAGTGTGGGGAAGATCGCCGTGCGAAATTGGGACGAGTCTATTAGTCGTAAAAGTACCGCGTCATCCGGCCCGCAAAGAGCTTCCTAGAATTCTTATTATCCTTAACGACTTCCGCTAGAGGAGGATTTCCAACCACGATAGAGGATCAAGGATTTTCCAAGATTTCCCGAACAGAGAAACAGAATGGTGTTCCGCCGAGCATCGATGATCGGCATTTTTTTTGTTTTTGTATTTCCAAGGAAAAAGTATATCTCGAAGTTTGCCAGATCTCTGTACCAAATTGACAAGTTTGCTGGCACTCTTTTGTAATAGCACGGTGACTGTGCAGTCTTATAATGTACCGCAATTTCCTTAGCATCCGGAACGTTAGTTATCCAGTACGGTGCTTTTTACTTGATTTCTTTACTTCTAAGGGGAAAAAAATAACCTACGCGCAAGGTGAATGTGTTTTAACACGACGTCCGAGGAAATAACCATCTGGCATTGCAATTAATGTGCCAAGTATTTTCGCGCGAAGGAAACGTCACGCGAACCTGAACCACGTTGCTAGAACGACGATACCGCGGCAGGAAATACATGTGACACATAATTCGTAAACACAACGAACGGACAAGTAATCCCAATGCAGCAATGCGACAAAAATTACCCCAGGAATTTCGGCGCCGCGTCTAAACGCGCTTCCTGCCTTTCCACGCAGACAAACGAAATCACTAAATATTAAATACAAACAGAAACCGTCCTAGCTAAATATCCTCGCAGGATATCAGTTCGCCCGTACGTACACGTACATCGAGCCAAGCCCGAAGAGAATTTCCGTAGAGAGCGAAGGAGGGCCGAAGAAAGATGCGGGAAAGCGTGGCGAAATGCGAGGCAAAGGTGTCGAAGAGGATTCACTGAGCACCGATGATTATTCCATCCGCCTGGGACGGCCACGAGAACGGCGACACGTCGTTCACGTTTCGAAGCCCCCGTGAAATCCTTTTTCCACGCGTTTTAGTTCCGCGCAAGCGACAAGGGGCGCACAAGAGTACGCGGGGGTGAGAAGGTTCGCAGACCGTCCCGGGATGGCACCGTGTTCTGCCCCATAGATCACGGCCAAGCTTTCTTTTCTGTCGTGGTCCCCCCCCCCTCCTTTTCAGGAAGCGACACAATGCTCGGCCCGCCGGCATTATACGGGACCATGTCCGACAATGAACGCGAACTCGCCCATTGTACGAAACCGATTCGAAACCTGGAGCCAACACAGTGAGGGCCCTTCCATTTTCCCTGACCATTTTACCGACGTGATGCCTTCATTAGCGCGTTCGGCGTGCCGTTCTGCTCGGTTACGCGAACGCCGTGGAGATTTAAGGGGCGCGTGAATTCCACCTTGCCGAACACCGAACCACTCGGACTAGTGATAAATTTAGCTCGACGATAGGACTTTGAATGGCGTTGCACGGTTCCTGGTGGAGCCGCAAGCTCGGAGGCTTTCAATGAACGAAGCGCGAGCAATAAATTATTTGTTAATCCTTCTGTATTTTAATCGTTGAACGTTCTTTATAAACTTTGCGCGTGTTACGAGGCAAACGTATCGTTTTCTCTGGCCAAGGTATACGCAGGTAGTTCGGCATCTCGTGCCGGCAACGAGACGTCGATACAGGTGGCTATCGGAGTACCGCGATGAAACGAAAACTCGTTGTCGCGTTTCGCCAACAACGCGGCAAGGTTCCACGAACTCTTCCCGGCGGCGTGGCGTACCCGATACAGGTAGTCCAAGAGGAGCTTCCATATCGGTCGACTGGTCGGATCGTTCTGAGACGCTTCTATGATCGGCGATCGTCGCAACGTGAGAATGGACGACGTTAGAGCCCGGGACGATTTATAAATCGACCGCGCGGGGCGATCGCGGCTGTTTTACAAACAATGCCGGTTTACCGGCGAGTGCACAGTATCGGCGGACAATAGTGGCGATCCAGCGAGAACGATTGACGCGCGGATCGGCCACGTGATAGGTGGTAACTGGTGTCTGGTACCTGGTGATTTGTAACTGGTAGCCCGTGATGCCCGGCTAATCCCACAAAGAGCGCCGACCTTTCAAATTTCTGGACAATTTATCTCGTGGCATGCGGAGTGCGCGCGAGCAAACGCCATTGTGACAGGGAATCGGAAACGAACCTGTTGTCCTCGGGGGATCGGTTTCTCTTTTTTCGCTCTTTTTTTTTCTTCTCTCCCTTTTGGCGTTGCGAGCCTTCAAGGTGCACGACGCCGGACGATTTTTTTACGGAAAATCAGAGGGGGGGGGATCTATTCGAAAATTCGAGGGTCGTATCTTATTGTAATGTCGGATACCCTGGTGCGATACGCATGTATATATGATATACGTTGTACGAAGTGGTTAATAGGGCGCTCCAGTTTGGGGCTACAATTGAACGTGTCGATAGCTTGTGATTTATCGTAAAACAACAAGGGAGAACAGGGTGAATGTTTATCCCCGTCAAACGTAATTCACCTAAGACCGTCTCCACAAGTACATCATGAACGAATTTCTCCTTTGTACGTCGTGTAGCCGATGAAAAAAAAGAAGGGATATAATAAACCACATACTCGTGGCAATAAAGTCGGTCCATGTATGCAAATGCAAGCGAAAACAGTCAAATCGATCAAAATATTTTGATTCGGCAAATCGTTACGGTCGCATCGCGTTTCGAATATGCGACGGACGCGCGTTGCGCACAGTGTGCACGGGTGGTTATGTCGAAAATCAAATTCTCCATAGATCAATGGTCCCGTTGGTCCCGAACTGTGCACTGAAACGATCCACAAATTGCGATTACCCGAAAAATCGGTTACAAATTTCTTTTACGGTTCCCCGGGGAACGTACGCGAAGGGGGGGCGTCGCGCCACGGATCCCTCGGGGGACTACTCGTATTTTCCTTCGATGAAATCTTATCTGCCATCCCGGTGGAGTGGATCGTTCGGGCATCGGAGCGGCCGAGGGAGTCAGAGAGTGGAAAAGAAACGACGCAACGAGAAATCGACGGGGGTCCGTGGCCAGAAACACGAGGACGCAAGGGTTCCAATTTCTCCGGGCGTGTGCAACTCGTTGCAAAAAAGACCCGGGGCCGACGATTCCGGGAAAAAAGGGCATTGCGTCTTCCCTCTGTCGTGCCGACCCAGGTTAGATGGCCGTTTCCGCTTTGGTTCTACACGGAAAACGACTACGGCAGCGCCTGTGAAAGGGAAAACGCGATGGGAAGTTAAGATTTTCCTCGTCTTGCCGGGGTCTCAGTTGCTAAACAGTATTTTTCGACCATCCGTTTCAGTGCATTGAATTTAACTAATAATCGTTAAATGATTAGAACTTCTGGGAATCGACATGAAATAATTTATCGCGCGTAATTGACTGCGCGAATTAGTTGTATTTTTCGATACTTGTCGATATTTAATTTAAGCAAACAATTATTGCGCAATGGTCGCGACAAATGCCTATAAATAAGTAGAATATTTTTCTAGGATGTAGCCAGAAGAAAAATTAGAGTTTGCAGAAGATTAAATGAAAGGCCTATATTGCCCAGAGATTTTCAATACGAAGGATAATATTCATCTTTTCGTTAGGAAGATGTGTATACATTGTTCGCAAAATAATGTTCATTAAGTCAATGTAGCGTTGCTTCAGAAAGTTTCCCGGCCCCCTTTCTTCCCTTTCCGTATTCCTTTCTGTTACGTCTGAATCCGGAACCCTCATCCCGCCTCAATTTCACGGTCAACCCTGCCCGTACTAATTGTCATTCTTCGCGCAGAACAGGACAAAGGAAACAATGGAAATGTAATGAAGAGAAAATAATCGGGATGCAGGTACCAGGAGCGGGGCAAAAGGTTGCCTTTCCAGCTTTGCATACTCTATTAAAATTATACATATCCAATTACGCGCATACTAAGAGGCGGGGCAGGTAGCCTTTGAAAGTTACAGGAGTCCATTGAAATTTCCACCGGACAATACAAATCCCATTTGAACGTCGATAAATCAAAGCCGTATCTCTGTAACGCATTAAAATCATTTACGTTCGTCCATCTCTCCAATCAGCGATAGAACAATTCTTACCCCCTTTCCGCAGAACAATTCTCGATTACCGATATCTCGAAAGCCTGTCCGTGCAACGCACGGACAATGGATTTCCGTCGGTCACCGCAATTACACGCGAAACAACACTTCTCTGCCCCAAACAACACATCGTTGCACATCACCGCGACGTATTAAAATAATTCACGATCGGTCTCCCCAACGAATAAAGTCAAACATTCTCGCCCGGTCCCGATCGCTCCGTCAATTAAACAACAAAAGGGGAACATCCTCGGCGTATTTAACGCGTACCCGCCAACCGGCGATAAATCCACCATCCACCACCCGTCGTAAGAAGCATCGCCACGAAAATTGTGCGGCAACTTCTCGCAACAAACCATAAACCAACAGAACGTCCTGCTGCGAGCAACAACCCCCCACCTCCGTCGGCCGTGTGGAACGCGGCAAAGAAATCATCGCGTTCACCGGTTAGTTTTCCAACGAAACGGAACAACGACGGGGAACATCTTGAGCGCGTGTTGGACGGACGCGGCCCGTTCGCGTAACGCTCGCGCTCGAAAAACTTGCGCGCCTCTGGCCGGCAGTAATTTCAAGCCGGTGGACGTGGCCGGGCAAGAACTTCGCAGTCCGACAAAAGGGGGCCGCCCCACCAACCCCCCGTCCCTCCCTCCCGCCCGCCGATACCGGCGAAATTACCCTCCGACAACCTTACACGGCCGCGGCTCGGTGAGTCCTAATAAGGGGCGACGGTATAAATAAAGTCATTTGCGGTAGTCGCCGCTCGTCGTCGTGGAGCGGGCCCCGTTCGACGAATCCGGACCCCTCCGTCGCGTACGAACGTTCGCGGGCCGGCGGACGCGCCTCACCCACCCCGGGCGCTTCTATTCGCGAGCGTAATCCCGGCCGACGGCAGACCTGGGGCCCCCACCGGGAACGGTTTGTTTTGCGGATTAGGTTCGTTTTAGCTGGCCGGCCGCGGCTCGCGCCGCGACGAATCGAGAAACGCGGCCCGTCGCACGTCCCCGCTTTTTTGCGCCGGCGAGAATCAAGTTGTCCTCGTTCCAATGGCGGGGCCGGATGGCCCACGAGATTGCCGGGAGGGGGCCCGACGTTTTTGGGTGGCGAGGGGGGAGGGGGCAGGTGTGAGAAAGAACAGGGGGATTGGCAATTGTTTCGGGACGTTTTTAACATTGGCGTTTGGTGATTCGTTAGGCTTGTAATCTCCTTTGCCGGGGAATCGTTAGACCGGGGTGATTACGTTTTTTGTTATTACTTGTGACTTATGCGAGGAGCGACGGAAATGGTGCTGTGCGGTTGGAGCGTATTTTCGTAGCAGTTTTGTCAATTGTGTGTAATTCGTATGTTCATTTTTTTTGGTAAGGTTTGAGATTGATGGACCTTGCTTTTGGTTCATTTTGTTTCCCTTGGTTCTTACTGAGTCGTGTTTGTTGGACTGTCAATAACGTTGAAAAGTCTCCTTAGCTTTAGAAGGTAAAATGTTTGATCAATCTGTTCCTGGGATAGAAGGGTGCATTTTTTAATTTGCACGGTCTGAACCGTAAATCGAGAAATGAATAGTTGCACCGAAAGAAGTGAAAGAATGCATGGTAATATTTCTTAAGAGTATGTACTCCGTGGATTGACTTATTTAGATGTATATAATTGCTGTCGCTCCAGTGGCGTAGCTGCTCCTACCCTTAAGTTTTTACGAATTCTCAAATTCGCAATTCGACGAAACAGTAATTGGGAAATAAGCAATTACGAATTCAAATCAATTAATATCTTTTAATTAAAAATTTGCGCTGCATTATTTTATCGTATCATGAGTTTCAGATATTATCTTCTATCACTGTCACCGATCCCTAGCAATGTAATTCTAGAAACGGAACAATTCACAAATTTGTATTATTAATTTTTATTAAAATTACACCGAAGTATACAGGCTCTAGGTATACAAAAATTACAATAAAATTAAGTAGAAGAGATTCTCTTACAGGCAGTATGTACAACAGAATATTTATACGTATATTATATTATATTATATATATATATAAATCCATATCTATGCGTACACATATGGTAATGTATGTATAAAAGGGGTAATTTCATTTGGACGTAGAAAAAGGACGAAGTTAGTAATTGTGATACAAGGTAACGGGGCCTCGTTCGTCCCCATTCTTTACATGACGATTCGTGGACGGTTTCTTTTGGTTAAAACGGGGCCTTATAGCGCAAGAAAAGGAGATACTAAGAACATAGAGAGTAATACCGTTAATGATATACACCTGTCCTCCGCTTAATGTATCCGCTTACGCCTATCTATTGAGCTAAACAGAGTAAAAATGAAATTAAATGCACGTGCGTGTGCTCCAATGCGACACGTTCTGCTCGCTCATCCTCGAGTCTGACCCAGCGACGTTGCCGCGGCTTCGTTTCGACCAGACAGAATAATTGGCCGACGCACTGTCGCGCTTTACATATTCGAAATTTCATCAATCGTGGACACTTCGCCTTACGCAATCCGCCGGGTAACGTTTCAATCCCGTCTGACAGAAGGTAATTAGCATGGAGACCGTAGAAAACGACGTGCCGTTCGGCCGCTTTGGATTTCAACAGAATCGAAAGGGCAATCTGTTAAAAGTCCATCGCCTAAGATTGGTAGACTCGCGTGATATTTAGCTGCCACGTCGCTTTCTGAAATCTGTTCAATCTCGAACGATGAATATTCGATGAAACGGGCGTACATTCTCGAATCCCATTATCACGCCGATCGGGTCGCAATGAACCTACGAACCGGCCCGACGAGCCACGAATTTATAGACTGACGAAGCCGGGCAACATGACACGACCCGTCTGATAATAGACTAAACAAACAAACAATAACAACAATTAATAATAATATCCGCCCACCGCGGCGATCGGCGCCGTTCGCACGACTTATGACACTGTCTTTGAAACCGCGCGTCGATTCGCGCGCATCGTTCGCCAAGAACCATGGAACGTTCGTGGGAAATTCGGTTATTCGTTCCAGAAAGTTATCGCTTTATGTCGAACCTTTCCTACATACCAAAATTTTCATTCCCGTGTGTCATTAATTTCATATTATTTCTTTTGTTTTTTTAAAGCGGGTGCTGCATAAATACGTTACGGCGACGAATAAATAATGCGATTTCGGATATCTCTCTGGAATAATTGAATTTCCAGTGCGACGTGTTCCGGTCCTTGACTTGAAGAAGAAATAGATAGGAGAGGGAGGAAAAGGAGAAGTACGTGAAAACGACAGTCGGAAAGGTGAGAAACAGCTTCCCCACGGGAGCCTTCTCGTTCATTGGTTGTATTTTGGCACGGGGATGAGTAACCAGCGCGTCTCTTTGAATCTGAGCGTCTGATCGAACCTGATTTTCCTCGAATCCCGTCGACGGCAAAGAGAGCGCTTTCTTGAAACGTTACTACGTATCTAACGTCGTTGGACGAGTATTATAAATAAATAGAGGAAAGCGCTGCTCACGGTTTTACGTCTTACGTCTCTTCTTTGCAGAAAATTGTTTCTCTTTTGACAATCTCGATCACCTTGATAAATATCATTCTTCTTTTCGTTCTGTTGTCGGTTTTTCTTTTTTGTTTTGTTGAGACGCTTTCCTTTGAATAAATATCGTTTTAATTTAATAAAATAAGTCGATTTAAGCCTCCCAATATGAAGATTAAATAACTTCGGGTTAATTTAATTGCTTCGTGAACGTTTAATCGCAGGAGTCTCGATATCCCTCGACTCGAGTAAGCACGTCGAAATTCCGCTCGTTTCCATTTCGATCTGCGAATCTGTGTTGACTACCGTCCAGCGGTTTCGTCCACAGCCCGTCCGTCGACCGGATTTCCTTTAATACTCGCACGATCTTCAGTGTCTATAGGGAGTCGAAGTTGGATTCTCGATCGCTGGTCTGCAATGTACCAAGATCGAAAGTTGACAAAATTGCGAGGTCATTTTACAACAGTGACGAATCAGAAGAAAATTTTCGGTTGATGAAATTCATAAATAATTATAGATCGTGTTACGGTAACGACGAATCGAATGTTTCCCAAATGTTCCAACGTTAAATTACCCTTGCCAATTTTAATATGAAATTACAGTATTTATATTAATGCAGCATCAAAGTTATTCCCTTGATTTTTTTTTAGTTACATCTATCCTTACACCATCTAGGTAAAATAGTAAAATAAGAAGGCCATGGATCCCTGTCAGTGCTATCGATTTGCTATCAATTCGCTGTAATGTCATTACCAGCTGTTGAACACAAGCAACCAATATACGCACATCATTTAATACCTCCGCGCAGAACAAGGGAAACAATGCGAATGTTAAAGAGACTCTTCACGCGTAGATCGAATTTCGCTCGTAACTCACCCTGTCTGGGCTATAAAGTGGCGGATGCTGCGCCGGAAGTCTCAATGTGCTTCCCAAATCCCTTTCGGCCATCGTGTGCCCCTCGCTGGCACTGTCCCTGGTGTCTCTGTTGTCTCTGGCGTCCTTAACACTGTTCCTTCTGGAGTCCGCGACTTTCGTCGGAGGTTGAATCGTCGTTTCGCCGCACGATCTGGCCAGGGTCGAGCCAGTCTCGCCTAAGTCGAGCCTCAGTAGTTTCGTCGGTGCTTGAATGGTTGTCTCGCCGCAGGAACGTGCCAGGGTCGAGCAATGATCGCCCTGAAGATCGCCGGTTCGTAGCACTTTCGTCGCTGCTTCGACTGTTGTCTCGCCGCAGGAGCGAGCCAATGTCGAATCGATGTCCATCGTTCGTGTGACTGTTGCTGACACCTACGAGAAATTGAAAAAGGTATTTGTTGTGCGCGTAATAATTTAATCACGACTGACTACACTTTTCACCATCGCGATGGTAAATGTAAAGGTATATTCGTTGCACAAATGTTGCTAGCAATTATTGTTATTTTTATACTACGGTGATTATTGTTTCCCTCGTATTATCAACTATCGCGGTCGTATTTCGTATTAACCGAACGTCCAATAAACGCTGGCTTCGTGAATTTAATTATCAACTGAGGGCGCGTGTATCGATTGTTCACGGGCGTGCAATTAAACAGGAACAGTACCTGGAAACCAGCGCTAACGAGAGCTCCGGTTGGTGTAGCCAGCGTTTTGACCACCTGCACATCAGTCTCCTTGCAGTCTTTCGTGCTGGATATACTCTGCTTCCTGTTTCCGGCGGCGTGCGTGCCGCTGTCGAGATAGCTGAGCAGCTTGTGCTCTTCCGTCGAGAACGTGCTCATGCAGGATTTGTAATTCTGCGGTGACTGAGGCGCGGATCGATATTTGGCACGTGGGATCATCACCGTCAACGAACGATCTCGTTGCTCGTCGTTCAATGGCACTGAAACACGTTCAAGCAATTGAACACTTCGCTCATTCGACGCTGACCTACCCCTCTGGTAGACATTTTGTCGAAACGATTTTATCATTTTCCATTCACACTTGAATACGAGCCGACGAAAGGGATACATGGGTAAATTATTGCTGGGCAATCGCTGCGTAATAAATATCACGAACATGGGTGCGCGAATCATTTTTACAAAGGGACCAACCTGCAGCCGGTACCATGGTCGCTTTTCTAGGCGCGTGTCTGGGTTTCGTGCTAATCTTGCGAGCTGGTCTTTTCGTCGGTGGCAGGGGTGCTATCATTTGCGGGGGCGGTGGCAGAACGTGCGGCACGTGGTGAGGAATCGCCAGATCTGTCACGCTACCCTCGCTGCTGGTGTCTCCGCCCGTTCCAGGAATCATTGCCCTCCTGTCGCCGCTTCTTCGTTTCCGACCCGGTTGACGGAAACAGGCCATGCCCACGCACACCGCCAGGAGGCCCAGTAATATCGCACCAGTCGTAACCAGAGCTATCAGTAACACTGAAAACGGATTTACGGTACAGTGAAGTTTTACACGCGTATTATCGCAGGTTCTGTTCATCCCCTTCGAATGTATTCTTTGCAGCGCCGAAGAATTCATTGTCCGATAAGTTCTTTCGTTATTATTCATAATTACAGACCCGTGCGAACGAGTTTGCGTATACAATTATGTTTACTGTTGGCATGTATAATCCGATTGAGCATACCTTTGAGATTAACTTGACACCTCTGACCACTGTGCCAGGGGAAGCACTCGCAAACTTCTTGCCCGTTCGTATTCGTCACACAGTGCCCTTTATTGTTGCAGCTGGGACAACCTAGTGGCGCCTGGGAGCAAATTCTCCCAGGATAAGCTGGATTCTCGGACAAATCAGCGTAGCCCTCTTTGCACGAACACTGATAGGAACCTCGTAGATTGAAGCAACCCGCGTTTGTGGAACAATCGTGGTGCGGCCCGTCTTCTTCCGTGGCACATTCATCGAAATCAATCGCGTCGAGCTGAAACGCGCGAAGAATGTTCCGCATGAATCAAATAATTCCGTACATTTAAAAATATTTAATCGGCTTTCTAGTTAAGAGTGCGAGGCTCACCATTTCGAGATTTTTCGAGGCATAGACCTCGGTGCCTCCCAAACTGTAATTGCTACTGATGAGGTACTTTCTGAGTACTTCCTTCAGTCTGGTTTCATTGGCATTGTCGCTTAGCTGAACGTGGAACTCCACTTTCGTTGGATCGGGCGAGAAACGAGCGATCTTCAAGCCTCTGTACACATCCCTGAGATCGCTCTGCATCAAAGTTCTATCTAAAGCATCCTTGGTCGGTGCCAGCAGTCTTCTGAACGCTGTCGATGCTGAATCGTTCATGGTGGATTCGAAAATCACAGGTTCCTGTCCGATACGATCCAGACCGACTTGCAGCGTATAGGTATACGTAGCTGTAATTGTTTAACGGGGAACGTATTTTCATACAAGCTAAATGAACGAACCTTGCGCGACGATTAGCTTTAATAATTAATTACGAATCATTAATCCATTCGATATTAATGTAAAATTTTTGTTACTGTTTTTTGGCAATAGCGATTCTAGGACGATAATCATGATAACAGGAACTCACGTTTGCAAGGACGATCGGGGAACATTCTCGCGAACCCTGGACGACACACGCATCTCATTTCACCTCCAATTTCCGCGCAAACTTCTGCCTTGGAAGCTCTGCATTCCGGCGAACATTGATTAACAACAGGTTGCAGCGACACCACAGGTGCCCCCAGAATTCCGCCAGCCAGAACCCTGTGAATCTCGTTTCCGGTTGGATCTTGCTCGTCCCTCGAAATATCACCGTAGTCGGCCTCCACCTGTTAAAAAAAAAAATTTACACCGTTTACAACCCATCCTCGGGCTAATTGGATGCAATACAATGCAATATTACGATAGCACATATTTCTACAGAAATTTTTTCTTACGTTTACCTCTTCAGCACCGGGCGCTGGTGGCTTCTGATCGCTCATCACAACGAAAATCGAATCATTGTCGTCCACATTTTCATACGACGACGGTACCCTCGTCACCACTGATTGCAAAATCGTTGATGTAACGGTAGCGACCACGCTCGTCGGACGCAACAGTGTTTCTGTCACGGTTTCCACCGTGGTTGACGTCATCGTGTGGGTGAGAAGTAATGTTCGCGTGGTAGGCGGCGAGCCCAATACCGACGTTTCCGTTCTTGTTACGGTTGATGTTTGGAATCGAGTCACCTGTATAATAAAATACAATATAATTCGTTCGCACAGTAGGATAGACATACTTCGCGAAGCATTTGTCTAATGAGAAGGCAAAATGAATGTCTTTCAGTAATTATGTGTTGCGAATTATTTGACAATGTTTTCCAATCGCGTTTCGTTTGAATCGAATTCGTTGGCAATGTGGCGACAAAATTTTTCATCAATATTTCCCTTTGTCCGCGCAATATCAAATATACGAAACTCTTCTATGAATAATTCCTTGTACATACGAACAGCCCTTTCGGATTAAATCAAAAATTTCCCCTCAATTCGAGCTATTACGTTTCCGCGTAACGTCGAACAATTAAAATTGAGGGTCGCTCACCTCTTTGGGGTTCGTATTGGCGCTCGTCGTCCCGTTAACGGCGCCACGAGTCGCTGTATTAAAGTTCTTCGTCACTTTGATCACGGTGTCGTTTCTCCTGTCAGCGTCTTTCGTCGATGTGCTCGTCACCCTCGTTATCGAGCTGTCGACCCTGGTCACCACGCCGAGCAATTTTTTCACAGCCGTCCCGTTCGTCTGCTTGCGTTCCGTCACGGGCGACACGGCCACCCTCGACACCTCGTTTCTCGTCATCGACGGTCGTGCTTCCTTCTGTTGACTCGTGCTGGCCACGCGGGTCAAGCTCTCCGTGGCTTCCACTTTCGCGGACGGCAGAACGTTATCGTGACTGGACTCTAAGAATACCGGATGCTCCGGACGCTTCACGGGATTTCGCGGCACGTCGAATTGATGTGTACGAGTCGGTTCTACGTCCCGCGTCGTCGAGGACGATCTGCTCGGCTGAATGTGATCCACTTGCAGTGGTCTCAATTTCGTCGGGGTGACTAGATCGGTGGACAGCATTGCCGTTGGTTGCACCGATATTCTGTAAATTTTTTTCGTTAATTAATAGCGTCCAATCCGTTCGTCAGGGTGAGCGTCTTTCGAGCAACGCGTGTTCGACCGGGCGTTTACAAAAATTTAGAACGCGCAATTGAAAATATAAATAACGCGAGGCATTTAAATGTTTTCTTTATTCTTCTTTTTCGAGAAGCTACTGTGTTCCTACGCGATGACCATTCGCCTCGATCCCCTTACTTAACGGATTGTATTGACCTTCCATTTGAATATGAAAACATTATAAGAAATCGTGGACGAAGGTAAATAAGAATTAATCATAGCTGCGCAAACGGGACGAACGGCTGTCAATGTGTAAAAGCGGAAAAGTGTTTAGTTACCTGGAAACGGGTCTCGTATCGAACGGTCGTACGGTGTAGATGCTGACGTGCTCGGTCATTCTCGTTTCGACCGGTCGGAGAATTTCGGGCACGTCGACAACGACTGGAAGATCGACGGTGCCGTGTATGATCGGTATCTTCGATTCCATGTCCTGGACGACAGGTATGTGGGACGTCGCGACGGCCGTCGCGATTTGTATCGATCCGGACACCGCAACTGCCGGTCTTACCGTAGCAACTTCGAGAGGTCTTGTAGCCTGGTTTTCCGGCGGCGGAGGTACCATGTCCTGGATAAGTACAAAACGGATGAAAAATTATCTCTGTCAAACGTGATGCAATGCGAAAAGACAAACGTGTACCCTTCAACGAAACGCAATTGTGTATCCTAAAGCAAATATCGGCGAAAGAATATTCACCTGAGAAAGAAGTTCCACGATGAAAGGCCTCACAACAGAAGGTCTAGGACTCGGAGGCACCATGGTGACACTGGGCAAAGGTGCGACAGAGGACTCCTTCAGGGGGATATACTTTGGGGGGGGCATCAGGCCGGACTCGTTCCCGGTCACAAAAGCGAATCCGTCGTCCATGGGACTGTCAGTGGTCGTGATATCAACTGGTGGTGGCGACAGACCGACCACGTCCCTCGAAGGAATCGGCGGTGGTTTCAGATCCTCCTCCTCGTTCTTGTCCGACTGATCGAAACCAACTCCGGGCCTCAATGGCGGTGGCATCATTTCCCTCGATGGCACATTCATTCCGTCCATAGCAGCCAACATGTCCCCGGTGGACGTTTCGACTGGACGAATTCGGATCTTCGTCTCGCGATCCGTAATTTCACCCTTGCTTACGTCCGTGGTGGCGAAGTGCGTCTGATAAGAAGCGTCCAACGATTCCTCGTTCTTCTTCTTATCGGTGGAACTGTTCGCCGTGACCAACATGCTCGGCGGTCTTTCCGTTTGCGTTTTACTGTCGACCTCTTCCCCTGTGGCCTCCACGGGCATCGAGAATCTTATGCTAGGTCGATCCTCGGGTTTCTTGTTGCTCGTTGAAATGGTAATCGGTCCGGGTACTCGAGGCTTAGGTTTCGTTATAATGTGAGGATACTCCGGATGAACCCTGGTTGCCGATCCGTATTCGTGTTGGCCAATCATTGGACGACCCTTCTCCGCCAACTTCGCGCTCTCTGTGGTCGCTTGTGGACGCTGCGCGTCTATCTGATGAGAAATCGAACCGTTTCGCGAATCGATCTTCGCGGTGTCGCTGTCGTTCGACAGGATCCCGTGAAGACTGGGCCTCTGTTCTGTCACCCTCGTCCCGCCGTTCCAATTGTGATCCACGAAACCGCCCAACTGCAGGTGGCTCTGATTCGACTTACCGTTTTGATTCAGACTGTTATTCACGTGCGATTCCGAGGATCCAGGCTTCCGTTCGTTCGACGGCCTCGCCTCGTCGGCCTTTGTTTGCGACGCCTGACTTACGATTTCCGGCCTGGGGAACAGAACAGGCCTGGCCTCGACTTTGCTCATAGTCGACGGCCTGGGATAGGTCGGCGGCCTAGGTTTGTCCACGTCTGGAACGAACTGTGTAACCATGGCTGGCGGTTTTAAATCTATGGTGTCGTCACGTTCGCGCGTCTGTCCCGTTGAAGCTTGTTCCCCTGGACGATTCTTGTGTCCGACCGGGGATTTTTTATTGCCGTAGTAAGTGGTTGGTACGCCCTGTACTATGTCATACTCGGGCCTACCGTCCTTCCATTTCTGACCGTAATTCGACGCCTCCTGTCCAGGGTACACGCCGAACGGTTTTCCCTGGACTATCGGCATTTCATGGGGTTTGCCCTTGTGGTAATTAGGCGCGTACGCCGTCTGCGTTTGACCGCCGTCGGTTTTGTGGATCGCGATCGATCCCGGATTGATCCAGACAGGCTTCTCCTTCTGACTTTCTTGTTGACCGATGGTTGTAATTGGTTTGCCGATCACTGTGCCAGCAGGGGCCAAGTTGCCGTAAGAATGATTCACATTGGATGTTGTGTTTCTGTTTCGATTGACAGCCAGAGTTGCGTCGGCCTTCGTTTGGTTGTATTTTGGAACTTCTTTCACCGGGTTTTGATAATTCACAGGCTCGGACGCGCCGATCTCCGAATCCAGGGGTTCATCCGTTTCCGTGTTACTCTGCCAGGTATCAGGCTTGTCCTCGTGGACGAGGAATGTCTGATCGAAATTTTGCGCCTGATTGTTCACTTTAATTGGCAGTTCTTCCGGCTTCAGCTTGGAATGCGAGGGATTGTGGTACTCTATTGCTCCGGTGGGTACGTGTTCCTCCGCTCTGTCAGCTTGCGGCCTCATTTGGCCAATAATTGTCGGCCTTGTCTCCGGGTAAAAATGGGGTGGTCTGTCTTGCAGGTCGATTTGCTGGGAAAATGACAAATATAACAATTACCTAGCTGTGTAAATATATACATCCATTATTATTGTTATTATTATTATTATTATTATTGTTATTATTATTATTATTATTATTATTATTATTATATCATCTGAAGCCATCTACAGCCCGTTTCAAGTGTTGCCACATTACATTAGCAATCGCGAATACGAACTTCGTTTAGACAAGTCTATTTACCTGCGGGCGGGATCCAAATGACGGCTGCCTCTGCGTCACCGTGTCCTTCGTTAAATCACCTGGTGCCGAAGTGGTCATCCTGGGGGGTTCGTGATGATACTGAATATTGCTGATCGGCCGATGAGGATGTACAAACGGATTCGCGTTCTGCAACTTCGTCGGGGGTCTCTGCGGCCCATTATAAACAGGCTTGCGGATATTCGGTCTTTCTATATAAATCGGTCGGTCCATGGGACGGCCGGTCGTTGGTCTCAACGGCGGACGTGGCCTCAGCCTATTGTTCAGCGAGATTCTCGGCGGTTTCTTGTCGGCTTTCCAATTGGTGTTCACACCGATATCGTTGCCCGAGTCCGGCTTCGACAGCAAGATGTATCTGTGCGAATTGTCCGCCGGGTTCGACACTTCTGTTCGCCGAGGCGGAGAGGCCGGTTCCAAGGGTTTCGAAATTTTCGTAAATTGTCCCCGTGGTGGTAAATGATTGTTGGTGTGCACGTGAGGGTGGACAGGTGGGTGTGGCATACCCTGCGGGCGAACATTCACCGATTCCGGTCGATGGTGTACCAGGATTTCGGTGTGCACGTGACCCTGACCGCCGAGTACACCCGAATCGTCGGGGTGTTTGATCATGTGCACGTCCGATGGCATCTTCTCGGGCCTCTCATAGCCGAATCGTCCTGGCGATAACGGGATGGACGCTGGACGATTCGAGGAGGGTTGTTTCTCCGACGCGATCTTGTAATTGAACGGTGGCGATGGTGGAACCATGTAGTCTGCTGGGTCCTTTCCATTGGAGTACTGCGGAAGATCCTCAACCTGACGTCAAGACGTTTCGAATTATTTCGCGTGACTCAAACGCGATGCTTGACTGGTAATGCAATTAATTGAAAATATAGTAGAATTCAATTTTTTTTTAAACTCTAATTATTTATATTAATTGCTACACCAGACAAATGAATATTGAAATCTAGACGTAACGTTTCATGATGCAGTGTAGATCAATTGCATATTAACTGAATAAACCTGCGATATAGAAATTCCTATTACCATTATTATTATTATTATTATTACTATTATATCGATATTCTCTAGGGTAACACAAATAGTTTGGAGGGGCGAAAATTTGTCCAAAGGCAAATTGAAAATTCCCGTTCTATAATACATACAAAGAAGATATTGAAAAAACACACAGATCCATTTTAGTGCGTACCCTTTGAATTCCAGCGAATCCTAAACCAACTTCCGATTCTGGGTAAGGTGAAGGATCATCGAAGTATTGTCCGCTGATGTGTGGTTCACTTGTGTCGCCGAAAATCAGCGCTTGAGTACCACCCTGAGGAATCACCACGTTGGCCACCTGACTAGGCTGAATGTTGACCAACAAAGGCTGTCCCGTTGATCTATCGATGACGTGAGGTACCTGACGTACTATAGGTTCCGTTGGTACGGGCTTCGATTTTGAAGTTTGAATGACAATAGGTGTTTCGGGGAGCAGAGGATCTTTCTGGGCCCATGGTTGCCGTTTCGGATCGTCCGATGGAACGGTTGGCCACGGTTTTTCAATTGGTGCTTTTCCTATGTCGATTTTCTGTAACATAACGTGGTGCATTATTTTCCCGAGAGGGGGGGGGGGATTTCACAATCCTAGTAGTCAATAGTGCGTTGAGAAATGAAACACCAGATTACGTTACTTAAGAATTCACGGATGATTAATGGAAATATTGCGCTATTTTTGGAACAACGTTGATTCGGCAAAAAGTTAGTTAGAAGGCAGACCAAAATACGTACCTTAACGACAGTTATAAAAATTCAAGCACCTCTAAGAAAGTTCACCAATGAATTGCACGTTCGTTACGTGTTGAATAATGTCACCGATCGGAGGTCCAAGAAATTTACCTGATCAAATTGTGAATGGGTCGAAGGGCGTTTCAATGGATCCTTGGAACTCCACGGTCTCCTCGACTTCTCCGGACTCCAATCGGGTTCTTTCAAGTTCGAATTCGGATTCGCGTACTGTTCCACATTGGGCCTGTCGGGTGGCTTCAACAAGGGATCATTCTCCATCACGTCCTGCTTCGGACCTATTCCCTTCGGCGGCGACAATTGAACAGGCAGCAACTTCTGCGATTGCTTAGGTATCAGGGCTGGATTTGAGTCGATCGGCATCGAAACTGGTATGTTCAAATGTTCCTCGTAGACTTGATGCGCTGGATATATCTGTATTTGCGCGGATTTGTCCCCCTGAAGAGTTTGCTGGGATTGTGCATCGTTTCGATCGTTTTCCAGAACCTCGAGAACCGGATGGACCGGAATATTTGGAACCGGTAGCGGCGGCGGTTTCATTCCAATGTGTTCTTCGTCTTCCAAGAACGTTTGAGGCGGTCTTGGTGCCATTTTCCCCGGTTTTCCAATAATTACGTCGCTGTTCGCCGTGATGATCTCGCCCGGTGAAATTGGAATTCCGTCCGCAAGGCTCGACGCCACTTTGTGACGCGTTTCAGCGATGTAATTGTGATTGACACCTGCCAGGTGAGTACCTTGAAGACAACGTTTGTATCAGCTTATTGGCAAGTTGGCGAATAATTGCACGTTTCTTAAGCACGATTTCTTCGCACCTTTCCTCGTGGCATTATTTTGAAATAACAAATGCTACGTGCGTTTCAATCTCAACTGATAACTCAACGAATAAATTGAACGTTAATATAAATAATTACCTATATTTTGACTTTCCGCTGTTTCGATATCCCCATCAGCGAATTCAGCCACCGGTATGTAAATGGGCGATCTTTGTGTCGTCACCTCCTGAACCTCTGCTTGCAGTATTGTGTCGTTTCTGCGCGTAGCTGTCGTCTTTCCCTGCAGTAAACCAGCCATCGCAGTAATTACTGGCCCCAAGGCCGATAAACTATTGATTCCCAGTGATCCCAAACTTAGAAGATTGCTAACTGGAAGAGCACCCGTATCCTGATTGGCTGGCTTCTTGTTCTGGTCAGTATCCGTGGGAATGGTCACGTTATTCTCCTGCAATTCAATGTTAATTAATGTAGAAATAAAAAAATATATAACAGAGAGACTGCTAACAAAAAAAAAATTATGCAGATACTTCTGCGGCAATTTTTTTTTTCACGAGTGATCAATAAATACTTACAATAATCGTATAAAAATTTAATTTGTGGTACATGATACAATTAATGGTGAAAATGAAACTGAATAAATTACAAAGAAATATTAAAGCGAGTTCCCCTAAATAAAAAGTTGAACATGACAAATTTTCTTGGCGACTTGCATTCAATTTGAAATCATTTCAAATACAGGATTCAACGACCGTTTTAATCACCTGTGCATTTTGTTCAGAAGGCTTCGAATTCGGTTCACTGACAATCGTGGCCGAGTCGGCTGACACCAAACTCGCGGAAATCGCTTCCACCTTCTGAATTTCAGCTGTGGGTGTCACTTCCGGCAAGCCGGAGCTCGTAGTGGGATCAATTTGGTCTTCCTCGTCGAAGAAGATAATCGTCGAGCCTGTCACCACGTTTTTCACCGGATCGGAATGATGCGCCGTCGTCAGTAACGCGTTCATGTAACCAGCGTCCAATAAACTTGGCGCTATCGATTCCGTTACCACGTTCTCAACTATATGAGATCTCGAAGACACAGTGGTTGAAGTTTCTCCATCTGGACCAGCCTAAAATTAAACCAAAATATTTTCAAATATTTGATCTGCAATAAAAACTGGACACCAAATAATGACCGAAAACTAGAAACCGGCCATAAATAAATTCACATGTTTAATCTGTTATTTTAGGGTTCATCTATTGTTTCACAGCCTTGACAAGTCTGTATCGAAATTATTATTGGGACAGAAATTATATTGCCGCGATGGTTAATTCACCTGTAACAGTGTCGTGAAGTAAGTGAACGTGGTCAGATAGGTCTTCGTGGCGAAGATTTGTATAGGCTCCGGGGTGGGGTTCACCAAAGCCGTCATCGTGGACGTCCTCTTGACAGGCACTTTCTCCAGCACAACGTCCGTTGACGTCGCGACGTTCGTGCGCACCACCGTGTTGCCTTTCTCCAGGAAGGTATTGTAATAGGTGTAAGTGATGTAGTACGTCTTCATGACGTCCGTCATGCTCTCCTCCGTGCTATCCAGCGCTGTTAATGTTGTCGTAACGCTGGTTGGGCGTGGGGGTGGCGCGGACTCTGTTATTATTAGCTGAAGCGAAGGGACAGTGTTAATTTAAAGTCCGTTCGAATGTAATTGAAGTTCGCCCCGGTCTGTTATCTACAAATTTTATAACAACCTGAGTAATGGTATCGCTGGTGGTGTCTACTTTAGTGTGGCCGTCCTCCATGAATGTCTTCTCCAGGAGCCTCGTGCTGAGGTATGTGTTCGTTTCCGGTCGCGGGGCCTCGGACGGCTCCAGAATCATATCCAGATAATGTTGAGGGGCAGTTACGGTGTTTGTTATTACCTTCGTGCTACTTTCTAGGGGGTCGTTTATGTTCGAGTGATCGGTGTTCAATGTTAGGTAGGTGTAGGTTGTCTTGAAGACTTCGGTGCGTAAAGTTGGCGACGCGTCTAATGTTACCGCGGCTGTCTCCGAGCCTGGTTTCCTGTGTCGTTCTTCTGTCGCTGTGTTCGCTATCACCTTGGGAAATTTTCGGGCGTTTATTATAGAAGAGCGTCGTTTTTCAATAATTTTTTTCTTCGCATTTCTGTGGTTGCGGGTTGAATAGCTAGAACGTCTTGTGTATTGGCGTATTAATTTCGTAGTATTGCAATCAGGAGAAGCATTACTATTTATAGTGATTCATGTAGCAGCAGCTAATTAAAATGATTTAATTTATTGTACGCATTTCGCTATTTCTCGTTCCATGTTTTCGCAATGGGTCGGTTTAATAATGCAAACTTGAATTCAAAGGGTCGTGCAAATAAATTTTACCTACATAAATCGAATGATAGTGCGAGCAATACAAAGAGCTGAGCAGTCAAGAAAATGTTAATTAGAAAAGCTACAGTTGATCGAAATAAGAACTCTGTTTGATCTGATAATGTTATCAACGATCAAATCTTGCCAACAACGTCTGTCTACTGAATCTATTTAAATCTACTAAGCAAACAAATTGCACAATTATGCCATCGTCGTCCGGACTTTTAATATTCATCCTCACTATCAACAACAGTGGTCTACCTGTTGTTCCGTCGACACGGTAGTGGTTCCATCCTTCGTAATCGTGGTGAGGTACGTGAAGGTGGTCGTACATGTCTTCGTGACAAATTCATTCGGCTTATCTTGCGGAAGCATCATGACAACCGCGTCAGACAATGTGAGCGTAGGCTGAGGCATCGAGTTCTCCCATCGTAATGCCGGTGTTGGCCCCGCAACGATAACCTCGACTCCGTTCGACATGACCCGGGTGGCCAAGTTCAACCTTCGACCTTCTTCATCTTTCCCTTCGTGTTCTCCTGTCGTTACAATTTCACGATCAAACGATTACGACATGACAATGGACCATTACATTCTCACTTTAACCACATCCAAGTACTAACAATATTCATTAACTGTCTCTATTTAATAATATATATACTATCATTGATATTACTCGAATGAAATTTTATTCTTCTCTCCATATTCTTGTGTGTACAATATTCAACCGTTCTTCTTGTAAAATCCATTAAACAAATTACCCCGATAATTATGCTTTAAATAAATTCATCTGAAATAGACACAACATTAATTTAGAAAGTTCACAGACGTACGCAGAAGCGCCTGAATAACTGCACCGCAGACGCGTAAGAGTTACGGTGTAACAGGTATTCAGGTGCCCCAGCGCTCCAGCGACCACTGTACACGGTTAAAACATATTTAACACTGGAGAAACAAAAATATAGGGAACGGACACTGTAGAAGTGACATGAATTACAAGAAGTCAAGTATGTACAAGGACAGACATCATTTACAAGTATGTACAGTTCACTCAGAATTCTATTGTACAGAAGATAATTTGAATTGCCGTAAGCCAATCGACGTAAAACTCCAAGGATTGTCTGTACAGCCTCTCGCGACAGAGTCGCGAGAGGAGGAATATCATATTAGTCTAGAGATAAATATTATTTTTTTACATTGATCATCCAGTGCTCTGAACTGTCGAATATTAAAAGTGGGCGATAATTTCAAGGGAGGAGAGGGTTGATTCGAGCACAAATAATAATACGTATAAAAGCGTATAAAAATTCCGTAATAATGTTTCCTAAATTCAGCATAGTTCGTCCACATTTTAATAAATATTTTGCAACCGCACATGTAAATAAATTATGCCTCTAACAGAATCATTATCTACCATCCCTTCCTCCCAGGTACGATTATCTTACTGTAGCGTCGCGCATTCTATAAAAATGATCCGTAAGATGTAATGAAACAAACCCTGACAATTACACCACAATAAATAATAACTATACCCTTTTAATTGCACAATCGAAATATACCAAAAATGATTCCCTTTCAAAAGTTAAATTAAGGAAAGCTATCAGGATTTCTAGGATTTCTAAAATTGGCCCAGAACACTCGACGATCGTTTAGGAAAAGGCTATCGCACAGCCAGTAATAGCTACTCACCAGACACGGGCACCGGGCTATACACAGACGTAACGGAGTGCTCTGACGACTCCACGATAGGAGTGACAGTCACCGTGACGGGCACCGTCAACGTAAGGGTCGTCACTCTGGGTCTCACTGTCGTCGAGGACGTCACTTTTGTCTCCAGTCCGTTCAATTGCGTCACCACGTACGTGTACGTTCTCAGTCTCGTCGACGTAACTACCGTCTCTGTATAATAAACGCTCGTGCTCGGTTCTATATCCGGAATATCTGATTTTGTCCCGTGCTCCACGTGAATCGGTCTCGACGGCGATATGTCGGGGAAGTCATTTCTCGACAAGGACAGGTACAAATCGTCAGCTAATCCTGCCTCGATTTCCTCGGGGGTCGGCGACGTGATCGACGTCGTCACCGTGGCCGCCTCGACGCTGGACGTCGCCCCTAGAACGTCCGACGTACGCTCTGCGTGCAACGACGGCGTGTAATCGACGCCCAAGGGTATCACGCTCGGTATTTCAGAGTCGTCCAGATAACTAGGTGTGCTTGCGTCCGGTGACGTTAATTGGGACGATTCCAGAGGCAGGACGCTGGCGAAACTGGGGTATACGTCGATCGAGGGTGATAAAACGAAAGGGGTGGTTTCGATGATTGACGGTATGGGTTGCACTGTCAACATTTCCTCTTTCTCTTGCATTTTTATCTGGGGTTCTACGTTCGTGGTGAATTGTACTATGTCTGGGAACGATCTACCGGTTTCTGGTAGTATTCTCGGGACGGTTTCGTCCGGGACTTTGCTGTCTTTCGTCGGGGAAACTTGAGATTCGCTTTTGTCGTCCGGTTTATCCGTTTGCAGGGTATCTTTGGATTCTGTCTGTGTAGCTGTAATTTCAATGTCGATTTCTTTCGTTAGGATTTCCTTGGATTCGGTGTCGGTTGTGACATTGGATTCTACATCTTCTCCAGTGGGATCTTCTTCGTCTGACTGCGAAGCATTTTCAGATTGAATTGGGCCTTCATCATATTTGGACGAAGAATCTTCAGATTCGACTTCGACTTGCCGGTCGATCGGTTCAGTAGACGACACAGGATCTTCGTCCTCTTTCGTGATGATCGTCGTTTCGTCGTTAGAAGGTGTAGTCGATTCTACTGCTTCGTCAGAGATATTAATCACTGTTGTCTCTTCCATAGCCACCGTAGTCTCCTCTGTTTCACCTATCGTTGCACGATTTCTCTCCGCTTCATCGGTCTCTTCGATTTCGGGAATCGTGGTCGTCGACGTATCTTGATCAGACGATTCATCGGAACTCTCTTTCGTTGTTGTCACAGCGGGTTTCAAAGTGGTCGAAATCTCTTCCGACCTTTCCTCCTCCTCCGCATCAATATTTTCAGTTGATTTATCTTCCTCCGGTTTCTCCGTCGTTTCTTCCTTAGCAGATATGGTTGAACTTTCTTCTCGGTCAGAAGCATCCTCCGCTTTCGTTATCTCTGTCGTCGTTTCTTTCCCCTCGTCCTTCTCGGATTCGTCGTTCATATTTCCTGTGGTCGTCGTTTCCACATACTCGTCGTCGTATTCTTCGTACTCGTCCCCAGAAGGCGGAAAGAAGAAATTGTCCGTGATGATGATCGGCGCATCCACGCTGCTCTCCGCGGAAACCTTTGTCTCGGTTTCCCCAGTTTCACCTGCCGATTCAAGGCCGTGTTCAGGCTTGCTATCGATAACGTTCGGCGGTTCCTCCAGCACGGGCGTGGTCGTCGTACTAACATCCTCTTTGTTCTCCTCCTGCGCCGTGAAGGACGAGGGTTCCTCCTCGGTATACTCCTCGTCGTACTCAGATGAGGGCGCAGCGAAGAATCCGGTGGTAATGATCGCGAAACTCGGCGTAGGTTCCACTGGTCTGACTGCTACCAATTTCTTCCTGGTGATCCTGGCTCTCTTCTCGCTGCTGCTCTGCAGAACAGGCGTGGCTTCAATTTTTCGTCGCCTGGTGATAGTGACTTTGTGCCGGCCGACCTCCGGTCTAAACGTTTCGGAGTCCAGTTCGCTCTGTGTCGAATTGGCCGGTCCGAGTGTCCTGACTCTGGTCACGACGATTCGTCTCGGCGCGTGAGTCGAACTCGCCAATGGGGGATCGTCGATTATCGACGGCACCGGTCTCCGTCTGACCACCGTTAATTTGTGCTGCCTACCGTTCTTCCTGATAACGGGTACGCGGATTCTGACGCGTTTTCTCGGCGCGTCCTCGTTGTCGCTTAGTCGGTCGTAGTCGTCGTTGGAATAGTCATCTGAAAAGTCGACGTACTCTCGCTTTCGTGCACGCACTGGTCCTCCCGGGCGCTCGTATTGTGATTACGAATAGCTAGGGCGAGCAACAGGCGGCGGGGGAGAGGGTGACGATTCGTCCCGAGTGTTAAGCGTGTCCACCAGTTTGTGATTAAAACGATCGATTACAGTAAAACGCATCCCATCCTCATACATATGCTCTCGTGCACTTAGTAACCATGTTTGTGTTATCTGTGACGGTATTCGTCGTCGTCGTCGTTCCACGAAACGGGGTGTATCATGCGTCGCGTGTGGGCGCGCGTGCGGCGGCGGATTCGAGGTTCGTTGTTAGTAGTAGTGGGAGAACAGGTGGAGCACAGATGGAGAGGCGTTCAGGGGGGTAAACAGAGGGAAGATAGAGTTGGAGAGCGAACGGGGTCGTGTGGTGGACGTCGAGAAAGCGAGACGTGTTCTCGAGCGACCGAAACTGCGAGCTTTCTATGAAACAAGCAATTGTATGATACAGTATCGGCAAATAAGATTAGCGAAGGGTGAACCGGAAGGAAGGGAACCACCGGCTCGTACGAACAGATCGTCAGCTTCGGTCATAGGTGGGCATTTATAATCGTGATGGACTTATTGATTAATTTAGGAATGAATGTTAGGGGGGGATAAGGGGGGGGGGGCGAGGATGTGTATAGCGGGAATTTTTAATCTAGATGCGGATGGACGTGGAGATGTGCCGTCCGACGTCACCCACTACGCTCTCGAGACTCTGCGTGGGCGAATGAGCGCTCGCCGAGTCCTCGCTGCCCGTTAGGAACGTCATCAACTCCGGTCCCGCGTGCAACGATGGAGGGATCGACGGTTGCACCTGCACGACCATCTCGTCCCCAACATCCCTTCGTCTTCGTGACGTGCTGATCGTGTCGCCCACCTTAACGGTGCTCAAAACGGTGCTGAACTCCCCCGGCCTTCTGCCGGAAACGTACAACGTCACCACACTGGACTCATCCTTGGCTGGGCCGACGTGATCCTCCTTCTTGTCGTTCCCTTTGCCGCGACTGTTTCGCGGCTTGGACGGTTTCTGATATTCGCGCGCGTCCTCCTCCTCTTCGGAGTACTCGTAACTGTCGTGCCTGTAATCCAAATCGGCCGGCTGGTTTCTTCTCTCGACTTCGCCCGGCAGCGTGTTGCTCTGCGTAAAAGGAGGCGCCGCGAACAGCGGGTCCAACAACGGATTCGCGTTCTTCTGCGGTTGAGGTTGCTGAAGAAGCAGCAATAAGGAGTTTAAGTTCGCCGCAGGTAACGCGGCTGTCGGTGTAACTACCACGGTGTCTGTAATGTACTCTGTAGCTGTCACCACGTTCGTGGATGTGTCTATCAGAGTCGTCAGTATTTCCTTGCCGCGGAATGTCAACGGGATCACCGTGCTCTGCTGCTTGGTGATGGTAGTGACGTACGAAGTCGTACGAGTGTTGTACTGAGTGGACGGGGTACTCTGGCCTTGCAGTAAAGGGTTCGCCTGACCTAATTGGCCCAGGAGTAACTGGGACAGCAAAATGTTCGCGAGCGGCGCGTTTCCGGGTAAGGAAGGTTGAACGGTGGAGACCACGTTCTCCACAGAGTAAACTGTGGAGGGTACAATGACAGACTGGGAGGCCCTGCGACCACCCAGCGTGGACAGAGTGTGGGACACGCGAGTCGTGGGTGTCTCGTGAAGGAGGAATCGGGTCACCTCGGTCTGGCCTTGAAGATTGGTACCAGTCACCTCGCTAACGATCACCACGAGTGGTCTGCCGTCGCCACCCGTTACCGTGCTGTACTGCGACGGCCCTAGAACTTCTGTACTGGGTTTGGCAGTAATTATACCCCGCTGCTCAGTGACACCGTTGTTCACGACAGGAATGGTCACTTCCGTTGGAACGTAGTGAGTCACCGTGATGGTGCCGTCTAAGTCTGGGTACACCGTTGGTGCTTCCCTGATATTTTCCAGAGATCCTCGTGATCTGGACGATCCCCTTCTATTACTGCTTCTGCTGGACGTTCTTGAAGAAGTGCGACCGGAGCTCGGTGTCCGTCTGCTATTAGTGGACTCCGAGGATTTATTGGAACCGCTCCTCAATCTCGGCGGTCTCACTCTGTCCGAATTGCTGGACGACGGTCTGCTGTTCGGTCTGGGACTCGAAGAGCTGGGTCGCTTGTAACTCGATCTGCTGGGAACACCACCTTCCTTTTCTCTTAACGTGAACTGTCTACCGTTGTTGGACGTTGGAGAAGGCTTTATTCTAGAAGCTGTAGTCCTATCGTCACTGTTGGACTGTTTCGATCTGCTCCTCGTTTTGCCTTGGCTTGATTCGGTGGATTCTGCAGATGTTTTATCGGAATGGCTGGACGGTTTGGATAATGGTCTGGACGTGGTTAAAGATCTACCGCGATTGTTGTAACGAGCAATCGGTTTCGAATTCGATTTCGATGTGTCCTCTTTACTGGACACGCTGTCAGCCACTTCAGACTTGTCCTCGGGCTTATCCGGACTTGGCTGACTGGGCCGTCTAAATCTGCTGGACAGTGTTCTCAATTGGCCGGCCTGTCTACGTATTCTACGCGACCTGAATGGTTTGATTTGCACACTCGGTTTAATAGATTTCCCAGAACGACGATTCACCGCCGTTCTATCTTCGTGTTCGGAACCCTCGTAATCATTGTCAGTTATTTCTTCCACCGGATCGTCCTCAAAATTCTCTTCGCCATCTTCCTCTAGATCTTCGTTTGGCTCTATCTGTTCCTCCGCCGGTTGTTCCTGTTTCTTTCCAAGTAGACCTCGAGGTGGAAACAAGCTGTTGCTGCTCTGTCTGGGTCTAGTAGAAATCGGTACGTTTGTTCTTCCGGTGGTTCTACCGTTGGTGACTCTAGGTACAGACGGTGCAGTGACTCTATTCAAGTTGCCGGTTCTTCTAGTAGTCGTCGGCGGTCTAGGCGTGGTACCACTTCGTCCGGAATTGTTCAAATTGGTTGGTCTGCGGAATCTCAACAGGGGATTCGTGGACCTTCTCGGGGACTCGGTGGTAGTTTGCAATGGCGTCGTCCCAGTTTCTCCGCCGTCAGTATCCTCGGTGTACGGTGTCTCTTCGGTGACCAAGGTGGTCGTAGTGAATTCATTCGCGTCGTTCTCTTGATCATCGTGCCTAACAGTTGCCTGACCTCTCAACAAAGTCGAGGAAGCTCTGATCGGTGGTCTATATCTGGAAGAGGCTCCAGGGAACACGGAACTGGATCCCCTGGGCGTAGCTCTAACCGAGGAACCTCTGATAGATGTTGGCCCTCTTCTGCTCCCTTGGTACACTGAAGACGGCGATACTCTGGACTGAGCTCTGCTTCTGGTACTTCCGGACACGGACGAGGCGTAAGAGCTAGCCGTATTCGGAGAACCTCGTCTGCCAGAAAATCTTCTAGAACCGGAAGGGGACAACGTCGAAGAGTATGGACCTATTGGAGAACTGACCCGACCTCTGGACGAAGCAAATCTGTTTCCTTTTCCTGCCAGTGTCGCTGTTATCGTTGGCGTTATGTCGGTTCTGGTAATCGTCGTCGCACCCTGCGCGCCCTTTCGCTTGGGATTAAACGTTGGCCTATTTCTGGACGCGAATGGCCTGATCACCGGTGTGAAGGTCCTCTTTCTGGTGGAGAAGGTCAGTCTGGACTTCTTCTTGGAACTTTGCCCATCTTCACCTTCCTCGTCTTCTTCTTCGTTCTCTTCGTTCTGCTCGGAGTCCTCCTCGTGGTCAGGCGATTCTGTGGTTGGATCCTCGGACAGAGATGACTGAATTACAGCTGGCGACGGTGTGATTTCCGGAATCTCTGTAGGTTTCGTAGGTGGCAAGGTCGACGTTGGTGAAATCGTGGACGTCGGCGCGGCAGACAGAAAGCTGGAAGTGCTTTCTATTATCTGAGCGTATCTACCCTCGATGCTGGTACCGATAACTTTCGATTGATAGAACGTGGTGGTACCATTACTTTCTATTTGCCCTTGGATCAATCTTACTAGGCCTGTTCGATGACCCTGAGCTGGCGGGATAGTCGATTTTCTTTCTTCGTCAATTTTCGTGCTCGATGTGCTCTCGATCACCTTCGCGTACAGACCATCGAATAGAGTTCCAACTTGTTTCGTAGTGAAATAAATAGTGGTCACCTCGTCAGCGTCCACCACACTGCCTTTGTTCATCGACAGGACACCAGTCGGCAAGACAGGAGTGGCAACCGACGATGGTAACGGAGGTGTCTCTACGCTTGTCGAACTTTCCACAATTTGAGCGTACAGTCCATCGATGTAGGTACCGTGCACGTCAGTTCTATAGTGAGTAGTGGTTCCTTCATTGACTTGGCTGGACCTTACGGTCGATATTAGGCCCGTCTTCGGAAGTTCGCTCGCCTTGGACGGAGCGACTGACTTTTCCTCAGTGGTTACAGATTGCTGAAACACTGGCCCATTAATGGCTCTGCCAGTCACCAATTGTTGAGTCGCAAGAACATCGGGGACAGAAACACTGGTCACTGTTTCCAATCTGCTGTTGAGAATAGTCTCGTTGCCGATATAGGACGTCGTGAAGTAGGTGTACGTGGTATAAAACGTCGTAGGCTCTGGAGAAATAGTGGACGATTCTAAAGTGCTCTGCTCAGCAGGTGCCGTAGTTATGTCCTTCGTAGCAGTCGTTTCTAATTCCTCGATTTTCGAGCTTCCGGTTAGAACGATGTCCGAAGGTGTCACTTCGTTGTCGGCCGTAACTTTCGACTCTATCTCATCGTTCGCAGCGTCGTCGACGTACGAAGTGGTTGGCCTGTACGTCATAACTACACCCAGTTCGACAGTGGGGGTAGGTGCAACACCTGGCGCGACAACGTTGCTGACGGTCTCTTCGCGACTGGTGGTGACGGTGTCACCGCCTTTGTAGAAAGTGGTCCAGTAGGTGAATGTCGTGAAATATGTCACCGGAAGGGTGCTCGTTTCTGTGGCAACCACTGCGGTAGGCCTGATAGTCTCGGTGGCAACGTTGGTAACAGTTTCTAGACGACTGACAACGTTCGACTCCTCACCTTTGTACATTGTCGTGAAGTATGTAAACGTGGTGTAACTTGTCTGAAGCAGAAGGGTAGGTGCCGGTTCAACCTCGTGATGATTCGATTCCGACAACTCTTGATCCTCGGGAACTGCGTTTCTTTTGTCCATTACGTCGAGAACTGTGCCTCCGCCGGAACTGGAAGACGACACTACATCCGTTATCATGGATCCCAGGACTTCGCCCTCGACCGGAGGATTGGGTGTCACCTGGGCGTTCACTTCGAATCCCCGGAACAAATTTTCAGTCACCGGTTGCTCCTCGGGGGTGCTCGGATATTCTGTGGTTGTTTCCATTTTAGGCTCGGATATGGTTGCGGGCTCTTCGCCTTTACTGTTCGCTTCGTCCTGCATCTTCTTAGCCAGCAACAGAGCTTCCTCTTGAGATTTTTGTTTCTTAAAGGCTTCCAGGTAAGCCAGAATCTGTGGCGGAACCGTCGGCTTATTTTCCGATTCGCTGTTCGGTGTGGATGGAGTTCGTGTTTCTTGTATAACAGGTACTACGGCTGTTGGTTGGATAGTCTCTGTGACCACGTTGGTGAACACCTCTGTCCGCGTTTCGATTTCAGTTTCATCGTCGACGAAAATCGTGGTGAAGTAAGTGTACGTCGTGTAGTACGTTTTAATTTGTTCTTTGATTTCTTGCGTCGGCAGCGCTGGAGTTGGACTCGGCTCGATTTCAGGCACTATTTCCTTGTCGTCGAAGTCCTTCATAGTGATTCCCGATTCGGTTGGAATGTTCTGATCAGTGGTAGTGTCCTGTTCCTGCAGAGTAGTTAGAACATCTTCGGTAGTTTGCTCCAAAGTAGTTGGATACCTTTCGGTTCCGTCTTCTTGCATAGGAGTGGTGGAGGGCAGAATATTATCGGAAATTTTTGTTGGCGCTATCAAGGCAGGTTCGTCCCTGTCGAACAATCCTGCAACGACAGCGGACACACCGTTGGGCCCAACAGTCTGTGTAATCACGTTCGTCTCGACGACTTCTCTGCTGGAGATACTGGACGTGCTCTCTTGGAAGAACGTGGTCAAATAAGTGTACGTGGTGTACAGAGTTTTAAAGATCAGTTCAATTTCTTCGTCCTGCTTGGTGGTCTGCTCCTCTTCGACAACGGCGGATAGACTAGGCGTCGTTCTAGTTGTTCCGGACACGGTCAGGGCCGTGGGACGAATTGGAGTGACCGTTTCACTGGGTGAAATTAGCTCCGTCAAATAAGTCACATCTGAGGACACGACTTCCCTCGAACGAATGGAGGTGGTGGTCTGGTCGCCATCGGGTATGAAGAATGTTGTGAAATAAGTGAACGTTTTGTAGACAGTAGAGGGAAGCAGTCTGGTGGCCAACGCAACCTTCCCCTCGGCCTCGCCAAGGCTGTGATCCTTGCGATCCTGGTGCACAAGATCGTTCTTCGGGCTGCCAATTTTTATACTGCGACCCTGAGGATCGCCGGGCACTATATCGTTGGGAATTTCATCGTCCAATGTGGATGTGGCGGATTCTGTGGTACCTAGAACTCTTCTGGCGCTTTCCAGGATGTCCTTCAAGGTTGTTAAGACGCTGTCAGTAGTGTCCCTGAAGGGAGTCGTCAATTCGTTCATTTCTGGTGGAGCGTCCTTGTTAGTAGTAACTATCCTCGGCGTTGTGCCAGTTGTCATGTCCACCGTTGTATCCTGCTCCATTTCCGGTTCCTCTGCGACGGTCGTTCCATAGTCTACGGTGGTGTCCTCGGCATCGTAGGTGGCAGTCGCTTCGTCGGGGAAGAAATAAACATTCGACGACGTGTGTATGATCTGAGCATAATTGGTTCCAATGTAAGTGCCGTAAATCAAACTTTTGTAATGGGTCGTGGTGCCGTCCAGAGAAGTGGTGGAATCGAGGACCTTCAGAAGTCCTGTAGGCTTCAGAGAGGCACTGTCAACGTCCGGTATGAGAAGAAGAGGCTCGGTGGATGTCGTGGAGGATTCCGGCTCGAAATCCTCGGTAACGCTAGGTTGTATGTTCGCCCTGTTAATGGCGTCCAGCAAAGCGTCGCCGGTTTCGCTCTTTGAATCGGATACGCCACCAGGATGTTCTTTAGTCCTCTCCTGGTTAACCACGACGCTCGTGGGCCTAATCTTCACCACCGCGATCCCGTCGTCCGGTCTCAGTGTCGCGTCTCCCTTGATCGTAGTGGCGGGTCGACCAGCGGGAGCCGGCGATGTGCTCGGCGAGAAAACGATCACAGTTTCACCCACAGTTGTAGTGAAATCGGCGAAACCGTGATAAGTCACGGTCGGCAAAGGTTTCGCGTCCACTTTCCTCTGCACAGTGGCCTTCGGTTGAGGCTTGAAGATCTTCGGCAGACGAGGCTTGAAATTCTTCGGCGTTTCCTCCTCCGCATTGTCAAATCCGTTCGTAACGTACTCGTGTTTCACCGTGTACGTAGGAAGATTTTCCGCAGACTTAACCTTGGCGGGCTTAAATCGCTGAGAATCGGAGCCTAACTCTCTCCTGCTGAATATATCGTTTTCCCCGGACAGCTCGTCCAATTTCGACGATTTCTCATTCTCAGAGACGGTCTCCTGGTTTCCATTCTCCTTGACACTTTCTATGTCCTTTAAGACCTTGATGGGTGCGTTGTCCAGGGCGACCCTCAGCTGCCAATCGTCGTTGGTTGTTCTTGAGGGGTAAACTACATACGGCGTCGGCGAATTGGGGGTGGGTTCTTTGTCGTAGAACACCCTGCTCGACGTGGACAATATTCTGGCGTAGAGACGGCCGTTGTCCAGGGTGGTACCGAGTACCTGAGTGGCGAACTCTGTGCTGGCGCCATCTTGGACAAAGGTCCTCGCAGTTTTCGTCAACAGACCGACCGGAGGAACGGATTTACCGGGTCTGGCCGATACCAGGAGGACCGTGGTCACGCCTGTGGACGATAGTCGCGTGCGTCACGAGTTGGAGGGATTATCGGGGGTCGTTCGGAAACGCAGAGAAACCGGGGACAATCGCCGCACGAGGAGCACGTTTCGTCGAGCGTTCGCGGTATCGATCGATTTGCAAGTTCGACAGTTTATAGACAATGAGCGTACAGTCGTCAGATAGATAAAATGTTCAGAACGGTTTATCGATCACGACGGTCGGTGTTATATTGTCGTTGGTGTGTTTTAGCCAATCGGTATCGTTGGTATTGTAATTATTTTTATATAATATGTAGGTCGTCGGAGAGACGGAGTGTCGGGCGGACGTTGGAGGCAGACGGCATCCAGTTGTTGAGAAGAGTTGAAGGCGAGGAGCAGGCGGGAGCAGTAACAGAAACAGAAAAAAAGAGACAGACGATCTTAGTGGGCGAGTCATCCTGCTGGTATATAGCCTACGGAGAGCAACCTGCTACGGTCCCGTTTATCTACCCTTTTAATGCACTGTTTTTTTTTTATTAAGCGCCATCCAATCACTTTTTCTTCTCGTACATACAGTCGTGAACGGAATCAAGCGGGCATACCGTGAAACGGCCCTTAATTAAGCATAACCGAAATAGCTTTGTTAACATCAAATTAGACCCCCCATTATACGTACGCGATCGTGAGATATATAATACGGCTGTAGAAACTGTTAAACGAGATTTACGATCATTGCGATAGCCCTGTATTTGGTTAAACAGAAACGATGAACCAATTTCGGTAGTGGCCGAACGAATTTTGTTCCCGATTGTACGTACGACAAAATTCTCGCGTTAACTTCGATAATCGCTGCAAATGTAATAATACCTCGAGGGTCCCAAATAGCTTAGAAGCTTCGAGTATCATCGCGGTCTTGCAGACCTTGAAATATTATTAATCATGAACCACGAAGAACATGCACGTACAGCAGTCCGATTTCAATTTGTTATCGACCGAAGCGCGTTGATTAATAATGCTTCAAGACCACCGAAACGTCCAAGATATTTTAGGTCCCCGTGGTTCCCCCTTTTTGAAAGGACAGCTAACGAAGCGCCTTGAAATTCTAACTGTGATTGAATTGCTTGGGAACTTGCAAATGGGAGTATCGAATCCCCATCGCCGCCCACGAGTATCGATTCTCGATCCTAGCGCATTCACGGGTTTCGCGAATCGCTCGTCTATTCCGTGCCGTTCCATGCTACCGGAAACGGGACCAAGGTACGGGCCACAATGTCGTGTCGCCGTGAACAGTGCGAGAAAACGAGAGAAGGGAGCGCGGAGGCGTTAAAAAAAATAGAGTTATCGGTATTATGGTTTATATATAGTACTATGTACAGCTCGAGGGACCTGAGAACTAGTTTCCAGAGGATTCGTTTCGCTCGGTCGTGCAAAGACGTTTCGATATCGTGCTTGCACGGTGTAACCGTGAAAATTCGATTTCCCGTCCCGCACAGCGAAAGTATCCCGCGTCTGTTCAAGTTGTGTACCGCTCGTTATTGTCGCGCGTTCCATTCTTTGCGTTTCAATTTGTACTTGTCACTTGTGCCGGTTGCCCGTCGTTGTTCCATCGATCGGATTGATTGTCAAGTCCCCCGAGGCCACGTTTTGCGTTAAACGAGTCGCTCGTCAGGATTCTCGAGCCCATATACCCACGGAAACCGAACGCAAAGTGCGCGTACAACGTGAAAAGAACGAGATAAAGAGGCGAAGAAAGTAGAGAGAGAGAGAGAGAGAGAGGCGGGCATTGCATGTTTCGAAACAAGTCATTTCTGATTATATGTACACGGCCGCACCTCGCGTCAACACGCACAGTTTTTAGGGACAGAACGAATCGGTTTTATGTTTTAAACGGTGAGAAGAGAAAGGCCAGACAGCGTAGACGAGATAGGAATAAGCGAAAGAGAGAAAACGTTGCCGCCGATAGAATTACCCTCGAACACTTTCTGTCCGTTTGCGGATTAATGACGAAACGCAAAGGGGAATCGATAATAAGAAGAAATTGTATTCGAGTGGAATTCTATGGGATATAGAACGACAGTTGGATGCAAGACAGGCAGGTTTAATGGCTGGGGGACTCACCCTGCAGGTCCCTTTCTATCCTGTGCGCTCTGACGTCAGTCAATGGTCTTTCATCTGGAAGAAAAAGGAAGAAACGATGTTTCATTTCAAAGATTTTCATTTCAAAACATTCGAAGTGACAGTACTCTCGTGCATTTTCCTTTTCCAGCGTTTAATTGCAACACGATAATCGCTGGATTATTTTTATCAAGTGGACGGGTGTACGGTCAATACTTGGTAGGTGCTAGAATCTTTTACGGATTAGACGTACGATGAAAAGCGTTTAACACACCGGTCAAGGACTTTTAATACCTCCTTTGGGAAAGGAAGCGGTGGGTGGTGAAGGGAAGTTCTAGAAGGAGGCTTGCTCAAGAAGCTGCGTTCGATCATCGTGCAAACCTTCTAGAAAAAGTGTTACCGCACGTACTGGTCGCGAAAGTATCTTTCCGATCCTAGACGCGAAATTAAAATATATGATATTACTATTATTATTGTTACTATTCTACTATTATCCAATCATGGATACACGCAGAAAATACGTCGCAATCATTTGAAATTTCCAATATTCGAAAAATCGTGCACGATCTGCCGACCAGTTTCGATTCAACGCCATTGAAACGTCGTTCCGCCGACAACCGCGACAAAAGTGTACCGGGTGTTTCAATGTGATTCGTTGAATATTCACCATAACGATAGGCGAGTGAAACCCATCGAACGGACGCGTACGGGACGATCGTCGAGTGCAGGTTAGACGGAAACGGGTCTATGTAATCGGGAAACATTGAACAGGGTGTACACGCGTACGGGAAACGAGACAAGTAGAGGCACCAGACCACGGTGATGCTTGAAGACGTCGTCCGGAGGCCGGGACGTACAGTTATCTGACCGACTCCTTTCTTCTCATCGCAAACATAATTCCCCTACCGTCTGGGCTCGTGCCACGTGCAAACAGACATAATCTAGTGCAGACGTACACGCGGGCATCGTTTCGCAAGAATTCGATCGCAGTGGTCACGCAAAAGAGGTGGACCCACGCAGGTGTTTGCAGGAAAATGAAAGTATTTAATCGCTTTCTTTACGTTCCGCTGCGATTGATTGAACTGAGAATCGATTCTGGTCGATCGTGATTTTTGTTAGCGGCTGGTTAGCATACGCGCGTTCACAGTTTGGCATTTGCACAATTGAGATTTTATTTGGCAGCGATATTCAAACGGTTTCAACCGACGAACTAGTTTACCGAGTTAATTGGATTGCAATGGAAGTAGGTGTCGTTTTACGAATTCGAGAGCTGATCGATCTGAATAGAAATGAATTAGGGAACCTGGTGGATAGTCTGAGATGAAAACTGATATAATTTTATGTACATAATATATTGAAGTATAATTACATTTTTAGTTCTAATGAAAAAATTGTCTTAAAACAAGGGCCACTTTGAATTCCATTAAATATGAGAGGTTTGTTTTGACGTTTGTTTTCAGTGTTACTGGAACGGACGTGTCTGGCAAAAATCCAGTCTCACGGCTCGTTTTTCTCTCCCCGTGTCACGGTACACCTGCATGATCGGACAGGTATCATTAAATGAACACCATAGAAACGTTGAAACGGAATCTTTCTGTGTTGTTTCATTCATTGGTCATCTTCGATTCGGCGAGTTCGCCGATTTCGTAGAATTTCGTTCGTCTTGAATGGCCGACGACGTGACCCGAACTGTCCTACTACCTATCTCACCTGTTCCACCGGTACCCGTTACCTTTCGGAGCAATTAAAGTCACTCTTACGCCACTCTTGAATAGAACTGATCCGCGAAATTGTTCATCGTCAACGTGTACGTTTATTCATTTTCTTTTTATTTTGTGTTTTAGTTACGCGTGGCAGCGCAATTATTAAAAGAGCTGTCAGTGATATCCTCGATTCTATTATTCGTTTCCACTTAAAATTATTATCATTGGCATTCAATTGGTAGATAATGTTTCATGTATAATAATACTAGTAAATAATTAATAAAACGAATCTGGCAGAAAGGATATCTTCTACGTTCCACGCACTGTCGAATAATTTTTTCCGGCTGTTCTCTGAAAATAAAAAGTTTGTGCAAATTGAGCGCGGCGATTTTATCAGACAACCACGGCGAAAAGTTGGCAAGGAACGATCGAGGTGACATCCGGTTGTCCAACGGGTGGTCGTTTCTCGGTAGTCCAACGATGGAGATCGACGTACTCTTATGGTTCGAGGTCATCGTCGTCCAGGTTCATTGGGTCAGCTGGTCGACTTCGTGTCGCCCTTCTTTCCTCGACGAACTGGCCTGATGCCAACGGGGTTTCGCAGTCTCTGCCAAGGGGGACATTGATGTTGCTCAATGATCGACAACAATCATGCGTGTCGATTTCGTGAACGTCGCGCCGAAGGTTTGGGGCTTGTGTCGAAATTCTTTCAAGAACATAGGTGAAGTCGTCGTGTTTTTTTATTTACTAATCCGGCAACGAGAATGGACAGATACTGACACATCGAGCAAGGCAGAGAAGATTGAAACCGTGGCAAAAGTTATGTAAGATTGAAAATAAAAAAAAAAATTAAAAAAAACACGAAACGGGTGTCTTCTCCGTGTTGATAAAGGTAACTCGGTTAAAACACTCTTCGTGGAAAAGTACGATTTTTTTCTGCGCTATTCGAGCTTGGTCCTCGATTAACTCCCACCACCCCTCGCTGTCGTATGAATTTCGTGATTCAAATCTTTGATCGGGCAGCGCATCTCGTGCGAGAAATTTCAGATGCCCCGGTCCGCAGACATTTAACCCTTTTCATTGGATCTCAGTAATAAAAAAAGATATAAAACACCGATGGAATAAAATACAGCGCGTCCAAAGACGAATAAATTCCATGTATGCACACTATCCTCGGCTTGTATCGGTAACAATATTTGCGACTATATAATTATTGTATCGCACCGATGTTCATTACACAACAGGCGATTAAAGGTCAACCTACCTCAACCAGCCGCTCTTTACTTATCACGAAAATTGATAACCTGCGAGCGAAATATCAAATCTAGAAAAGATATCCCCCAACATATGTGATTCAATTTGCTATTTCGCCGCGAGATATGATCCATTCCAACGAACGAATGAACGCTTCCATAGTAAAATCGAGTTAACCAGCTGTATAATAGGTTCGTGAGGTACCTGTAACTGCTGCTACGAGACTGCGAGACAACTTTGAAGACTGGAAGTCGAACCAGAACGATGATCACTCTCGCGTTCTCAATGAGTTTTCGCAATCGAAACACTGTGGCCGCGCAGGGGTGCCGTCATAAATAGAAGGGTATTTTTCACGTTTTCTTTTTTCGCACTTTTTTCGTCCTTTTTTCGTCCTTTTTTCGTTCGCGGGATAGAAAGCCCAGTGCCGGTTACATTCGCGCGTGATATAATCGCGCTATAAGGATCAGAGAGATAATTCAAGCGTTAAGCTTCGAGATTTTTAATGAACAACGTGGAAAAGGTCAGTCCGGTTTTCTTACGTAACACTGGCTTGGACATTTTGAAACGAGATTTTCTACTGCTCCTCTAGGATACTGGCAGTTTGGCAATTTTTTATTACACATACGTGCATGTGTCGAAATTGTTGGGGGACTGTGAGCTTCGTTTGGTATCGTTGTAATGTACGCACAGTGGCTGCCAGATATTCTAAAACCGAATAGTGATTTTAATATATACTCCTTGTCAATTTATATCCTCGCGTAAATCACGTACAAATAGAATTATTTTCGTGAGCGACTGAACAAGCGGTAATTGTTCGTTTAAATATAACAGGGTTGAATTTTTTTGCTGGAGACTTTAAACAGTCACCGCGTACGCGAGACAGGTTGGTACATTCCTTTCTACTTTATTCAACGATTCAATTAGAACTCTGACATACATTCAGATCGTTACGCCTCTTTTTAAATATCTATCGCACGAATCTCTCCGAATCTGGAATTTTGTAATTTTCTTAGACATCGGCGTGCCACGATAGCACAGGTTACTAAAATTTCGTCATTCAGAACGCTCGACCCTACCCTACGTCAAACAGTAACGAAACAAATACAATTGTGTCACTGGTCAAAGTAGCAACACCGTCGGTACACTGCACCACGAAGGTACCAAGCACGCGGCACTCGACGTTAAATGAAACAATTAAAGCTCCGCGCGTATCCTTAACGAAACAAAACGGAATGAAAGGTAGAGGTAGAGAAAAATAAAATTAATACAGACTGAAATCAAAGGGGGAAATCAAAAAGGAAACGAAAATTGCGCCGAAACTATTCTGCGACAATTAAACGCCGGTGGAAAGGAAGAAACGCACGGTCTAAGGATAATAAATTCTGTCTAATAAAATCGTAAAATAAAAAATGTCACCGATCAATCTTCCTCCCGGTCGACCAACACGGATTTCGTACGATTTATAACGGGTATTTCCCTGGTTCACGGAAACGAGGAACCCTCTCCAGAGGCAGAAGCCCCGTCAAACGTGGAATGCATTTGTTTTGCATACTTAAACCGGCGAGGAACGTGAAATCCTGTGCATCCAGCGTACGAAGCAAGGTACGACGGAGAAAGTGTTCGATCGTGGGAACCGGTAACAGTGCTATCAAAACGCCGCGCCGTCACGTTAATTCCTTGCCAGAATCGTTTCGAACACTCTGGTACCGTCGCTTTTCACCGCCGTATTCGCGACGGGCAACGGAAAAACATTAATTACCGCGCGCGTAAACGGTGCTCTGTGAAAATGTGGCATTGTCCGACAGCTGTCGGTTGAACGTGGTTTATCGTATCCGTTTTGCCGGCGGTCGTTCTGGTACCGTTTCAAATTGTCACGGTTCAGGCTGAACCGAGCCCGATCGATGCTCGGATTGATCTTGATAGCTCGAATGGAAATTGGGTCGGGCAAAGTGCGTTCGTAACGATCGCCCTCGATTCGACGTTCGATTAAGTCGATTGCCTCCAGACTTCTATTCCCTGTTAATTGTTGGTACCATTTCTCGCGGTGTCGATGTATAAGGAATTCGATATCTCTTTTCTGACGCTCATTGTTTGAATGGTCCATCGTGATGTAATTGAAGGGGAGTTGCACAGATATGCATCGAAGAGTAGCGAAATCCGTATCTAAACGGATAAACGACTAAATCAAATATGTTCGGCAGCGCGCCGCCACTCGAAATTACTACCCCCTTGAGTTATTCCCCAAAATTAGTCCAAACATTCGCTGCACTCCTGGATTTAGCTGTTGCGATACAGTCGCAAAGTTCTGCAACGACAAGTATTATAATTCCATAGGTATCGCGATTATCAAATTCCTCGGGGACATAGGAATGGCAGGCAGAGCGACAAGCAAAACGCAACAGCGGACACGAGGACCGCTTTTAACGGTATTGCACCCACTCCATTCCACGCGTCCCTCCGACAAAATAAGCGGACTCTTGTCCCGAATGGATCAGCCGATAGTTTATCATATTAATCGTCGTCGACCGTGACTGGCGACCGCGGGACAGTGATCGAGATATCGCGAGACGTGGTCGACCGCGACACGCGTTTCAGGGACCAGTAAGTAGCATAAGGTAGGTCCTCGTGGCGGACGCGTGCTTATCTACTGAATACGAGTGGGATTAATGCCGGCCGATAAGATGCGAATCTGTAACTTACGTCGGCGTATTCGAAAACATTTTTGGATGCTCGACGTATTTACTGTCCGTTTTAAGCAGCGATGTTTACGAGCACTTGAATAATCTATTCTTAAGCGCGACACGAATCTACACATTATTGAGTGCGACAAACGATTTCGTTTCAATGTAAAACACCTCGATGAAATTGTCTTTTAAGTACGGGAAAAAGTACTATCCGACGAAGATTGATTCATCGTCGAAATTGAATTTCTTGGACATTCTCATGGACGATATTACGCGCGAACGACAATATGATGTCAGCACTATGTCTTTCCAACAATCGGGGCAGATTTATCGACAATTTCTAAGCGATTCTGGCCAGTGAATTGAGCGACGCAACTTCCTCGTAACTCCGGGCGTAACAGCGCTTTTTTTACTGTTGCGTGTACGCGATGATCGGCACGCTACGAGTAATGGGTAATGAGCGGTGATTCACTGCCACGCTAAAAGAAAGAAAAAAAAAGAAAAAAACGAGCCACGGTCATTCTTTACGTATTTTCAATGATTTATATTACAGGGGTCAGCGGTGAACTGTTTTTCCCGATTAACCGTAGCGTCGAGGAAGTCATTACTTTATCGTTTGCATCTGATTTGCAGCTCAATCTAAACAGACGCGATAAATAGATGACGACCTGAATGATTACCCGCGGAGGGGAAACAGATATTCTCTTTGCGTATAGTGCATTTCAAGAGAAATTAGCCGAAGGTGTACGGAATATCTCGACGGTTAATTCACCTGAAATTCTCCTCTTCGGGCGCAGAACGAGGAAAGCTAGAACGTAGGGATACGTCGTGTGGACAAGCGACGGACGCCTACACCTTGCATCGTTAAAAAATGCGGGCTTCTTGTTTTTCAAGTGACATTTCACTCACGGCTACGCGTGAAATTGAATAACAGGCAGCTGGTATGATAATTCTGAAAGCCAGTGGAACCGATTGCAAGCGGATACGAGGTTAGAGGGGACCCGCGGTTCGACCTTAAGAAACGACAACAGTGACACACGGTTCAAGCACATTTTATTTTATAACCGCCAATAATAACCGAGGAAACGAAGGTTTCCTTAGTCGTGCGTTGTGCGCTTCGCGCAGTCGCGATAAGGATAGATTCTTTTCCGCTTCTTCCGCGGCAATTGAGCGGGGTGCTTCCTGGTACCGGTTGCGAATTAGAGAAAGCACATTGCAGGAAGCGTCCGTGACCCAGCAATTTTATTGGAACGCGAGCTTCCGCTTGCGACGAAGCTGGGCGAAAAAATTCGTGGCGTGGAAGATTCAATGATTCAGTAACAATGATCGCCTGGGAACGTGATCATTTTTGTTTCTTTCTCGAACGTCATTTCACTTTCTTCTTTTCTTACTCGCACCGTGTTTTACGTCTTTATGCGAAATATAGCATTACGCTGGCTTGAACTTTATGTCAATTGTTAATGGTATATAATATCACATGCTTGAGAGCCACGGTGAAGAGCACTCGTGTAAGTGCAAACCGTGACCGTTACCACGTGGAAAATCATCGCCGCACGTGGCCGTCAGTGTGTCGGAAAGGTAGGCAAAAGGATAGACAGAAAGATATACACGCTGAGCATATCCCGGGCAATGCAAGAACAACTTCTTGCATCTGACAACCGACGAACGATTTGCGTCACGACGTATAACTGAGAACAGTGGTGACCTGAATGCGGTCGGCTTATTATGGGGCCAACAGAAAGGTGGAACGTGAATTACTGATATATTTAATTAATTTCTGCGCGTTCTTTTGAACTTACCTAGTCAACTGCGGGACGGGTAGCAGAGGGACCAACGTTATTAGAGCGAAACAGATAGCGACGATACGCTGTTAGATAAAACAAGCCGATTTACAGAAGGCACGCAAATAAATGTCACAGACAGGCGATAAGCATAGAGATTCTGTTAGAATATGCCGCGAGTGTTGGAATAATGTTGCTATTGCTGGGTGAAGAACAAATTTTGGTACATCGAGTACCATAGTGCAATTTTGCATTTGCAACCCCCGACGATTGAATTGGGATCGCTATAAAATTGTCAATATTTTTCGCACGTTTAGTCAAATGAAATTACTGTTTTAAAAGGGAGACTCGAATCTTCAAATCCGTAGTCATTTGAGTGGTGAAAAACTTGTTCAAACTCCCTAGATATACTTAATTTTCGCAACATCAGAACCCCTTCACTCTTCCACCCCGTTTTCTAATATGAAAGGACATTTTATTGAGCTGGAGACTTCAGTTCGAGGATGGACTATTTTATGGTCAAGGTCTAGCGATTCTTTGATTTTGTACACAAGTGTGTAATTATCATTTTCCGTTTCACCCTTAGCGTCACCCTTATTTACATATCGTATCCTTTGTCCCCTCATTATTTCGCCAAATCTACCATTCTTAGGGAATCTAGTTCGACTGCTAGACGTGCTGAGCATTCAAGCCTCGGTCGAATCCTGGTTTCCGCACGATTTATAACTCTTGGTGTCATGGAGCCGATCCGTACCACCGTAATTACGTCGATACTATCTAACAGGTGAACTATTTCGTTCTGGAAAATCGACGAGAACTGTCAATATATTGCGGTGCACCTCGCCACTTCTGCATTTCAAACGCGCCATGCGCACCGTTTCCGTTCTCCATTCGAATTTCTCGCGCGCCGAACCCGCCGAGTCGTTTCGCGAGCTTCCGCTGCCTCGATTCCGCAATCGAAGATTACGGACCGCCTTGCGATATGTATCGAAGAATTTCCGCTGCGTGGACAACCGGACGTTGTACGAAGTATCGTGCGAACGCGACCATTTTCACTGTAGAGACAATGTATGCAACAACATTATACGATGTTCGTTGTATTCTTCGGTATCAATAACGATAGTCACTTGAAGCAATCCCCTAAGTTACAAGGTGCGACATGTGCGTAACTATCTAAACCGGCGGATCATATTAGAATCAGCGAAACCGATTCATCGATGGATAAAATTTTCCCCGCTTCTCACTTCAAGCTCCAGCCAGCAATTGTCATTCCGATGAATGGCCTCGTCCGATTCCATGATTCTTCTAATTTTCTTCGAGCGTTCAATGCTCAGGAACGTACTCGTAATACATTCGCTTCGCTAATGACCAAGCAAAGGTAATCGCCGTTCTCCCGGACAGAAAAATCTTGGATCATCGATCCGTGATTAAAATATCGACCAATTACCGGCCTCGTCCGGGCGACGATTCTCACGAAGCTTCCCGCTGAAATCCGGTTCGGCGAAATAATTGGAAGCGATCCCAAGCACCGGCATAGATCGGTCGCGTAGCCTGTACTCGATACGCGAAACTTTCGAGATAAACTGGTTCCCTGTACGCAGATCGGAATTTGTTCCCGATACATCTCATTAGCTTCGCGCATCCTATCCCGATTCATCGATAACAGGCAGCCTTGAATTTCGTAAAAAGTATCTATTTCAAAGTTCCAGTAGCCAACGATACCGCGATTCGATCGCGAATGTCATTAACTGTATTGAACCAATTCAATCGCTCCTCCGCCGCCCGACCTTTCCCCGTTCGTCGATCTAACGATTTTACTAATAGATGAAAGGAATCGTTGGACGCCACCGGTAAGACTTCCCCCGAGCGCTATCGCGTCTATTCGATAAGATTCGCGAACGGTAGTCCAATAAACAGACCGTGCTAAATTTATCCGAGGCGGAGAGACGCCGTGATCGGTGTAAAATTTATTTTCACGTGTCATTAGCTGCGTTCGAATAGGGTGCAGCGAGCGCAACGACGTGTCCGCGATAGTTCCGCTATCTCGGGATAAATTATGGGGAAAACGAGCCACGCGTCTGGATAGGAAAGAAAGTAGGAACGAGGATACGTACATATACGGATCGATCGAACCGAAGATCCGGGACGTGGCCAAATTTCTTGGACCACTTGTTTCGTTTATGAATATATATGGTAACTTGGAACAGTGCTTGCTCAGTGCACGGTAAACCTATGACTCTGGGGTGGCGCCTTCTGGGCATCTACGTTTTCTCGCTAACTTTTAACCGAACCTATCGGACCTGGTTAATTTCGTGCAATCCGTTGGTAACGTTTCGTGCGACCCGGAAATGGTAACCGACATATCAGGATGACTCGCAGATAAAACGAAGCTCTCAATATAATAAGCAGGGGCACGTTCCAACACGGCAAGATCTCTCCTATTCATTACGCGACTTTTCAATGCACAACAGTGGCAAACTTGCGATCTTCGTGGAATCTTCGGCGCGACGTGTGTATTCTAACCCGTCGCATGGGGAATATAATATAAACAGTTCCTGAAACAGTCGAGGAACCATTACGGGGAACCAGTCTGACAGATCGGCAGACCGTGAACATCTTTCTCTGAATCTATCACGATTCACTCCACCGATCTGCAGGAGCCCGTTGCACCGAGTCCTGTTCCTCCTCGTTATTTTTCCCCACCCTCCGCTTCTCATTTTTTTTCTTCTCTTTTCGTTTTCTTCCACTTCTCCCCTTTTTCGTCGCTCATCGCCACATGAAAAATCGATTCACGGGCCGTTACGCATTCGGCTCAGAGAGACACCGGCTGAGAAAAGGCTGTTACGGGGCGGCGAGCGCGCATCCGCCTCGAAATAGGAAGCCTCCTACGACGTACAATGAAACAATGAGACTGTTACGTGCGAGGAAGGAAAGCCGAGGAGCCCCATGCCCTCGAAAAATCCCCCCTCGTTCGCGTGTTCCTCGACGTAACACCGATCCTTCGGCTTGCGCGAATGATAGTGATTCATTGATCGAATTGCGCCACGGGTGTGTTCGATTCGTGATAGATGCAAGGGTTCATTAACAGATGCAGCGAAGTGACAGTAGGAGTCGAATCGATAAAGGAGGGGTTATAAAACAGCTACCCTGTTATTGACAACAGCTTCTTCACGGTCATATCGTTTTGCACTGTTCGTAGATGTTGGAGACCGTTAAGCTGTTGATTAAATAGCAATCGCTAACTAAAAATGCGACGATGTATTTTTAACACGGGGGAAGAGAAATAGGGAACGAGACATGTTGCGGGGTTCAAACAGCAATTGTTATTCTATTCGATATGTTAATTTGTTTGAACGTGATTGCACGGTGTTCCCTTAGAAATGCACGTTGTTAGATGAATTTTTTGAAATATGTATCGTGAGTCTCGGAATTGCTGTTGCCTCTGTTTTAAATCAGAATTCCACAAGTTTTGTACATTTGTCTCCTGCTCCCAGGACGAGCATAATAAATGCGTTTCATAATAAATAGATTATGAAAAGTACTGTACTGCGTGCGTAGTATCATTTTTCGTTCCAAAGAGTTATGGTAAGTTCAAATGCAGTCCATCGACGAATTATCCACAACTGACTTGGTCATTATTGTCAGCATACAGTTCGTCAACACCTGCGGGAAGACCCTTTTCCTCCGATTCACCGTTAGAGTGGTTGAATACGGTTCAATCTCGACGCGGCCACTTTCAGACCATTAGATCACGCTTCTTGATCCCCCGGTCTGGTCCATGACCCACTTGGGCGTACCCCGTAATTAGTGCCTCTTAAAACAAACGGTGAACGTGGCGTGCAATACTAGAAATGCAACGAAACTCTGCATTCCGTTCGAACAATTTCGAATAACTCTAAATAATTATTGAACAATTCCTATTCGCAACTGGATCCGTGTTTGCATAAAATCAGCGGCGAAAAGATATAACAATATGAATAACGAAACGCGAAACAAATTTTATTAACATGGACCCTGCAGTAAAAAAGGCACGCACCACGAAATGTTTATAAAAAGAAAAACAAACAAAGTTAAACTACGATTGTGCCACAAATGTTCTTCTCGACATTTTCACGCTGATCTACCGCAATCAATCTCCACGAAACTATTTAAAAAATTTCATTAAACGTTGCAACGAGATACTGTTAACTTATCGTGGTTTCAATTCATCGTTCAATTTGTTCTCGATCGATAGCGATCGGGATCGGAATGGATAGACCGATTAGCCGCGCGTCCATGGCCGATTCATCGCGATTTCCTACCGGACTCTATGATTTTCAGTTGCTCGACCCCATCGAAACAATGGCAGACGATCGAATCGATCCACGACGAAAGATCGTTCGTTTCTGGACGAGGTGTTATAATCGTTGGCCATTCATCCTCGTTCCTCTATATCCTCGCGGGGAATTAGAAAGTGAGTAGCCGATATTTGGGTCATGTAGGTGTATTAATTGTTGCCACCGTTCGGATGAGTAACCTCCGCTCGGCTTGTACGAGCCGATGCCTCTCATTATTAATCGCACGTTTTGCAAGTGTATCCTGCAACGCGTTCAACCATTACGAATAATTGTCAGTGATCCTTGTCCCGTGAAACGCTATTAATTGTTTCGGCTATAGATTGCGTTCGTTAATAAGTCAATTTTCCAAGCTCGATTCTTCTTGCGAAAAGAACATCGAACCATCGTTCATTTCATTTGTTATGAATGTATGGTACATCTTAGCTACAATTATTATTAAATAACAATCGATGTTGAGTCGAAAGAAAGAAAATTATTTTTTATTTCTATTATAGTTGTTTATCTTCTGTAACGTTTTTGCAGTTAATTCTTGAATGGACTCTCCTTACTCTCGGTTTTCTTTTGATAGAATTGAACAGGTTCTTTAATTATCATCCGTGAGAAATTCTGTTTGATAAGGTCGGGATGGTTAATCTCCACTCCGTTGAGTCCCAATTATTCGTGGCTGGAAATAGGCCGCCGAGAATGTCATTGTTAATACAAAAACAAAATTATATATATATATTGTAGGCTGGGTATGTTGCACGTTCGATGAAAGTGTACGGATCTCACTTGGCGCAGTGAGGGGAAAGCACTTTCACATTTGTGTCGTCCGACAATGCAAACCAAGTACCAAGAGGACAGATAAAGATTTCATATCACATTTTTCTTCTTATTTATCGGTCTTCTGGTAAATTTATTTTCCAATTAGTTGTCCGTTCAAATGGTTCGCTCAATATTTTATTCAATGACATGTATTACAGTTGATTCATTATTTGCAATATCTCGCCCTACTACGGTAAGCAAAAATTAAATGCTCCACGAGAGATCGGTGTAGATTTGTTTAATGCAAGGTTTGTGCCAAGAGGAAAGTTAATTACATGACGTCTTCCAGATACAAATATTACCCGTGAATATTTATACACCTGCCTATCTTCGTTAAGAAAAGGATGTGAGCTCCCTCTGGAGGGTGCGCAATTAAATAAATTTCGTCTACACTGCATCGCCAATATCAACTCGAGCCACAATTCAATTTTCCATTCAAAATGATCCGACATTCCACGCAATGTTCTTTACGTTTTGCGAACATTCCGCCGGACGAGGTATTTCCGTCACTCGACGAACGAAAAACGTTGCAGAAGAATTCCAATTGGATAATGAGGTAATCTCTTAACACGTCGACAACATTATTCTACATTCTCGCATCGAGAACCAGATTCCGACCAATTAAAAGGAAACGTAAAAAAAAATCACTCTGGGGGCTACCAATTCGGCATTCCTTTCACACCGCGTTAATGTCGAAACCCAATTAATAGAAAAAGAGAAAAGGAAACCTTGTTAACCGATCCCTTCAGCAAATCAATATAAACTCGGTCCCTTTCCAGGGATCCCAAATCGGGTCTCAACTCTACATTAATTGGGCATTAATACCAATCAACTTGTTACCAGCCACTTAATGTGTCCTATTTCTTCGTCTTCAATATTGTGTCAGGTTTATAAAAAATCGACCCCGATTTCTACATTAATCAAAGTTTCTTCTGTAAAACATCTCAATCCAAGCAAAGACTTACATTGAACAACAAATTTCCAATAAAACAAGTTACGTTAATTAGAAAGACCAGGATTACAATACAATGCCCCAAGTAGTTCGTGAAAAAAATTCGATTTCAATTTTAATTTATCGGACATCCATAAACCACGGTAAAACAGCACAATCGCCATGCTCGCGATCCGACAAATTGTTTGTCGTTTCCCCTCAAAAATCTCTTCGTGGATACATAAAATGCGACGACCACTTCATGCTCGACAGAGAATGAACAATTATAAATCAACAGGCAAATTCGATTCCAAGCACCGTGGCAAGCGTCGAAGAAATAAAATCGCGTCGTTTCGAATGCTCCACGACGCGCGTACGCGCGTTCGAACTTGGCCAACTTCGCGGTTGTACCCCTACGGGGTCCACGTGGTCCCGTGAGGCCCGATGTGGGCCGTGTGTCCCACCGAAATCCTGATCGCCTCGGGCCCATAACGGGTCGGCACACTGACTCCTTCTCCGTGACCACGCTACCTCGTAATTGGACCATGCAAATTGTCCCTGCACGCTGCCCACTCGCATGCTAATCGACTCCTTTGTGCCCGTCTTTCACTGTTTGCTGTAGCAACCGCGGCCGCAATTTGCATCGTATTTATTATGTGTCCGGCGAGCGTGTTCTCTTTCGTTCGTTCTTACTTTCGAACGGCGATCCGGGAGGCTTGTTATCACGCATTCCGTTCCTGGTCTTCCCGTGACTTACAATTTAGATCGTCGGATGTATCTGTTAGTCGTTGAGTTTACCGCGATTCATGGTGTCCGGAAGGCGCCGTCCATCGCGCGTTACATGGGAGATTAAAACATAGAGAGTGTAGGTCGGTATGGAATGCAGCTTTGATGGAGATATTGTATCGGAAGGGGGAAGGTGTGAGTACTTTATTAGTACTTTATTAGGTTGGAATGTAATGATTGAGATATATCGAGTGTTTGTGTATGACCGAAAAGGGTTGTCGTTATTATTAATTACTAGATATTATTGAATAAGTAATTGATGCGAAGTAGCGAACATTGTCAGTAGATAGTTGCAGTAATAAGTTCTGTGGAACATCGTGTAATCGTCTAAAATTTCGTAATAATCTATCTACCTACTAAACACTATTATTATATTTTTGTAGCTGCACTTTCATGCTACCATTGTCTAACAAATGTTTAGTTGATTAAAAAATATATTTCCTTTCTCGTTCCTTTGCTGCTAACGATATGCCCTGCAGAATCAAGCCTCTGCTTGATGGTCCGTGTAAGTCACGAAACTACTTTCCTTTCGTTTCTTCTTCGAATGGAAAGGGCTGCAGAAAGCGGAGGGCCCTCATGGATTCCGAAGTTAATGTTCAAATAGTCGAGAAAAACTGGATGGAGGCAGCGGGTCAATTAAATGCTTGAATGGTAATGATTCGCGGGCAATTATTTCTCGATTAAGAACGACTTTAATGGGCATCGATGCAGTAGTGCATTGCCGTCGGGTCATGAGCGATCGTCGATCACACGGTATAAAGATCGTGCTCCGATTTTCGTGACAGCTTTCTCCGTGGCGAACGGTGCCGATCCTACGAACGAAAGAAAAATCACCGTCTCGACCATCGACACGGTCGGTATTCGACACCCGCGAGAGGCATCATGTCACCTGAGACGTGACCAATCCTCACGGTGAAAATCACGCGATCGCTGTGCCCGCGATCCGTCAAATTGTTCTACGTTCTCCGCGAAGAATCTCTTCGTAGAAAAATAAAGGGCAACGAAACTGCGTGCCGGATCACTGGACAAAACACCAGAATGCTTTGATGCATCCTAAATTAACAGACAAGTCGAATTCCAAGCGACAATACATTTCGCGCGAACTGAAACGCCTTGATGAATTTAACGCGACAGAAATATCTCTCTATCGTGCTCCAAGTCGTAATGTGATATTTGCAGAAATTTCCACAGTTCTTGGAGCTTGGGTTAACGGTGCTGTTTTAAACAATTCAAACGCGAATAACTTCGTTAAGCGCGGAGAGATGGAAAAACGCAATCGAGAATAAAGAAAGGACGGAATGATACTAGTATGCAGAACGATGCTGGAATGCGGCATGGTATTTCGATGCGTGGCAAGAACCAGTAGATAAGTCGTTTGCACGCCAGACCGGGGAAGGATTGATCGTGCTGACATTCACGGCTCGCGAGGATCGAGTTGTCGTAAGTACGTCGCTGTCCCTGAAGAGAGGATTATATGCGTTATGCTCAGAATATATGCAATAGGAGAAAGATCAATTCTATAGAAAGTATAGTATATTTATGCTGGTAGGACGAAAAGAAGGTTTATATGATATTTAGTAGCAATTTAATCCTCCCTCTTATATTCGTATGCACCTTGACAACAAATATTAGTCCATGTAATAGATCTAACAAATTCGTCGAATTATTTTCCATAAACATTCTGTATCCTGTACTTGATCGCCAATGTACAGTGTATCTATCCCAGATATGAAATCGAAATATCCAATTTTATGGAACGAAGAATATTGAACGAAGAATTGATCGGAAACAAAATATCGAACGCGGATAGCGCAATCCTTTTCACACGGGTTGGCGTAGTTCTCCACGTTCTTCGCTATGGGAAAGGTACGGGTGTCTGCAGCTTTCATTCCCAAGAAGAAACACCCGACTTCCCTTTATCGTACGATACCGGGATATTTTCCAGGTGGAAACTTAATGGAACCATGTATGAGTCATTGTGCGTCACTTATCGTACATTAATTATCGTGCACAATCGCTGGAAACAATGCGCCGGCACACGTTCCGAATACAATAAAAGTGCTATACTTAACTGATCGCGATGAAAATCATTCAAGCGCCTTCTATACAAGCAAACAGAAATTTTTACACTATTCACGAATTCTGTGACTTTTAGACTTCGACATTTTACCCCCGTCTTTTCTATTAAAGAATTCAGACCCCGCCCCACCCCCCAGACGTATAATGTAACAAAAATAAGAATTTCTGTTATTCGCGGCGAAGAATGAACTACATAAAAGTAACGTTGCATACATAAGCAAAGCAAATAAAGAATCAGGCATAAAACAACAAGTTCAAGGCCTCGAGATGTCGCACAAAACATCGAAGGAAGCATAAATATTTATTGAAGAACCGGGTCAAAAGATCGACACAATAAAATGAGTCATTTCATATATCAGAGCCTAATCTGAATGTCTCTCAATCACGGGCTCATAACATTTCACGATCGGCCATAAGCTATTCCCGTCGAAACTGAGATTAGAGTTCACAAGTATCCGTGCGTTCGACGGTACGGCCAGAACGTAGAAAGGTACACGCGATATTTGTGCTAGTAGGTCGTTTATGGACCAAGCCCATAGAAGTTCCTCGGCCGATGCCCGCGGGAAATCCCATAATGACGCGTGGTACCATCGATCGTGTTTTCGAGGCCGAGAGAACCGAAAGTCTTCGATTTCCGTACGATCTAATCCCACCACGCCGGCTCTCATTATAAATAACTTCATTTCCGTTGATCCGCTCGGTTCCTACGCCACCTCGGCACGGCATCCGTGTTTTCTTAAATGAAAATCGTCGCGATTTATGGGTCACGTGCTTTTGTGCCGATATAGGACCGCTAGTTTCACGTTTAATCGTTGCTCGATTACGCTGGTCTGCCGTCCGATAGAAAGGGATGCTTGACTTGTCGGTGTTCATATTTTGTAGCGCGGATGGATTTTAACGGCGAACGCTGTGAAATTTGTTTGTTTATGTTGTTACAGCGGGACGAAGAAGAGAAGCGAGAGTTACAGGACTGTAGGCTGCGTATTAGAAGTAACAATATGTGCACCGTCTGTCGATATCAATTATTTTACATTGAACGTGTAAAATCTTTAAGCGCATCGTTATAGCCATTCCAAGTTGTATTCTCGCGGAAACGAAGGGGCCGTAAATAGCGAGCGGGCCGCGATGCACGCGAATACGCGATTCGACTTATCATTAGGCACGATTTAATTAGAAATCAACGGGTCCGCCGTTCCCCGTCAGCGTTCGATTTCATTATCATGGCGTCCCGTGGCCGTTCACGCTGTTCGTGCACACGCTACCCGGCATCCCGTTTCAAAGTGAAAACGCTTTCTAACGATGAAACGAGTCGAATTCCTCAGGCACGAGCAGCCTGTCCGTCGACAGGCGATCGCCCGACCGTCTTATCTCTTTCGTTTGTCGCGTTGTCCACGTGTTAAAACGAGTGTTGTCTTCGTTTACCCTCCGCGAACGGTGTCGAGGAGCCTCGTAGAATTTGGTTTGTGGAACGAAATTTGCATTCCCACGTACTCGAGTCCTCGGTCCGCTGAGATCGACAGCGAGACGCGAATGAGAAACGTCCATCCGTGTATCGAAGTTTTCGGGTGTATCGTAAAAGGTTTCGGGAAATCTTGTTGCCGCAGAATTTATTATGCGAAAGGTCGACGGCCGTTCAGCTCGCTGAGATTCTTCTTTCGTCGCCCTTTCGTTTTCACTTTACACGCGTTCCTTGCGACGTCGCAAATAAACGAACGACGAATAATAAGATGATACAGACCGCGGATGATAGAAGAATGTACAACTTTTATTTGCCCAGGCGTGCACAAAGGAAAAGTGTGAAGGAGTGAACGAAGTAATAGCGAACAAGGACAAACATCCTTTCAGACGTCTCTTTACTTTTCGCCAGAGCTATTGAACCCAGTGAATTCGAAATTCCGCAGACCTGTCCCACTTGCCCGGGCGATTAAGGTCTCCTATGTAGATTTTACGACCAGTACATGTGCGCCCAACGATCCCAATCTCGCCAGCGTGCACACATATTTCCTTATTGGCGAGGTCACTCGTTAAGAAAACGCCGCGGATCGATCGTTGGAGGCTGCGAACCGGGCCGGAGGATGAACGTACACGGTAGTTTCTCTTACCAGGTACGTGTCAAAGGTCGTCGCTACTTTCTCGTCGGGATGAATTTAATCGTCGCGCGCACGTAATCCGTGGTGCACGCTCTTAACAGTGGAAATAGGTGAACGGATGCCCCGTTCGAGATCGCGAAACCCGATCGGACCTCGATTCCCCGGCACGGAATCTCGACGTGACCCACTGCGGGTGCAAAATCGCTCGTGTACCCTCCTTTATTCGCCTCGCTGTTAAATCGAATTGAAACGCACGTGTACGGGCCGGTACGAGTCCGCGACGAGGGGCAAGTCACGATACGATTTTTCTATCGTCGATCGAGCGACAAATATAAATAACGGACCGCGGGGTAGAACGGAACGTTTTGCGCTCGTAAATTCTCCGGATAGAGTGGTTGGAGAAATACTCGAAATTTCCAATGCACCTGCGCGACTTTGGCACCGCAAGCTTTTCCACCTGTGCGGAGTTGAAAATGTCGCGAGGATCCTTTCCTTTCGCATCGCGCGATCGCCGCTCACTCGTATACTTTGCTTAAGAAGAAAGAGAAAAAGAAAAACGTCTCGAATACGTGCGTATGACCTCGAGTGCGTTGGAAAAGTGAAGTAATTGTTGCGTCCGTCAACTCCAACTTGTCAACGAAATCCACGTTACCTCGCACACTTTCTGATTTCCCAACCGCCGCCCGCTTCTGGTCAAATTCGAGCGTGTATCTGTCCCCGCGAGACGTGGGGCGAGCACGTGTCCCGTCTCTGTGATCAGTCGAAATGCAGCTGCTTTCGCGGAACGCTTTCTCGCGTTGATCGGGGGAACCGTTCTCCAGGAAGCGCGTGATCCTTGGTGGAAACGACACGCGGCGTCTCGGCACTAGTTGCGTAAGGAACTATCGGTTTCACCTACGCTGCAAAACTGTACGAACGCACGCAAGTGCGCGATAATTGTCGAGGGCAATGTCTTCCCCCGGGGAAATAGAGATGAAAGTCAGCGGATAATCGCGGGGCGCGCGTACGAAAATCGAGGACGGTGAAATCGGTGTTTGTCGCTTGGAAAATTGTGTGTTCGCGGTGGATCCTCGCGGACGATGCAAGTGTGATCGATTCGTCCGAAAAGTATCGCGCTTCCTTGCACCGCGAGTAATATGATCGGAATAGTGGCAATTTTATTCGATGATTTTGTTGGATGTTACGAACCAATCGATACGATAAATGGATGGAAAATTATTTGAGCACTATGAGTGACGAGAAATAGTGAACTTTTTCTCTATGAATATTTAAGAGAAGCGTCCTCAATATTGTATACACTGAAGGTGTGACACTATATCTGCATAACACGAGGGTGATTAAATATTGAGGAAACTAACAGAGATTGATTCAATTTCGAGAATGGTACATCTGAATGAATTTTCCCTCAACTTGAACGAAATAATAGAATAATTGATGACACGACGCAAACGAATTTTAGCCCGAATTATGACTAAATATATATCTATATTTCATAAATTTCGACAACATTTATCGGACATTTCACGTAAGAAAATTTCTCTGATCATTTATCCAAGATAGTGCCGGAGAAAATAGAGAGACACGAGAATTTATGAGTACCCGAGTGTCTCGCTCAGTTATGCAATCGCCACAGAGAATCGATCGAGTGGGTGAGGTCGGGACGTGATCCTCCTATCGTTCTCTTTGTTCCACCCGTGTTCATTCGTACCTTGTGCGAAGGGAAACCGACGAACTTTAACGTGAGAGTCTTGGAAACTCTAGACGTACCGAGGACTCGAGAATTTATTACCGAATTCCGACCCCAAGTTCGTCGATTTACCTTGTACCGCATTAAGGCTCCTCGATTTCACTAAAAATTAGTAACGAGTATCCTATTATCTCAACATGCAAGTAATTTCGAATTAAAAGACGACTACCATTTCGCCGCGGCGCCGCGAAAATAAAAAATACTGCACCGTTTTAATTAATATGTAAAATACGTATATAAATAAACATTTCTGTAGATGCCCCGTTCATTCCTTAAGCTGTGCGAACGATTGTAACAGCGATGCAAAACAATTTTCGTGAAATTTTCCATTTGAAATGACGTATCGCTCATGAAATTTCTGCGCACGCATACATATATGCATGTACGTAGATTTCTGTCTCCTCCAAAATGTCGCGCCGCCCTCTTATCGGGAGAATTGAATCGATTTCCGCGTACGAATAATTTGAGACAATCCGAAGAGTACAATTTTTGTCCAAGCTTTGAACGTTCGCTTGGTCGGATCGCGTGGATCCTTTTCCTTTCGTCTGGATCGTTCGAGTTCCGCGCATCCCGGCGAGGGTATCGAGATATCTCGAGCTTTCGCGGCTGCCTCGCCCACGAAACCGTGTTCCCAATAACACGACACGGCATTCGCGACGAATGCCCGAACGTGAATTCGCCGTTTACCGATGCAAGTGAGTACGGCCGGATGCCGGGGGAATCGTCAATGCTCGTCGAACACTGAATTCGAATTGCTGCGATGACGACTGGGTAAAGAAAAGTGTAGCGCAACAATTGTCACTCCGCGGGTTCTACGCCACGTATTTCTCAATGCCGAATGCGACATCTTGCGACACACAATTAACAAACGAATTGTCACTGTTGCATGCGCGCGGAAAGTGAAATTCCCACGTGACGATAAAGTACGGAACCTGGACAATATAGGATAGAGTAGGAAAGGTTACTGGTTTTATTTGTTTTTTATGGATGTAAAAGTACGTTCGGCTTGAAAGTCTGAAGGTTGAATTGGAATGAATTAGAATTCGTAATGTGGAGCCGCTTTGGAGTGACAAATTCATTAATTCTCGGCCTGGATTGATTGTTCTCTTAATTAATATTTATTAGGCAGCAAGTAATGCCAGTGTCGGGAAACTTTAATGTAATTATTGAGAAATTACAGTTCCTTTAATATACGATATACTTTAGACCGTATTATCATTAACTTTCTCGCGCAATATTAGTATTCCTTATTATTTATTTCGAACCGCAAACGAAAGGTTCCAAATTGTGTAACAAAAGTGCATTCAGCGTAATCGTTGTCTAATTCCCAATAATTAATCAAACAGAAACGAACGAAACCAACCAACCAATTGGCGAACCCATTCAACGCACTCGCATTTCGTTTCTCGATGCTTCGTACGATACAGTATTCTCATACTGTTCATGCTTATGCAGATTTCGTTGAATCATAGGCCGTTGCATTGGCGATTCGCGTTCGCGAAGAAAATGTCAGTGGCAGGGGCGTCGTAACGTGAGGCGAATCCGCGAGACGACTGCACTTGCACTTTCGAAACGCATGCCAACGGGAACACGTAAACCCGTCGACGTAGAATCACGGCTGGCTGGAATAATTTACCGTAATCGTATCCGTGGATCGCAATTTACAGCCTGCACGAATATTTTTAGACATTCAGGGGGAGGGAAATACCATGGGTCCTGCCTGTGCGCGATTCCCATCATCTTCGAGAACCGGCGAGTTCGTCGATAATGGTTAATTAAACCACGGAACGCGAATCGGAAAGCTGCGACTGACATTCCAATTGTATAATACGTGATCATGTCATCGTACCAATAAAACGAATTGCAACGAGGTGCAATTCTTTGTATACATTTTTATATCAATCGCGCGAGAATTCGTGCCAGCACTTTGTACAACAAATTCCCGTCGACCGACACGGGAATCGTTGAATCATGAAATCGAGGAAATTTAGTCGGTGAATATATTACCGAGCGACTCGTCAATCTTTCATTCTGCGTGATACTGCGAGTTGGAACTAATTAACTGTCGAAGTTCCCTGCTGATTAGCGATAACAATGGCGGGCGAACACAGACATCGCGCAATTAGCCTGGAAAGCGAAGTTGCGCCTGATAATTACAACAGAATACCGACTGTGTTATTGCGCCGACGGAATAAAAAGCGAGATTGCGACGAACCGCGAGAGCGGTTCATTAAAATCATCCTCATTGTGCACCCAGGACGACAGCTCTTTGCACTCTAGATCCCATTCTCGCTCGTATTCGTGTGACTTGTCACCCGAATTTCGTAAAGACGATTCGCGAACTACGCCACGAATTGTCGCGGCGGTCATCACGCCGGTGTTGTCGTGCGAACATTTCGCGACAAAATTTCATATTGGCTGAATCGTTGATCGGATTTTCGTCATTCTAATATCCATGTTTGTCGCGCGCCGTCGTATCAGTTCTGAATTGAATCGGAGCAATCGGTGTCGTTGTTGTTGACGTCGCAATTATCATTGCAACGGTGAATTTCAAATACGTTCATTGCAAACCGACTTGTTTGTTGAACGAGTTGAAACGCAGCGTCCGTACGAAACTCGACGAACCGCTGGCGGTTGAGTATTATCAGCGTGTAATTGTTGAACGTGGCGTAACGGCACGCCGAATTCGTTTCTTTCGGCAGCTTCCATTACGGTTTCGTACCGCGTGGAACTTTAATGACGCGGACTAATCGGTGTACGACGATCGAGCAATTGGCAGAGTTGCGTAGCGCCACGGTAGGCCGGCTTTTGCAATGATCGATCGATCGTTCGGTTTTCGCGTACCGAAACGAAACGACCTGGTACCAACCGTGGTCGAATAGGTCGGACGCATATAACGCTTGATCCCCTTGATCGATTCGACCGTGATCGGTGGCAGCTAACTGTGATGAATTGGCCAGCTTCCGGTTGCCGTGTGCCATGACCTTTCGGCGCAGGCTTTTCGATTTCAGAATCGACGCGACCACCGGTAATGGTTTCTGCTGTGAAAGGATGATTCGATACGTGTAACGCGGTTTCTTTTTCGGGATCGCGGTTGAGTATGTACGCGACGGACGAACACGATGGTGCAAATGAAATGAATTTTCACGAGCGCCGCGTGTAAATATAATGCGATTTAGTAATTCATGAATGTAGCTAAATGACTTCCATACTCTATACGGGTAGTTTTTGCAATATTATTGTTTTCGATTAATCCGGAATATTCAATATTGTGAAACACCCGAAGCGACGTGTATAATTTGATTTTACGCCACGCCATAATTCTACTTGAAAGTGCCTATTCGAAGAACGCACGTGACACAAGTAACTGTATCTCGAAATATCCCAAATATTTCGTAATAATAACAATTTGCATACTCGTCGAGCTTATACCGTCGATCGCAAAATGTAGCGAGCTATGCTCGCTAAACGACCGATCAAGTTAACGAACGGGAACGGGACTAACTGTGAATTAGTCCTACCCATCCGTGATTGGCAATTAGCTATCGCACGCCGCGATTCAACACTGCAAGCGAGATTTCCTTCGGATCCACGTCAATCGAGAACCGCGATTAATGTTGCATAGAAGTGGACTATGAAACACGCGCATCAGAAACGATTTTTCCATTCGTGTCTCGCTGCCCGTTGCCCCACTGTTACGTTACGCGACCCCTTAATGATGCGAATCCGCTGCGTCCGTGCAGGGCGAAGGATTGCGCGGAAATTGTCTGGGAAACTTGCGCGGATCCGCGCAATTCCCGAGCTTTCCCTCCGCTGGCAATCATCCTCCAAGGAAATTGAAATTCGTTGAAGAAGCGATCCTCGACGACTTATCCGAACTCATTGTTTCGCGTCCCCGTTAAATGTGCGAACGAGTACGATCATTTTGGTCGCGATTGCTGGTCGATTGAATTATCCGAACGATAGCGTACGTCGAATCATCGCGGGTACATCGGGTGTACTAAAACACTTTCGCCAACGGCTCGGCGTCGAAGTAAGGCGAGCAAAACGTCGATTCGAATTCTTGCCTCCGGCCAAAGCCTTGGCTGGAATGTCTAGGAATTATGCTGCTCTCCGTTTCTACGGAGTGCTGGGGTCCGTTCTTTTGGTCTCGTTGCTCAATCGTTCGATCGATCGACCAGTCCCGCTTCGTTTATTTTCGAAACGCCCGACGCGATCCAATGGAAATAATAATAAATTGATAGGCACAACTTTTTTCCCGTAATTTCGTATGGAATTCCTCTGACCGAATTTTAAGCAGACATTCCGGAATTTTTTAGCGGATTTCTGGCATGGGTGACGATTTTGGAAATATTACAATTGCCGTACCTCGAATTGTTCATTTTTGTTGGCTCTCGCGAGACAGTCCAGTTTGTGGGCATTGGGCAACGATTAATACGGCATGGTGTAATATAAAGAATAAATGAAATGCATATATACTAGCATTTATTTCATTATCCACTTATGTCCATAATTGATATTCCAAAGACATGCATTGATATTTCTTCCTTCTGTCCGGCAAATGTCACATTTGTTGTTGAATAATGGCAATCGTAGCGTGACTGGTGACGAGTATCCTTTCGTGGTAAAGCGTGCGAAATTTTTCACGACCGTGCGTAAATCGTAGCGTGAAACGTGCGTGGACGTTCAAACAGCACGGTGAATGAAAAAAATCGATGGGAATCGGATAAACACAGGGGCTGTGATAATGGCGATTGGATAGTGGAGTACGGGTTATTATCGTGCAACAGTACTCACCGACTGGAACTCGTAGAATCGTCGACTACGAAACGAAAAGGTACTCACCTGAAACAGAGGAAAAAGAACGATTATTATTATTATTCGTAAACACGTAGTGTCTTCGTTTGCGCACGTGCAGTTACTGTTTCGCGTCGGAACATTATTTGTGCGCTACTGATATAGTTGCGATTGGTACAGACAGTGGCAAACGAGAATTTAAATTTATTGGAATCAGACAGGTGTAAATGGATCTAAGTATGATTGTCGTTTACAGGTGGATTAAGTAATTACCGTACTATTTTTTCCTGCGTCTATTTAAAATATTCTTTTACAGTTGTATCAGACTAATTTTCTCTGCGAATAATTTCGGACGAATTTCCATTACACCACGAAAAATTGAACGTAAAATGAAATGAAAACAATGGAATATTTATTTGCAAGGCGCATTAAATTGCACAACTGAAAAATTAAATTACTCGATACTTGACATTAATTAACAAATTAATGACAAAAATTAATCATTTATAAGTTCGAGACGAAGCAATGGAGCAGATGATCCTTTCGAACAGCACCAGGGAACTTGTTTCCTTATTCATTTTTATTTAGCGCGCGGGTAATCGTAATAATTTCGACGATTAAAAATCTGTCGAAAGTACGTGCGGAATAGATTGTTTCGGAAGACTTGGGTGGAAAATAAAAGGAAGCGGTAGTGAAACTAAACCGGGAGATTGCATGCGTGCACCGTGCGTGCGATCTCGTTCGCGTGTAAAGCCGTGTTTACACGGCTCGAGGAGCACACTCGCGCCGGCATCGCGCGGATCTTATCGAATTTATCGCGTATCGTGCCGCGGCACGGGATCGTTCTGGAAACATCCACGCTCCCCGGGGAAAGTTCATGATCCGTTGCTCTTTTCGACGGAAATTTTCGTGGATTCGTTACGAATTTAACAGATCGTATTCCGTAACTCTGATTAGAGAATTCGAGTTTTGCTAAGAAAAATATAATTCCACAATCGTCAAACGTACTAATCTTTGGTCCCATAAATCTATTTGTTACGTGGAGATTTATTTCAAGTATTTATGCCGAATAGTGCTACTACTTTCGATTTCGTTTCCCTTTCGCCATCAAAGATTATCTACTTACCGAATTGCAGTAAAATTGAAATTCATTTTAAACTCGGCCGTGTAATTTCTAATTAAGCCTCCAACATGTGCGATCGAAAGGAATGGAAATGCAACGAAAATGTTTATAATTCTCAACCGCTGTGCACGAAAAATGAGCAGGTCATTGCATGCATTCACGACTTTCGTAGCGGACGTTCTACCATCTCGGCGATCATTGCGGATTACCACCTGTCATTTGAATAACAAAAAGACCGTGAACCTCGTGCACGTAATTCTACTTCTACGTAGAACCGAGTCGATCGATGTACGCGAGGATAAAAGAGAGAGGGACCTGATTCAACGATATTTCCGGAAATAATTCGCACGGCCGTGAACGCTGATTGCATATGATTTTAAAGCCACCTGATTCCGGAAGTGATAGCACCGCGATGAATCGTTCAATAATTATACGTGACAACGAATCACTCTTTGGTCTTGATCGTAGAGCCTGCCGCATCGTAAAATATTTTATATTTCCCATTATCACGCTTTAGAGTATAAAATGATCACTTTTCAATGACCAGTAAAGCATTTCAGTATTATGGAATTAGGTGCATGAACTGTGGATAAAGAATCTGGCACTGGGTTAATTAATACGTGATAATGCCTCTTAATTACATGTATTTGGATTTCAGTGTTACTGCACTACACTGCAATATTATTTATGCTGTTCCATATTTCTGCAACTGATTTAAATATTGTGGAACAATGTGTCCTAATGTTAGTGTACGCAACATGGAGGAAAATAAACTCAAATGTGTAGCCGACGATCTATGGAGAAGACCTTGTTCTAGCTTCGCGTCTTTCGAAAACGAGAAAAGGGGAGAAAAACGAAGGTACGCGTAAGTCCCTTATGTAACAAACGCATCCAAAAGAGGAGAGAGAAACGTTACCATTATCCGGGCAGATTCACATGGAAACAATGCACACGTTTTTACACACTCTCGCCATTAAGAAAACTACTCCAGTAAGCTGGTAAAAATAACTTTTAATTGTATCCATTACATGACGAAACCGTTTTACACACAATATTCCACTCCACATTTTATACCCACTGAAAACATTCTCGGTAAATATATTCACAAGAACGGACGGATCAGAAAAATTCCGCTGAATCACTGAAGAAATCTACGGGCATTTAATATCCATTATTTCACAACTTTGTACGCTCTAACACACTCGGCGTTATTAAACGCATACATCTAAATATACATACATTATGGTCTTCGAATATATCTTTGGCATCATCGAAACATCACGGAAACGCGGCGGTTCACTTGTCAAATGTACACAAGACGAATGCACAATTTTCCAACCTTGTCGTTAAGTAACGAACGTGGAACGCCCGAGGACCAATTAAAAATTCAAAGCGTGTTTTACAAACACGCGACAAGGCCTTTCTAACAATCAAACGATGTTTAACGAGCCACGCGTAACAGCGGTGATTTCGTGTCCATAGTCGATTCACGGCCGACGTACGAGAATAATTGTCGCGCAGCGACGATAATCACTATCCCTCGGCAGTCCCCGTGACGATCAATGGGCCGTGTTTCGTGAAGGATCACACGGTACGCACCTGAACGCCGCGCCGCGAACCCTCATTACGGTGTTTTACAACGAAGAGGAGCCGTCTCGGTGCGCCACGTAACCGTTATTATTTACTCAGTAGCTCGCTACTTTCATCCTTATGCAACCAGCCTAGATCCTATCTGTCTTTCTCTCCTTACTATTCGCCCCCCCAGGTTGCCTGTTTCCTCGCGTATCCTTCGTTTCATCGTAGCTTTGCGAAATCACCGACAACTCGCTTGGGAACACGCGGAGCTCCGTTCGACCCGATTCCCGAACGATGAATAGACGATCGAGATTCGTTTCGAGCAGCCGTTCGGAGAGTTTCGCATTATCGGGGAAAATGTTTGGAAGATTTTGATGGACATTCGTGTGCCCGTTAATGGAAAAGGGGATACCGTAACGCGGTGCGTACAGAATTCTTTGGAACATTTGGATGATTTCGTAAAATTTTGTAAAATTTATGTCCGACAGAATTCTCTGGACAGTTGAGTTTCTCTGGTAGGAAAAAACGTATACCGCAATATGTCTGTCGGAGGGTTTCTTAAATTATTTTTATAATTGTAATATAGGAGTGCATGAAACCGGGGCAGGGAAGGATTTTTGAATAGGAAGACTTGTTAGTACGAAAATGTGAATAAGACGAAGAGATTAGACCGCACGAAGTTATTGTAAAGTTGATAGTTTCTGTGTTAAAACGATTATACAGTTGCATTATCGTTGCACCAGAAACGTGGATCGATATTTTGCACTGGTGTGCTCGGTTGAGTGTACTTAAGTGCTGACGAGTAACTCTCACTTTTGCGCTAAGTTTCCTGCAATGCTGAGGCTAAGAATACTTAAACCCGAAGATATACGACTTCCCCGGCCAATGGTTAACAGTTCGCCAATATTTCATCCCGAAACATCGGGCCGTTCTTCATCTTTCACGCTACAATCAGCAAAATCCTATGCGCGCGTCTGCTCAAACGTCGGGACGCTCGTCAGTCTAAAGAAATCTTCCGTGATGCAACGTGATTTATTGAAATTATATAAACAGTTTTATTTCTGCGCAATATTTACGAACACGTGTCCGATACTTCTTTAACGCGGAAGAAATAAAATGTTCAATAGCAGACATTTTTTAAACGATGAGAAACATACTGACAATACCGGGAAAATAATTGTCGTAATTTCTATAAAACCGAGCTGCGAAACGTTCTACCCAAGAGAATAGAATAATATTAATAGCCAAATTGCCAGAGGCGATTCATCATCGGTGTGTTCAAATCGGTCGAAAAATAAGAATTCGCTGACAAATATTCTCGTGCAACGAAACGATTACGCTTATCATAGTTACACTTCCGTTTCGCGTTCCTTTCCACATTTAAGAGCTGCAAGTCGACGTGACACGTCGAGAACCACTTTTACGCGCGTACACGTAGTACGTATGTCGATCTTGTCGACGATAGATATTAAACGGACTCGACCGACTGACTTTGACGTAACACGATTTTTTTCCCCTTCTTCTCTGCGATCACGTTAAGTGGTCAAGTACCGACGCGTTATATTCGGTGGTTACCGGTCCGATCACCTTTCCTGACCCTTATCCGGGCGGTTCCGACAACTTCCACTTACTCGACTCGTATTTACGAACGTATTACAAACGCCCACACGTTTCTAGACACGGCGGTTGCTCGCCCGTACTCGCTTTCAGCCTGTCCGCGAAAGAACGAAACACCTTTGCGATGCTTTCACTAACGTCCAAACTAATTGGCAACTGACTGTGTCACAGATACGCGAGAAATCGCGCGACCTGTGTTGGTGACGACATTCGGCTGAGAAATATATACGATGCACAAAAAAAAAAAAATAAAAGAATGAGATCGCAATTACAAGTACATTGTTTCATACCTATATATCCATTTGAGAACGAAATTTGCAACAGAAAGATTAACGCGCCGAGAATTTGTACGTTCGGTAGATTTTCCAGCAAGCAGGATAAAATCGAACAGATTGTTCCGCTTCAATTCGATGGGAAACGTCATCTCGATGGACGAACCCAGAATCGAACTCTTGTGTCTCGAAAGTCTCCGGAAAGCGATTGCACGTTTTACCATAAGCGATGTTCAAGTGAAGTGCAGTGGCGATCCGGTTTCTCGCGAGAATTCTGTCGCTTTTGCGCGGCATGCTCGAATCAGGATAATCAATTTGCCGGCTGATTCTGCGATCCCCTCGTCACGATGATCTGTCTTTCCTCCCGTTGTTCGCCATTCCGGCATTTCTCGTCGAACCGTGTCACAGAGGTGGCTAGATGGCCGAGTTTGTATATATATATATATATATATTTTTTTTTTTCCTACAAGAACACGTCGACTCACAGACGTCCCGTCGCAGACAGTCTTGTATGTACTGTTAGCTGAATCTGGGATACGAGGTGGACGTTCAGCCGACACTGTTGGCTCCATTATCGCGCAGACACAACCAGCCTTCGAGGATTATCATGTCAATGGGTAGCAGAGATATTTCCATTTGTGCCTGTTTCGCTAATCGGTAATTAAACAATGCAAGGTTTGCATGATCCGTCCGGCTTAGATGTTACATGAATGCGTGAAAGTTTTTAATACTCGTTGAAATCTGGACGGCACTCGATACTGTCAGCCTCGTTTTAGTAAATACGTTCGAGAAGTTTAGGTGACGAATGTGAACGGTTCCATTTCCATTGCACGCGAAGGGAGATCTGTTTCAAATAATTCTGTAATGGCAATGGTGCTTCAGTTGCACTGCGTTCTCAAAATCGAAGGGGCTACTGTGAATTATGAATGGAATGCTACTACTGGAATGAAAGATCGCGGATTTTTGTCGCGAATTTTCTTGTATCTGCTGCACGATTCGAAAACAGAAGCGATCGTTTGCCACGGCTATTAAAATTATGGAGCTCCCGTAAATGCTTATATCTATTATTTTCTGAATCGAATTCTGTTTCAATTCCAAGCGAACGGTATCTGTTTGACGGTGAAATACCAAGAGCCGACGAATTACAACGAAAGTGTGAATCGACAAGAAAATTCGACACGACGTCCCGTCGTCGTTAATTATCCGCAGAATAATTAAGTAACGTTAATTAACCGGTCGAACGGTTTTCGGCCAATCTGTCTGCCGTGTTAACGCGTGTTCCTCGCCATTCTAGAAAGTGGTGAACATTTTGACCCCGTTTTTATTGCCGTCGACGATCACGCCGAGAGACCTGTCCCAGCTTTTGTTCCGCCGTAAATTATTCCTCCGGCGTGAAACGGCGCGCACCGAATCACCAACGAATTTCACGCGTTGGCGTGATGATTTTTATACGCGCGAATTCACGCGGCCGCCGCTCTGATGATGGGCGACGTTTCACACGAGATGGAACAATAAGATCGCCTAGTTTCAACGCCTGTCCCGTTCTAATCGCGCCTGGAACACTTGACTACAACGGGGCAACGTTCTTTATGCAATAGCGATTGAATGGTCGCGGGCTCTTCGAAAACGCGGTTCAATTGATAACCGATCGAAATCGAGTACGAGATTCAGACAATACGAGACCAAAGAATAATTAGCAATTAGTGACACATGGGCAAGGTAGTGAAGTGCAGCTAAGGTATAATAAAAATCGTTTGGAAATGGAAAAAAAGACGTTTACTATTAACGTTGGGCAATAAAAAAAAAATAAAATAAAATCGACGAGCAATAACGAATGTATATTGTAACCGTGTAATCACAAATTCTGTTCCACTTTCTGCCTTCGCCCTTCCTGACCGAACGGCGACAGGATCACGCGCATCAATTTGTCGTCGAACGAACGCCTCGCAAGGTATCGTCGAATGGTCACGGTGGTTTGCCCCGCGTTGAAAACTCTCGTTTCCTTTTCCAATTTTTTCCGTTTCTTTCGTTTTTCGCCGCGATTGTTTTCCACGACTTCACGGGCTAAAGACTGGCCCCGTCGTTCCGCGTAAGCGTCACCGTTATAAAGAGCCGCGATTGAACCGGCCGCAAGTTGACATTCCGTTTCGTGCCGTTATATAAACCACCGTCATCGAAATCTTTCCACGCGTGTTCGATACACCGTGTACACGTACGCGACGCGTACGCGCAGGTGAGATTCGTCCGTGTAAAGCGAACCGTCGTTTTTTCATGATTTTTACGCGACACGACAAGTAGTTCGTGAAGAAGAAGAGGAAAATTGCCCGGATTATTATCGGGAAACGATTGGACAGGTGATTCGTACGCTTTCCGAGATTTCAGCGAGGTGCAAACGGCGACGCCGGGTCACGGATATCAATGTCAATTGTTGAATAATCAATGACAGATTGGAATATTCTTTGCGACGAGACTAATTGAATTCGGCAGGAAGGAGGAGACTGTTTATGATATCCCTATTATTTCGACGAATAGACAAAGGAACGGGGAAATCTATTTACTCCGTTTATTCTATTTCCGATTCTCGTACTTCCTCTTAATGTTTGCTAGAAAGCAAAGTTAATGGCATTCTGCAATTGTTAAGTCGGCGAATAGAATGTTACAATCATAGATAACTGATGTGCGTACACGCGAATCCGAATTCAGCCGCGTCATTCAATCACAGCTTTCTATAATATAAAAAACACGACCGTCCCATTTTCCAAGCTGTCCGCAAAAAATAACACTGAAAGTCGTGCCAGCACAGAACCCGCATAACACGAGAACCCGCTGCAGAAATAAAATTTCCTTCGCTTGATTACATCGATCACGAAAACCGACCCACTAAATGCCCGCCCTGTAACTTGTTTAATAATCGTTGCTATTCAACCAAAAAAATCACCAATGTCGCGCAAAGGTACTAAAGGTACTAACAACCTGGTAAAATTTCAGCCCTGTGCGCCGAGCGGTTCCGCCGAAATAAAATCGCAAAGAACGTCCACTCTTACTCCAATTCGTACACGGGACTGCAGGCGATTCCTTTAAAGGGACGACGGTAAATACATATCTGCTTTAATGATGCATCGAATCCTTCTATCGTCCTTTAATTTAAAGCGGCTGCTCGCGAGAGCATCGTGCTCGACCAGACGCCATGCAATCCGATACGGTTTTTGTTACCCATAATATATATATATATATATATATCGACAGCAGTTCGTCAGCACTTCTTTTTCTCCCCCTAATCCTCCGATTGCACCTTGTCGCGTGCACGTGGCTATTGTTTTTCTACGATATCCCGTGACCTATATTCCCAGGCTCCACCACGTTAATTCATTCATCGTCTTCCGGAGCTTTAAGAAACTTTAAAGGCCCGTATCTACGAAACGGATGGTCGTGTCGCGATGAGACCAAAGGCCGTTTTTTCGTCGCATTTTATTTTTCGACATTTTCGACGACGTTTCGTTATGTAAAGTGGCTCGCGAACTTTGCTCAAACCGCTAATACGCCCGTCGGAGTATTCGCGATCGGAGGATTGTGAAAATGCTTTTCGAGGTGAAGTTTCTCATTAGTTTTAGGATGACGAAGTTGAATCGAAGTGGAATGAATATTTTTACGTCCGGTAGATAAGTCTATATTTTCTTACGCACCTTGAGTTTTATAACTGTTAAACTGACCTGGACACCTGACGCAACGATTACTTCGAATGTTTCCCGCAGAAGATTTTCCCTAATTTCCCATTCGCCCAGTGACAAGATTCGCACAAACACTCGAAACATCGCAGCAAGCAGTAAGAAGTAATTAGCACGGCTCGAAACAGCCGTGCCCTAAACATTCGACTCGTACACCCATGAAATCATCTGGTGGCGCGTTTCGTCGAACGTAAAGTCCGAGTTATCTTTACCCGCTTCCGGCAATAGTAATTGGGCACAGAAACGCAGTGATATTCGCCGAAACGCGAACACCGTGACCATTATAACATTTGCCATGGGATTATCGCGATAATAAGACCCGCATCCACGTGCAAACAGACATACCTAGATCCAGCTCTTGGAAACTCATGGTTGCTCGACACCGTTTCTAAAGTGGGTTAGCAGGGAATTTTAAGGAACGCGTTACAACAAATTGCTGTGCAATCGATAGCAAGACAAATTGCACGGCGCAACAAGCCCCGCGTTAAATATTATTTCGCCTGAGTGGTATGCTTCGCCTCCGAATCGCTCAGAATAGTTTCCACGTCGCTCTGATTAATAAATCGAATCGTTATTTAAATAAATAAAAAACAACGCACACACACTCGTACAGATGTTCCTTTCAAATGTTAAATTACCTACTCTAATTTATTACGAAATGCTCGGGATCGATTTAAATCTAATTGCTATAAAAGTTAATTCCGCGAACGACGGTAAGGCGTTCATAATAATTAAGCCAACGAGAGGAGGCCTCTGTGCAGTTGTCGAACCGGAAGATTCCGAGGGTCCAGTTTCCCTTCGAAATCGTACGAAAATTGTTCACTTTCCAGCGAACAGCATCGGCGCAAAGGTGGCACGGAAATTTGCCTATTCGTAAATTGGTTCCTTTTCGCGACAAGAACCGGCTTGCACCGCGCCGAATTTTTCACTAAGCCGAATCGCACGGCGCCCGGTGTAATAGAAAAATATACGTCGAGCTGGTTCGCCGTGATAAATAAAACGCTAGACGGACCGGTTTCGTTAAGCCTGCTTCGTTTCGAAAGCAGCGTCGGGACGCGGACGCCGAACGGACTCCGGATTCGTTTCACTATGTTAATGTGACGCTCGTCCGAATGCGCAATTCGATTGTGCGAAATACCGATCGACGCGTGACCCGCGTTTCAATGGGCGATTTTCGCGCGACAATTCGGTCAGTGGTGCGTTGAAATTCGACAGGAGGGATCGATAGTTTATGCATTATGGATACGTGAAATCGAGTTGAAACGATCGATTTCAAAATTCACGATGTTTCGGCGATTGTTCGCGACATCGTACTTATATTCCTCTTCGATTGCTGGCGGGATTTGATTACGCGCGATCGTGTGTAATACAGGGGGCGAAGAGGGGGAACGAAGGAGGAAGAAAGGTTCAATGATGGTAAACGGTGAGTAGAAAATATAAATGACAAAAATGGAATTCTAGTTGAGAGTTCCCTCTTTAATAGAATCGACTGAATTAATTCAGCTATTAAGTTCTATGATTGGCGTGTTCAACCGAGAATTTACTTTCGTATTGTGCTTCGGACAACAAGTCAGTCTTTCTTTTCAGAATACTAGCTTTCGTTGATTATAATTATTGGAGGCATCTTAATGTCTACATATTTGAAATTGAATCTCTGTGTAATTGTTGTTCGAACGTAATTGCGATGCAATTAAAGCAGCCGCGTCCGCGCACGGCACTTCGATTGTAAATCACCGCGCATGTCTTCTATTTGAATGAATAATAATTTGACGTTCACGGTATTCAATCGTCACAGTTTTCCTGCACAGTAATCCTGCAATTACGCGATTGGAATTTAATTGAATAATGATTTTCCTAATTGCAATGTCAAACGTTGAGGAGCATATTAACGAAAGTAAAAAATCGAAGTCTTACACGCAATAGATTGATATCCAATGACGCTGCTAGTCAATATTAATTAATCGCAACCTCGTTGACCCACGTTGGAAACTCGATTAGATCGCAACTCGCGGCTGAAAATTCCTTCGTTTTCCCCCATTCATCCACCGAGGATCGCCGCTTATTCGAAAGATGCGAGGTAACGGTGAGCATACGGGATTAGTGTTACGCTTAAAACGCAGAAACGCGAGCGTAGAGAGGCGCCATTGCTAATTACAGGCTCAATGGGTCGAATGTAAAAACGCGCCTCTGAAATTCGCGTTCCGCGATCTTACTCCAGAGATGCCGTTCCATATCCCGTTTTCCTCAGGTTTTTCGCGATCCCTCTTCAAATATACTAGGTTATTTTTGCAACAGATGCGATGGAACATTAAACGCTTACGTACATCCATTGTTTATACATTGAACGCATTGCGCGAAACGCAACGTAGAAACGGGCTCAAGCGGAGCACGGATCAACTGAGCTTTACTGTTCATCGCGGACGCGAATCGGCGTGAATACTTTTAATATAGCGCGTCGCGGAAATGTACTGGACTTTTACAGACGCAGCGAGAGGGTGGAGAATTCGGGGTGGCGGAAGCGGGGATTGTTAACTGCGCTGGCAAGTGTTTCGTGTAATTTCCTTAGACGAACGCGTGCAGCGTAATGGACAATAATAAGAAATTGCAACGCGCGGAAACGATGCGCCGTCGTAAAAGTGCGCGATGGGTTGGAGGCACGCGTGGCACGTGGGCTGGCAAATATGCAAGTGTGCTCATTGTCGGACACGCCCGTGCATTTCCACGTGAATCGTCGCGCCTGGCGTTTCTGCTTTGCCGGGAGCGAACGGCGCCCCGTGTCCAAAATTATCTTGTAAAATTATTTTATTTCAGTTTATTTAATCGTCCGACGAATAGAGGTTACTTAACTCATTTCTATCCGTATTTTCGGGCATCGTCGTTCGTTGCGCGCGACGTTTCAACCACCGCGTCGGACGCAAACTTCGCTGCGCCTTAGGAGAAATTTCTCTCTGGGCGATTGGCAAGCGACGAACGAAAAGAAAATTCTGGGGAATATCTGTGAATCCGGTGGTGCGGAGTTCGCGCGTCGACCCGGGGAATTCGATGACACGGTTCACGTTATCTGACGACGACTGCGGACGTACGATCGTTTGAAATAAAACGAAATCCGTAGGACAGATAATGGCAGCTTGATTGTTGCGCCCGAGAATGCGGGCAAATAGGAGTTTCCTCGGTGTACCGTGAAAATTCCGGGCATACCGTTAGAAGTTTTCGAACGATAGAGAAGAATCGCGATGGCCGATCCGTAGCCAACAGCACCATTGATTCCACGTTTATGGTTAGCGATAAATAAAGAAGAGCGTGCTGTTAGAAAGCACGTAAAGAATACAAAAAAATATATGTACATATATATTTTTTGATAAACACAGATGTAGGCTTAAACGAAATATTTGCAATTTGCCCCACTTGTTACCTGACCTCGTGCCTAATTTTATTCAGGAGTAAGATCATTTTAAGAATTCAGACTTTGAAGAACAGTTAGCCCGTCGAGGTTTAACCTCAAGTGAATTTACGTTTTTGCCGCTGATATCAACGATGGAGAAACGACCGAAAATTTGGACGAATAATAGAAAGAGAACTCGACGGCCAATTCAGAGAATCTAATAATAATTGATAATACATTTCAAGCTTATCTCGTAAATTCCTATAAATCGTTACTTTGTTGCTGGTATCTTTACAAATTATTCGTGCGACTCGGTACTACTTACACTTGAACCAACGATTCAAGGCGGACGCCCACATGGCTTCTGAAACGTTTCCTTCATTCTGGAACTTATTTATTCGTGCAAACAATTGCTGTTTTATGTATTATTATGTCACCGTGCGGCAGTCCAGCGACGCGAAGAAGCAATGCATAATAATTACCATCGTGTTAGACGACCGTGTATACCACCGATGGCCTCTATACCTTAATTAGCTGTCTCCTGAGATTACTGTGAACGTGAATACGCATTACAGTTAGCCGGCCGTCGAAGCACGTGCTGGGATACGCTATCGAGTCGCGTGCGTACTAACCAAATTGCCACTTCCTTCGATAGGCAATGGTATGCTGTTAGTATGCCGATACGCGAACGAAGAGAAAAGGAACGATAAAGGTTCGATAATTGCTCCAAACGCCCGATTAAATCTAATTACGAAGCCGGTAGGTACAAAGAAATTTGCATTTGTTTAATACTCGACGAATTTACAACAATCCACTCGAGCCACGATAAATATAAATACATGTCTCTTGAGATTGAACCGAATCGAGGGAAATTATAAGTACGATTAAATTCCAAGCACAGTTCTTCCAATACAGTTTCATACTGAATGTATTTCATTGAACTTCGTTCGAGGCGACGGTATTAATTCTAAAATATACATATAATCTCTTCGTTTCTCGATATCATTGATGGAATCGTGTAAAGGCGGGTGAAAAGTGACACGAACGAAATATTCAGCTGTGTGTTCGGGAAAGTTTCGCTTTAAAACATTTTACGGCTGACATAAGAGCTCCGATTGTAACGAAAGATCCGACAGGGGGACGAAATCGATCAAAATCGCACTGCAATTCGAGGCATCATTTCGCGGCGAACGTTGCCACGACTTTCATACGCAATACCGATGATCCACAATAGCAAATTGAAAGTGTACAAAACAAAAAATCCCCAGCTCCAGACTTTCTACAATAATTTCCATCGACCACAAGTTCCCAAGTCTGAATTAAAGTTCAACGTTCTCAGCCACTACAATTTTCGCGTTCCCAGGATTTCCTTCGCCGACGTTTTATAGCGCCATTGCCCGCGTATGACAAACAACTTTCTACATTTCTTGCGTAACGTTGCCCGTGTCGTCCGTGGAATATTTGCAACACTCGCCGGATCCCCATTATGTTCGTCAACAGCCTCTCCAAATCGATTAGTTTATCCGCGACGCGGTAAACTAATTATTAAAATTCCGCGGCACTTTTGTCCGCTCCGACCGCGCACCTTCGATCGATTCGCAAAGAATGGTACAATAGCGTTTCGAAAACGTTGCGTGCACAGCCGAATCGAGGGCCGCGTGGCAGGGTTAAAAGAGGATCGTGAACCTCGCGTGGCACGCAGTGTTGAAAAATCGCCGGGTTTAACGGGAAAGAAGTGGATCGCTATCGCGAACGATGATTTCACGGAGGATGATTTACGATTCGACGAAGTTCGCGGCGGAATCCACTCTGGAAACGACTGTAACCGGATGTAAGAACACGCGTGTTACTGATCCGTGGCACGAGTTCACTATAACTTCGCGGTGCAACGCTAACACTATTCCGCATTCCGCTCTGATCGCGTGCTTTTGACGTTTTACACGTGGACAACGATCGTGCGTGAAGCCGCTCGACGGTTCCCCGTTTTCGATGTTAATCGTGATCGCGGTGGTAAGATATTTGCGTGCGTGAGTCGGATTCTGTCACGGTCGACGAGCGTATGGTACTGACGTTCGGATGACAGCGCGTTGGACGTTGCGATGGTTCGCGGGGCCAGTTAACACATTGCGTACGGCTCTCTGCGCGTTCAACACCCGCTCGAAGCCCGCACATTTTCGAACGCTCCTTTATATGATACGAAGCGTACGACGATCGGCACAGATCTACTGATGTACCGAACGAATGATCATTTCTACATGCTCTGAATGTCAAAATTCAATTATTTCGCTCGTCACTTGTCTTAAGAATGGGAGGAGGCTTCGTTACCCTGGTAACGTAACAAAAATATTTGCCGCTGGTTGCTTAAGTTGCCGATTGAATCGAAAAAAAAAACATGAAAACGAGATATCCCGTGACCCGGCCGCAACGTTCGATTTGCTAAAAACGAGATATCTCGTGGCCCGTACGCAATGCGTTAATAACGCAACGTGGGAAAATTGGCGAACGGTTCGTAAGTGTGTCGCGATCACGAACAACTTTATATTCATCATTCGAACGGTACATTAAAACTGTCCTCGCTTCTGTATTATTAAACGGAGTTTGTATTTAACATCCAATTAAGATACCATTCGCGGAAAGCAAATTTTGTTCTTATCAATGGTGTCTCCCCCCCCCCTTTCATTTTATCCGAACAACGAAATGCACTTCGCCTGACAATTTTAAATAAATATCGTTGCGCTGTTCCTTGAGGCAGACCACGGGGAAACGGGGAAATGGAAAATGAAATTTCCATCTGGCGTCACAGGTAGCAAATTAAGAAAATTCTCGACCGCTTTACTGTTAATCTACGATCGCAGGAATGGAAGGACGTCTATTATAATTACAAAGTGGCCGATTCTTTGCTAGTCAGCCGCTGCAACTATCGTTTGTCGTACTTTCTTCTTACGTAAATATATCGTTGACGCGAGTCGCGATTCGATACCCCGCAGAACGATTAATGTCTTCCGTGTTCGAACGATGAGCAAGATGCGTTCGTTGTTCAATTGAGGATGAGCGAAGTTCCTACGTGGCCGGGGAAGAATTTGCCACGGACAGGCGTAACGAACGATTCATTTCAATATTCGCACTGTCTATTGCGAAGCAAAATATCCGTCGACAGATCCGACTAATCGACGGCGTTAAAATTCTGAATATTTTGCAGCTTCAACGGGGACAGACGTCCGACATTATATTGCAATTAGCATCCTAGAATTTCATTCGGTTTGTCAATCATTCATTTTCAACAAATGAAACTTCGTTTCCGCGAATCGACGTTAACATCGGCAAACGATAACGAACTTATGATTGCCGCTCACCTGACGACCTCCGCGAGAAAAGGGGGGGGGGGGAAATGCATAATCAACGGCAAAAATTTCCCTTCGCTCGATGACGCGCTATGCTAATCGTTTTAGTCGAGGATGGAAACGGAGAGATGATTTAACGCGCGGAACGAAGACCTCGTTAGCACCGGTGAACGACGTCGACGACGTTCTAAGGACGAACGATCGCGGCCTGTCGGTTTCGTTCGCCGTCGACGGTTCGTTAAAACAACGTAAATCACGGGCAACGGTATTATTCACGGGTTGATGAGAGATACCGCGAATCGCGGGACGTTACGAACGCCCCGAGGGCCGCAATTTGCAAAGGATGCCGGCGTGTTCTTCCTCTCAATAAGCGTTGTCGTCGATTGAAATCGCCGCGTGGCTCGCGGATGATTATTTGTCCCTCGGCCGAGTAACAGGAAGATGACGGGTATCGATGGAAAGTGGAGGCGAGCGATGGCAAATAGATTTCCATGGTCGCGAACGACGGGAAGAGGTTTCTGAATGTTTCGTGCAATACGCCGCAACAGAAATTTCACAGCGATAGTGGGTTCTACTCTTGACAGATATATTTCGCGCGGATTAACTACGGAAAATAGAATGAAACCGAACTCGTTTAACTTGCGCTGTTTCGAGACGAAACGGCACGCACCCGAGAATCTGTTCGGTTTCGAGCAAATCGATTCATCGGACGCAACATACGCATTGATTAAGACGTTTTAATTTCGAATTGTGTCGTCCTCGTGGGACAAAAGGTTTGGCAAGATCGATTCGATACAATTTTGGATTTATAAAATGGGTTTTTTCATCGTAATTCCGAGGAAGACATTCGACGGTACACGAGATGAAGGAATGTTTCGGATTTTAGACGATACGCCGCGGATCATTCGATTATTTGGCTTGAAAAATTGCGACCATGTTTCCGGATAAAGGGGTAATATGTTTTGCTGAACCGTGGCGAAACTGGTAATACAGAATCTTGGAATCCTGGAAAGAAACGTGTACCGGTCCGTGCAGGAAAATAATCGATGAATTGCGAAGTACGTACACGCGGGGAATACTAAAATCCTGGTTAGACTCAGAATCACGAGCGTTCATCGGGCAAGTGATATGAATTTTATGCTTGTCTGGAATGTGATCCGACTTCATAGAATCCTAGAACCGTCTACCACAGAGTTTTTGCCATTCGTGCCACGTTTATGTTGTACGCCGTCGGACGAACGACAGTAAAATCGGAATAAAATAACCACAGAATTATAGCAGACAACGTTGACGTAGGATTTTTGTGAGGCAGCGGTTCACAAGAAAATTTGAATAGATAGCTTCGATTATTAAATGTTACTCGGATCACGGACCGTAGTACCGTAATTCGGCGGCGATCATTTGGTTGGGATCTGACCGAATCCAAAATACCGTGAAGAAATCTAACTCAGTGTCAAGGCTAAGATGAGCGGAGTTAAATATTCACCGGGCGACGTTGAAAAAGAACGGTTCTTCCTCAAAAATCCATAGATTCGCCTCGTTTACCGTCCAATTTACGACGGTTCTTTATATTCTTTTCGACTCAGCTCCCGCCGTTCCACGCGATTAGACCGATCAAATAAGTATGACAAAACGAACGACGTCGGGACCGAGAAAGAGGGACAATCTTTGTGGAATTTAAGAAAACTGGTTTCTGAACAGCGGTATTTTTCTGGAAGGAAAGTTCGGTGCACGGGTCGGTTAAGAAACTTAGACCGCTGCAAGGATTTCACTTGTTGGATAGACGTACTCGTTCTTGCGATCAAATCTGCAATCAAGACTGTACGATATTGCAGACGATTTCTTAAAATAATCGCGATTGACGATTGGCCCTCGGTACTTCAGGTTCGTCCGTTTGCTAAGATTTATCGATGGACAAGTTTGTAATACAATGGTGAAATTTTATTTTTCTCACCAGCGACAGCGCTCGACTAATATTTATATTATTAATAGCGAACTGGATACACTCTGCTAACAATTTTATTTGGCACCTGCTACATTGCAAGTGGCAGTTCTATCGCGATATTGGATATAAAATATATCCAGTGGTATTGAATTCGTCGATAACATATGAACGATTACAAATCTACCCTAATTTGCCTCCATTATAGAAAGGTTTTAACTCCAGCTATCAGCCATCCAGAATGTATCACTGAACATTACTGCCTTACATAAAATGTACAAATTACCACACACCGGCAGCTAGCAACTAAATAGAAACGTTATTAAAAGAGAAATTTAGAATTATCCCCGCCAATAGAATGCCTTCTACATGATTGAATTTTGACTCAGCAAAAAACTAAATAGATACATTTGTTATGACACATTGTTACGTTCTTCGTGACCGCGGTTGTCTCTCGTACAGAATCAATCGAAATTCCATGGTGGCGATCAATGAACAAATTTCACCGATCATTCGCGACAAAGAGCGTCGAATTTCTTCTGTCGGAGAAAGTTCGATTTGCGGTCCACGCGATCCACGAATAATGATCGACCCTTTTCCATCGGCGAATGGAAAGTGTGATCAAGTGTGACCGAATTTTTCCCCGTTCCAACCGTGCGTACACGCGATTACATCCGGTTCTGTTACACATTATCTAACCCACGATTGTGAAATTGAATTATAAAGAATTCCCGTGTCACGAGATTCCTACGAACCGCCTGGATTTCTTTTCTTACGCGTACTTTCACCCTCGGCGAGGTAAAGAATCTCGCGTCTGTCCTCGTGTTCACGGTTCTGTTCGTTCCGTTCGTCCGTAGAATTGTACCGATCAGTCTGCAATTATATTGTCAATCACTTTGCCGGTGTGTAAAATTTTGGTTTCGTTTTAAAATAAATGGAGTTCTTAACACGCAGACGAATATCTTCCGCGGGCAGAGTCACAGATGTGTCGGAGGAAGCCGGATTGTCAAAGATAATATTAGATAGCACCGTATTCCATGGTGCGTTGCCGGAATTAATGAAATTTCCTATTGTTCGATTCGACACTTAGTAACTTTTATTGCGCAGGGGGCTCGGCTATCCGCTTCACAATTATTTTACTGCCTTCATAAAACTTTGCCCGACCATATACCTCCGCGTGCTAACGACTTCGTATCTTATTAACGCTGCTCGTTTCCAGCCTGCTCTGCTGATTAAATAGCGCCGTTACATCTTCACGAATTATCCGTGAAACTCGTTCCTTGACGACGCTACTTCTTTTTTCGTCGAGGGAAATATTTGATTTCGCGTCGAAATTATCCGACTTCGAATTCGAGGAATCAATTTTAAACGTTTCTCGTCTCCTTTCACTGGTCGGAATTCTGGGGACCATTTCAAATCGTGACTGAGGGAGAACGGTCGAGCGATTAAAATTCACGACGAATCGTTGATCTTTGAGGACAAGAGACTCAGGACACGGGCCACGTAAATGGGTTTCTAGCTCGTACATTCGCGACAATGGCATCAAGGTGTATACAACACGTCGAATCGATCGAATCGCTCAATGGGGAATGAAATACATAGAACGGAACTTGCGGCGCAAAGTGTTACGAGGAATTTACGAAAAGTTACGAAATTCGTAACGTAAGCAGTCTCGTTTCGTGTGGCACCGCTGGCCGTGGTTGTTAATTAATTACCCGCGAGCGAAGACGGAGGCTCGGATACGAACAGCGATCTTTATCTGACCGAAAGGGAAATTGGAGAGGTCGTTTCATCGGCGAACTGAACCGCCAGGTGAAATGTAAAACAGGAATTTGATTGTCGAAACCTTATTTGGCCAGACAGATGTTAATCGATAAATACAGAAAAACGTGAAAGCCGAATGAAATTGCTGAAGGGAAATACTCTTCAAGATAAAGAACCGCGGTAATGTTCATGGGAAAATATTTTCCGGCAAGAATGAAATTATTACGAAACATTTATACCGATGTAAGGAACCGACGAAAATCACCCGATGGATTAAACTTTATTTCCTGTTTCAGATTGAACTCTGACTTCTCACTGTTAGTGCCGAATATTGTCAGTTGTTAACAGATTCGTTTTCGCCAAGAGACAGGCACAATATACTAATACACGATCTATACTTACACAGTGAATAATAACGATCAAAAAAACCTTCGACAACGGGGATAGAACGTAATAGATATTCATTCAACTTGACAGAAAGTTTATTTTCGTACAATTGTGAGTACATTCATTTTCCGACCAATGAAGATTTGTTTTGGGCGAATACTTTCTCGAGTAACTGTAAGTATCGATATGTCGAAATTGCACATCTGTACAGATGTTTAAGGGACCACGGGGGGGGGGGGTAGGCAGAAGCTTCGTCAACGTTGTCACGCACACGAACGATCCGTTAGGAGGACCTTTTGTTTAACACCGTTGCATAAGATTATGCAAAAATCTGGGTCGTCGATCGAGGGAAACGAATCTGGATCGAGCGTGCGCCACTATGCCCTGTTATTACCTCCATTCCGTCGCGACGTGCACCCTTGTTTAGCATCGCGAATATGCGAGGCACGTATCGATAGCCCGTTAACATCGATCGCGTGCGATCTGTCGTCGAGCAAATTCCACCACGAACGATTCTCCTCTTCCGATCGAACGATCTCCTTTCGATCGTGGATCGAAATTGAGACTGGAGGAGAAAAGCTAGTGTCCGTGATCGGCGAACGCGGAAGTGGAATGATAGGGACGATCCTTGGGAAAATTCATTTCGATCGTGGATGCGTTGGTAATTATATTTGTTCGTCGGTCGTTTGACATTTTTAGGAATCAATATTCGGATTGTATTTATCGATGATTATTGGAATATATTAAAGAGACATAGAGTACAAAGTGTCTGTTGGACATCCTATTTTCTTTCAGTAAATTTTAGACCCAGGTGATCTTGGCCCTCCTTGGAAATTATGTTATTCGTATGTTCTACATGAATTTACGTCGCTGTTAAAGAATGCCTATTATATGTGGGTCGTTAATAAACACAGACACGCACACGCACAGAGGACAGTGATACGAGGCAGACAGAAAGAAAGAAGAGGAACCAGGAACGTGTTTTTCTTGGTCAAACCCATGGATGAGTTCATGTTCGTGAAATTAGTATCTGGTCTGAGGATTCGATACGGTGGAATGCAAACTTTCATCGCCCGCAGCTCTCGGACACCGGGAGAGTGATATCCACGTGTCCACTTTCATGAACCGGGTCCTCTCGTGGCACAAATTTCATCGTGGCCGCGTGATTGTACTATTTCTCGTCGTAGTAAAACGCGTTTACCATTTAGTCGATTCCCATTGTTGAAATTAAACGGAGACTACTCGCGCATTGCACGCTGTCGGCGAAAAGTTTAGGTGCGGCAGGTATTTCAAGGTAGACATTGACGACAGTCCAATCGATTGCATATGAAAATTTATGAATCATTGATTAATCCACTTCCGTTGAAGAATAATGTAATTGCCTGAATGACGGCGACAACGAATCAAAGTTTTCTACGGTAATTGAAATCTCTTTCACAATTAAATATACTCATTAAATAATTTGATTTTTAATTGTCGCGGTTCTACACGACCATCACAACTTTCCCAGAAATATAGTAAACAGAGGCTAATTAAATTTTGCGCCAGAGAGGAAAATAGTGTATTGAGGTATCGAATTTTAACTATCCGGCAAAACGAAATACAACTGAAACGCACATTGACATTATGAAAGAGGAATTTTCAATTTATAAATTTAAATAACTAAATTACTAACGATTACGGTGAACGGGACAAAAAATTCTCCGAAAACGAAAAACGAAAAGCGTAGTGAGATCTGCAATTTTTTCGCCTGCTTTCGATACCAGTAGAGAAAGATCGATTGACGTCGTTGTAGTAAGGACGCGGGTTCTCGATGACCGTGACACAACGCGTCCCTTTCCAATTCTCGTCCTTGGTCAGGACTGAAATCTGTCTTACTATTTCTTCGCTTACCGTATCCATGTTGCACTGATTTTAAACGCGATTCTCGCGGCAAGCTGTTCAATGGCCTTCCAATGGACTCGCCGTCCTTTCATTCCTCGTTTCTAATGGGCCTGGCATCTCTCGAGCCAGGCAACATCGACCATTTTTATCACGATGGAAGTATTAGTTTCGCTCGAATCATATTCCTCGTGAAATTCAACATCCAGTATACTTTAGAAAACGCCGGACCTTTTGGAACTTTTTTTTATGACATATTAGTTTTCAGTGGCGTGCCTGCGAAATTGTAAAATCTGTATGTTTAATGGTTTGCGTTGCGTGAAGTTCCACAGCGATTTCATTCGGGGAAAAACGAGGGCTACGTGATGTTTCGTCGTGGTTCCACTTTGATCGGCTGCAGGGTATTTACAGCAGACCCCAGAACTTTCAATTGGGCATATTTTGTAAGTCGGATGTAGAAGACACATTCAGATATTCGGTTTGTATTTCGTGCCATCAATTTATCGATGCACTCAATGTATAATATTTGAACAATGCAGCGTGCGTTCGTAGAAATATTTAAACGAGTCTCTGCTCGTATAATGCGGGATATGTTAATGCCAGCCATTGTCAGCAGTCAGAATTGTAGGGGACTGTTCGATACATTTTTGTAACTTGTATCCGTTTACGTCGGCAGGCCAAGCTCGTGACGCAAATGCCACGAAAATGTCGCTCGACTGTCGCCTGACCAATCGAACTCTGTGTGCAAATATTTTCGAACGAACTACGTGGTTCTCTTATCTCATTGTTGCACGAACCCAAAGAACTCGGTGCATTGAATGTTTCCATACTGAAACGACGATAGTTCAGAAAAGAACGAATGATTACGAATTGAAGATGCGCGCAGTCGAATTCAAAGTGTCGCTATGCCAACTCGATTAAACTGATTTCACCTAAATATGCTGGAATATAAAAATAGAGAAAAGAGGAAAAATGGTGCAGTTGATTGAATGTATGCTTTCAAGCTCGGACCTTTGCTTCTGAAGTTCGAAAGTAGTGAAAGAAAGTTTACGCGGACCTGCGGACGAATGTTTCTACCTCGAAACATTAGAAATGATACAATTGTGATACTCTAAGATTACAGTACCCTTGATATTTATCCAAATTTTTACCCACCACGTTCAACCCTAATATCGTAAAACATTGTCGAACGACATAGAAAACTTCGCACGTACCACGCTGAACATTCCGTTTCTCTGTCCGCTACAAAGGGAACCACGACGCACGTAATCAATTTCCAGAAGGAGAGGACGAAAAAAGAAACGGACTAGTTTCCAAAGCAGATCGTGTTTACGAGTACAAATGGGGGAACAGAAATCCACGGCTAACGTAACGTCGTCGTGTTCCTGGCGGTGTGGATTCTTTTCTCTCCGCTGAAACGCGTCTCGCCGGTGCGTATCGTGGTATTCGTACGCGCGCTACTGCGTGGACATTGCGACAACTTAGCAAATTAAACGGCACTCGAAAAAGGTGCGCCAACCCCTTAGAAGGCCACCCGTGGAATTACGCAAAGCGGCGTAAAACCGAAAAGGCTTGCGAGAAACCGAGGCATCGATCGCGTTTTTTCCTCCTTCAATGGAGAAAGTTTCGATGTAAAAGCGAGCGGACAAAGGGTAGGGAAAAGCGTTCTGATGCTGTCCGAACGCCGAGCCTCCCATTTCTACCAGAGAGAACGAGTAGGCGATCCTTTTGCTTCAACACCTCGGCCAGATCTTTCTTCTTGCATATCTCTTCTAGTTTTGCTTGAAAGAGAATGCTGTTTTGATAAGAAACAAGAAATGGCATTTATGAAATACTTTTTAGCGCACTCGTCGATCTCGGTTCTCCTGGGTGTACTTTCCCGAGAATTTTCCAATGATCGCGAGCGAGTAGAAAAGCCGAGCCTAACGTGGAGCTTCTATTTCTTTTTTTTTTTTTCGCAAGCCGAGATTTCCGCTCGAGTTAAACGCAGCCTCGTCGATCGAAAGCTTTCCCCGCAAACCATTCCAATGGAAGTTCTTTCCACGGTTGATGTAGAAGAAAAGGCGCCCCAATGATTTTCATTAACCGGAAGATCGAATTTCTCGCAGGTCAATCAAAACGTTCCAATCGTCGAAATATTAATTAAACTCGTATATCCAGCGCTCCCTACACGTTACGCAACGTCGTGAAATATGTATACGAATTTAAAACATCTGTATGCCGAGTCCAACGAAATGACTCGGTTGTATTGATATACAGTGTTCTTTTCCGAATCATTGCAAAATTTTAAAAATAGCTTCCACCAGAATCGAGGTAATTATTCCATTACCTCGCCCAATTAACGGTTCAGGAAATACAATTTAAATGTCGTCCCTACAATACTATAATTCATAACAGATGCTACAATAATATCATTGAAAAAAGTAAGAAGAAGGCGGAAATCCATCAAATATATCGAAATTAGCCAATGTCCATAGAATTAATAACAATCGTTCTCTGCGATTCAAATTCCCGCCCCGAAAACGCCCGCCTTCGGATATCATTTTTCGCGAGGAACAGTCGAGCGCAGTGCACGGTGCGTCGAAACGAGGAACGGTAAAGAAAAGAAAAAATCCGCCAACGGTTCGACCAGCAGTTCGTAAAACTCGATTCCACCGGAACGGTTACACCACGGCCAGAAAATCGCGAGGGAAACGAGGTTCGCGCGCGGAACAGAGGCGGCGCGTTGCATTATTCGTGGCATTTTTATCGGCGCCGGTTGGCCTTGCGGACATTACCTCCGTGTTCCGTTCACTGCTGCAAAACAGGAGAGATCGTCGCTCGGTTGGGATCCACTCTAACGAGCCGCGATTCCCTCCGCTCGTTCGTCTTCGCGGTGAAAGAGTCGTCGGTGACTCTCGAACGCCCGATGTACGATCCTATCGGGGTGGCGCACACCTGCGCGCGTGTGCCTGTCGAAGAGTTCTGCGTGCGATTTGCAAAACCGCTGTCCTAAACGGCGAGCTCGACGCGGGTGCAGTTTGTCCTTCATCGAGCGGTCGAAGGTTCCCCGCGATTCTCGTGACCCCTTGCCCGCCGACCCTTTCGACGCCTCCGACGACGACGTAGGCGACGAAGAAAGTTTACGCTTCCCTACGTCGTAAACGGGGGGCAAGAATTTGGATGCGCTTTGGTGGCTGGACGAATACGGAATTCACTGATTAGACGCGAAAGTCGCAGAGACTATAATGCACTTTGTGAATTGACACGGTCGTCGAATTTCAATTCGGCGTTTACTGATCGATCGTCAAGTTTATGTATCGTTCGAGGCGCCTGGTGTCGCTGGCGAGATGCGCTTTGCTGGGTCTCGAGGAACGAAATTAGGCATATTCTTTATTAACAATAAAGTTATAGGGCTGTTAATCGTTGAACGTAAATTATTGTGTCAGCACGTGAAAGGGGGTATGGCAAGTGGTGTTGAAATAAGCTTATCACGATAATATAATGAACAGATGATTCCTTTTTCGTGCATCGACTAAACACCTCTTCCGGCGGTTTTAATAAACGCGATTCACGCGATGAATCATAAGAGCGATCAGAATTACTAATATCGTGAATTATGAATAAAAAATCTCGAACGAAAATGGTCGTCGCTCGTCGAAGTATGTTTACCCCAATTCGGATCTTCATTCACTCCGCTTATGTTTCCGCATTATTGGCACCTCTTCGATATATCATTTCGCAATCAATAACGCATTAATTAACCGTGAACCGCCGAGCGTTAGTGTGCACACTCTGTGTTTCTAATACAGAGAGCAACGCGCTCGGCCAACGGATGTACCGAGTCATCGTTTCTAAGTCCGCTCCGGAATTAATCGCGGAATTACGTGAACCGGCTCGTGCTTGCGTATGATTACATGCATATTTAATAAATGCAAGGTGCACCGTTCTGTTGGCGAGCGCCGACCGCGAAAATCAAACGTTTGGTGATCTTCCCAGACGATTCCGTAGAACGTACCCCGGACGTTGCGTGCAAGCGAATTTCGTGATTAAAATATCGAATTCCTCCACTTGTCTATTTGTCAGTGAAGAAATATATTTACAATTATTCTATATCCAGGATGCAATGATTATTCGCGAACACTGACATTACATCGATATCGCTTGAAGCGATGAACTGAGGTAACGATGAATGGTCCATCTGTACCGACTGCATATTGACCTGCACCCCTTAATAAATTGAATTCTTACACTCTGCGTATGATTATCGGAATGCTGCTTATGTCTACCTACATAGTTTGCTATCAGTTTATTTATTAGTTTACTGTTAAGTAAATAGCATTACTGCCGATTTGTTTGATTAATTGAGGATCTTGATTTTATACACTGCCCACCGTACAACGTATTCCTGTTCGTTTCCTGACATTTCAATGTTAATTATATTAACAAGGATTATCATTTATTATTGATCAATTGGTTAAATATTTAAGTCCCGCAAGAAATATCAGATTTCACCGCAATATTTATTCCTAAAAATAAACGTTCGTCTAGTTCAATGAAGAAAATTCTCCTCCCATCGAATTGTTACGCCGTAACTCCGAGATGAGAAGAATCGAGAGGAACGAAATCAAATTCCGCGCTACGGATATCATCTTTCTACCTGTCCGATCCCGCGGCCTCCGCGTCAATTAAAGACCAAATCTGAACGACGTTATCGTCCGTTCCATCGTGCACCGATTCAGAGACATCTGATCAACGATCGACATCGATACAGAGCGGACCGGAATGGAGGTTCGCGCTCGCCCGTCGATCATGGATACGAAATCGAGGAATCGAAGCGGTAGATATCGGAGTGGAACGCACGCCGCCGCCGAGCACCATAAGCCGCGCAAACCGTTATACTGTTCGTAACACACAAAGTATCGGCATTATTTTCTAATGCACGCGCAGTTCGCAGGTCCCGATTTCTCTGTGTCTACGCGTCAGCCCCGGGAAGATCGGTTTCATACGTCGTTTCCGTTCTGTTTTCCGCGCGGAACGATCTTTCATCGGCTACGTCGACAGACAGCTCGCCTCTTGCAGGTGCCCGTTCGTTAAATTACGTTGCAATCGGAACAGGTGTCTGTTGAACGGAGCGAAGATATTTTGTTGCGCGGTCCGTTATCCGATCGACGAAAAATCAGATGGCTGGCGATTTCATTATTTCTTCGATCGTTCGAATCGTTTTCGTCTTTTCTCAATTCCTCCGCCCGTGATTGTTCAATGAATTTCCACTGGCCAATTGAATTCGGTTTAACTGTATTTGTATTCGTGATGATACTTCCGTAATACGTCGCAATAATTACCATATTTACCAATTTTCTGAGCAATCACTTTTGAACGTTCGCTTTATTTATACATTTAACGACAACAAATTCTAGACGGGTCGCAAAATTTTTCTACGATCGATTTACGACCCGCAAGTTGCCCTTCTGTCTCTTTTTGCAAAAGCACACCCCCAACCCCTTCACCCCGATATATTTAGGCAGGTATATTTAGACGCGTGAAATCCATCGGGCCATAAATATATACGCTGGTAGACATATTTTCGCGAAACTCTCGCCCGGGCATCTTTCTATTTATTTTCCGGAACATTTGGGTCACCGGTATTTACGCGACGCATTGTTACGTCGCGCACACCGTTACACGGTTTGCAACACCACCGAGAGCAAAGCATCGTTTCATTAACGTAGGTACACCTTAGGCGCGTACGTTAATTCCACTGAACTTATGCAACGTGTTCCCCGATGTTACCTTCGTTCACGCGAATTCCTTTACCTCAGACCGCCCACTGTCCCTATCAATCTCTAATCTAAGGACCTGCCCCCGCCTCTTCTCCCACGAATAAACATAATTACCCCTAACTCCATAGAGGCAAGCGTGCACTCGAAATAATTCTTACGACAATGCACAGCTGACAAATTCATTCGCGTATACGTTACGCTCGGTTACATTCGCATTTTTCTAAACGTCACGCTGCTAAATTGATTTGCTTCGATCGTCGAAATGACGCGTCTCGCCAGACATTGAAATCGCGTTGAAAATTAAATTCGCAAATTGAATTAAAGTCAGCAATAAGAGTACTTAAAGTAGACACAGAAAGGAACGAATACTGGACATTCAATCACAGGAAGGAATGAGAATCGAGGGTGGCCGGAGGTGTTAATGTAACGAGGAAAACTGATCAAAGCTAACATCGATATACGGTAACGGGAGGAATCCGAATAACGACCACGTTTCCCTCCCAAGTTTCGTTTACCTCGCGCGGAACGTCGTGCGCCTTGATTTCTACCCGCGGCTCAAATAAAGCGTCCTCCCTTTTAATCGCAGGGGAACAGCTGCAACGTACGCGGGCCCCGCGAACAATTTCTACGCCGGCAACGACAGGCAAAAGTCGTCGTACCATTAATGGAGACAAGCCGCGCTATCTCGTGTCTTTCACGCGGAAGAACAGCTGTTTAACTAGCGAATTTGTCGTCGCGCGACGCGCTTCCTACATATCCTGTTCGCGCCTGTTAATTTCCCACCCAAAAATCGACTGAAACCGAGGAAACCCTTCCTGTATCCAGCAATTGCACAACGCGGTTTCGCGACAACTATTTCCTCCCTTCCCGGTGGGACGAATTAGAAAGTGTTTAACGCGTTTCCAGCCGCGAAACGGGCCGACCTGTTGCAAATGTCGTTTGCATAAGTCGGATCGCGGCTTGGGAAAAGCTTTACCTCCGTTTGTAATATCTCGGGGACCGCGTCACGCCTGTGCCCGATGACACCCCTCTTTCGTTATAAGCGGAACGATACTTATTGCACGGCGTGAATGAGTGTTATTGTTCAACGCGCGGCGTATTGTTGTCGATTCGCGTTGTCCAAAGAACGAAAACGGGACGCCAGATCGAAAGAAACTCACCCTCGGATCTCGTTCCCGCAACGGCGACGAGCAACACGACCGTCAACAGCAACAATTTCGTGAACCAAAGCCTCCACATATCTTCGCCCATCTGTTCCCCGTTGGCACTGCGTCGCACGTTAATTACAAGACGATGGTGTGCACTCTCATGTAAATACTTCGCGGATGGTGAACGTCGGTCCGTTACATCGGCACCGGTGAGAACAACAAAAAAGATTAAGAGAGAAACAAAAAGAAAAGAAGAGCAACCAAAGTCGACGTTCTTCTCGCGCACAAGTATCTTCGAAATATGGCCACCTCTGCACGGAACACACGGACGTGTGGAATCCTCGCGAAAGGACCGGCGCGCCCGTACGAATATTACGAACGAAGGGGTGGACTTCGCCGTGAACGATAATCGAAACTGGGACCAATCGTTCCTCGGGTTCGGTTCTTCCTGATTCTGTTCTCTTCGTCAACTTCCCTTGTGTCACAGTCTCTATCCACGTCGGAGAACAAGAACGAAGAACTTTCCACCTGGTCGCCAGACAGTCAACGGGAGCTCCGGTACTCGCCGAGCAGAGTAACCGACCGATTGACCTTTCTCCGAGTGCGTAACTTTGTCTGTGTCCCGATGAGGACTGAAGGGGAAGCAAGGCCCGCCGGCTGTTGGGAACCGGAGAAAGGTGTATCGAGAGAGAGGCCAGAGGCCCCTCTTCTGGAGCTCTTGTTCCCCTTCTACGTGATATCTGATTATTATTTTCTCCTTTGCTCTACCTTGTTGCGGTTGTTGCAACGAGAGGAGCGGAATGGGGGGGGGAGTTTACCTGGCGGTGCGCTCGTGCCTTTATAGCACGATTGTTATTGTCATTGTAATAATTTTGTGCTCGCTGTGCTCGCGTCGCTCTACTCGTTGAGAACTGTGCGGACCATTACTTTGGAGTGTTCCTTTTTTCGTTTGGTTTTTCATTGTCGGCGACTCGGAGTGGCGGGGGAGGGGGAGGAGGTTTTCTTTCCTTGGAAACGGTGGGAGGTTGTAATTAATGGTATTAGGAAAGTGGGATTCGTCGATTAGACGCGTACGGAATGGTTGAATCGAAATGTTGGATGAATGGTGGGATTTGTGGGATTCGTATTTGGCAGTGGAAGTTTTTTATGGTGTTTTTGTTGGAACGATAGGGGGGTAAGGGGGCACGAGTGTGGTAGAATTTAGTCGTCGAGGGAATATATAGTTTCAGCGAGGCTGAGAAGTTGAATGAAATTGAAATTAGTTGAACGGAGATTTGTGGATTATAAATAAACGTAAGGGTTTAAGGGGTTAATATGTGTACTAATGAGTGTAAACCTTCGCTAATTCTGAATTTCGATGCGAACCATTCCACGATTAGACGTAGAACAGTGTTCGGTTTACAGCGGCGCAGAAAATATTCATAAGGAAAGTTGTTCAATTAATTCCACCAGTGAGCCAGCACCGTGTCTTTTACGCCTCCTTCGAGTTCTTTCGCCACTTTTCGCGCGTCCACCCGTTATTCGGTTATTACTCGTGGGTACCAACAACGCGAAACTTTATCACAGCTGTTAATTTCCACGTCAAACTGCCGCTTCCTACGGTTGGAAAATTCACATCTACCCTCAATATTTTTCAGCGATAGTAAACGGTAAAATTTGCAATATTTATCGATAGCCACTCGCTGGTAATATTACTGAGAACGAACATATCTTACACAGCGGTCGCTTCAATTTTAACAGTAACAGTGCTTTCGGACAAAAAACTGTACATAATCTGCTAATTTTTAGTCAATGAACGAACACATCTGTTCGGTATAAGACGTGAACGTCCGATTGATGAATATCGAGAACCTATCGAAGTAACCACGACTTTCTACTCTCCGAGAATTCGTAAAAATTACTTTCAAAAATAACGGATCCTCGATTTACTTTTTCCTCGAGGAGAAAAGTAATTTATGCGAAATGTACGCTACGTCGACTGGATATTCCGTTCTATCGTCTGAAACTTTTGCATGGAACACACCATCGAAAGGTCCGCTCTCGATATGCCTACCAGTACGAACAACTAAACATCCGCTGAAGAAAGTCGATGTATTTCTTTTTGCAAGTAAAAAGGAGTATTAAGAAAGAAATAATATCCAACGCGCTGTGCAGCAATATCTCAGCCGAATGTCCATTTCGTTGATGCAAAATACGGCAGCTTTTACCGTGCCAAATACCTCGGTAACGAAGGAATGCCATTTATTAAACTCATACGTTCGATACAGGCGGTGCGGTAATTATTCCGGCGCGACACGATAATAACAGTATTGAATTCATCGTAATAGGAGCAGCACAGAAATTCGGGGAACCCTCTAAAAAAATAATGACCAACAAACTCAAGCTGAAAACTATTAAACCATTCATCGAAAAGTAAATCTAAAATACCAACGTTTCGCCAATGCGCCACCTGGCTTCATCAAGAATTCGAAGCACACGGTGATTAATTATTTCTCAATCATCCATTTTTCCTGTCTAAATGTTTCCTGAACCTTTGCCGCTTAACCGCCAACAAAGACATTAATCGAATAACAAATTAATGTCAATGACAAATGGTATGTTTCGCGAAGTATTGATTACAAAAGTGGCGCAAAGAGAACAGATAAACTTCCAACAACGAGAAACACAATTTCACGAAATAATCAGAAATTGAGCAATTCGATCGGATAGCTAATTATATCGTCAATATAAAGACATCCATTCACGTTTGTCCCCAAACCACTGAAATAAGTCATTGCCACATTCGTCACCGCCCCCCCCCCCCGGCCCCCTAGAATTAAGCCCAGTTCATTCAATTTCTCCGTTCCATTTGAAAAATTGAACGTTCCAATTACTCGAACGCCGCTACATGTACTTTACATGAACATGTACATTTCCATCCTAACTAAACGACTAACGAAAAATCTCCATAAATTCATCGTCAAGTCCAATGCACCCCACTTCCTACGACCTTCTTCGTCCCGCCTACGGCCATTAAATCGCCCACCTATCTCCGGTTATCCCTACGGAACACGGTCTGCTCGCTGACCAACGTTCAACGTTCATCCTCCCGGTACGCTCCTGTTAAAGTCAACCTTGTCGAACGCCGCCGGATAAGGTGGCCCACCTGTTGACCGGGCTGAACTGAATGAACTCGGCGCGGAAACGGGCACGCTTCTTGAAGGAAGCTGTAAAGATAGTGGCACGGCTCGTCGAGGTGGGAGGTTCGCATTATAGGTGGCGACCCGAGGACCTACATTCACGAACGAGCTTCCCTCCTACCTTCGCGGTGTCTGCCTCGTCCCGTGAAGTATTCGTGTCGATGTCGGTTGGCTCGCGAGCGATTCTCGAATTCCGTCGCCGAGATTCCACTGGAGAAATTATGTACCTCTCTCTCTCTTCGTCTCTGTCTTTTTTTCTCCTGTCCCTCGCCTGAAGAGCCCCTCTAAATCTTTCCGTTGATTTCCCCTTTCTATTCGAATTTATCGGGCTCCCCGCGGATAGTCCTTTTCGCGAACTGCGTAACCGAACGACGTTCTGTATCGATAATCGTAGGACAAGACGTTGGATGCGTGCAGGTCGTGGAATTTATTTAAGTAAACGTGTTTCACGTTTGAACGCTTGTTTGTTGTTCAGAAATTTGGATGCTGTTATTTTTATTGCCATTACGGGTGGAACATTGCGGTGATTAAGAAGCGCTGCGATCTTCTGCATACGTTTCCTGCGTTCTTCTTGTCGTGCGAATGTTGCAGACAAATCTATCGGCTCCAATAGATATACAGCTAATTTACGTTTATTCGTTTATATCATTTTTCACAGTATAATGCCAGAGCGGCTGATCATTTTTAAACATTATTATTCCCACGTAAATCTTTCGTCCGCAAATCAAAGTATCGTCGCAATCCTCAATGCGAATGAATTCTTCAGAGTTCCATTAATAAAGTTACAAATTATTGTTAAAAATACCGATCTACTGGCTCGTTTCATTTCCACTTTCCAATGCCCCTTTTTACTGATCGTTCCGTTTCATTTCAGAATTTAACGTCCGTAATACAAACGCCGCTAATTATTTGTTCGACTCATTATCATTCATCCACAGACCTTAATGCAATTCAAACAGCCGTGCCGCTTCTCGGCCGTAAAATCCACAGCTTCTGAACAAACAGGCCCAACATCGTCCACGACATTTCCCCGGCGACACTTCGAGTTCAACAATTCATTCGTGCGCCTCCGTCGCCCCGTCGTTCTTCCGCATAGCTGCGCCCGTGTAAAGACGAGGCGAACACGAAAAGTCACCGCTGAACGTCGAACTTTCTAATTCGTCGGCACGGATCCGTTTAACGAACAGGAAAATTAGCGTCGCGTACAATCGAGAACGCAAGGACGACGAGAGATCGGAATGCTCGGGCGAGCGTAAAAATCGTCGAACGACCCGAAGTCGATGGCATCCGGTCGGCCGACGAGGAATCGTAACGCGGTTACGATTTAGAATCGCAAGCTAATCAACTCTGGCCTTGCGACGTCGATGTAAATCGTTTATGCCGCTAACGGGCATCGAGTCTTGCGTAATTCCGATATTGCAGGTGACCGTTGACTTCGCGAGGACAGTATCGTTTCCATGGCGGGGCCGAGTAGAGACGTCCGCGTAATTGGACAAGTGCAAGACCTATCTGTTCAGAGTACCAACTTTCTGCCAACAAACCGCGCGAAAGTCGCCGGAGTGGACGGTATTTTTAAATTCTGATCAATATTGAACAAGCGGGATGTCCCCTCGTTATCTGAAAAATGCAAAATTCACTCGTTCTTTTACTGTTCATTGAAGGGAATATTGCCCGAGAATTGTCTCGTACAATGTACTGCCCGTTTATACGTATGTCTGTATTTTCACGTTCCTTTCGTTTCCATCGATCCGATCGATATTCGCAATCGTTCATTCGTCAAAAATGTTTACACAACTTTCGCGTGCATTTCTTTTATCCAATTAATTTCCGGGTTCGTATTAACTTCGCGTGCGCGCGTATCGTAATACAGTTATGTGGTAATACATAGTAATATAGAATTGTCAATATGGCGGACACAGTGAACTGTACGATTATAATTAATTCGTAAACCAATTTAAACGAATTGAAATCGACCGTGTTACGGCATCAAACTCGCCTCCCCTCGTTTTAATCGTGGATAGCGTTTTATCAGCGGAACAGTGGTTATTTCCATCACGCGGATGTACCGGAAGAAATAATTGGACGAAGTATTATAATGATTTATTACGTGTAAACGCAGCGCACCGATAATTCAGCAAAGCAACAGCCACGCCAACTTTCACTCTTATCCGTCTGATCAACCTTCTCCGCTTCGTTTTTCACCGTCAAACTATTCCAGGGAAATTCCTCGCACCGTAGCTGCTGCGACGGAAGCGGCAGGAAAATCTGTTTTCACGCGAAAGTAGATACATAGGACATGTATAAAAATCCGAAGAACGTCGAAAAATGTTGCATTTCCCTTTGAAAATTATACGACGTGCAACATTTCACGAGAATATCACGCCTCGCTCTATTTATAACACGAAATTAATTCGTCTCCATCGTTATTAAACCCAAGGCACACTAGCAACGAAACGACGAAACGGCGAGAAAATTCGAGATGTTTCTTCAATGAATTCGTGGCAAACGCGTGAATCGGTTCGGATTCTTTGCTCCAGATTCGTTGGCCATGGTTCGCAATTGAATTTCTAGTTTTCTGAAGTGTTTCTCGAAACTTCGTGCGCGGAACGGCTTTTTACGGTGCCCGTTTTCGTTGCCCAAGGTCCGAACGAAGGCGCTCCGCAGTCGAGGCGGAAATCGTCAAATTAAAACAACCGGCCGGAAGACAAATAATAATCAGGGACGAAAGCTCGGACAAACAATTAAATTTATTCCATATCCATGGTACTCTGCGTTCTCCGATTACATTCGTCCGTGCCGGACGATTTAATCGACGTGTTTTCTACATTGTCCGGCCCAGGTTTTTCGCAGGAATTCCCCGTTCTTTCTTGCACGTCATTCGGCGTGCCCTTCTCCCCTTGTTCCTTGGGCTCTTTACCAGCTCTCCGCTGAGACTCGCATAAATGTTTCCTGCCGAACCTTCTGAATTTGAAATTGTGCATGTACTTCAATTCGCCGGTCCAATTTCTCAGCATCTCGCATTGGGCCGCATTCAAAATATCAGGGATTTCTGAAACATTGGTGGTATTGCGTGTTCATTTCCATTAATATTAATACTCGTGAATAATCTTACCTATCCCGCACGTATTGTATTCCTCCATTTCTCTTTCCTTGGTCATCCTCACTATATCCTCTCTGCTGGCGTGCTGTCTGCTCCTCTTACCGCCGACAGACCTCTTGATATTGATCTGCTCCATTTCGTCGTCGTTCCTCGCTATGTACCTTCGCAAATGAGCAGGAACAATATGTAATTACAATTGTGATTTGCAACGATCATTTTACCCACGTTTCTAATAAACGACCGGTCAATTCTGGAGTGTAGGGACAGACGTCTGGCACCATGTTCCCTTTAATCCATATCATTTTTTCCCCAACTAAATTCTGCTTTATTATACCGGTCATCTTCGCCTTTTGCCGGTTCGATATCCTGAGGAAGGAATCGCAGCGAATGAAGGAAAACTATAAAACGTTAACACCAGTTAACAATCATTCTATTCACTTCTTAGCCCTTTTTGCTATCGCGATCGACTTTCTGCTATTCGGGTGGCCGACGTTCCTCGCTTTTAAAAATTCCTTTCTCATCGCGGTGTTCTGGAAGTAAGAGGATTGGACGAATCGTAACATCGACAATTTCCACGCTATTAATAAATCGTATTTGTCGCGTCTCACCATCCTTGTGATTTGTTTCAATCGATGCTCCTAACCTTCGATGTATCAAGAGAAGACACAATGTTGTCGCACAGGTTGAGGGAAATCAGCTGCTACGATACACGGCGACATCTGCTGACCACTAAGTGAATTTCGGAGCACGTCGGTAACCATGCGGTTTCCGGCCGACGAATTTTGAAATTTCTCTTCTGTTTTACGCTTATTCTTATCAATGAGCACGTTCGGAGAAATATTAAGACGGTAACCTATTTCGCAAACTTTTACTTTTGATACGTCGACATTGTTAGCGACACTTTAAATGAAGAACGATTTTCGAAGTCCACTCTATATTCGCCGTAAACGAACCAGGAACTCGGGGATAAGTTAACGATGGCCACGAAAGCTTTCGTAGTCCTGTTGCTTCTATTAATTTTAACGGGCGACGGGACAGCTTTCGGCAGGAAACGATCCGCCAATTGTCGGAAGGATATAGAAGGGTCTCTAGTCACGGACGAGCAAAACTCCACAGCGGATTATTATTACGATTGCGACCCAGCAGAGTTTGGGGTGGTGCAGAAGATTCCTTACTTGAGCCCCCGTACCGGATGCGACGCCATAGAAATCGACTTTTCGTCCGCCTGTATCAGATGCGGCATGTGCCTTGCAATCGCTGAAAAGGTTGATCTGTATCGATCATTTTGCACGCAATTTGTCGATCCTTTCCTTCGGTATTTTTGTGATCGTATTTTCCGATATAGTATAGAAAGGCAAATTTATTACCAACTGACAACAGAGTATGCGAATATAGACAAAAAACAGAGCTGATTCCGCAACGATGCGTTACGTGGAACAATGTAACGCGACAACGTGTCGTTGCACGGAATAACGATCCGGTTTCTATTATAGAATACATTGAAATATCGAATTGACGTACTCCGCAGATAAATCAAACATTATTGGACGCCCACGAGGTGTTGCCGAACGATTGCATAAACGACGCGGAAATGGTGCTTCTCTTGAGAACCATTTGCGACCATTGCTTTCAATAGTAATATTCCATTCAAAAGAAATTAAGCAATTATTAAAAAGGCCGGATACACATAGACAATACGATTGTGCGATTTCTCTCGACAGTCATGGTCTTCACGAGATAAACGGAGATCGATTCATCTCCGAAAAGCTGCCCGGCTCCATTCCCGTATCCACATCCGCTGATGGACTCTGGGCTAAAAAGTTAACAAATCTACATGCTCTACCGAGAAACGCGCCGACATCTCCTTCTTATCCTTTACGAATCCGTTTCTCTACGTTCTGTCATCTTTCAGATTGCAATATCTCTGTCACTATTACCTGGACGAGATCGGGGAAATGCAGTTGTACGAAGAATGGTTGCAATGGTGCGACGACGGCGAAAAATTTCCCGATTTATCTACGGTCATGTGCCGGTAACGAAATAGTTGAGCACAATTCCTTAAATGAGAAAGAACATTCGTTCGCAGCTTCATTCCGATCTTTGCGTCATTTTTAGAAGCATGGACGGTGTACTGCGGGATTGCAGAAGCATGGCGGACACGGGGAAATACGTATCCCCGTCGCGAACGTACAATGCCAAAATCAAAATTGCCGCGTGGTTCGATAAATACAGTAAACGTCAGTGAAGATAACACATTCGTGCGTGCGCGTCTAAAAAGATCAATAACGCTGTAATCATTTTGAAATCATTTTGAAATCATTTTGCATACATTTCTGGTACACCAACCGAAATAAACGTGCCAACTGTTTGCCGTGTACCTCTTCCCTCTTATTTTCCACAGACAATACGATGAAAGATATATGAAGTTATACAAGCTGTACAGAACATGAGGCGTTGAAGCTTGAACTTGCGCACACTGTCGAAAATACGATCCTCTCGCGATCGAGCACGTTCGCCAATGCGTCGGCGGTATCGGTTCGATTTTCGCGGACGGAAAAACAGAGTGAGAAGGGAAATAAACTAAGGGGCGAAGGGGGAAAATAGAAAAAAAATTCGCGTGCACTTTGCCGCGCTGGCTCGTCGCGTGACCAAACGTATTATCATCGTGACAGCCGCGACGGAAAAGCAACGGAACTGATCATTCATCGTATCTCTATTAATAAACGCTCGCGGATGATACTGTTTCCACGAGCTTCGCATCGACGTTCCCACGACGTTACAAAACAGCACTTGCTTCCCTTATTATGGAGCTCTAAAATGCTGCCCTCCCGCCGAGCAGTTACTGATGAAACGGAAAGACCGCGTTGTCCCTCGACCTGTCCATTTGCTTGGTGCCGATCTTTCTTCTCTTGTTCAGCCCATGAAACGGGCTCCAGGTCGAACGTTTCAAACGACCTTGCCCCCCGCAATCGAAAAATTTCGATTCGAGACGAGGTCGATCGTTACCTTCGTCCGAATTAACATCGGAGCCCTCGTTTTGCCCCTGCGATGACCCGCCCGGAGAATTCTTCACGCAGACCGGGGCGCACGTCGCGAACGACTCGTTATTGTTGGTCGAATCGTTCCGCGTGTCGTTGTCGGGTGAAAATCCGTTTCTGTGACGTTGGCCGGTATGGGGGTGCGGAAAATGCGAGAACGAAGGGAAACGCGGTAGGTTCGGCATATAGGAAGGCATCAGGTGGTGTTGACGCATCCCGCGAACGATCGTTTCTTTCATTTGCCGCCTCTTGTTCCAGAGCCTCTCGACGATCAAGATCGATACGGAGCAGATACCGCCGGCGATCAGGATGAAAAAGGCTGAGTAGACGTCGGCCAGTCGAGCGCTGTGGAAAGTGGTCGGAGATTTGCATCGTGGCATCTCTGGCAGCATTCGTTCTGTTATTCGATTCAGGACACCCCGTTCACGTATCTTTAGAATGCTGAAAAAGATTTCTGCGTAATTGTAATTATTGGTTCGAGTGGAAAGGAAATTCTATTTTATTATTTTGGAGGTTATTTCAGTGGTATTTATATATATATAAATTTCTTTTAAATAAAACATTTAATTATAGAAATATTCTGTGCTTGCATTATTACTCTCAATGACGTACTTTAAATTAATAATCTTTCTATAAGGGCATGACTTCGACATGGGAACTGCCACCACCGTGAACGTTTGCGGAAGGGGTAGTTCCTTCAACGTGCACCGTTCCTGAATCAACGTAGATGCGAGCGCGCGTCTAGCAAGGGTGGCGCTCACGAAGAAGCCATAGTGACCTTTCACGGCCTTCGTGAGGCCGGAAGTCGTATCCAATCTAGACTCTCGATTGTTGAACGCCCTTATGTATAATTCACGGAGATGACTATCGTTCACGTTCTATGGCAAGAAAAATAATCCTTCTTTTTCTTCCTCCCTTTTCAATCGCAGACAAATCTTAATTGTATTTTTGTTCTTTTATCTCCGACTGATAGAATCGTACCCTGATGTACTCGTCGTCCGTTATGCTGTATCCCAGTTTAAAATCGTACGACAGAATGTCATTGATGGATTTGATACCAGCCGCTTGTACTGATAATATAGAGGTGATAAAACCGGCGTAAGCGTTGTACATCACCAGGGCGAATATTAAGCTAAACAATAGGACTGTTTTTCCAGAAGCATTGCGCGGTGTCCATGGAGACCCTTAAATCAGAATCTAAATGAATAAATAAACAGTATTGATTAGTGCACGCCGGCATTATTTTCATTATTACAGCGAATTGAAATGTTCCACGATAATCGTGAGAAAACGAATCCTCTTCGAAATTATTCGCTTAGTTATTTCGGTCTCTATTTATTTATTTATTGTTTAATTGCAGAATGGAACCTTGCATGCACATTATGCTGATGCACCAAAGTGCAGCTTCCCCGATTCCAACGCTCTTTTCCTCCTCGTAATGCAAAACGGTCTTCGCCGCGTAAATGATCAACCCCATGGCGATTAATATCGCCAGGTAAGTGGCGGCGAAGCAACCCAACAGATAATTATTAAACGGCTGTCGAAATATATCTCTCATGGTTCCGATTTCCAGCGGATAGTAGTAAATGTTTCTCCTGCACGAAAATATTTGCCGCTCCGTTTCAATACCCGTTAAAACGGTTTCGACTACTTTCAACGAAAATCCTCTCACGTGTAACGAATCAAGGGATGGCTGAACGTCATTTCCGCTTGTCTCTCCTCATTCACGGTAATGTATCCCAGACCGATGTCCACAGCCCCATTAACCACATCCCCGAGTAGATTATTCCAAACTTTATTATTCAGCGTGCCAAGTTTCTCGTGCGGTACCAATTCTACGCTGAAATAATGCGTCAGCAATTAACTTGTCCACAAATACGCGCGCGTTCGTCGGAAGAATTTGTTTGCACGGATTGCGGAGTACCGGTGTGAAACGGTCGAAAGAAAATTTTAATTCAAAAGGAAAGCTTCTGCCGATCATCCCATTAAAAATGAAACAATTTTCCTGAATTGTTGGAAACGCGAGCGCAACGATCCATCCCTGCGTGGATATAACGATAAACGAAGAACTGAGAAGGCCACCGATAAGATAAATAATAATATCCCAAATTACTAAAGAAAAGACCAACAACAAAATTAAGCGAGGAATGTCGACCGATATTTGAACGGTGGCAGGCGATCGGAAGCAAAAAAAAAGAAAGAACTTATCGAAATTATTTGAAAGAAAATCCTCCGTGGTACCTCGCGTTCACGCTGCTGGTGACAAAACTGGCAAAATTCAGCAACGGCGTAATATCGTTCGCCGTTGCTCCCGTTGCATCCATCTGCCCATCGACAGTTCCGTTCAACACGCCAAAAACAATTGGCAAACCTTTGAAGTCATTACGCAGTTTCACGCTGATTGGACTATGCACCGACCACGAATCTGGGCCCCAGGAGCCGAGAAAATTGGTCACCAGGCTGCTGTTGTCCGAGTACCTGATCTTGTACACGTGCACGAAGTGGAAGAGTACCGTTCTGTTCCCGAGGAGTGCATAGTTTAAATTGATGGACGCATTCTCGTCGAACCGCCTCATCGGCGGCTCCCGGAAGTTGAAGTGGTTGCCGTAGCGTCGCAAGGAGGGGCAGGTCCTTCGAAAAATCGAGAGAAAAATTTTCGGGGCTGATTCAATGGAATTGTCCATAACGGGGTAGAAAAAGGGTAGCAAAAGAGTTGCACGATAGAAGGGGATCCTGCCCGACAGAGTGTAGAAACTTCGTATGCTCCTCTACGATCGCGTAATTTGGTAAATGGATAATATTTTGTTTACGGCCAGCGCCTAGCTGCAACGCTTATTCGTCGACGGGAAAGAGATAAGTGAGAAATTTAAGATACAATTTAAGTTCGTATAATCCTAATTGCTTGACAATCATCGATACAAAGTTTCGTTCGAATTGTATCTTTATTCCAATGTTGTCATTTGTTTCCCTTTCTCTGCACAATATGCATCCGTTCGAAGTCCTATCTGTAAATCCGACATCCAACATTTTGTGTGCATTTTATCTCAAGTACAAATACGTGCCGCAACAGAGAACCGAATTAAAGGTTGAACGGGCGCCTTCGATTTCTGATCTGACAATCTAATGAACTTGAAACTTCCAGTTCTCCGCGTGACTGACTCTCGGCTTACACTTGTTTACAGTTTTTACTCATTTTTGTCGTTATTCCCTCGAAATATTGCTCAAGATGCCCGTAACTCTCAAGCCCATCAATCTACCAGCGAGAGTGCCATTAACCACGCTACGTTTCTTATCGATACGATCGATGATCGATCAGGGAAGAAATTTCTCCTATTGTTCGATGCATTGTAAACTACCTGTTCCAGTACGTTCGATACAATGCCTCTGTCGTTTCGTAAGACGACGGCGGCGTTGCTATAATGACATCGCTGTCGATGCCGATGTTCAAATGACGTAGAACAGCGTCGATCGTTGCGTCCGTGTTCCGCGCGGTGATCATCAGCCACGAAACGTAGTAATTATACAAAAACTTCTGCGATGCCTGTGAAGCATTTTTTGGTTTTTTTTACTTCGTACATTAAAATAATCATTCATTATCATTAAAGTCGTATGAATATGAACTCCGATAATAGTGCAGTGTAATAGAGGGAACGATGCATAATCGATTTTGTCGTGGAAGCTCGACTGAATTGCACGTTCACTGTGTAAAGTGCAACCCAATCTGTTGCATTCTAATGTGCAAAGCAATTAGCATGCCTTATGTAACAAACAAATTATACTAGTGTATTATTAATAAATTATCCAGCGAGAAGTCAAATGGAAGGAGAAACACAATATGCTGCTGAACAGACTGAGATAGATGAGAGAAACGTACTCTCGTTCTTTTTCCCATAATTGTCACCAATTACCAATTGAGCAACGAACATATCAATGCTCCGCGCCGTAATCATTGACCGTTATAATATGAAACAGATATAAAATTACGTCAGGTTTCGGCTTCGGAAGATTTTAAACAATTCTCAACCGATCGTTCCATTTCATCCATCGACGTATTTATGTAAATGATTTTATTAATCAATAGATGTATATATAAATATTTCCTGCGCATTCTTCTCACCACTTGAAGAATGTTGTCGGGGGATGTGATATTAAGCCCGTCCAGTAGAACAATCGACCCAATTCGATGCTTGTGTATCGTAAGGGCGTCAGGTACGTTCGGATTGACTGCAGACTGAATCGACACACTGATTCCCTCATTTGTGAGACAGGCGATCAAAGGCCTGGTGTAAGTGAGCACGCAATCTGCGCAAAGGAAAGAAAGAAATAGTGATACAGCCAAATTATAGCGCGGATATATTTACATTGAAATATATCTGCGGGTCAGACAACAGCAACCCTCGATTATTCGAAAGACATGACATATCAAATTATATAAAGTTTTCCACACATGGGAACGACGAACGTTACTCCACGTGAATCGCACCGTCGAAGGACACGTTACAAATTAATTAATTCTATCTCGTTCGGCCGGCTAGAGAATTAACGATCAAAGTTCAATGATTATTCGACAACGAAATACGCAGGATACATGAAAACATGTGGAAGAAAGTTTCTTCGTTATACGGCTTACATCCAAATAAGACGCAACTACTTTTTTGGAAATTTTTCATTATTAAATAATGTCTCTTTTCCCTTGCGATTAATTGTTTCGCTGAAAACGATCGTTCTACATCCCATGATTGCATCAGGTGCAATAGCCTAATTACCAATGACGCGGGGGAGATCCTCGTGGCACCTCCACCTTCGCGCCTTTCGACGTATCGCTAATTTTGGGCAATACCATTCATTAATATAAACACACTAGAACAAAAGAATTTGCGGATCCGTTTTTCATTTTCATCGGTCACAAAAATATTTTGAATTAACAGGGCAAGTGATATCATTCTACTCACCTAAGGATGTCAAATCCTCGAAAAGCACTATCTGATCCAAATTTCTCCACTTAGCAAACTCCAAAATCAATTGTAATGTTAACGGCGAAGGTAAAATGCACGTGCTTGTTGCCATATAGAATGTTGTCGTCACGAAAATACCCGTTTTCATTTTTCTACAATCGGGACGACGAACGATCAACTGCTGGAAGGATATTACGTTTACGAACTTCGTCCACTACCATCGTAATGCTATCCGGTACCTTTGTCAATACAAATGATTTTACTGCTCTGGATCGTGTAATTGTACATTTCCCCTCAATGTTTCCTATCGAAATTCAATTTCATGCAGGATATGAGATTTATCCCACATTTAACTTACGCCCGAATGTATCTTGAAAGATTGAACAATTGTACACGCAACATTTCCCAGAGCAGTTCGCCAAATGAACCGGAAGAAACGGAAGGTTTGTACGAAATAATATCTTGCTACAAGGAAAGGCAATTATATAAGACCATTTGTACAATACTGACACATAAGCAAAGGCTAGTATGCGTTCGCACGCAAGGTAGAACTTCGAACTGCAACGGCTTGAAAATTTTTGCACGCCCTGCGAATGTCTTGCTAAGATCATCGCAGAAATACGACCGCCCGCAATGAATTTCATCCGACGATACCGGAACTGAGAAACGTTCGACTCCGCCAAGCCCGTCGACGTCCACACGAAACACGTAACGCCTTAGACAACGATCGAATGTAGACTGAGAATCATCTTGACGTAGTCCCTTCGGCCTACCTTCAACGCATGCGATTGATACTAGCTTTCACCCTTTCGCCCCCTCGAGTGGTGAAATAATTACGCGAATAATGTCACACGCGTCGAACGAACGCCCCCGATGGGGAACGAAAGAAATGGGTTCGTTTTCGTGGACGCAATTAAATCGAATATTGTTCGCAATGAATGGTTGTTCGATAGGAAAAAGGGACGGAAGTAAGGTGAAGCAGAAACGGTGCGTTTCATTTCCATAATATATAGGGAACCGGGCGTTATTCGACGCTTTTGTTCGTTAATATTAACTGTTGTATGTAATATGAGTATACAATATTCACGAATAAAACCGTCGAATAACGCACTGTTCTCTATTAATTATGGAAATGAAATACGCATAAAGTAAGGGTTGCACGTACATCTGTTTCATACTTATGTTACAATTCGATTAGAGTCATTCGTAAGCGATTACGTTTACGGATTTCCTTTTTCATTGATTCGATGCTTTTTTCTTTTTATTAAGAAGCTGTTTGGCCCGCGTTTCTTAAAAGTACGACCATCGTAATTACTTGTTGAAATGACGGCCGATATGGCTGATGATAGCAAAGGATTACGACGGTGGTTATCCGGTTTGTGAAAATCAGGGTGGCGGTTATATTGATGTTCTGTACAGAAAACCCGCGAATGAGGACAATGATGTGTCGATAAAAGTATTTATTCCGTGCCGACAGAAAGTCGATAGAATTGATGCGATCGATGCGACTGATGGAAAGAATCGGTACTTCACGCGAATGTTTAATAACCGAGTTGCCTTGTGCATCGATTGAACGGGAAAACTTCGATTGAATTATAAAGTCAAAATATGGTTGGCTTACTTTAATTTGTAGAAATATGACGCATTTCGCGATTTGCGTTAACCACACCACGGCATTTCCCAATCTATGTGTTATATCATGAGCCGCAATTAGAAATTGATTCTATTTAATACTGTCCCAGTGATTAATGAATACGAATGGGCAAGATCGTGCGAACTTTTTAATGGGTCGCAATTAATTGAAGAGAAGCAACAATGACAGGGCAATGAAATAAATATAAATAGAATAGAATAATTGCATTTAAATGTAACGAAATAAATGGAATTCAAACTATTTCGGTCATTCTTATAACATCGTAGCAGCCTGTATAATTTAACAACATCAGTCTTACAACTGTCGATAGTTCGATTTAAGTAATTGAATAAGAATGTCGAAACATTCGCTATAGATCGAAATTCGTCTGAACCCACTCTTACTGCCAGCAGAAACGCATCACATGGAAAAACTATTCTCACGTGCACATAACTTAATGCATACGTATGACACACAGTGGCTCTGATCTGTCAGTTTTAAGCAAATCATATGTTATAAACATATAATTGACGGTATCATAAAACACAGATACGCAACACGATTGAGTTCTATGACGCTCTGACATTGATCTACAATTCATTATAGTGATCATTATACGATTTGAATGCTAAAATCAGAATATAGATGGACGTCATTTCCGGTCGATAATTCTAATCGTCTTTCCATTGCTGGTTGTTAGAAAAATATATTGTTTCGTCTGTGTCGTTTACATTTCATCGAACACATCTGATTGTTCCATGAAACATGAAACAACCTTTCATTTTCAGAACTGTTTTTCAAACCAATATTTGTTGAAATGTTCTTTTCGTTGTCAATTCTAAGGATCACTCCAAATAAACTGGTCTATGCTATTTTCATTCTCATTTTCGTTTCGAAAATGAAATCCTACAATATAAAATCATATCTTTCTTCTATTCAGTTTGATCAGTTTACTCAGAATGTAAAAGTCAAACCGAGGAAATAGTTGTATAACGTTTTCTACGACCTGCCGGTCATGTTGGATTTAATAATTTACAAAATGATGCCCACGTCGAGAGAACAAAAATTGTCACTCGTTTTTCACGAAATTGTTAAAAGTCATCACCACCCCCTGAATTCATATATGTAATCGCTCGCAGTATTATTATCGTCCGCATCATGGATTGTAAGAATCCGAGAACGTGTCCCTCTTTTTCGTTTTATTTCATTTGGTACTTTTATATAGAATAATATTTTTCACGTGCACATAAATATGTCAGGCTGCATTACAATTATCATTATCCCTCGTCACTGTCCATCCCGTCCGCATGGAAACACTCGTACGTTTCCATAGCTATCTGCGTTACTCGACACCCTCGAGTCGCTAAATCGTTACAGAAATCGACGATTTGTGTCCAAAGTCGCGGTGAACAATTCGTCGGAATGATTCGACATTTCCTCCTGGTATAGTTCAACGCAAAAGTACCCGCAGGACCGGACAATCGACGTCCATTTAACGAACCCATTTTAATGCGATTTCGGAGTCCGCATGCAGGTTGTCAAACAACCATACGTCCGACAAATGTTTCCCTGATTTTCATCATTTCGCGTGATCCGCGACGGGACGCGTTTCGCATCGCTGTTTACTGTAAATATGGTCCTAATGCTGCATTGTTTCTTTGCGATTTTCTTGGCACGACGCAAACGAAACGAACAAACGTGTTTGTTTCGTGCTGTTCCGCCTTTTCAAACAATTGTTCAATTGATGCCAGTGCATCTTATACTACCAATGGCCCACGGATGCATATTTGATGTTCCGTTAGGGGTTGTTCCATGCCACGAATGTAACTCAATATAGGTACAGGTTCGCCCGTTTCGAGGCATAATCATCAAATTCAGTTATATCGGTGTTGCAACCGCTTGATATGGCGTCCAAGATGACTTTAAATCTTTGATTGAGGAAAAAAAATGTTTTGCAACCAATATCCGAACTAATTATTTCGAGACCTGTGACGCACGGTTGGTGTTAATAATAATGAAAATCATTGTACCTGAGCAGCTGAGTAGCAGACAATCGTTGCGGTAAACGAAAGGCTTCGCTCTTTCTAATGATGCCAGAACGAACTCTAACGAACGAGTATTTAAATTAAGAATGATAATAGGAAATATTAATTAACAGGTAATTCGAAAAGTGTTAGTAACATCGGAATGAAATTTACCACAATTCAGATGCGCAGAATGTACGCGTAATCGTATCACGAGGTAGCTACATTCCGAAAATAACAAAGTAATAATTCCAGTTTCCAATCATTTTGTAGCTAACCTTTTCTTCAGGCCGCCCAGCTGCGTTAATAATCAATAAATTCGAGGAAACAAAATCTGACCACGTTATGGCCCAAATGATAAATTAATTAAATGATAACTTTGGGGATAGTTATTGAGTAAGATCTTTTTGCCGCACTCGGCACGCAAATACCCCACTGTCATGTCTGTGCCACGCGCAGATTTGAACTTTGGATCCGAGATTAATTTTGAGACAGCGGTACGACGGAGTTTGGACGGCAAACGAGGCATCACCGGGGACAAGATAACCGACTCTTCTTTCCGGGTAGTATCATTCGATCGATCGAATTCTTCGTGACCTTCGAATTGTTCAATCAGACCTGTAATATTGAAATTGCTCGCAAACATTTGATGCGCATGTATTGCGAAAATGTGTTTGATGTTAATTACTTGTTTTCTCCCGGGTGCGCGATTAGATGCAAGGCACATGTTAAATGTATAAAGATAAGAAATCTAAATTTCATTTCGCGCACGCAAGAATGAAAATTCGACGATACAAATTCTCAGGTAGCTGGAAGTTTGACAATAATATTTATTACAAGTGCATACGTTTACCGATAGGCAAGCTGCTGCAACAAATATTTTATATTCAAACCATTAACGCGCGTTGACTACCTGCTTGCCAGGCGATGAGATACATAAAGAGGATGTCTGCCTAATTGCAGGTAAAACTTTACAGCGACTTCACTGAGATTGTACGTACCAACGTTTTCAATGTCTCGGCTTTTTCCACACTTCAGTTAATTAGGTATTAAATTACACAAAATATTAATTTACATCCACGGTAGTATCGTGAATCGATTCGAAACTTAAGCGCATACAACACTGTGGCAGTACGGAGCGTACGAAAAGTGAAAGAAAAATCCTTCAACTTCGATCTACTATTATAATTGTGCGCGGGCGAACAGTATTTTGGTATAAAACGGAACAGCGGGTACACTACAAGGCGGCGCTTTAAAAGTACTTTAAAAGAAGCTACGAAAACTTCTGTCGAAATTCATATAAGAAATTGAAGCATGGGCCTATAAAAATAAATGCACAAAAATCCTCGCATGCTATTTTCGCAACGAGACATGTAACAGAAATTAGAAATCAGAATAAATACTCAAGTGTTATTTGCAAACGAACGTGCGAGGTATTTAGATATAGTAGGGCTCGATGCATTCGGATAAAGAGTTGACTTGGTAGAAACACTTGGAACAGCAATGTTGGAAAATAAATAAAACACAATAAGGTGGACCCCGGACACAAAATACAACCCTAAAGAGACAACAACCACCTCTTGTTCAAACTCTATTCGTTTCGATCTAGATCTACGGAGATCAATTATTGAGATGTGCAAAAAAATCTAACATCGACATCGCTCAGCGATCCCAAAGTAACGCTCTCAGGAACAAAAAAGAAAATGAAAAACAATAATAAAAAAAAAAAGAAGAAACAACCAATTATTAGTACACCTCCAAATAAACACATTAAAGGAACCCTTCCTAAAACGGAGGTCGTCACAAAAAATAAAACAAACAAATCATTCAGAATGTCTCGTCCTCGTTCGCGCACAAACGCGACAAAATTTTAATTCCAGAGAATCGCAAAGAATCATTTTCGCCATACTTTAAAGCCTCTTCGCAGATATCGATTTCGCGTTTATTTCTGCGCGAGATCACGTAGGCATCTGCCCGCCGAGTAACGTTGCTGCGTCAACGCAGGAGGATGCCGCGTCGCGGCGCCACCGTTGTTTCCGTCCGACGTCGAAGCGGGTTCGTCGCCGTTCTCCTATTTGTCGGGGAATCATATTTAACTCTGCCCGCGTGGTGCCGGCATCTCAGTCTTGGTTTGCTGTCAGATCGTTTAAAATCGACGGAAGGAGAGAGAGAGAGTGAGAGAGAGATAGAACGGGAGGAAAGGATAGCGAAAGAAAAAGAGAAATAGTGCGTTCGCGGGCGAAACGGTTTATTCAGAGAAACAATTTCGGCGACCATAGAATAACAGGCCCCTTGTGGCCAAACATTATTTCACAAACTTATCGTGCTCGTAATATCGTGCACGTATCGGCATCGAAACATCGAGAACGAGGCGGCAATATTCGTCGGCCTGATTGAACGTAAACGGTTCAATTTCTACGTGGATAGTCGTACAGGTATGTACATATTTCATTCTGTTTCCCATTATATCGTACGTTTAGCTTTTCTTGTTTTCTTTTCCGCATAGCGATGAGATTGTTTGCGAATCTCTGTGCGAATTTTATGTGGCAGTGATACAGTTTCGGGGACGATGTTGAAACGAGTGATATAGTTGCGGGTTGAAAGCCGCGCGACGGAATGATTCGTCCTTCTTGTTCAGTTCAGAGTTAAGGGGTGCAAGGTCCGTGACGGGTTCGGGATGATTACACCGATCCACCGCGATGCGCGGCGACCCGCTCATCGTAGCGCCGCGTGATCGGACTTCCCGAAACGCTCAGAACTGATTCGGCGAGCGAACGGATACAACGGTGTGTTTAGTTTTCGGTTTGTTGCCGCACGTTTCGCCGGTCAATCGGACCAAACGATTTCACGATACGAAAGAACATTGTATCACGGCGATTGAACGGAGCGGGCTAGCATTGTACATTCTATCAGAAATTTGTTTTTCGGCGTTAGGTACGGTTACGGATACGATCAAACGAAACAAAGGAAAAAATTTCGGTTCGCTTGTTTTAACTTAGAACGTGTACGTCACGGAAAGGAAAGTTGACGATTAATCGGTGATATGTAATAAGAATAATTGTGTAAGAAAATCGGTGTTCACCGTTAGCGTATATGATTCGGACGCGTTTAGTATAAATGGTACGGTGTTCGTACGTGTATATGTATTGGATGTTCCGGTTGCTACGGTCTCGCGAATATTCATCTGAGCGTTCATTTGCAAAGCAATAACGAAATTCGCGACATCATGCGACTCGAAGTGTTAAAAATAGTTACGTTTTCGATCGCACCGCTAGGCTGTACTTGTTTCCTCCTATTTTATATTTTATTTATAGTTCTGCATACCTGTTCTTTTTTCGTACCACTATGTACGTATATTCGAAACGGTGGCACGTCTAGCTGTACCTGAATTCTTCTCGATGAAAGAGGATGGTAATGCAAGTTCGTCGATTCCGATTTCAGGATCTCGATACATCGTTAACCCTTTGTACTCTGAATTATTTTTCCAATAATTTCCTGGTACGCTAAAGGTTTGTGACTCGACACAGGAGCTCCTGTGATAAAAACTGATGTCGAGTCGCGCTCCGGAAAGTAGCGCAAAGGGTTGATGTTTCAAAGAATTACAACTGCACGGCATTTACATTAGTACCCGAATACTTGATGCACGCAGACCGTGATGGATAATTCTGTGATTGCCCGAAGAGATTTGATGTCATTAATCTGTTAGACACTGTTTTTTCATTATTCAAAACTTTCAATTACTGACTAAATGGTTTCGCGTGGTATCCTCGAGTATGTAAGTGGAGATCATAGCAATGATACGCATTAATTGTACTTGTAGAGGAATTAAAGATAGCCCGTGAGGCCATCTCGGGCAGCGTGTGTTAGAAGTGGTGTCACACCTGTTGATTTGTTTGGAAACATCCCTTCGACAGCACGCCTGTCGGCGGAGATCGAATCGCAACGTTCGTAAGTCGATTTCGACTTCGTTCGCGAGTCTCTGCCTCGAAAATATTCGAAATATTTTAAGTACGAGAATTCTCGCTTTCGCTCCGAAAGAGTCGAAGAGGGAGGATCTTCGTTGCTCAATTGCTATAAAATCCTTCTTCCATTAAACATCTTGGATGATGAAACGTTGTTAATAATTTTGCATTTTATTTCTTCATTTTTTCCATGGCTGGTACATTCGTGGCGCATCGTTTGCACTTTTATCCGCGATAAAGTGCAAGGGTGTAATCGGTCACCGGAAACTTCAATTCGATTAGGAACGATTAGTGGCACCGGTTTCAACCAGCTCCTCCGTATTATATACGCAGTTGACGATGGGAAACACTTATGCACATTTAAACAGCCGATCGATACGCACTGCCGCGTGAAATACGCAGGCGGCCGTTATAATCGGGTGTAGATTTTCTTTCCCACAGACATTTGTTCGAGTACCTCCGGAATCGGAATACGTATATGTATAATACCTGTGCTCTTAATAAAAACACGGTAGATTACAAATCATTTACTTGGAGCTATTGGCGAATGACATCAAAATCGAACGATATTCTTAGATGAGAGATTATTATATTACTGTACTAGAAATAGATTATTAGAAAACCAATTTAGCTACATCGCTACGTCGAACAATTTATGAAGATTCTACGTGTATCATATTATCGAAGCGATCTATCATTTGCATCAATTCTCGTTACATGGGGGTTTAAACTTTCTATATACATATATACATATATATATATAATATATGCATATATTATAATGAATAATTAAGAGTATATACCTATATATACAATAGGTTTCAAGCGACCTTTGTAACTTATTCAACCTTGTTCACTTCATATCTACCACGTATGAAATGCCTTCACTTTATTCATTTGCGTCGAAAACATTTGTATACCTCCTTTTTTTTCTTCTCTTGGATACCCTGAAATTGGTTATGATCACGAGACAATCAAAATCAAAAGCTACGAAAAAATGATCTTTATATTAAAACGGCGCGTTAGGTAATCGAATAATTTAAACGAGAGTGAAGTGCTTGTACGGCGTAGATAGACACACATTAACTAAATAAACGAAGAATGCTTTTTTTTCATCTGAATTACACTAGGAAGGAAACGTGTCGCGGGGTCAAACCAAAAAATTACCTGCAACGTTTGCATATGTAACATTCTCACCGAACGTTAATCCTCGTGCCATGCCGCGATTGTCTTGCCCGACTGTTAATTACATCCTGTAATATAATTGTAAATGGGTACAAATTTGGTTAAAAGAAATCGTCGAATGTCACGACTAAATAGTCATTTGCGCGCTTTTTGTTCAGCGTAACGATTGAATTTGGTTGATGAAAGTCATTTGCATCGATGATGCATATACGATGCCCTCGGGGTCCATCGCTGTGAGTTTCACGAGTTCCTTCGCGTACGGCCGTAGAAATAATCACGACCGCTTTATTAAATCGCAATACGCTACATTTGTTGTTACATCATTACAAGCCGTCCGGTTAATGAATATGTGAAACGTTTACATACATGAAAGTCAGCCATTGGCCATTAATTACGTTGTCCCTAGGCGATTACAGATTTAATTTAAACCCGTCTGAAACCCGAAACAGGTTCCACAAAATCGGTATGTACATATATGACACCTGTCCGTGAATGCTATTCATCATTAGTCAAATGTTCACAGGTAACGAGTGACATAATGATGTGCACGTCGCCAATAGAATAGTACGGACGATGATATTTTCCCCTCATTCGCATACAAAACATTGATCCTGTCCTTTAATTTATTTATTCGCCGTGATTTAAAAAGCAAAACACTGCGCGTTCCTCAAGTACGGTCCATGAAAAACCGCTGGTGCTTCGCGGTATTCTAATTGTTGACGTAAATTCCTCGGTTACTGTCCGTCTTTGTCCGTCACGTTCGAACTCGGCGTCGACCTTTAAATCGGAAGCGTTTCAACTTTCATTGTTCCAAATACTCGAATTCTCACGCTTTTTTTTCACCTTCACCGGTGTATTTGCAATCGATACGCAGTGTTATCCACATTTAAGCGTTCCTTCCGGGTGATCGTGCGATACTGCAATGCCTCGGTACTGTTCCCCGCGACACCTTTCTGCAGCTCCTTCAATCGGAAGCCCACAGAGTGGATGATCTCGTCCCTCTTCCGTTGCTGTTCACGGAACCAGTTCGTTACGCGGCACAAAAGAAACCTACATCCCTCTGTGCATTATAGTCCTGCGCAAAGAATCAGTCCCGAAATATCTACTACCGCCCGAGCACCTTTTGTCTGACTGCCCTACTGGTGTAGACGGTTTTCCAACAAGGTTCCACCCTAATCCAACCAATGTTTCTCTCTCGCTACGATCGCGCGGCGAATCCAACGGGCGGCCGTTGACGATTATCGTGCAGGTAACGGCGCAAGCGTTATCGTCGGACAGGCATTACCTGTGCAAAGATCTGTTTCGGTTTACGCCGACCGGTGACTCGCGCACGGATATACGTACGCGAACACGTACATTCGAGAATGTGGTAAAAAAGCGTCACATCTGCCTTTGTTACGTTCTGTTGAAACGTAAACACGCTTCGGGATGTAGGCAGACGACACGTAGTACATGTGAATTACATGTGGAATCACCAGCGAGGTACACGTCAGATAATCGCAAGCGATAAATTAGATCATCGCCCGTCATGGTGCTTCGCTTCGCGTTGTACGCACGATGAAGCTCAATGAATTTTTTTTCCGTCGAATCGACGATAGTCCACGGTTACTCTAGAGAACAGATTGTTCGCGCAGAGAAGTGCAATAATTATATTTGCTCTACGTGTTTGAAATCTGTATCAGACGCTACGTAGAATAGAGCAAGTCTTTTGTCGCGTCCCCCTTCCCCCTGTATACAGACAATGTGCTTATACGAGGTTTTTTTTCTCTCTTGTTCCCTCTGTAAATGTAAATCGTTCGAATACCAGGCCTCGGTATTCGAAATGTACTATGGGAGAGAATCTACCCGGCGTTGTTGTTAACACAACATTCTACAAAGGACACGTAACCGAACAGTGACATAATAAGTTTTCACTTTCCAAATTAATGTGGGGACAGCAGCTGAGAGCCGCTGGTTCACGTAATATGCGGACGAGGAAGCGAAAATTGTGATTCTCTCTCGCATAACATCTCATTGAGGCTGTTTCACACGTGCATATTGATAACGCGTGTACATGTATGCGCTGTATGCAGCTGTACGCACGGTGGACACGGCACATTCTACTTGCGCCCGCGCTTGCGCGGTCGTCGCCGTTCGACTTGGCGGGAAAGGATTCAATTCAAATATTTGGAGGGCCGTCTGTGGAACGAAGAATGACTCGTGTCGGCAATATTAAGAGTCGCGAAGAAACTGATAACTCCATTGGTGTAGTTAAACGCGTGTACTTAAGCATGCGTCGATCAAACACCGGATGCGAGACTTTGCGCGTTCCAACGATTGTGTGTTACAGAATTGACGGCAAGTTCGTTCCGTTTGCGATTCATTGCGATTGCCGTCTCATTGGAAATTTGCAATCAGCTTCCGAAAGTACATATTACCAGCGGACTGGCATCGAACTGATAATGTGGTGCAATTGAAGCGGCGGCTAATTTCTGCCGTTTGATAAGAACGGAAATCACTATACGAATCGATTCATCAATTTGTAAGGCCGAGCGATGCCTAATTGAATTAATTAACTTGGCGGCAAGTGCGATTTTCTGGCCGGTCATTCATCGGAGTGAAAGAACGTGCAAATTCAACTGGCGAGTGGATAATCGGCCTATTCGTGAAGACCGTTTAAGAAGATCACTAATTCAAGTCGCGAGAACTTTCCCTCCCCACATTTCCGTCCGTATTTATCCGCCGGCTACACAAATAGCGCAACATCTTTCTTCCACTTTCTGTCCACATTGTATTTGCGGTACACAAACGAGCCCTTTTCCGGGTCGCTGCTTCGTTAAGAATTACGGGCAACCAGGCTTGAGAAATCCGCATTTACATTGCATGTTTTATGCGTGCAGATTGCGGTAAATGGGCGGTTCATGGCACGTGTTCTTCACGTTGTGCTGTACATGATTCAATGGGTATCTTTCAATCGTAAACCGTGACACGCACGAGTCAAACGTATTCTTATTATACGTACGAGTATATATATTTCGATAGTCCGTGAACATTGGTACACCGCGTGTACCGCGCCTGCTTCTTTTTTTTTGTATTAAAACTCGGGGGAATTTTCCTCCTTGAAATCAAAATTTTTATGGCAATAGCCAATGTATTCTTAGACTATGAACGATTAAGAAGAGGTATCTTGCTGGGAGTGCTGGCCGCGTGTAGACGAAAGTGTGTGTACACGAGACATCTACAATACGTTTAATAGTTGTCGCAGAGTAGCGGAGTTATTGAATTTTTATTCGTCTCTTCTCGTCGTATATTTCCACGCTTTTTGAGTACGCGAAATTTCGTTTCTCAATCATCGTTTTGAAGGATGGATCGATAATATTATCGAATTATTGGCCAAGCATAGAGATTCGAGATAAACATTCGCGGCAGTCAGAATGTATGCAAATCTCAATATTTTTAAACTTATTTTTGCTTGAAAATAGAGGTCATAGGAAATCGTGTCCTTGGTTACAAATTTATTCGATAGCAAATAAATATTCCACGCTTTCGATTTCTTGCGTATACACAGAAGACGCACGAGAAGGGTTACCACGAAACTATCATCCTTTGTAGGCCCCGAAATTTTAGAATCATTTTAATTACATATCCTTCCAATCGATGTCAGGGTCCACGTTTATTTTCGTATTCTCTGAAATTGGTTTTTGTGCGATTGTTCTGTCTCTTAATTTTATATTAAAAAAAAAGGAAATATTCAAAGACATTCCAAGAATATATAGACGTGTGCGAGGAATATTTAATGAGCTACCTGTTCTATTCGTTCAAGTAGTCGAATGTGAAATATGAAACTGGAAATTGCACTAAAACACCAATAAAACTCATACGACGTGTTCTTGATTGCAGCCTCATATGTTGACTAATACTGCGATACTGTATATTTTAGAAAGCAGCCTGTTTTAGAGAATTAAATTTATTCGGTAAAAAAAAAAGTGATATCTTTCGGAGGTTTCTGAAGCAGTATCACAGTCACGACGGACTTTCATATCGAGCAACTAAATCCCACAGTACAAGTGTGCACACATGCACACGCGAACCCATTGTTCGAAATTCTAAAGGTAATAATCCTTCGCAAATCAATAATACTCTACGTAAAAAGATCTTCGACCCCCCTAACAACGGATTCCCATTCAGAATCGATTCATTCTTTACCGCGAGACCCAGAAACGTACCTTTCATACCCACATCATGATATTCATTTTATCCAATACAATTAGTACAGACATTTTCATTTTCACTTAAAATCCTCAATTTGTTCAATTTCCAAAGCCATTCGCGGAAATTGTAGATTTTATCTTACATTATGCACCCACCCCGTCGTGGGAAAATTAAAAATCGTATTTCCAAGTCATCGAGCCGACTAAGAGGTGCTTGGGTTCAAACCGACCAAACACTTCCCGTTTGCATTCGTCATTAACAACAGCAGAATTTCCATAGCGCGATCAGACGCATAATAGAAAAAAAGAACAATCCATCGTATGTCCGGGTTCGCATAGTTCAATGTTCGACATGCGGTCTCTGTCGGGCGATGCGACGCGTTCCTCGTTCGAAAATTCAGCCTTCCGGTATAATTCGATCTGCTTTGAACAGAACCGGAGTGGTTCCATCGGCTCGTTCTCTATAGCTCTATAGCTCTATCCTCGTCCGGTCACTTCGCTCGGCGGATCTTCTGTTTCTTCGATCCCACCGCGTGGCGTGGCCCTCTCGAGTGCATCCACACGCACTCTACCAACTACAAACAGATGTTCGCGTGGTTGTTGCGCGAGTTCCACGAGGAACAACCACGCGGGAACACGTCGATACGATTCTACAGGCTGTTGTAAGCCGCACGACCGTTCGTACTATACGATTCGCCAGTTTCAGGTGGCGAGAGCAGCAACAGGCCACGCGATTGGCTCAGGCCATCTCAGCTGAGCCCATAGATCGTGCTGACACGCTATATACGTGTCTGATTTTAGGTGTCCCCTGTCAGACTCACAGTCAGACCGGCTACACATATTATCGAGACTTCAGGGTTCTGCTCCGTTCAACGTTCAACCGTATTACTCGCATTCGACTCGCGTTCTCTTGCCTTTCTTCTGTTCCCGATGGAAATTTCTTCCTCTTGTTTCCTATTTTTCCTACCGGGGTTTTATGGCTCCGTCGTCTCGGCCGTTTGGCAGTACGATGAATGATTGTTGAATTATTAAGCGTCAGACGAGGGCAGGTTCAATAGAAGTGTGTTCTTCAGAGATGAAAGTGGGACACGAACATTGTGTTGACCTTGGTTCTTTTGGGTATTGGAAATTGAAATTGTATTTGCATTGTTTCGTTATGTCTAAGCAACGATTTGGAACGTCTGTGTTATCTCCGGCTATTATTGTATTTTCTTTTTGCAATTTTTGTGGTGGGGGCAACTTTCATCTTGCGACTTGTACGCGATAACGAGAATTGTTAGGCCGAGGTTACACCAGCGATATAATGGGAGGGATATATGACGATGTCGCGTGCTCGTCACGTGAATCGTTGATGTTAAGGGAATTTTCCAAGAAATCGAGTACCCTTAGTTCGCCTGATCCACTGATAGAAGAAATAATATGACTGAACGAATCACTGTAAAAGTTTCCATGCAATAGGTTCAGCATGAAATTATTATCTATTCTATTTTCGACACAGATATGGATTTTAGCAATGTTCCCCAGGCGAGCACGCGCTTCGGGTTCGATTTTTATAAGGTTTCCCTAAAAATAGTCGTTCGAGTTTCAATTGTATTATCCAAGCTGTACACGCGAATGCATCATCGCTCGTAATTCCTTTTCTCCTCTTCGTGTTTCTTTTTTTTTTCTTCGTATTATTACAAATTAATTCACCATTTCATAATGCCATTCGACGAGCCTCACGGGACAAGCGATAGCGCTAAATGTTAATGTCTAATTGACACGTGTCATGCAAATGACCCGTTTATTTTTGCGCACTACCAAAACGAGGAAAACTTGTTATTTCCACGTGGAGAGCACGCGGCGGGAACGCCTCTCGAAGATCGGCTTCACGAAACTATCGATTTCTGCTGATACAAATTTCGTAGAGCCGAAGCTTAACGCACGCAAGAATAAAGGGGCCACTCCGGCCGCTAAATTATGTAAGCGGGATTATTTTTATATAATCACGCGATGCATGTATTTGATGTGCGCCAGTTTGCAACAGTACATTGTTACTGTTGCTACAAGATGTTGCAACTTTCTGGCTCCGTTCCAATCGACGATATCCTGATTTCCTTATCGAGACATCGCACGAGTTCAATGTCGCTCGCTGCTACGAACACGTTGCGGTTCGATCACGACCTCTCACTTTTTTCGTCCGATCATCGCCGGATAAAATAACGCTCGTGAAAATTCCAGCACATTCACGCGAAAGATGGTCACCTCTCATTAACCAAACGTTCAACTTCAGCGAATGACTAGTGGGATTACGGAAGTCGTTAACTCCGCAACCTTGGCACTGACAATGATAGCAAGCGTGTAACAGTGTCTCGCTTGTGTACACACTCGGGCGCAATAGAGGCGCAGTTTGTGGCTTCTACTTGACTGTACATAACAATATTAATCATTCGAATCTTCTCTTTTTTTTTCCATCAAATTATAGTGTAATGATATCGTAATATGGATAGCCTTTGAATAACGCCTTGGCCATGCTCTGACGTGTTTGATCCCGTCGTGTATCGTCCAAAAAGAAGAAATGAATGCAAAACACACTGCGCCGCGTAACAACATACGAGTTCTAGGGAGGTCATAATGAATTCTCGTACGTATGTTGTCATTATCTCTCTGCCTTGCCGTTTAGCTCGACGAAATCCGGGCCCAACCGGTGGCAGGGTGGAAACTCCACCATTTTATTCACGTGAGGTTTGCCGAAGATAATCTCCACGATGTAGCCCGAAATATGACACCACGATTCGGAAACGTGATGTACATGTCTGGCCGGCATTCGCTTCCACGAGTCGGACCCGTGATTGTCGTGTTTGGTCCATTATGGCCTAAATACGGCAAGGGGTTGTGTTGGCGTCGAGGCAAGTGTAATATGTATGAATTGCGCGTCGTGAAACGATCATTTTCCCCGGAGGAACATCGAGAACGCATATAGGTATATATAGGAATAATCACAATCGGCTGCAGCGTGTGGAACATCGAAATTTCGGGGCGATTTAATTGTTCGTGCCGCGCGGTATGTAACAAAGATAGGGAAGAAGTTAAACGCAGAAACAACTTTCATTGTGTTCGATACGAATAATCGGATGATCGATAAATATGAATGGACTTTCTATTCGTTTATCAGATTGTGTTTGTCGGGTACGATAAAACGAAATGTGTCGAAATTGTATCGGGGAACTTTTGCGCTGCGAAATCCGCAATATACGTACACTTGTGTCACGGGACACGCGGCCGACGAGCTGTATGTGTAATTTGTAATCACGTTGCATAATCGGGGCAACGATCCCGCAAAATATCGGTAATTTCATTACCAAGCGGCAGGCTTTGACGTCGTCTTGAAACTTTATTGTATTAATCGTGCTTCCGATAAATAAATAAAATAAACATTCTGAATGGGGCAATTAAGAGAGATCTGTCCTTAATTAATTGTTTTCTAGTTAATTCTATTTTCATAGATCAGACGTTCCTCGATCTTTATACGCGTTAAACATTTCTCGTCGCCTATAATATGACGGACCTTGGGTCATATTTACCGAAGTCGAGGGTTCATGAAAATCATTACGCAACACTATCGTGAAAAGGTATTTCCTCGTCACCGCATGATAAACGATAACAACAATGGCTAATGAGAATTCCCATAAAAACTCTCACCTTACGATTCTTCTATGATTACATTAGTGCACGATTCATTGACGCACGGTTAATAAAAAGCGCAAATTAAATTCAGTGAATATTTACGACCTGCTGGGATGCAAGGATCTACGTCAACAATTTACATCAGAATAAACATAAGAAATGAAAGCCTAACGCATTACATCTGTACACATTTCGTTTGGTAACGGTTACGATAGCTTTCTGCTCGCGTAACATGAAACAGCGTCTATAGATCGAACGAAAATCTACAGTTCCACGTGGACAAGGCAAGGGGTCATCGACGATAATTAAATCGTTTGGTGTTTCTTGTAATTTCACGCAAGATAGCATGAGAAGCACGTGCATTTGATTAACGTAATGCTGTCGCGCGATATTTCAACATGTCAACCCCAATTATAACTGCACGTTGGACCGTTTCACCGTGGAATAAAATTATGAGAACTATTATAGACTACATAGAACACGTTGGAATGGTCGAACATTATGTGTATATTGTATGTTACACCAGTCATTATTTAAAGTTTGCGAAACGATCCGTCACAAATAGATTGCTCATTGAGATCGCGTATCAAAATTGTTCATGAGCCCACCAGAAACTTGCACAACCTCGTTGCATAGCAATTTAATACGTCTACAACACGTTTGAGGCAGTTGTTAAGAATTGCGACTTCGAGCGTTTCATTCATGATCCACAAAATTATTACCAATATTTTCGATCATGTATCCTGTCTGTCACTTATTACTCGTATAATCTTCTTCGTGCCCGAAAGTAATTTTTCCACCGTAAGGAATTAATTGTCCTGCCCCTTCTGTAACAGATTTCCTTTCCGCTGCCATACGGTGCAATATAATATGTGAGCCGATCGTTCGCCAATATGATTAACTTTACAAAACAAAATGTCGTAAACGATTCAACCGATATAGCCGTATACCAGTGCACTATGATCGCAACAGAAACGTTCGTTTGAAAAATTGTCTTATTTCGATGAAATTACATATTCATTATAATACCGTCAAGCTAATAAGTTTATGAAACAAATTCAACGATAAGAATAGTACCGTTTACGTGACATCCTGCAACGAAGAATGATGAAACATGAGATTCAAGATAATCTCGAAGCGATAGTACGGTTGATCGTTGATTTCGCCCTCGACGTTGCTATTGGAATCTTCTAATTTAATTTAACGCAAGGAGTTAATCGTGCTTCCGATACGAATTACTTATCATCCAGTCGTTGTACAATTCTCCAGCATGTTCATCTCGGGTGAACGACCCTTGCGGACCACGAAAGCATCATCAACGCATAACCGGTATCATCCCCTGAAAAAAGAAAAGAAAGAAATTCCTGACGCCGTCTCAGCCATTTTACCCTCGATCGCGACCCAATATCCATCACGCTCACCCTAAGCCAGAATCCCTTCTCTACCGTACGCTCTCCTCAACCTTCCCTCGTTCCTCCACCCTTCCACCCTTCCACCCTTCCACCCTTCCACAACTCTCGTAACCTTCATTCCCTTTCCCTTTCGCCCCTCCGAACTAGGCAATCTTGCGCGCCCGTCGAAGGCACCGCCGCAGCTAATGTCAACGAGCCGATGGACGCGTCTGTCCCTCATGGACCTTCCCTGTGGGTCAAAATACCGCCAGAACCCCACCGAGCATCGTCGTGACGCGCCTCGACGATGGTACCGTCGGCGTCGGGATGCGGCGCGCCGCGACGCGGCGCGGACGAGCCTGCGCCCCAAGAAGGGGGTGCACGTCGACGATCCAGCCGCTAGTCGATAGACGACCTCGTTCGAGCTTCGACGATATCCCACAGGGCTTTTCCATGGGTCCGATCGACGCCTCCTACTGTTCACCCCCGTCCCTGGTCTTGCTGAACCCGTAGAGAAGGGGTTACAGGTGTTGCCAACCGGATGTTTGACAATTGTTTGGCCCGTGGACAGAGTCGCGGTTCGACGACTGTGACCCGTGAGCAGTGAAAACGTGTCTGTCTGTCTGTTTAACGAACGATATTCGATAAACCAACGGGAAGATTGCCATCCCTTTTTACGTTCTCGTGTTCGTTGAATTTCGGGTGTTCTCTTGTTTGGTAGAGGTAGGGCGTAGCGGTTTGAATTACGCGAGATTCATGTTTGATGACGGGGTTCTTGTTGTTTCTGCTTGTCGTCGGATTGTTCGCGGGGACCATGGGGGTTGTGGACGTCGAGGAATACGTTAGGCTGATCGGGGACGCCGTTTTCGCGACTCGTGTTATCGATTTCGCCGGGATGTCCTGTTTCGAGGGGACGGAGGGTTGGCTGCTAGGATTTGTGTCGGGAAACGTTTCGCGACGTTCGCACGGGACGCGCGATTGATGACTTAAAATGTAGACACACGAACCGATGGACAGGTATACGCATGCATGTGTACTGTTTTAGGGGAATGTGGAGGTGTGACAACTTGGGGTTAGGAGGGTTGAGCGGGTATCGTACACGGGCTACATTGTTTTCTCGATGACAAGGGCTGCGAAATTTGGCCTTGCAACAGTGTGACATCTATCGCAGGGTAGAGAACATCGTTGTTTGCCATTCAGAGAAGTTTGATCATTTTTGGTTGAAAGTTTTCTGTGTTGTGTTGGTGAATTTTTGTTTTTCTTTTCCGTTTCATATCACTCGAATTTAAAGAATCTATTACGGTAAGTACTGAATTGTACTCCGCAGTCTTCGCACAGTGTCTTGGCGTTTCCCCCGATCTTTTGTTGTATTGCTTGTTCAAGTGCAATTAGTTAATGTTCAATAAATTCGAAAGAATTACCGCAAATTTGGGGCAGACCTGGGTATTTGTTTGCGGTTTTCCTCGTGCTTAGTATGTACGATCTGGAAAATGTTATGTACTGTTTAATCGTTGCGAAGGTGAAGAAATGTGGATTTTAATGCCTTACGTGCCGCGGGTGTGGGCTCATGAGAGTTGGACTAAATGTCGAAGAGGGCGACGCGACCTTCATTCGTGGTTCTTGTTTAATAAATAAAATTTCAGCTTTATGCGCAAGTTAAAATAAGTTAAAATTAGGTTTACTAGACAGTTTGGAAGTAATTAAAATAATCTTATATACGTTAAAATAAGTTTGCATAATTTTTTATTCAATTTTTTATTATTTTGCATAATCATTGATTCAGATCGTTTAAAATAATTCTCTTTACTAGTTCTAAACTAATCAAGATAAAGCTTCCATAATTAGTACTACAGTTTATTCGGTTTTCAATAGGCACCCGATATTACCCACGCCTATGGAATCAAAAGCCGGACACTTTGGTACTCTCGAAAAATCTTATTTCCACACGAGATGCATAATTTTTAAATAAAAAGGACTACCAAGGAGTTTTAAGTATGCGGAAGCATTGCGTAGAATAGTTATGATGATTGTAATTATAGAGTACAGTAACAAGTGAATGTGCGCTTTCATAAAACGCATTAGACGTACTCGTATATACAGGGAATGGGCTTGTTAATGAACTACTATTAATCGTACCACCTATGTTTTGCAACAGCTTTCGCAGTAGTTTTGAAAATTGTAACGGGTTGCTAATATTTAATATTACAAAAACTATAATATGATGATATTATCATTCATCGTTTCTGTATTTCCCGAAATCTTGATGTCCATATATTTCCGCAACTGATTTCTGCCTTAATCGCTGGAGCTCATGGCAAATTTGAATAACTTTAATATTATTCATTAAAATACAGGATGACGAATATTTTTTCGGTCGTGAACGTATATCTGTTTCCTGTAAAAAAAAAAAAAAAAAAAGAAAGAAAAAGAAGCAAGATTGATGAAACGTATTTCGATCGGAGTACTGAGAACGCAAAAACTCGGATTGCGTCTGTCGAATACAATAGACAAACAAATCATGTAGCGACATGGAAGATAATGCATTAGTTGCACCTTCGTTATTTTGTACATTCGTATATCGAGCTATTTATCTTTCGTAACTGTTTTGCATTCGTTCATGACGATTGTAACGATCAAGTGGCAAAACGAAAGAAGCGAACGCGTAATTTATTGTGCGGCATGTTCTTTCACGTATACTTTGGCTGCGCTCAATTTCCATATAAATAGTCGTTAAATATCTCTTATAATTCGACGTTTAATGCTCAGGGTCAAGTTCGTGCTTTAACTTTTCGAATGTCTACGGGGGAGAAGGGGGGGGGGCAAAAAAAGCCGTATAACATTACAATTTTCGCCTCCTGGGCATTAAGTAGATCAATTTAATTCATCACATTCCAAAGATCGCAAACATGAAATTATATAAATACGAAATACCTGTCATTTTCCCTGCTTTTTTCACTCTCCTTTTTGCGTTAAATGGACTCTCGACTGCCATTCACTCGGAATGTGACTCTCATACTGATATCCAGAATCCGTCTCTTTTTCCAAACGTCGCATTTGCCCTTAACATTTGAACAAACCCGTGCTATTCATGCTACAGAGTTCGGCGAAATCGTCTTCACGCTTTTAACCTTGTTTCATTTCAGCATTGAAAAATGTGTTTGCCGTTTAACAAAGAGTCTTCAAGTGTAATATGCAAATGTTCTGTATCATCGGTGACGTGCCGGCGTATTAGCTTGCTTTGAACTTCTTTTTCTTTCGCGAGGGCAATATGGACTGACATGAGGCACACGGTGATAACATTTGAATAAGTCAAATTGAAATATGTACGTTCACTCGTGTTATTTAGAATTGGAGATGGTCGCGTCTTATTTTTCAATTTGTAAATTATGTTCGACGGTGATTTAAATCCGACATAATTCCACGGTCATTCAAATAAGAACGTTTCGATCGTAACTGTTGGAATAATCCCGGCGGCAATTATCGATAGCTTTTACGTCAAGCATTGCGTTCATACGTTTCGCGAAATAGGACGCGAAAAGAATCGCATTGCAGCCACGTCGAAGGATAGCGTTGAAAGATTTGCGTCCGCCAATTGTTCAACGTAGATCTTGTTTTCTTTCTTTTCGGTCGGTAAAGTTTATCCGACGACTCCAATCCGCCCTTTAATCAAAACGGGACGCGCTTCGATCGATTTTAAAAGGACTATAATATGGCGATGAATATATTACAAATAAAAAGAGTAGAAAAAATACAATACAGACTTTTGCGAAAATCGACAACCATTTGTTCCTATTTCTCTTTTTGTTAACAATCACGAACGAAAACTTTTGGTCTGAAAATTCTACCGATTACATTTAGAATCTTACATTTCGCCACGAGTCGTTACGATGAAAATATATATGCAATTTATCGCGGCTATCTAACAGCGCCTCTGTCGTTTGACTTTTTACAGAAGCGAGGAAGAAATGACGCCGAATTTAACGAGTGCCCCGACGGGTGTACTGTTCGAGGGTGAAACACTGGATGAAACCACGACGGTCGACCAGCCGAAACAGAAATATGAAAGACGCATCGTCTGGAGGAACGTGATAGTCTTCACGTATCTTCATCTAGGGGCCTTGTACGGGTTGTACCTAGCAATCACCTCGGCAAAATTGTTCACAACCCTGTTCGGTGAGTTCCAGAAAAATATCTTACTTTGTTATCACTTGTTAGTATATTCTTTAAAGTTAATAACTTGACATGAACCATTTGCATAGTTTATCAGCAACCTCGTAGCCAAGTCCACAAGTAAGTGTACCGTCTGGTACGCTTTACATTTGGACAGGTCTATTAGATTCGAAGCAATTTGTTGTCAGTCAGATTACCACTCGGGGTGCATAATAACGTGTTCCACTGCCCAAGTAAACATTGCACAGCTCGCGGATGGGCGGTTCAGTGGCCTTTTTGAAAAAAAATAATTTCTGATACAGCTGTTAGTCGATGTTTTTGGGCGTAGAAGTTCCATGTTTCATTCCAATTTTCGTCTATTGCCGTATTTTAAATTAAGTCGAAGGGATTCTGGGGACAGGTTGTTAATATAGTGGTCGGTGGTCGATGAATTAGCCGCTTCTTCGGTTGCTCGATCAGCTTTATTCAACCACTACAATGCGTCCAAGTAGGTATCAAGCCTATTGGGATGCAGTTGCACCGTAGGATTGATTTAGCATTAGATATTTGACATTCTCGCGCGATGCGTGTCATTTGTCCATCGGCAATAAGTTGACGAACAAGGTACGGCGGATCTTGGGGATCAGTTTCGCTTATCATTGTCAGTTTATTTTATTCTTTATCCTCTTTTCCAGCGGAATTAACCTTTCGTCGCTCTCAATTCAATTGACAATCACTAAACGGTGTCGTGGCGGCAATTCTGTTATCTACGAAGCAACAACCTGAGTAAAATTAGCTCTACGGTTGAAACTTTGTACTCGCGACTTTCGGCAGAACTGACAAGAGGTTTATATTGACGAGACTAATCTCGATTATAAATTGTACTTTCCCGTGATCCGATCGGATACTTGGGACTTCAAGGTTTTTAAATAGGAAACGTTGTCTCTATTCGTTCGCAATCACGGTGGCGATATTTAGGCAGGGGAAATTTTAAAAGATGACGCTCGTGCCAATCCGCTTAATATAAATATTAATTAGCAAATCTGTTTTATTACGTTCTCGAAAATGTTCGACTCAAGATGGTGCAAGGTTCATATCGACAAAAATTTTATTGAACGTTCTATTCCATTCGACAATTTGAATTTCGACAGATTTGTATTGTTATGAATAATTCAGTGTTAATTGTGCTGAGAAGTGACGGGTTCCTGCGCGCATCGACAACAAAGTCGAATTGCACGCCTGTTGATACGCATTAAGATTCCCGCAACTTATTTCCAAAGAAAAAGATATATTTCTCCCGGCCTCGGATATTATTCTCGACGCCACATATCTGGCATTAAAAATAATTCGCGCGTAAGCTGTGCCGCTAGATACGTGTCCCATTACTTCATTCGATTATCAAATAACTTGTTCGTTATCATTAAATATACGTAACGCAGCATAATGGTCGGAATTCACGTACAGTTGCATCAACGTGTACACCAATAATACAGTATAAGATATAAGTTGTTGCATATTTCGTTCTATTAAGTAATACCGTGATATTAATATCAACACGAATTTCAAACGCAATCATTCGACGCCCTCAATTTTTCTCTATTCCCTTCCGCAGCGTACGTACTCTACGTAGGAAGTGGGCTGGGTATCACAGCTGGTGCTCACAGATTATGGTCGCACAGATCGTACAAGGCGAAATGGCCACTCCAACTACTGCTGATGATCTTGAACACCGTAGCGTTCCAAGTAAGTGTTCTGTTCAATAATTCTCAATTGTGTCGCTTAAGAAACCGTGCAACGATAATGAGAAACAGAAAGAAGAAATGAAAATCTCGCCGGAATTATCATTCATTCGATGGAACGACCTGTGAAGCAGCGTATGGCTACATTTCTCTGACGACATTGCGGAATTCGTCGTGCTCGAACCACTCGTAATTTTGTTTATTTTTCAAACCGTCGAGATTGGTCTTATATATCATTACGTTAATGATATAAGTTGGATGCGATACTATTTGGTTCGTATAACAACAAGGAGGGGAACAAGAAGGAAAACAAATATGATTTAACTCTTTTATGCAATACTTGCTTGACAATGAACCTTGTGGCCTTTCGTTCAATCCGACCACCCCGTACTGTCGATCCTTTACATTGAACTCCGAATCAGATATTGTGCCAATTTTTCCGAACGATACTCGCGGTGAACGATCTGTTGTATACGAATGCATTAGTCATCTTTTTTATTACAATTACGATTCCATTGAATGAACTTGATCGATTCTAGCAATCCGCAACAGCCCGGTTTCAATCCCATATTTGTTTCTAAACGTATGACGAAATTTGTTTGTAAACGTTTGTAATTTTTATCGAGTTTCTCCTCCTTTTTATTCCTACATTCCTGTTCCAATTATTCTTCGATAGATCTAACTCAAGTAAAACATAGTTTTAAGTAACCACAACACCTGATTCGCGGTGAAAGCGTCAGCTAATCAGATAGGTAATAGGACAGAGTGATGCTCTGTTTTTGAAGTTTCTGTACGACGTTCAATTTAATTACGGGAAATGAACAGTAAAATTGATCGGTGTTATTTTATCTTGCCGCACTTCTCTTCTTTTTCTAATTTTTCGCTAATTTTCTCAGGATGCAGCGGTCGATTGGGCAAGAGATCACAGGCTTCATCATAAATACAGTGAAACGGATGCTGATCCTCACAACGCGAAGAGGGGGTTCTTCTTTGCGCACATGGGCTGGCTTTTGTGCAGAAAACACGAGGACATCAAGGAAAAGGGCAAAGGAATCGATCTCAGTGACCTACGCAGCAACCCTATACTGATGTTCCAAAAGAAGTAAGCGTCCGCTATAGATTTAACTTTAGTACAACCCTGACGTCAGGATATTACTACCCTCATTTCTGTTCAATACTAAATTTACGAAATTCGTTGTTTGGTCGGACGTCAAGTCTCGTAAAGAAAAGATTAATGACGTCCTATTAATATTACATAATTGAATTAATTACATATAAGTTCGCAATTAAATCAATATCAAATATAAATAATTCTCGGACAATTAATGCATCGGTCCAATTAAACATTTTTAGGAAACTATTTTTATTGACACTTGTTCACAGATATTACAAAATTCTAATGCCACTCTTCTGCTTCGTCCTCCCGACCGTTATCCCAGTCGTTTGTTGGGACGAAACCTGGACGAACGCTTATTACATCCCCACTGTTCTGCGTTACGTGGTCACGTTGAATGCAACCTGGTTAGTGAACTCTGCGGCTCACATCTTTGGGAACAGACCGTACGACAAGTTAGTACTCTTCTTTATGAATTAATAACTAAACGCGAAAATGTATTCTATACTGTTCATCCGATTCTAATGATTTACAAGTTTACGCGGTAAACTATACGCATATATAGCAATAATATAAAGTTTAAAGATGCATCAAGTCAGAAAGCGTTAACAATATCAAACGTATTATTGATCGAATGTTGTAATTGTATTCTCAGGTTCATCAATCCCTCCCAAAACCCGGCGGTCGCTCTGACGGCGTTCGGCGAGGGTTGGCACAATTATCATCACGTGTTCCCATGGGACTACAAGACGGCCGAGTTAGGAAATTATAAAGCGAACTTAACGACGGCTTTCATCGACTTTTTCGGAAAACTCGGACTCGCGTACGATCTCAAGATCGTTCCCACTGACACAGTACAAAAACGTGTGAAGAGAACCGGCGACGGAAGTCACGAGCTGTGGGGCTGGGGAGACAAGGATCAAACACAAGAGGACAGGGACCAGACGATCTTGAAGTATTGCTTGAAGAAAGAATATTAGAAGCGCGATGTTTGGTACGGGGCTGTTCGTCCGTTCGTTTAGTCGATAATGATTAAGAAAACAAAAAACAGAAAAGGATAAAAAAAAATAATAAGAAGAAAAATGAAAGAACGACACCCACTTCTTTGTATAGTTGTTGCACGGGGGCGGAAACGAATCCATCCGAATGTCCATCGGAATATATTTGGGTTATCACTTGATAGTTTTAGCCGCGCGGTCGTACGGGCGTCAGTTACGTTCGATTTCCCAATTATAATTGATTCACAGTGTTCCTCGAGAGATGGATATGTATATATATATGTGCATCGTTTTGGTTGTATAGTTTCGGTGAAACGGGTATGGACGCTATGTTTAAAAAAGTCCTTGCTATTATCTAATAGAAATCTCTATCCGGTATTGTTGTTGTTATTATTATTATTATTATTAATATTATTAATATTACTTTTTTTTGTTGCGCCAATGAACTGGCAGAGAGGAGCACTGTGTGTGTGTATGTGGGTGTGTGTATATATATATATACATACATATATACGAACATTGTGCTACGAACGTGGGTTTGTACTAAGTAATCAAATTTATTGTACGCTGCGTAGTATGCCTGCTCTGCGGGAAAATCGAACGCAGCTGACATTACAATTACACTGATTTAACAGGCCATTTGGCAGGCTCTAAATGTCCTCAGTGATCGGGTGAGAATTTCGAACACCTTGTCCGGTTACATGTTTCGTTCCTCATCTCCTCGGCGGCGTTCTCGATCGCAACGATAGACTCGTTATGACCATCGTGGAGCACAATAATTCGAACCACTATGAAACCGTTGGTGATGCTTGATTCTCGTAGTTCGTCGAGACCGTTCCACCAGAGATAAAACGGGATGTTCTTTTGAAATATTTTATTTAATATAATATTATTTCCTTTTTAATTTAATGTGTATAATTCCGTTAGGTGTATTCTCTCTCCTTTTTCTTTTTCTTAATAACATATATGTATATATACATCGAGTAGGAAAAGTAAGTTTATTCGATACGCTAGGGTGGCGAAATATAGGAAGGCGAACGCGACGTGCGCGTTTCTATTCTTTAGAAGAAGGTGGCATTCCGTCGATGCGAATCGAACATCTATTATAATGGAGCATGCAATGGTGTGATACGTTTGCACGTGTATGATAACAAATGGTCGAAAAGAACGTTTCCTCGGAACTCTATTATTTGTTGCGTTGAATTATTGGTTAGCCGAATGCCTTGTCCTCCTCGTCCATTCCATCTCCTTCTCCTTGTGCTAAGCAGTGTTCCTTTGAAATAAGGATCCTCGAAGTTGAAGCTTTCGTTTCTCTCCCATCCTTCCACCTCCATATTTACTTTCTTTCGCTTCAACGCTTCTGTTCTGCTCGTTGGATAATTTAGTTCGCTTAATACCTCGGGTCGGTGTAATGTAAACATTTCTTTCGTTCGTTTTACACGGTTCTGCGCGCATTAACAGTAATCGGGAAGCCGCGTCAATTCGATTACACTTTTCGTTCTTCTGCTTTGTTTTCATACCATTTTCTATTCGTTATTGAAACTATCATTGGTTAGTGATAGTTAATGATAATGACTCTCTTTCCTTCTCCTTTCGACTACTTTGTCGAATTTTTCAGTACCATCGCAAACTATTACTGTGAGCTTAGCACTATTCTTCTTCTTATTATTATTACCGGAAGGCATTCCAAAAATTTCGTTCTTGATACCTTGGCCAAGACAGACAATTCAAGAGATTTATATGAATTGAAGTGCGTTTTGAAAGAAGTACAATATCAATGAGAAGCTTGTGACAAAGCTTGCAAGAGGTACCTGACTTAGACGTAGCGATTTGTCACGCCTTGTGTGACTAATTGGTAGCAGAAGAGAAGGATATCAAACGCATCCTCTAACTTATTTTCCCGGTAACGTCTGAAATCGGCCCGCGAGGAAATATCGCAGGAAAATCTGTACGCGACGATAATAAGAATCGTGTGAATCAACGTTCAATGAAGCGTGTGTAATTATAAAAAAAGGATGGTAAGGGGAGAAGCGTTAGGATCTGGTGCGACGATAGTTCGTTTTTTCATTTTCTTTCTTTTTGTTCTTTGGTTACAACTAAGAAAAACGGGCTGCAGTGATTTACACGTGTATATTTGTACGATTATATTGCAAGAACAGAAAGATTGTAAAAAGAACAGAAGAATTACAAATAAGCGCTTAATTGTAAATTTAAACGTTTGTCAGGAATTTCTACTTCAATTCTACCATCCTGGAAATTACTCATTCTACTCCATTCGAGAAGAAAAGAAACTATTTTTCCACGGCGTTTCATTGATAATCGTCGGGTGGTTGAGAATCGAAAAGGATGAAGGGGCGGCAGTGCAGTTTCTCGTTTGCAAAAGTATTCTCTGGCCGAAACCGGTTGGGTAGTTTCAATTGTAATAGGTAATAGAGAATTCTGTGCAGAAACTTGAACGCTTTTGTACCATCCACGCCTACGCTTTGATACAAATAAATTGGAATTCAACGCGAACCAACTAAAATTATATAATTCTTACGAAAAGCTTTTCTATAGGTACTATAAGACACTCGCGAACCGCTTATGATGCTTCTGAACTACTCGCGTCTCCACTATTACTACTCCTTAATATTACCATTGAATTTTATCTCCTTCTTCCCTTTTTCATTCGTTTTCTAAGATAAAACGTACAATAAATATGTCCCTTCCGTAGATCATTAAGGTTCGATCCTAACGTTTGATAAAAACGTTACCAATATTTCACAAGACAAATTTATATATATACTGTTTTGTTGCCAATCCGAAAGTCGTGCGATCGGTGCAACTGGAATTGGCAATAGGCTGAAATTATTACAGTTAAGAAACTTTCTAGCGGTACGAGGAAATATTCATATCCCTTTCATTATTGTATTTATAATATCCGAACGACGCGACGCAGTCGAACCGATTGCTTTACTTTTGAATAAATCGTAGGAAACGAATCTGCCCCCTTTTCACTCTTCCATTTATCCTTCCTGCTTAATGAAACATGTCGACAGTCGCGATGAAAGGTGCGAGCGTGCTCGTTAATTCCGCGTACGAAATTCCGATTTCGATCGACGGTCGGCGGTTCGTCTAGCGTTAAAAATATAAAAAAAAAGCATTGTTACAAACTACGGGCGAACGACGAGGTTCGTGTAATTATTCGATCGCGAACGTTACGCGAGATCGACGCGAAGGCACGGTGAAGTAGCTGATTTGAACCATTCGAAGAGTCGCGCACATCAACCTGTCCTCGTCAATGACGAGCCAGCAACCTTTGCTGCTTCGTATTGTAGATGGATTTCTTTTCCAGCTGCTGAAAACCGTCCTCAAGCGTGAGCTTCTTCTGCGCCACTTTATGAAGTATGTCTCTGACGTCCTCGCTGTCGGTTGTTTGCATGCAATCGATCAGACCGAGCTCGCGCCACATTTTCAGGAAGAACGTGCTGCAACCTTCGTCGTAGGTGCCGTACTCGCCGCTCTTCCAGTCCCACGGGATTATGTAATGGTAGGATGGCCAATGGGACTTGGCGAGGAACAGCACGCTGTAGTCATCTGGTGGAACCCTGAAATCGATTGGCGAACTGATTAGTAATCGTACGAAATAATTATACGAACGTTGTAACGTTAATTGCAGTGAATTTGTTCGTACGCAAACACGCGGTTTAATCTGTTCCAATTTGAATACGAAACGTTCTGTTCAAGTGTATGTGCATTTCCTTCTGTTTTTTTAGACGTTTATTTTTCACGTTACGTTAATACAGGTATTGTCGGAAGAGAAGTATTAGTTCATTTCATTTCGCAGATTCGGCGATCGAGATTGTTTGCCTCGCGCTTATTAATCGTTATAGAGCGGGATCGATTCTTTTTCGCGTTCGTTGTTCGGTAAATGTTTTAGCGAGTTTTATTACTTGACGTTGTGGTCTGATCGCTGCACGCAGTTTTACAAATTTAATGCACTTCGTGAAATGAGTTCGTGGTTTCATTTATATTGCCGCGTGGATGTCGTTGCTCGAATAATTCGTCGCACGAGTCGTACACGCTGAAAGTGTTGCACGCAAATGTTATCGTCGAACATTTTTATCCCGAACGGATACCGTCGCTGTCAATGACGACGGTGCCGTGGCTCTTCGGCATGACAAAGAAGAGCTTGTACAGTAAATTTAGACCATCTAGAGTGGGCATTAACTTGTTTCCTTGGACATTCCAGACAAGGAATGCGCTGCTCACAAGCCAGGATGCGTTGGCCGCGATGGCTAGTCGTAGAAATCCCGTGATTACAATGGTCTCCATCATCGATTCATCCCAATATTCCAGCGGTGCGTTTAATGGCAGTATAATCCCGAATATAATGAACAGTGGCCAGTAGAACCTTGGCGAACAGAAGAAAACAAATTTCGTATATCTTAATTACAACGATCTTAAGTGTTAAACAGACAAATTTGCAGGGGGAGAAATGATGTACACGTCAAGCCTTTACATTAACCATTGAAGAAAACGTTTCTGTCGCAGAACCTTTTTTCCCCCTTACTCGACAATTGATTATTAAGCAAAGCTTACGTCTTCTGCAACCAGATGTAAACATCGTTTTCTATGTCATGCATATCGATATCTTCTTTCGCCTGTTCGTAGCTCACAGCCGGCGTCGAGCAATTGCTCACGTAGTGACTGTAGTAAAATCCTTTATTGTGGTTGTACGGGTCCTTGTCGGTACCGTAATGCTTATGGTGAAGCCTGTGGTACAACACCCAATCGTAAATGGAACCCTGGGAATCACGGACAATATATTAGAAATAGCTTCTAAAAAACAAACCATCGGAATAATGAATTAATTGGGAGAAATAATTCAACGAGGCACGAAATATTCCCGGCAGAACGATCTACGTGAGACTAATAAAATGAAACTAGCGTTAAAAAATGCACGCGCATTTAATTATTGGGTGGCGCGTAAATAGAGCGTCGAAGAAAACTTAATCGAAGGACGCTTAGATATTTCCTTATTAGACGGGGCATAAACTGTTCTACTATGTTTCAAAGAGGTGTCCACATGCGTCCGTTGCTTTAAAGATGTGCCAATTATAACGTTGCGTGTGCAATGGGGATAAGGGTGTTCGTTTCGCGTCGGCGTTTTTTCAAGTGTGTCGGCAATAAGGCGACCTTGTAATACTCACCACTCCTGCGGCAGTGTGGGCCAGCATAAGGAGAAGCCTGAGAGGTCCCACAGCCGCGAAAGTTTTGTGGGCCCATAATCTATGGGCTCCCGTTGTTATTCCCAGCAAACTCAGGAACGTGATGAACATAGCTGGAACATATGTTAAATGAAATTACAGTATGACTGGGAAGGGACATTAGGTTCGCGTGGGTTCGTAGTCGAGATTGAAAGAAACGCGATACTTGTTAGCATTGACCAAATCAATTATTTCAACGAAAAGTGAATAGTAATCCGCGACACGTACATTTCTTTCGCCTTGAACGTTAACTCTCCGGGAATGATCGTTTTATCATTCGAACCACGTTTACAATTCGCTCTTGACAATTCTATGTGGAATTTAGTACGTTTTTTGGGGGAACCGCGCTTAATACACTCCGACCCAACGATTCGGCGCGGCAACAATATACGGATCTACTTACTGAAGAATACAGTCATCCATTTCGCGGATGTGAACATCAACCAGATAGCGTACAGTCCAAGGAAGTGCAGATGTATGTACCACAGAACCAGCGCCCAGTTAATGTCCCGTTTCTTCACGGGTTCCTTCTCGTCGGACATCCTGCTGACGCGAACGAAGCTGCACTTCTTATTCGACGACAAGGGAAAATAAAGCAACGATCAGCCGGCTGTTGACGATTAATCGTCACTGTTTCGATATCGTTCGAGTATCTGTCTGACTGGCCACAACTTTCGAACGGTCGGCTTAACGAAATAGTCGCATGCTGGAACAGCGGAGTGCACGCGATCGGTTCGGAATTGTCCGTACACGGCGGACGATATCGCGATACTGACCAGGTATCCGAAAGAATTTAGAAACGATGCACATCGATAGATCGTATCAGATTACCGAGCAGCCGTAGGTGGAAATTTACCTGGCGGCTGCCTCCGTAGAACGAAATGCACGATCGGTGGGACCAGGAGGAACTACTTAAATGAAACTTGCCGCGTGACCTCGTGGCATCCGTTTGAATTTCATTATTGCGTGACAATTTACACTGTCACTTCCTTTGTTTTGGCTTGACCACGAATCATATAAACGTTCACGAATTCTTTTCTTTACGGCCATCGAAATTTCGTCGTGCTCCTTTTAGTTGTGATTCATTGTCCGGCATAAGTTGGCCGTTTCCGTCCACGGAATTTCGTTCTTCGACCGAACGTTTCGGGCAGGAATGTTTGGTGAGAGTTTGAACAGTTCGTCCATGCACAATGTCGACTTCGCAATACGCGCGATATGCGCGTCAACGTTTTTTTTTTGTGTTCTTTTTCTTTTATTGAAAGTCTCTGTTAGCCTGGAAATATAAAGTAATGCACGTTCATTCCCGAATCGGTCACGGTTAACGAAACGTTACGATATTAATTGATCGATATAAACGGATACAGAAATATGAGTAACAATTTCATCATATTGGCCTATTTTAGCACGTCGGGGCCTGGATTAAATTGACATAAATTTTCAATGAATTAATTTCGAAAAGAATTGGACTGGCTTGTTGGGCAGCCTGGAAGAAATATGCAAAATGGTAAGAATATTTGAATGTCGTTAATGGTTTGTTGAGAAACGGGTAATTTAGCTTTCATGCATCTAAGTAAAATGCAAATTACGCTGGCATATATGTATATTAATCCCGTAACCCTGCGCACTTTGACCTGCTGTAAATTGTATACGTTTCTCAAGAAACAATTAACTTGAGCGGCACGCATCTCTCGAGGAGTATTCGTGTACTTTTGTTATTGTTCACGTGTTTGGACGATGTCCGTTTATAAAATAAAATGCTGATAAACGGGCGAGGACGAATGGGTGTGTTTTATGCGCAACGCCCGAAATTGATATAATCAAATAATTGTTATAATTTCAATTTATTCTCAGTTTGGTACATATTTTTTTTCTCCAGAGTTTCATATTAGAACAGTTTAGATATTCCTGTACCTGTTAAATAATGTTCCTTTTTTTAAAACATTTCCCCGATTCAAGTTCAATTTATTTACAGGTGTTTTTACGTATTTTCATATATTTGTTAAAGATACTTGTACGGAAGAGCCTCTTCTCTACAATGTAACGAAAAAGCTCATCCTGACACCGGGCCCCGATAATAAAATGGACTTCATCAATCGCAGGATCCCTCCTCGGTTAACGGACGGACACGCGGGAAAATGAACGAACACCGCTGCAATTTTGAAAACGTACAGCCAAAAATACAATTCACCTTCATATCGGCCCACTCTTATTTCCTTCCTATCTATACAGATCAAACAAACGATATTATTCCGATTGGCCGAATTACGTATCATCCGCTATTACATTATTCTTTCCCGTTGTCATAAATTATTTACCAGCTTTACAAATAATTCCGGTAATAAAATGAAGTTCCTCGAAAAAAGAAAAAAAAAGAAATTTTCCATCGAGTGCCGCGAAAGAATGTGAAACAGGAAACGAGAAGCATACATAAATTCTTCGCTACGCCGTCGATTCTCGATTCCAGACATCGCGCGAACCCCGATACCAACGTTCCATCGCCATAGATCGTTTGAATTGAAAAAAAAAAAAAATAAAAAAGAAGAAGAGAGAAATGTTTCACCAAGCACTTGCGATAAAAGCAACTACTGCAACAGTGTTTCTTCATCATTAATATATGTATATAGAACGTAATCACTGTTTCTTTCTATCCATCATCATCAGTTCTTCAACGTCTTCCGCCGGAATATCCTTGTCTCCGTAGCCCCAAACATGGCTGCCATCGCCAGATCTAATCGCTCTACGTCGTACCATCGCTGGCGACACATATTTGCGATCGTACGCCCAGCCGATACGCGCGAATACATCAATGAAAGCGGTCGTTATATTGAACGCATAATTTCCAAGCTCTCCCGTCTTGTAGTCCCACGGGAACACGTGATGGAAGTTGTGCCAGCCCTCGCCTAACGCCGCTATGGATACCGCGATGTTCTCCACAGACGAAATATATCTGAAATGTGTTAAAGACGTGTGTGCCCCCGAACGATGCCAATTGTAACGGGGGAAATATTCCGTGGCAGGTTCGAATTGTTGCAAGCGAAGGTGCTACGGTTCAAAATAACACCGGTTGGGTCGCGGCGCGGCACAATTTCTTCCACGAAGACAACCACGCCAATTCGGGGACGATTTTCATGTTTCGAGATTTTGTTCGCAGCATTTGAGAGGCAATTTTTGCTCGAAAGTGTACGATAAATGTAACAAGCATCGTTGCAATATTTGTAGCGCCAGCGGTTCTTGACTAAGCATACGCTCGAACTCGACGAAAGGGGGGTGTAGGAAAAGAATGATCGCGCAGTATGCGCGAAATTACAATTGCAGAACAATTGAAATTGTCGTCCAACTGCGTAACTGCAATTTCCTGAAATATTGGAATACCGAATCGTATTTAAAGCCGTCGCTGACTTACTTATCGTAGGGTCGCTGACCCCACGTGTGCGCAACACTGTTGACGAAAAAGGCTATGTTGAGGGTCACGCAGAAACGGAAGTTGAAATTCACCCAGAAAGACGTCCAGAGAGATTCGGACCAGAAGTGGCACGGCACCGCGACCGGAAGTCCAATGGTTAGAAGGGCAAACAGAGGCACATAAACCCTGTGGGCAAATATATTCTAATAATTGTACGCGTAAATTTTCTTTTAAACGACTTAAATGACGCATGACTTAGAAAAGCGAACAGATTGGGCGCACAGGCTCCGTGAACGAATGTGCGTGTCAATGAACCGGATAAATTCTTCGCACGATATATCTTCCTCTATATTTATTACAATGACTGGTGGGATTCACCTCTTTTGCCACATGACAATCGGATCGGCCTCCAGGTCGCTCATGTCGACGGCCTTTCGTTTCGTGATAACGTCGGGGTGCGGCGTCGTGAAAAGCCAGCCTATGTGGGCGAAAAAGAAACCCCTCTTCGCATTGTGGGGATCTGCGTCGGTTTCGCTGTATTTATGGTGCACCCTGTGGTCCAACGCCCATGCGTACACGTGTTTCTGCGAACGAAATGTATTCATCTCTAAGATTATTCGTCCGTAATGTCCGAGACGTTGTCGATTAATCTCGTTGGAATTATCAAGTAAGGCTTCTAATATAATATTAGAAAATTACAAACTTGTCCGGTTATGGTGAACAGAAAGATTAAGAGTAGCCGGAGTGGCCATTTCGCTTTGTAAGCTCTGTGGGACCATAATCTGTGCGCCCCCGCGGTTATGCCGAATCCGGAAGTGTATATAGTCACGAACACTGCAATAGAACGCGTTACATATACATACTTGCAGTTCTCATTTCGCGGCGGCGGATATATTCGTGGCCAAATACCCGAATCCATCAGGCGTATTTCTAACCTGAACTTGATCGCATAAAAAAAATATTTGCTACGATGCAACGCGCACCAGTTTCATTTCTGAACGGGCGTACGCATTCTTTTTTATTGAATGAAATAATTAAAGTTGCGATCCACAGTTCGCTGCTACATTCGTTTATATTTATCGAGATAAGTCAAGTATTAGACGTAGACAGAAATCCTCGTTCTTCTCGTTAATGCATATTTGTGTTATCGTCGCTGTGCATATTGCTTGCAATACCATTCATTATCTTTTCAATATCCTTCTTACACTCTTCGACGACAAATTACGCGGCAATGCTCGTGCACGTTAAATCGTATCCTCTATCATTTCGAATGTTCCGTAATTTTGACGGTGTGTTTTACAGTGACACACATTTCGCCTTTTCAATGAATATCGAAGAAAGAGGAATTGCCGTTGAATATTTTCCACTTTCATTCAACTTCCCACGTATTTTTTCAATTATCCCGCGTGTAAGTTGAGAGACCCAGAAAAATTTGCGCGCGCCCTAGAATGTGATCACGTACCTTACACCCGTGCTCCTTCGATTCACGAGAGATCCAGCGATTCGGTCTGGCTCCAATTTTAGATCGTGATTTAAATTAAGAAAATATTTGCTTCCGATCTCATTCATAGCCTTCCAAATTTCACGTAACAACCATTACCATTCTTTCTTCTCTGAACGCGAGCGTTCCGTCGCATCTCGAACTTTTGTCATTTGAATATCGTCGATAGCATTTTAAAGCAAATTACAATATTGCCGTAATATCAGTGCTCGGCGAGTTGTTAATTGAAGTGTTTCGCTTAAACTGATTAAACGATATCGTAACGATATCGTTACGATATCGCTCTAAATTAAACAATTGAATATATCTTGGCGCTCACGAATTTGTATTGTATGTATTGGGGAAGCGATATTATCGATTGAAATGATTCGTGTTTAATTAGCGCCTATGGCTGTGAATGAATTAAATCTCGTTTGCACGTACCCCAGAGAAGGGTGAGGAGCCTTGCTTCCGTGAAAATCAGGTAAAGCCCATAAACGCTGCCGGTGTGAATGAAAATTTGTGCTATCAGGTCCGGCCATGAGATTTGAGGAACATATTCGGCCTTGCTGCTACGATAATCCTTGTCGACTGTCAGAAAATCATCCGTCTTCGCTAATCTACCGTTCCTCGTGTCATACGGTTCGTTGCCTTCTTCTTGGTACATGATCGGAGGTACTCGTTCATTGTCAGGTGACATTTTTGTTTCGGTCCCTACGAATATTTGTCGCTCTGATTGGATATAGTTGAACGATCTTCAATGTTAGTGCAACCTTGCCGTTTGCATCTTAGTTTCCCTCAGATGATGTAATACGATGATGTCACTTGGGTTATTGAACAGCTGCTTTCTGTAATAGAGATAAAAATGACAATGAAATTGCCCGTTGTTGGATACTTATAAAATTGATAATTGTGCAAATGTTCATTTGAACTGTTCGTCATATTGTTCGATTTAATTGACTAAATCCACTGAAATTGAGGATTTATATTTTCTCGAAGCTTGCACGGCCGAAGTCAACGGTAATCTAATAACAATTTTTAAAGCTTTTATTATGGATAATCTTCGACGACGATGCCTTCGCCCCCACCTTTTTAATGTATCTGCGAAGCTCATTGCGACGATTTTAATAATGGATTTCAAATGTACCTCTTTTCAATCGGATATCTTCATCGTCGTGTATTTAGAGATTCTTGTCCACTATTCGGTCGAAATAATAGCTATCTACGTCTGGAGTGACAACTGAGTTAGTTTCGTTTAATATCTCGCGAAACAGTGCGCGATACTTTTTACTCAAATTATTAAATAACGTAAATTTCGTTTTCGATCGTCGTTGTGTAGCATCGCTATATCCGACGAACGGTTACGAAAGACTGAATCATACGACTATCGATCGTAGATATTGCCATCCGCGATATCTTCCAGTACATTGATAAAGATATTTATTCTCAGATACACCCCATTTCGATTGGCCGGGCTAACGTGCGTGAACCCTCGGATCTCGTTGTTAAAGAGGCGTGAACAAAATTTCACCGTTTACGTGACAATCGCAACGCCGTTCGTCACAAAAAAGGAAAACTAACCCGTGACTCGTCGTTAACGCAACATACGTTTATCTGATTTCGTAATTCGCAAAAACCAGAGATACACTGATAAAATGCGATTCAAAGTCGTCAGGCAGATTCGATTATCGCCAGGTGCCTGCACAACGGCGACAGAAATATTTCGTCTATTTGATGTGTTCGCCGTGTTTTACACGGAACGGTATGAATTATTATTCAACGGTGCGACCTGTCCAACAAAATGCACAGTTATCCGCGAAACGTGAACACTTCTGCCACGTGGGACACTGCGAGGGGAAAGAAGAGGAAGCGTATCGGACGTTATCGAGAGACGCTTTGCAGAAGAAACGAGAAATAGCGACGGGTAATGCGTCTGGCGCCCCGGGTCTCGAGTATAGTAGGGCGGATTTGATATTCCGCGTCCTGGTGGAAACATCGGAGGGTATTTTGTCCCGTGCCCATCAAGATCGTCGTAAACGTACGTAAACACGAAGGCCGACGACGAACACCTAATAGAGGAAACGGTGAACAGAGGAAAGTGTGCGTCTGGCGCCACGCGATTTAAGCCGCAGGGGGTGGTTCTAATATTCGAGCGCCATAGGAAGCGTCGACAATTTTTATACCGATGTGTGACGAGGAAATAAAATGGACAGTAGGGTGTAGCTTGGTTGCGACGTCGCAAAAATACATCGGCGACTAACTGTTTAGAATTCGATGTACGAAATAGAATTTCGGAAAGGAAACATTCAATAAAAACTATTACCTCTCCTGTTAGAGACTCTGCTACTGTATTCGGAGCTTGGAATTCGTATATTTATTCTTAATGTCCGAAGTGAAATTTATACTGTCGCCTACCTTGCTTTAGACGGGAATCTCTTGTTCCAGAAGTCTGGGTAATATTTCGTTTTTACATCAAATAATTTTATTATCTTGTCTATTCGTTATCTGTTCTATTCGTTCTTGTCTTGACGTTCGTTCCATTTCTTTTCCGCATACGACGCAATATTGACTGTTTGCATGGATTGGTTCACCAGTCATTGGAAAATGGATGCCACTGTTATACCCCTTATTACTTTAGTTCTTTTATGCGAATTTATGGCATAGAAGCATGAAGAAGGGAAGTGACCGACCGTATGTATGACCCAGCGACGGGGCATCGCTTCTCCACCGCCCAGGCCGAAGGATCAAAGGCTAGCGGTATCGACGCTCCGGAAGAGTAGGAAATCGTCTTATATATGGAGTACCAAAAGCTGGGAAAAGTCAGTTATGTGTCTAGGAATCGTCAAGCTGTTGGTTTTTAGCTGCGTCATCTGTAATATCTCCCTGTAAAGTGCAGTTCGAGGATTGCACTCGTGTCTTGACAACTAATACTGATATTAAACGAAGGGGAAAAATTGTTACAATATCCTGATTAAAATGACATCAAACACGATATGGTTTGGACAATTTTTACTTATCACGGTATTAATAATTTTATTCTCCTTTATTATTATTTTCAATAACAACAAGAATATGTGTATATTAGTTAACAGCAATAAGGTAATTAGTAGTGAGATTGTAAATTTGGAAGTAAACTCTCGAATCGAGAGTCTCTTAATTCTCTTAAACTTAAATTGCTATATTTAGAGAATGGAAAAATATTGTTGTGTCGACAATTATTCTCGTTCCGGTGACATTACATTCGGTGTCCATAAGAGTTTATAATTTTTACTGATAAGAAATTGTAAGAATTTACATCTACTTTTTTGATAAAGAAACTACGCAGAGAAGGGAGCTGGGTCATTCAACGCATCAATAATAACAAGTAAATATATGTGTAGTTCCAAAATATATGATTCTAGTTGTTATCGAACACAATAATAAAGGAGAATGAAATTATTAATATCCTGATAAGTAAAAATTGAACAAACCATATAGTGTTTTATGTCATTTTAATCAGGAGATTGTAACGAACATTTTGGTAAAATTTCATTTAAAACGGACCAAAAATGAACAAGGTTTAATTTTTAATCTCGCTTCCATCAGTGTTGGCTCTCACCGACATTCGATCTGCGTTCAGATTACATGCTCGGCGCTTCAGTCTTCGCTGATTCCAGGGGGGGACTAATCGTAGACACAATTTTGATCACTATTCGAGACAGTACTGTATTAAAAATAGTTACGGCACAAATACCACGGTATTAATTCGGTAGAACAAATGACTTTATTCCATTCACTGTCGTTTCTCATTCATCATTGCACGGCAATTACGCTCACTTAATAGATTCGTTGCATCTAATTAACCAAAGGTGCGACACTTTTCCAAGCGGCAGTCAATTTAATTAATAATAATCATATCTCGTCCTCAGCAGTAGTATCGTGCGCAGCAGTTCTTCATTATTATATAAATAGAATCTCGTGCCCTCAGGGGAATACGAAGTGGTCAATTAAAACGTAACACCGTAAATAACGGTGATTTGCACGACGTACATCGATGCGCGACTCGTGACGCGAAGGAAAAATAAAACATTTGGCACTAATGTGGATGCGGTTGCAATTACCGTAGATAATTAAGAACGGTGACGATCGTGACTGAGGACAGACTGATCGTGCAGCTTGCGGAAATAATCTCTCTATTTCTTCTCGCAACGCGAGGGCGGCGTGATTGTTGAATACAAAAGAAACTTCATTCAAGGGAAGCCAGTTTAGGTAGTGGTAAGAAAGTTCGACGATGTCACGTTTAACCTGTTCAAGTACTTAAAATGGCGGGGCCGACGATGACTAATAATTGTAAGAGATATACATATATTCGCAGTTTCGAACGATTCAATTTCTTCTGCGATCGAATGCTCGAATTTCTCCGGAAACCTTGCATGTTCAGCGTTCAATGTTAAATATACGAGAAATGCCGGATCGTGTATTCTACTTCGTTTGCATCGCAGTTAAACATTCAATGAAATAGTTGATCAATCGTTGCTGTTGAATATTCGTACCGGTTTTCGCATTTCGAATCGTGCTTGAATTGAACGAAACTAATGCTGTGCTAAACGAGCAGAATTGAGTGGCAGGTTTGCCGGACAGAAGAATGTTGAACTTACATAAGAAAGTGTAATTGAAGATCTGTCAAGAACTGCGCGTTTATCGATGGCGAGATAATTTCTATGTCACGGCCCGTTCTGGATTTTTAATGGTACAACGTTTAATAGAAATTTATTGTGCGGAATTCATAGTTCACGGTCGGATCGCGATGACTTTGTCAGAAGATCCAGCCGCCTCTTTATTAAAAATGGACGTGGAATGATCAATTGACGATGGTCAAGATGATACACTGCCGGCAAAAACGATTATTATGCGCGCACTTTACCCTCGTTCTTTTCTTGTACAATAGTATTTTCACATCATAAATGTGCACAATAATCACTGTTGTTAATGTTTCGAGTCCGGCGAACCGAGAACAATCTTTGATATTTAAAACGCCCCTCGGTGGAAGATTTCACGTTGAAAATCGAAGTAACTCGCCTACTTTCAGTCTGCGCATGATCATTTCTACACGAAGAATTCTTAACTCATTGAAACGGGATACAAGTACTATCGGAGCGCGTTGACATTTCTCGTTCCACGAATCTGACGAAAATTGACAAATTTCCTGTACGCATTTGTTACCCTCATCTCTCCCTGAATAATCATTGAAAAAGAAAATTGAATATTCGCGACTCACGTTTCATTCAAATTCGTCAACAGACAACGGCATGAGCAATTACTACGAAATATCGTACAGAATACCGTGAACTAGTGAACCAACGGGCCACACAGATAATCCCTCGTTCGTCAGCGGAACAAATCTATCCGTACGCCGATACACAAGGCCGAATCTTATTTTCTACACATCGACTCGGTCATAGGTGAATGGAGTGCGTACGTACAGGTGCATACACGTTCACCAGACACGTTTCTACACTTACGTGTTCGTATTCGGCAAAGAATAAACTCAGGACTCGTGTGCGCACACTTAGCTTCGCCCCCACTAATATATTTATAGACACGAACGACGAACAAAATAAAGGAAAGCTACGCCGCTGAAACGATTCCCCGCCGGTTATGCTTCCCACCGGACTTCTTATCAATATCAATTACGATTCCCACGTGTTTGCTATTTCGCACATCAATCGACTCCGCTGCATGAATCATTTCTCCGTAACGCTCGACACGATTATCATAATCTGTCACGTGAAACTACACTTGCTACTGCGTGGAAGTTATTCAAGCCGCATAATATTTTCGTTCCATTTCGTGGTGAACGGCAACAACGTAAGAATTTACCTCGCCGGCGTTATACCTGATTACACGCGGCCGTACACTTCGTTCTTTACCGGAGCACAGAAACGACGGGAACGAGCCATCAGATAAGAGTTCCAATAACAGACTGATTAGAGACGACTAGACGGGGCACCTGCGTAGCTCGTGAAATGTTTCTGCGAATTCGATAGAGGTTGCGCACAGGTGTTTACCGTCGCGTCGAAATAGCTTGATTGCGTCACAACACCTTGATTGCATCAAGGTTTCACGAACGGGATATCACGATCTGGATCTGGCGATTAGAACGTCGGGCCAGGGATTAAGCGGTAACGTCGCGACGGAATGGAACAGCTTGGGCGAATCGTGCAGGAGCAGGTGTTAATTAGAATAGACAGAAACGCTACGACACCTTCTGTTCCGTGGAAGACGCCGGCCGATTCCATTCACTTTTCCGTGGTCCACGCAGTGTAAAACGTTGTTCTTCGCCGCGAACAGACACTAGACGAATAAGAGGCGTGCTTGAACCGTGTACAATCTCGCGCCGGTACGAGTTACACCGATGCGACACGAATTGGCACGAAGAACCGATATCTTTGATTAGATCCGGCGCGACGGGCGGATTCGATGGTTTATCTTTAGATAATGTTTCTTTATGGATCTCGTAAAGCTCTCGCGCGATCGTTCAACACCTGCCATATCACGGCGGAATCACCGTGCCGCGTGTCCTGAAAATTTTGATGGAAATCGTAATTCTCAAGTTTCATCTCCCCCCACCACCCCTTGGAGGTAGTTTCCGGATTAGCACGTATCCGAGATCGTTAACGTGGTCCCACGTAACAATCTGCAGCTGAACATGTAATATAATGATGCTCATTATAAATTAATGAACAATTTGATTAATTATTACGGGCAACTGGACAATACCACAGCAACGGGACAATATTGTCTGCACGGCTCATTCTTTTCCCCTTCATTTTACTACTCATAGTTTAAATAAGAACCGCCAGGAGCCGAGATAGAGAATATTGATTTGAATTCCGAGAAAAAAATGTACGTGGCAACCCGATTTCTACGGTCTGTCGGTAATGTCGCGAGTGACGCTGATACGATACCGGAGCTCCAGTAGAGCACCGCCGCTGCATAAAAGTGTACGTGGCGCCATCTAGCGGTTGCAGCCTTTCGAGCAGCTTTTTGCGATGTAAAAACCAACTTTCCGGATTGCATCGTTAATTCAAGCAATTGCGTTTTCCTCGGCTTCCAGCCGGTATTTCTCGACCGAAACGGTCTCAAATTAGAGCTGAGCCTCGAAGCTTTGCGTTGCGGCAGGTTTGACAATTGTGGAATTTATGATTTAAAAGTTATTAACAATGTACAAATCGGCGAAAATGCACTTGGGGTCGTCGTAATTATCTCGGGTTCCGTAGGCGCTAGATTAATGATCGGGTGCTTAAAGTGTTAACAAAGGATGCTGCTGCACGAGTATGGACGATTTAAGATCACAGCTTGCACTTTTCGTTTTTTATAAACAATTGAAGTATTCCTTTGCGAATTTCACAGTAACTATACGCGAGGGCTGCCTCAAAATAGCAAGGGCATGTACCTTGAATCAAGGGCTTTAATTTAAGCGGTCGATGGTCAAGATCGGTCCGGTGGAAGTCGAAATAATTGCATTTGTTTATAATCTCCTTAAACAAATGCGATTATCTCATGGTCTACCTGACCGATTTAGATCAAAGTTATCATAAATTAAAGCTTCCAGCACCGGCTATACGTTCCTGTAGACTCTTATGAAAGAAGTTGCGCCCCTAAATAATAATAAATTATTAGATTTTTTGTTTAAACATTACACAAATATGACCCGTGGTATCGTTGCAGATCGTATTTAGAAGTATATAGTATCTTTTTCCTTTTAATTCGAGCGATCGGCGATTAAAATATACCAAGCAGAAGCCGGGAAAAACGTGATTCTCTATTTTTAACGATGTAATCCAGAAAGTCCGTTTTTTCAGCTCCGGCGAGCAGCGACCGCGAGATGGCGCCACCGTCAAGTATCTGTTAATAACTACATTTCTGCGTAGTGTTTGCGCCGATACCAGGTTCGTTCGAATTGCGATAAAATGGAGAAAAAACATCGTACACCAATTCTGCTGGAGTCATTTTAAAGCGGAAACTTCAATCTTGAAGCCCAAGATTCGTACAGACGTTTGAATTTGCATAATTTTCGAGAAAAATTCTTCTCGAAAAAATCTCGAGATATAAATAAACCAATTACTTTGTAAATAGGTTTGTCATTGCCTGTGCGTCGGAGCTACAGTGTTGTAATGCTCCAATGAATCATGCGTATGACTAGTAAAAACGGGATTATTAAATATTCCTATACGAACGTTCTCAAAGAAACATCAATGGTCGTTTTCCTTTAATGCGTGTAACCGCAACGCGTTAATTTAATGTACGAGCTCTCATTCCCAGCTGCCTTCAAATCGGATGGGGTCATAGTGTAACTCCTTCCCTCGTTTCAATTACCAATGAATGATTAATACTCGTTAAGGGGGCAGCAAATGATGCGGGATGCTATTTAATTTACAATTTAATTATACAACATTGTATAATAAATTGTGAACTGGTTAAGCGGTGGGCGTCATCGATTTTGCCGAATTGCAGGAACCTTGTCGACCAACGAAACCAGTTTCACCGCAACGCGTGGTCATCCCCAGAGCGATCAGAAGCAATCAAGCCCCTCGACGGAGGGCAAATCGTGCCGAAATACGATTTGCAAAAATTAATATTCCCCATTTTTCTCCCGTTCTCGTGAGACTTTATCGATGGCCTCAGAACGTTCTGTAGTTCTCGGGAACTCCGTCAATGGTGGCAGTGACGCTACGAATCGCCAAATCGGACTCGTCCACAGACTGGGTAGGCACTGTGTTTCCAATCGGTTAAATATTCCTCGTGTTTTCGCACCTTTTTGCAATTCGCGCTGGCAACGCTTCGCGTGCCGCAGATTTGACGGGCTCCACGCGGAGGAGTTCTGTTTCATGGGGTCAGTGAAAGAGAAAGGGGGTTGGTTCGGCCGGGAAGAATCCGCAGTCGAGCTAGAGGGTGCTTCGATGGCCGCAACCCCTAGCGTAGGTGCGGAGTTTTTCGCTTGTTCTTCCTTGATGTTATCAACGATGGTGCTTACTGAATTTATTTATCGCATTTCTCAGCCGTCCGATCGACGAACGACCGTCTTCGGTGACTTCGATTAGCCGTCAGTGAACGTAATATTATCGCAGTTAGTGGGTATCCATTGGTAACGTTGTCCTTCAGAGGTATCGGCGCAACATAGTTGCACTTGAATTGTTACGTTTAGCACGGTGACGAGGAAGATTCGTTTTAAGTGATTATCGGGACAGTTTGGTGAGAATGGCTCAGAAGAAGGGTTGAACTGTGTTTCGCAGGTGATTTCGTGGCCTGAGGGGTTAGTGGGACGTGCTTCATATGGATCGCCAGATATTCTTTCACGATATTTCTGCACTCAGATAATAGTTTCTTTATTATAGAAATATTTAGAATAGTGCGTTTTTTAATATATATATTTTTTGTTTCTTTAATTGATTTAATTATTAATTGATGTCGTTGGTAGTATTATTGACCAGAGGAGAATAATATTAGGCACGTAGTTAATATCGCAGAAAACAGTATTTAATCGCCTCTTACTTGTAACTTTAAATACAGAATTTAATCGCACTGCGCATTGTTCAGGCTACTATTTTTTTTTGTACGTGCATGACTGTTACAATGTCTCGGCGTGAAATTTATTTCAACGGGGGCTAATTTGTATAATGCACTGTTGAAGATAAATTTATAATTAAAGAAATTATGGACAAAAATTTCAAATACTTGCAGGATAACAAATATCGTCACGTCTTACTATGCCGAATACACTGCATGGTTAATAGACAATTCGTGCGAAACTTCTTTTGGCTTTGCAAAGTTTTTTATTCAGATCACTTAACACTTTTATTTACTACACAATTTTCAAGCTTTGAATATGTACAGTAGTTGAGTAATTGCATTGATTAAATGGCACAAGGAATATTTCTTATGCTGTTTAAGCCGAACAGATATACATTTTCCCAAGCAAACATTGCAACAAAACACTTTACAAACGTTTGATATAACAACCACTCTTTATCGGCATCGACCAACAACATTCTTTATCGAAAATAAAAATCTTACTGAAAAGAGGCGTTTCGTTAGTCCAATTAAATAAAGTTGAATAAATTATAATTATAACATTTACACCGGATATTTACTTAAACTCACAATAATTTAGAATATTACATTACAAACCGTTCACTACTTAATTGCTCGCAAATAGAAGAATTCGAGGAGAATAGAAATAAATATCAGAGATAATAGGTGCAGTGAAACGCACCGAGACTTTGAACAAACAGTAATAAGGTACAATGGTACCCATTTATAACAGTACTCGGCTGTAATGACGATTTGATGATTCTAGACACTTCATCTACAGATTTACGAAAATGTTGATTGGTGGCGGTGGTCAGTCACTTCGTTAATTACATAACGGAAAATTTCGTATTACCGAGAAATTTCCTATTTACACACAGATAATTTCTACTAACTGTAAGTAGTGGAATATTCCAATTCTCACTGTTTCATGGGTTTTAAAAAACTGTTCAATATCTGAAAGCAGTTAATACGTTAATACGTTAATAGCAGAAAATTGTCGAAAACCCGCCACGTCTACACTACCGTCGATACAAATTCTTATAGAAACGAAAATCTCTGTACGCGAAACGTAAAAACGAAATAACTGTGAAATCCGAACTGAATCGCACCACTGAATCGAATCGCGCCAGAATTAATTGCACCTTCGTAATTTCGAATATACGACGTCAGAATAGAAAATTGACGAGATAAGAAGGGTAAGGAAAAGAAAAGAAATTTCCAAACGATAACACGGTAACGGTTACGTGCATAACGACAGACTGTTTCCACGCAACCAACGTGACAGATAAGCTGTCTCGTTATCGAAACCACGAACAATGTTTGCTGCAGCAGAGATGAGCGCAAAAACTTTGACAGGTAATTCGCTCCAGCGGCGGAAGAGCCGTGCGCCCACTTTCTAAAGTGGAACGCGATTCACAAACGCGTTTTTCTTTTTTCCTTTTTTTTTGTAATTTTTTTCTTTTAGAATCGATCGTGTAGCATCGTGTATATCCACGTGGGAGAGCCACGGGCAGGTGTGCGCGGGAGCTAGGTACCGTTTGACACGCGTAAACGCCTGCGGGCATCTCGAAAGTCAGGCTAGTTTCGTTCGAAACGGAACCTTACATTCGTGGTCGGGTTTTCAGCCTCTCTTACGGCCGCATCCACTAAAAATATCGTTGCCCCTCTGTCAACGGATAAAAGTCGATCTTCGAACGGGTTTGACCAGATTTGAACATGGGAGAAAGTTATGTTCCGTAATGATCGCCATCTTTTGCCCTATGTGAATTGGAGCAACCGATTGGAACATCTTCGACGACCTGTTCGGACGTGGATGTTGCGATTAATTATTTTTTCATTGTTGTTCCATTTTTTCCCCTACGTTCTGTTTTCTCCCCCCCCCCCCCCAATTAACAAGTTCGGTGTCATTGGATGTAACGATTGGACTGGGTCAGGGCACCAATTAAGTCGACAGCTTTTATAGTTGATATTGACAACAATCGCTGTCTTTTTGTTTTTTTATTTATTTCAAAGTCGACGGTAAAGGGAACGACACCGATCGGGGTCGGTATTGGATAATTCACGGATACATGATACATTGCAAATGGTCATGAAATTATTTGGAATACTTACGACAGGAGAATATTATTGGACGATTCGATAATATCAAGTGAATATGAATTTAATTTTTCCTTTGATTCTCCCCCCCCCCCCCGGAATTTATAATCTCGCAAAGAAGCAATCAGCAGTACGGTGCCGTCGATAGTATTGATTGAATTTTCCATTCGAGCACGAGTTCATTTTGGACGACGCGTATGCCGACGCGGTTTATGGTATCACGCGGATGCGACGGTTCACTATGGATTTCGGTATGGGCGAAATTTGTGGCGGTCGTTCCTTCCTTGTGAGGCGGACGGCGGTAATTCGTGATATTCGTACGAGCGCGGTCGTCTTGAATCGCCGAGCCCGAATTAATATTGTCATCGAAGGTTTCTCACATTTCATATGACATTTGGAATTATTCTGGTATTCATGGCAAGTGCCTGCAACAATCTCTTTATGTACCCTGTGACCTCACGCTTCTCTAAATATGGTCTTTTTCCTTCTCTTTACTTTGCAGCATTTCTGTTTCAACGCGATTTTATCTTTGAAAGATTTCAATAAAATGCATTACCTTACAGCGGACGCACGTGACTGCGGGCGATTCTCGATCTCAGCCTAAATTGCTTTATCACTTTACGCCAGAGGGGAACGTAGAATGTACTTTGCATTCGAAAATATTTATGTCGGAATAATTTTGCACAGATCTTCGAATATTCTGTCAACCGAATTTCCAGGCCATTTATGGCACTAGGTCAGAGCGATATCTTTTTATTCGCCTGAACGAAACTTAGATTCCCTTGTTTCGACGTTTACAGTTAATCGTTGCCGCAAGTTCGGAAATCTCCTCGTGCATATAAATATCGTACGTTAATCGTCCGTTCATCTGAATTATTGCAATGACGAAACATACATTCGAGCGAAGGATGTCTATTTTAACAGTGCCTCACGGTTTAACGAGGAACACTCGCGAGTTCTCTCGGCCCATTCGAGCAAATCGTCGGGCCGCGATGTAACACGACTTATCTGTTATTGACGAGAAGTCAAGATTGACAGCTGAAGTCACCTCTCCTCGACATTTATCTCCGTTATTGTAAGAAATTGCCCTGCCTCGAATCTCGTTCCGCGCGATTCTCGTATTAACGTAGCTCCGATTCCCTTCAATTAATGATATGTACAAAGAACGATGTTCCACGGTAATAGTACACAGTACGCCCGATTCGACTCTCCGCTCAGGTGAACATTTCTCTAACTGTCAGAGACGCGACGAAGTGTTTCGAAAAAAAGTTGTCATACCTTTTTGTCTGTCTTTTCTTTAACAACCATGTAAGAACAATTTCGACGTTGCGAGCCTGCCTGCCGATAACGTTCTACGAACCTGCCGACCGAGTACAATCGGATCCTGTCGAAAATCGGTATCTAGAAACGATAAGCGTTCGCCTTTACCCGACGACGATCAATATTTGCGGATGCAACGAAAGCTTGAACGCGACAAATGTTTGCAACGTGAACATTTGCCCCAACGGAACCGGTGTCTCGTTTCATACGCTAAACGGGAGAGAATCGTTTCGCGGAGCATACGCGACATTCGAGTTGCTTGGATCAACAAATTCGATGCAAAGGAGACATTACGCGGCGATTGTTTAACGTTCCTCGAACAATCTGTAACGATGGAAATTGTTTCCCGTTCTCCGTTTCTTTAGCTCTTCCCCGTAACTGTACCGCAGCCTTTTTATTCACGTTGGTCTATTTGGTATTTCGGTTCTGCGTTCCACTTTGCATTTACGTCGTTCCTTCCGCGTAAAATGTCTTTGCGCCGTTTCGCCCGCATTTTATTTGCAGACTTTACTTTTACTCGCAGTTTCGTTTACTCCTTCATCGTTGCCCAGTTAGTCCTTTTCAATTCATCCGATTCTACTCGTTCGTTTCGCGGCGTATCTTATACACGCGGTCCCCCCCTCGACTAAATTGGTCGATGTAAACGAAACGTACGCGCATGCGATATCGTCAAACCATTGTCGGCGACAAACGACGAATTCAAATTGCCCCGGTCAGCCTTGTTCGAGGTGCAGAAATTTCAACGAACGATACAATGTCGGCGCTGTACAATTATCATGTAACAATGATACAACGTTCGTAAAGCGTAGAATTGATCATTCGATCATTACGATTGTTTCGTCCGCCTCACAGGCAACCGTAAATTGTTTTCTAACAGTTTCACGCAATCTCCATTTCCATCTGTACCGTATCTTGGAATTTCTCTGGCCTCGCTACGTTAGCGTGTCAATTAACCGCGATAATTATACATTTTTTCCTAATGCGCGTAACCACTTGTCGGAACATGTCGGAACGGAATAATCCATTACGTCTATGGGACGTCTGAGTGAAACATTTCTTGCAATTAACAAGCGATCAGATGGATTGCCCGTGTCCCCTGCCTAACGACCAGATGCCCGTTCGATTATTCTATCGTGCCGTCCCTGTCGAACGGAATAATGGTTAAAAAGAAGGAATTATGGTCGAAACAATCACGTGCAACGTTTTGAATGAATTTGATGCGGGAATAATTTCACGGCAGGGTCAGTCGGGCGAACTTCCATGACGATTTCCAAATCGTCTGCTGCCCGATGACTCAGTTTCTACATCGATTCGCCTTGTTCCTGTTCGCCAGTTACGATTCCCACGACGAAAGTGCGAAATGAACAGGGAGGGACATTCTGTAGGAGATCGGTAAATATCGCGGAGCAATTGGATGCAAAAATCCCATGCTTTCATTACACATATCACGAACTGCCAAGTACATTCTGAGGTCTACGATTGTTTTGATTGTTACCAATATGGAGATTTTCGGCTCGCACGATATTTGCTATGATATGACAATACGTGTTTGCAATTTAAATCGAGCGAAAAGGGAACGGAATTCATCGTGACAAATATGAATTCCATGCCCGTTCAGCCACTATTAGAAGGTCAGCGGTATAATATGTTATTTGTTGTCATAGAGGAAAAATTGGTAATTTCATCTTCCATCGTTTCTTAATGGCCCCGCTGTTTGGTGGATTCTACGCCCCTAAGAGTTCTATCGCCGCACTCGGTACATGTAAAAATGTTCGCAACGAAAGTATAGGAGATGCGAGGACGTAATCGATTTAGAATTATCAGGGTGTGACGCGTGTCACTGTTCTTCTCTGTTTAGTTCTTTGTTTAATTAGCGAACGATTTGCCTCCGAATTACTCGCCCACCTATTCATTGGATTCGCGTTCGTGTCGCGGCAACGCGAACGCGTTTGCATTTGAAAGGTAGAAGTGGATTTATATGATTGAGCAGAGCGGAGAACGCGGCACGCGCATAAAATTTGGAAACGAACGTATGGCGATAGAAGACGCTCGCCCCGAACGGACGACTCGTATTCGACAATTCGAGCGTATATAAATTTGCAATGTTCTCGGAAACGTTGCGTCCCCGTTGCTTCGGGTTCCTTCGACGGTCAAACGCGCGCATGTTTTGCCTATAATAATAATTTTATTTGTGCTGAACCTCCTCGGAAGAGAGCCGCCGAGAAGACAACGGCGAAATCGGACGAAGAAGAGTCGGCGAACAGAGTCAGTACGGCTTGAAAGAAACGTAGTCGCCAAGAAACTTGCGACACGACAATTACGGGCTTCGTACGGTGCCGAGCATACGTTGTCCAGCTTTTACACCGCGGAACTAAGACGCGTTCCAAATTTTTCTCGGTACCACGACTGCTACAATCGAACAAACTGTTCAAATTCGCTATAAATTTTGCGCTTCTTGTAACATTTCGCAAAACTTTTGCCACCTTTGTTATTCGATCATGTCCAATTTATTGCAAAACGATTTCCAAAATTACCCTCGAATTATAGGACGAGATAGAGATCGTTACGGGGGCACATGCCTTCGTTACGCAGATCTATTTGCTCGTTTTCTAATACGTAAAATGGTGCACGGAGACAGAACATAGAAGTAGTATTATGCGTTGAGGAAGGACAGAAATATAATTACGTTATTCGAACTGTGTCCCTTTTGTTACGTGATAATTTCAATAAGTATGACTGGCAAGTGTATGAAACTCTTTGAACGATCTGTTCAGAATTCAGAACTTATTTAATTAATACCGCGGTGGTGTATTACATTCGACGATTCAACGTACATCTACCTCCAGCGTATTGTTAAATCGCCACGGCAACAAGACGAGATTTGACGTAAACAGTTCGCCTTGAATGCTCTACAAGGATTTCTTTTATGCAACCCGGAACACGATATGAATATTTCTCGACACCTTTTCGAAACGACTCCGTCAATTGTTCAGCGTTCGTTCGAAGACGCCGATTGAACGAAAGGGGGGGGGGGATGAAAAGAAGAGTGACAGTTTACTTGAAATGAACGAATAAGTGAAATATTGTATGAACCAAAAGCTTTGGTTTAGACCGTCCATTAAAATACACGTGAGCCGTGCCTTTGAATACGCGTGCACCGTGCATTAAGGAATTACAAACGGGGAATCTTGGTCCGCGTGCACAAAACTTGCGTTCCTTTATATTGCGTTTGCTAATCCGCGTGAACTAATTGCTTGAAAGATCCATGATATTGTAACTCTTTTGTCCATGGATGTTCGAGAGCTGTGTTCACCCCTTAAAACCGAATCGCGACACGAACGAAACGTAGGATTGCATTACGGACGACATGTTTCATTTGTACAAAGGGCAAAAGAAGCCCGCCGCAAAAGAACAAAACCACAAACGAGCGTATACAAACAAAAATTCTATAACCATTCTCAGAATAATGATTAAGGGGCGACACCCTCGCGAAAGCTAAAAACAGCAAGACAACCGAAAAAGATCTTTATCTTGGAACAAAAAATACCACCCGAACGAAAGCTCGAAGATTCAAGATCCGCAATGAACTCCTTTTTCTCCTATCAAAAACGCAAAAAAACAAAAAAGGAAAAAGAAAAATCGTCGCTCGCTGAAAGAGCTCACACACGTCGAACAGCGTCCGTGCGAGAAAGCGAAAAAAGTAACTGAAACACCAAAAAATTTACAGTTTTCTCAATCCACAGTTCCATAGATCCACCCGAAACATTCCTGAACCCGTGTTAGCCACGTAGGTACCGTATCCCGTTCACCGTATCGATCCCTAAGCTTCCAATACATCAACCGATATTAACGTAAATAGGTACGCTCGACAAAGGAAACGTACAGCTGATACCGCCATTAAGCGGTACCGTCCCGGCGAACCATTTTTGAGGGGGCCTTTCTTTCGGGGCAACCTGCCGGTACCTACTTGGCCGCGTGGGGGATTTCGTTGACGCGGTTTTATGAAGCGGCTTGGAGTTGATAAGTAGGCCGTACGGTCTTGCAACTTGGTATTACCTTCTGAACTCGTCACCGGTTCGGATCAGACCTGCAGTCTAGACTAGTATCGTCACTTCGAAAGCGTTCGGGAAACATCTTTGTGACTCGTGGACAGAGGAGGACCGAAGGATTCTGAGAGTACGTGGCAAGGAGATATCTGTAAGTCCATTTAACGACGGACATGCTAGTTGTTGCGAAATCGACGAATTTCTTTCATGGACAGTGATTGAACGTCGTACCTCGTTACAATTTGGTATTGCCATCAAGACGGAGGGTAATTTATGTTTAGTGCGATTTGACGTAGTACACGGTTATTTTGTTTGTTCAGTGTTGGACGGTGGGATGGGGGAGGGGTGCGGGGTGGTTGAATTTGCCAGGTGAGGGATAGGTGGAATTGTATTATATCTTTTTACGGTGTGCGATAATTTGTGTGCGGAGAGATTTTGAGCAGCGCGGTAACGGGGAGGAGGCGATTGATATTTGGTGCGGTGCAAAGTATTTGATTTATTTGGTTTTTAACGGGGGCTGTTTCATCTGGTGATGTTTTGTTTGGTGTTGTATTTTTGCTCATGCTTCCCTCGGAGATGAACACCGGTGACGGTTTCGGTAGCTAAGGATTGGAGTGGTTTAGAATCGTGCAGGTGGATGATTTAGCGGCGAACGGTTTCGGTAGGAAATGGGTTCCCTTTGTGATCTTTGGATCGGCGTGGTTTCGGTTAACGGGGAACATTTTAGCGAAGCGATATTTAAGACGTATGGGCTTGCCGGAAGCGATCGTGCATTTGGTAAATTTTGACAGGCGGAGACCGCGAGTTGTTGCAATTCTTGCCCCTTTTTGAAGAATTCTTCGTTTTCCTGTTGCCATGTCGGGCGACGTCGGTTTCGTTTGCGCACACGTTCAATGCACAGTTATTTAACTATTTATTTAATTTTAATTTCCTGCTGATCAAGCAACAAAGTATGAACGGCAAGGTCGTGAAAGGAATAACTCCTCCGAAGTTTATAACCGTTCGTAATCGGTTCGCATTTTCATTGAAACAGGTTTTAAATTTCATCGAATCAGACTTTCAGTTTTCTCGTTTGGAGAAGAAGGGAAAGAGGTTGGAACACTTACGAATAACGACTGTTCTAACAGTCAAAATCAAATTCCATTTCCAATAAACGCGTCGCACCTTCGGTTATTGGGAATTCAAATTTCCTTCAAATATAACAATTTTTAAGCATGTCATTGTTATTGTCGCTAGATATACTCGTACATACACTTTCAAACGAGAGAAGAAAATGAATCCTCTGATTAATCCGTATGACAGGCAACGCCAAGCAGTAAAATAATTTTTCGCTGCATCGAGAACGTGACAGGGCACACCGGTACCAAGTTCGAATCGTTCGAGAGCAAAATACCTGCGGTCAGCGTATCGTGATGCACGTGAAAGCAAACGATTCACCTGGCAAGAAACGCTACGCTGTGCTCTCGGCTACGTGAACGAATCTTACTCGAGTAACGTGTTACACACCAGCATTCCGTTCGCTCGATGATTTCCAGGTCTTCTAAGCGTTCGTCAACCGGTATCGATGATAACCGATGAAAATGGATAAGTTAATAGAACTCCGTGTCGCTGTATTGCATAATTATCGCACATGTGAACCGCGTTGCTTGCCGAAAATCCTGACCTCGGCTACGTTGGCTACGAAACGATGTAGAGTTACAAATATTAGAGTCATAACTCCCTTCAGGTGCGCGAATTCGTTCACGTTTCGGCTTTCAATTGCATTAGAAGGAAGATTAAATACGTTCAACGACTATGTTGACTTCTAGCTTCATTAAATATTCATCTTACAATACTGGGAATAGGAATAAGTTATTCAAAAGGGAAATAAATGATCGACCTGTATCAATATGCTTAAATATTTTGCAATTCATGCATATGCTCTATATTTTACTCGATCCGATTGATATTTTGGTTGGTTCATTGTGTCATTAGTTGTTCTATTTTATTTACTTGTTCTATCGCGGTTTATTTATTTGACATCAGCGCAATACTTTTAATTCATTTATATTACATTTTTTATGGGATTGTCATAGTTATAATAAAAGTTCTTCTTCGTCGCGTTTCTTCCGACGTCCTCTCATTCGATGGAAGAGACAGGACTTCCACAGAAATTTTCGAACATCTTCGTGCCTCTTCCAGAGGAGCGTGATCAAACTTTCCGCCTGGCACACTTTCTTGAGTGACTGGTCTACTTACCAGAGTGGAATTGAATCGACTTAACGATCCACGACGTCGGAAAAGCTTAAAATCCGATTTTTCTCCCATTTTTTTTCTGGTTCTTCAAATCGCGCATAAGCAATTGACCTTTAACATAACAGAATAGTTAAGGTGTTCGATTGCGATTGGCCCAAATGGCACGATATTTCGGACGACCCGCAATTCTTGTGAATTAAATTAATGTCTTTTTTCAATTATCAATTTAATTGTTATCATATATGTAGGTACATATATACTTAGATACCTCGAAAAGCTGTGATATTTGATATTCCTTTCGCGGTATTTGTTGATACGTGTTTTAGTGTTTCCTGCGATTCGAATATTTGGTATTATCGTTGGTCTATTGTTGTCACTTCTGTATTATACTTTTAAGCGACTCAAAGCCGGTCGCATAAATCTTGTTTTAACAAAATTCATGCGCATCACATATGAATATTCCACGGTAAGTTAATAATGAACACCAGGCAATACACAATACGTATGTGCGTAATTAAATCAGTCTTGTTTTTGGGGGAAAATAGTCTGCGAGGCGTAAATGTGTTCGCACGCTAACACCCGAGCCACTTAACTGTCTGAATTACCTTCGTGCCAACCGTAACTGGCCGACGTTAGTTGACAAATGTTCTGTGGAAAATGAAACTTTCGTTGACCGAAATGATTACGTCAGATGTCTGACTTAAAAAACAATACCCCATAGAAATTACATCTCAACAGAACCGAAAAGATTAGAACTTCGTTGAAGGCGCCCGCCAATCATTTTCACGTCAGACATTGAATTCCGTGCGAAAATTCTGTTAAAGAAGTTGACTAACACGCGAGGCGTGCGCACCTTACTTAAATATTAGCACTTCATTCACATCGACTCAGTGCAACAATTTTACCAATAATTCGCCGTTCCATTAGGTTGCAACATTTTCGATAAGATAAGTTATTATCGACGACCTAGTTGCAGGTGGAGACTATTATTTATGCCATAAACAACATTATTTGTGGACAAGTAGATACGAATAGATACGAACGAGTGGCGTCGCGTACGTCGTTCCATAATGCATTAAACCTGAAACCCTCCATAATTCTTAAATATTGAACGCGCTCGATCGCGCTTCTTCCATTTCGTGGCAATTCGTTTGCGTTCGCATCGTTCACGAGAGCGCTTCTTGCCAATCAAGCAGAAACACAGCGGTTGCACGGTTTCGTCCGCATGTAAATTTGCCTTGGATTGCGATAATTGCACTTGCATTTGCTCATTGTTCGACGATTGCGAGAAAACGTTGCGGGAATTCGTATAAGAGTATTCAGTGTTGAAATGGGACGTACGGTGCCGATACCACGGTTCGTGAACCTATTTCGTATTTGCTGCGTGATCGTGAGATGTCGTTTTTCTTTTCGAATAGGGGTGGGGACACTTTTGTCCGCGTTTTGCGCGAATGCGACAAATTTTCGCCGCCGTTCCTGTTCGATCGCGAACTTTCAATTAAACGCCACCATGTCTCGCATTCAATCCCCATTCGAGTGAACATTCGGTTACGAACGATACCAATCTGGTAACCGCGTACGTTGCGGTGGCAAAAGTTCCCTCTTCCATGCAGAATTTAACATGGACTTTGCAGTTTTCGCGTTTCGATGCAAATGCGACTGACATTCCCACTTCTTCTATTCACCTTGGATTTGCAACTTCTATTTCACCGATAAGTTGACATTTTTTTTTTTGCTAAACTAGCTCTTTTCATGAGAAATGCGTCGAAACGTGTGAAGCGTAAAGCGCGCACAACGAGCGAAAATGTTATATCAGTGGCAATATCAATTTTGCTAAGAACAGATGATTCCAATAATTGCAATCATTTGGACAGAAAAAGACGGAACGATATCGCTGCGTTCAGTTTGCGAAAATATAACAGCACGATTACGTGGCGCGATACATTTTCTATCGTAAGGTGTTTGCATAGAAATTTGTTTAATTTTACCTACGTGCGCGAAGAACTATGAAGCACGTTGACCCTGGTTTCTCAATCACTTCCTCGATGATTACAAGCAGGTTTCGTTCAACAGTTGACCTCGATATGTATCCATTACGGTGTGCAGACCGACTCGACGCTCATTCTAGGATCAGTATCTTTCGAGTCCAAAGTTACGAGTGTATCTTTCAGAATGGCTAATCTATGTTATTAATGTTACATTTACCAAGATGTTTAAAATAACCAGTTTTCAATTTCCTATAATTTCTATTGTAGGTACACACCGTTATATCTCCATTATTTCAAAAATATTCATATCGGTGGTATTATATTTCGTTTCAGTTGACGTTGAGTATAGTAGTGAAACGTTTGTTATAAATATAAACGTATCTTAAACAATTGTAGCTTTGGGGCTCGAGTTATGTCTTCGAATTTCCGATTGTATCGGTACTTTCAAAGTTTCACCGAACATGATCGACGACTTCGTCACTCCTTCCGTTCAAGGTTTCAAGAAATGACAAAAACATTCTCTACTTTCTTCGACACCGAAAACAAATTCCTGTTCTCTAGTTCCTCGGGTTCAATTATCTGACCCCAAAATAATTTTTCACCGTCCTCCTTCACGTTCCACTTAAGGAAACGTCGAATTCGGCGTAGAATATTATCATTTTTTCGTTCCTACTACCTCATTTTACTCACTAATCACATAGATACAAAAAAAAAGGGGGGAACGTATAGAACTGTAATCAGAATGGGACACAAGAAAGAAAAACAAGAGTCATACTGCCACCGTATGCATAGTTTATTCGGGAAACATAAATGAGCGAAACTGGCTAAAAACAAGAAAGAAATATACATAACCCGTGCCGTTGTTAATTATTCTTCATCTCCAATCAGCTCAGAGGCAATCGTTAAAAGGGAATCACACCCTCGGGGCGTACATTCGAACAATAACATGCACCCGCCGCCTCTCAGCCTTTACTGTCAAAGGTGTTTCACCTTTCGTTTCTTTATTCTATTTTGTTAGTCGAATGTTGGAATAATTGAACAACGATTTCCACGATCGGAGGAGACACGTGAAAAACGAGAGATTTGTTAAGTCCTCCAGGACGATCGGTAATGACCTCAAATGCGCCATTGACCTACTTCACGGATAACCTGCTCCCACCACGAAACTTCACTTCTTATCTTCATCCTTTCCACCATCTCCCTTCTGCTGCCTTTTCCCCGTGGCATGGGCCCCTTTCACCGCGGTTAATCACACGTGGATACAGCATGTACCATTTCTACGGTTCGTATGCCATCGAGGAACACTTTTACTGGGACGAACGGCAAAACTATGCCGACAGTCCCTGTACATGCAGCACGTTTAGTTTCAGATAAAATCGATAATCGTGCACGTCTAACTATTATACTTGGTATTTTGTTCGCTTTCGTTGTTCATGTTCGTGCAATTTATTCATCCCTCGTTCGAATTTAATTCGTTTTTCATATCTAATTTCACAGCTTGTTGTCATTCCCACCGGTTTTTCTTCTTCATTTTTCTAACTTATATTTTATTGTCTTTCGAATTTAATGTAATTTGTTCATCTGCCTTTCTTCCTTTCCATTTTTCTATCGACCAACCTGTATGACCAACATTCATTGGTCATTAGGAGCACAGTTCCCGAAATTACTTTCTAATCAATTTGTCTAAAAGCGTTCGCTTGTACTGTGAAACCTCCGTTCAATGTTACGCGAGCAAGGATAGATTCTTAGTGATGGTTGGTTGCACCGGGATAAATTTTGGTTTGATACTTTCGAAATCAGAATTTCAGATTGTGTAACGGTACACCCATAAAGATGTTCAACCGGTGAACGGTTTGATTTCGATCGTCGCACGAATTGGTCGACGCGATTGTGCGACGCCGTGAAAAATATTAGAAGCGTTAATTGTATAGCGCAAACATATTCTATTCTGTTCGCAAACAGAATAGAATAGAATACTTTTGGTCGGTGAATACTTGTTTCAACGATTCGTTTGCATTCAAGTCACGATTCTGGGGAAAAGCAGCAGGCTTAGTGTTCGCACGCAATGTCTGTCCAGTTTACAATTCTCATTACGTCACATTGCGAATCCTGTAATAATAAAGCGGTTGCGAAAGAAACGTAATCACGGCGAATTATCTTTCACCGTGTCTGCGCCAATTTTTACGCGAACAAAGATCCCGTGAAAACACTCTGCGATCAAATCTTTGTGCACGTTAATATTAAATCGATATAGTTCAGGTCTGCTCTGTGAAACGGGACGTATAAAATTTTGTCTGCCTCCAAATGTGAAGCAATAATTCTGCAGTATTAAGATTCGTTTAAAATGTCTGAATATTGCACCAAGCCCCGTAATTGGAATCGTTAAAAGCAGAAAAAGTAGAAACGTATCTCCGTCAAACAATGAGACTCCATATAAATTGAAATATCATTCTACAATTGTATACAAATAATACATCTTCAATTAAACACTCTTATCTCGTCTTCCTTGATGTACAAATTTCTACAATTCTATGCACGCGCCGGATGTGTCAGGTGCTTCCAATAATATCTGACAGCAAGACAGGCGCGTTTCAGACATTCGTTTGCACCAGCAGACCGAAACGTTCGTGAACTTTCACGCGTCTGAAAACGCGTCGCAAGTGGAACGAGACACGCGCCGGCGTTTTGCATTTTCTGAAAGTATTTATTACTAGGTCACTGTGCCCCGATCATGAAGATGTTCCAGGAGCCCCTCGGCCTTTCGCAGAAACAATTGTCAACGACATATCTGCCTCGTATCGATCGCCGTGCCCGTGGAAACGAACGGTGCTGTCGCCGAAGCTTCTTCAGATGGCTCGCCGCAAGCTTTAATTCCGATGAACGTCTCATTCTCCCGCAGGACGTACTCGCAATGACAACTTGTTAACGCGATACAAGAAAGTCTGGCTCGATGAACGGCAATCGTTACCAGTGCCAAGGATTCATTGAACGCTTGAAGCGATCTATCTTTGCGGCGATTCATTCCGTGCGATTTTCCGTACGCTATTCATGTACGTGGAATTGTGTTCGATTCTCTCGGAGGAGAATTGGGAAGTTCGATTTCGATGGTAGCAATAACACAGGCCAATACGTTCGCAATGGTTATTATTTTTTATCACTTCAAACCACGGGGGTATTTCATTTTGAATGGCTATTAATTAGAAACCGCTCCCCCGATGATTCTTGGAACGCAATGAAAATGTACAGCAGATTAATTCTAAGCGGAAAATTCAAGTTCGGTTGATCTGTTTGAATGCTAGAAAACGTTCGTCGTATTTTAAAATATAATTTCGGAATTCTGCTGTAACGTTTCAGCGATGGAACACTGCACTAGACAACTGTGTATTAACGCGCACTCGCAGAATGTTATAGGAGCGAATATCTGTTTCAGATTGTCCAGAATGGCACCGAACCTGTTTGGTACGTCGGCGACGTTATATTTGGAAGCATCACAGCAAGATGTTCACCAAGGGAAACCATCGACGGACAACGCGGAAAACCAGAAGAAACAGATACACAATACATCGCAGCAGCCACGAAAATATGAATGGAAGATCGTTTGGAGGAATGTGATCGCGTTCGTTTACCTTCACGTTGGAGCTTTCTATGGACTTTACCTTTTGATGACCGACATGAAAGTCTTGACGATTCTATGGTGTATGTATAATTTTCGTTGTCAACCGCGAAACACTGGTCGCTCAACGTTTTAATTATTCCCTTGTTATTATTGATTTTCTGTGCAGTCAAAAGTGAACATTCAATTTTTTTATCGTTTAACATTATTGTTGCGAATTGCACATACGGGCTGGGGGAACAAAAATTGTGATAGACATATTCATTTGCTTCGGATCGCATAACAATAACATTGGCCGTTTTATAATGAACGTTAGAATGCAAAACAATATAACATCTGCACGCCTGAAAGCATTAGCGATTGAACGCCTGTTATTACACGATTTATACATTAAAACTTCCGCTTCGATTATTACAACGAGCAATTAATCGTTTAATTGCGAAATCTCGCGATAAAGCAATGAAATATATTGAAAACGGATATATTACGTTTCCACCGATACAGTCGGTTTCGAAAGTGATGATCTCTCAGTGTTAAACGTAATGGCCTATCTCTTACTCTTTCCGCTTTGCTGTTTTCCGTCCGCTTTGATTACAGTTATTAATGACAGGTCTTGAATAACTGGGTCGAGTGAAAAACACCTGACGGTATAAATCGTAGTACGAACAAACCGCAACGGGCGTCGGCTATACTTAGAAAAGGATTAGAAAAACAGCTGACTGTATCACTGCGCCTCGTGGCACGTTTTCGAGGGCACAAACAAAATTCATTGTATATACGAGCGTACAGGCGATCTTCTTAAGCAGTATCCTACTTTCTTGTTGATAGAAATCGTCGATGAATACTGTGCCAGGTGTCGTAAAACGTGTGCCGTTCTTTAATCTTCGCCCGACCAATGCGTGTACATGACTCTGCTTTGAACAAATTTTCTCTTGAAGCCGACGAGAGTCGGGCCTGAAGTAGAACCGAGCGGGGTAAATTATAAAAATTAGTACAGTGGAATGAGGTGGGGTAAAGCATAATTAAACGTGGTCAAATGGAGTACGTGTAAGGTGACTGTATGATGTGCCGTTAAGTCGAGTGGCATAAGGAAACACCGTCTAATGCGGTGAAATGATATTTTAGGAGGAAATAGAAGGGGGTCAGGTTGAATCGGGAGAAAGTTCACGGTGAAGAAGTTGGAGGACGTCTGTTATCCGCGGGAACAAGTAATAGTGGTGGAAATAAATGAAAAACAGAGATATATATATATATATATATATATATATATTAATAGTAAATAATAAATAGGATAGAAATAATAGAAATTTATTGTCGGTCAAACGTTTACAAAGTGGAACAAGTTAAATTTTCATAGAAAGGGGAGCATAGTAAGCCAAAAGTATCAAAAAGCGTAAACTGACATTATAATAAACACTGTACACAGAAGATCAGTACGAAATTAAATTAATTTATCAAACTGAAATTATTTCAGTGTTTTTCGTGTTGGTAACGTGTGCGCTGGGTACCACTGTTGGTGCACACAGATTATGGTCCCATAGGTCGTACAAAGCGAAATGGCCCATGCGATTTGCATTGATGCTCTGTCAAACAACAGCCTTCCAAGTAAGTTCCCGCTTCCGTACGTTTTCAAACACTGTTTCTATTCATTTTCATACAATACACCTGGTGTACTTGTTTTCCCTTGTGGACGATCATTTTTACCAAGGTTTCTAGGAAGTGAAATATCTCGAACCTTCGCTTTGTTTCGCAGAATCACATCTACGAATGGGTGAGGGATCACAGAGTGCATCATAAATTCACGGACACAGACGCGGATCCGCATAACGCTCAACGAGGATTTTTCTTCTCCCATATAGGCTGGTTACTCGTTCGAAAACACCCGGAGGTCTTCAAAAAGGGAGCCACCGTTGACATGAGCGATTTGGAACGGGATCCAATCATTGTTTGGCAAAGAAAGTGAGAATAAATCTGAAAATTTCTCTCCCCGTTACGAATGCAATACTGTGCATACTTTCCTTTCTTTAATTTTTTGAAAATATGTCACCTCGATGCATCATTTATTTCTTTTTTCATGTACGTTCATTAAAAGTTTCTTATCTATGGATTTCGTTAGATTGATAATTATATGAATGTTGAGATTGAATACGATTAATTGAATTATAGAGATGAAGGCGAACTTGATATTATAAAATACGGTATAATTTCGCGGAATATATTTTCTACGGTTAAATTGTACGCTAATTTAAATTAACTGCAGTCAAATTAAACTTATCCATTCCACATACATTAAAAAAGAAACTGATCACAACGGACATAAAATAGAAATCGAATGATATTGAATGTCTAAAATATATATATATATATAAAAGTGCAAAATATAATTCGAGCAAAATTTAACCACGCGCGAAAATTTTATGAAATTAATTGTAACTGTCGAAAACATTGTACAGATGTTAAAAGGTTTCTCATCGACATTTTTCAGGCTGTACATCCTGCTGATGCCACTTTGCTGTTTCTTTTTCCCCATGTGGGTACCGTGTTACTTCTGGAACGAGAGCACGTTAAATTCGTGGTACGCCAATGTGTTTAGATACACGATAAGCCTAAATGGGACGTGGTTGGTGAACTCTGCCGCTCACATTTGGGGGATGAAGCCATACGATAGGTCAGCATATCACTTTCTCATTCTTTCCATTTTACAAAACAAGAGGAACAACTGCTAAACCATTGCAATGATTTTATCATTCCCAATGGTCCCAATCATTTCCCTTTACTTTCTGATCCGCTGTATCCGAGTTCCGCGTCGATATAAAACGGGGAATCGTACAAAAATTTCCCCCAGGGTGTTGCGCCGAAGTATAGATACATAAATATTAAATATCACGAGTGCCATGAATAAAGATGGTATATGGTATTACAGTCCAGGGGAATTGAAAATGTTTATTCTGCTTCATCTACTTCTTATTAATTATTCAACTCGTTAACTGTAACAAACATATAATTAAACCCAGATAATAATACGTAATAATCGAAGCGGCGTAATACGTCGCTGTTTGAATATAAAGTGAATCGTATAAGGAAGCAGAAGATCGACGGACAGGTTTATCGTCGCAAAGGCCGCTTCGGAAGCTAGCCGTAATTTATTCACGTGTTCACGGTCGTTCTCATTTCAATGAGAATATCACGAACTTCGCTATTCCCATTTTCAATTGGACACGGAGCCTGACAAATTTCATGCGTATTTTCAGCACCATCGGACCAACGGAGAACAAATACGTGGCCTTCTGCGCGGTGGGCGAAGGCTGGCACAATTATCATCACGTCTTCCCGTGGGACTACAAAGCGGCCGAGTTGGGCAATTACAAACTGAACTTGTCCACAGCCGTTATCGATTTCTGCGCGAAACTGGGATTGGCGTACGACCTGAAAACCATCCCCTCCGATATCGTGAAGAAACGGGCCATGAGAACGGGCGATGGATCGAGGTACACGGTTGCATTATATATTGCATGATGAATATTTTGTCGAGTCGGTTCTGTTTACGGTATAATTCTTCATTGAACGGGAAGGATGGTCTAAAATACGATCTTTTGGTGTCCAGGTACGGCCACGGTGAAACTCAACAGCATTGTCACGAGGGTGCGAAATGGGGCTGGGGCGACAAGGACATGGAACCGGAGGAGATCGAGGAAGTCGAGATCAGGAACAAAGGCGACTAATCACCTTTGCAGGCAACAGCGGGAAATAATTCGACCGAGTTCGCGCGGACGATCGCCCGTCGGGAAGCGATCAATCGTTCAAAACGTCAATTAGTATCCATTATAAAATATCGCCAACGCTACAGTCCCAACGTGATTCGTCGAAAGTTATATCCTCGGGGGGGGGGGGGGGACAGAAGCGAAACAAAAAAGAATTCGCCGTACTGCAGAGAATGGTTGTGGAAACGGACGAATTACGGTAGGAGAATTCATATGCAAAAATGTTCGCGCCTAGCATACACTGGCGGTACGGTAGAAACGGGGGAAGAAAAGAAAGGAAAGCAAAAGAACTGAATAGGAACTCGAATTCTCGGAACGCAGTCTTTTTTTGTTTTTTTTATTATTTCTCAACGGTGGAATTCTCGCTCGCGGAATCTCAAAATTAAAGTCGTGGCCTTTTGACACGGTCACGCCAAGCTTCGCGCAGTCTTCTTTCTTTTTCTTTTCTGTTTTTGTATTTCTTTTCAACATTGCCAAGTATCTCTGACCGTGTCGAACCCAGGGAACCGGTATCACGTGTTATACGTAGTGGTTGACTAGTACTGTATGAATTAAATTCACCGGCCCGGCGTGCGTCGCGCCGTGGGTGACGAGGTGATCGTGATGCATCTCAAGCGACTTAGATTTATTGTAACCAAAGCGACCAAGTGAACTGCACGTCGACGATTGATCGAGCAGTTGTTCGCCGCGTGAGAAATCCGCCCCATTCGTTGAAATCGGATCGACACATGGAGATTGCTCGGAGATGGTTTACGCGGAGCTTCATTCGCGCTCGTCGATATGGAATAAGTGAAATGGAACAGTGGTTACTTTTACACATACTATGTACCATTTGTTACTTGTAAATTATTGCCAGTAAAGGGAAAAAAAAGAAAATAAGGAACAGTATGGTGCGTTGCCACCGTGAGCTTAATGGAACGATACGATTCCACGAGAATACGTAGCGGCACGCACGATCTGCTTGTGTAGAGCGGAAATTATCGCGGTTATTGGGACCGGCGAATACCGATTTAAAAACAAAAGAACAAAAAAAAAAGGAGCATACAGGATTTACATATCTAAACTCACAAAATTCATGGTACATTAGATGCGAACGAAATTCGTTCAGCCAAGAGGATCCTTACTGTCCCCGCTAAAGGACTAATTGCACACATTATGAACGCACGACGAGACAACTCACCTCTCCTCTATTACATATAACGGAAACTATAAAACTATGAAAACATAAAAACTCGATACATCGCATGTCGCCTCTATTTAGCAGATTCCTCGTTAAACGCGAAGGACCACGTCTGTCGATTCAACAAAATTATCGAGTGGCGCACAACGTTAATTCGCCGTACAAGTATAATCTTCCGTCGGTGGTCTTAAGTCTCGCCGAAAACAAGTATTCCCGTTCTACCCGCGAAATGAAATGAACCACGTCTGCGTGGATGTCCGAACGTTGAAGGGAGTTTGAAATTCTGCGACCCATGTCCAGGACGGGTGGGTCTGGGTCGACCCCCTTACCCCAAAACCCCATAAACAGTGAGGAACAAATTGGAAAACGATCCGTCGAGACTCGGGCTCGATCTTCGTTCGATCGTCTTCCGTCAAAATGTCCCACACTGAAAGAAATCGAACCCGGGTCGTCCGCGTTATCGTTTAACAAGCGTCGATTAACGCGTAACGTGCACGCGGATCGTAGGTTCAATTCATGCGGGTCGTGCAGCCGTGAATCATTGATCATTGAATGTCAATCGTTGAAGAGTTTACAAACGAATAGGGAGAAGTGCGACAATAAGGCATCGACGGCTCGCCTTCAGACGGATTGTTCCATTTTGAAACGGTACGACTATGTAACTCGTCGAACGATTACAAAAAGTGAGAATAGAAGGGTTGTGTGCTTAGGGGGATCTGTGAGACGCGAGACGTAAACATTTTTTGAATCTTGTTTGGAAAGATATTAGGAAAATGGAAAAGTGTAAGCCGGTGTCCAGCGTGATGTTCTTTTTCTTCCTGTTTTTTTTGTTTTTTTTTTTTTTTTTTGTAAAGATTATGTTGATGTTAGAGAATAAGGATGAGTAATATTGACGTTAATAACGAAACTGGAAATCGGCTGAGAAATTTCGTTTAGTTTTAAGAGTATCGTATAAATGGGGATTTTTTTTCTGAGGGTCTAACTTTTGTTTATTTCTCTTATCGTTCTATTTGTTCTATCACCCTCTGCATAGTTTTCCTTATTTTGTTTTCTTTTTTTTTTCTTTTCCTTGGTTGTGCCAATTCGTTTCTTTTAGTTCAATTTCCGGTCGTAAGAGTAAATTATTAATTTATTGTTCAGAATGCAATAACACGTTGCTGAATAATGTATATTGTAAAATTCGTGTACAGAGGAGGCGATGAACAGCAAGCAAATTATTTCTTTCGGCCCGGGAACACTATTGTGCCCATGGTGAATCGAAGTTTATACCGTCATTTATTTCGTCTCGAATTATTCCGCGTGAATATGTGGATTCCTGCGATAAGCAAGGATTTACCTTATAATGATCACTGAAACAGTAATGGGCACCTTAAACCCTCGTTATCATTCGGTTATAAATTTTGTAAAACTCTTACTGCCTAAGGACGGATTTGTTCACAATTGTTTCCGATAAATTAAGTGTATTTGTAGGTATATTGCATATATGGTTGTTACAATAAATTATTTAAACATGATCCCGAATGTAAATCACTTCTTTCTTCAAATATATATTCGGTGGATAGATCTTTAAACTGGGTGTTTTTAAAAATTATTTACATTGTGATTAAGAAGATGCACCCTAACCAGAGGAAAAAATATACAAAATTATACGTTTCCATTGTTATCTTACTATGGAATGAGTAATCGGGTATCGTGCCAATTGCGCTGTCCACGTTTAACTGAGAATTTCATACGAGATCTCACAGTAGGGCATCTATGTACTTAAAAATTTCGACTGCGATTAAACGAGGGCTGTTCGCCTCGAAGTAGCCAGATTAATGAAACGGATACGGAATACAAAAAATAAGGAAGAACGACAAGGAATGTTGAGAAACACGTAGCCCATGGGGGTATACTTAAAAATTGCGGTAGGTTTCGAGCGACGAAGACACAAAGCTCGTTTGTGTAGCGATCGTTTCACCGTGGACAATATTTTCAGTCTGCGCATAAATAAAATTATTCTTGCCATCCGCGGACGGCGTACCGTTCAATTCGCTACATATGTCTTTCATTGTTTGAAAAGTACATTTCACGATTGTGCACGCAAAAGCATAATTGCAGAATTCCGTCCGTCTGTCCTGACACACGAAACGATTTATTTGCTCAGCGTATTTCGTTTCAAAACGATTTCAGTTGCAGTAACACGCTCGTTATGTTTGCACTTTCGGAGATTTGCATGAAATTTGCATGAAATTTGCATTTCGCGCATCCGCTAGAATTGCAAATAATCCGAAGCCGAAGAAATATATCTATTAGGCAAATAGACGGTGGACATTATTGACTTGACACTTGTACATGTACCGTGAGATTGATACCAATTTTAAAGGATAATTAACTGGCCGAGGCGAACGAAGCGATAATCATATGGATTAATAATTTAAGTATTAATGAGCTGTGTCAGCAGTGATATTTTATTTATGACTTTGAACTTGAAGAATTGATTCACTCTTCCATGTTAAATAACAGGAAGCGAACTAACTAAATACGTATAATCCAGGCATAACACGGTACTTGTTGCTTGATAATTAAAAAACGCTGCGCAACGCGAATTCGCGTATGCGCTACGAAGCGAAGAATTAATATGAAAAATAATTGGGGGTAAAGGAATGAATGAAACAACGCTATTTATTCTTTTGCAGTATTTCTTTATCAGTATACAGGGGAACGTAAAGTAGAAGCGAATCGTACCGGGTATCATGGTTCTTCTAAGATAAGGGCTCATTGAACTTGTTTAGTCGTAATTGACTTACGCGTATACTAATAATACAACAATAATGCTGAGACTAAGTGGTGGAAATAATCTTCGCATATTTTAGGAATTACAGGCGTTTAAATCTTCGAAACGACCAAAAGTCATTCTGGATACTTGTTTGATTATTAACCTGTGAAAAAGAATTCTGTACACCCGTCAGCAAAAAAAAACAACAGAGTTATCTTTATCCATCGAAACTTTTATCTACACTTTATCGACATTCTACCGCGAACTTTGCACTAGAATAAATGAATCCAGCAAATGTGCAAATCGGTCACGATAAACCAGCTTACGAAACCGGTGGAAAATATTTCAAGCGGTGTGGGAAAACCATTCAAATGATTTGAAATATTTCTTTGCCAAATTCCTTCTAAGCGTGCCCCCCTTATTCTAATTTGCGAAACTTTTCTCGCACGAACGGCCAGAAAACACTTCGGATAACGCAAACAAGGCCGCCACTTTACGTAATTTCGCGACGCAATGATAAATGTGAAATTGCGTTTCAGTGTAATTCGGTCCAATTAGTCCAGTCTCCGCGTTGATTTTAATTAAGAACAAGACCTGGTCACATTAGAGATGACTCGTTTTACATAGTCCTCGTTCAATGACTGAACGAACAAGAGCGTGAACCTGTTCACCGCCTTGAGGCTTCTTTAAGAGGCGGATGAGCAATCGAAACAGACGGAACTTCCTGTTGATCATCCTACTGCTGGCGTTCGTGAAAACTCAAAGGTATTTGGATAACTTAATTGCTCGACGAACAATTAAATTAATTGTCCCTTGTGATAATTGAGCCAGTGGAAAATTGCTTCGGCTCGAACAAGAAACGCGAACAACAATTATTCTGTTTTCCTTTGCACTTATTAATCATAGCTTGGTTCATTACTAACGTATATTATTCTTCTATGAACGTGAAATAAAAAACGAGCATCGCGATCGATAGCGATGCAATATATTGTGCCACGAAATGAATAAACACTTTCTAAATGAATGGAAGGAGAATAGTTTCAAACGTTATCCAATCGGAAATGAAAGTCGATCAGTTATCCGATTTAATCGATGCAAGTAGAAACGAAAGCCACGACAGGCGACAGAGAAGAAAACGCGACGGGACTGGAATCGTAATTAGCATCCTTGTGGTGAACGGTGAAACCTCGAGTCGAGGGACGCAGTAAGAAAAGTGTCCACAGTCGTTAGAAAAACGCCAAACAGTGAGCTCTGTTTAAAAACGATTCTGTCGATCGATCTGCGTCGACATTCGGAACACCTTCGGAAAACAGTCGACTTACATGTAAATCATCTTCGAGCCGTCAATAATTTTATCGATTGTCCGGAGGCAACTCAGACTCTCAAGTAAAAGTGCTCGTTTCTCGCGTTGTCGTATCGATAGTTAACACCTTCACTGGATCACGTGTCTGATAGTACCGGGACTATCTTTCATCGCGGTTTTCTTACTATGTATAAGTGTGGCAAGAAAGGACGATCTTATCTATTCATCGCCGATAACGACAGATCCGATATAACACCGATGAACGTACGAAAAATTAATCTTCGATAGGAGAGAAGTAATTGCAGAAAGAACAAGCATGCTTACAAAGGAGGCGAATTTTTTGGGGGGAAATCTGAAGCGATATCGGTATCGATACGAACGCCTTGAGAAAAGTCGCCCAACCGTCTTTGATCGATCATTATTCAATTTCACGGGTCAGCTTGGGCCACAAGATCTATCCTCCTGGTAAGCAGAGGAAGGTCCGAGAGGAAGTTAATTCAATAACCGTGGTGAACTCGTTTACCGTTGATAGTTCTTGTTGCGCCAGTGGTGTGTCAACAGTGGACCGCGTGTGGATTTCCTTTCGACACGTTCGTCACTCCCTTTCTGCGTCCTGGGTTCTGTTATTTTAAACAAACAGGTTTGCCGTTTCCATTCTAATATTTGCCCGGTCTATTCCTGCCCGAGGTGACAGTTATACCTTTGGTTAAACGTTGGTACAGAAAGGACGTCTTTAACCGGGATAAAAGTTCGCAAGTTGATTTTACATAAGAGCGCCGTATGTAATCAGTTATTAACGAGCACAGTGATATCTCGATCGGTGAATTTTACCATTTCGCGGATTCACGCGTTGTCCGACAACTTATTTTCTCTAAACTTCTTAACATTGCTTTATTAATACCCGAAGTCTCTCATTATTTAGCCGAGCAGAGCACAGCGTTGCTTCGTTTCGCTCCTCAACAATAATATTTATTTCCTTCAAAGGTCCAGTACAAGCAAAAAAAGTGAAGGAACCCAGGCAGAATAAGAAGTTGCACACGCGCGAAACTTTTTGCTTCTTACTAAATTGTATTGTTGCGCGAACGGGCAACGAAATCCGCCGGAAAAGTTGTTGCAATTACAATGGAAAAAATGTTGCAAATGTCTACCAAAAAAGTGCATAAAAAATGATCCCGCAGCGAAACATTGACGTTAGAAACAATTCCGCAACGCGTACGCGTTTCCCTTGCAGCTCGTCGATCTATACGCCGCCGTTTCAAACTTCCCGCCGTAACATTCGTCCTCGAATTTCTCACCTGACAGGGCAACTTCGCCACCTGCTCGACACACGAACAATCGTCAGACGTTATCAGATAACGACGGGGCCAGAAATTTCCCCGAGATATACGCGCGATCGTCCAGGCGAAATTCGAGTTTTCGTGTGCGACGCATGCGTTCCAAATGGCACCGAAGACATCGAGGCGCAGTCCTGGGGGCGCTGGAAATCACGCCGTCTCGTTCTCCGCAACACGGAACCAATTGCAACGCGGAACCGGCCTCCTCTGCTTCACCTGCAGCGTCTGCTTCATCCTGAGCATCATCTGCACATGCCTGGCCACGTTGGTCGTTCTGCTAGATCAGAAAGTCGAGGCAGCTAGTTTGCAATACCGTGAGTGTTACATTTCGCCGTGCTGTCATCTTGCTCACTGATAACGGGACGACCCGGCGATAGGGAATTACACAGCGGCGGGAAATTCAAAACTCCCCCGTGTAACGCTGCTCGGCGATGCAGAATTATATTGCCATTCAATACCAATCCGTAATATGCGTTAATTCTATTCGATTTGCATCGCGATGCTCGGTGGGATACGGACGAATTCGTTACGTTAAATCGGAATACACTTTTGTTTTATCGATAGTGCGTTATTGAAACGTTCATTGCGATATTCGGGACCGTCGTATTCCGGATTTGGCATAGATAAATTAGCCCCCCCTACCCCTCCTCGTCCTGTCCTCTGTTGTCGTCCCTTCGTGCAAATAAATTGCCTGCACTTCCGAGAATTATAAACAATGCCAGCCGGACTCCAGTATTTTTAGAACATCGAGGCGACGCTGTATCATTGTCTCATTTTTTCGTCATTTTTCTAAGACCGGGATGCTCGGTCGCAAATACCACCATCGCCGAGCCAGTCTCGCCGAGCGCTTCGTCGACGTTCCACGTGTTCCCCGAACAAGCGTGCCGGTAATCGTCGAGCACATGGAGCGCATCGTTGCGAAGCGAAATCGGCCATCGAATGAATGATACCGTCCCGTCTCGTTAAACCGTAACAGCGACGACAACCGACGACACAACCGACGACGAATGGCGTCGCTCTTGAAGCGTTCGCTCGTATCTCGCATGAAAATATTTCCGACGATCCATCTCCAGCGTGGACGCGCGTATCATCGATCATCCGCCGGTACCGTTATCACTTATCGCCCGGTTCACGAAACACCTTCCTCGGGACACCGATAGAAAGATGGAAAAGTTCATCCGCGTCGCTGTTGCGCGTCGACGAAACAATATTTCGTATAATTATGTTATACAGGTGTCAATTGTGCGAGAAATATCTTTTTCTTCTTTTTACAGCTCTCGCCACGATGACCACGGAACCGATCCCCGATCTGTCCTTTCGATTACCGAAAGAGGTCAGGCCTCTGCACTACGACGTCTATCTGCACCCGGACCTCGATAAGGGCACGTTCCGCGGCAAAGTAACGATCCTGATCGACGTCACCGACGAAAGAAGTTACATAGCGCTTCACCAGAAGGACTTGAACATCACGTCCGCTGCTCTGAGGACGTTCGATCGCGAGGAGAACTATAATTTCGAGGTGCTGGACCTTGTACAGATACCGAAGAACGAGATGTTCGTGATCCCGACGAAGAACGAACTTCACTCGGGACTGTACAACTTGAGCTTGGAGTTCGACGGCGCTCTACAGCCGGATAAAATTGTTGGCTTCTACTCGAGTAAATATAAGGACGCGCGGAATAGAGTTAGGTGAGCGGGTTGTAGTTCGACGAATTTCTTACCCCTTCGCGCTGCCCTTTCTACCCCCGGTATTTCTTAACTTCGTCGTTTCTTATTCTGCGAATAGCAACGATGACCGCGTTATTTTGGTAACGCCCCGGCAATTTTGGGGCGAGATATTCGATTAAAAAAGGGATAGTTCAGGAATGCACGGGAACATTTCGTAATTCTTTCGTATCGCTTAAAATTTTGCGTGCCTCCATGCGATATATTTATACCGATGTTTCTATTAATTACGTGCATCACGTTCATTCCAAATGTGCGCGGCGATTCCTGCGGCCAACTAAATGTTCATCATTGTTTGCACACACAGATATATCGCTACATCGAAATTCGAGCCGACCTACGCCAGAAGAGCGTTCCCGTGTTTCGACGAACCCGCTTTTAAAGCAGAGTTCACTGTAAAGTTGGTTCACCCTACCGGGGATTACTACGGTGCCTTGTCGAACATGAACGCCGAGGTACAAGTTGTAACGTTTAGAAATGAGTCGCATTGATGTGACTGTTGTTCGGTGGCATCGGCGACCAAGAATATGTTGATTAATGTTTCCCCTATTTTACAGTGTACGCAAATGAATCGACCATCGCCGGGATTAACAACAGTCACGTTCGCCAAAAGCGTACCAATGTCGACGTATTTGTCCTGCTTCATAGTCAGCGATTTCGTCGCGCTCACCAAAATGGCGAACGGTTTGAACGGCCGTCAATTTCCGGTCAGCGTGTACACCACCAAGGCCCAAGAGCAAAAGGTCGCGTACGCATTGGACATAGGCGTGAGGATCATCGAATATTACATCAATTTGTTCGCCATCGACTACCCCCTGCCAAAGCTCGGTGCGCCGTTGAACATTACCCGCAACCACGAAATTATTTGGTCAAAGAAATTTGAGTTTAGTGGACTGCGTGTGAGTATTTATATCGGATTTTTCAGATATGGCGGCCATCCCCGATTTCGTGTCCGGCGCAATGGAGAACTGGGGTCTGGTCACGTACAGAGAGGCGCGATTATTGTACGACAACGAAACGAGCTCCACGGCGAAGTCTTACGACATTGTCACTATCATTAGTCACGAGTTCGCTCATATGTGGTTTGGAAATTTGGGTAAATATAGATATAAGCGGCAGCGGCGAGAGAAGATGCGTTTCTTTTCTTCTGGTTCGTGATTTTTGTTAAAAATTTCTTCATGGTCCGTCTTCAGTGACTATGTCTTGGTGGAATGATCTGTGGCTGAACGAAGGTTTCGCGTCTTTCATGCAGTACAAAAGTGCGGACGCGATTCTTCCTGACTGGGGAATGGTCAGTATAGATAATGCGAAGCGTTGTTGTATTCGCAGATGATCCTCTTCGATGAATATTGATCTGCTACCTATTCGATGAATATGTCTTGAGAACGCAGTATATTTCTCTTGCAGATGGATCTGTTCTTAATTGAACAAATGCACCCGGTGTTCGTAACTGACGCAAAGCTCAGCACCCACCCTATAGTTCAAACTGTCAGCAACCCCGACGAAATTACTGCGATCTTCGACGAAATATCATACAAAAAGGTATATCGAGACGACTGTCACTTCTTTTCCGTTAATATCTGACGAGACAAATTTGTTTGATTAGATATTAATATTGTCCAATTTGTTTGTTCTCGTTTTATTTATTCAATCGCCAGGGATCGTCAGTTATTCGAATGATGGAGAATTTCATAAAACCGGATGTATTCTACGGCGCCATTACCGCTTATCTGAACAAATTCATGTACAATAACGCGGTGACAGCTGATTTGTTCAAAATAATACAAGGATCCTCGCCGGATCATTTGAACGTGACAGAGATTATGGACACGTGGACAAGACAAAACGGATTCCCCGTGGTGAACGTGAAAAGGTCCGGAAGCAATTATATCCTGACGCAGAAACGATTTCTCGCCGATTCTGATGCTAAGCTCGACCTGTCGGAATCCGAATACGGGTAAGCAGATAATTCTAAGTTCACCTTCTATATCAGTATTAATCGCGCGTCGATTCGAAGGTACAAATGGACCATTCCCGTCACTTACATCACGGATCAAATGTCCAAGCCGACTCTCGTCTGGTTCGATAAGGACGACAAGGATCGTACGTAATTTTCAATGAAAATTGAATGAAAATTTTGTAATTATAACAACGTAGGAGTCTTGAGCAAATCGAAGTTGAATTTAATATCGGGAATTATTGGTCAATAACGAAATTTATAATTGTATTAGTAGCTATCACGGTGTCTGATTATGCTGCGTTACTAATTTGACACGAGCTTCTTTTATTACACTGATCAATCGAATTGCACAGTGGTCATTAAATTCGAGAAGCCAATCGAATGGATCAAGTTCAACGCCAACGAAGTTGGATACTATCGCGTGAATTACGAGCCAGCAGAATGGGACACCCTTGGTAATTTGCTTCGATACCAACAAAATGTAAGCTTGCCGTTATTTTTTATATAATCTCAGGCGTGAAATAGTTTTTGGGCGATAATTAATATCGAATTGAATTTTAGACGCTCTCCGTGGCCGACAGGGTGCATCTTCTCGAGGATGTCTTCAGTTTAGCTGACGCGGGGGAGATCGATTATGGCATGGCGATGAATATTACCGAGTATCTTCCAACAGAAAGTCACGCCATACCATGGACTGTCGCCTCCGCGAAATTAAAGGCCATCGATGGCTTATTAACGTCGACTAGCTCGTCGTCCAAGTTCAAGGTAAAAAGAATGGGAGAATGATCGATTTCAAAATTAAGCATCCCGAAGTTTCTACCGGTGCAAACATCGATTAACCAATTTTTAATCAATTCTTATGAAACCTACGTTTAGAATTACGTGCGAGTTTTAGTGGACAGCGTGTATCATCGAGTAGGGTGGCAAGTGGGCAAGACTGAAGATCGTGTTCGACTGTAGGTGTAGAAATTTATATATCGACAGAGTGAATAATTCGTTCGATTCCATTCGTTTCTAGTAGAATCTTCATTGATTTAAATTTCCTTACAATTGATGCAGAAAACTTCGTACGACAATATTGTCATTGGCTTGCTCCATGGGACACGAGGAGTGCCTCGAAGAAGCTGGACGATTATTTAAAAAGTGGGTTCAGGATCCAAACGATGTTCGTCCGCACCCTGATATCCGTGATTTCGTCTACTATTATGGTAAACATTTCAATTTGATTTTTTAGATATTACTTGATAGAATATTTCAATTGTCCATAGGAATTTAGTGCTGGCTTAGAAATATTTGCTTATTATTATGTTGTAGCGTGATTTTAATATTTCATTATACTTCGTTGACTACGTTTTACTGAATATTTGATAAACGTGTATATCATCGACAATTCTTTCATTTGTTTCATAAGGAATGAACCATGTTGGGGATGAACCATCCTGGAACATAGTGTTCGACAAGTTCGTTGCTGAGCCTGACTCGACGGAAAAATTGAAATTGATGCGAGGTTTAGCTGGAATTCGATCTAATTGGATCCTAAGCAAGTGAGTCTGAAAATAATTAGATTATAATATTACAGTCAATCGATCCGCGGATTCTTGTTACATAAATCAAATAATTTTTTATGCGTATCTCATGCAATTTAAAACATGAATCTCTCTCAAATCAAAGCACTCCGATGTTATTCCAAGTGTTCGCATAGCCTGACAATTATTACAAAAATAATGTGAAACGAATTTCTAATTTTCCTAATGGTAGACAAAATTATTAGAAATTTCGATACCCACAAGTAGAATAATTTTCTGCTTCCATGAACTTTTATTGAAAAACTTGTATATTTTTATACCAATCCTTTCTCTTGCTACAATTTTTTATACAGATTCATCACGATAGCCACAGACGAAAATTACGTTCGCGCCCAAGACTTCTTCGGCCTCTTGTCAGCCATTTCCGGAAATCCTGTGGGAACACCATTAGTCTGGGACTGGGTTCGTTCCAACTGGGAGTTCCTGGTGAACAGATATACTTTAAATGACCGGTACCTTGGCTCATTAATCCCAGAGATCACAAAGACGTTCGCCACGGGGACGAAATTGAACGAGATGAAATCGTTCTTTGAAATGAATCCCGATGCTGGTGCAGGCGTCATGAATCGTGCAAAAGCTTTGGAAACTGTGTCGAACAATATAAAATGGCTGTCCAAAAACAGCGTAAAGCTGGAGGGTTGGCTGAACTCCCATGCGAGGAATGATTGAACAGGGGAAACAGGTGTTCGTCATTGTTCATGATTCACACCAAAGAACTGTCGCAGGAGGCAGAATTTTCTGAACAAGGGAAAAGAAGGCGAGGAAAGTGTAACGTTTTCGCCGAAAGAATTATTATCATCCATATTCAGAGCAGCGTAAGGTCGCGCCTATTTTTTTTATTACTCTTTGCATTTATTTTTTAATCATAATTGTGTGCAAAAGATACGGGGAAAATTGTTCTCGGAGCGGTGGTTTTCGGGTTTTTGTTTTTCACGGAATTTTCATCGATACGATTCGGCAGCAGTGACATTCCAATTGCAAATCTCGCTTAGTGTTAAAGAAAAATTACGTGCTGTGGATATGAACTTTCGGGCTAATGTAAAATGAAGAAGATTTTTACGAACGGTCAGAGGTGTTTTATCGTGTTAAAAGTTTCTGAAAACTTACGATATCGTGCATTTAACAAGTTGAATACAAGACTAACGTTTTTTCTTTCTACCTGATCCGTTTGCAACAAACGCATCTTTGTACCAACGTATACATATGTAACGATAATTTTTATACTCGCCGGAGGAGGGGGCTTGACTATTTTCTCGTCTAATAAAATGATTTCAAGCAAAATCGAAGTTCCCTTTTTATTTCAACGAAGAAAGTCGATGGGAGAGCTTGTTCCATGGGTCATGGGGGCAATCAACGACAGGAATTGAACCGCTATAATTGGTATTCCCACTATGACAATTGGATCGTCTCGATTGAACAATCATGAGCATCGCTAGCAAACGAAGACCAGTTGAACTTTAATTCATTCTGAGCCACTATTTTTCCGCGTCTTTATGGGCTTCTAAGTAGTGCTTTTACTTTAGCCTGTCCTCGAAGGTTAACAAAATAACGCGGCGTCAATCTATATTTGCTATCGTCGTAAGTCTAGACTGAAAAAGGGGCAAAGTATTAATGTAGTTCGATACGGGAATCACATTTGTTGGATCACGAGAAACAAGACGCTATACGTTTTCGTTCGGTATAGAAATGGTAGGATAGAACGATTAATCAAATAACAATCAGATATTTATTAATTTCCTCACTATTCTCTTTGTTATTTGTATTAATTATTTTTGATTTCATAAACAGCTGATTTTTCAATCTTCCTTTTTATTCTTAACCCTCCAGTATGGTGAGATATAAATTACGATTTTAATCGACAGTTGAATGTAAATTTGAAACTTATTTATTTCACAATTACTTTGAAAAATCGGTCGGTGCAAGTACGACGAGCAATAACTCAATCAAATCAGTCCATTCTGCTGCAGCTGCTTTTTGCTTAATAGATTTCGCTCCCCGATATAACAACGGAGAATCCCAAGGTAAGTCAGCCCCAATGCAGCTTGCATTAAACAAGCATTCGAAGATTGGAATTTGATCAAAGGATGATCAATTGTGACGAGAAAATTGTTCGTTAAATAAACAATTTAGGTCGTCCGATATCTCGGTGCCCTACGAGTTGCGGCCGGGAATACTGAACGGTTATTTATTTTTCCGTATCATCGATTGCCCGGCTAACCACAGGGGTCTTATACGCTGCCAATTGATCAATCATTGACAAAACGAGCCGCGCAAATAAGAGCGGAAATTACGCTTCCGCAAGAACCGTTGTTCGCTTGACAGACTAAACTAATTGTAACTCTGTCATTTTACAAGAGAGATAAGTCGAAGGAAGAAAAAATTGTTCCCGAGGAACGATGCGATAATGATTCTTCACTATATATTCGTGTATTATTATTATTATTATTATTATTATTATTATTATTATTATTATTATTATTATCATTAATATTATACACATAAAATCTTCAAAAGAAGGGAGAAAGAAAGAAAGGAGATGCTTCGAGAAATGTTTTCTCGTGCTTTCCTTTCCGAAAGGGTGCAACGAACAGTTAATTTTACGATCGGCTGAACAACAAATTGGTATAATGGAATGAGTGGTATCCTTGAATTCCGGCAGAATGCGATAACTGGTGTCTGCAATGCTAGTTATGGTATACGTAGCTGAGCTACTTTCGATTATCTTCCATTCATTCATTTATTTAATGGGTCTCCGTCCGGAATACCAAATCGATAGGCTTCGGCTTCAATGGACAGAGAGGACGGATTTGAATTGACCCGAGTGTTATTATCATACGGCCGCGAAAGCAACTAAATTACGTCGACGAAAATGATAAAGTGATTGGTAAAAAGGAAATAATGAATGAACAGAATAACCGGTAAATTAAAATTATCGGTCCACAGAAGAATTGAATTCACCATTTCATTAGACACGTGATCGTAGAGTTTGCATATTGATTTTCGTGTTCGTGCTGTTTGATCGTCCTCGAAAATAGGTAGCCATAACTTTAGTAACGTTTTGTTTAACGTTGCAATGCATTGGTTGCCTAAAACGAAACGGGAGAAGTTCTACGATTTCTTCGGTAAAAGGACTGATCGTCTGAAAAAAAAACGTATCATGCATAATCAAGCGCGTGAATTATCGGATGCTGACTAATTGTAAAAAAAAGTATTGGAAAATATTGGAAATTATTCCATTCTGATAACGACACGAGTCACTTAATCGGACGCATACTTAAGTAGTTTCAACCACGAAACGACAGACCGTGGCATTGCTACAATAATGTCAAGGTATTTGAAATCGTTCGATAAGATACATATGTACATACAAATTTTCTGTTCAAGGCGTTGTATAAAGAATATAAACCAGCAAAGAGATAAATATTACAAGCAAAGAACCAATCGTTCCATTCGATTTATTACAAAAATCTGTATATGCATATACATATATTATTTCATACATATTTATTATACATGTATAATATAAATAAATAATGGCCCGATAAAGCAATACGCCTTCAATTCTTCTTACAGAAATCGTATAACAACTTTATAAAGTAACTAAACAAAGTAAATAGAAATCGTCGTAGATATTTGACATGTTACTGTACGAATATTACTGTAATTTTCGATTCGATTTAAAATATCCCGTTCGCAAAGTGCTAATTGCATTTAAGGCAGTTATTATTTCTAACCGGAGAATCGCAATACCCAGTCCAAACTTACTTTCGAATCGCCCCGAAAAAGGGGAGAGAAGGCAACAACGAAAAGGGAGCGGCAGCTGTGTCATCTGTGTAAAAGCAGGATTCGCTTATCGAACGAAAAAAATTATGGGCCTATTCGTCTGGCTTTCTTGTAATCTTTGCCAGGTTTTCCATCTGTCAGCCTCTATCCTATAATTTCATCGTTGTTGAAGGAGCGCGTGATGTACGAGCATTTAGGGCTCCTACTGTGGCATTAAATTCGCGACCATGACGTCACGATATGACCCTTCAAATCCATCGCTTATCTTCACCCTCCATTATCTTTTACTTTGTCCGTTGTTGATTTTACGATGTGACTTCCGCCTATATTCAATTTCGAGGAGAAATCTTCAGTTATTATTCTTATTGGTGTCGGGACTTCGTCAAGTTGATATAACGTGATCGACATTAATTATGGATTATTACTTTTATGGATTATTAAAATTTTCATACTGCTTTGTGTTAAAAATATATTTATAAAATTATTGTTATTGTTTAATACAAGTCTATAATTATTATCTAATATAAGTATTGAGGGACATTAATTACATTCGTCTGTACCGTGGTCTTATGATTAAAATGTACAGAATATGCGAGTAAATTTGAATTGGAAATCAATTTGATCAATTTCGAGAAATCTTTCAAGCGATTCATGTATAATCCTATTAACACCATGGAAAAATAATTTCCGCGCAACTCAAGTCAACGACCCCCACTTCGTGATCCTAATAACTATTGTTTGCGAAACAGCCCTTGTGAAACCCAAGCAGAATCCATCAGTCGACTGTGACATCCATCAGTGAGTTCCAGAAGTTTCTGTTTGCCACATCAGTCAACTTATCAAGCTTAATGAGCAAAATCGACCGGGGCTTCTGTGCAAACATTTCTTCGTGAATCATTATTACCTGCACTTATCGTTTATCGAAATTGTAGATTTTTATTACCAATCTTTTCCTCGCCAGAATTATCCGGCACGAAGTTCTTCCACGAACAGAATGCACCTAGCTTCATAGAATCGATGCTCTGTTATCGAATCTTATCAATAGATAACACCATCATAATATTCTATGGAAATGCGTTTCACGTTCAAGAATTTTTGTATCCCTCCCCCTAATGCACCGATTTAAAATCCTAGAGTATACACCATATGTGGAGACCCTCGCAATGTTTGCATATGCGTGTAAGAATTTACAATACTTATAATATTTGTAATATAAACCATATTTGCAACGATATTTTCGCATTTCGATCAGTTTATTTACTACCAGTTGATTTACTTGGTGAATAAAATATCAATATATTTAATTGTGCACTCGACAGTTGCTATGTATAATTTGAACAAAAATGTTTAGAAATCGAGAATGGCGTTGCACTTATGAATTTGATCACACGATTAATTAAATTTACTTCTTCTATTTCGCCTCTGTTTGGTATGCTGGATTTCCTGCTGTAGTACGCGATTTTTTACGAATTACAAAATTCGTGTCGGATTTAATCAATCAGGACGCTTTCCAGTTGAACGTATTTGAACAAAAAGTTCGACTATCGTCCGTTTGAGGTTGTCAGGTTTCCGACATGCAACATTTACCCCTTTCCTAGTCCATCAGTCGACATTTTAAAGGTTTCCTATTTACCTCTGTAATTGCTTTTTCCTTTGTTCGTAACTGTTTCTTAACGCACAGATTTCCCGTGATAATACAATAAGTCGTAATTTTAGACATTACGTTTGTAGTTATTCTTTCTAAAATAATATTTTCTAATAATATTCCCCACATTATTAGCAGTATATTTTATTTAGCTACAAGTTTGTTCAATATATCATAGCTTCGTTTGATACATGCAAATTGATTATGTTCAATATCTCATTTCCGAAACTATTGAATCTCTTCTGAGATTCTTGCACAAAATGTAAGAGGACTGTACACGTCTGGTGAAATATCGTAATAATAAATTTCGTGTTCTCCGAAGTATAATTTTATTTCATATAGGATCATATAAGAACCCTATAAATTTAATCAAAGAATTTAAGTTGAGGAAAATAAACTGCTCAATTCGAAACAAGGAAGTGACAGGTGCAGAAGGCAAATATTATTTTAACACTTAAGAGCAACATATTCCACGGGGCCAAATACATTACTCAGGTATGAAGCTTTTTTAAAGTAACTTCGATGTTCAATTTTGCCGACTGCATTGACAAAGTACAGCAATCGTCTAAATCAGCAATGAACATTTCTCAACTCAAAGTTCAATGGTGGTCTAACGCGATGTCACAAGACTTATTTTTGTACCATAGATCTAGCTATTTTCGATTTCTCTGGAAATAAGGTCAGACAATGGGTCATGGTATATGTCACAATGGAGTTTCTCAAAAACTGTGAGTCTATTTTAAGAACTTGCTCTCCTCTTTCACCTTTCTTATTTGAGGACGCTCTACGTGTTTGAAAAATGATGAATCTTGAAATTTCAGACGGTCGATGAAAAGTAAGGAATAGCGCGGAAGATTATTAAGTGCAATATTTTTTATTCGTCGAATGAATGATTAATTTCCATAATTTTATACTTTAATGTCAATCATGTTCTTGCAACGCTTGTTCTACTCCATTCTATCTTGTTCGCCCGAAACCATTTCACTTAACAATTACTTTCATGATAATTCAACAATATATTATATTTATCATTATTAATAATAAATATGTTTCACGTTCCAGAAAAACAAGCAAGAAAAACCCGTAACTTACCCAAAACTGTTACCGTAAAGCACTGCCCCGAACAGCGAACAATGATATCCTCGCAGAAAAGCAAGAAATCGCGTGTGCATGCGAGTAAATCTTTCTTCACTTCGTCAATTGTAACTCGAACGAGGAAAAAGAATAGGAAGCGCAAGACGGCATTCATACCAGCGTTATCCAATAATTCCCGGACGAATTGTCCGCCGCGGGGTAACGTGTTTTACACGTGGTTCGCGCCAGCCGAATATGCAAATCTCTATTTCCAAGGTGAACGAGCGATAAATCCCGACCGAATTAAAACGTTTCGCCGTTTAATTACACTTCCGGCGATGTCGAACAAATTTATACGACGCGAGACGCAACGATTCCACATGCGATCGAAAGGCACGATGCATTGCAATTGGCATTCTGCCCGCGTCTAAAATCAGAATGCAGCCCTGACGCGTGTTCTCCTGTTGTTACAGCAACAACCGTTTATTGACGCGTGAATTATCGTCGCTTGGACGTGAGATATTGGCGGGAGCATTTATCCCTCGTGAAATTCATGAAGTCAAAACGCCTGTACGCGATTCCCCTACGAAATAAAGATTCGCTTAGAAGAGATTTGTTTTGTTCCATTGCAGCGACGTGTCGTTCACTTTCGCTGAATCTCATGGGGATCATGGTGAATGATTAAACCAGTCGACATTATTGTGAAAGAAAAATAAAGATGAGAATAACAAATTTCGCTCTCAAGATGCTCAGAACGTCGCGTCACGTTCGCAGGCACCACGATTCAACATAAAAGCAAACTCGGCTTTTGTTAAACGAAGGAAAAAGAAACGGAGACGCAGCTGAAAAGCAATTGCAGAATAAATTAATAATTATAATTCGAAGGAACGGCGAGAAATTCTAGTTACGTCGAGGCTACCAGCGACACAATCATTTGACAAAAAACAGTTGGTCGAGATGTAACAGAACAATCCTCGTTTTGTCATCAGAAATAATAATGGAAAAATTCTATGCCGAACCCATTGTCTACATATACGTTCGACGGGCTGTTCGATTCAATCCCGAAGCGTGATTAATTAATCGAGTCGGTTATTCGAGAATAGAGTCTAGTATTCCTGCGGTCAAGAACAAAACAAAGCAATCTGTGCTGTTGAGAATCTAATTCGCGTCGACAACTCATCGACTGTCATGATTGATTAAAATATTTTATATTTATTTTCTCGCGTTCCATGCACCAATTTTGTTCCATTTACGTATCGCCTCGTGTACGGGAGAACCATGAAATAAACAAATATGTTTTTTTTCTCATAGAAAAATTAATTTATAATTGAGTTTAAGTACGAAGTAAAATTGTCCGTTAAAAATCTATAGGAAAACTTCAAAAATTCTAGTCTTCAAAATTGTCTGACTAAATTTTGTTATTGTTTATAATATTTACTACTTTATTAAATTTCGGAAGTTTTAGAGTTTCCTTTTGTGTATATTCTATTTTAAGTTTCGTTTCGCCGAGAAGTAGATATAATTTGATGGTGGTACGAGCGTCTGACTGTGGGCGACTCATTCTACTTACAGGAAATTAAAGGACTGGCAAGCGTTGGATTATCATACATTTGAGAGACACGCGTTGGATTATTTTTTAATTTTCTAAATTTCAGTGGCAAGTAAGTTTCGGGCAACGTCAACGTACAAATATATTTGCAATAATTAAAATAATATTATATAATCTGATCTTCGAATTATCATCTCTCATGGAGGTTTTAATATTCAAATAACGTCGACAGGCGTTTAGCACGAACCTTTTTGGCACCTTAAATATTTATTGAATTACCTTGCCATATTATTGATCAGTTCTGGGTGCGCTTAAGAATTTTGCACTTGTGCATAATTCGAAAAAGAAAAAATTCGCTAAATTTGGCTTTCAAAGGTGAAAGCTGACAGAAAGAAATCTTACGGCAACGTGTCTTGCGTAGGTTGTTTCCTTACTGTTCGCCTTTAGCTTGAATATTTATGTACCTATTTAAAACGCCTTTCGTAAAATATACATTATACACACTAAGAGTTATTTTATGCTCCTTCATTTTTTTCTCAAATTCTTGACAGTAACTCTAGCAACGAATGTACAAAATAGGCATAACTTTCTGCAAATATTTAGAGTATAGAGTGTGTTATATTATGTAACGAAAATTGGAACCTTCAATCAAAGGAATTTTCGTACAACGAATATTATAATTCTGTAGAATTCGTCTCTCTTATTATATCGATCACTGTCCAGCTGAAATTATTTCAGTCGTAAGAGAAAGAGAAAATAATAGAGGGAGAAAGAGAGAGTGGGTTCTCCTGTCTTCTCATTCCAAAACTATCCAGTGATTGTACAGTGATATTTGTTTAGCATAGAGTCACCAGGAATACTAGAGTGTTAGATGGCCGAGGAATTCAGTTGCGACAGATCTGGATCGACCTGGTGCGTTGGAATTCAGGCAAGAGGCTTTATACACTGAATTCATTGCAATAATAAATAGAACTTGTCAACAGCAATGCTCCTTACTATAGGACGGTATGCAACAAAATAGTGAAATTAGATCGGCACATTTTATTGTTTTCTTCTGCCCAAGCAAATTTGCTTGTGCACAATTTTAATTGTTCCATACATAATGTATAGTATGTATTAATAAGTTATTAGGTATTTACGGGGAGATTCGATGTTCAGATCTCTGGTGGATTAAACAATACATGACAGACTTGTATTTTTTTAGATAATGGAATTTTTTCTTTTTTTCAATATTTGGAGCGTACATTTTAATATTTGAATCGAAGTACAATTTCAATCGAAAGTCAGCCCTAGCATTTGAGGAATTTCGAAATGGAAACAGAAACAGAAGATGTTTTGCGTCCCAATGTCTTGCGATTTCGTTTATCTTTTCAAGTAGAATTCACTTGACGTTGAAGGATCACGGAAAGAACGGTAACGTAACGAATTTCTTTGATTAAACTGGCTATCGTGGGTGAATTTTCCTTTTTTTCTCCCTTTGGTTTATTTTCCAACACGTTTCCTTCGAGCACGTGTCCTATATATGTACATCACCTTGGAAATATATGTGCATAATTAAACGGCGCTATTTAATTAAACACGGTTAATTGAATTAATTGCACGATGACAATGATTCATTGTCATTCACCACGATTTAAAGGAAATACTATTAACAAACGAATAACTGAAAGGATATATTAATATTCTGTATACTTTCACAATCTAATGTAATCATTCTTCGCATCCTTCATAATAATATCATCCTTTCACGATAAACACAAATTTCCACCATACATGATTATTACAGCAAGTAAAAATTCAATTCAACACATATGTTGATATTATTAACCCACTGATGAATCAATTACATAATATAGAATAAATATAGACAAATAAGGGAACGTCTTCAATTTATATGAAACTTGGAAAATAACAATTTTTAACACAATCTCTCTTACCCAATTGGTCAGAATAACAAAAATTCGCGATGGTTTAATCTAATCGCGTAACACGATTCGTAAACGAAAATATATTTTTCATTCTAAATTCGAGTATAAACCCGCAGGAGATCGTACTATCGAGTCGTAAAATTGAATGGTCTCGTTGATATTCCATCATGCTGCCACGGTATCGACTCGCAACCCCATCGATTCTCGTGCTCCATAATTCTTTCACCTATGCAGTGACCTGCAATGATGCATTGCACGCAACAGGTGACGTATAGTATCCGCCTCGGATTGAAATCCTGACCGATGGAAATGGAGCGGCATGTCTTCCCGCGATACAACCTTTGGCAGCAAGTAAAATCGATGTGAATCGCTTGTCTGCCGATAGAAAGTCTCGCATAGACAAGCCATCATGATCGTTTTCGTTCGATAAGCTCCGGCATTAAAAGGAACGAGGCCACTGTGCGTTTTATGCAACAGGTTGAGATGCAACCTTTGCTCTGGATACTATCCTCGATATTTTCTTCCTCGGTGAATATATATAAATATATATATATATATTCACCGATATTAATCATAATTCGTGAGGTGAGCACAGGGATTATTCCAGTCTTAACAACAATTCACTGTTACCGTCTGTATTACGAAATCACTTTTTCGAATTCTCGTTACCATATTATCATAATGGCGAACGAATTGTCTGTGAACTACTGGCGAACGTAAATTCGAAATAATGAAACGTACCGGAATAATCAAACGCTATTTAAACTAATTGAAACGAGTTAATGTCGAACAAGAATAATTAAAATTGCCCACCACCCATTCAAATTGTCCGTGCAACACTGAATCCACGTCCCCCTGGGCACACATAACACCGCACGCTTAATTCCCTTCCAATATATGAGAAAAAAAAAAATTAATAAACTCGCTGAGAATTCCTGAACGACCATTTATCCGGCAAAAATTCTTATCGGCACTCGCGCCGCGTATCTATGTACGCCTAAAGCAACACCCACAATTTTGTTCAATCGCTAACCATCCCCCTTTCTCATCCCCGTCCCGACGATCTCCGCTGTGCTCCAAATTAACCGTTCATTTATGTCTCCCACCGGAACGGCCAATTTCCGCAGCGTCCTCGCCGACCCGATAAGTAGTCCTTGTTTCGAGCCTCGGTATCGATATCGTCCACGACGTCAGGCGTCAGAAGGACGCAGGTACGGGAAGCGACGAGTTTCGTTGTGAGGACCGCCTAACGATTGCTTCTTTCAAATTCCCGGCACCGTGGCTCCACGCTCACAACGCGTTCGGTTCTCGTGGGCATCGGTCGATCCCGAAACTCGCTGGTGCGGCGAGCTTCGGTGAAAATCGTCGGTGAACCTGTCAATTCGCCGTTCGAGAATATTCGACGGAATTCCTTGTTGCCCATTCGAGACTCACGGCCAGAAATTGTCCCAACCATCGCGGATAACCCCGGCATGCGGTGAACCGCGAGTTTCTTTCCTCCGCTTTCCTTCTCCTCCGCTCATTTTTTCGAGGGGTGCGAAGTGCGAGGGGAGGGGGCGAAGAAGGGGTAAAAAGAATTCCAATAATTCGGTGCATCATGAATGTTCTACGCGCGTTACAGTGATCCACGCGATATTGAACATGAACCGTGGGAAATTTCGTTGATTGCCGCGTGAAACAATTTTTGTGGATAGAACCGGTCGTTCGTATTGGTGTGCCACCATGAACAGTGCCGGCTTAGTCCGTTTCGGACGCGATCGAAGTACTGCGTGGGGCCGGTGAACAGTGAACGTCTGATCGTACGTATTACGTTCGTTGCTTTCTGTGGTTCGAGGGGAAATAATTGTTGACTTTTCGGTGTAGCGAATATACGTGCCCGCCGCGGATTAGTGCGAACGTGAAACAATAGTTCCCTCGGCTTGAAACGTTTCTGCTGTCAACGAGACGAAGGTAGAAAATTTGATCGATCGGCTTGCGTTTCGTGTTCGATATAATATTATCGGAAGGTGTGCAAAGAGTGCGAATCGTTCTCTTTAAAGTGGCGTGGACATTTCTGATTCATTGCGCCAGGCCAGTATTATTCGTGTCGTTTACAAAGTAGCTGAGAAATATCTGGAGAAAGTTCATGCCGGTATCATCTGCTTGATGCGATCGCCCGTTTGTAGCAAAAGGCAAGGCCTTTGAACAGTTTTATTTCGCGTGATCCCCGAACGAGAAGAGAAGAGAAAACAGGGCCTAGTTGAGAATATTTTGGCGAGAGCCAGTTTGTCATGCGAAGCCTCGAGAGGATAAATTCTGTTGCCGACTTCGGTCCATAATATTAATTCATGCGCCACTTCAATCGCCGATGCCAATGCCAGCCAATCTCATCAAAGAAAACGGAAACGGCAGCGGAAGACATTCCAAAAGGCGTACCGAAAGAAACTAATCAACGAGCGACAGAGTAGACGTGCATTATTTATCAATATCGTCAGCAACAGCATTAAGCCCACAAATAAAAGCAGAGTAGACTGGATCTACTTAAACAATCCGTGCAGAGATTCCAGTATCTTAATCACCAGTCCGAGAACAACGAAATATTTTCTTTGAAAAAAATAAGAATTCTATAAAGCCGACTACGATATTCTGCAGTTTACCTGAACTAAAAATTTCCACCGAACCGTCGCGAACGAACTCTGTAAAATTTCCAATCGCTGAACCAAAAGGAAAATCTTCAATACGACACTAATGATCACGAAATCGGAACACCTGCAAATGGAACGTTCCGAAGCACCAATTAAATAAAACTGAAAGCCCCCGATATAACTGACAAATCGCACCCTACAATTCGCCGTAATTCAACGACCAAAGACCGTATATCGTTTCCAAATTCGAGAGCGATCGTGTAAAGTTCCCATTGCCAACGGCGCCCGCAATCGAACCCCAATCCCTATTCGATTTTCCATAACACCGATAGAGACCGTTTCCCACGGAGAATTGCGCTCCTTCGGCAATGCCCGGAAGCAAGACCGTAATTAACATTCACACAGCGACGCGATAACGATAGGACGGATCCTCGTGCGTAATTTCCGTGATGGAAATAGCGACGAATCTTCCTGTCCGCCGAACAACACCGATTGCGAAACGATCGACGACAGGACACCGCCAGTCGCTCGGCGTACATCGTATTAGGTCAGTTTCGGTTCTCGAAATAGTACGCCAGATGCGCGAATCAACCTGGTTGCTCCAGTGACGATTAGGCTAACGCGGTGTTTCGACGCGGCCTGTTCGAACATTGTCGATCGTAGGATGCTCAGTCGTGAACGAGCCACGGGGTTAATCGCGTCAACGCCGCGATAGCAAGCTGTTGCTCTGAAACGAGGAAAACGGACACGTGAAATCGCCGAGAAATTGGAACTCGTCTTGGGTCGAGCTCGATTGAACGGTGGTGGGTGTGATTAATTGTAGGGAGGGTTGGTGCGAGGGCGGAAAAGTTTCGGTGCGAGTGTCTCGTCAATCGGCGGAACGAGGAAGAGGAGAAACTAATTCGACGTAATTAGGGAGGGATTCAGGGACGAGATCGATATATCTCGACGGAGTGGCGACAGATTGATCGGTGAAGAAATTTTTCGAAATATTTAGATCGAAGTTCGAACTGAAGCTTTGGTGCAGTGCTGAGAGCGCTTGTGAGATTCCCTTATAATTGAGGGGATAATCAATTTTGTAACGGCTTCGTGTATGGTGGAATGAAGAAACTTGGTAATTAGCGAAGCAACGGGGGAATGTGAAATTTGGAAGATTTTTACGGACGTGCGAAGATTAATCGAACGACGGTTTTTGCGGTCGAAATTTTGTTCGAACGGCGAATTGAAAGGCTGTTTTAATTACTGCCGGCGAAGGATACATTTGAAGTGATCGCTTTATATTGGTGTTTAAGACGTGGAATAACGAATTGTACGCGGGCATTAATATCTATTCGGGGCTTCTTCTTTTGCCGGTGCACGAGTGTGCCACAGTTGTGTACTAAACAAAAATTAACTGAGAATGTATAACAATCGCGAAGAGAAAGGAACAATTACAACGCTTGGTCGAAATATCCTCTAAATGTGTTCGCAGTACGTACTCGTATTTTTCAAGCAATCGAAACAAACGTTTGGGCCAACAGAAGTCAGGGAAAGCTTAAGACACACATGAAGTGGAATATTTCGAATAATTTGATCAAATTGTCAGGTGATTAAATAAAGCGGTGTCTCCAGTAACGTGAAATTGATTATTCGTAGGCGAACGGGACGATCGCACCTGCAGACGAAATGTTTCTAGAAATTTTTCCATTTGTTCGGATAATCGAACGATACACTGTCACGACACGACGTGTCACTAGCGCGTGAAATATTAATGAACTGCGCGCATGCAACAGTCCTGTAACTGTTACACGAGGCTGCTACCAAAGATCCATCCATCTTGAAACGTGTTAAATGAAACGATCGCGAGGAACGTTCTCTGTACAATTAGATCTGGTTCGAACTCAATTACGCCGATGCGATTTAGATCCAGCCGAAGCAATGAACGCAGGAATTCACCGTTAGAAATTTCTGCCATCTGAGCGTCTGTAATTTAAGGAGGAGACGCACGGCGAAATAAAAATTCAACGGAGAATGAGGATATCTATCGTGAAAAATCGACGAGTGAATGAAATATCGAGTGCTATAATAAAAAAAAAGAGGGAACTAAAAATAAAGGAAAAAGGACAGCCAGGTATGAATACGTATGCCACGATCGAATCGATTTACTATGGAAATTCGGAACTCGTGAATTGAACAACAGCATTAAATTGAGGCGCTGCATTGCTGCAACGCGTTGAAAATAAAACATCAGAGAGACTCTCGCCGTGAATCGGTCCGTTTCGACACGTGGATAGGTCACAGTTTGGGATCAAAGGAACCATAGGTAAAAATAACCAGAAATCGACCCTGCTACCTTGACGATTTTTTTGTATTATTACATCGAAACCCACATGTATTATTACATCTCTTAACCCCCACGTGGACGGCGATCGAAGTGTCTGTCTTCGAAACCCTGTTTCCCCTGCACGTGCAGCGACAACCCCGAGCGAAACGGATCGTCGTGTTACGCTTAACGAATCCTCCCCGCCTCGTCTCACCTTGCTAAGTATTCGAACGGGCGGCCAATTACCTATGCTCCCCCAAATGTGCTGCGAAGAAGATGAACCGCGCCTCGACGTGGGTTCAGTGGGTGTATCGATAATAGGGCCATCGAAACGTGACGGTTCGATCCATTGACCCACGCCGGACTCCTCGAATTGACCGAAATTGAGTTAATCGTCGAGTGAGGCGAACATCGTTCGTTCCTCCCTCCCGAAAATCGACGGTCGTCGAGCCTACGCGTTTGTTGCTCACGTGAACCGTCGCAGCACGTCGAACAAATCCACGCGGAAATCGCCAACGATGCCACACCGTCGCGTCGCGACCGATACGACCGTCCGCTAGTTAACGCCAGCGTTACCGGACCGGGAACAGCAGCGTCGCCTGATAAATTTCCGACCCCGAAAATACACCGGGCGACAGCGAAATGAATTCCACGGCTGTGTCACACGGGCCGTCCGGATCGGTCGTTATGTCGGCCGTAGCCGTGACCAGGAACGAGGACGGCCCGCTATCAGACACCGATGGCGGATTGAAGAATTACACGAGCCCGATCGTTGCGTTCCTCCAGGGGGAGGACGGGTTGCTCAGACGCGATCCGTTGTACATCGTGCTGCCTATCACGGTGATATACGCGGTGATCTTTCTCACCGGTTTGGTTGGTAATGTGTCCACGTGTGTGGTGATCGCCCGTAACAAGTCGATGCACACGGCGACCAACTACTATCTATTCAGCCTGGCGGTTTCTGATTTACTGCTGCTGATATCCGGCCTGCCGTCGGAGATGTACTACATCTGGTCCCATTTCCCGTACGTGTTCGGCGAGGCGTTCTGCATTATTCAGAGCTTCGCCGCGGAGACGTCCGCAAACGCCACTGTGCTCACCATCACCGCCTTCACCGTTGAAAGGTTCGTAACGGCCATGTATTACTTCTCATTAACTGGGGACTCTCGTCCGAGGGTTGCTTTGATACCTTAACCCATGTGTCAATATCTTGGGGGCGACGCGTTTCCCTCGGCGTCGCGTGGATGTTTCGAAACTGATCGTGTCCCCGTTGTGGTATACCCCGAGATCGCCCGTGGATCGTTGTTCAATGGATCTGTTCTCTGGACGAAGATTCTCGCGAGACGTGTTAAGCTCGTGAGTTGAAGAAACTCTGATAATGTCTGGGTATTGATGTAGGGGTCGGGATACATCGTCGCGTTTAAGTAATTCTGTTAATTAATAATTGATAAGTAATTGACAATTACCGTGCGATGTATTGAGATCGTTGTTATTAATAGTTCGGCAAATTATTATTATTACTGATGCGCACCGATTTCGTTGGATCGCGTGGATTGCGTTGAAAGCCGCAAACAACTATTATCCTGCAATAGATTATATTTTATGTATATTTTGGTAGGCGGTTCCAGTATGCCCTCGGCTGCATGCCCAATATTCTGCCGCAGCAGTTTTCAGCGCGATTTCGATCCCTCGATAGCTATAGATTAAAGCGTACGGTGCTAAAAGCACCATGGTTTCGACGTGTATGGTTACGCAACGTTCCCCTGTCAAGGGGCGATTACTGGCATCGCCTCGGTTAACCCTTCTCAGTTGTCGCGAATAAGTGCACTTGAACCTATTACCGGCCTATCGTTTCCTTCACTTCTACCCCACATGCGAAGGTACGATCTCTGTTTCTCGCCGTAACTCTACACCGATGAATTACTGTAACGAAAGTACTGATAAAAGGCCTTCTGGATACAGCGGCCGACGCTCGATAAAAGGATGATTGATTCTTTTTGGAAAGTATGATTAATATCTGGTCAAACAGAGGCGGAACAATTTGTCTTCGTCAGTTTCATAATATTATGTATATCTTGTGTTTGCCGGTCATTTCGGATTTCCTGCGAAATGCGTCGTGAACATTTGCCTTCTTCTTAATTGAAGCGTTAATATTTTCATCAGAATAATACGACCGTTGGACGGTTTGACATTCCACCGTGACTTCTTTCCGTTGAGAAAGCAGGAAATCGAACGAGAAATACAACGATTATAGATTTTTTACCAGCAAATTTCTATAATTGGTGTAACCCCGACAATATGCCTCCACGTACATTTGATTAAATTTTCCATGCGAATCTTTCAATATGTTCAATAACTGCGAATCCTTCAAGCGTTCCATTACACACGCTTAGCCACGCTGATTTCAGAGACAATTATTATTAACATGCATATTTGCCTGTACACGTCAGGGCAGAGAATTCGAGGTAAACGATCGTAAAGCTGTTTCCAAGGATACTCTGCCGAAACATTCGGATTCACAAACGTGCGATGAATAAACGAGAGCGATGTACTTTCAGATACGTCGCGATTTGTCACCCCTTCATTTCGCACACGATGTCAAAGCTGTCACGCGCCGTCAAATTCGTCATAGTGATCTGGTTACTGGCACTGTGCCTTGCCGTGCCACAGGCGATTCAATTCGGCGTCATTTATGAATACAACAATGGCTCGGCCATTCTGGATAGCGCACGATGCTCCATGAAGTGTATACTGATCGATCACGCATTCGAGATATCCACGATGTTGTTCTTCGTCGTCCCCATGACGATCATCACCGTCCTTTACATACTGATCGCGATCAAATTGAGACGATCCAGATTATTGACGGCCACTGTGAAAAGGAACCACTTGCCAGACGGATTGAATCACTGCGACAGCGGACGTGGAAAGACTGCTGCGCAGAGAAATGTTATTCGTATGTTGGGTAAGTGGAAATTTTATTCTTCTTCAACGACGACTTTGTAGCGACGACGAAGTTTCGTTGGTGATTTATGGAGAAAAATATTCAAGACACCGTAGCGATTGATAATAAACCAGAGTAATTGGGAAATAATAAAACGTGTCAACTTTTGGGAATTGCTTTGGTCAGCCTTAGTTCTTCTTTCCCTCTTCGCGAAAGGAGGAATAACGAAAAATAGAAATGGTAGATGATATACGTTACAATCAATGGCAATAACGAATTGACTTCGACAATGAAAATTATTGGTTCTCAATTGCGCACGAAGATCGTACAAAATTTCTATTGTACCCCTTTCCCAGTGAAAAATATTAACGTCGAGATCCTCTGAAATGTGTCTGGTAATTTACTCCGTGATCTATAAGAAGAACATAGGCGATGAACGAAAAGAACTAACAATTTCAATATTCATTCTTATTCTCGAAATCCCCGAACGTTCATACAAGTTCATTGACAGAACATTAATAGACATGGCGTGAAGGAGTTATTTTTATGTCTCGCGAGAAACTCAAGCAACACCTTGTTCCGTCAGAAGCCGCCATGCGATCAACAATTTTAAGTCGACGCGGTCGACCGCCCGAATAAAACACGTCCGAATTCCTTGAAATTCCGTTTCGCATACAACGACGTAAGTGGAAATTTCATTTTTCTTCAACGACAACTTTCATAGCAACGACGAGTTTCGTTGGTGATTTATGGAGAAAAGTATTCAAGACACCGTAGCGATTGATAATAACGACGGCGCGCAGTAATGCTCGCGTTATTCAACGATACTATAAAATTCGCTAATTATTCATGCGTTCCATTCGCAACTCGATCAGTCCGAAACGATCAAAATCGAAACTCGCATTCATAATACTTCGAATTCAAATAGACGGGACGGCGGGGCTTGTCCGGTTTAAAAGCGGCGAAAGTTTCACGGATTGCCTACCCAGTGGAGTAAAAGGAAACAGAGCAGACGGATTCGCGTGGCCCGTGGCAAGCCGCGACGGTCGGAAGTGGTTGTTTGACTTATTGTTCAGCCGACCGCGTTCACCGGTCGGGCGAAATCGTTGGATGCTGCGGGAGTTCGTGGTTTTACGGGCCCATAAAAATAGTCGCGTGCGTGATAAATTCTTTCGGCAGTGCCTGCCTGGTCGTGATCGTCGGGAGAAATTTAGCACTACCCCGACCGTCCCATTATGCCACGACCCGCGACGATTATTCCTGCGCGAATTTAGATCACTGTTGTTCGTTGCGAGTGGTTCGCGTACTTTACGCGACGTGGCTGATCGAATCATTTTGTCGTTATTGTCGTTAATGTAAAGCGGGGAATTATTTTTGTCGATAACAACGCGGTCAACGGGAGATTTTGTTCTCCTCTTTGTTCTATTGGTTTTTATCTCTTGCTTAGGAATGCCGGCGAATAAACGCAGGCAGGTGTTTGTCATTGACAACTCATCGATATATTTGTCAGTCGACGTGTGCGAGTAACGACTGCATCGGGCGAAACGTTACAGGAAAAATGACGCGCTATTCCGATGACTACCCTTTATAAAGAATCGCGCTATCTCGGTAGTGACGGTATATTATATTTATCCGGAGCGTTTCTATTTGAGAAACTCGCACACAACAGTCATATTTTTCTTATAGATATCTGACCAGGTGCCTCGCTCGGTTATCATTCATTCTTCTCAATAAGGATTTGTTGAGTTATACGGCGTTCTTATTGAATTTTCGTTATGTTTTCATAGAGTTCGATCTAGGGAGAGTTTTGTAGAATTCTATGTATAAAATATACATACATATAGAGAGTAGACTTCTGAGTTTTCCGTGAATTCTTGTAGAATTTCCACAGAATTCTTATCCGTCGTCGAGTTCCCTTAAAATGTTGATTAAATCCTCGCGGAGTTCTCTGAAAGTTCTTATCAACTCTTTGTACAGCTCCTGCGAAATTATAACTATTGCCATTACTATTAAAGTTTTCGTAAAATTTTTATCAAGCTTCTAATAAATTTGAATTGGGCCCCCGTTAGGCTTTTCTGTTGTATTCTCATCGGACATAATGACACGTGTCTGTACATATAAGTGCACGAAACGGAAGACCAAATAACGTGTTCGACTGGTAATTAACTGAATGGCCAACGACTAACAAATACGTAAATATGATCGATAGCGCTACCCTAAAATTAGACTTCGGGGCTTTGTGATCGTACGTGCACGATTCGATTGGGAATGGTTTCTAATAGAAGAAATACTGTGGAATAAAACGAGTAAGTGCGAACATGCTCGACGAAACCTTATTAATTTTTCAACCCTTTCAATGGGGATCTTTATCGTTGGGAAATAAAACGGCAGATGTTGATCCTATCGAGCAATGAAATGGAAAATATACAAATTTCTATAATGACAGCTGTCGTATTTAGAAACATAATCCGGTATACCGACAACAATCTTCTGCGTCTATACATTTTTCATCCATTCAATGGTAAATAATTTTTCCTAATACAATTTCAGAACGCCGCCATATTTTCCAGCTGACGTCATTGCACCATTTACATCCCTATACGTCACAAACGGCCCGACATCAGTTACCTTAAGTAACGGCACTTTAACTGAAATCAAAGTCGTCCTTTTTACACCAATTCGATCGGTAATTGCCGTCTTCGCCAATTTCTGAATCGTCAACGATTAAAAGCTGCACATAAATTTTCGTGCGGTATAAAATGGATTTTATATTATAGGAACTATTATCGTTATCTGGAATAATTAATAGAATATTCGATTATCGTCATTAACGCGGTATAAAATCGATAGCCTGCAATTGCCGTTTGCGCAAGAAAGATAGAACGGATGGTTGCGAACGGGAAAACGGTGAAATAAAGCGAAAACGAACCGCATTGAGTGAAGAATATTCTTGCGAACGTGAAATACCATCGGCCGGAATCTACGTCGATTTTCCATAGAATTTCTTCGGCCATTGTCGACGCTGAATTCCATTCGATCGCGTTTAGGAAACACTTGATCGTTCGAGGGCATCGAGAATTTCCGCAAGATTCTACGGATTAACGTACGTAACGATAGGTCTTTCCACTTTTCCTCTGTTCTTTTTTTCCTTCACGGACGATTTATATTTTACTCGATAGACTGCGGAGAGTTATTCAGCTTCTGTTTCTTAACGACGTCGTTTACTGTCTTCGTCGAAGTGAGGGATGGCGACGATTTTATATTTGCAAATTTGTTCTGTATTATGCAGAAGTTAGACACTCTCTTGGTAACGCGTTCAAGCGGGTGAAGTCTCAAAGTTGTTCTTTTTACATTTAATTTATTATAACGAAAGAGCGTTTCATTTCGTTTCTGTGGAAATTTTGGTGACTGATAATTTAAAGGGCAATTAATTAGGCATCTTTGTAAAGTAACCGTTGAGACATTGATACACAGAAATGTTAATGAAAATTACGAAATTTCTTATGGAGCTGAGATAATTTTGTGCCACTAGATATCTTGTTCCATGTCCATCGAAAGTCTGGCGTAATTGAATCCAGTAAGAAAGAATAATTCGAAATTCACAAATTGTGGCGAATCTGTACCCTGTGCTGGGCAGAATTAAAAATTCGTATTTGTCGTGCCGATTGAACGTTCGGAGAAAGTATAAATATCTAATACAACGCTATAGCCAGAATGATAAAAATATCTAGTTTTAACACGAAGTCATCTGCAGACGACGGGCGCCACCGCTGGATCGCATGAAGTTTGAAATACGACAGTAATAAAGTTTGGCGACTGTATCTCATTACTATATAAATTCAAAGACACATTTCTAAAAAATAAATAGCTCGCTGAGAAACTTTCCATCAACTTATCCGACATCTGTACGAATAATGTAATAATTTGCGCAAAGGTTAATGTTACTTTTCCGTTCAACTAACGACGAAATTCTTTCTGTTTATTTAAATGATAAATGACACGAAATTAGATTGCCATTTATTTAAATCAAATATGTTAATAAACGATTGGAAGAGGGTTCCCCCCCGTTCAACGAATACCTGCGATCTAAATCTCCTACAATAAGTTCCCACAACCGAGATCGTAAACTTTATTCCACATTATCGAAACCCTTTTGCGACGCTTTAACCTTCTCAAAGTACTTGGTCGAATTTAATGGAGGTTCTCCGTCCACCTTTGTAACAAAGACCATACTTCAATTCAATTATTCACAACAATCCGCAGAACTTTGGGGTATTTGAATATTCATCAAAGCAAATCTTGAACACATAAACATCATTTCTAATACAAACGTTGTTACTATGAATTATTATACATTTGCACATAAACATTGAATAATCGGTCCACGACAAATACAGTTAATTAAATGAAGTATTTGACAGTCCTAGGAAAACGAATGTCCCTTTTAAAATCTATCTCAATCGAAACAGATTCTCCACCTCCAACAGAACTCCACCCTCGTTGGACAAATATAAACCGGAAAATCCGCGTTTACCCTATTTATAAACATCCGAATCATCGACTTGAACGATTCACTCGCTCGAGCATTGTTTCCCGTAATTATTTATGGGGCTATTCATGAACAGCCGCGGCAGGCGGATAAATAAACTATCAAGCGTCACCCCGATTCCCGTCGTCGCGTCGAGTTTATTCATCGTTCATACCCTAAATCCACCTGCGATGCTCCTCCGGCTTTCTTCTAAGCGTGCACGCCAGATACGCTCTCCTTTCCGACTCTCGCAATTGCAAACAAATCTCTTTGTACGCTCGCGCCAAACGAGAACTGTCTTGTTTATACTTGCATCGCGGATTTACGAGGCGTGGCGCGTGCAATCGATAAACGGCCAGCCGCGAAAGAGATGTTTCGTTTAGAACCGACGTTCCTCTTAAGTGATGTTGCTTCGCGCGATCTTTCGGCGATGCGTTTGGCGGCGATTTATTTATTTGTTTTTGTTCTTTTAAAAGGTTTCTCGCACGCGACTCGCTACGTTAAATATGACGAGCGTCACATCAGTGATCAATTGTGTATCGTTTTCGATCATCGTTGGGATCGAAGGAGTTGATCCTCATTTCGTTGTTTTGGAAATTTGTTCAATTCATTATCCGGGGGGGGAAAAAACGGGGATTCGTTCGCGATCGCGTAAACAGATCGATCAGGAAATAGATCGTATTCGCCCGCGGCCTCGCCGGAACATTACACAAACCGGTGTGCCAAAATGTGGCCGTAAATAGACGGCTCGAGGTGGTTGTTACCGCTTGTTACACCTCGGATATTCGGGATCATCCGATTACGAAGTTTCTTCACTTCGGTGGACGTCAATCGAGTGTTGCTTTTCCCGGGGTTACCTTATACTTTACTCCGTGCTCTCTCAAAGAAGTCTGTTGCCTCCATCCAATTATTTATGTTTCCGGCCAACGATGGTCCGTCAAGGACAGTATGTTTCGTTATATATCTTACTGTTAAGGAAACGCAGAGGAAGTTCGAGGTGTTGCTGATTTAATACAATTACGGTTTTACTGCGACTGTTAGAAATATCCTTTTTGGCAGCAAACACTTTAGGTAAATTCGAAACGCGGACATATTGTGGTACGGTATTTAATTTTTTCTTTTTTTAATTAAACTCTGCGTTTTATGGCACGCCTACGAATTTCATTGACAAAGAATCGCGGCAATGTTTGATAAACAATCTTTTGACGATATCAATTCTCCTACGATCGAACGGCCGAATCAAATTTCTCGAAAGTATTCGCGAAAGAGTTTCTTAATATTTAGTAGGTACTTTAGTTAGGAATAATTTGCTGAAAACGAACATTCGACGAGAATCGAGATTTATTACGAAATTATAAATTCCACGCGCACAGCTCATCTTAGAAATAAGACAGGCAGGATAACTACTCCTGTCTTGTTACGTCAAGGCCAACTGTTAATATCCACGTGGAGAAACTTCGAAAGCCCAGGTCCTTGGAAGTCCTTTTCCTCTCCGTGTATCGTATCCCATCGCCAACGATATCGCACAGTTTTTCGTGGATTCCGTCGGGCAGGTCTGCAAGAGTACATCTAGGGGGTTCGTTTATCTGTATGAACACTAATATGGGAGCCAGGATATTGAAGGCACCTAAAACTTTGGTGATCAAACGTGGATTGGCCTTTCTTGTAGACGTGACAGAAATCTTGAAAGGTTTCAAGAATTTCTGCCTCTTGTGTTTAGTAGTTTCAGGGGGAGATGCCAATCTTCAGCCCTTATAAAAGCTTGTGCGATCACATCATCCCCCTTCTAACGGTTACGTTGCAATCGAATAACACCGGGACTAGTTCGCGAGATTTCATTCATTATCAATGGCGGAAGGGTAAATGCTGTTCAACGGGATTCGACAGAAAACTAGGAGAGGATTTCATTTCGCGCAACGAAACGTCGAAAAGTATTTGCCTTCGAGGGGCAATGAATTATCGCGGTGGTAATATAATTGAGAGAAGACAAACGAGACCTATACGAGCCAAGCGTTTTAGAAATGACACGAATTTTCTCCAAATGATCCAGGATAATGATGTTCAACAGTTCATTCGGGGAAATGAATCGATAGCGTTCCGAGACATTTTTTTTTTCATTCATTAGACGCGAGAAATTTATTTGGTGACCGTTGGGAAAGTAACTGATCTGCTGCCACTGAGGGATGCGAGTAAGCCTGGTTCATACAACGAAAAAAAGAATCCGGGAAGCAGGAAAATATGCGATAATGCCTGTCCACGAATTTACGAGTACGTTTGGGACTACTTATCTCCATTTCTGATAGGCTGTTTCCCATTGAACAGATAACGGGCAGGACGAAAATTATAGTCGTCATACGCGAAATGCAATCGCGGGATAGATTTTTCCGGGTCATTTAGATTAAAAGGGTTGAGATATCAGAGAGAAATCCTGTCCCCTCGGCACAAAACTATCCCACCCACGATATACATACTTCGACTGTTTTTCCAAATGATATCGTACGTGGGAGTACTCTGACGCTTCTTATTTTCGCGATATTTCTTTCAGCGCCGCGCTTGTACAGTGTTCGAATTCTTTGACATTTTTAGAACAAGTTCCTTATTTTTTTTTTTTTTTTCATATCTGATAACAGACGAGCGGCTTCAAATAAATCATTAATCCTGTCTCGTACGACGATACGTTCGCAATTCACGGTTCAGGTGTGCCATTTCAATTCCCTCGATATTGCGGATCGTGTACTGGTGGACTGCATTCAACGATCCAGCTGCACGCCATTCGCAACGACTGTATAGATCATTGTCCGTCCAAATATTTGCGGAGAAAATAAACTTGGTTAGGATGTGTAATCTGGAAAAGTTCACGATGGAGGAACAGTGGCACTGTTAGAAAACAGAATCGGAACAATGCAATCATTCTTGCGGACCGTTTTTCGACTTGACAGCGGAACAATGGAGTTTACCACCGAGTGGTTTTCTTGATTTAGATGAAAGACGTGTTTATCGCGGTAAAGCCACGTGGCAACAAGTGATCTACGATTACGGTTTGCTTCGCTTGGATCGCAACGATTGTTTAACGCTAGATGCCTGATTTTCAATGAAACTTGTATGGAATTTCGTCCCGGACGAAAACTTATATTCGGCCATTGCGTCAATGTTAAAATGAAAGGTTGCAGAGTAATTTCAATTTTGATTTGGAAAGTTGAGTTTATCCATTTCTGTTTTTTAATTATTGAATCCAGTATTCGAATGGAAATTCTGTTCTATACGAATCAATAGAGATTATTTGTTACATATTCGAAGAATAGGTTCGATTTATTTATCTTTTATGCAGCCCACAAGAAAGCTATTCAAGAAATTTATTTTTAACACAGCTTCGATTCAACTATCATTAAAAAAAGGGAAATTTTTTATATTTTCTAAATATTGTACTCATCCTACACCCCATCCTAAACACTTCCCCGAAACGTAACCGGACGTATCCGTTTGCTTTTAATTCATGTTTGCAATCTCATTACACTCCGCGATACAGACTGTCTTAAAAGCTTTAGGACGCCCTAAATGACACCTTCTCTTCGTCCACTTTACCTGGTCCTGACTCTCTCTTCTATTTTCCCTGTTTCTTTCTTTTCGCAAACATTGAGACTGAGACTCGCGAAACGGCCGCTTTAATTAGCAAACTCTGTAATCGTGGGAGCAAAGTTACGCGTGTTACGTGAACGAATCGCGACACTCTTTCGTCCAGCTATTCATAGAGCACTTTAGAATTCGGACGACAGCGATAAATCGTTTTCAGAAATGGACGAGCAACAATGTGCCGTAGGACCTGGTAATATATTGGATTGCATGATACGTCGGCTTGAAGATACATGCTCTCGCATCGACGATCTTCCACTTTTGGTTCGAACTGTGTCCCTAATGGTCACCATTAGGTCACCTAATGGTCACCAATCGAATTAGACCCGGCAGTAATAATAACAGAACAAATAAGTCTGAAAGATAGAAGAAAAAAAAAGATAGAAGATTGGTTCCGCGCTCGAAAACACAGCGAAAATAACACGCAAGTTGTTTTGGAACAGATCGCACGAAAATCTCGTATGAAATCTTCGTTCGATTAACAATTGCGCGTGCGGGTGCGAAGCAAATTATCCATTTGCGAATGAAATAAAATTTCACTGAATTGAAGAATGGCGGACGACGAGGAACCGTCACTTGAAGCGAATTCATTGACCGCATTTCATGTTCCCTCTTACTCATTGGCGAGCAACGGAGTCGCAAAAATTTTCGAACGAGTTTGGCGAACTCTCCAGACAAGGAGACGAAATTTACTCGCCATTTACCCCGTCAAAAGTGTTGCTCGATAACCGTAAAACTCGATCTCCTTAAACGTACCGGAAATCGTATAAATATAATCTGAATTCTCGCAACGTCGTGGGTTATCCCGGTGAAATACACGACAAAGGGGAACGACTATATCGATGGAAATTGTACATCGACGACAGGCAAATGACCAGCGGTAACATATTGCAGACGGATTCGTCGTACATTCAGTAAATCGACAGTTCCGCTGGGCGGTTCATTTTCCCCGTGATTTATATCCGCACGATTACCAGTTGTTTATGAAAAATACGCGAGTTTTTCGTCGGTCACTGTCGCACTCTCCCCGTATTCCACCCACGACACTCCCGAGTGGATGATGGATAAGCGGCTTTCTTTTAATGCAAAGTAGCCGAATTCGTGAAGGGGGCGACCGTGAGCAATGAACCCGAGGATGAGAAAACTTTCGGAGCGTCCGTAGAATCGATTGGAATCTCATTTAGGAAATGAAGCGTCCCTCGTGTCTTTGCACGCGATTCTGGAGATTCTTTCTTTCTTTTTTCTTTTTAACGGGAAGCAAATAGATTAATGCAGTATTTGCTGTTGCAATTGAAGAGCGAGGGCGTGCAGCGTGAATGGAAAGTACGAAGTCACGGATAAATTACCGTTAATTAATTGTCTGTGACTTACAATCGGATTTGCAATTAGTTACAGCGTTGCAACGTATTCTGTATTGTAGTAATTATTATTACAATCACGTAGTTGCACAGTCGATTCGGTTGAAGATTTCGTTATTCAAAGGTACCTGCAAATTATATTCGTATTACACGAGACTCCTTGAACGCCTTAATAGTCGATGAAATCGAACTAAATCAATCTCTCTCTCGCGAGGGAATCAAAATAATAAGATGCGAATACGATACTTATTAAGGTATTCGAGGAATCCGAAATACTTGTCTACTGACGCGACCAAACGAATTTATTACTTGCCACCGCCATAAAGACGAAACAAATTAAATCGAATGTTTCACTTTTCGCTGGGCACGAAATAATCGCTTGTATTATTTCCATGATTCCTATCGCGCGTGCACGTGTTGTTTCTGTAAAACGCGAGCACGGAAGTTTGGCCACCGTCTGAAAGCAACAAATTCGTAGTTTCATTGGTCGGAACTGTCGTAACGATCGTAGAAACTTTGGGCACGATTTTAGAGAATTTTTGTCGGATCCAGAGAACGAACGACCGCAGGGAAATACAGTTTTTCCCACGTGTTGTTTCGAAAAATGGAGTTAACAGTGACGGCTTGCCTGGCCGTGTGATACACGAACGACGATCATCTAAATTGTAAAATGAAAATTGACGTCAGTTCCTTTCCGAGATGGTCGGGCAAACAGATTGAAATTCCTGTTATTCTATCCAAAACAAACTCTGGGATTGAAATAATTATGCTGTCCATTTTATTATTCGAAGAAGAATTTATAATTTAAAAACGCTTTTTCTTTCCTATTTACTCTTCTCCTTCTTCTTCTATCCCCGTGGACTCTTTTTTCTCTTTCGGTTTCGTCGCTTACATTATTTTACTATGCCGGAAGTGTCGTGGCGCGGAGAATGAAGGCGCACGGTGACAGAGTGGCTAAAACAAAAAAATAAGGGAGGTAATTTATTGCCGTGAGCTTTGTCAGTGTCGTCTTCCGGTTCATTCGATTTGTCTGTCACACCTTCTTATCGTCCGTTACGTTTTTTTACGCTTCAACCCCTTTTTTCGCGTCCGCGTGTAATTTACATAAAGGAATTCTGACACTGAGAGGATAAAGCTGTATTTGAACCGACATTATTTTCCGTGTGCAAAGCATTCCGTTGTTTATTTTAAATTATAATAATTATCATTCTTGGAAACGTACATTTCAAGATGCCACAGGCGTCTGAACATGTAGGCTTTGTTTCTCGATGATAATACTTAATCGACGTATTCACGTCCCGTGGAATGAGAATAAATGAGAGGCAATCTGGTCGTTTCAGTTGCAGTGGTGGTGGCATTTTTCATCTGCTGGGCACCCTTCCACGCCCAAAGACTGTTGGCCGTCTACGCGCAGAGCAGCCCCACGGAACCGGGAGGAGCGTTAGTGATAGTGTACACTATACTTACGTACGTGTCAGGCGTGTTTTATTACCTTTCCACGACAGTGAATCCGTTGCTCTACAACATCATGTCCAACAAATTTAGGGAGGCCTTCAAGGTAAGTTATCACTTACAGAGAATTCCTCACTGAGGGCTTCATTGTCAACAGTTCTATTTCGATTATTAATTATCCCCTATGAATAACTTGCGACGGGCCGGCCCTTCCGCAGTTCGATTACGCGGGCATTCCATTGCGCTTAACTTAGCAACAGTAAATATAATTTTATTTCGTTAAAAAAAAAATACCAAACGTCCGCGTTTAAATATTCCACATGATTGCAATTCTTTCGTTGTATCTTATCTGGAATAATAATAGCAATAACATCAGGCTTCGTGTCGACGACTCGCGTTTTTTTACGACAATTCTGAATACGTCAGTGGGTCAGAAATGTTTCGTTTCATTATGGCTGCGATGTATCCCGCAAGCAAACTCTTTCTATTCGTATAGATATCTTTTTTACTGCCACTGAAAAATTAAGTACATCAATTCTGATTGCTCCTTGCTGTTACCTTGCACTGCCACTGTTATCATCATTAACATCGTATTAACGCCACCTTTGTTAAGCTACAGATATAAAAATCTTGAGATGGAGTTCGACAGGGTGCGTTAAACAAACTGAAGTTAACTTTCAGACGATGCTGTCGAATCACTGCGGAAGGAAGTGGTCCTCCCGGAAGTATGTACCGCGACAGCCTACATACAGCAGCCTATCGAGATACCGGAGGTCCACGTTCAGGCAAACGGACGATCGTCAGAATTCGTCGTCCGTCAGCGACGACAATCAAAGATTAACCGTAGCACGAGCGACGAACACGACCGATCTGAACGGGTTAAACGAACGGATCGATCAGGAACAACAGAATCGATCTAGCACGGGGGTGAAGAGGGTGAACAATCGTGAATTCGGAAGGAGTATCTCGAGGGGCTCGAATTCCAGTCAGCTAACCGTAATGACGTCCATCAGCAAAAGCTTTAACGAGGGCAATAACAATATGGCCGCGATCTGCGTGAACGAGTGCCTGTTTAAAATGCAAAAACCATCGAAGGCCGTTACTCTTGGTGAGTGACCATTCCCTTCGTCCCTAGCTTTTCACCCCTTTCGCGCGGTGCACGTAGGATTGCCATTGCTATTGATTCGTTTAATTCGTTCGATTTCGAAATAGTGTCGCCTCTGTCCATTAAACAATTCGAGACACCTGAGAACAATTTACAATATCGATATACGTGTATAATTAATACAAACGGCGAAATAAAATCGATCAAATGCACGCGCCCCTCGAAATGAATAAGAAAAGTCCCTTCTGGTTGGTTAATTAATTCTGGGACAATGAACAAGATGCGTTTTCGTTTCTCAACTCGAGAAACGAAAATTTCAGTGTTAGAATTCGAGCAGAATTGAAAGCGTTTTAAATGTTCGATCGTTGCATCTCTCCGACAGGAATACTGGCGGAAAAGTTGAGACTCGGGACGAAAGAATTATTTTCACCTCAACAGAAGATCGTAACTGGTTCGTCCTCGAAACCGGAAGCCGCGCAGGCGTTCGCAGCCAGGTTTCAAAGCCATCCCAGCATCGAGAGCGCTAACACCATCAGTAACTCGAGTTTACAAGACTTTGACGAAACGGAGTTCACTGGCATGGAATTGGCCCGATACATGGGAGAATTGAACCACGACATGAACCACGCTTGACGATCATTTTCGGAAGAGCGAGGACGTTCGCCTGTCGAATGATTTATTCGATAAGCGATCTCGTCGGCTTTACGCCGCTCAGAACGTTGTAAATTACGAGAAATTTCTCTGAACCATTTTCTAACCCTTCAAAGAGAATTCTGCGACCATTGCGTCTCAATCGTTTCAATGCACGAAACCGTACGAATAGTTTGATAGGGATAACATTGCTTGAAGTTGCAATTAAGTGTAAATATAGCTGCGATAAACGTATACGTTGCGATCTTCGTTGGCCGGCTTGCTGTCGCCGCTGATCGCAATTAATCAGTGCTCGGAAGTGGACGAGCGGCTTTACGAGGAAACAATAAAAGGTGACTTGTAATAAGGCAAAGTAATTGCGAGCGGCACTGTACATAATGAAATAAATTAATGTATTTTCACGTTACGCGTGTACTTCTGTACTTAGCACCAACGAAACGTTTCAAGCAATGCGTGAATGATGGGATACAAACGGATTTTCATTACGCATGGAAATATTAGAATGACACAGCAACAGTTCTTAAAAAATTGTGAATTTTTATTTATTTTTCTACCTGCATCGTACGTAACAACGTGTGCAAGTCGTTCATATTCCCCGTCTGTACAATCACCTGTGTGTAATACAATGTTTCTATTAAAAACGACACAGTGTGTATCGTGTGCGTGCGATTTTCGAGGAAATAAATACGGCGAAATGTTGGAAAATTATTGGATCCTGAGCGCTCCCGCCTTGGTACGGTGACACGTAGTTTAAAAGGAGGGCTTGGGACGTTTGTCAAGGTAAGCTTTGATGTTGGGCAACGCCCTGACTTTGTCCACCAACTTTTTCAGGGCAGGGTGATCCTTGTTCACATCCGACCCGGCGACCTTCGACAGAGTTTCGGAGTCTGCGGCATATTGGAAATCTGCCCACGATAGCTGTGAATAAATGAGAAATTTATTTGAGAAACAAGTTGAAAGACAAGTAGTCAATAGAATCGGAGTAATTTCGGAGTAATTTCGGAGTAATTTCGGAGTAATTTCGGAGTAATTTCGGAGTAATTTCGGAGTAATTTCGGAGTAATTTCGGAGTAGATCTCTCTCTCGATACTAAATAATTGGGCACGTAAACGGAAACTTGCGAATCGCGAAATATTTTAAAATATAGGAGGACTTTGTAATCAGTTCAATACAGATTTTAAGAAAAAGGCGGTAGCCCCTGTTTTAAGGTGAATTCCGTATAATTACAATAATTACCTTGTCGCCGACAAAGTACCCTCCGTTCTTCTTCACTTGTTCTTCCAGCTTTTCGAGATAGTACGGCCGCTTGGTGTCGATTACGGTCTTGTGCTTCGCCTTCTGTGCTTCATCTTCCTCGTACTGGTAGCGGGCGGACGCTGAAAAATTATCGTAATAAAACAACATTAGCGGTAATATTAAGATCCAACGTTCCTTTTTTTTGAGAGAGAGAACGTTTATGTCGAAACAGAGACAACAAAATCACCAATTGATTAAACACGGTAAGCAAGTGACGAGATAGGGAAACGCTCACCTGTCATGAGATCCGCGATGGTATCGACGGTGGCATCGATTTCGTAGGCCTCGACGTCGTTCGAGCCGTAAAAGTCATTCCTTTTTGCGATAAGACGGCCAATAGCCTTGGACTGATGGTAAATCTTGCCATCGATTTCTAAAACGGGCACTTGCCCCATTGGCATCTCTGAAAAATTTATAGTCGAGGATTACATCCGCCTAGGACTCGATGATTTTCGCCGGTTGTATCCGTGAAGCGATTCAGCTATTGTTTGACGAAACAATTTTAGATGCAAGAGAATTGATTACTATTTTGTTTACTATATTATTGTATCATATCCTCGCTCTTATTGTCCGAGGATTAAAAATTTTCAGATGCGTCCATATTTCATTTTTAATCGTTTAACAATAGCTATTCTGGATTCAAAGTAGACTTTTAGTCGACTGGCTGTTGCTTATTATTCGTCAGCGTACTTACCAGCTTTATACTGAGGCCAGTCTTCGTTGTCGAATCTTCTGTCCTCGAACTTAGCACCGCTTTGATGCAACATAAACCTGAGTGGCTCAGCGAGGCCATTGATGTTGAAGTAACTCAACTTGTAGCTAGGCATTGTCTGTAGTTAAAGAAATAAAATTATTTAAATAGTAGTATATTCTGATGGTAATTTTAAACCGTTTTGTAGCAGATAGTTCTGGGCTGTGAAATTGTACGATTTGTTAATAGGTCAAATTGGTTTTACACCGTTTTCTACATTTTTCAATAATGTGTCAAAGTGTAGATCATTATTTTTGTGATGCCTGCTTTAAAAAAGAAAAATCGAATCATGGCATTATGGAGTTCGTTTGGCGCTAAACCCTACACACAATCGCTGGTTACCTAACGCAGTAAGCCCGATTACTGATCACTGATTACACGTTGTTGCATGCTCAAGGCAAACACTAGAGATACTATTTATATACCCCACGTTATTGGCGGAAACTATAGTTTGGATTAGATATACCGTTATTCAAAACATGCGAAAATCAATATGTTTCAAGATAACTGGTAGACGTTAATAGCTCGAAAAACTAGAAATTTCAAAAAATCTGCAGACACCTTGAAAAGGTAGAGGCATCGAAAGTCAAGCGATTAAAAATATCAGTGCAGGATTACAATTTTATTTTAATATTATAGAATATTTTCATAGTAAATGATAAAGAAACGACTATTAAAGCTATGACACTTGTTCGAACTAAGCGTCAACACAAATCTATCACACGTAATCATTCGAATAACGCAACCGTGAATGACAATTCCGTGTCTCATAAACTCCCTCCCTCTCTCTCTCTCTCTCTCTCTCTCTCTCTCTCTGGAGTTCACCATTCACGTAACTAACAACGCTAATGTCACATTCGAGAATGCTCCATCAAGAATGGGACTAATAACTTGTAATTTGTCGTTACGTGAATCTGTACATTTAGCAACCGCGACGTTAACATTGATTTGGCGACTGTCCTTACTGTCCCTTTCGTTAGGCGATTTCTAACCTCACAATAAGTTCAGGGTCAAACCCTGCTCTGGCAGTAAATTATCAGTAAAAAGGAAAAGGGTCTGCGCGCATGCAGCAGATAGCAATGATAGCAGAAAACCTGCAACTTATTGCGAGCCGGACAAATGATTGTCCGGATCTTCGGTTCTTTCTGATAGAAGCGGAAGTCTCGCAAAGCAAGCAAGGAGTGACACGGATATCTCACAGCAAATCATTTCGCATCATCGAACAAAGCAGCTCGAACAATCCAATAGAAAATAGGTAGCCGTAATGCAACTAAATATATTAAGTAGCAAGTTATTAAATACAAAGTTCCGCGTTCGTTCACGTGCGAAATTATACTTACGAAGGTTGCGATACAGACTTCTTACTGAATTGAAACTGATATTCGCTGACGAGCTACCGGCTTTATATTCTCCAACTAGATACTTCGTATCTTTGTACCGCATTAAATACCTTACACCCCCCACCAGGATCAGTCGCAATCGTGTAGGATCATCGTGAAATCGACTGTATCGTCGTATGACTTGAGTTCTCTCGATGGAACATCCTCTGTATGGTTTAACTTTGTTGATAGGTAAATCACTGCAAAAGTTTACGAACTCAATTATCTATTTAGGGCGCCGAAGGGGTATCAAATAGTGTCTATGGAGTCCCGCAACATTTGACATTGCTCTAAAAAGACAATCCTCCGCTTCAAGTAATTATTGAGCATTCCTTTCAATATGTTTAAATTTTCTGACCAGGACAAACTACGAATTCGACTCAATTAAATGAAATATATTACTATTTGGAGAAAAAAAGGGGGGGAAATCAGTGGAAATGGAAAATGTTCAATTATCGAATTTATTAATTGGTTTGAAAGAAAGAAAAAATAGAAGAAATAGTTCATGTCATACAAGATTAGCACAGTGAACGTAACGAAACTAAATCCGGCGATAAAGGAAACGAAAGTTGCAATTCTTTAGAATTTATGTATCACATATTGCGGCGATATTATCTCGAGTTAAACGCACGTGAACTCGTCGAGCGAGGGTGCGATATGAACTAATTTTATCAATGTATTGCAAACATGAATCAGCTTAAAGCAAGCGATAAAAGTACAATAAACACCGCGTATCGGAACAGGCTCCACTCATTATTGGTTGTGCAACATTGTGTAATAATAAAAACGCACAGATGGAGTAACAGTTACGTATGTGCGAGTTACCTGTTTCGAAGCAATTACATTTGCAAATAACTGTATATTCGACAGTTTTCTCAATGTGCATAAAGTGGTGGGATGAATAAACAATGAGAAACTGTTATTAGGCATAATAAATCGTATCGAAATTTTTAAGCGAAACAATTAATTTTTTTTTTAAATGAAAACAGAATCTGTGATGCTTAATGTATGAACAATTATTAGCTTGCAAATTTGTCCTGGTGTACGCATTCGGTTCAAGTGATTAATTTAACTCCAGTTTAGTTCGCCATTTGCCAATTAAGAATGACTTAGGTATATTGATTGGCATTTAGGTTCCTTTTTTGGAAATAAATTACACAGAATTCGTTGATTTTATTGTAAAAGAAAGCTATGTATAATTAATTTTTCATTAATTTTGCACGCATATGAATATAATTTTGTTGGATACACATCATTGCTAATAATAATAAAGGACTGTATTAGAGACCTTCACAGTTACTCTTTTCCATCGAAATGTTTTAATTAAAATTATTAGTTCCAAATTATTAACTTCTTCCTCAAAGCGAGCAACCAATACTTGAGTAAAATAAAATTTAAATCCTTATTTCCGATAAAAATAATCTAAATATTGATCATGGAATTTAAAACGCGTAGGTGAACGAAACCTTCGTAACAATCCATACGTATTTTATAATTAATAAATAATCATGATATATAAGTATCATAATTTCGAACGTTATACGAAATAATATTAATTTCATGTCGGCATGCACAAAGTATTGTGGCTATAAAAAGATCTTTATGGCACTCCTCTAAAATTCAATGTGCAAATAGGGACACGTCATCCACAATCAATTTTTCAAGGACAGGGTACACTGGGTACAAGGAACTCTGTTTCCATGCCATCTCACGAGATCATATTCACTTGTATTTCATTTCAAACGAATTTCAATGACATTACCGAAAGAATTTCCCCGCACATAGCATTCAAACGTGTATTCGGGCAGGTTTAATAGAAATACAAAACCAACGGAACTATTAATAAAATGTATTGTTTATTGTTTCTGTAATACAAAAGTATAATACTATCTCCGACAGTTTTCTTTTATCGCTGTATCTTTTCATTCTGGCGGTATACAATAATGAATGTAGTAACTAGGGAAGGTTAAAAACGACTCGAATGCTCCATCTCTTCTAAATGCTCGTCAATGAACTCGTACCACGAGCTCCTATTAATTGTCCATGGTACAAGGGTTTAGAAGTCGGATTGCGGGCGTTTCTCGACCCAGGCCTTGATGGCTGGCAGGTTCAAGACCTTCTCCTTCAGTTCCTTGAGATTCTCGTATTTCTCGATGAGGTCTTCCTTCCTCATGTGGTTCAAGTAGTCGAGCATAGCGACGAACGTAAGATCGGCCCAAGACAAGGCACCGCCAACGAAGTATCCACCGTTTTGCTTCACCTGGGCATCCAAACGCTCCAGGTAAAGCGGTACCACCTCTTTGGCGACCTCAAGCTTGGCAGCCTTGACCTCTTCAATGTTCTCGTAGTGATAGGCGGCCAGTTCTGCAAATAGAATATCGTACCTTATCATAAACCATTTGCGTATCGCGTTTATGACAAAATTGCACGAGATATCGTGCGAAAGGAACTTCAATTCGGATTTAGGATAAGACTGTAATCTCTTTAAACCGCTTATGTACGAAATTGTCGACTTATACGAAACGAATGTTGAATCGCATTTCGATGTCTCGGGCAATTGTCGTAGTCAGGGCGTGGCACTTACTGGCACGAACATCGTTAATTGTGTCAACAGTGGAATCAATTTCAAGGGCTTCCCAATCGTCTTTTCCAGCAAGACCGCACTGTTTGGCCAAATAACGAGTAATGGCAACAGACTGACAGATTTTCTTTCCATCGACCTCGAGGACAGGTACCTGGCCGAATGGTGTGGCTGCGAGCAGATGAGAAACGATATTACAATCACTATTTGGTAACAGACATTTTGTCAAAAAATTGGGAACAGCACTCAAGACTGAAATTTCTAATATTCTACTTCTTGGATGTTTACGATTATCTCTCATAATCCGCTTTGAAGCAGATTGAATACATTTTACTTTATTTATAATATATCGTCAGACAAAGGGTATTGTCTCCCCAACAATACCTATTGTTTTCTAAGGCACGCCGCACACATTTTAAAAGGGTAAACAATAATTTCTATTGTGATTTGCATATATGTACACTTCTTCTGTTGACCAAGAAATAGATCAACCAAAAGAAATAAGAAACAAAGTCAATGGTTACGTTAAAAAGGAAAAAGCCAGGATTTAAAGTATTCTCTTACTAGGCTTTATCTTTGGCCAGTTATCTGTGTTGAAACGGTCATCTTCGAATGGAATATCAGCATAGCTGAAAAGAAAGCGGATTGGTTCTGCCAATGCCTTAAGTGGGAAGTATGTCAATTTGTAGTTCGGCATTTTGCTGCAGAAAGAAAAAATATAATTATTATCGATTCCTCGACTTGCAAAAAATAAAAATTCTAATAAATTTTACTCCTTCAATTAGTTCTACCCCGTGGCGAAAGATTATTGTTGCGATGGAGGAAATATCGAATAATCTTGCAATTAAAATTAATAAATATCGGATCCACTTGATCGCAACAAATCGCAATCTGAAGTGTAGAAAACTAATGGAAATAATCATTTCGTGCAAGAATGATCATTAACTGATTTATTATTTAAAAATGAAGAATGTAACATTAGTTCATATTTTGAGGAGACCGGGGTAGTAATATTTCTATTCCCTGCGATTAATTTCACCGCCGGGTTTACCCTGCGTACAGTCACCGTAGGAATCCCGTGAATAGCAATTTTGTCCTATTCTTAGTACGATAGCAAGGCCTTGAATCTAATTACTTCCTGTATATATCTAGACGGAATTTCGGCTTGAAAAATTGTATCTTAATTTATAGTCTACTTGCGAGTCTAATATCTTGAATACTACAAGAAATTATTAAATAAAATTCGTTAACCGGCTTCATTGGAAAATGTCGGGGCGTATGGTTACGGTAGTTCGGCGTTATTCAGAAATTATATAAAATTCGCGTAGAAATATATAACGAATTGCAAAGTGTGAATGCTTGATGAAGAATAAAAATATAATCAACAACGGTTATATCTTACTTACGATCTTCCTTTTCCTGAAGAATTATTGAGGAGCGTTTAATAAGTACGCAACCGGCTAAACTTGGTCAACGGGCTCGCAATTACTAGGGTGGAACCATGGCTACCACCTCTGTATATATTCTTCCCTATAGTTCAATTAGGTCGTATGGCATGTGTATACTATTGGTGGGAGTACATTGAGATCTAAATGATACGAACTTAGAAAATTCTAGAAGCACAAACAAGTGACTCATAAATAAGCAGCAATCGACTGATATGTTATTCGCAAAAATATATTTGTGGAATTGAATTTTACGTGACGAAATTGAATGAAACTGATAGATAGTTGTGGTACACACATAACGCCGACGAATGAGAGCCATGAACAGTACAGATCATTTAAGCGCAAAAATTTGAACGGTACAAGCCGGTGAATTTTATACATCGTTTTTAATGATGGATATACTCAAGAAAGGTGCATTCGATTTATAACATTTATGTTTAGGACAGGAAAAAGGAACCAATGAATGGTGAATGAATGAAGATATCGAAAATTGAGATTGAAGTGGAGATGATAAATAAAACAAACCAATCGGTGTTCCATTGTTATTTATTTATTTGTACAAAACAGACATTGTTACTTGTAGAAATAGCCCAAATATAATGGTCAAACAATTATTACTATCTAGACGCACTACAAGCCGAGAAAAACGCAATTCTTTAAATTAAGGATGTAATCCTGGGATTCGATTTTGGCGGTGCGAAAAACTGCGAAATAGGCCGCAAACGCGAGACGGCGCCACTTGTACCGTTTTCTACATATCCTTACCGAAAAAATAAAAAAAAATTATTATCTCGGCTTCTGTTGAGACGATGTTAATCAATGACGTTTACACGCTAAAAAATACCCCGTTGCTGTAACTGTATGCACTTGGCCGTAATAACAATTTCAATTGTTTAATTGTTTATAACAAATGAACTGCACATGGAATAATGTTCCCACCTATTGGAGATGGTAGCTGATGCTAATACCTATAATTTATGCTTAGTGGTCATTGATGTACCTCGCCTGCTAGCCAAAATAATGGCATTTGTTTATAATTTTTTTAAACATATTCAATTATCTCGGCTCCTGCTGGGCCGATTTAATTCACCGACATCTCAAATTGAAGTTCTCGGTTCAAGGAACATTCTCATTCTCTTTTGAAAACGGCTTCATGTATAGTTTCGATGTAATTCTCAAATCAATTATTAAATTGTTTGTAAAAGATAAACAGCGCCTGCAACATTTGTAAACTGTTAATGGTCGTGTATCAGCATCCTCAACCTTTATTTTAAGCTCCCGAACATTAATCTGGCGCCTCCAGAAGCCGAGATAATTCCAGTGACCCGGAGTGCATTTCTGTCGATTATTCAATTGTTAATAACTTTTAAACCAAATATGCCATAATGTTTCAACTGTGGGGGGAAGATAGCTATGGTCCGTAGCTTTAATTTAAGACTGGTCCGGTTGTAATATATGGCCTAGAAGCCGAGAAAAATGAAATTGTTGAAATTAACGATGTGATCTAGGAATTCGGTTTTGAAGGCGCGGCAAACTGCAGAAAAGACCGAAAACGCGAGATGGCGCCACATGGCCCGTTATCGACGTAGCGTTAGAGAAAATATTTAAACAAATCGTTATTTCGGTTCCTGGTGGTTATTTTTTAATAAATCGTATGCCCAATGAAAGGGAAACGAATAAGCTCGACGAGAAAAAATGTCCCTTCGCTGTAACTATATCCACCTGGCCTGAATAATAATTTTAATTGATTATTTGTTTATAACAAATTAACCTCACATCGAATAATATTCACACCTATTTGAGATGGTAGCTTATGTTTGTAGCTTTAATTTATTTCCTCTGATCATTGATGTAGCTGGTCTGCAACTCGGAATAATGATTGACACGGAAATGGTATGGCGCCCTCGAATCCCCACGAATTCGGGCCAGAGTAAATTCATTGCCTGATTTGTCTATTCCTATATCTCACCCGAGGAAGATACCAGAGATTGATAGAGATAGCAGAATTTTGTATCTCGTTTCTGGAATATCACTGCTGTCGATAATCGCGCTCTACTAGAAAAATAACACTTTACAACGGAAATAGATTTTTTTATTACAATGAAAAATTATAAAAAATCATTATGTAATAGAGATAGTTTTGGGGTTATTAATGTTAATTTCGCAGGAGTCCATTCCGATAATTCCATCAGTCGACATATATGGAATTACATGGTATATTGTTATTAATGCTTCGTTGATAATAATATGTATGAAAGATCGTCGCAATATTGTATCAGAGACAAGGTGTGACTGTGGCCCGTATGTGTCCACCAATAACGACAAATTGACCATTATTTCCAAGAAACTATTTTTGTACACGTACTCCATGTAGCAGAAATTGGTCTCATAGATAACTCATTAATATATAAATGTATAGAAATGTTGCACCCCCCTTTTCATAAATTAAAGAAATTTTCTAACATCTTTGAAAACCCAAAAAATCAAAGATTTGATATCCAATAGTCATACAAAATCATAAGGACACCGTAGAAATGGTAATAATACAAATCGACGTGAAATAAGATTTCTGCAACTGAGTCTTTTATTTACAATATATGTACAAATGAAGAAGATAAAGTTTATCCCTTTCTCAACGTTAATTTTGAACAAAAAAAGGTGGTTAAAAATAAATGTATAAGCTCAATATATATATATCCCGTATTATAAATACATATTACTGCACCCTATATATCTGTATATCTTAACATCAGTGAACACGTTTTTTACAAAATTAATTGAAGTCAATTAGGAGAAATCACGCAAAGATACAAGCTCACACGTTTTATCTACTGTCACAATTTTTAACTTGCATAATAGACAACTTTTTATTAATGCAATTGTTGTTACACTTCGGAAATTTTGTTTTAACATTGACCAACAAAATATTATTGGACAAGCGGGTACAGATACCGTGGATATGTACTCGATCCATCTTTTCGTTTCTTCACCTGTCATTCCGTGATTCTTAAAATTCCGTATGGGGTCGTTTTGCCAGCCAGTCTACAATCGCAGGAATTTTGTGAACCCTTGTCTTCAATGCACGAAGACCAGGATATCTTTCCAGAGCCGTCGCACCGAACATGTTCTCGAAATTTTCCAAAGCCACGGCGAAAACGAAGTCCGCCCATGTGGTCTGGAAAAATCGTTTAAAAATCATTGTTAGCTTTCCATTAAATTTATCATACCAGCTACTGATTAATTTTGTATTTACGACGCGGAGAATTGGTCGAACAATTGTTAAATAGTAGCATGTTCTAAATATTTGATTTAAATGCACAAGAAGAAGGAAGGAATGGAGGGCCTGAATTGATTTGAAGGGGTCGATTTTATATCAACCACACGACATGTGCATGGAAAGTTTTCTGACGATCTTGGAAACTTTTCCATGTGCAAAGAGAAAATAATTTTAATTTTAAATCCAACGGAGAAACGACATACAGTGGAACCGACAGCGTAGCCTCCGTTTTCGCCGACGGTCTGCTCGAACTTGTTCAAGTAGAACGGTATCGTTTCCTTCAAAAGCTTCCCTTTTTTATCGTTCTTCTTATAGGGATCCTCCTCCGTACGATATTGAGATATAACTGAAACGAATAGGACGACAAATATCATTTATTTTTACTTTTCTGCCGTGGAAAAGCAGAGAAAGGAAAGAAGCAACAATTCACACGGTTTCCACCTGCTTTTCGTGCCTGTTCCCTTTAAATATATATGGATAAAATATTCCGCAGTACGTACTTCTATATTAATGAAATATATTAATTATCGTTTGCGTATCGAAATAAAGGTTCAATCAAGAATATAAAAAATTGCAATCAAACAATCTGGAGTAGCCAATTAATTTCGGACAGGCTATAAAGAGAATAAAATTATCCAGTAATTATCTCACAGTTTTATATGTTTCACAGTTCCACGTGTAATTCTTATCCAAGACACAATTATCCTTTTTTCGTGCTCTCCGCCGATTCTATGTAATTCTTATTTCTGTTTCTTTGCATACACCATACAGTTATGCGGTAATTCGAAGAAGAAATAAATAAATAAATAACATAGAAATCGCATAGTTGTATCATCGCTAGAAACGTCATTCACATGTCCGATGGTTACGATAAAATCGGCATCGTTCTAAACCGATCCATCGAGAACACATCCATTATAGCGTAGCAGCATCTACGATGTTACAGCTGTTCAGGTGGATCGAATCGTGAATCATCGACGCGATAATGTATTAAATCGTCGAGCGGAAATAACGATGGAAGAATAGAAAAAAAAGTACGGCGGGAAGAAAAAAATGTACTCGCTCGATTCGCGTCGGTGAACAATTTTATGCGTAATCGCGATATCGAGACAATTATATTCCGCGAACGACTCGGCGAACGGAATGGAACAAAAACGACGCAAGGAGCTGTATCGTAATATTATTATTCAATCGATAACCTATTTGTAATCGTTTCGTCCTTTTCCTCTCGGGCTTTTACGCTGCCAGTCAATTTTTCAAGCCGACCCAACGCTGCGCTGGAGCACCCAATGAAAAGGGACGAAATTACTGGCAGCCGTAAAGATGTACGATGTCTGAGGCAATTACTTTCAATTTATGCGACCTACGCGCGGATCGTTAACGCATTTATGCAAACAATCGGTCTTACGCAATCACGCGTATCGTAATTGGAAGTTGGTAACGTTATCGCGTACCGGGATCTTCCTTTGCTCGGCGATTGAGTGGCATTCATTTTTTTTTATTCCGGATCTTTCCGCGGAGAACGTGCCTTTATTCTATAAAAAGAATGTTTAAAAAGGTGCACAAGACGAGAAATGTGTAATCCTATTCGGGGGAAACGTATAATCGGCGACGAAGAGAAAAAATTCGGAAAATTTACTAACTGGATTAGGTGTTAACGTAAAACTATCTAGCCGTGGATGCTCCTAAATCTTGGACATTCGAGGCAATTTCACACTCGCGAATTTACATTCGTCACAAGCACTAGCAACAATTACATTAAATTGTGCAACACTTCTTATCGACGCCCGTTATCACTACCGAGCCAATTGATATAATACCGTGCGGCCTCTAACATCAGACTCCGCGAGACTTTTACAAATCAATCAGATAAGAATATCGCAGTGTCTCGGAACAAATTTACAGAATCATTCTGTCCCCGCCATAAAGACTCCTATCGTCGATGAAACTGTTGCTCGGGTTCATGAAACAATTCCCTTCAAACCTATCAGTCAATCCCACGCGCAACGTGCTTCAGGGGAACGGAAAACGTGAAAAATACACCAACATTCAGAAGGGATATAATTAACAAGTAAAAAGTACATGAAACACACATTACTCGCCACTTTCTTCGTAGAAAATTACACCGAAACACAAATTTTCCATTACACATTTCCATTTCACACACATTTCTAATCTAACCGTCTCGTGTTCTCGCTTAATTCTTATTTCAAGTTCTGCAATACACTCAGCCAGAAAACGAATCTATCTCTAAATTTTCACCGAAAACCTGTCGATATTTCGATTGCTGTAACTTCGTGGAAGAAAATAGCACAAGAGCCTACCTGGGTTCGCTTTAAAGCATAATCTCCCTACTCCGACAGCCCTCGGTTCATTTTTCCCTACAGATTTTCATATACCACACCAGGGGCGGCAAAGTGATTGGAATTTCATCTCGAAATGTGTGCAAAATTCAAGCGAGACTCGCTCACCGGACCGTGAGAATTTTTATTTTAAGAAATGGTATCACTACGGTTTTGAATATTGACGTCTGCCGTTTGCAACGACCACGGGAAGAATTGATCTACGATTTTTCCGTCAACCATATTATCGCGCCTCGACAAATTTTATTGGCGCAATTTTGTTTTCTTAAATGCAAGCCCCTCGAAATTTAATGCGTTTTCGCGTCCGCTCCTCCGTCGCATCCTGTATCATGTTTCAGCGACATATCAAACGATTGGCCACCCCGAAATTACATGTCCCGTGAACCGTGACGCATCATGCAGCAACGAATGGACGAAAAATTCGGCTTTTCCTCATTGAATGAACGGAATGTCAACGCAACGACGTCACTTACATTGCTTCAAGTCTCCAAGAGTATCGACGAGCACGTCGCACATCATCGACTCCCATTCGTCCCTTCCGGTTAGATTGTGCTTCCTCGCCAAGTATCTTGCCACTGCGTTACTCTGCGCTATCGGTTTCCCGTCTATCTCCAATACAGGCAGCATTCCATAAGGCATAACTAGGAACAAACAATTCAAGTGAATATTACGTAAGGGGTGGCTCGATCGATGCGAAATCGCACGGCCTTCGGGCGTGTTGCGTCTGGATGAACAGACCGACGAAAAACGCTTGGATTTTAATCAACGCGACCTACTACCGACTAATAGAAGATTTATGATATTCTGCGATCAAGACGGCGGATATGATTACTGTATACACACACACACACACACACACACACTGGATTTAGACGATGATTACTCGTGCCCACTGTTTTTGAGGCATGGTGTTTTAATCGAGAGAATAGAGCTCGAATTATATTATTCTTCGAATGGATGCTGGGGCTGAAGTGGAACGGTCCAGTTCTCTTACAGTTTAAGTAGTTTAAGTACCCGTTGGATTTTAGATATTTAGCTTCATTCGATTCTAAAGGCGGGTTAGGAGAATATATGTACTGTATCATGCTGTAAATTAGGAATAACTGATTTAACGAAGTGGGTGTACGATTCGACAAAACGTCGAATGTATCGAAACGTTTGCAAGTTTGTGTGGTACAGAAATTGTGACGTGTAAAACGAAACGAAGATGTAATATTATGCGTTAACGTTCGAATAAGCAAATGATATGTATTAGTGTTTAATTTAAAATAATTAATCTTTTTCGATGCATTGTCGCATCTTTTGGAAACGAGTCGACCGTCCTCGTGTCCCCGACGTCTCCGAAAATTGAAAAAAAAAAAATGGTGTTTTAAGGGCGACAGGTGAAGGTACCAATTCGTTTCGTTCACTTACGTTTCTTTGTTTCAGGCCATGATTCTTTTGGGATCCTCTCGTCTACGAAATCGATTCCAACGTATGCAAATATGTAACGAATATGCTCGGCACGTCCACGAGCGTCAAAGTAGATCAATTTGTAAGTCGGCTGTCCCTCGCCCATTTTCCTTTATCTGTGGATCTGAAAGGAAAATATCTCCGGCACTGTTGTACCAGTGTTCGCAGCCATTTGCATGAAATTAGTGTTCGTCCGGTTTGAAAACCGAAGAAGAACGAAAATGAAAGCAAACGCTGAGCTGCGCATTCATTTCTCGAAAAAATTCGACAGGAATGTTCGATTAGGTACATTACAAGCATCCGAAAGAATGATAAAGGAAGTTGTAAATTTTTTTTTTATTCTATACAATCAATCCAACGCTGTAACTCTTTTCCCACGGTATGCCGCATTCTAAATCCTTTGCAACAAATTCTGCTTCGAGTAACGATTTTTGTTTTCACCTCATTCAGCGTAGCGCGCAATCACTTGCTCAAGTATTAGCCAAACAATCGTTCGATTCGAACGTTAAGATTCCTAACGACAAACGATGATATCGTTCAATCTCTGTGCAAATTCTGATAACCGCCGACGAAATGTGCGAGTGTATCATTGTTTCAGCTCTCGAAGTTATTACTAACAATAAGATGAATTTATTGTACAGGACAATTTCGTCGAGGATCTCGTTGATAATTTACGTTCGCGATTCGCACGGAAAAGAAGGGAACTGATATTCCTCGAACCTCGAGTCCTTTGTGCCGCGTACTTAATTAATTATCTCGCACTAAGCACGCGGTTTCATTTAATTAATGACCAAGTGCACGGGTTGAGAGAGGAAAAAAGACGAGGCATCGATGAAGCCTAGACAGTGCCGCGGAAATGAATACCGTTGCGAGTAAACGAGAAGGAAACGTGGGATACACCGGGAACAGATATGGCGATTTTCTCCGAGATTTAACGTGCCCCATTCTCCTTTGATATCCAGCGGTAAAATAAAATGACTTCGATACAGATTTCACGGAAATAGGGGGCGAACGTCGAACCGCGGTTCGCAGTGCCGATATTAATTCAACTGTCACAATCCTTATCGATTGCGCCATTACCGTGGCACAGAACGCTGCGTCTGTCATCCCGGTTTCTCTGATTCACATGTAAAATACCGAATTTCCCGTTGACAATTAGGAAAAGTAAATAAACGCAGTGTGGAAGGTTGTCGATGAAACGGTACGTATCACCGAGACGTCGGTTAATTGACTTCTCGATATTTCCGTCCTGTTGCTTTTCTATTAATCGATACACACGTACGCCGTGAATTATGTCATATTCCCGGCGTGGAACAGCGAAACAGCGTATCGCTCGTCAAATTCGCAGCGCGGTGCAACTGGAAGCGTTAAATATTGAAATGCCGAACGATTTCTCGCATAATTTCTTTGCGTCCCTTCGGACTTCATTCACTTCACCCCCGATCGATTGAAGCGTTTGTGAAAAGTCGCACATTCGTCCTCGCCGCATTTCTTATTTACGATTCAACCGTGAGAAAAAATGGTGATATTAAATTCGTGTTTGAAACGACGCGACGATACATTTTTGGAATATCTGTTGCACGAATCAGGAATATCCCCAAGGATATACGAGAAGAATGAAGGTAGAGAAATACCAATCGCACATATCCATAAACCTCGTGGTCGTTGTTCGAGATAAGGAAAAAAGTGAAAAGGGGGGTAAGCGTCGTCGCGTAACGACGATTAGGAAAATAAAGAAATGACAGGCAGAAACTGTATCTAACCGTTTCGCAATCCTCGCCAAACACTGTTACACGCTCTCGGTAGGGTTCGAAGTTCCTGAATCGGGCAACTTACGATTTCCCGGTCGGATTCCCTGAAAACTATCCACTCACAAATCCCCGGTAGCAATCTTCGAAACGATCCCGTAATTCACGAACTCGTAAACTCCTTCCGTAATCTGTGCCCGATTTGAATCTGCCTCGAGTATCTCCGGCCGCTCGTTTCGAGGGTAACGAGGGTGTTGCGTGTTCGCGTACGCGCTGAACAGGGTGTTCTCGGGACTGCGAGGTCCGCTCGAACAGAATAAGTCCGATCGGATTCGGACAGTACCGTGAACAGCGATATTTCTGCATACCGTGTCGAATATACGCCACGTCGAATTCGGTTTCGACCGCCTCGTTACTTGCGACTAGCCAGCGAATTAATGGAAACGAGAAAGCGGCTCGAATTCGGATAATCGAACGATCTGTTCTCTATGCGGTATATCTATTTCAAAAGGCGACAGACAATATCGTCTTTACAATTTTCTGTACGATCGACTTCTTCTATGCGATCTGTATTAATTATTTTCCACGTGCAGAGTGATGCTGCATTGTTGTAATTCGTTGCTCGTGTATTGCTTACGGTCGAAATTAACACCATCCAGACTGATTTACGTATTTCGCGTTAGAAATGTCTTGGTGGCTATCCGGTTTCCGATGCGACTCCTTGATGGCGGGTTGATGGTCGAACGCGAGTGCTCGTGTGTGACGAGGCTGACGGAGTTGAAAATAGGGAGACAGTGGAAAACGGGACGCAAGAGTCATCGACAGAAGGGATTTTGGTTGGGACGGTGAATATTAATGCTTCTAATATTTCCGATAATCGAACTTCACAGTACTGCAATTTATGATAAACCAACTACCATACATTATACTTCAATAAAGTTCCAATCAATCTCTCATTTTGCCTCACCTCGCGTCGTTTAAACAAACCCCGCGAATTCCACAGTTCAAGATCAGATCGTCTAAGATGTCACGATTTGAAAGATTGTATTCTGACCCCGGCAATTAAGCGTCACGTCTGGATAATATATACCTAATCAGAGACGGCGACGCTATCCGGGTTAATTGTAACGAGGGATCCGTTCGATTCCAGTGTTTCGAACGCTGAAGCTTCTCTGGTCACGAAGCAACTCGTCCGTTTGCGACCGTTTGCTATTGTTTGCGCGATTATTAAGCTACCGCTAAACAGCTTTAGGATCGGATTATGATAAACGAGACTGCGTTTATGAGCGTCTCTGTCTGATCAAACGAACCAGGGACCTGTCGAGCAACATACGAATCGAGGAATTACCGTGTAACGAAGATCACCTGGCCGATTGTCCTCTGGATTCATTCAGAGTTGAATGGAACATGAAGCTCGAAGACGTTTTCCATTGAATGGCCAGTCGCCCGTTGATCCGTCGATTCTGTCTACGATGAAAGGCGCCGTTCGTTTCGGAGAAACTTCATTTTAAGATCGAACGACCTTTTGTTTCGCAAGCTTTGTCGGATTTTGCAGCGTTCACGAATTCTCCCTTCGTTCGTGTCCTCCGCGGGTACTTCGATTTACACAAAAGGTGCGGGGATCCTAAAATTTCCTACCGTAATGGAATTTTGTTTTCGCAATGTGCGCCGATTTCGTTCGCATAGTACGGCGTGTTTTGTATCATTTATTTGGCGATTTTATGATTGTTGGGGGATAATGGGATCTCGTATTCTCGAATATTGTACAACAGTTAAATTATTTTTCGTCTGAGATGTAACAGATGAATCGATGATCGTGTTTGATCGCGAGATATTGACTCGAACCTGTAACTATCTGAACTATGGTTTAAAGTAAAAGATTGCTTGACGAATTTCACGGTGCGACATCGTCTCGATGTCGATATCTTATTAAGCAGCCGAGAATCGAACACTCCGTAACAAGATTGTCGCGTCAAAGACGACCGAGATCCGTTGCTAGGTGACGGCGCACCACGCTCAGTTGAGAAGGAAATTTAAATTATTCTGTAACAATCTTCTGAAACGCAAATTAGCAAAATTAAATGGACGAAACGTGCCCGGCTCGCGCAATAAATTATTACCTCGAAATTTGAACCGTTCGTCTTTTCGAATCTCTTCAGTAATATGCCATGAAACTTTACAGACAGGTAAATTTTCTTAAGTATCGAACGTTGGCGAAGGATCTCGAATATTCTGCAACCTTTTCGAGAAGATTTCTTGCAAAATGTTCGTCGAATAGAGCGATTCGTGCGCTGATATTTTAAGCACCTTTATCTTTACATTCTGGGGGGGGGGGGGCAAATTAAAAGAATAATGGGCCACTCTGATTACGTCTGAATTTATCTAAAATGAGCCAGGAATATATTTTGCAAAATTGGATAAGAATATTCCAATGCATAGAAAATTGTGCCGATTCAAATGATAACTAAAAATGACGTTCGTAGTCATAATTAACTGAAATTGCTGAAATAGAAAAAGAAATTGTCGAATTATTATTTCTTTGTTCTAATAAAAATTGACCTCTTTAAAGCGCAGGATATTATATATATATACATATATATGTTTCGCCACTGTTCTCCCGGTGACATGACTCCCGTTGTTTCAAACAGTCGCATGAACTTTACTGCCGCAATCAAACTTACAAACTGAAATGCGAATTCCATAAACTTTCACCGTTGTCTTAAATTAAACTTTCTCCGTTATTAAGAAATATACCGAGCAATTTTCGCCAACTGTAAGAAAAGAAAACAGACAACCGAAACGTCGGTTCACTTTAAACAATATTTAAATGTACATATGATTTGTGGCGAAACGAGTGCAGCGCGAGCTGAACGATTGACAAGAAAATACAGTCTCGCTCCGATAGAGGAAACTTTCGTCACGAAATTCTTGCCCCTCCTCCCAACTGAAATTCGTGGGAAACAGAATTTAATAAGCACTAAACGTGACGTGGTCCGCTGATGAAGGCAATCAATGCCGAGCGCCATATTAATTCGGTTGGTTTCCGAGGTACCTGGGCTCAAAGTGTTTCCGTTCTCTCAACTACCTGCCCCCCCCCCTTTCCTTAAACTCTCGAGAAAATCGTGTTTCTATAACGGTTTCCCTTTTGACTATTCGATCATCGGGGTATAACAGAATTTGTTTTGCCATCTATTAATATCTCTCAACCGGGATTAAAGTCGGGGGGCTCTTAAAACGTGACATTTGTCATTTCCGTTTCCTTGAACCCGGAACACGAAGCATTACGCCAATGCTTTCTATCATTCCATGTTTGTAGAAATATGCGACACGATATAACTTGTACTCGATGAAAAGTCGAAGGGTGCGACTGCAGTTTGATCGTTGATTGAAGTCGCGCAAGATCGTGTACATTTTCTTTTCCATTTTGACAGAAGGGGAAATCGTGTTGCCCTTTCTTCGAGAACTCTTACATTTACCTTTCACGATTATTTTTTCCGGTTGTAACACTAATATGTTCAACGGAATATTAATCGTATGTAGAATACGTAAAATGAGGACAGATTTGATCTACTAATATTTCTATTGTTCACGTTGACGAATGTTTTAGTGGTGCGTAAGATCGATCAATCTGTTAACACTGCCCCTAAATTATCCTTTAAGTCCGGTACATTAATTCCTACATTTGATTTGCGTAAAATTTGTATCAAACGGAGAATCATGGAAATTTGGAAAACACTGCCGAATATAAACACGATTGTACGTTTCGTTGGGCGAAAAATGGCCGTAGAATGTTTGTTTCGATTTTTCTATAGGCGTATCGTTATCGACTTGCCAATAATCAAAGGCAGACGCCAGCCAGTTTATTCAATAATAAATTATCTGACGCGTGGATTGATCACGAACACGTACCGCGCACGAAATTGAATTGTGTTTCAATCTGTGCATTATGTTGCGCATCCCTTACGTTTGGTAACCATATTGTTAATTATAAACACGGGGCGGAAAATAGAACGTTCGATATCTACGTCGATATCGAATTCCATGCAAATCCGGCAGAATTTTCCTAAAATATGTTTAATCATCCTCGATAATGTATTGAAGGTACCCGAACGTAGACGAATTATGATTCAACTGGCGAATATTGGACAGAGAAAGTCGTAGCAGTTTTCCTGCCTTCCCCCTTTTCATCCCCTTTGAAGATGGTACTCGTGACTACTTCGAGAACTTCCCACTGGTTCATCCATTGAACCCCCATTCATCGACGTTCTTTTAATCCCTCTATCTCCGAAGGAAATGGGTCGTAAATCTTTTAAGAATCGTATTATATCGAGTGGTACGAACGAATTTGTATGCCTACTACAGATCAGTCGAATTAATGAAAATAATATTATAAATAATAATCGGCCAATTGCTTCATATGATGTCTCGTGAATGATTGATTCGTCCAAATTTTACCTAATTTCTATTCCGTACGATTTTTGCACTGATCATCGCCAGTACAATGGCGAGTAATCACTGGCTGGAAACAAACGGTATTCGGTTTAAATTTAGTACGGGCTTAATTCACAGTTTAAATCACGCGTATCAAACATTTTCTGGCGCAGTTTGCACGCCTCTTTGACGAGTACGTCTGCAATTAAGGGCGATAAATTTTCATTATCCCCGTGTTATCAATTTCGCGACGCGGAAATTTATCGTTGCCGGGCCGCGTGAAAAATATCCAGGCCGAAGGCGAAAGGAAGAATAAAGGGTGGAGGAAGGGACCGAAAGGCGTGCGGTTCGTATCGGGCCGGTAAGGCATGTATAGACAACTTTGAAGTGGATACATGAATAAAAAATATACCGCCAACACGCGTCGACCTATTTCGGCATTTTCGTTTTCGCCCTGTTGCGATGGTGAATATTAGAGAGGAACAGTTCGTGAAATGTTAGAGGTTAATTATCGAGCAGAAATTTTTAGATGATTAATCGAACAGCCCGGAATGCGTTGCTTGATCCGTCGGTCCACTCTTTCCTCTCGGCGCTTCCGAATAATTTCCGTGAAAATTGTCCGCCCTGGTACGGGCTGTATTTATTTATATTTGTATTCGCTATCGCAAAATTTGTCTTGTCGATTCTCAATGAAAAATGGGTCCCGTCTAAAATTGGTAAATGCTCCGACATTATTGAAATTGTGTACAAAATGTTCGTGCACGTCGTTATAGTTAACAGAATTATTTAGCCAGCCTTTTATTAAATGGTGCACCCTGTACGTTATGTGTTACACCACGCGTAATGGATCGTCAATGAAAATATGTACCACGTATATAAATTCGATACGTTCAAACTGTCAAATTGAGCACTTCGACGTCCAACTTTCAGCACACCGTTCTAAACCCGCCCGGGCGATACCAACCCACTGTAAAAAAATTCCAAAATAATTTTCACCATCGAGACCCCAAGAAAACTGGACTCAATTGAAGGAGCACAGCCACAGTCACAAAGAAGGTCTCGGCGAGCGACCTGAAGCGAAACTCGATCGCCGAAGAATACATAAAACGCAGAAGTTCCAAGGAAAATTAAATTTCACTCCCCAGTCCGGAAAATCACCCTCCAATCAACCCCCAAGCAACAAGTCCAAACATTTCCCAGGAAACTTTTCAACTGAACGAGACGGAAGCCCAGCCAAAGGGGGAGGTGAACGCTGAGAACGACAAGAACGCAAGGGAAGCTGGGCCCTTCGATCGAATGCTACTGTCACGAACGTTCGACTAATTGTAAGGGGTGGTTCATTCAAACTCACCACCAGCGTCTTCGCGAAAAATTATTTCACCACCCTTGGACGAAGCTGGAGGGACACTCGTGCGGAGTGTGGCTCGCACTGAACTCGCACGCGAATCGAATCCGGAGCCCTCGTGTTCCTTCACCACCTCTTGCCCCCCTTGCCGCCCTCACGTCGAGCACGATGCGCAACCTCGGAATATTTATGCCACCACCCTGTTTCCGTACCACCACCCGCCCCCTCCTGGTCGAACGAGCTGTTCGAAACGAAAATTGTTTCACGACTCGGGGAACGCCTCACCCCTTCGACTTTCGTTGCTGAACCCGGCACGTTCCGTTCACCATTTCCCATTATTAAATCTTAGAAAAGTAAACGAACGATTGGACGATTCATTTTGGCGGCATGATCGTCGATTGGTATCCGTGATCGGATTAGGAACAGAACGAGGAAAATTTTTTGGGGAGGGAGACAATCGTTTTCGTTACGGGGAGATTATTTCCAAACGGTTCGGGTAATGATTAAGACCCGGGGAAACCGGTGTACGGCAAATGAAATCAGTTAACGCCTGGTTTTAATGCGAGTGGTCACGTGGAGTGGATTCTTGGCGGCCACAGTAGAGCGTGCCTGGCTATGGTCAGACACGAGCTAACAGGTGGAAGGCACGAATTAACGGTATCGTTTACGTTAAATCATTCCTTATCTTAATCCCACTCACGCAACTACGCTTTCGATGAACTTGTATTATTAGCAATTGTACTGTAACATACGATTCAACAATTTGTTGTTCAATTTCATTCATTCCACACTTCTCTACCAGCAATTTGTCCATTCGAAAAGATAGAAAGGACGAATCGCCGATATTAACTAAAATATATGTTAAGCTGAACAGGATAAAAGCGTTATTATGTTGCAATAATATTCACCAAATATATAATCAATGCAATAATAATTGTAGGGGATTTAACTTCTACAAAAATATACAAAATCGTTAATGCCAATTTTTCTGCGCGTTCCATCCGATGTGCAAACGAATTTGAACGCGTAACAATAAATTGCGAAATTTGTTCCCGTGTCAAGCAAGTTCATGTGGGTGAATTGATCGTCACCGTTACGTTCCATCGCAATGCGTTTCCATTTCCATGTAACCCTATATCCACGCCATAAACGGCCGCATGAACAAGGGGAAGGCGGCAAGTGTACGTTAAATATTATGCCGTCGCTGGGTTGGTTAATTGGTCAGAGCATGCCAGTTAGTTTCATTATGTTACCTCCATCTTCGTGGGTTTCGCACAATGGAGGCCTCCTCCAGTATCGGGGCCACTAGGCCTGCGTGCGTTCCAGAGACTCTTTATCCGAACGAAACGAAATTCCATTGAATTTAAACCTTCCATTATTCTTGAAAACTTGCAACGTTCGATGGAAACAATGAATCTATATTATATGCCGTCAAGGGAAGAATTGAATGAATGTAATACAAGTTTAATTTGAACAGCGAATTGTATTTGTCATTGTTTGTATTTTCATTGCTACATTTACGCGGCAGTCGATTTGTTTACACTCTTCCAATATCTCGCTGTATTGCATCAATTAAATTTGTCAGGTGTTGCATAAGTGATTTTTTCGTTCACGAATGTTGCAATGCGATTAGTATCTTCATTGCCCGATTCTTTCTATATTTTCAAAGAGAAGCAGCTCAACACTTACGACACAATGACTGTCCGTCTCTGTGCGTCAGTATCATCGTCCGTTTGTAATAAAACATATATCGAAATCGGTTTCAAACGCAACTAAAAATCGGCCCCCGCGGCAAGAAAGGCTCACACAAAAACTGCCTTCCCACGTAACCCTTCGATTTCATTTTCCCAGCCTCCGCCTTCAACCTCTTTCACCAATACCAAACTACTCAACCTTCAATTTTCTTCCCCGTTACTCTTCAACTGTTTCCCAACTCGTCCCCCTCGGCCCCATTTCCCACCCCATAGTCTCCTTTCGATTCTTCTACCTCCACTTCCAATCAAATTCCTCGTTCTCATTATTCGCGAAGAAAACTCTCGCTTCCAACAATCAGCATCCCATTTCTCCGACCAAAATCCGTCGAACGACGCTCTGCCACGGCATTACGTATCCCGCGTTTTCATCGGGGAAACGGGCGAATGAAGCGTGGGACAAGGAATGAGAGAAGTGCGTGCACATGAATGATTCTCAACTGGAAGGATCGTGGAGGGCATCGTTAATGACCCCACACTAAGTGGCAAAGAATTGCACGCTTGCACGCTCTCCGCGTACCCCGATCGAATGCGGGGCCTCTAAAATGCAAGTGTACCTACTATCCGTCCGCAAGTTTTGTTATCGTTGCTAGTTGCGAGGTGATAGAGCTTAGTGCAAGGTTAGTCGGCGATGAGCGATGTGGCAGCCATCTACGCGGCCATTGTTCATCGGTAGCGGCTAGGACCAGAAGGATATCAAACGAATACCAGCCGTGAGTACGTTTCGTTGGCATTGCCACGAGGTATTTCTGTAAATCAACGTAACCCGCGTCGAACTTAATACTCCGGTGGTATCTCGCGAACTCCTCGTGAATTCTTCGCCGCGTCGAATTCGTTCGACGCTTTTGTCGGCTCTGAAATGGAAGTGAAGCATGGGTACCGTGTTGCCACGATTTTTCCTTTTCCTTTGTTTCGTCTTTCTTCGTTTCGAGTTTTTATTTCCCAGGTTGGTGTTCTAGAGTTGTCTCCGATTTTTTCCGCGTCACGCTCTAATTAATTCGAATGAATGAGCGACGGCCGAGAGTCGTGTAGAGAAATTCTAGAATTAGTTTAGTTTCGTGGATTTGCGTTAATCCTAGTGACGCAGATCGTCTTTTCGGTGGACAATACCGAACTCGCGTCTTATCATGTTTCTCGCCATCGCAAGAATTTCAAACGCACGGAGGGATTGCTTCAGGGACCATTGATCATCACATGAATACAGTTACCGATTAAAACACGAGAATCTCTTTAAACAAAAATAATCTCCATAATATCTCCCTAAAAAAATAAATACAAACGAAGTGATGAAATATCAATGCTGTAATTAATCCGAATATCGAAATAATACATGAAATTATTAACGATTCCCTTTTGAATGGCACAAAATTCCGTCCGATATTTCGACCAATTTACGAAATTCACCGGGACGAAAACATATCCTAACTTTGGCCCAGAAAATTGCCATCGAATCACGCCCATTGTCCCAGTAGATCGAACTCGAAATGGTGTCGATTGTCCCCGCGACAAACATTTCAACCCGTCCACACAGGTAAACCGATATATTCTGAAAAGCAAGGATGCCCGCGGGACGGGACAACAAAATAAATTGAGAAGATTAATAGCAATCACCACGTAGGTCGGGTTACACCATTGTTTGACCGACGTCCCTCCTAAACTTCGAAACTGGGTTGCATAACGCGGTCGCGCTCAGCCCTGGTCCGGGTTAAAGTTTCATCGGTGCTCGCGAAAGAAAGCCGACGACTTAACGAGCACGTTGAACGACGAATTAACACGGGATGCTGGAATTGCATCGGCCTGTCTGTTCGTTAATTCGTCGGCCGTTTAACGACGCTCGTAGAACGTCGACAGAGAGAACCGAGTATTCGAACTGGAGGTCGAGGATATCGACTAATTTCTTGAGAGAAAAGGCAAACTGGTTGAGATCAAATTGATCCACGTATAACAATTGTGCACGTCCCTTCCTTGTCGCAGTATTGTATCTCGTCTTCCGTCTTCATTTCGTAGCTCCTTTTCTCCTTTCTCCTCGACTCCTTCGTGATTTCCATTGATTGGAATGTTTCGCCAATCGGGATTAATTTCACGGGGTTCGTGGATTTCCGTGGGGCTAATTATGTGGGGTCTCAAGCTGTCGGGGAAAGTTCTTTGACACGCGAAATATTGGAAACGATATCGAAGTTGTCCGTATGCTTCATCCGAATTATTTCTGGGTACTGATTTACGGCGTGGTTGAAATATTGGATATATTTCTAAGCCGTGCCGTCGTTTTTCTTGCCTCGTTTGTCGACGTTCACGCGGCAAGGAATTTCGCGTTCGGATCGCGGGGAAAGCGACACACGTGTCGTTTAACTAATTAACAGCACAGCGTATCAACAATCTGGCGGATGAGCCCGCAGGCTTCAACGCGTTTAATAAAGTTTTGATCACGTCGCTTGTTAGCGAGGATTACTTTCACTAGCACCACCAACCCCCACTTTGCTCACCCGATCGGTGAGTTAATCACTTTCATTGCATCGAAAGAATTTAAATGTTCCCAGGATTTTACAACAACGAGGTGCGCGATTGTAAAGTGGACGGAGGATGAAACGACTGCGAACACCGATCGAATGGCATTAATTTATTCTCCCGTTTGCAAAAGAGATTGTACAGCCGTTTTCACGGTAATGCGCATAACCTTCTTGCCGTGCAATTTGAAATATTTTAACGCTGCGAACGGCGCGCGAATTTTCTGCCATTGCGTAAGAACCGCGAACTATACGAATCTACAGAGAAATGTTGGCCTTTAATAATTTCCCAGATATTCACCATCCCTCCTCCGTTACTTGCGAATGTTTTAACTAAATGATGCATACGACGAATTTCGACATTTCAGGCTAATTTCATCCGACTCCTGTCGCTCTAACTCGGCGATAAGTGATTTGCATGCAAAACACTAGGCAGCGAGGAATTATTCTGCTAAACGAAAACGAAAGATAAATAAATGGCTAACTTATATTGCGCACCGGTGGAAGTCGACCCTGTGGTATGAAAACTCATTAAACAATACAATCACGCTGATATCTGTAGTGTGGTACGCCGGGACAAGCGCAAAGCCGCGTGTTCCGTGGTATTCCATAGAAATACAGAAACGGATTCGTCTGGTATCGTGCTTCGCGGCACAATGTGGCTTGATTGACCGCCTGATTTTATTGCAGTGTCGAATTTACGAACGAACGAAACTCTGTATACCGCCGCGCCGAAAGCAATTTTCCATCGAGAAAGTAGCGTGTAGCGGCAAGTGCCCAGTTTGTTCGCGCAATTTTCCTCAATTGACGCCGTTCCAACGCGACGCACACGTTTGCTCAATTTTCGAGGGTAAAGTTAACGCGCGTGCATCGTAAATCAATTCAGTTAATGATCGATCGATCGTTTTCGAAGTAGGATTAAACGGTGCTCGATTCGTATCGAGCGACAAGTCGAGTGCTTCACACTTGACACGAGCAAACTGGTATATCGTTTCAAGTGGTATGACGTGGATTGTTCGTTCCGTTTTCTTTTTTTCGTCCGGCGCTATAGGTGTTCCTTCGATTCGTCTTGAAGCGTCTCGTTAACCGACGGGCGCAAAAAATTGAAACCCCTGGAAAAAAAAGAAAAAAAAAGGAAAACGACCTTCGTGTCTAGCAAAGCGACACCACCTAGAAAAGTATCGACAGAACTGTGCGACGAACCCGTGGGAATTAAACCGCATTTCGTTCGAATCGTTCGAACCTTGTCCGAGACGGTTGATCTTATCGATGCCGTCCCGCAGATATTATTCCGCGATTATTTATCGCCCCGTAATAATGCCGAGATTTCGATTCTGTCGCGCTGCATTCGCACGATTGGTCGTAACAGCAATTATTTTATTACGCAACGCGATCTGCATCACTCCCGCCTCTCGTTTACCTGCCAATTGTACTGCCCTTTAACGAGGGGCAACGCAACGACACGCCCGCGTCTCTGACGCTGTGCACCTTGATTATTAATTGCCGACCGCGTTCGGTTATCGCGAATTCATTTCACGATGCCCATTCGTATCGCCGGAACGAGAACGGTGGTGACCGGGACGAGAAGAAAACGAAACGGAACACGCACGGGGCGCGCTCGACGATGGATAACGAGCGTCCGCGTCCACGGCTATCGCGCGATCTCAGGTGTGTCCCGTCCCGTTGACCCTGGTCACGGATTAGAATTAAGAATCGACGCGCGACGACGTCCACGGTACAGGTCGCTTTTATTTTTGCGGCTGATAGGGCCCCGAGGCATTTATTGCACGGCGAAACGACGGATTCGGCTGGCGCAATCCGTATCCGGGGATAATTAAAGCCGGCTAGGAAAACAGACAGGTGCAGGCGCAGGGTAGAAGGTGGAATTAAGAGGGACGCCGTCGGATGTTTACCAGTGAATCGGGGCTGTGATAAATCCGGCCTCCGGTTCACTCGAAATTGCTTTTCGAGAATCGTCTCGCGGCGGATGCAATTAAAGGGGATCACAGTGCAGGGCGTAATAAAATCTTCAGGTTCCGCCGTGCATCCGAGGCGAAAGAATCGACTGGCTGTGCGTGACGTCGTTCGTCGGGGGAGGTGGAAAAATTCCTTGGACGTTCACACTGTAATTCCGTTAATTAATTCACGATCGAAGTGCGATCTCATTAGGATTCGTGGATAATGCACGGTGGCACTAGTGTGCGGAGGAATTGTTTTTGTACGCGCATATATTTGTGATATCTTTGTTCGAAGAGGTCTGTGAGCGAAAGAAATTTTGTAATATTCTTCTGAAGTTCGTCCAAAGACTTTGAACAGCCTTCTAATCTCAGCCAGCGCGGAGAAATTTCTTTCTTCCTCGGTGCGACAGCGAATTAATTTTGTACCGAATTTTCCGGTAGAGATCGATTAAGATCTCTTTAAGATCTCTTTAAGATCGTTTCTATTATGTCAAATGAAAGATACCCAAGCGCGAATGCCCGCCACTTGTATCGTTTAATTAAGAGATTCAAAGACACGCTTCCCCGCAAACGAGCCCCGGAAATGTTAACCAAATTACGAGGCTGCTTGTGAGAGATACCAAAAGTTATGAAGATGGCCACTCGAAACTTCCCGTTAGCCTACTTCACCTGAACATGAACGGTGCTTGTGCCCACGAGTGTCAACCGAGGTATTTAAAACATGCTGTCATAATTAACGATACAGTGCTTCGCGCACCAACACCGGGGCCATACATAAAACAGACTGTCTTCGTTTCGTAATTGCGCAATTAAATTGACCAACTAGAAACGAATGCTCGAAAAATAAGTAAAACGTTCCCTACTCGCCGGGCAAGGGTTGAAGTGGCCATTAGAGGTTTTTAGGGGATCCCAAGAAAATTGATGCTCGGAAGGGTGAAATGCTGAAACGGTGGATAGCGAATCGAGGGAACAGTGACCGTGCACAGGTTGTTTTATTGGCTGTACGCATAAAGGAGAGCAACCGTGGACTGGAATGAAGGCTTTCCACGTACGAAACGCCTGTGTGCTGAACAAACATCAGACCAATCTCGAGCTAACCATGCCTCCTCTGCCTCCTCACTCCCTATCTACACCCCCGAAATCGCCCTTTCATCCACCGTGGTCGCCGTTTTTCGATGCCGCTCCCACGTGATCGAAAGCAGAACGTGCGGGGCAGAGGGGCGGAAAAAAGAAATTGGGACGGTGGAAATCGATTGGAGACGCGGGCAAGGGTTTTATCAGGAATAACCTTAAGGATGAATCTTCTGATATCCTCGATAGCTACATGTATAAGGTGTGTAAACGGAATGTGACATGGCAGAAGTTACTCGATTATATTTGCAATGATAGTTGGAAACGACAGAAAATTTTTGTAGAATTACAGGCGGCTCTATGTTGGGAGATATTTTCCGTCGAAATGTATTTTCTAATTACATCCCCAGCGAAACTCGCAGTAAATATAATTAGCAACAGGTTTTCCGCCGCGCCTACCAATTCCTTAGCCTCTCGTCAGAAATTGTTCAATCGCTGCTGTAATTGTCGCACGAATTCTGGGAAGCTTTAATATTTTTCCGCACGTCTGATAATAATTGACACCGGCTATGAGCAATCTACTTTCCCTCTGGATTTGTTTCCCGCTTCAATTCTCCGCTGATTTTGAGCGAATTGCGCGCTGTCCCGAATGAAATGATTCTTTTTATCCACCCTTGCGAGAAAAGTTTCTGTTTATTCCTCTTTTCGCGGAGGACCAAAGAGTTTAAGCGGAAACAAATACCACGGGACGAAGCAGCGATAAGTGGCACGTGACGCTCAATAACGACTGAACAGGCTCTCAATTCTGCATTATGACGCGAGGAAGACGAAGAAGACGAGTCCCACGCTTGGAAAAGCGTGCAAAGTCGCAGGCTCGTTGAACGCAACAGCGACGAACATTTGCATCAGCTTTATGCAAATACAATTGACCGTACGAAAAGAAGCTTTTAAGGCCGTCGTCGTTCCCGATCAGCCCTCGAGGGAATAGGCGAACGAGGAGAACGATGTTGACCTTTGGTCTACGAACAGAGGGGGGTAATAGTTTAAGCGACGGTGAACCATGCGACCGACATTAACAATAACAGAGTATCAACAATTTCTATCATTTTACGTTGCATAATTGAACCTACAACATACCGCGCGGTCCACCAAACACGCTAACGCGTTGAACAAACTTCTACGACAAACATTTCAGCCCCAAAAATACGAAACGAGAACGCAGATTTACTCTATCGCGCAACGACTGTGCATCACCATAGTCGCGTCCACCGATCGTTGCGGCGTAGCTCGACGTTCAAGTTAAATTGTTCCTCTTTCAGGTTCGAGCGAGTTGTTTGCCACAGTCGCCGATCCGTAGTCGCGATAATTCCATATGAACGAGGAAAAATCCAGGAGGTATGTCCGCGGAGAACCGGCTCGCAGGTTGCACAGTCTCGTCCTTACGCGCGTATCTCCCTCGTCGGAGTCACGCGGTTACGTGCAAGGCAGAACGTCATTTCCGATCGTTCAAACGGGACAGCCCGTTCAGACTTCCATGGTTGGTGCCGCCGGTTTGACGTAAATCGCGACTCACAGCTTCCATCGAACTGAATTACCGCGACGTGCAACTATTTCCCTGAAACTGGGCCGTTTATAGCCAGCGCTTGTTAAGGAAGCACTTCCTGTCCTTGGCAAATCCTATCGCAGAACGGATTAGTAATTTACTCGAAACACGTAATACCCGATGACATTTCGCGTAGCCGCGGGGACACTTTTCCGCGGTCGTTCGTACTTGTGACGATTCATGGTGCCGATATTACTCGTAATTCGTAATTGTGCGTCGAGTATTACTTTACGATGATATCGTTGCCGCGGCCGCGATGGCTTGAAACGTTTTGAAATTAACGATGGAGGGTAAATGAGTAGAAAGTACGGTCGAATCGCTGACATTTTTTCTTAGTTACGTCCGATTGTGCGTGCAACTAGAGAGGTAGTTTCGTACGTTACACTGTGAAAGTCTTTTGACTTTCCATTGGATTACGTTTATTACGATCATATGTTTCTTGTTTCCTAACGGCGACGAGATTGCGACAAGAGGTTTAAAGATACTGCGAGGTATGACAGCTATGTTTGCTGCGCATGAAATATTCTAGGTACCCCGCGGAGTGTGTACGTCGCTGAAGCAATTTCAAGTTGAAAGTAGCCTACTACTTTGGAAACTTCAGCGGTGTACAGTATCTGTCAAAATATAATCCTGCCTTTATTGTGAGCGTGCGTCTCTTCCGTAAAAATCACTTTGTATATTGCCGGAAGTTATTGTACGAAACTATTAAAGAAAAATAACGCCTTTATTTAATTTACGTACGCCCCAATCACCCAATTAAATTGCAACCCTCAAACAGTTAAACATTCCCCCATTTAACTATTATTTCCCTCTTTTTACAAAACTTCGTAGAAATAATCGCGCGCCGTCTTTGCCCGCCAATATCCGATCGTTCCATCTCTTTAACGTGTCCCCGTCGCCTAATCGATTCCAAACTCGTCGACCTACAGAAACCACCGGATCCCTCTCGAAAAAGGGAAGAAAAATTATTTCCCCCCGAAGTAATCTACGAAGTTGCCTCGTTCAACGATTCAGAAGAATGCACTATCCCCGGGGGGGGTAAAGTAAATCGTGTCCTGCAACTTCCGGTAGCGTCGTGACGCGACGCGATCGCTCTTCCGGTTCCCGACGCGTACGCGTCGTTCACGTCCGCCACAGGATCTCCCGTTGCCCACGGCGACGCATTAAGGAAAGATCCATATCGATCATTATTATTATCGTTAATGTTATGTTTGCCCTCGGCTGAGACATCTGCCAAGTGTCATGAATCATGCCGACGATGCACGGAACTGTGCACCGTTTCTAGCCACGATGATAACCGGCCCGTTGAATAATTGATGAGGCGTTCGAGTTCATTTGAACGGTGGGGCACGGGATCCCGATGAAATCTGCGAATATCGACGAGGGCACACAGAATCGTTCGAACCTGTCGCCAACCGTGAACCTTCTATAAATTTGTTTCGCCCATTTGTTCCGCGTGCGCCGCATTACTGGAACTTTTGCGTGATTGACATAGTTTTTATCTATTATTGCTCTTTTTTTTTTTTTTTGTCTAATTACCTTCGTCGCTGACGATTCAGGTTATTATATGTAGTTGCGGCGAATATTTTTCAAGTAATGCACGCGATGTGATATTATTTCGTTGTTATTCTTTTTTGCTCGCACTGTTTACCGCGGTGCGATTCTGTGAAAAAGCGTGACCGAAGTAACCGCGAAACCGATAAGTTGCGGTGAATTGTCTGACTCACGTGTGCAATGCATTAGGGAAGATCTCGCAAGATTTTGCCTTGATCGGTTTAATTGACACTCGTTTAATGGGCGCCGTAGAAATTTGTTATCGACATATGCGTTCATTGTCACCGATTTCATTGTTGCATTTGATTGTCAACCGATTCCGTTTCCTGCATTCGAAACGCAACTCGTAAGATAATTGGTTCCATTAAATGCAGGTCTAGATGGCGATCGCACGCCTTTTCCATCGCACGAAAGCCGTTTCCAAGGGGCATCGAAATGAGATATAATTCCGCTCAATTTCGATAATTGATAATTGCCAACATTTGCAAAAGACGAAACCGTGGGTCTGCAAACACGTTTCACGCTTAATCGGGGGGGGGGGGTTCTTTTTTATCCCGTCGTACCTGGAAAGAATCGTAGATACTACAAACTGTCGATTTTTTTCTTCTTCTTTCGTGTAATATCGATCCCGAAGCAGCTGAGCGTAACCGACTCGACATTTCCAAGGATATCTGTCTGAAAGCGCATGGCAGCATGGAATAAATTGAATTAGGGTCAACAGGAGTCGACGAAAACGACCACGGTTTCCTGGGAACATTGCGACGTCCCGAACGAACTTGCTGAAAATTTGTCCAGATTCATCGGATGAAATGCTGACTGAAAAGAAAAAGAAACTGGTTCACTTATTAATGCGACAGGCACATGCATTCAAAATTAATTTATTAGCCAGTCGACACAGAAATATAAATTAATACAGCTGACGTCATATCTCACTAAGTGTAGGTAAAAATGTGGTTGAATTATTTTGACTTTCTTGTTAGTTAAAACGTCAGTTAAATTAGTGAATATATCAATGGCACGTCTGACGGTAGTTACAAAATTTTCCACCTCCAGAATGACCCAGTATCAAGAACACCACTGTAAAAGTAACTGGAAGTCCATGGGTCAAGTGTTCAGCCGAAAGTTGACCCGTACCTGTAGAAGTCCAAGAGAAATTGACAGCGCAGACACACAACGTAGAAAATGTTGACAATTCGATAGCAGATTTGCGCGATTATAATAAACAGAAAAATGACAAATTTCGACCTCACATGCTGAATATTAAAAGAGTCCCCAGGCGGTCAACACATTTTGTCAATATTTCAGGGTTCTCAACATTATCGACAATGTATTGCGAGCCCTGAAATATTGATAATATGTATTGACCGTATCTGGTCACCTTTACTCTATCTCTATTGAACCCTCAAAAAATCTTTCTGACAGGTATATAGATTAAAGAGTCGTTGTATTTTACCAGGAAATTCTCACCGTGTAATCGACACATTTCTGAATCCTGTTTTTTCATTTATCAACGATCCGCCAATCACTCGTAGCGGAAATTTCACAGCTTCCACGACGAGTGTTCTTGAGTAGAATAAAAAGTGTCGAAGCAGAAATTCTTAAACCGGTAAGAAGGACGTGTGCAAGAACGTCGTCCTCGTCATCCCGTCGATAACTGGTGCCAATTACACCTGCCGGTTCGTTAATTGCACGATTTTCTCGAAACCAGATACGATTTATGAGGAACAAGAAAGAAAAAAAAGTATCTCACCTGTATCGAGTCATCCGAAAAATCCATTGTACCACCGGATAATATTTCACAGGGGTATGACGCAGCATGATAATCGAGGGAAACCGGAAGTGGCGTTCTTCTTGTGACATCTGTCAATCACTTTGGCCGAAACTTCTGTGAATCATGTTCTATTCTTAAAAAGAAGAAGTCGAATACGCGCGAAAAGTCAAATAAAAACTCTCAGGAATTATTTAACGCGACACACAATTACGATTTGCATGTAAGTAGACGGAGGTCAATTATCTCGAATAAATTGTTTCTTTTCTTTTTCGTCACCGCAAAGTATAACCAACTGTCGCTATTTTTGTGCCCCCTTTCTTCTAACGCATTCAAATGTGAGAAACACCTGATGTACTGTACAAATCACAGTACAGATCGTATTTAGCCCTGTAACGAGGTGTATCGCCAACGATGCAAATCAACAGTTCGGATTGCACTGTGCGAAGACGTAAATTACACGTGGAGTTCAATGCACAGAATCGAAATATTCGCGCGTTCATTTTTCTTGCCGTAAGAAAGCCGACCGAAAATTATGTTTCGTGGAAGCACAATTTTCCATCCATTAATACCGATAATATTAATATCGCGCGGAGAGCCTTGAATGTTCGATGGTGCAAATTGAAAAGGCTTTCCCGAAAACGAGAGCAACGTGTATCACGTCGCTCTGATTAAAAGATCGCTCGCCAAGGTTCCCGCCGAGAAAATGTGGTGGCATTACGGAAAGGGTCGACAAAAAAGAACACGATGGCTGTTTCCGGGCGAAGCACAAGCTCGTGAGATCATTTTTTTCACGACGAACAGCCTCTTCGTCGACACCATTAGGCTCTCCTATGACCGTGGTACTAAATGGAAGGGCGAATTAGAAAGAAACGGCTCGGTTTTCGTGGCAAATCGAAGGATACCACACTACACCTGTGCTCCAATTAAGGTGGGGCAGAAAAAAAGGAAAAGTTAATTCCAGAAAATGTAACGACGTGGTCGAGACGGGACCTTAGAATTTTTAATGAACTCCGGTTAACAGCTGATACAATTGAAATGATAATTTCGGAGGCTTAGACTGACTTGGCGCATATATTTAGAACGATTAAGTATCGATTCAGGTACTCATCTTTCTTTTCCTTCTTCTTTGGCCAAGAGGGGCGTCGTTCGGTAAAATGTTCGTCGCTTAAACGATAATGCAGTCTATATTAATTGAAATGGAACGCGGAAGGTCACGAGGAAGAATGGATGAAAAATGAAATATTGTAACGAACGTTAATGTTGGAAGGAAAAAGTGCGTCGAAAGTATTACCGCGCAAGCATTTACTTGCTACTGGGAAAATTGAGAGACGATTACGTAATATTCACGCATGCTTAATCGCTGAACTCGTTTAGGTTCGTTTATGCCTGTGCACTTGAACTTAACATGAATTCGTAAAAAAGACTAAACTAGCCGGCCAGAGCTGCACGACCTTGTTTGCGGTCGTTTCGCCCATTCATGAATCTTATTTTAAGCAATAACCCCGTCCTTGCCACTAGAAATCTCGAGAAAGGAAGAGGAAACATTTTCAAGTGGTATTGATTCAAGAAGAGTATCCGCCGTTTACATTCGAGATTAAATATTTAACGGCACATCGATTTTACGTAAATATTTCACTGGTATACGCTCGATGCTTGCGGCAGAAAGAGAATATTAAAATTTTCAACGGTAATTTTCTTCGTCTCGAGGAAAATCAAGCTATGCAGACAACTTGTTAATAAAATATTAATCGAAGGTATCGAAATTTATATGTTCATGGAAGGATCGCAGAGAGACGTAGCGACGTTTCGCTGCCAAGAATAAAGCTATGAATATATATCGATCTAAGAATTATAAAGTCTTGTAAATGAGAAAGAATTGAAATAATAGAATTCAATTTTTTTCGAGCTACGGGGAAATGGGGTGAACGTTGATTTTCAGGACGGTTTTCTAATAGACAGGTGTTCCGCATGATACGATTGTCAGACGCAAAGAATATTGTGCAACACGATTGATCGTATTATGCACTGGCGGTCAGGTTTGTTGCAAAACTAAACAATTCGATAACGACGAGCATAAATGTTATCTTTGCGTTAACGACGGATTACGAAACTGTGACGTGTACGTTGAACGCAACTGCCCACATATTACCTTCCTTTCTGGTACCTGTAAACGCATAGCGTGTAATGATTGTAAATACTATTCACTTGGCCATGCTCTTCACGCGTTTTCGGTTTGTCTTAAACAGTGAGTAACGTTGAAGTGGACGGCATTATCAAAATGTAAGTACTTATATACGCAAACGACAATTGCAAACGTCATGACCCTCTCCTCACCTTTCCCAAAACTTTCAAATTGCCACGGAGTACGTACCGGTGACTATCGGCGTGTTGCCCGTGCATTCAATATCGCGTGTAGTGCGTAGTGGTACACGATTTACGTCACGAGAGAAGGGTGAATGACGTGATACTGGAATTTCTCAATCGATGAAGAAAGCACGTAACTCGAGTTCCTGCTGAAATGGGAACTCCGGGGAATTTTGTATCGCTGCACCTTTTTCACCTCTGTTCTTTTAGGTTTTCCTCGTCTCCGCCTTCAACTCGAACTTTTCGCTACAATAAACTGATTACTCCTTTTTCTCGAATTCCGTCTGTTATTCAGAATACGAGAATCATTGCTGAACAATTGCGTCACCGTGGATATATAGATCCGCGATATATTTAATTTCTATTTAACAAGACACTGTGCGCTACGCTAATAAACGTCCTCGTTATAAAATCGTGAGCCGTTCCAAGGAAACGATCGAACGAATGCATCGTTCGGCTGATTCAAGGAATATAAAACTCGCGGGCGCTAGCAACATTCGACTAAAGAAAAATAGCGACTGACTAAATTGTAATTCATTAATTCCACGCACACAGATCGTCGCGCACACGATGCTTCTCAGAAGCCAAACTTTCCTCATGTTAGTCGGAATTCTGTGCACTTGCAACTCGTTTATACGAATGTTGTTTGCACGCTAGCTTAGCTAATTCTTTTTTCTTTTTTTTTTCCATTTCTGTTCCCCGCGATGCAGGTTTAAATGACCGGCCACGCGGTCGGTCGTCACACCTGTACAAGAGTAATGGGACTTGTAACTGCGTGCCTCGAGACCCGTTTCAGTGGGAATAACAATTTGTGCGACGACATTTCTATGTGACTCGCGTTGCAGCCGCGAAATTTGCATCCACGATGCGCGCACTGTCTGCGGATACGAACGGTTACCTCGGAAGGAACACCTCGATTCGATATCCCGCGAGTTTCTGCAATCTATATTTGTCCATCGCCAACAACATTTCCATTATGATCGTATTAGGAAGTTTGTCAATAAATCGTGATTACAATTGAGCGACCATCCTGTGCGGCAACGTTCGACTGGATCATCCTTATCGCAGGTACTAACCGGTAAGAAATTACGACACCCGGATGAACACGCACGCGTACCATTTTACGTCCGTACCCTGATAATAAATTCGTTTTTACTTCGAACGTTACGAAATAAGAATTATATCCACGTGTCCTCGAGGTTCCACGCACTGAAAATGCACTTTCGACATTCCCCGCTGCCGTTAGATAATTTTATCACCAAATATCCACTTTAGAATTATTAGCGGAACAAAGACAAGAACAAATCCAAAACTTAGATTAGTATCCGCGCGGCCACTTTGCCACGTGCTAACGGTCATCGCCGAACGTCGAAAATTTCTGCTCGGCATTTTACATAACAATATCCGAGTTTCCTTCGCGAATTCGCGTTATCTGCCGCTGTCGCTCGGATTAAAATGCCCCCTGCGCGTCCACGTGCGTTCTTACGAAAGCGTTCGTCGCCCAAATTCGTCGCGAGTGCCAATTACCCGACGAATTGTCCCTCGTTGTTGCTGAGTGTCTGAAAAAATTTCACTTGCCTTCCGAATTGAACCCGACAATAGGTCGAACGTTCCTATGAAAATTCATGGCCGTCCCGACCGAACCATCTGTCATGTAGCAACGTTGAAGCGAACCACGAAATATTTAATCGACGAACAGCGCGGACGGTTCGAGAAGCAAGCAATTCGACGACGCGAAAATCAATCTTCACTCCGGTTCGTTTTGCAGTAGCTTCGAATGTCGAGCGCCGAGCGTCGAATAAATAATGCCGCAATATATTTTCCGAATCGTTCAATGCGGCAACGGTCCCCGGTATTGAAATGAACTTTCGCGTACAATAATCCCATTGCTGTGCGATATACATGCATCTAGATATTCGGGGTATCGCGACGCAAGCACGCGGGTACGCATTAAATGTCGTGAACGTGTACCCGATCGGGCACGCGATTTCACATGGGAAACATTACGTCCGCATAAAGCTTGTCCCTGCGCGAAGATATTTTGCTACGGCTTCTCATATCCGGCGCGGGCACACGTTATCCGGACCCATCCGATCTTCCATCCTCGTTCTATGCCGCATGGACCGGTTTGGGTACACGTCTCCTTTGCTTCTGGTAATCACTTGGCCGACCTTCTCCGGTTATTCGTCGCTGGTTACCTGCGGGCATCTCTGCGAATCGCTGGGAACCGCGGGCTTTCCCTGGGCGTTCATTGCTTTCAAGGTCGTCAGCTTCCAACCTTCCGAATAAAAAAGAGGAGCGACAGCCCGCAAGGATCGCTTCAGCTCGTTGCAACCTGCCGATGGTTCGCGTGAAACGAAATCCCGGCCGCGCGAATGAAAGCGTCGTTCCTCTTCGTTTGCCCCCGACCAGTTTTCATTTTCACGCCTATCGAATTTCGGCCGTGAAGGTGCTATCGTTCGTCGACGGTCGTACGTTAATGCGTTTCCTCTGATTCGAATATCGTTCGTCGTTCGGCCGGGACCCCGGCATCGATTCACAGTCTTTTCAATGAGTTTCGTACTGTCGTACGGGTTCGTTCACCTTGGATCGACGAAACTGTGTTATGAATGACCAGAGGATAATGATGAAATTAATTACGTGCAACGAGAACAGCAACCGCCGATATCACTTTTTTCCCCTTCATTTTCGTCGATGCACATGTTTTATACCATTCGAATTGCAATCTGGTTTTGTGTATTTACATTTTCGTCTTGCGCACACCTTTTCGTGGCAGGTTATTAAGTTGTGAAATATCGTTCAAACGAAACAATTGTGTTCGACGATAGAGAAGTTATGCACAATGGAAGCGAGATTGTTGCTCGAAATTGTTCAGGGAAATTTAGAAATCTGAGACAGTGTTACAGATATTTTTTTTTTTGTCTATCCTACGCGTTCGTGGGAATGTTGCAACGCCTCACAGATAACCAGACATTGCTGCATTTATTCATAAATTAATTCGCCCGGCCGAAGGTCTCAGCGTTTCCAAGAGGCAATCGATTCGATATTACGAAACAGGACGGTACACGTGCTATCGTTCGTTTCTTTTTCTCTTTTTTTCTTTTCGTAGACGCGTCCTATCGTAGCCTCAGTTTAATTGTGCGGCGCTTAAGCTGTCACCACGAATTACGCGGCGGTTCATCTGAATGATTTAGCTGCCCCAAATTGGTGTCGTTCTGCTACAATTTAGTTTCGCTTATCTTTCGATCGATTCCCCTCGTGGAATTTCGCGATGTCGATCTTCGATCGAGTCGGTGAAACGGCTGCTCAATTATTCAGCGTTAGTCATAATTGTTCAACCAGAATTGAATTTCATGCGGCACATTTTATTCAATTTATGGTTTGTGCAACTGAATTGTGCGCGTTCACACCGTAACACCGTGCCCCAGACGGATGAAAGTTTGATCTACCCTCGAACCCTGAATATACATTGATAATATGTGCAAAATTCATAATCGTTGAATCATTTAATTCTGTACAATTAACAGTTTTACAATTGTATCCGAATACTTGCTGCGTCACCAGACACCGGTGTTAACCGCGCACCGTATTTACATATGTGTACCGTAAATACCACTATGTTTGATCAATTTCAGGCATTCCACAAACTTTGCACTTTGTTCCGTACCTACTCGCGAGCTTCGGCAAACACCAACCGACAAACCGATGTGTTCCAAATCTTTGACAATTATCGAATTAATTCTTGTGTTCACAACGCGGAAACGCCGACAATTTTTGTTCGCTTTCTCCTTTATGTGGAAAATCATTTATTGCGGTAATTACAAAGGCAAATGTTTTCGTCTGCCTATGAACGGGGCCAGAAGCAACGTGCGACACGACGACGCTCTGAATATATAATTCTGTTCGAAATGCGCGTAAATTTTAGCAGATGCCGCATTATCTCGCGGCGTCGTTATCGGTGTAATCGTCGAAGCGAGTTGTACGGTGTAATTAATACCCCAAGTATTTTTCCGTGTGCTCGTCACCTGTCTTATTATTACCATCAACTTTTTACTCTCACATAGCTTCCCGCTGGTGTCGCCGGATTTGACGTTGTTAATTACGACTCCACGAAATGAACAAAATGATAACAGTGTTCTCACGTAGATAGATTTACGATAGGACAACCCAGTAAAATTGTTCAATAATTAAGTGACCGGGGATGCGTACATTTTTATTGTCATGATATTCCTGCTTGGGATGTTCTTCATTTCATTCCAAAGAAATTCGTTTCAGCCCGACTCAGTTTTCACCTCGTTCTGTCGTGCGTTCTTCGTTCTATTTTTATCACGATTTAGTGTCTGGCTTTCTGGGTCTATCTACGATATCTCGAGATATCTGTTTTCTGCGCGTATATGGTGCACCAGAATCTGGGGGTAATTTTCTAATAGCCTGACGTAATTTCATAGCCACCGTGTACCGGGCGGCACGAACAGAAATTATTCCAAATCAAGCGAAAGATATCATTTCGAACCGTTCGCGAAATGTTCGTTTTAAACAAGAGCCAGCGAACAATTTAAGCGAACAATTTCGCCGTAATTCTAAGAGTGATATCGGTGCACAAGTTAATCGGAAATAGGCATCGTGGAGTTAAGATGAACACGGCGAACGCAAGGGACGATTGCAATCAGAGGTATCGATAGATTTTTTGCCAAGCGTTTGCACACACTGGATACCAATGCAAGTAATTGCCACCGGGACCAGGGCAATTAATGGAACATGATTGTCATCCGTGAAATTCACAATGCACACATTCATGACGCGTTTGTGAAATCGTGCAAGAATGAATCGCAGCTGGGTAAGAATGTAGCACTTATTAATCGTGTTAATTATCCAGGCATCCATTTAGATCAAATAAAATGATGAGCAGCAAGAGGCAGGAAGAAAAGAAACATTGTCTGCCTTGGAACGTCGGTTTTGCAACACAAATAGAAGGAAACACGTTATTATTCCCAACGAGTCAAATAATTTGCATTTTTACAACAGAGCACTGACATAATTTCGAACAATAATTGATCGTAATCAACATCGCTATCAGCAGGTAATAATAAATGACATCCTGAAAAACATATACAAAGGAGAAGAACAAGAAGCTATAAATCATCGTGGTGATTTAATACTTTTTATATTCAATCTTAACAAAAACGAACTGCGAGACATAAAGTCAACTTCAAATTTATTGAAACTCGTACCTCTTACTTAACCATAACTCCTCTTCATTGGTCAGACGCCGACTTCCGGTTTAAACCGCAAACACTGAATATCGTTCATTCTCGAAAGAGAAAAAAATGAATAGAATTTTACCGGCCATGAATATCGATAATTCTACATAATACATCGCCATTTCTAAATATTTCCAGATCTTCCCTCGGACAAAGTAAAATAGTCGACTAAATAACATTGATTCTGCCTATCAACGATTTAAAACGCGTCCCAATCAATTTTTCATGAATAAGAAAAATTCAATCAGGAGCAAGAAATTCAAATTTCCTTTCGATCCATAGTTGTCCATTACATAAGGACGATCAACGTGTACGAGGCGATCTTACAGTAGCATTTACAACTCGTAATTCTCATTTCTTCAAGGGTATCAAGTTTCTGAAGTACGCCTCTCAGTTGACGGAGTTCCCGAGTCTCCGTATCCGGAATTTTGCCAATGGATTCCACTCATCGGTGCAAGTCCCCTTTGTTTCGAGAATCTGGAATGTTACATTGTTCTTGCGCGATTCTCGAACAAATTCAGAGCAGTCGTTATTCTTATAGAAACCAGTGCGCTTGCCGGTTGTCATTATTGCAGCCAAAGGAGAATCGTACAAGTTCGCAATTTTCAACAGCGACCATTTCCGATGTGTCACATTGAAGTATCGTATTAATGAAGGATGAAAAATTTAACACCGCTGAGATAACACGTTATTATTTGTCGGAAAGATTCTCGTATAAATGTTCGCAGCACGAACGGGCGGAACGAAATACAGGATAATAGTATGTCAAATCGTTAAGTAGCTTTTCCTAGTGACATTTATACAAGGAAATCGTGGACGGAATTATATAAATCGAAGATAAATGGATACCATGCCGATTGAACAATAAAAATTGTTAGTTGAAATATGGTTAAGATCAAGTGCGCCGTCTGAATTACGATTAGAAAGGTTTCATTGTGATTCGCGTGCAGGCTAGCATTTTCAATTAGCCCGAAGTTAATCGTGCGAGACAAGAACGGAATTTAATTAGACAACTCGCAAGTTGTTTTTCCCCGTTTCGCCTGATATTCACCATTGAATTTCATTGTAGTTTTCCTTTTTTTCTTTTCTTTTTTATTATTTTCGCAAGTGACAGCACGTGTTCTTATTAACGATTACCCTTCGCTCGGAGCTCGCGAGTCAATTATTTGTTATCCATCATTCTGTCACTTGGTGCGTATACACGATTGCTTAGGTCGAAACGGTCCATACTGTCAATTATAGATAGGGGAATCTTTTAGGCCGCAGACCCGTCGAACGACCCACAAAACGGTTCGAGAGAAAACAATATCATCCTAACAGAACCGCGTAATTGATACCTCTCACCGACAAATTCTAAGGAGCATCACAATTCACACAAGCGCTGTCATCACGAGTTAATATCGAATCAATAGCCCTGCACTGATGCAAAAAAAACTCAAGGGCCGCCTGTGCTCGGTAAACTGAAATGCCCGACTAAAAAACGCGGATGTTACACAATAATAGAGGATAGATACGTATGTACGTCGTTGAAATATTTTCGACACACTCGAAAAGTACGACATTAACACGCGTATGTCAGAAAATCGTGAAACAATGCGAAAGCCCGAAACGTGCGTGTAACGACACCGAACGAAAACGAGAATCGATTATATCAAATTTTGACCATTCCTCGATCACATCCAAATGCATCCATTGATTCCCTTCGACGCTATCACGCATCCAACTTACTCAGCCAGCGCGAAACTTGTCATCGATCCGCCGAGCGGATCGCGGCACTCTTGACACCGTGTTCCCCGAGTGCACTCACCTGCGCGTCACTGTGTCGTGTGAACGCGTCGACATAGTAAAGGACGGGGGGCAAAGAGAGAGACAGAGAGAGAGTGAGAGCGAGGGACGAGAAGACGAGGAGGATGAAAAAAGAGCACCACGTCATTAGAAAACCCAAGCATCCGATATGTGTGCAATGGGACGAATCGAGAAACCGGAGAGGCGAGATTGGAATCGTGAAATCCCCGTTTACCGGAGTTCTCCAGTGACGTCACGGACGATCCACGGGCCCAAAGGTATCGTCCAATAGGCGCTGAACGAGTCTGGTGGGGCTCGGCTTTCGTTTGCTCGCGGTATAAAGCCTCACTAATTGTACACGCGGCGAACAGTCGGTTGCGTGCCCCCTTTTAAACGACGATGTAGCGGGGCGTCCAAAAAATCGTGGATCTCGCGCACTCGTCGGCCAAGATCACGCTGTCACGATCGAGATCGAGCACGTGCTCCGTTCGGGGATCACGTGAATCGTTGCGATCCTCGCTTGTTGTGTTCGTTCGTTTCTCTCTTGTCGCGATCGAGTTTGCCCCGCGAAGGAAAATCGGCAAGTCGAATTGCCGATGTGAGGCTCGTTCAAGCGGGAGGGAAATCGTTTTCTGTGCCAACCCCGGAGATTCCGGAGGAAGACGGGTTCGAGAACTGTGATACGGTGTGCCAAGTGAAGTTTCACGTTACTGTTGGACGATCGTCGGAAAGGTAAACACTGTTCTGGATCGACGTGCGATGTGTCTCGCGGACGATTTCTTGGTTCTCTTTTTTTTTCTCTCTCTCTTCAACAGTAGTACCCGCGATTCGATTGTATCAGTCGGTTGTGTTTATTCTTTTCATTGACGCCGTGATCTATCAGAGTGACGAGACGTTGCCTCCATCGTTGCCTCCTCGGAGGAGTTCACAGACTCCGGTCTCGCAACGAATGGCGTACATCGTGGATTCGAAACGGTTATTGCAACAGTAAATGGAACATGTGTAATCAACACAAAGAGCCCCTTCTTCCCTTGAAACCAGGCGTCGTTTCATTCCGAGAACCGGGATCGTTAATTGCACTGTATCTGCTTAATCCAAATTTTATGGTGGGAAACAGTCGATTCAGCCTTCGAAGTAAATGAACATAAGCGGTGACTATTAATAGAACTTAATCGGGTACAAAACGAACCCGCCTCAAATATTTGTCAATTGGCAGTCTAATCGTGACAACATTCGTTCCTCTGGAACAAGTAATCCCAGGGCACGGCGTTCGACAAGTACGACGTGACCCTGAATAAAATAATTAATTTTCCTCGTTTTTTCCTCGATGAAAAAACTGTTCCCCTAACTGCAGAAAGAAAAAAAATAGTGATAGTATGTATATGTACATGGTGAGACACGATTCATCCATTTTCCTTCACTGTGCGTCCTTCGTGCGTGTTTCGTGGCACAGAAGGAATCAACATACTACGGTGCGTATCGATGAATCTCAATGGCGATCCAGATCGCTTTCCCCGATCGATCGAGGCGAGAAAACGAATCACGGGGAAAATCACGTATGCAAAGTAATGTATCTGTGCTGGCTATGAGACTGTTCCATTAATTAGCAGTTCTTTTGATATACAACAGCTGTTCAAGGCTAACACTTTTGTGTAACCGGTTACTGGGAACGTGGAGACAGATTATACCTGCCTGCTCACGTTCAACGTGGAACGGAAGGGATCGATCGATAACGATCGTCCTGAAATCGTTTCGAACCAGCTGCTCGGATAACGACGATATATAGGCCCGTCGATTTTAATTGGCGCACCGAGGGGAACTGATCTCCTTAGTTCATTTCTCCCGTTTTATTTCATTCGGGAAAAATCTTGAACGCTCCTGAGTGCTGTATCGATTCGCTCTTCCTTGACGTTCTTTTTTTTTCTCTCTATCCGATTCGCATAGTAGGTGTCTACAAATAACACCAATTACACGTAAATAGCCACGTTCGCTGATGAAATATTTATAGATTCGTTACATGTCTACACGTGTGCCCGCCGACCGACTAGTGGGGGCCGGTTATCTCAGACATTTTTTGTTCGAATATCAGCGTTACATGTCGGAAGTACTGTGAAGAATTTCATTCAGAACAGTACAGTGGACAGTTAGATGCGAAACCTGTTGCAAAATTCAGAGATGATCTCTCACTTTCTTCATCGTGCCGGCGTGTGATATCAAAGTGGTTCGCCAGGTAGAAATTTCGGGATTGAATATTATCGGTGATTTGGGAACGCGTAAAGTTTGGTAGAAATTAATCGGCAACGAATTCCAGTGAGAATTACCAGATCGCAAGGTAAAAAGAATATATCGTCGCTTCGTATTCGTTAATGTAACGTGATATTTATTGATCGCGTTGATTGCAAACGCTGGACTAAATTAAAAGATTGAAATTTCGATTGAATCAAGCACGCGGTGGAAATAATATGGTGCACAATGGAACGAAAAACGGGCGTGCAAAAGGGATTTCTCTTTGAAGATAAAAACTCTTTCGTAGGAAACAAAGACGTTGGGAAAAAAGCGCTTAATTAGCGGCAAATTAGAAACTTAATTATGATAAAAATCGAAGCTTTCGCGCATGTTTTGTTCTAGCGTTGAGGAACAGCGTCCTTCGACGAATCGACGATCGAAAATAATTTTCTAGCCGCAAGAAATGTTGTCGTTCGATTTTCATAGCAGTTTCGCCCGACGAAAGATTTGGGAGCGTTAAACGGAATTATTCAGATCACTAGGTTCATTCGAAGTTACACCGCTGTGCATTATATCGTCAGGGTTCTCCAATTCTCGATACGCACCGTTCCGTTTTTCAAATGAGTCGCATTCGACATTGAACGGCAACTTAGTCATTTTATGCCTCCATACGTCGCGTTTTCCATAGCAGTTTCGTTCGCTCTTAAAATATTCAACAACTTGCAATGCGTTCAAACAATTCATCGAGCACGAATAATAATATAGGTTGCGTTTCGGTTAGAAGGTACCAGCGATTACAATGAACCTTGTATAAACGGTATCCTTCATTTTGCAATAACCTTGCAAAAATAATCAAGGATTTTTCTTCTCTCCTTCACTCCGACAAGTCGGAGAATTCAGCTCACTTTTTCCAACATTTACCTTGAGTCCAGCCTCCAGTTACACTTGTCTCAAATTAAGCAACAAAAAACGGGGTCGAAAGGCAAAAAAATATATATATATATACATTCCGTTCAACTGCCTAGAAATGATCTTCGGAAACGTCTGTCGGACCGCATCCTCGCATTGTCCCTAACGGGCAAACCAACGAAGTCTAAGTCACTGCATCTTAGCGTGCTCCCGTCCCCAAAAGGAACAGGAGAATACAATAGATTATTGCGGCGTGGCGGAGAAAAAAAAAAACAAAATGTTACGCACATTCGTCGCGTCTGATTACGAAGTTCTCATTAAATTGGCCGCGACGAAGCATTGCGAAGTGAGTTAACATTTCCGCGTCAAGCCGGTTTAATCGCGCGGCGCGTGTGTGTATACATATAGGCGTGTATTTGCCCGAGTATTTCGTAACGGTGTGTTCGAAAATCCACAGAGTTCGAGAAAATGACGGTGATGGTGGAGTCCGTGAAAGCAGAGGAAGGCGAACGCCCGAAGATCGAGACCTTCGACGACATCCTGCCGTACGTCGGCGAGGCCGGCCGCTACCAATGGTTCCTTTTCGTCGTGCTTCTGCCCTTCACCTTCGTCTACGCGTTCCTCTACTTCACGCAGTTCTTCATCACGCTGGTGCCCGCCGAGCATTGGTGCACCGTGCCCGAGCTCGCGCGATGGAACCTCACGGACGAGGAGAAGTAAGTGAATTTCCTTCGGAAAATTGCAATTTCGTTGCAATACCGAACTGGCGACGAGATGAATTCCGCGTTCTTTCATTGAACGTTCACGGATCGAACGCAGCGCAGCGGCGTTTTGAAAATTTCGTCGCCACCTGGATACATAATTACATTTGATGCAAATTGCGCCGAGCAATCTGCAGTTTGCCTAGTCGAGCGGCACGAGATTATTCGCGAGTTGGAAAATTCATCGATCTGGTATCTGACAATTCGAGGAACTGGAGAGACGCAGAAGACACCTACCAGACGGTTTTTCTTAATCGCGCGAGAACGATCTTCCGTTCATCGCGCAGGGTATTCGGTAGCAAATCGTTCGCTTTAATAATATCCACCGAGATAACCGACTGCGATTCGCGGCGAATCGTCTCGCGTTATCGTTAACGATTCGACCCGTTGTCTGAAACAAACCGCGGACCGCAGAGCAGAAGAGGAGAGAACGGGCAAACGAGATACGCATCGTCGTGTCGCGTGCGGACGGATCAAGCCGGACTAACTTGAGACTTCTTTCTTTCCTTAGACGCGCGGCAATCAATGTTATCCGCGGGCAGAATTTTCCATTCACACGTTTCCGAAACCGACATAGCACGTCGCGGCGCGACAATTCGTCATCCCCGGGGCACAATATTTGCATGCACGCAGCCAGGAGTGCGACAGTTCGCGTTCATCGGGATGGAGGAAAGATTCGTCGTCCGGCGACACGACGCGCGGCGTCTGAACGAAGTCGAAACGCCGTTAACTGAACGACACACATTGGATCTCGTTTCCTTGGGCGGGTCGACGAGGAAAATCCTCCACGTTGCGTGTTTTCCCGTGAATCACCGAACAGGCTGGATGCTGTGCGTGCACCGATGATTCTCTAGCGTTCGACGGTTCGCCGGAAACCAGTTTGGTCGACGACCCCGGGACGATTCTAAGGCGTTCATATAGTTTGAGAACTGGCCGGCCAAGAAATTCTTCGTTTCTTCGGTGTAACGCATTCGAGGATCGCCACGGTGTTTGTACACGCGTCTGGAGATGAACGCGAACGCGTCGTGTATGATAAATGAATCGGATAAATCGGTTTCTGTATATAAACGGAGGGAACGGCCTTCGCCTTTACCTTGGTAACTATTTTTACGTTCCGCGACTGCGTTCTCCCTTTCGTCGTTGCATTGTATTTAACCATTTATACCATTCTTACCGGGATAAAGAGGTTTTCGTCGGAACTGTTTTATATGTTCTTATATCACAGTTTATATCGATTGAGCAGCGATCTTTGTAATCTTCCTGTTTCTTCGATGCTGTATTTTGCGTGGATTAATGGAAGGACGTGAAGTTAAGTTCTCTTCGATTAATCCCCGTTCTGATTTTATCTCGATTGACCTATGTCCCGGTGAAATCTCATTAGATTCATCGAAATTGTCGTTTCTCGGTATATTCCTCTTAGTTTTTTTCTTTTTGATTTAAAAATGGACTCGCTGCATTGGGAAGCAATGTATTGTTGTTTCCTTTTTCTTTTATTTGTGGTGAATGAATAAAAAACGGTTTTATAATAGCCGATGAAACCTTGATATTCTTCAGAATCACGTTATCGATACCGCCAGCTTCGTCGGAGGAGCTGAAAGTCGAAGGGGCAACTCCGTTTTCACGATGCAAGGTGTACAACGTAAATTACACTGAATTATTGGAGAAAGGTGTCAGAACGTCAGATCCATCCTGGCCGATAAAATCATGTCAGAACGGATGGACTTTCAATCATACGATGATACCATACGAATCCATAGCGGTCGAGGTGAGTCGATAAAAGTCGTCAATTGCAAAACTAGTAAAATCGATTGTGCCATTTGTAAATTGGAAATGTTCAATTTTATTCCGAAGCGCTCGAATATATCGTTTTATTTCATTGAATCTTTATTGCGACATTCTCAAACATTCATCACGATACGATATCTGTATCATTATCACAACTAGTATTAGTGTATAACCGTATATTACGAGGTATATTACGACAGAGCTAACCGCAAGCACAACGCAGGCAATTTAGAAGAATGTCCTTATTGATCATTAACGTCTAGACGTAGGTGTAATTACTTATTGTGCACACAGTTTCTTATCAGACCTCGTTCAGATCGGAGCGCTAAATGAACTCTTAATATCTAAGTCTATTACGCGTTTATGGTAACTGCAATGCATAATAGTCCGATGAATTAGCTAAACCCCTGCTTTGCAATTGTTCGCATTCGTGCAGCGTGTCAGAGTAAATTATACATTTCATTCCTCCGTTAAACACCTGCGCGGTTCAGACAATTCGCAACAGTATAGCGTAGTGCCGAAATACTGTCGCGAATCGCACTCGTATTTTTTTCTATTCGAATTGCACTCGTGCCTTTCAATTGCCGCATGAAAATCGTTATCAGAAAAAGGGGTTCGATTCAACAAAAAGAAAAAAAAATCAAATAAAATTTAGTTAAAAGTTAATGCACACTATTTAGAAACCGTTCGCACAGATTGACACAAGTTTCTATATTTTCATTGTCATATCCATTTACCATTGCTGAGCACAGTGCTACCTACTATCCACAATCATTGGACAGACTATAACGCAGATCCTTTTCTATTTCAGCTGGAATGGGTATGCGACAACGCGTTCCTCAGTTCAGCCGCACAATCAGCCTTTTTCGTAGGCAGCATGATCGGCGGCTTGATATTCGGTTACATAGCCGATCATTATGGCAGAATTCCGGCACTGGTGGCGTGCAACGCGGTCGGATTCATAGCGTCCGTGGGCACCGCTTTTTGCAACAGCTTCTGGAGTTTCTGTATGGCCAGGTTGGTCGTCGGCTCGTCGTTCGACAATTGCTTCAACGTACTCTTCATTATCGGTGAGCCATTACGATGCTGCGGACAGACCTGTCCCGATCTGATAGAAAACGTTTACAACCGATGATTTAATAATTATGCATTAACGCGTGGGCTCTATGTAACTATTAATGATACAAGGATTCAAAACAAGTTTGCGCGAACGGGTTTTTTTTCCTCTCGATCCTCGGAACGCAACATCTGATGTGGAGTCGTTGAAGAAACAAGCGACGGCTTTGCGCGTCGGGCGTATTTAAAATTCGCGGGGACAGTTGATAAGACGTTCGATGGTTTCGTTTACAACAACGGATTTGTTAATAGTTAATATAAAAAAAAAAGCGATGTCAGCCGATGGACGAGAGAGAACACGATAGTCATGCAAGTGACAGAAGCGAACGAAAATAACGTATCAAGTGTACGTCCATGTAACCGGAATGTTTTGACGATGTCGGGATCTTCGTTACAGTGATCGAGTACGTTGGCCCGAAATACCGAACGCTGGTGGCGAACATGTCGTTCGGTCTATATTTCGCGGCGGCCTCGAGTCTTCTGCCATGGATCGCATACTGGATCGCGGATTGGAGGGTCCTGAGCATGGTGACCGCTTGTCCCATGGTTGTCGCCTTCATTGGACCGTGGATCGTTCCGGAGAGTGCTCGGTAATTAACATTAAAAGAAACAAGAAATTTTTGTTCTCCACTTATAGAGAACGAAAACTTCGAGAAAGAATACAACGCGTGAGGATCGTTCGATTGTTTCGCGGCAGAAAATAACCGGCTACAAAGTCAACCAGTTTTTCTCATCGAAATTCCGCGGTTCTCGTTGGATTCGATAATTGCATGTTTTTTGTGTTGTTTTAAAACGTCTTAGATAACGCACGATATAATGGTATTACGTCGCAGTCGCGGGAGAGGTTTAGCTTGTTTGCAAAAGGGAGAGGGAAGCGGGGAATTTGGGAACGATCTTTGTCTCCTCGATAATTTTGAAAAATTATACATTCGCAGTTGGTACATCACCAGCGGCAAAGTCGACAAGGCGATCGAAATGTTGAAGAAGTGCGCGAAGGTGAACGGCAAAGAGGTGAAGCAAGAGATATTCGACGAATTCGAGAGAAGCTGCAGAGCAATGAACGAGAAGGACAAGTCGCATAATCAGTACACCGTTCTGCATCTATTTAAATTGCCGCGACTCGCTCGTATCACTGCTATGCTCATAGTATACTGGTAAGGCACGATCTTTCATCGATCTGATCGACAATAACGAACGAACGAACGAACGCCCCAAAATTATTCAACGATTATGAGATACCTCCGAGCACACGTTAGGCATCACTACGTATCCCGATTTACCTGGCAACTAAGTACACCTTTTGATGTTACAATCTTGTTTTCTTTCACGAACCGCTGTGCGCACGGTCTGTACCCATTCTCCTATTTTTACGGAAACGCCATTGAAATGGACATAAATTATCATGACGTAAACGTAAATAGCAAGTATAAATAGTAAATAACGCAGGTGGCATTTTATGTCGGCCATTAAGAACGTTCGCGTGGTATATAATTAACACTGAGAAGCATCGTAATGAAAACGTAGCTTGGAAAGGGTTGAATAATTGGTCACAAACCGACGATTTATCCGTGTCTCGGCTGCCCTGTTTCCAGGTTGCTGATGGTGTGGGTGTTCGACGGCCACGTCTGGAACCTGAAACTTCTGGACCCCGACGTTTTCATGGCCTTCTCTTTGGCCGCCCTCACGGAACTTCCGGCCGCCATACTGCTCGCTGTTTTCCTCGACAGATGGGGCAGGCGATGGATGGGTTTCGCGTCGATGTTCCTCTGTGGCATTTTCTCCCTTATTGCTGTTGCCACTCCTCACGGTAAGTTCTCAACCCTTAGCTCCTGTCTTTGTTTTTGTTTTTTCTGTGTTTTGATGGACGACTTGGACATCGAAATTATGCGATAGAATATAGAGAACGATGTTCCAGAGGTGCATGGAACGCGATGGTGAAATATATACGTGCTCGAGTAATCGAAGTGGACTTAAACAAGTGGATTTAAACAAGGGATTGCTTATGTGAACTTCGCTAGATTGAGAACGGGAGATTGTATTTTTAGGGAGGGAATGATTTTGCTTATTACTTGAGGGATGGAAACGATTACACTTTTTCATTGTACGATACTTCTACAGGTTTGAAAGATATCGCGACTTTCGATCACCTCGTTTCAAATCGTTGAAATGTAACCTGCAGTCGATGTATACTCGGACAAACGTGCCCGGCTCTGTTTCTTCTTTTTCTTCCACGAAGAACCGGTATTCAAATGGTATTCGGAAAGGGGACGAACGAAAAGTGTTTAATCCGCCGACGAATCGGCAAACACGATGACAGATTGCACGGGATATCCGTGCTGTTGATAATGCCCACCGCGACCATAAACTTGATCGCGACAATGTTTAAGAATATATCGTACCACCGATCTTCACCTGGATCAGTCGTATCCGATATCAGGTGTTCACAGACGATCCATATTTACCAAAGAGCCCAACGAAATGTCAAGCGACAGTTTGCGGGATGATATTCGTATTTTAATTACGACGCGTCTGTATTTCACTAGCGCACAAAAATGCGACGTTATTGGCATTTACATATTTCTTAACTCGTTCAAGGTGCGCCAACGGTCGGCATGGCGATCATAGCACGTCTTGGAGTGAACGTCGCTGCGAATATCGGTTTCCAATACGCGGCGGAAATGTTGCCGACCGTGGTTCGAGCCCAAGGTGTTTCATTGATACACATTATCGGCTACGTTGCCCACATTATGGGACCGTACATCATTTATTTGGTAAGTGAATTGAAATTCTACGCGTTCTTGCTGAGATCCATCCTCTATGGAGGGGGGATGGGGGGGAATGTAAATCGATTCGTCTCGCAATTGTTACACTCTGTATCGAAAGGATCGTATCGCGGGTGTTTCAAATTCTCAGTTTAGACCAACGACTCACACTTTTCATACGATGAGGAAAGATAGAGTACTTGGAATATTTATTTCTCGTCCACTTTGCATACACCGATGATCCCGCGTTACGCGTAGACTGTATTTAAAAAAGAAGAAAGTGTTCTTATCGCTACTGTTTCGTTGCAGGCCGACATCGACGCAGCTCTACCTCTCGTCGTCCTCGGTTTATTATCCTTCATCCATGCTTTTCTGACTCTCTGCTTGCCGGAGACTCTAAATCAAGACCTTCCTGAAACACTTCAAGAAGGTAGCGACTTCGGCAGGGAACAAAGTTTCTGGTGGGTCCCCTGTATATCATCGTAAGTATCCGTTCTTCCCGTTATCTTTCGTATCAAACTTCGAAGTTAATAAGAGGAAGGAAATATTATATTTCTATTCTATTTCGCAGGAGCCAGCCGCTGAAGAAATCGTGCAGAAAGAAGAACGGTCTAGCTAATCCGGCCTTCGCTGGCAGTGTACAAAAGATCGACTGCACCAGATTATAGCGACATGTCCGGTCGTTTAAAACTTGCCAAATTCTTTGTAAATATAGCCAATAACGCGCGAGTCTGGTGCTAGGTGTTAAGGTATCGCGAACCTGTTGATTGCCGTTGAGGGACGTGGAAAAATGCGCCGAACGTTTGCAACGCAGTGAAAGAGACAAGACCCACCTGTAACAATTTCGTAGGTATACGTTCATTAAGCAATTGAAACGAAAAAAGTATAAGCTTCGTAATTGTCGTTCGAGTTGGTTCGGCGTTCAACTTGCGAACCACACCTACGTTTTCCTATTACAAAAATAATGCGCTACAGTATTTGTAGAATCTTTTTATTATATATATACATATATAGAAAAAAGTGAGAGTAATCTACTTTCTCTCGGACAGATATCGTTAAAGGAACTCGAGAGCTTTGTTGTTTAATTGTAGAAGCTGTGAATCGTAGGGAAGGTAAATATTAGACGAATCTCGTTTCACTTGAATCGACTCACCTAGGAATTACGAATGACGGGGACTTATCACGGAACTAGAAATGTAAATAGGATATTCCCAAGTGTTTGGCAAATCGTCAGCTTGTCTCGTTTACTGCGAATCGTCGATTATTCGTGACGTATTAGATAATTCATAGAATCGTCATGGCTCGTTTCGAGACATTCGATCGACTTTTAAACCGAGGCACCGAATTGTGTTTGCAGAACGTCCACGACGTATTGCTTTTTCTTTTTCTCATTTTCAATTTATCTTTCAACGCCACGACAGATCCTAGCAATTCTGTTCATACTTTGCGAACAGACTTATTGTACGAATCGATCGATTTCTTCGCCATTTCGCCCTCAGCGTACTTCTAGTTAAGTATACCAGTGAATGATGTCTTGTTCACGACGAATGGAACATGCCGGGATGATTAACTGCAACACAATAATATCAATTACGGAGAAACTCAGGTTCAAAGATCTATGAAACGGATCGAAATTTTTCGCCACGAACTCGACTGCTGCTAGTGAAATCACGACTTTCGTCCCCTTCGATTCTCCGGCCATTTCATTTCGAATGTTCAATGCGTGTCATACTGCACACTGTCTAATGATGATTCTAGGAGAATAGAATCGTTCGTTCGTTAGAATTATTCCCGTACTTATGATACTAGTCCCTGCTTTCAGTCCCACGTTTCGAAGAAGATTGGTCGAGGTCCGTAATCCACACCTTATTACCTGATAAAACCTTATTTCTTCGTCAATTTAAAAGCCGTGACAGACGATCTAATTTTTAATTGTCGCCGTATTTTCAACGCATTCCACGCCAGAGATTCAACTGTACATAATAAAGCTCCAACGTGACGTAGCTAGAGAAAGTACAAGAACATTTGTTAGTTCAATCCTCGTGACACGGTCGACGATAATTCGATTAATCGATGACTCGTTGCAATTTGTCCATGTAAATTACTTAATTGTAAAACAGTGCCACGGTATAGATGTATTATGCACGAGGATAATACCCGAGCGTTAATGTAATTTAATTCTGTAATTAGAAACAAATTTAGTTTTAACTCGATCGTTCAGAAAAGTATGCCGAGGCGTGTTAAAATACAAATGGGAACTAAATATTTCTTAAATCGAGGCTCGAGAATCTGTTATCCCATTAATTAATGCGATAGATGTGAGTGTGCGAGTGAATTGGATGAGTACGATTATGGATAGACGTAAGGCAGACATTAGTCTGATTAAAATCATTGATCGTTATTCGATGGCACAATATGTTTTTATTTCATCTTGTCCTTTCCTCTTTTTGTATCATTCAAAACGGACGACCACTATGCATAGATGGTCCAGCACTTGATACTTGTCATTCCATCATAATTTCGTTTACATATATGTTCGCCGCGTGAAAGAAAAAAGATCTACAGACTTATCCGTTAAAAAAACGAGAATATAATCGAGGCTCAGAACAATTCAATAAGCAAATGTCTCCTTTGCGAAACGAAAATTGCGCAGCATTGCTACTATTCTGTAAAAACTGTCTCGCGGAGTTCAGTCCGATTTAAATTCATAAAACTTCGCAACTATTAAAGCCGTGCCAGTTACTCGGCAACTCCAGTGTTCGTATCGCGACGTTCAACTGGGCTAAAACTAAATAAAAATGAACAGTCCATAAAGTCGAGATTAATAACGAAGACGCTATAGGAACACAATTTCTAGCTTTGTCCGTGCATCGATTGACACGACGCAGAATTAACGCTGATTGTAATACATGCGAGGACTTAATCGTAAAAGATAAAAATAGGAATTAACGTGGCAATACAAAACGAGAGGTTCGAAATTTCACGTAATTACAAAACGTGGCTCTGTCTCCTATCTCCCCCTCCCGCCTCTACTTTGTATTCTCATTGAATTAAAGATACGAATTGGACAATTATCGTTCGCAGGAATGGTAATGTCGATCGAATGATGACTTTTGCTTGCATGGCAACGACCAGAATGTTTGGTCCTTTCCGAATTCTTCACCCTGCTTGATGGTCTGAGGGAGATTATGTCCAACGGTTTCCGGTAAGAACAGAACTAAAGCAGCGCCGACGAAACTCACCGCACTGATTATTAACATCGGAAATCCTTCCCAAACCGAGGCCTGAAAAATGATAATCTTCCTTATAAAAATGGTGACATCGTACGAGAGTGCCTGGCTGAAATTTATAGAGGTAACTTTGCAATCGTCTGCCGAATCCAGATTAAAATGTAAATTACTATCGAATTGAAAGGATCAAAAAGACTTATTCGACGTTTTTAACGGTATACACGATGGTCAAAGAAATTCTGTCCTTTTACGCAATCCGTGACACTAAACGAAACATCTCGCTTACCGAGTCGATCACGTATGGCGCCAAGGAGTGCGCTACTATTCCGAAAGTGTGAATGAAAGATACCCCTTGCGATCTGACCGGTGTCGGTAAAAGTTCTGCCGCATATTGAAGGCCAACATTGGCAGCCATGTTCAGACAGAACCGTGACATCACTGACATTGTTAATTTAGCGGTAGCTGGAAAAAAGGAGTTGCAATACAATTGACAGAAATACTACTAAATTAACTAACTTACTCTACATAACAGCAAGTGCAATAAAACATCATCGTCACTTGTATTTAAGCTAATCGCAAGTTCACTCGCGTTTCCTTTAAATTGTTATCGACGATTCGAGAGAACAGAAATAATTATTTACTGGAATGCAGCAACAATTCGGCGATACTGAACAGACAAGTAATCGCCAGGGTAAGAAATCCGCATAATCTACGTCCCCATCGATCCAGTAACAGGGTGAGCAGCAGTCCAGCCGGAAGTTCCGTAGAGCATGCAATCGAGAACGACACGAAGACCGAGCTTGGGATGAGCTTCAATGAGTACACGTGGCCGTCGAAGGATATCACAGTGAGACACCTGTAAGACGATAGTGGTCATTCGTCGAGCTTCTGTCGCGATCGTTCTCTTTCTATTCTATTTTTTACACTTTCCAAAATAAGACTAGGAGAACCGTATTTCTGGCCAGTCTGGGCGATTTGAACAGATCGAACACCGTCGCTGTTTCGTGCAGTCTACCCGAGGCTTCCATGTTGCTCTGCAATCATTGATATTTCAAATAACGCGAATCATTCCATTTCGAGATCATCGCACTTACGACGAACGCTTCATAGATGCGCGGATCCGGATTTCGACGATTGATCTTGGCTATTTTCCGTAGTTTCGCCGCAACTTTGTCGGTCATCCCGTTGGAAACGTACCATCTGGAAGAGCAAATATCCCCCCCCCCGTGAAACGACAAGTAAATTTGCGCAGATTTCAAGCGGATGCTGAATATTTGCGTGATCTGAACGATTAACGATAATACAGTGTTCGCTCACCGTGCGCTCTCGGGCAAAATCCATGGTGTTATGATAACAGATAACAGCGGTACAGCGGTGGCGTAAGTGAAATACCTCCAGTTGGCGATATAGTAAGCCATCCATGGTAAAATTGTGCTGGCCACTGCGAAATATACTCCGAAAGCGATATTGACGACAAGGGTGCGTTTCGAGACCGCCATATATTCCAGTACTGTGAAAAATAATTGGGCGATCAGTGATCCTGATAATACCATTTTGCCAAATCTTTCGTATTAAAACGATTGGTAAACCGATCCGTACTAATCGAGAGCAATCGGCATCAAGGAACAACTGAAAGTAAGTGTTACTACGTATTATGACTCGCAACATTGATAACATTGATAATTATAGACGAATTGTTTAATACGAACAATTATAGTTTCTTGCAATTGATGTTGATACTCGTAGGAATCGATATTGATTATAATAATTAATTTCAATAGACAACGCACAACATCTAATCACCGCGGCAACATTGAAATTACGCTCCAATTAAGTAATTAACGCTCGCGCGACGCAAGCTACGATTTATCAATCGGATTCCCTTGTCTCTTCAATCACGCACGATGCTTACCGATTATAAGCGGAATATTTATGCAGTTGTCGAACGCCAGGCCGGTAAGAAATCTGCAGACGGCAAAAAACCAAAAGCTGCTCGCGTTCGCCGTGGCAATGGAGCTGAGAAGAGCAATGCTGTTGCAGAACATCAATGCCGGGATTCGACCCTTGTGATCCGCGATCCATCCGATCAATAAACCACCGACGATAGATCCGCAGAAGAAGATCGCCTGCGCCGACGATATGAGGTATTCTCGGTCGCATACCCAATCTAGCTAATCACCAAGGGTTAAGATTTAGGCACTTAAGGCACTTCAGGTACACAGCGGTCATATTTTCGGCACTCTGAAGTCTGATCAGAAGGTGGTTTCGAGTGTAACGTTAACTAATGCAAAATAGAAATATATGATAAATAATTCACCTCAGTTCCTATACTGGCGTATGGAATCTGCGTGAGATTGTACTCCCATTGTGTACATTCCACCGTTCTGTTCGTCTGCGAATTCAGCGAACGTAAATTCTGGCCGCTATTCACGATCTCAGTGAAGTTTAGATCCTTCCGGCGACACTGGTCGTAATAGGGAAATTCTTTCGCCACCGGAATCGCCATTCGAATTCTGACGACAGCGTGAAACATGATTGACCGTGTAAAATATATTCCGATAGATTTTTATCGTTCGAATTTAGCTGTGTTCAAATTTTTACGTATTCCCCCGTTTCGAATTTTTGGTCCGAAGCGAAATTTTTGTACGTTTATTTTTACCTATCCGCTGGAGTGAAGTTCGAGTGCATCAATTCGTCTATCCTGCACCAGTGTTCTTTCGGTGTGATCGTGATGAAAAATTGCGAGAAATACAGGAACGCGTAGATCGTGCCGAACGGTAGTAAAGACAGTAATAACAAACACTGATATCTCCCATGATCTCCGACGTATGGTAAAACATCATCGAACGTTTCCAATTTAGGCCTCAGCGCTGTCGTTTCCGTGGGCCCTGTTGAATTGGGCATACTCTTCGAGTTCTTCATTTCACTGAAACATTCATTCGCCCGTAAATCAACTACTCGTGCCACGTAACATAAATCATTTGCATTATCAAATTGTTCCATCAGCAATACGACACTTTGCTTCACTTTATTAACACGATATCGAAGGAATGCAGTTCATATCGAAATTGTCAATATAGATTTATTATCTGGCTTATTATTATCTGGATTTATAAGACACTATTCGTTGAATGAAATTGAGCAGGAAACTTTTTATGAATTTTCTGTAAATAAAGCTGAGCTACATTATATGTGTATTTTCTAAAACAGTTTCACGTGATAAACACCAAATAATGTAAATTTATGCCACTGAAATGAAGTAATGTATAAATGGCGACAGAATATTATTTCCCATTTCTCTACGCCTCAATAATATAATTAAATTAAAATGACATTTAATTGTTCGCGTTGATCGGGATCTCTATTGAAATAAAATAGCAATTGTAAATATTATTCTAACAATTAACGTAATACAATATCCAACACGAAACTGTAATGCTCCGAAGCAAAGGGAAAAGGGAACAGAGCGAACGAATATATTATGCAGTCTTCCCAAGTTGAAATAATGGCAAATCGTGCGGCCGCTATCGCAACGCAATTAATCGACGCAGTGAACTTCGGGACGGCGTTAATCACTGCGTTGTTTTGCACCAGAAACGCGAAATCTTACACTGCATTCATGTTTCCTCGGTTTCCAACGTATGAATCGCGATACGCAAAAATTCGTGGGCCGCGTAGAGGGCCGGCTACCGATCGAAAGACACCGAAAAACGAACTGAAACGACGAGCGAAGTCCGGCCACTGTGCAGTGTTTACCTCGTTTTCCGTTCACTTAACCGATAAATTGAGTGCGTGCTGTTTGTTCCAGCTACTGCCAATTATTGTGGACAAAGTCAAATGACCGGTGACCCGCGACTCGTTTAAATCGCTCTGCGAGCCAGACACTCTTTGCAATTGGTCCACGAGACAATTTTAACATGATCGACTTAAGATATTGTATCGAAAGGCCGCCTGGAGGAAAGTTAATAGGAAAGATGGATTTGTGACGTTGATTGAGACTTTAAGATGTTCGCGTCATTATTAAAAGCGACGGATGTTGATGGTCTCGTGAACGAGATACAATTGAACGGACGGAAAATTTCGTGAGTTTGGTTTATATTGACGGATTGAAGTATCGATGACAGAATAGTCGAAAGGAAGAGATATTCGTAGTATTGGTTAAATTATAGGTTTATCGATCGTACTGTTTGCATTATTGATTACGGACAGCACGAGGGATAAAGAACGGTAACTGTAAAACGCTAAATGAATGCAAGCCATAGTTAATAAATTAACACATAATAACATATTTCCGCGTGCATGCTATGTTTAAATTAAATAGATTGTATAATAATGAAAACTTTGCCTCGCGAAAATTATTCTAGTGATAATATTTAAAAATAGAAAAGTGTGCACTGATAATTAAAGCCCACGACAAAATAGTGTGCTTCCAATGCACCAACAAGCAAAATAAATTGTACCGTACAATAACTTACGTATCACCAAACGGCTCTCCGAATAAACTCACGGCAATCTCGCGACTTCCAAACGGTGCTCCGAAACTCAAAATGCCGCGCGATCTGCACACCGACTCAGCAGATTCAACAGCGATTTACGTAACGAACAATTGAAACCATCCTCGACGGAATCATCGTCCGTGAAATATCACACCGAATCGTATAAAAAGAACGTTTCGTTACGGCACTCGTCGCTGCCGGCACCGATCGTCGTTCATCGACCTCCGCTTCAATAAAAATTCAACCGATCGCCAATAATCATTGGCCACAATCGTGTCCCCGCGAGTTGAAACGAGCGACGATTCGTGCCCCTTGGTTAAAACATCCTCGTGCACTATTATTGACCCAACTGCGAGAGTGAACGGGGCGAGGGATCGAGTGAACGATCGAGACGATTTTCTTCCGAAGCGAAAAAGGAGAATGTGGTCCGATACTCGCCAGGCCTTGCACGAATATGAAGGGGAACCGGCTCGCGTATCGTTGATATAGAAGCTTGTTTAGTAAAGACGAACGGGATACATACCCGATGGACACGTGTTTGCACAATAGAGAAGGAGAGGATCGCGGAACGAACGGAAGTGAGAAGAAGAATCGTTGTTGGCTGACAGCCGAACCGGCGTGGCAAATTTCGCACGATTCTCGTATGGCGAACGGCAGCAGACGCGTCTACGCTTTTCGACCATCCGTCGAACTCGATTTACTTTTCGTGAAAAGTAGCCGTAGCCGTGAAAATGTGTCGAGCTGGCCGTTAGGTGTCCACCCGCGACGGAGAATGGAGGGCGAACGACCCTGTTCTTGGACAGAAATTATTTGGCACCTGGACGACGGCTCGAGAGGAATATTAATTGAACCGCGACTGGGGAAACTTGTTCTTTTCTTTCACGTTCGTTAGAAAAATATCTTTCGTTCCTTTGTTCCGGATAAATCTGTTGAAGATGGGTTAGCATTAAGTTCAAGCAAAAAATTAGCATCCGCGATAGGCGAGAACAGTGCAAGGTGTAAATTATTGTACATTAATATTCGTAATATGTCTCGCGCCGTAATAAGCCGATCTGAATTATTTTAATTGCCAAACGCAAATGCATAGAATTCAAAGTGGGGCGGATTGCGAAACTCAACGTTTTTAGATCCCACCGAGTAATATGTGCCTATATTTTTCGCTTGGCGAATTTAAGGGTTCACTGGCATTGATACTAATACAAAGCACAATTACAGATCCGTCAACGCTTGTAGCGTTGTTTCGACGTGTTTCATTCCGACACGAACTGGCACCTCGCCTTATTCCAGGGGTAACGACAGTGGCTCGAAGAAGAGGTATAACGCAATGCGCGGGATATACAGTTACATTCGTTCCGTGGCTATAAATAATTTTGCAGACAATATAATCAAAGACCTTCGATGCTATTTCCGGCGGCGTAAGTGTGTTAGCACGTTAGTTTCAGTAAAACGAATAAGCGACACGTGTGACACGCTAACCTAGTGCTCGCCATCTCTTTGCACGAGATTTGGTGTACGCGTTCGAGCAAGAAATTTGCTTCCTGTTGCATTATTACGTATTAATAGTCGTTAGTAGTTTCGCGTCATTTTATTGCAGCAATTTCTTCCACTAGTCTTAGATAAATACAAGATTGACAACGGTCGAAAATAGAATTTATTGCTCTGCTAATTAATAAATTTCATTACTGCAAATTCATGCTCTACTCCAGATTGTATTATACTAAAAATTATGGCTCCATGCCTGTGTAACTTTTTAATAAAATTTCAAGCCAAATATGTTCACACATTTCTGGATATATTTATTATATTTTATATATGTCCTGATAACATAATTTATTATATAAATTTTAATTTAAATCGCAGAATTCCAAGCGCAATTCGTCAGCATGCAGACTCTTCAATTTCGCTAAAATTTCTTCCGTGGTTAATTAAAGCGTAGGCAGAGAGACTTCAGTGACGACATTGATTCCTCGGTAGTCCTGTCTACCTTGATAGATCACTGGCGATGATTAACTCAAGTGTAATTCGCTAGATCTCGCATTGCATCGGGCGATGCAAAAATGGAAATGCTTTCGCCGCAACAGAGGTCGAACGAAGGCAACTTTGTGTCTAGATCTGCTTTACGTAACGCATTCGTTCTTGAGCTACAGGTGTATTTCACTTACGTATCCTAAATAGATTACAAACCCCAATCTGCCGTAGCTGTTGAAGAACTTGCAACACCTGAACGCAATTGTAACTTTCGTGTTTCAAAACGTTGACAACGGTTATTATAATATCGCGATCGCCGTGATCACCGATTTGCAAATCATATTATTCGAGTTTGAGAATTTGCGTCGAATTGCTTTTCGCACGGCGGAGAATAATAAGCAATGACTTCCTTGGTTAATTTAATTTTACTTGTATTTTGGAAATTTCTTTATGGTATTCCAGAAGAAGGGAGAACATGAAAGAAATATCTCAATCATCCAGTTCATTATCATCCGGCCAACAATTGTGAATGAATTTATGGGCCTTTGGACACGAGGACAATAGAACTGAGGTGCACAATCGCGGGTAATACTTTGAGTTTGTGTCTACGGTTGAAGAAGCTTTAATTGCATTCTTCCGCTTCGTGATAATTGCGATTTTTTTCTTGATTCGCCAGACAAGAAATGCCCTTGGACTCTATTCGACAGGCGTCGTTCGGTAAAATTTCCTTACTGTAGAATCGTGCGTCTCTGTACACGGGGAGCGACGAGGGAAAGTTAAGACTGAGATTAATCTAGAATTCGTTGCAAGTCAATATTTATCGAATAGAACGAGATTATATTATCTACAATGCGCCTATTGATATATTCAACGTTGCAAGGAGATACAAATAATTTCAGACAATGCCCGAAGGAATATATGCTAGACATCTAATAGATTGCATTGAAGAATTTGTACTTCTAATTAGATATAATAATGGTATATATGATAATAATAAAAAATTATTAATTTATATATACGTTGGGGCTAATAAAATCTCGCGGTGACGTCTATATACGAAATTACATGCACAGATGTGTGTAAGTCAACTGATAATCCTCGACTACGATAGATTTGGCTTCATTGCATATTAATGACAATTGACTTTTATTCATGAACTTGCAAATACAACTAAGCAGCACACAAAATTAATCTACAATTCCATCTCGGAATAGATTTAACCCATATTATCGCACAGTTAATTATAAATATTCTCGACTGTTCGAGAGAATATGTCTTCCTGGTAAAATCGAAATCTCCAAACATTGATAGAACCTCTATCTTTGCTCTTAATTATTTAACTGATGTATTGGAATATTTCTACAATACTGTAAGATATAACCAAATATCAAATTTTATTCCGTACGATTTTTTATCAATTATATGTATACAAACAAGGTAAATCGATACCAATATATGTAGGTAATGCTGAAAATGGACGACACGACAATTACAATTACATACGTAGGCACTTAATACGACGAGTACGTTCCATTTACTATACACGCGTAGGCAACTGCGTCGAGAGCAAGATTAATCCCATCTATCGTGGTTGACAGATCCCTTCTAACTCAACCATGTCACCCGGTACCGAATAATAGTGACGATTGCCTCGTGACGTATAATTGATAACCAGTTGCAATCGAGAAGCACATACATCCGCGTCGCTGCTAATTGCACCGCGGTAATATTAATTGGAAAAAGATAACGCCGACGCGGTCCGCGAACTCTCGATTGTTGAACCTCAACATTGGTCTCGCATTGTTATTCTTATCATCGTATCGAAACGAGGAAGATCAGTGGAAACTGAAACTGTTCGTTCCTATCGAAGAAAAATACCAGCAATCGGACGGCGAAAAGTGCGAGATGTTGCGTTCGAGATAATCTGAACGCATTTTCGTGCGAGCACGAGACACGATACAATTGAATCCTTTCATTTACAATTGAAGGCACTGCAGTCATTTTATTGATTCTCGAATAAACATGTACTATAAAACGGTTATCAAATTAAATATGTAGATAAAGTCGCGAATGAATTATAAATACAAATATTCGTTCGACCTGAGGATTCTTGGTAGGAAGAAAAGTACTTACAGACCGTGCGGAAAAATAGGCGACGGGGGGAGGGGGGAAAAGAATAGACAAACGTAACGAAAACTTTTAATTATAATCGTTGGTATCCAAAGGGTATATGTATACTTATGATCCTGCTGCTGGAGTACAAAATAGACGTAAACTTAATTATACAATAGAAGGGGCGAAGTTCCATTAAATTTGCTGTTCGTATTTGCCAGCGAAAATGTAATCGTTCGTTCGAAATAAATATGTCAAACAACTGCACGTCGCGACCCATGAAAAGAGTATCGGTTCGTCAATGATCCGCGAACGAGAAATTGGTTTACATATGTAATAGAACAATCGAGACGTGAACGTCGACTGGTACATCATAAGATCCATAAAGATAATCCTCATTTTTATTCATGCCGCCGAACGAGGAACAGATGTTGATAAAATTTCGAAAGAATTGCGTTCCCGATCATTTTATCGGGGTAATAATTATGATCGTTTTACAGTGAAATGAAAATACTCGCGGAATTAGCGGGAGCCAATTCCAAGCAAGTAACGTTCCCCTGCACACTCGAGGATTCGGCAATTTCTATTATCATCGGTCCAGTAATTTGTACAAACAATATACACCACCAGCGGCGACACACAACGCCGACCAAGGTGTATTTTAAATTCGACATTCTTACACACACACAACGATGAAGACATTTCGTTCATTTCGATCGTACAATCAAATTCGAACAAAAATCATGAACAATTGCGAAAGCAAAGACGCGTTCAAACTTCTACAACTTCGTCGGATCGCTGATTCTAACAAAATTCATCTCATGCAGATTTCGACCTAACGATCGAATGCTACAGATGTAATTCTTATTCGTTCCCTACAATGATAACCACAATGCTGACAAATGTTCACGATTTCTGGACTTGATCAACGGTGGCAACTCGACGGTTCTGGAAGACTTCGGATCGAGATCAAAGTGTTACACGTTTCACGGCGAAATTCTACGCGTCATTAAAATTTCACCACCTGCACGTCGCCGTTGCTCGTCTTTTTCAATCTCACGCTCGATCTTCGTATGATACTGCTCCTAAACGCCTCGCCGCGGAGTGACGCCCTCATCGAGTTCCTCGCGCTGTACCTAGAGAAGGATCTAAACATGGCGATCGGTGGCATCTCCTCGTCGTCGCATTCGCTGGAAAAGACGAAGAAAAACGAGGGGAATTAAAGCCAACCATTGGATCTCGTCGATATGTCGGCAAGCTTTTGGTTTTAATGAGAAAATAGCCTATTACTCAATAAAGACAATCTTAACGCTTATTCGGAACACTTGAAATCCTTCGGTCTTGATGACTCTTGAATGTTTGAAACCTCTTCGGAGGTTTTAGTTTTACCTTCCGATGCAAGGAATGTTGCACAATTTTTGACCTTTCCCAAAGTCCTCGCCGTCTTGAAGCGTCTGCGGCAGATCGCTGCCCTGTGTTTCCGGCAGAAACAGGGCAAGAAAGCCGCTCAATATTCCAATCACCCCCAACACAAGGAGCGGCAACGCCGATGAGATGACACTGAGATACACCACGAAGGGCGAGAGGATGCTGGCGACGTAACCCATTATGTGTATCAAGGCGACACCTTGGGCCCTTACGACCGTTGGCAGCACCTCGGCCGCGTATTGGAGGCCGATGTTGTACGAAATATTTATCCAAAATCGGCCGAGAATCGCCAATGTGGCTATATAGATATCTGTGACAAACGTTCGCCGTGAGTACATTTCATTCGGTGTGACGGGCCCCCCGCCATCGAAGTAATTTGTATACTTTTCTCGTTCAATTACATTGGTCGAGGTGCCAAAGGCTAACGTAAAATTAATCCGAGAGAGAGAGAGGGTGCGTAAGTGTATTAGAAAGAAAGTAGACGAACTGGTGGAAACTGCGCCAGCCCAGACGCTGCAGATACCGGAAATGATGAGGGAACCGCAAGCCAGCCATCTTCTACCCCACCGATCTAGAACGATTGTGAGGAATGTATCGGCGGGGAATTCTGTTGCTGCGGCAATCGTGAAGGTCACAAACACGTCCAGGCCTAGATTGCCCACGTTTCGGACGTGGCCGTCGAATACCAGAGAGATCGCCATCCTGCGGTCGTAAATTGTAATCGATTTGCAAAATTACAACGATGTTCAAACGCAATTATTATTGTTGTTAATGTGATTCGCGACTGAAGCTTACCATATAAGAATAAATAGAATGGTATTCCTCCTCAGACGGGGAGTCTTAAATAAATCGAGCACAGAGTAAGTCTTTTCTGCTTCGTCCTCTTTCAATATTCTGACACAGGTCTCCTGTTGTTTGAAAGTATCAGTTCGTTAATTTATGAATGTAACGTAATTTATGAGTGCACGTGAAACGGTGCGCGTCGGTTACGTAATGATAGCGATAGATTGGTATCCTTACCCGGAATCGTTTGTATACATCTTCCGGCACCTTCGTGCCATTTATTTTTTCGAATTTGCCGAGAATCTCGATCGCCTTGTCCACTTGCCCTTGGCTAACGAGCCATCGTGCGCTTTCCGGCACGAACCACGGTGTCGCCAGAGACAGAATAAGAGGAACAGAGGTGGCGATGCAGGTCATCCTCCAGTCAGACAAACAGTAGGCGACCCAGGGTAGGATGCAAGCTGCGGCCGTGAAGAATATGGCTATCGACATGTTTGCCACGAATGTCCGCCATTTCGGTCCAACGTACTCTAACACTGCGAAAAAGGAAATAAAGATATGGCGTTAGGGGGAAGGAATATTTCATGGGAAAGATGTTCGATGAAAAACAGCAATGTTTCCATAAAAATGTGCCATCGGTGGAAAAAATTATTCGGATAGAACGTATATTTTGCGGAAATAATATCCAGCAAGGAATCAATGAACAACCGTGCCTTCGATGGAAAATATATGTGTATAAATTTTAGGTGAAATCGATATCGGTACCGGCGGCAATTAATTTTCATCAGCGAGAAAAACTTAGCGATGCTGATTATGACAGACACTACTTGCAATTAATTGAAGGTGATTCTTTGATCGGGAACAAAGAGCACCATTAAGTGACCAACACATGGTAGCTTCATTAAGAACAATTACCCCCTACTTTGTGGCTCGTGCAAATAGACGTAATTCGCTGATAATAAATGTCCACGTATTTACCACTTCCTGTCCTGTTACACAATCGAAAAATTAAAACGGTATTTCCAACTTATTGGACGCAACAAACGGTACACCAATTTCGCCTACGATTCGTGACTTCTGTAAGTCACACGAACGCGAGCTTAATTGTTCATGGTCATTTTAAATCGCTCGAAGGAGAAAAAAAAAGCAACTAAAATGCCACTCTGTCGTGAATAGATTGACGTCGAAGCAAGATTATTGCGTTGCTTATACGAAAAATACGTATAATAAGTAATTACCGTATTACCAATCGGACAGCTCCCCAAAATAAATCGCAGCGCAATAACAATATCAATTTCTATACAATTAACGTCGCACAAAAACGCGTTAAACAATTGTCCATAAATATTCATAAATAATTTTGTCCCGAATTGCCTATAATATTTCATTTACTAAAATCATCAGGCGAGGATTTAATTGCGTCCTCCATATACTTCGACATACATATCGCAAAGTTACTTGAACCCTCGAAGCACATTTCCACAAGCTATTATGCCCCACGTGCGCAATCATCGAGAAGAAAAATTATTCGCATAGAAAGAGCGCAGAAAATAATAGCGAACCACCTTCCCCCGGCCAACCCGTTTCATCATTCCGCGTATCAAGGTTTATTACCGACAACGTAACATTATTCACGCAGAAAAAGCATTCGCTTTTCTCCCAGACGTTTCCATGGTTCGTCGACGGGAACCGTGGCGATTCAGCGTCGTCGTCGATCAAAACGGAGCTCGTTCGTCGTAGACGAATATGCCGTATGCACCGGGAGCAAGACAAATTGCAAACGTGTTAATAATAATGTTAAAGATCTATGGTAAAATTTGGAAACCGATTTAACATTCGCTTCGTCCTCATTTTATTGTCCAGCGGAGAGCGCGCGTAATCCTACGGCATATTTTCCAACGTTCCAAGTTTTATCTGCGACTCGTACACCGAGTTGCACGTTAATTGAATGCGTACAGCCTTTACGTGATACTCGTATAATTTACTGCTTGAACGATGAATAAATCAATGGTGAAAGAGGGTATTGCTTCGCCGATATCGTACACCGTGTATGAAAGTTAGATTCGTTATTACGATCCTTGTGCACCAGGATTTTCTAATTTTCCAATTAATATGGTAATCGTCGTTTAACTTCAGTATGGTTCATATTGCTACATTCTTGCTTACGCGGGCGATTCTTTTTGTTCAATTAACAGCAATTATCATAATTTTCCGCGTGCTCAATCAGCAGGAATTAAGATCGATGTTATGTAAATGCATGAAACCGTTCAATAATTCTTCATACAACTCGTTGTTGGATTAAATCGGAATATTTACTTAGATAAACGAAGTTGTCATCATTGTTCCTCGCTTACTTATTTATTTTCGCTTTTATTCGATTAAATTTGAAAGACACGAAGCGTCCGATATCGTGCGTATGAAACGTTGAAATGCAAATATTATTTCGAATAAATCTTTCGCCAAATACAATGTCCAATATCGTGCGCAATTTACCTACCAGCAGAGATTCAATTTTTGTTCGCTTACGTAAATAAATCGTCGTGCCTCCGTACCCATTTCCATGTTATTACACCCCGCTATCGTTCGAGACGTAAACCGAGAAGTGCGGTAATTTACAAAGGGACAGCCCCGATGTTGTAATTTATTACGAGCTCGTTGCGAATTAAAAACTCTTATCTAGTCTCGCATTCCACAGTTTCCTTTCTCGTGGCCAAGATTGACGTTGCCGATTGTTCCGTTCGATCCCTCGACAACGATCTTGACAATTGGGAAATTCGAATAGCGAGCAATCATCGAGGCCACCAACCCACGAATCTCGTCAACTTGGCCTAGTTCTCGATCATGGAACTAGTCGTAAATTTGTCCAGCCTCGACTTGAGTCATCGAGTCACGGTTAATGCACGCCGTCGGAGCTTTGTTCGGTTCGATTTTCACAGGTGGAACGCCGTCAGCGGGACACCTTGCTGTTTAATCCGCGAAACACGTTTCAATGGATCGCGGAACGAGCCGCCCTGCCCTTCGATCTAATATTTATGCAAGTGTTTCAATTCGTAGCGTTTCCAGAAGATACTTTGTATTGTATATGTGGACACATGTATACCTGCATCGTTATGTTCACTTTCTACCTACGAATCCGAATTTGCATAAGGATTGCAGTTGTTCGGTAATCGGACTGCAATCGCGGGCGCGTCGATGTTTTTCATAACGTCCGAAACGTCGAGTGAAAGTTTGATGTACGTTTGCCGCTAATTCGCGATATTAATATGCGCAGAAAAATAAGAAACGTGTTATTATACTTTGTAGTCGTATGAAAGAGTACACTGAGTGATATAAAAATATCCAGTAGAGAACAGGCGCGTAGCTTTAAAATTCTGTCGACAAACTGATCAATTTTATCGCGACGTAGCCACTGAACAAGTGGCGGGAACAAATGTCTGGAATATGAAGCGTCTTCATATCACGGAATCTTTTCAGCATACAGCGAGTGTACCGGGCGCTGCACGTAGCTACGTACTTTGCTGCAGCGCAAGATGAATATTCTACCGTCTTTAGAATGGCCCTCAAATTGCCGCAAGCGAACATAATCAGAAGCAAGAGCGAAATATGATTACGAATGATTAAAATGAGATTGATAAAGATAGAACGGTAGGAATGAAAGATTGATTACCTAATATGTACATCATGGTGAAACAATTATCGAAGGCGAATCCAACGAAAAACCGACACAACGTGAACTGCCAGAAGGTGGTGGTGAACGCAGTAGTTATCCCCGCAAGAAATCCCACGGTATTAGTTCCAATTAAGGCTGGAATCCTGCCATATTGATCAGCGACCCATCCAAAGATCAGTCCGCCAAAGATGGCACCAACGAAGAAGATACTTTGTGCCACTGTTGACAAAGTATCGTGTTCACACACCCATCCCAGCTGTAAGAGGAAACTACAGTCGAATGATTTACCCCTCGTGACGAAACGGGTCGAAAGAATTCATCAAAATTTCATAGTGCCGATCGAAGAAGATTATGCTATTAATTTATATACACATTGCGTATTAATTTATGACCCTGGATCCTTCGACAATTCCTTTGGAAATTTATTGAAAGAAAAATTCTTTCCACGGGACAATAGAAAATGATAAATTAACAGAAAGAAAGGTATAAAACCGAAAGATTCGTGTCTCACCTCGGTTGCCACGGTTGCGTAAGGAACGGTACTGTAATTAAATTCCCAGCCATGCTCGCAGACTTTCGTCGGCCACGACGGGTCTGGGTCGCGTTTTCCACTCAACAGAATCTGTTTGTAATTCACATCGTACATGCTGCATCTCGAGTAACCATCCTGGTCAACGGGTATCGCCAACTTACGCCTGAAACAAGAAGGAAATGAATGGAGATTGGTTCAGGCTCTTCGATGCAAATGCTTATTTTGACAGATGTACGATAGAGGTTCCTTGAACAAGTACAATTACAGTCTTGGCCATTTTTGGAATTCACAGTTTTCTTTCTGGTATCCTGCTTTGAAATTAGTTTCAGGAAAAATATGCAATGTAAATATTTTTATAAATGTTTTCTTCAGATTTGATTTTCTGCTTTAAAATCACGACAATGGTTGTTGCCATCGGACGGGGAGAATATTTAAATGTCTGAACATGTAGGTAATGTCTTGAATATATTTTATAATGGAGAGATTTGCTAAACGAGTGCTTGATATAATTAGATTACATAATCGTCAGACTATTTTGCAATTGTTCGGGTATGCTGAGAGCGCTCATTCATATATAACGAACGTCATTAAGATGATTTCTTTTTGCGGTAATTACAGGTGTTCTAATGCACTTTGTATCGGCGAAATAGGAAGTCGACGATACATTGGCTGCCGTTGTCTGGCTTGAAATGACCTCGATCACTTGCACAACAATATCGTGAAACGATCTTAAAATTGCCAAACAGAGGCAAGCCAACCACGATGAATTAACTTTTTGAAATACTTCCTCGTGTAACTACATTGAAATAAAACAATCCAATCGCGGCGGGTATTTCAGGCTCAAAATAAAAAGTCAATCGCGCTTTAGAAATAATTCAGAAAATATTATAACCACCGTACGAGAAATACTCAATCATACTATTATTATTATGACAATGCTAAATCAAGATTAATCATTTCGGAACGTATTAACACTACACGATTGATATTATTATTGCGAAACGAGTATGTAGCCGCGAAATTATTTATTAAAAAAGAAAAGCAGAAAGAATTCTGTATATTAGATAATGAATATCGTAAACAATAAAAAACATTGCACCTGCTACGTTAACGTCATTCACGTGCAATCGTGTCCCGTAGCATCGTGATTAATCGCGTGCACTGTCTGACCTTTGCGTGATAAGTGAAGGAACGACGTGTTACTCGACACCGATTGCATTATGCACACGTCCTTTGCATTTTTCATCCTGGATTCGCCGTTATAAGACCGGCGATCAAGGATAACGAGCAGAAAAAATAACGTCCAGAAGAAAATTGCGACAGAAATTCCAAATACGATCATCGAGGCACGCAGTGAAACACAGTACAGTCCTCTCGCAGTAGATTCAGACCATACCTGGCCGGCCAAAAGGAAATACGTAGGGAAGAACTCGTGTACCAGTCGCAACTGTTTCGCAATTTCAATCATTTCTCTATGGTTAACCGCTGTATTATAAATCATGGGTTTAATTTAATTTTAACTATTGAATTTAGTTTAACGATAATTACCTCCCGTGTAATAAAATTCAATTAAATTCAGTTATTAAAAATTTCTGCAAATTGAATGATCGTTCGCGGCAATAATAATATGTATGGCATTGCAACATTCGGTACTAGAATTTTTATTCTATTGTTATTATCATTATCATCTACTGCAAGGTTCGTGATATTTTAGCAAGAACACGTTCTATTCCCTTCAAGCGCAACATGTACTTAGTTTCATTGTTATCATATTTACATGTATTTAGTTTTATTCAATTTAATCTTCTTCTTATCAATTGCTATCAATGCGCAACGAACACCAGCGTGTACGTGATCCCAGTTGCATTACAATTCGTATCGTGGGCCAGTGAAATTTTACTTGCTAGGTAAAAAATACGTTGCAATTCGTCGTCCTTTCATGCGCAATCAACGATATCAAGTCGAATGTTACGTGCTCGATGCGAATTTTTCGCGTTCACGCTCTCATTGTTTGAGCGAAGGTTCTGCACGCCTCGCGATTGCCTTACTAACACGATAACACACGCTCGGAGAAGTTTAACTAAAGTGCGTCGTGCGAATATGTTTGCGACACAATATCCTGAGACTGTCGAAATACCTTAATAACCAATTATCCAGCGATCGCGGCATTTATCTTCGACGAAGAAGCAACGATTTCGCTCGACGGGGCTCTTATTAAAATACCACGAAATTTTCCACGGCGGAGAGTATCGAATGCAATCAACTGCGATCGATAAACTCCGACGAATATTCGTCCAGACGAAGTATTCAGCTTAAATTTAATTTATCAACTTTTATATTAATTTAATCATTATACAGAGTTGGGTCGAATGCGCGAAATTTCGTAAATAAATGTAATAATATTTCCAGACTCGACACTAACGTAATCTTTGTAAATCCCGTTGCAAATTATGAAAAATGCAGGAAAATAGAAACGACCAATTTGCAAAGCTTCCAGGCCGAACTGCCCCGTTAATAACTACCTTGATATATCTTTCACATTAATTTCTTTCGGCCTCTAAACGAATCTTCCATGCATTCATCAGCCCTTCAAAACGAACTTTTTACCGTCTTCCTAACAGCTTTTCATCGTATACGTCTTACATAAAGGAGGCTCTAATTACAGCGACCAATTTGTGCCGAGAAAATCGTGGCGTTTTCGCAAGAGATCGACAACTATGTGCGGCTATAGAGTGTACCCATCTTAACGGCGCGAATTCGCGTAGTTTGCAGAAGATATTAACACGGCCAGGCATGTTCATTTCAGCGTGTCGTTATGATAAAGCTCCCATTATGCAACCGACTGCAATTCCCGAGCGACAAAAACGGTGGAAAATAAAAGGAAATATATGTCTCGGCGCGACATGCGTTCACCCAAGGAACGCGTTTTATTAAGACTTTTACGATTTGCTACCGAATGCCTTCGGTGTTGCATTATTTGAATAGCATCGAAGGTTATTAACCCGCAAAGGCGCGACTTGTCGCAAAAGTGCGGACAATCGAATTACACCTTAAAGCACCGTTTCATCATCGCGCATTTCCACACACTCGGCTTCGCCGGCACTTTTCTGCGGATTTTTTGTTCCAATTTCGCCCCGATTCGCGCCGGCGGTGAACGGTGTTTCGACAGGATTAACGCCGTTGGAACCGGAGAACGATTAGGAAACCGTTTACGAGCAAACGACGACGGCAAAGTAGCGTTTCCCTCGGCGGCTCATTCAACGATCCCCAAGTATTGTACAGAGGTCCGAGAAAATAAAGATAAACAGGAAAGAAACAGACGCGTTTTTGTTTCAAACAGTATAATGGAAGAGTGTTGTGTCAAACTGTTAAATGTTATTTTATGTCAGAAACGTGGCGTTCATTAGTAATACCCGAGAAGTGTACTCGCGTGTTGAGATGTGTGAACAAAAAGAACGATCTCTCGCTTCTGCATTACCATACAATAGTATCGTCTTATGCAATATTCTGTTCTGCATAATGCTGTACTTTGTAGTACGAGGATATTGTGTTTAATGGTTTATAGCGCGCGTTCAATTACGCGTACGATTTTTTTTCGGTATTTTCAGATCACGTTTTTCTTTCTGACTGCAACTTTGGATTATATGGATTAGACGCGTTTAAGTGTAACTTTATTGGAAAGTGACCGATGTGGCGATCTGTATCATCGTGGCGCGTCTTTGTGCACGTGCTTATTTATCCTTGAATCACAAAACAGATATCAAACGTCAACTGTAATCGTTTCACACCGGTAACTTTGTTTAATCAATGTAACAGAACATGCGTGCTCGAACTGAATGCAATCGGTTCACATTTTTCATCAGCATCAACTACGCCGAATCAATGAATCTTGCATTTTTATCAATGTCAATTATTCGACCGACGTTTCTAGATCGTCTGTTGGAATCTTTTAGAGGAAAAGGAGGATATTCATTCGTTGGAATATCCGAGGTGAACACAATTGGAATAATTCGAAAGGAACTGATTAGATATAGAAAAGAGATCATCGTAAACGTGAATAATAGAACATTTCCAGAAAATGGGAGTAAAACTGTGATAGTTTTAAGAACGCCTTAACAACTTTTCATTTTAAGGTTTATGCAATGCAATTGAATTTGTAATTGGAATTCTGAGTTTAAGGGCTATCACGTAGAATGAAACAGAAATGATTTATCAATTATCTATAGTTAATTTGATACCAATTAATTTTTTAATGATATTGATAAAAATTAATATTTACACTAGACTTTGGTTCCAAATTGAAAATTATTGTTGTGTGAATATCTTATATGGGTGGCATTTAATTTTCAGGAGAAGATAAGGAACTTATCTTTCTGTAGAATGTAACAGTTCGTTCCGTTGAGGTAAAATATTGGTCCAACACTCTTCAAGAAACCAGAACACGGGAGAAGTTGCCGAAATATATTGCGAACACGCCTAAAAATAATTGTCACGCGTACACAATTTGCAAATATAGCAACAGTGTTGCACAGTAATAAATAGATAATAAAGCAGAAATAAGTTGAAGCTTTTCACGCGGTTCAACAAATTGAGGGGACAAGGCCCTGTTTCGCCTGCAATTATCAGCCTCAAACAATGGAAATGCTCTAATAGAGACGGGATATAAACGTTTGCAAAAGGTATAAGCGTTCCTTTCTGATAGAGTTATCGCATTATATACAAAAGATACGCGCCCAAGAAATTCGAAGAATAAACGCCGAATAAAATTGCGAATTCATAAACATCATCATTAAATTTTCCAATGAAAGTGCAGAATTAGTCAATGAACTTGCACAACATTTCCTTCATTGTCCCCGTCCTTTATAACAATTAACAGATCTTATTTGAAAAAACGAAAAAAATACTTCCCGCAAAGCACATTTTTACAGAATCGTCCGATCATTCGGTAAACAATATTGAACCAGACACGATGGAACGACTGTCGGCCTGAAATTTTATTGCCAACGATATCGAATTATCAAATCTTTGTGAAAATAAAAACTGATATAATTAAAAATAAAAATTAATATTGTTCGTTGTATTAACGGTGCTCTTTTCAGAATTTATCAAGCGATCCGTAAGAAAAACGACTTCTATCATTTCGTGCATACGAAACAGTCAAAACCACCTTGACGGATAATATTTTCCACCTGTCAGTAACTAGCAAAGGCACCTTCCCTTCGGGAAGAATAACTTCGTCTTATCTATATTTGTCCAAGACCTAATAAAACGGCCGCGGATAAGCGCTAAGTCCGAACTAAATCAGAAAATGCGTGTAGAAAGTTGTACGTACTTCCATTTTCGATTCAACGCTGCCTCTGCGACGAAAAAGAACATAACAGGGGGAAAAAAAGCTACTGACAAAACGTTTCACTACTTCCACGCACCTTTCGTCAACGGTTAGGTTCTTCAGTTCCGGTACCATGCACCAATAGTCGTCCGGTATCAGCGTGATAAAGATCTGTGTGAAGTACACCCACGCCACGAAAAAGGCGAAGGGGATCATCAGCAGGAACAGCATCTTCTGATAAAGCCCGAACTCGCCGACGTAAGGCAACAAATCGTCGAAGTCCACATCCCTCGATTCACCGTCAGCCCTTCTACCATCTTCACGCGGCCGAGGAGTCATTGAGCTGTCGGCGTCGTTCGTGGTCGCGGACGATTCCAGCTTTTCCGCCGGTGCCATTTTAACCGAACGTAAACCGGAGTTGTCACTTCAAAAAACCGAAACTCGGATCACTCGAATCATTTATTTCGACGTAAAGGATCAACACTCCGGCGTCTTTGATCGCACAAGAGAGGGAAAGAAAAAAAAGGACAAAAAAAATTCACCGATTCAAGTATTCACGTCAACCGAAAAGGGAACCATGATTTCGTGGTTTGTTTCGACCCCGGCGATAACGTTTCCCTCAATTGTTCGGCGTCGTTTGAACCGCAAGCTTCAGAGGCGTGAAACGATCACGTGGCCCTCTCTCTGTTCATCGTCGACGCCGCGTGAATTTCGCGAAAGGAACCCCGTGTATCGAGGCGGTCTCCGGTCGATCCTGTGCAATCGTGAGAGGCAAACGAAATGGAATAAAAAGTGGGCAAATCCTTGTCGATGAGTTCGGAACTGAAACGAACAGTTCTGTAACTGGCTATATAACCACCGACCGAGAGGTACTCCCTCTCCTCTCGCTGTGCACAGAGAATTCAGTACTCCGCAGGTGGCATTGAACAGAACGCGAGCCGCGTCAATCATCTTCGTCTTTGCGCTCGAGCAATTTCTTCCGCGCCCTCCCCGATGACAGGATAACGACACGCCGCTCTGCCTATTTCCTCGTCCTCTTCTTTTTCGCTTCGCGACGATCGGTCGTCTAGTTGCAACAATTCGAAACTGCTCGCGCTTGAACGTCGCGCGTATGTACACGCGAACTAGAATAAATACGAAAAGATGTATTACAGAGGCGCAACCCGAGGAATTCAACTTTGCCAAGTTGGCTTCGCACCAGAACGAAATTAAACGAGATTTCGTTTGAGATCGTGGATGTTTATTCGCTTATTGTATCGGGTACGCGGCACGGAAGAAAGGAATAAAACGCACGGTATTCTCGAGACGTGCCGTATTGTGAAACAAGCGTCGCGACATTAGCAGCGTGAAATGTAATAAAATTAATGTTGCTTCGTAATGAACTTGTCGCGATCGTCGAACTAGTTCGAATTACGGGAACTGGATTTTAGTCAGCCACTTCTAAAATGAGTACCTTGCTGTACGCTCGAACGAAGAGACCATGTTCGATGGTATTTTAAGAAGTGACTAATTTATTTGGCCAATATTTTTGTAAAAATTATTTTCCTTGGAGGTACGACGTATTCATAACAATGGTATTTTCCACCTATCGATGCAAGCTTTGCGTTATTAACGATAAACGGCTCGTCCATATTCGCCTATTGTACTTAATTAGCTAAAGGTTGCAAAAATTCAATAACACTCGAAATCGTATTTTTCATCGCTCGTCGCCGCGGTTATCTTCTGTCCATCTCTGCAATTAGAATGATGGAATGGTACACAACTAGCTGGCTCACACGATTCACACGATTCACACGATTATGTGTTCTTTACAGGAAACATCCCGGTCTTTTTCTCATTGACGTTCATTCTTTTTCTTCGACGTAGTCTCAGTTCTTTTCCTTTTCGTTTTTTCCTTCTATAGAGTGTAAGAATGGATATGGTTCGAACGTACGCGCCATCCACGGGTTTTTATCGCTTCTGTAACTAGTATTATCTTGTGTCAACTAGACGATTGATGCTGATGGTTCGTTTGTAGTCTGCTGAAGTTCGAAAGAATTGTTTTAAAACTGATAACGAAGCGCTACGCTTCCGATAGATATGCAATTAAAAGTAAATAGAGTTATTAGATGCCCCTGGTATAATTAAAAAGAAATGCAATTGATTTCGCTGTTCTATTAGCGAACTGTTTATTATTCGAAGGCGAAATCTATTTCCTTTCAGGGGGCAACGGACATTTGCAATAATTATGTCGTTATAAAGCCATGAATGTACTGGCGTGACAGAAGCGTGTCGCTATAATAGTGGCATTCTAATTATATGCGCTGCCCATAATGATAGCGCGCGGGCACAAAGGATTATCAGTTATCGTCATTATGCTTTAAATGGGATGAAATAAATAATTTATTGAACAGGGCGTACGACTTGTGCGGGCGACCTAAAATGCTTTCGGTTTTATTAACGCTACGAGAAAAGAAATCGAGGACGAGTATTTTAGCCGGAGGGGCTAATTTTTCATTTCATGGTCGTCTTTTTTTTCTTTAATCTCAAGGTCTTTAATATTCCTCTCTAATGGAACTTTTTATTTTCCGTTCATAATTGAATATATAAAGTTTATAAGTTTAAATTGGCTGCGCACAAAAATATGAAATGCGACTATTAGAAACTAGACCTTGTGTAAACAACAAGAAATTCGTCATTACTTGTCGCAATGAAATAATTCTCAATAATTTTCGATTAACGTATATTAAAGAATGATTTCGAACATCGTACGGCAGTAGCATATATACTTCATGAAGAAACGAGGCTCGTTAAATCGTGTGGTATCTTATTTTTTAACATTCAATAAAAAAGGATGATAGACGGTTCTAATTTGTAGAATCACCCAGTAGATAGAACCTGTTTCTAGAGGTATAGAATACCGTGTGCATGACCCAGATTCTTCTTTTTAATCTTATTGCACCCCTTTCACTATCTACGCTATGCAATTGACATCTCGTAGGCGTATAATGAATTCAGCGAAGTCTCAACGAAAACACGTGATAAGCAGAAAAACGAAAAACGGAGAAGCGGCGGATATTTTTAAGGAAATGAAAAACGGAATAAATTATATCACGATTCTCAACCATTCAATATTGTGTCAATTTATTATAGTTTAGTGTTTACAATATGTGGCTAATCGAAATGAAATTATTACCATTGCTCATTAATTTAGGAAGAGACAATAAAACGTGGTATTATTATTCATTATCTAATTTCATTACATGTTCTTACAATCGCGTAAAAATTGTATACGCCGCAACAGCATTGATTTATCTTTCCCCGTTCGCAGTAACACAGTGCTCGAAATAATATCAATAAAACTTTCGTTGGCGAGAAATACGTACAATTCGCAATTTTTCAACGGGAACAGTTGATCTTTCGTACAATAAATTATGGTTCACTGTGGTATTCGCATTCCAATTACCTCGCCGCGTCTACCTGTATCCGCCTCCCTTTATTTTTCACGTACTTTTTACCCTGGTATTTTAATAACAAAATGAACACGCTCAACGATGCGTTACATTTTACGATAACACACAATTTGCATCATAATCGTCCGCGAAAGTATACAAAATAATCCTTCCACAGCATGTTTAATAGTGGCGTAAAAAAGTTAGTGTAAACAATGAGAGAAATAAGTATCGCATAGTCAACCAACGTAGCACAAGTATATGCATGTTTCATTTATTGGAATTTAAACCTCGTTATTATACACGTACTCTCGTTTCGTTCTAAACGAACATTCCTCATTCACATATGATTTACGCTATTGTCACAAAAAAATATTCGAATAACGATGCCGCACCGATCTTGTATAATTAACTCGCATACATTCACCTCTATAATGTATATGTATATATGTATAACATAAAATGTACATCTTAAGCTCTGAAATGTGAGATATAAACTTTCACAAATCGAGTCCGGTTGAACAATAAATAATACAGAAGAATCAGTAAGAACTTCCGGCTTGGTTCGTTGAATCATTGTCATTAATAGCAGTGCAACGAGACTTCCTTATAGATAATTACGTTATTAAACAATCTTCGACAATTGAAGATAAATTTAATCGATTAGTCAACCTATACTTCGACAGTCAAACGTTCAATTGCTTCGTCTTTTGCCCTACACTTTTTTAAAAATATTAACATACAACACCGTCGACTTAAAAGAGAAAAGAATACAGTCGTTACGAATCGTTAACAATGATTTTTACTATGTATAACGTGTCAATGAATGTATCAAAAAATGATACATTCCTCGCGAAACAAATGTATTTATATTTCTTCCTCCTACGATTTCACATGCGTACGTACAGTGCAGTTTAATTGATACAGATGATTAATATCGTTTTATGATATCTTTTATTTTGAAAACAAAATGTACACGTGTATAAAGGACTGGTATCATGATGTTTCGTTACAGTTTAAATACGTCGATTTTCGTTCTACTCAAAAGTAAGTAGTTTCTCGTTAATTCGCCCTTGCAAATTACAATTATCACTAACATTCTCTGATCAGATTAGATTTTAGCACGTACGTATCTTGAAAACGTCTTAATACGGCTCCACTAATAGTATACCCTCTCCATAAACGTGTGTTTCCGTATTAAAAAAAACCACAATGATTACGAATACCATAAACATGATACAGAATCGTATTTGACAATTACAAATTTGTCTATTAACAACACGAAGCCTGCCAAATCGCTCTTCATATTTAAATGTGTATGTTGGAAGTTCCAAGTTGATAATAAATTTTTCATTCACGTTCGCTACTTTCTACACTTCAATGTCATTTTGATTACACTGTAATCTAATAATTATGTACAGATCTAATATTACATAAGGCCCGCGCAGTGCAGTAAATAACTCCTATTGATAATTTCTTTATAAATAATAATAGCAAAGCTTGGATTTCGTCGAATTTCTACGATACGAAATATATTTGCGTGTGTATGTTGTTCGAATGTTGCGCATCCTGGACAAAATGAAATAATTCAAGTCAACATGATTACATATAATGATTCGGTTGAGTAAAAATTTCGCATAGTTTTCCTGGAAACCTGTGCGCTTCAATACTTTGAGAAATATAGTCGTGTATTGAACTTTCAATTGAAATTCCAATTTCTTTGGCTCTGTTTCGCTAATTAGGCTACGAACGTTCCCTATTATTATTATAATCAATTCAGTGGCCTTCGATAGTTGACTTAATTTAACGTTGGCATGATACTTAATTTACCTTTTCTAATGTTAGACTGAAATGATCATCACGTAAACACGACACTTACTGCTAATAACAAAGTAAGAACTGTATTGATCATGCTTGTCGTTTCAGTATAAAAATGAACAACAGTTATCGGATATCTTTGCTCTGAAAAATGCATCTATATCGTTCGTTCGTATAAAAGCAAGCGAAAATAGTCCATATTTAATTTGCCATTTAAATTGCAAATACATTTGGTGACAATGACCGTATTACATTGATTAAATCCCATCGGATGTTGAACTCTTATAAGATATAAAATTACGCTGCATATTTGTCAATATGCCATTGATAATATTCTATGTAATGCTACTATATAACAGTAAACGCGTAATATATATTAATATTACTATGTTAATATTTACAACCATAATATACAGTAGTATTACATAGCATTAGTAGTTTACGCATTTGTTTAATTAATTCTGTTTTTTTTTAACTTTTTTTTACATTACTTTTATGCCTTTTACTGTGCTCTTTTGTTTCCACTTTAAATTAGCTTTTCACGAACATTCTCAGTCTACTCATCAAAAATTTTGTGTTATTATTTAAAAGTCATTATTTCGTCGTGCGTCAGCAATTGTCTGAGAATTCAACTGAACATAAATTTGCCGCTTCAATACAAAAACGTGGTTCCGTTAATAAATCGCCGATCAAATTTTAGTGTAATCTTGCTCGTATATCTGTAGAATTTCCGTGAGTAAAATTTTATTAAAAAATCCGCTTGGTATAAAAACTTACGAAAAGTTCGGATACCTTCAAGCAGTCGATCGTCTATGAATACGAAAACATTTAACATCCTCCACGAATTATTAAAATACGTTTGTAATATATATAAAATGTACATCATAATAGCACCCAGTAGACAATTATCGTAACAGAGAAATAACACGTCTTCATAACGTTCTTAGCAGCTCACATTTTTCTTTTTGGTTAAGAAAAAAAAACGGAAAATTCATTATAGTGGCCATCGCTACGAGATTCCAATGATTTCCCATTCAATAGTTCCCTTTTTATCACATACAATTAAAAAATAGGATAGAAAACGTGGAAACGCGTATCGTTGCAAGTGCTCGATACAATCTATCATAAAAATTTGTTGCCATCCGAAATATTGTGTACGCAATAAATTATCAGAAAGAAAATATAGGTTTCATTAGTATAATAACGCGCAATAATCAAAACCTAACATTTCTTCTTTTCTGTTTTTTTTTTATGTACAATATTATTAATACCCATGACACAGATGCAAGGACAATATTGTTAAATCAAAACAAAAATCTCTCCTACAACTCCAGGAACTTAGTTCTATTCAGTTATCGATATTTTGATTATTCACAATAAAATTTTTGTACACCAACATTCATAGGAGTGTCAGGCTTACTCGTGAGTAGTGCCTCTCAAAGTATTTAGATGCAGATATTACCTGATTATACTTAAAAACGAAAACAGATGGTTAAAATCGACCTTAAACTATGCAGTGCTGGCAAGTTCCTTATGTAGAAAAGTTTCGATATCCACTCGACATATAGGACAGCGTTTATTAGTACATAACCACTGGTCGACACAGTCTATGTGAAATAAATGCATACATGGAAGCCTCCTGTTTCAACAAATAAAAAGAAAAATCCATTAAATATAATCAATTTTCTGAAATAATACATAAAAATACTCTACGAAGGAAAGAAAGGGAAAATTTCATTTATACCTGACACTTTCACAGTCTTCGAATTCAGATAAACATATAGTACACTTTTCAATCGCGTCCTCGCCGTTTTCAACTTTCTTGACCTGCACAAAAAATATACAACAGTTAACAATAGCAACAATTATTCGAGGGAGTACGCGGTTTCAAATATATTTGTAAATCATTATACCCGTTTGTACTTATGACGGAATGTATGACTTTCAATCGATTCCTGCGTTGCTCCGCAACTAATATGAGCCATACGCCGTAAATCAACGAGACGCAAATAATTTTCAAAAGACATATGACGCGCCGGATGCAACGAACTCAAAAGTGGAAGTGGCATCATATCATGAGCACCAGACCCTTGCTGTAACAAACAAAACACAAATGTATTATATAGTACATACATACAATATTTATATTGTACAAAATATCATGAATTCAAAATGTTTTCATACCAAATGTGGATGCGATAACCAATTAATATGAATGCGGTTCATATGATGAGGAGCGGGATTTAAGTGTCGTGCATAACGATGATACATATGAGGCACATAAGGATGAACCATTGAAGGTAGCATTACTGGAGGTGTTTGTTCCATTTCTACAACGCCACCTAAAGAATTTTCCTACGCACAAGACAATATGAATTATTTCTTTTTAACAAAACTAAACTTCACAAAATAAAAGAGACTAAAAACAGAAATATTCAAGTACGTAAAATTTCGTTAAGTGAAAAATTACCATCACAGGTTGTGCAGGACATGGTGGGCTAAAACTCGGTGGCCCCCTCGTTTCTGGATGACTATAAACAGTTGGTTGTTGTGGCGTTGGTAAAATCGGTGGTGGAAGATAATTCTCGGTAAATGTCACGTTTTCGGAACCGTTGCAACGATTATTTGTAGTATTGGCGTTTGCAGTGTTGCATGTATGTTGGCTTGGTTGATGCACGTGTGGATTGCACGACGTTGTACTATTAAAGATAAAGTTTTCTACGCTATGTAAAACTAACTATGTAAGACGAAGAGATGTTGTAATACTAACGTGTGATGCGTCGGAAATCTCGAATAGAAACACCTCCTGTGTATTTCTTGTACACGTTGTTGTACCCTCCATAATCTTTCTTGTACAGGATGCATGCGTGGTCTCGACATTCCTGTAGAAGCATCTATAAGAACGAAGTATTTGAATATATTACTGAAAACTGATTTGAATATCTGCATATTTTCGGTATATTTTTACAAGCTAAGAACGCTTTTACCTGGCACTTGTCTGTATCCTAGAGGTATGACAGGAATTGGAATTCTATAGTTATGATGCATACATCGACCATGGTACATATAATCCGGCGAACCATGCATACAATAAGAGTTATTTCCCCTGAAGTAATGATTAAAATTAACATTCGAGCATGTGTGTTGAGATGTTGTGCTATTTTTAAGCATACCTATGCACATAATCCGTCCTCCATCGATTTGTTACAGAAGGCGTTGAAGGAGGCGGTGCATGTTCTTCATCTGACTCCACAGTTAAATCAACGACAGTTACTGGACGATTAGTTTCTTCATTATTTTGTACAGAACTCTGCTAGTTAAATGCAACAAAACATTTTCTATTTGAAACTGTCAATACATATTTTATCTTGAAATAAACTTTGCAATATAATACGGCTGGCCTTACTTTATCATTGTGATTTACTGTTCCCAGAACCTCAATCGATCCATCTTCGTCGTCACTACTAGTCGCATCATCGCTACTCGACGACCAATCTAATTGCAAATCCGGTGCCGATGGGGTATCATCGTTTCCTATCCAATTATAAACAAAATTAGAGTACAGTTCGTGAATTTTATAATTACGTCATATTTTTTTCAAATAAGCGATCATACTTGTCGCGAATGCAGTCTGCAGCTTAGATTGAATTAAATTTGACAAAATTGAGTGATACAATATATCGGATTGGTTGGCACTGTCATTTTCTATATTATGCATAACTCTGCTTAAAACATTCGCGTCATTCCTTGTTGACCTGATTGCGCTGAAAATAAAAATGATGAAACGAATGTGAAACCTTATACGAAACTACCGTGAAACAAATTCGTACCTATCTGAAATGCTGTCTGACAATCTAGACGGCCCAGGGACTCCTAAACTATCAGATTGTTGTTCATTTAACGATTTATATCCCTCGCTTCTTTTACTTTTATGTTCTACTGAAGGATTGTGTTCGTGCACAATTCCCCCAGTCGATTCAGGCCCCGTTAAATAACTTCCAAAAACAAAATTGTTGCTTGTAGTAGTATGATGAGTTGGATTCACGTAAGGATTAATCGGTACTACATCCGAATCCTCGACATCGCTTTCCGCGAATAAGTGATCGTATTCCATCTCATTGGCTGTAATGAAATGTCAATTAAAATTCAGATACAATTTAGAAAATTGTAATATAACAATAACTGCATATAATATCTACGCCATGAAATAAGTAATAAAAATTAGCCCGCATCTTCTACTGTGAATATTTCATCTATACCTGAATTAAATCTTGACTGCGGAGATGGATCGACTGCAGATGTAAATGCTGTATCGAATATATCCGCCAAAGAAGTAGAATTTGCCTCCATAGATTGAGTTATAGAATCTGTATGATACAAGCTATTTTGTTCTTCCGCTTTAGTTTTAGACCGAACGTTTTCCGAACTTGTACTTTCCTCCATCCTGTTGTCACAAGGTAGATTTAACATTTATACGTAAGACAATTAATATCGAATTCATATAAGATAACAACATAAACGGGACGCTAGAAAAATACAAATAAAGTCTCTATAATAATGTATGCAATATAATTGTCATACATGCGTTACATATATAGATAAATGCATTCCGATTTCACATTAATGCATAACCAATTGCGAAACAAGAAAAGAATACGTTTATCAATCATTACGATGCAATTTGATCGACTGTTATTCAAAGCAATGAAATTCAATGATACTCCGGACGATTGAAAAAATTATATATATCTGGATGGAATAATATATTACATGCTCAATTTATGTCCAATCGACAGAGCTTTCTTTCAATCATAAAAAGCATACACATATAAATGTATAAATATTAAGAATAACTGCGATACTATAGTGACACGTAATTTATAACAATCTAACTATCGTAAATTTCATTAAGTGAAAAATCGTTCTCTATCGTGTACGGGCAACGTAATTGAAATAACTTCTTTAGTAACGAGAAACAGTTTCCTGTACGTAATTATCGTTGAAATGATATATTTAAAACGATCGGCATTTCAAATCAATTTCGTCTCCTCTCTTTTTGTACTCATACTTGAAACGTTATTAAAACGAACAGTACAAACAACGAAACAGCATGTACTATGTACATTTATACCTTGCAATTCCTTCGATGGTTTTGTAAAACGATAAGGCTCTCTCTCTTCACCACGTCATTTTTATCAAGATATTTATTTTCTATACATCACTGTCATTTATGTCGTACTATATACGCACGTCAATATTCGCCTCGTAATCGGATCACTTGGAATTTCAACAAACTTTACAATCCATATATGAGAATTTGTGTATAATTAAGTTTCTTATGTCAGTAATAACAATAAAATCGAAAAAAGGATTTTCACGTAGACTTTCTTTCGGTAATCTCACATTTGGCAACTACGATACCATCAATCGTAACTTTCATTAACTACGCTCGATTTTAGGTGGCCTCCGTTGATTATGTAGCTTGCTACCTTTCCGTGTCATAGAAATTACAATTACGTTCGCTTTCAATTACTGTAACATAAATTTCGATATCTATGCGCACGACTGCAATTTGTTTCGATCTATTACTCGTCTACTATTATCGTATTATTTCTAATATCTATGTTGCATATTTTATTCAAAATTGTTACGGATGTCCTGAATTGTATTGTATTTTAAAGTTCCAAGTGAGAAGAAAGATAAATTCTCTATATCGCCGTTAACAGTGCAGCACCATACGTGCACCTATAGGGAATATTTCTGTATAATATTATTTAGGATCGAAAAAATAAACTATTATTATCAAAGGACAATTATATTTACATATCTATAACTTTTTAATCAATGATTTTCTAAACTTAATCATTTTTGTTTGTGAATTTTACCCGTCAAATATTATAAAAGTACCTATAAAAAGAAATCCCTTCATTATTATGCTCAGAAAGTCAAGTTTTACCAACATAATATTTGTTTTACATGTTTCCACGTACTATTATATTACACAACAGTATAATAATTATTATTTAATACTATAATAGATGGTTTTGTTAATTTTAATTTGTTAACACTTGCATTACATGTATCACTTGATCTTTTTGTGCTCACTAGCGCCACTTGTCATTAACCAGTATATAATTTCATGTTTACGGGGACGAATACTAAGATTGAAGTGAATTTTTCGAATTGTGATCCAGCTACAAGTGTTATCCTTACAAAATGGTAAATATTCATTGTTTTCCTTTTCCCATAGAAGCAAATGAAATGTTAAACAACCTTTATATCGGTAGCATTGTGTGCAGTACCGGGTGTGTATATAACCCTAATTAATAAATCTTTTAGATGCAATTCATGTTATTGTTCAGCCGTCAAGGAAAACTACGTTTACAAAAATGGTATGTGGCTCATCCTGACAAATTAAAGAAAAAAATTACACGAGAATTAATTACGACAATATTAGCGCGAAAACCAAAAATGTCAAGTTTCTTAGAATGGAAGGATGTTAAGGTCGTTTATAAGAGGTATTGTTACAACTGGGTTAATCTTATGCAGGCATTTTTATTTCCTTCACCTTTGTTTAATATTCGATTAATAGATATATTATTTTAATCACTATTGTTCTACTTCGCAGATATGCTAGTTTATATTTTTGTTGTGCGATAGAACAAAATGATAATGAATTATTAACGCTGGAAATAATACATCGTTATGTTGAATTACTGGATAAATATTTTGGAAGTGTAAGTATTATATATAATAAAGGGATGTACAAAAAGAAATTCTTATAGCTACAATTTCTATGCATTAGTTTTATTTATGAATATGGCATATTAGTGTCGATGATAGTGTATTATTTGATCTAAAAAAGTGTATCCACAAAATGATGCCCTGTTGTACGTGTCTTCTAATAAAATTAAATGTTTCATTAGGTTTGCGAGCTAGACATAATTTTCAACTTTGAAAAAGCATATTTCATCTTAGATGAATTACTGGTCGGCGGTGAAATTCAAGAGACCAGCAAAAAAAATGTTCTAAAAGCGATCGCAGCCCAGGATTTACTGCAGGAGGTTAGTTACGGGGATGTACCCATTGAGTTGTGACTTGTCCTTTTTTAATGATACTATAATTTTTTCCTTTGTTATTTTGTAGTAATATTATAGGATCGTTTTAACATTTTATCTATTTTCCTTATCTTCAGTTTAAAGTAGGCCAACGATTATATTTTGCAATTTTGTATTGTATACCTATACATCTATTAATATATTGGCAGCTTAAAGTTTGTTAAAACGATTCTGATAGGATAATTAACCATCAATAGTTGGTGTGTAACTTTCTTATCGAAACAATTAATTCCCATGCTGATAGAGAGGTATATAAATGGAGTATATTAAAACCTCTTGGATGTTATACATATATGTGTGGCATGTTTGTAGCCTGTTAACTCTCGTTAAAATGATGTGGTGATATAAGAGTAACTTTTGATACAGAATTGTTTCAGTCATTTGTAGTAAGTGATAATGTATTATTACACTTATTGTCGAATGTTTGTATACAATGCCTCTTATGTATAAAGAAATGATAGATTACTATTTATACATAAATCTATTTAAAAGTATTAGTGTATATAAAGCAATTTATGATAATACTTAGGGGAGTATTTAAAGGCAGAATATATGTATAATTAAATGTATATATTGGTAATATGTACAATAGCGGCTGTTAATACGAAAATAATCACCACATTGTTTTAATACATGGAGTATAATGGGTTGTATTGATACTCTAAATGTTTATTAACAGTGTAATATCTAAATTGCATGATGGAATGTAACTTTTTTTTATTTTAAATCCTAATGCGATATACTTTTTTTGTTTGACACCGTACTTTTTCATGTTTTTGCAAGTTTTATATGTTTTATATATATTAGGGATTCTTATAATCTGAGAAATGCTCTGTTCTGTTATGTAGTTTTGTTGTAAAGTATTTGAAATCCTCAATTTTACACGTGTGTTGAACATGTGTTTATTGTTATAAAGCTCGGTTCAAAAATCGATACTCTACATACTGTTAAGATTGTACATGAGATCATTAGAAACCTTTGTCATTATTGTGAATCACAAATGTGATTCATTTCTTTTTTCTCTTTTTTTTCAATATATTGTGTCATAAAAATATAGTTATATGTACATTTTATAGTGGGGAAAGCATGGAAAGTGTTTGGAAACTTTTTACAATAATATTAAGCAAAACATCACACAGACGACTATAGGTATAATTTGTTTCTTAAAAATATTGTAATATTCTTATCTTCCTTATAGCAATTGCTGTATGCACAGAAAGCTTATACGCTTATTCTCTCATTAATTAATGTAAGTGGGCTTACATGTGTCGTAAATTGTTGTTCATAATGTACGCAACAGCATATCTATAGTGATGAAATTTTTAATTTACAAAGAACTGTTGCCATATAGTTTGATGAATATAGATGTTGGAATACAACATTGCATTCAGTATTGTGACATATTTTACAAAATTAATGATAATACAATAATTATTCTCATTTCAAAGTTCCTGTAATTAAATTTCGACAAATTTAACTGTTTCAATACTAACAGGAGAAATATGTTCCATGCTATGTTTTATAAGGATCATTGGTTAAAATACAATCAATTTATATAAGGGATGATATTGGGAATTATTTAACTGTCCATGGTTATACTAAACAGCGTTGCTTCAATCACAATTAAAAACGCAAAGGAAACAAGAACTTGTTTAAGAAATACAGTTTTTAAGTCAGTACTTAAATAGCACTATCAATAAATTTTTAATGTTTTTTCAAGTAAATTTAATAGGGAAAATATAGTGCATAGAATACAATTATTGGTATACATTTATCTCATCAAGCTTCTGAAACATATAAGTACAATTCTGGAACATCTCCTTAAATGTATTCTTGAAATGATTAAATTGCATTGTGTTATTACTTGAGAATACACTAGTTATATTTACAGCATAATAATTACGTAGTATTATTGAATTACGCATAATACAATATATCGGTATTAAAGAAACGATTGCATTTTAAAGGCGAGTGTAATTAAAATTAATTTCTTAGCAGTTTCAGAAATATAAGTAATTGAACATAGTTTCAATAGAACTGAAAGTAAAAAAAATTATTATAGATAGCATTCTTGCCTGGAATCTAGAGTGCATCTAAATTGTACTAAGAGTATAATTTTTAAACGTGCTTAATGTCATTTTAAATTTGACGTCTTCAGGTAGAGCAAAAGTTACTGTATCTAGTCCATATACACATTATGTGTAAACATTTTTCTGATTATTTGAAAAATATTTAAGAAAAAGTACTTTGTTTTTTTTGTTAAGTAAATTAAGCAGAAAATATGCTACATATACTTAAAAGGCATAATAGAAACAATTGAATTCTATACCTTTCTTCGAAAAAGCTTAATATTTGCAATTCTATGTTCAAAATTTATATTTATATGGTTTTGAAATAAATTTTGGAAAGTCAATACTATCTTGCATACGAAGTCATTTTTTTTTAATCCTGTGCATGTATCGGAGGATATAATCTTATTAATATTGTAACTAGTATTGGCTTCACTCTCTTTGCTTTAAAAGTTAAGGATAATTGTGCAATATAATTGTTTATCTAAACCAAATTGTTTTTCCTAAAACAATATGGTGATACTATGGAAATGCTGTTGTTTTTAAGTAGTTATTGAAATGTATGTATATATATATTTATTTAAATTCCAATAAATATTAATCATGGTCCATTGTATTAATGGTATGATTTTATGTAATGTTATTGATTGTGATCCACATAATTAATGTTTATTATAAGTTCCTACAATATGGAAGTGTGCTTCCACCATTATTTTTATTTTTAAACTGACTTAATTAGAAGAAAACAGCTTCTACATCAATTTATAGCATTTACCTGCCTTATTTTAATAAGATACGATAAGAAAGGGATAAAAAAGAGTGGATGCTATTGGTATTGTTATGCAAGGTAATTGTTTAATTATGATTAAGCCGCTTGAGTATCAAAATCATTGAAATAAATAAACAGTTTAATGTGGGTCCTTTTTTGACATTTTAACAATACTTTGCGCTTCACTTCAACGCCGAAATATATAAGAGGTACATATAGATCTTGTTATCCATTATACGTTTAAATGTTTTCAATTTGAGAAATAATTGTATTTGTTACACGAAACACGAAAAAAATGAACGCAAAGGCTGTAATTAGTTGCATAATGAAACGCATATTTTATATATCAACGTGCTTCCCGTTATTGCTTTCGTCCATCACATTTCATTTAACTACAACTTGAAATGGAGCAATAAAATGGTTTTATGTAGAAGAAAGTTTTAATTCGATTTTCAGAATTATTTTTAATATACTTTGTACTCTGCTGTAATATATTTTATAACATTTATCAGTAATATTTAGCTCGCCATTTTGTTCCATTACTAAGGACATACGTAGAAATACACTAAAGATTAGTTAGAATATTTGTTTGTTTGTGGAAGGATGAAGCTGTGGAAGGTGCCCTGCGGGAGATAGGGCTTTTGTAGGTGCTGCGTTCTTGCATGCCCTCCATGGCCAATCTGACAACCCACACGATTCAAGATCCGGAGCAGGCTCACCCACTGCATGATGCCATCATACATCTCTACTTTTTCTATAGTTATTGAGCATCAATTTTTTTACATACCATTGACAACTTTTACAAAATTAGTATATAAACATTAGTATATTTTTATATAGGCGAGTGCTATAAGTAGACATATATAGAAAAATCCAGTGGCATAATATATCTATATATATATATAGCTTATTATATATTAAATATATACACATATATGAAATATATATATAGCTAAACATATGTCATAGAAATTGTTAGTTACAAAATCGCTTTTCCATTTATCATCAAGCAAATGGTATAGTTAGCCCCGTATTATGGCAATAAAATTATGCACATTTGGAAGATTAGTATTTCTTTATGTGTGAACATAGTATAATGTTCGAACAGTGTTTACAACATTTCTAATTGCATAACAAATTTGTTCCCTTAATAGGCTGTATAGTATTCGTTATATTTATCTATGAAAAGGAATATTTATTTTAGTAGTATTTAATTAGAGATGCATATTTGGAGGTGTCATTTTTATATGTGTACATGTGTATATACATAGACAGTGTCAATTTCTAATATTATAACTTTAACACAGTAATAGTATCCATGAATAAATGTATACAAAGGAACTTTTATATAATTGTATACAAAATTATATATCACCCTTGTCCATGTAATTAACCCGTTTGTGTGTTTACTACTATTGTATTTGCCCTTTCAGGTTTTAGTCACATATTTTTCAATCTATCCACGCATAAACTATATATATATATATATTACTAGAATTCTTATTTATTCGTTGCTCGTGAGGAAGGTATTTTGTTGAATTTCATCAAATTTACAATATGTTCACTTAATTACTTATAAGCCCAGAGGCATTCTGTATGCAGCATGCAATACAGACCTTTCTTTGATTGATGCTTAAGCATTCTAAATGAAGCAATCAATAAACATGTGCTTTGTGCAGCTTTGTGTATCCATACAAGTATATACTCAGTTATATGAAAAGGGTTCAGTTCACCATTTGAAGCTGCATCAAGGAGATTACTTAATTACATACTAGGTACGTGTTTGTTTATATATTTTCATTATTGTATATTTGCATTATATGATAAAGTTGCAGCATCAAAGAAATTGATCCCTCTTCATATCCTTAAGTGTACCCTTTACGCGAATATTTGTAATTTAATAATACTATTCGTATGTTTCAGGAGGAAACTCCACAAGGATTCTTCGAGGATCATGGCCTAGGATAATACTTTCTAAAGGGTTTCCTCAGCTTATCGTAAGTGGTATACCCTTACAACACTACTACAACATTCCAGAATTCTATTTACCGTAAACTTTATCAATTATATTTAAGGGTATGGTACTGCAGCGATTTTAGCAAATTGAAATTAAACTCTTCAATTATTGTCGTGTTTTCGTTACGAGTTATAATAACGTAATTATATCGAGGAAAAACTCGTAGATAATACACGAGTAAACATACAGTTATATTATAATTACTGTTTTGAAAGTCAATGAAGTCTAGTTGTTCTTTACATCATATAATACAGATAAATTGTTCGTCCTTATTTAAATACTAGCAGTACTATACTATAAACATACACATTTGTGTACATGTTATTCCAGAACTATTTAACCCTTTATGTATCGTTTATTACATTAAGTGACATTGCATTCCTTGGCATCGTATTATTTACATTTAAATCATTCACGTTGCATTTCATATAATTTACAGATTCTCATTTTTGCGTGACGAATACTTAAAAGTCTGAAAAATCTGAAATCTGAAGTATTATTATGTTTTCATTTCTTTCAATTAATCTGCGTCCCAGCAGAAAAATAGATAAAAGACATCGCGGCTCAAGAGGGGAAGAAATTCTTAATCATACGATAGGGATTCTGAATAAATAACATTTAAGCTCTATAGTTCGTTTGAAAGATCAGGTATTAAAAGCCAGTTGTATTTTCAATGTAATCTTGCTATCTTTACTAATGACATATGCTATCTTCTTTTTTCCCTTAATTATTATACCTTCTACAGTGCAATTTTAGATACTGTTTGCACATAAAGGGTTAAATAATTAATAAATAATCGATAACATCGCCGGTATAGATATTCAGTCAATCGCGAGGTGCTTATCGTAATTCCTCTTACATTGAATTATTTTGATGAAAGTATACATAAGTATTAAAAGAAGGATGCTCCTTTATTGATCTTTAACAATTACATTGTTACATCGTTGAATTTTACGTATAAATAATAGTTAATGAAATCGTCCTCTGACGTACCGGTGAAGGAACACTATCGTTCGGATACAAGCAAAATCAAGTTAAAAATTAGAAGGGAAAACTAAAGTTCCTAGAGTAACAATATAATGCAATGATTGAAACGCATCAATCTATAGATGAAAAAATTATAAATATTAATATTGATTTCATTTTGTAGTTGAAAAAAAGTAGAGATATTAATTTTCTCCCTCAAGCCAGCTTACGTTTCCTCAAAAATTGTTTGATATACGTCGGACGAAGTATCGATTTCGATAAAAAAAAAAGAACAACAAACCGTCGCCTTAAAAGTATTTCTCTGTTAATCGTGAATGTTCTAGCGAAGTGTTTTCTGGCGATTCGATCGCTGATTCATTGTTGCGCGGTCTGACCTAAACAGAAAACAAAATCGATATTATACACTGTATAATATACAGGATGGTACGTTATTGGTCGTGCAGCCAACAAGGAGGCGATTCCTCGTTAAAAAAAAAAGCATTTGTTAATGCACAATTTATACAAATATTCCTGCGTGTTGCTCTGCACAGAACATGATTTAGAAATTATAATCTACTGTCCGCTGTGGGTTTTGTCGATCTAGTTTATCAAATATTAATCACGTCGATACATACGAACGAAATACAAATCATTCTGTGTTCAGTGCAAGTATATCCAATAAATTTCGAACATCGATCTTCTACAAAAAACAAATGCCCGATCGAACAAAAATTTATTCCAACTTTTCGTCTTGATTCTTAATGAAGAATCATCCCCCGCAAGCTTGTAACCGCCAGTAACGGGTGCCACCCTGTGTGAGAAGTGTGTATAAATACCCGAAGAATACAAGCTTGTATCGTTACGAGAACTGTAGTTTATTGAGCGTGTGAACGTTCATGGCTCGTACTTCAAATTTCCACGGTATTCATAGTGAAATCATTTATAGCGTGATCACTCTTGATATTTGCAGGACAATAAGTTTAAATGCTGTTCGTTGAATGTTCGTTCATAGTATTGATGCATATTTAACTCGAAAGAGCGCGTGTTATACATATCTGAAGACTATATACTCACAGCCCACCTGTTTTAATTGTTCACCGCATAGATATAGATAGGTCGAAGCGTATAAATTGGTTCATTTCAACTTTTCCTTTTGTATGATATCCTGACGAGTTCCTCCTTGGACGATGATTTTTTAAGTATTCGGTATCATTTAACACCGCTGGACAAGATAGAAATTGAAGTTTGTTGAAATGATAAAGTACTTACGAGAAAGAGCAAGGGAAAATACTGGCGCAACAAAAAGTATTGGTCTTCACGAATTTTAATTATAATGTCAATTTCAAACAAAATATCTGCATGTTGGAGAATGTTTCAACCAGACGGAATATAGAATAGTGTTAAGTAACATGAAAAAATGAAACGATGTTTAGATAAAATACATCGAGTATTTTTACGTTTGAATATTTAATAAACAATGGTGCACAGAGATTGTAAATGTTTGCATTCGGTAGTGCTATCTACTTTTGTTTCCGTGCAGTTAAAATAATTATTATTGTATCGTTCGTTAGGTCTATTTTTAGTGTAATGTTTACACCTACACACTGTAATAGGGCAGAAATTTCTCTTGAACAAAGACCACGATTGTTGTTTAACTTGACAAGTAATCAAAATTAGAGATTAAGTGCCGCAATTTTATTATAACTCGCGGTATGCAGAATGAAGTAGGTATATTACACGAAGTATTGAACAAAACTCAGAAGAATATGAACCAATGTTGAACATATGATACGTGTATTTGCGATAACCGTATGAATATTGTATTTGAAAAGACGATGCTTTGTGCTCCGTCCATAATAAAATATGTGATGTAAAATAATTATTTTCTCCAGCATCATTCGCACTCCAGCTAATTTTTAATACATTGATTACAACTCTATTGTCAGTTGCAGGTATACTAGTAAGTATTATTGTTCAAATTTTGATTATATGTAACAATAATATAAATATATTGACGTGTTTCCAATAAAGGGACTCAATATTCTCTCGGACATATTTTTACTACATTCGACATTCAACTATGGAAAAGTGGAACGTTCGATAAATCTTTTATAAAACAGTGACTGATTATCCAGATGGGAAAATTTTCTGTAAAAGTATGGTTTTAATTAATAATAGTAATAATCACGATTTTTTTATCAACGTATATTAATGTGTTATTAAAGTAAATAAAACATTATATGTTTGATTATATTTGATAAATTGAAAACTATTTTCCCAAACGAATTTCTTTTGGTATCTTTAAGATCTTTAATTCGCATGGTACGTAGAAATTATTTAAAGCGAAAAGCTTTTAAACGAATATAATTTATTTTCACCAAATTTACGACTGCTTGTAATAAAACGATGCTCCTGTATAATTAAGAAACGTGGAGAAAATCTTTTGGACACATTTCTCTTCAAAAGAACAAGTGTTCCTCTTGTTAATACCAGCTTTTAAAATTTCTCCATGTTAATATAGTGCACGAATGATAAATCGATACTACTGTCCCATATATTTAATTTTATAAACCGAGCTCCCTTATGGATGCGAGTTAAAGTGCTGAATGAAGGGAACAAACAGTACGTGAACATGCGAATACGCTTTCTCGTCCACTTCCGGTATTGCAAAATCCTATACACACCGCTGTCGAGATTTTCATCGACGTTTGCGGTGTGCATTGTTAGCTTCGTGTTTCAAGAATTCGTTCCACACCAACTCTACGATGAGTCCCATTAATGTTGCAAATAACAATGTTGCATTATCCAGAATATGTGGAACAAACACGTCAACTTTGTTCGTCACAAATTGCGTAACTTCTCATTATTTGGAGCTACGATAGAAAAGTTTTAGATAAAGGAGTTTTGTATGCATTTATCAATTATGCATATAATACACGATTATTTGTGACTTTTTAGAAGAGATGTCCTAAAGAATGTATTCTTTGTTATGAAAATGATGGAAATGCAATTTTCGAAATAGGTGGTGTTTCAAGCCACAAAAACGGTAAGTTAATAAATGTTAGTTATTAATAGAATGGTATTCATTTTTTCTAGCAGACAATTATATGATTGTAAGAAAATAGTAATTTGTATAAATATTTGAATAAAAATGTTCGACAAATATTTAACAAGGCGAGTTACTACTGCAAGTAAAATTGTTTTGTATTGTTATTAAATTAAAATATTTGCTGTAGAAAAATTTCACTCACCGTCCTGTGTCAAAATAAAAAACAAAATATTCCTTCCACAAATATTTGTATCGATGTAGTTAATTAAAGAATTAGTGAAAATTTGTAACGCTTCCATTCATAAATATTAACCACATGCATACATACGCGCATAAATGATTCTCTTCTACTTTTGTGTATTGTTAATTCAACTACTCGTAGTAAATCATTTTGCCAGACTGTTTGTTTCAGAATATGCACGCAACCAGTGTATAAAGCACCGTCTACTGCCATAAATCAATCAGACAGGCTTATTTCACTGCAACTTGGTCACAATCGTGCATATTTATAAAAATAAAGCATTAAACAATACCGTGAATAAAATCGAACCCAGGTGTTTCAATATCACGCGAGATGAATCTTACCTATACTATTACGACAAAGCACTCAAAAATAATATAATACAAACGAATAATTACTTAATATTATTCAAACTAATATTTGCCCGAACTGCGTCAACAATCCCGCATACAATTGTACAAATTGTTCTAGAGAGAAGCAGCAAGGGGCAAACGAAATTCAGGATATCTAGGATAAGAATCGAACAGCTTGAAAATCAATACCCCCTCGTATTACCTTCAAACTAAATTACATCCCATTCGCCGCACAAAATTTCTCCGAACACCGTACGCCAAATGTACATCAATCCACCTTTCATTTCATACCGTCACGCGTAAACGATCGTCTAATAAAAAATTATTCCTGCCGCATCGATTAAATCCAACCCGAAAGTCGATAACCAAACCCCCCCTCCCCTCTCACGCCTGCTCATTGTCTCCCTGTCATCAAGCGGCCCCCAAGGATACCATGCGAACATTCTCAGAAAACAGCTGAAAAAGAAAGCCCGACGAGGAACCGGGAAAAGCGATGCAAGTTTCAGAATGTCGTGTACAAGTCCGCCGGGCGATTCGGCGTGGAATGGGCGATTGCACGCATGAAACGTAAGCGCGTTGCGCGAGAGGAACGCTGCGTCGGCGCGCGAGCAGACCAGCGTCGACGGACTGATCGTCGCTTTGACGTCGTCGAGGCGAGTCGAGACGGCCTCGAAGCGTGATACGTGTATATCGAGTCGTTTCTCTGCACCGTTCGATCGACTAGTTTCCCTTCGGCCGAAGGGCTGCTCTGTTCGCGTGCACCTGGCTGTCGACATCTCTATCAGTGGCGTGTTAGAAAAACGGAAGCGTGGGCGAAAGCGTACACCGCGAAGCACTCCGCAGTGTGTCTCGGGCGAACGTGCACAGTGGGGTGGAGCGGCGCCGTCCCGACGTAGCCTGACGGAGACGTTAACGCCGGACGATCGTTGCCCAGTGCCCCAGTCCTCTAACTCCGTGACATCACGCGGACCGCCCGAGAGTACGTCCGAGAAAAATGTGACTCGACAGAACGCGACCACGAAACATCTGGCGAACATTCGAAACCGGGCGAACGCTAACATGATTTCCATTTGGACGTTCCGTGTACGTGTTGCCATTCGCGAGAACAGTTCGGGTCAGCCGACCGTGTGGTAGCGTAGTCCGGCAGCGTCCCGATCGGAAAATAAGAGGCACGAAAGCGCGGTGGAGGACCGATCGTTAAAGGGAAGTCTATCGAGCGTGCATTAGAAGAAACACAGAAGAAAAGGAAGGGAGGAAACGGAGAGCGTGCAACGAGGGTATCCCCGTGAAATCGGGGCTCCCTCGTGAATGGCCCGGTTGGCCTGTGCATGATTCCGGCACTGGACGTCGGTGGTGACGAAGGGGCTGATGTCAGTGCGGCCACTCGGCGCCCGCTCCGTGGCACGGATGCGCGAACGCGACACCCGCATCGTCGTCGTCGTACCGCGAGTGAAGCTCCCGGCGGAGGCGGAGGCGGCAGTAGAAGCGGCCGATGACGGTGATGGTCAGCCACGGTGCAGTGGTGATTGCTGACTGGTGTACGATTAAAACGAAATCTCGGTGTACGCGTACGGTGCCGTGCCGGTCGGTCGGTCGGTCTTGGGGGCGCCGCGACGCGACGTGCCGGGAATAATGCGCGTTAGGCACGTTACACGACGACGTAGAGGACGACGGTACGACGCGAGGGACCCGTGCAGCCGGCCGCGATTGCAGCTGCAGCTACGCAATTATGTACGCGTACGGTTTCGAGATCACATAGTGGCTGCCGTGTAATTATGTTGTCATCGACGCGCGGCGCGCCCTGTGTAGCTTCACGGTGAAAATCTGGCGTGAGCGGTGCCGCGGTGGAACGGGGAACATGGCGTCGGTCTCGGCTGAGACTCCAGCCAGCCATGGGCACAGCTTCAGCAAGAAGACGTTTCACAAGCTGACGTACTGCCATAGCTGCACCGACATGCTGTGGGGCCTCATACAGCAGGGGTACATCTGCGAAGGTATGCTTTACCCACACCCATTTTTGGGGTAACCACCCTTTCGTGGTTGCTGGAATATCCTTTCCTGGGGTGTGGGATGGGTAAATGAGAATTAAGGGTGTTTTGGGTTGACGGAGGCATTGAAATTTATATATATTTATGTATGAAACGAGGGGATGACTTGGGGGAGGGGACAGTGTTTGGATAAGGTGGAGGTATATAATGTTGATTTGGGTGGCTGGACAAGGCCTGCGCGTCGACCCTGGAATTCGATACAAGATCGAGTTTCTTCGTGGTCTGGATAGATTCGGGTGAAAGTTTTTTTTGGGTCAGGTTTTACAGATATATAGGACAAAATTGAGACTGTGCCCTCTTTCGTTTTCTTCTCTGTTCCCTCGTTTCGGAAAGATTTGGTCAGGGGATAGGTGTTCCCGATCGGCGTTAGAGCGCGGGGCAAGTTTTTTCCAGAGTAACCGCAAGGCAGAGGACCGATCGATATGAGCGCGTTCGGTAACGAAATCGAATACGCGGCGCGTTGCCGCCGGAGTACGCTCGTCCCGCCTTTTCACGGGCTCCGAAACCTTGGTCGGCGTGCGAAGTTGAAGCTGGCTGACCTCCAAGAATGATGAATGGCAAGTGCCCATTCACGGTGTGTACTGAGGGTAGCACGTTCATGCAGAGGATCGCCCGCCGTTTGTTACTTTGGGCTTTAGTCGAGCGGGATTAAAGGACGGGGTTTACATTTGGCTGGTTCTCGTGCTGGATTTGCCGGCTGGAATAATAGGTCAATCTATAGTTTCGATTAGGCATTTCGATGTGACGTTCGGGGCACTTAAATGATTCAACCGAATTTGCGATCGAACAGAGGGGGGGGGTACAGTATTCTTGCAGACATTGGTACAATCTTGTCTACTTGCGTTTTTGAAAGTGCTATTTCTACTTAGACTTTTGCACGTGCCAATTCCATTGCGGTGATAGAGGTCGATAATCCGTCGACAGAATATCGCATACTCTCGATACACCGTGGAATTAGAAAATCATTTGGCGATCGTCCAGTCTACTTTCGCAGATTATCGATAATTACGCCCAAGACTCCCATTGAGCACAAATATTGGACAAACAACTGGATCGCAAAGATTCAAAGATTTCCAACGAAACAAAATTACTGTACTGTCCACGGTTTCCAACCCTCAAAGCAATCGTCGCCGATTGTCCATGGGAATCCATAACCGTTTCTTCGTGTACGGGGATTGCGGCTAGCGGCCTACCCACCATCTTTGGAGTCCGATAACAGGGCGCCACATTTTCCACCCCGTCGCGATTTGCGCACACTCCTGTTCAAGTGTTTACCCCTTGCGACACGGGGCTGAGCGAGCAGACAGAAATATAGGTAACGGTGAGAGCTATTTAAATTTCCACTTCTGGATTCCTTCCTCTTTTCGGTACAGTAGCTGCTTTGAATATTGCCGAGTGGCCTTTCCCTTTTGTGAAAGCCCATGGAAATTCCAGCAAGCTCGAACAACAGCCAAGGAAAATCGAGCTGACGCGATGGCGAGGGCGCGCGCATCGAGCCTTTTCACAAGCATTGATCGTGGGGGGTGGTGTGGGATAGCTGATAGACTCTGGAGAGAGCTGGAAGAAGGGGTTGGCTTGGCCTGAAGGGTGTGGGGGCGTGTACGAGGGAAAAAGCTCGTTGACGAGCGGGCTTAGCCACGAAGGGTAAGCATTCGCGGACACTTTAGAACTTTGTATTGTTTAATCGAACAATCGGCTCGATTCATAAGTACCTTGCTTATGAGGGGTTGCTGCGGAGTGTCGAGGATTTTTCGCCGCACGGAGAAATGGCTGCTGGTCTATTCGGGCGTTAGATTAATCCGACGATGCCAGGTGAAACGCGCGCTGGTATTTTGTTTTCTTAAGGACAAGGACGAAATGCGGGGTCGTTTTATTTTGGCTTCGATGCATTTAACTTTGATGCATCGTGGTCTTCTTTGAGACGAGTTGTCTGCTTTAACGCTTGTCGCATGTGTTAACGAAATGGAACAAAGAGAGGAGGGAAATAAGATCGAAATACAAATCCTTTTGAATTTTAACCCTGGAAACACCTACATTATTTGAGACATATATTAAAAGCATGCTAAAAACTGATTTAACTCATACGATTCGAAATGAGCGACGTCATACGGCGCACGTCACACGATTCAAAAAAATCGCGAAACGTTTCGGCGACAAATGCATACCAAACCGACACCTGTGCCTGTTCTAAGAATTTCTTGAAATCCCACTTGCAACTCTGCAATCGTCGAATATGAAGTTTCTACTTTAAATACAAGTATTCTCGACTGTTACTTAGAACACAGACACTCCACAGTCATCGCTCCTCTTCCGACGTGAAACGTTCCGACATATCAACAAGCATTTAACAACAAGAACCGAATCGTAACACGGAGAGGAGCAATGTGGTCAGTTTTACCGCGGCAATTAGTTGCGACTAGTGACGGAATTCAAGATGGGATCGAGATCGATCAAGAATGTCGCTTTTAACGCGGCACAGCGGTCTGCTGTGCGTTTAGGGAATCGTCGTTCCAGAATATCTGGAGCATATCGACGCGTATCTGTAGCATATCTGTTCGATACGTGCACACAAATCGAAGCTTTCCGATTCCTAGAACACACACGCACATTAAGACGGAGTTGTTCCACAGAAAACCGTACTGTTCTACGTGTTGACCAAAGTTACGCTTCCGTTATTTTTTGGCTTCCTTTTATTTTTCCGTTATTTTTTTCGTCCCTTTTCTCCGTGAAGCAGACAATTTCTGTGTAGAGGAATAATGTCCTTATTTATGGAAATCAGGCAATACGTGAGATTGGAAAGTTGTTGGATTATCATTTGGACAATGGAACTGAAATATATATTGTAATCTCCCGTTTGGGTAAAACGAGTTAACATTGCGCTGTCAAGTTTAATTTTAGCAATGTTCTTGTTTCGAATACAGATTCTTGTTTAATTTATATTTTATCCTGCTGTTGCGACATGATAGATAATTTTGTTGGGCATACAGAATTTCGAGCAATGTCGTTCTACTTATTAATAGTCGTTCACCTCAGGGGACGAAAAGAAATTTATGAAGAAAACTTACGAAGAAAACTGTAGAATAACAGAACGTGCCTTGAAGGCTGACTTTATTTTTAGCAAACCGGAAATATAGTGTACGCCACGGATGCTATATACGCTATATCTCTTTATGTCTCTTTACCTGTTTCGATGATTGCTGAAAGCTAACACTCTTCATATCTGATATCTCACGTGAGCGCTTAGGATGTCGATGAATTTAATATTTAACACGTACGCGTCAAGCGTAAGCTCTTCAAGAAAAGTGGATACGATAAGGTTCTTCATATTTAAGATGGTCACTTAAAAATAACTCGAATTCACGTCACAGTTAAGCTTCACAGATTTCCAGGAAAAGAAGCTTTTTTTTCATAAAACGTGTACGTGTATGGAATGCACATTGTATGCGTAATAATTATATGAAATTGAAATGGAACGTATCAACTTGGTAATCAAGGAGAATGAGTAAAAGATTTTGTAGATGTCAGTCCTACATTACATTTTAATACAAAATTCCTATCGTAGCACGCAAATAGTAAATTACAGTGTAGCTGTTTAAATAATAGAACAATTTTATACGGCAATTAGATTATTATGCAGTAATAAATGAACCTGAATTTTACAATTATGTGTGTCAGTGGTAAATAACTTATATGAATTTAAATTAAAAATTCATTGTAATAGCTTATGTTCTTCTGGGCAGAAATATAATAAGAACAATCTGGTTATCAATAATCATTATTATTATATATATATATATATATATTTCTCTACCCCGTGTTTTAACTAAATATTTTTATATGAAAAGTGCATGCGTTTAGACACATTTCCTGAATGCATTTGAGGGCTCGTTATCGTCGAGAAGAAAGCAACAAACAGATCGTAAACTTCACAATCGAGCGAAAACACTGTGAACAACCGTGCAAAGCATCGTAACACGATTTGATGCTACACATTTGTTGAAAAAAATACTTTCATATAGTACACCCATATAATAAATCTACTTTATAACAGTTGAATTGCTTTCCAAAAGAGTACCATACAAATGATAAAGGTTAAGTGGTACTTCCAAGTACAACATTCAGAGTAATTAAATTATCAAATGTTTCATTCCGAAGATAATTGATATTTCGTGCTTGTTCGCCCAATTAAATTTACAAGAAAATCAAATTTATCAAAATTAGTTTAACAAACCGGGTGCACGAGTATACAGATATGTAGTTACAGCAATATCTTAGTCATGAACAAATTTTCTCTCGTGCTAATCCTTTTCAAGGAACAATGAAGTTTTACGTAATTTCAGCTACCTTTAGTGTATCGCGTGAAACCTTCTCCCATGTGATCCTTCAGTAATTTGCAAACTTGAACGATAATGGAAGTACACTATTTCATCGGAGCAACGTGTCCTTATTACAAAATTACATTTAACCGATCAGCTTCATGTGATAGGACGTTTAATGGAATATCGATGCATGTTCTAAAAGGTTTTGCAACTCATATCTGCTACTAATATTAGTGGAAACTAAAGGGTTCGTAAATAACATTTTATGAGCCAATAAATCGATATGTGTATCAGAAATATGAAGGAAAGTCAAACGAACCGTAAATTTAACAATGTTGCGTTTTTTCATTAATGAAATATTGAATTATTCAATATATTCTGAAATGCTTTCGGTAATAATCATTGAAATATCTGTTCCTTTGCTCTAGATAGAAAAGAATGAGACAAACTTAAAAAAGGAATAAAATCTAATTATACACCATTAAATATTATAAGAGAGTTGTCGGGTATTGTGTCTTTTCTATTGATTTTATGCACTGTATTTAATTTTACTATGAATAATTCTGAATTTTTTACTTTGCTTAACAGCCCATTGCATTACATGCACCAATATCCCACTGTTTAATATATTTACACGCGTAGTCCCTGTAGGGTTGAAAAGTGGTACAGAATTTCACGCTCTGATTAAAGGGCTTAAAATGAGTAAAGCAGATTCCTTCACGGTGCACCTGAATTATTGAACGGCCTACACATTTTGCTTAATAATTTACATTATGCGTTTCTCTGCCATCATTCGTTTAACATTTCGCGAAATAATAAATGGTTTGTTCTCTTTTAATGCTTTTTTATCTAAATCGTTGTGACATTTCGTTAAATATTTTCATTACTGTTAACGTTTCTTTCGTAATATTCGTAAATCTGTTCCCATGAAATGACGTAATGGATTATCATCGACCTCGATTAGGCAGTGTGCCAAACTTCGATTCCGTCAATAGGTCAAACTCATCTTGTCTAAATTTTGAAAAATGTTGCTTTACATTCATTTTAAACGAAGATCATATTCTTATAAATTTCGCAAAAGAGTTTTTATACATTTCAATATTTGTGCTTAACATGTACTTAATAATAATTGAATTTAATGCCATTGTGTAATGGATTAGATAAACAATGAAAAACTTGCTTCTTCGTCATCGATAATTAAGTTCGGAATCGAGAATAAATCACAAACGATTCTTTGTTCTTTCGCATAATGGGTGGAAATATCCTGTTTCCAATGGTATATAATAAAACTATATTTGCAACAATGGACATACATTGTACGTAATTGAATGGCATTTGTTCCACATGTATCAAGGCGTTGGCAGTCACCCAATGATTCAAATTCTAGTAAACTGCAATTATTTGTTTTACATTAGCCATTGTAAATTGATGACGTTTGTTTTGTCTGTCTGCAGCACGTATTTTCGGCTTTCGAAGTATTACCAAAATGGCACAGTTCTTTCCTCTAGAATTCTACCCCACGTGTATCATAGTAACATTTTGATAACATTAAAACCATTATTTTTTTAACAACTTTTTACGAAGACCCGAAACAAATGTTCCTTTCAGGCTATCTTTTAATCTCTCCACAATTTTTTCTATATCAACTAAAGACACATTTGCGCAATTTGAACAACTTTTTAAACCCTACAGTCGATCGTCCAAACTTTAAAGTTCTTCATCATAGTAATCATGAAACCTAGCCCAGCAGAATAAAATAATAAACTGCCCTGTGCAACTTTCAAACTTCGAATTGATTTTCCCTGAAATTATAATACTAATTGCAGCGTGTTTCAAAACTGAAGTAAAATAGCCCTTCGGATCTCGCAAATCTAATTATCTAATAATAAAAGTAATCCCATATTTAAATCACTTCCCGTTAAATAAAAAATTCATTCATGCAGACAACTGGTAAGGAAAAAAGTCTATCGAAGACTCATCCATCAGTCTGTCAACCATTGCCACCGTTTATTTAACATTTGTTACATAAATAAATATATATAGAAAATACACTTGTATCGTAGGTATCATTCCACAGAGAAATCTGCATTTTTCGTGTTTCTTTGCTTGTTACAGTTTGCAACTTCGTGGTGCACGACCGCTGTCTCAAGGCCGTCGTCTCTCCCTGCTCCAGCATCGCGGCAAGCCTCATTAAGGTAAGAATATCCCTGGTCTCTGTTCTTATAGCCCTTTTGTGTGAACGGAGATGAGCGAATTCTTCCTCGCGACCTATATTTACACGCCACTGAGAATACTCTGGGTTTCGTAGTGTCGTCGCTGCGTCAAAAACTTTCGTACCCAACGAAGCAAACTCCTTCAAACAGAGTTCGCGTTAGGGGCGCAGTCGTGGACGTTTCAAACAGACTTATTTTTAATTTGTTCGCACAGTTTTAACCTGCCCGCAACAGTTTCTTCTTCTATAAAGCGACCGTCGGCGTGAAAATCAGACGGGTTTGTTTTTAGAGTTGCACATAATTGTATGGTACTTTTACACCGGTTATTTTTAAACGAAGATAACTTATGGAAACCGGGAGATTCTTTCTGGTGTTTTAGCAGATAGTTTCGAAGTCGAATAGAACGTGGTACATGATCTTTTGCGACTTGGTTAATTATTTGTACACGTGCGGGAAGGGAAATACGGTGTTGTTCTTGTTGCAGAACCCGGTTGCACACTGTTGGTCCGAACAGGAACATCGTAGAAGAAAATTCTGCAACGTCTGTCGTAAACGGCTCGATGATAATCTATCCATACACTGCGAAAGTAAGTCTCTTTTACTTGTGTACCAATATTACCATTTTGTATGCCGACATAATTATCTAACGTGCTGTTTCTTCAGATTAGAATAAACGAAGTTAATTATCTTTCGCGGAATTATTTCGCTGATTAATTCAATATCGTTATTAATGATGTCCTGAATTTTAGTATGCGAGTACTTCGTGCACACGGAGTGCCAGGACTTTGCCCTGGCAGACTGCAAGGAGAACGCCACGTATTTACCTGGGAAGGACTTGGCGCAGGTAAAACACACTCATCACTGGCGAGAAGGCAATCTTCCCAGCAGTTCGAAATGTGCTGTCTGCAAGAAAAATTGTTTCTCTGCCGAGTACCTTTCCGGCTTTCGTTGCGAGTGGTGCGGCATGACGGTAATGTTACTTTTCGTAAATTACAATTTCTCATCCCATGTTTTTATAGCAGCGATAGAGAGGCAAAAATTTGCCGAGCAATTCTGTTCTTTCAGTATTTTGATTCTTTATCTCATAAAATTATCGAACCTTGCCTTCGAAAAACAGCTGAAATTAAATCACATACTATATAGAAGACGTTCAATAAATTATATTACTATTTGTAATCGTTTAATTCGTTGTACGTATTTATTTTTCACGACACACAGGTCGACTATTCCGAAATAATATTTAATGTTTTATTGCATTATTCCCTGTTCGCAGTTGCACTCGTACTGTCACAAAAATATCCCGCAAGAATGCACCTTTGGGAACTTGGAACCAATTTACTTACCACCGCATGCAGTCAGCATTCCACGTACAGAGGTTCCCATGGAGGCCATCATCGGTGTACAAGTACGTCGAAAAGAAGTCCTGGCGCGTGAGTATTCCTGCCGTAAGTGTCTATTGTACAATTGTACGTTTTAAATATCGATTGGAGAATGTGTAACACGTGACCGGATTATACGGAAGTAGTGGAATGAAGTTATGTTCGCATATTACGTGTACTGCAGATACATATGTATATCTATACATTGTATATTGTCGACGTTTTGAACATTACTTGGAAATCTTATTTTAAACAATCAATTGTACAGTGTAATAGCAAAAAGATGAGGGAGCGACATCCGATAAGAAAATGCTAGATGTTAATTTAAGATATTTTGGTTCCCTTTTTTTTTTATATTTTCTTAAAAATGGAAAATTGCAAACTGGAAGTTGCGCATCTGTAAATATTTGATTCGTGTAAGATTAAAGTGTTCATCGATTACGCAGACAAATTTTGATCTCCCCTACGTTTCCGCTGTGCACTTAATAAATATACACTCGGCACCAAAATTGACAAATCGCATCAACTTCGACTGAAAATTTACCGATCTTTGGACTGCTGTAACTTCGCGGAAACAAAACTGGCACAACAGTCTACCTCTAGTATTGAGTCTAGTGTTGAATATTTTCGAAGACACTTTTACATTAGGAAACACAGTGGAAAAGTGACGATTGTTTCAATACTTTAAGTCCACTTTCGATTTAATGAGCAACAAAATGGCGAACATTGTACATTAATTTATGTCATTGTAAAGGGAAGACTTCAAGCTTTGAATCTATATTAATTTAAGCCGTGAAAAAAGTTGGTTTAAACTCCGTAGAAACGTTTGATTCTGACAAACTATTGGGGAAGAAGAAGAGCAGCTTTAGTTTTCTAGTTCATTTTCTGATATGAAACGATCTTCGAAAAAATTCCACGCGGACCCGTTAAAGTAGAGACTTCGAGCTTTAAAACGAGCCCACGTACACTGTCGCGCGATTCTTTTTCGCGAAGTTACAGCTGTTCAAAGATCGTCAATTTTTCAGTCGAAATTTAATTTTGGTGCCGCATTTATAAAAAATTGCATAAAAGTTTTATAAGTAATTGAACTATTTGATATCAACGTCTTGAACGTTTTGTAAGTATTTACGATTATTAATATGTTACACTCAGATAACAAATAATGGCTCGAATAGAGTGTTCCGAATTTCATGGTCGATCGATCTTCACGATACATCGAGCATACGCTCTAGCAAGTTTCTATGAAGTGCATAGTCACACTGTGAATACTTGATGCACCGATTAATGAAAAGTACACTGCCGTGCAAAGATCATTGTTAATATAAAAAAAATATACCGATACTGATAGCAATTGTATATGTGTACATCGGAATCAGATAGTCCATTAGATTCAGATAGAAATAGTCACGTTCAACACGTTTCCCGTGTGCGAAACAGATTTCTCTTCGACTTCACACTCGACGTGTCGATTAAATTTCTTGATTTTATTCTCCTTTTTTCAACACTCATTTTGTCATACACGCGTACCGTATATGTCTATAATTATATGTGTACATAATTCTAAAAGTTGTATCTCAAGTTCTAAGAATTTATTCGCGTACATGCGATCCTATATATTGAGTACGACAATGTTTATTATCTTATATCGTAAGATATTGGAAACAGGCAGGATGAGAGAGGAGGAAAAAATTCATTGGGGATAACATAAGATAATTTACGTTATTCGTATCAGGTTGTTAATAGAAAGTATCTATTGTCGATTCTGTTTTAGAGATTATTCTTTTGCATGATGTATAGTATCCGTTCATTCATACGCGTGTATAAAAGTACCATTTTCAAATTTTTCCGATACATACGTGTTATCCTCCTTCAGAGCATGCGATGTTCGATCTGTTGAATAAAGACAACAACCATCCCATTCGTGTTCCTTTGACTATCGAATTTGTTTCTGTCACGTTCAGCTTGTGGTGTGCGGTTGCATACTCTTTCTCACGTTTATTCCAGTCTTGTCCAATTTCCTCTCAAATATTCGGTTCTTTTTCTCTTTTTTGTTCTCCCTCATATTCGTTCTACGTACACACGTGTCCTTCTATAACTACCACAGCTGTCTTCCAGTTTCTCGCACTCTCAGCTTTTCAGGCGCCGAACGGGGAATAGAAAATTCGTGCGATCGTGAATGTAACGATTATTCGGGGCAAATATTTAGATGGAATTTCATCTTTGCTGATTGTCTCAAACAATATTTTGGTCCAATGTACGCGTGGAAAGGCCTGAGAAGGGTTTATGATCTGCTAACATCGAAATTTCTGGTTTTCCAAGAAGCCTCAAAGAAGAAACTCATTAATAATAAAGTGCAATGTATTACATGCTTATTTGCGTCCCTTTTTGATTTACGGGACTCCGAGAAACCTTTTTTTGAAATTTTAGAAAGATTTTTTTGCGAAACTTTTTTCTTATTGGACACAGTGTACATATGTACAATAGAATATATCTCTCAGCGTGGTGCTAAATAAAAAAATCCACCCTCTACAATTTTCATGTTTTTGTCTACACAGATGAATCCTAAAAATTAATTTATTTAAAAATTGCACGCTAACGGTAAATCGTTCACTAATTGTGAATTAACGTAAACGTTTTTTATTGTTCACGCATAAATATGAACATCAGAATTACAAAAATATATTTGAATGCTCATTATTATACACTACAATGCATACTATAACAATTTCGACGTAATTGAAGCTTTCGTAAGAATTGATTGATTTTCCAATTCTTTCCAAATACTTTTGCAGTCAAACTATATAGTTTGCGTATATTTGCAAACATTATAGCTTCTGTGGCTGCTCTGCTGTTATTAATCGCTAGTCTCAGTGTGTGCTTTCAATAGGCATATAATAACTTTACAATTATTACATTTATACATTATATATCAATTCACTCTGCTTTACAAAAACAGTTACGCAAGTCGCCTATATGGAGACTTAGAAGGGAGAATAAATATATACGTGAACATTCGGTAATACACCGTAGCTCCGCTAAATAAGAGTAGGAGTATCGATTAAAAATTTGTCGGGGGTGTACCAGAAGCAAAGTTCAAAGTTTATTTTTATTCATTTATTTATGTACGCTTACTTTTTTCTTCTGTTTTTGTTAGAAAATTAATTGTGATACTTATTGTGTGTATATGATAGCAACGAAATAGTAAATGACAATAATTGAAGTATAGTTTATGGTGCGTACATTGTACCGCGCTGTGTGCTTGCGATTTAAATGTTAGCACGTCTATTTCACGATTGTTTGCGACAACCAAATAATTCCAGTTCAAATGTAGAATAAGAAATATTGCAGCAGTCCATCTTGAATAATTTCTGCGAAGTCTGTAGAATTTAGTATTCGTTCAAAAGTCTCAAGTTTAACTTAATGAGTTCTTAATCCATGTTTCTCCCAATATTTCGCAGCCTAACGATATAAGAAGTACTAATTCTATCTACATGCCAGAGTTTGCAAAATATCTATAATAATAATAACATAAATAAATAAAAACAAATTTACACTCTTCCATTATAACAGAGAGTCATTACTCATACTTCCCGTAAAGTACATACTATTATGTCACCTTGCACTGCTTAACAGGTGTAACAAGCGCCACGAGAAAGAACGAATAAAAAATAGCAATCTTACAATTGTCCCGCATTATCTTTCTGCCTCACAATTCTGCCAAATATTCACGTGTCACCGCGCCAGGTAACACGTACAATGCGCGTGAACGATTAAATCGCAGGCACCTGTACCACGTGCTTGCATCTGTGAGTTCGGAAAAAGAAAAGCGTAACCAAAAAAAAAAAAAAAAAGAATAATGTAGAGATCAGAGACCTGTATTAATGGTAATCGTATAAAAGAACTCGGTCTACCGTTTGCTTCTATTTGAAGATAACATCGGAGAGCAATTCGATTTCGCTGAGAGTGAACAAATTGGGGCTGCAGGCCGCCTAGCCGAAGCTTTGAGGCGCCTTTCACTAGTTTTGCCACGTAGCTGCCATGGAAATTGTCATGCTTCCCCTCCTTATGTTCGAGGTATCTAGAATATTACCATCATCTGACATTCATCTGTGTGAGCATAATCGATGTTGAGATGTTAGCGCGAACCGGAAACCGAACGAGACTAAACGTACCGTAGCGATTATACTTAATTGTTCTTTGCAAAAATTCAAGCCTCTCTTTACTCTGACTCTGTTCAATTCGTTTCTTTCTTTCTGCTCCTCTTAATGTTCTCACGCGGCTTTTTTCCTTTTCTTTCTTTTTTTTCTTTACCCGTTCTATTCGCCACACGTCTATCGCTTACTCTCTTCTTCTATTTTCTAATTCTGTGACGAGCGAGGAAGGAAGAATTACGTTCTTTCGCCCTTTCGATACCGTGTAGAGTACGAAGTTCGTATGTCATTTCGTGAAACGTAGATTATACTGCTTTTTTTGTTTCGTTGGTGTTAGAAGTAGTTATTTTAGACAGAGTGTGACATATTTGCTTTGGGAATGGAGAAATACATGTGAAAGTTTTGCAATTGAGTGTACATTGTGGTCGAATTAAAACGGAGAGCAACTTGGTGTGAAGTGTGTATTGTATTCGACATATCTAGCTTCTTATACTTATTTTTTTTTTTTTTTTTTTGAACGCGTTAATTTTCTTTCGGTCGAGACGTTCGAAGGAAGTGTATAAGTATTTGTGTTGGACTTTTAGAGCGGGGGCAAACTTTTTCTGTCGTGTGATTTGACATTTTTGTTGAAAAAAGAAAAGGGCAAACCCTCTTTACGTTGATATAGCATCGGCGCTTTGCATCTTGGGTTGATTCTGACCTTTTTACTTGTTAACGTGTCGATAGTTCGAGGCTCGCTTTATACCTTTAATTCACACGACCCGAACTTGTTCAAGGCCTGCGTGAATAGAATTCCAGCGATGAAATTTGTTGTTCGGCATATAGATGGTGGAACGAAATTTCAAATGAATTACATATCTCACCCCTTTGAGGAAGTATAATACTATAAAGATATGGAGGTTCCGTTGATATTGCTTTTTAATTGATGACGGGATAACGTGTTATATTAAAAGAAATGTAAAATGTATAAGAATTAATTTCTTAAATTTTTTTGCAATTCTCTTTCACCCGAATGTAAACGTACACATTTTGGTAATAATAAATTAATGAAATGATAAGTATTGGTTAATTCACGGCCATTTGTTTTTTTAATAAGCGAGATATGTATAGTTGTGGTTCTATTGCGAAATAATTATTCTGCTCATTTTTCGTAACGCTGTATCGAAAGGGTGGACAGTTTGTTTTTATTTTATGATAAAAGGAATGTGCTTTAAAGTGCTGCTTTCTAAATAAATAATTTTGTCTTCTTCGAAGTACTCATTCGAAGCACAGTGATTAGTGTATTTGCTTAGACGGTATGAGCTTGTTGCATTTGAAATGGCGTAGTTTTTCTTGTATAGTAAAAAACAACAATTTTGTATTCATATTAAACAATACAGCTTGCTTTTAAGCATAGATAATAATAGTGAATGTAAAATTTCATTATTAATTAGTTAGGAAATGTGTAACGTTTTCTTTAAAATAGTCTTACGCCATTACGAAAATAAAGAAGTTCATATAGTTCGTGTTACTTCAAGATGAGATAACATCAAAGATGAGTATTATTTTCTTCAATATTAGAAACCAAAATGAATTCAAAATTCTCCGAAAAAATGTTGCATTTTATCAAATTAATTTCCTTTGCGCGAAAAATACTGTCATCTACTTCGTACTCATCTTTTAACGTCTTATCTCTAACGTAGACAAAACATTAAAAAAATCGTGTTCATCGTTCCGCTAGCAATTTAATTTTAAACAGACATGCATTATCGTACAATCAATGGCGCAAAGCTTTGTCGGATTGCCAATTAAACAAAATTGATACTACAATAAAGCATTCCGTCAACTTCTAATAAATATAGCACGATTCGTCGTAAAGTACAAGCACCAACTCTATCAACTTGAATTTCATTTTACGGATCGATATACGGCAAAGTTAAGCAAGTTAAAATTGATCCTACCACTAAGACACGTAATTCTCGATTAAAATTATTATAATCGAGCAACTATTATACACAAGAGTCGAAACAATTACAGCTCTTCTACGAAATGAACAAATGAACAACCTCAACAAGTTATCTCGCCTTTATAAAACACCTGAAGGTAGTAACGAAGTTTATTTAGCGGCAATACTATAATCGCAAAATTTTATTCCATTGAATTTGCAAAATCCCGTGTCACGAGTACACGTTAACAACATCTGATGGCACGTATTAACGATCCACTTATATTTCAGCGAGCATAGGATCAATCGAACGATTAAGAAAATCGCACCCTCAAGTCACGTTGTCTCAGATCTCTCAATGAATGTTTGTGTTATTTCGTTTAACATTTACTTTTCTAGCATGCGTGTATGTGTTGCTTCTCGGTGCATGTACTGTCACACACACAGTCCACTGGATTCTATCACGAATACGCTTTTCACACCCGTGTGCAGTTCAGAATATTGTTGCAGGAATGCTACTGAACAAATTTCCCTATTGTGTGCGTTTCTGCAAGTCCATCGTGACAGGTGGTAAGGAGCGCCGCATAATAAAATTAGAACGTACGGTTATTTCAATGTGACACAGTATATGCAACACCTGTCTATTCCAACTCTTCTCTTCCACACCCTGTGTGCATATAATCTGATATGAGTACAATTATTGCAGTAGTACTTTTTACACTCCTTTGTGTTTTTCTCATTTCATAAATTTCAGTGCGGGTTGGTCAGGTTTCGATTGGCAGAATATTGTATCGAATAGCTGGAATAATTTTGTAATCTCTAGGGAAATATTAATGGAGTATGGCTTGGACTGATAGTAATAACAATATTAGTATTATACGCTATAGTTGTCAAATTAAATAGTACAAATATTGATTTCCTTTCTTCGTTACATTTCCACGATACAGATCTTTTCACTTTTATTCCACAAGAATTCGTAAAACCTTTACATTAATATAATCGTTGCAACGAAGTGTGTTATTTAATAACGTAAAACTATATTATTCGCAAAACAGTAAAGCAATTTTCTATGATTCTTAATTTAACAAAGCAAGACCAACACGATCCTGTATTTATAGAAAACCATCCTCAATCAATATTATGCACTAATGTTACAATTCCACCTCGCACTTCGGGCTTCGTTAATATCACTTGCCCCATAATTGCAAGCCATACACCGTTCTTGTAAAATGAATTTCTGCTCCGTATTATACCAGCGCTTCAATAATAGTAACAGTATCCCCGTATACCCCTAATACATACATAGTGTACATGTTGCATAGATTCATTCGGATGACAAGTTTCATCCGCCAGTACCTCCAAACCGATTCCCCTATTAAAAAGGAAACAACAAGAAAAAAGCAACCAGAAACAATTGTCCCGGAAAGTGTTTTAGCTACTTCTATGGATGCTTTCTTATCAAACTTATCATCATAGTCATACACCATTAATGTTATCTGAGTAATGATTGCCAGGCGTATTAATACACTTGCATCTGTTTAATCGTAGTTAAAGAGACGAGATATGATGCATTTACACCTTGTATATTGCATCTGAAAGTTTCGTGGTGTGTTGTTGCGGCGCTAAATTTACATTACACCTGTGGTCGCAGTGCTTGTAATCGCCACCTGCAAGAACAACTTTCCGGTTATATTTTCCAGCGCGGAGCATATCGGAGGAGTTTAGCAGCGGGGACGCGAGGTATCGCGATAACGGCGAGCCTGGTCCAGGTAGCGCCCACGGCCGAGATCCTCGTTCTCCAAAGGAGAAAGAAGATAAAGAAAGAGGTGACGAAGGTATTTCAATATGTTTCATGCGGTTGTCCCTTCATGGTCGACCTGTTATCCATCCCCTTTACTCCCACAGATATGATCAAGGTATACGACGGCAACAATTCCCTCAGACGACGGATATTTCGCGTGATCACCTTGCCCCGGCAGGCTACCACTGAACAGGTCCTGACGTCAGCGCTTCGTGCATTTCATATTACGAAAGACCCTAGTACGTATAATTTGCTAATTTTATTGCGCGACGATGCACGGGGTCCGATGCATGCGATAGCGTGTCAACGATACCGGCTCCGTTTTTAAAGGCGCGTTTCAACCCGGACGATATGAAAATGTATTATAACGACGGTTACTTGGAAGGTTGCGTTACCATTTCTCTCGTGTCGCTTAATGGAAAGTGAAATTGAAACGGGTGGTTAAGGTGTTTTAAGTTGATGCTTCTCGTGGCTCGTAGTTTTTGTCTTTTCCAACGAATATGTTTTTCTTTGCTGGGATGAAAACGCTTCGCGCGCGAGACAAGAATTTGTATGAATTCTCGTTCGACATTAGAAGAGTGATTATTTCGTTTCCGTTCATCGGTTTACGCGCAGATGGATATTTCGTTGAAAACTTTTGCTAATTATTTCTACTATTTTGTTGATACGATTAGTGAAATGATTCATATCATTAGATAATATAGAACGTTTAAATTGATGTTGTCCTGAAACTTTTTGCGTAAGCAGGCTGCTAATTTTTTAGCGTCACGAGCTATTTAGAAAATCTATGGCGTTAAAAAACAAGTACTGCACGCATACGCGTGCGCCAATAGCATTTACGTGAACTCAATCTGTCGGATGTATGCATCCGTCCACAGTAACAGAACAGTGAACCATTATGTTTCACACCCACTGAAAAATCGAACTGACAACTGCGAAGACAATGCATTTGTATCAATGGAATTGTCCCTTCGTCATACGTCTTATCTTAAGTGTTTGTCTATACATCTCTCCGCGTAAACTCCGCGAGGTATTCGCAATTTTAGACTGTCGCAAAGTAGAAAAAATACAGGCTTGCCTCTATTCATGTCACTCCGAGATGTGCAATCGACAGTTATGAAATAAAAGGTACAGAATTTTTGTACAAGCTTGTTTAATCTAATTATCCTTTCTTTTCTCTTCAACTTTTAGAAAAATTCATCGCTATTTTCAAAGAGAAAAAACCATAATTGGAAAGTATTGAAAACGTCATCAAACATAATTATTAATATCGAGCTATTGCGAAGTTATCGGGAGGTTTAGCGTTTATTTAAGACGAATGAAATAATTCCAGAATATTCAGGAGATCGTCTATGTTCGCGACAAACGTGAATCCCCGTTCAATATTTTGCACAAATCTAAATTTATATTGGATAGCCGCAATATTGTATGAAAATTTTTAATCTCGATTGGACTCGATTGGACGGAAGTTAAACGTTCTTTTTATTCGTTCAAATCAGGCAACTTTTACCTCACCGACCTGTATGCCACGGATGAGACAGAATTGTGCGACCCGACACCGGTTCTAAACCTGAATCGCAAAGAGGGCAAACGTCCGGCCGTCTTCTTACGATATAAGTACGTTTCAACCCCTAAAAATTGTGCGCACTCCGTTGCAATGATTGTGATGCGAATAGAACTTTGATCGAAACTTTATGTCGTGATTTCAGGGATAGCGAATCCGGGGAAGTGCGCGTCTATCCTGGCAAATTGCAGGTGTCAGAGTCATTCTGCATAGTACCTGTCACAGAAGCAACAACAGTTGCGGACATTATCGAGGAAGCGCTGCAGAAGTTCGGTTTGCAAAACTTTAAATCGGAAGATTACAGATGCAGCGAGATTCTTCTTGATCGTGGTGGTAAGTTTCGGTTTAACGCATTAATTGAAAATCGAATTAAAAATAAAATAAAATAATATTACATGTTAAATGGAATTCAATAATTAGTATATGTCCCGAATTCGATAGAATTATTAGAAAGTATTTATATTAATTGTTAATCAGTTTTATTATCGATACCCAAACGGAATACTGATTAATATTCATATCTATGCTTACGAAACAACATACACAATGGTTCCCTTTATTGTACCGTTTTTAAGAAAATGTTACTTTTCTGCATTAGTCAATGGTCATAGTACTACATGTTCTAATTATGTATAATAATTGGGTCTATTCAGTCACTGAAAGAGTCCTGGCTCGTGACGAAAAACCATGGGAAATTGTGAAGCTGCTGGGCAAAGATTCGATCAGACAAATGGAGTTGATGCGATTCTACCTGCAGCTAAAGCAAGATCCCCATGGACCTAACTTAGCTTTATTCGTGGGTAATTTACCACCAAATCTTTCCGAGCGGAGCTACGAGAACATGTTGACCGAATTCTTAGGCAAAGGTAATTAAACTAAACCCTAACTGAAGGAGATATTTCTTATTCAAAAAGTATATATACGTATATATGCTTATATTTTTCACTCTTCCAGAAAATAAATTCTCTTCCATTGGTCCGATATACTACGAGTACGGCTCGATAGTAATTATTTATGAAGATTCGAACAAGGCAGTCAGGGCTTTGTACACGTTGCGAGAATCGAAATATGAGGACAAACATCTATTGGGTATTTTGATACGTTTAAATTTGTTTTATAAATTTTATAAAATTTGTCTCATAAATATTTATCTTGTTTCACGTATCAGAATTATTTTGACATTGCAGTTATGCTGTTACCGAGTATCGAGCCAAGTATGGTACCTCTAGGTGTTCAACCATTGCTCGTCTTTGTGAACGTGAAATCTGGTGGCTGCCAGGGGCTTCAGTTGATCTCCAGTTTTCGGAAACTTTTGAATCCGTATCAGGTGTTCGACCTCGATAATGGAGGTCCGCTTCCTGGGTACGTAATGGAAAATAATATGTATTACGACAAACGTTTGATGTTTAATTTAAAATATGGCTTTATATATATAATGATATCAAATAAATACGGCAACATAAAATAAATCCGCAGCTTCTCTAAGATTTTGTATCAATTATAATAATTAATAACTATCGTTGCGTTACAGACTCTACGTTTTCCGTCACATAAAGGATTACAAGATCTTAGTTTGCGGTGGGGATGGAACAATAGGATGGGTGTTACAGTGTCTGGACAATGTAGGCCAAGATAGCGAGTGTTCTTCACCTGCATGTGCCATCGTTCCCCTGGGAACAGGAAACGATCTTGCTCGTGTTCTGTGTTGGGGTTCCGGTTATACAGGCGACGAGGATCCCCTGAATCTGCTACGAGACGTAATCGACGCAGAAGAATCCTTGTTGGATAGATGGACCGTAGTGTTTCATCCGGAAGAGAAAGAAGACAAGCAATTGCCCACTAATACAGGTTCGTTACTTTGATATGAAATGTTCTTTGTTTTTTTTAAATAAAATTACATCATCGAAGTGTTGTACAACAAGACAAGAATTTTATCAATTCATTTTAAAGGAGCCGGCGCGACTAACGAAGACAATACGCAAATATTCGTGATGAACAATTACTTTGGCATTGGTCTCGATGCAGATCTGTGTTTGGATTTCCACAACGCCAGGGAAGAAAATCCAAATAAATTCAAAAGCAGATTGCGTAACAAAGGCGTGTACGTCACGATGGGTTTACGAAAAATGGTGAAACGGAAACCCTGCAAAGATTTGCATAAAGAAATTCGACTGGAAGTGGACGGAAGGCTTGTCGAGTTGCCTCAAGTCGAAGGAATAATTATTCTAAACATTTTGAGGTGATTATTTAATGATCACCATTTAGAAATCTTGCTCGGTCGCCGTATTTTTGTTAACATTCTCGTAAACGATATAGTTGGGGTTCTGGAGCTAATCCTTGGGGGCCTGACACCAAAGAAGATCAATTTTATACACCAAACCACGGGGATGGGATGTTAGAGGTAGTTGGTGTTACAGGTGTGATGCATCTCGGACAAATTCAATCTGGCCTTCGTACAGCGACAAGGATAGCGCAGGTAAATTCCCCAAACTATTCCACTGCGTTCTCCAAGTAAAAGGGCCAATTAACAATTAAACTCGGGGATGTGAGAGTAGAGGGTTCACTCTTTAAAATGGGCCCAAGTAGACTGTTGTCCAATTTTTTTTTTTAAAAGCATACGGTTAAAATAAAATTTCTACTATACTTCTCGTTTAACATATTATCGCGAACAAATTCTCAATCGATCATAATAACGTAACATAGTCTTCTTCGATTACCTCTAAGTTAACGAAGCATTCCGTCGCGTCTCGTGACATAAAATTTAATTGGAAATGTTTCACAGGGAGGACATATAAAGATTCATTTGCACTCCGATATACCTGTACAAGTGGACGGCGAACCGTGGGTCCAGAGTCCAGGGGATATCGTTGTATTGAAGTCCGCGTTGAAGGTAATACTCACGGAGCCACTAACAATGATCCCATCATTCTATTGAAAAATAAAACGGACTGGCTGGTAACGCGACATAATAGTAAACTATATATCCACCAAATTTCCCTCACTGATCATTCAACTATGTCTTATTTGACATTAATGGTAGACCTTCTTTATTACCGCGTTTCATAATTATTTATATTACAAACATTATTGCATATGTTATTTAACGTACATCAATTTTCAAGGGCCCTCTGCTTACCCCAAGTCCTTAAATACTGTTATCATTCATACCGTACATGTTCGATACAGAGCATCGAAGAGTTTGTGAATAAAATTGAAACGCCGTTATCCGTATACATACAGCCACGCTGTTAAATTTCAAACAGAACAACGGGCCTATCAACCTATTTTGTTGCACGTTCACTCTCTCCAGGTTCTTGCATCTTTACTTGCACTAGCTGCTAGACCTATATTTGCCATAACGCTCTACGCAAGACACCGTGAAGAGCGTTACGAAAAGAAACTGCTGTTGCCCGGCAGCGCATGCATTCCTCCCTTAATCGCACTCTAAACTAATGCTCCTCTTGTTCCTCTGTTCGCTCCAGGCTACCATGTTGAAGAAAAATAAGATCAAGCGTCGGAATACCGAACCGTCGATTCCACCCGCTAACGGGCTGGGGGGCAAGAACACGGACGAGTGTAGCAACAAAAGCTAGAGCGCAATTTCCCTCCTTTCCTTTTTCTCTTCGTTCTTTGCGCCCGAATCGTTTCGATTGATATCGAATTTCCAATTACTGTCCCGCCTAGACTTTTCCTGTATCGGGAGTGATACACGACGATACCAGAGGAGTTTCGGTGTGATCGTTATCAATGACACACGTACACGTACTTCCTCTGTAGTTAAACTCCATTCGATGTTTCCGCCGCATGTAGCTCTCTGTGCCAATATCGTTCATGTATCTGGATATATCGTTTGGTAAATTCTTGGACGACTCAGTGTTTCGCGGCCACTTGAAGGATTTGATCGGAGTTTTTGTAATATTAATTGGATTGGTTTTATTATCTACGTTTGTGGTTTCGTCAGTTTCGTGGCTGCACGGTATTCGTTCAACAATATTTCTCATGCCGTTATTTGTCAAATTTGTGGATCGCTGTATATTTGTTTTTGTGCATATTATTTGTAAAGTTTTAGAATTGTCTTAATGACATTCGTTCGACTTAAGCTTGTGGACTTAAGCGACTTACATTGTTATTTATCATTTCTGACGATCTGACTTTACTTGGATCGTGGATATTGTTCAACTAATCCCTCCAGTGTATCCGTGAATTTACTAACCGCAAAGCTAAAATCGTCAGCGCAGTTCAAGCTTGTCGCGACACAGTGTTGTGAAGGGTTGATGGTTTGAAGTCAGCCTGTCTGTATATTTTGAAATTGTTGTATGTACAATGAGCAATGACAATCATGCGATACTTCGAGAAAAAAACTAAATGGAATGACGCATTCAAGCAATGTTACAAAACCTGTACTGTTTCACAACACTATAAGTGGTTTTTGATTATGCATATTCTGTTAAATGGTGTATTCCAGCTTGCGTTATTAACCCTCGAAGGATGTTGTCGATTCCTCGTATCACTTGCTAGTACAACAGAACCATAGATTATACTGTATATACAGTTTCTGGCAAAACTATACCTCGCAACGCTTACTTGCAAAAGTCACTGCAACAACAACAAAATACTACACGCTAGCAAATCGTTCGGGGCGCAACAATTCGAGATTATTGATCCTTCGAGAGTTGATCTGATCCCGAGCATTATCGTATCACATTTCTTCACCCTTTTTCTCTATGGTTCGACCGCGAATGTTCTTGCTGTTTACGAGCCGCGATACATCCCGTTTCACTTCAGTCACTTGACATTGGCATTACTATCTGAGAAGTTTGGCTCGTTTGTGCGCGCCCCTTGTGATCCTGTCCCTTCTTAGGCCACGATGCTGAAGAAGACCAAGGGTAAAATGAAACGGCGTAACACAGAGTCCAGCATGCAGCTGGCACTCCAGGCCGCTCCGTCGAACGAACCGGAACCGGAAGTCTTCTGAGTGACCGAAAGTTGTTCCCCGTGCAAGCGGAACGAGGATGTCACAACACGATTACCACGTATTTGCACGCGCAAGCGGCACGGTTCTAGCACAACACGCAACAAACGAAATCGGCCTCGAAATTCGTCTGTCTGACCACGGTCACGCGCTGTACGAACTTTAAACGTAAGCACAAAAAGTACACGTACAATTAATTAATACCACATACACGCACACGTACCACACACTCAGAGTGTCTCCTCGCAAAAACGCGTGGGGGGCTACGCCGGGACATATAAATTTGCCAAGTTGAACATAATTAACGTACACAATGATGAACAAATCGAAGGACAAGAATAAGTATATATATTATATATATATTTGAAGAAAGAAGAGCAGAAGAGGAGGACAATTGAATTAACCAGGACAAACGATCGTTGTCTTGCGGACACTTCATTAATGAACTCAAGTAATCTTTTAATGTCCCTTACCGAGTTGCTAGGATGAAAACTAGATCTCATTTTTAAATGTTAATCATTATATAGCGTTGTACGTAGCTTCGATCGATATTTTTTTAGTAAAACGTGTAAGAGAACAAAGAGGGATGAAAATAACGGATGGCCTGGGCGAGCGAGAACGAGTGCGTGACAGAGAGAGAGAGAGAAGAAAGCGAGAGTGAAAAGAAAAAAAGAGTGGACGGGAATGATTACATGCGATAGGATAGTAAAAGTCGCGAGATAACGTTACCAAGGAAAGCACCAGTATTGAACGAAGTCCTCCCCCCCAGGTTTATTCGCTTGACAGCCATACTTCTTGCGCAATTTACGTTGTACAGTTCGTTAATTAGTCCCGGAATACGATTTGGAAGGAGGTGAAGTGTAATTGTACAGGACCTTTTTCGTAATGGTATTTTACTAATTCACAGTAAGTATCATGATGCGAGTCCCGTAATCACGACTATCGAATACATAAGGATCAGTTGTTATTAATATAATATATATATAAATATAAATATATATAAAATATTTATGATTAAATATTAATATATTTACAAAAGAGTAATGTATTAGTATATTACGGTTTTAAGTTGTGATAACTGTTGTGCGTCTGGCTGCTGGGCAGTCTGGAATTTATAAGCAAGAAAAAAAAAATGATACAAATACCAGTGGCAGTCAGTCATTTCATAGAATACGACAAAAAAATAAATAAAACAAATGAAAAAAAAAAGAAAGAAAGAAATGAGAGATAGAGTAAATGGACATGGAACAGAGGTATTCGAAGGGAAAGAAAACAATGTAAATGTAAAGCGGTTTAGTAGGGCCAAACTCGACGAGCGAATCGTATTGCCAACTCGTTCCGATGAAATGTATAACGATCACGCATTTGGGAGGAATAAAATGAAACTTTTCGTTCGCGGATAAATCGCGAAATAGAATGAGATCGAAGACGACTTGGCGTACGTTCCTTCCCTCGACACCAGGCAAAGCTCTGTACACGGAGAATAACAATTATTATACTACTTGCCAGGGCTAACGATAGGCAACACATTCCACTGAAACGTGGTACGAAAGGAAAGATGGACACATTATGTACATTTCTAAACAATGCCAAAGGAACTTCTAACGTGCTAACACTTTCAACGCTGTTTGGACACCTCTCTAATATGCAGGGCCAATTGGAAAATAGGGCTAATGGGCAGAAACAAAATAACGAAATGAAAATGAGAATGAGCGAACGTATTGAAACGTCGACCGTTCCAGCAACGATTCGTATAGATCAAAGAAAGAAATTATTATAAAATAAAATGTTACAAGTGGTTCTGAAGAGCGGCTGTTCGATCGGCTACAGAGTGAATCGTGTTCATATTGGACCCTCCGTTGGCATCATTTCGATTAAGAGATAATTTCGGTGCCAAACAGTTGTACATAATACTGTAAATGTAGGAGTAAAAAAACAAAAGCACACACACACACACACGTACACACACAAACAAACAAATCGTTATTTGAACGTCAGAAATGACGAAGGCAAGTGATGCGTTTGTTACATGCCGGACATTAAAGAAAATGTATGCGATCGTTCCTCTTGAAAGAATTCCAGGGGAATGATTGTTTTCCAGTAAACGAGAAAAGGGGGATAATATGCTAAAAGGGAATGATAACGTGTCGCGTGCGTTACGATCGATAGAGCAGAAGCTTTAATTGATATAATAACGCGTTTCGCTTGTGCGCGCGTACCGTGCAAGCATTGTAGTGTGGTCAAAGGGAAATAGGAAATCCAGCGCGAGAACAATTTAATTTTCGTTCACGGCGAGACGCTTCGTAGAAAATATTGCTCCTGCACCTCTTAGCTAATTTCGTAGATCTGTGCCGAGTGTCTTTTCGATCGAGGTGTCCGTGTCGCGGATAAATAAGAAATATTTCTGCCAGAGCGAACGCGACAGAATTACGTTGAACGAGAGACCCGTCATAGCCGGATGATTGACCCGGTCTCTTTTGTTACTAATAATTGATAACAACCCGCCAATGATGCATGGGCTCAGTCGTTTGTGCGCGACATCCGGAATGTGTGCACGATCGACGCATCGGCGGCAGATTGGTATCGTACCGCTTCGTTCGTTAATCTGACCAAGGGAAAAAAAAAACGGTAAAAGAAGAAGAAAGCTCTATCATTTATTATTCTCTGTCGCTGTAAAACCGAGGAAAATAAAACGAGGATAGAGGGAACCACGCTAAGCTATGAACAATTTACGTATAATGAATGTATGTGCTATGGAAAACAGAAAAAACAAAAAAAGCTAGTTGTTACGACTGAATTTCGTTTTCTGTCCTCGCGATGCATACACGTTGCATATTATCAAACTTTACACACGGATACATACAAAGGTGGAAAGAAAATCCCATAGTATGGCGTACACGAAAACGTCCCGCAAACAATAAAGTACACTACACGAACCCGATACGAGTTCAATCTATTTTTTTCTCACCGGTGAACTCGACGCGAGAATGAATAAAAAGCAGAATAAGAAATGAAAATAAAAGAAATACATGTAATACCCGCAGATATACACAGATACGCGTACATACACTTTCTATGATTTCTATGGTTACATACTACTTCTTGGTCTATATTTCTCTTATTTTTGTGTCTTTTTCTCACGTTTGCGTTGTATGTATTTGTAGAGTGTATAGACTTCCCGCAAAACGCGATCCAGCAATTATTTTCTATCGATTAGAACGAGACGAGCGAGAGCATATTGTAATTAGACGGGAACGTGTGTGACACGGTTTCACGAATGATTTTCCTTCGAGTATGATTCATTTTTCCATGTACAGAATAATACACGGCGCATTGCCGTTGTATTTGGCAAAGACATTTACTGTGTGACGAATAGAAATGCGTTGTATATTCATTGTCGACGATGTAGTCTGCGCCCAGTGGTGTGGTGCCGAACGAATTGGTACCGAGTTACCAACTGTTTTCTCTTCTTTTTTTTTCTCACCTGGTTGTATTGTTTAAAAGCGTGCGTTACGCACACGTTGTTGTATCCGCGATGGGCGAGATTTTTGTTCGAATCATGTCTTGGCGTGTATTACAGAAAGAGTGGAATATTACATAAATTAATGTACACATTAACTGTGGACTTGATGCTTTTACAAACTCCATTCTCACTAATTTCTGTTCTTCTGTGCAATGATTTTATGCGCGAACACATTACCCCAATCCCAGGCCCCATTTTTTCTGTTTTTTACAGTCAAATCTTGCGTTATTCCTTATGTAGGGTGCAGTGCATTTTTTTTTCTTTATTTCACAGAGAAAGGGATTGATCTTATTATGGAATAGGTTAAAATTCTGCGTTTTCCAACGACCTTTTAGCCGAAACTATGGCTCTGGGGTCATGCCCATTGGACTTCTACGGGTTGTGACCAACTTTTAGCTGACCTTACGATCCTGAGGTTGTATCTACTGGACTTCTGCGAGGTCTGACCAACCTTTGGCTGAACCTGCGACTCTAGGGTCCTGCGTACTGGACTGTTACGAGTTGCAGCCAATTTTAGACTAAATCTACTATCCTAAATTCGTACCTACTGGAGTTCTGCGAGCCCTCAGTAACTATTAGCTGAACTGCGTTCCTAGAGTTATACCTACGGGACTCTCGGTGTGTTCTGACCAACTTTTAGCTGGATCTACGAACCTTAGCTCGTAAGTTTATTCAAAGTAATTCTGCAATAAATTGCCATGTATATCTGTTATATATTTTACTTTATATTTATTTTATTTAGTTGATATTACATAAATTTTAATATTTCTTTCACGCTAACTGTGCAATCAAGATTATAATAAATAATTTCCATATGCACAAGTTGGAAACTTGCTATAATTTAAATTCATAAATTTCTACGCAATAACTATTTAAACAATTATGTAATTTGTACTGTGTGAATCAGTTTGAATAAATATTCACTGAACGAAATTGTTTTTTGTTATTGACAACTCCTTTGATACTACAGTGTCCAATTCCTATTCCTTAAACACGTAGTACTTGGAGGCCACATTTCAGGAAATTCCAAGAAATTAAATTTCAGCGATTCTGCCAAAAATTTCTGCCGAATATCAGGACTTTGTATCAGGAGAACACGAGAAAATAACGAACGAGTTCTTAAAATGAAGGTAAAGGATGCTGCTACAGGACAATAAACGGGTTACAAATGCTCATGGCGCTGTCTATTTTGTTATAAACAATTTAAGTTCGTTGGAGAATTTCACAGTAATGATATAAAAGAGTTGTTCTTAAAGAGGAACAAAATGTTCTTTGAATCAAGAGCTTTAATTTATCACGTCGTTGATTGGAAGTTGCCCGGTAGAATACGAGATAATTGAATTTGTTTACAAAAATGATAAAGAACTGGGTTATTTCGACTTGCAGGCGAGCTGCATCTATGATCGAAGGAGATTAATTAAAGCTAGAATTAATTTGATTATTATGGGCAAGTTTTTATAATAAAATACTGCTAGTCCAGTAAGTATAAACCTAGGATCGTAGGTCCGCCTAAAAGTTGGTCAGAAACAGTAGAAGTCCAGTAGGTATGACCCTGGGATAGTGGGTTTTACAGAAATAGCGAATACCACCGAGCGCAGCCGACGCGTCGGCGCGTCGCGGAGTGAGGAGATGCGTCGCGCGGCGCGCGCCCCGTCAGTCAGCATTGAAGCGTCCCTGCCTAAGGTTGGGTTTGTAGTTGAAGGCTAGCGACATAGCACCCCGGGCTTTACTTTACCATCGTGTACACTTGATTATCATGTTCTATTAATTAATTCGCGCTTAACTAACAATCGTTCTACTATCGCAACAGTATATTAAACTTTAATGATTAAAATCTTTCTTGAGTTTCCTTTGCTGGCCGAATGACCGATCGTCCAATTGAGGATGGACGCGTCTTCGTCCAGCATCGAGATTTTTTTAACGAGATTAACTCGTCGTTTGTTGTAACATTGAGTTAACTAATTTATTAGTTTGAACGGTTCTTGGAATCTTTATTACATTTTATTCAGTCACTTACAACTTCCAATTTTTTGCAACTGCCAATTCGATGGTTTTGCAACTTCCAATTCGATTCTGATTTTAGCACAGTTTTATCACGTTGCTTTACTTTTTGTTCCAGGTATAATGGATGATTGGTTGGTAGAGAATAATATATTGATGCTGCAGGACTGGAGTATTGAGATACAATTACTGCGATGCATAACAATCAGTTCCATAACATATGACGAAGGACTGGTAACATTTAACTTATTATCCCAGCGGCTTATATACCTCTTGTTGTCTGGCGATTGGTTTTCGGCATAAGTTCGTTTCTAAACATTCTAAACATTCTAAACGAAAAATTGAAATACGTTCATGTTTCGCATCATTTCGGTCGGGATTTCTATTGTAGCTTCACTAATTGTTTTTAACAAACACTTTCATTATCTCTGTGACCAAGACACAAGTACGGCCAAATTGTATTTTCGATGCAGGATTACACGCGTAGTTACGTACTTGTTGCCTTACTCTAATAGTTTCGAATTTTCATTTCTACAAGCAGCTACGAGAATTTATAAATGCGCGATATTAAGTATTTACTAAGATCATGATCACCTTCAAAACTCTGATGAAGAACAGTCATAGTATTTTTCATAAATTTTATTACTCTTACAGACAATTATTAATAATACGGTAGTACTTTACTATCAAAAAAGCATTAATTCCTCAACAGACATTTGACAGGATGAAGAAATAAGAAAGACAAATAAAATCAAACATGTATTGCTTCAATTTGTACCTCCTCCCCCCATTTACTAACTTGTACCGATTTTCTTTCAGAAAATTTTGATGACCGCGCGCAATGCGGTTGTTAGAGTCAGTGCTTGCTCCGTCAAAGTTGTTTGTATTGTTTTTAGGGCGCACCCGCTCTTAATAATTGTAATAAAATATAAATAGTAGTAAAGACACGCGAAAGTAGAGTCAGTGTTTGCTTCGAAATATTACTCTCGCGGAAAATAGAGTCACTTTGTTCGTCGATCTCATATGTAAAACGCGCGCGATAGTAGTCTTTTATATATATATTTTTTTTTATCGCAATACGTATTCCGGTATTAGAGTCAACACCTATGTTGTTCGGCGAGTTCGGGCTTTCATCCATCAACTTGACGAGTAAGTATCTCCTTATTTATTTAATCTTGTATTGCAATAATCATTGATATTTAACACATTAGAAAAGTAATGAAAATACAAAGATTTTAACATTTTCTGCTCTTTTTGAATGTTTCAGCAGCTTCTATGGCTTTGACGGCGACGAGCTTGCTGGCACCCCTGGTCAGTCTGCAACCGCTGAGTGGCATGCTTTAAAGTTCCTCTGGTCACTCAATCATGTCGCAGGACGAAAGGTCCGAACCGACACGAGTGACTGATTGTAATTACGTACATTTTTCTGGCAAGCACTGTGACCATGGGTATATGGAAATATACTCATGAGTAGTAACTTCTTTACTGTTTTATATTATATGAGGATAGGTCTTCTTGTACAACGCGTTTCAAATTAGTTTGAGAATTTTAAGAGAGAAATTTAGTATAAAATATATCATTATGCATATTTTTATAATAGAGTATTTAATTGAATACGTATGAAACGAATATTTAAATAGTCATTAATTATTAAAGGAATATAAAGTAACGTCTAGTATCATACTTGCATTAGTTTGTAGTGGAGAAGTCGAATACCCTTCGACTTCGTTTATTTGTCACTTGCAATTAGTGCACGGTTATAATAAAAGGCATAATGATTGCTGTTGGTAAGAACGTAGTAGTTCTTCTTTTTTCTACTTTGATTGAATATAAAGTAAAGGTACTTATATACCTTGTCAATTTGTTGGAACTATGGAATAATTTTATTATTCGATATCCATATTAGTCTTGGGGGTATAAAGATATCAATAAATTCACTTCTTCCGTACAAGATGTTAATTAAACCTGAATGTACAAGAAGACAATACTAAAAAGAATCAACTAAAGAAGAGAAATCATGAAAATACTAATGTAACCACATCCACCCACACCCCGCCCCGCACTTGCCCCTGCCCCTGCCCTTTTAACTAATTACAGGTGTTAGATAATTAATTAGGCAGGCCCAATTATAAAGCGAGCAATACTTTTAGCTCCCTCATGTAGGTACAGTTCATTTGAACACAATCCTAGATCTTTAAACAGGCAGGCTTTACACGAATTGAAATTATTAGACTTTTAATTAGGCAGGGTTTATGAAACTAAAACTTGATTCAGTCTGTTCTAGGACACCATGGGCCACGAAATTAATTCCTCTTCAATTAGTCCATATTAAGTATATGCATACTTATACCGGTATGAGAATGCGAAAGTATCTATTACAGTCCTATGCCGGTGGGATATTATTGAAATTGTTCTTTTAATTGAACTCTTAGATGTTATACTAGGTAGGGCCATACAAGTTTTAAATTAGATCTTTAGTCAGGCAGGGCGCATTTCAATCTGATCTAGTATTTAAGAAGGGAGTATTTATTTTCAAGCTGTGTTTTAGTTTTTAAGAAAGCAGTGGTGAACACTGCAATAATATTTAGTTGTCTAGTTTTTAAGATCATAGGATATATTTTTAAGAAAGTGTTATTTCAGGAAATTGAATCCTCTTGCAGATTTTCTTTCAGGTTTCCTTCTGATATTCAATTTAGCTTTCGGTCGTGAATTTTCGGACTGCTCCTCTTGTTGTCTTATTTGTACTACGGTCAATTATTGAAGGTTCTACAAATTGACAATGATAGGAGATTTTTCTTCCTTACAAATGATAGTAGAATTAGTTTTCGCGTAATTGGAGGGTGGAAGGGCCGTGGCTAGGGTGGGTCTCCAGGCGCAGTAACCTCCACAGGGTGAGACCTGGAGAATCAATTATTTACTGCATAATTATTAAACGTTTAACAGACGTTTGATAATTATGTGGAAAATAATTCGAGCGAATTGACAGCGCATTGCACTTTCCCCTCTCATTCCCTTTTTTGCTTCACTCCCGTTTCTGATTCAATCCCTTTCCTGCTCTCGGCTCGGATTATCGCTGGATGGGCGCTGTTAGCATGATACGGGTCTCAGTGCGAGCGGGTTACAATGTGTGGGGCCACGATTGTGGGACTGGACGAAGGATACGCCCGCTGTTATCTCTACGCCACGAACGGTTAGGGCTATGGGTCATAAGTCAGGAATAATGGTCGCGATCTTGCATATCCGCAACTCAATGATAGCTGCGGCGCGGTATCAAAGCTGGTGGTGATTTAAGTTGCTTGACTGTCCAAACTCTAGGCCGAGGGCTCGCGGGCTGCTCGGTAGCACTCACTTTCGTTACTTGCCTCTTCATCAATTTAGTCCAGCCTCTGGTCGTTACTAATCCAATGCCCGAGATTGTTACAGATTCACGGTATAAGAGATTCACGATACCAATTATTGGACCTACTCCGATTGTTCGCATGGGGTAGAGCGAGCGTCCAAGTTATCTCCAATTGTGACCAGCAATGGCCTTCAATATATCTTACTCTCGTTCTCAGAGCAAAAGTATGACCAACACAATCTAAACAAAACTTTCCGAAAAGCGGTAAGCATGAACATTTACTGGTAAGTCAGATCCCCCGATAGGGTTTCCTAGGAAGCCCCCAACCAGTTAACATTAAGTGGACATTACTGTTCACTGTAATTATTTAAATGAAACTTTTGAATTCTCGTTTATATTTTTGTATCTGTTTGTAGTTATAAATATTATGTATTATTTCTTATTATTCTTCTTCAGTTTCTAAGGATCTAGAGATAAGTCTTTAGTAAGTTAATGTATATACGTTTCCCCTTGAGAATTATATTTTCTTATTCCTCAAGACGCCGTCTTTTTGATAAATGAAATGTCCGAGTATATATTTTAATTCACGTTGAAGAGGAATTAATTTAATTAACGATGGGATTGAAACTACGCGGGTCTCTGCCATATCTACCGTGCTTGTTATGGTATCGCCATCTATACATAACTCCTTGAAACTACACTCGATTGTTACTTCCCTTAAGTGTAGATATGGTAGTTGTCCGAGAAGTTTAGCTTTGGACATTTCTTGATAGATGACGATACTCAAGCCCACTTTGGGTGTAGATAAAACAGGGATACTAGTAGTACGAAGTTTCAACAACTTGTTTGTAAATAGTGGCACAATAAGCATAATGAAATATGATTATTTATGTTTACATTTATAAAATTATGCTAATAGTGCACGCAAATCGTTTCGTACTACCACTTACATAGTAATAAAGTAGCACATACGGTATTACAATCTACATTAAATTGTGTCCTAACATTGTCAGTTCCACTGTTTATGTTATTCTACAACAATCAAGCTCTTTAGCAAAGGTAAATAGATTTGTGAATATTTTTTCGGTAAACCATTTTTGCAGCATGTAATAAATACATACTAATAGTAGTCGTATTCTTTATTTCGGTCTCGTAGCAAAGAAATTTGGGCTTAGCGAACATATAACCTATCTTTACAATACTATCTTAACTCTTGTACTCTCATCTTCTGTTCCGCTCTTCCTTTTCATACCGCCTCGACCTTACATATAACAATATTCATACCGCTTTATCGCACATCTATTATCATCTTTCCTTTTCCTCCATGTTTCATTTAAAAGTCTAAAGTCATTTTTATATCCTATTATCTTTATTTCGATACATTCTGTTAACAGGTGTTCTAGCGTTTCAAATTTTTGTCTGCACAGGTCACTTCTTTTATTCTTCTCCTTCTCCTAATATTTCTTCATCCTTTAATGCTTTTGCATCTGTCACGTGTATTATTAATTGATGATTGAGCCATCTTTCATTCTTACTTAAATACTTTAGTACTGTTGCTGTTCTAATATATTTAAACATTTCATTATATTTAGCTTCTTATATTTTTCTGTCTCATTCCAGCTGTTGCATTTCATAGTCTCTTCTCTTAAGACTCTCCGTCAATTTCTTTACTTCTGCTCCTATCAAATTCATTCTTATGAGACGTGTTCCATTCCTTGTTAAATAATCCTCTCTTTCTTTCACGCTTGTGGTTTGGTCTTCATTTCTTTCTCTTTCCTTTAAATATCGCTTAGCAATCTTTATCTCTCCTGCTACATATACTTACTAATATATTTTTTCTGTGTGCAGGTCTCGCAGGCAAAGAGTAAGGAGCTTGACCGACATGTCTCATTGGGCATAAAGCAAGAAAGAAGAAAGAACAACCCTTGCCATATACTTTAGTTATAGTAAATTGGTTTCTAAGAATAGTTTGTAACTATTGGCACATAAGATTAATTTAGAACAATTGTGTAATTAACTGTTATGTATAACTAGTATATATTTTAATTTATATTGTCTTTATTTAGTAGCTCTTGTGTAAACTGTAATATTACTGTTACTACCAGTTCTACTGAACGCGCTAAATATAAAATGGAAGATAACAATAAATACTTTGGGTTTTACATATACACAAGTTACACAGTTGTTGTAATTTAAAATACGCATCAGCAAATAAAGTACGTAAATTTTAGTATAAGTTTTATCTGTAAGATATATTGTAAATTAACTTTAAAGAATAGTTCATAAGTATTAGTTTGTAAATTTGAATTACCGCATTTTTGTAACTTGTATCTTCATTAATTAATTTGAATAAATCTTAAATGAAAAAAATTCTACGCCCCTCTTTATTTTAACACCTTAATTATCCTTGAAAAGACCTAATTCCAATTCCTTAAACAAGTACTACCGTTCACAAGCGGAGAACTTGTAAAAATTGACCTCAACATTGCGAAACATATTGCAACCAGGTATACATAAAGCGCCTCACCAAAATTCAACCAGGTTGCAACGAAATGCCTAGCGAAAATGAAATACGGTTGCAAATAACACGTCGCGAAAACGCAACAAGGTTGTAATCAACGCCTCGGCAAAATATAACATAGTTGCAAATAATGCCTAAAAATGCAACAAAGTTGCGAGTAACCCTTCATAAAAATGCACTTAAGTTGCAAACTGAGCCCTAAGGAAACGGAACAAAGTAGCAAAACTATTCAGGACAAATTTGCAAGAATGGTGCACATCGAGCTCTAAGAAAACGCAACAAAGTTGCAAACAGCGCCTCGCGAAACGCAACAAAGTGCAAAATTGCCGAGAATGTTTGCAACAAATGTTGCGCAAAAATCAAACAAATTTGCAAATAACGCCCCCGCAAAAAAACGCAACAGAGTTGCAAAAAGCGCCGAAAAAATTTTGCAACTTTGTTGCGTTTTTGCGGACGCTGTTTCCAACTTTGTTGCATTTTCTTCGAGCTCGATTTGCAACTTTGTTGCTTTTTCTTAGACCTTGCTTTGCAACTTTTGTGCGTTTTCTTGGGATTCAATTTGCAACTTTTGTGCGTTTTCTTGGGACTCAATTTACAACTGGTTTGCGTGTTCTTGGTGCAAAGTGGATTAGAAGTACCCTAACAGCCATCTGCCTGCATATTGACAGCAGATTGGCAACAGAACTGACAGATGCTGTCTAAAGATCCGTAGTCATCTGCGTCCACATTTGGCTTAGGTTGTGCAAACAGAACCTGCTAAATAGAATCTGAAGGCAGATTGCTAACAGAAACGGAGCAACTTGAGCCATTCAAGTGGATTTAGATGGCCATTTAAATGGCTCAAATTGCAGGTTCTGCTGCCAATCTCTCATCAGATTCTGTTCAGCAGGTTCTGCATCAAATTTGCAGCCAATCTGTTTACAAAACCTGTAAACAGAATCTGCTATTGCAGGGTTGGCTGACTGGGTATACAAACTGGATAATAAATGGTAAAACAAGTGCTTGAAACTACACGAGTAGTTTCAAGCATTCTCTGCCATATCTACACTTAAAGAAGTTAGACACGGGTTGTTTGAAACACTTCTTTATGGCTGGTGGCACTAATACCACCAAGGCTCCACTTGGAACGGTAGTCAGGGACTGACTGAGCGGGTGCTCTAGATCGCCAACTCATATAGGAAGGGCAGGCTGAAGTGCGTGACGCACAGAGCGAAAGAACTGGCGCGAAAGTACGAATCAAAGTTGCACTTTATAATTAAAAGAGTAATCTTCAATTATACGTTAAAAGTAATAGACAGAGAGTGAACTGTTGCTATCTGCAGTGTACCGACCAAAGATCATAGCTCGCCTAGCCCGTAGCGTCGTTCGTTACCATGACAACGAGGCCACGATAGGTTTCCCGAAGACGGTTCCCAAATGGTCCTTGGACAGCGCTGTACTAAACACATGTAATTGTTGCACATGTCAGCGTTTAAATATGACTCGGTTTGACGGTGCTGATTAGAATATTTTCAATTTTCTTTTTTATCCAATAAAAAGATGGAACAAATTCAAGTACAAGAAGCGTTTACTGTACTGAAACCGCTTTGTGATCTATTAATGAAAAATCCAAATGTGGATACTGCACGGGGCGTTGCAAATACATTGACCAAAATTTCGGACAAAGTTATTCAGGATTTATTGGAATATATTTTATTTCCTCTCGTTACTCATCTACTAAATGAAACACTAAGGTAACAAGTTTTATGCGTTTAGCATAAAAATATACGAAACATCATCGTAATTAGTCCATTAACAGGCACATATCAATTATAAATGTACAAGGAATAAAGCAATGAAGTATGGCAGTTTATGCCCGTCAGTTGTAACAATTAAGGATTCAATTTGAATACATCAGGTTATTTCACAAGTAATGTTGTCTCTCGCCTTGCTTAGTCTAACAAAGGAATTTTTTGTTTTTCAAATAATCCACTTTGAATTTCTAGGATAAAATGAAACTATAACTGCAGAGATTCACAGTCAACAATTATTTACTATGCGCTACATTAATAGAGCAGCGATCAACATTGATGAAAGAATTTTCTTTGTTACAACAATTCTCGGATGCATACAACAGACACAACATCAGATAAACTAAAAGAATATAATTGGAAATTATTACGTAATAACTTAGTCCACCGTTTTCTCTAAACTTAATGTCATAAATTTGTATTGATTCCGAATGTTACAAACTGTTTTGTGGAGTAGAAAGTATAATACAATGAACAAGCTAAAAGAGGAATAGTTGAATCAAAACTCTGAAGAATTTGCCAAGGAAGAAATTGAAATATTAATGAATACGAGTAATATATTCGCAAAACATAACAGACAATGAAGTTAATGATTACAAACAACAGATCCCAATTGTTAATGTTCAAGAGTTATCTATGTAAATGCAACATTACATATGAAAAAACCTGATGTTTTAACACAGAGATAATTAATTTTATATTTTATTTAATCATATGAATGGTATTGAACGTGTGGAAACTTATAGCACAAATGTGAAGGAAGAATTGGTAAGGACGATGCAGGCAATTATATCCAGGGGAAAGATATCAAAAGTAGAATACTTCAATAAGTTGTATTCGTGCCTTTTGATACAAATTTATGACCGAACGCAAAAGAGTATGGGTAAATATTATTCCACATAAGTATGATGCACTAATTCATAAACTATTATGTTACAAAGAATAGTTCCTGCTTGTTTGAAAAATATTAGTCATGAACGAATACATATTTTGATATTCTCATATCTATTGCAGTCATTGTAGGACACGAAGAACTTAAAGAGGCTGTGCTTTCATGTCTGAAGACACTGATACATGCTTGTTTCACAGAAGTTGTAGAATCTTTATATACTAGGCAAAATGCCTCTAAGATAGGACAAGGAATATTATTGTCAATTACGATAGGGAGGATGGAAAAATCTCGTTCCCTTAGGTAAACATATAAAAATGATTGCTCATTCGTCTGGCTTTAATGTATTAAAAATATTTGTCTTAAATATTTCTGATTCTTAGACTGAAAGCAGTAGAAACAGTAATGGCATTATGTAAAATTGATGATGAAACGGATAGATCTGATATAATATTGCAAGACCAAGTGGCTGATGTTGTTATGTTATTTTTACCTGGAGTTGTCAGTGGTTTGCAAGAGATAGCTATTGGAAATGAAGTGCAGGGACATAAACTTACAATGGTAATGAAAAATAATTTTTATAACTTAGTTATAAAAATATAGATTATATATAATTATATTACTTAATATAGATTAAAAATATGCGGGTGCATTTTGTTTATCATTTATTCTAATATAATGTTAGGTAGCATTGAGAGCTTGGGGCAGAGTAATATCTCTTGTAATGAAAGATAAATGGGAAGAAGATGATACAGCGTCATTAGATGATTTGATGAAACTAAATGACGAAAAGTTTATTAATCCAGAAGGGACCTTTTGTAATGTGAAGGATCGTAGTGAATTAGAAAAACATCTTAAAAGCGCGACAAGAAATAAAGAATGGTTTAATGCTAGTGCAACAAAACTGAATATACTTGTTCAACAATTGGATGTACTAAAAAGGCACTCCCATTATAAAGTTAGAAAAGAATTTGTAGAAAATATACACTTGTTACTTACAACATGTGCCAGGTAATACTTGTTACTTTATACCTGTATCTTATATCATAAATATTATAAACCGTTTTTAAAAAGGGTTTCTGTAAATTTGTTTAAATAGGAACATGAAACCTAATGTTATGCTACTAATAGAATATTTAATATCTCTATCCGAGGATGAATATGCTGAAGTTCGCGATGAAGCCGAAAACGCTTTGGCCTCGATTAATATAAACTATACGCAAAATAAAAATATGAGACCTTTAGTTGAATTGTTAGAGGAAAACTTCTATAACCTTTTGACAAAATTGCCGAGGATTATTAGGAGGTCCGGTACGATTTTATATATTTATATTTGGTAAAAATATATCAAAGTAATAATTACAACGTTTAAAGACAAACCCAATAATTTAGTAGAATCCCTTACCGATAAATAAAACTAGGATTTCTTTCTTCCTTTTAGATGACGCTGATCAATTATCGTGTTTAAATGAAATAGCTGGTTACTTGAAACTTCTTGGAAAACAAAGTTTGCCTCGTATTATGATGTCAGCATCGCATGTTCGCAGACTTTTGCTGGCTCTTGTATATGTATCTGAGATAGAATACAGTACTATTTCTCTTTTACAAGCAGTGAATGTTAAAGATCTCGAGGATCCAGCATACTCATATGGATCGCATTTGTGGAGACGATTTAAATTTATTCAGAACAATGCTTGCGAAGAAAAAGTTACTACAATATGCAAATATGTAGGTGAATTTGGAGATCTTCGAATTTTAGTAGATAACATTCTTGGTCTTATCGTAGACGGTCCGCAACATAGAAAAGAGTTAATCATATTATTGAACTGGATAATAAATGGTAAGTTGAATAGCATCGTGTTTAAAATAGTTTGCTATTATTAATTGTTTACATATTTCAGTTCCACTTAAGCATTCGTCCTATTTATCTATTTATAAAGAAGTTGTGGAATTTTATATAAATCCTGAGTTTTGGTATCCACCAATTGAAACAACTAACGATGTATCTTTACGTGTTGCACAAAGTAACGTAATACAGTGTTGCTTATTACTGGAAGGCTTAGGATTAATAGCCCAAAATCTAAAATGTGATTATGATAGATTCCTTCTCAAAACTTTATATCTTATTATAGAAAGAGCAGGTAATTACTTTCGTTTTTTAAAGAAACGATTATAAAATTACGGAATCAGAAAATTGTTTGCTAGTGTGATGTTTTTCGAATACTTCCAGGTAGTGGACATAACTTAATAAGTTTTGTTGGTACACAAACACTGGAACATATTGCAGAATCTCAGCAATACAGTTCGGTAGGAGATCTCCTACGCGCAAATGTTGATTATTTCTCATATCATATTAGCATTAAATTGCGTAGGGTAGAACGCAATCCCGGTGTTCTCGACGTTGTTGGAATTGTCATGAAATATAGCACAATGGATTTCTTACCCTGTATAAAAGAGATTGTGGAGGATGTACTATTACAATTAAACAATAGTTTTCAACAAAAAAATTCTTATGCTTTCTTAAAAGTTTTTTATACATTTACTATATGTATAAAGAATTTAGCAAGACCTAAAAACATATCAACGCCACAAGAACATGGTACAAGTACCGAAGATAAATCGTCCAAAATTATTCAATCTTTGTTAGCATACTATGAAGCAGTAAAAGTCGATGATGATATAGAAAATACAGAACAAATAGACGAGATTGAAGAGGAAAGTGCCAATAATGAAGACCCAATTGAGGAAAAAGGTAGCTATACATTAATACACTAAACTCTTCAATAAACTGAATCTGCAATTGATAAAATATGGATTCTAGAAGAAAATATACCGCCTTACATAAAAATGATTGAAAATATAATGAAGCATTGCTTACATTTTCTACCATCTAAAGAAGTACAGAAATCTCTAATTGCAATGTCAACGATAAAAGAAGGCCTTGAAGTTTTAGTCGAGTGGGAAAATCAACTATTACCCATTGTGCATTTACTTTGGCATCCACTGGTAGATAGATTTAAAGATAAAAATGTACTAATAATCAATCGAGCGTGGGAATTGTTAAATGTACTTGGTCGAGTATCGAAAGATTTTATACGATCCAGAACCCTTAAGTAAGTCTTTTATATTTTACATTCTTTTAATACATTTATAGTAACAATATTCAAGGTGATTATTTTTAGGCAAGTACTACCTGCACTGGCCAAGTTCTTGCACGATTCCGCTAAAGAAAGTTATAACAAAAGTTCTGAAAATATTTATAAATTCACACAAACTTACAAACTACAGAAAGAATTACTTTCTACATTGAGTCAAACTACAACAAATTTGGGGCTACAAGAGCGAGAAACGTGGAATGTTTTAAGCTTTGCAAAGCCTTATCTTAGCAAACATCAGAATCCTGTGTTACAAGTACGCCCTAATGCAAAGTATATTTTTATATACGCTGTTTAGTTACTCGTATATAATGTATAGAATAAATTGTTTTATTTTGCAGGCGTGCTGTGTACAATTATATAAAGATATTGCTGATTGTAATAGTGATATAGCTTTGGTGAAATGTCTTAGTATTTTTAATTCCGAAATAACACAAATTTCCACTGATGCAACATTTGAGATCAACGATATAATGGTAATAAGATAAGGCACAAAAATACTGACATAGTCTCTACGCATTTGTATGATGAAATAAGCTGTGCAGTCTTAATTTATTTAACCCATTGCCGCACACTTTTAGTTTGACGGCTATAGCCGTCGTTTGCGACAATAGGCTAATGGAATTTTATCACTTTTCAGGTTTCTGAAAGCTTTTCAACCAATGAATATTTTAAGAATATCCATACTATTGTGAAGTATATCCAAGATAAAACTTCAGATTCATAAGAGATACGTTTCAAGTTTTGTTACTAAATGGCGAAAACAATAGAAAGTCAGTAAATGCAAGGAGATTTCAAAATATATTGTACAAAATGTAAATTTGTATCACTAAAAATATAATGTTAAGATTATATACGTATACCAGTATATTCCATTATTTATATGTATTTTATGATCATCGAAAGTTTTATTTGTATACAATTTTTATTCAGTTACGTGACATTTTACATCTTCATATTACCGTTTATATTCTTATTTGTACAATATCTTACGTCTATTTTAAACTTTACATTTATCTACAAAGCAAATAATTATTCTATGTAATAGACACGTTTGCATGTATTCTATTCACAGATGGTATACATCATTAAATCTTTATTTAATTATAAATATATAATAAATAAAATCGATGTTTTGTACTGTAACATGTTTTGTTTCATGTGTTTCTCACTAAGTGAGGTAATTTGACTTTTGTAACACAGTTAAGAGGAATTTGAAAGCTTAAAAGTATTCTAAATTTCGTATGATTTTTAAAAACAAATATTAAAATGCCAATGTTAGTTTACTAGTTCTTGAATAGAAAATAAAATAATGTAATATATGTTATTGAAAAAAATGCTAGTAAATGCAAACAATTCAAAAGTGAATGTGTCGTGTTTGTACATTTTTGTCATAGATGCAATACTACATAAATACTCTAAAAAGTATAAGTGAATTGCGCAATACGAAGGAATTCAAAATTTTGTTGCATTATAAATTACTATTTAGTTTTGTAGTTCAGGTTTTGGTGCTACAATTGAATAATAAATCAGTATACTAATAATAAAGCGAACTGAAATTTATATCATTATTTACATTTTACTTTTTATGTTTTTCAGCTCTATTTTGAACACATCTACATATGTATCTCTTATTATTCCGTACTTATTATTTATTCGGAATAAAAGGTCTTTCACAATTTTAGGGCAATCAGATATGTACAATTTAAGTTGTATCTGATACCATATTGTTGCCTCTAGATATTGAATAGTTAAACGTACATTAAAATTTCTTTCTTGTATAGCAATACTAAGTAAATCGGATAAGATTTTCAACGTGTCGGATACTCTGTGTCTTTTCCAAACGAAACGTTTTTCTGTATTTATACTAAACTATTTGTATTTGCATTTTTAACGAAAAATAATTATATTTTGAGCATGTTGTCAGTTATTTTAATACTCTAACAGTTAGTGATCGTGGTCCACTTTTGTCATGCAATAATTTAGCACACTTTGTGATGTTCAGAAATATGCTACCTAGTGTGCGCATTCTATACCGATGAAAGGACAAATAATACGTACAATATGTATATATGTTTTTACATACTTTAGGTAAGACAATAAATTGTTAACATTTACTTTTCAATAACATTGGCTTTTTATAAAACAGTATGTTTTTTACAAATTATTATTAGCAAAATGGTTTTGCTTTTAGTGAACAAATATTTAAGAATGTAATGCATTGATTTCTCTAAAAAAGTGAAACATCATTTCCACGCTTGTTTTTGCGCTTTTTGGGATGCTAATTTCTTTGTAATATATGATGATATTAAAAGCGCTGCCAATACTATCACAATAAGATAATAATCGAAATCTTCTTTCAAAACGTCAAATGTTTTAGACGGTGCCACGCGTGTGTAGAACAAGTCTGCGAACATCGTATTATGGGTATAATTATTAGAAAACTTCCTCGTTGATATGTATAATTGTTAAATTAAGAATTAAAAAATAAATAATTGCAAATATAGGTCATCTAAAATTGTTAGTGAGTTTAAGTAGAAATATAGTTTCATTTAAAAATACTTACCAAGACCGTGTACAAAAACTAAGCAAGTACTTTCAAGGCCACTAGGACTAGTATGAATACCAGATACTCTAAAGACGCTTTGATTGTAATTAATTATGGCATCCATATGAATAGGTATCTCAGGCATATACGGTATCACACCTTCCTCACGTACTTCTGGATTAATAGGCCGACGTGGATCGACCATCATCCACGGTAATTCCAATATTCCACCGTTAGCTAGGGCCACTATATCAAACAAAAGATGTTATATTTGTCAATAATCGAATTTCATTTATACGCATTTCACACAACGAAACTGTTGATGATTTTCGCAGCAAGTCTACTCAAGTTATTTATATCAATAAAAACTTGAAATAAAATTTATGTTAAAATTTTGTTCATTTTTAATACAAATAATTAATATATCTTTACAATAAATTTAAATTAGTTATATATACATATACATACCTATAATATGTTTGCTCGTAATACCTTTCTCCGTTATAGTTTCCCGCATAGATTCTATCGCTGCAGGAAAAATGAACGCCTGCCTTTCTACGATTGGCAATTTAGTTGTAACTAAAGATGAGAACACTACAGAGACATGAAAAGGTCGCGTTAATAATCCTAATGCGTATCAAAAATAAAAATGTTGAATAAGTAACGATCACAAGACAATGTAGACAATACCTGTGGTATTGCTCTGTACTTTTCCTTCGTACAGTTCTAAACTAGCAACCTCTGTCCTGCGACTTTTCTCGTTAAAATAGCTGTACACTATCCAATTTTCCGAATGCACAATGTGGACCGGGCCTCGGACCCTTTTATGCATGATAGAAAATATCATCGCCCCAGATACGGAATCCAATAAGTACAGATTAAGCGTATCTATAAACCATAAATTATTAAGCTATTGGTTCGTAATAATATAAATTAGCAATCATAACTTTCTTCACAATAATGTAACCAACATACTTTTATGAGTGTACCCAACACCCTCTGTTACTATAGCGACTAAGTTAGGGTTAATATATTTATATAGAACTGATCTATCACTTAGGACTCTACCCTGGGAATGAACACGTTCTAATGGATTTTTCGATACGACGTGTGTGATTCTTTGGTTTTTCGGCGAAAGCAGTAGTTCCCATACTTTGTGGGCAACTAGTTCCTACAGGGTGAAATTCAAATTAGTGACTGCCGTAAAATAACAACTATATAACAACATGTCATACACACTTGAGCTGTACTATATGATAAAGAAAATCCGGATAATATTCCAGTCGTTTGATCAGCGGTAAATATATAAGTATTTTTAGCAAGCGATGCAGCGATTGCAGTTGCACTTTCAGGATATACATAAACTTTGTCTCGTGTGTCGAAAATAAGAACGCCTCGCAAAAAGTCATCCGCTGTTACTTGAAGTAACATGGATTGTTTTATTCTGTATCCTAATTTTATCACACCATCCAACGGTTGGCCAGTAATTGGATTAAACGCATACACAACCCCTTCACCAGTTTTCTGAAGCATAAGAACGTGCGCAATGAATATATTAACGATATAAATATGTATTATATGATACATACATTATCCTCTGCTAGTAATGCACATTGTGGCGGATATGGGAAATGTCTGCTGCCACGTTGAACGTATAAAATGATTGCGTCAGATCGTTTAGCAAAACCACGAATACCTGGCACTCTAAGTTGCCATACAATTTCACCTTTCCTGGTTTCAATGCCATATAACTGGAAATAATATGACGTATAAGCAGCGGCTATGATGATTTGTATTACATATTTACTAATTAACCATTGGAAATGTGTAATTTACGGTCGTACCTTTCCAGTTGATGTAACAAGAACGATCATTTTATGTAGTCCAAATTTATCTCGTACTAAATCAGTACGTTGATTAGACTGCTCAGGTGTGAGCGTTACTATCGACTGGAAAAATGCTTTTGCTTGTTTAAATTGAGAACTGACTCTTCTAAACATCATACTCAACACATCCCCTAGATATAACAGAAAATTATGAAATACGTAACAAGTATGATTTCAATACTTTCAACTATTTTATGCGTATTGAACTGGTTAAAGAAACTATGAAAAACAACAAAATGTTCAACTGTAAAATTACCATGGGATAACAATGTTAATAAGAAATGTTAATCGATAATATGGAACACACAGTTAGATTTTCAAACGCACACACTCATACAATGTTTCCACGCATTCATGCATGAGATACGAAAATATTGGTTTTGTGAATTACAAAATTAAAACATATTGATTTACTACGAAGGTCTCGCCATCAAATTACAAAATATATCATATTTTCATGCAAGCAATAATATTATTGAAATTCTCTTTCAATAGCAAAGATGAAAATATTTACTACTTTATATTTAGTTCGTTTATATTTTCTTTAGCTTCTAAAGAAAATTAACGTGCGTATAAGGCTAATGAACAGCAAGAAGATAAAGTAATCTCAAATTAATAAAGTAATTTCAAATCAGCCCTTGCTGCTCCTCTACTTACATGAACTGTCTACATCAATACCTGCCAGCAGCCATTCACAAAAGAAATATAATTAATACAATTTAGCTAAGATTTTTTTGTTAAAAAATAAATCGAGAGTAATAAAATAGTGATTTAGTTATTATTGTTACAATTAAATTGCAATACCAAGCTTTCAAGAGTTGGTCTAGATAACATAGACGGTTAAGTTACGAACATAACAATGTTACTTTTATGATATTTGAATACTTAAGTATTTCTTGCTTGCATTAAAACAATCTTTAAATGATTATTAAAAACTTTTATAGTAGAATATGTGTTTAATGATTTTAAATAAAAATTGCTTCTTCATTTCACTTTGATATTTGCTTTGCTTCAAATAAATTTGATCGATGTATCTTTTTCACTTACTCTCTTTCTGATCGAACTCCGTTTCTATTGCCTGATCCCTATCGGACATAGCTAGTTCTATGATTTCCGTAGCTACAATACTAGCCAGAGCTTCTTCCCTCGCCCATATTAATTTATTGTGTTGCAACAGTGCAACACTGTGATCCTCTGACGCTAATAAATGTCGGCAAGTTATACCCTTTGCTTGCCGAGGACAAACAGAAGCCATAACTGTCGGCAATAGTAACGAATTATGCGTTACACTGATAGATAAATTTGGCATTGGTGTCGATGTTAAAAGTTCTGAAGCAACAATTTCTGTTACCTAAAATTCAATTATTAATCGATTAAAAAATAGCTCGTTCATAATACTTAAGAATTTTTTTATTATAAATGTGACACATAGCGTACTTACTCCATTCCTGTAAGTTGTTTCTAAAAGCACTTTATCGTTATCAACTGAAACAATATAAAGCGTAGCATCTCCGGCTATATCTCTTTGTATAGGTACAGGTACCTCCCCGACAAGAAGAATTCGCTTCCTTTGGTTACCATCTGCACTTATTGATACAACTGGTTCCTCACCAAGAACTGATTCTAAGTGATACGGGCCTTGGGCACCAGCGCCGAATATAGTATTTATTGTAACTGACTGTGGTTGAGAGTTTGCATCGAATAAGTGTACTAAAAGCAACACAGCCAAAGAGCTGTCTCCTTTTAAACATGCTAAATATGGAACTGCTAGAACACATCTAAAAATGATCGAAGTCAATTAAATTTTAATTCGCTTCAATTGAATAAACCGAAGTACTAAATTTCTTACTCTGTTTCTTGAGTTATAAATGGTGCTGAGACTCTTCTAGTCTTGAATTTATTTCCTGTTTTACTGTCATAAGATGTTACTTCCACACCACTATTGTAAATTGGTAAAATATGATGTAGCGTTCCATCCTTTATATTCCACTTCACATCTTTAATTCTATACAAAAGATAAAACATTATAAACTGTGACACAACAAGAAATATAATATTATATCCATTATTTTCGCTGAGAAATAACATCTGTGAATAAATATCACAAATATCACATAATGTTTTGCACACAAAATATTTTGTAAAATGTGACATTGTTAAGAAATGAAGTATTTTTGAGTATAAAACAAGGCTTGGTTATTGTGTTTCAAAGTTGTACTATGTATTAAAACAATGATCAAAGTAATCTGTACTAACTGGTCAATAAATTTGCCTTGTTTTTAAATCATAAATCTTCCATTTGTTATTATATCATCCATTACAAAGTATTTTGCAGGTCTCTTTACACTGGAATTAACCCATAAATATGGGAACTGCATAGAAGTAACACTAAGTGTGATAACATGTTAATGTGAGATACAATCACTTAGTGTGTAAAAACTTATTGCTCTTGTGCATTAATAAGGATAAAGAAACCTGTTAGCACTGTACAATCCCAATGTAGAAAAGGATATAAATGGAGAGAAACGTCTGAAAATCAATAACCATGATTACGTTCTATAGTATGCATACATCAAGAAATTATCTTCCTAAATTCAGATTATTTCTATAGGTAAATCATTATATAAAAAACGCATAACAATAAACAACAAATACCAACCTATCAGGACTTTGTTCTGCAATTGGCCATTCGTGCAATATATGTCCGGTAGCTAAATCCCATGCACGAACAATAGCTGGAACGCCTCCACTTATAGAAACAAGATCTCCATCTGCAACTCCACCTAACGCTCGAATTTTACCTGCACATCCCTTTTCTAATACTCGTCTCCATAATAATTGCCCTGAAGAAAGAAATATTCTCATTTTATTCTCATAATTATCATGCATAATCTTCGGTATTTTTTCATACAGTGATATTAAACAGAGATCAATGTCAAACTACAAAAGATATACACGTAGCAAATTTCTAATGAAACGTTTCTTTTCTTCAAAATGATCCCCTAATTTTAAATGCCAAGTTGCCCAAATTATACAACCGTAAGTATCGTATACCTTGTAATTATTTAGCTAATCCGGAAAATCTCCATTGCAAGAAATTTAATTTAAAATACTAAGAAAGCAAACTTTCATGTTACGATATTATATCGGAATAATGTTCACGACCTACCTGATTTAAGGTTCAGTGCAGCAATAACATTTTCTTCGGTGGCAACGATAATCTTTTTCGCGGTCGAGACCGTGTCAAAACTGGCATATTTAATTTTTCCGACATAATTCTGTTTCCTGCAAGCACAACGATGTATCGTTTATTAGGAATGATTCAACAAACGACACACTGTCAAATCACGGAGGGGGAGCATGCTGCTGCATTATTTAAGGGAGGCTCAGCATTACAATCAACATTTGCACATGAATTGAAAATGATTTACCAGTCAAATTTTCCAACCTGATCTTCGTAGAGACATAGAGATAAATTAAAGAGACCGAGTAATACGACGAGGTATTGTAAGACTTGAATATCAATTAAAAACCGGTTAATATTCCCTCGAAAACTCCATACAAACGGAGCCATGACGATAACTATAAACGTATCAACTCATCCGCTTTTACACAAGTTTCGTCCACACCTGGAACTACAACCATTGATAATGTGTATGAACGATGGCCACGTCGCATCATATTTATGCGGGGTATTGGCATTTTATTACCTCTGTAAAACTACCGTTTCATGCACGATTTTTTAAAATAATAATACAAGAATTAATTTTTTGAAGAACTGCGGCTGGAAATATGACTAATAAAAACTTTTGTTCGCGTTGTAAAAAACTATATTGTGGTTATAAGTATGATTGGGAAATATCTTGATACCTATTTAATGTTGATTTTCCTATGTTTAATATGTTTAATAAACAGAATAAGGCAATTAAAAGTATTCGTGACGGATTTTTGATATGACTGACCACTATTTACTATATTTATTTGTCATTAATATTCACACTATCTACTTTATCGACGACACTATTTTAATAGCTTAAATGTAGTATGCTATACTACATTTTTCCTAATACTTTTAATGGCGGGAAGATTAGATGCTATTTGAAATAATTATATCCCGATAATCTGTATTATCGCTCTGTTTAACAGTTTAACAGTTAACAGAGAAGTTAAAATTCGTACAATCATATGGCTAATTATTAATTTCGCAATAATTTATTTGCCACATGCGATCAATATGATAATAATTAATTGTTGTCAAATTCCTCTTGCGAATTAGTTAATAATACAAATTAAATAACATACTCGGTACGCGTATGAAAATTATGTATATTTTTATTATTCACTCAAACTTAGGTAGAATTAAAATAAAAGACTAATACGCAAATAAAAATTGTTTAATAAGAAAAATTATATAAAAATTTGTGATAGAATCATCTAAATAAAAGGAACATTTATAGCCAATATCTCAATGGAAATTATGTTATATTAATGTTTATTTCAGCTCTACTACCGTAAATAAAATTTAAAATATAGCCGCGGGTCAGTCGTGACTAACCAGAATCGCTGGAAAAAATATAAAGTACATTTCGAATTTATCTTATTAGTCGAAATTGATCGAAAATTGATTGTGGAGGATATTATATAAATAAACTTCGACCAATTTGTCTTATAGCAAATTTTGTTAATACTACAACATATAGTTAATTATAAGTGATAAAATTGGTAAATATATGATAAATAAAATCGATTGCCCAGATCTTACCACGAGGAGGTTCCTGCGAATGAAGACCCATCTAGGCGCGTCCCAGCCACCCTCCGTTTATAGGAATAATCGTTTACAAATTAAACGCTAATTCAATTTGTAAACGTGTAGGCACGCGTAGTTAACAAAAGATTGAGTATTCCGTAATACACCATGCAAAATGGTAACTAAAATAGTATTAAATAAGCAGCAGTGTTAATAGAGCCTCAATGATTATGGTATAGCTATTAGAAAGACCGCGGTGCAGGTAGGTGACGCTACACACCTCATTGAGGTGACTTCTGTTGACGCGTCCTATCACCTCGACGGCCGACAGTAGAATGAAGCCGCGCCGGGCCAGACCGCTCACCATCGTCGTTCGGGTATGTTCGACACTCGACTGAAGCCGATTACCATTTTTGTCTATGACCGCTCGTTTTCTAGAGATATGTCCACGTATACTTTAATTTAATAAGTATACTATTATTTTTCGCGATCCAGTTTTCAAGATTAATAAGCGCAAAAAACGGATGATAAAAAGTATGTTATACGAGAAGATTTGGAAGCTTTACGTAGCTCCAGCCTGCTACTCTATTGATAACATTTTTACGTACCTCCGATATCTTAAAAGAATAGCAAAATGCTATCGATTTATCGATTTCAGGTGTAATCAATTTATAGATCGCCAATAAGCCAAAAAAAAAAAAGTATACGAGGGATTACGAAAGGGAAAAAGAACGATGACATTTATATCGCATTCTTCGCGGGAGTTCCGCGAATCCAAGCGCTACGTTCATTTCACGGCTCGGGGGTTGAAGAGAGAACGCAGCACGTTGAGTATCTTGGCATTAACATTCAGCATCCCTTCTTTCCCTAAAACCGCAACCCCCATACCATCGTGTCGATTTTCAGCCACCACTTAACTCAGCAACTGGAAGAAACGACGGTGTAGCGTTTCATCGACAAATGGCATCGCGGCTCCAGCAGCTACCCTACGACGTCAGCTTAATCTCGAGGCAGGGGTTGGTGGTCGAGATGCTGCCACTTTTCCGTCGTCGAATGGGCGTGCTGGAAACGCCCATCCACCCTTGCTACATAGTGTAGCACCCTGTGCCGTCTCAGGGGTGGAGTCGACCAATGAGACAGTGGTAACGTTCGTCTGACAACGTGGCCTTTGGAGCCGCCCCCGCATTTCCCGTGGCTAACTAGCACTACCCCACTATAGTCGCGTCAGCCACTCGGCCAGCAAGTCCCCGGGCCGTCTAGTCGCCTGTTGGAATTCCCCACCTACTATGCTGTCACCTACCTCTGACCCCTCTTCATCTGTGCTACCATCCCCTATTTCAGGCCAATGTACCAGCCACATTGAAGCAGCGGTGTACATCGTGCAATAGCCTGACTAAAGCCGTAGCTAGCGATGGGTAGAAGCTTTATACTTATCAAAATCAAACAATTTACCCCCTTTGTAAATTGTTTGATTTTGGTAAGTATAATTTGCTGGGGGTTTAAATATTAACGCGGCGTCTGGCTTCGTTCTACAATCAATTAATATAATCAGAAGCCCCAATTGGATTTAATATTGCAGTAACTATTATAGGTGTACCTTCAAAAATAGAAGCCAGGAGCCCTTCAGTCTTGAGGATGCCACAGCGAAATATCCGAGGCGCGATGATTACAAAATAGTTTTCAAGACCTTCGCGAAATCATTTATTACCACTCTGTCTCGTAAGCTCATAAATAAACTCAGTGGCAATGCTAATAAAACATCGAAGCTTCAATACATACATACATATATACATCACAGCTCCTTCACAATTCACTAACCATCGTTTCTCCCAACAAATGAATCCGTGAAACGCGAGAAAGTCGAGTCCTTCGCTACCAACAAGCTCGACGTCCTAGCTACGCCGATTCGTGGCCGTTTAGGAACTTCTGTACGTGTGTTACAGGCCTTGCCCACACCCTGACCAGCCACCTTCTCCTGGAGGCACGTCGAGCGTGTCGAAGAACGACCCGTGATTCCAACTAGCATGGCTACGGTCAGGGGAGATAGGTAACTCCGACAGCCAATCGGGCAGCAGCCCCTATACGTGCGTACACGAGTGAACAGACGCATCGTGCACACACTGGCACAGATATCCCGTACACGAACACGACCGTGGTGCCCGCCCTTCCCGACGAGATGAGTAGCTACGTTGAGGCTCGAAGCCACCCCGTCACGGAGAACGCTTCGAGACTTCGCGCGACTTCCTCGGCGTTGTGTCGGAACGACCACCGGGTCCAGTCGTTCGTCTGGGGATGCTCGACTTTGATCAGTCGCGAAGGATGGCCGGAGGTCAGTTCGATAAGGCGTGCCCCTCTTGCTTTTCTTGTCGGTGATACGTAGAAGTGGTTCACCAGCAGCCGATTGAAACACGCGGTACCGGGCGGTAGGACGAGTAACACGCGCTTGTCACTATCTTCTCGTTTCGTTTTTATTCGATTGGCAAGACGGTTCTTTATTTACTATTTTTTTTTTTCTACCGTTTATTCATTGACATTTTTGCCCTCGGTTAAATGAATTTGAAGTTTCGATTCGAATTGGTGACTTGTCGGTTGAACGAAACCTCGGCCCGTCGACGTTGGTCCGATTAAATGGTTCGTTTTATTATTAGTTCGGTTGTTGAAAGGTTCCTTTTGTTGTCTCGGTCCGATTCAAGACTATTGACGGGTTTTTTTAAACATGTGAGTTGTTTGTTGTTCACTTGTGTGGTGGTGGGTGGAATGGATTTGCGTTTTGGTGGTAGACATTGGTGGAATCTTGTGGTTTAGGATTGGTGATGGAATAAATTGGAATGTTTATTATGGATAACAAGGTGGTTGTTTCTGGTTCGTATGAATATAAAATTTGGTTGCTATTCATTAATACACATTGTGGATTGCGTATCGTGTGGGAGTTGTTTATCTGTACGTATATTGGTTGATCATGTTGTAATTTATTCTTTCTTTGAGAATTTCATTTGTAGTATTGGAGCGGAAAATTCGATCGCTATGCACGTTTGTATTTCGAAGTGTCCATAATATTTTTATGAATAGAAAAATGGCTATAAAAAATTGAGATCGCGAGAATTGTTATTGTATTTTCATGGTAATGGAAATGTACAAATTATATGATTTTTGGTACATGTATTACAAAAAATTAAATAAGGTCAGAGACAAAAATAAGAAAATAGTACACATTTACTCACATTCTACTGAATGATTGAAACAAGTAATGAACTAGTAATGAACTAAAAATGCCCGAAAGGATATTGTAAAAAATTCTTCATGGCACTATTCTGAATATATGTTATATCGGAATGCAGAAAAGTAATAATTTAATTACTTCAAAACCTGATCCATATTACAGTACATAGATTACTCTGTAAATATGAAACAAAAGCAAAGGGGAAAGGAAACAACATCATGGACTAATGGATATATTTAATAATGCATCCCCAGTTTCGATTCAGAATCGATTAATCTTCTCCGAAAGATCAGACGTAACTAATTTCTAGCTACCAAAACTGTCTATAGCTAGTCCACTTATAATATCTAAGGCAGGGGTGTGAACGTATAAGTGTAAACGTCGTAGGAAGTAATCTGTTGGGGTTAAAGCAACTCCCGACTGATCGGGTTAGGTTGGTAGGTTTTTGGTATGAGAAGAAGGTGGTCGGTTCTCCAAGCCAGAAGCGGAAGCTTTGGTTGGCTTAGGCATGGCCGTGTTTTTCTTGCCGCGGATCATTAGGACGATTAGGGTTCCTCCGAAAAGGGGGAGAACAGATTAACGCTTGAGCTCTTCTTGCGGTCCGCTTCTCATTCTTAAACGATCATCTTTTTTCCACCAGCTTTCCACGTTTTTAAGTTCCACCGTTTGTCCAGTGTACAAATGCTCAACGATATATCCCACGGTGGATTAATTGCATGACCAACCCTTTGCCTGGGAGATAATTTAGAAATATGATGTAAAATGTTGGCAAGGGTTGCGACCATAACTTTCTGCCCGAGGTCCATTGATTGCACTCGGTTGCACTAGATTATAATGGTTCCATTTTCTTAGCGTTAGTCACGTTTGAACAATTCTTTAGGGTTAATATGTAATGATTATATTCAGAGTGAAGATAAATTTATTGTTCGTTAATTAGTACAATTGGTACCAATTTAATATATTGTTGAAATGAAAACGATTTTTGTATGGAATTTGTTCGAATGTATATTGTAGATTGTAGTACGGCGGTTAAGTAGAATAGCCAGTGTGCGGTCAGACGCGTCGGCAGCTGCTTACTTTTTCTTCTAAACGTAATCAATGAATTTGTTTTAACCTCCCAATTACTCACGTTGTGTTGGGAAATTTCTAACTAATTGTAGTATAAAAAGTTTAATGCTCGGCACCTTTCATAACGTTTGTTTATAACAAAGCTTAAATAATCTATTTTGTATTTATTCTAATTTATTCTGCTTCTTAAAGCTGTGCTGTACTTGTCTAATTTTTAAGACATTGTTAAAGTGTAGTCATATACGTGCATAAGTATTATATTCCTTATAAGCAGCACTTTCCAACACGTTGTTCATTCAATTTATGCCAATCGTAGTGTTATAATAAAAAGAATAATCAATAAGATCATACCTGTAGAAAAATCATTGCTTTACAATAAACAGAAATATGAACAAAAGAGAACAAAAATCTATTATTTACGCTTAGTAGACTTTCCGTTTTTCCATTAAGTCAATTTCTGTTGTAGGGGACAGATTACTTGATATACCGTGTCTGGTATGCGGTGACCGTAGCTCTGGAAAACACTACGGCATCTACAGTTGCGACGGTAATTATCAAGCTCTTCTGTACTTTAACATTCTCTTAAAAACACTTCAATAAACGTGAACATATTGTCTATATTAGACAACAGATTCGTTGATTACAATTTCCGTTTATATTTATCAATTAATGCCACGGCTAACCGATACCTAAATTGTACGATCATTTTCGTACGAATTCAACTTCCCTCGTAATATCCGATCGAAACGCTCACGTAGAGAAATAGTTACCAATTACCAAAAATTGATACTTCTAAATCATTAGAAACGTTCAATTTACGATTTGTTTCAATTTTCTCGTTGACTCGAACCACGATCTATCTACGTTTCACGTAACGTATGAATTTCGTTATGTTGTCCAGGTTGTTCTGGATTTTTCAAGAGGAGCATTCACAGTAATCGCAGGTACATCTGCAAGGCACCAGGTGCTCTGAAAGGGCGCTGTCCCATCGACAAGACGCATAGGAACCAATGCCGTGCATGTCGACTCGCCAAGTGTTTCGAGGCAAACATGAACAGGGACGGTAAGTGACGAGTGTTATGTAAATGGTTTACACCTCGTGATGTCAGAGATATCTGCTATAGAAAAAGTATCGTAGGTGCGATTCCGCGCGAGGAAAGATTACCACCATATCATAGGACACCGGGAACAGACTAATGGCATGGTTGCCTGTCAAGAGGAGGGCCTCGAAGAGCTCCCAGCAGAACAGGCTGCGACTGCCTCTTCTTTGCTCGCGGACTCTACATCTTAGTTAATTATAGTAGAGACGAAAGAAATAGGCTTCCATCTTGCAACTAAAAGTCCATCTCTCGGGAAATTGTGATAATAGATTCGATATTTTTGTTCATTCGGATTCTGTCAAACGGGGTGCAAAGAAGTTTTATTATATTTCACGAATTAAAAGAATTTTCTCGAGGATATTAGTAACGTTATTAGTATATCGGTTATGGGAAATAAACATCCTTTCGGATCACGGAAGATTAGTCTAGTTTATCTGATTTTTAATTTTTCTTTTCTTTTTTTTCGTATTGTCTCATGCGACTGTACATAACGTTGTTAATGCTGTCTAAATTATATACGTACATCTGAAATGTAATGGATTCAGTTGAAAGGTAATTGAACGTTTGGAGACTGCTACGAACGAATAAATAAAAATTATGTAATGAAGAATGTAAAAGACAATGGTACAAAATAAATTGATGTTCAAGGAAATGGAGTTTTATAGAGTGACTTAATCTCTTCATAGAAGGTACTTGGTTTAATCGTATTTGTTATAATTTAATAAACTTCCATCAAAATCTAGCTGCCGGAAAAGTGGATACTAGGTGATGTTGAATAGTCTATTTCTTCTGTCTGTACTATGGTAATAAATGTAGCTTCTTGATGCACAATTTTGACGTACATGACGATGCTTTTTTTAAAGACTTACATCACAGTCATCGACAAAATGATCGCACGCTCTCAGATTTTCGTGAAATTTTAAATTTCAAATTATTTTAACTTAAATCAAATCCATCTAAAGAAAAATGTATTTACTAACGAGAATTAGATGTTCACTAATTACCATCAATTATTTTGATACTGAAATATATTCCTCGTAAACCAAAAAAGTTTGGAACAGTGCTATCATTTTGTGACGGATTACAGTAGAAGATTGGAGTAATAGTTACAGTAAATATTCAATGTTTCATTCATTCCATCGAAGTATCGCTTTCAGTAAAAGAGTTATTATTTGGTTATCCGAATTATCTAAGAATGACACTTCGAACCGAATAAGATAATTGTAGACAAATTCGTTGCACTTTCTCTGTGATTCTACGGATCAAAGCCTCTGAAACCACGAATACCCCGCAAAGAAAGTGACTTCAACGACTATTGGCCAGACAAACCCTCCTAAGCAAACGTGTCGTGGACCTAGTGAAACAGCAATCATGGTTTACTAGACTATTTGCTGCTGGTTTTACAACTGTTTTGTCAAAGGATACATCTCATTCCTAACACGTAACTTTCAGCCAAGTTATAAGCATAAAGAATATTTTTAATCTTTGACAATTTTCGGAATTCATAGTGCAACATGGATTTAACATACAGACTTCATGCTAAAATATTTTACATTGAAAGTCTTTATCAATGCGATGTAAAATTGTATCTATTATAAAACTGATCGTAGTATTGCAAATTAACTGTTCTTCTCGATTTCAATGTTCAACAAGATGTATTGTCGTCATTCATACATCGAGCTAGACGAAAACTAATGACCGTTCAAGCTCATTTTATTTCACGTTCAAGTTACCAATTTTCGCGATCGATTTAAGCTCTATTACCGCAAGATTACTGCGTAGCATGCTGCGTATCTTTATTAATCGACAAGGCGAGAAATTTCAATAGGAGTTGCCCGTGTATAGAGGCTCGATAACAGTTCCGCATGATCATGCCACGTTTCGGTTTTCCATGATCTCTCACTTGATCGTTACTTCATGTTTCTCCACCTCCCGATATTTCGTTGCAAAATTCACGAAACCAATGTGGATGCTCCACGATGACGGTTGCTGACCATTCCCATTTAATTAATTAATCGCTCGAAAACTCGTAATCTCCTTTCGATACAGTATTACATTATGGCCTCGATGAAAGGTTGAACAGTAATTAACATCTATTTACTGTATATTTTGCCACTTTCCTTGTAATACAACATGCTGGAAATGTTACAACGCTTTCACTGTATCACATACGTCCTCGCGACATTTAATTATTCGACAGAATTTCGTGGCAAATAAGGGAATCGAGAATTATACATCCAATGAAATATTATAATATCACGATATTTTAAATGTCGCAGTTAGTCTCAAGCATTTGCGTACATATTGATTCGAACCTGTATTCTATACGCCAGGGCAAATCCGATTTGATATCGACAAGGGCACACGACTGTGTGTAATCTTGCTTTGATATTTCAACCGAATACGATGACACGGTTACACACATACTCGTAATTAAAGGACTGTTACTAAAACCAATGGTTCGCGTAACGCACGCCTCCTTACGACACGATATCCATTTCGATATTTTATTTCAATAATAGCCTTAATCGTTTCGTTCGCTTTCCATCTTTTTTCTACAAAAGGATTCAAGCGTTCGCGTGCATACGAACACAGGCGGCATGAAATATCTAAACGGTCTACAGAGACCACCCACCAATGGACAAAAATACTGCGATAAAAGAGAGAAATCAAATCAAAGGTGCCTGCCGAGGAGGCTCGAAGCAAAGGACCTTGATCAAAAGCAGAAGCATAGAAAAAGCGACGGAGGAAAGGTAAATAAGTAGTGGCAGACGCATAAAGAATGATAGAGGCGAGAAACAAGCGACGAAGGAGATAAAGAAAGGCAGAGCGTATGAAAAGAAATGTAAAGGGAGTGACGAAGAGTGGTGGTTGAGAGATAGAGGTACATATCGAAAGAGAAAGGCAGCCAGGGGCGGACCAGACCGCTCGATGGGGATGAGGGTGGCCAGGGTGTCGGGGGTGTTTAATGCAGGACGGGTGCTCCGGTTCCCAGCGGTTGCTGAGGCTCCAGACGCGAGTAAGAGAGGAGATTCAATTAGTGGCAGAGCTTCCTAACGTTAAGGAGACTCCACACGGGGTGAGGTGAACCTCTAGCTCTTGCGTTTCTCTCTACGGTCCCCACTCTGTCACTCTTTTACCTGTCCCATTTCACTGCCATCGTTCGCGAAAACGTAGGAGTACGCGTTTGCTGAGAATTCTCTTTTCTCGCATAGTTGCGTACGGTTTTTGGACATTTGGTAGCTATTCGCTGAGATCGTCGACGAGATCGAATACTGTACACGAAGGGATGACCACTACTGTGTTGTAAGTGAAAGATATAACTTAGGTGATTTTTCTGACAATGCAGCTGACTAGTCATGTTTGCATTGGCGATAAAATGACGGGAACAGATTTATTATGTGTGTGGGAAAAGTTGTTTAAAAATTTGGTGTATTGTTATTGATCTTTTATGAAAATTAGGAAACTGTTATATTTATAGGGAACACCTCCCATGGTGATCACAGATCAGGGTTTCGAGGCAATCAACGTATCGCGCTTGATATTTCACGATGGTGTGAAATAATCGATTGGCCATAATTCAAGTTATACATCGGAAATGAGACACGTGCAGGAAATTATAATTACAAATTCCAGAATAGGGTGGCGATTAGTTATGGAAGTGACGATACTCGTTACACACGATAAAAACTTCTTATATATTCCTATGTGTACAATACGTACCCCGTATAACGAAAGAAAATATTCTTCTCGGACAATCTCCTAACATTTTTCGTCACCAATCAAAGGAACGAATTTCATCGTCAAACCCACGACCTTTTCGTTTCGTCTCCAATATTTTTAATTTTCCCATACATCCTATCATTACAATTTGTGTCTACATTTCGTCGCGTCTAATCACCACTTCCCCACGATCGCCTTATTCTACTCACATTCCGCTTCGCCAATTTTTATCGCAAACTCGCGGGGCATTGTGAGGCGCCCATAAAACATAGGTGACCACTCGGTAAGTGGTATTATATTATGTATGCGGTGCTTGGAGGTTCGCGAAGCGCCGCCGCAGGCATGCAATCATCCGCCGCCTGACAACCCAGAGATCTCTAACCCCTCACACCAGCGTGTACCAGCACCCTCCCTCGTCCGACAGAAATTCATCCCTCCCGGTGTCATTTTCTCTGCCCGTCTACCTTGCCAACGAAATGTCCCGCGTCGCGCAGACCCGACGCCCGTATATTTTGCGAAATATGGCGCTAAACGATATCAGAAGATTACCAAGCGGCTTACCGCGTCGGATTTGTAACTTGTAAAGGGAAAGAGAGGATTCGCGAGGACCCGTCGAACCTTCCTTCTGGTGTACGCGTCCGTCGGGGAGGTTTTCGCTTCCTTTCGTGCCTTTCGCGAATTTATAAGTAACGGGAACAGTGCGGGGGGCACTGCTTGTGGAATTGCTGCACGGTTCGTTGGTTGATTTCTTTTTTCCTTTTGGTGGAAAAGGTCCCCTGTCGTTCGCAACGAATGATTGATTTTCGGTTGCGTGCGCGTAGATCGAAGTTTGGCTGTTCTATGAGCTGGCGATGCGGTCGTTGATGGTGAAACGGATTCTTGGAAATATTGTTTTCGAAAAACTTTTAGCGTTCATTTGGAGCAAATGTCAGTTAAGTTCTTTTTATTGCAATCCGATGCAACTGGATATTCGATAAAGCCAGAGCTGCAGAGATGGCAAAATGGTTGCAATATTTTTCGTAGTAGATGTATTCGTTTATGGTGAAGAAATTCTATTAATATTTAACTTGGATACACAATTGTTTTCTAATACAGCGACGTTTGTTCCATATTATATTGATTATCATAAAATTGTTGAAGAGACATAGTTTTAACAGCAAGAGCGTGCTCGTTAATTAATTAATTAGAGGGGGCTTCTGTGGGTCAACTATATACATAATTAGCTCTCTGTTCCACCTCGGCCTTGCCATTTCTAGTCGTGTCGTGTTTCAAAATTGAAGGGAACACCTCTCAGCCGAAAGTGTTGCAGGCACGATAGGCTAAATCTTGACTTGTTAAAATGAAATAAAACAACCCCCTAGTCTTCGCTGGCCGTACGGTCAACATAATTTCCAGTGTACACATTTAAATCGGGCTCGGCCCTTGGTTCCGCAAACTTTGCCCCGTTTCATGCCCAATCGATCGCGGCTTGCAACTTCCAAGTTTAAATCTCTTTGTTTCCGTTCATAATTCGGGGGCACCCTTTCCGTAGGTAGCAGGCACTCTGAACCGGAATTAAACCGGCGCGCCCCGTGTTTGCCCCTTTCGCCACTGGAAAATCGGGATTATTTCTGATACTTCGTTTCGGGGATAACTTTCCAGCGTTCATACTTTCCGCGTCCATGGAGACAGAAATAATTAGAATGACTTCCATCCACGAGACGCCGCGTTCGCCGCACTTTCGTTTCGATATAAGCTTCAACTACCCTATCAATTCATCCTTCGTATGGAAGACTTTCACGAAAAAAGCACCCCGCGCTAGTTTCGCGAAAGGCCAAGTTAAGAACTGCAAGAACCATAAAATATTAACAATCAACGACTAATAAACACCCGAGCGGAAACAACGAATAGCAAAACCATCGATAAGACGGTAAGCCTAAAAAGTAACCACCATAAACCGTTTGCATAATCGAAAGTCCCATATTCCAACCAATCTCTGGTCCGGTACAAAAAACTATCTCTACCTTAAGACACAACAGGGGAGAGATCACCCGAAAGGAGCAAGCCTGCGGCGTTATAGCTTTGCTGGCCGATCGGTCGACCGCTTGTTGGCGTCGACCACGGTCGTCGACGAAGAAAGACGGACGTGGCGAAAACCGTAGAACAGGGGCGAGAATGATGGAAGGGGGTCGCGTGGGAGTGGACGGCTGGTAACGCAACGAAGCGAGGCGTGCCGTACACGCGGCCGGCAGCATCAATCCATCCACATAAACGGTAAACTGTAAAGCGGGCCTCTCTGAAAAGAGACAGAGGTAGGGTGAGCAACGGGGGTGAACGCGTGGAAGACAGGAACGGACAGTCTCCCTCTTGTGGTAGGACGTGCGATGTGTGTGGACGGAACGGGTCGTTGCGCTAAGCCGGGCTTTGATCGTCACCTGTCATACTAACGCCCAGAGGAGCCGCGCCACGAACACGGTTCATGGAAGTGGGAGAATTACGTCCGCGAGCTTATGCATCTTCGCGAGGGGTAGCGTGTAACTTTCGAATGTCCCGTTCCCGTTTCCTGCTAGCATTTGGTCATCGTACCCGAGGAACGAACGGTCAGGCAAGGTTTTCAGTGGTGCAGGACTGAAGTTCTATTGTTAAGATTATTATAGCATTGTTGATCATGCCATCATTATTTTTGTATTAAAGCATTGCTGCGTTTAGGATGGGGGATGACCCAGGCGAATGAAAGGGTCATAGTGTGTTATTGATTGGATGAACGTTCTCGACTTATCAATCGTTTGGTACTAATGTTGGGTTCGTGTTGTAATACGTTATGCAATATTTGATACGTTACACATGGTAGCGTTGTAGAGGGTAGAATTATTCAGAGAATCAGGTGTATCGGGCGATTATGAATCTTCGTGCAGGAGACCCTTTATGCATGGATTCTACTGGACACGTAATCCTGTTGGACAGCCCATTAATCGTTGGTCATCTCATTTAAACATATGTGAAATGTCACGCGATAACCCTCTTGTGTTAATCTGCATAACATGCATACGTATATACCTACTCGCGTTCTGCACCGGTCAACTGTTTCCCGGAGAGACCACAGGGCAAGTACTGTTAATACCATATGCACGCGTGCATATATTAGGTGCATTCTGATATTATACCTACTTTGTGCAATTTTTATTGACCCTTGGCATTGGAATAGGTGACAAATCTTGTTAATTTTGGGGAAGAAACGCGTAGTATTGTTAGGAAGCACTAAATAGTAGTGCAAGTCAATGATGTAGTAGAAGGCGCTGAAACCATTGACCGTTACTACTTGATATTCCGATTTTACGCTTCAACAGTAAACGCTTGCAACAGATTCACGATAAATTTATAGTACACATTCACATTTTCTAATATCCCTTGCAATTTACTACCAGCTCGGCTATTATCTGGTAAATAAATAAGCGAACAGTTTTTCAATCCCTACAAGAAATTGTCAGTACCACTGCATCAAATTAAATTCATCCCCACGACAATCGTACTAATTGTTTCAAATTAATTATCACCCCAACTGCATCAGCTTGAACTCTACTTGACAATATCATATAATAAGAACAATTCAATGATCAACCGAGAACATTTCCAAAGGATCCCAAAAACTGGTTCATATAAAACGTACAAACTTCCTCGTATCTTGGCGTCTACAAATGTACACGGACGATCACAGTGAGCTCGGCAAAATAGAAAACCGATTCATAGAGCGGACTCAGTTTTTCACCACCCATTCGACAATACACGCACACCTTCGCCCACAGGTTGCACGTACACGTCGAAGCTTCATATGAATCTCTCCGGAGTGGTAACACGTGTACGGGCACGTCGTACACGCGAGGCCAACAACACGATACGCGAATTCGACCCCTCCAATCGGCTAAACTCGTCGGCACGGAAACGTTGATGGCGATGCTGATGGTGGTGAAGGCGAGGCCGATGGTGGTGGTAGTCGATGTATCAACCCCACTCACTCGAGGATTAGCCTTCGAGATCGCTGACTGCTGAAATGTTCACAGATCGGTTTACCGTTTAGCAGGATAGAGAGTGTGAGCCCCGTGATCCATGGCCCGTGTGAGCACTGACCCCACGTACGTGCACACGTGCCCGTACACACAGTCTGTGTGCCACACAATCGAGCTTCGTCCTCCCGCATACTTGTATCACGTGCACTCGTTCTCCGACCGTTTCTGTCACTTGTACACTTGTGCTCCTTTATCCGCTTGCTTTTTTACCGTTCACGTTTTCCGCCTGCCCTTTGCCCCTTCGTCCTCCCTTGTTACTTCAGTTTCGCTCGTTACCAGCAGGTACATTTTCAGATGCTCCCCGGACGAAAGGAGAGAGAGAGAGAGAGAGACTTTGTCGATCGATTTGTTTAAGATTTACTGGACTTCATATAATACAGGCTTGTCTATGCAATTTTATTTGTTCGGGGATTACTTGATTATCGACGAAGTTACACATTACATTTGCTATTAATTCTATGTCCACATCTATCTGAAATGACTTTTGTTATTGCCTTTGAATTTATTTATCATATTTCTTACGCTTACAAGAAAGAAAGAACGAAAAAGAGAACTATTTTATACCTGTTATCAACCCCCCCCCCCCCACGCGTTGAACAATTCGAACAACCCTGAAACATCGTCAACGTTAGCCTACGACTCGATTACATGTTTCATCCTAATATCTTTTCATTGATGCCATCAAATATACTCCTTCCTATTTCTCCAACCGCCCTCCTTAAACATCCCTTTCGCTGCTCGCTTTTCCTCATAAACCTCGCTGCATTGTCCATTATCCTTCATCTTATCGGTCACCCGAGTGTTCGAATTTTCTTACTCCGTTCTACCCGCGGCCAATGGTGGTCATCGTTCTTCCACCATTCGTACGATGAATGGCGAAATTCGAAGGCTTGAGGCCTAACCTGGCCACGTCGTGCCTACATAGGCAGACGCCACTCAACTGTGGGAACTCGCATTGTGGACCACACGTGGCACGCGAGTATTACGCTGGCTCGTGGCTTCTGTGTGCACTGGATGTAGTCGGGCGCAAGCAAGCGAGACAGAAGCCAGCGTAAGAGAAAGGGAGGTGGTGGGTGGATGAAAAGGGAACAGGGCGCGGTCCATTCCAGCGCATGCGATCCTAATCCCCGCGTCCATTCGACATCCGGATCGCGAGCACGTACGTACTCGAAAATCGTCCCCTTAAGCCCCCCAGGCCGGTCGAAAAATTGTCCCGGCGAATTAAGAGGAACGTGCGCCCGACGCTCCATGGATCTGTTAAAACACGGCCATCGGGGATGAAATTGGGGGTTTGTTCCGCCGACGATAATCAACAAAGTTTGTTGACACGCGAATTTTCGCGCGCTATTATTTTTGCCGTACTTGATGACAGGATAATTATAATTTTATGAGTGACGCGACCTTTTGTCCCCCTCGTAGGGTATTGGGGGTTGAAGCATGGGTCGACTGAAATTGGTAATTTTTCGTTGTTGTCTAGAATGCTTTCTCGTGCGTTGGAATACAAAATTTGTGAGATAAAAGCAGAGTTTCATTTCTTGTTGGTTTTATAAAATATGAATCCGATTTTGATTAATACGGAAAGGTTCCTTCAAGGTACATCTAGCTACGCTTTATTGATCCGCGAGGTGCGATTGGAAAATACGCGTGCCCATATCATTGTAAAATAAAGTCGACAAATATTTTAAAGCCGCATTTCGTACATTTTGATATCTGAATTGGGAAATGATTTGATGGAAATATCAGTAGCCAAATTTAAAAACTTGAAATTGTTATTATCGATTTAAAGCCGCCGCAATACGTGAAATTGTTGCACGATAATAAAAGGGGAGAAATGCGGGAGTGTTTTTAAAAATTCATTTTATATTTTAATATCTCAACTGCGCGTAGCATGCGAGGAATATTGCTTACAAAGCAAACATGCACGCGGCTCCCGCTGGTTTCTCCCCCGGGTTGAAAATTCTCCGATGAAAAAACAGTTATTACTCTCGAAAAATAATAATACTTGTACCTGTTCCGATGCACGGCCAATTTAGTTGTTAAAGCAAACAGGCCTGAAGCGGATTTCACCTCGCCTTACTATCCACCTGATTGCATACAGGGGTGCTGTGTTTGTGTTTACAAAATATTCTACTTTCCGCTAATAGATATCTCTCGATCCTTATCCGTTTAGAAGTTGCTTGAATTTCGAAACATTTACGAAGGAAAGGCTGACACCAATGAAACATCTAGTCAATTATCAAATATATAACAACTTTGGCGAAAACGAAAATTGCGCAAACGTGAATCCTGTGCACAAATAGATCCAACGACCCCCTAGATCCCGACATTAAACGCGATCTAACACTAGTTGACATTAAAGCCACGTGTCTTCTTATACCTTATAACTAAAAAAGAGCACCAGTTCAACCTGTTACGCGCCCACAAAGATAATTCAAACCGCGACACTTCCCAAATTCTCCATCCGCATCAGATCCGTTTGACTCGCAAATCTATTCACTCAACACCGATCCTCCAATCGTTTCCGCGCAGCACGCAAGTACTTCACGTAAAGGAGGCGGAATCGCGGTGCGTTAATTGCTCCGAAAACAAAAAGGACCAACCCTTCGGGAACTCTGACCTCCTTCCTCTCGGAGTATATACATGCACGCGATTTCGTCGTCAGGAGGATCAGTAAAAGAGATACTTACGCCGCCAATGGCAGAGAAAAGAGGAGAGAGAGAGAGAGAGGATAAAGCGTAGATATTGCGACGCCAGTGCGAACGTGGGAATCCACGGCTGCTATCCGCTCAGCCTCATTAATGATGATGTGCTTGCCACCCAGTTGCAGTTCCGTTCTCTCTTCCTCTCTCTCTCTCTTTCTCATACACCCACATCCACACCCTCTACATATTTCAACGTGTGTATGCCTGTGTCTACTACAGATCTTGTATTCCTCTGCCAGCCTGTCCTATTCCCTCTCTCACTCTCTTCCTCTCTCCCTATCTCCCTCTCTTTGCTCTCTCGCGATGCCTTGGCAAGGAGACCCGTGGAAGCTGACGCCCGGCCAGCCACCACATCCACCCTCCCATTTCTCTCTCTCTCTTTCTCTTTCTCTGTCGGTGAATTCAACCCTCCTACAGGCTGCGCGACCTACCTACCCCCATACCTCCCCCCCAGCCTGGCCACGGAAATACAGCTCGTACATCCTGAACAGGCCGCTCCACACCCCCTGAACTCAATTCCGCGCAACCTGCGCGGACTTTTTCGCTCCCACCGTTAAGTTCTTGGGCGATATTAATAGGAAACCGCGCTGGGAGATCGAGCGAGGGACCGTTGCGAGATGATTTGTGATTCTTCATCGTACCTGAGACTCAATTCGTTATCCGCGTGCCGGGGGCCGAGCACGGTGGTAAGGGAAACGGTCTGACCGCGGGCCAGGACGCGAGGTTTCCCTGACATAGGTGTAAATAAAGCGAAAAATCCCGGCGCGGACGAGTTGCGCAAGGGAATTCATATATTCGAGGACTTTTTATCGAATAGTCGAAGATGCAGGTCGATTTGTTGATATGGAAATTTCTCGAGGGTGAGTTTTCTGCGATTAGGAGTGGTAGTGTTTCCTTTGGTTTCCGCAAAGAAATTTCCGCGTAATAGTCAAGGCTTATGTCGGTGAAAGTTCTACGTCGCATTGCATTTGTCGTGATCTTACGCTTGCTGATTTCTTTCGTGTTAGGGTGTACGTTCCCCTTTTGTTAATATCAAATAATCGCGATGAAATAGTTACGAGTAGGTGTCATCGGTATAATCAGTTCGATGTGGCAAGCTTCAACTTTAAAGTAGTTGTGCTAGTAGCTGAATTATAATTCTAAAATGTAGAATACTGAGTAGTCTAGCTTGATTAATGTTTCCTCGCCTTTGCGTCTACCTTTGCAGAGTTGTCAAAAAATAATCAAATACATAAAGTCTTTGATCGTGTTTGCGCTGATATCTTGAACATTTTTATAAGCTCGTAAATCGTGTCAAACCGTTCCTTCTTTTAGAGCGTAATTGATCGTATTTGGAGGAATCTGCAACCCCGTATTCAATTCGACGCGAACCTTTTCGCCTCCCCTATTAAGCCACTTGAATAACATCAATAGAACCATTCAAGACGATACCCCGGCATTAAGAGATCACTTGCGATTATATGAGAGATGTATTTCAAGAATCAATCATCCCGAGTGTAATTGAGAAAGCAATTTAAATATCATAATTCTTAAATATACCGAAAATATGTATTGCCATATTAAACCAAATGCATAGAATTGTTTTTCGATAAATGATTAAATTCTCTCCTTTTTAACTTTGTCTGTATCCAAATGCGCCGAGAGTTTTGAAACTGAAAGCGTAATGAAACATGGAATATACACACATATAACATTACTAGTCAAACAACTAAAACAAAACTATAATGCAGAGATTTTCCTATCTAATGTTTAGCGGTGCAACACGAGCGTGGTCCTAGGAAGCCGAAACAACACCAACAATCGTCGCCGATCGCACCGCCGTTACACAATGATCGATTAAGGGCTGGCCTTGTTTCCCCTTATGCACTGTTACATCAACGGTATGTACGCAATTCTTAACGAAAGTATAATAAAAATTTACTAATGTAACGTCGAAGAAGACAATTCGTGCAAACCCTCGATATTACACTATATCCATTCAACTACTGTTTATCTCACTCTTAAAATTTCAACGCACACATTATTGAGAAATAAGTCTGTCGAAAACATTCACGTAACTACTTCGTCACGATTCGTGTCTGATACTGTCGAAAGATCATAGTTTTAGTTGATAAATTTGGATGATTTGAACAAAAGACAACTAAGGGCAATGTGTGCAGAAAGTTCAGGTGCGACCGGATGTTTTCACCTTATCCACGGCCAGTGGCGCTTGTTCAGAAACCACCGGAAGACTCTTCGTCGCCTACACCGTTGGCTCTGCCACATTCTCCTTCGACCACAACACTCTATTCGGCACCCCCGAGCGTCGCACTGACGCCGCAGCCGCCCCTTCTTCAGATACTGATGTCCGCCGAGCATTGTCAGGTAAGTAATTCAGCTCAATTTGCTGAAGCTCGGTGTTTCCCCTTTGCAAACTTTATAAACGGCGACCCGAGAAATCCGACCGTTTTCACGCTTCGAACTGGAAGTGAGCGGTGTTAACCGCATTTCCGTTGTACTTTCTGCCCCCGTTCGGAGTGTACTTCCAGCGAATTAGCTTTATGGTAATGTACAACGAGATATTTCGAGGAATACTTTAAACGTTACCGTTTGCAAATTTAATGAATTGTACAGCTAATTCCTGTTACTTAAAGTACCACGTTGTCGTAAAATCGAATTAGAATCGGTAATCGACGTTTTGCGGTTGTCCCGTCGCAGTATACAAAATTTCTTCCAAACGTTAAACACGATAAAACACAATTATTATTTTTGCCTGCAAGGAACTCGTATGGAATGCACCATTGCAATCGGCAACAGAATATTCCCTGGGGCAAACAGAAGCCAATCATAATTCTACAGGGACTACACTAAACCCCAATCCACCTCGCGAATTATTGCAGGTAAAGAATTACACGAAAACGTTTCAAAGTATTGTGTAGTATTTGTTTCACTCTGAGTTAATAACTAGCACCGGTTGATAAAATGTTAATATTATTATTTGTTCACGTATACCAACTAATTTCCATAATATTTTCTTCGTTTAATATTGCAACAATTTTATGCTAGCTTATCAATGAACGCTAACAATTATTTAATAATTAATTTAAAATATAGAAAATAATTTACCTTTATCCAAAATACAAAACTTGGGTCCATATTTCAGGAAACCACCGCCCGTTTACTATTTATGGTTGTAAGATGGGTTTGCCGTGTCTGTGTACCATTATTTCAACCACTCACGGAGGACGATCAATTGTTGTTACTCCAAAGATCCTGGACGCAGCTTTTCCTTCTTCATTTAGCACAGTGGTCCAAATCCTGCAATATTACAGACTTATTAGAAGATGAACAGATACGAGCAAGATTACCAGACGAGCCTACAACGAATCAACAATTAATTACCATTCAAGTAATTAATCCAGTTGACATTTTATTATACTTTGCCCGGTGGTACAAAATGTTCGCTGAAAAATTAAATTGGGAAATTAAGTTTGCAATACTTAACACACACTTTTCTCTCATTTTTTGAATGCGTTACTTTCGACAAAATTAATACATCGATTAAGAATTAGTATAATATTATTCTTGGCATAAGGAAGGGAACAAACTTTCTCATAGCTTGAATGGAGAACACAGTGTTACAAAATTAAATAATCCAATAATTATGTGCTTGTATTTCAGGATACAATATGCCGTTTTAGACAACTGTCGCCCGATGTGAGTGAATGGGGGTGTATGAAAGCGGTAGCACTGTTTGCTCCAGGTAATATACAATATTGATAGAATTTTTACAAATACATAATTACAATTGAATCCGTAAATTGTTTAAGCAAATAAAATTCTTCGGGTACTATTCAAGAAATCTTAACATTCAAAAGTCGCTTTTACGACACTCTAAAATCATTGAGGGTTACTTTACTGTTATAATATTTTAATGAAGCGAAACTTTTTAAATATTTCTGCGATATATAATATTTGTAGTAATGACTTATAATATTGAAGTTAAGCTTCGAAACATTTTTATAATACCTACAGCGTAATATAAATCGTAGAACGAATCCAAACACATTTCGTCGTTTGTAATGAATATTATAAAACCGCTTTAAATATTAGTTTCGACATCAGCAATATAACATTACGTCGACGATATATTTACAGAAACGGAGGGCCTCCATGCCAGTGAATCGATCAAAATGTTACAAGATCAAGCTCAATGCATTTTAGGAGACTACATGAAGTCTCGTTATCAACGGCAACCGGGCAGAAGTGGAACATTTATGCATTTGGTTGGGCGTTTGACGTCTGTGTTACCAAATTTGGTCGAACGTTTATTTTTTTACGAAACTATAGGCGAAATTCCGATTTCTCGTTTGCTGGTCAATATGTGTCAGATTGATTAGGGTCAAATAAAACAAGGATTGTCTACAGTCTATAAATAACAGCGGCTCCTTGGTGGATCACTACAATTCTTCTCATTCCTCAATTTGATTGCCATAGGGTAGTGAACAAAATTTTGCAAATCTATAGGCAAAGACTGAGAAAACTGTAACGAAAAGTTTGTCGTCCTTCTGTGATGAATAGATCTTTGTAGCTGTTAAAGTACCATTCAGTTGAATGAACATAAAGTATCAAATGTTCTGTTAAATTAGACCGAAGAATTATACTATAAAGCTGTATTGATTACTATCGTGTATGAATTGTTTACAATAGTATGTTATATAAATTAGATTTTATTCAATGGTGCATTTTATTTTCGTGGTAGATAGAGTTTACTATTTTATACAAGATTTTCCTTCAACATCAAATTTTATGTAGATGCTGACGAAGATTATTAGTCGAAAACCCAAGATGTTACATACATAATAATATTACATACATTATCTTCAAATAATTACATTAATATTGATTACTAATTTTTACAAAATGTGTGGACCGAAAGTTGCAAGCAACATACATCCAACAATTGCGAAAATATACCATATCTTCAGAAAGAACAGAGATAATTACAGTTAATACTGTATTGCACTCGTTTTTCTTTTGACTTTCCAACAAAACATGATTTATGGGTGTAAAAAAATATATATAGATAGATATAAAAGATAAGCTTCAATTATTAAGTATTATATTCATTTGTAAATATTTCGATACTCGAGACTTAACGATGCGATACTAGTTTATCTGTATTAAATTGGTCAATTAAACTATTCACTCTAAGTTTGTGTGATGATGCATTTTAAGCATACATACTATTGTATATTAATTGTCAATGTCTCGCATATCAAAATACTTGTTTCTTCCTGAATATGTAGATAGTAATATCTAAGTGTTATTAATTGTAATTTAAAATTACAATATCTCATGAATAGTAACGCGCAATTGTTATAAGTTGTATACCATTTTACTTGAGATATAATCGCATTTGTTAAAAAATTATACTTGACATTTGCTAACATTACTGTATGTATTTGTTGTAAAAAAGAAACCTTCAGTTTTGTAGAATAGATACTATGTTTTATACATATATGTGTATATTAGCGTACAAATGATTTATATGGATGAGTGGAAACGACGGATAACTTTATATTATAAATGAAATTATAAAGAAGAATACTCGTAATTAGTATCAATGGTACTTTCTCCATTCAAACCCTTATTTAACTACAAAACTGATATTCCATTTCGGAAATTAATGATTAAATGAATAGTTGCAATGAATTTTAAATTTAGTACCTTTAATAAATATATAATGGTGCAATGCAACTTTTCAATATTATAAAAATATAAAATTTTTACGGCTGTCGTCTCATAGAGGTAAATAATTTTACTAATATGTAAAATAAAGTTATCTGTACTAAAGGTTGCCTTAAATAAATAAGAAGCTACATTATTTCAGATTTCTCCATTAATCATTTTTGTTTTATAGCTGCAGCTAACTTAATTTATGATAATATATTATTCAAGTAATATTAATGGTAGAAACCACTTTTTTAAAGTTACATAATTTATACAATTGTAATCCAATCATATCAGCAACACTTCAAAATTTGCGCCATTAAAAACCCCTTAAAGACTAAAAAACTAATGCTGCAACATTCTCATCCGAACGCATAGTTCATGATTTTCCAACATGGCTACATCCATGGCTGATGTACCGAAAGCATGATTGTATATTTTAACCTAAATCTCCAAGTGTAAACATTATTGTTGACATCAATTAAAAAAGGAGACAATGGTGCACAGTAAAATATTTTTAAGGAACCGGGCATTAGGATACGTCAGTAATCACATTCCCCTCGTGACAAGGTACATCGAAAGGCGAAAAGAAAATCTTATAGTAACGTGTGTCGGCAATGCATTTCACACGTACGGTTGTTCCCACTTCACGCTTCTCAGCGTGTCTGGGCCTCATCCAGGCGAAATTACATGCCTCGCGGGAGATACTTACCACATTTACACAGCATGTGGAAACGAAATATACGCATGGCGGCGTGGAAGAGAGTTAAAACACACTTACAAAGGTCACGAATGTACAGTGCACACCTTGCTACCTTTTGGCCCGCATTTAATATCTATCGACGAAGACAGTAACGTTAAGGTGTGGGATATTAAAACAGAAGAGCTCGTGATAGAGCTTAATTTTAGCAATACGATTTTCAAAATAACCACGGTAATACACCCCAGCACTTACTTGAACAAAGTATTATTCGGGAGCGAGCAAGGGCAATTGCAGTTATGGAATTTGAAGGCAGTAAAATCGGTTTATATATTCAACGGCTGGAATACGCCGATAACTGCGCTCGCACAAGCACCCGCGGTAGATGTAGCGGCAATAGGTTTAAGCGACGGAAGAATCTTATTGCACAATCTGAAATTCGATGAGACCATTTTTGAATTAGTACAGGATTGGGGCAGCGTAATATCTATTACCTTTCGTTCAGACGAGCATCCGATAATGGCCACAGGCAGCTTGGATGGTCATATCGTGTTTTGGAACTTGGAGCAACGTAAAGTAGAAAGCCAGCTACATCAGGCTCATTTTGGAGCTGTAACAGGATTAAAGTATTTGCCCAATGAGCCATTGTTAGTATCATCGTCTTCTGATAATTCTCTAAAGCTATGGATATTTGACTTGGCTGATGGAGCCGGCAGACTTTTGAGAATTAGAGAGGCTCACGCAGAACCACCAACTGCTGTCCGGTTTTATGGAAACGAGGGCAACAATATATTGACGGCTGGAAGCGATTCTTCCTTGAGAATATTTTCTACAGTTACTGAAATATTGAATAAAAGTCTAGGAAGAGCGTCATTCAACAGAAAAGCAGCAAAAAAAAGGGGAAGGGCAGTTGAAGACCCTTTGTTAATGCCAGCAATCACTGGTATCGCATCAGAAATAACAAGGGAAAAAGAATGGGACAATATTGTAGCAACCCACACTGGCTTGGGCACAGTTACTACATGGTCTTTCAATCAAGCAAAAATGGGGGAACATAGACTGTTTCCAGCAAAATTCAAGGGCAATCACAATGTTGTGGCAAGCTCTGTATGTTTAACAAAATGTGGAAATTTTGTTGTTATTGGATATAATACAGGCCATGTAGAACGATTTAATATACAATCTGGAATTCATAGAGCTAGCTATGGTACTGATAAGGGGGCGCATCAGGGACCTGTAAAGGGTCTAATGGTGGACCCTTTAAATCAAACTGTAATTACTGTTGGAAGGGACGCTTGTGTAAAATTTTGGAATTTTAAACCTATAAAAGGTAAAATAATTAACGGTACATTCTATGTCCTGTCTTGAAATCATAATTAATTGTAACTTTTATTTCAAGGAAATACAGAGCCACTCGCAAAAATGATATTGGATGAGCCAATTGAATGGCTGAGATATCACGATGAAAGTTCTCTCATAGCTGTGGCATTAGAAGATTTTACTGTTGTATTGATAGATCTCGATAGTAGGAAAATTGTTCGACGTTTCGAAGGACACAATGCACGATTAACAGATGCATGTTTCAATCCTGAATCTAGATGGCTAGTAACAGCATCAATGGATTGTACAATTCGCGTATGGGATATTCCTTCTTCGAACTTAATAGACATTTTTCAGGTACATTTTCAAGTTCACTTTTATCAAACAATAAATGTATTGTTAAAATATAATTAATTTGAAGTATTATACCTAATAAATAATTGTCCAATGTACTGATTTCTTTTTTAGGTTCCAGAGGCATGCACCTCGTTACACTTTTCTCCAACCGGAGAGTTTCTTGCTACGACTCACGTGTGTAACGTAGGCATATATTTATGGTCGAATCGCACCCTTTATTCTCATGTTTCTTTGAAAGCAGTCAACAAAGACGATCCAATTGCAATGATTGGCCTTCCTGGTTCAGAAATAGAAGCTAATGATGTTACTGAAGACGATCTCACTGAACCGGAGCCAGAATATGTTTCTCCAGAACAGCTTGCCGATGATCTTATCACAATGTCCGGCTTTGCTCAATCCAGGTGGCAGAATCTATTAAATATAGATATCGTGAAGAAACGAAATAAACCGAAGGAGGCACCTAAAGCATCAGAAAGTGCTCCGTTTTTCCTGCCAACAATACCATCATTGGATTTGAAATTTGACTTTACAAATGTCAAAACTACGGAACCGAATAAGACAATGCTAACACATCCAGATTTACAAAATCTCACAGTGTTCGCAAAATCTTTGCTATCTGTCGATGGCAACGAATTCAAAGATATTGTTGAAAACTTAAAGCATCTGAGTCCTAGCTCTATTGACTTTGAAATTCAATCTCTTTCAGCGGATGAGAAGACGTCGAATGCATTGTTACTTCAGTTTATGAAAATGATACAGTATATGATGAACAGAAAGACGGACTTTGAATTGTCCCAAGCTTATTTAGGCGTATTTTTAAAGTGGCATGGAACACAAGTAACAGAAACTGAATCATTAAGAAATTACCTAAACACATTACAAGAAACCCAGTCGCAAGCTTGGTTTTTATTACGAGATAAATTATTTTATAATCTTAGTGTTGTAGAAGCTTTGAGAAAAATGTAATATATTTTATAATAATAAATACGACAAATTGTTTTCTATATTGTGTTTTTCTTTCAATATAGTGACCATGAAATATTTGAAGCATATAGAAAATTAAATGTTTGGAAAATATTCACTTTATTGCAACATTTTATATATTTCATTGTCATCACATTCCGAATCTTGAACTTATAACTATAACTTCCTACAGAAAATTACACACTATATTTAGGTGGCCATAAATTTCAATGTAAAAAAGATGGCATTGATCACAAATAGAATTCGTTTGTATAAATATAACCATTACAAAAATAATTTGACAATGTTTGCAATATGTTTTGATACTGAGAGAGTATCTTAGACATAGGTAAAAGGTACTTATAAATATGGCAATATATATACATATAAATTTCCTATTACTCTACAAGATTTATTCTCTGTAAGCCAGGAAACTGTGTAACTGTTCTACAGTTGTAGTTTCTAATGTCAAATCCTCAATATAAGCTTCAAAATTTGTAACAATTCTGTAAAGACTTCGTTTTGTTGCAGCGCGCAAAGAATAGAAAATTTGTTTAACAAATCTATCATCACCTTCATGTTTCTTCAGCATAATATTCGACTTTTGTAGTTTATCAAGGGCTTGCTTCAAAGCAAGTAAAGTATTGATTATAATTGGTAGATCTTTCTGAGCAATTCCATAAGAATCTTCGCTTAGCGATAATACAGCTAACGATGAAATTGCTTCCGCCGCCCAAATTACCGATTGTCCGTTAAACAAGATGTGACACACTTTGCCACTCTCTATTTCGCCGAATACATAAGAAATAAGCGGTTTCGAAAGCAAATACATAAGAAAATTATTCCATTTTGTCCTTATAAATTTTTGGACGAACAGTTCGTTCTCATCTTCTTTCTGTATATTAGTTTGTTCAGTAGGTGGTGATGCCTGCTCCCTTATTAAACTGCGCATACGAAACATATAGTCCTTCTGAAATGTACTAGCATTCGACATTGTTGCTGAACTTGGAAGACATGAAGGAACCGTTTCTTGAATTTTGACACATGCTGCGCTTAGATCGTCGGCAAATTTCATTATGAGACCCGTACATCTTTCTACAACAGTGTTCCAATTATAAGGATGACCTCCAGGTTGGCTTAACGTAAACAGTGCGCTTCTTCTTGTTTTTTCTTTTTGTGCCATTGTGACTAAATCTAAGTAGCCTAGATGTTGCATTATCGGCATCTTGTCCATGGACAGTGCTTCGGAGAGCGTTACTCCAGATTCTTCGTTATTAAATACATTGCTGTGCTTGAATTCGAAGGGAACCCATTGCGTCAAGTGTAATTCAAATAATAAATACATGCTGTCAATTGTCAATATAAATACCAACTGGTACAACCATAATTGGAAAACCAAAGGCACATTCAGCAATCTAGAAACGCTATTCAATGGTTCGCTTTCTAATTGTCCTACTGTTAGGAACAATATTACAGAGCGACAGTAAGAACCCAGAAAGTAATAACCAATTAAATAATATATAGTTGGCCATATGCATTGCACCATTAATGAAGGGAGCAAGGTGCATAGACCTTGTTTAAATCGGAAAAGCCTCGATGACGAGATAATAGGAAATTTCAAATATTTCACATGGAATATAGTGGTCTTCAAGAAGAAATACAATCCGCTCCAAAATCCGCTTAAGAATAAAAAGTAATGTTCTTCCATTAAACAATTGCCATAAATTGTATTACATTCTTTCACCAGAAAATTGTATGTACCTCCCTTGATAGATAAGTGCAGCCAAACCAGAAGGCTGCCGATGATAAGGTGCAGCGCGCCCAGTAATATGTTTTGAGACGTAAACGCTTTGTAAAATTTGACAAATCGGCTTTTCGTGTAGGTTGGTATATTCAAGTAACTTTTGCTACAAATAATGCCTTGGAAGAACGTGAGTGTGGCGAGAATGCAGAAATAACTCCACATTCGAAACGAGGTTACCGCTGTCCATGTGTTTTGTATCCACGTTGTGTAATCAGCGTTCACGTTCGTTATTATAAGTAAACAAGTGACAAGAATAAACTGTACTGTTATACTGGAGATTATTGCTAAAAATATCCTCTGCATTAGCAATTCCTTGCAGCCCTTTTTATTCGTCTGCATCATTTTGTTTACGTATGAAGGATAACCTCTCTTGACGAGTCACTTCGTAGAACGTGCAACCCAAACTCTTTTCCAGCTAGTTCAAATTAATTTGCGTTTCTGTATTTCCAATGGGCAAACATTACGCGAGAACCACGTTTATTTCAACATTATGGTCTCTCAAGTGCATGTAGTGTCATTAAAAAGTAAAAACGCTGTCTGTACACTCGTCTTTTCAGAAAGCCGGTATGCTTACGATTTTACCGTTGAATTAAACGCGCGCCATTACGGTTGTTTTCAAATAGCGAATTTTATGGATAATATTTATTGCAATTATTGACTTGCATTTTTCAATACAATTTTCGCTAATTAAGCATTGGACATGTAACACGTATTACAAATTACAATCTTTATATTACCTTCGAGAACTAATATTAAAATATGTTGCGTTTATTATTAATTTGTTGCGTTTTCTTTAATTTCTTATATTAATTATATTTAAACTTTAACATTTTAATTGCAATAACTTATAGTGCAACAGCTAAATATTATGTCGATGCTATAAAAAAATTAGTTTCATATACGTTGTATTGAAATGTTAAAATTAAAAATATAAAGTCTTTTTAAAACGATTACTGCGAAGCTCTTTACAGCAGCATATAAATTATAATCAGCCAATTTCTGCTTTTCTGGATGCTGCAGTATTTTATTAATGAAACGGTGTACTATTATTTTCTAGTTTCCTCTCTATTTTCTACTCTATGATTTCGGTAAAAAAATGTAGGTGAAGTGTCTGATACGTTTTTGAACCCATGAAGGACCAATTCATTATTCAGCGAAGGTTGCCTTACTAGTAACATCTTTAATTAACCTGCATGCCATTTTCAATGCGCTTATTTGTATAGTATAAACAAAATGGATTAGAACGTTGTAAAAATTACTTTTTATTATTTTATGGAGATCACAAGAATTCGCCGTCATGTGGAAATGCCATAAATGCGGAAAGCCAGTATACTTTGGTTAGTCATAATTCTCGTATATAGTAAAAAGGCGTACTAATTTTGACAAGTGCCGTTTCCTGTCATTACAAGGAATTGATTCCGTTTTATTTTGTATGAAAGTCTTATTATTTGCGTAAGCTTCCGTACAGATAAATCAATTGCGATTATTTTTCTGTATCGAATACAATTTTTTACATACAACATTGTTTTTAGAATTAAAATACCAATTGTTTGTTGCCGCGGTTTAAAAATTTTTAAATATGCATTCCGAATATTTAAAAATGCTGTGTGAAAAGATTGAACATTTATTAATTAATTTAATTTGTGTAATGTGGGTTGCCAGTTTAAATAAATAATCTTTTATTTACGAATTATTATTAATATACTCCGTTTCTGTGGAAAAAACCTCATTTGTTTAAAAACTAATGAATTCTGAATTAGTGCGCAAAATCTTTATGTTGCAAAAGTATTAAAAATAAAGCATTTTTCATGTACATACCAAGTACATTTATTTATCTTTTGGCAAAGAAATGAAATATATATATTTTTTCTAGCTGAACGCAAACAATCATTGGGATATGATTGGCATCCAGAATGTTTACGATGTGAAGAGTGTGGTAAACGTTTAAATCCAGGCCAGCATGCAGAGGTATAACGTTATTCTTTTAAAATATTGTCAATGTAAAATTATAATCTCATTTATCAATTGATCTTTCAATACAGTCCTCAATTTGTACAAATAATTCTTTGTTGTATGTTTAATACATCTATTAATTATCTCTACATGTATCTCACATTCATTATTATGTAGCACAAAGGTGTTCCGTACTGTCACGTACCATGCTATGGAGCTCTGTTTGGACCACAGTTATTTGGTCACGGGACAAGGGTTGAATCGCATACAAGTTTTGGTAAAAAGGAAGCTAGGCAATCATTACCTAGGTATATAATTGAGTACAATGTATTCCAATTAATAGCACAATGTTGCATATATTATTAAATTCATTTTTCATTTATTATAAATTTGTATCTAGATCACACTTAGAGTCGAAGCTGAAAATATTCAACCAGTATTATGAAGGCAAAAGCGGCGGCATAAGAAGTCGCGAGGTACAAGTTTCTATTGTATATTCTTATGTAGAAAAATATGAAACATGCAGGCGTTACTAATTGTTAATATTTCAGGTAAATGGCAGACTGATACTGGAGGGAGCACTTCGAATTTATTGGGGCGTTCGCGGAGTGATTCATTTAAAAGAAGACGACGATCAACGCACGGTAGTTACTGCTCGGAACAGAAATTCGTGCAGGCGAAGTGTTTCTGATGTTTGTATATATTCTTACATTAAAAAAGAGTTTTTCCATCAAATTTCTATATTCCCGGAATTCTCTGAACAGAGTATAGAGGACGAAGAAAAAGAGGCCGATTCAGTGAAGGAGACTTGCAAGCAGGATACTGAAACAGAAACGAAATCCGTTCCAACTTCGCCAGATCATCTAAAAAGTCTCACTTTACCAATGAAACTAGATGTAAAAACCATAGAATGGGATGAACTAGACGAACTCCTCCAGGTTATACACCTGCAATTTGTTGCACAATGGTTCTTTTTTATGTAACCTTTATTTTTATCTGTTATCTTTTTTTATCCAGGTTGAACGTAAAGTCGAAGATGGAAACAAATTATATCAAACGATGCCCGAGAATTTGCCGTCGATAAGCTCGCAAAATAGTATCGATAAACAGTCGCTTTCAGCGCAATCCAGTCTCGATAAATCGGATTCTCGTGAAAATTCGGAAGCGGACAGCCCTAATCATCAAACTAATCGCGGCAACGATAGTAGCGTAACTAGTACACCGACACATAGTTTGGGCAGCTCTTCTAGCACCGACACGCCCGTTTACCATGGCACACCGAATCGAAATGGAACGCTTCGAAGGGTGGAATATTTCGACAGCTTGGAGAAAAATATGTCTAGCAATAGATCCATTAGCACCGACGACAGTTGGATAGAGAAAGGCTTAAATCGTTCGATGTCTGGACCTGATTGCCTTCAAAGACATCGAACTGATAGCGATACAGATTCCGTGAATTCTCTACAATTCAGAGAAGATGATAACATGACGATGTCCACTGACAGTGGGTTAGAGGTATGTAGCAGATTATAATTTCGTATGTAGTACTTTTTCAATGGTTGCTTATCTGTGTTTCATTAATACGTTTCAGCTGGACGGGGTAGTATTACGACGAAAACATGGGTCCACTGCAATTAGACGTCGACCCGGTGGTCGACGACAGTCTCGTAGTCGACTTCGGCGTCGTTGCTCGATTAATGGGCATTTTTACAACCGCGAGACAAGCTTTTTCACGCCGCCGCACGGTTCTCAGATGTCTGTTTGGATTACGAGCTTGGTAAATACTCAAGAAGTTATCAATCTCATGTTGGACAAGTATAAAGTCGATGCAAAGCCAGACAATTTCGCGTTGTTCGTGGTTCGTGATAATGGCGGTGAGTTAAATAATTTCATGAAGCATAGGTTTCTCTTTTAATCAATCTTATTGCAATGATATTTATTCTTTTTGTAGAACAAAGAAGACTAAGGGAGGACGAGTATCCCTTGGAGGTTCGTGTGGTGTTGGGTCCGCATGAAAATGTTACGCGACTTTTTTTGGTGGACAAACTGTCGACGCCGGAGATCAGTTCTGACGTTGCGCAGTTCCTTAATCTCTCTTTGGCAGAGTGTCATGGTATTTTGCAGCGTTACCATTACGAAGAGGAACGTCAGATTCTCCTATTGAAAGAAAAGTATGGTTCTTCGAAGCATATCGCGTATCTTAATTTTTGTTTCGTCTATATTTGTAAATTATATTTGGTCGAAAGTTAGTTAAGACTAGATAAATTATTTTCTTTCTACTTACAGATATAAGGAGATGCGACGAAGAATACGGCAGAGAATGGAAGAGCTGAAAGTTCGACTATAGTTAGTACGTACTCCCAACGAGCACTCGAACACCTATATCATTATTCTTTCTATTAATTTGCACTCCAAGATCTTCCTTTATACTTTCTTTATATAAATTATTCGTTCTAAAATATGTTATCGTAATATCGTTTTAAAGGTATGTATTGCAGTAAATACATAATCATTAATTTATAGTTAGTCCCAACGAGCAAATGCATGAGAGTCATTCTACGTTAACATTTTTCTTTCACACAATTACAACTATTGTAAACGTTTAAAAAATAGTACATGCTGAAGTTTTGCAAGAGAAAACAAAATACAAAGGCTCCTTTTTCATATGTTGCCAATATAATGTAAAGTAGAAAAGACTTGTAGAAGGCTAAGTATTCGTACGAAATGCTCTCTAAAAATGATTACTCAGCAACTCTGTGTACTGCGAAAGAATCTGCGCCCATGGTTTCGCGATTCGTTGTGGAATGGACTCTTTATCAGAAAAGTGATTTACGTTCGAGCGTGTTGAACGACCACGTACTAACACTTTCTAGCTTAAAGTCTTGTTGTTACATTATACTACTGTATTCATTATGTTTGCATATTCGTTGCATTTATTCGTAGTCATTTACACGCAGCTTTTATCAAAACATTCAGTGCAATTTATTTATAAATTCACATCTATCTGTATACTATATTCTTTATGTTGACTGTGCATTGAACGAGAGTCAAACAGTCACGCGTACAATTCTTTAACACGACGTCCCTTAAATTGCTAACCCGCTAATTGTTGTACGTATCTAACGCTCTAATTTAACATTTTCAGCATTGAATATATATATAAACAAAATACACTGTCGCAGTTTGTTAAGGGCGTTTAAGTGTTTGTGTAGCAGATAAACATCGATATCAAGTCAATTCACAATGATTTCTGATCCGTATAGAGAAGAAATTTTTTTATAAATGACAAAAAATAAGGATAGAAAAAAGGTTCTGCTCGCAGTTTAGAACGTACGATTGTTACAATCTAGTACAAGGCTGTCCAACTTCTTACCTCGTGAGGTTTTTCCAAATTTTTTGTCCACGGAGGTGCAAAAAAAAGATGAGGGGAAAAAGGGAAAGAACAGAAATGGAAGTGTTGTACATTAAACGATAAAAGCGAAATAGAATTTTAATGAAGATATTGTTGAATTTGAAATGGAAATATTAGTGAAAGTGTACCGTTTTAAGAAGTATGTATATGTACAGATATATTGTCCAGAGAAAGATAACTATAAACGATTGTACCTTGAAACACAGTTATAGTTGGACAGCTCCGGGATCCACGAATCACGAGATTGTTATTAACCGATAGTAATTTTCAATACTTATCACTGCCGCAATAACTAGTTCACCGAAGAAAGTTTTATCTGTAGAGTGTGTAGCACAAAATATCGAGGAAGGGGGATTTGCTTCGAATGTAACTTGGCCATTAGAGTTCGTTTCGGCATCTACTTTAATTGATGTGATCGAATTGTAATTAGAGCCATTGAAATGGTATTTTCAAAAATGAATTTCGTTCGATAGCAAGTTAAAACATAGCTGAGGCAGAGGAACTTCGATATTATAGATTATGAGAATTTTCGTTCGACGTATGTCGAAAATTGTAGTTCATCAGGAACGCAATTTTAATTGCAGTTTGCAATTGAATTGATAACAGAATTCATTTTTTTTTTTCGACATCGATCTGTTTTACTTTTTAGGGGATTGCTATGTCCTGCGAATTTATTTAAGTATTTTATAATGTGCTAATTTTTTTTATTATGCATGCTTGGTTAAACATATGAAGTGTCGGCTGTTGTTCAAATAAAAGAAACAAAATTATATCCATAATAAAAAGAATTGTTTACGGTACATATTACGTTGATTTTCAGGAATATAATACGGGGTAACTTGATGGTTTCCTGAACAGTGTTTATATTGGCGCAATTGCTTGCCCCAAACGGATACTAAAAAGCTTAATTAATTCCTGTTTGTACGCGAACAATTGAAATGATTTTTAATTAATGACATATTGATAGCCGACGTTTACCTTTCCACAGAAATAAATATCGTGGAAATAATAGCAGCAGAAATTTCATATGTCATAATCAGGCATTAAATTGTAATTAATATTCTACGAATGTACACAACTGTGCAATGATAAACAATTATTATATGACTTAATTGCTAGTTACAATTTTAATCGAATAGACCCCGCTCAGGGTTATTACAAATATATCCCCCGAGTAGTGTAATGAAATTGTTTAAAAACAGAACGCTGCCAGATTCGTTCAAAAATCTTCCGATTAATTCCGAAGTATCTTCCAGCATTGTTCTCACAGAAACTACACGAATCAAGTCACGATGTTATGTTAATATTTCTCAGCATTCCGGTTTCATCGCAGAAGTAAATTGCGCCGATTGTATTTTTCGAAGAATTTTTAGACACCCCTTTTTCAATACAGGTACCGCGAAATAAGTATCGTGCGAAGTATATAGTTGTTAAACGAGAATCAGAAATTATGTATATTTAATTTCTTTCAATTCTTTCTAACGCGTAACACAAGAAATAATAATATTAACAATTTTTATATTAATCTCTCAATAAACCAATACCTGTATTACGCGTTGCAAGTTACAAGTATATTCAATGAAACAGGTATTTCATAAAATTCTTACGTTTAAAGCCGAAGTAACAGGAGGATTTCGTTTAACGACTATCTGATGTGGTACTTACTTTGGAGCACCGTCTATGCCATAGAATCTCCACCAGCAGTTGTTATGTAGAATGAAAGACTTTAAACTTCCGTGTGTAAACGTGGTCCAGATAACTGGAGGTACTTACGCACAGTTATTGTACAGTCACGCGTTTAACATTGCACACTGTAACTGGTTTCACGGAAATTGGTGTACAATGAAGGCAGATAGATTGTCAAGGTCTGTTTGCGACAATAGACACCGGATCGTTTAATCATAATTTTAAGCTAGCCATACTTCTTAAATAGTCACTCGTACATACACTGTGTATGTAGAGAGCATTTGCGACTGGAACGTTTTCGACAGATATTGTAAACACGTATTTCGACATTATACGTTTTATCACATTAATCGTTTCATTATTGAGGGAAGGCGAAAGAAAGAACGCGTGAACTGTATTAATCCTTATACGGAAATAGGGCAAGTTATCTACTCAAAATCGAGACCAAGAATACTCATTTCTCATTTATTAATGTACCATTCGAACAATTGTATACGAGAGAAAGAATAATATTATATTAAAACTGTGTTGTAGGAAATTTAATAAACTTTTAAGATATTGAACTGAGACCATCAATTAACAGTGTTTCTTATTTTCTGTTCGTTTTCTGTGAATATATGAGACTGGGTCATTTTGGCTAAAAGATTACTTTAATTATCCGTGATGGATTGATGGATATGAATTCCGTGCAGGGGTTAAATTGTATAAAGTAACTTTGGCTGTTTCAGTACTATTAGACAAGTTTGTCATAACAATTTCGTAATATAACATTGTTGCAGATTGCAAAATATCAGTTTTATCAGTTCACTTTTCAAAAGCACTCGATCATCAATAATTATTTCTACAGAGAATGACTGGATGCAGTAGTTTGAGTTACATTATAAGCTCTTCTTAATCGAAATTGGCTGTAAGAGTGGACACAGTTTAAGATAATCAAATTATACAGTTTACCTTGTCTTTCACCCACGTCTGTTGGATTACTACCAACATTGCATGCATGTAAGTAGATGCTGGTTTGGAAACTATTGTTGCGATAATATCTTCGAAATTATGCAACTCAGGAAAATGTTCTTTTCAATACAAATTACGTAATATATCAAATGTGTGATTGGATATTCCTTAAGGAATGCAAAAGAGTATATGTAAAACGGTGACGAAAGATTTACTAACCGAATCTTCCATACTTCATATTAAATATTCAATATCAAATTTTTTTAAGCAGAATAAATTTGTTGAAATATTAACTACCAATATAATTATGTCAAAAGATTCGTACTACAAATATAATTATTTCAAATTATTTGTACGATAAATAAGTAAGGAGGTGCGAAATGTAACCGCGCGATCGCAGTACGTACCGTGTCTGACCACGACTGCACCGAAACTACTTGCTACTCGATCTGGCTATACACGCTATCTAAGACTGATCTCTCAAACGCTTGGGACTTTACGGTTACTTAACTCTGTCGTTACTAACGATGACTATAGGTATTCTACTCTAACATCGTTATAGCGAAAGGGTTAATAAATATTTTACCACACTTTAAGGAAAGAAAAACATATCATTCCATATTAAAAAAAAATATCAGATATGAAAACTAATATTCATATCACGATAATAGTCTTACGTATAGAAAAATCTTGCAAATTCCAACAAACAAACTTTCGTCTGAATTGCATAGCCTTGGAAATATTTACCTGATGACAGTTATTAATTCACCTGTACATGCAATAGAGTAAGCAAGGAGCATCTTCAAAAAAAATGTGTAAATTCAAGAACCCTGTCCAAAACCCGTTCATGCGAACTAGCGTTGCTTCAAGCGTTGCTCGATACGCATCGCGATACAGTGTTCGTAATAGAAACAAAAAATGTATAAAAAAATAAAAGCTAATAATTCGGACCGGACCACGTGAAGTAATAATACCGTACATATTTTCCGAAACAGTAGTACATGCGCTGTTTCTTAGTTGTTTGGCAACGACAAATATAATCTAAGTGCAACAGCACTGTAAAATTCATAGATTTCAGATGAAGCTAAAAGTAGAATCATGATTGATTCTGCGGTATCTTTATTAATCTAACTGTTACATACATCAAGGAGTCGTAATCGATATTGCGTGAGGCGTATTATGATGGATATTTTATCTGTCCTTTTCTTTTCCATTCGTGATTGGTATCTGATAGATGTTACATGAAATCCTGTATGTACACCCGTAGTATACGGTTCGATGAATACAGGCGAACGAACTGGTCAGAAAAGGGGGGAAAGAGGGAAATCGGGACAGAGGGAGGGATAGTGCGTGTACAATAAAAATGGATTCGCTTGTTCAGAGATTAAATAGATTTAAAATACTCCGTACCATGACATATTGAAGCGAATATTGACAAGGGTAGCAATAGTTTTGTATCGTGGGTTATCGGCGGGTATGTTGAAAGTGCACAGTACGAAACGTAAAATTTGTAAAATCTACGGACTGTAACTGAAATTTGTATGAAATCGTTGATAAAGTAATAAAGTGATTGCTTCTTTTGCATCGATTGTTTTTATTTCATTATTATTTATTTATCCTTGGTGTCACTTTCCACTTTTCCATTATGCACAAAAAGTGTGCTCCATTTACGTTTGGCAAATGCGAAAATAAGTTGCACTTAGGTTTCGGTTAAATGGGAATTTTCATATAAACACTTTGTTACCTCAAATCATTGGTACAATGTAGCGTAAAAAAGATACTTCTTTCTATTCTTGATATGCTACATCGTAATCAACAACGCTATGTTTAACGCTTTTGCATATTTCACCTATAGTGCTGGCAACAAAACTGTCTCACACCCTTCTGAATTCGTTTAATACAATCATCTGTTCAGCTTTCACCGCGAATTAAAAGAAGGATAGGAGGAAATAAAGAACAAAGTCGAATTTCATTTGTATGCGCGTGGTGTTCATGAGAGGAGAATTCAGTACAACTAACATTGAGATTGGACAGAATGTATTTATTTATCTTTGAAGTACGTAGAGTAAAGTAGATCAATGCAATGTTATGAGTAGTGTATCGAGTAGTAATTGTCATACGAGTTGCTAGGAACGAGTATGTATACCCACAACACCGAGGAGCTCAGCCGCTCATTTTTTTTTTTTTTTTTTGCACGACACTAATATACATTAAACGTTACAAGATAGCAATAACGATTATCACCGTCGCTCATCGTTATCATTGACGTTACCATAATTCTTTAGCCACAACTTTATTACATGACTTACACCTTTGGCATCGCGAATATCAGGATTCAACAACAATACACAATTTCACGCACACATGCACGCACACGCACACGCACTTTAATATCGTTCCCCGTGGCTTTTTAAAAGTAACGCGAAACGGGGCATGCTGCTTACAATTATTAAAACTTAGACTTCCTCGCATGCCAGTTTGCCTCTGACTCGGACTGAAAATAAGTGTGTCGATTCGTTTCCTCCGTGACGATTTCCTATCCCCTTTTTCTATTAGGTTTCGTTCTTGCCCGTTACAAGTATGCTTTATTACATTCGCGACCCTTTGATTGTACCTTTCCTTTCAACTTTACATTCGCGAGGTAATTAAACGTTGATTAAGGAAGATCGGGAAAGGTGTCTTCTGCAAAAGGGATAATTTTAAAAGAATTCGTAGAGACTAATTGTTGCAACAAAAACAGTTTACTATGTCTCGTATTGCTCTTACTTTTCAATGGTTCTACTTGGTAAATGTTAGACCGATAGAATTGCAAACTCAAAATATTTAAAATTCCAGTAGAGAAATATACAATATGAACCGAAAAATGTTTCTATCCTTCGCGTCACAGGGCAAACTGTATATAGAACGCCAGAAATCGAGATAACAAAAATATCTACCTAAACGAACGTTCATATTTGAGCAAACCTTCGACGGTAAAATCGCTGGATCACAGTTCGAACGACGTACAACGGAAGAAAATCGTCACGGTGCAAAAGAACTCAAGCGATCCCTCGTCTATCTTTCATCCAACGCTTCGTCTAATCGACATTTCGTTTCCCTCGCGTCGCGCCGGTGGCACGCCGGCCCATCTTCATCGTCCATTTAATCGAGGATGCCGCGGACTTGGCTATCACAAATCTGGCACGAACGAGCCTTACAAAAAATACAATACGCGCCCGCGACTTTTTTGTATCTTTTTTTTCACATTTTTTTCTTTTTTTTCATGTTTTTTTTTTGTTTTGTTTTATCACAGACCAGCGCGCCGTCCGACATTAGCGTGGTTTTGCTAATTACGCGTCGCTACTGGTTTTGTTTTCTTTCGTTTCACCTCGCATCATTCGTCTACGAAAGCTCAGGGCCTGGGGGAGGGATTCAGGGGAGGAGAAGGGTATGAAGGTGCCATCGATTCATCGATCGTTGTTCATACTGCACGAAATGTTCTCTACCAAAGTCATCGCTATGTCGTACAACTCTTTCTATTTTTCGTTTCACGAATATTTTCCGTTCGAACGAAGAGAAAATAGTAAAAAGGGACCATTAGATGGTGGTATATTGCATTACAATTGGAGTAATTGCGAGCGAAATAGATGGAGCGTAAGGTATGCGAGCTTGTTTCTGATGCATCGTTGAAAGGGGCTAGTGACCAGTAGTAGTATCAATGCTTGGTCAGTCGGCCGAAAGGTTTCGGCGTTTATCCTCAAGTTTACTACTTGAATATACGTACGCGCGTATAGTAATCTATACTGCGGTGTATTTAATGATAAATTGAGATGTCTGTTTAAATGCAGTATGTAATCAGAGAATATTAAATAAAATTTATTGAATGATCGTTGTCGATGCTAATATTTTTCAACTTAATCAGAGTTCAATTTGATAACTTTTTCAATGAAATGGCGATCGATGTTTTTAGCTTGACGTATTTCTAATAGATTGATATTAACAACACTTTTATTATCCATTAAATTGTTGTGTTCTCATAACGAACTACACGGGAAACAGTAATTGAGAATAAAGTCCCATGAAATTATTCTCATTAAATTAATAATAGAAATGGGAAAATTTAAAAGAAACTTTCGCTGCTCCAACTAACAGCGAATAATAAATTGTTGCATAGTTTCGACAAAGCATACAATATTTTCAATGACCAGTCAAGTTACTATGGCATTTTTTAAATCTGCAAAGAAGATCCGTATTCCGAATCTATTTGACAATTAAAACGTACCAATGGCCATAAAAAGCAAACGATGATTTCTAACTCGCCAACGAAGGGCCATAGAACGGCTAAAACATTCAGCAACTGTGACGAGTGATTTTAAGAGGGGACGAAGTAAAAGAACACCGAACGGAACGGACTGAATCAAAAGGTGGACCGAAACTCGCGATCGTGCAGCAAACGAACGACCGAAAGGAAGGTCGGACATGTTGAAAGTTCCATCGTGTGTACATATTGAAAGAAATGAAGAATAGTGCTTGAGCGATCGCCTGTTAAGTTCTTTCTCTCTCTTTATCTTTCTCTCTGTTTTTCCGTAAAAATGTTCGTGTGCCCTCGTGTTTGTCTCTTTCACGCTATCTCTCACCCTCTCTCTCCCTCTCGCTCTCAACGATAACAATTGAATATGAATTAGAAAAATAACATTATATCGTAGACAACAATTGGTTACAATGTATATAATAATGTACCGGTAATAGTGTATTATTAGTTCTTCTTTTTTTTTCCTCTCCCTCTTTACACAGTACCTACTTTTCACCCACATTTTTTTTCCACCGTTCTCTTTTTTTTTATCTTCTTTCTTTTTAAAGCGTGCCATTGACGTGGGGCGCCGTGACTGGCGGCTCATGGAACGCTAGAATTAAATTTTACACACCGCTTCGTAGCCGTCGTTCCGTCAGCTTGGTCGGGCCGGTTCGATCGATCGATCGCCGATCTATGATGATCGGTGATCTCGCGGTCGATGGGATCGAATTCAGATGAGACTCGCAGCTTTGTACAAACGGCTATTTATACATACGTAATATATGGAACGCGGTTCCCGTGAACGGGCTGCTGGCATCCTGTCGACAGTTTTGACGCCTTAGCAAGAAATGGCGCGAGGAAAAAACATTTTCCCCTGTTTTTTTCTTTCTCTAATTGCTTATTCGGGAATCGAGTTGTCGTTCACGATGCGCAACGTCGAGGGTACGGTACATGGTACAAGAAACAATCTCTTTTGAAAGGCGATTGTTAAACACTGGACCGATCTTTTTTTATATTGTATTTTGTTCAGACAATTTATTTATTATTTGTGTTGTGGCGAATAATTTGTTAGCATTCCCGGACGTTTCCGTTTCAAAAGGGAAACTGTGGGGGCATTATATCGTAATATCCAGCATTTTCTAATAAAATTTTCAGTTCAAGCGAAAACAGATAATTATGACTGGCAGTCATTGCGATGCGAAAGGAATATGGCATCGAGCGTTCCAATAAATAAAAAACAAAGAAGAGGGAAAGGTGGATTTTTAGCACCGACGATGTGCCAATTGGACGGATGCGAACTGTCCAGCCCGTTCCGCCGAGCTCCCGGATTAATTAAATAAACAATTAATCGATTAATCGAGAAGCGAGCGTGGCTCGAATCTTGGCACAGCAGGAATACATGCGCCCGACGTCTATGGAGAAATTCGTGGACTGATTTCGAGACGGCGTCGCGATACCATCACCGCTGTTTCCCCGTTCGTTCCGTTTCGTTTTGAATTACACCGCATTTCTTTCACTCTATTTACCACCATTTCTTTTCTCTCTTTCGCGTTTTTCCGTTCCTTCCGTTTAAACGTCTTGCTTCGCACGCGCACGAAGAAATCGAACGTTACGCGACGAGTCGTTCGCTCGCTCGACGCGCGTACAATCAATTAATTAATTAAGCTAACATGTAACTAATTACGGTAAAACCTATTCACGGCTTGTACGACAGACACGTATTTATAATATAATATATATATTTATAATATATATAATATAGTGTTTATATATATATTACAGTTAGATTGCTCATTGTCAATTCATCGGTTTATCACATTTAGTACAAGTTGAAAAATATCTCTAACATCCACGTGGGGGGCGGCTTGGCCACGTGCGCCACGTTTCGTCCAATTCTATACTTCCTGCGGAAGGCCGTGGCGCACGGCCGCCTCTCAATTCGTCAATTACGCTAATTATTACGTTACAATCATCGTTAGTGTCTAACAGTAGGTACGACAAACAATTACCATAGTACGGTCACAAAATGTTGGCGTATGTGTGTGTATGTGTTATGTGTGTATGCGTTTTATTTATTTATTAACTTTCTTCCTCTGTGCTCTGCCGTTTCAGTTGTGTATCGCTTTGTAAATAGTCTCACAAATCGGCTAAGTGTGATTGAGAAATCGACTTTCGTTTAAAGCTTCGATACAAAGGGTGAGTTTTTTTTCTCTCCAAAGGAAGGGGCGGATTGTTAGGATGAAGGGTGAAACGCGAGCGAATATCTCTGCGGGATCGCCGATGAATTTCACGAACAGGGTGAAATTCCGCTTCGCTCCTCCCGCTTTGCGCTGCCTTGCTCTCTTTTCCATGCATCACTCTGTGACAAATCTTCTTCGTTCCTTCGTTCCTCTCCTACGGGTGCCCGAGCGATCTCTATTTCAGCAAAATTAGACGGCAAAGCGACGGACACGCGAACCGCGATATTTGAGCGTGAAACAGCGAGAGCACGATCATTCGTGTACATTGTTCATTATTGCTAGGAGAACGAGATGTCGAGAGAAGATTTGGAAAAGGTCTAGGAGGCACACCTACGATTAATTTAGCCGAAATAGCACGGAAGCCGCGCGACATCCCCGTTTTCGTCGGACGGACGAGAACGTCCCTGTCGTGTCGACGAAATTTCGATGCCACCGGAACAAAGAAATGGAGAAGAAAAATTTGGCACAGGTAGAAGGGCGAAAGATCTAACGGAAGATTGGTGCACGCACGCGTTTACCCCGTTAGATCGTGGACGTGTCACATTTTGCCATCACGCCGTGCGAACTGATTCCCAGCTATCTTTTCAACGTCATTTTATCCCGTCCCTTTTCTATTCTGCTTCGTGCACGCGAGTTTCCTCGTGACAACGTACATACTATTACACGGACGAAGCTAAACGCTGAAGACGTTCGTGTTACGACTTTTTTTCGATAATTTTACATTTACATTTATGTTCATATTTATATATGTATATAATACATATATATTATATATATATATAATACCGGTTCGCATAAATCTCTTTAGAATAGACACCAAAAGACATCGAGAGATTGGAAGGAAGGTTTGAAATAGGAGATTAAAGTTTCCGTTTCCGGCTATTACGTTCGAAAATTGTCTGGCTACGTTAACGAGTCGACCTACCTACTACTTCTGCTGTACTCTATACACGAATTACACGAGCACGGTGTGTGTCTGTGTGGAGGGGCGTGTGTCTACATGCGTGTAGGCTGTGCGTGTACACGCGTGTACACCGACGGTGTGCGGCTACGTAGTGCAGGAGTGTACGTGTGTCTGTGTCGTGTAATGTATGTTTCGTTTTAAACCTACGAGTAGTCGTTCCGTACGGACGGACCGACGGACACCGAGGATTGAGCAAACTGTTATTGCACGGAACGCATAAACTCGAAACACTCCCCAATTGTTTCTGCTTCTTTCTTCTTTCTGTGAACCCGGCACGGTTCGTCGTGCTTTCCGCGACAAAGAGAACCCCCGTCACGAATAATAGTGCACGCCGATTTTCCATCGTGGTAGCCATTGATTTGCAACGGGAACCTCGTTTCGTACGCTCGGGGGACACGGTTGTGGACCAAAAATTGGCGGAACTTGCAAACACGAGCACAGCGTTCCCTAAATTTTTACGATAATTGCTTCTCGAACTAGAAGGAAGTTGCCTTTTTTTCTTTTTTATTATTGAAGAATCAAAGGCAATTTTTAGTCGACTGACTGACGGACCGTGGATTGGTCATGTTACTTTTTATAAATTGTTGTTGGACGTTCGAAGATCTGGCATGGCAATGTTTAAGTAGCCTGTAGAACATGTGTAAGCATATCTGCGAGCTATATTCTGTTTTCTATACTTCGGCAAAAAAATAATTTCTAAATTGGGTCGCCTTCTTTGTCGCGCTATTCATGGTCAGATTACGAATGAAATCGCTTTCGACGCCCCCGTCCTTTAACTCGCGTTAAAGTATTGCCAGGCGTACGATTAACAAGAAGTCGAATCAGCGATGGAAAGTCTGAATTTTCATGGTATTTTCGTCACGAGGGTTTCTTTCGTCGCTGACTCTAATCATTCGCTTGGTCTCTATCGATTAAACATTAACGGCGAGAGACCTTCTTACAACATTCTACCTAAATACACCTAGCATATATCCTCGGAACATAGATAAACCAGTTAAAAACATTGTATATGTTCCTATCTACCTATACACAATATATAGATATAATGTTTGTATATCATAACCATATTAATAATATTAATTACATATATTTATATATGTACGACTGGAGTAAATAATTATTAATTAATCCTTATGCATATATCACATCTGATCGTTCAGTCAGTATAGGAAGACCCTCGCCTCGTCACCAACACACGCAAAACCGCATCAAACATTCTTCCTCTAATTTCGTTTCCCATCAACATTACATGATCGTCTTTCGGAATCACGGAAACTCGTTGCGCGTCGAATTTTTTTCTTTATTTCTCTATCTCTCTCTCTCTCTACCACCTTTTGCTCTTATTTTCTCTTCTACCTTTTGCTATCCTTTTGTCGCGATCATTCTCCGTCTATTTTCCTTTCCTTGTTCCATTCCCATCCGTTCTATCTCTCGTCTATCTCCCTTTCACACACTCTCTTCCGATTCGTTTAAATTAATCCGATAGTACCGGCTACTATCTAAACAGACATTTAATTTTTGTTGTTGCTTGGTAAAAACCTGAAATCGCCATCGAATATCAATATAATACACTTATTATGTACTTATAGTATAAATATAGGAACATTCATTAAATATATTTTTATATATATATATAATATTATCATCATCATATATATATATTTATATATATATTAGAATTTGTATATATATATATTTATATATATATATATATATTACTTGGTGTTGCATAGGTAGCTATCATTTTTTAAACGTTGTGTAAAATGCCCAATCCATTCCATAACGCCTGGCCATTGGTGCAGTTCTGTGCTACGTTTAAATAACATGTGATACTCGAAATATTTTTCTTGTTTCAGACTGTTTCGAACATAATCATCTATCGGTCCGCCTCAACTGCCTGGAATACTGAATCGTTCCGTTTCGTTCATTAATTCGCGCGATCAAAGCTTACGTGCAAGTGGCGTCGTTTCGAGATCCTTAATCTATGTATTTAAATTGTGGGATCTACGAAAAATTTCTTAACAATTTTTTGCGGTTCAACGGGCAAGTGTAATTGAGTTGAATTTCAAAAAATATTCAAGTAGACACGCGAGGGACGAGAAATGAATGTGGCAAACATGGATCGCACCATCACCGCCCCTCAGTTTTTAATATTAAAATAGAATTTTAAATAAATATGGAAATTCTGTATTATTCTCGGAAGGGGTCAATTTAATTCGGCGGCTTCGTTCAAACGAAATTTGCACATTCATAAAAAAAAATAATGCCTCACGCGAAAACAAATAAAGTTCTCGAAGGAGAAAGGTATTTTCGTTCATTCTCAATGCAACACTCCGCAGTTAACAATTTTAATGGAACGTGCTCCCCGCGTTAAGAAGTAAGAACTGTCTGCGCGTGCAACGTCACATTGCACAGCGTACTGACAGCAGCCTGTGTGTACACGAAAAGCCAATAATGCATCATAAATGATGTGCATCGCGGCGAACATGTTAATTATCGACACCGCTACTTAATGCGACACAAACATTAACACGTACGCTCGCTGTACATCTCGTCAGAATGTCCGTAATGTGTGACGCCAGGCGGCGCTAAGCCTTCCTGAATAAATAAATGTTTAAATTCGTAACATCGATCGGCTTCCGCGAGGCACGATTGCGAAAAGAATTCCAGGCCCGGGCAACGTTATCATTTATCAGACACGTCGATGAAGAAATTAAGGATTAAGGATAATCGTAACATTTCTGTAAGAATGAATATCCCAACAGTAGCCGGGCTAAAATTGATTTAAATAACCGTGCAATCGGAGCGCCCGTTTAATGTGTTCAGTCGAAGACGCAAACGAAACATCCCTCATAAATCCCAATGTATCTCGGCATCAACGAGACGGCAAATTATTAATAAGTTGCGCGTTAAGGAACAGCTCCGCGTGTCTTACTTCGCACTCGGCCCGCAGTGCATCTCAATTAACGAAAAATCGCGTGAAAACGCAACGAAACAGATGAAAATTCGACGCGACCCCGCCTTCGACCTCGCGAGGTAAATACTCGCAGTAAATATGTCTGTCTGACAACGCTAGACACTCGGTGCGCGGTTCTCCAGCAATGTTCGACTCGCACCCTCTTCTCAGCTCTCAGCTACACCCCCTCCCCCTCCCAATTGTCCTCTTATAGGCCATGAAGCAGACGGATCGCGCGGCATAAATATATCCGTAAATATAAATATCACACGTGGGTAAACTATAAAAAAATATCACCCGGATATATTCGTTGGTGGACGTGCATAGATACGACGGAAAAGCTGGCTCGCTCCTACCCCGGCTGGAGAACCGTGCCGAGGTCGCCCCGGGAAACCCATACCCCGTTCTGCTCGCGAACCCTTTTGTGCCGGGACACACAATCGCGTTGAATATATTATGCCGTGCACATTTCGGAGGTACGTTTTACCGACTTCGATTGAAAGACGGCTGGCTATCACGCGACGTAACGTGATGCGAAGTCACCCGGTCTCCCTCTGTCGTGCTCTTTCTCTCTGTCTCGTTTCACTTCAACTACTTGCCGTCGCTCTATAATTCTCTCTCTCTCTCTTTCTCTCTGTGTCTCTCGTTCTCTGCCCCTTCACCCGTGTCACTGTATGCACACGTATGCACGCCGTGTCACAATTAATTGATTCCTGGAAACCGAGCCGTAAGTTCGGGCGAACTTAAAACGGGTACCCGATGCATTATTTCTCGTTATCGACGCGACCCCACTCGTACGTTCCTGCCTCGGCGACGGGAAGATCAGCGAGGGATCGAAGGACGATAGGTTTTCGTTGGTTCGACGAGCGGAGAGATGGAATTCGTGTATGGAATCGGGGCGAGATCTTTCCGGTCGAGGTGGTTAATTTTCTGCCGGTTTTTCGGAACATCGGGTTGACAGAAAGAGAAATTCCGGGTCGTCGAGAATTTATTGGGATCGAACGATTTTGGCGCAACGAAGTTTCGCGAGTTTTCGTATCACACCGAGGGACAGCTGCGCGGTCTCCGTTCGGAACTTTTTGGTGGTTCGAAGTACGTGGAAATGGACGAATCGTGAAACGATTATTGCTGATTAAGAACGATAAGAATTGAAGGATCGAACGCGGGATGTTCGACGATATTACGGACGATGTAGAAATCGGGAGGATACGGGACGGCGTTTGGAAAAATTTCTATTCGCGTACAGGTTGATGCAGGTGTAATGATATTATGGCTACTATGTAGTCATAGGTTTTTGTTCGAAGGCGGAACAGAATTATGCGACCTGCGTTTGTTCTACGGAGGACGATGGATATTCATGGTTCCCCTTTGGCCTGGTAAATTCGAGTGACCGAGATATTCTACTCTGATATTCAACACTGTCGAAGGAAGATTGATAGCGTTTCACAATGGAGTGCGTTGAGTGGCTATTTTTGTTTCCATTCGCGGAAATTTTGGCTCGGCGGGACGTCAAACCTTGGACTCGCGATCAATTTTCGGAGAATGGGATACAGCTACCATTTCTCTTCTTTTTTTTTTTCATAGAAATTATTGAAGTGCGAATATGTTCAATCAAGTGGAATTACTTTAGGCTAGAGATTCTGCGAACGATTGATTTATTGATTAACTGTTACGATGCAAGCGTTATTTAGATATTGGGAACATATACGGGTGAAAGGAATTTGTTATAGAAATTTGAAATAATTGTATTGCAAATGAGAGAGTAGTGAGGGAAATATGAATCGACTATTTAAGTAGGGTAAATTTTGTTGAGTCTCTATTTAGTTATCAAGCAGTGAAAATATATTTTACCAATTTCCACGAATGCTTAGAAGTTATAATATCATTACATTTTGGCGAGATTTAAAAAATCTATCCGCATTGTATTTCACATTTTCATTGCAAGTACAAAACTTTAACGTAATCGTACTTAAACAAATTATACTAAAATAATATTGTAATCGCGATAAAATATCGAATCACCAAACGTTCAAAACTTAATTCGTCTATTTTCACTGAAGAAAAATGTGATCTAAAAATTGGGAAAAAGATTAATTCGTCGCACATACGAATAAAGTATTCTGAATTTAAAAAAATCATGCCAGTATGTGTCTCCGTTCCTGTTTGGTAACTATCATATACGTTAGACCCACGATTCCACAGGATGTACGTATTTCCCCAAAATATGAAGGTTTCATCGCGTCGCCATAGAAAAGTTATCGGAAGAATCTTTGTGGGTTTTTGTTTTCTGGGTCGAGTGGACTGGTGAAAAAATTGCTTTCAGGATACGGACGGTGGTGAGCTCGAGAGAGCACCGTTGGCGATTTTAACTCTATGATTTGGCAAATTGGAAGAGTGCGAGCTGACTTTCGCCCTTTGATTTCCCTCAGTCAGAGGACTAGTTTCGGCTATCGATTCACTCGGCAGAAACACACCGTGATCGAGTTCGAATTTCCTTTTTATATCCCTTTAAACCTTACAGGCCAATTTAAATCACACATCGAACACACATAATTAGAAGTAAACAATTGAATATCGTTAGCTAAATATTCAATAAGACGAGTCGAAGTGCTAATACAAAGATTCTGCAGAATTTATATATTTCGTAGATATCTATATTCTTTATGGAACACTTGTTAATATCAATTATTGTATTAACTGTCTAAGAGGAAAGTGAGCTGGTGTTTTGGATGGAAAATTACTTTCAAGGATGCAGATTCAGATTTTTAGGAAAATTCGTCTATAGTCCCTTTATTCTTGTGGCTCTGTAACACTATCTGCCGCATGATCATAGTAAACGAAACTGTTCACCTAAAGTGTTGATAATGAAAACTATCTAAAATTTAAGACGGTATTTCCATATCACAAGTGGCAGCAGTCCTTATATTATATTATCACTGTATTCTGCAAAACGTTATATGTCGTAAAATATTCGTCAGAATAATATTCGTATAAACCGATACTCCACGAGAACGATTAGTCAGTTTTTGAAGTAGATTCGATTATCACGCAACGTTTGTTAAAAGTAATTGTGAAATATATATATATATATATTACGGAGCTGTTTTTAGGAAATGAGATATTTCTAGGAACAATTAATCTTCGAAAGAAACGAATGTAATTAGCGTACAAGCGGAAGTAAATAGTTAGAATTCGTTGTCAAGTTTGTTTCGTGCCATGGCATGCTCAATAACGTATTTTGTTAATTGACCAAGACAATCCAACTTTCTGCCATTTCACACGTATCTGCATAATTCAATGACACTATTATCATTTGTCTAACAATATTCTACTTCGTCACAACATTTGGCACTATCGTCAATTAATACCAAGTTCATAAATAATTTATATCGACTGGTATTGTTTGCAATTATACTGTGAAAATGTTAACAATCGTTTTACAATATTGAACAGCTAAAAACGTGCCGATAAAATGTTTATTTTATCGCACGACATTTGTGCTGCTACCGTAGTACATTTGACGTACCGTGAGCTTCTATTTATTCCCATTACTACTGCTAAATGTATTTTCGTATCAATTTCTAGCTGTCTAAATATCTGCCGATGCAATAGCGGGTTGTGAAAAGAGAGCAAAAGCAACGCGAATGGACATAAAACCCATTTCTCAAGCTTCACGACTAAAATCATCTAAATATTCATTCATCGTTCCAATCGAAGGATTCCAGTACGCTAAATAAATAGCCCTTTTACCATTTAAAATGTTAGTATCACAGATTAAAGAATACATTATATTTCGTTGAATATTATTCCGTAACAACCATCGTTAGCTTTGTTATTCGAGCAAAAGTTTCGAATCGAGAACCTAGTCATTCTATCGACTTTCAAGAAAATATTTTCTTTTATTTAAAATAGCGGTATCACAGATTAAAAAATATCCTCTTCATCACAGAGGGTGCAGCTTAATAATTAAATGAAGGAACTGTTCGAAATGATTGCATTTGTTAAACGCCTCTCCTTACTTTTCCTAACAAATAACAGAATTCGATTCGTTGACTTCAACTTGCTATCCGTGCTACTACTTTCTCACGTAACTCTATACAATACATTAGAAAGCAAGTGTAGGAATTTTATGTATAAGATCCTTTACATCACACTCCGTCAAACTGTGCTACCGGATTTTACGCTACGCGGTAATAATCAATGAACAAATATCGCAATTCAGACGACGAGTAAATAAATTTCCCAGCAACGATAACAAATTGCACGCTCACTAAACGCGACCCCTTATATCTGATCCGCTGCAAAAAATCGCTGCGCTAATTATTCACGAAGTATTATTACAATACAAAAATTGAATAATCAAATTCGTGATCACCGATACCTAAATATCTTTGCGAAAACATTTGCAAGCGCGCACCTTCCCCAAATCACCGATATCACAGATACAATAAAAGGACAGAATTCTGCAAAAACCACTGCCTCCTAAATCCTCCCCGTACCAATAACCCAATAAAATGAAAACCGTAACGTTCGTCATGCGTGCAAACTACCCGCGCATACGTCGACAACTCGCGTAACGCCATTCTCAAGGTGTCCATTAAAAATTCCAATTTAAGTAACCGTTACCTCTGCAACTGTATCGGCTGTCTCAATGAACGTTCGGCCAATTGATTGCCGACAACAAACTGAGAATAGAACACAGCACGAGATAACGAGGGAAACGTAAGGATCGCGATGCACGTATGAAAAGGGTCGTTTCTCCGGAACGGAGAACGAACCCCGAGGCACGCTCGAGCGTACACGCTGGAGCAGGAAACGTCAAGCACAGTCGGTCTTTCGGTGACAGAACGATTTGCAGCTTCCCTCGGCCGTCCATAGCGCAGTAAATCTGGCGTACAGTGGAAATGGAGCGGCAGCGGGCGGACGCGGTCGCCTGTTATAAAAGCTAACATAGGCACCAGGCGTCATGGAACTATTTTCCTTAATCCTTGGATCGCGTTAATCGCGCGCGCCATGGACGTACGCGAAACGCGGCCCAACGCCGGCCAACGTTTCGAGGACGCACAAGTGCGGTCAAACCGGCGCAAATTGAAAGTCTCGCCGCGTTTGCGTCTTCTTTTCGCGCTTCCTCCTCCTCCTCTTCGTTCTCCCGTTTTCTCCCTACGTTCGTTAACCCTTCGTTTCCCCTACTGGCGTCTCCTTCCTCCTTTTATTTTCCTACGCGCGCACAGCAATCTCTTTCTCTTCGTTTTTCTTTTTTTGTTCGTTTTTTCTTTTTTTTAAATTTGTGTGTTTGCTTGTTTGAAACTCGTTGACATTCGTTGGACATGTTCTCTATTTATTTTACTCCTGCTTCTCCACCCGCAGATCACCACCCGTTGCTTCCCCACGTTTCGTGGTTAATCGGCGTGGTCAAACGACAATATACGACTGCGATCGTCCGCGGACGGACGTTGTCATTCACCTCGCAGTACTTGCACCCTTAATCGCCTCGAATAATAATATTAAACGCAATTTATCGGCTAGACTGGTGTATCGCGGAACCGGACCGTCCCGTTCGACTGGGAAACCAGGCTCGTCGGGGAAAATCCTGTTTTATCTCTACGGTGTAGATCGGCGCTACCCGTTCCCCCCGCGGCAAGCGCTCATTATTTATAGTCTTTATCTTTGGCACCGTGATCCCTCGTCCATCGAGCGGTTCTATTTCATCGTCGTTTCTGACTGTCGGTCCGCGATCAACCCCTATTCTCTTAGATAGCACCTTTTTTTCTTTACTCCGCCTCGTTTCATGAATACGCAGACGCACAGCAGCAAGTGCATTGCAAATAACTAGCTAAAAAGGACTAAACGTTCGTTCTGACGGAAATCGGTCGACCGGTCTCGCAAGGAACATGCCCCGTCGATCCGCGATCATTCTTTTCCTCGCTCGAGCTCGCCGGCGTTCTCTTTGGTATTCGGTGCAGTCTTTTCTATTTCGCTCGCGGAACGATTTGCACGACGTAACCGCGTGTTCCCGGATGCCGCGGAGTTCGGCGCGAAAGTTTGCCGCGTCGTGGAATTCATGCGGGTGAAAGATCGACTTGAACTTGGTACGAAACCGCGGTCGATCTGGGAACGACTAGCACTTTGCATTTGAAAATCGTCGATTTCTATTGGAGATGCTTCCCTTTGAGGCACAAATCTTCTTGGATCATCCCATCCGAAAGATTTGCTCCGAATAAATCGAGAAAGGAATAGTAATTGTTTCAAAACTGTGACACGAGGTGGAGGACTAATTGTTTCTGAATTACAAAATGATTAATATATACACATATATATATATATATATATCTATATTATAAATATCCCTCACATTTGTTATCTATTTGACTCCACTTTCACAATCATACAAAGTGGCAAAGAGTTTTCATTAAAGCTTATTAGAGATTCAAGAGTATTAATGTTTTCCAAGTAGTATTACATACCGAAGAAAGCGTTTAGTTAGTAAAGTTCGTTAGCAATAGCGAATACATAAATCGTTCGTTCACAATTCAGAAACAACGAGTTTCACCCCCCACCCCCGCCCCGCGCGGACTGTAAAACGGAACAGTTAATCGAATGCAAAATGCTAACAACGATACCCAAGTCGTAGCCGCACACGGTTTCAGGTTTGAGCAACGATCACGAAATCACAGCGTTCGTTAAAACGAGGCGAGTTGTGTACAAGAATAAAATATAGAAGAACCATCTGTTTACGAAACCTTCACGGCCATGTACCACGATCCGGACGGGAAAATCTAATCGCAAACGAAACCGCATCGTTACCAAATCGTTCGCGACCGAACGGCCTCCCGTCGATCATCAGCCGCGAAACGCGTCTACGCCCGCGCCCCCAATGATCCATCGATCACCCGGACGACGAAAGCTCGGCGCAGGCTGTGCGATAACTTTCACGAAAAGTAAACGAGACTTGGCACTGGGACGGCACGTTCTGCAACAACGATCGCTGTAGATCTCATTACTTATCCTTAATTTAATGTCTATTTTAGAAGACGGAATAACGCGCCGAATAATTCGCCGCCGGTCCAGGTGATCGATCATCCCTCCCGTCGGCTGAACGCTGCTCGTCCATCCCCGACGCTCGTCCACGGATCGATCTCTCTCGCTCTCCCGCTCTCTTCTTCGACGAACAGCCAACAGCTCGCCGAACACTTGAACGATCGACTAGAGCCAGCCCGTTCGCGAACTTCGATTCAGGCACCACCGGACAACTTGCCGGTCGAATCCTCGCGATCGACGTCCAACGGGCAACGGGACGAACGAATGGCGCATCCCCGACGATCCTCGAGGGTCAACAGTCGGGGATTTCTTTGGCTCGCCGCGCGAGATCATCGAATTCTCGTCGGGCCAGCGAACACACCTGCTTGCGAGACCAGTCGCCAGAGAATGAGCCGGCACTCTCGTTCTGCGCTCGCGCATGGATTTTCACTGGACGATCTATCCTTATCGACGTATGTATGTACGTATGTATATGCATTTATGTACATATATATATATGCGTACACCTATCGGGGACATATGTATGTATGTATATATATACACGCAGACAGTAGAATGGATAGCGGCTAACATAAGAAGAGGTTGGAGGGACCATTGAGACGGTCCGACAATGCTGCGTGACGGCTGCAAACGAAAAACACACACACACGCTCGCACACGCACTCACAAGTTTTATTGCTAAGTCGCTGGGTTTCGAAAGGATACGCGGCCGGAATTTTCCAAGGCGCCGGCAACGCTTCCCGGGGAACCTGGCGTGATTCGCGCCTTATCCTTCGCTCGATACCAACGTGTCGGACGCGTCGCTGCTTTATTTGGACTGGAAGTCTATGCGTACCGTACGGCTCGGCTCCGAATTGGGCTTGCAACTGAGAGATATCAGACGTAGAATGGGCGACCATTGAAGTTTCGCTCGCCCGTCGAGCGAGATGTATATTACGATAATTATCCTGATGGCGTGATTGGTTCATCTCTCGCTGGCCGACGCTCCGGTCGGTTTAAATTTGTGATTCGCGGGGCAAACCTTCGCTTTCGCACGTAGGCCGTTCTTGCTTAGGTATTTTAGTTAAGCCGTGAAAATCGTTTGGATATTATCTGTTTCCTGTGCTTGCTTACAGTCGCTATTGTTATTTCCGTCGTTTGCGCGGTTGTTTCTGTTTATGCGCGCGTCGCGTTAGCGCTGGTTGGAAAGACATAGCCATGCTCGCAGTCGAGGGTGCAGCCCCGAGAAGCCAATGAATTTCTGACGATGAACGGCGAACGCGATTGTTTGTCTGTTTCTCTGTAATCCACGGATGAACACGCTGACCGCAATACGCAGCTGGCGATTGAAAGTTTCAATTCTTCAAATCAATTGCCGAGGCTCGTCACATTTAGCTTGCCAATTGCGCTCGGCCAGGCAGGCCTGCGCGACTGTTTTTCGGAACTCCGCTTCGCGTTGTTTGAACCACCAAAGAACATCATTCTTTTACAGTATTGTTCAAAGTTCTGTAACATCTCCTTCAATGCGGCGATAAAGACTATGGCACCATGAGGATGTGATTGTCGGAGTGAGTACAGTAAAAAAAAAAAGAGAGAAATATTCTTCGCGTCGACTATAACATTCTGCGTAGGCTATCCCGTCAAACCGAAAGCAAAATTGTCCAAAAATTTCCTAAAAATAATCCATCCTTAAACCCTTCGATCTACTCAGAGCAGCATTACCCTGCGCTCTCTCGTAGGAATAATACCGACGCGTCAACAAGCAACGTTTCCATATTTCCAAACAGGACTTCCTTTCCCCCGAGACTTCCTATCCAAATAAGCAATCCCGATGCGTCCGAGGATGCGCGGCGTTCGACACAACGATGGTTGCGGCACTCGCTATATAAAAAATCACATCGATTACGCTGACAGCTATTAGGTAACGGGCACGAGGACGAAGGTACGCAACGAAAGAAAAATCAGACAAGAATCAGCCGTCAACGCCGTCGCGTTCTTTGGTAACGAATCCTTATCACAAATTAGCCTAACTAGCGTTACGCGGACATTTTCCTCCGCTATTTTCATTCTTCCTTCGCTTCCTCGGCCAGCGCGCACGTCTCTGTGCACGAGCGCGAGAATTCATCTCCCCTTCCTCGTTTTTCCCGTAATTGACTCGTCTCGGTGGGTCAACGTCTGGATGGATTTTCTCCTCTTCCTATCTTGGCCTGCGGACGTTCCCTCGAGCATCCCTCCTGCCTCGCCCTTAGATTTCGCGGAGAATCATCGACGGTTCGACGAACCCCGAAATACGGTTCCGAAGACGCGATGCATCCCCCGACGAACATTAGTCTAATCGAACTGGACGTTCTAAAAATACGCCGCTCCTTCGCGTAGTCTGACGGAATTTCTGTGGTTCAGCTCGAACAGTGCGAGCATTCTTCGTGGACGAATAACACGCTTTGCTTTCGACAAGCGCCATCTTCTTCGGCATCGACGTTCTCATGCTTGTCTGCGCGTCCCCTGCGATGCCCGCGTCTTTCGTAATCGGGTAATCGCGTTCCTGTTTCTTCGGCGAGTGTCTGGCTCGCGGAAAGAGTGCTCGATTAATCAGCACGCGACGGTTAATCACAGAGAGACGGGTTTCCCTGTCGTCGCGTGCAAATAATTCGCCGTCGACCCCGAAAGCCGGCCCGCTGAGCGGCGATCGCCGCGAGCGGACGTCGTCTGGTGAATCGAACCGAAAATCGTAACAACGGAAAGCCTCGAAACGCCACGGCGATTCCGCTTAGAACCGGGCCGGGTTCCGCGAGTCAAACGCGTTCCGCGAAAAGGTGAATCGCTCGTCGCAAGGAAAAATTGCGCTCGCCCGGGAAAAACTCCAGAACGCGGTACCGCGCAGCCAAGCGTCGAGAACGTCGCGACGCGACGTTCGTACCGCCCGTTTAACGCTGGTGTATATGCGTGGTGAGGTGTTTGGACAGGTAATCCGCCCTGGCGAAGCATTTGCCGCACATCTCGCAATGGTAGGGCCTCTCGCCGGTATGAATCCGGAGATGTCTGGTGAGATCGCTCTTCCCACCGAACGCCCGTCCGCAGAACAAACACACGAACGGCCGTTCGCCGGTGTGCTTGCGCACGTGGAGCTTCAGGTTCTCCTTGGAGCGGACGCACTTACCGCAAAACGGACAGGCGAAACGGCGCTCGCGCCTGTCCACCTCGTGGCTGCTGCGTGCCAGGGTGATGACAGGATCGGTGGCCTCCGAACGATCGTCGTCCACCGCGTTATCGTCCGCGTCTCCGACCTCTGTGGTGGCTCCCCTGACAGCGGACCCGCCGCCGTTTCCACTCGCCGGCTCGGCCATCTGCACCTCGACGGAATCGCCGGGGTTCTCCTGCACGCTCGCCGTCTCCGACGCGTTCTCCTCGCGCGCGTTCTCGTTGAAACCGCCTCTGGTCTCCTCCTCCCCGGGTATGGTCGTCGTGTCGCTGCCGGTCTCCACCTGGGACGGCTCACCGGTGCTGGACACCTGGTCGCTTCGTTCGGCAGCGGCGGACACGGGCATCGCGCCGCTCTGCGACTCCGTGCCACGTTGCAGCCGCTCGAGCGCGTGGTTCAGTCGGTGCTTCTTGAACGACTTCAGATACCTGAACTGCATGCCGCACACGTCGCACGTGAACAGCTTGTCCGCCGGCAGACGGGCGCGATGGTTTTGCTCCCGGTGCTTCACGTACGCGGAACGGTAGCGGTATCGTTGGCCGCATTGCTCGCAGGTGAACGGTTTGTCGTCGCTCGCCTGACCGGCGTGCTGCAGCAACGCGTGTCGTTCGAGCAACCAGGCGGAAGGAAACGTCGCCAGACAGACGCCGCAGCGACGCGCCAATCCTGCCAGACCGGCGAAACCGCCGTGGCCTAGCAAGGAACCGCTTCCGCCGCTGCCGCCACCCGAGCGTTCCACCAGGGCACCCCATCCCCCTGCCTCTAAACCGAGGGCCAGCGACACCTGAAATGATCGTTGTCTATTAGGTGGTGTTCGAGCGGGGTTGCTGGGTGTTTTTTTTTTCGTCTTTTTTGGCTGGTCGATGAACCGGGGTGGCCGTAGATCTCCGCGAGATTCGAGTATGCGCGCCGGTCGTTCCATAGACTTGGTTTCCAATAAAAGTGCTGGATAAATTGGAACAGAGATTCCGGGGGGCGCGTGTAGATAGTTGGAATTGGAGCGAGTACGTTTGTGCACGTGGAGCGTGCGAGAAGGGGGCTCACGATTGAACTGACTATCCTTTACCGTTTGTCGGCGGGTGTCGAGCGATTCTAATGAACGTGTAATCAGTTTACAGTGACGACTTGTTTTATCGTACCGTGTGACGCGACGTTGCGATTCGTCATAAGCTCGAAGTGACTGGCTAAAGATTCGTCCGCGGTCGCCACCAAGTACAGTGGAATAGATATGGAAGAAATGTGTGACTAGTATGCCAAAATTAATATACGCGTATCGAGATACGTATCTGCTTAAACATCCCCAATATGGTTGCGATACTACTTGAGGGTAGTTTCGTGTTGCAATGAGGATTCGAAATCGGAGGTATTGAAAGATTGTCGTCTGTTGCAATTTATCTGGGTCGGAAGGTCGCTTTTATTGGAGACGAAATTTACGGGACGATTATCTATTCGCGTACGTGGTAATCGTTTGCAGGAGAGATTTAATTCTTTTGCGCGACGATGATTCTTATTCTTCTTGTTCTTTTTTTTTTGCAATGAAAATTTACGTTTAATTGTAATTTCGATGCGTTTCGTTTCGCATTTGATGTATCAATGAAATAAACGTATATTTCCCTGCGTGCCTTGCGATCGGTTAAATTATTTGACTGATGCTGTATTTTGAATATCAGTGAACGAACGAAGGTTACGTAATTATTGTGAGCACGTATATGTCAGTACACACTGAGATGCAAATAAAAATTGATATAAAATCGGAAGAAAAGGCATGCAGTTTGAACAGTATGAGAAAAGATAAAAGATTATATTCTCAAAATGGAAGAAACTTACCAACTATATTTGCATACTTGGTACGCAAGTTATTTCTTCATTTTATCACCTTTAACATGAACATCGAAGTAGCAGCATAATGTACACATATTGATATTTGTTAAAAACGTTTATGTCAAGTATAGAAACAATAATATAAGGTCGAACAAAATAATCAGCGTGTATCGCGAAGTGGTAAAAGGAAAAGTAAAAACAAACAAGAAATAACGCAAAATAGAAAAGACAGAACAAACTCAATGCAAACAATCGCAGAAGAGAATATTAAAAGGAGCAAGCGATATAAAGCTATCCTACGAACAAACGAACGGGCAGGTGTGGATAGATAAAAAGACATCAGGCTCAATGACCTATTGTTAACACAAACAGTTTGCAGCTTTTTATTTCACAAATCGTTAATTTACAACTATGATATGCATTCGTTCGCCTAAGAACCGAAACAAAACGTCATTTTACACGAAACAAGGCGTAGTACCCATAATGATCAGAACGCGTGTCAACGTGGTGAAGAGTTGTTTACGGACTAGTCTCTCTCTCTCCGATTGTTTTTTTTTCTTTTATATTCTTTATCAACATTGTCGGGATCCAGGAATATTCGAAACGTGAAAACGTGTCATCAAATGATCACTTTGCCACGGTGTTAACCTTCGTTACATCATAATATTGCACACATATCGCCGGGTTGAAACACGCCGGACGCCATCGACAAAACCAATCGGATTACATTCGAATCAACCTGTCCCGTCCGACGCGTTTCAACCGTCGACCACGCGGAAACAACCCTTTCCCCCTTTTTCCTTTCTTCCCTTAGTTCGGGCTCGACCCGCGCGACAAACGGTCCGCGCGGCCAACGGCGAAGAAACTGTACGCACGTTTCACACACGTGTCTCGCCTTCGAACACGCTCGTTCCACACCTTTCCTTCACGCTTGTGTCGGCCGGAATCGCAATTCTTCGAACGCGTCTTCGAGCACCGAGGGACATTGTGTTCTCGTTAGCAGCACACGGTTCTGTGCGTGCACGAGAGCTCCATTTCCGTTAGCGATTTTACCTTTCATTTTTTTTTTTTTTGCATCTACGTCGATTCCCCTCGCTCGTTCGAGAAGCCGCGGCTACGAAACAACGCGTGGACACGCGTCTCCCTTTCTTTCCTTTTCTTTTCACCATCGCCACGCTTTCGTCTCCCCGCTCTCTTATCATCCCCCGGAGACGATTGAAACGGCGGGGATCGCGAGTACAACGAACGCCAGAGTGACGCGCAAGGTTTCGGAGCGGCGTGTCACATTTCTACCTCGTCGTTTCTGCCGTCCTCTGGCCGGTTTCGTCCTCGATTGCACGCGGCGCCTGCCAAATCGACGCGACGATCGATAGGACATCGATCCTGTCCCCGGCACGATCGTTGGATCGATCCGTCGGCGGCGCTGCCACGCCTGGGACTACCAGCGGAGGACTGAATTGCGAAAACGAGACGCACCGACTCGTTCGCGTTACCGTTTCGTATCCACGAGGAGATGATCGCGCTTCGATAACTCATGTACGTGTCCTATCGCGAGCCATAACGTCTAAGATCGGCAAGGCCGCGCTAGAGTGCTTCTGGGCGGATCACGCGATGCCTCGCGCGTACAAGGTGTTCCTCGAGTGTGTACGATTTTCACTTCGATTTGAAATTCGAAAAACCTGGTTGGTCTGACAAAATTGGCCTCGAAACAGGAATTTATTCGAACTATTTATAACAATTTATGCGAAAGACGAATCGGAGTTTGAATACATATACAGCGGGTCGACAAGTGTTCCCACAGTGCACTACTTTCACTTGCAACTTCATTACTTTGGTGTCACCAAAATGTTGGCGTTGAGACAATTATTCCTAAAGCAATATACATGGATATGAAGCACATCTATTACACTTTAAAAGTAATATATATTGTTTTCGGAATAATTGTCTTGGCACCAACATTTTGGTGACACCGAAACAACGAAGTTGCAAGTGAAAGTAGTGCACTGTATGAATACTTTTTCGGCACACTGTAGGTATTGCGCGGGGAAACGATATTTTCCTGGAAATTCGCGGCGGAAAAGTTCGATGCGAAAGTATCGAAGAAATTCTGCGGGGTTATACGAATTTAGATTTTTAATTTAGGAGCTCTTTTTTTTTTGGATGGCACCGTAATCGTGCACAATGGTGGGAGGAATATCCCGTGAGGCTCGTCTGAACATTGACGCAAGCCGTACGTGACGCAGCCCGTGTACTTTTCACGTTCCGAGAAACGTTTCCGCGAAAAGAACTTGTCAACTGTCTGAGAAACGAATCGGGACACGTACAGCCAGATAAATCCTTTAAACATCTCGCTCCTGTCTCCGCCACCTTTTCCCATACACGTTTGAAGATGCATGCGCTCTAGCAATTGTCCTTGCACGATCTTAGATTATTATGCCTTTCGTTCGATATACTTGTGACAGAAATAGCGGAAAGATGCTGCAATGATGTTAAAAGTGACATGTGTAATCAATAAACGATAGAGAGTTACAGCCGTGTAATACTTGTACTCAATTAATATTGAATTGAATTAAGCTAAATTGAATATCGGATGAAGTGACAGGTAAATTCAGGCCAAATTACGAAAGAATAAAAATAAACAAGTAAGAAATGATTTCAATGCATCTAGTAATCGCAACAATTTCAGTAAAAGCATTTCAATTATATATTTTTTGTCATGTTACTTAATATCACTGGAATAAAGATATTCCGTAATAAAATAAAACACACCATTCGAACTGTTTATTGTAAATATTATTACGTCACGCGCCGTATCCTAAATTCAACAGAATAAGCAACAAAAACGAATGCAACCCTGAAGTTCCCAATTCACGGCAGCATCATTGAAATCTTTCCGAAAATTCTGCCAACACCTAAACCATTCTATGGTTCGCTTTAACACCGTCCGCTCGACACGAAAGGTACACGTCCACTTGATATTTCCGGAAACTCCGTGCACAGTTTACGCGAACGACGCTGCGCCTCTCGTAGAGCCTCGCTTCTGACACGGGATCGTTCGAGTAGTTCTTAAAAATTGGAGGCGACCGAGGCAAACTAGCTACGCGCGATTTTCTCTTAACAATGTCGCATATCGTCTCTAATCACTAGCGTTTACTCGATAAATCAAAGCGATCTGGACGTCAGCGCTGGGTGTCGCGGTGTGCTGGATTTCTTTTCCTTGCGTTTTTCTTTTTCTCTTTTTTTTACTTTTGTTTTACTTCGAAACGGTAATACGGGCGTTGATCGATCTGTATCGCGACCGAGAGATTCGGGTACGCGGGTCGCGCGCGCGTGTCGCACATCCTTCTGCAAAGCAAAAAATCTAAAACCTCTGGTTGGCACACAAAACGAAACGATGTAGTATCATGCGGACTTCCGGCGCGGTCGCGAGACCGACGCGCGGTACGACCGTGCGATTTCGTTACAAGTATGAAAAATATCCCGGCTTGGTTTTAAATACCGTTTAAAAAAGTTATTGCATCTGGGTAGCCTATGTTGTATAGGTACGTAACTTCATTTTCCTTTTATCGTATATTGTACAAATATTGTTGTAAGTCGGTACAAACGTTACTGTAGAAAACATAACAACTCGTAGGTTCCTCTCGTCTCAATATCTCACTTCTGCTTGTGTGTTATTTAACTTCATTTTCTTTTTTTTTTTTTACTTTTTCCCTTCCATTCCCCTGCCCACCCCCCCTCTTTTTCACATCCCCTGTCTTGTTCACCGTATTCGCTCACCTACTGCTCCCCGTTCATACCTACTTTCCGCTCCACTCCCTCTCAAACCCCCTATACTCTTCCCCGCCCTCCACGTCTCACGCACTTTCCACACTTTCTCACTTGTTCCCGCACGCTCGCTCTTTTTCTCGTTTCCTTTCGCTCAATTTCTGTAATTTATCGTTAGGGAAAGCTTAGCTAAGTGTTGTACAATCTGTTTAGTACTATGCGAGATTCCGATCTACGGGGTGGCTTTCAAGGCATTTGAACGCCGCATTGCTCGTGTCGTCTCGTACGTTCCTGCGTGTACTTCTGCGCGTTTGTACGCACGTGTATGTAATGGCCTGTGTGTGTGTGTATGCGCGCGCGCGCGCGTCTATAGTGTACGGACGTATCCTGCGGATGTTAAGAGCAAACGAGAAAGAACGAATTGAGAAATGAATTTGGCGACCGAGTCTCGTCTAAAGGACCAGTTGGAACAATCGAATTCGTTTTTCTGAAAAGAACGTATGAGTATGTGAGAAACAAAGCGTGATATCTAATATGCTTTTCGTTAATTTCATTTTTCGTTTATGCACATCGAAACAGGTGGGAAATTAGCAGCACATAATCGCTAGCTCTCGATCGAAGAGGCTTGTTGGTAAATTACGAATCGGAGAATTCAGCAAAGAGTACTAATTGCGATGCTGTCCTATAGTAACACTGACATTAATCCTTTCAGCGCAGAACAAAAGTTAACCCTCACTTGTTTCCAACAGATATCCATTGATACTATTAATGAGTAGGTAACACTTGCTCGATATTTCTTGTATAGGTCAGTGACTAATGTCTAGCTAGTTGATTCGAAAGGCGAGCTAATCGTCACTTGGTTTCGGTGAATCGTCGATCCTGTACGTTCACGTAACCGGCAGAAATTGTCTAGTATAAACAAATGAAATGAATTATCATCTGTCACTGATAACGTATCACTCGAGTATTATCAAATCACAGCAGACTTTCCTAAAGTATCTCATCAATTTTTTTTTCTCCCCTAAAAAAGTAAAGTTAATCGCTACTTCCTATCAATATATTATCATTTATTTATTATCATTAAACACCAACGATTATCAATATATATCTCTACTCGTCAACCTAAAGAAGGCACACTAATTGTCAGCCCTAAAGCAACAAACTTTCCTAATGTGTCAAACGAACCTTCTAATGAACTAAACATTTTCTACATTATCTCGTTTATCCATTATCAAACAATATCTATATTTTCCGTTTCATCGCGACTCGTCGGATTTGTAATTCGCAACACTTGTCGCGAAAAGATCCGTGTCTCAATGTGAAAAGATCTATAATGAGCATTCGTGGACCCTGTGCGAGGTGCTTACTAAGTACTGTAAAAGTGCGACATTGCATATCTCCCTTCGATAGAATAGATGTCTGATGATTCTCGGTATTCCTAGTTTCCGCCACGCTCGCTTTTGCGGAAGTTTGGTCGACGGACGTGTTCGTCAGCTTCCGTTCGACTGTGCGTCTTTACGTCATATTGGGGAACTTCATTTTTAGCTGGACAGCGCTGCATTGCCCGGGGTGTTAATACTTTTTGAAAGTTGAAAGGAACAATTGAGAAAATATAAATTCGATGGTAAATTAATCAAGAATATCGCAGGATATCTCGAGAAGTTAAAATTAATGAATATTTTACATTCGTGGATTTGTGGTATTTAGAGGGCAGTGCAAATGTTATAAATGCGGGAATAGTTAATTAATGCTAACACGATTGTTCCAATAATCAATCAAGATACTTCCCTACAATTTTGTTGTTACTTGTTCTCGTTTTAATTTCTATTAATTTGTTGAACGACGAGACTTCAACGAGAACAGACGTATGCACTATTTCGTTTCTGCTTTTACTAATAACACGATTAAACATTATATATTTATCGATTGTGACTAATTTACATCGAATTGGCCCTCTTATAATATTAAAATTAATGGATTAAGAGTGTCCCATGTCGAATTTTAAAGATATTACAACGCACGCAATGTTATTAATGCGTTCCAGAAACGTGAAATATAAATCGAAATTTCAATCCTCTTGCAGACTTCTCGAATAAGAATCGTCGATTATTAATAACCCCATTTGCAATTAAAGCAGAATGAAACTTCTGTATCCTAAATGAATAAGCAATTCAAATTAAAAATAATCTCTGTAAATACAAATCATAGTGGAATACGATAAAAACGCATTCACAATTACTGATCTATGCTATTCCTAAAACATTATCTAGAACTGTCAGAAACACAGTTCTATCATAAATAATATCCTCGCTATACACGCGCTTTAATTAAACGGCACTCTAAAAATTTTGCTTACAATTATAATCTTTCACGATCGATCAATGGAAATTTCAAAAAATTGACAGCGCGGACGTCTAAATTCTATAAATCTCAATAAATCACGCAACAACCAGCCGCACAAATATGACAGAAATCGGCAACAATCCGGCAGAAACTACCCCTCGCCCGAATAAACGATTTCTCCGAACACGGGCGAATAGAAAGCATTTTCGAAACTCGAAGTTAGAAGGAATAAAAGAAGAGCGCTCTAATAGAAAGTTTCACGAATCGTTTGGCAGCATTCCATAGCGGAGGACGCCCGTTTTAAAAACGCTACCGGGCAGCAACTTTTCGCGTCCAATGAGGCGTCACGTCTCTCGACATTTTTCCCCTTTTTATCTCTGTGCGTTTCCGTGGAAAGGTTGCCTCGCCGTTCTCCAGATGAGCGTAGGTGGAAGAGAAAGGTTAAAACGGGCGAACGTATGCCCGACATCGTGATACACACCCCTATTAGCGCGATTCGCCGTTGAGAAACGGGGTGACGCGCGACCACGTGCTTCACGGGACAATACGAAACACGATTCTGTGCGGAATATCCTATTTGGAGGCCGGTTTTTAACGTGGCATTCGAGAATGGCGATGAAACTGTCGAATTTCGATGCGGGACATTGCTTATTTACAGAATTGTCGTTTGAAGCAGCTCGGGGTAAACGATTAAATATCTGGAGCAAAAGAATTGGATAAAAGATGGAAATTATAATTCTTGGATTTCAAGTAAACAAACAGATTAGCGTGAGAAATAAAGAAACTATTCTGCTGTATGGATATTCTAGTTTTTTCCTTGTGTATTACGAAAGTAATGGGAATCGTTTCAAATAAGTTCTTCCAACTACAACGCCACTAGAAGCAAGTTAACAAAACACGAAAGAAGCATCCCCAAAGAAGCAACTATTGATAGTGTAACTACGAAACGCACAGTTCATTCTGAATCGTATAACAATCGTTCGAAGGGTCAAGAAATACCGCAAGCTACATACTGAATCCCCGTTTTCAATTAAACGAACGAAATCTATGTTAATCGATGAGATTGACAACATACAAAATACATTCCTAGAACACAACGCGTCAATCCATTGATCCTGTCTCAACTGTCCCAGCCGGACCGCCGATTCGTTTAATGGAATCTTGACGATCGTTCAGCAACTTCGCCAAGGTTAAAGCCCGCAACTTTTCACTAGTTACAAGTCGGAGTGTGCAACGCGCATACCTACGTCCATAAACCGGGTCGTATGGGGTAGACGTAGGAACGTGTCACCGGGTGACCCGCTCCGCAAACTCGCGAAACTCGCGACGCCCTGAACTGGGGTAGTAGGAGCAGAGCCGGTGTGATCGGTCGCAAGGGGTGGTAGGCGTAGGCCTACCACCTACCACCTTCCACCTACAGCGCGGACGTGCACACACAGGCAATCTTCTAACGGGTTGTACGTGTTCCTTGAATCGTGGCAACGAGCGTTAAGCGTTTACCTGTCGATACAGCCGACGAACAAAATTCGAAGGAGTGGGCGATTCTTGTTCGGCCCGACAGTTTTGTTACCTTCGTTACTACGAACGAATGGTGCGAAGAAGATAGGGCCGCGATCGGGACGAATTTGACAGGTGCGATTTGTGTCACCGATTTTCACGCCGTTTCGTGTTGGAGAATTGTTTGCGATGGATATTGGGTGGATTACTTAGTCGGTGTTAAGAATGGTATCAAGTGATGATCAAAATAAACGAACTTGACGAGAGGGATGCTCCGAGGATTATATTCTTGAACGCGTTGTTTGAGGATGTTTGAGGATGCCGTTTCAGTGACGGGGAAATTCCGTTTTCTTTTGCGAACGAATAAATGGAACGTAGTAAACGCTTTTCTATGCCGAGCAGAAAAAGCTGTTGCAGATATTGGAGTTTCTATTATTTCTTAATTTTCCACTTTTCCTTCTGTCGACGCTCAGAACGAACTATACGATGCTAAGTTCATCCGAACAAATTTAGGAAACCGGGTTCACTGAATAAATTATGGACACCTATCTTTTTCCCGGACACGATCTACGCACCCCTAAATCACCAAATTGTCTGAATAAAAAACCAGCCCCGCAATGTGATCCTAAAACTCCTGAACCATCTGCGAATCGTTTTCTCTTCAAGCATCTATTCTATTTATTAATGTTCAATTAATTTTTTCCTCGATAGAACATAATCGTACAGGGGACGTCCCGTTTGAAGGAATTGCTTTTGGAAGCTGTTTCCACGGCTGAAGTCGCACGAATCGCGCGGCCCCGATTCGATAAACCCCCACCCGAATTGGCGGCAGTCGAAGTGGTTTCGGCTATCGTGTCAGACATTGTTCAGGGGTGAACCAACGTCCAGCAAATTTTCGAACGAGACTGTATTTAGGTCGCGTAGGTGGGAACGTGGCCGTGTGTCGGTGTACGCGTAGGCGTAACCGCCTACGCTTGGAATTGCGCAGGTAGGCGTGACTTGGGGCGGCGCCAGGTGAGCATACCTCTGACCTCGGCTCGGCAACTACACGCGTGTCTTCGAACTTATATCAGCTTCCGATTGCCCTGCCCGGACTATGCGGTAAGAATCATCGGGGTTGTTCCACTGTATTCCCCTTTCGTTATATAGTCGAGCTTCTTTGCCACTTCAATTGAATTTCCACTACTTCAATGTCGTTGCCGATTTTGCTATGCAATAAGTACTGACTGATAATAATTGTCGGTGAGACTGGAGAGGTGGTCTTTGTATTACTGAATCGGGAAAGACTATTTTGTGGCCCGAGTGAAATGAGTCGAGAAATGTTTCGGCAAAATGTTTCAATAATGGGGTAATTATTTTTTCAATGTTCGATTGCAATTAGTGGATCGTAATGTTCTAGAATTTTCTGCGATTATTGCCGCAATTTTCAACGGGCTTAAGAATTCTTCAGCGGGAAGATAGAGAACGATAATTAATGCTCCTTATGTCAGTATTGTCGATGATAATTATATTGATTGGTATTTGGAAGTCGTTAATTTAAGTGTTTCTTTGAAAAAATGCGGCGTTTCAAAGGATACAGTAAGATAGAGTTTCCGATCGGTTGTCAGGTGTGTCTGACAACGGACGACCATTTCCACTTACGGCCAATTCTTTTCTCCTCGTTGTATCTCGAATATTTCTCGTATTGTGCTTTTAGAAATCAGCCAAAGCAATATGGTATCTTTTCACCCATTTATGTTCTTTTTATGACTGTATCGGATGAAAATTGTTTATCGTTTAAAATTTTTAAGCTGAACGATTTCTCGTTCGGCGAACCTAAATTAACATATGAATTTATACAAAGTAACATATGAATTTATTACTAAAAAATTCTGCTCCGACACAAATTGTGCAAGAAGTAGCAGAAAAAAAATTAAGTAAGGCATATGAATAATTTGACGAATAAATAGTTTCTTTTTCGCGTCACTATTGAATCATATTACTTTCAAAAGCGTCCAATTATTTTTCCAATTAGTGTAACGAAGAGGATCAGTAAAATCCAATGTATCTTGCTATTGATATTATCACTATCGAGGTTTTTGTGCATGGCTTTCAGAAAACTGTGCACTGACTCTAAGATTTTTCAGTTCACTGCCGTACTCTTGCGCTATCGCCCACTTTAATATACTTTGGAAGTTTTTCCACAACGTTGTCAACGGAATCTTGCTTTCTCGCGAAACTAATCTGTTTATCTGTACGGTTCAGAAATGATCCGAAATAACTTCAGGGGTAGTTGAATCGTCGCTGAAGGTGAATTGCTTTCAGAATAAGCTGATAAAATTGTGCGTTGTTCACACTCTTCTTTATATTCTTTTAACTTGCCAACGGAATCATTTTTATTCTCCTTCGAAGGTGACATTATTTATGAAGAAACATCGAAACCAAAAGAATATAATAGAAGCGTCATTGTTGTTAAGCATTGCAAAATGAAATGAAAAATTTGTTGCCCGTTATTGACAACAATTAGAAACAAACTATAGTATCGAATAATTTTAAAAAAGTACTGACAGAATAGAGTGTCTGGAGATCGATTATTTTCAAACTTGATATGTAATTGTTCTTCAACGAAAAATTGATTTTTCACGCACGAACGTGTCACGCTTCGTATAAATATTAAAAATTCATCGAAGAGAATTGCACGCACCGCAACAGCTTCTTTATAGGTAATAAAATTGATGAGTGTTATATTATACGATATGTGTCCTCCCTGTAACTTTTTAAACTAATTTTGTTTAAATACCTAACCGGAAATAGTACAAGTCCACGAATGATCATTCGTTCACCATTGATCTATCTAAACATAACAAAATGTTTATTGCTTTCCTTAAAAGGAGCACATTCTTCCTACGAATATGCAATTCATCCTAAATATTAATCATTACGCTAGAGACCTTCCCTAAAGTTGTACCTCTATCCTACTTTTCCAAATGACTTATTTTCCTCCAGTTTCTTCAATACCTATGTATCATTCGAATATTCCATAAGATTATTCCTTATCAATCATACCACAGATTCAAAGATTCAGTGGAACCTTTTCTTCCAGAGTACTGATATTCATAGATCTAACGTAAACGGCAACAAACGATAGGTTTTATTCGTCTGTCCATATGTAAAACGCATAACAATTTTCATGAGAACTCTAATCCAACAGAATATTGGAAAATCCAAAATGAATTCGATTTCATCGATATTTCTCTACATGAAACTATTCACCTCCTTAACCGTTATCAAAACTTCGCACCAAGAACTTCGCAGGACTCTCCTTCTCACCAGAAGAAATTCTACTATACGCAATAACAATTAGCTCGAACTAGATCAACCGAGATTTGCGTTTCCCTGTAACATAATGTTCTCCAACCGATTAAAACGAAATTCCGTGCCAAACATATATCTTCAACATCGCATTAACAATTGTTCGTCAATGATAGAAATTTCGCCAATTTCAATCACAAATCTCGAGACACTGGAACTGGTCCTCGCGCGAGAATCGATCGTCCCTAATACCGCGCGGATTTTTGCAAACATACTCGAGGCGGGGGTTAATGTTCCGTGCAAACACATCGGATCAATTTTCGTCGTCTTCCCTCTGCCCTTTTCCTCCCCTTCGATATTTCATGCCAAAGTGTGAAAGCGTATATACGTATCGCGGTATTGCTAATCGAGTGTCCGAACGTCGTCCCTCATTGTCGCGTGGCGAGATGAATCCACGTTTACCTTCGTCTTGCGACCATTTTCAGCAGCGCATTCGACTCGCGTGTGGTTGCTCGCACTCCGACAGAATTATCGCCGCGACGGTGCCAACCCTCGAATCCGATCTCTGCTTGCCGACGACATAATCGAGACGACCGGGCGAATTCGTCGTCCCGGTTGCGACGATCCACGAATCGCCGTTCGTTCTCTCGGGCAGTTCTTTCTGGAATTCCTCCATTTCTCCCGCGACGATACGCGAGGCGGCGAAAGCACACACTCGCGACGATAATTCCGTGGGAAGGCGCGGCGTGTAAGAATGAACACGATGCAACGGAATTCGCGTAGTATAAAAGCTCTGAATTCCCGTGAAAGTGGGTTATGCGTTCTTCTGGGTTTTTTTTTCGGTTTTTATTTTTTTACTTTTTGGTCGAGACGCGTGTTCCCAGGGTCGACGTTAGTCATCAGGATCGTCGCGACGGCGAGATATTCCTTCAGCACCACTCGTCCCGCCCGTTTCACGCGTTTCCGCGGCGATCGATTTCTTTTCTTCTCTTCGTTTCTCTTCGTTTCGTTTTCGTCGGACGACACGGTGCTTGGTACGACCGTTTTCTCTCCAAGATACAAGCGACGAGTCGAGGTACTCCCGACGCGGCGAAATAAATTTACCGGCGACGACGTTCGACGTTCGCGGCGGTCATAATTGATAAACAGTTTGATGTAAAAATATCGCGCGGCTGGTCTAGCTATGGTTGCGATTCGGTGAACGTGCCGTTTTGTTTTTTTCCTTCTTTTTGTTTTTTTAGTTACGTTTCACCGGAAGCGGAACTGATCGATCGCCGGAAACACGAGGGAAACGGAGTCGCGCTAACGTCGATCCTGTATGTGCGGTGTGACTTTGAAAATCGTACAAAACACGGATCACAGTAAAATAATAGAGCATTCGTGCCCAATGTACAAACAATCAAATATATATATACATATATATATGTGTGTGTATGTATGTATATATATAGCTCTACCTAAAAATTTCGTCAACATTTTTTCGCTTTCCATCTTCATCGCTAGGTTGTTAATTCACAATTTGTTTGTTTTATCAATTATTCGCTCTCGCGTCAACCTAACGTTATCATAATGTCAATAATTATGATTAGGTGTCCCCGTAGTTTTAATGCCTATGCATCTTTTATCGCGTGTGTGTATGTATATATATGTATATATATTATATATATACGTTGCTTGATATATATAATATAATAAAGTTCGCCTTAATCTAAATACTCATACCTATAGGTAATTTCAGTTTAGATTAGTTCCCCTATTCACATGTTGTTTCGCCTATATCAATATGCCGGTGTATACAATAGTTCTATGTAATGTATTCCTATTCATATTCAATGTACGTATATTATATATATATACATATATACGTGTATATATGTATATACATACGTACATACATTTATCATAGAATAATATTTCTATGTGTGTATGTATGTACAGCGCCCCGGTATCTTTTTATCTATAATTTTTTATAATACAGTCGCGCTTTTCTTTCTTCTCTCTCTTTATAATATATATATATATATATATACTAAACTATTAAAATACTAGTATAAATATCTCTTGACATATAATATATATACTTTTTCATATATATATATATTATTTTTATTTATTTATTTACTTATTTATTCATTAATTTATTTATTTATTTATATATGTATAGTGTAGCGTGATTTGGCGGAGCCGAAGAAATGGTTTCGAGTTTATCGGTTATTTTTATTCTTTCATTTTTTTTTTCTCAAAACGATATATGTATATACTATGCGTAGCACGATGACATTTCTACTTCTCCGCGAGGTTCACTTCTTTCCTCCTTTACCCTCCTCCATTTCAACACCATTCACTTCCATCCCGTTTTATTTCCTCTCACACTTTCGCTCTCGCTCTCGTTCTCTCGCACTCACTTGTTCGCCGTTTTCGCCTCTTTTTTTTATACAGTTATTGCTATTGGATTCATTGCATAGTAGGTTCCCCCGTGTGCGTGTGTGTGTCAACTGATTATTACTCACTTGCGATGCATTTATACCACGCTTCACTTCACTCCCTGTTTCTTCCTCCCCGTTAACCGGTCTTAATCACATTCGTTCACTTCGTTCGCACGCGACTCTTTCAGATCTTTCCGCGTCGTAGAAGAGAAGATTTCGGGCAGACCTTCCAGGTTTCGTTTATCTACCCGGGACTACGATCGCTCCAGCGATAAACGGAATTGTAGCTACTTCGACGACCCTGATGGCACAGTGGTCAGGGTATAAGAAATGTACCCCGAGAAACTGCGAAAGGAGACAGACTTGAAAAGAAGCACCGTTCGAAACGGGAATGGAGTCACACGCAGCTTCAACTCGAACACACCCCATCTCGATTACTAATATTTATCACCCAACAGTTTCTCAGGATAGAATGCTTCCCTGTTTGTTCGCGTAGCCGTTGGAAAGTCGGACGAGAATGACGTCGAGGGAATTACACAAAATCGCAAACGGTTTACCTCTGGATTCATCGAGCGAACGAACCATCGAACCATTGAACCATTCAATGCACCATTAAAACAGTTTTCGCTGCACGAGCACCAAGCAGTATAATAATTAATATTTCGTCCAGCATGTTCGACTATACCAGCTTTCTAAACGTCTGATCGACGTTCCTCTTGCTAATCTGTTTTCCAACGTGTACGCATTGCTGTCTTTTCTTTTACAGCCCAGCGTAATTCCTCGGAGATTTATTTATCTCACGTTTTTCAAAGAAGCACCGTTCCCGTAGGTTCTTTGGGGGGGACGCGGAAGCTGAGTTACTGCACGTTTTACTTTACGATAGATTAAAAATCTTCCCCGGCTCTTCTTCTCCTTTTCTGTTATTTGCTCACGACAGCCCCTTTGATCACGAGGAAAATCATGAGATGCGTTCCAGTGATTCTCACGAAATCATACCCTTAAAAGATCCGCGCGGCGTTCGTTTCGTCGTTCGCGTTTCGAAAGGGAAACGCAGTTTGCCGTATTAATTAATGTAATTCGCAGGTTATTAATAACGCGTCCGTGTTCGCAACGATTGCCCTCGAGTAATTAATCGGGCCTGGAAATAATGCCGGTGAAATTCGATCGGGCCGATAAACTTTGGCTTCAATGATTACCGAAATAATTAAGGGCGAATCCCGTATTGAAATATATCGGCCATCGGAAAGCAACTTGAAACGAAATGATTGACACAAGATTCGAATAATTAATTCGATGGGACGACGAAAATATTTGTCTCGTTCGAAAGCTTCTTCTCACCAATCGTTGGAACATCACGAGAACGCGCTCGCGTTTATCGACCACGATTTTCCATGTTATCTCACGGCGTAAAACACGCTCACGATTCGCAGTACACCTGACGCGTGCGCTAAAATCAGTGTATCGATAATAAATTTCGCGATCGTCACTTCTCGACCGTGATTTCGTTAAGGAATGTCCCCTTATCTGTTCGCCGTTGAATACTAAACACATGATCATGGGTGCGTCCGCGAATCCAAAAAATTCATCGTGTCCACCTTGATATTTCTATAATGACTCGTTTGGAACGCGCGCGTTCACAACGGTCGAGTCTAGTTCGAGGCAGCGTGTATCGCGCAATCTTAATATTTTATATTAACATTTTCTCTCCACGTGACTCGGTTACATTAAACGTAGCCGCTCGCCGTTCCACTATTGTTCTGTCCGGCGCGGTTCATCTTCCCTTTTCAACAGCGATAATTAAGTCCAGCGTCAGGGGTCAGGGCTCGGAGACGTCGTTCGTCGCGGCGCTCAACATTGGGAACACAATCGCCCCGCCAATATGAATGCCCGGCTGCGAATTTCAGCTCAGAAGAATCGCGAAGATCGGCTCGCGCGAAGCGGTGAAAAATGGGCGACTGATCCTGGGGATATTGGGGGAATACGTCGGTTCGACGTGTGCGTCGGAAAAATTCAGGGTTTCGACGAGAACGTCGATTCGCGGTTCTTCATGGATGATCGAGTTAAGTGTGCATAAGTCGTTGGTAATATTGACGAAGCAAATGTGGGAAATGTCGGCGAATTGATGCTTACACGGGGAAAATTGAACGATGAATGCCGACATCTGAAGAGGGGTTTTGAATATTGAAAGGTTCAATTAATCGACGGCCGAATTATTATTTGAAGACGAAAATTCTGAAATTGAAATATTAGGAAAATTGTATTGTCTAGAGCTGCATCGATTCGTGACATTTAGTCGGTCTGGTTTGGTCAATTTAATTTAACGGATGCGCAGTGTTTTTTTCAATGAATGGTAAAAAATCAAGGGTTATCAAACGAATGTGCGTCGGAATGAAATGTAACACAAATGAGGTTACCTGAATGCAAGTTTATAATGCGGCGATCGTGAAATTGATCAAAATTAGTATTGGCATGCGCGGTTTTCAATTTTGTAATTAATGAGTAACGAGCCCCTCTGCGGCGGAACTTTGAAACGTTGCCAGGACACTTTCAGTTCTGGCAGGATAGTTCTTGCAGCCAGGTTTCCAATTCAATTTAGAAAATAGCATTAATTAACGTGTAATAAAATGCGTCGGTAGCGGAAATTGATATTTATTACGGAACCTACGTTCGCATTCTGCTTGATAAAGTGCACCGCGTTCCCACATTATTAACATTTCGATGCGAACAATCGATATCCTCTAAAGTGATTAATTAGTTATCGCGAAAATTTCAGCTCTTAATCACACACGCGATTCTCTTTGTTAAACTGTAGACGAAGAATTTCTCTAATAAGAAACGAACTATATTATTAGCATTAGTAGTTACTGCCAGTTGCAGTTAATATTTTAACGAAATATTTACCGTCGACGCGCTCCAGCTATATGTTATGTCCAAACAACAAAATATCAAGAATCGTTGTTGCTAGATTTTCATTAAATCGCCGCTCCCAACAGTAACATAAAATTCGTTTACTATGCATCCTGCATTCTTATTCCGTCTCCCACCCCAAAATTAACAAAAGACAATACTCCTTATATTATAAAAACAAAAAGAAGAACAATTCAGCCATGAATGCATCGGATCTCCTCGAAATAAACCCCTCAAACGCAACCCTTCAATCTCGACCCCTTGCAAAAAAAAAAAAAAAAATAAATAAAAGCAGGCCGAATCGTCACATTCGCTGCCGTTCCTTCGCCAACGTTCCACCAACGTTTCGCTGCTCGGCCGCCCGTAGTAGGACTTGCAACGAAATTGCTGGACCGCGATGCAAGAAGTCGCGACGCTCCGCGGTGTACAATCGATGAAACGATACCGAGACGGGGCGTCCTCTCGTGCACGAGCATACATCATCGAACCGTCGAGATTGCTCGATAATTTCAATTTCACGCGTTAAGCGTGCAAGCCCTCGGCCCCTGACCTGGTTTCGCGGCACCGTTCTGCGTACGTACTCGGCCGAACAATGCGGCGCCACTCGAAACGTACAAAAGGGTTTGCGGGAACGGTCGCCGACGAGCGTGACCGCCGTCAGCCCTCGAGAACGGGACGTCGGAAAGGGGATCTCGCGGGTTCAAGGAAAACAAAAGGAGGAGTCGAATCGATCGGGCGAAAGTCGACCCGAAGAGCGCGGTGCCATCGGCTCGTTCGAGAACCGTGGTCGAGATTTTGCAGCCTCGAGTCCCGATGGACGATGCGGCGCGACGGAAACGCGGCGAATTTCGACCGGCCGTTGAACCGAATTCTGGGAGGAGATTGTTCTTTGCCTCAACGCGTTTCGTGCCGGAGATGAATCTGAGCTTTGTAATAGAATTTCTCTGCAACCGGGAGAAGCTGATATTATTATATTGTATATAGGCGATGGTTGTAATTAACTGGGGGTATAATCGAAGTTCGATCGGGGCAGATATCGCGCGAGTGTTATTATGCCAGTATCGGAAAATTCGGAGGAGTCCGATTTTTCCTTTGGACATTGGACAATATATCTGTACATTTTGTATAACGATTGTGCCTTCAAATGTTATTATTATTATTTCTGTAATGTATCTTCGAGTCACTGCTTTTAAGATAACGGTCACGTTAATATTGAAATTGCCTGATCCCGTATTTAACATTAACTTTAAGGGGAACGAAACACTCTGCAACAGAATTCCATCGCAATCCAACCAAGGAAAGGAACAAGCTCGTCTACCTCAGTTCAGTCATCCGCGCGGAAAATCTTCTGGACCCAAGAAACTTTACAAATGTCGCAGCCAGACCACCGGTCGTTATTTCAAATAATTTGTTCCCCCGCGAGTTTCGCCGTTAAAGGACGGGGGTTGACGTGGAGAAATCGATAGGAACATCGCACGATCGGTTCACCCTCGAACGGCCGCTGTCGTGGACTCCTCGATACGAAGCACGGCCGATATGGAAACGATCGGTTCGCGCAACTTCGATACCGGTGTCGTGCAAACGCGCAACCACGTAGCCGGGGCGAGTACGTCGCGTAACGGTGACGCGTTGGATCGTACGCGCGATCAAAATCGCCCGAATCGCTCGATCAACGATCGTCGGATCGCAGCCCAGGCGATTGCGTTCGACGATAACGCTCGGTATGGCTCGTAAACGAAACAATGAACATCGAGCCATTTGATTACCGGGCGAACGCGACAAATGTTCCCTGAATAATTTCAACTTTTATCATCGAGGACCATTAACTTCCGCGGGCTGCAAACGAAAATACTGAACCTTGGTAACGTTATTGCGAACCTTCCGTCAGATTCACCCGAACGTTTGGAATGATCAAGTTCGATTAGTTCCATCGGCACTGGCAGGAAGTTACGATCCTATTCCTAATTGTGCACAAATCTATCGCGTAACATTGATGTTCCACCTGAAATGAGAATTTCAAAGAACGTCGGCGAAATTTTTCAATTCGTTCACCAAGACGCAGTTTTTCTTTCATCGCTGGGCATTCCAGCAAGTTCTTTAGTCGATTTTAATTTTCCCTTCAAATGTAACGTACCGGCCTTACTCTATTACTCTAATGTGTCGCAAGGCACACCTTCGTAAATTGATGATCGAGTGCACCGTGTCCGAAGTGAATGCATTCGAACGGTGCGCAAGTAAATCATGCCGATCCGCGGTGTACGACAACGATACACCGATGGCGAATGCGTGAATCAGCCAAAAAATCGTCCCGCCATTGGTTTGCCATAAAATAAAGAAATCGTCGCGGCCACGCGCGAATCCGCGGCATATCGAATCGCACTACGAGTTCGTCCGCATAAAGATGATCAACATTCATCGATAATATCCCCCATCCCCACCCCCGGCGATATCTTCGCGCAAAGCTCCACGGCATAACGGAAAACATTTAACCAGCAATGATTTATCCAGATTGATCGGTCATTCTCCGATGAACAAAGATGACATATCGTTTCATCGCCGCCCAACGAAACGCAGTCGATTCGATCGCGATCGCGCGAAAATCCTTGGCCGCGTGCACACGTGCACGAATTCTCACGGCCGTATCCATCCATTAAACTCACCTTTACGTGAAATCGTAATTCTACATGCTTCGCCTATGCGTTTGCGATAAAGTATACTGTACGTAAGTATGCTTATGCCACTTATTTCCTGCCTCTCTCTCTGTGCGTGTGCGTGTATGTGTATGCCAGTGTGTGCGTGTTTATACGTGAGCCCACGTGCGTGGCCTCCTCCATGCGCGCGTACTTCTATGTATATACAACATGTACCTGTTCGTGTGGCTGCGTGCGTGCGCGCGTGTGTGTGTGTCTTTTTTTCTTCCTCTCGTTTTCCTCGTTAATCATTAAAGCCTACTTTATGTTACAGTCGGTCGAGTGCGCTGGCAATCGTTAAAGTGTTCACTTTTTTTTTTTCCTTTTTATTCCTCCCACCCATTTTCTCGTCGCGTCGCGACGCGTTCAACGTTCAATCGAATCCCAGAAAATACCGACCAAAGAAAAACGTCGGAGTTTTCGTCCGGCGTGGCCGTCGGCAGGGGCCGCTTTGTTTCGCGGGAGAACCGGGGAAAATGATTTTTCGCGAGACTTCCAAATCCATGCGGTCGAGGCCAAATCTGTGCCAGTTTCGAAGGGAAAACCCATGGACGCGGACGCATTTCTCCATGCACTTCTCGAATACATCACGGACACGTTGTAATTTGCGGTGTTTTTTAGAAGAGGAGGCAGGAATGAAGGATCGCGTTCGACGGAGCGGGAACAATTGTTGGTCCGCGGCAAATTAATTTTAGGCGAAGTGGGGGAGATACGCGTCGGTCAAGAGGACCCTTTTCTCGATTCCCTTTACGGGTTTATTAGGGGGTGCTGGTTGAGCGAACGTTATCGTATCCACGGTGCCGTTAGTTATACAGTTCCGTTTAAGCCGTTCGAGAAGTATCGGAATTGCGGCTGGTTTTGACTGCGACCATTTACGATAACGGCTTTGAACATTTTGTTTTATCTGGTCTTGCATTATCTATACAGGTCAAAATTTCGAAACCATTGAATTTCGAGCTAAAATTAACGCCGTCTATTCTGGAACTGATTAAAAAAGGCGATATACTTAATTGTATAGTAATCAATATTCGAAGGAGCACCGAATAAAGAAATGTTCTGAAAGAGAATGGAAAGAAACGGATAGTGCCTTCAACTAGCGCCGAGGATTGCATTTTCGTTCGTCGTTTTAAGTCCCAAAATGTACCTTTCGATTTTAGACGAAAGGGGCACGCGCTCACACGAATTTACAATAATTTCCCCGATCGAATCACGTTGGACACTGTTCGTCGAGGTACGATCGTCGGGATACGGCGAGAAAAAATGGTGAAAGCCAAGGAATGCGAGGTTTTACGTAAAAATTTCTGACTGTTTGAGAGAACAAACAAACAAATAATATGCCGTATTCGCAATATGTATTCTTGCGTGGGCCAATCGCGACGCGTTTAATCGGTAACGCGTGTCAGCGGCACTCAACCGTGGCTTCGAAACTTTTCCAAAAAATTTCCACGACATAGTCCTTCTCGAATCGCGCTATCTTCCAAAGCAATTCGCGTCGAATGGCAATTAAACTGGCTTTGAAATTGTTGACAGGAATGTTGTATCGTGACGCTGAAACGAATATTACCATAAGCGACTTGCTATTTTTTCCCCCTCGTTATTGCAAAAACGATATAACAGGTTCGAGCAATTGATTAATGGCCCTAAGCAGCACCATCGCAGCAATGATTTTCATCGCCGTTGGAATTCCAATTCCAGAATCAAAGCATTCAATTTCTGTGAAACAGAAAGTCGGTGGCGAATACTATGGTACGCTGTTGCTAATAAGTTGCGTTATCCTATACGTGCACGATTGTTGGGTTAATGAATTATGAATTTCGGTCGGAACGTTTTCCATACCAAATGCCAGCTGAACGTATCTTCCTTATTATCGATCATTCATTATAATTCTGTTTTATTCAACAGAGGCCTGTCATATCTAACGTTTTCGTATCAATTAAAAAGCGACTCAATATTCATACTCGTCCACTTGAAAAACATTGAAACTCCTAAGTATCGGTGACATCCTTATCGTAAGTGAATATTGTGATATAAGTAATGTCTGGGCATATAACATGTAACAGTAGGTGTCATTACCATAAATTATGAAACTGGCAGTCTTTCTAGAAGTCCTAATCGTTGTGTGTAAACAATGAATATTAATAATCAAGAAATAATTAAAGGGTCAACCAAATAATTATTCAGATTTGAAACAAAAATGTTACAAACACTCTATTGAAACAGACGGCGTAATCGTCAAATCACCCTCCTCTGCCAATGTGGAGAGCACGTTGACGAGGTCAAAGGAGGCCCATCGATCATCGAATCTGGAACTTATTCCGCGAGGTTCGTTAAGAACAAGAACTTTGTTAATTAAAACTGCGTCAAGCAGATTAGGGCCGAACGATCTGGGGGCAAGAAATGCTGGTGGTATCCGCGAATGATATCGTTACGTAATAATTTCATTGAATATGAATGGTCGCATTTCCACGTTCATACCGCGCTTGCGTTTAATTATTTTTCACATTAGTTCGTTTTCTTTAACACGGTTGCTCGCCTCGATCGACATTTATGACCATCGATTGTGAATCTGCAGTTGAATAATTCAATCCAGCATAAATTTTTCCAGCCGGCGATTCAACGATAAGCTTCTTGCTGTAAAATGCTAGTAAATTTTTGCAACATTCGGTTTCATTCCGATTACTTTTTTTCTTTTTCTGTAAGTACCACTTATTCCCTCCGTTAGTGCATAATTTTTGCACCAGCAATATCTCACGCGACGTATCACACGTGAACGGTGTTATTACGCCGGTTAAATGAATTTTCATACTTGTTGTAAATAAGATTCGTCGGGCTGATACGCGAAACTAATCCGACCGATCAACTATCGACGGGATTTAATGCAAATGTCCCGGCGAATAATTTACAGACGATTGCCGCCGCGACAAGGTTGCTGGTTAATCGTTTCTTTTTTTTTGTTGCGAACGGAAAAATTGGTAGAAGATTACAACGTTTTCTTCTCACCGAAATAAAATATCTTATCGCCGATTTTCGTTTGAACGATAACTACGAACAGTTTACGGGGGTGTTTCGAACTATTCTATTTATATGTCAATCATATAAATAGGATACACTAATAAATTATAAGAATACAATAAGTCGTTTGTGCAATAAATTTATCTGTACACGATAAGTCTATGTCGATTCATTCGTTTTTTCCAATTCTTGCACGTGAATTGACGCGGGCACACAGTTCGCATAGAAAATAACACGCGTATCCCAAGGAAAGAACAAAGCTGCTTGTAACTTTATCTATCGAAGAGCTGGCACAAAAACCAATATTACTTTTGTACAACATATCTACCAGTCAGCCTCTATAATCGACCGTATTCCGTCCCTCTCTTACGTTGCTACGTTACACATTTTACGACCCTTAAATAACAAAGTTTCACAGTTCTAATTAAGCACCGAATCATCGACGTTAGCACCACACGAAGCTTTTATAATCGATCTATTAACATATGATAGCTACTATGTAATTGTGCCCAATGCAGCTTAACTTCGACGATCAGACGAGAATTAATGCTTCTGTCGCGAGAAAATCGATAGAAATCAATGTTACGCGTACGAACAATTATTGTACTATGAAATTACTAAGGATGGGGGGGTAAATAATGTGCAAAGTAAAGAAAATACAAAGGACAATAGAAGGAACAAAGGTTTGTCGTGTTTGAAAATAGGCATTCGTATATTTTTAATAACGTATGTATAAGTAAACGTAATAGTATGTCGTAAATAATAATAATAATAATAATAATAATAATAATAATAATAATTAATAATAATAATATAATAATAATTAATAATAGTAATATTGTTAGAATAACAAAATAAATCCTAAGTAACATAACTACGCCGCTTAAGGTTGATGATAAAAATTAATAAGTTCTAATTAAAAGAGAAACAAAGCACCGTCATCACATCGGGGTCGCTTCGGTTCGAGACACGTACCAAAACGCTTTACCCCCAAGGAACTTTAGTCCGGAAAAAAAAAAAATTAATAATCGCTCTATACGTTTATAGGTTTCACGTATGTGTCTGTACGTATGTATATATTCTTTCAAATATATATACGTACGTAATAGGTACCTAAATAATTATTGTACATGCGACGCCTTTGTTTCCACTCCTGTCTCTCCGCTAATCCTAATTAAAACATCTTCATCGAGTACAAACGCAGAATCGTTCCGCGAAATATTTCTGCGTTTCTTTCATTAATTTACGCGCACACGTCCAGTCACATACGCACTCACATACATCAGCACACGTACCATACACGTATCCCGATCCTCGCACACTATGGAACACGCGCGTCACATCTGGTCGGTACTAATAAAATCCTATTAACGTCTTGTACTTCGTAAAAAGTGCTTGCCAATTACGCGTCGTCGTGTTCTGTGTGTCTTTTCTAGTTAATCAATGTACATACATCTATAAATATATCGTATTTTTGTTTTTCGTTTATTATACGCGTACTACCTTGTGCCTGTATATGTGTATACATATTAATATTATACATATATTTATATATATTATATATATTAATGTATATTGTGTGTCGTGTTCTGTCTTGGTGTATCGTGTATCGAGTGTGTTTTCATCGGAACAACCACGGCAGGGTTACTTAAAAATCTTTGTAACTCTTTTAATACTGTCAATACCATTCGTTAAATGATAATTAAGGGAAATCAGCACGAGAAAATTCCCCTCGATAGAATCGTAATTCTTCGTCTACCCTCACGACCGTCCGATACCACCTCTGCATGTTTGCACGTTCATCGATTGCTTGTTAATACGATTAAAAGCGGCACGCGGATTAAACTGACCGTTCCTTCAATTCATCCTTCCGCCAGATAATTTCACGACGATCCTCGCGATCGATCCGATATAAATATAATAATGTTTAACCACCGACTTTCTTAACAATTATCTAGCACCTAACGCTCTTAATAATTGCCTACTAGAAATCAGCGTACCGGCAAACTCTCACGATTACCCATTCCAACAAAGATCAAAGCGAACCTCTGTCGAACGTTTCCTCGACGTGACTTAACGAAATTTCTCTTGTCAGGTTAACGGTCGATAAGTTTGAAGGAAATAAGTCGATACACGGTTCGCGTACGTCCAGCGGGAATGATATTTTTTTTTTGCTGAACAGCGATTATCGTTTTGTTGCACGTTCACAGACGGAGGAAAATAAAGAAAACGAAATTAGGGAATAGAGAGTGCGCCTCGTTAACGAACGGCAAGCTGCCTTCACAGGAACTCTAATTAGGAATTATGTAAATCTATCGGATATGTGTGTGTATTGCGACGTGACACCCCCTGGCAAGAGATACGGGCGAGATATGCTACGGCGTACGTTCTATTTACAATCGACCCTAATACAATTTTTATCCTACAGAACGCTACGAAAGTACAAGTCGGGAAACATCGCCAAACGTACTGATCAGTGTTCGCGAGGTAAACTTAACTTAAAAGTGTCACAACGTTTGTGGACGGAAAGGGTTCACGCGACCCTCGCGCATTTCTTCCCAAGTGGAATAATAGTAATTAAAGTAGCGAAAAGCAAGGGAAACGATAAGTGAAAGGTATGCTAGAGATATGCTTGTTCTTTAACGCTTTGAGCCCTGTTAATCGTAGTACAGCGACATTAATAATCGAATCAAGGATTTTCTGCAAAATCGAAAATAGCAATTGTATAATATAACGTACGAATGTTTACTAAATTTTCTGCAAAAGAGCACGGAAATTGTCAAATTGAACCAGAAATATGAATACCAACATGCGAGAAATTGTTATAAATAAATATGAAAATCAAGTCCGCTGATGTCAGCACGATTGATTAGCTTTTCGGATTATATTTTGCGAATACAAAAGCTGTTTAAGCACCGTGGAGCTCAGCGTATTAAATCTGTACAGAACGTAAGCAAGATTGATCAACACTTTCGTGTCGCGTATAGAATTGTCGATGTTCATATCGAGTCTCGAATAAATTGATTTTTCACAAAAGTAATAAAATTTCATTCGATTCGACGCGAAATAGCGCGTGTCGCATTAACGTGTCCATTCACGAAAGTGTTAACCACAGATTTATTCGTTTCACCAGAGGGTATTTACCCCCTAAAAAAAAAAAAAAAAAAACAAAACAGAAGACTCGAGTGGCAGAAATTTCATTGCGCGAGGGAGACTGTAAAAATAACATAACACGGGGAAAGCGAAACGCGCCTACATGAAACAATATTCAGCAACGTTTCAGCGTCCGCGTCAGGATTTTGGATATCTCGAACGATCACTTCTTACGCGCTATCTACAAACGACAGGACGTTAACATTTACCGCGCTAGTAAGTACAATCTATAGCTTACGTATTATATACAATTAAGTTAGATAACGAGTCTTTAGGAACTTCGGAACAGAAACTCGAGAGCCACTACGTCAAACTAAACGCTAGGGATTCATCAAGAATACGCGATCCAATATCGTCGGGTGCCGAAACGAAAATGCTATCCTCCTCAGTTTGCACGAGCCTTGCATCTTGCAACGATCGCCGGGTTCGTACGCGACCAAATTGATTCGGCCCTTCGTACGGGTGCGATCGACCCGAAACGAAGGAACGAAAGTGACATTTCAGCCTGTCTTGTCAAGAACGTGAGAAAATATTTCGCTCCCCGAAGATGCAACGCCCTCCCCCCCCCCCGTTAAAAATTGGGAATCGTTTACATCACCCCTCGTCAAGTTTCCCATCCTGTTTTGTTTTCTTCTTCGTCGTATTCTCAGTGTATTTGGCGACCGATTATAAAACTAAACGTTAACAGGAAAATCTATGCGCCTAGAAGGAATACTCGTTTCGCCCGCGTGGAGTGTGTACTATTGTGTAATGTGTATGTACAGATACAGGGACCGACGTACGATAGAATTCGAGGCACGTGCAGTTTTCACGACGATGACGAAGATGAGATCGAAGATCGAGTGGTCCTCGCGTGGTTCGCCGTTCGGTATTCCGCCGGGAACCGTTTGTTCGTTCTCTCCTGTTCGCCAGTCTCGGTTACAGAGGGATTGGGAACGTTGGCGTGTTCGCGACGTTAACGTATTTGCGTTAAAAATGCTTGGGGAAATAACACGGGGAGCTCATTCGAAGGTAATCAATTTCGTAACGGGTCGAAATGAAAACGCGCTCGGTCGGCACGAGAAAGATGGAACGAGCTGTGAAGTAATTGCGAACGAATATAGTACGTTGCGGGGATGCGTCTGTGGGAAATATGAAAAAATATACGACGACCAACGAGAATCGTACGATTTTTCAGATCTTCGGCAACGTTTGCTAAACTTATTAAATAACCGATCGAATTATTGCACTTCGTATCTTTGAACTATACGTCTAATATTTTGTATAATATCAAGTTGCGCTTAACTTCGCCGTGCACATTCACCCCTCCATCGCAAAATCTTCACGAAGTTAATGCTCGAGATGTTTGTACAACTTAGTTTGTATGTACCTTAAACGAATGAAAAAAATTCTTTCACATATATCTCTTATATTGTAAAAATTCGTTTTAGTTCGCCATTGTCGAATACGGAAGCAACAAATCAAGAAACAAGTGAAGCGACACGAATATCCAAATATTCCGCAGCCGGTCTATACAACAATTATTAACTATTATCATTAACACCGTCGTTGTTAACAAATTCACTTCGATAATATTACTACCAACACGATCCTCCGGTGCCGTAAATGGCACCGCTGCAAATTGGATCCCCTCGCTCACACTGCGCCAACAATTAATCTTATTTTTGTAACGCCTCGCCAATTATCACAAACGATCAATAACAAAGCAGCCAGAGGCTTCTAATTAAATCTAAATCAGCCCGTCGTCTCGCTGAAAAAAATAAAAGCTGCCCCGTGTATCCGAGGCAAAACCATCGTTAAAAAACGGAAGAAAAAGAGAGGGAGAAAAAAAGGGAACAACCGATACGAAAAAAAAAAAAATCGTCGACGCCAGGACGATCTAAATCGATTTGACGAAATCTCTCGAACCCTTTCCCGCGAGCAATGATCTTAATGGCCGCGATCAGTCGACACCGTGTACACGGCAGCCCACGGGATGACCTAAAACCCACGTTAATTGGAACTTTACTAATTGATTGTACTCTACGTCAGCGGTGCGCGGCGTTCATTAATTCTCTCCTCGATTGCACTTTACTGGGCGATCGTTGTTCGGCGTTTCGCGGCGTAATTGCGACCTCGAACGTGTCCGTGCACCCATCAAGGGAGAACGGCGAGCGGTGCGTGCGCGTGTAAAATAGGGCGACGACGTCGGCGAGCAGGTGTGTATGCGCGTCGTCGACGGCTGCGGGGCCGGTGGTATCCACGAAATCATTGAAAACCGACGGGCCTAATGAACGCTTAAATACACAGTTCGTTTCTGCCTTGGCGATACAATTAACGGCTCCTCGATACGGGACAGATTAGGCTCTCTTTCACCTGGCTTCCTTCGTGCTTGTTTCTGCTCGAACGGGCGCGAATGCTTGGCGTGATCGGCGGCTCGCGATCGATGCGAATAATTGATAGGTGGCGGGTGGGGACGTGCCGACGTCGGGCGTCGGTAACGCGCGTGAACGAAGAGCGTCGGGATAAATGAACGCGAGTGGTCTTCTTTGGTGGAAGGTCGGAGTTCGGCGAGGCTCGACGAGGTTCGACTGTTTCTATTTTTTTCCCGGTTGTCTCGTGCCAGCGTGTCCGCGGGTGGTGCGCCTTCTTTCACGATTTCGGAGGATCGCGAATTGAAACGGGGCACGCCGCGCGATCGCTTGAGGGGACACGAGCGTGCGAGTAACACTCGAAGTCGGATACGGTTCGGCGATGGGACCTTTTTCTCAGAAGCACTCTGCGACACGATAACCACCAACGGTATCGAGCCTGCTGACTGTTCCGAATTTGAGATGCCGAAACGATCGGGGCAACTTTGGTAGAAATCGTGCGACTGTAATTAGTCGGTAACTAATGGAATAATAAAAACGTGTAATACCACGAAGAACGAAGTGGAATTGGAATAATTTTGTCGGAAAAGTGGAAGTTACTGATCAAATGATACACGAGGTTTGCAGGAGTAATTAGATAACGTTTACGATTAACAAACTCTGATCGTGGTGGTATATACGTTTCTGTAAGATAAGCTTGCTTTGTGAACAAATATCTACGTCACGCGGAAAAGAAACCTGCGCTTCTTTGGCAAGGAGGAACGAGGGCCCGCCTTTGAGAATTTTATACGATCCGGGAAATTTGTACCTCGGCTATCCGTGGCCTGTAATTTTTCGAACGGCCATCTAAATTTGTGGGGTCGCATAATGAATGTGGTATCGTACAGCGTGTCTGGCCACACACGATCCCTTTCCACTTAGCGCCTAGAATTTCCTGCCCTTTTCTTGCCATCCGCATGCACAGGACAATTACCCTGCCCACTTTGCGTGCACCGTTTCAACGATTCTTTGAAGCAAGAATTGCACGAGGAGATGTGTAAACCTACCAGAAACTGCTTCCAAATTCTCAACTTTGATCGGTGCCCGTTCTATCATAGCTCTTTGCATTCAAATGATTTCTCCCCGTGCGTTACAACATTGAAATTAAATTAATATTAATATTTCTTAGAAATAAAATATTTTTATAAAACAACGCCCACGATAAGGAACAAGAATGAAATAAATATTCCCCTCAGTAGAGATCCTCGAATGCGAAAGAATCTATTAATAATTTCCTTCCCACGCGAATTACATATGATTCATTTGCCAACCATTATACTTTTCGCCATTCCGACTGATTTGCACGGGATTCGCGAAAGAAGAGTCACCAATAAGAAATGTATCGTCGTACTGAAACATTCTCACTTAGTCCTTACACGGCGATCAATAAATTCTACCGAAATTCCCCGTTTCTCGAGGCTTCTACTTCACCCTTTAAACGAAAAACCACACTTTCAACCCTTCCATCGCGAGGGATGCGGCGAAGAAGTTCTCGCGTTTCGTACGCAAAATTGAGCGTCACTGTCCAATTTACGATTTATCTGTCGTGACGTGCACGCCATGCACATGCATGCATGCTCACTCGTTCGCGAGCGCGATAACGCAGCGCAGTTGGGTCGATGCATTATGCAGTTTTCCGTGTGTTCATTATATTTTTAGACCTTTACGATTGCAAGGTTACGCTCGTAACGGCCGGCTCTTCTCGTTAATTGCGATTTTTCCGAGGCAATCGTCCGCTGTCTGGACAAGGATCCCGCTCCTACGAATCATCCGCCTCGCATCATCGAGACGGATCTCGCTATACTCGCGCGGGTTTCGCAAGATCGAACGATTTCATCGCGTGAAACGAAACATTGTATGGCCGCTATGCGAAACGAGGTGCTGGTGACGAGCATCGAGAATCGTTGATTAATTTCAGGCGTATTTACAGCGTGTCGGTTCGTAGCTTTTAATTTTGCGAAGCTTGAATTATGTTACCCTCACTTTCTTCGAACAATGTTTAGCCTGGACAGAGAAGTGATCAAACGAGACGTATTCCAAGTGTAATCATTTCAGTTTTTGGTTAAGTTGGTGGGCCAGAAATGAGGCTTCTATAAGTTGCATATTTTATTACGCGTACTTGGAATAACTCGAAAATATGCCCAAGAAATATCGACGTATCTCCCTGTTTTCCGTGTTTCTTTGATTCGTGAACCGTTTCTAGGAATTGTGCTGGTCGTGTAACTGATCTCGTTATAAATTGATCAAACGTTTTGCATGTGATTCGATTCGTTTGTGAGGATAATCGTGTATCGGTCTCGCCGTATCGAAAACGAACGTCGATTGAACGCAGTGTCACGAATCGTTTGAACGACGATACGGCTTATTTATTAGATTTGCCAGATTTAGTTGCAAATGGGTTATGTAACAATGAAACTGGTTGGACCTATTCGATAAGCGTAATAGTCGTGAGTCAGCACGAATGATAAAGTTTGTCGATGTTCGTGTTTTAATCAAAAGGAACGTATGTAATTGTGTACGTGTGCTTTTTAATCGAAATTTTCATTGAACATAAATTACCTCAATATAAAAGTACAATAACTCTATCGTATTTTCTGTGCATCTGATAAACCCCCTTTTACCATTGATTCTGTGTTCCTTCTACTATTTAAAAGATACAGTTAAATAAAACTCGTCTCGTGCAATTAAAGAAGACATAAAGCTACGAAGATATGAAGTAATACAAACTTTCACCAAATTTGTTCCTCAAGCGACCAATATTATTCTCACGAAACAGCTAACAATATTAAGTTAATACGATCACGCAGAGTTGTATTTGAACTCGACAAACAACGATTCATGCGGTTAACTGAGATTTCACGCATCAAGCGGAAAGTATGTCTCAAGGTACTCTTTACGAACGTCACTCTTGACGAACATGGAAAGTTCGATCCCTCATACGAGAAAAAAGGTACCAACGTATTTTTAGATATAACGAGCACTCGATCGTCAGAACTGAATCATCATGCAAATCATTTTCCCCTGCATAATAGCGAGTTCTCTCTTTTCTTTCCTAACCAGGATAATAAAATGTGCATCTAGTTATTCGACATGAAAATAACTCAGCCACTTACATGCACAAGGAGGTTTGCGAATTACTTGCAAAAAATTATCCATTACAAATATTGCATTTTAACAAGTTTTGTATCTGCAGTTTCGTAAATTTTTTCAAATTGCGGCAACCAACGTATTTACAATTTTGTTGAACTCTACATATAATAGATAAGTTATATTTATTAACACGAAAATATTCCTTAATGTTTAGTAGACAAAATATGCCAAGATGTTCTGTGCTGGAGTTGATAATTCAAAGAAGTATTTGAAATGCTTGATGTTTAAAAGTAAGCACTTGGTGTTCAAGTGAGCAGAAAAAAGTGTTAAACGGTGATTAGAAAGAATTAAGTAATCAAACAGATAGAGTAACGTTGCGAAGAGTGCAAACGCGTCGAAATGTTCGTTATAGGAAGTGGCAGTTTAATAATTTATAATTTCTTGGAGCCATTATTTATCCATTCCGATCGAGAAGTAATTATCGATTTCCCGATTCATACTACGCGTGTTTTACATTGACTCGATTGCTAAATTATGCGAGATTTGTTTGCCGTAGTATAAGTACGTCATTTTGCGACACTTCACACACGCCGAAGGATTTGATGAATTTCAATGAATCGAACACGTGACATTAATTATTATCTGTAATGTGCCTACTATTCGAAATAAATTACGTTCATAATTAAAGCCTGCTTCGCGTGTGACTATCGATTACGTGAACAGGTACGAGAACTTTGAATACAACACTCATTTCCCTCACGATTCTTCACGCGACACTGACAAGATAATTTACTTAATTTTCTTTCCAATACATTGCGCGGAGTTTTGGAGAAACGTATTGGTACTCTCGAAGGAGAACAAGAACGAAGAATAAAATGTTTCCAAGATGCGAAAAGCAAATCGTTTACAAGTTTCGTTATTTTTTACCAGCGGAGGCGAATTCGCGACAAATTGGTTAAATGACAAGGAAAGCACGAATTTCATTGGACGATAGCGGGAGACCTGTACAGCAGAATCGAGGGGAAACGCGTCAACTTTTGGTCTTGCCTGTGGCCGCGGCAAGAATAGGGCGATGTCTAGCGACGAATTAATATTCACGTATCGTCCGCAACGACACCGAAATCGTGCACGACGGTTTCGCCTATCGATTAATCTACACGGAAAGGAGGTTCCGTGGCCGATTCCTTCGGTACAGCCACGGGCCTCCGCACGGAACACGTTGAATATTTCACGAATCGATCGATTTCCAGCGACTCTATTCGCGAGGGTCTGTCGTGAGGAGAAGCAGGAGGTCGGAGGTGGAAAGCAACCTGCTACTAAATATACAATGCCCTCGAGAAACGGGGAGGAAAAAAAAAGAAGCTAGTCCTGCTCGTTGCACGATTGCACCGACCGCAATTGCGTTTCAAATGTCGAACGATCAAAACGTATGTTTCGAGGAATACCCTTTTTGCACTGGCCCAATTTCCTCTTTTCGTTGGCGTGTGATTTTCTTCTGACGAAGATCGAGGATGCTTCTTATGCACTTGAAGTGTGTTGCGTGTGTGTATTTTGTGCATGAGTGTGTGTGTGTGCGTGTGCGTGTGGGATAGTTGAAACGATTATGACTTTTGTTCGAGGTAGGTAAATGAGAAGTTCGGGAAGCTATTGCATAAAGATCGTAAATGTTTGCGTACAGTAGTTTGTACGATAGCCTTGGTTTGTCTTACGAGGGACTTTAACCCCCTAGTACCGACCGGCTATAAAATGTCCAAGCTGGAAACTAGAGTACTCTTGATAATAGGAGTTTCTGATGTATACACGTATATATATACCGTGGGACTGAGAATTTTCGTTGTCGGAAGTATTATGATTATTTTAGTTCTTATTATGATTGCCCTGTGCAATTGTATGTTTTTGTTTGTTTTTGCATTTCTATGTTAGAAACTCTTTACCTGTTTAATTCAGAAAATGATGAAAGGTTCTAGATACCGGGAGGAATAATCTTTGTTACCTGTCGTTGTTGCGTAAAAAATAGAACGCTTTTACATGTGTCTAATGTTATTTTAAACGTCGCGGCTACGTGGGTTTTTAAGTCGTCGTTTCGGTAGTTCAGTTATGAAATGAGAATGAAAACGGGGAAACTTATTTCATCCGTTTGCATTACCGGAGTGGTGTATCGAGTGTTGTACAGTGCAAATAGCTCGTAAGAGATCTATACGAAACGCAATGCAGGATTTTTGTTCGAACGAAATAAGATTTGGCGACAGTGGATACGCACGTGAGCAAACGTTTCTTTAAGAAAGTGACGGTAACGAAATAAAGAAATGTTGCGACTCGGAATAAAAATTAACCTGCAAACGCGTTTTGTAGTCCGCGACACTTTCTTCCCCGATATGTCTCCGCCTTCAACCAAGCACATAAATTCGCCCTCGAAGAGTGTTCGTTTCGAAAAACCTTCGCTCCATTCGCCAACAAATCCAAATACTCGACACATCCGTGTACAGTATAGTTCTATCGCAATATCAGCCAGCGAAGCGCAACAGATTTCGAAGAAGTATTACAATTGTCTTGACGAATTCTAAATAAAGCGTAAGACAACGCGTCGACCATTCCTCGTATAAACTGGTCTTGCCGTATCTATGCACGCGTGCACTTCTTTGTGTCGCGTCCGAGGCAGAAAATGGCCGAAGTATATCAGGAATTAGGTGAAGAGGACCCTAATATCTCGTGAATGACCAAAATTGTATTGCGATCCATCGCTGTTACGTTTCGATACGCCTGTACGAGCTAGCCACCTTATCTAAACTAATAGGGAAACAAAAGTATGCGACATCAATACTGGTTCTCGTATCACCTGAACGTTCGTGAGAAACTCGAGGTCATCGTGAACTGCAACGGCCGAATTACAACGCTTCCTTCGTTTTACGTACGCATCCTTCGCACGTAAGCCACGTACAAACGACCAAGTGCGCGCGATAAACAAACTTACAGTAAGATAATAATAAAATAAATATCTCGTTCTTCAGCACCAAGGAAAATTCATAAATATTTAATACAATTCTAAAACGCGATTCTAGAATGCAAGTATCCGCATTAAACATTTAAGGCAATAATGATTCATTTTTACAGTTGCCCTTTCAATGCTTCGACAAGTTAAAAATGAGAAATCTGCAATTGCTCGGGGACACCATCAAGCGACACTTAACGGTCTCAAGTTTGTCAATACGAATTACGTCCGCGTTTGTTACCTGCATCGTGTAAAGAAAAAGATAAGTGTTAACGGCTACGGATGAAAAACAAAAAAAAGACAAGGGAAATGTTCTACGCAGACTAAGTTTAAAGAAATGTCCAATATCAGCGATAACGAAATGTTTTTGCGCTTCATACCTCGTTGCAATCCTCCACGTGTCCATCCATGATCACGGAACACATCCTGTTCGCACGATAACGTATCGTGCGCTCCTGGGCAAAACTTGCGTGTGCAACAACTACGGCGTTCAGCCTTCTGTTTTCTGTTCCTTCACGAGTCATTTAAAGGACGATAGAAACGAACTGGCAGAAACGCTCCTGGAATGAAACGAGACGCGGCCACCTCTTGTCTACGGTTGCTCTTTCCTTATTACACGACACTGTAACCTACGCCCGACCTAAAACTAAGAAACTTTGTAAACAGTAACCCCCGCGGGTCATAGCTCCCGCCGCGAGAGGGACTCGGTCCTGGCGAGTGCTCGAAATTCAGATGCCGACGAGCCAATCGACATTCTGCCCCCTTTCCTAACAACTGCATGATCCTGCATGATCGCGATAAATAAATACGGTGTACGAGCAGAGAAAGGAGTAAAAATAATCCGAGCCTGTGCTCTCGATAGACGCTATACGGTATAAATAACAGATCAGCTGGATGGCAATAACGTCACGACATAAATATTACACTGCTCCGTTGGCCTGCCGTACAATCGACGGATGCACCCGCCGAATTAGAACTGTCCGGTCCGCGTTCATCTTGCCCGACACGTGCCTTCTCTACTGTATTCACGCCGACGCGTGACAGGAATTCGTCGATCGCGAGCACGCGTAGCCCCGAGGATGTTTCGCGCGACAAACGTTTCTACACGCCAATCGGTGATCTTTTATCGACGCGTCGTAATGAAATAGCTACTTCATTCACGCGTCCCACGAAACTCCCACGGAACGTTTGATCAAAGATTGTAAAAGCGGACGATTGTATCCGGCTTGAAAAGAATCCTGCTCGAAATGAATCACGAGGGAGGCCTCAGACGTACAGCAATGCCAGTTACTGGCTTAATCTAAGAGGCTTAGGATAAGAGATATCGCGAAGCGATACTCTCGTCCGCAAGATCGGAGTAGCCATGCGTGATCCGTTCAGTTCCAATTTCTACGAGGAGACTCGCGCGCGTTAACGATACCGGCAATACTGCATCGCGTTATCCAATAAACCTAGACGCGTCCGAGGAATCCTCGCGGTATTTGTCTAAGGTATCCCCGAAAATTGCCCCAACATATCGGCGAGTGTGCTTAAGAACCGCGGTTTGAAAAAGAGAACTGCGTACCGCTGCGCGTCCACGTTTCACCGCGTCGTGCCGGAACGCCGCGCGAACCGCGAAAACCGGCCAACAAAATCGAACGTCGACGCCGTGCACGGAACGACGAGCGACGTAAACACGTCCGCGAACGAAAGGAGACTGATTGACGCACACTGACAATGCCAGCGCACTCGTAACGCGACATAATTAGCAGCCCCGGTGCCTTGCTTAAAGTCATCCGGTACGTCGACGTCATTGAACCGCGAACATCCGCTAACGTACTGAATCGAGTTTCGTCATGCGTACGTTTCCCTAACCCACCCACCCCCCTCCCACCCCCGGGAAAACCCCATACACCCTACCCATCGTCAGTCCTAGCCCAACCCCTCCCTAACCCCCGTCGCCAATTCACTGTATCATGTTGTAATCGTCGGCGCGCGAAACCCAAACACCCACCCCTCGTCAACTGTATAAAATATTCTCAATCGTATCAACAACAGTCACATCGTACATCGTACAACGTTATTACATTATTACAATAGTTTATAGTTAGTCGTAATCAATATAATATTCACAGCATTTTATCAAAATCTCTTAAAAGCACCAACCGTGGCGGCTCAAATTTTACCATTCGTTCCCCTCCTTTCCAAGTGTCACGCTCCTTCCCTTTCGCTCCACTCAACACGCACACGCACACCCGCGCAAACACACACACACACACACACTCTCTCTCTCTCTACCCTTTCTCTCTGTCTATTAATTGTATCTCGCGTAAATCGTCTCGATTAAAAACTCGATCTTCTATCTTCATCGCGTCCTCTTCTTATTCATCTTCGTTTTCTCTTCTTTGTCCCCTTTCTCTCTCACCCTATCACTCTCTACCTCTCTTCCTTACTCTACACCCCCCTCTCCCTCCCTCCCTCACATTCTACCCTCTCATTCACATATATATATATGTGTGTGTATATATATATATATGTATATATAAGCTAAACGTTTCGTCTTAAAGCACTGATTAAACGAGGGAGCTCGTTTTAACGTGTCCCTCCCTCTGAACACGCGTTTACCAACCATCCTAACCAAAATCACAGGACTAACTAGAAACACCGCCGGCTTTTTGCCTCGTCGCTCAGTGGGGATCGATGAACGCGAGGTGTACACCCTCCGTGGAGGCGAACGAAAAAACAGGAGAGACCAGGAACGGTAACAGGGAGAAACGATCACGGGTGCCCGCGGTATCGAACGCCCGGTGACACAGCAACGGAGGAGGCGCACGAACTCTCGTCGGCCGTTCGATAGGTCGAGTAGGACGCTGAACGGTAGAGCCTGGCGCGCCGAGAGAAGGACACGACGACAGACGATAACCAGGAGGAGTAACACTATTATTAGCGGGGATAAATAACGAAAGAAATGCGAGAAACAACGAGCGTATGAGAATGGGACAGCGCTATCGGTAATAGCAGTGCCGCTCGTGTCCGTGTTCCCCTTTCCCTCGTCCGACCGTGTTCCCGGTGTTGCGCGAATAAAAACGTCGTATCCCTGACGGAACGCCGGCAGCGTGCACCGGCTAGCCGCGAACGAATCCATTATCGCGGGAACGACGAAGACGAAGACGACGAAGACGACGACGACGACGACGGCCGGGCCGGGAACGAACGTACGATCGGTCGCGTTCAATTTACGCGGGCACGCAGGGAAACGGAAACGAAGTGGGTGAAGAAGGTGTATCAATCGGCGGTTCTTCCTCCGGCAGGGGCGGCGGTGAACGTGACGGTTGTTGCACGGTCTAAGGCGAACTCAATGATGCGGCGGTGGCGGCGGCGGGGCCTCTTCCTCGGAGGGCTCCACGGGGCTCGGGGACAGGAACTTGCGCACATACTTCGGATAATGTGTCTTTTCGTGGGCCTTCAATATCGTCGACCTCGAGAAGGTCTTGCCGCACAGCGTACACCGGAACGGCCGTTCACCGGTGTGCACCCGGCAATGGTCCTTCATGTGATGGCGTAACTTGAAGGCCTTGCCACAGAACTCGCACTTGAAGGGCCTGTCACCTGTATGCGCCGGTAGGTGGGCTATCAGAGAGCCGACGTCCGGGAACGATTTGCCGCAGAACTTGCAGAGGACGACTCCGGAGGTCGGGTCCGAGTGAGCCGCTAGCTCGAGGTCCATCGGTTCGATCGTACCTGCGGTGGGGTAGTGGGCCTCGGGCGGCAGGTGCATACCGGGTTCGAGGCCCAGTTGTGCCTGCAGCTGCAGGTGGGCCGCCTGCTCACGGTACTTGAGCGAATCGAGGCTGTGCGAGAGGATGTGCCGCGCCAGCTTGCTCTGGTGGAGGAACGAGGCACCGCAGTACATGCACGCAAACATCCGCTCATCCACACCCATCAACTCCTGCAACCAAACAAACAAGAACATCAACTTCTTGTCTTCCCTTTAGCTCGTCCGTAACACCCCCGCAGTAATATTTGTTTCTCGCTCTCGTTCTCGCTCGCCCTTTTGCACTCTCTCTCCCCCTCTCATCTTCTTATTCTCTCTTTTTCTCTTCATCTCTCTCTCTCTCTCTCTCTCTTTTTCTCTTTCTCTCTCGCTCTCTTTCGTGCTCTCTCTCTCTCTCTCTCTCTCTCTCTCTCTCCGTTGTATTCCGTTTTATAATCTATCTAAGTAATCATCTATGCAACTATTTGCTTATCTATCTATCCATCTATCTATTCATCTATCTATGTGACTATGTTTTATCTATATCATTGTTTGCCAAGTGTTGTCGCTTGATTTGGTTTGAAGTGATCGTTTCAAGCAGAGAAGGGATCTCTAACCCTTTCTCTTTCTCCGTCACTCGTGTGACACCATGGATGCTATATGGACGTTCGCGCTACTTCGCCGCGACAAAATCTCTCGCTTCGACGCTACTCGATAAACGGCCGTGCACAGATTGGCACATTATTATGCCGTGTGCGTACATATACATATATATATATATATATATATATATATATATATATATATATATATAAATATATATATAAATATATATGTATACATATAAAATTGTGTATCGCACGAGTCGGAACGCGCCGCGTTTGAATCGATGCACGATAACGCGCTCCATTTTCTCTATATCGTGTTTTCCAAAAATTCTCTCTCTGTTCTTCCGTCCATTGCCTCTCGCGTCACGTTTCCTCTGCACTCTTTCCCTGATCTTCAACTGCTTCCCATCGCGCGTTTCTCTATCGCCGCTGGACCCCGTCGGTTGAAGTTAACGAGAGAAATTAAAAAAAGAAAAAAAGACAGAAAAAGGATAAACCGAGATAGAACAGTCATGTCTACGCGAGACCGCTACCAAGTAAGTGAGAGGCACGTTTTCGGTTCGACCGGATATTACGAGTGTACGCGAGGTTCTCCCTGTCTTTCCATCCTCCTCTGTATTATCATCAGCTTTTCTCGTTCGGTTGGGGAAAAGAAGTCCCTTGCCTGACGAGAAAATGACTTTCCTCTCGACGGCATGTAAGACGGTAGCACAAGAAGTTGACGCTCATTTTTGTTTGGCACGACGCGCACCCCAGAGATAACATATGTGTAATGACAAGAAGAATATGTCTGATTTTGTGTGTGTGTGTGTGTGTGTGTCGCTCTCTCTCTCTCCGTGCGTGTGTGTGCGAGGACATCGTATAAAGAACGCGTCTTATATATACACACACGTATGTCGTGGATTTCTATACGTGTCAATATATATAGAGACGCATGTCCGCGTCGTTTTTTTTTTGCAATAACGGGTGACACATTGGTACGGGCCCACGGCAATCCCCACAGCCTCGCTCAAGAACAACAACAACAACAATTACAACAAACCCACCCTACCCCTCGTCCCTCCTCCGATTTTTCTTTCCTTTTACAAGCTTTTTATTTTATATATATATATATATATATATATATATGTGTGTGTGTGTGGTTTTTTTTAATATACATTTTTGCCGTATTGGCAAGTGCCGCGGCCAAGAAGGCCACCGCGGCCGCAAAACTTGTTCGTCGTAGCAAAAGGCATTGCACTCAATCCAAAAAAGAAAAACGACAAATTGAAATACAAATATTACAGAGTAACAAACGATAGTAATATAAACGATTGTCAATATATATTCTGTATATGTATAACGATATATATACATATATGTATGTATATAAAACGTAAATATATATGTATATATACATATAATATAAAAGTATGTTGCACATAAAATCAATACATGTACGTAATAAAAATATATATCTATTGCGTATATATATGTATCTACATATATATTTACGTATCGATACATATGTATATATATATATATATTTATATAAAAACGTAGTAAAAAAACAACCATGGCCAAAAACGAAGGTCAACTTCTTGACAGTGAGCTAGCAAGACAGGCTGGCAGGATGGGACGAACAGGAATATGTACGTGTTACGCGCCGGTTTTCCATCGAATCGCTCGAACGGCCAGGGAGGAAGAAGACGTTCAGAGGCTTTAGCCCCCCCTCGAAGCTACGTGAATCCGATTGGAAGCAATCAGGGAGAAATCGGGATTCGCGAGTCTTGCGAGGGCAGAGAAACCCTGGACGGGATGATAGAACAAGAAGAAAGAGACGAAAGAAAAAAAAGATCGTCGGACAACGGGGCTCGCGAAGATATCGACGGACGCGCGTAAACAGGTACGAAGAGGATTCGAGAGAAGCGCAGAGGCCGGGGAGACGCGCGGAAAGGTTAAAAGTTAAGTAGTTAAATGGGACGAAATGAGGGAGGGGACGAAAAAAAAACCCTGGTCGGGTTACAGAGAAAGAGAGATAGACAGATACAAGACAGGATTTATTCACGGAGCACGGAGAAGTGAATTCATTTGGGGCGGCGGACAATACGTTCGTCAGAATAGACGGCATGCACGATTGATCACCTTCTGCGCAGCGCGTCCCGACGAAGATCGTTTTCTTCCGGAGCGCTGAAGCTAGACCGATCGGCAAGCGGCCAGGTGCGACTCGTGTGCACACGCTTGCACCGCTTATGCGGCACTGCTTTTACGTCCTATCGCGTTGCACGGTGCATACAGCCTCGGCGGCTAGCTATCGTAGAAAGGTAACGTGAACGAATCTCGTGTTGAATGGAACTAACGTCACTGTACACACTCGTCCTGCTAGTTCGATCGGGTATCGAGCGTTGTATATTGATCGACGAATCGTTAACACTGTCACAAGGCATCCTCGGTAATCTCGCATGTATTCGTGACGAAAAGCCGAAAGGTCCTATTGCCCCAAGGATGAAACGAACGATTGTATCCACTCTCTGTCATCGAACCTTCGATCACACTCTACTGTCGATCAAGACGACCAGCGATTCTGTTAATGACACGATCACTTTCAAAATTAGCGGGGAGAGCAGCAAACAGCAAAGCACTTGGGCACGCATGCAATAGGCCCACATGCAAGTGAACTCGAAATATAATGAATGCCTGTCTATCTATCGGCGCTGATAGATAGGCAAACAGAATAGATAGATATAAATAGATAGATAGATAAAATGGATCGTGTTGAAATGTTGCTCGATGTTGTCGAACGATCGGAATCGTCCCACGACGATCTTACGGACTCTTGTTAAACCGATCGTTGCCAACGAGCATGTACCACGTGAATGAACGACACGTTGGTCATTTTCGTACGACACGAGATGCATCGAGATCCACAGAAATGCAGACGCTTCTATTTCTCTATCTTTTCTTTGGTTCATATTTTTGTTTGATTGTTTATCTTTCTGCTTTTTTTTGTTTCTTTTTTCTTTTTTCTTTTTTCTTATTGCAAGACTCGCATCAGCTCATCCGCAATTCAATGGTAAATGTCGTCGCGTGTGTTCGATCGCAGATGAGTCGAACGCGGCGACGCATAATCGACGATAATCGTAATCGATATACAATATATATATATATATATATATATATATATATTATATATATATATTATATATATATATTATATATATATATAAATGCAGAATAAAGAGAAAGTACGAGAATAAAATGTAGTCAATAAATTGAAATATATAATATGGAGAAAGAGGAAAACTCACCGGATCTGGTGGGAGTCTGTAGTCCGTGGATATTTCGCTGCTTGCACTTCGCTCTTCGGTCGACCTTTCCCAGTCTATCTCTTTTTTTAACGACTGCAAACGAACATCGGGTTCACGTCAAGGGAATAACTAAATGGCGGTCGATGCTATTCGGTGAGCATGAAGTACGATCACGTGGCGCAAACGCGGCCGAAATAATTAGTATCACGTTCTTCGCGAAGTCTCAGCTCAATATAATTTGGCAAGCGATTCAGGACAAGGCAGCGATTTCGTATAAAGGACACCGGACATCAGTCTCCGTTTTAACGGAGACGAGTATTAAAAATCGTTCTCGCGAGATTTTCTGCGCCCCTCAGAATATTAAATTCGTTAAATATTAATTTCAACGATATAATACGGAATAGATGCCGCGTATCGTATGCACGTAATAATTACATTATGCAAGGAAATTCGATGCGCGATATTTCGATTAACATTGAATCGGAATATTGCGCGCACGAAGCGGCACGATTATTACACGAAATTATACCTGCCGCGAACAAATATTTCATTTTACATTATCCGAGGTATCACCGTACCCTTCCTCCATTGAAACGAATAAAAACGCCGAATCGTTTGTTCCCGAACGTTGGTAACGCGTGCCCGGGGATAAAAGTGTTTAAACAAGGGAACGCCTCGCGGTAATAACACGTTCTACCGACGTAACTAATAATAACTCTCTGACGTTACGCCTGAAATCTATTCGCGTAAAATTCCACCACCGAACGAAGACGAACCGAAGAAAAATTGCACGTCACGCGACATGCGTTACCGTTTCAACGAGCCACTAATTTCGAACTCATAAGTATAATCACCATCTTGTCGCGCAACTTTACCTGTCCCCCATCCGATCGAACGCGTTACGCGATCATCAGCTTGCAACCGTGTATTTATACGAGTCTCACGATCTACGCTTTAACCGGCGAGAAGAGAAAAGAGAAGCAGAGAATATTGTACTCACAAGTGGGACTTGCTGGACTGGAGGTAACCCCGATGGGCCTGCGAGAGGCTCTGTACTGTGCGGGGACGGAAGCCGGCTCTGCGGTAAGTTCAACGGTAGCACACCAGGCGTGCTTCCGGTATTGTTACTTAGACTCATATCCGACGGTCCACTGTGCACCGAGATCGGACTAAGGGAACCCCTCGTTTCTTCTAGACTGGCTGCATCTTCGGAGTCCCTCCTAGGTCGATCAAGGGCCAACGGTCCCGGGCAGGGGCTACCTGGTCCGGTTGGCGATGGCGGACAATCCGTCATGTCCACCGCCTCGGTGGACTCGCCGGTGGGTGGTTCGTTCTGTTGGGGTTGCTCGCATTCTTTCGACGGCAACCCCGTGCAACCAGATGAATTTCCTTCCCTGTCTCTCTCCTTGTTGCTCGCTTCCTTTATGCTCTCGCGTTCACGATGATGTTCTCGCGACGTCTCGCGCTGTATACCCTCGGATGTGCTCGTGTGTTGTTGTTGTTGTTGCTGCTGCTGTTGTTGCTGTTGCTGCTGTTGTTGCTGCTGCTGTTGTTGGTGTTGCTGCTGCTGCTCGTCCCTGGACGCCACCGCCGCGTTGATGTTCGTCATGTCCGCTAGCCCCTTCACCTTAAGGCTCTCCGCTGTCTTGAGGAGGGCCGATAGCTGGCAGTACTCGACGTTTACCTCGCCCTTGTACATGAAGTCGACGAGGGTACGTAGCTCGGCGAAACGTACGTCCTTTAGGATGACTATGGGGTGGCGGTTCGGGTGGTCGAGGAACAGGGCCTGGAAGTAGCTGGAGCACGCGGAGAGGACTACCTTATGGGCACGTATCGAAGGTCCCTCCGTGCACGCCAGTGTCACGTCCACCAGCGACTCCGACTCCAGCAGTTGACTGAACACACCCAGCAAGTTGCTCTGATGATTGTTCCACCTCAGGCAGTAATGCTCACTTCCCATGTCTGAACTGCACCCCGCAACCCTGCTGCAGAAGAAACATTTGTACCGGTCCGCGTGTTCCTCCTCGTTCTCCGCCGTTCATCTCGAACGTGCTCCCTCGATATCTCGTCTCCTTTCTCTCGTTTCGCTTTTTCCCTTTCGGATATGTTGCTGCTTTTTTTTTTCTTTTTTACTTATCCATCGTGTTTTTTTTTCTCTCGCGACGCATCCGTGCCCATTGTCGACCGTGCTGCTCGCTGCTTCGCCGTTGAAGTTTCCGGGTCTAGTTGCTCGCGCGACACCCGTGTATTTTAATTCGCGGACGGAAACCGCGATTCGCCGGGGAGAGTGCTGGGCTCGCACGGTTAACGGACGTCCGGTGGCATAAAGGAACGGAGGGGGCGATCGGTGAAATTTGTGACAATTCGCATGCTTCATTCTGGCTACTCTGTCGACCAACATCCGCATATTCCGTTTTTACCGGGTCTTAACTAATTGAATATTATATATAGTTCACCGTGCCGCGGAGAGTTAATTAAATGAAAGATTGCACCCCCGTTCATAAATCGTAGTGCACTTAGCAGGGCAATATATTGTATTATCTTAGAAAATGGTGCTGCGCTTGTAATATTTACTAGATAAACACTTCAGTAGGAATGCCGATAAATTAATGGAAGAGTCTTTCGAATCTTCGAATGCTCCTACAATATTGTGTTATTATTTATACTTTTCAAATATACAGTGACTCATAGGGTCGTCTGCCTTCGCCTATATACTCAGTGAATTTACGATGCCAACGCTCCATTTGCTATATTTATGTAGGATTATTTTTAGGGGAAATTATGATTGGCTTTACTTTCTCGTAAAATTACTTTATTATTCAATAACGCTTAATCACTCTCTCTCTCTCACAACACAATATAGACTCTCTCACCAATGCTCTCGCTCGATACCGCTTCAACTCTCACACGACTCCACCTCAACTCTGCCCTCGCACGCATCATCCACTGCATATATTCTTTCACGCATTTTCCCTCTCATTCTATTCACCATTCGTTCTCACTCATTAAGACCCACACCGACACACACACTCTAACCACGTGTCACAGTTCGACCACGGGTCACCATGCATCCTAGACTCCACGTGCTTTCCCCGAAACCATCCACTCTATCCTCGAGATAAACATTCACTCGATCCGCATTTGACGTTTCTACTAGCACTCTTCATTCACACTTCGCGCAACACTCGATACTTCCTTCACACGATTCATACAAAGCCCTCATACCATTTCCACGAATTCTTGCATCCCACATTTATTTCAATTTAATGGTTAGTTTTCGTTTAATTCAGTTTACTTAATTCAATTTAATGGTTATAATGGCCAATGGTTAATGGTTTGTAATGGTTGTACGAACGAATCAGATTCTGAGAATAAATTCGTGAGTCGCTACATGGAGGGCTCAGAAGCAAATCGGTGTAAGTCCACCTTTCCCTAAGCATGAGTTTCGTAGTTCAAAAACCTCTTCATTGTTGAAGCCGTCAGTTCACAAATCAATCGATTAATTTCATACGTAAGCAATAGATGACGGTACCAACAATGTCATTGTTTCCCAAAGTAATTTGCAAAAGCCTTATTTATCTCGTTTCGAATGCTAACGGACTCACACTGATTTGCTTCTGAACCCTCCATATTAGATCCGAAGCAGAGTCACCATCTGGCTTTCGAACTCCTTCAAATTAACCAACCCTCCCAATAGGGCGGCAGTCTTACAAACAAATTCCCACGTCCGCAAACGTTCGACCATTTCCTGCACGCGGTATTCCACGTCGCAAACCACCACGCTTCCATTCATTACCCATTCGCGAGACTCTGTCTAACGTTTCGTGCCAAAATATCCAGGCTCCGCGCCGTTGCGCAACGCGACCGATCGGATCCACGCGCGTAAATCACGATTTCCCCGCGCGAAAAAGAAACACGGACGTCTAAATTGGAATTCCTTGTTCGTATCTTGGAAAAGCGCGTGCACGCGGGTCCCACGAGCGTCGCTATCGCAATTTCCTGCGGCATAAATCAGCGTCCGCGGAAGCACGATGCTCGTTTGGTGGCGGGGAAGAGTCGTCGCGATTTATTCGTGCGCGGCGCGGGTCTCTTAACTGCGCGCGGTCATCGTTTAATTCTGACCACGAAACACGCGTCCGTTGGAGATGCATGGCCGATATCGGCTGACGATTACGGGCCCTTATTCCGCGGGCATCCAAGTGCACGCGCGCACGCCTGGAGAACGAAACCGACCCGGCAGGTACGTAATTCTTAATACGCGGATTGCCCTGGGCGCATCGCAGCGGATCCAAAAAGTTTCTGCGTGACGGGCGCATCGCAGCGGCTCCAAGAAGTTTCTGTGTTGTTTTCTGTCGCGCGGCATTGTAAACGCTAGATTTACGGAACGCGTCGTGTCGACGCATTTCAGAATTTAAGGGCCAAAGATTAACGAAGGTTCGTCGATATTCTACGTTCAAATTAACTATATCTCGTTTCTAAGTTAAGCGAATTAATTGTTTTAAAGGAAACCATCATTTTTATTGGCAATCGTTAATCCGAGGGAAGTCAGTGAAAGTAAGTGTTCATACTTGTCCGTGAACCGTTAAGGAAGTACGATACGCGCGAAGGAGAAATTCTGTAATATCGTGTTTAGCCATATTTTAGGGTAACTTTGTTTAGTGTAACAAGTTTAACGAAGATTCAATACAATTCGTTTGCAAGAAAATGAATTATACCCGTTACACAGAAGACAGACGTGCATCATATCTATACACTATATTGTTTCTATAACTATTTCTACCGACACTAGTCCACCGACGGGTATAAGTGAATCTACCTGTTCTGTTCATTTAGTTACACGTGTATTTCAATACACGTCCAAGACGTAGGGACCGAACTGACGATACCTGCCACGCTTATCGCGCGTTATTCCTTTCAGGCACCTTCGAGCGGGTATTTATTCGCCGGAACGTTGACAAGACGCGTGAGCGGCGTGCACGCACGTGTCGCGATCATGTGCGCGTACACCTATGTAATTATCAGCGTGAACGCGCGTGTTTCGCGTGACATATACATTGCAGCGTGCATCGGCCAAGCTCTGCGCGATGCACGCGTGATTCCCGCGGAACCGTGATAACGTTCTACGCGATGGTAAACAGTATAGTGGCGATAGTAGTGGTGATAAAGATATATAGCGGTAATAAAGAGAAAATAACATTTTTACCACAGCCAAAATTACCGTGGGATTACTACTGGTCGATTAACTACGCGGGTCTGTTGGCGAGTGTAATGCTGTTCGGACAATGAAAGGTTTTATTGCACTGGATTTATTATGATCGGCGATGCTGCTGTGCCGTGGAGAGGGCCGCGATTCGTTTCCCGGCGATCGCCACTATCCTTTAACCTTTTCCAACCCCGTGGGATTCTGTTTGGAAATTTGCTTGTTTAGGATTACTAATTCATGTTAGGTGCCTGCAGGTTACGCATCGCAGTTCAGTTTTTCGTCGTTAGAAGCAGGCATTCTTATGACATTTATGAATTGTTTAGCCGGGTTTTCTTTGCGACATTCTTGTGCAAGGGAAGATTTACTTTCTGTCTACGAAACAATTCAGGACGGAGGGGGTAAAGCGATCGTGATGGTGCTCGCGTACGTTTCACGTGTAAAGCTCCCAATGAAATTCGATGGATAGAAACGAAAAAATATTTAATCGCAGTGGCTGCGTAAAGTTCCTTTTACTATAATTGGTTCACGGGCGGCATGACATTAATTCGTTATTTTAAAAGGAGATTAATGCGTGCAAATCTCTTCCCTCCCGATATGACTTACACGGCGTTTTCTTTGCGAACATCAACTCTTTTCACGAAGATCGACGTAAAAATGCGTATCGACTGCCGTACGTGAAAACCACCGTCGAGTTCACATGCTGAATAATGTAAAAAAGGAAAAAAAATAAATCACGCAAGAATATTATTCCCGGTGCTCCGGGAACTTCAGCATGTTTTAATTAAAGCCTGCGGCTGAATTCACGTGAAGTTCGCCAGAAATGCTTACACGCGTGCTGAGTGTAATGAAAAAAATTGATGACGTCACTAATTTAATCATGACATCGACAGGTACTTAGGGACGAGGAAGAAAAGGAGAAATGTTTTTACTGGTGTTGCGCGTGAAATATCGTATTTCCAATCGTGCCATTATCATCGACGACATTCCATAAATATTTAACCGCCCCCCCCCCCAACTATCAGAATGATTATCTGCTTGAATATAACAACACGCTGCAATTACATTGATCATTATCGTACTATAACGTTCACTGCCACCGGACCCCTTCAAAATTACATCTAACGCACGCCAAACGACGTCGTCACAGAATACCGTGCGATTATTTATGGTGTTAGTTTAATAGTGGTTAACGATGGAACGAAACGACGAGAAAGAGCGGCTTTCAATTTCGGTTACGAGGAAAATTGTATATGCGCGATGGTCAACTAATTACGTTCATCCTCGAGTTATTTAGGATATTGTTCTATGGTATGTGACTACGGCGAATACGGATCAAATTTGGGCGCGTTTAATGCGATTTAGTCGCAATTAGTAAAGTTTCAATGATTACGCGTAATTAAGGGCAGTTAAAACATTTCATCGAAGTTTTCGCTTATACAGAAATTTGGAACTGCGTATTTCGCTTGAAGTGAAATTTTGTCGGAGATTTTTGTAACGAATTATTTACCGCTCTCTATATCGCGTGTACAAGATCATGCATGCACTTTCCACGGTTACTAGTGCCGGTTTCCTGTTGTCTTTAATTTATTGGGATACAGTGATTAAGCACCTTGCGGCGATATTAATTAAGTCTACCAATATGTTTTATAAGGTCGTGTGTATAGCACGTAAGTATTCTTTTTTTATCGATTGCTTTCTTTTTTTCACGCGCACACGTGAAACTTTAGCTCTAGCATTGGCTGGGTAAATACTTTCAGGAAGTTGGCTAATAGAAGCTACTTTTCTTATGCGCAGTTAGCGTTTGATGCAATCTGTTAGAACTTGCGAACTTTAGGTTGCAAGTGCTTGGTAAAAGTATTTATACTTCATAATATTTATACTCGCAGAACTGTCAGGCTACATATGAAGCATGTGACTACACGCCAACCTGAACATTATTGTTCCAGCCTCTCCGTTAAGTAATAATAAGTAATAATAAGTAATAATAAGTCTCATAGACGTAAACGTTGAAACTGTATGAAAATAATAATTTTGTGTAATATGATTTATTAAATGCAGATATAAAAGAAATAACTTTTCTAACGAGAAATTCTTTGCACATTCTGATACACGGATGAATTTAAAAACTCGAACAAAAGGTATTGTACATCAAGAAATATTTGATATTCAGCGTGAAAAATGAAAAGGCAGAGTCTAGTCTATACTAGAACAAATCTTTTTTCTATTTTTCGAAACACAATACGCATGTTGAATTTCTTCTTGAAAAACAGAAGTTTGTTCTTGGTTTACGGATTTTTGCAACAGTGTGGCTTGGTTATAATTAATCAAGCATTTACAAAAATTGTGTTTCGTTCTGATATCAATTGTTCTAATAGAAATTGATACGAAAAACGTTAATTGGTTTACGCAGACCGAAGTAATGTATCGCGTTGTTTCCGTTAATTTAAGGAAACGAAGTCCCCTTAAAGTGGCAACCGACTTTGGCCACAGACTTCTGAGTAAATTTAACTTGCCGCAACTAGTCGCTGCTAAGAAATTGAATCAGTAAAATATTCTATTAATTCTGACATTCAAATCTTCTAGACCGACGTTTTCAGGATTCCAAAAAATAATTGAAGCTATCGTCAGTTCGTGCAGACACTAAATGGAAATTAATTTTCAGCAACTTCGCAAAAGATAAGTGAATTTCAACTTATAACTTTGTAAGGAACAAGATTGAGTATCTCCCATATTTACCAAACATGTACTCCTCTCCGATCTTATCAACGCATATCAAATTAAAATATGAAATCATCAATCGAAGCAGAATTTTGTTCTTTAAAAGTTCACCAATCGAAATATCTGCAAGGATACAGGAAGAAAAATTTGTGCAATACACATGAGTACTGCAGTTGATGCAATAAAGTATAATAAACATACGTTTCATCTGAGATCAATAAAACATCGTTCCTTTTTATCCTTGTACACAAATTGTAAACGTATAAATAATTAAGGAATTATAAATGAAAATGACCGAATATCGGACATTTACAGAAAGTTCTGTCTTAGCGTGTTACAAAGTTATTAAATCGCTTGGAGCACGATTTTAAAATAATTTTTTCTCTCCCCGCGTTGCGACAATTCAAATAACGAATTTATAAACGAGAAAAGGAAACTCGTGTCTCGATTACAGATTGAAAAATGACCAATTTTCGATATAATGTGCACAGAATTCTGCATTCTTTATAAATTAAGCGTGCAATGTTGCGCGTCCAGCTGACCTTTGCTTCCAACTCGTCGCTTTATTTCGCAACGTTCCCTGTGCACTTTCAAACATACAACTTCGTCTTTCCGGCAAAAAACGAAGTACGCTTACTCTCCCTTCTAATGCGTATCTTAAACTACGTCTAGAACAGACCAGAACACTAGAATAAGACGAGAAAGACAAGAAAAGAAAGGTACACACGTTTCAAAATAACGCAACGAAATTTTTTTTCCATCGCGATCGATTTTTCCTATTTTCCAAAAAAAAGCAGATAAAACATGTTCCATTCAATTCTTAGAACATTGACTCTGCCTCGTTTCATTCGACACTTTAGACTAGACACTTCGAGCTTCATACAATAGTATTTAGCAACGCCATACGTGGAATATTTGCAAAATAATTTTATCCGTGTTTGGTAGGAAAATGTTTTTTATAGTTTTTCCACGCGAAACACTTCAAAACATAGCATTACACATAGTGATGCATCGCAATGTCGATAAAAATATCTTGCTCCTTTACGTCCCTGCATTTTATCACGTGCTACGCTAGGTTCTTTTGGATGGAACTTTTTTTTGCGAGAGGTACTTTCGCGGAAAAGTACCGTCGCGCCAAACGAAGCGGAAATTTTGTGCAACACTTCTCTCCTCGATCTTAAACGAATTATTTTCCGCGGTGAAGTGACGAGCAGTGACCGTTATTCAATTCAATGATTCCGATGGCCAATGATTCGGGCGCGATATGCATACGCACTTCGCCCGCTAACGAGAAAGGGTTAACTTATGAGACGCTGCGCTTCTCGATAGCCCAATCCAGATCATTTCCCTCGTTCCCCGTTTTCACGCGATTCGATACCACCATTACGCAAGCCGACACTGTGTGCACGCTTCCAACGTAATTTATGTCGTTTCAGAGGTTTTCTTTGGGTCAATCCTTTTAGCGCGACACACGCGCGTGTGTCCCGACGCCGCGCCGGCATTGTGACTAAACCGTGCAATCGGTTTAATGTTAAACAGTTCACCGGCCAGCTACGCAATTAGATTAGGCGCGTACGATAAACGGCCCCGTGACTCTCTACCTGTTCGCGAACCGGCATTAAACGAGGCGCGGGTACGCGTCGGCTTTTCGCGAAAATTACCACGCGATCGGCTCGTCAGCATCGCTCGGCGACGCTTAACGCGCGACGGGAGCTGGCTCGCTTATGGCCGCCGACGCTCGGTAAATGTTAAGTACGGAGATAGTGCGTGCCGCGTGAAAGGGATCCAAGCGATCGATTATTGAATCTTTCGAACGAAAGGATACGGAATTTTTCGTTCGAGTCGGTGCGATTGGCGTTCTGGGTTAGTCGATCTGCGTTTGAAATGTTCAGGCTTGAAGAATTTCATTCGATCTGATTTTGCGAATGTAAATAGCTAAGTACCGATCGGGGAAATTAGTGAAATTTGAAAGCAATGCGTCGGAAAATAATCCCCATTTGCCCGTACGGCGTAGTTTAAGCCGCGGAAATTTGGTTTACACGTTGGAGTGACCGATAATTAGGGAATCAATTTCATTATAATTATCACTTTCGATAATCAATGGGTGGATTATCTGGACGATCGAGGCATCTAAGCACTCGCCGATCTGTGTAATTGAATGCAGCGAAACATACTTAACATAATTAGGGGAACGTGAAACGAGACCGAGAAGAAGAAATTACATTTATAATTATTGAAATACGTAACATTCCACGCGGTTTTAAGAAACGCATACATACGTGATTCAGATACTAATTGAGAAATGCTCCTCTAAGAGGTATGCAACATTTTAATTATACTTTGCAATTTACTTCAACCAGTGGTATATAAAAATGTTAGCCTGCAACAACCCAGTCGTCGTGAGATTGAATAAATTTCGCTTTTATGCACCAACGATAATTTACAATTGGCTGTAAAACCAGGAACGCGGTAAATTTATTTAAAAATTAAAATTCGGGTCGAAGTTTTACGGTGTTCCCTCAACAAATTAAATAATTTGATTATACTCTCGCGATAAAACATGTAAGCGGTAATTTAGAGTTGGTACAACTTCGTACACAGTTGGGGTTCTTCTTAATTCATTACTAATTGCACTCGTACCTATCAGCAAGTAGTAACGATATGCTATGTTACCGTAATAGTGCTGTGTTTCGCAATGTATAAAACGTGCGTGCAATGAAAAAACTAATTGCCTGTATGATTGCAAGTTTCGAATTTATGTAATTATTTTATAATACAGAGCACACCACTTTCTTCATGCTAGCTTGCTTTTATTTTATAATATTCGTATACCTCGTGGAGCAATAATTTCATTACTAAATATTTTTGCATATTACTTGCGGGTGACTAACTGTGCTAAATAACGGTTAATAAATATGTCGCGAAAAACAATGAATATTTTGTAAGATTTCGTGCGATTGATAAATTGCGTGAGAATGAAAATTGGAAAGTGTAACAATGAATTGCCAATAGAGTGTGATTCCAATAAAAAATAAGTGCAGGACTTTAATGACGTTTAAACTGGTTTACGAGCTTTTTAAAGACTTGTTTATGTATGGATTTTTATAGACAGCTTAGAGCAATTTCAATTGAACGAGAAGAATAGAATTTTCGTTGCGCTTGTTTATAAAATGCTTACTTGTATATTATATATATGTAGATAGTTTCAAGATACGAGTAATGAATTTTAACCCATTCGAATGAAAAGCGTTTATGTATTTGTACTCTTTAAATATCAGTCTCAGAAGCATGAATATTTAACAGCCTTTTAAATGACTGAGGAATTATCAGTATATTTATAACATTAGTAAAGGTCTGAAAAAGTTTGCTACAATGCAACTGAACTACAGTTTAGAACTTTTTACTATAAATACTTGCGATTCTTGAAAGGAAACAATATTAAACAAAAAGTATATATCGAAAGCAAGATTAACTGGAACGAAATGAGCACATTTAATGAAATATATTCAAACGCTCCATTCATTGCAATAAATAGAGAGGTAGTTCATACAAGAGATAATACTAATTAATATTAATATTGTTAGATAATCTACAGTGATAGTCGAAATTCACATGAACGACTCATATTATCACCATTATTAATCGTCAAAGCGCGACCATCACCACACGAGAACAAATTAGATTTAAAGCTAAGATAGCAGATAATGATATCAAATAATATTTCGATACTCTATTTTCGGCGGGGTAAGCTAAAATTGCGTGCAGTTTCAATTAATTCGCTACTTACACAATTAGATACGCCTACAACAGAAAATGTTTCGCTAACGCAACCTTTTCATCAAGAAACAATTACTCTTCGTTCAAAGACCTTTGCAAGTCAACTCAATTTTTTCAAAGAAAACAAATTAAAATTAACGGCATTAATATCGTTGTGATTACAATGCTTCTCGCAGTTGCACAATTCCTCGGATCAAACTTACGAAGCTTTCCACATTCAATTAATTCGACGTAAAACCATATGTTTCTAAAACGATTTTATACAGATGTCTATCTTTTGATTCCGATAATCTTAACATTGGAATAATGATATCGTTATTCGATATACGTTCAAGAAATATAATAAAGCATATCCTCGCTTTCGAATTTTGGCACACACGCCCAACGTTACACCTAATTGTGAGCAATAAAAGATAAGACGCAGCGCGGCAACTCGCAAACTAAATTTAAACATTATCTCTCGATTCGGCGGCGTACTATAAACGCTTTGCGTTACATATCTCGCTGCTTGGATTGCGTTTACGCACTTAGCACGTGTAACCATACAGCGCGATAAGGTATTACTGCGATGAAAAATTACAAACTTGCGAGTGATTATAACGGTCGATGCGTACGGTTACCGCATTATTAACGGATCGATTATACCGCGGGGCGAAATAATTTATTTCGCGGCGAATAGTTGAGCAACCATCGCACGATTCGCGAATAACGTAGAGGCATCAAATTCAACGTTACCCATGTATAATCGTGTTGCCCCATTCTTAAACTAGGCATGCCAGACTTTCCATTTCGAGGTGCACACTTTCCTCGAAACAGTGACCCATATAATTACGACAATTACCACCCTCCCTCACCGTCAGCCAATTCGCATTCCAGCAAAGGATCGCGTCGATCAATTTCTTTCAGTAGTTGCAGCGCTGTCGTTTCCCTCCTCGAAGCATGGGAAATAATAACGTCGTCGAAGGGAATGACGCTATTAAGTCGATGCGCTCGCGACGGCAGCGTGCAAATAAATTCCTCGGCGCGGAACGGATTGCGCCTCGCTTTCCGCGGGGACGCTTTTCAGAACGTTGCCGGATTCCGTGGAAATGGGAACGACGAAAATTCGCGCGGCGCCACGTCGTGTAAAATTGCTCGGCCCCTTTTTTTTATCCGCGAACGAAAATTAACGTCAGCTTAATTGGCCCCCCTTTTCGTGTCGCACGATCGCGAAAGTGTTCACAGTTTGTTGTTAGCTTTATATACCGTTCCCGTTTTGCCTTTCATTCGGATGCAACGCCGCGATACGCACCCCCGAATCGCGCGGCGATATTCGCGAAGTATCGTGAAAGATAATGCTATTTTTCATACGGTTCAATGCACCGCACGAAATGTTACCAATGTTAACACGTTATCTGTTTTTCGCGAACGTTCCTCGACGAGCGGCCGCTGCAAATTTCACAGGGGAAAGGGGGAACAACAGCGAATTCTTAACGACGGTGACTACTCGGGGAACTATTCCATTTATATTTGGGGGAAAGTTTTTGGATCCGCGGGAATTTTTCGCAGCGGGCGAATTTTCGATCCTGATTTATCGGGATTTCTTGCGAACCAGAAGACTTGAATTTTCCTCGATGTGTTCAAGACGAGGATGGATGTATCGGCGGAGATACAAATTAGGTATTCGAGAGTTTGATTTAATTTCATTTTTATTTATTTCAATTATTGTCGACACATTATATTGGCGATAGACTAATTAAGTTACGTATGATTTAACATTTCACGCATAATTTACTATTATCGTCCCCCTTATAACGGGCACGATAAAGACCAACGCGTATATCAATATAAACAAGTGCAATGACTGCTCGATTAATTTATATTGTTGCATAAAAACTGATACTGTATATAAACGGCCTTTGACCCTGATAAACGGTGAAAAAGAAAGTAAAGACCATCCGAAATTTCTAGCTACTTGGAAATGAGAACTGTTTGTACCAAAATGGAGGTAGAGGTTTTTTTTGCAAGTGATATCTGTCCTTAATAAAATAATGTTAATGAACAATAACGAACAACATAACCGGTCGAGTCTCTCAATCGGAGTTCGTGTAAATGTGCTAGCAAGTGTAAAGTATAATTTTACCAGAAGGAAAATTACAGAAACATAAATCCAGTTTCGTCCATCCCAAGTTCAACGTTTATTACACGAATCGTCCAAAATCTGGAAAAATCCAGTTTCCAACCGAAACGCGCCAACAATTTACAGCCATTCAATATCACTTGCAAACATCAAAGACAACTGATACCGTCCGAACTAACAGAGCCGGGATAAATTCAATGAACTGCTGAAACCGTTTCCGAATACGATTGAATAAAATGCTACCGGTATCTGCACATGCAGTACACCCACCATCGACCAACGCCGTGCACCGGCATGATTAACCTCGATCTCGGCTAGTTATCAACAAATTACAGTTTCAAAGAGCGGACCTCGCGCCATTTGCCGCGCGGCATCAATTAGCAAAGTAATCCCCCCTAAATCCAACGCTTCGTTTCGATCCTTCGCCACAACTGTATATCGTATCGATTCGCGATTACCATCGTGCGCGCTGTACGCGAAGCTCGCGTCATAATGCACGCGCAAATCGCGCGACACGTCCCGCAAGCGTTTTCGACTATACGTCAAGCCGCGGACGTCGCTTACGCCGGCAACGAACGGCGGAGAAAACGAACGAACGAGCACGAGGAATGGCCAACAAAAAAAAATCAAGGGAAAAGAACACCGGGGATGGGAAGGAACTGCCCTGAAGATGATACAGGGGAACACGCAAATGCGTGCCTGTTCGCACTAAAATCGACCGATGCGTTTAAAAAGGATTCGCGTGTCGATCCGGTGGTCTTCGTGCACGGGTGTGTTACGCGTGTATTTGTTGCCGTGATTACGCACATTCGTGCATCGAACACGAACGAGATGCCGGCGCGTGGTTAATTGATACACGATATGTACGCCTCCGCTTTGGTACGCGTGGGACAGCGCTCGAGGCGGCCGGGAAATCGGCTAATTCGGTACAGGTAAGGGAAATAACGCTTGGAAGAGGGTGTTGCAGGGGGATAGAACGGGGTGGTCGGTTTTCCAGAATCTGGGAAAGTTGCGATACGCGAAGAGTGTTTTGGGTCTATTTGATGAGATCGTCGCGTCGTGGAACTGGTTTAATAGAATCAACCGAATCCATTGAATCAAGCGAATTCTGGCCAGCGGGTTTATTTAAGTGACGTATGCGCATTGTCTAGCAAATCCGGGCGACAAAGGTTCGGGAATGTTGCACAGAAATTAAGTTACTGTTACATTAAGTTACATTTACTGTTTGCGATAGAAATTATTTTTTTTAAATTGCAATCAATACGGTTACTTGTGTCAGTGGTATTTGTATGGACGTAGCGCATCCATTGGAATGCAAAGAATGTTCACGAATGACGTTTATTTGATGCGCAACTTGTTAAAGGGAAATAAAAATAGAATTGTAAAACGAAATTAAATTATGCCCCTCTTTGGATTGACATGTGAAGCATAAATGCTGAAGCATTTTCTTATATTTTAATAAATTACAATGTCGTCGATATAATACAAAATGTATCTTGCATCAATTACCGTGGGCAATCGAGTGACAGAAATGTTTCGTTCACAAACGAAGTGACATTGCATTGAAAGCGATGAACGATCCCCGAATGATAGTAAATTTAATGTGTCGAGTTCGAATTTTATTGGGTTAAATGTAAGGACCACGTGTTTTGTGCAACGTGGTGCGGTAGAATGAAGCGAGAATCGCTGGCAGAAATTAAAATACAATGCGGTATCGGGGATGGAAAATCCCTCTGAAGTGATTGATGTATAAAATAAACAATGCAAATATTTAGCTATATCTAAATGAATTGCGATGTTATTAACTGATTGTATAATATCATTAATAAAGCGCGCCAACGTGAAAGGCCTCCACGATATTAATTGTGTGCAGGGGGTATTAACGTCGTTCGCTTCGTTTATTTAAAAAAATCACAATAGCTCGATTCTGGAATATTGTGGGCCGTTTTACTAATTTTGCAAATTTATTCGTGCATACGTGTAAAGAAAACTCGTAAAGGACACATTGCTTCTCAATGGTATAGCATTACAAAATCGTTGTAACTTTAAATCGAATTCCCTTGGCATGTAAAACTACGTTGATTTGTGCGACAAACTAGATGCGCTATAATCTCACGCCACGCAATCGTTTGCGTGGACTTGTATTCGATGCTAAAAAAAATTGCGGTTCACCGTGTCGATTTGAAATGCAATGCAAGGAAAAATTGTTCCATCGAAGGTCGGTACAAGAATCACTTTCGTCGATTCGCGAATTCAGTCTAAATTAATTACAGTAATTGCGCCAGACAAACGATCCGAGAATTAAATAATCGCGTGATTGACTAATCAAGGTAAATAGTAATAATAATAATGATACAGTATGCGTTCCGTGCTACTCAACGTGTAAAATTAGACGTCACGATGGATAACAATTATCCTTTTCTTCTCGCGTGAGTTTCGCGTAAATACGGCGGAATGTGTTTTCGAGAAAAGCTATACTGTTTGAACGCCGGTGTTAATGAAATTAAACGCGGTACAACGAATGCGGCAAGCTAGAATTCAAATTGAAAATTAACCCCTTAAAGGTATACGTTTTTCAATCTGTAAAGAACGGACCAATTGCTTCCCTAGGAAGATGTTTTTAACGCATCATATTATAATACTCATTTAATGTATAAATAGTTTCAATTTCTCTTCACTTCGTTTCAACAAATTATTATCGACCGTTCATTCAAATAAATTAAGTTTTGACTGTTGCACGAGATCATTTCCAAACATAGAAATAAGGTGACTATTGCTATAGACGGTAATTCATAATGATTATTATAATGATATATTTGTGGAATATGAAATGTGTGCCTCATTTTCCTTAAAGTAGCAAGGAAATTGTTTGCAAACGGCTCTCGTGCAAAAATTATCATCTGTACGAATTACGTCCTCTACATTTAATCGAAGTATCTAAATATTCATATACATATACCCATATTAGTAATACCTGCATTCGCGTGTATACCGATAACGTTACACCGGTTCAATATAACAAAACGGTTGATATATTTTTCTAAAATAATTCTTTACATTTGCCCGCCGTTACTCGTGCCCCGGCGATTGAATAAAACGCCGTTCGTTTATCCCCGTCAACGAAATTTTTCGAACGATATTACACGGAAGCGTATCCGCGTTAACGCGCCAATCAATTTTCCGTGTAACTTAATTATCCGTTAATTACAAACTTAAAAAGCGCCGATAAAATATGTCACGGGTCGCGGATAAATCACGGTGATATTCACGCGTGCACAATTATCTGGCTTAACGTCAAACCCTCGTTCGATGATTCTTGTTTGCGGGTTTAGATCTTAAAACCTGCCGCCCGATGACTTTACGAGCCGCAGCGATTCTAATGACCCGGGCGATAGCTCATCCGAACAATAAAATCGTTCCGAAATTAAGGCTTTCGGTTTGTTAATGCGCCACGTAAATTTGTTTCGAAGAATCGTAAACGCGGCGTTAATTAAAACGCGTGCACGGTCATTGCAGCTTGACACACCATTTGTTCATTACTCTGGTGGATCGTTAATCTGACCGGAGCTAGTAACAACAAAGACCAACCGCGTGGCTGTTTCGCTGATTTTTTTGATTTCCGGAGCGATGCTGAAGAATGCTGGTAACGTTATTTGTTGCAGGACAAAATAATCGTTAATCGTGCGCAATCTGCGTTTTATTAACGACTGCAGTCGTACATAGATGTTTTCGGCCAGTCGAAGTACATAATTCGCGAAGCCTTCGGGATAACGCATTACACAGACGAATTAAGGAATTAAATACTTAAATAAGAAATGGATGATATGTTAAAATTGAGAAAAGATCCGCGTGCACAGTTCTGTAACTATTGGTTGCTTTAAAATTATTTGGAACTCTATAATCTTTTCGCAACGCTTCTTTTCCCTCCGTTTAATATCATTGATACTATTAAACATTATTAATTAGCACAGTTAAATTTGGAAATTTTTGTAGAATTTCAATTGATGTAATATTCGTGAAACAATTTATAGGTTTAAACATAGCAATGTTATTTTCGCTGCAAATTCAAGCGACCTTTCGTTCAATTTTATCATCTTGCACGAAACATAGAAATTTGGCACGGTTCGAGTTAATTAAATACTAATTCGCGGTTCCTTCATTTTTCATTGCTCCAAATGCGGGGCGGTGTTTTATTATTAAACGATTTCAATGAATGAACTATTCGATAAAAGCGTCACACTTTTTCACCAGCCGTTTCTAGCAGTTATCCCCCATGACGAAGTTTCGTGTCTTCGTAATGCTTGAAGACGCGAATCAAATAATTTCGCGAATGTAACACGACTCTGATGAAAAGGATTGCATGACATATTCTGCAACGTCATTTCTCTATTTCCAGGTATTCCCCAGCTTTTAACTTCACCTTGTACACCTTATCGTTTGCACTACGTTCCGTAGCGTTACGAGAACGTAAGCCATTCACTACTGTGCGAATGTTCTCGAGATAAGATTAAAATATAGAAAGTCAATCATCGTGGTAAAAGTACACGACCGGATTTTGGGAAAAAAGTTTTACGTACTCTAAATTCCAAGCGCCCTCACCTTCAATTTCCTCCTTTATTAACGCAACATCAACATTTCAACAGAACCATCGCTCTCTCCGAAATTTCTGTTCGGCACGATATAAAAGATTTCGTCGATCCGGCGTTGTTCTATTTTCAATCGAACAAATATTTGTATTCCGTGACTTCTGTGTCACTAAGTAAAACTTCGGTATCCCCCACGGTTACAGGTAAGCTCCTCTACGAGTACAAAACGGGCGGAACCGAGCGGAACGAAGTTAAAACGTTTCAAACTCTCGCCCACCGAAACTTCCCGGCCGTAGAAATAAAAACGCAACGAGACGCTCGGCGAATCCAGCGAAATAATAATCGCGGGCGTAACGAAATTAAGTCGTTCGAGATTCTCGCGGAGCGCGTTACCAGCCGCGCGTCCGCCGGCGACTCTTTGGCCCAGAAACGAAACATCTTCGACCCGAGAGCTGTTCGAAGTTTCGTCCGTCGGCGAGTCCTTCGAAAGTTAAGAAAAGCGGTCACGCACGGCTCGTGCGTTTCGTTTGTTCGAAATATCGTTCGGCCCCGCTCCGGGCGATTATTTGCGAAACAAAAAGGAGGAACGTGTCCGAATGTAATGACTACCCCACCCGGGGCCGCGAGTTTTCCGTATGGAAGCGACCCGCGTTGCGAAGTGTTCGCGATTTGACGACGCGTCGGGGCCGCGGGGAATAATAATTAAACGATCATTCCCGCGATCGTCGAGCCGTTGGTACGCGACGATCGAAAACCGCAGATGGGCGAACGCGTAATCAGCGGTCGAATTAACAATTTTACGCTTTGTTTACGGGCCGCGCGACCTGCCTCCGCGCTGGATCCCGCGAGCACAATCGATCGTCTGGTCTATCACGCGCACGTAATCGAGAGAAAGTCGCGGGAATAGGACGAGAAACAGCGCGAATCTCCGCGCGATTGTTACGAGGGCGACTTTCCAAATTTTTCCCCGGTCGCGTTTAACCGCAAACGCGCGCGGCGGGCCGTGCTAAAAACTGTGCGGTGGACGCGATAATTTAATTTCCGCCCGTACGCTCGGTCGTTCTAATTGTACTTTTAATTTTTACCGAGATTCGTATTTTTTTTCCGTTCATTTCAGTACATATCAACCCCTTCGCCCCGGTGAACCCAGAAAGGAGAGTGCCCCCGATGCGTGAAACGGCGAACGCACGGGCTTTAATTATATTGGGGGCAAAATGCCGCGTTTAATTGTACCGTTAAATTATGTTACACCGAATGTACTGTTTAATTCGTATAAGTGATTTAGCGACGCGTTGTTGCGGGGTAGGTTCATACAAATTTTTGGTAAACGTTTCTCGAATAACTGACGACGTCACATCTGCAGCGATAGGGTGACGTATTTAAGTACCGCCGGCGAATGCTTATTATCTCTGTCGCATACAAAGTTGTCTTCTTTGACAGAACAGAGTCTCCGGTGTCATGTAATTGAATTAAAAATAACCGTTCTTGATACATTTCATAACTGACTTTGGTAACAGACGATAACACCAAATCAGTTTGACAGTACAACTTGTGCTGTCGCACTACGTCGATTCGTAGTTGCAGGTCATTAATGAAATTGTGACGCAGAATACGCGAGACTTTAAGCGCGGATGTGTAAATGTCCCGAACGAATTTAAATCGTACGCAAAGAAACAATCCAACACCTGTCCCGCGCGCACAGGTTCGAATCAATACTGTACACACGTATCCGTAATTAACAAAACTATGCAAACTTCTCCGTCCGTCGAATCCGAACAATTAAATCCTCGAAAGCCAAAGTATCTACAAACAACTCGAATATCCCGGCCGGAATATTCTCCAAATTAATGTCTCGCTTAAATCCACCCACACCGAACAGAATTAAAGCAGCAGCCCATAACGCAGAGATTTCAACTCCGTAACAGCCCTATCCATCTCACAGCCAACTATCTCCCTCCCTCTCTCCCTCTCCAGCCTAAAAAATCATCGAACCCCGTGTCTTCCTCGAATCGATTCGATCCGATTCCATTCGTCTCGCATTGCCGAATGCCGCCCACGCGGAGGACAAAGCGGAGCAACGGAAAAAATCGGCCGAAAAGTGCCGATCGATCCGGCAGATATCGCGAAAGAAATCACGCGGGCCGATGAACCCTCGGGCCGGGGGCCGTGGTCGAATCGATTCTGAGGTGTCCCTTTTAAGGGCAAAGCGCGGCGCGCCGTTCCGCCGCGACTTTTCGCCGCGACTTTGCTCGCTCGCTCGCTCGCGAGAGATTCCATGGGATAAGAGGTGTCTGCCGGGCACCCAGTCGTCGTTAGCCGGTGGGTAACGACCGGCCTCACTCCCACCCACGTTTAAATGCGAATCAAGTAGAAAACCCAGGCGGTGCGCGTGCACGGGCAAAGGAAAGGGGAAGAGACGGAGATGGACGGAGACGGACGGGGGCGGGCGGGCAGAGGGATGGCGAGGGAAAACCGGAGGAAGGTGAAACGTTCAGAAGGAGACGGGGAGCGAAATGGTTGGACGGTGTGCGGGGGGAGACGGTAAAAAGGGACGAAGGCGGAGAACGGAGAGGAGACAAAGAACGCGAAGGGTTATAGAGGGGGCGGGGAGGGCGAAGGGAGAAACGCGGTAGGGCATGAGCTAGGGTAAGCTAGGCGAAAATAACGATGGCTCGCTATAAATCAGCCAAGGCGACGGTCACGACTGCGGGAATCGCCTCGCTGCGAAAAAGCTCGCTCGGTTACCAATGACTAATCCCCGTGGTAAGCTTTTTGCGACCGCCTTCCTATTGCGCGCACGCCGCGCCCGTGATCGCCGGTGCTTATCGGCCGTTGCACGCCGGCGAAGGAAAAGGGAAAAGACAGAAGAAGAAGAAGAAGAAAAAAAAAGCAGCGGCTGCGTGAGAGCGTGGCCGTGGAAAAATTATTTTCGAGACGCGGAGAAATGAATCTTTCGGCCGAAGCTTTTCTTGTCGCGATTCGTCGCGCGCGTCCGTGGAGGTTCGTTTCAATGGGGATCGTTAGTTCAATGTTGCGGTGGATGATTAACCCAATTGATAATTAGTCCAATCGCCGACTTCGTTTCTTCTCGATCGATTCAATCGATCCGGTCGCGTGTGCAAGTTTTTAACGTGGTTGCGCAGATTGGGAATAAGTACAGCCTTGGTAGAGAATCGTAGAACTCTTGACAGTCTTAAGAAATATTGGTCGTGAGATGTAAATTGTGGATGCTACATATTGTTCTAATGCTACGCGTGGTTACGCGGTTGCGTCGAACATTTGTCGGAAAAGAAAGGGAAATGTTTAGCAGCCGACATCTTCGAAACTGTGAGAAACATGGTTGCAGGCGGATAATTATTGCGGAGAGAATTTCATACCGGGCTGTGGAACGTTCTACAATGAGGATGGAAATGTATTAATAGTCGAGCTGTACGACAGATACGAGAGTGACTATGAATAATAGAATTGCTGAACAATTTGCAATTTGTGCTCGTAAGGCGATACGAAAAACGTGTTTGTCATACATGCTAATGCATATTTAACAAGCATCGCAAGATTGTAAATGCACCTATTAAAATGTTGCTCTAGCTGTTTAGAATATTTGCATTGAATTCCAGTTCTGTTTTTTTTTTTTTTTTTTTAGTAGATCTTGAAATGCAATGACCAGCAGGGAGATCGATTGCTGCATGTTCGCAATGACCTAGCAAATGACTTTGCGATGTCAAGCACGATCGTCCGAATTTGAAGTTTTATTCAGGAATTTTACGCAATTCACGATAACTCCGGAGATACTGAATTTGTCATGCGGGCTGTTTCGATTGTTATATTTCTTTCAAAATGAGAGTGACCGCGTGGAGAAATTGATTTCAATTCTGTTGCACGTTTTGTGTGCGACATTTAACTTTTCGGGGTTGCTTTCAAAGCAATTTGAAAGCGAAGAACAAAATAGGAAAAAATGACTTCGTGCAGAGATTCCAATGCGTTCACCGTTGTTTCACAAAACGGTGTGCGTCTAATAACAATGTTCGGGAACGTATTATTTTTCATATATCGTCAAAATGTTCTTGTTTGCAATACCCGAAACTTCCATCTATTTTTGACGAAATAAAAGTGTGACTATATCATATATTTAATTACAATGCATAAAACTTATTTAAATCGTATTTCTGCCCCCCCCCCTTTTAGATAGCAATTGTTTCTAGTTCATTCCACGTAACATTCTCTTTAACTCTCTCAGTACCGGGTCATTTGCATAAATTATCCTGTCTGCTTAAATATTTCGTTTACATCAGTTTCTTTCAGAATGTGAAGAAGAAATATTTAAATTTGCCTTACTCCTTCCTAACAATAATTTATCCTAGTCCTTCATTCATGCTACAAATACTTAGGCCAACTCTACTCAAACGGAATGCGTCAAATAATGCAAAAGACTTCAGGGCTCACAACCGAGAACTCTTATTCAATCTAACAAAAAAAAAAAAGAACGACGAATCTTGCAAAAGGTAATCGAACCCAATCAACATTACAACAGTGCAACAATGTCACTGATTTGAACCGCATAAAAGTGACTGGGTCATCTAACGCCCCACGTAAATGTCACAAGCGCCGCATCTAAACCGTTAATCGCAATCTCCCGCCGTATCTTTCGAAACTCGCATACGTACCGCACCCCCGAAAAATTACTATCAATCGTTCGCCAAATATTCCACAATCTATCAACCGGTCCCGATCGAGCGCGTGCTCTGCAACGAAATACCTGACCGAATCTAATTTAAACAATCCGCCTTGCCCCAGCGTTCCGCGTGCTTCAAACGCAACGCCAACGTTTAATGCCACGTATCGACTTCGACATCGATGAATGGCATCGAGAACGCGGCGTGTTTCGGCGCTCCGCGGCGATAAAGGGGGACAGGGGACACGCGCGATGGGACGTAACACGCTGCGGTTCGCGAATGACATTTCGGCCCCGAACAACGCGATGGAGAACCGGAAAACCAAGGGGTGAAGAGGGAAGGGGAAAAACAAATCTATGGGTCGCGCGAATGACATTTCAACGGTGCGGCCGACTGGAGCAATTACTAACGGAATATTGCAATCATTACGTCTCTATCTGCCGCGCAACCGAGCCTCTGTGCCCGTTCCCGTTGCCGTTTCAGAAGTACAAAAAAAAGAACGAAAAAAAAAAATGATCGCGTACCGACCCGAACCAAGGGGGGACAACCGCCCCCCGCGACGCGGATCGAAAATCATTCGCGGAACGCCGCCAATCAAACCGTTTCCACGATGAAACCTGATTTCAGCTTCCCTTCCACCTGCCCTTCCTCCGCCAACACCGCCTCCGCCGCCTCCGCCGCCTGTCCCGCGCATCGACGACAGAAACGACGTCGACAACCGCCGCGCGTCGACAAACTATCCGTTACCGTGCACTCTTCTCTTTGCGCCCCGTCGGCTCCATTTGTTTCGCGATTTCGATACGCACGCCTGTACTCGATGGTGGCGAGGTTCGCGATACCGGGGGCGGGGGGCGGGGGGGGCGGATCGACGCGTTGGGCAGGGGGGCACACCGTCGTGCTCGTTTGTCGGGTTTCGAGGTGTAACGGAGAAACGAGCGCAATTACTTTTCGCCGCAGTTGTCTGTAAACGCTTTATGCACTTCGACGTTCAGAGAATTGTCGTTCGCGAGAGATTGATAGCGTTGTCTAGCGCAGGTTGCTTTTTCCTCTACCTCCGCCGCTTTTTTCTCCTCCTTCTATTTTCGCGCCGGGTACTCGGACGGATTGTTAATGTCTTATTTGCATGCGTCGCGATGACAAATTGCTCGCACGATTCTACGGGCAACGTTTCGTTTCGTTGTTTCCGATTGCCGGGGTTGGCGCACGTAGTTGACCCTCGGGCAGATTTGAGGACCAATTAAGGAAGGAAGGAACGCTGCAGAAAGAGCGAGAGTGGTGTGAAATAATGAAAGAAGTGAATATAGTTGTAAATAAAGGTTAAACTTCTTGGACGGGAGTAAGAATGGGTATTAGAAAGACGATAAGTATGAACCCGTGTTAATAAAGATATGCCATTTTGTCGAACGAATGAGAACAGGAGGGCAATCGTTTCATGACACTATCGCAAATATTTCAAGCTATCCCGCGTTGTTAATGGAACGCACGCACGATCTTCCCGTCCCGGAAATTCGTGTCGCCAAAAAATTCGACCGTCCCTCGTCCACAATCCAATCTTTCAATCCGGAAAGTTTCCGAATGTGCTCGCGCATAAGAACCATCGCCTTTAGATTAAAAATTGCCGGCCGGTATCGCTTGCAACTGTTATCAGCGAGAACTTCAATTCATCCAACGGCGATAATCTCACGCGATGCCCGAATGAAAAGTGCGGGAAAGCGATTATTACTCGCGAGTGTCATATACAATCTAGCGTGCATATCGAAATAATCTATCGGGGGGCGAGCGTGCGCAACGTTTTACGCCATCGTTGCAAACGTCGCTCATTACGACCGGTTGCGTTTCAAATGAGCGATACTTCGGCGAACAGCCTCGACAAGCCGCCGTCCCTTATCTGCCTCGATTACGATTATAAATCGATAACCCGCGGAGACGATGTGCGAGCAGATGCACGTACGAACAATTTCTATGTGCTTCCTGTTGTACAACGGGAACGGTGAACTCTCGATACAACGATACATCTCTTATCGGACACCCCCTCGTGTCTCTTCTTTCAATTTTTTTTTTATCGTTTCATTCCTTTTCTTCGCGACGATTCCAAACGGTCGCTTTGAAGCTCGCGAACGTGTGACGGTTCGGGCAGATTTGTTCCCTCGGATCTCGCGGCGATCCTCGAGTATCACAGTGACGATCGAACTTCGGGTCTTATCGAAGATGCGTCGAACGCGGCCGTTCGAAAATATTTCGCTGGAATTTAATCGCGACACCGACGTGACGGGCGCGTCGTTTTTTCGTCCGAACGTAAACTAGTTGCTTCGAATTTTGACAGGCTCCGTTTTTCGGATCTTCTATGTTCGTCTATGTGAAACAGTTGCAGCAGCATGTCGCGCGGACAGCGACACAACCTTTCCCCCGGGTTAATGAGGACAGGGAAATGTACTGTTTGCGTTTGCGAGTACCTCAGCACAACTGACTGAGTGACTTGCATTTATTTAAAACGTGAAACGCGGTCTTGTTCCAATAAAACAGTTGCAATGCCTCAATCTTATCTATTGCCTATCTCATTAATAAGAGAAAGCGTACGAGTAAGTGAAAAATGCCCCGAATGATCTTTCGTCCCAGTGGCAGAAAACGGGAAGATGTCATCGTAAATCATTCGCACAAAGAATAGCTGTTCGCTATAAGCAGAATATTAATAAAACACTCGTCGGGCAAGACGAAGGGAACGTTCCGAGGCAAGTGTCGCATTTTGCCTTCGCGATCGTGAACTTGATAATGACGAACGGATCGGACAGAAATGCGCCATTATTCTTTCCACGGTCAATAAATTCAATCGCGGCCGACGACAGGCGAACGAGTATCGCAACAAGTGAATATATCGGGCGGGCCTAACACCGAGAAATCGTCGCGAATGTAATCCTTCCATCAATTCCTTTGATTTGTCAGTGGTTAACGACCCGCGCGGTACGCCAAGGAATGCGTATTAATCAACCAAGAACATGCAGAAAATACGGCACGGTTCACTTTCGTAACGGGCCAGCGGGCGCTATTTTTGCGTTTCCACAAAACGCGAAGCCGCTCGGCGCGCCTCGAGCGACGCGCCACCTCTTCGAAACGCATGATTTGCAGCAACGGGCCAACAGCTGATCGTCTGACACGCTTCAGTCTGAATCTACTAGTGCGTAGGCACGGCGAATGCGACGAGGTGGCGGGGTTTCGCGTTCGATAAAGAATAGGCGACACCGTTGTTTCCTTTCCTTCCTGATTCGTTCCCATGAAGACTGTGCGGCACATTTTCTTTCTTTTTTTTTTTTTTTGTTGTTCAACCGAGCCAGAAACGAGTTTCACGCGGTTCTACTGCTTGCTTTTTCAGCCTCGCGCGGAGAAGGAAATTTAATCCGCGGTTTTTCTTTTCGGCTTTCCGCGAACCGGCTGTTACGAAAATACACGACGAAACAATTGCAGTAATTGTTGTACTCTTTAGTCCGATAATATGATTCGAGCGTAACGTTTGTTACATTTCCGATGGGAATTGGTGTAAGTAAGTAGCGTGAGTAATTTTTTGATGCGCACGGGAGGTAATGCGAAAGGTTCGCAATCTAGCACCGAGATACGGGAACGTACATTTCACGTCAAATGTGTATTAGCGATTAAATAAAGATACATTGTGTCATAAAAAGATATGATTGCCGGATCTTATACCAAATGGTGTGCAAAGCAATTTTATTCGGTTTGTAATAAAGCATTTTTTCAGTATTTCGTACCGCAAAAATATTAAACGTATCGTGGAATATGATGCGCGTAAATACAGTCGATGATCATTATTTGAAAACACCTGTACCCCCCCCCCCCCCATGCGTCAAAGCGTCGCAATTTTTATATTATCATTGCCGTGCAAAGTGAACGCAAAGTGCGTAATATCCTGATTTCTCCTAAGTATTTAATATGTGCAGCAATATGTTCTGGTACTCTACGTACACTTGGTACATCGTCGCGCCGAATTGTACAATTTCAACGATTATGTACTAATCACCAGGAATTTATCCAATGTATCGTTTCACGATACATTTCCACCCGAACGAATTTCAAGCTAATCTCGATAACAATTAATCTTATGACACTATGAAGAAATACTGTTTAAAATTAAACGTAACGATAACATTGCCCACTGCGAATTAGCAAGATCTGCTTAAACAGTTCTGCGATATAACGCGACTGACGAACAAAATTTCGCTGGTCTCTTTTTACCGGCTAAAACCCAACACCTACCCGTACCTGCACACGACTTCAATAGTTTCGGGCTCGAAGTTTCCCCGATTCCCTGTCCACCTGTACGAGGCGCGACTTCCTCGACGACGAATTTCTCAACTCGACAAATACCGTTTCGCATGATACGTAACATCGTGTCAACGTAAAAAGGGCAATACGCGGCACCCACCGCACCGGTACGAGCACCACGTATATCGCAACAGATTTTCGTGATTTATTCCCTCGCGTAGAAAGTGAATTCACGGCGGGCACGGCCTCCAAGTTCGCGCGGATTTTCCCAAGCTGTTGCGGCGCGGCGAGACTCGCGCGAGCACGGTTTCCAAAGCGGACGAAAGCGCCGTCCAAATGGATTTTCTTTCGTTCCAAATCATTTTTTCGACGCCGCTTTTCCGGTTAATTGGCGAAGATTATCAAACGCAACGGAACTTCCCCCTCGAGCATGGAAACCGTTCTCGCCCCGACCTCATCGAGCGGAACACGATGTTTCTACCGGCGACACCCCGTATACACCGCACGGCCAGCGATTTTTCCTCGGAAGAACCTCAATGTCACGTACACCGCGTCGATAACGACGCGAAAATCCGCGCCGCGGCGATACGTGCGTGCAGATCGAAACCGCCGGCGACTCGGTGGAAAATTCGCGGAACATCCCGGAAAGCGATGAGTCGCGACGATTTCAACGCGCAACGATCGTTAAACGTCCAACGGTACGCGCGTGTATGTGCGTAGGGCGAAACGAACGGGCGTAATAGACGCGTGCAACAGAGATAATGATAGCGGCAATGTCGCGGGCGGAACAGAAACGGGCAGGCGTCGTTGCAGCGTGACGGATAAAGAGAGAAAAAGTGCACCGATACCAGACGACTGACGAGCGACAGGGACCGACAGTGTGACGGTCGACGGCGCGAGAAGGAAGCTAGATAGAGCACCACGCGACCTTCGCGAAACGTCAAACGTCTATGCTGTTTAGCATGCAGGGCCGTACCGACCGAAAGAGGTTTACCCACGCTTCGCCCGTCCCGGTTTCGCCGTGCCTCCTCCGCGTGGAAACCGGAACTAACCGGCGCGTTCGCCGATTCCACCGATTACCGGGTGTCGTCGAGGTGAGTCGCGGTTTCGACGCGGCCACTTCCATCCGCTCGGCACCGTTCGCGGTACGCGTTCCTCCGGGAAACCGGGGGTACCGGGCCCGCTGGCCGCCGTTACCGATGTCGGATGTTGATCGACTTTATCATTAGTTAGACGACTGGTCTCGCGTGTCGGTTAAAATTGAACGATCGTGGGCGAGCACGAGCCACACAGGAATTTCCAGCTTGTCAATAAACAGTCGCGTCCGCGAAGTGGCTGGAAGATGCGGGGAAACGACGCGATAAGAGTGACACGCGAGACTGGCCGTTCGATCCCCGCGATTCAAAGGGGAGCACTATTACCTGGTCCCCCTGTCCCTCTCTCACCCTCTCTCTCCCTCTGGTATTTAATTTTTGATTTTTTTGTTGTTTTTTGTGTTTGGTCGCTCACCCAAGAAAGCGGTGCTCACCGATCGCCCACTTGACTGGCGTCGTCCTCCAAGAATCTCGGCTTACTCTTCCGACGCACGTGTGATATTTTCGTCCCGCCGTTGGCGGCTCACGGAACACGCACTCTTCGCCTCACGTTTCGCTTCAACACCAATCGAGACGCGATTCGAACGTACCACGGCCGCCTCGTGCTCGTTTCCTCGTTCGATCCAATTCGATCCAATCCGATCCGGCGTGCCGTTCGTGACCATCGGTACTGTCCGCATCTTCCCTTCGATAAAAAGGGGGGTTGGACCTCATCGGTCGCGCGCCCGACAGCGCATACCTCGCCGCCGTGTATACCTGTGGTCTCGGTAGTTCGTCGATCAAGATGCTTGCAATATACTTTCCAAGTTTCTTTGGCGCCTCGCGTCACCGCTGACGTGTGCCCCGCTCGTCGATTCAGAGCTTCGTGGTCGATCTTACGAACGATACACGCCGATGTCGTGCGTGCGTCTGCGTTGTCTCACGATGCGTTACAGCCGGCGCACTCCGTGTCGGTGCCTCGCTCTCTCGTCCTCGCACATACATAGAACCATACGTCTCGGCCACGAAATTCCATGGAAATCTTCCTCTACGTCAGTGGCGGGCTTAATCGGCGACACGATCGACCGACGTTGATTCGACCAGTCCGTTTAACGCTCGTGTTTACTTTTTCGCGGCGATTCGCGCGCACCGTTTCGTAGCGATATACGCCCGTTTGAACCCCGATCGATTCGAATCGCGTTACGTGATCGAAGCGCGGTGTTTCTCTCTCTCTCTTTTTTTTTTTTTTCACCGTACGTCTACCTCGTCGAACCGCGAAGGGAACCAGACCGACGGGATATCGGGCGAAGTTGCTCACTGTCGCGATGATCGTTATGCTTTTCACTTCTCACTTGTCACGTGTCGTCCTGTATCGGATGCGCGACGTGACGAATCTTTCCCAAGCAGATCCGACGCTCGTGCCAAAAAGCGTTTCGAGGCGATCGTCGGGCTGCACGAACACGCTTCGTGCGCTAATTAACGCGCGCAACGTCGAAACGACGATTTCGCGGGCACCGGGCGCTGAATCCGCGACGCGGAAGGGCGCGAAGAATTCACGGGGTCGAAGGGTGACGGTTTTTTTGTATTTTTTTTTGGTGGGGGTGGGTGGGAGAGAGAGAACTGTTGAATCGTTGGACCCGCACGCGGCACGAGAGCTTCCGAGCGAAGCGTTCGCCAAAAGTTAAACAGCACAAGGTCGATCAACGTCGAACGACGCGTTGCGTGAAACGATTCACGATCCACTGACGTCCGCGCCACGTTAACTGTCAACCGTGCGATTTCACGTGTCTCGGGCGCGCCGTTCGCACGACGGACACGCTCCTCCTCCTCGGATATATCCAAATTGATCGCGGGCACGATCGGTTACGCGGGGTGGAAAGTGCGTGTTCCATGTCCTGCCGTGCTTCCGTTCGTTTCGTATCGCGGAAACGGATGACGGGTAACGTGGAAAATCGTGGCTGACCGCGGGACGATCTCTCCCATTCGTTCCCGGCTTCACCCACGGGCATCGCTCGTGACAGCAAACGGCAGCGGCGACAACAACAACAACAGTAGCAGTAGCAGCCAGTCGTCGTGATTAATGTAACAGGAACGGGCACGAACGAGGACTGATACGAAGATGAAACGAAGAGATGTGTGTGAAAGAAAATTAATAAAAAAAAAAACAAAACAAAACAAAGTAAAAGAAGAAGAAAACTTCTTCCGCACCCCCGAACGACGTGTCGCCCCGTTTCTTATCGAAACGGGGGGCGAAAGTTGCGAGAAAGAACCGACGAAATGAAGAAAAACGGGAAACGTGTAACACAGATTCGTTGTGACGATAATTTGCACGCACTCGGAGCCACGAATTTCGTATGGACACTCGCAATAGAAATATTTACCTTGCTACATGTAAAATGAATAGAGAGCCTGCCTGAATCGAACGAAGGAAGGCTCAACCGGCCCACTGTGACGTCGCCGGCCTACTGTCAGCTCAGCGCTCGCTCGGCCCCGCGGTCAACTAACCTACCGTGTTCGCCGCGCAGACTTTACCGACAAAATAAATCGATTCGGCGCCGCCCACGCGCACAATTCGCCCACGATAAATCCCTGCCGATCGTGTAATTATTTTACGTACGAATTTCACGCGGCCGCTACGACACCGCTGATAACCGACGCCGTCACGGTTGCTCGCTTGACTAACGTAGTAGTCAGGTGTGAAACGCTCACGCGCGCAGCTCCGCACACACATAGACGGCGCACGTTTCCCTCGCAGATCTCGCGATTCGTAGAGCCATAGGCGTCTCGTTGGACCGAAAAGACGAAGGAAGGAAGAGGAGGAAGAGAAAAAAAAAAAGAGGAAGGAACTCTTGTTCGACGCGTTTAAGGGTGGGGGCGCGGAGAGCGTGTTGGAGTATCAAACGCAACGACGTCTTACGGCGGCGAGGAAGGTAATTATTTCGGGCGTGCTGTACCGCGTGGCTGACCTCGAAATTAGAAATTTCGCACGGTACCGACTGGCGTAACTCGAATTTACGTGCGCGACAGACGGTGGGCAGGGGGGTGTGGGGAAGGGGGGCGGGCGGGAGAGCGTACGAGACGGAGCGAGGGAAGGATGTATACATGTATGCATGTGCATGCACGGCATGTGCGCGTGTACGCGAGTGAGAAAGAAGAAGAAAGAGATGCATCGACGGAACAGAATATTCGCGTGCGATTCTGCTCCGATTTGTCACAGGTATTCTCTCCTCCCCCGGACCTTCTTGAATCTCCTGTTCCATCGTCCACGCGACGCATTTAGATAGACGACATTCCCTCGAAATTCTTACGCACAAATTTACGGTCCACCGTCGAGATCGGTGGCGTCGCGAAATTTCACCAACCGAAGGAGACCTTCAGACGGCCAATGCGCGATGTATCGTCGACGTTTCAAGGTTCTCAACAATATTCACAATGTAACATATCGATCGTCCGAGACACCCCTTTACGTGTATACAACAACGTTGAGAACCCTGTAATATAAACATTACACAGGCCGTCCGAGGCAGACCGAACAATCGAAACGTTCGTTCACTTTGGCGGAACCGCTATTCAGCCCCCCGAAGGAGATCGATCCCACCCACATTTTCGTCGCACAAAAGGGAAACGATTTCTCGGCCGGGCCCCGTCGTGCGTAGAGTCGTTCGCGAAAGCGGTGCAGCGGAATCGCATCGGAAATTCCGATCGGATCGCAGTGGCCGCGACACGTGCGAGTTCGAATTAGAAAAGGTAAACACGCGTTCGGCCAGGTGGCGCGGAACGCCGCTGCTATATCGATGGAACGGCTCTACACGCACAGGTACGTACGTAGTTTTCGTGCGATATAGTTGTTACAATACGGCTGGCTATATAGATTCTTAGGTAACACTAATTGCGTCCGACCGCCGACTACATCCGTAAAGCTCGCGGGTAGCCGCGTGCGTGCCCGCGCGTCTGTGCCCGCCGGTCTGATTCTACTTGCTGGTCGGACGCGACTCCGCGCGCGTGTACGTGCTGCGTACGAACACGTGGGGCCTGCACACGAACGTATCGCCGCGGGGAATAATTTCATTGTTAGCTACTTTAATACGGTCGTCGGCGATAAATTATTCTCAGGCTGCTAGCTCCCGTTCGGCGTCGTAAGAACCGGAATTTACAGGGAGCCGCGGCGACTCGGCTCGAACGCAAATCCGTCGTGCAAATTGAATTGCCTCAATGTCAATAGTTTCCTCGTTCGACGAAAGAAGGCCGTACGATGACACGTTAACGCACGTAATACCCGTGTCATTCCTTAATAGTGCTCCCCCGTTCGATCGCGATGCAATCTCTTCTCCGTTTCTTTCGTTTTTTTTGTTTTCTTCGTTCTTCTCGTTTCACGGTCCTCCGCCCGATGCCCCGCGTTCCGTCGCATCGGGACCAACGTCGAGGTGGCCGTATTTTCGAGGCTTGTTATGCTCTCATCGACAATTATGAGGCGCGCGATGAATTATTCATCGGCTAAGTCGCAAGGCTAGTTGCGCGTACACTTTTATCCCCGAATTCTTCATTCTTCCGTCGACCGTGTACACACGGCACGGTGAGAAGTTATCGCCGAGCCGCATTGGAGGGCGTGCGACACGCCAGCGCGTGCAACTATCAGCGAGTGGAATTACTTCGACGCGATTTCCGCGGAATCGCGCGAATTTTTCCTTCGTTGGTCATCGTTGTTCTACCTTGTTGCGTAAGTCACGCGGCCGTTCCCGGGAAACCGATAAAACACTGTACACCGAGATTACAAATATCAATTAGGGAAACGAAGTAAACAAAAAAATGAAATTTATCGCCCATCGAATCGGTGGCTTCGAGCGTTTCGAAAATATATTTTCCAAGAAACGTATTTACGAAGATCACCATTGGACAGCAATCATATTCGAAACTGCGAAAGTCCGCCGACATGGATTTGCTGTCCATTAAACCCGCGCATCAAAATTCCCGCATAGTTTCCCATTATCCGCGTCTTTTTTTTTTTTTTATTTCCTCGCAACGAGGAGACGCATTCGCGCCACGTTCAGGAGGGCCACGCGCGTCTAGTATCGTCTGTAACGGAATGAAAGGACGGCGTTGCACCGGTCGTTCCGACGCTTCGGCCGAGGCACTCGGAGAAATTGCACCGAAAAAGAGGCGAGACGGGGAAAAATAAAAGGGGGAAAACGTCCACTCAGCTACCTTGCGATACTTCGTTATGGCCTTGGGTTTTCGTTGGTGTGTCCCTCGTCGCACCGGTGCTCACCGCTCTATTTCCCCGCGTGATAAACGCGATTACTGTCGGTCGCTGTTTGCAGATCAATCCGTCGTTGCATGCGCGTCCACGTGCACGCTGTTTTTCATAGATCGTCCCCGCAACGGCGACCGAGGTACGGGGGCGGGAGGCCGGCGGGGGGCAGTCGGTCGACTGTAAATTGCGCGTCTACGCGTTCTTAGGTAACGCATTGCTCGTTGCGTGAACGGAACGGAGCCGCCTCGTGCCTCTGCTCGCCGTGTGCCAGCCCGTGGCAATTGCTACACACCGTTTCGCGCACCTTTATTTTTGCTTCGCGTGATCGCAGGTGCCTTGCCAGACACGTGACCGGTTGCTTCTGCATCTGCATCCGCGTGGCGCGGTATTAGGTAACGCGTAGATAGTGCGTGAATCGGTACGTGCTGACGTTCGTAATGCTTGGCCGCCGTTGTCTACGGCGAGCATCAATTGTTCACGGACGACGACGGGCCTGAACGAAATTCGGCTCGAACGACACTGGCCTGACCGTGGACCAGCTGACGGAATAACGGGGCAGAACCTTCCGCTCGTACGGAAGGACGAGTCGCGTTCATCGAATTCCCATGGCACGCTTCGGCGTCGCGCACTTTGTGCCCTTGCGAATAACGCGAGCGAGACTTCTCGCGCGAATTTCCGTCAACAAGGCTGTTGGATCGCTGTATTGGCCGTTATTTCTTCCTTCATTTTCGGTCGTGCTTCCGTTCGGCCGTCGGGCGATTAGATTAACGAATGGACATTGGGCTGGGTGTCGGGGAAATGTGGACTGCGAGAGCTTCGATCGAGGGTGTTGCTTAACGAGAAGATCTTATGGATGCGTCTCGGATTCGTTTTACTGTATTTTTAATTGATGTTTTGCTCGTGTTGCGCCGATAAAACGCGATCCCCAGCACGTGTAGACTGATACAGCATTTATTTATTGCCATTTTTAGATTTTCGTACGGCATGATTGATAATGTTTAAGAGATCTCTGAGCGGGCTGTATTGTACAGCGGGCTAAAGGAACTTGTGAAACGTCGTTTAATAAAATCGAGTACTGCCCGGACGGCTGTGATCGTTCGCGTTTGGCATCGTGAAATAGCGCAGAAATGCAGCAGAACGTTAACTGTAATCTCGTGAAAGCATCCTTGGGTCAAAATATGCACGCCTATTCCTGTTACACACTCATTAGGCAGATATCTGTTCGCGTATCTAGCTCCAGCGTGTTCGTTTTACTTTTTTCGTTCCTCTTTTTCGGGAGAACCGAATAAACAACTTTCGAATACGTCGGGCACAATCATTTTGTTGCCACGTGGAGAAAAAACAAAAAAAATGAGAAAAAGACGATTAATCTGAGACCTTAGATGACCTGTTCAAATTCGTATTTTGAGATTGCGTAATAAGTACCTCGTGACAGTTCCATCGGTCAGAGCTCGGCGGAACAAGGATACTTTTGATTTGATTAGATTGATTAGAAGAGGGGCTTCGCTTACGCGTCGTTACTGTTTGAAATTAACTGTTTCGCACGCTGATCGACTTTAGATGGTCGATTTGAGTTGCGAAGTGCGCTTGTCGGACCGATTATTATATTTAACGATCGGTTTGTATTAGTCGATACATTGTTAACAGTGTTTCGACAGGTTCAACTTTTTACCTCCCGTATATCGGTGACTCATTTTTATGCCGGACCTATTTACTGGTCCACTGAATTAATGTTTTATCGCAACGGGCAGGACGGCTTCCTTGTGTATCGCGTGATCTGTGTCTGATATCGACGGTACGTAACTACTTATTACCATGAACTCTCCGAGGGCCGCGAGAAAAATGGTATCCAACACTTTTTTGTCTGCACGATCGAACAAAATTTTAGTATGTTATTATTGCAATAATTGTAACCCTTCTACCGATCATTTGTTATACCAAACTCTTCGACATCGAGCCAGCCGCAATAAAGAAAGCGCCATATTGTTAAAGAAAGCATGTCTTTCGGTGAAAATAGACAAAAGAAACGTGTCCATAGAATAAAAACTTTGGGCGAATTCAATTTTCATTGGACTATTTCATTGGTGTCTTTGCTGATTGAACTATATCGTCGACCAAATTGTTAATAACCGTCTGGCGGCGAGCACGATCCACGATACGTCTCAATTAAAAATCCGCAATCCGCGTCGCGGCGTCAAAACATTTTACACACCATTAATATAAAAGCCTGGCCGCGTTACACGGCCGTACACGAGCTCGCCAACAAAGTTACTCTAATTAATGGTAGCACGTTCGGTATTGTATAATTCTGTTTACGGTGGTTGACGGCCTCGTGCATACGTCATGCGGCATGCGCGTACTAATTTCTACGGCTGATTGTTAAGTTCCATTTATTGGAATGTAACACTCGAATGAATGCGCGACGGGTGAAAACGCTTTTTAATATGATGAGTAATCTGTGTGCATTGCTGCACGCCGTTCGATAAACGCAATGTCATCAATCAGGGATACCAAACGGAATATTAATTTCCCCGACGATTTCAAGGATGCATAAACTGCTGAAACCGCAGGGGTTGCCGGTGTGAAATAAATCTTTATTTATTTATTTTGTTTTTCCCGTACGTCGCAACTTCAGGCTACCGTGGCGCGAAATGACGACGGTGTTTCTTTTAAATACCTTGGCCCAGGTACAGTGGCCCTGCATTACTCCGTCGCGTGGCTCCTCTTTTTCAAGTACTTCTCAATCGAAGCAATTTTCTGCGACGTTCGAAATAATTTTGCACGCTGCGGTTTTGAAAGATTTTGTCAAGGCAGCTACATTACGCGCAACAACGGCGCCGTCGAAATTCGGTTATTTTCGTAGAATATAAATCTTGAAACGATCACGACGCGTACCAACCTGTGCACCTCTGGCAGTAATAGCTGCAAGCTCGCAGAAATCAAGTATCTGCGTAACGAGTCCGCACCCCACTGTGCCTGCCTCATAATCTGCCCACCCCGATGCACAGCTATCTATTCCATTAAAATTAACAATGTAGCAGAACAATGCGCGGCAACCATGACCAATTGTTTCCATTGAATACCAGAAGCTGAACTCGACCGCTCTAATTGGGCTCGGTCTCTTTTCTTAGATAAACGATAGGCATGTTCAGCGGTATCTTTTTGCATTGTTCGAATCGATTAAAAAGAACTCCGCCACCTACGTGCATACATATCTATACGTAAGTACGTACGCGTGCTCTCAAGGCTACGCGAAACTGAACTATCGACGTTCGTACATGAAACTGTCGTCACCTTGGCTGGTTTTTCTCAGCAGCGAAAAGACCAAACACCCCTTCGCCGCACGGCACAGCAAAGGTATACACTTTCCAAGCGCAACCCCGGGCTGTGGGCGACGGGGGGGGGTTTAGTTTCGAAGGGACGTGTGTACCTGTCGCGTCACAAAGCGTCGGAGTTCCAATCAAGCGTTAAGGGAGAGAGACCACCGGTCGTCGCGGCATAGAATTTGCAACTATGCTAATAAGAGGCGAGCCGAACGGATAGCTAATGGCTGCCGAGAGAAAAAGGACGAGCAAGAGTGCACAATGAATTCGTGAGGTCGTGACGCGATGGAGAAAGAGGGACGGTCGACGAGACAAAGAGGGCCAGCGGAGGATGAAAGGGTGGAAGGGAGAAAGTGGACAGGGAGAACGGAGGGCGACCACGGATCAATCGTAGCCTTCCGTGCTCCCTGCCACCCCTCGGTCGCTTTCCTCCCCTCGTCACTGCTCCTGGCCCTCACCCCCTCGCTTGCCCCTTCACCTACCAGTCGACTTGCACCCCTGCAACTCGCCTCCACCTAACCCCACTCCATCGACCACCTCTCAACCCCACCGGTACACCCTTACACTCGGTGCAACTCTCAACCCTCTATCGTCGTACTTGCACCGACGTGCACGCGTCGTTACGCAGGCCCAGACCTGTCGACCAGACATAGACTCTCTCGCTCGCCTCTCCTCTCGCTCCCCCCAACCCCCAACCCCCCTTTCCCACCACCATTTCCCTCTATCCTTCTTTCTCTCCTCCGCTTTTCGCCGCAGAGTCACCATTCTTCCCCACGGATATACCATTGCTCTGCTTCTTCTCCTTCGCGTCCCTCTTCGTGCACGCCCGTGCACGACTTTCATCCCGTCCCTTTGCCACCCCTCCGCCCGCCACCTTTCCCTTGTCACCCTTTTCCATCCGCCTCGTTTCACTCTCTGTGTCCTTCTCTGGCGCTCTTCGGTTGGAGGGCCAAGCGCGGCGCGCAGAGTAGGTCAGTGGCGTGAATGATCATCAGCGTTCGCGCGCGTGTGGGTGCGTCTGACTGCGCGGCCGCTTTTGTGACCCACCTCCCGTTTTCACGCGCACACTCGCGTGTCCGCGAAAATCCGCTGATGCCGTCCGTCACACTTTTGCTAGACAATTTCTGATTTACCCGCGTCCTCCCTCCCGCACCCTGTACTCCTTCGTTCGTTGCGTCAGCTGTTATACGCCCGCCTCGTTTAGCGGCGAATAGCGCAGCCGGCTCGGAGGAATTGCGTTAATTCTCGTCGCGGTATCGATCATCGCAGAATCCCGTTTGTCATTGTTGCGTTTCGGTCAGTTTGAATTGATCGTGGTAACTGTAGAATCGAAAATACTGCATTGTCGTTTCGATGCATAAAAACGTTTGTACGCTCGTTTCCCTTTTGTTCTCTTCCTCTTTATTTCGCGCTTGCATCTTCGAGACGGTTATTATTCTCGAGCGAGTCCCACGACACGATCGTTAACATACTGTTAACGGCAGGTGTGAACAATGATATGGAATCGTCAACTGTGATAGCGCACCGAATTATTTGGACGAGAGTTTCGAGTAACGACGAACACCTATGCCGATGATATCGCAGATTTTGCTACCCGGTTGTACACAGTTACGGGCGGATTGCATAAGCTGAAATGTATCTCGCCGCCTGTCATATCCGAGGGAAGGATGTGTGCGCAGAATTGCACCGTGAATTGGACGAGTTTCACGGTCTCGACCTTGGGGCGGTTTAACTAGTTTTCACAACTTCTCGCGCTGCCGTTCCGCGAGATTATTTTTACTTCCCGGTTAAGCGTACACGTACGTACGTTTATGCATGCATCTACAGGACGGGATCGCGAAACGCTCCGACCACGATCCACCGATGTCCTTTTTAACTCGCCATTTTTGTTCTTTGTCCTCCCGTCTCCGCCACTCCGTTTTCCTTTCACCGCTCTTTGCTTCCCCCGTTCATCCTGCGCAACATCGACAGACGTACGCTCGATCAGCGCGAAATTAATTACGCGTCATCCTCCGCATCGATTTTCATTCAATTTCGTCCGCGACCGACGTTACGCGACGCGCTAAATGGTAAAATTTCTCGTGCCGCTGTCGGCGACGTAAGCGTAACGCGGCGAGGTAAATCGTAATGTTTGAATACGCGCAACCGGCCGCGCCGCAACGCATTGTCGAATACTGAAAGGCCAATTTGCCCGCTTTTATTCCTTTTACGCGACGGCTTGAAGTTCGCGGCCGGCTGTCGGCGGCGCGTCCCGTGATTAAAAAAAAAAAAGAAAAATCGTACGTCCGCTAATTGGAAAGGAACGCGAACAAAACCGGGGGGGGGGGGGAGTCGCGGCGCTGAAATCGTCGCGTTAGTTTCGGTCTCGCGATTACGCGGCGCGGATACGCGCGAACGAAGATGCATCGGGTCCGCGTCTTCTTTCGCCCGCCCGTCCCCGCCTCTGCGAAATAATCGAGTCGGTTCGGCTAATGGAGGTTGCGCGGATTGGATTCTTTTCCGCGCGGAGTTCCCGCATTTCCGCCCGCTGGATACTCCACGAATGAAGCAATAAGTGCATCGCCGCGCTCGTTCGCCAATTGCGCGGCGCGCAAGCGGGCAGACGCGAGTAAACGAAGGGGGATTAGATACTTTCGTTCGACGCTTTGGTGCCCGCAAACGAAAAGGGAGAGATATTTGCACACGTAAATAAACGCACGCCCCTACACGTGTTCAGAAAGAGCGGTATATTTAATACGCATTGCACGATGCATAAGGGAAGACCAACAGCGCTCGCGTTCAAACGGAGACTGGGGAATAAAAAAATTTCCAGAAAGCGTTTCATGCTTGACGCGAGCAATTGAAACTACATCAAACACCATCGCCTCTTTTACCCCCTTTAGAACAATAAAAGCAAGGAATAGGTCGAGGGGAAATTGTACACCGCCGGCAACTTTATTTCTTCCATCCATTATTTCCATATATCGATCGCACGCAGCGCCTACGACACTTTTATGACAAACTCAAACGACCGCGACACGCATCTTCCCTTTGATCAATAACGCCGGCCAGCACTGCAATTAACCGACGGAGAAATCGAGCGGGGAATGGTGTCGAATATATATTTTTTGACGCCCAAAGACGAAGCCCGACGATGGTGGCTGCATCGCCGGGACGAGTTAGTTTATGGGGGACCGGAGTCTATGTAGACATCTCACGATCTAACCTTACCCAACCTTCCATCCCAGCCTTTCCTAGCTCTAGCCTAGCCCAGAGCTGTGTAGGAGAAGTGCACTCCACCACACTGCACGGACGTCTGCCTAGTATTGATCCTCGGCTCAGCTACTGGCTACCTTCACCCACTAATAATTCTTGTCAGTCTCCGCGGGCTCGACGATTCAGGCCCACCGTTGGATCCGTTTTCCAAGACGCGGACTGGAAAGAATATTTGTGGGATGCAACGGTCAGAAATGGGTAGCCGTCAAGCGATCTACGCACCGATCAAATCATTTTGGATCTTCTGTCTTTCGTGCTGTCAAGTCGTGCCGGACACGCGGATAAAGATTTTCTTTTACGGGCAGGCATAGTAACGATGCTTGTATTCCGACGTCACGCTTTTGCAAATAACGGAATTGTGTAGCAAAAATTTCGACGGCCAAACCCTCCGGCGTATTACCCTTGTTTGATTTCGTTCGTTCCTTGATTACCCTCCCCGAGTGATTTATCGCGAAACGATAAGCATAAAGACTCGAACGTTGTTCCGATTTGTTCCCGCAGTATCGAAAATACGCAAGCAACAACGAGCGAGGAAAGAGTGGCAAATGGAGGGGTTGGGGGGGGGGAAGAAGAGGCAATTAAGTGGCAACCCTTCCACGAAAGAAAACCCCCTCGGCTTAGTTTCAAGCGCAGCCTTTCGCCATATCTTCCTGCGTTACCGTCTATCCGTAGATACCGCTCGATTAGTTCCGATAACAATGATCTCGATATTTCGAGACAACGCAAGCGGCATCTGCCCCGAGTGGCGGTTAGACGTCGAGGACGGCGGCGACGCTGGAACATCGACGTCGCCGTCGCCGATAGACTCGCGTCCCTTAACGACGTTCTGTGCTGCGGTGTCGAGGCTCGGGGGGTTCTATATCACGATGCTGCAAAATGTATGCCTGCCGGTGATAAACGGACTCAACCTATCCTCCGCCGCCACTATCGGCTTCCTTAACCCTTCTAACCCCCAGTGGTTTCTCCACTTTTCATCCCCCTATTATATATCGTTCTGTTCCGCCTAACGTTTTACATCCCTCTAACCACCCGTTCCCGGATCGTGGATCGCCACGAATGTTTGGGCGTTAAAGGTGTTCAAGTAAATTGTACGAGAGCTCGTGAAATGAAATTGCAGCGATTATTTCGAGGAAAAAATGTTTACTCTCGAAAAACGTTTCGCTGTAGTTCTTTCTTGCACGGTAAATTAATAATCACCATTCCCGGGAAAAAAGTAATTCGTCGGCCGCTGTGTTAAAATAAGTAGTTACAGTGGGAATATATTTCCCAGCGTTTCAATTCCCAACAAATTTCCACATTATATTTCCAATTAATACAGGCCCAGCAGGATATTCGCGCACTACAATAATGAGAGAAGCGGACAAATCAGCAAAAAGGAAACCGTTCCCTCCTCAAACAGATCTAACTCCTTCCATGCAAAATAATGCTCTACAGGCGACAACAAATTTAATAAAAAAATTGCCGAGATATTTCCGCACGCAAACGTTCCCCATAACATGATCCCGCGTTTATTCCACGCTGACTGACAAACGACTAGCGAATTAAAATAAAAAACATTTCTGATACGCACGCTGTACGCGTACATCGATTCTATTTTCAATTCGACGACGAAACGGGTCGAACGCGATTATACTCCGTCTCGGAAGAAACGACGGGGGGACCGCGTGGCAAGTCTACGAATCGGATTCACTTTCGGCGGTCGTATGCACATGTGGCTGCTTATCACTCGTACGGGTGCATGCACGTGGGTGGAACGGGGATGGCGATATGCACACAGGCGGGCATCCGGTGCAACGTGCTGCACCGTCGAGAGAGAGTACAAACGGCTGAAAGCGAAACGTAAACAAACAGGTAGCTCTTCATCCAAACCAAATAGCGGGGGAGTAAAACTGCGCGGCACAGTGTCGGCGGTTGCCGACGCGAGCGCGGAAACTTTCCTCCCTTTGTTTCCCATTATATTCCCACATTACTTTTTTAAACGCCCCGTTAAATAGTAAACGCAGCGAATCTCGCGCGCAATTTTAGTCGTTAGAACAAAACGGCCGGGACAAAACGGAGGGAAATAAAGGAGAAAAATAACGGGACGAAGGGGGTGGGGGGAGTGTAACGCGAAAGCCAGGGATGTAAAGGGTTGGATTGAAGGGAACGGGGGAAAATAGAAGTATCAACATCGCGAGTTTCGCGTTGCGCGAATTATTTCATTAATATAAAAATGAACGGTTTTACTGTATGCGGTGTACCTTTGACATCACGTTTTTGGATTTCGCTTCGGTCGTTCCATTCCTGTGAATGGTAATAGAAACGATACCAAGCACTGAGCTACTTTTGCGTCTGCGTTTGGTATACGTTTACACGATTCACGACGATTTCTGTTCGTTTCTGTTGACGCGATTTCATACCTCGCATCTGGACATGCGTCTATTGAATAAAGGAAATTCCGCAAAGTACCGGCATCAATTTGTATCAGCGGGCGCTGAAAATCAGAAACGGTCCTCGAAAAATCGACGCACTGTTAATTCAAACGCGAGCCGTTTTTCCTTTCAAACGAATTCTAACACTTCGGTGCCAGTGTATCGTTATCCCGTGAGGTGGGCGACACGCGAATTTTTCATGAAATCGACGAGAACGCTCTAATGTCCATCCGAGCGGTTACCTCTACGTTTATCGTTTATTATTACTATTCGGGGCTGTGTTTAATTTATCGGTTTCAGGGACGAGTTGAAGATGTCTGGCCACTATAAATATCGTGACGTTAATCCGACAGCGAACGCGTCCTAATGGAAAGGTTCTAATGATGAGACGATGTACGGAATCTAATTACATCCGAATGTCCGGACTCCGTATTTATAAGTTTGTTTCTAAATTTACATTTCGTGTACGGTCCCCTGCATAGCGGTTAGGCAGAACCACGGGCATTTAAAATTTCAGCACCGGCCAACGGGGAGGGAAGGTACCTGGAGGGTATCTCAATTTGCAAATACAATCAATCGGTCTGCAGCTTTATTCTCGGGCAATTAAAATTTGTATTTGGCGCAACCATTAGCTCCTATCAGCTATTTAAACGTTGCACGAACCGTCTGAATTATTTTTAGTGGCGAGCATCGACAATAATAATATCGGAGATGTTTCTCAGACCGTCCTTTCGGGGAAAATCCTTTTACCGCAGAATATTGTCTCGATTGATAAAATCTCTTTCCCGAAATCTGCACATGTACGCGATCAAATATCTTTGCTCGAGGTAAATCTAATATTTCGCGCAAAGCGAAACCTCTTCCGCAGATACTGCGGATAGGAAATCTGTGAACAAATCAATGCTCAAATGGTATCACTTTTGACACCCAACGTTACTGTAATACAATTAATTTTCACACGCTCGCCTATTCATCCCCTCCGAGGATCGTCGCGAAACGTGCATCAGAAACTCGAGCGAAGCTGTCGGTATTCATCGAGCACGACCGCTTAGAACACACAGCGGTTTGTCGTGCGACGTTAAAGAATTAAAGAGCGTGCAGTTTTGCATTCGAGCGTCCCCGCGAGAAAGGCGGCGACGACGATGGCAACGACAATGCGACCGCTCACACTCGCAATGGCAATTGTTCCCGGAATAATGTCCCGGCCAAGATACAAAGAAAAACTGGTATCTGCGGTCGATTCCACGGCAACGGCCAAGGTAAACGCGTGCAGCTTTGCGAAAAGCGCGAGAACGGATCGCGCGTGGCGCGTCGATAATCGCACGGAGGCGCCGCGCTGAGACACGTGTTCACCCTTTGACCGACTAGAAACCGATACAATGAAAATCCTACCTCGCGGGTCGCGGCCGTTCTCCCTTTAAGTTCGAGCTCCTTTCCACGCGGCGCTAAATCTAAATCGGTGCTCGGCGACGATTTTTCTCACCGGTCAAAGCGGATTTTCACGTTCGACGAGCTTCGCAAAAAGATGTTGCCGCTCGAGTTACGAGTTTTCCCGTTTAAACGAGAATGTACCCACGCAAATTATTTCACGCCGCGTGCGCCTACGTTAGAACGGCGTTTGCTTCTTTGCCACTTTCACGCGGAACGCTTGCTTCCTTAGTTTGGCCGGGGAAAAGAAAGCTTTCGCGGGAATATTTTCTCTCGCGTGCCCACCGTCGAAGTGTTTGCCTTTCGAAACGTACGTACGTACGTACTGTACTGTACGTCGACGGGGCGGTTCGTCGCGCGTACGTTTAAAGTTAGAAAGGTGGTGGTTGCTTGCACGTTTCGTTTTTCCCGCCGTCGCGTTTGCTCGCTGCATGCTTTTTCTTTCGCGAAGGGACAACGTTCCCTTCACGAAATTTCCGCCTCTACAGCCGATTGAGAGTTAATCGCGGACGATGAATGGGATCAAAGCGGCGCATAAACCGCTGGGCAAAGTATTAGGGTGTGTTAAGTAACTTTGAAATGAGGCACGATGAATCGTTGTGTTTTGTTCGGGAGCGCGCGTCGATTCTTACTTTTCGTTTAACGGTCGGGGGCGATTCTGTTACCGGTGCATGGGGAACGAAATTACTTTGGCACATGTTCTAATGTATCATAAAAACTGCGTTCAAACGGTTTTAGCGAAAATAGAAGGCGGGTAACGTTAAATAGACGAAACGAAATTTCCTGTTAAGCTAAGATTAACATTCGCCTGAATAATTTTTACGGGCAATGTGCTTGTTAAAATTTACACCCGTGAAATGTAAACAGTTCCGCGAAAAAGGGCTGTTCAACAGGAACGTTGCGTCCCGGGGAAAACGGGGAAACGAGAAAATCCATGAGCGCGTTAAAATATCTTCGTGCACCTGAGAAAATTCCGACGCTTCTTAATGCATAAAAATATACTCTACCCTCCGTTACTCTCGGCCAGTATCTTTTTTAAACTAATCGCGGGGCACTAAATCGCGCAATAACGCCCGATACAGCGTCCAATAAAAAGCAATAACCATAAATTTTTCGTCCTTTTAGCTTCGTGTAATATCTCACAGTCTGTACATAATGACGCAAAGAAATGCCAACAAATATCGCGATATTAGCGGCAAGAACTATCGTTTACGTGGAATACAGTCTCGAATACGGCGTGAAGGAAATAGGAGTCCTCCCTCTCTTCGATTTTACGCGGCAACCAAGGTAAAGCCGTGCTGCGGACCGGTGCGTACTTATTTAGCAGAAATAAATGGGTACGCCACGGAAGATTATGAATCATCGCGCGAAACGAATTTCGCGTTGCCTTTCTGAGGCCCCGCTGAAAGAGTTCCACCCAAAAAATTTATCCGCGGAACGCGACGAAGACTTGGCAGACACGGCGGCGTTCCGTGGAAAAACTGTCTGGCCAGAGTTTTGGAAGAAAAATTTCTTCCGTCGAACAGCCGAATACTGACAAATAAAATAAATATCGATATTCTTTAATATTGTTCATTTACGCAATAGTTGCGTCGTTCCTAGAGAATTACGGTATTCTAAGCGAAACTTTTTCTTTAACCAAAGATACTCTGACTGAAGCATCCGTTATCGTATAAGAAATTGTTGCAGCTTTTGTTTTTTGTTGCACGTTGCTGAATAAATGGCTAAATAACAACACGAACGCAATTTTGTACTGGATACAATTCTTCATTGATTTATGGGTTTAGTGCCCTCAAATTCTTGGAGGGACCAATCGCAGTTCAAGCAAAATATTATGACACTTCCACGATACAACTTGCATTCGATAGATATATGCAAAGGCCCCAATACGCTTATCGTCGAAACGCAAGATCATTGGCTTCGCTGATCCACAAATTACCACCCTGAAATTAAATTTAAAAAAACAAAACTTATCAACAATCGATATCCACGCACGTATGACATAACAAAAGAAACAAAACGTCGACACCATTAGCAGTAAACGAATTTATTATTCAACTTCGAAAACATTCGCCCAGATAAGCTTGAAGACAATCGACTACTGTATAATAACACAATACAAACTAATAATCTTGTTCATACCTAATTTATTCGAAACAAAATTAACGTGCTCCGCAATACTATTTCTCGATGTCGAAGAGCTATTCTAACCGTACAATATAATTGCACCGTATTACGTGCGAAACGATTAACTCGTCGAAAACAAATCCTATCTTCGTATGACCCAGTTAATAAATCACAATCTTCGTGTAACCCGGTTAATAAATCACAGGATGCTCGATTTCACCGAGAATTTCCAACAATATTCCCCAGGTCGATCAATCACCCTCGTTACCAGGAAAGAACGATCGAGGCTGAAAGCCCGGTTAAAACGAAGCCGAGTCCCGTTCAAACATTTTCTGGGATTACGAAATTCGCTCGGCGCTCTACCACCGGATCCGACGAGGAAGCGGCCGCTGACAACGCGATTCACGGAGCTCCATGGAAGTCGGGGCAGTGAAAGGAAAGATTGGCGAGGATCGGGCGGGAGCGGCGTGAACACGGTGGAACGTAAACGGGACAAGGAGAGAGGAACAGGGTGCTCTTCGTGGCGATTCGTTGACGCTGGCGAAAGAAGTGGCTCATCGTCACGCTGTCTGCTATCTGCGTGCCGCTACCACTTCAAATGACCGATCCGAGGCGCTTCTGTTATGGGGGTAGGCACAACATTGCGTGAAAGATCGCACGAGATAGCCGGCGCGGAGAGATGAAAAAGAAATTTCTTTGCCCGGCGGAAACACCGCGGGTGTCGTATACAATGAGGGAAAACGCTTCTTTTATTTCCAGAACGCTTTGACAGTTTGTAAGTGGGCAATTACGGAGATATGTTGACGCGATTAGAGGGTCAACGGTCAGGCTTGTATAACAGGCCGAGAATTTTGTTTTATTTATTGCGTCTTCGGTACGCGGACAGTGGTTCTCCTCGTTGCGTTACTAAATGGATTTAAATATAATAGTTTGCCGAGGGAAATAATTGGAAATCGATTTACTGCGATGTGCCCGTTATAGGAAACGAACATTATTTTTCGTACCGTTTTCTGGTGATAATAGGAACGTCTGTATTCTATTCGAGAATAGTTTGTAATCATAATTGCATGAACATCCGCCGTCTAGCTGTAATTGTTCGAGGAGGAATAATAATCATGTAACGATTTTCAATAAACGAGTTGTTGTAAAGTAATAATTTAACGCGACATCCGGGTAATAAACGGGAGTACTTTCGAGATTCAGGCCGCAAGATTTTTCCACCTAATAAGATTTATGAGTGGAGGCCAATCGTGGACGAAGATGAAATCACACAGGACAAATGCGTCGCTTGTCGATTCATAAAACTACGAATATCGATTCGTTTATACCAGTACCTTCGTTACTTCCATAAATTACCTGCCCCTGCAGTTACTTCCGTATGTTTCATAAGTTTCTTGCGTCAGTACATCAGTCCTGTACAACCAACGCGGTACTCCCGCATTTAACAGGTGGGAAATATTTCGAGCTTCTCATTAGAACTCGGTAAAACTATACATTGTTCTCCCCACGGAGTCGTAATTTCCTTCTATCCCAATATTATGGCGCGCGCAAGAAATACTAATTCGCACATTTCATCGCGCTCTACTGTACTTGCCCCAATTTCCTTCTAACCATTTTCTCCGTCCAATAATTCGAACGGCGCGCCCTCCGAAATTCCCGCCGATATTATTAAATAAAACGGGAAACACCGGCGTCGAAACGCGTTCACGGATTTTCTTCGTTGCCGTCATTGTTCTTCCGCGCGGCGAAAAACCGCTCGCGGTTACGAATTGGACGAAAATCCGTTTACCTCGCGACGCGTAATTCGAAAGCGCGTTGATAGATCGCGTTTAATTGCCGGTAACAGGATTGCTGCTGCTTCGGTCCGCGGAGATACCGAGTCCTTGAAAGGCCGAAGGGAAACGACGTGCAGGTAAAAAATCTCGATTCGCGCCACTGAACCGTCGGGAACGATTACAATCGAGCGGGGAACCGCTTCGCGTTGGCCTGTGATACACGACGACAATAATCCGGTGCCGGTTGCCCGACTGGTGATATTCTCGAAGGCAACCACCGGCTGACGGATCCGTTCCATCGATTTCTGATACGTTCCGCGGTGCATTTCGATAATTCACGATTCGTTAATTAAATTAAGTCGTCCTCTAATTACGCAGCCCAGTTTTCGGCGAACGAACGGCGTACGTATATAGATGGCCGACGAACGGGGTCGTATGACGCACGGTCATCCTTTTTCGGCGATACTGCGGGAGCAGTATTGTTGATTCGAAGGAAGGTCGCATTAATGGTAGGTGGAAAAGTGAGGAGGTAATTTAGAATTCGATTGCATGACGATTCGAATACTTCTGCTTTCGCGATGATTCGTGTTCTATGGTTGTTTCGAGGAAAACGTTCGGCATTCGATGCCGGGAATTGTACATAAATGTATGCCTAAAGATACAGCTGGGAACAGGTATTTAGTATATATTGAAATAGTTTTTTATTTCGTGTGTAGACATGAAACAGTCCATTGCTAAAATTTGGTCCAGTAGTTGTTTTAATTGCTCTAAGATGTATGAAAAATGATATATATATATGAAACGTACGTTAATGTGCATCGATTAATACAATTAGCATCCCATTCTACGAATCACTGTGATTCCTTCTACGAACTCCGACGCAATGTTTCCCCCAACTGTAGAACGACAACAAAGGTACAGTAGAATAATTTCGAAACTTTCTGCAACAAAATCTTTGCAACGCAAGCCAAATGAATATCTCGTCGAGTACGGAGTTGCAAATGATATTCTGTTCATTTCGCATTCAAGTTTCGTACGCGTATCTGTATCACAATTTCCTGAATTTCGCGGAATCGCGAAACCGGTCCGAAGAACACCCTTCTCGCAATCGATTCGTCTTGGATTCGCGATTCGTGAACTTCTGAACGGCTCGGACCATGTCCTGTGCAGGGTAGGGCGCGAGCACCGATTCGAATTGGCTCTTCCTCGCGTCATAGACGCCTCCTTTGGTTCGACTACGTGAAATTGTTCGTCTGGTAAAAACGGATCCATCTCGACCCGTTCTCGAACGGCTTCGCTCGTAGCTTCCCTTCGTCGATTGCCCTCGATTAAAGAAACGATTCACAATCTTCGACTACAGAATGCATCGTGGCAGGTCTGTTTTTAAGGAAAGGGACAAAAACATCGTCCACTCTTTTTGGGTACAAGAATGTGAAAAATTGATAAGACTGCCAGCGGTTCGGGGCGGGCTATGTTATAAATATAATAGCTGTCGGTGATTTTTGGTAATTAGTTTTAAGAGTTGCCATTGTATCCTGCTTTCAAGAAAGCGCAAGTTCAATAATGTAAGTATGTTATGTTATACTTGAGCTATTATGGTTGGTGGATACTTATTTCTAAGAAATATCGTATTTGGATAATTGTTCTGTTCTGATTTAGAATGTATTGCAATATCTTGGATGAGCTCGATTTTATCCATTATTGATCTGTTCAACAATTTCGAACTCTAATATCTTTCACGTAATGCAAAAGGTTCGCCGATATTTGATAATAATCTACTACAATGCGAACGAGTAATTTATGGACCCGGGGGATGTTTTTCAATCGAACAAAGAGCCTTCCTCCGCGGCAAGTATTACGCTTTTAAAATAAAAACCGATGCCTCAAAAGATAGACAACGTTAACCACGAATCACCATGGATACCCTATAAAATCCCATCCATTCGCATTGTTGCGTTGGAGGTCTCCCTTTTCGCGACTACAAAAGGAAATCGAGAGGGAGGAGGAGGAGGGGAGTGGGGATGTTCGGCGTCGGCCACCAAAAATTGCAGTCGTCCGTCAAAATTTCGTTTCACGGGGTTCGCTGTGCCGCTTACACGGGTCGTAGATCTTTGTCGAAAGCGGAGTTAATAGACAAAGCATGGGGAAAAACGATAAATCGTCTCGGCTTCGTACAATTTCAATGCGGGTCAAAAAAGATATCAAAGGAATACACACCGATTTATGTACGAGATGCTGGAATTTGCGCGAAGTTCGCACCGCCACGGTTAAATATCGCTCGCAACCGTGGATACGAGTCGTGCAATTCGGTTTCTACTTACAGTTCCGTTGACACTTTTGTTTCCCGTCGCGAGCTTCGAAAACAGAATACCGATTCACTGTTCTGCTTCATTTTATGGCCATCGCAAGTCGGATCCGCCATTCGACAGTAATCCCTTTTTTCTTGGATAACTATTGATCCCACGGCGTTGCTCGTTGATCATCCCTTGACTATACGTGACGCGGAATAATTCCACCTCTGCACGTAACGTTCGAAAACGGATGAAACGAATAACGCTGGGAACGGAAAACGGGGAAGATAGCGATTTTCCGTTCGAACCTTGCGAGACACGAGAGACACTGAATCGCATTCTGCGAGCGAATTAAATTATGCAAGTCTTAAACGATTTCACCGTGCTTCCGCTTTTTACCGCGGAAGCCTTGAGGAATTTAACGCACCATAGGTGTCACGGTATACCGGGAAACGTGACAATCGTTAATAATCTAAGAACGGCCTCGAACAATCATTTCTCTGAGAAAATCGTTTCGAATCGAACGAAAATCTATCGTACATCGAACGACCCGTTATAAGACAAATTGAGGCAGATCCGGTAATAATTAAAACACTTGCACTGCAAGAAAAATAAAAACCATGCTTCTGTTTGCGACTTGCTGAATCACTGTCCAGGATCAATTAACCGCTTCTCGAAATATTGAACTCGTTACACACGAACCATCCAAGCAGACTGATTAACAAATACCCTCAACCTTTGCTCGTTTACTTCAAATATAAGCCTGTTAATAGATACTTGACGCGAGAACGAACGAAAGTTTCGTCGAAATCGTTTTGCAATTTCCCGTTCCGACGTGAAATTTGACAATCAGTTTCCCGTACAGTGTCAGCCGGTTCGAAGACAAGTAGCATGGCATATCCTCCACTCTGTTGAGTCGAAGGACTTTTGTTTTTCCCATCGAAAGGCTGTGCGTGCGTGAAACGGGCAAAAGAAGAAAAAGGACGAAGGAAATAGGAGGCGAAGGATAGGCGGAATGGACGAAAGCTTCGCTCGCCACCAGTCCAGTTTTTGCGGCTTTTAGAACGCGAAAATACCATTACGCCGAGCTGCACGCAGAACGCTTGGAAAGTCCCCGGCGGCCTTTTTCTGCGTGGAATAATTATAATCATTCGAGGCGCGCTTAGGGCCCCGGAACGCATCCGCCAGCTGGAATTCCCGATGTCGGATTCTTCTGCTGTGACAAGAAACGCCAGTGCGAAAGGTTTTGGTTTCGATCGACCTAGTATTGTATTGTTAAGGTGGTGTATTGTGATGTCAATGGGATAAAATAATTCTTAGGGGGAAATTAGTGATCGCATTAAGTGTACTCTGCAACTTTGCATTCTCTGTTTGCTGCCTTTTTTTTTTAATTCAACGCTGATGTGGATCGTATTTGAGAAGAATATGGGTTTCGTTTAATGAAGTTTAGATTAATATGTTTTCACATACTTCGATTTCAAATTTCCCCGATGGTACCGTGGTATGTACCTGACAAATGAATTATGTTAAGTTAAATCGAATGTATGATGTAAAAAGTGGCTCCGTAAAAATTTAATGCAATTATTATTAGAATCTCACCGTTGACGTCAGATTCGGTTGTAATATCGAATTTGAAAGCAGATTTCGACGATTTTATCGCTCGTTTCACTTGCCCGAACTTCAGGTTATTGAATACTTTAGCAAACGATGACGCACATTGCAGTAGAATTCTTTATCGAAATACTGTCACAAGATTCAATCGGAAATTAGTTTCCTGCGGGCAGACAATCATGAAACACGCAAGAAAGTCGCATTATCGACGAAACCTATTATCGTGAAACTTTCAGAGAAAAATCTCTTCACGAATCACCGAGTCGCACGTAACAGTGTAATTACAATTTATCATTTGCATATTTTCCGAACACTGTTATCTCATAATGTTATATGCGTCCGCATCAAATCATTGTGTTTCATCATGCGTTAAAACTAAAAGTGTACCCTCCGTTCGTAAAATTTCACGCGAAAAACGAAATATGTATGCAAAAATAAAATATGTATTGATTTCGCTGATATCAGAAATATACAGGAAAAAGAAAGTAAACGCCAAATTGAACGAGGATATCTGCTTTCGTGTAAATTTCCAGTGGTTAAAAAAAGCATTTGTAATCAAACTAGAAAGGAAGGAAGTTGTCTTCGAATAAAATATGTGCTCCCAGGATAGCACGAGGCAGAATATTTGATAAGTTCCTATTCAGAAGGCTTCGTTTCCTGGTATTAATGACGACAACAGTTTTAACACCTGACTGATCAAAATTTCTACGTTATTTCTACGTACTGAACGTGCATAAGTAATGCGCGAATATTACCGCATTTATCATTGTACCGCGGGTAAGACGGCATTTAATATATTCAATAATCGGATGGCACGAATCTATTTTTGGTATCTTGCATTAAAAGAAATTTATATTTCAATTGAAATCGCATTTCTAATCGGCTTCAAAGAATATTACTGCAGCCGTAGGAAAACCGCCAACTGAAATAAAATGAGAAATCATTGCTTGCGGTAAGAATCCCAATTCCGAAAATCTCTTGAAAGACCGTTGACGCACTTTGAGTTAATTACACGAATTATGTTCAAGGTTGTTATGGAAGCCTTGAACTGTGCCTTCCCTTCGTTCACGGGAACACAGTTCGTCGACAGCTATGTAACTTTAATAATCCTCCGCGCAAAATGTTCGCCCGCGACGAAAGCTAACAATTATTCTGCCTCATGATACAGGCCCCAGCTACTTTGGTTCCTTAATTATTGTTTGATGCATTTTTAAGATACGAAACCACCCGGTGGCGTTACATTTTTTCCAGCGAAATGCATCAAAGATTATTTTTACACGACAAATTACAAGGCGCAATTTCGTTAACAGTTTATGCGGAATTATTAATACGTTTGTCAATAATAAATTGTAAATCACGATAAATGTCGATCGTGATTTGCGTTAAACTAATTATTCGATATTTCTGTATCCGGATCGGCATTGGGTTTGTTACGATAACAATAAAGAGCTGTTGGACAAAGAATAATATTCGAAACTCAGCAGTGCTCACTTCAATTTCAAAATGAAAATTTACGAACATCCCCAAGCTCGAACGTATGGAAGCAAAGTTTATTGCTACCAGTTTTCTCAATGCTTTTGAAGCAATTAACGTGCCGTTTAATATTTTTACAACTAAGGAAGTGGTCTCAAACTTTCGACCAGTGTGCGCATACTGTTATTTATTTATTCTCGCGCGATTGACTATTTTTCAACGTCTTAGAACGACTCGTGCTTTTATTACAAGTGACACAGGGGAAGAACAAATTCGAGGACGAACTGTCCATTGCAGAGTAATTGATTCAAGCTTTCCCTAATCTCATTTCCTGCTCAGTGTACAATAGAACACGTACAGAAAGAAAATATAATCGTACAGTGTTTGCCCGCTAAATAGAACCATTCGTTGAGCATTAAACCCATCTGGCGTTATATTCCAGACAAGTTTGGCAACTGTTTTCAGCCAGGTATCGATCACGAAGTTTGACCTGGCATGCAGAAACGATATGCGTCGGGGAACAATGCGGTAAAAGATTCAACGGTGACATGGAAATTTGAGAAAACGCTGCCACTCGGGCGAAACACATTCATAATAATTTTTTGCGAGGCTGTTCGCAACTTTGAACTAGTTAATTCGATAGAGGTAAAGATAGATATGTTGCGATAATCTATAATTGTTTAAATATTACAACCAATTTTGAGGAACATTTATATTGACGTATTAGAATCGTGACTATATATGATTTCCGAAATTATATCGATTTACGTTAACTTTTCGAATTGAAAAGAAATGAACAAATATACATTAAGTTATGTTCTTTACATTATTAATTTTTAATATTCGACCGGCAACACTATTTTATTAAAAGCAGTATTTTCTAATGCGCTATATATTTTTTGCTACTAATTGATAAGTTAAATACGACCAATGTGGCGAGGGAATTTTCTACTTTAATTGAATTAAGCGCATTATTAGTTATCATCTATATGTCATGCGTGCGTGTATATAATGGAAAGATTATTTCATCAAAGCGACATGTCAATAATACCACTCGATACACGAATAATCGATAAACGATCCACATTAGTAATATTAACAGTTGCCGATATTAATAACAGCTAATCACAGATTAATCCGACCAAAAGATCGGCTCTTCATCTGTCAGTCATAAACAATAAGTTGTGTTACACCATGTGACGTGTTACGTGTAGTTAAATGTGGACTCAGCTAACCTGATTGCTTAATTAATTCACTTGTATGACTAAAAGCTTTTATCTCGTATCTGGATAAAATGACAGGCAGCAGGTGTAAATTAATTAAGACACCGTGTCGCGAAAGAATTGAAATCTTTACTAAAACGGATGCAGCCTGCCGGTTAATCGTTTGTAAATAATATGCATGAACTTTTACAGTTACGATTTTGCGCATTTGTAAATAATATATTCGTATTAGTCTAGTTTTTAAAATAGTTCGGGGGATGTGGAAACGAATAATGGATAGACCTCAGCTTAAAAATAAATTATGCGTGTTAGCGAAGAAATCGAACAAGAGAAACTACAATCCATATACGGTACATCGAAGTGTAAACAAATTAAATCTTTTTAAATCTGTTACTTAACGGCTTGGGACCAGGCTTGCGCTGCACATATACAATAGTCCTGAAAACTTATTCCTACTTTTTGAAACGAAATCCCTAATAACTTTCTAATCAATTCAACCATTAAACCGTACGATATTACGTTCAATAAACGTTCGAACCGAAACCGCCATGGATCAACTAACAAAAAAGATGTAATCATTACAACGTTACATCCAAATGAAAATCTTCGTTCGAATCGTCGCAACGAAAAATCACCGAAGGATAAAGATCTATCAGACATGGAGGAATATCTATCCGAATCCCCCCCCCCCCTAGAATAAAAAATCCCAAACGCGAAAATCGAGAGAAACAACTGATTTCACCTGGCAGTAATTTCACCTAAACCACGGTCCACCGGTAATAAGCATCATAACGGCTCTGTTCGTAACACACCTAACGCGCTGTAACATTGTGATAAAACGCATACACACGCAGCACGCGTAACGTGCGCCCCTTTCCTCGGTACATTTCGTAACTGGAGCAAACGGCTCTCTCCTTTTGCCTCCTTTGAAAAATCGATCGCTGCTCCGAGATAGGAGAAGCGGCGGAATAGCGTAAACGAACGGGCCCCATTTGCGGCTCTCTCGAACGAACTATCGGCGTGGCGCAGACTGCATTGGATCGCGTGTTCGGCCGAACACACAAGATCCTGCGAGGGTGAACCGGGCGGTCTGGTCCCTGCGTGGTCGAAGGACACGACCGTTAGGTTGGGTATTAACCGGCGCAGATAGGATAAAACGAACCAATGGCCCGTGCCGTTCTTCCATCGCGTAAGGGACACGCAAGGACCTGCGAGACTTTAAAAAGGTTTACCTATCTACCACGGGGACGGTTTAATTGTCACGTCGCGACCATCATTGCGACGGCTATGAAGTTTCGTCGATGTTCGGCCTTCGAGCCTCGACGCATGGGAACGATTTCACACGCGACGCGGTTCTTTTTTCAATCGATAGAATGATCCGTTACAATTCTCTTTCGGGGATGAAACGGGGAGGTATTGATCGGAGGGTATGAAATAATTGTATTTCGTCGATTTATGAATATTTTACTGCACGCCCGGATGCACGAACCTACGCGAACGGTGCGGTGCTGAAATGTTGGATTGCATTGTCGCAGTGCTGTTACAGTCGGGCACAGATTGAAATATTAATCAGTCGGGCGAAAAAATTGTATCCGCGCGAAAAATTGCGAGATATCACTTGAAGGGCTGGTTACGAGCGAGGCGAAGATTCTTTTTCAATAATTCTGCAGATTGTCCAGCGCGACAATGTGCGTTTCCGACGGATATGAAAGTATAATGAGGAGTACGTACATACACCTATGTGTGACCGTGTCGTTTCGAAATTATATTCCATTGCGTGGTGCTAAACGATGTAAAATTTGTGAAACACGCGCGGGCCCTATTATTTCAGTGTGAAATTGACACAGGCGGGGGTGGACATTAAATATTGCTGAGACAATGTTAGATTCACTGGGAGCCAAGATGTAGGCGGAATGAAAATAACTCGGGAAAGCCGATGTGTTGAACCATAAATTAACGGGCGACAACGTGACATTTCATAATTTGCTTGTAAATATGTTGAAGTATGATATAATTCATGCACCGCGAGGTTAACGCATACGTTTCGAACAAATTTGCATACCAATATGCAGCGTTCAAAGAAACGATTAATACAAGGCGATGGGCTTTCTGTTCTGTTGTGAGAGGTGTTATGTCTTCAGGAATCCAGAATTTCCGTCTCATTGTAATTATAAACATAATTGAAGAAGCGTGTGCGAAGTATCTAATTCAGAAACGATAGACCAGTGATTGCAACCCCTTAGAATTATATTTTAGAAACATAGAACATTATCTACTTAACTACTAAGGTGTATCGATCAATCCTTTCCTTCGCACTTATCGTATTATTTATAATTTAAATTCCAATCGCACCGATCTTTCTCCAATTTCCAAGCCTTTCCTTAAATTATGTCCACCGAACACACTCGTTTCAACCTTTCCCTATTATGCACACTGAAATTCATTGAAAATAAATTAATAAGCTTCGCTAAAAAATCCAAGTCGGATCAATCCAGATCGATTTGCAAAAATTTCCAAGAAACCAGAGCTGTGTGTATCATGCTCGATCATCCATCAGCTTTTACACGGCCATCTCGTTCCGACGGAGCTGTGTATGTACGTCGTCGAAACGCATTCACGCATACCGTTTTCTGCGAGAGGAGCCACAGGCAGAGAAGAGGAGTGACGGACAAGCGCCGCCGCCGCCGCGCCGTTGCATCGCTCACGCAACATTAGTTATTCAAACGCAAACCCAGAGAGTTTCGAGTCAAGTCGTCTGAGTTTTTTCGTTTTGAAACCCAGCCTCCACTACCCTGGCCCTACAGCCACCGCCCAGGGCGCTCAGACCGTCTCAAAATCGCAATATGATCGTCGCTTTCACCTTTAAAGGCCGTTCTTTGGTCGGGTTTGCTCTCGGGGCGAAACCTCTTTGACCATTGAATTCACGATCGTTTTCAGTGAACTAGGAATCGTTCGGCGAAAACAGGTGGGCTAAAACAGGAAGGCTACAGTACCCCTGTGGCGTCTTAAAGAGCATCTTAACTGAGGTGTCAAGGCGAATCATGTTATTGATTTTGTCGATTCACTTTTTCCTTCTACCCTCAATTTTTGTACGGTCAGAATAATTAATGAAATCGAAGTGCACAATAATAGTGCCACTAAAATAATGTGTAGGATACAAGAAATAACTGTTTACCTATTAATTATATGCAAAATTATGTAGCTCGGTAATAATATCGTCCGGATAAACGCTCGCGCTAATAAAAATGAAACCGCAATTGCAACGTTACAACCTGTTAACACGTTACACCGAGGATAAATCATTTTACAATTGCAATACTGACGCGTTAACTACAAGCCTTACATCGCTACAATGTGATGGATCTAGTTTCTGATCAGTCTATAGTATCAGGCTCTATACCTCATCAAGTTTCAACGTGTAGGTGTACTGAATACTATCTATAACCCTTTCAATCCTTTCCACCTTCGTTTCATAATCAAGCACTAACAGCGCACTTGAACGGGGAATCTGGCTCGCCCGTTTGTAAATCAATCAGGAAACTATTCAGCGCTGTAAAAGTGATCAATAACCAGCACAATCGTCCGATGATTATAATAAAATACGCGAACAATAAAATACGCACGACATTCCCAGCTCAATCATTTCGCCGCAACTTGTCAATTATTCCCCGATACGTTACGACCCCTCGCCATCCATTATTCGCCGACGAATGAATGAGAATGGGATCCACGCGAGCAGCGATCACGCGTCTCCGTCTATAAATCCTTAGATTAAGCCGAACGGATCCCTCGCGAAAACGCGAAATCCACTTGGGGCCGCGGCAACGCACGTTCCCGCTTCAATTTTGCGTTTTAATTCAAGGTTGCCTTAATTTCAACCGCGCACCGGGAACACCGACCCGCTCCGGTCCATGCGTTTCTCTATCACAGAACGCGGTCACGTACCGCGGGAATTTCAGACGCGAAAAAAGGATTCGCGCTGCAACGAGAGACGCACCGCCGGCCGGGAATTCGTGTATCGTTGGAACGGTTGCAACGGTTGTTAGAAACGAGTATCGCGCGCAACGATATCGCGACGGCGAATCGTATTACGGACTTAACGATAATTGACGGATGGAGCGCGGGCTGAGAACGCAGAGAGAAGTGAGAGAAAAATCGTTGATACGGAAAACGAGCGAGCCGATCGTTCCTTCTGATACCATTAATCGAACGACGAGGCCCCGCGAACGATCCCGTTCCCCGTGAATGACAAAATATTGGCACGGGTAATTGAGCGCAATTCGCGTTGTCAGGCATCGACGAACAGCTCGAAATGGCACGGGCACGGAGTGCGTGCGTTATTGGCAAACATTTAGGTACGGTAATAAATGAATCCGATTAATGATAAATCAGCGGCGAGATGTTGCAGATGTCGCGGTGGATTCGACAGAACTGCCGTCTGCTAAATGTACATTGCGTTTCCCGTTACAAATTCGATACCCACGCTCGACATTGTCAACTTCGCCATGAAACCGCTCGAGAACGGCCTAACAAATCTTGGTTGTCCGATATGCTTGGCAAAAAAAAAACAATTTCACGCAATAATGTAAAGCGCGAGGACTGTCAAACGGTGGGACGTAATGACCCGTCCCCGAAGCCGACCCGTTTAAACCCGCGCTATTCGCAGTTTTTCGATTTTCGGTGCCACACAAGTTACCTCGATAATTCTATTTATCGTCGTAGCCCGGACGAAGCTTTATCAACGCCACGGAATAACGAATAACGTTCGCTCGAAAATAATTTCCTCGCTCCCCGATAATTGTTGCTTCACAATGTTTCCGCGTTTATCGATTTTTCCCTAGTCATTTCACGCACCCCGTCGACTCGCCAATACGATCAATTCGAACCCCCAATCGATACCGTCCACCGTCTCCACAGAAATTCTCCAAAAAATCATTCTCCGCTCCTGTACCCCGCCGATCGTCTTCCCAAACGCGAAGAGAAAAGCTTCGAAAAGATACACCACGGCGACGTCCCCTGTCGCGGGCCAGCGCGCCCGACTTCGCCTCCCCTCGCAGGACAAAAGAAACCCAAGGATCGAAGGCGAAACGGCGGCGAGCGAGGCCGGGGAGAGCCCCCGCGGCCCACGGCGGAGGGAAAAAGCTGGCGAGCGCGGAGGAGCGGCGTGCACGGCCGTGCGACTCATGCACGCTCGATTAAACGTGCATTCACGATCGATCAAAGGTCGATCGAAGTCGACCACGAACTGAAAACAGTAGTCACGAGAGGAGCGCGGAGGCCCCGGGAACTATTTGCTCGCCTCTGTAAATACCTGGCTTGCGGAACGACGTCGGCCAGGGGGCGAGGGAGGTGGGGGCAGCGCCGACCGGTCTGTGGCAATACGCGCGCCCCTACGCTCGGATGCGCGCCAGAGGTGTAGCATGCATGTATGCAGGGGCGTAATACGCGGCCCTCCGGCACGATTTTTCTTCCAAGGATCGCGATGGAATGCGGCCCGTTGCTCGCATCGCGCCAATTTCCAGGGATTATCGCGCCCGCGGACCGTGCGAACCGCGCGCGGCGCACGTCAGCATCCGGAAAACCATCGGGGAACGTCCGGCCTAACGATCATCGCCTTCGACCCCCGCGATCAGCGCGGTACGATGCGCAGCTGTGAATCCTTCTCGCCGGCGCGGCTCGGTCCGGGTTCGAGTTTAACGTCGAGGAACGCTCGTCCCGGCCTGCTGTTTTCGACTTATCGTGCGCGAGTACGATGAATACGCCGGCCGGGTCTGGCGAGGTAAGTTGAGGGGGGCCCCCGTTGCGTCGATTGGCCGGTCGAGCCGTATCGTTACGCCGGATACCGGGGCCCTTCGTAATTTCTGGCCGATGTTCGCCGGGAAACGTAGAACCGGCGTTCTGCTTAGGAATTTGTTTATCGGCCCGGACAGCGCCGGTGCGTATTCCGGTTGATTAAGAGGGTGGCAGAGGTAACGGAAAGGGGGGTGGTGGGAGCGGCGGCGGAAAGAGGCGCATGCCGCGGCATATATTATTGCCGGTTGGACGGTGCTTATCTTGGACCGGGGTATCGATCTTGATAATTCCGTGCGCGGGTAAAGATTTTCGGTCGGCCGAGAATCTGCATGCCACGCCGGCCTTTCGCTGACGACGCCGACGTGCTTTTTTCTTGATAGTGCGGGTCGGCCGCGGCTATTGTTGGACTTTTCGTTGGGGGAGTGTTCGAAGGGGGGAAGCGTGCGCGAATTTATATTGTGCCGGCACGGTTTTACTGGTGGCGTTTTGGGTTATCGATACTGGGGTATTGATATTGTTGCGTGTTTAGAAAAGGGATTGGATTTGGTATCGTTTTAGATTATCAATACTTGGGTATTGATAGTGTTGCGTGTTTAGAGAAGGGGTTAGATTTGGTATCGTCCGTTGAAAGGCTTAATAAGCTACGATTTCGTCGTATTGAAACATTGTGCGCATCGCCCTGCGATCACTGCAGTTTTTGTTATTGTACTACAGAAGTAAATAAAATACAAAAGGAATTGTAAATATGGATGATTAGTATGATCTTTTTTTATTTACTCCTCGTGATAAAATATAGAAAAGGAATTATGCTTTAGGTTATGAATTATGTTCATGAATTAAATGTACAATTGTCACGTCAATGAGATACAGTGGGGAAGCAGCGGGGACTGTTTTATTGTTTGTCCACGCTTCATTTACTAATTGCAGAACTCGAAAATTCTTGCACTGCAATCGCACTGATGCAGCGCCCTTTTTTTTTATCCTCAAGCTGAAACGCCAATGCCGGCATAGATGTGTTGCTTTGCGTATTGTGCAATGTACACGGCGATAAATATTTCTCTTTGACGCGAAAGTATAAACGCCTTTCCACGCGCCAGTTGGTTCAAACCTCCGCTCTGAATTAAAATGCGACAACAGTACACCTCGAATCGATTCTACTTTCAGACACTTCAAAGAACATTGTGGTTGACGCTTTACTGTAATACCTCCCTCAGACATAATTAGTTCATCGACAGATGTTTTCGCATATATCTGCACGTTTTCAGAAATATGCGATCTCCTTGTAGCACGATTTCGTGTTCAGGCGAATTAAACAATAATTATTCGCTCCACCGTACTGCACTTCAGTGGACAATCAACATAAATACCGTTATTATATGCTATCATTACCTTTTACACTTCTTATTTACTTTATTTTACTTGCTACCTTTGCCGTCTACCTGTTCTACTTAACATATCACCTAAAAAAGAAACCAAGGACTACGAAGTACCCTGTATTGGATTTGAAAATTGCCTCCGATTTCCCCGAAATCCACGATCGATCGCCAACCCGATCCGCAAGTCTATTAATGCAAGAAAACGTTGCTGCCCCCGACAGCAACGAAAATCCTTCACGCGACCCGAAGACAGACACGCACGTGGCCCATCGATCGCCCAGAGAACCGTCCATCGGAACAACATTATCCCTCTACGCCAATAACGTTGCTTCGTTCCCGACTCCGTTCCCGAAAGAGTAAGCGTATAGAACAGCAATAGACGAGAGACACGAAAACGGTACAGAAAAAAAATTTTCAACCGAAAAGGTAAACAAAAAATCCGTTCGAATCACGATATCGGCGATAATACGCGCGGAATCCCGCGACGGCGTTTAACGCGCTCGAAAATGACCCTGGGGATGCGGTGGGAAAGCGAATCGCGGGCTACGTTGAACGGGGATGCCAGCCTCGGAAGAGGAAGCTAGAAGAATCGATAAAAACAAGGAGAGAAAAAAAAGAGCCGGCGCTAGGTGGTTCGTCGGCGGCAGCGATAAAAAATTTATTCGACGATCCGTCGGGTGCCGGTGGCGTCGCGATCATGGAAAAAAACGGGCGGAGAAAAAAGGAAGGAGAAGACAGGGATAGATGTGGGGCGATACGGGTGTAGAGCATGAACCTAGGGGGGTTGGGCGCGGTGTGTGTGCAGCAGCAGTTGGAGAATCGACGGAGGAACCGGAGAAATAATAATGTTATGCTACGTGCATCGATGCCGCGAATTCGTCCTCGCCTGTCCGCCGTACGAATGCCAGCGGAATGAACGAACGCAGGATGCGGGGACGAGCGTGAACCTGGGCCTTGCGTAACCGTCGTTACGGAATGCACGCGTGATTGCTAATTGCAACGACTCGTGGACGAACCGTTGGATCTTATCGTTGAAGGAAACGGGCGTATGCAACGTCGTGCGATCCGGTTCCCGTCGCGGGACGCGATCGTGCGATTTCGAACGACGCGACGATGTGCCTTCTATCGCCCGATTCTATGCGCTTGTCCTTTTCGACCGATGATTGAGATACAGCCGCGAATAGGGTGGGGATGGGGGGAAAATTGAATGCAGAACCATGGGGGTGGAGGTGGGGGTGGGTATAATATACGGCTCCAGACTCGTTCCTGTCGAATTTATTTAATTGATGAAACGCCGAATGAAAACTGTGTTTGGTCAAATGATTTGCTTCTATTTCCACTCGTAATGGGAAGTTCGATTCTTCGCCGGTATAAATCGAGTCCCCGACCCGATCCGCGGTACGGAAGCCGTTTCTAAATGAATGAAGCGGCTCTTCGGGCTGAATTTTTGATCGCGAACGGTGGCTGGGCGTGCGGTGCCCGGGCTCGACGGTTCTGTAGTTGATCCGTTGTTAAACGTCCCTCGTGTACGTTACATTGACGGATAGCAATTTGGAAATGAAAGGTGTAACAAGTTCCTTATAATTCGCAAAATTATAGCGCTATCTTGCTGTTACCATTACAGGGTGGTGGTCTCGGACAGATGTATGGTTTCGCAAATATTTACATTACTCGTGTACATGTTAGCGTCAGCGTATTTTTAAAGAAAGGAATATGGTGGTTTGACGGAATACTGTTCATTCAGGGTATAATTTATATTAGGGTCTTAGGTTACGGGCGTTCGGTGAGGTTGTTGCGAGGATATGCAATCTGGGCGGCAGACGATTGCTGGTGGCTCGTCGCCACTCAGCTATCGGATGTCCTAGGATTGACTAATTTATGGCAGGTCTAGAGATTGTATGAATGGGTCCTGTTGGAGGGCGATAACTGCTGACTACATTGGGTCCTTCAGTTATCGAGTGTCGAAGGGTGTACTGTTTAAAAAAGGAGAGAGAATGATCAGAATGGACAAGCGGCCCGACGCCGTATTGTTAATGAATAGGGACTCTGTTCCTCTAGGATCTGGCCACGGAGTGGGGAAGGCAATGCCTTCTGGTAAGAGGACTGTGACGAACCCCATGGCACTTACCCCAGAACCTTGGAACGGTCGCCTTTTGACCCCGGTAGTTTGAAGTTATAAAATAAATCTAACATACACGTGAAATATCAAATTTATGCGAGAATAAATGCCCGCAATTCTTAGCGCATATGGGTATAATAACGAAAGAAATGTTCACGATAGTGATTTGTGTTGTATCGCGCGCTCGGAATCCTGGTCAAATATTTGTCACATAAAATTAAGCTAAGCAAGACATGTTGCCGTCACGAAAGCGCACTGAATCGACTCACGGAACAGACATATTAAGTATTACGTATATACGTTTGCAAGTCTAATACCGGATTGTTAGCATCACCTAATGTGCTCCACGCATTCCCATTTGCCGGTCGTGTTTGCGCTGGGGATTCGGCAAAGCGCGAAGAAAGGAGGACGAGATAGGGGGTGAAACAGAGTATCCAAGATGGAAAGCAATATTTTTGGCGGCATAGTTTATATTTTAATTCGACAAAGTCGCACCTGAAGTTCAATGAAAACCTTCTGTCGAAGTCGATTTTAACTCGAGGGATTCCCAGAGATCCACGTGTTACGATATCCCCTCCCAATTGGTGATCAGTCAAATGATTGGCGAGCATTTTGAGATCCGAGACGGACAAGATTCATGTGTAAAAATTTAACAGGAATCCGTTGGGAAAAAGGATACTATTTAGTTCGCTCTGTTGTTGAATTTTATTATTATTTAATATGTCTTCGAGTAGTTCAATGTTAAATTGAAAGTGATAAATTTTCTTGCTGGTGCATTTAACAAGCAATATTTCAAGTTCATTACCAATATAATATTTCGTTTGATCGCTATCGATATTCTATACTAACAGGAAGATCATCTAGTCATTTAGGATACTTAAACGCGTCAAACTTGAATAATTCCGTCCGAAACAATTCCAATATTTCCTACCAAACGATCCCAGCAATAAGACACTCAACCCTTCGCAGCCCGTGCGACAGTTCGAACGCTACGTTAATAAATAAGAAAGGATTATTCTCGTCACGTTTCCGTATCGGTTCTATCCGATTTCCCGTGAGGGAATTAAAAAACCAATCGACACGTGTACACGCAACCACGAGGCACAATAAAAAGAGACTGAATCTGTACAATCTCGGCTGTCGTTCCTCTAACAAAGGGATCATTACGCGTCGCGATGCTTGTCCCTCAAAAAAAAAAAGAAAAAAAAAAGGAAAAAGAAAGAAGGAAAAAGAAAACGAGGGGCCACGGTTCCCATCGGCATTTAATTGACCCGAATCCGACGTTCGTGACGCTGAAACGTTCACCGTTCCAGCGACTTATTCGCGGGCAGACGGAGCCAAGGTTTCACCGCGCCGTTTTAACGAGTCCTGCGAGTAATTTTCTGTAATAACCGAGCGCAGGCCGCGGCGAGTTATGCGGTGCGCGCATAAACAACAACGTGGCGCGTCTTCGGAGGCGAACGCAGCGACTTTTCACCGGAGCATTGCATAATTTTTTGCCGCGGTTGCACAACGAGCCTTTGCCGTTGCGCAATCCTGTCGCAGGGAGACGCACGCCAGATCACACGAGTCCCGTTTTTCGGATGAATCTCGTCGACGATGTCGGCCAAGGGACGGTTCCGAATCGCACGAACGGCGGTGTCGATCGATCGAGTTTCGAGGCGCGGATGTACAAGGAGCACTGATGGCGTAGAACGACATGATAGTATTTTTCATTTCACTCGAGGGCATCGACTTCGCGATACTGAATTTGATTTCTCCATTTCTATCGTTAGATGCACACCGATTAAGTTGCACGACCGGCGATTTCGCGAACAACGACCCAGGGTGTTGCAAGAATTAAGCGATTGAGCAAGGAAACGAATGGATCTATCTTTTTCGTACGACGTGACGATTCGTCGCTGGATTCCCCCGAATTATGTAGATACAAATTAGCGGTGATCTATTATTCGAGGCGCGTTAACGGAGTTGCTTGGTGGAGATCGTGTACGTTCGATCGCGTTGCCCGATTTCTATTGAAATCGGCATTTAGTATGCGCATTATTTACGCTCGTCTATTTTGTTCTGCAATTTGGCGGTCTCCAGGCTATCCGAATCGGCGAGGCACTAGAAAATACGACAGAATGATCGACGCGCAAAGAAACAAAGAACACACGAGTCAAGTATTATTCTTTCACGTGTTTCGAATAGGTACGTGGATCGCAGTAAGTGAACTGTTTCGTGTAAGAGAGTAGGAATAAAGGAAAGCTACCGTGCACTGTTTCAGTTTCTTATTGGTTAAATTTGTTTTTAGCGAGTACTCGATGCACGATTCTTATAACTTTACGTTAACAGTTCCAACGCATTCCACTTATACAATCAAAATGACGGTTCTTTATTATAAAATGAAGAACAGCTCTCGAATCTCCGCTTATCAAACAAAAAGGTGTTCAGAAAAGTCAGGAACTTAACCAGTTTCATTCAAGCGGTACAATGTACTATTGAAGCGAGTAAATCGCCCAACGTATTGCGACCAATATCCAATCAATATCCACGCACACGAGCAAACCGCACCAAGCAAACGCATACTCAAGTAACTCGGCGTCACGAGAAACCGTATCATTAAACGTCCGCTCGCCCATCGACGTCGTTGGACGTCGAGCGTAATCCTAAATCGGAAGTGTCCACCGCTGAAACGCGAAAAGAGAAAAGCTCGCGCGACAGGCGAATCGACCGTCGAAAATGAAAACGAAACTCGGCCCCCGAGACCCTTTACCGAGACGCGTCCCTAAGGGCGATTCTCAGATTCGGGACGCCTCTAATCCCGATACATCGAGGCCGCGTGTGCGAGCATTAAACGAGCGGGTTGCGCTCGCCGGGTACGCTCGTTTCGATCGTAGGTGCCTGCAATTATTTTCTTCCCGTTCCGCGCTACGTGTCGGCAGACAATAATTACTTCGGACGCGGGGCCCCGTGATTCTTCTGGAAGTCGCCGGTTGCAGACAACACGTGAGCGAGACTTCGCTCTACCCGAGAGACACAGAGGAGACAGACGTGTACATGTGCATCGTGTCCACGGACGTGCGTCGTTGTGGCTCACGTGCGCGCGTGTGCACGCTCATTCGGCTAATCTTGCGTAGGCACGCATGTTGCTCGTGCTTGTCGGAAATGCGACATCGTCGACGTCGCTCGTCACGGAACAAGAAGGCCTTACGTGGCTGCGCCTGCATGCATCGCGTGCGTGTGCGCACTCATTGCACCAACACGCGCAACCGGCTGCATAGCGTGTACAGGGTGTCCCGACAGAAATATGCTGTTCGATGGAAATGAGCTGTCTTGGTCTCGACAGTCTCGAGAGAGATATCTAGGGATGTTTTTTTTTGGGGGTGGGGGGTGACACTTAAGGGTGGTCAGGGGGAAGGATTGTACCGCAGGTGTGAAATTGTCTGGCGTTTGATTGAGTCTTGTACAGCTTTGATTATATTACTGTGGACGGATCGCGAAGATTTATTTATTCGGCGGTGGAGGTGGACGGAATGTTTTAATTCCTCCGCAGTGGAGGTACGGAATATGTACAGTAGCGTGTCACGTGGGTGGTAGATGTTTGTTGGAATTCAAGGAGCTTAGGGAAGGAAAGGTTTCACTTGTTTGTACTACTCGAAGTGAAATAAACTCAATCACTGCAAATTTTCCTCGGTATTCAATATTCCCCCAATTTGGTATATTAATCGGTGGACACGGCCGCAACTGATAATCCCAGTGTCAAAATTCGGGCGTAATAATTAAATTATTCAGTTATCACTTATATATGTAACACATCATTACAGTCCCATTAAAGATTCATCGCGGTTATATTTGTGAGTGCTAAATCAAATTTATTCACCGTCATTAATTCTTAAACGGTCCGATCAATATCTTAATTATTCAAACTTCTCTGGTGACGGGCGCGCGGTAAAATCAAAGTAATATTATCCACAACGTTTATATATTTCACATGTTCTCCGAGCAATAAAATTTCAAGTAATTAATTAATTGCCGATACAGAATACCCACTATCAATTTACTCAAGAAAGCTCTACTTAATCCTGTCTGTCATCGGGCCAATCGCAAAATGAATCGAGCAGACAAAAGCCAAACGAAAAAAAAAATCTTAAAAAACGAGAATAACGCAGTTGCCATACGAATTCACCGGGTAAACCTAATTCCTCCTAATCATCGGCTCACATTTTGCACCGCCACACGAATCGAGACACCCTGTACACATGTTGCATCGCGAAACATGCCCGTACCAACGGGAATATCGTAGCTGAAATAAGCCCCGGCCAAATACGTTCGTTATTTTCATAGTCCGAGCTGAGACTTCATTGTTCCGGGGTTCAGATTTTCTACCGGATTACCAGCGGCTCGAACCAGCCCGGATTTGCCGACAAATTGTTAATTGATTGGAAACACGCACGGTTGCGCGCGGCCCGCTGCTTCGCTGCTTCCCGATAAATATTCCCCTTGAAAGTATCCGCGGCTAGGTGCACACATATCGCTCGGAACAATTAGGTGGATCCGCGTATCTGGACAAGTCGACAGGGCGATATTAAAACGGTTCGAGCGAAGTATGCGCGCGGTGGAGGAGCGCCGTTTCGAGCTTCTATAGAGGGATCGCTTTCGACAATGGGATAGTATTTCTTTTGTATTTCTTTGGTAGAGAATGACGAGTATATCGTTGGTTTAGATAAAGGAGAGACACAGGAATGCGATTTGATTACGGGTTCCGCGGGACCTGGTATTATGTTCCAGTAATCGGGCAGATTTTTTAACCGGTTCGCGTCGATTTTCTGCCGGGCATTTAAATGTTCATTGTTGAGGCTGATAAGCTCGCGATCGGTTGTGTCGCGCTGGGTAGCACTATGGGAATGATTAATCCTATTGCTGGATTTGACGAAGCCTCCGTCGAGATAGTCCGTTGCGTAATGGTAATCGCGAGTTGCTAATATTCGAAGATGGATTGCAATAGGTCGAAAGCGATTATTAAATTGTAGCTGGATTGGACTTTGCATATCTCGGGGAAATTTTACATAATAGAGTTCGAAGACTCGCAACAGATATGAGACGCGTACTCGTTTATTTGGCGAGTATCTTTGGCCGGGGAAATGAACGACAGGTGCGCGTTCTAACCGAACGAAATAAATAATCACGGGGCATGAAATATTGCGTACATTTTTTCGCAGATAACCTGATTATGGTCGTTCGTTACGAATACAGAATCCAGGAACACGTCTAAATACGTATTTACACTAATTATTCGTTGCGGATTTAATTATACCGAGATTTTAATCCAATTACAACGCATTCGTTAATAAAGGGGTTGATTAAGTAGAATACGAAATTCCTTTCCAACAAATTTCGTTGCAAGACTTCGTGCAAGATCTTGCATAATACAGTAATTGTTACGAATCATTTCCGCGAATCGAGTATCCCTTCCAATTATTCCCATGCGTACACGTTCACGCGTGACAACCGTGAACACGAAATATTAAACGACAATCCTTCTCTTCCACGCTTCGTACCTTGTCCACGTTTTTATAATAAAGCATGCTTCAGCCGTGTAATTACGAAACATTTTGTTACGCGTCCCTATAAAATGTGCTGTCAAACCTCGGTAGGAAGCTCATCGTTCGCAAAAAACAAATGAATTTATGCTCAACGTCAACGTATTACCAAGCATTGCGCTATTGCAAACCATTAAACATTATGAAACATAATCATAACGAGCTCACCATAATTTGAAGCCAGCAAAATTGACCAAAGTATTTCCGTTTCGTACGAGTAAAAATGACCAGAATCTAAATTTCGAAACGTGTCGTTTCATTCAAATTTCGATGGCTGGAAAATTTGTCATCGCGTGAAGCAATTTCATAGATGTTTCTTTTGGATGCATACAGGGCAAGCGGAACACAAAATTATGACAGGTAATTTAAGGAATGAATAGACGTTCACGTAAGCTCGTCGAACGTTACACGTTAGTCTACGAATCGATCGGCTTTGATTATCTACCCGAGACAATTCATCTCTATTATTAAGGGGAAAGACGGATTGTTCTCAGCCACGGATTGCCTCGAATATACAATTCGATCGCTGGTATTGCGTTTGCGGTTCCGTTAAGTCCGGGTTCCTCTTAATACATAGCGAAGACATAACGAAAACGAGCGAAATCTAGCATGCGATAGGATTGCTCCTGATATCGGAGAGACGCGAGGGTTTCGTTGTGAGAGTGTAACGGTTTCAACGAAATTTTTATTATTAAATTGATATTATTAAAAGGAACTAGATGCGCTCGAATACAAGTATTGCCATTGTATTGATAGAGAAGAAAATTGGGGAAAATATTGATTAATTCTGAACGATTTATATCTGCGCAAGCTTGGATTTCGATGGATAGACACGAGTTTGTTAAAGAAAGAGAGGAATGTGGAATTTGTCGAGGCAAAAGCAAATTTGTTACAATTACTCGGGCAGTGTAACATTCCGCGGGAATAAATAACAGTTTATTATGCAAGTGAAAACACAGTGCACGTGTATCTATTGACTGCCACAATTGCAGAGGAATATTAAACGAGTTAAATTAAAGATCGATGCTTTGGAAGAAAATATATTTGCGCAATACGTGTACGCAAAAATCGGATTCAATTTGATTTTACCAACAAAAATGTGAATTCCACGAAGTTTTATTTTAATATTCATCACTTATATTGACGCGATAAATTGATTGTACATTCTTTCGTCAATTTCGTGTCGCTGCCGTCAGAATACCATTTACACGTAATAGCTTTGAGGGAATCATTAAAAAAAATTAATATTTCTACCACTTTCCACAGGTAAGCAACAATATTCGCGGCAAAAATTTATATTTAACGGGGCATCAGTGAAACCTACTTCAATCCTTTATTATGGTGCGCTATAAAATAATGGATAAAATAAACAGCCATTATCGTATTCGCATTTGCGTTCAATGTCGTCTCGAAATACACCTGAAAAAAAAGAAACGGCGGCAACGGCTTCGCTGAATGAGTCTGGCGTATTTTGAAAACCGGGAAAATTCAAAGTCTGCCCAGGCGCCCAGTAACGAAGCAATGGCACGCGAAGAAAAGAAACGCCGCTGAATTACTCTCAATGGCGGTGTTTAATGGGTGAAACGATTAATTTCCGCGCGCGAAAACGATTCGCTTATTGAATTTGCCGGGCTAACTTTGCGTTTAATGGACTCGGATTGAGCGCGGAAGAAAATCCGCGGGCGAAGGATAATTCTTCAGAAATACCCGGCCGATTCGACAATTAGCGGCCGATATTTTCGCCTTTTTCTCTGATTACGTCGTTCTCAACGGTGTTCTGTACGAAAATCCACTCGTGAACTCCTAAACGAATCAGTATGCTACGTGTGTAACAAAATGCAGTAGCGCGCTCATTATCTGCAACTTTTAAATAAATTCAATAAAACATTCGCGTGAACCTATATTGTATACAGCGAGAAATTAAAAATTCTTTTGGATAGAAGAACGTATATATATTATAATCAATATAACTGTCTATATGACAAAGTATTTTACTTTCGTTCATTTACGTTGAGGAAGGTGCATAGGCGACGGTTTAGTTTCCTGATCCCCTGATTGTTTTGTTACGAAATTCAGTACGATACACTGTAACCGATAATTTATGCGAATTCGCTTTCAGTTCATTTATATTACATTAATAAGGAAAAGTATGATACATTTCTACAGAATACCTATTCTCATTAAACCCTATCGAGATGCAATGAAATATTCATTAACCGTGCGACAGAATTCTCCGTACAATAAATAAATTAAGCACAGTACTTCAATATTACCTAAAATTAAAAGGACAACTTATCCCGCGTCACTATTTATTACTATTTTTTCCAACTCATTCAATTTCTCCTGTCCCCTGCTTTCTCGCAAGTGTGACTCTTGCACGCTTCACCGACACAGCGTGTAACGAAAAAGAAAAAACAAAAACTACCCCCTGTAGCCTCAAAGGAAGTACCCTGAACTGTCCGAATTGACAATGTCCGTGCTCCCGCGCACCCTCCCGAAATAACGGATCGTTCACGGGACGGGGCGGTCAGCGTTTACGATTGTAATTCTAATCAAGGTTCACGCTTCGCCCTTAATTACCATTTTCGATGGAGGGATGCAAATCGAGCGGCGTGGCCTCGAAGTTTTCCATGGGCACCGTGAGAGAAGCTGCAGAAACTGTTCGCGCAGCCATGGCCGGAACACGGGACGCCGTAGGAATGTACGTCGGGATATAACAACGTCCGTCGAGGTATTTCGAATCTTGGCCCCAGGCACTTTCGGATCGTTAATCGGACAGTTTTCGAATATCTCGCTTAGACGGTATCCACTCGGCCAGCCCTCCGCGATACACATACGTATACATTACATAGATACGTACGCCCTCGACGAAACCTATTGCGTGCGTATATACGTACGTAGTGTGTACCTTGCAGGATACTAATTACGCTCCCTTAATGGAAACTAAAACTCGCAGCGATCGAGTATCGCTGGCGGATCCTTTTCCATTTATTCTTTCGCTGCGATTTCGTCCGCCGCGATCGAAAGAAATCGTGCGGCGAATGGTTAATGGGAAGATTTGCTGAGGAATGATATCAGCGCCGTGGTGATTTTCTTGCTTAGATTTTCGAGTACACTTTATGATCGGCAATCGTCGTGCTGAAATCTGTTATCGTTGAGAAATTATTTGCGAATTTAATTAATGTAGAACGGACGCTGGTGCACATGCAGACTAGGAAAAAGTCGATCGAAGTTTGCGTATTTTTCGGCTGTGTCGCGCACGCAGAATTTTTCGTTAATTTAATCGGTGAATTAGTTTTATTCGCAGACGATTACATCGATAGAATTATTATGATACATTGCAGCTTCAATTGACGCCGATGCAATGAATAAAATAATGAATGTCCTTGTATGTATGTACAGTATATGCATTTTAGATAGATTGTACATACTTCGACGTGTATTATTACCTGCATAAATATCCGCATTTCATTGATTATCTTCGCGGTATAACATTCATGTCCCTATTATTAAAGATAGGGATATTCGTAAGTTTATAGCCATAATTTTCTACGGTATTCGCATTCCTTTCTGTAAATCTGTATATATATATTCTAACCGAACGAAAAAAATCAAGAGCACCATAATAACCAGTTGGCAGCTATGCAGTAAAGATTTAATGGTTCCCTCAATACGTCCTTATATGTACTTCGAACAATTATCCATAAAAGTACCTGAGGCCAGTATTGCACAAAAAATCCGATCAACGTTATCGAGAATAAAATCGAAACACCGAGTACGCAATCCGCAAACTAAGTATCGTACAACAAATGCATCCCCAGGTGCATTAATAACAATGAAAATAATTGAATCGAGAAAAGGTTTCGTCAACGGCAACAAGTACGTCTAAGCATTTCGACCGATTCATTTCTCGCCGCTGCTCCGTTCCGGAAATCGACACGCTTCTAGATTTTCGCCAGAAACGATCCACGATTTACGGAAACGACCGTAGGTATCATCGCAATCGATGCTAATTACGCGCCCCGCCAGGCAAACAGGGACGTTTGCAATTTTTATGGGCTAATGTCTGAGTGCGAGCCCGGTCGTGAGCGTTTCGGTCAGGACCGTTGCCGTTTTCAAGAAAACGGATGTGCAGAGATCGATGCGTGCCCCATTACGAACCGGTTAATTGGAATTCTAATTAATACTCACGGCCCCATTGTTGTTGTACGCGCACATCACACGCGGCATAAACTCAGTGATACGCTCGGAGGATTTTATTGGAACGGCGGGCAGTCCACAAATCTGGAAATAATTAGACTTTTAAAGCGTTGCTCTCAAGTGCCGCTCGTTCGACTCGTCTCGTTCCACGACTGTGATGGCGGAATCGTTTGCGAGGGTCACTTCAGTGTGACGATTCGTTTGCGACACCGGCGTGAATTTATCGAACGCTCGACTAATTTTTGTGGAAAATTTTTACAATATCCTTTGTTTTGTCATATTTATTTAGCAGACAAAGCGAAGGGTTTCGGTACGCTAGAACGTACCGCGGATGTGTCTCGGGAGACGTGATAGTATTCTCAGGACCGTTTCTACTTACACGTTCTGCTTCTACTTGCATGTATTTAAAGGGTTACAGTACTTCAAGCTCGTTTTGGCTTTAACATGCGTCAAATAATGACTATAATGCGAAGGTATGAAACCTTTCCGTATAATACTAAAACATTTGATAAAATATATTTCAATTTTTAGTGGCAATTAATACCAAAATATATTCAGTTAAATAAAAAAGGTCCATGTAATTAAACGAAAGCGAGACGGATTAAGTCATCGACGATCAGTCTAAGCCCATCCCCGTTCTTGATTTTTCACTTTTTATTATTCAATAATACTTTGCAGCTCTTCTCCTCGAGTTCACTCATCTATCCTCCCCGTTGTATATTATAAAAGACGTGAGGTGGTTGTATTTTTGATTCTCCACGAGACAATTTCTTCTAGAGCACACTATATGCCCACTGTGCTCATAAGACCTTCATATTCCCGTGACACTAATGGAGAGGCCAGTTTGACCAGATAGGATCTTCTTTGTCCCTCTTCCTCGTTTCTTCGGCGAGCCGCGTGACAGAAAACTGACTCACGCACTAACGCGTGCACGCACGGATCCTTACGACGTGCTTGGCGTTCTTTTCCTTCAATATTTCTTCGTATTTACCTAATTTATCTCGATCTATCGTGGTCGCAATTCAGAAAAATCTTCCATTCGTAGTCGCGAAACGAAAATAACGGAACACTGTAACCCATTAAATGGATTCTGCGAAACGTTGCGGCTGGTAGAATATTATATATTATATATTATACCGTCGCCGAGGACGACAATTAGTTTCGCACGATAGAGAATGTTTCTTCCTAAATATCCACCTTCGCTATACAGTCAATTTAGAAAGAGCGGACACACGCGGAACGGAATAAAACACCGAATCAGCTTTGCCTCGATCCACCGTCATGTCGAATTCTTCCATTGTCAACTCGGTCTTCGAAAGAGAAATCCAAAAAATGAAAAAATAAAAACAAAGGAATCCCGAACCAATCACGTTCTATTTTAATCCCCGATCCGTCCGACTTCTTTGATCCTCGGCCAAACATCAAACGTTTGCGCTGCAGGAGAATGGACGCGGGTGCAGGTGAATTAACGTAACGGGTTGACAACGATAAATCGGAATAAGCAGATAGGAAAATTTGCTGCTTGTCATCGCGTTGCAAACAATGTCCGCTCGGTGTATACCTGTCTAGTTTATTGCCGCGCGGCTTGGCCAGTTCGCCGTGTAATAAAATACGAGGAAATATTTCCGCCGGATATCGGCGGAAAATATTAAACGTTGCAATGAAACTTGTTAAGAGATGGACGCGGTATGCTCGATTAAGTTTGATCCGATTTCGGCTTCTCCTGTCGAACGATTATTCGCCCCGATAAAACCATTCGATCTAACACGCCGTACGACGAACTGGACTCCATGCGACAATATAGAAATCGTTAATCTGTTCCGTCTAATCGGCTTTCGGTCTTTCCTTTTTGTTCTTCTGTTCGTCACTATCTTGCTTCCCCTTTTCGTATTTTGTTCTCCCTTTTTGTCTTGTTAATCTGCCGGGTACACTGGTACGAACTTTCGTGGCGCAACGATTCGACACGAATGAGCGTGGTAAGATTTGCACAGTCTCCGGCATTCTTTTCAATTTTCGCTCCATTGTCCGATTGGAATCGTAATTGTGCAACGTAAAGATAAAGTAAAGTTCATGTTATCATATTATAGAGGTGGCATAAAGCGTGGAGACTGAACGTGAGTTTGGGAAACGCAGTGCATTAAGAGTTCAGTCTTAAAATCTAAGATAAAGTAAAACAGTAAATGTATCCTATAATTCAAAAAAAATGTTTCTAGAATTCAGCTTGCTGTGTTAAAAATATTGATGGCCTCGAGACTGTTGCATTTTTTCTGCAAAGCTTCATCTTGCAACTATTTCCTTCTTTTATAATTACACTGCGTTACAATTTATGGACCGACAATCGAATCGATCCCCATTAATTTAATGGCCTTACAACATTCTGCATGGGATCATCGAAAGAGTATTAACTACCTAAGAACTCTACCAAAACGGAAAGAACAAAAATGTAAGACGCGTATTTGTGAAATGAAACAGGTCACAAAACGAGGCGGTTTAAAAATGATTCACCGATATTATCAATAAATTACGTCCCCCTTCGTCGATCAACAATTCGATGCAATGATCTTCTTCCGTCGTTAATTACACGAGCAATTAACATTGCAACATTTTTAATTACCTCTTTGTGACCGTATTTTTATCAACTTTTTATTACCATAATTACCCGGCTCGGCGCGGCGCCCCGTTCGTCAAATAAAGCTGCTGAAATTGGCAACGTATCCAATCGAAACATGCACATTGCCTTCTTATTTTATTTCTACCTTGGTGCCCACGTGTACGTGAAACCCCGACAAATTCCACTTAATATTTTCATCGACGTATTAATTGCGCTCGTGGCACGAGGAATTTAATCGCAGCGCCAATTGGTTCGCCGCAGCGCTTTTAAACGACGTACCAATTAATTAGTAAACATCCGTCTTACCCGATTATAGCAAACGTGGGTACGCGCGGAAATTGCTTCATCCACGTGGTAAAATTCGCGGAATAATTAGCAAATCGTTGCCGATCGCCCGATCGTTTTTTTTTTTATTACTGTTGTCTTCGTGCACCAACGACGAGACATTCCGATATTGAAAGCAAAATTGACCAAAGACCGTATCGATTTCCGTATCGATGGCTCGGATCAGATACGACCAGTTCGTAATTGAAATAAACCATCTCTATCGGACGTTTTCCAGACATTAGCAGATTTGTATCAATCAATTGACTTTTCTGTTCGACGTTCGAGCTGGTTTCGATAGGGATCTCATTAATGTTTCGAGTGATACGTTGATATAAATATCCTGGCAGTTCCGATTACTTTTATCGTTAGGCAATAGTTGGCGGCTTATTTTCGTTAATGTGCATCGCTCGTTACTACTTACGGTGGAAAGTATATTCGTCGAGTTGTTAAAGGGGAATAAAATAAAATTGCTTGAATCTGAAATAAGGTATTTATGAGTTATCGATCGATCGCGGGGCGATCCGTTGCGATACTTATCAGTTTATTAATCGTAAAATTCTTTCCCTTCGTCTTGATTCTAGTGTACGGACCGTTTCTGTTGCGCGGTTTTCCAGCGTGGTTCAATATAATATTTGTTGGAAAAATGGGGACCGTTTAGCGTTAGCTGTGATTCATTAAATTATACAATTTTATTCGCGCTTGGAACTAATTTATTGCAGAAGGTATGAAGATACGATTCAGTATCGACATTATAAGATGCACAGAAAAGATAAGGTCGTAATTACTGTAATGGGTCGGAGGAGAAAAATTAAAAAAAAAAGGGGATTTGCATTTATTTTTCGCATTTATAAACATTTGCCACGAGTTTTTTTGGACGCAACTACTTTATTTCCGGAGAACATTTTTTATGAACGTATAAATTTCCACAAAAGTAATGGACACGTTCAAAGTGCCAGAAGTAGCTGGAGCTTCGTAGATTTTACGATTCGAGTAAAACCGCATGCCTGTTCGACGCATTGTCAATGATAATTGCACATTCAGCTGCGGCCTCCGAGTACGGATACTTAAGTCACATTTTCTTAAAGAAAATATGCCACATCGAAGTAGGCTAACCAAACCACCGACACCATTAAAATATTCGAAACTGTATTCCTATTCAGAAACATATTTATCCCGGAACGGCCAGTGCCTTCTTCATTTCCAAATATAGAAATGTTTACATGTTAAATGAACAATTTCGAATAAATTGACCGCTTGAAAAATAATTCTGCTCCCCCTCAATCAATTCGATTGCGCGATCGTTTGCGGTACAAGAGAAACAATTGTACTCGCCCCGCTACAACATTTTAAACAGCAAACATCATATCTTGGGGGGGTGCAGAAATTAAACCACAAAAACTGTTAAACCCTACGACCCCCATTTATCGTTCAAAGAAACAGTCTGAAACAACCAGGATCAACTGAGCTCCTCCGCAACAAGCTGTAAACCATTAATCAGCCACCAATTTCCACGTTCGAAACCCAATCCCAGTAGCAATTTCCCCGCCAGTACACGGTGCCAAAAATGATACGCGATATCGACGAAATAATGTTCGAGGCGTACGAAATTTCCAAACAGAAAAGCAGTTCAACCGTTTCGTCTGTGTCCGCGTCTCGTCGCACGCCTTCTCACAGCCACGTACCTGCATACGTGAACGCTTCGAGACGGTTACGTGCGCTTCTCGCGAACAGGCATTCGGATCCACTCGGGGGAATCGAGATTTTACGACTGCGTGCATCCCGGATAGATCTTTTTGTGCGTAACTTCCAGTCGGCGAGCACACGCAAAAGCCACACGGAATCGTCTATAAAGCGGTGTCGTATCCGTGTTCGCACGACGAGCCGCGCCGCGCCGGGCAAGAAACATCTCTTTATTACGATCGCTGTTAATAATAAACTGGCGTGTAGCGGCCGGGTCGAATAATTTGTTGCCCGGATCGCGCGGGGCCGGTAGGAAAAATTTTGATCGCTGGATCGCGGGTAAAAGCGGCTAGATGGAATAATTTATCTTTGAAGAAGCTGCGGCTTTCCTGTAAGTAACGGCCAGTCGATGGGCGAATTAGTTGTGGGCTAAGGTACAATTAACGGTAAGGATGGTCGTTTTAACGAAGGGGATGCATATAACGGGGAGCGCGCAGCGTTTATGTGCCTACGTATTTCTATCGCGCACGATTTATCGAATAACGCGCAACGTTTTCTCCTGGATAATGTTTGGGAAATTGGAGCGCGTACGGTTCGATTCGATGGACGTAATTAAAAGGTAAGTAATTAGACTGATACGCGTGAATAATTTATCGCCGTTACGAACGGCAGAGTTATTAACAAAAGGGGGAACCGCCGGTGTTTGGTGGGATCAATTTTTGCGAGGGTCAATAATATTTCAATTCGTATCGACGCTAGTAAAATGCATGAAAACTATCGTCCGTTAACTGTGACGCGCGCTCCTAGTCTCGTAGATGCACGGTGCTTATGGAAAGTGCGTGCAAGAATACTGTGTTAATTGGAATCGAACTTATATTTATCACTAACTTTCGTAGTTTTATGATTCGTATCGTTAACAGCAGCACTATTCAATGCTCTTCAATAATGATACGTATCTTGGACATTTGAATTTCATCGGACCAGATAGAATGGTCTATTCTTCGATCAATTATTTATTATTCATGAATAAACCGGATAACGGTTTACCGACTGGCATCCTGTTATGCTTATCACTTTTACGCGATGCCCGTTTAATGTATGCAATGGGAGTACAGTTGTAAATGAAGAAAAATTACTAATTAATGAAATGAAGTTGCGTGCCGGAGTTATTAATAAAGCACGATTCGACTTTATGGAGTTATTAATCAAACGCAATCGCGATCCAGAGAGCAACAAATATCGAGTGTAACAAAATTAAAAATTGGATATTACGCTAATTAACGTGAACTATATCGCGACGAGGCATACGCTAATTTTACATTGCACCGCGTCTCTGTTTTTTAATGTTCCCTTGTATTCGAATCCACAAAGTTGCTCGGAAAAGTAGCAGATGCGTGTCGAGCGTCGAATGATTTCCATGAAAATTCACAGATATGTCTTGAAACCGGAGCCATGTGTAAGCGGACGTTTCGTCGTGTGCATGCACTCGATCACCCGCATTTTCTTCTCTTTCAGCGTATCAAAGGAATCAGAAAGTTATACGACGCAGCTCTGTCGCAGGATACTCTATATTGCATCCAGGTTTCTCAAGAAAACGTCGACGAATCAGAACCGCTAACCCACTTACGACATCATACCTCACGGATAGGACGAGTTGGTTCATTAAAAATAGGTGGGCGCAACCTAGCATGCTAGGATTTCGATGCTTATCGTCGAGTAGATTGTTGATATCGAAAATTGGTTCGCGGAAAATGAAGTTTTGCTGTTCCGTTCAGCGTTCGATGAAATACTTGTCGGTTTATATTTACTCGTATTGCATAATTGCGCGGGAATCGATTTCGATCGAGTTCGATTTCCGTAAACTCTCTTCTCCAAGGAAAAAAAAATGTACAGGTTATTATTTTCAAATTGATACTTTCAATAATATTTCCTGCGCGAGAAGGCTGTGATCTATTTTTCTGCATTTCTTTTGCCTACATTTCTGATCATTTTTGACAAATGGTAGTTGTCAAATCAGTATTAAAACAAGGTAGAAATATCGAGAATGAATTCGTGCATTCATACATTCGCCCATCCCTCTCACCTTTTCGACGCTCTGGCATTTAATATCTTGTAGCTGGTAGACGGCAATTTCATACGTATTTGTTTTCCCGCGCCCATCAATAAACGCCGCTAGTTCGAAAAAAAAGGAATCCGTGTCCATTGCGTCAAATCCTGCGCCTTTTGAACCACTCGCTGTTCGGAATTTCTATTCACTTTCCCGTTTCGCTTGACGCAAACTTTTTCTCTAATTTTCCATATGGCATCGCTGTTCCACGTATCGCCACGAATCGCTGTGATATTATCGCATAATATCGAATTCTTACCATTACAATTCATCGTCAAACAATTAAACGATTAAACGCCCCGACAATTTCAAACGCAGCATGCAAAACAACCAAGCAACAGTTTTTTTTTTTAATATCTTTGCCAATCAATCGCCCACTGTAAAACGTAATTATGCTACCAACAATACAATTCGAATCGAATTACACCGTTCGCGACAGGAACGCGAACGCTCGAACTGAGCCTAACGATTTCTGCCGGAAAGAACGGAACCGGTGCAAGTGTCGAAGCGAAACAAGAGCATTATAAAATGCAGCAAGTGGCAGGACGGAAGGTTGGTGAGCGCGATTAAATGATCATGTAACTGCTGCTAAATGGCAGCCACATGTAGGCGACCGACTGAAAAAGATGAAAACCGAGGAGATAGTCGAAACGGGTAAAGAGATTGTGGGACAGGAATGCAGAAGGACGAGTACCCGTTTGCGGAAAGAAGGTGCACGAGATACGCGTGATTTATAGGCCACGGTAAATTCGTAATATTCAAGTAGATGCCACGGCCACGTTTCCAATTAACATCCGAGTTCCTTCGCGGAGAGGGGAAAACAATCAAACATATGTTAATAGTTGGCAATTACGCGGCGAAATTACGGTAATTCCTTGCGGGGAAAGAAATCGTCTGCCACGTAGTGCGCTATAATAATTGCGGCGTCGTAATGTTTCTTGCGCTCCAGTTGTGATCCCGCGGAGTCAAAACCCTTTTGGTTGGCCGCTGCTTTCGTTTATCAGACCCGATTGATAAGAATTGAACGAAGCGTTTCTTGTTGTCGAGAGTGAGCAGGTACTATTATGCGGTAGCTCGGTGTTAACTCTTGTTTCTTGATAATACTTATTGTTCTTCGTTGTTGTAAGCCACTTTTGAGATATCCAATTAACGTGAAAAATCTTCTCGGTCCTTTGAAGTGTCAGAAAATATATTCACGTGTTAGCTGCGCATAACATTTTCCAATCGCAGAGAATAGTGTCAATATACGAGCAAGTATTTTGTAAAATATGCAAGCGCAAGATTCCAAGTATTTCGAAACAAAAAAATTAGGCCACTATTTATCATCAGTAATTCTGTTAATCGATTGCTCTTCGAACAGTAATTATTCCTGGGAACAATATTGCACATTAATACAGAAGGAACAATTCATCTATAGCTTTGCAAATATCCTTCAACGATAAAGATATACAGAATTTTCTAAAAAGAGGAAGAACATTAAAATCCTGCCAACTGTTTATTCAACAAATTGTTTCACCCTGTAACTCGTAATTAATACTATCTTATCAGTGACATCTTATCCCCGTTCCGCAATTATCGCATTAATTACTTCAATGAAATTTGCCAAATGTACATTCAATGTTTTCGCTCGTATTTCAAAACTCCAGGAATTCCGCCACGACGGACGACAGCTGTTTCGAAGTCGATCGCCTTCGTGGCGATCTCCCATACGATTACTCTAATCAGCCTGATCTATTCACGGTTCTCCCTCCTTCGAGAGGCAAATTCTGCAAGGAGTTTTCAATGCGTGGCGGAGCTTACAGATGCAATCTCTCGTAAAAGGAAGTCGGCACGCGGTCACGCATCACGCAGCCATCTGGCCACCCTCGCGACTGTCATTATCTCGCTGCTGGCGGAGAAATTCTCCGAGGCGGAGGAGAACGAACGTGAAACGAAAACGAATGAAACCGAAACGACGATCACTGCAATTTCGCCGTGTACCATAAAAGTCTGAATCCCACTATCCTTCTTTATATCAACGGCGGGTTGAAACTTGCGTGGAAGAAGGAGCCGGCAATAAAGAGGGGCAAGCAGAAGCGGACAAATTTAATAAGACGAACTGGACGACAAGTCGACGCATTTCGCTAAAAACCCATCCGGTTGCGGTTCGGAACTGATCGGAAATGATGTCCCCGCAACGTTTCCGGAAACCAATCGTCAACGTGAACCCGCTCCCGTTTTCCAACGAACAGGCAACGTAATACGACGAAGGAAAATGCAGGCGAATAGAATCCAACTAATCAAAAGGTGGCTCGGATAAAGGAGGGAGTCGAACACGCGGCAACGAGAACGAAGAGGCAGAAAGAGTAAGAAAAGGAGGAGTTCTGAAAGACCAAGTTCACTATCCCGTAGATAATGACAGCCCGACTGTGGACACCTCTGGTGACTAATTGTGAAAAGTCTGGCTGCCATTATTAAGCTTATTCCGCGCGGTCATCTCGCGGCGAGACTTCCGATAATGGTCGAATCATTTTCTTGTTGGCGCGTCTCGTCCGGCGATTGTTTAAATAAAACGTGAACTATCGTCGCCGCGCGACGCTGCATAGTGTAACGTCGGCGTGGCAACGTTGGGTCGCTAATTAATTTTTCGTCTCGACCGAGGGAATTTAATAAGATCGACGTCCAATGGCCTCTACCATTGTTTGCGTGGTGGAAATTTTCGAGAAAACGAGAGATCCCTTGTTCTTTCGTTGCGGCAAGATTGTTTGACAGTGTCTCGTAGCGTGGGATGGTTGGAATATTCTTTCGGCCAGTTTGATTTTTCTGGCGGAACAACGGCGATGGTAGGAAGAGATGAAATTTGTGGGAAACTGATCGAGGGGATTTTTCGTTACCGGTTCGAACATAGTTGCTCTTCGATTTCGCGCGTTCCTTTGGAGAAACCTGATTATTTTTCGTGGGAAAAAAATGTTTGTTCTATTTGGTATCTTAACCATTTTGCGTCAGTAAGCAAAACTGTCACGATCTTCTAACACCTCGATGTTAATATTTCTGTGCAACAATTTTCATTTAGAAGGTAGGTATGAATGTAAAAGTAGTTGGAAGGACGACGATTTGAAGAGATTTAAACGGATTTTAACAGGAAGATGGATAGTCAGGTGCCCGGTTATTGACATAAAGGTTTATAGTTTTAAAAAAGTATTGGGATACTGTATGTACGTAGTAAGAGACATTAATATATTCTATTTTGAATTTTAGTTAGAATGACCCGGATAGTGATATGCAATAAATAAAAGAAATGTAACTTCAATAATGAAAGACGGGATGCTTTTGTTATTTTTGTCAATTAAAATACTTAATATTTTTAGACACTTTTCTGCTTCTTATTTATTTACAATTTATAAAAACGATCTGATAAATTGACTACGGTAGCAACTACGACAAAAATAAGACGTGCAATTTATTCTGAAGTTGTGGCACAATTGACGATTAATTATTAACATTGTCTACCCTGTACTATCTATAATTAATGTTTGGATAGAATCTTCACACAATCTTTCGTAACCCGTTTGATTAATTACTGGCATCGTATGCTAGTCGCACTTGCTCGTGCTATCAAACTTTATCGCCCCCATAAAGATCAAGATCAGCCTTATTTCCATATTATTATTCGTCGTGCCCATGGGAGTAATTAAGCACGATGAAACTGCAATGCAAATGGTTGCCATCTCAGTGGTTTCGGTCGATACCAATGGATCAGAATCGCAATGAATCAAACCAGAAATTGCCTCGGTCAGAATTTATTCATAAGCTTTCGCGAATCGAACTTTCGTCGACTATTGGTGTAAAATAATCGTTCTATTATTATTAAGTGTCTATCGTAGAATAAATTATTCGATAGTATTCATTTTGTTTCAATTGTTGGAGTTTCACACCTTGCAAACGAATGGAATGCCTAACGGTTTATGTTCATTTCGTTAGAAATTTTAATAGAGCGAAAAAAATTAATAATCATAATATCTATCACTCATTACGATGTGTACAAAATCATGCAAGATAATTAATTTAGACTTATCACTAGGCCACGATATTTCATTCCACAGGTTTCAAAATTTTTCCCAGAACTTTGCACATTTCTGCTCCACAGATAATGAGAACCAAACAAAACTCGACAGCCTGATTTCTAAATGTCACACCTGCATTCCTAAACAATAAATAAATTAATTCCAAAGCGGAATTTCTATTATTGCCAGCGTAACATTGGTCGTCATTTCTAGCGAACATCTCGAGGGCTCAATCACGTCTGATCAAACATGGGCCTCGACGAACGGCTTCCAAGAGTTAACACGTCGGTTAATTGCGCCGATTAATTAAACCCATATTCCGCTGTCGCGAGACAGTGAAACCGCGTCGCGCTGGATTAATGAACGTAATTAGCAAAAATTCCAAGGGACCTTTACACGGTCTGGTCGGCCAGGATGGTTCCTTGCCCTTTCAACGGCCGCGTACGTTTCTCTCCGCTCCGTTTACCAGAGCCGGCCCAGGAAAAACTCATGTTATTAAGCCGGGGTAAAAGTAACTTGGTCCCTTCGTTCTTTCCTCGGCGTCGCCGCTGTTCCTAGCGACCCGTCTTCCGTCTACCGTCGCCGCTCACTAGATTAGTTCATTACCCAGCACGCCGTGTTTTCTGTTTTTACACGCCGTGGAAATAGATTTGTTGCAGGATCGACGCTGCGTTCTTGCGTACAGAGGGCCGTGCACATCGCACGCGTGCGCCACTCATTTCCCGCTTAATCGCCGGCCACGGCCGGTTAATTCTGCTTCTGTTCACTTTGCGAATTTTTCTCTCCATTTGCCGTGCACGCACGCGGCGGGAGAGCTCGCGAAAATTCTTTGACCGTCCCGATTAGCTGGACGCGCTCAGACCGTTGACGAGGAGATTACGAAGGCGGGCTGTTTCGAATTCAAGACGGCGACGACACTGTTTTGCGTGTGTCGAGCGTAGCGAGGACGGCACCGTGCCTCGTAATGGGGAAAAATGTTGGGAAATAAGAGGGCTTGGAATGGTGCACTTGTAGAAATTACTGTTGTATGGCTAGGTATGATTGAAATTGTGGGGCCGAAGTTACCATAGTTTGAGCGAAATTAAAATGTTTTATACCTGGTTGCATTTATGTTTTTATAGTTTTTTACTGTATTGTTCGTGCACCAGTCATACTGTGACACGATTTATAGTAATAAATATAATGGGAACTTTGAAGTATTAATTGTTACTTAAATTCAATTGTCTTTTTCGTACGAGGTTCGCTGCATTTTGTTGCGCCAGTTGCACGGGTCAACGATGTTAGCCACGTTCTAATAAAATTGTTAAACCGTTCTCGGTTAAAGTACCCCTGTACGAAGAAACGCGTGAAGCAATGAATGCGTGAAACTACCCTAAATGATGTTACATTATTTAGTTAATAATTTATATTCGAAGACCTCCCCTAAAACACATTTACGTTCTATATCCCTATATTTGTAAATGTATATGACTCACAATAATACCACTTAATTATCACCGATCCAACACAAAAAGAGTCACTTTCTTCGTGAACTAATTAACGAAAATTCTTCATTTAATATCAAATCTGATACTTTCTAAACCGTTTCAGAAACCAGGCGCGAAATACCGGACCTCGAATAATACACCTTTCCAGGAAAAAAAAGAAACAGAAAAATAGGTTCCGACACCTTCCAAGAAATTGCTTCTCCACGCAATTCGATCATTTCCCGTTCCGGCGGCGTATTTTGCGCGAAAACCTACGAGGTTCGAAACGAAAGTTTCGTGCGGGGCAAACGACGCTGCGTGCGTCCCGTACATATTGTTATCAGCCCGGTCATTGATCATTTTCGTAACAATTTCTTTCGGCGCGATAACGGCGCGATACGTATTACTGAAGCCTGTGCCCCGCCGTTCCTCCGGCCGGCACCTGGACTCTTCGTACAGGTGCGCCCCCGTGAAAATCAACCGGCGGGATTCGTGTAACAAGAGCGGCGGTCGCGAGACATTAGCGCCAGTTCGCGGCGAAAGGAGTTATGCAAATTTCTAATTACCGATCGAAGCCGCCGTTAGCCTACGTTTCATTCGTCGACGATACCATCGACGGTTGCGTGCCAGAAATAACAATAATTGCGTTACGTCTCGCTAAAATGCGTTCCTAATCAGGCGTTTCATCGTTCCCCTTGTACAACCCGCGAGAAACGAAAATTACGGTACGTCGGCCGTTCGCTAGGCGTAGCAGCACACGCGTCGAATTCCGCGTATCGACTAACGAGAAGCAGAATTAAGATTTTTAACGAGCCGGCCCGTCGTCGTTGCCGGAGTTATCCTGCAAACCGTAACATTATCTCGAGCGCCCCGTTTTTGTTGCCAGCCATTTAAAAGTGGCTAAGAAAGCGAAGAGGGGAGTAAAGAAATGGAGAAAGAAAAAAGAAGAAATGTCGCAGCGCGTGCTGATGAAATACAATAAATACTGGAACGAAATGGCTTCGGGGGGCGGGTATGGCGCTGCTCGCGGCGCTGGCACTTTTCACCCCAGTGTGACAAAGGGACGAAATTTTTCTCCGGCGTCAACGATGCACGAACCTCGCGATTCCTTCCCATCTCGTGCACGCTGTATTCTTTTTTTTAGCAACGCGGAACTCGGGCGCATACGCACAGCGATTCTTGAACCACCCACGCGAGCGCCGGAGAGGTAAAAAATTTATTTTCGCAATGGCGTATGGCCCGTTTTCGGGGGAAGAAAAGGAGCGGCGAGAATTGTCGAGCGGTCGTGAGTGTAATAAATTGGCGTTATATTTTATGCGGATTTGCGTCGTTTTCATTATCGATGGGATTGCGTTATTAAAAAAAGAAACGATGTTTCTTCGCCGATTTTTCTCTCGTCGGTGTCGCGTGCTGTAGTACTCCCGTGGTTCTTTATTTATAAACTGAACGGTTATATTTGTCGAAAATTCTCCGCCACTTTCAGCCAATTAATTTCCATTGAATCGAAAGACAATTGGGAAGATGAGCGAAGGCTTTTAAAAGATGATCGGGGATTATTTATATTTTAATGAGGGGTATGAGTAATTGCGTTATGGCGATTATTCCTGCTCATTATAATGAACATTATATATTCTAAAAGCATCTGATGTACTTTTTTAGATGGTGCCCAATACGTTGGTCCACCGTGGTCTGCCCCTTTTACGATATTTCAATTTTCGTCAATTAATTTGCCATTCATATTCTGTCGCAAATTAATGAAGGCCAATTAATGAATAACTGCCGCGCTTAAACGACCGTCGTATTAATTCAGATCTAGTCAAATTCTTGTCGTTGTCCATCCGGTATTTATTAGATCACTCTCCGGAAGCAGCTTCTGTGTCACGTTATGCTATCTCAAACGTTTTCGCAATCTCAATATACGGGTTCATAATAGCGTTCAAATATATCGCAATTAATATAAACCAAACATGACTACCATCTACCATTATACTGGTTCATAAATAAAAAAAAGGTATGCAGGATATAAAGAAATAGAAAAAATAAACTATATTTATTTTCGCACAATATAAACCTAGGAAACACACGATGCCCCGCAAATCACTATCGTTAGAACTCCCACGCCGGTAGCACAATCGCAACCCCCTACCCCGGATTGAGAAACAAAAATTTAACAACCCGCTAACTCGCGACGCAATTTCCGCTCCTCTTATTCTTTCAGTTCACGCGCGGACTTCCACTGAAAAAAATAGTCAGAATCGAGAGGGAACAAAACGAGGGGCACCAGCAGCCAGCAAGTTCTCTCTTCGGCAGCCCTCGGTGCACAGCCCATACCACGTCGCGTTTCGTTCGTGCGCGCCGTTCACGAGCGAACGAACGAACCAACGAAGCCTGTGTAACCTGCGAATCGTCGGCCATTATGCGCCGACAAAACTGACACCGGTTTCTCGTTAAATTGTAATACGGTTATCAGCCGGAACGTTCGACGCGCTTCGCCTCTATTCCCACGAGGGGGGTCGGCGCGATACAGGGGTGGCAGAAGCGGGCGAAAGGGGCAGCGAGGCCGGGGGCAGGACCGACGCTCGCAAGTGGCCGTGTGTCTGACGGCGGCGCCATTTTTGTCGAGTGCGTATCATTATCGATTCACTTTTATCCATAGTGAATGAGCGTGTGTATAGCTGGCTCTTTACACGAACAGGAAGTCGGAGGTTATTACACGGTACGGCACGGATAAAGTGGAGTACGCGTACCGCGCGCTCTTTAAAATATAATATCGCGAGGTTGGCTGACCTATACGCGCCGCCGGCTCGCACGGCCGCTCCCGTGTACCCGTGATTAGAGCGGTTTTTATGGTAATGCATTTCACCGGGGGCCTCCGATCGTAAATTGCGCCGATGACCCTTTACTTGTTTTGCGGATGATCCAGCGTGGGTTTTACCCCGGACCGGGAGTAATTATGAAATTCCCATCGCGGCAACCGGCTCCTTTCGACCGCCGCCTAACGGGCTCGGAGACTTGCCACGCAGAACTTTGTTATTAATTGCTGCCCCTCAACTTTTCGACTGTTTTTTTCCACTTTTTCTCTCGGGCCTTTCGATACAAGCCGGGGGTGTTTCGATATTTGTCGGGACGGAACGGTGGGAGCGTTTCGATCGTTTCGAAATTGAGGCGTTTCGTTCGACGGTAATGTGGCTCGGTTAACTGAACAGTACTGTGGCAATCCGCACAAGCACGCGGTGTATATTGTTAATATTTGGAATTGATTGTTCACAGCTGGAGGAAGTATTGAGGCTTTCCCCTTAAGTGGAGGAAGTTAAATGATGTCTTCGAGTGATGTAGAAATGTTCGTCATGTGTAAGCTTGTAATTTATGCGGTGCATTTGTAATGTATTTTATGCGAGCGTGGCGTTAAGGAAATTGCCAGTTCTGTCATAGTTTTCGCTTGGATCTTTATCAAATTTTCTTCAACTGGGTTTTCGTGATTTCTACGATTCTAGTTACCCGAGGAATAAAGAATTCATTATTTTGGAGCAACGAAATTGTCAGTTAGTGTTTGTTCTTAATATCATATAGTATTTGTAATTAAGCGTAATTTGTAAAATATTTTCCACCTTTTCAAGCGAAACAAATTCTTAAGTTTAGTACGGGACTTTGTAAATCCATTCCTCCATATTCAATAAAGTTAAATGCAGCGGTTGGATATTTCTGGTCAAGTTAATAATAATTTTTTTTAGTCATCACCCTTTAATTCAGTTTTCCCCGGGCAGTTAAAATTCGTGTTCAAAGATAAATTGACCTGCGCATTTCATTGTTTCACATTTAATCAAGAACTAATTAATTTCCAAATTACTCTGAAGCATTTCCAAAACCCTCGCACACATAGCAATTGCTTCACAAAAGAATGTTGATCACCTACAATTTTCGATAGCTAATTACTTCCATTTACGTTATACCAATTATTAATTTTCATCGCGGTGACATCATTGTACATTCACGCTGCATATTCTCAATTTAAATCGTTTTAAAAATACCTTACCGCCGCACACATTTCGCGAGCAATTATACAAAAATATGACTCTTACTCCAACACCTGCCATTTCAATCGAATTTACGCAACGCAGAATACGCACGTAGTAATTATCTTTACAGTAATTTATTTTTTTAATTGCTGGTACTTCGTGTTACACTCCCGACATTTCCTGTCGCGTTTTATATAACGTTCCACACGCATATATTTTGCAGGAAAATGCGTTGCACATATTATGTTAGTGAAAATTTAACGACGGATCTGTAAAAACGAGTGACTTCGAATTCATCATTATTTGCAAATTCTTTTCGAGAATCTGCTTAACTACGTTCACTCAATTATGCACGACGCTGCCTCAAATAATACGTCCATTTAACAATAACAATTAAAACTTGTCAAATCGTTTTCCCATAAGGAAGCCGTCTGGAAAATATACATTTGAACTTTTCGGTACTGTAAGAAAACCCGAGGCTTTGGAGCGCCTTGCTTACCGATCTGGCAAATGTCACTACGAGGCCGATAGGCGAGCGGGACCCGTAAACATTTGGGGGTCGTAAAACGGACCCTCGAAGGGACTGCATCGTGGGACCGCGGACGCGCCTTCTCGGCAGGCGATAGACAACGTCGAGACTCTTTAGGAAACGGTCGAATAGAGCAGACCGATTGTAACCTAACCATTGTATTAATACATAAATAGTTATACTTGTTATCGTAGATGGATTGTGCGATTTCTTCATTTATTCGTCTTACAGTACACTTAATGCAATTCCAATATATTCTGTCTAGTCGAATTGCATTAAAATCCGAGAAAATTTTCTCGCGCGCGTCGCGAGAAAAATTCTTGGCTCGATTTTTTCTCACTGTACTTTCTGGCAGTGCGAGCGTTCAATATCCACGTGGTTATCGCGCGCGTTATCACTAAACGCGATATCTCGCGGGTTTCGCGAATTTACGAGACGCGTTCACGGAAAAATTGCGCAGGTCCGAGGTCTGATCGCATCTTTGCCCCCCTTATCTGTGATTTTACATTTTCACGGACGGGGACCGTTCTTGGCGATGGTGTGGGTCGAATGTATTGATCTATCGGACCGTTCACGAGGGAAAAAAGGGTTAGATTGCAACGACAGGCTTCTGAAGTTTAATCGCGGGTCGAATCACGATCGAGAATGATTTAACCTTTGCTTATCGCGATAGTGTGCGAAAGTCCTTGCGACTGAGTTTTGCCGTAGACAACTCGTTCGCGTGATTCAAGTAATAAAATCATTCCCTGGGAAACACTGCCTGCGCACGGTACAAAAATTATCCGGAAGATTTAGCGACAGAGCATTAAAGCTGGTAAGCGTATATTATTCCATGGCGATTCATGCCGATTCTCATAAAGCGATTTATACTGCACCACCAGTAGACACGGTATACTTTCCACGTTCCAACTTTTGCGTAATATTCCGAAATATATTTATTGGCGAAAGAAATCGTTAAAGAAATACGCACGAACGTCAACGTTTTTATAGCTTGTCCCTTCCGAACGGAGATGCAAAAGATCGCCACAAGAAACACATACAGTCGGCTAAAGATGACGAGGGAATCAAGAGAATGGTTACGATTTCGCACGTATTTGCCGGCGGGCCGTGCTTTTATGTTAATATCTCACGTACAAGCCAAGGGAACAAGGAAGCGCTCTGAAGGGTAGTGGTTTCAAGGAAACGACGAGGGTGACGGCGACGCGGGGCAGAGAAAATCCTCTGGAGGGATAGAGTGGAGATCGACTCGTCGAACGAAGTAACACCGTCCTGTTACCTGCGCGCTCGCATGAAATTAATCAAAGTCGACGTAGGTGTTCGTCCGGTTTAGAGAGTCTCGAGTGGTTCCCTCTTCTTTGGAAATATCTCGCGATCCTGCCAGCCCCGTTCCCGCTTCCCATTCTGCTCTATTCGATTTCACGCGCGTGAAAACGAAGCGGAGGCAGGTTCGCCACTTGGTCGGATTGATGAAATTTCGAGGTGTTGATAATGGGAGGTGTGTAACAATACGGCGGCACGTACGACACGTTATTACAACGATGCACGGTCATTTTCGTTGCTTTGCTGCTGGTCACACGTTTGTTATCGGGCTTTTTGAAGACGCGCAGGAGGTTAGTGGCTAATTAGTGACGTTCAGTTGGAAATGCAAGAACAATCCAAAGGTAGACTATGTATATAGAAATAGAGATTATCACTGTGAGTCTTTGCTTCGGAATTATATAATATATTCGAAGATTTTTCATCCTTTAAATCCTTTAAAATAATGGGCGATTCTATGTAACTTTAATTACAATATAAAAGAGTACCGTAAGACTTCATTTCGACGAACAAAGGGCTATAAAGACCTTTAATCTACAATGTGGCCGTATGAAAAATGCTCTGATAACGCTCAAGTATTCTAAAGTCGGAGCGAAATTAATTACAGCGCGACCAGAAAAAAATAGTCAGAACTCTTGGAATTTCGTACCTGCATTCGTACCTGCAAGAGTCTCACGCGTTCGAGCAACGCACTGTTGTGCTGAACAAATACACGCGCGCAGAAATACCAAATTATTTTCGAGGCCTGCCGCAATCTATTCTACCGCATTCGCAGAATATCGAGAATATCAATGAACATTATTTTCAACGGCACGATTGCCCGCAGGACAAACGTTCTCTACTATCAAGAATTACGGACACCTAAATAAACAGTAGAGGGAATTGCAGGAACGTGCGAAGCAGGGCAACATATGCAATTAAGAACATTCAGAGCGTGTTAAAATGTTGTATCCCGTTCAAAGTCCAAGTATCTATTCCATCTTCTGCCGCATTCATTTCCTTTCGTGATAATACGATTGAAGATAACGATTAACATGCACAACGATCCACGCGTGTTATACGAATCGTCTGTCCGAACGAATATAACGAAATCTTGCTTGTTTGTTTGGTACACTTGTGAATAATAAAAAAGTTATACGAACATAAAACCAGTTATCAATGGCTGCATAGTTATAACAGCTTAAAGTTTCAACGTTGTGTGCACTACTAAAATTGCAAGCTTGGCACAAAGTGCCCCAACAGGTGGGTCTGAATTAAGCTCTATAGGCTGCTACTTATGAGTACGTAAGTCGTAATCAAGACACAATACGGTATATAGAACTGTATTGAAATAACCACCTTTTCATTCAAAATGTTCTAAAAAAGTGTTGCAACCATTTTGTGTTAAAATTTGTTTCGCTTTATACTTTCGTCGACTTAGTTATCGATTGACGTGCAACACGTCGGCACTTTCTTACCGAATGCAAACGCTACAGCCGACTTTGCGGAGTTTCGGTCGGGGCAGCTCGTAAATTCGCGTTAGAGTTTCTATCTTCCAACTGGAAAGGTTTGGACGGACGTGTTACGCTGTTCTCTTAATCGTTCACGCCAAAGGTGAAGCCTGATCTTGTTACAGAAAAGTCGCTAACTAATATAAAGGATAACGACAGTTGTCGTAGCATTGTCCCGAAGATTAAGCTAAAGAGCAAACTGAATTCATTATTAATCGTAGTACCGTTTAAAAAATTTGTGTGGAATTCGCTTAACGGTTGAAAGGATTTTCTACGGTATCTCGAAACTTCTTTTCTTGATCCCTTTGGTTTGTCGCGAAAATTCTTATTCGTTTCTTGTTATTAATAAGTTGCGGACAAAGTTACTCGCTAACTGGGCAGATACTAGATTAAATACATTTAAGATAAACGAAAATATTTTGTCCCCTGGCGCGTTTAATAAATTTATAGAACAACAAAAATTGTATATAACGTAGGGTTCAATAATTTTCATCGGTTCTCCTCAAAATTGTTTCCCTTTCACAAAAAAATATTCTGATAATTTATTGGACTTTAATACACGATACTGTCATAAACCGCTACTAAATAAGTACGTAGCTGTTTAATTATTCAATAATTCGTCGAATAAATTTATCCGTAAGAAAATATCGTCTAAAATCAAAGCGTTAACACTTGACGATCAAGTAATTCCAGATAAATGAATACAGAGTTACTTAATCGCAACACATTTCAAAATTCCGCGCAATTGATTGAACCACTTACTATTGACGCAAAAACGAAATTCATTTAACACTTTTACCTCAACCTCGAGGATCGCATTGTATCCGCGAGGTTTTCGCGACAACGTCGAACCCGCCCTGCGTTTTGTGCGCCCTATGGCCACGACGCTGCCCCGGCGGTTCAGCGGAACATCCGCCGCGTGGGAACTTGGAACATGCGACCCGCTTATACCCTGTGAAAGGTTAAACGGCCTCTTTAACGCACAGTTGCAGCAACCACAGCCAGAGACCTTTCTACGGCCGGGAAAACGCGTCAAGCGTTGTCGTTATCGAACACTCGTGTCTGTTCGCTCGATCGATTCCGCCAGATATCATCGAACGTTCGTTCACGGATCGACGACAGCACCCGCTGCCTTTCCTTTCGATCGCCGCCTCGATTTCTCTCATATCACGGAAAGCCGTCCAGTATACGCCGGCTAGGATGCACCCTTTTATTAGACCGACGTTGATTGTCAGATATCGTCGAAAGATGCTAACGCGTTACGATTAAGTATCGCCGGAACGGAGCACAGTGGGGCCGCGTTTATAACGAACTTTATTCGTCGTAAATGAATTTCAGTCGATCTTGCTGAATTACTATTGCATAAATGATTGCGCAACGTTATTCGAATTACGCATACACTTGTAACGGCTGGAATTAATTACAGCTAATAATATCGTTAACCCCTAGATATAAATCGCTGGGGTTAAAAGAAACAAGCGAGCAACAATATTATTATTGAACAAGTAATGTTCAACCAGGGTGTCATAGAAACCGCTGGTTCGCAACTTATCGTTATTCCCGTAACTTTCTTTCCAAATGTATTAATGTTGGAATAGACGCGTGATCGAATACGTTCATCCAAACGTGAACGCCGGGTCGGTTCGCTTGAACGAGAAGTCATAGGTAACGGGGTAGATCAGTGTACTCCTTATCGCACGAACGATCCAATTATCCATACCGTGTCGTCCACCCAGCGGGTCTGGATAAACAGAGTTTTACCGTAATCAAAGTTTCTGCCCGGAGTTCACATTTCACGATAGTTTGTCAGCCGACAGGGTCACGATCCGCGATACGAACATGACTCGCGTTTTACGCGTTCCCGGTTAAGTTAACTCAAACTTTGACACGAAGTTACGCCGATCTCAAGACCGAAATACCAAACTGTCGCGGGGTAACTCCGTGTGTAACTAAAACGGACGTTAGCCCCCCCGCACATACCTTGGAACAATGCTGCGGCGAAACTGCCATATAATTTGCAACTTCTGCGCCCGATACACGTTTTGACTATTTCTCCGCGGCGCCCATTACCGCCATCGCCACGTCGACCAGATCGCCGACAAACTGTAACAATTACGGCTTTCTGCTACCAAAATGGACACGATTAATCTGCCCCTAAGTAAGTTGCTCTTAACGTCTTGATTTTCATGCATCACCGTGCGTGAATAATAGCTCGTGCAAGTTTTTGGTAGTGACTGAATTGCCTTTATGGTGCATTAGCAATGTATTTTGCTTTTTAATAGTATCTTCGTTTTTACAGCGATTAGCATTATTAGCGTAAATGTGCATATCACAAGTATCGCAAGTTAACAAATTTTGGTGCCATAATAATGTATTCATTCCCTTTTGTATTTTTCAATTTTAATTTCACTTGAATAGTATTTCAATTTTCAGGATCAATTATTATCGTAGACGCAAGCGTTTCTGAATCGTTTCAACGCCGGAGTCGATGTTATTTTTCATCCGGGTCGCCGAGACGCGTCGTCCACCGGAATTTCGGCTGCCACTTTATGGACTTGTTTTCCTTGCCTTCCACTTTCCTACGGGGAAACTTCTCTACAGACGGTCGCTTCGCGTCGCTGCGACGGCGTATCTCGACGGAACGGACGGCGGAAAACGGGAACGCGGCGGCAAGAAAGAAGTGGGGGAGACAAGTTTAAGGGTGAGTCGAGAGTGTTAGGGTAGGTTGCGGCACGCTGGAATTCGGTCACTATTTTAATATCGATCCGCCCACCGTGCTTCCCCTAACCCTACCGTGCTTCACCCCTTTTCCGTAACACTGTTGTGCCTGTGGAGGACGTACAACACGGTGCGCACACGTGTGCATACGCGAGGGGTGGCACACAATTAACGCGCGCGTGAAAAATTCGCGTATCCGCACGCGGGGAAGGATAAGCGCGTACGCGCGAAAGCGTATGCGCGAGAAAATGTATTCAACTGTTACGAATCAAGCTCGTGTTGACTAAATTTCAATTCTGTAATCTCGGAACGTAACAAGCGTGTTAATAATTTACTGTAGTTTGAAGTTCGATAAAATCATCGAAATCGGCCCAATTTCGCAGGATTCCGCGGAGCAGCTCGTTAAATAAATTTTATTTCGGTACTAAACAGTCATTCAGTGTCTTCCATAAAATAAGGGGAATTAAAATCCGATTAACACAGTCCCATCGTTTCCGAATGGAGTAATCAATAGTGAAGTTTCGTCGCGCGGAGGTAACGATTATGGGGCGATTCGATATGGAAGATGAAACGTAAATAGGAATTGATAACATTCGAAACGTTAAGGTCGGATATCATTAGATCTTTACAGGCGTAAACGCCTTGCACCTGCACCTTTACACGAAAACTGGGCAGAGTAATTTTTCCGCCTTAAATGCCATGACGAAGCGCGTAAAACGCAAGCCGTATAGCAAGATCGGGTTGCACGATGTTTATAGTAGAAAGTAACTAATGATTCTCGCAGAAGAAGCGGATCTACGAGCTGTAAAACCTTTACGCTTGCTTTGGAAGTCAAGCTGGCAACTCTTTATATCGTGATAATCATTAGAACGTATTACCAAGAATACTAACGAGCACATTTTCTTCTTTAAATCCACAAAAGCGAAACTCTGTGCCCCGTACCTGCTCGAAAGCCTCGCCTCATTCAAAGGTATTCGTTATTAAATGAAAAGTCTTACAGATTTTCACTAATCTCCGCGATCCCAGCACGACCGGCGTCGCGACGCTTCCAATTAATTTTCGACGTGGTTCGCAATCGATGATAACGAGAACCCTCATAATTCTGTAAGAAGCAATATTTTACTCGGATCTTGCGGCGATCGATCATTTAATGAGACGCAAATTTTGCGGGAATGAACCGACGTGCATCGAAACTACCTAATTTAAGAATTGAAAGGATATAGGAATTTCGTTTATAGCGACCAATTATAAGCGACCAATTTTCCATCTTCAAATAAATTACAATATTTTCGAACGATCCCTAAATCATGTTTTTCGCAGACTTTAATTCGAAGCATCCGAGAATTGAATTGACGAAACAATGCAGACCTTTAAGTACTTAAGGTATATCGTTTTTATTCTGCGGTGCATTATTTTCCACCGAAGTTTCAGCAACTGTAACGAATGTTAAGGACGATAGATGTTCAGCATGTTTTTTTTCCACGAAAAGGGGAATTAAAATTATACGTAAGATAAAAGTAAAAAAGTTGTGCTCGTAAAAGTACGGCGAGCAGCGATCGCGAGTAAGCGGTTAAATCGTAAAACCACGGTGCATACAGGATGAAATCATGAGCTAAACCAGTGGTTACACATTCGGGCAATAATGCTTCGAGGAATTAAAAATTGTGGTGCGTGCGCTCGACGAACGTAGTAGGAAATAAAAAAAAAAGCACAGTTCGATGTCAGGGATTGGTAGAAATCCAGCGCGGATACGATTTTAATCGATGTATTCTCAAGTGTTATTCGCAACTCGGTGCTTTCGAGGCAAAGCAGTTCTGTCGTTTGAAAGTGCACACACATTTTAACATAATTTTCGAGTAGAATGCTCAACGCGCTCGTTTTAACGGGCGCAAAAAAAGCACGTGGAACTTGATTCGTTAACAACCTTGTCTTGTACAATCCGCGATGCCACGCTCCAAAGCTCTAATTAGAATCGTTATTATTCTTCTTCAGTGCTACTGGCTATCAGTGATTCGTTAACTTGTTCGTGCAAAAAAAAAGAAGAAAAGAAAAGGAAATGAAACGGAGGAGAAGGATCTCTAAATTGGTTCTTCTCTTGTTTCTAAGAATATTGCTTGCGCATTGCTTGTATGTTAAATTATGACGACTACGTTCATACAGATGAGTTTAATTACATTCATTAATCATGTGCGAATACTGACACGCATCGGTCGATAATAAATTGAAAGTAGGTTTTTTTTATTAAGTCTTACCACTTCTTAGAATGAGGGTTATATTTTCTGATACAATTTGGTATCCCCTAGAAATATTAAGGTATTCGATTTGTGGTCGTGTGACGTCAAGGCTGAGGGTGGAATATTTACTCTACCCTTTATGATTTATATTCTTCGCAGCCAATTATACCATTATTATTTGTTCAATTAATGTTACGCTTTATCTACTTGAAACTATATCGTGTCACTTATCCTTGCATTGTATACTTCAAAATATACTGGTAATTTTGGTAATACAGTAATTCCATAAATTTTTGTCACGTTCATTTTATTCGAATCTCACAAACAATGAGTAACGACAAAATAAGTAATTCTTTAAACAGTATACAACAAAACTTTCCAACCTGCAAATACTTCCAGTCGCAAGAAAAATTACAGATTCAACAAGCTTAACTCTAAATTCGAAACTTCCCACTCCATTTACAATTTACAAAAAAAGATATATCGCCACTTGCAATAACCATTTTGTCGCTTCCGCAAAGTATCGCGATCACTTTTCCAAAAGTGAAAACGTTGCCTTTACCGTAAACCCAAACAGTGCTTACCACAATTCTCGAACAAAATCTCCAAAAAGCTACGAAGAAGACTCATTCGAACCCTCGAAAATCTGTAACAACTACACCCAATAAAATCCACACCTCTGTCCACCCTGCTGTTCCCCACAAATCTCTAATACCTAACTACCTAATAACACGTCGGCGATACGATTTTCCGGGGGCACGATCGGGCGTCGCGACGCTGCAACAGCTCAACGTCCATTCCCATCGTGATAATCGTGGTCCGCGGAACAACGGCGGCGCGCACCGGTCGAATAGCTAGGAAAAGTCGCATGTTAAGCCTGATAAACGAAACATAAAAGCACGTAGGTGGCCGAACGGGTCGGAGGAAAAGGGTGGAGAGGTTTGGCGGTGGCGGTTAAAGGGTGGTCGGAAGCCGTGCACACAGATTCATGCGCATCCGGCACACGTCCCCGCGCGCTTTCCATCCACGTACACCAACACGCAGAAACGGCTAGGCCACCGGCTAACGTCGTAAGAGACGGTTGTTAGCGTGTGCTCGAAAATACACACGCTAACGGCGCGGGGGCCGCGTGTGCCAGTGCCGGTGGACGTCGGCTAACTTTTTTTTTTTTTCCCCTCCTTTTTGCCCGGCCCGATCGATACCAACGACTTATTTTGGATTATTTTCAGCGCGGCCGGAGAGTGTGCACGCCTTTTCTGGGCAAAAAAATGGGAATTCGCGCGAACCGGTGCATGGCTTTCTGGTAAATTTTGCCGCGACCGACGCGGCGCGGCGTTCTCCAATGAGCACGACACGAAAAAACGTATTAGAGCGTGTAACCGGCAATTTTTGTTGCACCGTCGCCGTGGAGGGGAAAAAAAGATAGATAGAGAGAGAGAGGAAGGGAGACAGAGAGTAAGAGAGGAAGATGGAAGAGGAGCACCCTATATTCCCATCGGTCGACGAAGCCGCTACGTTCTGGAGATTATGTAAAAAAATGCGGGACCGGTATTGTGCCCATTAGACACCGCTGTCCAATGAAACGCTGTAAACTATTCCCGCGTATCTGTACGTCTTTCTTCGTGCTCCGTATTTTTCCTTTTTTTTTTCTTCTCCCCGTGTCTCTGCCCCCCCCCCCCCTCGCTACCATTCTCGTCGCCCGCTGCCGAAAAGCGCGTAGTCGCGTGAATGCCGCGGGATGAAAGTGTCTTTTGTCGCGGATGGAAACGCGCTGTTTTCCTCCCGCTGCCGGTTCCACGATCTTTTCACCGGCGTTTCGCGCTTTTGATCGTTCCCCGGTGAAACGATTACGCGATACAAATTCGCTCGACAAAGTATGTTTTCCCTTTTCTTCTCCCCTTTCGTGCGCATATAATGTGTGGCTTTCCCTTCTGTTATGGTTGAATGGCGGGCGGACCTGCCCGAGACGTACTATTCGCGTTTGCATGTCTGTACGAAAGAATTTTGTGAAATGGTAGGGAACGGAAAAGTTGACTTTGATCGTTTGCGAAATTGGTGTGCGTCGACCCCTCCCCCCCCCTCCCCACTCACTGGTAATTACAATTGCCGCGTGTAATCGTTAACGGATCCGCTTCATTGTTCGGGCAGAATTTTGTCGGGAGGGGATCAGAAATTCGGGACAGGAATGAATGGATGAGAAAGAATTGGGCAATACCTCGGTACGATTTTGTATGGCAAGTGGTCGCGATGCGATGATTTTATATAGCGATTTTATCGCTATGTCAGAACGCTATTGGTTGCTTTTAATTTTTTTTTTATTTGTTTGTATTTTATTTCAAGTAGATTGCAAGTTTAGCGAGGAACATTTTAATCCGTTCCGAATGACATTCGCCATTTAATAAAGGTATTACGTTGAATATATTTCGTGTGTAACGGATCTTTTATTAATTTCGAAGCATCTCTGCAATGTTTGTAAGGAGATTTGCTGTTACAATTTCTACTCCTGTTTATCCCATTTAACGTCCAATATTTCAGCATATTATTTATTGACGACTTGTGCTCTGCATTTCGTACTATCCAGTTATTTCAGACTATTGTAAAATATCAGGTTAATATTCGCCTTTCAATCAATTATCAAATGTGTGCACGGCTTCGATCATTTCTGACGTAAATTACTGCGCGAAAGCTCTACACATCGACATCTCCCAGTAGCAAATATCCGTCACTGCTTCGTACAATTAAAAGAAAAAATTGTCTCGCACAATTAACCACAACGCGAACACCGTTCCAACAACAAAGAGGCATTAAAATCCGGCTCAAATAAAATAAAAAAAATATATTCACGATTCCAGCATGCACGAGCAACGCACGGAAAACGCACGCAATATTGCGTGTCCCGAAGCCAAAGTTATTTCGTTCAACAAATATTTCGCCCTCCACAGGTTCAACAATCCATCGCGAATTTTGACAAATCCGCGAATCTCTGCGTTCCCCCCGTTAATCGGCAATACAATTTCATTCGATTACAAAAATTCCTACGCGTTCAACAATTCCTCGTTTCATTGCACCTTGGCGAGCAATATCGTCCACGGGCAACTCGTTAAATTAACCTGTCGGTTCTGACAAAAAAAAAAAAAGCGCAGAAGAAAAAAAGAGAAATTGTTGCTGCGTGTCGCGAGGAATAACCATGATCGGGAAGTGGTGACCGTGCTATTTAAACCGTGGCGTATCAATAACCGAGTAGTTTTTGGCGAATTTCATTGATTTCCGATGGAGTTGCGCTGATGTGCAGGGGCAGGTAGGCTACATGCACAACATTGTAATTGATTGGACATGTGGCCTGATAGTCGCCTGGTGACCTCGCCAGATACGTTCGATACGCGTACTCGCTCATGGAATAATTATTTCTTCTTTCCCCGTGTCGGTTCCCCGATTCTATCTGCCGCGGAACGCTTCGTATCGATCAGACCAACGATCTGTCGTTCTATGGTGGAACAGGGCTGGACTATCGGCGGTTGCTCTCCATATATCGGGAAAAGCGAATCCTTCGAGGCGGAAAACGAAAAAGTTAGCCACGAGTGTGGGACGGGCCGGAAGATTGTAATTCTGTAAGAATGAAGTTTGACTTTCGCGAATCTTGCGCCGCGGGAATATTGAAGTAAATCGACGTAGAAGAACTTGTATTATTCGAATGTATCGCAATATTGTGAACGCATTGTTGTGTTTCTCAATTAGAAAAGAATTAAATTGAAGGGTGTTGGTCAAGAATTTTTACAATTTTTCAAGTGTTTCGCCGATAATATGGAATTAGTAGAAATATTAATATTACTATTTTTGTGCGATTTTGTAACGTTTCAAAGATCGTTGCGCGTCCGTGGAAACTAATTCTACGTGTGCAGTTGACACGTAGCGACACGGAAGAGATGCAGCAATGATGAGAAATAATGGGAGAAATGAGAGTGAAGTAGAAGTACGGCGAACACAAGATGAAGTTCAATTTAAAGTTCAACGGGATAAATTGAATTTTTCTTTATCATGATTCCTGTATTATATTTTGTAAGTAATATTAACATCTGTGTCAACCGGGACTCTTTTTGCAATCTTTTAATACAACTTGCTGCAAACTTTTCCGCGGAAATAAAGTTGCTACTTATCATTCATGAATACTATCGTATTTCGTGCTGCATTCGTAAATAATTCCATTGTCCCGCTGTAATATCCGTATTACTTAAATACATATACTCTGTTCCTTGCATATTCTGCGACATCTTTTCGCATACAATACTTCATACTTGAACTTGCACTTAAAATTCATTCAATTCGTATATTAATCCAAGTTCGATTGAATGATCGATAATGTGTCTTGCACAGTTTAACAGAACCTCGATACAATCTACTAAGATTTGCCTGATAAATTAAATCAAAATGAAACACACCCGACGAACTTTAAAATAAAAAATATACAATCACTTGAAAGCGGCAAGTTTATCTGCTTAACAAAGCTATTGCTAATCGCGCACACCATTCCCTCAGACCAACGAAAATCTATCCAGCGTCCGTGGAACTCCGGAAACGGGACAGAACTCGCGGAACGAATCTCTTATTAGTTCGTTAATAGCGAAACGTCGCGAAGGTAAGATCGAGCCCGCGGCTATCGAAGGTGCCCGAATATTTGAAACGGCGTTCGATGGCGTGTTCAGAGTAATTACTCGCTCTTCCAGCTAACAGACGGTCAGATAATCTAGACCCTATTACAATATAGAATGCGTATACCGGTAGTCGAACGGCGCCAGCGTTCGCGCGCTCGCTACACAACCTGTCCTGGTCGTAACTCGTGCTATCCCGCGTATTATATAAAACGGAAAAGCGGGCTCGTGTAATAGTTAAGAAAGGATATACCGTTCGACAGCGTCAGGCTAATTAAACATGTTTCCTATCGGGGATTCGCGTTGAAAACGTGTAATCTTACTTAACGAGCAAACCAAAGCCGCGCATTACCCCGCGCGTATGTGCGCCGCGTGTTTTGCGTTATAATTACGTGCAAACACCGAGCAACATTGTGCGACGCACACGCGTGCACGTTCCTGACACGCACGCCGCGGGTCTGATGAATTTTTTCATCCGATCCAATAATCGACTTCCATCGCGACCCTGAACGGGCATTAAAACGTGCGCGAGCGCGCGTGATGCGCACTGCGTGAGCGGCTAACTTTCCAGGAAACTACAAAGATGAATGAAGAAGATACGCATCGTTCGCGAAGTACAGGAAGAACGTAATTCCGCGGGCCCAGCAACCGAGTCCTGCCATCTTCGGCTAATTCTGCGCGATAAGCGAACATCTCTGCCCGACTTCCTCCTTTACGATCGGCGATAGACAATCGACGGCGGTTTATATCGATCCCTCGGAGTCGCGAACGAGTCCTTTCGTTTTTCGTCCGGACAGTTTTTACCCCTTTCTATCGGCGGTCCCTTTTTTCTGTCGGCGTAATCGCGCGATTTTCGTGTCGCGACGACGCGAGGAAACTTTGTCATCGAGCAAATTTTTCAATTCGATTCTGCCCCGGTGTAATTGATAGATAAATAATACAAGAGAAACTTGGGCATTTTTGTTAATAAACTCGAAGCGATCAGGCAGATTCGCGTCTTCAAATTGAATGTCGATCTTTATTCGTTTAGCGAAAAATCGCGCTGTGGCATTAACGTTTTTCGCGTACGGCGTGCACCCGTTGTTGCTGCGCCAATTAAAGTATCCGCGCTAATCTCTAATCCTATTTACAGCGAAATATTCAAGAGAATTACAAGTTCGCTACCTGCTTTATTTAATAGAACAAACCAAACGTGTACGATAAGGAGATTACCGTGCGTTTATGGCAATAAAATTTTCTTTCGGGACGCAATTTATGTACGCAACGGGCTAGTAAAACGGGCAATGAAACCGTTCGAGTAGCTCCAATTATATAAGCAGGGCATATGTAGCAAAATCATCGTAAGATTTATTTATGCAATCGTATAAATACTGCTTCCTTCCTACCAGCAACATTCTGGATAACGTTATTATTATTACATGCAACGTGCTGCAATAAAACATTCTTACATTGCGCACGATATCGTTATATCCTTGATACATTTTACAGCCGCTCGCCGCAAGACAAATTAATTCATCCACTTTAACCAGCTATAAAAGCACGGGTGGAATAAATCCTTGCCGCAAGAATATTTAGAAATCTCTAATACTGCGATGATTGTAAAGGGGCAGCAGGAAACTCCCCTAATCGATCGAAGGCAACCAAAAGGTGTGTTAAACAAATCGTCACGATCGGAAAGGAAATAACAATAACTCCTCCCAGGCGGAACAACGTTGATCTTCCCGAGGTTGCAATACCCAAGGAGAGGCGTGCAACCGTTCTGTGCACCACCTCCAAGAATAAATCGCCGGAAATCATAAGCAGACGCGCAAAGCGGCAGCAAGGAATTCGAAAATAAACCGTGACGGAATATCCGAGCGTCCTTTCGCTTCTGACAGGGCGGCCGGGCCCGTTTCGCCGATTGTTCGAAGAGAAATAAAATCGGGCACGACGGCGGCAGGAGTGCCGTGATTGCGCCTCGTTCCCCGTGCCTGCCGCGCAAGAGATCCCCGTGTTTATCATTTAACACCCGGCTGATTACCTAATTAGCGAAATGACTAAATCGTACGTACGACAATTTTCATCCCGTCGACACCCCACCCCCCACCCCCTATCCCTCCCTAATGGACACAGATTACACGGGGCGTCATTCGCTGTCATTAGGGGGCGAGAGAACGGCCGATGCACGCTTTCAAAACCTGCCTGCGAACGGCGGCGAAGGCTTCGTTTACAGAATACGAGCCGGTAAATGACTTAACCGTTAGCAAAAACTCGCGTAAAGTCGTGTTCCGTTTCGCAGAAGGGGAGAACGCGGGGGGCAGGAAATGACGGCCAAGAAACGCGGCTATTTTCCCGGCGGGAATACAGCACGCGAGAAACGACGTTTATTAATGGAAATGAGGGCTGTTTTCGAATTTTGCGCGAGTCGGTGTTCACGTCGTCACCACGGAGAACGCGCGCACGTGCGTGCCTTTGGAACTTAGCAGTTTCAGCGAGACCGGTCGAGGTTTTTCCGCGGTCCTTCGCCTTTTGTCGCGGGACCCGCGTATTACTTCTCGCGATTACGTACCACAGCACCACCGTATGAATAATAATTCTCCGGCCGGCTATCGGGGCGAACGTGTATCGGCTATGGTCACATCGTTAGATCGCAGCGGAGAAGCATAGTGCAACGATATTTTTGCAGTAATGCGAGTGACAAACTGATATAATTGTAGTAATGATATTATTTACAAGATGGGCATCGTCCTTGGGTAAAGTGGGCGCGAGTGCTTGGAGAGATTGCAATGCGAAATTCTATAATGAAATCTGTTTAAAGTGTACGATGAATTGTTAAGCTGGTATGGTATGGTGTGTATGCATATTGAGATATAATATTTAGCGCTGTTTTGTAGAAAAGTACGAAGTGGTAACTACAATTAAATCACTACGTATACTTTATCAGTATAATAATATTAAATAAATAGAAGAAAATAAATTTCACGTAACCCATAATTTTAAATGTTAGGTACAACTTATATTATTACACGCATTGTATCATTATGATTCATTAAAAGAAATTCATTGTCAAAGTGACCTAACCGAATCACATTTTATTAATCGATCGATACCCATCGAAAACCAAGCGCCACGAAAACATGCACGCCTAAATCTCTCGAACAAAATCCCTGCAAATGCAAAGTATCTCCTCCTTGAAAAATCGACCGAACTCTAGTCCCCCCCCCCCCAACAATCGAGGCCATTCAAGAAACCGTTCACGGAGTAAAATCCAAGTTCGAGGGAATACCGCGCGCGAACCCGACCAAGCAAGACCGACGAAAGTTTCTTGCCCGCCGGCATTGCGGGGCCGTCTTCCCGTCGACTACTTATCGTTTCGCACGGGTGTCAGGATTTCGATCTCCGGTTCGTAAATCGCCCGAGTAGGCCTCGTGATTAGCGAGGAGAAGAGCCGGAGAGGAGTCCCGGGTGGCTTCGTAAAGGCCGCGGCCGTTCGTTTACAAGCTACCAGGTTGTAAACGATTTAACGATTGGCAAAAGAATCGGCCAAGCGACGGGGAAGCGGCTTGGAAAATAGGGTCCGCGTGGTTTGTCGTACAGCATCGACAGCTCGGAGAGTTCTGTGGCGGGAAGAAACAGAGGAAAAAAAAAAAAAGAAAAGGAAAAAGGAAGGCCGACCGATCATTATGGTATGCGCGTTAGGAGCTGCGTTAGCCTTCTGGAATTTCCTCCGCGAAAAGCAATAGCTCGGGACCCGCCTGTAAATCCTTCGCCAAATTACCACCGTGGAGGCTGTGGCTTCTCGAAACCCGACGGGATCTTGCGTTACCTTTAGCGGCCTGGCGAACAACCGACGACAGAGATCGAACCGTTTCGCGAACGCCTCGATTCGAATTTCGATCACGGGCCACGCGGAAAGCCCCGGGAATCGAAACGGCAGTCGCGCCTTTAATTTTTACCGCGCGAGATTGGGGAAACGGTGCGGGGATCGAAAGGTAGTTCGTTGAAATTCGACACGGGGACGGAGATCGATTCACGATCTGCAGGGTTCAGTATTGCGTCGGTGGTATATTTTTCTGACGATTTCTGGGAAGCCGGGACGCGCAGCAATTGCTAGGTATATATATAATATGATGATAAAGCAAATGAACTTTTATCTGCAACAACTATTTATCGTGCAGATACAGTTCGGTGACGCATGATTTCTTTCTGTTTGAGAAAGTTTGTTAGGAAATATGTAAATGAACAAAGTTGAATGAAATACTGGAGCCCCGCATCTATATTACAATGTTGTTTTGTTGGATATTTGCTATTGATAGTGAATATAAAATATGCTAGAGAAAAATTGTCTCAACGTTCTTAGAAATGGCTTACTAATAAAGATAGTAAGAGAACCAGATGGGGCTCTACTTGGGGAGTCAAAAAGGGCCCGGGTTGTAAAATGAGACGATGCGCATACGTAGGTATAAGTACCCAGTTCTTCTGGGTGTTTCAATTCAGTTCAAGAGAACATTGCAGAGTGAAAGGACATTCCTTCAAGCTATCTTAAATACATTGATTGAGAAAAATATAATAGTTATTTTATTTAACACACCATTTCCAACATGTTTAATACAAAAACTACAAAGCATGTTTTAAAACTGACTTGTTCCAGATTTTATGCTTCAAAATTATATGTATCGTTGTAGCAATTTATGATGACGTTTAATAAGACAGAATGACAATTGTATATCTCCATCGAACGTTCATTCAACGATTTTCGTGTTGTTAATCTGTCTAACGTGTGCTATCTAAATGGTGCCAAAATCTTTCGGCATTTCTAGTTGTTACAAGGTAATACGCCGATCAATTGTTACGTCTGTCAATACGAGTCGCGAAATATCTAACGATCTATTATACATAATCCTGTGAACTTTAATTAATCCGATCGAGCGATTGATGCAAGTCATTCTTCTTTTATCATCGCCCCTCAATCGGTCCCGAAATTTTGTTAAGAACGATCGTTCGTATTTCATAAAATTGCTCGCCGGAGCAGAGCGCACGAATGGATAGATGGAAACACGACGGCAGATGCAGCGTTAGCTCTAGCGTTCGAAGCGGGTTCACCGGTGTGATACAACTTCCGGTTATTTTTATTAAATTGGAGGAAGACGGAACCTAGGCGATAAAAATATGATGCAAACGCTGTCTACCGTTGCATCTCGCCCACGAATGCACGCGTGCGTGCATCTGCACACGAGGACGGATGCGTTTCGAACCGTAACCGTCTTTCCTCGTCCGGGCTCGATGCACAGGGCCTTCTTTCCGCGCGAAAAATCCACGCATATCTATCCTTCCCTTGGTATTTATTCATCTACATCGACGCGGGGAGATCTGCAATGCACTTGTCCGATTTAACATCCTCCATCCTATGAACGCTAAAATTCATAGAAACATTATAAAGGCGGCGAGGATCGTTGCCGTTCTTTAGATGCACGCGAAATTTTCTTAGTAAAGACAGGCCGGATAAATTTGCTGTTAGATATGAATGATAATTAACATGCAGTGCGATTGAATAATTGTAACGATCTTGCGAAGCGAAAAGAATTGTCCGTGATAAGGAAAAACTCGTTTCGATAAGCACCTTTACAGAACCTGACGTACATTATGTACACGTTCAATCATTCTGAAACTTCCTCGAATCGATTAATATATCCCCCAGCCGAATTCTATGATTCGCAGTTCAATGTGCCACGAGGTGACCCATTTATTAACACCCGTCCATGATCACGAGACTTCGTTTCACTCCGAAAAGCATCGACGCAGGATCCGCTCCCGTCGCGCGATTGCCCGCATCGCAAAAGTTTGAAACCCAACTTTCGAAAATTCTGTCCCATCGAACGAAGGTGCTCGAACCGGTGTGCGCCGAGCGCGTATCGCGAAATGAAGCTTCCCGCGCGACAAGACGTCGGACGGAACAGAATTGACGCCACAAGGACGATGCACAACGTGAACGTGCACGCGAATTAGCTCGCGATAATAATTATCATGGTCTGGCCAGTGCCGGCAATCTTTGAAGGTCGACCCGCGCCGCTGCTTCCTTATTGTTAGCAAGCCAAGGAGGAGGCAAGAAGCGACGCAAACCCGAAGCACGAGACAGAGGGGAAAGAACATCGTATTAACTCCGCGGCACGCCACCTGTACGCGCGCGTTTTACCCGCTTCTGTCTGCGCTCATTACGCAGGCACAGTGATTTCTGAAATATGGGGTTCGTCAGGGTTGTGCTTCTTTTATTTCGCCCCTTGCTGCGGGGTTTAATCTAGCCGGCGAGAGATCGTCGAACATCGGAACAAACGCGCGGCAGGATTCGCGAAATGGGATATTAACTCGATAAGGAACTTCGTCTAATTGTGAATTTTTTGCTTCCTAGAGAAAAGTAGAGTACAGTTTTCTACCTGCGGCCTGTTGAAATTGATTCGATAGAATGTTCGCGTTAATAAACTTGTATGAAACGTGGAATTGTGCTGCTGTTTGAAAATATTTTTTTGTACGATATAGAATTCCTTTTTCTTGAAATAGAAGAAATAATGCTGGGGGTAGTGGGATTTTTTATTTAGCTGTTTTCGCGTATGCATTCGCAAAGAGTTTACAGAAATAAATGATTGCAAATGGCGTACGTTTGTGTGCACATTGCAAACAATCTCATTGCCAAATCAATATGACGTATATGTTTGATGTATACCTAATCTTATTTGCTGATCTATTATTAATACAAGTGACTTCATTTATACTTTTATTTCCACTATTTCGCACAAACATTTTTACAGTTTGTGTACTTTAACAATTTAATTCAATAACTATTAAAGAATATATTCACGACTTATTACTTACTAAAAAAAAAAGCTCCTGCATTTCCTTATCCGGTACAATTAAGTACGTCCTACCATTCAACGCTCAAAGGCAAAAGAAAAACAGCTGCAACAACTCTGTATAAATCATGGTACAACCCTTTGATCGTATTTATATTCCGATCCGTTGTTTAAAAAATCGGTTTTAATCCGGGCGCATTAAACGGTTGCGCGACGAGTCATTGCACAATCGTTGAGTGGTTCTTTTTTTTATTGTTGTTCCCTTTGATAATAACTCGTGTCAAAACGAATCGAAAATGTATTCTTCGCGCTCGACGAACGGTTCGACTGGAGCTTTCATCATTGATATGCATATAAGCAGCGCCTGCGATGAATAGCAAGATCGATATCCACGGATGAAGTGACAAATAATAAAAAAAAAAAAAATAGCGGAACGAGGGAACAAGCGTGAGAGAAAGAGAGAGAGGGAGAGGGAAACTTCGTTGCTCTTCCTCTTTGAAAGCTTCCATTGTTCGCGCGAAATGAAATTCCAAAGAGAACAAATTCTATATCGCGTCCCGTTCTTATTCGGCTGTTCATTGCCGCCGCACCACTTAAACGATCTCTCAGCAGCCGATACAAACGAAATCTTGATTCACACTCGATACAAAGATCGCTGTGACATTATCGAATGCAAAAATAAGGAGTACAATGAACGTTCCTTACCTTGAAACAATTGAAAGTGATATCGAATGAAACGAGCAGTCATGGTTGTGGATTAGCAGAAAAACTGGTTTTGGTCTTGCAGAATTCTTTCTTAGGGAAGGTGCTTTCTTTTGAACAAGAATCGAAGATTCATTCAGGGTTGAGTTGCGAAGTTTGACGGGGTTTGCGCGGAGTTTCATAAAGGGCGAGATTGATTACGTTAATGAACAGTTTGCTGTAACTCGGAACTCGATCTTAGGGCTTGATGCAATTTGCGTAATGAGTGCCTGAAGTCATTGGCAAGGATCTTTGTAAGATACGAGGCTCGGTAGTGAAGAACCTTCCGTGACGCGCACAGATTTTAATGGATTGCAATTTAAGGGAAATTATCGGACCGCGATGCGTACGAACAATGGTGCGACCTAATAAATAATCGATGCATCTTTCCACATAATACAGAAAATGTACAAATTAACATTCACAGGTAAGTTAAAAAATTGTTCTTCAATCTCGAATCAGCAACCAAGTCACATCCTCGAAAAATAAATCCGCCCCTCCTCGTCGACCGCAGAACTGAACAAGAAAAGGAACAAATAAAAAAAAAATCCACCCTCTTGAACCGTCCACGTTGCATAACACCCCCGCGCACTTTCCAAAAATCTCAGAATCCGAACAGCGCTCACGAGAAACCCCATCACGTCCATACTTCCATTCCCCTAATCGCATTCCTACGACCCGCGCGCACCTGCGCGCCGAAATCAAACACCGAATCGGAAATCTCGCCGCGATTCATTTTGTCAATCGGGCCGGCCGGTGTGGTACGTCGAATGTTTAACACCGATGATAAACGGGCCAAGTCGATTAAAGGTAATCGCCGATCGTTCGACTCACACCTGTACACCCGGTAATAGACGGTTGTCCGTCCCTGCGGACAAGACCGGTAGCCGTGGTGTACACGCCCATCGTACGAACGGACGTTCTCCCCTCGCGATGGAACAACACGGCGTGTACCTAGTAGGCGCCTCCACGCTGCGGCGATACGAAGGTATGCGAGGAGGCTCACGCTTATGCATGCTCGCAGCATCTGTTGCTACAAGACAGACGTTCCCGGCATTACGTTACGACGTTACGATCCCCGTGGCCTACGGTGAGCCGCATATGCCACCCCGAGGAGCACGTGCGCCCCGGGGCGCGGACAACCCTTTTTCTTTGCGGTTCGACGCTGACTTCCGATCGACACGATTATCTTCTTGTTTTTAGAAGGGGGCGACGGGTAGGGTGCCTTTCGCCCGTGGCGTAAATAATGCACGCACGCGTACGTATATGGGGAGCGTGTATTAGACGTAGAATTGTCCGGCGGCGTTTGAGATTAATTGTCGGGGGAATTTTTTCAGCAATTTATTTGGAGGTTTGCGTAACAGTTAATCGGGGGAAAGGTAATAGAGGGAGAGGCTTGACTAGTCCCGGTGCGGTTTAAATGTAATGCTACTTTTGAATACTGTCTTGTTGGCGAATGAAATATTTGATTGTCATAGTTGCACGCAGTGTTTCAAATAAAGTGGACTATCATGCTTACCGTTTGATGGTTGAAACAGTATACCGCTCAGCTCTGACAGGATATTAATTTGTGGAAATTCGAGAGGTGTTTAGTTCATCGTATTTCCATGTTTTCACATATTACTCTCTAGAAATCTTATCTATTATTTTCTTTATCGAGGCGACCAAAGACATATATGCAGGTTACTGTTGCACTTCCATATTATTGCGTGTATTTGTTGATACGCGACTGCGGAATCAAGACGGTCGTTCGTATCAGCTTTGTCAAATGTCGACTTCGGCGCGGAGACCAGCGTGACAGTTATCGCGGTTCGTTTCTATTTTCCTCCCCCTGCCCTTCCGAACTCTTTCTCCAAACGACGTTCCACCCGTTATCGTGTGTTCGCCGACAGGCACAGGCGTCGTTTACGACGTTCGTACTTAGGCGAAATACCCAGCTCCGCCGACACGAGCAATCAACGAATCTCGTTCTACTTAATGCATTTTAAATACAGTGACGGTCGTTTCGTTGTTGCCATCGTTGCTGGTTGATAACGATGCCGGACGCCCTGTAATGGCGCGACACGTACCTAAATTGCGGCAGGAAAATTTCTTTCTCGCGACGTTCGCTATTTATTTCTTTTACCATCGAGTACGGCAATCGCGGTTTATATTATTTTTCAGTCGTGGCTTCGGTCTAGGTACGACCCTGATTAATGAATATCTTATTCGTTAGAAAGACTGACGATAAGTAAGAAGAGAAGGGTTGATGAAAAATAATGGATACATTTTGATCAGCAAAGAGCAGCATATTACTGCATGCGCATTAAGCTTCGCGTCTTGTAATTAGACATTGATGGCACAAGCGATCCAAAAATCTTCTCAATTAAAAAGAAATCGTACAACTATTTCTCGTCCCACAACTTTCTATTCATCTATCCAAGCAAGTACCGGGCCGAAACATTCGGCTCGTCATTGGCCGAAGAGTCAACCATCTTTCAGCGACCCCACAGCATCCTTACCTGCTCGTTTCCAGCCCGTGTTCCCTAATAATCCGTCACGGTGTAAGATTGAATCGGGCGTGGATATTATCGAATCGCGCGCTCAACGCGCGGCTCGCGCGGACCATTACCTTCCACCTTTATTTTCGTTGTTACGAGAGGCGCAATCACGACTGGCAGCGATTCCTTCGCGGCGCAGGTGCGAGAGGTGAGAATGAACCAGCGAGCCAAGCGCAAGCCTGGAAGGCTGCTCATAAAAGAGGAAACAAAAATGTGGAAAGAAAGAGTGCTGAATCTTATACATCGACAACATGGATTTAGTTGTCCCTTTAATTTGCAGTCGTTAACATTTAATCAAGATAATGCTCACTTCGCAAAGTTGCTGTTGCATAAAATCGGACGAACGCAAGAACAGAAATACATTTCAGTTACATTCATTGGAATGCCCTACACTTTGTTGATTTTATTAACCTTCCATTACCATATATTTATTCTCCTTACTAATTTACTCAACCAGTGGTGATCCTTATTTTTTCAAACTCACCCCAATTTTCTGGTTATTCGTCTCGATCGTCTTTTGTATAAAAAAAGACTCAGTCCTTTCATGGAATTAATTTCTTCGCCGTTCTCGTTGGTTCTCGAACTTTCCATTTGCAAAATTCTATTTAGAATTTCTCGCGCTTAGCATTTGCGTGTCTCTCCATGATAAATATAACGATGTAAAATTTGCTTTTCGAATCCACGAACATTGACGGGCATACGATGTTCAACACGGCAAGAATAAAAGGCGCGGCTTCGTATCCTTTTTCCTTCACCATTCGAAAAAGTGGGAACAGTCAGCAGGGTCTTCCTCGGGTTTTAAAAGGTTCGCCAAGTTCGTTAAATGAAAAGTCTGACCAGTGCACATGTTCGTCTGTTCTTAATTGCTCGCTCCTGGGGCCGCGGAAACAGCGAACCAAGGAGATTCTGATGAATCAGAGGAAAGCTAGGAAAAATGAACGACGCGCCGCGTAATTGGTGTAATCGAAAAGCTGATGCGACTATTCGACGACGGATAACGAAGCGAACCAGCTGCTATTCAAGCGTCCATGGTGGAACGTGAAAATTCGCGCTGGGTACAGTGTGGAGCCGGTGAGAAGTGCGTGCACGGTTGATTGAAATACCTTTCCGTTTTGATTTTTCTTTTTTGTATCGATCTGAACATTACTGAACGCGTCTGGGCCGTGTGACGTAAATCGAAAAACTAAAAAATTCCGCCTGTTTCTTCTCGTTAAAAACTGGTTAGTAATTGTATGCAACGACGTTATTCTTTGCATTTCTTGCAACTTGTTTCAAGCAATAAAAAAGCGGCATCAATGATGTGTCACGAGCGCACCGCGCAAATACTTAATTGCTTGTATAAATTAGAGAAAAATTGTTGCATTACATAATTGTAGCTACCAGTCCAATGGCTTCGATGTTATAAGAATCGAGCAAATTCCATTAATAATTGTTACACTATATTCCTCTGATGCGCTAATCACAATGCGACATGACGTGTATAGCTTTAGATCTTACAGATATTCAATAAACTTCTGTTGAACATGTTTTGTACGTCCGAACCGTTCAGGAACGCGACTACGGTAATAAAAGCGAGGGGTACAGTAGCTTTAACGTCCGTTCGATATTAAGAGAAATTCTAAAGGAAATCTGGCGTAACCAAGTCATTTTTTTGCGGTGAATTCAAGCGGTTTCACGCATTGGTTATCGTATAAAAGCGGGAAGGCCGCCGTCGAGATCTTTGTTCGATATTGCCGCACAGCTATCCGATCAGGCGTGCAAGAAAACGGGTCAATTTTGCGGAGGCACGAAATTAATCCGTTTACACAGCGATTAAGAGGTGAAAAGATTTCACTGGAATTCAATTATCCGGATTTCATGTGCAATTCGTTGCCGACTTTGGCGTATTAATTCATTGGTTACGATAAACAAATTGTATTATTTACTTTCGCCGTCGTTTTTTCCCACCATTGGCCCATTGGTTCGATCGTTCCTTTCCCCGTAGAAACATGCAACCGGGACTGGCAGTAATAAAGAAATTAGGTTCCGCGGATTACGCGAAACAGAGGGGCCTCCAATTTTATAGCTGGATATAGAAGTCATAAATTAACGAGCACGCAAGAAGTTGCGTGGCTAAGCCTTAAAACTTTAATTTATAGTTGGGAAACGTACTGCATCGCACTGTCGTTTCTTGCGCTGCTAGGCTACTCGCATGATCGTTAAAAGATTTTAACACTTACGTGCCGGCCCGTCAATATAGACCTCGCAACATTACTAACTCCATTCCGTCCAAGAGTAAAACAATGGAACTTAATATCTCATCGGGGGCACGCATCCCTTATAAAAAGCTGCCGTAAATATAAAAAGTGTTTAAGCACCAATGACGGTTCGCTGGCTGCAACAGCGACCGACAAGTTCGAAACGGCGGCTGCCTTTAACGGAACAAGAAAAGTCGCGTTTTTCTTTAATTCTAATTTATTCCATTTCCTTAATATGCGATCAGATTGGCCGCCTTAATGGCGCCCAAGCAAATAAATTGACGATTAAACGCAGGTCTCCGCAAGTTCTTGCATACTTCGTTGCATTCTTATTTATCCTATCCCCTTGAAATTCAGACCCAAACGTAATTGGAAGGGACGCGAATAGACGCAGGCCACATAAGACGGGGAGACAGAAGGGCGGTTGACTTCCGCTCAGCCACAGCCACCACCTTTTACGAGCCAATAAAACAAACCGAAAGTGGAGTCGAGAAAGCACGTTTCATCCGGCCAGGATGTCGTGTTACGGGTTTGCTTAAAGCCGCGTACGCAATTGTGTTAAAAACAGGTCGGCGATGTCTGATTCTGATAAACGTCGAATAAATTCGACGTAAACGTCTTCGCGACTTTGTAAATGGAGAACTGATGGCGCCCCGGAAGTTTCACCCCGCCATTTTACTGCATCGACGTTTTTAATCGAATACCCTGAATATTTTGCATTTCGAAATAAATTGTCTTCCTTGAAAATTCTGATCCGCCACTATTTATTCTTGCAAACGTTGAACCATCAAGAAACCAATTACAACGATTTGTTCGAACGCAATTAATAACGGCGAAGGAAAAACAGCAGGCAATGAAACAATTACCTCTTACATAACAACAGCTCGAGAATATAGAATGATCCACCTGTATCGTCGTTCGGATTCTATTGCATAGAAAAGCACACGCATCTGCGCAAACATTATGCGACGTGCAAGGTAACAGATATTGCGTTCGAGATTGTTTTTACACCTCGCGTATATGCATGTGAAATATTGAATTAGGAGGTCGAGATACGTTACATAGTAGCATCTCGTTCATTGCGCGGGATTATCGTGATACAATTGCGAGCGCAATAAGCGTTCGAGATTCCCCGGAGGAAGATGTTCATGTGCACAGACAGCACGCGGGGATACATGAAAAAGTGTTGATCGTTGTCACGGTCGACGAGGCAGCAACATTCCTTAATCCGTGTCGTGACTCTCAATTTTTCCGCGCGCGCACTTACGCTCGGTCCGTGAATCGCATAATGCGGGGATTTATTAAAAAAGACAAAAAAACGCCGCCACTCGCGCTGTTTAACGAGCTTCTAATTATTGGTGCCCCGTAGGGAATTTTACCTATTATTTCGTCTCGCGATGATAAAATCGTGCTAATTAACACGCACCGGTTGGCAGCGCGCGCACAAATCGTAAACGTCTTCGTTATATCCTCTATCTGCCGGCGGTGGCAGTGTTGCATTCTTTTTTTTTCTTTTTTTTTTTTTTGACCGTCGACTTTTATGATATTATGCAGGTGAAAGTATCCTGGCTTTACGCTCTGTACTCGCTACTGTTTTTAAGCGTCGTTTCCGCTCGCACGAAAACGAGCGCGCGTTATTTTCTAGGGAAACGGGAATTTATTCAATTGATTGTATGGAAATGAACGTTGCGCTGAACTGTGTTAAACGGTGGCTTAATTCGATGGGACGGACGACGATCGTTTTTATATATACCTTAAGGAGCGAGAAGAATAATGGGGTCTGCAATTGGAATATAGATATTTCGATTTTCAATATCCTGGATTCCAATTGCAATAATTGTTTCTTCGCGGATTATCACATTGCGACAGTGACTGCAAACGTAGGACACGGATACGAGACCGAGAAAGAGTATCTAAACAACGTTACCAAACGTTTAATCACAAATGCTGCTTACTCGGATTACTTTCCAACAAATCACCCCGAACGATTCTAATAAATCGTTCCACGCGCTACACAAAAATAAACCACGAGAACCCACCACCTTCCCCTCCAAACATACGAACAACTCAAGCAACCCCTTTCTTCCTTCATCCCGACCACCCTTTCAGCACAGCCAAAGGGACCGCGAAGTATCAAACCGGGCACCCCGTCGCAGGAAGATCAACAACCGAAACCTCTCTCCGGCAAAAGGGAAAACCGTTTCCGATCCCCGCCGAATTTCACCGCGCGCCCCCCTCGAAAAAGGAGGCAAACGCGACGAAAACGGAACAAAAAGAACGAGAAATAAAACAACGGAGTTGCTATCGCCGCGAATAGGAGAGAACACCCACACCGGTCGCGACGGCGGCAATGAGGGTGGCAGGTGGTTCGCCGGCGAAAGAAAGCAACAAAGAACAAACGAGCGGGGAGCGTGAACGAGGAGTTTAACCATCGTCCCGTAATATTCCGTCGCTGTGGCATGCAGACGAGAAAGGACGGCTGATGGCGGTGACAAAAAATGGAAACTATTTGATCGTGAACCACCTCTAACACGCGCAAACCTGCCACGGATAACGATACACACACGGCACGCGGCGAAGGACGGGAAGGCGAAAAAGCGGAGTGCTACCCTCTAGGCAGGGGGACGGGCGCAGAGGGTACGTTTGCCCCCGAGAGAGGGGTGTTGGAAGTAGGGCGGCGGGGGGGTTGAAAAGTGGCAGGGAGGACGGGCCGGGCTACTCTGTCCACAAGCGAGCGACTGTGCACACGCCTAAAAGGGTTTTCGTTAGATTTCATTTCACACCCAATTACCTGGCGCACATTGGGCACACGGACGGGGTAAAGGAGGGGGGGAATGAGATGAAACGCGGGTGGCGGCGGAGAGGGAAGGAAAGACCGAGCGAAAGAGTCGAGGAGACACAACGCGCGGTCACGGTGTAAAAATACACAAAATGTGGGTGCGCCACGGCCGGGTCACGATGATACCGCTCGCTATCGTATTTAACTAACCCGTTCGGATTTCGCGCCGCGCGTGAACGCGGAACCCCTTTCTTTGTCTCGATCGTCTCCGACGCTGCGACGCCGGCGAATCGCGCGCGGGTGTCTGGAAATCGCCCGACGCGTTTCAGATCGACGCGTTAGTATTGATTACGTTGGTATTGAAACGCCGTTAGTATTGATCGACAGACACGACAGAAATCAATTCTTTGCGAAATAATTTTATAAGTATTTTTATATTTTTATAAATAATGAAGATTTATTATATGCGACTTAGAAATTATTGTAATACTAGAATCATCAACTTTAATCAACCTAATCCGGCCAAAGGTAGCCAGAAAAGATACAAATTTAAAGAAAGCTATAACTATTGAAGAGCGACTGAATGTACTTCCTTTGGAGCGGGTCACTATACCGACATCGAATGGAACGGCCGAACCAAGTAAAAAGTAACGCTATGAGGTAACAGGACACACTTCGCATTTCTTCCTGGACCTTTTCTAGACCACTGGACTAGGTAACGAAACCCGGTACGGTAACAAATGTGGACGCATTTTTGCGCGCAGAAGACTAGGAAATGGGTTCCACGCCAAACCTCGTTACCAAAAACTGAGGTAACGGGTGTCAGTAACGGGCCTAGGTAACACGTGAGTACCCGCCTTTAGACGCGCTTGCTTTATTGCATTGTGTCGCGGCCCCGGTGTATCGTGGATTTTTAAAGGTTGCGTGACGCATTTTGGCTCCGGTGTGTAATAGTTGACGAATCGGAGGGTCGCAACGTTTGATTTTGTATGATGCGTCACGGAAGTCATCGAAGCGCGATAGATTGAAATATCTGTGCAAGTTTTTCTTTGCGAGGACATTAGTTGCTGCGTTTTACAATATTCGTTATTTCTTTTTTTTTGCAGCGATCGATTTGGGCGATTCGTTAATCGATTTAGCGTGCTTTAACGTTTATAAAGGGGCTAATCTGGGTAGAAAGGTTGCGTTTCTTCGCTAGACCAAGAATGTAAGAACGGCGTGAAATTAGCCTTCGATAGTAAAGCAGCTATTTTGCACTCTTTGCTGCTGGATACGAGCGTTGGAGTTGGTATTAAAATTGCTGCGAAAAAAATGGTTCCCCATTCCGCAGTAATTGAGCGGAATTTGTATACTTTCACCGAACGATGCAGGTGTATGGAAATAAAATTGAATACTCGGGCAAGTGTAATTTATCTCGACGAGGTGGAAAATGATTTTCCAGCGAAGCATGCGTCCATGTAGAATTTCCGACAATCGTTTTTCCATCACTTTCTGTATTATGTTTTTACCAATTGGGTAATTAACATGGGTGCACTTATGTGAGACTTATGTCTATGTCACTATTTTACGCCTTTAAATCACAACTTATCGATTATACAATTATTGATTCCCTTTTTTTGTTTCACATGCCTTGTGTCAAAATGAGAATGCTACGATCTTAATTTTCAAAGCAAATTTCGAAACACTGTCCCCCACATTTATACAGAATTCGTATGACTTTACTATTATTTTCAAAACGTCTGCAACATTTTGCAACATTTATATAAAAAAAAAAATAGCCGAAAAACAGGAGAGCTTAATCGAATGACACTAACATACAAAGTCAACAAATAAATTCAATCACCTCGAAGCATTTTAATTCTATTCCACGTCGCTAATCGCTAAACTACTCCCCGCATCGAAGAAATATAATTTACAATCCAGATCACGCACACGTGTCCATTTATACCCACGTGAACTATAATTTCTCCTGAACGAAAGTTGCTAAACAGCACGAAAGCAGACGAGATACACCTGTGCGATCGAGGGCACTAATTGAATGCTAGAATTACGATTCGCCCGTGGCAGCCAGGAGGATGTGTATCAGCCTTCATAGAAATTGGCCGCGTGATTCTTGCGAGAGATCTAATCGACGATCGAGCCTGAATCGAGCCTCTCTTACCACCGGTGCCAAAGATCGAAATCGTTAAGATAAATTGCCAGATATTAGCAGAGCGAATACCAGCGTGATCAATTAACTACCGATTAATATTAACGCCGATCAGACGCTAATTAGCAATTAATATTAGGCCTGGATAAATGTCGGAGGCCAATTTGCGGTAATTACTTAATCGTCGTACACGGGCGTCTCTCGATCGGCAACAGAATGAAACCTGTTCCACGCTGCTATCGTTTGAATCGCGTATACCGTTTCGTATTTCTCAGGTTGACCGTGCTAAGAAAGCCTCTAATCGATCGGGCGATTTGAACGGTGCAAATTCTTGGCAGAATCGTTGCATCCGACATACGTCGGGCGAAAATGATTCTGTTTGCTCGAACGTAGAAGGTTTTTGTTTTTCAGAAACTATTTAATCATATTTGCATGCAATTAGAGGGAACAAAAATTATACAATATAATATCATATAATGAGATCAATGTATTGAATGAAACTATTTAAATTCTATGCGTGTTTATCGCGTTGTTCCCACCTGGTAGTAATAAATCGTAAAAGGTGGCGGTATTAGTAGCATCAGTGATTCTCCGACAGGCGTTAATTCTTCCAGCGCTGATATTTGGAAAATCGCAAATCAATATCGCAATTACAATCTATCAAGAAAACTGTGCGTTCTACGAATAATCCATTTGCGAAATGAATTACGATGTTCGAAGCGCGACACGTGATTCGTAACGCAATAATACAATCGGGACGATAAATCGCAATTAATAATCGTAATGCAACAGCATGGCAAATTCATTTACCAATGTCCCAGGTCGTGAAAAGACTTATTTGATTGTTGCACGTAGCTGGTGCAGAAGCAAAAGTCAGTGCCAAGATTCCTATGATAATGATAAAAAGATAAACTTTCTTTGTTTCTTTGTTTTCTTTGTTTCCTTGGGTCTCATGTATTATCATTTACGTTTAAAGGGCTTACCCGAAATTTGCCGAACTTAATCGAAAATAACCTAAGCTATTCACATCTGCATAAGAAAATTATGCAGAAAATTATACACTTAACTAAGCTCACAATTACAATAACACATCGATCAATTTTGTGATCGCGGCCAAGACTTTTTATTTAAATTTCTATACCAAAACTATATTCAATGTTTACCACTTTTAATCATACACCCGCCTAGCACGATGCTTGACTTTCTATCATCACCAGCATCATCCCTACGTTCCAAAATCAATCAAAAAATTGCTCACTTTCTCAAAATCTTTCATACCCATATATGTCTCCCAATAGCCTTCTCTTTAATCGAGCTGCTAAATCCCGAAGCCGCGCATACTTCTAAAAAGCAAGCAACCTCGACGACCGATCGACAAGGGAGCGGATTCAGCGGTCCCATGAAACGTCCTCGATGGCATAACGACGTGAAACGGCGACGAGGAGTGCCAGCGGCAGCGGCAGGAAACAGCAACGGGCGCATCGCTGGCAATAGCAGGAACAGCGGCAAAGGAATAATTCTCCGTGTTTCCGAGGAACGCGTTTCGAATTACCACTGGATCGTGTTGCATTCTGTTCGTCGCGGTTGGCTAGCAGCGAGCAAATCTAATTCCTTTCGGACTCTCGGCGCCGATCTCCTCGCCCCGTGGTAGTCCCTTTTCTTTCCCGTCGGTCTCTCGTTTTGTTCCTCCAATCCTTTCCACCGGGTACCACTGCCCTGCCTCTTCTCTTCATTCCCTTTCTACACCCATCCATCTGCCCCGTTGCGCCACGATCATCCTTCCCCTCAACCCTTCGTTCATCGTGTCCTCCCGTTTCCTTCGTTTCCCCTCGCCCCCTCCCCAATTTCCTCCATGCTTCCCGTCATCTCCATTCCGCTTTCCACGTTCCAGCCTGACCTCCACCCCCAAATCGCTGCTCTTTCTCTGTCTTCTATCTCTCAAGCCTGCTTTGGTCGGCCAGATTTCCCGGATTCTCCAGGGAAGAGACGTCGAATCTACGGAGCGATCGGCGTGTACCTTTTAGCGCTCAACGTGCACCTTCCTCCCGGGAAATCCACGCCCCGAATGCTCGATATTATCTCGATCGCAGAATTCTAAGAACGAGCCCAGCCCGCTTTTCCCGTTCCCTTTGCTCGAAGGCTTCTTGGTTCCACGATGCCCGGCCACGGGCGAATCCGCGTCATGCCGACGCTTGGACCACGATTTACGATGATCGGGGCTGAATCGGGACCGCCGCGGACCGCATTCATCTCGAAATTGCGACCCTACCGGAAAGTAACGCGGACGATCTTGCGACAGCCGGATCAATGATGAAGGAGGAGGCCTCAGACCGGCGGCGGATGCAGTCGAATATTTAACCGTGGATTAATTCTGCGATTGTTATTGTGGAATCGGTTCGACTGTCACGACGGTATGCACGGTGATTCTCGGGGGAACTGAATTGTATTGATTTGTCCGTCGAATGTAACGCGGGGAGATTTCAATCGAAATTGGGTTTGTTTTTTGAGACGAATAAGAAGGAGGCTGACGGGGTATCGTGTGGAATTTTAAGTACACCAGCGGTGACGTTTTTTGGCGATGCTAAATAGTTTTGGCAGCTATTGATCTCGATGGTACCTAAGACCTTTCTTACAAGGGCGGAAGCAGTAGTTTGCTGAAGGACGAAAATTGAGGAGCAGTTACAATACGGTTTACATTAAACACTATTAATTTGCCATGTGCACCTGGTCGCATGACTACAGAACCAGCGAAAAATTTCGAATCCTCAAGTCAAACCAGGTATAATAAGCATGTGCGCATACCGAGAAACGATATTTTCTCTCGAGAAACATCGCACATTTCTCTCAGCACAAATTAAGTCCAGTTCCTTGGCAACATATGGAATATCGAAATGCCAAGATGATTTTACGAAGCAAAGTGCATAAACCCATCTGAGAAATCGTAATAATAAAATTCCTCTGACCGATCGTCCTGTTCTATCTAACGATCCAAAAAATCCAAGGATAATTGAAATCTCATTACACGCAATCGTCAGCACACGCGTAACAAAAAACTTGTCCATCGTCCAACATTCACCCCTGACCCCTTTCCACCTACCCCCAAAATCGCGTCCCCGGCGGTGGAACGAAAATTTGCAAAATCTCCATTCCCCGGCGGTCTTTGTTCCATTACAGAATGACGGTATTGGCACAGAAAACGCGGCTCTTTGTGCGGGTCAGCCAAAAATCCGGAAGGGCGCCGAATCGTAAGGCGACCGGATGCCATTCACGTCACGATGTTCGGCCAAGCGCCATGGGCGACGTTGCGGATAATCCCGGTCCCACGGAGCGCAGCCGCGTTTTCGTAAGATCCCTACCCACTTATCGCAATCAATCTGCTCCATCTATCCTTTCTTTTTTCCCGCTAAGTAAACGGACGCCCCGGAACGGCACGTTCCCAGACTACCGTCCCGACCACGCAGAGACGCAACGGCGCCGCAGAGACGCACTCCTTCGATCGGATTCCACGTCTCCACTTACGTTGCAGGAATTCCTCTCCTCGGTTCCTCCCCGTGCAGCACGGCCGTGGTCCGGTTCGTAGAACAACCGGCTGAAATTCGCTGGCGGACCGCCTCAGAAAATGCATGGCTGGCTTAATTGCCGTTTCAGGGCGAATTCGTCCGGCGTTCCTTCGGCTACCAAAACGGGGAGAGATTTCCCTCGTCTTTTTCCCCTCGGCCCGCCTTGCCGATTCTACCGTACCGTCGTTTTGCTCCGATTCTACGCCATGTGGACGGAGTTAGTGAATCAAGGGAAACTGTTCACCCCGCGGCGGGGTATACAAGCGTTTCTTTCGTTCTTTTTCCCTTTCGTTTCGTTTGGCGTTTCACGGGCGGAACTGATGTGCACTCCGTTTTGTGGGGGGGGGGGGGATATCTTTGCGGGGCGGAAAATGTTTGGAATTGATTTGCTATTCGATTTGTCGTGTCTCCAGCCCGGCGGAAACAGTGAACGCGTTTGTTTTGTTGAGTTAGTGTTAAGTAATACTGTATCGTTCGAATAATATTTTTATCGCATCGTTCAAGTTGTTTGTGATTTTTTTTCTAATCTGCCTGAAAGGGAACTTTCAGTACATTGAGTATTTGGGCCGATATTATCAAAAAGAAGAAGCTGAAATGGGGTTTATAATGGGAGAAAAGAACGGGCAAGGTGCAATGGAATTACATACTTCAGAAAGGACTGTCGCAGAACGAAACAGACTTTTCTCCTTTCGCTTCGAAACGAAATCGACTTCCAAAGGCGAATCCCTTTAGGAAAAATATCTTTATTCAATAAAGAAAATAGTTAGCGAGGAAATCTTGAATAAATGAAAGCAACACTGTCTAGCTACAAAGTATATTATATTTAGATGCTATTTTCAAGGGTAAAATAATCATTTGAGACAGTATTACTGTAAATCTTCAGAAGTCAAAGATTTCCTACTTTCTGCGCTTTCTGCAGCAACTAAATATCTTCGATAATTTGTATTTTGTAATATTTACACACGTTTCAACGTAACCAAGTATAATATTATTCGTTCTGTTCGTCCATAAATTTGTCGGCAACTCTGTATCCTAATAGTTGTAATTCAATCACAGTACCAACACTCATCAGTACCAAAACAGCTACACCCACTGTAATGCCAACCTCAAACTTCAAATACAATCCATCAATCGAATGACGCCGAGAAGGATTAAAGTTCCCTCTATCGCGCGTACAACAAACCCCTCGGAAAGAGACCGATTATAAAAATCAATCACCGCCATCCAAGTAACACAATTTGTCCCAAAAACAGCCCAACAAACCCACCGGCCTTTCCTACAGCCTCCTCAACGTCGAATAAACCCTTCCACGCAGGTTCACGCGGAATTCCAGGAAGCAGTGTACTACGTCGAAGCCTTGGCTATTGCATTCCAGAGCATAAATTCGCCTCGTGCAACGCGGCATTGCATTTGTCGTCAGCGGGCCAACCTGAGCCTATCCGCAGGTACTGCACGGTACTCGTATCTGGTACACGTTATACCGGGCCGAGCGGTGTGCGTAGCCGGAACTCGCGCCTGTTCCCGGAACTTAACTCGCGCCGTTCTGCTGGCGGGGCGTTTTGCTTGGGAGCACGTTCGAGCAGAGATCTGGTATCTAATAACGCGATGCCTGCCCCTCTTGTCTCTCTTCGACAACGTCCACCCTGTTCCTTCGCCCGACAGAGCCTTTCTCACGACGACGACGCTCGATTTTCGAACTTCCTTTGCCACCGTGTCTCACTGGAGCGACAGAGATACAGAGTGCAACGATATACCTATTTGTTAGAGGGCGATTGGAATGTTAATGGTAATGCAAGTTTCTGTTTGATTTCATTTTGTTTTTAAGTTTCTCGTATTGCTGCGTGAACGATCATTTTGGACGGTGAGAAGCAGCGAATGTTGAAGAGAAAGGTGTGCAGTTTTCATGTTTATCTGCTTTCTGTTCGCGAAAATTTGATATGTGTCTCCGGGGCTCACGACTCACGGAAAAGATAACTTCTTCTTTTTTTTTTTTTGCGGGACAAGTTTGTGCGGATGTCGAATCTCTGCATCGCCGTTATCCGCGTGAAGTTTACAAGTTGAGAGTTTAAAGGTTACGGGTTTCGAAACTTTTTACGAGTGCGAAGGGGCCGAAAAGCCTGTGGATTGTGTATCGGAAATTCAGTTGAGCATAATCTTCAGTTTTCAATCTGGGTGGCACAGTTCTGCTGTAAATTTCTTGCTCCGTGAAAGAGAAATTGAAGTACGATTTACTAATTAATGTTTCTGCCTCAAAGGAACTCCGCGTCAAAATATTTTCGTTTTCAACCGTTTCTTTCGAACTACATTATTACGAACTAAATTACGCAACAAAAATGGTCAATTTCGCACAGAGATAAATCGAACGAACGAACATTAGGTGTCTCAACGCGAAGCCGGAAATTTATTGAAAACCGACTGCGATACAAATAATTGAACACGTGCTTCGCACGATATCGTTCGGTCGCACCGAAATCGATACAAAGCGCGACTTATACAAATGTGCAGTTCGGATTTGGAAATTTCCCGCTGTCGATTGCAAATTTACACGTTAGTCAGTGGTTTCGACTTCAGAAATCAATTCCAGGCAGTGCATTGCCGCGCGTACTATTATTTGGTGAATTCGCGGATTACGATGCGCGCGTATCGATCGAAGACGGAACGATACATCAAACACATTGTACAAATTGTATTGACCATAAGCACTTCAGAACTTTAACACCGCGAACATCGAAACAAAACTGAACTAACTGCAACGTAAAACCGTTATAAACTAAATTCGAGACATCGTTATCGTCGTTACCGCTCCCACTCACCATCCTTCAAATTTCAGAGGGTTCGCATTTTACACACTGTCGTTCGCATTAACTCCTCACGACGTCGCGGAACAAAGCGTCAGTCACTATCCACCGGAACACGGCCCTTATCAAAAAAGGAGGAAACGTTAGGAAGCACCGCGATGATACTGTAACGTTACATGTCGCGCGGTTGACACGTGTCATACGTGCGGAAAAGTGAAAAACACGGACAACATCGGTCCGGCCGTGACGATGAGGTCGAGGGGGATGCAAAAAGGGTGCACGTGTGTACACGCGAACGCGCGGCCGTGCTGTGCACGGGGGCAGAGAACGTTGCCAGACACTGTAAATTTTATCGGCCGGATAAGAGAGCGAACTTGTAGAGAATGCTCGTAAAGATACTTTACTGTATATTTACATCCCCGCATAATGCGTTACGTGAGTTAATACCGTCCGTTAAGTGAATCGAAAGACGGTTCGATTGCGTTTCCGGCCGCCGCGCCGCTTCGATCGTGGCGAGGGGATAAAGGAAGAAACGAAAAAAAGAAAAGAGAAGAAAAAGGGAAAGGAAAAAGAGTTATCGACCTCGTATATCCGCGATTGGAGTGTCGGTGATTCGTTACCCTCCGCGACGCTCTTTTCTCCGTGGGCGTGGGAACGAGAGGGTTGAAAAGGAATACACCTCCCTCTCGAAACTCCTGGCGGCTCGAAATTGGAAAATTATCGGCGCTCGATTAATCGCCGCGATTCGCTGAATGCATTTGGGTACACAGTATCTAGCGCGAGACAGCTTGTTTCGGGCATTCGACTGGGCGATGTCGGGTCCTGCTTGCGTTTGATTCAGCGCGACGCTTGGATGACAAAAGTTGATTGGCCTCGGTTGGGAGATTGACGTGGTTCGTCATTCGCGTTTAATGATAGTCGCCTGATTTTGGAAATGTTACGAATCGTTTGGGAATGATGCGACGTCGTGGCGGGGATCGCGGCGCGTGTAAAACTTTTGTCTCCAGCGATTTTATCGAAAGGACGATTGACCATTTCAGAACTTTGAACTAATCATTTTGTAAGTATTTTGTTGTCCAATAAAATAATTTAATTGATCTAACCAAATCATTGCAGTATAAAGAATTGACAATTTGAAGTCAGACTACATTAAAAAAAAAAAAAAATAAAACGTCGTTTCAATTGTACGTTGTTGTACGAAATATGTCGACCTTTTATTTATTGCATTACTGAATTAATATTACTGAAACGTTGTTACATTATAGTATTAATCAAAATCAATATTATTCGACTCGAGAAGATGCAATAGCTTCGAACCGTTCATTGGAACGTCGCTGTCAGGTGCGATAGATTTTTTCTGCGAGCATAAACTATCAAGAAGTCAATAATGGATTCAGTAATTAAGCGAGATCGTTGACTGACAACGATGTGTATGACAGACACTCGTTATGGGAGGAAAAGGTTCACTCAGCCATGCATGGATATTGGAAACTGATCCTGTTGGTTCACGGTACATCACTCTGCACTTCATTCAAGTTAAACCGTATAACTAAGGACAGTTCGTTGAAAGTGTAACTCCATTAATATTCTAACACACCTGCTCGTTCTTGAAAAAGAATCTTCCCTTTCCGCGTTAAATATAACACCTTTACTGTTTTCCAATATTTTCTTAATCTACTTACTTGTCTATGTTACATTGTCATTTAAATGCGCAGGGCAGGTCTCAATTAATCTACTTTTGCTTACTGACATTAGTTACCTCGATGATCGTACTCTTTCGCAATATGACATTTTAACGCTCGGGTCGTAATTAATACTTCAGCACTTTCCAAATTAATGGATATTCTTTCCTATTTTCTACCACCATCTCGCTCTATTCCACTGAACTCCGAAGCTTAATTTGGAAACCACTGCCTCGAATAATCGATACAACTAAAAACTGTACAACTTTTAATGCAACAACGTTTCAACTTTAAAGATCAAACTAAACACATAGAATTAACCGAATCGAGCGTCGCGTCTTTCACCTGAAGTGAAACACAAATTTATTCGAAACATTTCGCGTTCCTTCATTTTAACATAAATCAATTTCCCGACAGGACGACCCGAACGATATTCTCCTCCGTGATAGTCAGCATCACAAAACGAACTGCACCTTAAAACAAGAACACGAGACCTGTCCCAAACGACGCGTGTCTTATATCAATTAAAAATTGTGACACTCGAACTGCCCAACCCTGTACACAACCTTCGCGCCTATTATTCTTCTTCTCCCCCAAATAATTCAGGCCAGAACAAATCCCTCGACCCAGTAGGTCGTCGATCATGTCCCATTGCGCTGATCTTGCGATACGTTCGATTATAAATACATCGAAGCACACTTTGACCGGCCGTCGCGTCGGTGGTCGGATCAGCGGCGCTAAACGGAAATACAATTATCGGCGAGATAAAACGGGATCGAAACGGTGACAGGTCTGGAAATCGGACGGCTGAAATATGCAACTCGGCGCGGGGTAATTGTGGAAACGCGCCGTTGGGACGGGTGGAATTGGGTGGTGACGGAGCGGGGGTGGAGTGGGGCGGGTGGGCGAGGGTAGAATGCAGAAATCGGAATGTATATACCCCGCGGGATACTCGACGATGGAACGGATCGACTCGCTATTTAATTAAGTATTTCGCGAAGTTACGTCAACGGCGACGCTGACGTTCCAACCGGCCGCCCCTCTTCGTCCTCTTCGACCCTCCGCGAGCCAGCCGCCCTTTTCTGCCGCGCGCCGTTTATTCCGATGAATCTTTCAGCGCGCTGCTTCGGAATCTTGACAGCGGCGCCGAGCGGAATCGAGACTCTTCATTCCGGCGATTTATTATCTTCGCTGCGTCCTCGGCGTACCGGACACCGTTGGCGAGCTAGTTCGATTAACTTGCTTCCTCTCTTTGGTTCACTCGCTAATTGACTACGGCCGAATGCGTGCCGAAGAGGCGAAAACGTAGAGCAGTGTCGATTTTCAAGCCATTCACTTGTTTCTTTTTGACGCATCGTTCCCGAGCACGTGTTTATCAAACGAAATTGAGACTGGGCTGTTCCATTACGTGTAACCGCGTTAGAAAAAATTCGCTGGCGATGGTTTCAAACGATTTTCTTATCCGTCGTCGACTTCCATACGATCAGGATTCTTTCATAATTTAGACAAAACTGATCATCTTCGTTTCGGCGAATCACCGCCAAACGAACTTATTATTATTCCGATCGAATTTCCATTCGTTCTCGTTGCATATTTGATCATTACTTCCTCGTCCGAAAAGTTCCAATTACATGGAATACGTCAGCGATTCAACTGCCTCCATAAAAACTTCATGCGCGCACGAAATTCCGCGAGAGTTCCAACCGAGACCCAACAACCGTCGCCGATTTACCGCCCAACCCCGTCCAACCAGTGTCTACCAGAAAAACCGTAATCTCGGCGATAATACCACGGGCCAAACGTGGCTCGGTGGCCCTTCAATTCTCAGCCGCCAAGCAATGCTCCGCGGGCCTACCCCCATCGGAACGGAATGCTCAACCAGTCAATCGGTCGAATCGATCCGTCATATCGTACGCGAGCCTTCCGGAGGCTCGATTCCGCGACGCTTCTTCCGATGGGAAATCATCAATTGCGCAAGAGGACGGAATATTCTCGTCCGGCCGGCCGAAACGGAACCATCAATTTTTGGCTTTGATCTGCGAGGTCGGGCGCGAGACGAAGGGGGCCGGGTAAAAAGAGCGGGCCAAAGGGTCAGGGAAATTAATTGCAGCGCGCTCAATTTGGCATTGGTGTTTCGCGGCCGAGCGAAGCCACGAATCTCCGCTGAGCTTTCGAGGGGCAAGGGGGCGTGGGGGTGGCGGACGACGGGGGGGCGAGTGGGACAGAGGGAAGCTGGCTTCTGAAAATGCGGCCTCGCTCGCAGGCAAGCAGGCGAGCGTTAGCCGGGCCGCGACGAGGAAGAGAGATATCGGACGGACCGCATTCCCGAAAAGCATTTGGCGACGTTGGAGAGAGCGGCTCGATATTCGGGGTGCGGTTCCTAGGTCCGTAGGTCCTGGGTTTGCGTGAACGAGGGTGCAAGGGAGCGCGAGACGAAGCGGAAAAGGGACGGCCGTGGAAAAGGGAAGGAGGCGGCGTGTAGGTGGTAGAGAGGAGGCGTTTGGACGAGGCGGTTGGAGGAAGAGGAGTAGTAGACGACGGGCTCGAAAGAGGACACGGGCGCGTGTGAGTCAGCACAACTGCAACTACGTGCGTGCCGGCGTGAAAGTGTGTGCGTACGTCCCTCGCGTACCGGGCACGTGTTCGTTGGGTCTGTGTACGTGTGTCGTAACCAGCGGAAGAGGGTCGAAGAGGTAACGGGGCGTCAGACAGAGAGGGGGGTAACGAGAGTAGCGCGAGTCGGAGACGACGGAACGTAAAGCGGGTGAGGTTGCGCCGGTAGGTTGGCGGGTGGTGAGGCGGATTGCACGCGTTGTGCAGTGCGGTTAACGGCGTGTGCGTTGCGCCGACGGCCAACGACGATGCTTTTCGAAAAGGGAAGAGCGAAAGAGGATGAGGCGGCGGCGGAGAAGGTGGTGCGCCCGAAGGGTGAGGAGGGTTTAGCAGCTCCGACGGGTAGGTAGCGGAGAGGCATCAGCATCAGCGTCAGCAGCACGAGTGAAAGCACGGAGGACGAAACTGGGCACGAAAGAGGGACGGAGAACGAATAAGATAGGCGGGTGAAGAGGGTTAGCCGAAGAGAAGAGAAACGAAGAGAGAAGGAAGGAAGGAAGGAAGGAAGGAAGGAAGGACGCGGGCGTCTCGGCGTTCTGGCAGACGAACGCATCGATCCCAGGCGGGTCAAGCACGGAATCTGTCTCCTTCTCTCTCTTTCTATTACACTATTTCTCTACCTTTCCGTCTTCCTCCTTCTCTTTCTCTTGCCCGTTCCGAGCCTTCTCCCCATCGCTCTCTTTACCTCAACCCGTTTTCCGACCCTTTCCACCACCAAACTCCACCGCCCGTCCACCCAACCATCCACCCCACGACCACCTCCTCCCCTTTCCGTACTACACCCTTCACCCTTCTCCTCGGGCCGCCCTTCTAGCCGTTACTGCGCGCTCGCCCCCGCCAGACAAAGACAAATTACGCTGCATTTTCAGAGCCCCAAAGAGCCCCGCCGTCCTCCACCTCCTTCCACCTACCTCCTTCTCCGCCACCCTCGATCCTCGTCTTCCTCCTTCCTCGGAACCCACCTTCTGCCATCCTCGCGCCACTTTCGTCCCTGCCCAGACCATCCCGACCGCCACCCTTTCTGGCCTCCGAGACTCTCCGCTATGTAGGGCATCAAACGGGTGCTCAACCCCTACGCACTCTGAAGGCGTCTTGCCTATCAACTGCGACGTGCTTCTTCCTCCACGATGCTTCCGCTTCTACGACTGTCCCCGATGAATCGTATCGCGATACCGGCAAGAAGCAGATACAAAGCCGCTTCGAGAGGGCAGCGCGTTTAATGAGTCTCGTATACTACCCCATTTACGAATGTCCGGTATAAGGGATAACGTTTTAATAGAAGATTTCTTGTCCCTGTTCATTCGAATCGTTTCCCCTTCTCTTGCCTCGGATTTTTAATTAACAACGATTCGAGTGCTGGTGTCATGTATCATTGAAGTGTTCATCGTTCTTTTCGTTACTTTTTTTTCCTTTCGCTTTGTTGCTCTCCGGCATTTTGTACGGGCTCGGGAAACATTTGTTGCAACGGAAGCAGGAGCGATCTTTTATTTGTACAAATTCAATTGGCACAGATGAAAGCTTTACAGAGCGGGCAAATTTAAGTTGCCCCCGTTCTGTTTAGATAAAAATCCAGAGACGATGTTGCCCTCGACTGTTGCGTTCTTTTTGTACTTTTTAAGGGAGATTGACGAGATGTAACGGGGGATATAAAATCTTCGTAAAGTACCCGTAGGTAAGCCCTACTGAATGGAAGTATCTTTTTCGAGGAGGTTTCGCACATACTATTTTTGCCGGGCTTCGTGGAAATTTAACGGGATAAGTTGAATCTACGCGCACCAGTGTAAACAGAGGCTTTCAGTCTACGAATCTCCAATTTGCTTAATATTAATTTCAAGAGATGTAGAAATAATTGCCGCTGCCATTACAAGTATCCGAACACCGTTAATCGAAACTATACGCGTAGCACAATTAAAGTATTCCCAACTGTCGTAACGTGTAAATCCCAATTGTCACACCAGCTAATCGTTTTTCAAAAATGCTTCTTAGTTCTGCGTTATCTGCGTTCGTGTATCTACACCATTTCTCAACTACTGAAAGTATTTTTCTTTTTTATCCCTTTAAAAACAGCAGCGATGCATTTTTCTTTCTCTTTTACTTCCGCATACTTCGCGGCTATGTATCGCTAAGGGAAAAAGCATTTTTACCGCGAATTTTACGTGACGACGCGTCTTCCAGCGTGACATCGTAACGGCAGTATCAATATTGGTGATTCGAGCAGCAGCTCGAACCCTACGCATTCTCGTAGCGTCTTGCTCGCGAAGGACTTCTCCTTAGGCCAGTGGAATTGCCGATAATGCAGGGTAGTTGTACCGGGACGTCGATAGGCGATGAGAGCTCTCTAAGAGCATCTCGTCCAGGATAAACGATGCACGCTCGCTTTCCCCTTAGATCGTAGCTACTGATCGATGATTCGAGAATACGTTATATCTGTGACGATAAGCAGGGATTGATCGCAATGGTTCATTAATTGTCCCTCGATTAAATTCCATTTGCAAAAGGAAGATTTGTCAGTATTGAAAGAGAAGGAAAAGAGGTGTGCGAGAAAGTTTACTTAATTGTTCTGTGCACTTTTGATTCAAATTAATATGTCCTTTTAATTGATAGATCGAACTAAGGTTTGGGTATTGAGATATTACATTTTGTTGGAGCTTTAATATCAAAAAATAATGCATATTCCCTATTGGAATAATAAAATTTCTGGTTTGTTTCTTAACGATCTACTTCAGTATGACTAATTCAAGCTTATATTTACGCGATGCATATAATTATATACTCGAAGTTCGTTATGTTCGAACACAGGAGGAAATTAATTTAAAGAGGTTGCAGTGCAAATGATTCATTTAAAAATCTACAGAAATGTATAATATTGCAAGGTGCAATATTCGTCACTGTATCTATTAGTTCTTATATACAACAATAATTAACAGTAATCACTTTAACGCTATGCCACATACTTACTTCAGACGGAAGCAAAAATAATGCCTGACCAAAATATCCACTTTCCTCAAAGGTGCACCGTGCACGAAACTTTGCACTTCGACCATGCTAATAACAGCGAAAGAGCCAGTCACCAGGCCATTAAGGAAGTTGGATAGTCCCGGGTTGGTGGTAAATGTCGTGGTGTTCGTGGCAGAAAAATGTCAACAATGGAAGTCCAGGGAAAGCGGGTCGAAGTGCGTTAATTAAACATTCCTGACGATGGAAGACGAGGGGCTGAATGTTGGCTGGCTTGCGTTAAACCGCGAAAGATGGATGTAAACCACTTTGGAGTTCGCCAGCCGCTTCACTACCCTCGCGAACAACAGACTTTTAATACCGCAACTGGGTATGCGCGATACACTTGGAAAAAAAGATCGGGTTCCACCGTCTATGTATATCGCTTTTGCCCGGGCGAGAGTAAACTGTTGGCCAATGGTTCCTCGACACACGATTATCCACAAAATGTAGAGCTGAATTAATTGGGGAATAAATGTTCTGCTATATCTATATCGAAATAAAATTCTGCAGAACTATTTGCGTTCATGGATTTAACCTGATATTGTTGTACAATTAAACTTAATATTTCAATTTAAGGATAATCATATTCTAAACGTGTACATTGTAATTTAAGAGTTTGGCGTTGCGTAGCTTCATTGCATGGTGTACCACGAATTCATGTGTAATTTGAAGAAAATTATTTGATCAATTTCAAATATACCGAATGTTCTTCAAACTAAATTAACAATGTATTGTTAATTCGCACAGTTATTCGTCGAATACTCGAAGTATGTAAAACGCGATTACGTATCGGCATAATTAGTCCCAGACAGGACAATAAATTTCATATTGATCCAAGTGTGAATCGTCCTAACATTTAAGTACAAAAAAATTCATATCGAGCGCGTTCAGGCGGCAATGCTCCATTTTGCAGCAACGAAAAGTGAATTACCAAGGGCAGGCTGTAATGCATTCGTTCATTTGGAAATTCCCTGAGAAGTTTTCAAGTATTCATGCGCGCAAAGTAGTTGCAGACGCCAATACACAGACGCGCTCGCGAGGTGTCCCAGCCATTCTATGCGACCGCCTTTAAATGTTTCCCGGTAAACGGAACTTGGTGAGCAATGTTTGCCACGTTTTAGAAGGCTACTCATCTTGTTACACGTCATTATACGTCACACCTACGCAACACGTCTAGGCCACCTAAGGCTACTACAAGTCTCGGTATCGCGGTTCTGCTCCCTTCGCCCCTATTCTCCTTCTAATCGCATTGTCACCGTACGCAAACATGGTTATGGTATTAGGAGCGATATGTTCGCGCGAAAATGCTCGCCGTCTGAAGCAGTTGCGGTTAATAATTTTTGGAAAACGTGGCGTGCGCAACGGCGTTAACCTTCGCGAGCTATAACGCATAGAATGAATTACGCGACACGGGGAACGGAAACCGTTTCGGTGTCTCTGCTTCAATCGTTCGGTACGCCATTGCCAAAATTCTACTCGGCCTCTCGCTGGCGCTAAACAACGCTAAAAAGAAAAATAATAATAATTACTGCAGCATCGATTAGTCGAATTCTACAGGGGCCATGTCTGCAACGATTGGAGCAATGCGAACAAACTTTGAAGACCATCGACCAAGGCTGGTAACGGTGAAATTATTAGGCTAATTGCGGCAATACCAGTCAGTTACTTGAAACCTAATTCCTCCTCGTCGACGGTAACGGGGGGGGGGATTCCCAAACAGCTCGAAACCGCTGGAATTTAGAGCGGCACTGTCTGCGAAACCCTCGAAAACGTTAAGATTTTTCAGAATTGTCCTAGGTCGCGGAACGACTAATCGAGAAGGAGGAGGAGGGTGAGGAGGAAGAGGGATCGAATCATGGGACGGCATCGAACAGGATGATGGCAGACGGACAAAGTTCTGAATGCGTGTAAGTGTCTCTGCACTGGTTGAGAAGGTTGTAGCGGGGTGGTTTGAGGGGGGGGGCGAAGGACGGAGGCAGGAGGACGAGAAGCACTAGGTAGAAGAGGAGGTGGAGAAGGAGGAAGAGTACGGCGGTAGGTAGCAGTGGGTGGCAAGCCGAGGGTGGTAAAGGAGTCAGAGGACGAGAAGTAGGAAGAGGTGGAGGAGGAAGCAGAGTAGAAGGAGAAGGAGGAGGGTGGTTGGTTGAGACGCGGAGGTGCAGACGAAGGAGAGAGAGTCCGTTGGGTTGGGTTGGGTTGGTTTGCACCAGCACCACCAGCACCGACATGGCTCCAAGTGAAGGAGAGGATGGGGTAGGATGGCCGGGCCTCTGCTCGCTCGATAGAGGCGCGTCCCGTCGTCCCATGATTGGAAACCAAATCGCCGCACATCCATCCCCCACCTCCTCCTGCCGCCGACCCATCCTCTGCCACGGTGATTCTCTTCTATCCCCCCGAGGATCCCCTGGCCGCCAACTATCCACCCTTACTCTCAGTCCTCGCAACCCTATCCAGAGCTTACTCTGGGAAACTCTCTGTCTCTATCTCGCTCTTTCTGTACTTCACTTTGTCTCTGTTTTTCTCTTTAATCCTCTCTTTCTCTTTACCTTGTCCCTTCTCTGCCTCTCACTCTCTAATTCTCTCTCTCTCTCTCTATTTTCTATATCTCCTACACGTGATCTATATCGTCGTCTCTCTCATTCGTTCGCCGTCTCTATATCTATCGTTTCACTTCTCCATCTCGCTCTTTCCCTTTGGACAAACTAACTGCACCTTCCTCCTCGGCCACCTTCGCATCCACGTCCACCTCCACTACATCCTAGCTCACCCTCCAGGGACGCTAATGTCGAGCTAAGTCCTTAAAACCCCTCAGCCGGAGGCTGGCGAGCCCGCAGACCGGAATGGCCTCCATAAGTAACCGGGTTTACACACCCCAAGACCCCATTTCTCACCGTGGAAAAACTGCAGTCAGCTCCGTTGCGAACGCCTCCCCATTCGCCGCCCGAGCTACCCTTGCTCTGGCTGGCCGATGCCGGATTGCAGATTCCGCCGGCGGGCCACGGTATCGACGACCACCGCGGCCGAAGCGAAGCTCTCAAAGAAGATTAGGAAGATGAGCGCGGTGAAAAACGATGGAAATCTTTTCTGGCAACTGCCCTGACCGGCCGCAGACAGTTCTCGCCGGGGCCTGTTCGAAGCGATCCGTTCGAAGGGGTAATTCGATCGATAGATCCATAAATGATGCTGATTTTTCCTTTAGGTAATTCTAGTTCGGGTGTTATGTTAGTAGCATAATTCGTATTATGCTATTGAGTGGCGTTAGCGGGGAGACGAACGGGCTAAAAATGGAGAAAGTGGTGAAAGTTAAATTTAAGCAACCCTCCGAATTCATTAGGTTCCTAATGCACTACGGTTTCTCGCTACTGATAGTGATTGGAAGAATTCCATGGAATGGAATTAATTTGTAATAAATAGAATCGTGCAATTCAAATAGCTTCGAGCAAACGTTTCTAAATGACAGCAAGGGTGCAAGTACTACTGTCCTACCTCACCATGAAACTTTCGTTTAGTGACGTTGCTACTTTCACTTTTGCTCGTAATGTTTATGCAGAACACCGAAGAAACTTTCTTGAGGTGCAAGTGTACCGGTAACTGCAACGGCCGACAAGGGGTGCGAGAGGGATGAACGGGGTGCAAGATGAGCGCACGGCGAGTATACACAACGGCGGAGGAAAGTTTGAATCGAATATCCGTAAAAGAGGTATTAAATCGATAACTTTGCCGAGCCCTGTCACTTTCGATGCTCGACGAGTGTCCTCTGTACTGTTTCTACATAATATTAAATATTCAATGACTGTCTAAATGAAAATTAGTAGCAGCTGTTATTTCATAAAAGTTATGTATATATCCTGCAGACTTGTTTAAACGTTTAACGTTGTTTTGTATTTCTAAGTCTGATTGTGTGCAATCGGGAATTTGGTATTATACATAGGGCTTTGGTTTCTTATCATGTTATTATTTCAAAAGTAACTTAAACATGAAGAAGAAGGCAATTGTAATGCTTCATAAATATATGCAATGAAACTTTTTTTTGTCGACTAAAAGGGGGAAAACGGTGAAATACAAAAATCATTAAGATCTGTAATTCGGTAAATTACTTTCAAATACACTTTCGATTGCAATCAAATTACTTTAAATACAATTCCATTATAAGTACAATCAAGTATCTGCAATCACCTGCGCCAAATCTCTCCGCACCAGAAAAATTCCCCCGTTCGAGGCATTACACTTCATCAAACCATTTCTGCGTCATACTTCGCGTCCCATTGTACTTTCCAAAACATTTTCCAGTCCAAAAGAAACATCCAAACGAAAGCCTTGGGAAGCGACCTTTCACGGCGCCCGCGTAATTAAACGAGCCAAAAGGGGGAAAAAGGTTCCACAAATGAAAGGGACGAGAGCGCGGGTCGACTTATTTGAAAACTAATGCGCCACATCAGCGAGGCGAAGGCGGTTTAATATAGCCAGTTCCTAAGCAGCCATTAAAATGCTCAGAGACATGCACGAGGCCGGTATTACGCGCGTCCGTCCCGTCTGATCATACCTTTGAATCCAAGAACGGCGGGGGAACGGGCGAGAGCTTTATACCCGAAAGAGATATCCCCACGAGTTCGTGCGGTAGCGTGAAATTCGGCCCTCCTTAACGGTACCTGCAAGCGATACCAATATGTCCGTCGTCGTTAGCGACGTTACTGGATGAGCAAGCACGGGGAGCTTGGGAGCCTGGTGGCACTGAATGCCCAGAGGCCCGTGGGATATGAGAACTCTGTTGGCCGCAGGATCCTCCGTGTAGGAGCCAGAGGAACCAAGTCGATGGAACGCTCCTCTACCTTCGGCAAAGTGTATTGACGGCTAGAACGGCGTTCCAGCTTACGCTAAGCGGCCGTCCTCCACGCCGACTCCCACTCACCCCATCGCCATTACCTTCTCTACCTCTGTGTCTGTCTTCCTCTATCCCGGTGTCGCGGTAGTGTGCACTCGAATCTTGGAACGTCGGCTGCGTGGTCCATGCATGTGCCCCGGGTGTACGCGGGTGCAGGCTATCCGCAAGGCACGTACACGCGCAAACACAGACCCGTACAATCAGTGACGGACACGTAGGCAAGTCTCTCACGTATTAACACCCACATAGACGCGTTAGAGGAGCGCGTGCATCCGTCTCGTAGGTCTCATAGGTCGAACCTCTAGATTCGTGCTGGAATTACGTCATGCTGCGCCGTGGAGGATAGGGCACGGCGAAGTGGAGATAGGACGGGTCAAGACGCTCCTATCGCCTCGGTTGGCTTCGAAAGGGTTAAAGCGCTGTCGTGACCCGCTTCTTCCCTGTGCCCGTTCGACGAACTTGCGCGAGCGTACGCCGAGAGGTAGAAACTTCGAACCAGCCGGCCGGATTTTCTTCGAACTGACACGGGCCTTTGGGATACGACCAGGCCGCGCCCTTGCCCCGCCGCACACGAGAAAGCAGCACTCTGAGCGACGACACGGTGGCTTTTGTTTCCTTGGAGATTGATACAATCGCCCGTTCCGATTGTGTAACGCTGGTCTTTGTTGGCGTAGGTAAAAGATGATAATGGGGGAACCGAGGATTCGGTACGCCGATGTGGGATAGACGGTGGGAATTTATTTGCATTATGGATATCAGTTAGAGCTGTTTAATAGTTTGATTGCCCCTTCTAATTCGTTGGCAGTCGCGTTGAATCAATCAGCTCTATTCCTATTATGTCGATAATGCTTCTGTTCTTTAATCAGTCCCTATCGGGTAAAGGTAAACGAGATTTTTTTAACCGAAAGATATAAAACAATCTGCAAGGCACGGAAAATGAAACTTTCGATTGCCCATAAAAGCATGTCAGTCCGAGGCGCGGGAGATCAATAATGCACGATTTTGTTTTCGTCGCCTCAAGGCAGCTTTGCTATAGCACTCTAACAGTTCCCCCCTCTTTACAGTAACAATACCTTTTCGCAAGTTAGATTAAAGCTGCACGGGACGTCCTTAATTGTTACACGAAGATACGTCGTGCAACGCAGCCGCGCGGATCGTACATCGGGCAATGAAAAACTGACCCGCAAAGGATGTCGTAAATTATTCTGCCCCAATTTCTAACCGAATATGCACACCCCCGTCGGACCTAAGCACTTGCCAGCGGGACTCCCAACCCCACCACCACCCCGGATCTCGTTCCACCCGAATTCACGGAAAACAACAGAAATAATCACGCTGGCATGCCGGTGTCCCCGATTCCGCAACAAGCACGCAACTTCGAACGCAGAGCAGCGGGCCGGGATCCGCGGCGATCGATTGGCCGGCGTTCGCTCGCATTGGCGAAAGAAGCAGACGTAACGAAGCGATTACCATTTCGGCGCAACGAAACCATCGGGACGTTTCCTCGAATCGCAAGCGAGCCCGAACACCGAAAGGTCAACGCGTGCCAGTGAAACGAAGCGCGGGTTCGTGCCGTTTCCATTAATGGCGACAGACCCGCGGCCACCTCGGCGATGAGGCATTGCGCGCACTAATCCAAACAGCCGAAGAATGAACGAGGATGGAGCGAAGGGCGATGGAGCAAGGGGAACCGAGAGAACGGGAAAAGGTCGAGGAACGTTGGCCAGGTGTCTCTGTCGACAATGAGCAGCGGCTACGGTTCTCCCTCGTTCCCGATGGCGGAGTGGGGTTACCAAGCGGACGGAGGGTTGCGAATCAGAGGGGTTGGACCGCGGTAAAAGTGTGTCTCTATGACACGAGGGCTGACGTTTTGTTGCTGTTCCCTCTTGTTTCCCCTTCCCCGGTGTCGCCCTCCACGTGGACCTACTTTCAACCCGCCCAACGTCAGTCAGACGTGAGGCAGGTTAGGGTTGTCTGGTAGGGCGGTAGGACGAGACAGTCAATGTGTAGGGGGGTTTACGACCCTCTACTCGTCGGCCTGGATGGGGCACCTCACCCCACCCCCACGAGCCCCTCGCTTCATCGCCGTCTACGTTCTACCCTTTCGTATCTACCCTCTTGGTCGGCACCGCGTGCTCCATTGGGGTAGGTCAGGCTGGCACCATTATTATATTACATGAGGAATGGAGAGCCCGTGAGAAACTCCTTAAGATCGTTATGGCCGACGGTGTTGGAGGGATTTTTCGCTCGTTTTGGCAACAGGGGGATTTATCGTAGCTCGCTGTGAAGGGGAGCATTGTTTGGAGCTTTTTGTGATGGAATAAGTGTTGATTTTATTTTGGAATGCTTATTGGCTGATTTATGTTGGTTTCAACCATAGGATAATGCGATTATTTGTTTCATTAGTGAGACAAATATGTGGGAAAGAAATATGTCTAGATGGTTCTACAGATAAGAGTAATCTTCCTGGAACGGAGTTTCAAACGGTTGATTTAAACGATTCTTCTCTAATCTCTTAATAAAGGTCTATTAACTTTCGCTAACAACTGTCGTTTAAAAACTCCATCTCGACCCTCGGTCTTGAACACTCCCAGTGGAGTAGTTTGGCAAGGCCTTGGGTAAAGATTTTTCTGTTATCATTCCCTTTTAGATACTGTCGACTTCATTTGCTGATAGAGATGCAGATTTCCATATGGTCGGTTGATTAGTTTTAAGTAAATGCGTTTACTTTACCGGCATTCTTCGCCTTTTACTGTAGAACATATTGAGTCTCGCCAAAGAAAAATTATTAATTTTCTTTGATAAGCATCATTTGTCTTTTTCGTGGAGAACTTTCGCCCGATGATTTCTCTATTAATAATATCCGTCCAAAACACCGATCAACACCAAGGATATATTCTATACTGAATCACATATCTGTCTCAGTATCACTATACTGTACAATATCTGTCTATTGCACCGCTAAAACGAACAATACGTAATACATATTATTATTTATCAAAATCAATTCACCTGCACGTGGAAATATTTTTGATCACCCCCCCTCGTGTCTTTCCAAGCACTTCATTCCCAACGAATCCAAAGAATTCACCGATTCTCCTTTCCTCGCTCCACGGTGGCGCGTTCCACTTTAACGCGAAACAGGCTGAATTTCGTCGAAGAAAAATCGCGGGCGATGAAATCGACGAGGGCGCCGACTCGGGTCGACCATGTGCCGTCGTTCCGTACGGAATTTCAACAACGACGAGGAAACGCCATCGAACGGGTCGGTTCACGATGCACCGGAAGAAAGCATAGCGGGGGTAGGATAAAAAAAAAAAGTGGTGAAACGAGACACAGAGGGCACGACAAAACGGGAACAGAACGATAGAGACAGGCCGACGGTGGGCGGGGTGGTTGAGGGGGAAAATTTTTCGGACGTCTTTTCCGACCTTTCGCAGGCTAAATTGCCGACGACGAGGGATAAAAGTTTGGCGTGGCGGGCTGAAAACTCTGACTGGTAACGAGACGTGGAACAACGAATTCCGATGCAGAGTGATACACGGTTCTGGCCCGGCGCCAGGGTTTACGCTGCAAAATTGCACTTCCACCTCGACCCTCCGTCGACCCTCTTTTTCGCTCCCCGCTTCCGCCCCCGCCACCCCCTACACTTTTCGTCCCGCTGTTTTACCGGCTCCTCGATAATACAACCTGCCGAGATTCCGCTTATCTACGACACCGATGCCTCGTTCGCCACTGTTCGCCGCGGTTCCGAAGCGGCTGCACGAAATTCGGGCATTATCTCGACCCCACACCACTTATCAGCCCCCTCTGTACAACGGCACGTCTACCTCGACACCCCCGCCGAATATATACGCGACGAAGATGGATTGTAATTTGAATGTGGTTGCACGAAGCTCGCCGGCCTCAAGGACAAATTTCGAAACTTTTACTAGGAGAACTTTCGACGATAAATCGCGAACACTTTCGCGGTGGAATCGCTCGGAATTCGAACCGTGTCGCGTTTTTTTCCTGCGGACTAAACGGCGCCGGTGATTGGACCGCGCGAACGGAGACTCGTGATCGCAGGTGCCTGCGTCGACCGCGTTGAATTGTCTGTGATTCTAAGGAACGGATCAGGTGGATAGGGTTTCCTTTTGCGTTGATAACCGTTACGTTAATGAAATAGTATGGTTCTGGTAAGAGAGATTTTGAATTATGGGGGGGGGGGGCTGGAACGTGGCGATTGGAAGTTGGTAAAGAAGTTTCGCGAACCGAGGGAGTAATATTTTTATGGGATTTCGGTAGAATTTTGTTCATTTCAGATTTCACTGTTGAAGTATTTTTGTCGATGTCGAAATGTTTAATAAATATCTGTACCATAAACCTGTTCTTTCTGTCGTTGTAGGATATTTCTATCGCACTTTAAATTTTGTAACGAGGCTCTACCGAACCTTGTATATTATATTGTGCTATTCAATGCTTATTCATTGCGAAGATATACATTGTGTTATGTATTTGCAAAATGTTTAACACAATAGTATGAGCTTGACAATTAATTTAGTAAAAGTGCTTAAGTGGTAAATCTTGCGTTTTCTATTTTAAGCATATACTTTTTAAAAATTTATAAAACGTTCCGATCATCAACCGTCGCTCAAAGATGTTGCTTTCACTGTCCTGAAATTATGACACATCATGCATACACTACAAAGTTCTGTAGTTTCAGTTTCCCCTCGTCGTTCTGTGTTAAATGTGGTCAACTACTCGGAGTACTAGCAGAGTTACTAGAATTATTCTGAAACTTGTGCTCTGTAAGCTGTGCATTTAACAGACCGGAAAAATTTCTTCCGCGATATTACGCAGTGTTGTAAAGTGTCACGAACTATTTTTAAGTTTTATAATTTTCGCACGTGCCTAAGTCAGACTTACATATTTCAATCACGAAAGCAAAGCACCACTTAAATGTTGCCAGTCGTATTTAATTCCGTACGTAAAAATAATTTATACACCTGTTCATGTATATTATTACTAACTTTAGGAATTTTGTAAAATGCATTAAAAAGAATATTCGCATCATCAATGAACAGGATAATTATTTATCAATTAGGTCAAACAAGCGACGAGTAAGTAGCAGACCAATTACAATAAAATAGAAAACGTAATATTCCCCTTCACAACGTGTGAACAAATGAGAAAAGGGAAATGGACGGATTAGATCAGGCAAACTCAAGACAGAAGGGTGAAGAAAACTGCATCATTGAACACTTTAGCGAGACTTTAAGAAATTCCGTCCTTGTAACTACGAAGGATGATAAACGACAATGAAAGTTCGCGGGGCAGTCTTCGCTTTCTGTATAAAAGAACGTATAGGTACGAAGCGGCGAACCGATGCACCTGCGGAAAGAATAAGCACGCAAAAGTAAAAGTTGCATGCGACTGCCAATGTGTTGCGCGCATTATCGATAGGGGAAGGCGGAGTATAATGCTCCCTCGTGGTCTAAGGCTTCCCCTTCGTTTCCACCGAGTTCCAGTGCAACTTCCAGCCTGGCATGATGCAATACAGAAACCACCCCCCTCGAGTTTCCACGGTAAACGCCATTTTAGAAATGGCAGCATGGTGCCAATTAGAAATTCATCGGTAAGCATTGACGCGTCTTTACTGCTTCTTATTTTAACCAACCATTCGGATTTCCTCAGAATGTACTTTTATGCACGACAGATGTAGTTTCTACGATGTTCGAATTCGTTTTGGGCAATTTGCAATGGTCGCTTATTGAGAAATGAAATAAAATATTTCGTTACAAACGCGTCGTTTAATTATTCCTGCGCAGCGCTAAACAGCGAAGATTAATATAGGGTAGGAAAAGTATTAATAAAAATGTATTGTACAGTTTGTAAAACGATGCAATTTATTCTTTACTTTAACGCAAAGAAAAAGTTCCAGTCTACTTGCGAATATTTCTGTTCCCCCGCGAATAATTCGACTTAATCCATGTCGAGGGTGCGAATGGCGAATAAATTATTGCTACTATCGATACGTTCACTTGGAACGCAAAATAGCTATTGCACTCAATATAGGTACTCTTGTCATGATAAAATATGAGAAGTGTTTTCTACTCCTGTTATTGGAGATATTGTTACGAACAAGCAGAAGTTTACGACAGGAGAGAATTTTCTTTATCTACGAACTTCGGAATTGTCGACCAGCCACTTTTCCACTCGTCGAGGTAAACGATGGTGAAATAAATTGAACGCCGGTCTCGTCGGTAATCCAATTCACTCGTTCGGGTTATAAATCAAAAGGAATTTCATGGTAAGTGGGTGAATCAACTTAATGCCCATCCCGTTTATTCCTGAACTTCCTTTCCATAAACAATACAGGCCGGTGCTTCGTGACAATATGACAAAATGACATCGAGTTTCTTTGATCGCCGGTCTTCGATTGTTAGCAACAAATAGTGAGTATTTCATTTTATATACAATATGCAGGACGTTTAGAGACAATGATGTGCAGTGTAAAATGTTTAACATGTGATTTTTAACTTGAAGAGAGTAAGATGCAAACGATAAATATAATTGACTAATCAAAGGGTTAATAAAAATTGGCCGCTCAGTAAAATTCATAAAATTTCAGGAATGGTATAAACTGAAGGCAATCGAAGGAAGTCAATGACTCCACTTCGTTCGTACGAAAATCCAGACAAAGATTACCTATACTAATAAAAAAATTACCCAATCTGCATTCTACCTATATGTGAATGAATCGCTTCGATTAAAACACCTGTACGAAAAGGTATCTCATACGCGCACATGAATCGCCGAACATCGCCTTCGACAACCCCGGCGCACGGTCGAGCTTTATTGAGGATCCCCAGGAACAATCGAATCTGTGCCACGATTTCTGGCGGAAGAGAAAAAACAATCCGGCAGTGAAAAGAGCGTAAAAAAGTAACTGACGAAAAGTCGATTTCCTCCGGCGAAAGCGTTGGTATTGTTAGGCATCCGAGTCTTATCGGGGGAGATTAAGTTGCCGATAGAGAGAAAGGAGAATCATGAAGATAGGACGCCGACGGGGGTATGCTAATGCAAAAGTAGCCTTCTGGGCCCCCCGAAGCCAGAGCCAACGCGCGTTCCTGACCCGACGCTGTCACGACTTTAGAACAATGGCGTCGATATACATGTCTCATTTATATACACGTATTCCTCGATACGGCGTACCGCGCTGCACAACGTTTCGCGCACCACGGACCAAAGAGATCTTCCTCGAACCCTCCGGCCGATAAAATCCTGGGAATGGAAATCAATTCGGCGAGAGCCGGGTCATCCATGATTTAACGCGCCGCTGATACCGAACAGTTCGAATTGTTTCGTTCGAACGTCTTTTTTTTGTGTCACACCGAGACCGAGCAAGTCTGCAGGCAGATACAGAGGGATTCGTTTAACCATTTCGTCTCTTTCCATAGGGGGGCGATGGTGTTGCTTCTCGACGAAAGTGTTTGTAGACCGTTGGATTATTTTTACGATCACTGTTTTAATATTCTTTTCATTAATTGCGCACGATTAGCGAGAGGAATGAATTATAAATAATCGTCCTCGGGGGTTGATTATTGTACAACAGTAGAGCTGCAGAGATGATGAACATGTAACTGACGTGGGTAAGAATTAGTTACATTACTTAACTACAACAATGCATGTTTGTCATACCCGCAATATTAAACTGTTCGACAAACGTCCTGCCCTTTCCTCGCCTTGTAAAGTAGAATGGAAGGAAAAATATTGCACGCTGCAACTCGTTACCCTCGATCACAGGCAACGCTCCCGCGGCCCTGGGAAGAACGTAACGTCAAAGTTGCTGTAAAAATTTTAATAAGCGTGGCTCAGCGGGGCGATCCTGCGAAGTTGGACAAGCACCTATTGATTCCATCGATAGGGAAGTTTTCTTAAAACGAAGGGCGGGGGGCGGAGGGGGTGTGGGTGGGAAAAGTGTTCGTTGCTGAGAAACTGGAACGTGCGATCAGCTTATTATAAGTCAACCAAGGAAGAAGGCCACCGACTGAAAACTTTGAATCCCCCCAGCTAAGAACGTTTCTGGGACAAGGGACTCTTGAGTAAACTCGGCCCGCGAGGAACTACCGGTTTTCGAAGCATTCCGCGATAGTTAACGAGCCTGAGTAGCGATCGATTCAATGGGCTCTCGTTTCGAATTTAATGAACGTTGATTTGCTTCTTTTCTTAAACAACTCGAACGCCATCAAGCACGGGAACATCCTTCATTCAATCTGTCTATACTTTTGAACACTCTCAACCGTGACTCCCTGTTGCCTGTCACTTCGTCGTGTATGTTCATTAACAAAGTTCGCTGATTAAATTCGTGGACGCTTTTGTTGTAACACCGATACGAGAGCTGCATCGATTTAGTCCAACATCGAAACATACTGTTTCCTTATTTATTAAAGTAACGCTTGGATTAATATGAGGGGGGTTGCTGTAGTCGACAGACCGTCGTACAGATGGTGGGAGGAGGTACGACGGGAAAAGAAAGAGGAAGGGGGAGAAGTTGCGTTTCGTCCTAGGCCTGCTAGCGGACTCATCAGTAAGGCGTACTATCAGGCCCTGCCTTAGACACAGGGATAGAAGGGAATGGTCGGAGGTTGTATATATAGTCCCGCGGACCTATACAACCACTTTCGGGAGCCGGATCGTCGTGCTCATCGTGCTTGTCCCCTAGCGGTGTATGTGGGAAGTGCCCCCACAAATATATGCGAGGCGTTTTCCATTCTCGTTTTCTGTAAATACTTTTATAGTATTACTATAATTTTTGGTAAATCTCTTGTGGCCCCACGAAGGTTTTGTTCAAACGAAGGCTGCAATTTTTGTCATTGAACGTAAAACCTTTCGGTACTCGAGACCTACCGGACGTACCCCAGTCTGTCGTTAGGATTCATGAACCTCCATTCCGCAATTCGTTCGATAATTTTGAAATATTAATAGCGACTCTCGCATGTTTCGACGAAGAAAAAGCTCGTTTCTGGACGGAATTTAATTCGACCGTAGCGGCAGATCGTTCGACGATTTTTGGCAAGGCTTCCCTTTCGAAAATGTCGGCCACGTTTGCCAGAAGGAAATGCGCTTGGCTCCAAGACACCTAGACGCATAGATAAAAGGAATAAAAGGATACGATGCGGAGAAAATGAAACGAAGAAACGGAGAAACACGAGAGACTGAAAAACCGTGCGGGACCGTGACGAAGAAGCTCAGTTGGAAGGAGGTCGAGGAAAGAGAATGCGGATAGAGTGTATACGTCTTGCGGGAAACGCACTCCTCGTAAGCTGGGGGATAAAAACGACAAGGGAATAGAAACGAAATAAACAGCTGGAAAACCACTTTCAAGATAGGTTACACGCAAAAAGTGGAAATGCGAGAAGGGGCAGGGCAAAGAGAAATGAAAGCGTGCGACGTACTTGGAAAGGAATTGCCTCCGCTTCCGTGGATAAAATGCAAAGGACACGAAGCAACCCCCCAGTGTCCACGCAAATAATTGAAACCCTTTGAACTTTGGACGCTAACAACGCGTGCCTTGATCACCGAACGCAAAAAAATAAGGTGTCCAAATCGAATAATTCAATTCCGCGAAGACCAATGCGTCCCACGTTGGAGCCCTTCGCAATGCTCACCCTCGACTCCATCCCCTCCAATTAAAACAAATAACGCCGAAACCAACAAGTCCTTCCTCCCGAACCAGCAAAGTAAAAACTCGTAACCCAACTCCAAAATACAGCCATCCCTGAACCAAATCCATGCGCGCAAAAGCACACCGCGGGTACGAACCGGCAAAGGGGGTAGCCCGAGCGGAAGAAACAAGGGCGCGATTGGCAGAGATAGTGCCAAGGGTGGAGAGGAGAAAGAGTATCGACAAAGATCGACTTGTGCGCACTGTCGCGGCAATTGAATAGGCCGCGTCTCGCTGCATGTACGCGGTAAGGGGTACACGTTGGGTAGTCAGACAGAAGGGGGAGGGTCTCCCGCACGTAGCACCTCGTGGCGTGGTAGTTGAAACGGTCGAGACGTGGTCCAAGCGACTAGGAGGGAGATGCACACAAGAGGGGTAATTTATTAGGGCCGGAGGCGAGCAAGGCTCGCTTCCACGGAATGAGTCCGTGCAACGGGTACCGTGGCCCCTTTGCTACGGCACTGCACGGCACCGTACGGCACCGTAGTACCGATCTCGCGTGTACGAACGTGTCGTTGGTGCACGACGGTGTTGGTTTGGTACGGCGATGGGGGCAGCCGGGGGGAGAGCTCTCGTTACGTGCGAGAGTTCACGGGTCACGCGAGAATCGTGAACCTCCGGCACGGCAGAAACGGCAACGAGGAGACGCGCTGCCCCCATGATAACTCGCGTACCCCTCCTTAACTATGCATTAATAATCCTTTAGAGACGAGCCCCGGGCGCGAACGCGAGGGTTTCGGATTTCGTTTACTCTATTTTCCGTTACCCTATTATGTCCTTTGGTTGGGAGATTGAGGACACGGAAGAGATTAGGGGGGTGCGGAGGTTCGAGGCAATGAGGATTCGGGGGACGCTCGCGATTTCTTTTGGTTCTTGATTATTCGGATGCGGCTATTACGCTAATGTCGGTTACTGTGCGATAGAGAAGCGGCTCTGGGCCAGCGAGACCATGAAGATGTCTCTTAAATATATTTTCCGTTGGGTTCTGGGCTGAGAAATTGCGCTCGAAAGTTATTTGTGACTTGATTGCATCTGTGCGACTAATAAAAGGAAAGATTCGAAGATGTGCGGAGATATACCGTTAATAGAGGTATTTACCTGCAAAGTAACGACTGTGTCGAACTAATATATCGTTGATTCATTGATGATAAGACGCTTTCAGATGTTACAACCACTGTGCGATAGAAATTTGATATAAACATTCTCTACACTAATATATCAATACTGCAATTATTTATATAAATTATACTTCGAATAATAAACAAGAGTGTTCAAATGCTTATACGTATCAGCCATTCGATATTAATAAAATCTGCAGGTACTCTTCTGTTTATCGAAGGCATAGATCTACCTTGCTTGAAACAGTACCTTATCAAACCGATAGAAAAATGTATAGCCGAATAAAATTGATAGTCGATGTCCAAAGAAAAGAAAAGAAATAGTATGCTACGGCATATTAAATCCAAATGAACGAATGAAATTCCTCCTACGACGAAGATCTGGGGCACCATTTTTTATTCAGTACAATTCGTCGAAGGTGAAGCTCAGACACACCCTCCCGCCCCGGGAAGCATCCTTTCCTTCATGATTCGCTTCAATTCGAGTTCGATTTCATCGGGTCGTTCGATTACGCAACGTGGCTAGCTCCCACGAGTTTGGAGAAGTCCAGCGTGTTCCCGGAACTAATCTCTTCTAGTCGATTGCGACGAATTAATGATTCCAGGGAAACGATTTACCGTTCCTGCCGCTGCACACACGTCGCAACGGAGGGATATTTGCTCGGGCAGATTGTAAATGTCGTTTATGGTCGTATAGGGAGAACGCGAGACGCCGGGCAATATTTATTGCGGCGTTGGTTAAAGCTCGCATGTGCTTGATGCCTGGCTCGTGTAATGATGTATTTGGTAGGGGTTGTTGGCAATATTGCCGGGTAATCGCGCATAATATTGTGTTGTTTGGTACTGTAAGGTGTTAAAGTTTGCCGTTTACGCTTGTATAGCTGGTCGAAGATTAGCTTCTGAACTTTCGCACCACGTACACACCGTACGTACATAATGTGCTTCGTATATTTTGTAGAATATTCGACACGTTTTAACTGCATCGAATACTGTGATACACTGGAGAGTGTTTGTTGGAATTTATTGTTCTGAATAAAGGACAAAACTAATCTATTTTTCGTATATGGATTAATTGGTTTATTTTAGCCTGCCCTGGTCTATACATTGTATGTACAATGTCCGCGGCGTAAATGCGTCGCGCTTTTGTTTCTTGACGTGTGCAACCCTCACTCGAGACATTTCTTCGAAAGCGTTAAGACGTGCCTTTCTACGTGCGTTAGAAAATATAAAGAAATAAAAGTATTTCTGTTTTAAACATTCAGTTGGATCATTTCAATACCCATATTCCAATAGTGTTATTTAATTTGGGCAGAGGTTGTTGCAGACGAATGTTCCAAATATGTAGAACGCTCGTAAATAGTTAAAGTACTTTTAAGAGAATATGCGAATAAAGTGTCTGATAAAATTGTACGTCAAAATTAAATCGAGAAATAATGAAAACGATTGTCGACGTCGAAATTTATTTTCTAGCTGCTGTATAATTAATCTGTGCATAGTAGAAATATGGAGCAATCTGTTTTATTATGTAACTTAATTTTGCACAAGTCTACGCACGCGCGTTATCATCGGGCATTGCTCAATGAATATGTTTACAACTGTCCACCGAGACGATTCGATTGTGCTCGGTTCAATGCAATCTATGAAGTGGGATCGAACTTCGTTGAACTCTCCTGAATGAAAGCGAATTACTGGTTAATTACCACTTTCCCGATCATCGGCGATATCATCGGTGTAACGAACAACAGTAAATGCCATTAACGGTATAAAATCCTGATTCACGATGCTCGATACAGCCAGTAATTAGCGCAAGAAAATGTGTACACTATGGTTAGACGTAGGTGCGTACATCTCTTAATGGATAGAATCGTGTCTGCAACCAGCAGATGGAAGAGGAGCAGCTGAACAGGAAATGCAGAGTTTAGCGCCTACATTCACGGAATCCTCGTCGTTCAGGTACATAAAGCGACTCGAGGAGTCCATCTGCCTAATCAACATTATCTAACTGCCTGGTAGAGATATGAACGTGCGTCCGCCATTATTGCGATCCTTCCCTCTCGTGTACTCTCTTTTAAAAATGAGTACAGCTGTGCTACAGTATTATCGAAACGGTGGTATTTTAAATCAATTATTCGTTATTTATTTTTATGTTAAATCTCGTTCAGTTAATCCCACGTGTCATCCGATGCGGACTAATATATAACAATATGATTTTAAAATGCGAAATGTTGTAATTTCCATTTAGGTTTTGAATTGCTAACTGTTCGCGGCACTAATTCAATGATCGCACGTGCGACTATTTCCAAATCAGAATCTACTGCAGCGAGTGGCTAGAATAAGCTGAAAGATTTGGCCAAGGTTTGACACACGAATGCAACTCATCACTTTCTTGCCACTTAAGAATTTGCTACCAGAATGAGGCCAGCGGGCTGAAAAAAAATACTAACGAAACATCGTACTGTCTAACATATCCAGAAGGAAGCACGAGAGTAAATTCGCCGGTGTTACACGAAATCGTCAGAATTAATATGCGCGTAACATATACAGCTTTAAATCTACAAACTTCCTGCAAACATACTAATGAGGTACGCGCGTAAACCGCGAGCGGGGCTCAACAATAAAAATATTTATGCCGCGCACTGCCCCGAGTCAAACGCAAGAAAGAACGCCGCGGACATTGTTCCGAAACTTGTGTAAAAACTTCCGCCTCGTAACTCTCCAGCCCCGTATCCGGAGGACTCTTGAACCCGCTGAACTTCATACACCGTCGCGGTATTCCTTCCGGTGATCTTCCATCGCGTCGTCAACAAAAACCCGCCGTCACCATTAAAGACGGCGTCCGTCTCGATCTACCTGTCGAAGAAGAATCTGCGCCCGCCGTGCGATATTGTTATACAATCGAACGCTTCTCAATTCACCGTTTAACCAGGAACGCTCGTTAGAGTATCGGCGGCCAGCATCTCACGTGATGGCTCGTTAAGGCCTCCCCGGCAGAAGAGTTCACTCGAACAGCAGCTCCGCGAACGCATGCGCGATCCCACGTTACAGTTCACCGCGACAGCTCGTTACGTAATTCACGTGGCTTGGTTCGCCGAGGATCGTTCATCCTGCGGACGACACCGGTGGTCGGGATCTGCCGCGGGAAGACGTCTCGCCCGTTCGTCCCTAATCTGCCACGGGGTTCCGCGTGATCGTTCGGTTAGAGAAATCGGCGCCGATGCGTGCACCTGTTCACCCGTTGGGTAGGAGAATTCCACGATCCGGCGTGTCTCGGTTTCGCGGATAGGCTGAACGGAAAATTGTCAGACGAAGACGCGGGTAGGAAGGAGGGCGGATAGCGGATTGAGGAGGACAGTGGCGTACGAGAGGGGTGGGCGCGGGATTACCCGTTAGCCCGGGTCGACGTAAACGTCGAACCACTTTATTCGGCGTCGGTAACTAGACGAGGAGATAGCCTCCCTCGGCGTAAGAGCGGAGAAGTTACAGAGAGAGAGACAGAGAGGGGGGGAGGAGGCCGGGGTGAGAAGGGAATCGCGGTGCGGTAGGTGGAATAAGAGAGGACAGAGGTTGTCGACGGTGGTTAGAGTAAGAGGGGATGATAGCAGGGCGAGGGAAGAAAGAGGAGGACAGTTGTACGAACGGACGATGCTGAAGGTGGTTCGCTAATGTCACGCCGCGTTCCTAGAACCCTCCGCACGCTGAAATTAGATTACCGCGAGATTGCTGCCCTTCTACCCGCCCCTCCCTCCGCAGCCACTCTGCACCAGCCTGCTCGCCTTCCTCCACCACCCCCTCCTGCTCTTCTTCCTGATGCTTCTCTGCCAGCGTTCTCCTTCGGCCTCCGCCGACCTCCTCTTCATCCACCTTCGCTACGTCGTTCCCAGAGTCCTTCCTCTCGTTCGCATCGCCTGCGCCGCCACTGACGGCAGAACCTACCTGGTGGGCTGTTTTACCTGTGTTGCCAACTCTACCGTTCAAATCGCTCTTCCCCTCCCTTCCGTCAGAATCGTCGAGTTACTGATTTCCTTCTACCGTTTCGAGTTTCTGCTTCTCCCTCTTCTCTTTTATTTCTGCGAACTTTTTTGGCTTCGGTTTCTTTTTCGGTCGGTTTGCCTTTATTTCCCCGGTATTTTCTTCTTGCTGTTCGTGGCCGGGCCACGGACACGCACGCACGCACGCATCTCCGTGCGTGCGCTGCGTGCGTGGAACCGTGCGTGTCTGTATCACCTACGCAACTGACGGCATGCAGGATGGAACGGGATGATACCGCACGCCATTTCTAGGAACTCATCTCGGCTGAATCCTTGCCGCACGCACGCTCGCACGCTCGCACGCACGCACGCACGCACGCACGCACGAATGCATGCAGTGGGAGAATTGAACCGGCGAGAGAAGTTCGCAAGGATTCTGCCAACGGTCTGTGATCACAAAGGCGATAGGAGCTCTCGAGGCTTTTTTTGCTCCTCTACTCGTTGATTTTTGGACGAGTTAATTTTCCTTTTTCTTTTCTCGATTTTAATTGGAGGATTTGATCGGGAATGGGATCCCGTGGCACTCCGTGGGATTTTAATGGCGAATTGAATATAGCCAGGTTTTCATATTTTTTATAGTAAATACACCTGTAATTAGCATCGATGTTATTGAAATCTCTACTTAGGTCCCTGAATGGCTCGGCTCGAAATGAAGTATAATAGAGGACAATGCATGCGAAGTGTCTATTCACTTTCTCTATTCACCTCAATGACTATTCATTTCTTTATGCATTTTTCTTATCTCACATTGCGGCACTATAGCTAATTCGTCTACAAGTTCTGCGAGACCTCTGCTCGGACTTAACCTTTAGCTTCTTAATACTGTGCGCAGTGCGGTTTCTATTTCGACGTTTCTCAAACATTGTCGTAGCATACAAGTGAGAAATGGTTGATAATAAAACGATGTCAAACTGGAAATAACATAATATTATAATGAGCGTGGAATGGTGAAAATAATGTTTATTAACTAATAGATAAGTTCTCGATTCATTATTCAAATTACTATGCTACCCATCTCATTTATTTATTGCCCATTAGTTTAATAAATTAAGTAATCCGCGGGCAATATTCAAAGAAAACGAAAGCACTATTCTGTTACATTCCTTGATCATAATGAACACACCAATTATATTGTAAGGAAAAAAAAAAAGAAAATTCGCATAAAACTAACAAGGATCGCAACACCTGTTCACCCAATATTTAATGAAAGTAACTTATGCATCGTTTACGACGCTGGACAAAAATCCGGAAGGTCGAACAATCCATATAGAAACCGCTTGAAAAATTTCACTTCCAATAACAAATAATAAAAGGCGCAATAAAACAATTGGCTGCTTAAGCCAGAATCGCCATAAAAATGTGTCTTTCAGATATACCGCGACCAACGAGCCAATGGAAATCGAAAATAAATGGGCGCGTGCACGTCATGGAGCACGTTGCGTTTCAATTCTCCGAGAGGGAAGGCGAGGGTCTACGGTTTAACGTTTGCGGTACGCTCTGCGGTAGGAACGACCAACATCCGGGACGAACTATTAATTTCCTTTCGGTCCCGCCGATTTCCGCCACCGCTCGCTGCGTAATCTTCTCGTGGATTTGAACACGGCGATGTGTTTTATGATCTCATCGATCGGGCACGCGATCGACGGGGCCCGTGCAACGAAACGATTTCGCTTTGTCGTCAAAGACAATCGTAACCAGAAAGCGGACAATTTTCTAATTAAACGGGGGAACGAACAGGTCGCGGAAGTTCCGTGAGTCCATGCCTCTTGCATGAATTTCGAGGGGAAATAGCGAGCGTGAATAGGGGCGCATTGTTTCGTGCACGAACGTTCTCGTTATTGCCGTCGCCTGTGAGAATTATCTTCGGGCGAACGTGCGATAAAAACCGGGCGAACGGGGAGGAAAGAACAAGGGGGCGCGGTGGGGGTAAGTTTTAAAGTAAGTTTTTAAATGTTGCTTTAACGCGGTGTTATTGGCCGGCTGTGATTCTCGTTTGAAACAGAACGATACGGTTCGGAACGATTCGCGCTGGACGTGTTTGGAAGAAAGATAGATTTGTGTTGCGACGAGAAGGAAACTCGCGGTTGGATTCCTGATGCTCATGCTAGATTCGCGGGACTGCGGATGATTGCGCCTAACGGAGGTTAAACTTGATGAGCTCGTCGTTTATACTGGTCGTTAAAGTGAACGACTTGTTTGACGGTGCATTATCGTGGGTAATGCTTTTTGCGTTATTAGCACGTTTTGGCATGAACCTTCGATGGCTGTGTTTGTTAATATATTTGGTCAATTACGGCGTCAGATTGACTATTACCAAGAGAAGTCGCCCGTTGGTAGTTTCATAATACAGTCGTGCGATTATAATTAGCTTTAATTGACATCGTTGGGGGATGAAAGATTGTTTCGGATTATTTGGAGACAGTAATGTTTTGTCTTAATGCGTAAAGCTTTGAAATATTGCAAATTTGTGGACGATTGTTCAGTGCGAATACCTTTCTTTTGTGTAGCAAAGGAACCGCATTGTGACCTACGTATTGCAAAACTAGTGACAGATTATCTTATGTACTCTGCAAAATTACCGAACTCTAGCCAATCTTATTATTTTTCCTTCGAAGCTGAAGAAGAGGAAACCTTAAAATCCGCGAATATTAGCAGAACAGACAGTTATAAATCAAGCATCTATTCTTTGTCGCAATTTCTAGGTCAACCCAAGCCTCTGAGATCAAGGAAATAAAAGAAGCACCACCATCATTAGCATTAAATTAAATCATTCAATATGAAAATATATTAAATATTAAATTATTTTAAAAAGTCCTTACAAATCTACATCCCTTCCATTCACTCTACAGATTTGGTCTGCCCTAAACTTAACCCAACATGGAGAATTTCTTAAAATCTACAGAAAAAAGATGTATGAAATATGGTTGCCAAAATTTGCAACCTAAACGTAATATTGTTATATCGCTGATATCAATAAGATCATTACCAAGCACCACCCGTTAACTCTTTCGCAAAAAGTCATTTTAATAAACCCCTATTTAAAAAGATGGATCAAAATTACTGTTGACTCTGAAATATTTTACACCCACTGTACATACACAAATAGACCTAATACATTCAAGCACACGCAGCATCCTTATAAATCTACATCACCTCCGTCCGCCCTACCGCGTCATACCCGTTCTCGACAACCCTCTCAAATTGATCCATTGACTACCACAACTCTTCCCAGCGTCGAACGCAATAAAAAAGCACACCGCAAGCCCGCAAAGACGTGCGTGCGTACGTGCGTGTTACGCGGCAGATAAGCGGGCATGTAAAGCGTTTAATACACCTGGATATCTTACTCGCGAGGGGCAGCATATCGAGCCGAAACGCGGATATCTCAGCGAGCTGTGCGCCGGGTAATTTAAACGCGAAAGCAGGAAATTTATCGTGTTCGCGGCCGAAGATACTATTTTACGGCGTTCCGTTTCCGGCCGCCCCGCGCCGCGCGGTTTGTATTATGCGTGCGTTATCGTTTCACGTTTCTGAAACGCGAACTGCTTAGTTAACTCGCTATATAACGCCGGTGAGTTACGACGAACCCCGTGGCTTCGTTTCCTAATACACGCGATCGCAGTCGTCGTTCCTCCTATCCGTCGGGATTCACGGTTCACTCTTAATAACAAAAGTTTCGCCGTGCATGTTGCCCACCCTTTTCCGTTCCATGCCCCGTCCAACCTTATTCCACGGGATCTTCGTCCCGGTCTCATCAACGTGAAGTATCATCTTACAGCTTACGAAGATCTCCGCGTGTAACTCGCTCCTGTAAAGCAACCGCCGCGCCACGCCAGCCCGCCCCCACTCGTTCGCCGTACGTATCCATCTGACCAAGAGACCATGCACCGGAGGCCGTGCACTTTCCTCTCCGTATTCTTGAAAAGGTTCGAATCTTCTCGCGGGGAATCGACAGGTTCGTTCGAACGGGCGGCGTCGCTTTTGAAAAGGTTAATCTTGATAACGGTTACTTGCACGCTTCGAAAAATCGATGCTATTTTGGGGGGGGGGGGGGGAACAGGTGGCGATTTATTTATGGGTAAAAGGTGTTGTTCGGGGAAAGGTTGTGGGTGGTGCGGGACGGGTTTGGTATTGGACAGGCGAGTCAAGTGGGTCAAGTCTTTCGGCGCGTCGAGTAATTAAAGTGTTGATTTTGTTACAGATTTGGAGTTGCTGTTATTCTTATTTTTTTCGTAATTCTGTTAATTAGGACGGGTGAAATTTGTATGGATCTTTGCGCGTTTGTGACGGATCGTTGCAATTGTATTGTACGAGAGGGCAATTTGTGTAATACATAGTTTGAAATGTTGAGGGACGAAAATGGGGAGGGCTGGGGGTATATTAAATTTTCATTATTATTATCACTTTATAAATTGCCACTTCTGTATTTTAATTATTTCGACGATAAAGCCGTTAATGTTGATATTGATAAGAATTCGATAATGGAAATGCGTAATTGGTATTGCAATCGGAAAAGGAGTTCCGCCGCGTTACTAAACACTTTATTTGCCGTCTAATTATTGGATACGACAACCACAGTAAAAGTCGAGTAGCCTTCCGTGTTCATTATGTAAAATGCATTGGACGCGTGCACAAAGAAACCGCAGAGAATAAAAATTGAATTAACCAAAAGCCGTTGAAAGTAGGCTGCCCTTTGAAGCCGTCCGATTGAGAAGAATGTGATTTGCCCTGTAATAATATTACCGGAAACGATACTTAAATAATTTCCCGTGAAAATCGAATTCGATTTTATCGTACACTTAATGCATCGAACGAAATCTAACGCGGCATGCATTATAGAGAGACTGGAACGGGGGCGAGATCAAAAGCCACATTTTTTTATTAAATGAAAAAGCTGTGGTCATTTTACAAGTTTCCTTTCCCGCTGATGAGACGTAATGTTAAAACGACCATTATTTTAATTGGAAGCGTGCAGCAGCTATTAATATTTTGATCTCTTCGCGAAGTCTTCAGATTAATTGAGCTTACCAAACTTCTTTGCACTTCTCGTGTTGCCTATGTTACCATTTAACATCGAAATGCTTCATTTAACTAGTACTTTATCCCGCTACCAAATTATTCGATCACATTATATATGTACAATCAAACTGCACAAAATTGTTTTCCCTCGAACAATTGACTTATAGTTTGCCGTGAACTATTTAAGCCAATTATCAAAAGCCCTGCACACCTCGCCATGCCTGTACACTTAACTCGTCAGTGTACACAAAATTGCTATAATTCCTGCAGGTAAATCTAGGAAACTTTTCCATGTATACCGCGATCCGAACTCCCATCAAATCCCTGGAATAAAAAAAAAAAAAAAACTCGCAGGCAGGCACAATCGAAACCGCAACCCTCGGCGATCCTTTAATTCCAGCAACAGAAATTCCTCCACTTCGTGCAAAATTCCTCCATTCGATTAACAATATTTCGATGCAGAAAAGCGGCGAGCATCAGCCGCGGCGAAATATCGAAGGAAAAACAATCAGGATCGGCGGAACGAGCGGCGATCGGAGTTAATTAAGCGTCGCGGGGTCGCGATTGGCGTGGAAAGATTTATCAATGGTCCCAGAGGAGCGTCGATGACTGGCGGGGGTCGAATGAATTTCCGTGTAGGCTCGTGGTCGGTCGCGTCTGCCGCGTGCTGTCGCAGAAAATCTATTCGTCAGGACAAAAAATATTTACCAACAGCTCCAGGGTTGGCACAGGAGCATGGCGTGCATCCAATAACCGTTTCGCAAGGGACTCTGGCCAGTCATCCAGGAAGAGAGAGAGGGAGAGGGTGGGAGAGAGAGAGAGAGAGAGAGAGAGAGAGAGAATAAAGGAAAGAGAGAAAAAGAGAGAGCGCCAGGTCGACCAGCCGGGCTCAGTTTTCAACTCGACGCCGTATAACAGCACATATCCATTTACTGCTTCAGAGGATTGTTTATAGCGTGCGTGTCATAGGTCAACAGTTCTGCCCGCTCGAAAGGACCACACGCTTCCGTCCACTATTTATATACGTGGGTGTCGTCCTCTTAGCTCGCGTCTTCTGATACGTTCCGCCGCGGAACGTTTCGTTCAAAACCGTAAATTGTCGCCGTTATCTATGTATATCTGCCCGTGGACCGTATCACACCTGAATTAGCCGGCGCTACTTTATTTACGAGCGGTTTCGGTAGGCGGAAACGAAACGACGCGACGCGACGCGACGCGACGCGACGCGACGCGACGCCTCCGATTCTACATCCAGCCGCTGCTGTTCAACGGATGCTTCGAGGTAACGCGTGTTGCCTCGTGGACACCGTTGATTGCTGCATCTTGATAGGTTTGTTCGCCCGTGGTGAACGGCAGTTGGGAATGCTGGTAATTGAATAAGGCAGAATTTTGTTGCAGCGCTGCGTTCGAAGTGTATGAGGAACGCAAGTTTAAGTTCATTTTGCTGGGAGTGTGCGGCGGAAGGAATGTTGCCTGGTAGGTCGAGTTTCTCTTGTTTCGTAGCATTTGGGGAGGCGCACGATTTTGTAACGAAACGATTGGAGTGTTGTACGTGTAAATGTGTACGCATATTTCTGCCCCGATTTCGATTTTTTCACGTCAGTGGAATATTTTTGTAATACTACTGATCCGCACATTTTTTCTTGAAACTATCATGTAAGTGACAACGGTGATATTAATAATAATAATGGGCAATTAAAATCAATAATTATGTCACATATAATAAAAGCTATAAGTTATAATAAGTACCAAATCATTGTGTACCGTCTTTTCTTCGCGAGGCTTTTAAATAGTCTATGCCGCGCGTGGTAGCACATACCTGGGCTTCGATACGTACTGACGTAATTATCAACTCGCTGCAATTCCGGTTATGTTAAATCGTACGTCTGAATGAATTTCAGGTAAAGCTTCATTGGTGAAGCTGATCAAGCTATAAAACGTTGCTTGTCGTGCAGCAGATTGGTGGAAAGATATGCCTGCGGCGATTTATATCACCCACCGATACTATTTAATCGCCAGGCGGAACGGGAAAGAATAAAATTTCCTGAACTCGCTCGATCGATGTAATTAATCGAATGAAACGATCCACGAGTGCTTCAGTTTTCAGGGTTTCGCAGTGAAAAGAAGAGAAACCGCGTGTTATACATTAGTAGCTGGTGCTGTGGATTTATAAATATACACCGCGATATTCGCTCTGAATACGCGTGCACCAGCGTGATAATTAACACTGATAATACGTATTATTGAAGGCTGAAGCTTGATCGTATATCACCCGGCCAAGCGATACATTGTTCGACGTTTCCGTTGTTTAAGCGAATGTTTAATGCACGATGGTTTTTGCGCCATAAACATATTACCGATGAAATTTTATTTAAAAGAGATATTATATTTCTAATGTTAATTTTTAATTACACGCGCATTGAATTATTTGAAAAATTCCTGATTGGTAATTTAAGAGAGTATTTTGTGTTACTAAAGAAATGTTCGATCATATTTACTGTTCAAATATTTGAACCAACTCCAAGTTAAGCAGTGGATCATAATAACTACGTTCACTATAATTAGGAACGTTCACTCGTATCAACGATAATCGTATCACATTGTCATACCATGCAGTCGATGATTCTGTCATCATCTAAGTTAAATTATTGTTCGAAATCAACAACGTTGTCGATACTTTATTTCGCTGATTAATTGAAATAGAGTGACTCATCAAAAATAAACTCCGCATTTCTAGCGAGAAGAACTGAATGAAGGAGCACAGAACGGAACGAAAAACGGTGGCGAAAATAGAGAAAACAGAATGCGCAAAGACGAAGAAGCGCCGAGTAAAAGAGATACAGAGGAGATTGCGCGGTTGACTGATTACTCCACAACTCTCATAAAGATTTTCATTACACGAACCTGTTTTTAAGGCATCCACGATGCGTCACGTCGCAGCAATGTTCGTTTCCCATCGACATCTTCAGACTAGCCGACGCTAAAAACAAAACTCCATCTTGGAGCATTCGAAAAAAGTAAGAATTCCTAACGTTTCCCATATAAAACTGCATTAAATGAAGCTCGCGTCGACGGCTGTATTAACGCGTAATAGACAGCCAGAAGTGATTGATTTTCCATTGACATAACAAGGGTGAGGAATTTGTGTATTTCGATGCGACAGAAATTTTTATAAAATAAAGGACCAGAGAGTGGCACAAAGATAGAGAATTAAATTAACAAGAAATCTTGCCAAGAAAAATTTACTTGAACAAAATATCGTAAGCTTTCCGAAATTATTACTGAACGGTTAATGCAAAATGCCTGGCACGGAGAAAACTTTCATTGAAAATTGCACGGTAAGCGTAGTGCAAGGGGCAGGTGAAAAAAAAATGACAATGAACGGGGTTAGAACTCGTCTGAGAGAACGTCGGGGTGCCAAATACGTGTAGGGCACGGTGTGCGCATGCATGCCGCTAACCCACGAGCCAAGCAACATGCAATTTTGCTACATTCGCGAAGAAATTGTTACCCCGTGGTCATCGTTAGCAACCGCTACTTGTCGGTAGCGAATTGATCGTTCTATCAGCCGCGAACTGCAAGCGGAACTGCAACGCGGATAACACGCATACTAAATTGACCAAACTCTCTCGATAACTTTTTACAACGGGCCATCTAGGTAAAAACTTCGCATTTCTTTGATACGCGAGCACGGAACAGGATACATGAAATCAAAGTGTGCCTTTGGGGATTTTTCTATACGAAATGTTAGTGCCCAGTAATAGCAAACTACTTTTCCAAGTTGTAGAAAAGTTCGTTGAGCGCGCTCCATTTTTCAGGTATTAATTATTGTAATAAGTTGCATGCATCACTAATGTGCAAAAAGAAAACTGAAATTAGTGGGCAACATAAGTTATTTATTAAGATAATTTATCTTAATAATTATTTTAATAAAGTTATTAAAAATTATAATTTATCAAGTTATTTAGTAAGATTGAAATCACGAATATTCAAAGATGATCATTTTCTTTGCAAACGAGGAACTAATTGAACCCAATTTGCAAGTCACCCGAGCGTCTGTATTATTGTTCAATAAATTAGTTTAACTGTGTTCGTTCGAAGGCTTTTAGTGGCTGTTTTAAGAAGTATCACATCGATTAATACTGGGGAATTGTTTCAGCGTTGCTTAGAATAATATTATGCGTAAAATTTTAATGGAGCTCCTTTTAAAATTAACCATATTCTAAACTCTGTGAAATATTATATTATTGAACTAATCGGAATAAATCTTGCTCAATTAACTGTAACACTGAATTACATATTTCGATGTGCTCGTGGTAATTGCTGATAGTAATTAAAGTCCATAATGAAGGTGTCAATGGAGTATTATAAATAAATGTATCTATTAATGTTTGCCAATGTAATAAAGCGTTTCCTCGTTTGCGAAACTATAGCGGTTGCTCTGTAATTGATGCAAATGGTACACGAAACGAATTGGAATCGACAGGAGTTCAATTCTAATTACAGAGCAATCAACTCTTATCGCATCTACATACATTAACGATATTTATAAAGCTGCATTAAACTTGCACGCGTTTTGATTTCCACCCGCCGTTCCATACCTTCCAGATTCAGTAAATGGCATTGCATCTCTAAATAGATACAAAAAATCGTATCAATTCATTGTTATCGATTTATTATTATTATTTCAAAGTTGGAAGAAATGAATAGATCTCAAAGATCTTACTCGTAAACAATTACATATGAATTGCAATGCAATGATTGAATAGACAGTCAATCTCGAAATCGAGACAAGATTATACTAACCTCAATTTTAAAATGCGATTAAAACCAGAGGTAAAAGCAACAGTTATTTAAAAAATTTTTGAAGCAAAAGTAATTGATCAAAAGTTGTTTTTTTATTCTAATGAAAGTGACTTATCATTCAGTCCACGAGAAATTTTCGAAAAAATGATGTGACTACAAAATTTTCATTTTTACATTTTTCTGGTTATGAATAACGATTACGACTGAACAAAATTTTGTTGTTTGTAACCTGTATTAATGACCAAAATTGTTTTCAATTATAAATAATTGATACTGAGCGGCAGAAATCTTCTAGGTTACGAATGATCATTTCCGAAGACAACAATTTTTTTGGTTATGAATAACCATTACACATGACGAAAATCTTTTTTGGCTAAGAGTGATCGATATCGATGCACGCGGTTTCGTTTCGGTTACATTAGAACTAAAATTTTAGTTTGGTGCATTTATTAGTTTGTAAGATATTGATAGAAAGACTTTCTAGATAATTACTTACACGACCGGCTTCGCTGTGGTAGACGTCGGCGTCGAAGACGAGCGAAATTTTGTTTGTAAACACAGATCACGAGTACGAACGACACAGAGTCCTGTTTTACGATCTCTATCTACCCGATTTATAATACTGTCGCACTTCGTAAACATTTTTTAACCACGAATGTACATTATGAAGAATGCTCAATGAAACGCGGTCGTTATCGAAGTATGATTTACGATCTATCTTTTCCTTCTTCTACCTGACGGTTGATGACGCACTTTAAGAGCAGGGCAACCAACGCAACAATGTACCAAAGATCAGAATATAGGAACAGTGTTGCGCGTCATTAGTATGCAGTCACTAGACACGATTGATCGCTCTGCCTTGATTGGTAATTGTAACAGAAGGAAATGTTCGATTGGCGACATTGTTGGTTAGGCGGGCCAATGAGCGAATCGGATTTTTAACGTGCTTTTTAAAATCGAGGAAGAAGGACATCGTTGAAGGGGTAATAGAGTGTGACATGTGACGTTGATCGGAGTTCGTTTAACGAGACAACGGAGGTATTAATTTTAATGGCTATTTATCGCAATCCGGTCATTCTTAAATACGTCGGGTTGCAAGTCAATACTGTCGCGACCGTTTTCTTGTATTCGGAAGCATGAACGGTACATGCAAAACAGTGTACGATCGAAAGTAGAAAGGGCTTTCCGATTTTTCAGAAAGTACAGGCCGGACGCCATGATGTACCTAGCGGCCCTTTGTATTTCTGTGCGTGAGTGTCGTGTCATATTCACCGCTGATTTTTTCAGTCGTATCGCGAATTACTGTTTGTGTTAATTGTGCAAAGTGCCACCGATACCTAACAATGAATAAATAATAATGGATACATAGCAATCGATACCTTATTAAGTATCCATATGGATAATCAGTCATGGATACTGTTCGAAAAGCTATGGATTACACCTATGGATTACAATCGGACCAAAATCTTGATAAGACGTCTTCTTGATGTTCAGTGTCAGCGAACGGTGAGTCTTAACTTACATGAAAAAGTTTTTTTTCCATTTCGTACACGCATCCAGCGTCGAAATTTTTTACAATATTGTCGCACACACAAAGGGATTTCGTCTGAAAGTACAAATTGGATACGCGAAATAATTAACCGGCATAAAAAAGCAGTAGTATTGACTATTAACATTCGAAACAATTCGCAAGCGCGTTTTTTTATCGCGATATTCGTAATATCATTAATACGAATATTTAGTTAGAAAATCGCGCAATCGGGATTGTTGGATTCATAAACGCACGGTCTCGTCAATAATTACATTCTTCGCGTTCTCGTTTAATTCTTATTCGGTGTGTGTACCCCCGCCCCTCATTATAATACAAAATACCGGGAACCTTGTGATGTGCACGCGTACCGAACTGAGCATCAACGGGATATACGCGCACTGTCGATTGCATCCGCCAACAGGTGCACTAACCACGGAGCACGCTGTCTTTTAAGATTATTAAAATCGTCAAAGTTTCAAAGTCCTCGAAGGGTTAATTACCTTACAGGATATTTATGGCTGGGTTGCTCTCTTCCCTCGCTTGCCGGGGAACAGATGTATATAAAGAAGGAGCACGCGGGAAGATAAGAGGTAGACTGCGAACTATCCGCGGAAAGAGCCTTTCTCTTCGTGTGTCATTGTCAGGGCTTGGAGATAGATTGCTCACACGATAATTGATTTCCTACGTCCCGTCGTGTCGAATAATTATGCAGTTTTGCGGGAAAAATTAATAATGCAGATATTCGTCTAACTAATCCTTCGAGACGCTAAGCATGATTTCAATTTACGCGAGTCAGCTTATTTTTTGCAAAATGAAAGCTTTGCAAAAATTAGACAAAATTTTCGAATAATTAAGGCCTCCAGTATTAATAGCATTGTTTAACAACGATGCGAGCCATATTAGTAGCATCCACAAAATTTAGGTAAATATCAGTAAATTTCGGTAGAACTTCGCAAGGTTTAATATTAATACATCTTACTAGGAAACGGATTTTTCCAAATCGGAACGGTTGTTGTCATGCAAAGATTGTAATTTTTTCTCAAAATACCTATGTAACCCTATGTAAATAGAATGTATTTATTCGACTTGATGCGGTACGCCACTATAATTGTTGAAAAGAGTTTTCAATTGTATACTACAATTTCCATCCACCATTATATTCTACAATGTATTTTTCAATGGGTTCATCGTTTTCCTGGCGCGTTAGGATCGTTTCGCAACTTATTTACTGAATTTACAAGGAGGTGTTCCTTAATGAGTTTTCGTCGGATGGCAAATACTATCCTTCTGAAGCTTATTATATTAGGTGCCTATTGTTATTTGTTTAAATTAAATTATTCACTCAGTATACGGTTTACATTAAATTAATTTGAAATGAAAATAGCCACGCATTCATCCCTGTATGATAAACAAATTTGCGAATAGGATCTGCTGTTTAACGAGTAAAGTGCTTGCTTTTTAATACGAGCTATACATTTTGTGCCCTGTTGCGCTTCATATTAATGTGACAATCTTTTTATTTTAACATGGACTGCTAATTATTATATACGATTTGCAAGAGTCAGTCGTATTGTAATTGCGCAAAGCTTTTTTCGATACATTACGCTCGCATGTGTAGAAAGGTTTGCGCAAAGGTAACTGACGAATGCACGTGGTAATTATAATAATGGCAAGTTCGGATATTTGCGTGCAAATTAAGAAGAAATAGATATGCTAACACGTGTACTTGAACACAATACATATGTATAGAGCGCTGGAAAACAAGCACTATGCTCGTGTTTCTGCATGTTTCAATCTTTTTCTGCATGTTCAATCTTTTCCTGCAGTCCCCTATTGGCAACTATTTTATAATATGGAAATTAATGAACCGTTCATTAGTACGACGGAAGTTTAGATCCGCAACTTATTTTATTAAAAAATATCATGGAAATTACCAATAATCATAGACGCTCAAACCATGTCAGTAAATTTAGTACCACAGTATTTGCCACTCTGCAGAAACTCATTACACGAAAGGGGAAATTAGTAGGAATCTCTTCTTCCTTGTGGTTTTATTTCATCATGCGATAGAGTCAAACTCTGTTTGTGAGTTGCTCAGTTCTTCGTTTTTATATTCTTACGAGGTTTAATTATTATTTTGCGATAGAACCGGTTGCTCTACTGTTTGAAACATTGTCCCTTTAAAAGAAAGTCTCGATATTTTCAGTCACCAGCTATAATGGTAATAATAATACCAGCTAATGTTTCTTATTGTACGTCACTTATTGTTAGTTCATTAGAGAGCACCAGTTATTGGTAAGGGAAACATATTTATATTGGTTGCCTATGACTGTAAATTTGAATTAAATAATTTAGATAATAGAACTCTTACAGTGAATTAGTTTGCATTAAAAATTGGAGATAGCACCAATTCTTGTACGATAAAAAAATTGCGAATAGTAACTGTTGTTTAACGAGTAAAGTTGTCGCTCCTTAAAGCGAGATATATATTTTGTGCCCAGGTTTGCTTCATACCAGCCATGCCAATTTTTTTATTTATACGAGGACTTCCAATTATTCCAATCTCATGCAACTGTCAACCCTATTGTAATTGTGCAGAGATTTTTTCGATAAATTACGCTCACATGTGAAGGAAGGTTTGCGCAAGGAAAATTGACGATTGCACGCGGTAATGATAATCTTTGCAAGTTCTTGTATTTTGGTGTGAATGAAAAAAAATTGGCACGCTACAAAGCATACCTGAAGACAATACGTATGTACAGTCCGCTTGCAAACAGGCGCTATGCGCATGATAATCTTTTTCTGCAGTCCCCTATTGGCAACTACTTTATAGTATGGAAATTAATGTACTGTCCATTACAACGACGGAAATTTAGAACTACAGATTATTTTCTTACAATAAATGTAAATTGGTAACAATCATAGACAACCACTATCCATATCAGTTTTAGTGAAGACCTCGGCAAAAGCTCATCAAATCTTTTGATTCAGATTAATAGCAAATTAGCAACGACCTTTTCCACCTAATGCTTGTATTTAATCATGTGATAGAGTCAAATTCCATTTTCAATTAATATTAATCTGCATGACCACAACCTCTCGAAATTCTTTTCCTGTTTTGTAACAGAACCAATCGCTCGACTGTTTGAAATGTTGTCGCTTTCAAAGAAAATCTCGGTACTCGCAGTAATCAGCTGACTTCGTCATTAATGTTTCTTATTATACGTTACATATTCCATTTGTCGACACGGCGGGTACATATATTTTCCATCGTATGGGTCATTCGTCCTGATGCACGCAGTTATCGTACAGGTTGTCGCGGTACGAGGAGCAGGTTTCGATTAACCGATGTTTCGTGCGAAATAAGGCGATTGAAATTGCATGTACAGCGATCGAATACTATTTCACAGCTGTTATCTGTTTTTCATTCAGAGTGCCAAAGTATCTTGTAAAGCGTATATGCGCACAGTGCCAAGTTCCTCGTTTCAAAAATAAGCAACAAAATTAAGACATGGCCATCAAGAGAATGGCTTTCTCAAATATTCGAATGCTCGTCGAGTGCATTCAAACGCGATGTTCAGACTCGGCACGCGATCATTCTAAACGATATTTTGAACTTTTGTACATATGCATGGATTGTCTTTTGTCGTCTTTTATTTGAAGAAATATTTCATATATGTATGCATATGTATTGCCATACGGGCCGTATGAAAAGGTAGGTGACGCACAGATACTATAATGATTATTCGTAACCAAAAAGATTTCTGTCGCCCAGTAACGATTATTTTTAACAAAAATCATTTCAACTAAGACATTGACTGTTATATCGTAACTTTTTCAATTTTGGTTATAACAGTTATGGTGTCTGAATTGAAACGATTCTACAAAATATTGCAAAATATATATCACCTGAAAATCGTTGCCTAGGAGATTAAACAAAATGTCAGGATATTAAACCGGTTATTTTATTCTACATTTTCTATAACAATTTTCCGACAAACCATATTCGTGTTTCACAATTCGACTAACAATCTTCAATCTATTCGTTTATAATATTTATCGGCCGATAAAAAGTAGTCAAATTCACATTCAATAGTGCCGCTTCCAAACGCTTTCAGACGAGCATCATTACAACAAATGTGCCCGCATTCGAAATCTCGCACGATCATAAAAAGTAATCCCTAAAAGATCTTATCCATCGCAAACTATTTAGGCTCCCTTTGAATTAACAGAAAGGATATTACTGTGCAATCGATTAACCCCGCGCAGCCAGCGGTCCCGAGCAGACTTTCCCAGATACGACACAACGTCCCATAAACATCCGCACCGTTGACTGCAGGTAACGGTGCAAGGAACAGATTCCCAAAGCACGCGGCGATTCGGCCCGAACGTCGGGGCAACGTTGCACGATCGGGTTCGAAATTTAATTTGCGGCCGCGGAAAAAGCTCCATTAGATATCGTACATCGTAGCGGAACGTAGTCGGCTCGATAAGGAATTTATAATATCGTCCCATCGACATTATCGGCTCGCTTGTTGCCGATCGGTAAATACCCGCTTAAATATCGCCGTGTAAAGATGAGCATAGGCGACTGTGAGAGCGTTTTCGCGGGGGCGAAGGGGGGCTGGTTAAACGAATTGCCGCGGAGTGGTAGGTTCCAGAGCAAGGGGTGGGGGGAGGGGCAGATCGAGAGAAGGGGAGACAGGCACGAAGCTTATCCGCGCGATAGAGCCGCGCATTAAAAAGTCGGCTAATTTAAAATCGAGGGAAGATCCGCGCGCTCGGCACGTGTGCGCAAACGCGAGCTGACCCGCGCTCGTTTCACCCGCTTCCAGCCGCGGCTGAATCACGATCTCGTTGTATGCATTGGCGTGGATAGCCGCGGCGTATTATCTTCGCGACGCGATCGTTCGCCGGAATTCAACGAATCCAAACTTTCCGGCCGCGGATCGATCCCGCGGCGGCGTTCGAAGAAACGTGTACGCTGCCGCGTGAAACACGTATCGATCCGCGCGATACACGTAAATTCGCTGCGATCGATATGAACGGCGAAAGAGTCGCGGGACCGTTGCACTCGCTCCGCGAAGATGTATCGGGAGAATTACGGGGGTAAAGGGTTTCGCGGACGGGCGCGGAATTATTTCGGGGGACGATCGGTTTGGGATAGAGCGAAGGGGTTGACGAACTCTCCGCGAGTGAATTAAATTGAATTTGGTTCGTTTTTAGAGCAGTTGTTCTTGTGACGCGGAGCAATAATTTTGTAGCAATTTCGCCTGTCTTCTACTCCGGGGAAAAAATCCTAAGTTTCTCCGGGTATTTAGATGAAACGCCTACACAAATTTCAAATAGGACCGACCGTGTTAAACAAAAAAAAAAAATCGTATCGCCAACCGTTTAATAGAATTGATAGAAAGCGGTATAACGTAAGCGGAGCACGGTTACGAGCAGACAGCTCGTTGATCTATGCCTGCATAATGGCGGAACACGGGCAAATACGCGTGCATTATCAGCGTGGATCGAATGATCGTTTCGCGTCACGTCTTCATCCGCCTCGGTCGACCTTAAACGCGTACAACGCCTGACCTTGATTAACCCTTTACGAGGCCCGGAGAACGAGAATGATTCTTGGAAGTTGGCGCGTTCGCTCGACGCACACAGCCACGATCGAAGGTGGTGTCGGGACGCTTGCAAATGACTGAATCCCCATAAATCAGCAGAGTAAATCGATAGTTCAACTTACGGGGGCCCATTAAGGGAGTGTGGTAATAAAGCTGTATCGGTAACGTTATTGGTGTCCTCTTAATAACAACCTGATCGTGGCTGAATAACAGAGGGGAGCTTGAATTATGGGTGCAAAACGGGTTCCACCCCTTTCTCGCCTCGACTCATCACACGTGGCCGCGTTACGACTCTGCCACGACAGTCGGCAAACTTTCGTCGATTTATTCTGATCTTTCTTCTCGGTATTTTCGAAGCCATCTTTCGGATTTGTGCGAAGACGATAGATGTGTGCAAAGTTTCGTAGATAATAATTTGCCACATGGAATTTTGATAATATGAAAGACGATGGTGGATACAAAGACATTTGAACGAGATACAAACGCAAAGTTAACAATTAATATACAATACGTACACCAATTAAATTTCAAATATTTCAATCAATTTCGATTGCCCTGTGAAGAATTCATTAAACCGCTCTTAATCTTAACTATGCAATAGCCAAGCCAAAGCTCCTTTATTTTTCGAATACATCGTCGCATTTATCATAAAAGATGCAAATTATTCATCCTCCGAATACTGCCAAGGCTGAAACGAGAGATCGATACGAATACTTTTAACGTATCTGACCAGATGTATCGACAGCACGTAAAATTATCAACGCTCACTATCCAGCGTTTCAACCCATACACCGGGATCCTTCATCCCCGATTTAAATCCTAAATCGACCGCCGCACGACTTCCAGCAGTTGGCCGGCGAAGGATCGAGAGATCGTTGACGCGGGCACGTCCAGGTCCCGCGGCGCGTAAATCATCCGCAATCGGATCTCGTTCGAAGCCAAGGGACCGCATTTCTCGGTTCACCGCTGGATAGACGCGATGCTCGGGTGAAACGGTGAAAGAACGAAACGAAAAGGGAAAAAAAACACGGAAAAGAAAAGGGAAGGCACAGAGCGAAACAAAGAGGAGGAAGAACGAAAAAAAAAGAAGAGCGGCATCAGATACGTTCAAGGAATGTTCGTTCTGTACGTGGCTCCGGGAGGATATAATAATAATATCGGCGGCCAAAGAGGGGGATATAGTCGTCACGACGGATCACGTCGAAGTCGTGATCTTCCGCGGCGTCCAGGGACGGCAAGATCGCGCTTGTGATCAGCTCGCGAGGGAGTCGAACGAGCAGATCCCCGGCAAGCTCCGCAGAAAGTTCTGGTGCGTGCAATGCGAAACGTGACAGAACCCAGCCGCCCTTCGCCCGCCATCCTAACAATACCCTCGTCTTCTACCGCTTCTCCTCCTCTCCCACTTCGTCCCGTTCAGCATCGACTTCTTCCTTCGCCTTTTCTTCTTCTTCTTCTTCCTCCTCCTCCTCCTCCTCCTCCTCCTCTTCTTCTGCTCGTCCCCGTTTCACTTCTGCCAACGCGTTTCCGTTGCCCGCCGTTCGTGTTCACCGCCTCTTCTCTTAACCTCGTCCAGCTTTCTTCTTCCTCCTCGTTGACTACTCGTTGCCCGGTGCCGCGATCCCCTTTTCTCCCGCTCGAAGCCACGGCGCGATCCTCGAAGACGTTCGACTTATCTCGCGGTGTAACGAGGAAGGATAACCAGAATCTGTTAACGCGGCGCTCAATTCCTCCACCGGGGCCAGTTGTAAATCGACAGGCAAATGGCGCGTAAACGTACGCGTCAGGGATATTAACCGTCGTGGACTGACAGAGTTCACGTGGACCACGGTAGCTTACTTGCCGGCCGTTCCATTATTTATCGCCGCTGGATTTGTCAGGTATTATTCGGTGATTTATGCGCCGCCTCGTAACTCATACGCGCGTAAACAAAGGCTTGGACCACGCCGGGATCCCCTTCTCGGACGATCCCCGACGAACGACGTCGCCCTTCTTCAGGATTAACGTTACAGGAACATCGCTAAACGATGCGCATTCCACTTACGTCCATCCGCGGCGCGATTTCACTCGGTACGACTTCAGATGGACCGTGTGCGTGCGTGCGTGCGTGCGTGTGTGTGTGTGTTTGCGGCTGCTACGGGAAAATGTGGGCGAAGTTTGCGCCGTGCATTGAGAGTTTCGTGAAAAGGAGTTCGGGAGGGACGGGTTTCGATTATTCTCGTGGTATTAGTTGGGCGAAGTAATGTAACCATGCTAGAATTAACACAGATTGCACGATACGATAACGGAATAGAAGAATATCGTAGGAAGTTCGCATTCACCGTACGGCATTGTTTCAAATCAATCGACGTGTTTGGATGAGAATTATCAGTGCACGGGGCAAGTTGAATTAAGTTGAATCGAAATACATGCACAACTGTTTTGCACTGCGTTTGATAAAACGTGAACAAACACGGTAACACAGCGTTACATTCGTGGAATACCGCAGCACCGTCCTCTAAGCGCGTTCATTACCGAAAGGGTTAAGACCTCCCACAAAAATCTCCTTTTACGCCCCCCCCCCCCCCCACCTTCAAGAATGCAAATCGCCTTCCGTCAGGCAAGAAAATCCACGGAATCGAGGGTCGACGCGGTTGTCCGCTGTAAAATGCAGCGACACGTTCGGCTGGCTCGTTTTCGGTTCGACCGTGAGATTTGGATCGGTCCGTAAGCGCACACGAGCGGCTTATGACGGCGACCCCGGTATCGCGACTCGCGATCCTGATCACGATCACGCACGCACGCTGAACCGCCCACCGCGTGCCCGCCACTTTTGCCTCCGAGTCACGATTGTTCGTCGGTCGCGCATTTCGCATCCGAAACCGCGAACGCACGTGCGTGAGTCAGCGCAGAGGAAATCGTTTCGTTCGCTTATCGCGTCCGCGTCTTCGTCGCCTGAAATCTTGTTACGTAACACCTGCGGGGCTGCGAGAGTGGTCCTCTTTTTATTTGACGTTGCACGCGCGTACGTGCGCCGCAGTGTGTGGGAGATCGCAGAGGAGAAAGCGCATTCCTTCGATTGTTCGCGGAACGGGAGGGTACGACTGATATTGCTGTTGGTTTTGATGCTAGATGTATTTATATACCGGCGCTTCCGGTTGGTCTCGGCTGTAATAGAGGCCGATTTCTTTCGGAGATTGCACCGTGGATGTTTATCCGTCGGAACGGGCATTTTCGTTCTCTGTTCTGATTTGCTGAACTGTTGTTTGTTGCACAGGGCTTGCCGATTTTACTAATTAGTATCGTAGCCGTTTTATGGTTTTAATTAATTCCACCGCGTTCTTTGTAACATTCATGTTTCCATCGTGCGTGCCGTATCGGCGATATTATTAACATCGCCGTCTTTTATTTTAGCTGGAGTCACAGACGTGGCAAGGAGAAGACAAAGCGTCGCAACCTTAGACTTGTTATTTGAAACGTGATCTTGTCGATCTGAGCGCAATATTATTTTGTTATCCCCCAGAAATGATTGATTTCCCTGAATAAGTATTAATAAAATTGCAGGCGCGAAGCAATGAGATGTTTCACCCACGCGCGTAGAAAATACCTACGTGCCGAAATTGGTAAAGAAAAGTTGATTTGCCAGCCGTGTATAATTTCTACACGGAAACAGAGAAACGGCCAAGGAATTCGCTAAGAGGCCGTGGTATCGCATAAATTGCTTGAATTGCCTAGGAAATACAGAACAACGGGGCATGTATCAGATCATCGAATTCGTCCCACGCCCTCCTCCTTCGGGGAAATTACATTATTCGTCCTGTTGCGTGTATACGCATGAGCGTGAAGTAGCATAAGAATGGCTCATAGTTTGTCATTCTCCACCGAAATTGCTTCCGTGGTATCGTCTTTGCGCATGGCTTGCCATTCAAATGCTTACGAGAATTTATTATGCAAACACAACTTGGGGAGCATTATTTAACACGCTGAAAATCGCAGGCGTTGGAGCACGAATAATATACAGGGATCACGGACGAAAAGTTTTGCACATATACAAATTAAGCTCTTTAAAGTATTGACGAACTAAAATGTTGACGCCTTTTTCGAATCCTTCATTTTCAGACTTTGCAAGAAATAATTAATAATGATCGCATGCATAATCAAGCTTCACAGTGTTATCTGCGAATTCTTGAAGAAAGTTTGCGTTCGATTATTCCGCACAAAAAGAAAAAAGAACAAATCATTCCATCGCACGACGAAAAACTATTTGCTCCTCCGTCGTAATATTGATTAACCCGTTTCAAAAGTAACGAGTTAAATTGCGGCGGACAACACAGATATATTCCGATAATGAATAATATTATCACAGTAGGCCACTCACTGTCGACAATGCCTCCTGGAAGTACATCAAAATACACCGGCGACTAAAATACATACAAGTAATTCGTCCGAAATCGAACCGCCGATATCCAACTTTCCCATCGCAAACCAGCTTCAACAAAATCACCAAGCCCGATCGACAACCATCCCATCGTCGCGGACAACAGGTCAAAAGCGCGCGTGACCGTGCACAGCCCCGAGGTTCCTCGACGCCGCAAGCAAACGCGTCACATCCCGCCGCGACGCAAGCTCTGTAAGCTTAATGAACGACAGAATTATTCTGAAGCTGGCTGCACGCGGGCGTCGCGTCCCGTCCTACGAAACGAGCTCTATCGCGGCTCAAACAAAGGGCATTACTTATCCACTAGTCATACATTTCCATCACCCACGCTTGCACGCGTGCACGCGTGACCGTCCGGGCCGCAGGAACGCTTCTTGCGCGCGATTAACGGTGCACGCGGCGATTTTTTTGATTCCGTTCGCTTCCAACGCGGACGGGATGCCGCGTGGGAGGGAATCGTTCGAGCGTCGCCATGACCTGTCGTAACCTCTCTCGACCAGCCGACCGATCCGATATCTGGGATCGAGACGCGATGCGAAATTCCCGATTAAGTGGTTCCACCGCCGCCCGCCGCCGCCATCGTTTCCCTGTTTCCCTCGTGTCTACCTCTCACTACCTCTGTCTCTCTCTCTGTCTCCCGCACTCTCTCAATCTCTGTCTCTCCCTGGTTCAACCGATGGCGAAGTCAGATATTTTCTCTCGTCCGCCACAAGTCGAGGAGCCCTACGCTGGTCACCATCAATCGAACACCATCGATTCTGCTGTGATCTGTTTTCCTGAGTACACCGCGACTCCCAGTGGACCCGGAGCGACGCGAACCTTTACTCACCGGCGTACAGTTCTCCGTTTGACCTCCGTTGACCCCCGAGGACGGCCGCGTACTCGCATGTGTACTCGAACCTACGTATTTACACGGCGCGATGCTCCTCGTCGTTCTCGTCGCCCTCCTCCTTGACGTCGCCCTGCTCGTCGTTGTCGTCGTCGTCGTCGTCGTCTTCCTCCTCTTCTTCCAGTCGTAAATGCTGCCCGAGCCTGCGTCAGTGGGCAGAGATGGTAGCGTGTGCGTGCTTGTTTGTTGCCCCCAGGACGGCAGGATGCACCAGGGAATGAACTGGACGAGGTCGTCCTACGTTCATAATTATTGTCCTGGCATCCCCGCCCCCGCGTTCGCCGCTTCGCCCTTTATCCGCCGGTGCTTAATTAGGTGTCTCGCGAAAATTTACTGTCGATTGAGGGGTTAGGGGGGACGTGGCGTCGCGTCACGTCACAAAGTTGCAAGCTCGCTGGCCGACGAACGCGGAATTGTATTCAGATGAGGGATCGAAGATTTAACGCCGCGGGCCCGCGATACGCTGGTGGCTGATGGCAATTGTTCTCGGGACACCCGAAGGTCTTAATTCTCTTCGTTAACTTCTGTCAGGGGGACAGGCCCGGTGAATACCACGGGCGGTTACTTAATATGGATGCGCGAGGGCACGGCTAAGTTGACCTTTCGGGAAAGGCCTGACTTCTACCTCTAGTTCGCGTGATGGAATAAACGATTGATTATATACGAGTTATTAATGGCACGCGCGCCGATGTAACCGGAGACGGGTTGAACGCTATTCTAATAAAACAACGCGGAGAATGAATATTTAAGCGACGCACTTTTGTCTAGGTAGACGTTATCTCCTGAAAATAGCACCGTGGTAATTGATTCGAGGAAGCCAGTGCCGAATCCTTCGCGTTGCTTCGCTATGCGGATAATGTTGAATCGAAACGGCGTCCGATTCGGACAATTTTCTACAATCGTTCAAACTATTCAAATCTATACTTCTTCTATAAAAATTCCCAATTTAACGTGCCGCCTTATCAACGACTGCTCTATTCTGAAAATAGCGCCGCGGTAATATATTCGAGGAGGCGAGTGCCGAATCCTTCGCGTTGCTTCGCTATGCAGATAATGTTGAATCGGAATACCGTCCGATTCGGAGAATTTTCGAAAATCATTCACTACTATTCAAATCTAAACGCCGTTCCTCTACAAAAGCACCCGATTTAACATGCTGGCCCATCGGCAATCACTCCAAAACATACTATTTCCACCCATAAACGGCAACCGCTTCCGAACAAACATTCCACCGAGTTGCTGAAAAGTCGCGCAACCTTTAAAAGGCGTCACCCCCAGCGACCGGCGGAACCTAACAAAATCTCAACGAGGCATCAAGATACCCTAAATAACCCAGCCCATTAGCGCAGTTAGCAGGAACGCCTAATGAATTACGTACACGCCGTCGCGAAAAAAAGTCGCGGTTCGAATCAATCATCCGAACCCCGCGAATAATTCGCACGCAACTGCTCGAGGCCTGCTCGAAGAATCCATTAATATGGGAGAAGCGGTGTCGGGCCACGTAGTTCCGTGCACACGCCTAATGTATCTGGTTAATCGCGGACGCGAGAACGCAGCTTTAAAAGCTTCAGCCGCGGCGGTTTGTAATTATAAGTAACGAGAAACGGGCCCTCCGTGGGAGTGGACGACTTTTGCTTTGTCATAGGCTGGCCGTGGCCGGCTATGACTAACAGAGGGAGGGGGGATGCAGGACCTCTCTTATGGTGGATGTGCCACGGCCCCCTCGGTATATAAGCTACGGTAACTGCAAAGGTACGGGTAGATCATTAGCCATGATTTGTTGTCGAGCAGGCTGCCCAATGACCCCGCTGGCCGGAGCGTGAACTCCGGGCGTGTCGAGATCTCCGCGCGATGATCTTGTACGCCTATAACCATCGACTTCTCCCTGTCGATGCCCATTGTGCGGAATGCGCACTGCGCGGATGAATATTATGTATGCGCGTTAACAGCGTGTCGCTTCTGTGACTCTGGCTGACCGTGGAGTGTTGCTTCTGCGTTGCCGTTCTGATGTACTTCCGATCGAAGTGGTTCTGGCAAAATCGTGGTGAATGTAAATGTTTATAGTGGCGGCGAATCGTCGACTAATGGTTCGATGGGATTTATGAAATGGTCGCGATTTCAGAGATTCCCTTGGTGAAGGGAATAAGCGCAGAGGATGTGTAGTATTGGAACGATCGTACTAATTTCCTCGGGATTCGTTTGTGGCAGTGGCACCCGCAGTCACTCACAGTGGACATCGTGCAAGGTGTTCCGTAAGTGGTATTGGCTCGGTGCAATTACGAGATAAGGGATTCGATCGAAAATAAATGATCGATGTACGTGTAGCTTGATACTTGATCAGTACTCGTACCGAAGATAGAGCGATTAATATTGTTCTTTATTAACGAAAAAAGAACAACATTGGAATAATACTTGTCGCGACACGACCTGTACGGTTTTACACTGCGAGCGATTCTACGTGCTCGCGAGTCGCTTGAACAAGAATTCGGTGAATTATTTTCTGCCAGTGAACCGTGACGCAACAGTACAAGTTGTTCAAAGATATTATCCGCACCGGTTTTACAAATTATGCGAATCCGATGAAACATTCGCGGAGAATTTATTTTTCAGCCACTTGCTATCGTCGCCCTGCACCCCGAGTCTTTCCTTTAATCTTGTCGAATCGAAATCGATGAGCCAAATCCTCCATTAATTTACGAATTTCCATGGCCCGGCATTCGCCGCATTTATTCCTTAACCGGCTCGACGAAAGATTTTGAGATTTAAATGGACGTTCGTTGTAACTGTTTAGCCATTGTAAATATTCAAGAGCTCCGGCGACGGGGAGAGAGGCGGCGCGGGACGATTTCCATTTTATTGAATAAAATTGTTTTCGTTGCTCGATATTGAAATATTGATAAGCTTCTGCTTTCTGTCAATAGGCCGGGCGAAGTATCGAACGGCGATTTCGGCGCCGCGAAATAATCCCCCGCACGCGTTCGTGCACACGAACGTGTACACCGTTTCGCAGCGCGGTCGCAGCTGCTTGGAAAACACTGTTCGAACGCTATTTATTTTAACCATTAGTTGCCCCTTTTTTGTCCGTTCTTTCTTTCCCCGTTCGCCTGCCGTCGAAACGCGTCGAACTACGAAGAACAAACCGGAAACCTCAGCTTCGCGCTTTCATTTAAATATTTGTTCACGCGTCTTTGCCCGCGAAAACCGGGATTACGGCGTCTGTGTTGCTGCCTTCCAAGCATAGGAATCTCGGCTGTATCCCGGCGTGCTTTCCGCGTAATTAGATCGCGAGCACCTCGGCCGCGATGCACATAGCTCAGATTTCGAAATGCTGCGAGCATCCATCAGATCCCGATCACCGCCAGCTCTTTAGCGAGCCCGTGTACACGCTTGCTGGAGATTCCGAATACAACGACGACGCGCATACGTTCCTACCTTCGGTTAAAGTATACACCACTTGGGCCAGGTAATTTGGATACACGATAATAAAATGAGGCAGGTGTATAGACTCTACGACGGAATTCAAACTCTGTTCGATAGAATTCGACAATCTCGTGGAATTATTAATTGGGGGGGGGGGGGCAGTTGCGATGAGAATAATTTCGTAAGATTTCTATTATGAAAAATCTTTCTTGCTAGGACAGGCGTCATTACGTTCTGGCACGTAACAGGTCGCATAACGTCTGGGAGATTTCTGCAGAATTATTTTCTCGTGCGACAGTTAAACGTACGAACGATCGATCACGCGAATTCGAGTGTCTTCCCGAAAGTAGCAAAAGTTAATATGCAGATCGCAAGTGGCAGTATTGGATCAGCAGTTTCTTCCGCTGATAACGTGGTGGAGTCTGTGAGACTCCGGGTCACCGTTAACGTAATCACATATTGTTCGTACCGGCTTCTACTAAATTTCCTCGAATGTAGCGCAGTACATGTTGCGCGGCGTTTGTGTCCAAAGAAAACCTACATATAAACAGCGTTTAAATTACAATTTCGATATTGCTCGAAACACCTCTCGAATAGAAATACCTCTACGTCTATATGTTACTGTCACGTTATACGACAACGATCAAACGTCATCGGTTACGGGCTATCAGCGATTGCATAAATTACAAAACCGACGTCGTGCAAGATCGCCCTCGTAAATTTCTGCGACGGTGCCGTTTCACTCGTGCAACCGTTTCCTCTAAACAGTTTTCTCCGAACGGGAGCGTAGAGGGGACGTAACTTCAGCAAGTGGCGCGGCGGACCACCGTGTACACGCGAACAGGAAGCGCGTCATTAATCGGGACTTTTCGATCGTCCGGGAGCGTTTAAGCGGCGAACAATGTTAGAGCATAGCCAGGATAGTTGAGCAGCAGGCCTTCCCGTTATCGATGCACGACGAGCTCGCGATGGAATCCGAGACGCGGCCCCAGAGGATAGAGCGCTCCGAAGCGGATGTTGGTACGCAAGACACCTATGTTTCCACCAGGCCGGCCAGTGAATTTACGTTACTACCGTTCGCCGATCGGCAATAAAAAGGAGCGCAATGCGTAATGGAGCCCGCGGTATAACGGGTACGCGAAGAAAAGGTCAGGGGTTCGCTCGCGTTTCAGGAGCGAGCGAAGGCGAGCCGAACGAATTGAACGGGCGCGAGCACCGCTCCGGAGGAGGAATTAATATTCCTGGATATTTACGGTTCCATTGAGCAACGGTGCTTGGCCGATTCGGCCGTTGCTTGTTCCTGGGTTGCACATCCGGCGTGCGTGAACCCTCCGCAACCCCGTGTAACTTTCGTATCGCAAACACCTGTGATTTCGGTGCTTTGCGACACCTCTACTACTATTTCCTTTCGATTCGGACAGTGTAGTTCTGTTGGAACTGTCATTGCGGTTCTAGGTGTAGCGTGAGTACAGATTTACCGGGATCTCCTTCTTTTTGTTGTTTTGCGCTATAGGATTCGGTGGAAGTTTGTCGTTTTCGCGGCGGGCGATCTCTTTTTTTTGCGAGGGGAAGGATCGATATGGGTTGCGGTGGATTAAAAAGATGCGGCATGTCGAAGGTGAGTCTAGCTTGTTACGCGGTACTCGTTAGTGCTTGGATCGGAGGCCACGATTCGTAAATTTTCAACCATGCAGCTGTACTTCTGGGATGGTTTTGAATGAGCACGTGGTTCGCAGTATAAGCTCGATTGCTTAATAAGCGAAATATTGTACAGCACCGAAATACGAAAATGATTCGTTTCGAAACGCGAAGAATTATTTGAGCGTTAAGTAATGCACGATGAAGGTCTAATAAAAAGGAAAGATCAAACGCTAATAGCAAATTCCCGACGTAAACGCAGTTAGAACGTAATAATTTAAGTTGTTCAGTGGTGTAAATTACTGGCATTACGAATGGCGTTACACACATTCTCCGGGTGCGCGAGCACAGACGCGGAGAGCGCAGCGTTACTATTATTATGTGCCACGGAGATAAAATTCACTTTGTCTCGATATTATAATGCAGCAGTGTTTCAATGCGTCGAAGCCAGTCGGTTGAAACGGTAATCTATTTCTAAGCAGCCTTCAATTATTTCTGCAAACCTGAATAAATATTCACGTCTCCGCGATAATAAATTCAAGATAACAAAGATTCAGCGCCCCCGTGACCGCAAAAATCCATTCTGATCGAAACTTCCTAACACGAAGAAAAATAATAACCCTAAAGTAATACCCCAGATTACGTTACTGGATAATATAAAGCTAAAATTCCATACCATAATCGAAGCATCAATTTAAAACTCACAGTCGCAAAATTCTTCCAAGAAGAAGAAAAATTCACGGTCGAAAGCAGAACAAACAGCACAACAGCCATAGGGAAACCATGCGTCAGGCTGCACTGCGCTACACCACGCCGTATAGTAATATAATCGCGGCAATTTGGTCACCAGGAAAATTAGCACCATTAAGCTGCCACGTGATCCAAAGAGGTGGTATTAGCCCGAAGAAATTGACGGATCAGTGTTACACGACACCCGGACGAGGAATCGTGCCCCGTTCACGGAGTCAGGCATGACGGAGGGGGGCTGCGAGCACGAGAGTTCAAAGGGGAGGATTCTCGTAACGAGGTTGCGATAGCGCCTACACGATGAGAAGGACGGGAGAGGGGGTGCGAGAGAACGATCGGAGTGCGTGAGTTCGCTGGACGTGTCTCGGTCCAGTGCGCGTCCCGAGAAATCGACCACGAGAAAAAGAGAATCCGATGGATCACGATGTAGAAGAGAGTGAGACGAGGGCAGCGGACAGGAACGAGGAGGAACTAACGCGGTGGCCTCAGGGTGGCGTCACTGTGTTCGTGGTGGTGAGACTGGATACCCGGTACTGGGCACCGAGTACCGAGAATCAAGTAGTCAGTCGTTGGGAGGTAGATAGAAGGAGCGAATAGATTGGGAGAAGAATGGCTGGGAAAGTGGAGAAAACGAGCTGCAAAGGAGGAGGGAAGAATGGGTTCAGGTAGGTGGACAGGTGACAAAAATTGTAGAGGAAAATGGGATAGTGTTGTCGGTGGGAGAGTTTCATGGGGGGAGGTCTCGTTATTATAGGTGTATTCGTGTGCGGTAGGTGGAACAATATTAGATAACCGGAATGGATCGTGTTAATACTCTGCGTCGTTATTTTTAATGATTGTTGTACGATTCGTGTAGAAGATGGGGTTCGAAATGCAAGTGAATACGAAAAATACACGTTGCAAAACTTTGACGCGAACAGTAATTAATTCAGACCCGAAAATAAAATATCCATGCAAATTATTCGTTTCGCATAAAATACCTTGAAATCCCGGTGCGTATTTATTATGATCAGTGGCACAGTGTTCCCATGATTCACGTTTAATAATTACAATGAGAAAGAGCAAAGAAACCGATGGAGGACGGGACATCCGAAATGCCAAACACCTTCGTGCGTTCCCGTGAAACTATTAGAACCTTAATAAAAATCCCTTGCCCCCATTTTCTAACCAACACGAGCCACCGCGGTCGGTTCGTTGATCCCGCTGAAAAGTACCATTAGTATCACTCAGAATCGATAGTACCCTCGTACAATCATGTCATTGTAAACATACCATAAAACGACCTACAAGATTACACGATGCTGGCGATCATACATGTACATAATGAACCTTTATGCGATGCCCGCGGAAGAAAGAATGCAGGTCCTAAGATCAAGACAACCCCAACGAAGGATAAAGCACGGCGAGAAGGAAAAGCAGTGGAAGACGTAGTAGAATACCGCGAAAGGCAAAGAAAGAGAGAGAGAGAGAGAGAGAGAGAGAGAGAGAGAGAGAGAGAGAGCGAAAGGACAAGGATCGCAACAAATCCAAGCGGAGCAAGCAGCCAGTCAGGCGGGCAAGCAAGCAGGTACCCCGTTTTGCTCGCGATACGCGCTCTCGATGGGACCCAGGGCCTCCTCGCCGCGGGTTCTTCGGCTCACGCGGGACCGCTGATCTGTGACCCGGATCCTCCCTACCTCAGCAACCCCGAGTACGGGTTTCACCTTAACTCAGGACGCTCACCCACATCCACGAACGCAATCAGGAACGTACGGACACGTCGCATACATCCGCGGCAGGATCTTCGCGGAGCACACCTACGTATGAATACATTCGCGAGGAGAAGAGAAAAGGGCACGAAGTGGGAGAGGGGGGTGGGGCGCAGGAAGGGGAAGAAGAGGAGCACGGCGGCGTGCACGCCGCACGCATCGTCCGTAAAAAAGCTCCTCGGCTCTTCCTCACGAGCAGGAGGGGAATTTTTTACCGAATACGTAATTCTACGGTCAGGGTTCAGCCAATAATCTGGTTCATTCCGGGGGAACTGCGGTGCACCGTGGAGAAGAGATCCTCGGCGTGGCATGTACTATCGGGCTGAAATCTCTGTCTTCCTCCTCTTACCGCCGCCTCTACTATCATCGGTCTCCTTTTCGTGCCTTTCTTTCTTCCCTTTTCCCCCCCTTCCATCCTTTCTCCGTAAGCGGCAATCTATGCCTCCGAGGCGCCCGTTGCAATATCTGTACGTATATCCTCGCGGATACCGGCCAACACAATCTCTCCCTTCTCGTCGTTCCTCGTCCACCTTCGATCACGGTTCCTCCGCTTCTCTTCCACTTCTGTCCGTAACGTTGATCGCCCCCACAGCGACCTCGCGCTCACGCATCCCGCGCCGTATGCATCGATCTTTTCCCTCGTTTCGCCGCGGTGCGTTACGTCCAGTCTCTTTTGCTCTCGTTGCTGTTCTCTCCGCCGCTCCACCGGCCGTCCTACCGATCGAGATGTCGATCGGACGCTCCCGCGAGTGCGCGTATTTATTCGTCGCTCCTCCTCGCCCTCTTCCGATTCGCCCGCGCGATCGCTCCATTCCGCTTCGACTTCGACGACGTTTTTTCTCTCGCAGTTCGATATCGCGTTCTTTGGCAGGCTGCGGTCCGCGCTGCGCTTCTTTCGACGCCGCTTCTTCGGCGCATACCACGACGGAATAATTGAACAGTCTCGCATCGAATCCGGCATTCCTGAGGCTGTTAGACGCGATTTTGTCGTACCCCCTCTTCGACGTGTTTCGTTCGATCCGTCGGTACGTAAGATCGTGGTCCGCGTTTCTTTCGTCTAATCGTGTAAGCGCGTCCACCTTCTTTTCGTGTTATACTTCGTCCTTCTCGGTTGGTTATATACGGGCACTTCAAGTACGGAAGATCAAGCGGATTTCGAGATAATCGTTCTTCCGTCTTCTCCCTCGCGTTCTTCCCCTCGGATCGTCGTAATTATACTAATAAGTCGAGCAAATCCATCGTCATTCGACGTTGTTCCGTTCATCCTTTTCATTGTCCCCGCCGTAAGTTTGATCAGGCCATCGGGCATCGAATCAGTGATTTCGAAGGAGGTTAAACAGCGAGCCTTCTTCGTTTTCTCGCTTTTCCTTTTCCGTTTCCTTTAATCACGGCTAAAGCGCAATTCGACTAATTCGCCGTCCGCTTTTTCCTCTCGTCGCTATCGCCATCGCGGCAGCTTCTTGCCGGGAGGATCGTTTTCTGGCCAACGGCCTATTCGATAACGCAAGGATGGCGCTTTCTTGACTTCTTTAACTGCGATTAATATTCCAGAAACATTTTTTGTCATGATTCTCGCGTAACAGTTCTGGCAGGGTCTTACCTTTTTTTTTCTGCAAGTTTATGTTATAACATTGCTGCACGTAATAACGTTCCGTAATGATTTCATTTAACGAGATTTTCTGAATATCTGTTTCCCCCGAAATCAAAGTACGAGAGAAATATTCGGAAAGCAAGTTGCAATAAAACTTTCGATTTCACCAAATTGTACGCAATTTATAATTGCAAGCGATAAACTATTGATTGAAAAATAACGCTAAAGTATTGAATTGGCATTTTCAAATGGTTGCTAAACATGTCTCAGCGTTGTATGCTTCGAACACAAATGTTACGCATCTTATATTGCGGCACAAATTCGAACAGTGCCAAAGAATCTCGATCCGACGTTAACTAAACGAAAACGAGTAAACAAATAAGAAGCGCCTTTCCGTTTCATTGTATCCATTAAGGAAACCCAGGTACAAGATGAATTGTCAATGAAGAATCACGACGAACCACGGTGAACTCGGCGAACAAGCGGCCACGACAAAATGGGTAGCGTTCCCGCTTCCGGTATCATCTTCTTTTGCTTCAATCTGTTCGGTCCGCAATTAAAACGAGGCTTTCCCCATCTATCTTCCCGGTCTGGCTCGCATGTTCTCTACCCCCACCCCCTGGTACGCTTAATCGAGCGAGCAAGCTCAAATCACCGATTTCTGTGCGGTGCAACATCCGCGTAATTGCGAATACTCGGTGCGCGCATAATTGCCCGATCCTCTGTCTTCCACCGTCCCTTCTGTTTCACTGTTCGCCCCGTGTACGTGTACCTGGATCGCGTGGCCGTCTTTGTCCCTTGTGCACTGCGTGGACGTAACACGTGGCGCGATGCAACGCCGTGTTCACGCAGGATAACTTTGCTGCTTCCTTTTTCTTGCCTCGCCTGTCCTCCCCCGCGTCCGGTTTTCACGCCGTCCCGACCTCGTTTCGGTCCCCGTGCTCGCGATCCAGATCGTTAGCGATTTTTAGTATCCGATCGACGGATCCGTCGATGCACCGCGGACGTTAAATTGGGAGCAATTTTTACTTCGCAACGAGTTCGTCATTACACTCGCGCCGGGTTTTAATATTGCGATCGTGGTCGTTGGTATTTTCGAAACGAGGACGGGAATCGATTTTATGGACGATTGTGCGACTGGAATTTTCTTCGCATTTTTCAGTACGCGATGCGGAATGTATGGGCGCTGTTATGAGAACCGTTAATTTGTTTGTTAACGCTTATTAATAGCCAGCCTTGCGAATTAGTAACTCATTTGGCAAGATTTGATGTATTACTTGAGATATTAGTCGGACCAAGTAATTAGTTAATGTTGGATATTTGCTATTGATAGTGAATATAAAATATGCTAGAGCAAAATTGTCTCAACGTTCTTAGAAATGGCTTACTAATAAAGATAGTAAGAGAACCAGATGGGGCTCTACTTGGGGAGTCAAAAAGGGCCCGGGTTGTAAAATGAGACGATGCGCATACGTAGGTATAAGTACCCAGTTCTTCTGGGTGTTTCAATTCAGTTCAAGAAAACATTTCAGAGTGAAAGGGCATTCCTTCTGAGCTATTTTAAATACACTGATTGAGAAAAATATAATAGTTATTTTATTTGACACACCATTTCCAATAGGTAAAATATTCGTATATCCATGGAACGTAAAAATTGCGTCCTTTAATGCAGACATTCACGAATCGTAACAGAACTCGTGGAAAGAAATGAAATACACAATTAATGTCAGCCTCCAAATTCCTGCTGCTTCGCGTATCTTGTTCCCTCTATGTCAACGCAACATTTGTTCCTCTGTTATCGATATTTCCGTCCGCGGTTCATGAAAAGCTTCCGGCCTGCGCCTCGACCCCGACATTTTCTGAACAGCTTTGACGACAGCATGCAGTCGATTAACCTGTCGCGGTTTCTTCGCGTCGTGGCGTAGCACGCGCAGAAAGTGTTCTGATAGTCGCGCTTAGCCGAATGAGCGCGGGCCACCGAATTCATCAATGGGTATTCCCGTCGTCGCAGAAACTGTTTCGTATCCGTTGAACGAGTGCCGAAAACCTGTATCACGTTAATGTCGTCGCGGTTGCCGCGTATAAATTCCGCGGAATTATCGTATTCTTGAAAAAGCTGGTAGCGAGCGTGCAGGCTTTGTAAAAGGAATTCATGCCGGTAAGACTGAGGGGAATGGGAGGAGAGGGGGTCAGAAGTCGGGAGTTAATCCATGTAAATCTAAATTAAGTCCTGCGAGCGCGAGCTCGTGCACCACTGCTAGGATAATTAGCTTCTCTACGAATCCAACTAATCTGTGCGCCGTGATCCGCCCGGAAACATTTCAGAATTTGACCATGCCGAAGTTGCCTCGCCCTTTTCCGTTTCATTATGCGCGATTACGCGCGCCTTCTGCTCTCCGTGTCCCGTTCGCACAAATTACCCCGAAAGTCGGATGGAAACTTTTCAAGCGTTTCGATACTTGCTTGCCGTTAATAAATAATGCGCGATCGTGGTAGCTTTGAGATTTCTCCGAGTGGGAGTTCGCGTATCAGCTATTGAAAAATCTGTCGAAAAAGAATTGCCCCCATTTCAGTGCTGGGCATTCTCGATGATAAATACTCATTTTTATTCTTCCGATATTTAGTTGGAATTGGTTGCCGAAACGTTTCGATATTGTTCTTGAAGAATTTCGAAATGCCCGTGCACTGTTTTACCCCAACGATGATGCGACGCAGCTTATCGCGTGTAATTAGAATCTCCGCGTCTCGTGTGAGCTTTCTCCCGCTTGTACGTAACCCCGAGAAGGGGACGGTGTAATTGAGTTCTTAAGGAAAGATCATATCGGACCACTTGAAATCTTAATCCTGTTTACCAAGTTAACCTAAGTCCATTTTACGTGGACGCGAGATTTCAGGCAACCGCGGATGCACGTGAAAATGAAACCATCACGAAACCGTGTACAATATTTCCTACAGCCAGACGCAATCACATTCGGCTATAAAGTTATGCGGGCTCTTTAAAATCATCGTGACGGAAATAAAGCTGCGTCAGATTCTTTCGAGGAAGAAGAACCGAAGATAACCCTCGAATTTCCCCAAAAACATCAAACCCACGTAAATTCACTCCAAAAATCATTCGCCCAACGATCCCGAAAACATAAACACGATCGACCGAGTCGTGCAGAAAGAAACGAAATAAGGAGAACGCTTCCGCGTGATCGGTCAGTATATTAACCTGTGGCCGTAATTCCGGCGCATCAAAGCGGTGCAATATTTCACCATTTGCCGATCCCACCTTCGTCGTCGGTCTGGAGGGGGATTTAAGGTGGAAGATACGTCACGAAAAATCGGTCGACTCACGATAGTCGGACGGCGGTAGGTGGGGAAGGTGAGGCCTATATAGATTCCGGGGTCGATAGCCTGCAGGAGCAGCCAGGACGAAGGAGGAGGACTCTAGTGGCACGTAAGTGGCGTGAAAGGGAGAGAGAGACAGAGAGAGAGAGAGCGAGAAAGAAAGGGGGAGATAGAGAGTATCGAAGAAGGAAATCAGGAGGATGAGGACGAGGGTGAGATCGCAGAAAACGGGAAGCACGAACGACGGTCGGACACTGGCCCGGTTATAAATGAGGAAAGCAATTTCCAAGTTGGCGACTTGACGAGCTCGAGGCCCATGCCTGTGCTACTCGATGCGGAAAGAGGAACGTTAAAGAAGGTGGCGGCAGAAGGGGTCGAGAAAGGGTTGGGGGAAGGGGGGTTCAGGTACGAGCGCAAGGTGCTGAGACCGATGGCGGAAGACTCAGGAAGGGATGACTAGACGAGGTAGGCAATATGGCGGGCGATTAATGGCTTTAGTTACTGCCAACCTGGCCGTGTCCTTCCGAACGCGTCATTCTCTTACCTTGCCAGACTGTCTCCAGACGTTTCTCATTACTACCGGCCAGTTAATAGCGCGAACGGTGATCGTCTGGTTGAATAGTTCCTGAAAGTGGCTCGAAAATTTACTGCCCCATTCGATAACGCGTACCGCCTCGCGGAACCACGCTTTATGGCTTCGTTTTGTGCGCTTTAATCGTTCCCCAGGCATTTCCTCTGCATTTCAACGACCAATAACCTGGCGGCATCTTAATGCGGATAACCACGGTGGAAGAGTAGAAAATAGTACGGACGTCAGATTTGGTCGAATTTGCTGATTGGTTCTCCGGATCGAATGTGCCGTACGATTCATTTTTATTCTTCGGACGAAATAGTTGTTTTGTGAAAATTCGAATTCCCTGAGGGAGGTTTCATATAGTTTTTCACGTACACTGTAAGCCGTTACCAAACCGCAGGGAGCTTGATTATGTGCACGGCAAACGAGTCGTATATGATTTAATAAATGTAAACATTTACTGATATAGCTCCGTATTTATTATTATCATTATTATATTTGCATAGAAGCACCATTTATTTATTAGATCTCGTCACGAAAATCTGTTGCAGAAAATAGCATCACTGTTAACGCACATTATTCTGTCAAATATAAAAATAAAAGTGCACGAGATGAAAGGAAATTCGTGAAAGGGAAACGATACATAATAGAGCCGGCACAAGAAAGCAAAGTCTTTACTGAACGTAAACATATTCGGTAATCCATGCATTCTGTCGTTTGCACGAACATGAAACTTCTAAACGTCGTTAAATATAATAAAGCTGCTGGAAAACCAATTTGTATATTCGTGACACGAACCCGGCCGAGGGAATATGATTCGCCGTAATAAATCTTATCTCGGGAGAACCCGGTAGCGAAGCAACGGTAGCACAATTTTAATCCGGACCCATCTTAATCGTGGGTGTGCCGGAGCCGCGTAATCAGCTCTTTAATTCCTGTAAAATCAGGGATAACGAGCAGCTTCGTTCGTTTCCACGTCGACGGCGCGTCTCACTTTCTCACCTTCCACCATTCTTTCCGTCCTTTTGCCGGCCGGTGCACCCTAACTCTGCGCCACATTCACGGATATATAGAGGCGATCGTTACGCTGTAAGATCATCAATCACTACCGCGTCGGTAGTTTAACTCGTCTACACGCAAAAGGGCCAGCCCGCGCACGCTCCGATTTATTTTCTTCTTTTTTTTTTCGCACTCGTTTCCGCGGAAATGAACAAAAGGAGAAGAGAAGAGAAAAACGTCGAAGGAATACGAGGCTCGAACGCCAAGGGGGTCGCGCGGTCGTCGATCAAAAATGCAGATTAGAAAATGCGTTCTCGATTACCCTTTGCCTTTCGATACGATGGGGTTTGTAACGACACGATATAGAAGACAGTTTCTCGACTACGAATTTTCACCTCGAAATGTCTCGTTTAGTTTCGATACGCATAATTGCAATAGCAGGAAATTTTTTGCAAATATATCGCGATAAATTATTATGGACAAATGATGTTTCGTTAGTTGCTTCCTTGATCAATTCAGGGTCGATCTCAGCTTCAAGCCTTTTCATAGTGCGCTACCCGTGCATTTAAAGGTGCATATCATCTTTGGTGTATAGATATGTAATATGTAACAGACGATCGCAAAGGTTTAAATCTGAGTATAAAGTTACAGTTCGCTGAGTTCGTTGATTGTAGAAAACATTGTGTTGCCTTACACACATAATAGACATGTAATTGAAGTAGCAAGAAGTTTTGTGGAATTATTGAGATATGAAACAGTATATCGAAATGTATGTCAATATGTGTGCAGCCCGAAAAATTCAGAGGAAAATTAAAACTGTCGTTCCAATTAGTCGTATAAAAGTTCTTTTCGCGCAAATACGCAGAAAAGTTGTATTTTACTGCCTACGTTTGCTCGAGACGATTCATTGTAATCAATGCGCTGAATGCGGGCATGCCTTAATCTACAGGTGACGACTGTCCGGATTTTTCCGTATTGACGAGGTGGCATAATTACGGGTTAAAGTTCGTGTGCATCGTCGGCGAACAGCGAGAAAGTTACCGTCGATGCATGCACTGGTAGTAATTTATTATTACTTCCGATTATTCATTAACACATTGGGGACGGGCGTCGCGACGGGGCCGAACGTTTCCCCGACAGCTGCGGTCAATTAAGAAAGAAAGGAATAGCCTGCAGTGAAGCAACCCACACGTTCGTCATCGAGGCAAACGGTGGAACGGCTACAAAGAAAAGCGCGAGACATCGCCGGTGAATGTATCCGCGAGATTCGTGCCTGCAGCTTTCAACTATTTCCGGTATTTCTGTGCCCCGTATGAGGAAGCAGTCAGCGACAGCGTGTCCTATACGCGATGACAAAAGAGCGAAATATGGGTTGGATCATCCAAATGTTTCTGGCTGCCTTCTCTGCATACTGCGGCGAACGGCGGCCCGCCACCCCTTGTCCCATCCCTTGCCCCAACCCCTTTCCCCCTTCGTGACTCGTAATCTCCGCTCGTGCCTTCGTAATAAATATAAAAGTACCCGGAGCAGCGACGGGACGGGGCCGGTCTGGGATAGCTGATAGTAACGCGACTGTTCCCTTGTCAGGGAAGACCGAATGGCGAAACGCGGGGGTGGACAGGGCGCCAGTATATTATTTGGCGGGCCTCCAGCCGGCCGCGAGGCTCACTTCGTGCTTTTCATCTTAGGCATAGTCCTTTTTTTTTTTGTACCCTTTTCCCGATTTTTTTTATCTATGTCTTTTTTTTATACATCGAACAAAAGGTGTATGGTACACTTGGGGCGGCCAGGTGAGCGGACGGGTATCGACGACGGGTGCCGTTCTGTTCCCTTGATTTCTCATATTTTTCTTTTTTGTTCTACGCGCACGTTGATTTGACATTTTCGTCTGTGCATTGTGGACGAGGGGCTCGAATGGACGGGAATGAAGAATTCGCTGCTTTTCGTCGCACGGGGACAAGGATGGGCTGCGATTCTGAAGCCATAGTGCGACGTGCACGGCGCACGGAGGTATTTTCGTTTTGGGGTTTCGAGTTAGTAAGATCGGAGGAGATTTCGATGGAATAGGTGTACGATACTTGCTACATCAGACGGCGAAACATTTTCTTTTACATTTCGCGAATAATCTTTTCGTTCATTTTGTGCGGGAACTTGGTATGTGAATGTGCACTTTACGCTTTCGTTTTGTGTTCAAACGGCGACGTTCAATGTTCAAGCTAAATGTGTGCGCTTCATTGTTTCTACATTCGAACTTGCAGCTCGGTGTGTAAGACGAATAAAATAATTTTAGCCGACTGCCTCGCGTGCGGAACTGGAACGCATTAAATAACAATTGCGCGATACATTTTCGTTTATCAATTCCGAAAGCAACGATTCCTCGTTTCGAAATATTTAGAAGCTTTCGTTTCGAGGCAAATATTGACGCGGGAACTGTAATATTTGCGAAATTTCCTTTCGAAGTAAAAACCGCTTCCCGGCTTTCAATATTCAATAATTGACGAAGTCTGTTCAATTAGCCTCAGTTCAGTTTGAAGTTCAACTTCGTCGGGCTTCACTTTGCTTCAGTTTAATAACGTTTCATTGGTGCGGGCGTGTGTGTGTGTAAGATTGAAGATTAAAATATTCCAGGTATGCAAATCTGTCGATTTAGTATTCTATGCACTAAAATCGAGTTTGAAAAACAAAAACGGTGCGAATAAATCACTTTGTCCCAGTAATAGTTGCTGGCGTTCGCGAACGTACCCACCATAAGATATTTGCATTCGATACGTTTCTGTCAGATAAGCAGTTACCTGCCTACCGCGCGTAGCACCTAGGATAGATACCGACTCAGCGATCCCGTGTACACAGATTTCTCGATTCGATCGTTAATGTACATCATTCAGATAAGGATCAACATATCATAAATATAAGACGGCAAAAGCGTAACTTATAGCTTATTAAACATGATTTACCGTAATACAAGCACAATGTAAAGTAAATAACGACCGCCACAATGAAGACACCGAGATCAGTGCTAATAAAAGAAACGACGGTGGAATAAAAAAGAAGAAGAAGAAATAAAATGGAGAACAATGGGAGGCATAACTATCAACCCCGTGGATTTGTATACAGGCTCAAAAATTGTACACTTCGTATACTGTACGTACATTTACCGATTTTCCTCCAAATCAATTCAACAATTTCCATTTGCTGTCTACATAACGTCTACATAAAGTTAAATAAAAGGGCGCACAAATCGGTGCAAACGCCGTGCCACGTCGTTCACGGGTTATTTTCAATCTGCAATGCAAATAAAATCAACAACGTTTCCATAATCGTTGGCGAATAAAGCGACCGAAATTCTCGGTCGCGTACGAAGATCATCACGCGGCCGATACAATAACCGACCGCGCTTCCTGGACCACAAAAGGCGTTCGAAGATGCTAATACTGTGGCGGCTTGTGCATGCAATTGCAGCACGAGTGCGTAACAGGAGCGCATAGAAGGGGTGCATACAGAGTGCACCGTATGGCTCCCATTGGCGAACGCTTAGAGAGTGCATAGCCCCGCTGCGTGGGAATTGGAGCACTCTGCATACGGAGAATGGCTCGCCGTTCCACGACTCCGGCGTCCAAAGACGACGAGGAGGAGGACCTGGACGATGCTGGTGCAGCACGAGGCAGACGAGATCCTCTCTATAAATCACAGAGCCCGAGCAGTTTCTCTCCGTGCAGGAGGTGGAACAATATACTTTCCTAAGGTCTTTGCCTACCGTGCGCCTACCGTGCTCCCTTCGACGCTACAATAGTTGTTCGCGAAGGATTCGCGATGCGCGAGCACCGTCTGATTAAAGACAAATGGAAAGAATGGACGGCGAACGACACCGTAATATGGGCCGCGGCTTCGGTTTCAGAACGCAACCTGAATTCTTTGCCCGAGATCTTTCGACACCGCGGCTGTGTTTGGCGCAGAGAGATGCGCCAGGTACATTGCACGCGCGCCCCGTTCGTTGGAGGGATTGAATTTGAATGTGAACGCAATTTTGTTTTCGGAAAGTTCCGGTTATTTGATCAGAAAGAAACTTTTGCGTTAAGAAACGAAGAATGCTCGAACGAATTATTTGTTAAAGGGTATATGCGTGTAACTCGGTGGGATCAGGATACTCGTCTTTGCAAACACGATTTGATTTATTACAGTACTTATTTATAGCAATAGTGTTGCCTAGAATTTCTGAAAAGAAATCCAACTAGGAGAAATTTCTGCAGAATCGTCAGAGTTTTCACATATTTGAATAATTATTATACAATAGTATTTAACATTTCACTATCCGTCGCTTTACAAGGCAGAAAGTACTTAACGATCTAGCTGAACGGATTTTACTGTACATTACAGTATTATAAACAATTATTTCCCCCAACAAAAATATCCATTAACATTCTTGTTATCAATTTATTCGAGCTCCTCCGTCGTTCTCAACGGAGATACTCGTGAAAACCAGAAGATCAACGTCGACTTCCAATTTACTCCAAGACAATATTATCGTCCCTTTCAATAAAATTCAACCGATAAATCATGCCCATATAAATATAAAACTGATTGTCAGCGAATCGTCCGCTACGGTCGTGTCCTGCTTCACAGGTATGGCTGCGCATGCACACAACACACACCGGTTCCCCAAATCAAAGGTAACCAAGCATTACAAACGAGCTCGATAGCATCTGCCCGCGGCCCGATCTACCTAAGAATCATACCATTTGATTAAGAAACTGACCGAACGAGAACGAGATCCGCGTCGCGAGATTCCCCCGGAGATTCGCGACTTCGGGTCTCGTTAGCGAGTCGAATCCGATACGGGGCGCACTTATCGGCGCGCACGTCGGCGGCGGTGTTCACCAGCAGGGTAAACGTTTAAACGGCGTTCCCAACGAACTGTTCCCAACACACGTCGCGGCCTGCGCTGTCTGCCCGCCGCTTGCATTCGTATACACATGGCCCGATATATCCTCTTGTTCCGGCGGTGGTCGTTCAGCTTCCTCCCGCCCCCAAGGGGCCGCTATTTTTTTCCCCCGCGGCTCGCCGCCTCGGGGCAGCGTTATTAATGACCGCGGAAACCGCGTCAAAGATCTCACGAGCGTGCGCGAGCGTGATCCGTCCGCGTGTACGATACGTATACCTACGTTTTTGTTTTTGAACCTCGCCGCCGCCGCCGTCGCCGCCGCCGCCACAGCAGCGGCAGCAGCAGCCGCGTGATAAATGGCGGCTAACCGTAGTCGGAATGTTCTTGTCCCAGCGCGGGGAGAATCGGCCGGAGATCCGTGGATCAGCTACTAGACGCATCGTGATTTAACGCGGTTCCCGCGTATGACGTGCCATTGTGATTTAGGTGCTTAGATATTAACGTTTCCGCCGGGCGATACGCGCCGCCATTATTTCCAACGGGGCCGCCGCTTCGACGGGGATTTTTCTCGCCATGGGCGCGAAGGGTTTCGGCTGATACCGTTTGGGCGGCGGCGGAGGGGGCTGCATCGCAAGCAGTGTCCATCACGCTCAATTCGCTCGATTCAATCGCGTTATTAATGGACCCGGGCGTGTATCCGCGAGCAATCTTCACGTGCGACCCGGTTGTTTATTACTAGCAAGGACAAACTGCTTCGGTTCCGATACGCGGTAGTCGGTGGAGCGATTAAATCGGGGGCGATTCGAAGACGCGGATGAATTTACTTGCTCGATTGTAGGACAGGGCGGTAGATCGGGTCGTATTTATTGTCGGTATTACGGAACCCGGAGGAGTTTGACAATGCTGTTAAACATTTATCGCTGCTGGTGTTAAGTTTTGGGGAGCATCGGGTGCAAACGAAAATACTTGCAATGCGTAGCTCTATAGTTCTGTTTAATTATTAGGATAGGGTACATGACTGGAGATCTAGATACATTGATCCACAGTGCAGGATGAAAAATACAATCCGTGAAAATAGCGCAGGGTTAACTCCTGAAAGTACGAGCAAGTTAAACGGCAGTAAGCTTCTTTAACTTAGTCACGTCGGTTTCTAGATTGGCAACCTTTCTCGTCAATTCGCGGACCTGCTCCTTCAAATTAGCCACGTCGTCGGGCAACGTGGCCGTGAGGCCCACTCTACGATCGACGCACTTGTTTAAAACGGCGTCGTCTTGATCGGCGCCCGGCTCGTGTGCCAGGCATTCCTCGATCAGAAGATCGCTGTTACTCCAGTCCTTGATGAAACGGATGTGATTGCTGCCCAGGTACCAAGTCATCGACGCGCGACATCGATAGGACCAGGGATTGCCGGCTATTAAAATTCTTCGAAGGTTCTTCAGCTTCTGCAGCATGTCTGCCGACAGACACTTGTCCAAGTCATTATAGGCAATGTCCCAAATTTGCAACTCGGGTAGGAGATCGTAAATTTTTGGATCTATATCGATGATCCGATTCCGCCACAGGATTAATGCCCTGAGGCTCAGTAATCCTCTGATCCACGTGGCATCGATCCGTCGGATCTTATTGTTCACCAAACCGAGCAGCTGCAATTTATTAAGTCCTCTAAAGGCATCTGGCTCTATTTCCTCCACGCCGCATCCGGTTACGTTGAGCTCTATCAGCGAGTCGGAGAATTTGGCGAACGCGTCGGTCTGTATTTTACTGATATTCGAATTCAGAATATTGATCCCCGCTGCCCCGGACGGTATCTGTAACTGTTTAATTCGTATTTCTTTTGTCTCGATCTTTCTATTTGATATGTAAATTAATTGAATTTCCGACAACGTGTTGCGTGTCTAGAATCATTATTAATCGTTTGAACATGTCTGTAGACTGAACGTGTAACGTTTCGTTTGCGTTAGTGTAATCATTTAAATCGCATATAGTACTTGGAGAATTGCGTTCGAAATATAATTGCGGCAGCTTCGAGGAAATCGAAAGATTGAACTGTATGAGTGCGCGGTTGTAAATGTAATTCTGATTAAACACAGCAGGCTAATAATTCTTGCTGTCGGTTTCTGCGATTATTGCACACGAATTTGTAAAATCACTTTAGCAAGAGTGCAACATTTCTTTTCGGACATTCCATAGAGTTGAACAACGAGAAACATTTCGATCGAATTAATTAAACAGGCTATCCAACGCGTAACAGGGAATACAATTGTACGAACATGAGCCATCCAGTATTAGCCGAGAAATTCATTTGGAGGTAAATAAAATTTCTCCTCCGCGCGGCTCACTCTTTACCACAGCATAAAAAATAAACCGAAACAATGAGCAAAGCGACCGTCGTGAAAATAACATTTTACACCCACACTACCAGCCCTTACTTCCAACAATACTCGTGCCAGACGCCGCCCAAAGAAAGCAACGGGACACGAATTCGCGACAAAGCGAACGAGACGGGCTAAACTCTCTACGAAGATATTCATCAAAAGCTCGAGCGGCAATTTCTCACGTTTAAATCGCTTAATCCCTCGCACCGGTACCAATCTTCCCTTCCGTTCAATCCCGAACGACAAGTCGCCGTGCACGCCGCCAAACACGTCACGAGGACTATCGTCCCGAGCCAGCTTCCCATGTTGCACGTGATTCCGCCAGCAACTATTCCCGCGTTCGTCCGGTTTCGCCTTTTATACCGATTCGAATCGGCTGCCACCGGGATGTTAATGTCACGGACGTCGTCAAGGAAAATATAAAACGGGGAAGCACGGGCGACCAAGAGTCGATCCGTCGACGCGCGTGGACAACGTTGCATCGTGTGACGCGCGTTGAAAGATAACGAGGCTGCTCGCAGGCTCGTGAAAAGATTTCGCCTCCCGTTCGCCTTGCACGGATGACCTTTTATTGCATTTTACTGAATCACCGGCTTATTGGTGGACGAACGACGCGTTGATTATTGGCAACAGGCACGCAAACTGCACGGACGTGTTTTCACGCTCGACGGACACTCGGCGGGCGTAAGATCGTAACGAGACTCTGATTGAATAATTAGAATTCCTCTTTAGTCCCTCGTGTCGCCGATGCCTTAATGTCTTGCCGGGGACGGGACCGGTTTCGCTGCACGACGGACGCAAAATCGATCGGGGATGCCTGCAATTTGACGCCCTTTGAAACCGTCTCGCTTTGAACTAACAAGAAGCTCTCCCGGCGTGCGTTCGGTCGTTCTAAACGGCGGCTGCACGGCTTGGCAGTGTTTGCCGATACAGCGTGTAGCAGTTTTCGGTGTTTTAATTGAAGCGCAAGTTCGATTACGTTTAATTCTGATTGTTGCTGCGGACGGGATTCAGTTCGATTAACCCGAATCGTTCGTCCGGTAACTTTCTGTTGGGCTTATCCGCGCGGATTTATGAAAAATCTTTCTGAGCTAAACGATTGTTTTGGAACGGAGAAGATTCATGAGAAATGCCCGAAGAAAATTCGGACGAAAATCTTAGTTGAACATTTTTCAATTGGAGCAAATCTTTCAAATTCAATTAAATTAAATCAAATCATATTAAGATTTTAATTTCATTCGAAAATCGTAGAAGAATTCAAAGCTATCGGGAATTATTCAAAGGAGGAAAATAGTGATGAAACAAGACGCGGTCGAAACCTGGCACCTATAATTGCCAAAAATATTCAACGGGGAAATCTCGTGTCGGGCATCGCCCGAATTTCCATCGCGCTATGGCATATCGAATGATGCTCGTTCGTGATATCGCCTACGTGTTTTACAGACATTAAGCCCCGCGCAAACGTGATACGCGGCGCATAATAATAAACCGCGTTACTCTTCGATCGTGCTGCAATCGCCTGAACAAAGCCACCTGACGATGCTACAGCGTGGCTGCATTTGTCACCCTCCCCGTGCTGGCGAATAAAGTGTTGGCAAACTCTTTAATACGATGGAATATGGTGATAACGGACGGAAATGATAAAGGCACGGTGTATCTGGCACGTGCATCGCGATAAGCAAGAGTAGCAAAGCGATCCGAAACAGCATGAAAGCGTGCTACACATAAATTAACTTTCGCCAAGACTTGTATGAAGAAAAAAGAATAGATCGAACGAATCATTCAGCGTACATAGTTTCGAGCGATTGATTGATATATTTGAAAAGTTCGCGCCCTTTGTCATTTACGGGCGCAGCGAACGATTGAAAGCTTTAGGGGCTGTGTCGTTAAGTAAAACGACTTGATCCATGCAGTATCGCAATTTATACTCGCAGTATGCATCGCGCTAATAACTAGATTTGACCTCGCTAAAGTATTCGTACTTGCACAATTTAGTCAGTCGCACAAATATTCATTCCCTCGCTGTCAATTAAATGAATTCGGTTGAAATTGTGTGACGCGTCTCAAGTTTTCCAATACAATCGAGCAACTATAATGACGAAATATATGAATTTCAACCCATCCATTGAACACTTCGGTTCAATAAATTTCTCGTATAGACGGTGCAGTTCCAAGTACCTGCGTTCTTAATCGATATGGTGTTACGGTGAATGAGTGTTCCTTCATTGCATTCTTCGTGTATGGATTTTCAAATCGTTTCGAATCTTTGTTCCGAATCAGCGTTATTCAAAATATCCACAATGCCCTCTACAGAGTGGCGAGATTCGTTCCCCGTTACATTTAACTTTTTAACATATGCACGTACATTCGAAGCACGGCGCGGACGCGCGAAAGTGCGCACGTGATGTCTGCATATATGCATAAGCGTTGTTGCACGTGGCGCTACGGCAAATCGTAATGCTGTAATAATGGATGCACTACGAGCAACAGTTGTCCAGCGGCGCGATGGTACGCGAAAGGAGATATGCCGATCAAATGGAACGGGATAGGCGGAGAGAGGGGAATGGAATAAGTAGCGAGAGGAGTCTGTTCGTGCGTGTTTCGCACGTTCGAACGGCTGTCGTAAGTGTTTGCGCTTCCTTTGAGAACGATCAACGGACGCCACTTCGTTTTGTATCGGTGCTCGTACGGACGACTTATTTTCGTGATTTCATTGGCAATGTCGGAATGCTGTTTCGGACGGGGAAGAAAAAAGTGTCACGGTTCGAGTTAAGCGCAAGTGTCTCGAGTGCTATAGATGCGACCAGATGGCATTTGATCTTTTCTATTGGACACTCGAGTACATGTATGGAACGCTACCGATAGAAATAATCCGATAGGACTGATTCGTCTGATACGGTGGATTCAATGTATATTCGTGTGCACTAGAATATTGTCCGGTGGTCTCGGCTTTTTGCTCATCTCACGGACGAATATAGGAATGTGAATTTCTTAACCATCGTAGTTGCAGATCTTTCTATCATTTCTTACGTACCGATTGCGTTTCAATCTCCTATTTGAATGACTGAATGTCCAACACGCCTGTTGAATAAGCAATGCGCGGAATGGTCGAACATCGCACTGTCGATAAAGAATGATTACACTCGGTCTATTATTGAAATCGTTCATTTGGGCAAGCATTAGTGCAGATTATTGCAAGTAATGTCCGCGTTGATAACAGCAGGGCGAGGAAAAACCGGGCACCATGTTTGGAAATTGTAACGCAATTGCATCATCGATAACCTCGTATCAGAGGGACGGAAAAAAGAATGGAAATAAAAATTGTGGAATATCACGGTGCAACCGGCACGTATTTTTCTGCCGTATAATATTGTGCAGGCCGATACCGCTATTTTAACAACGAAAATAGGCAGGCCGCTGCGCGCGGCTTATAAAATGATAAGGAGTTATAAATCAAACGGCGAATTTGATTGTGAAGCGTGTCGCGTGGCTAAGGTAAATACATTAGTGGGTTTCGTGATCCAAGAAAACTTGAGCGCTCGAGTCTGACAGCATTAAAGAATCCATTAAGAGGTACGAGATCCACGTCTATCGAATATATATCTGAATGCAAGACCAAATAAACACTCGCATTTAAGCGTACGATTTTATCGTACTTATCAAAATTCGATGCTTGCCCCTGTTCTTATAATTTCATCGCGTGTCCGAATGGAATAATATTGCCGCGTCATGCGATCAGAACGAACGATGGACTGATAGCGATTTTGGTTTCTGCGCATCGTCGTAGCTTCGCGAGAGACGAAGAACGATGATACTATCCGGGGCAATCGTACTGTACATATTATAGAAAAACCGATAGAGAATAATCGATAAGTGGTACGGTGACAGGCGTTGACGTGTTAATTTTTATGAAATATCAAACTTGCGTTACATTCGCATTTATAGTAATTCGAAACGCAGTAAGAGTGAGCTCCTCTTTGCTCAAATTATTTGTGCTCAGTTTGTGCACAAGCTTCTTATTGACCCTGCGCCTTAAAATATTTATTATCAGTGTCTATAGTTTAATGATAACAGAAGATGCTTTACTATTTCCTCGACATAAACTCAGTATATCATATTTAAAAATTTTAATAATAACTTCGTTATTCAAGCGTTAAAAAAAGGCTCATCAGAATCGTAATAATAATTCATCTATAATTAATATTAATACCGCAGTCTTACCATTTCCCAAGTATTCTGAATTACAGGTACCAATCTATAACTTGTTTTTTATACACAATTAACAGTTTATCGCTGTTCTATAGAAAATATATTAAAAGTCACTGCCACGAGTACGATTGTATAACGATCTTCTGACGAGTAGTCATAAAGCTCGCGAGCACGATGGAAGGTTTGAAAAATTGATTCAGGCCTACAATTGAAACACATGTTGCGAAGGGGAACGCTGTATTTCAATACTCGACTGAACGTGAATGAACAGTTACCTAAGGATATATGGAAGCAATAAACCGCCCTGAGCCGCGGCAAAGTGTGAATCGGCTTTTAAGCTGATACCCGTCAGAATACAGAGGGAACAACGGCACCGTACGGTGTCGTAAACGAGTCTCGACGTGAAGCATTAAACTGCATTTGTGACTTGCACGTGCATGAAACACCCGTGCGTGTTTCCTCCCCTCGAAATTGGGTCAAAATATATGGAGCACCATTGTTAAGGTTTCTTCCTTCTACCCGTGTATTTCCTGAAATCTAGTGCATTTTTATGTTACAATTAAATGTGACAGAATTAATGGTCATTAATTTTTTTTATCCATACTCGTTACACGAAGTAAAAAACTTGAAGTCTGTTCATTTGCCACAAATTTGGGGGAATTAAGGAATATTCAAATTTTGGAATTGTAGGAATTTATTCATTGTCATATAGCGAAAATACGATATATACAATATTAATTATATTCGATTGATTGAAGATTTATTCGTTTATTATAAGGGGTTTTGCTTTGTGACCGGGGTATTGTATGAAGCGCGTCTTAAGGTACTCCGTAGGTTGCTTTGAGAAATTGACAGGCAAATAAAAATCAGTACGGTACTACAATATTGATAGTGGTATTTACATTTGAGTTTTACTGCTCTAGACGAACAATGGACTATACAAGTTAATGCGATAAATTAAAAAATCAGTAGGAATATATTACGATAATACTAAAATCTTTACGTTAACGTTACGCAAGAATATTATAAGAAATGAACTAGGAAATCGTGAGGAGAATGCCAATAAAAAGTTTCACTTCCTCGCCGTGATATCTTTAAAAGAAAATTTATCGATCGACCTAGGACAAGGGCTAGGATAAGGATGGATCTTTACTGTCGAGAATAGTCGTTGTAGGGAAGATAAAAGTGGGATAAGAATGGCGTAACGACGGTGGACTAACGTCGTAAGTCGCATCTTTACGAGTCACCGAAATGGCGTGCAAATTATCAGGAGCTGTTTTAAATAGGGATGAGATAAAGTCGAGTCTTTTCATCCAATTTGATGAAGCAAAACAGTTTTAAGCAAATGGCACAGTTTTCCCCTGTTAAATGTGTTAGAAATCTTTCAATCTTGCGATCATAAAGGTGAACAGAAACGAAATAGAACATTTACACCTTATAATGGTATAATAAAAAGGTATAAAGTATATAAAAAATATATATAAGATATATATACAAAATAAATATTTGTATGTGTTCATGAAAAATATTAAATATATTATACTATATAACAGTAAGTAGAATAAACAATGTGCTATAAATTTGCAAAGATATATAAAAGGAACAATTATAAATAATACGGAGCACAGTGTATATAGTTTAACCGTATAATTTAATACAAGTAACGTAACATTGCACTGATTGATTCCACGGAAGCTGCGAAGCTACATGTGTCTGACCATGAATCACGATCTACTTACTATCTTCTCGAACTACTAGCTACCTACACGCGGCGAGGTCTTCTGTAATTCCAAGAAGTCAAACGTAGACAGAAACTGCACTAAGTAGTTATAACGTATCAAAGGGTGTGCAGCCTTTCCTACGAACTTGCTCACATTACGGTAGACAGTAATTACACGCGGTGTTAATTAGTTGTATGATATATGTGTTTCATATGCAGGAACGGGTGGCCCAATCGTTAACTAAGTATATACACACATACGTGTTACCTTACGCTGCATCTCTTCGTACCTGTACACCACGCGAACCGAGTACATTTTATCGTTAACTTCTTCATAATAATACAATTTTCGAACGGTGTAAATTTATTACGGTTACTATTGTTATCACAAAAATGCATCACCTGTGTACCAGTCGTGAACCGCTGCATTTTATTTGTGCAAATCAAAATATTGCCGCGCGAAAGAGTATATTATTAAGAACGATTAATCTTGCCTTCCGCGTAATAGACAATTGGTCGCAAATTGTATTTGAATTGAATGTCTAATTTATACTACACGCACAGAGCTGGAATAAATACGATTTGTATACTGCACTAGAACTATCAGACTACGTGGATACATAATTACTCGTTCTAAACGAAGATAGGCTTATAATTAACTTATTGTTAGTTAAGTATTATAGCGATCCTAGATACCCCTTCTTCACGCTGCTTAAACACTGTACACTTGTTTTCTAAGAACGTAAAATCATGTGCGCTCCGTACATTAATACAAATTTTACATTTCGAATAAATCCATTTTTCATTTGAATTGAAATGTACACGCGCCACTTAAAAACCACCGCGCGAACAATTATCATTCACCGCATCCACCTCATTAAACCACACCATTCACGGTAGAACCACCGATAGGTTTTGTTACTATTTAGACGGTATGCGTTACACAGTCTATGAACACCAAAGTGCTTGAACGGACATTAAATAGAGATATATGTACAAATGCCATTCTGTCTTATTGGAAGTCAACATAAATTTCTGCAACAATAATTTAAAAGCAACATATCTGGAACCGGTCGTTTTGACTGGCCTGGTAGTTCCCCTGTTAAAAACACCCCTTTGCTCCCTACTTCTAACAATCGCAACCCCCCGCGACCCGTAACCATTCGACGTGCATGCACAAAGTAGTTCACCGTAATCGGGGAATCATTCGGCCGGCAATTAACCGCGACATCAGCCGCCGATCACTCGCGTCCCGTTAATCGTCAATGATCTCCAAGCAAGAATCGTTATCCTACCACTTCCATCTGCTCCTCTTCGCACCTCTATCCACAGCCCCGTCCCTCTCGTTGCTCTGTTTTCATCTGCCCTGGATACTGGCCGCCCGACTCCGCATCCTCTGAGAAACGTGGCGCGCCGCGAGAGCAGTAAACAACTCGGCCGCCCTCGGAAACATCCCCATAAAGTACGTTTTATCTATCGTAAATCGATGGCGCGGCGTATTTCACCGGCGCGCTGTTATACAATGCAGCTCAATTAATGCCAAACTGTTGGCCTGATTTATTTCTTAACTCGGACAAGCGGCCGCGGCCGCATCGCGATAATCGTCGATCCCTATATACGGTACGTGTTTCGCCATAAGTGCGTGACTCGCTTACGGTGAATCGCTGGTATGCGCTCTATGCGGCGAACAGATTAAACTGCCGTTTCTGCCACATTAAAATACGTTTATACACGGCCCCGTGCACCAACCCTCACCACGCGATCCGCCCGTGGAGGATCGTCTCTGCGTAGAAGATTCGCCGCGAAGATATCCCCGGCTCTGACGCGAATAATAGTCGATTGTAGTGTCCGTCGGGGACAGTCGAGTGGCCGAACGAGCGGAACACGGGACACGATGCAGCATCTCGTTGTTTGTTTGCTAAAAGTTGTCACTGTGACCGATATACTGAACGGTTTTAGTGCATAAGTCTCGGCGTTTATTGTTTGCTAAACGTCCCGGCGCGGCCAATGTAAACGTTACTCCTTGTATTCGGGTAACTGGTCGCTGTGTGCAGCAATAGGGCTCCGACGCCGTGCGTTTATACTGTCTGGATATGGTGGCTCGTGCAGCGGACACTGAACGGCAGGAGCGCGGAATGTATACGCGCGATTCGACTTCCGGAGGGAGCTGGTTAAATAGATTCGATCGACGTATTTGTGTGTTTCTCTGTCTCCTTCGTTGCGAATCCGTATTCGGCGGGTCCCTTCTTCGATTGCTCGCGATAAGGGCGACGAACGATGAGAAATATCGCCGTTCGGTCTGGCTAATTATTTTCAGCGGCATTCCAAACGAATTAATGGCAATCCATTTTATAGCTCAGCTGTAGTAACTGCGTTAGGAATGAATTCGTTTTCGTGGCGCTCCGTGAAACCTCGAAGGTGACCGGCCGCTAATCGAAATTTCTTTCGGCCGGTCCGCTAGGTCCGACAGATTGAGCAATCGGTTTCTTCGTTTCCCTCTGTGTCAGGTGGGGCGGTACACAAAAGTTTCGCCGCGCGTTCAATTATCTTAATTAAATTACGCCCGGGCGCCAAGACAATTTTTCTGCGTCGCCCTGTGGCTCCATTCTCAGTAATTAAATCCTTGCTGTTCCGCGAAACAGCCTTCACACCTTGCATTCGTTACATGTTGCACACCGCGAGCACGCCGGGCCACATTCTTTCGCGGCGGAACGACAATGCATATGAACGGCGTTGCAATTGAGTCGTCCGCGATATTCGAACCCGCCCCAAATGTCTGCGATGACCCAACAAACAGTTGTCCTGCTTGCTGGCCATTCGCGGAACCCGATGGATAATGGAACTTCCTACTTCGAAGGGGAATTCTTGTTGTCGCGGCGTATACGACGTACAAGGCGCAACGTTTACGTTCATTATCACAGAGAACGGGATGTCATTGTTCGACTTTCTTTTCTTTCATTTCGTGGCCAGTTGCTGACGGACACGGCAAGTAAGGCGAGAATACGAAAGACTACGGATTCTTAGAAAGCAGAGTGGACCGCAGATAACTGAGATAAGCCTCGGTCGGTCATATTTAATGCAAGCGTTTGATTTTGAAAAGGCACGCCGTGCATACGGTTCATTGAATGCCCGTTTGCGAATATTTTCTTCAGATACTAAGTATTAGCCTGTTGACGGGGTCGGTTTTCAATGAATCCATCCTGCTAAGTGCAGAGGCGAAAATGACAAAACACGATGCAATTCATTTTCGACCTCGGGACACATTTGTAGTTGAATAAATCGTGGAGCCCCGAGTCATTTTTTTTTTACGATCCAGCATTCGGTAGAAATGTATTAATTCTATGAAACGTGCAACGCGCTTCGACCTTTATACGAGACGTTCCAAATATTCTGTCGCGTTAAAACAGTATAGGAGACGTAAATCGGTTTGCGAAGGAAATTAATTGATTCCAAATAAACTAGAGCACTTGAAGCACTTCACACATTCACACGCACTGGTGATATTACTATGCTCATTACAAACGGAACTGTTATAGACGAATGGATATGCTTGAAGGGTCGCGAACAACCCTGTAGATATAGTTAACCTTTTCTAGCAATGGTAACAGGGTACAATCACCCTAACTGCACTGAGGCATTTCCACGATTTCTGCACACGATGTCAGTTACAGATGCAGTTACGGTGCGACGTCATTCACGGTGAATGTATGTATAGACGTGGCTTTCGTGTAATAATAACTCACAAGTGACAGCGTTACCTATCTACTTAAGAATCTCCTGCCCTACCGGAAATTAATTTAATTTAACACGAGAATACCGCGATAATATTCAAATCGGTAACACGTTACCATCAGCTTGTCCTCCCCTGTCAGTATAATTACCACCTTGTTTCATATTTTAAAACGTTACAGAATTACGACAGTGTTATGCGACAGCACTTTGTGCTTCCGTTCCTTGCTTCGCCGAGAATAATGATTTTCCTTTATACCGAACCATTTATGCACAATCGTGAACTATATTTACGGTTTTCACAGAACATATATATATATATATATATATGTACATATTATAATTAATTATGTTACTTCTCCTTTAAGGAACAAGGGAATTGTAACATTTATCGAATTGTACATTTGGGACTGTTGATAAAAAAAAGTAATTCGACTTTGAATCTGGAGCAGTATCATTGAAAATTCTAGGATCGTTGAGAAATGTATTAATAGTATTAATTTAAACGCTAGGTGCTTGCTGAATTAATTTTCGGCAAAATATATTCTTCTTGAAAAATAATTATTTATGGAGACTACTCAGCTTTTGAATTATTCAACCAGTTATAAAATGATTTCGAGATATTTCTATATTTTTTACATTGCCTGCATTCAAACATTTTGTCCTTAATCGAATATTTAACGAGTTAATTGGTTTAGCTAAAACGTCGAATAATCCTGGACTTTCAATTGAAAAAATAAAACGCCACTCAAGAGAATTCGATTCTGGCATCTGAACTTACTTGGAACACGGAGCTCTCCCATTCTCCATTTCATTGCAAGCTCACCCTGTCTAATAAATAAATAGCATTATTATAGGTAAATGAATTAGCTCTGTCAGAAGATATATGGGGAGGAATCCATTGATCCAAAATTGACGTTTCGTTCGACCAAATTTCATAAATGGTACAGCGTCGCAGGAATGAAACTGTCAAACATTTACGAACAGGATATTCGATACCGTTAACCCAGCCAAATCCACAATGACAATTTCTCCGACTGAAAAAAATCAATACATCTATTTCAACAAAATCGAGTTAAACAATTTTGCCAAACAAGCCCCGGCAGAAAATATAAAAGTTACAATAAGACTGTACGTCTACAAGACGCGACGTATCGCCAAATAAATTCCAACGAATAACAATCTCAGCATACGTTGTACGCGTAAATGCAATCACGTTCCCCAATGAGTGTCGCGAATAAAATAAAGATTTGCCTTGCCCCGCGATTGCTACTTCGACAAGCTAAAACGAAACATATTTCACCGCGTTAAATCGGGTCAAAACTCCGACTCCTTGAAACACGAAATTCCCCGGGAATATCCAAGTTCACCAAGATTAATATACGACACGTATCGCTACCGCTCACGAGATATAGATCACGAGATACCAGACGTACACGACCTGGATGCTACACGCGGCGAAGCCAAGACCGATCGAACGTAATTCGTACCGCGGACGAAACTACAAATACTTTACACGTTAGTGGCATCGCGTCGAGCACCGAGACGATTGCCCTTTAATCTCGATCGGAAATCTCCCCCAGAGCCAGGCAACTTCGTACACTCCAAAAACACTCTTGCCCCGCGATCAAGCAAAGCGAGCTGCGTGGGAAATCGCGGCCGGCCAGTAATTTCTCTGTCCTGATTCTGCCGACGGTGTGGATTATCTGCAGCATCCCGCTTTGAAACATACAAACGTACACGTGCGTGTACATATATTATGCACTGTGTACATACCGCGAAACACGGATCGGCCGGCCTCGTGGCCGCGGTTTGATGTGTGCGCATAATATGGGCGCGCGGTACCCCAAGCCGCATCGAACAAACCGAAAAGAATCATCGTCTCGAGCTTGGGTGCACTTGCAAGCACTGCACCGATGGCAGTAGCAGGATTTGGACGGTGGAATTATTTCGTTGACGCTGGAGTTCGGGGGAGGGCGAGAATACACGTTAGACTGATCGACGTTTCTTTGAGCATTTCAAGAATGGGGTGTACAAAATTGTTTAAAGCCGAAGAAAATCGATATTGCGTTTGGAACCATTACGAATAAAAATATATTAGAGTTTCAATTGGTGAACGAACCGAATGACACAATCTTTTAAAGCAACCATCGGAGGATGCTCGCTTGAAAATCGTGGGTTGTATCGAGCTAAAGATTGGAGGGAAATATTATAGCCTGTTACACTCTTCCGTATATCCGATACAAATTTACGAAACACAAAAGTACTACCCGTGTACACGGCCCAGAGTAATATGGAACGAAGGTAAGAAAATGTTCAAATCCCGATGGAAACTATAGCGCGAGCGGTACTTTTCATGAAAGTTAATTAAAACTCTTGGCGTACGTCGATGAATGTTCGCGTCACCTACGAGCATTTATTAATCATAAAGTGGAGGTAATGGAACAAGATTGATCGTACTTTATTATAAAATCCGCCAAGCAAATATATTCAGAGCGGGGAAATTTCCCAAGAAAAACGTATTATCGTTCCTGGTAATACGTTCAAAGCAGACACGGCAGTTTATGCACGGTCTTTGACGTTTTTTGGCTGGTTCTATCTCAGCCGCTTTTTTGAGAAAACTCGCCCTGGATGGAAGGTCACGATCTCGACCAACCAGAGGATTGGTATCCCGCTGTTGCTGCACGCTCGAGAAGGTGTCTCGTATCTACGTCCATCGCTAAACAGCCCGAGCGTGAAATCAGACCAGTGATCTCCGTCTCTCTCCTTCTATACCCTTTCTTCGCCATTGCTCTTTCGCCCTGCTTTCTTTCTCTCCCCCTCTTGTCCCCTCTTTAATTTTCACTGGAAACCGAGAACGACTGGTATTATCCGTCAGGGAAGGAGATTCTAAACGTGATCCTGGTCGAAAGTCGTATTTCAGGGGACAAATCTTCTGTCCATCCTGTACATTCAAATGTGGGGGACTAGGAGAGACGCTGGTCCCAAGCTAAATTTCCTTTCACAGAGACATTCATTCGGTTCCGAAAATTCGAACAATTCGTAGTGGTACAGTAATGCTTGTGTAATACGATACGAATTAATCGTTTAGAATACTTATGCGAGAGGTCAAGTGGTGGGTCATTATTACTTTTATATTATTATAAGAAGCCTCGCAGGACTCTGGAAATGTGATAATTATTTTTCCCTACGCCCTGTACATTAATTACATCAATGGAAATTGCGCGATTGTTTAAAATTCGTTGACAATTATGTTGAACATGTTGCAAATTGAATTGTGCTTCGTTGCAAATAATATCGTAGATCAAGACGAACAAAAATATAGGCCAGATTTCTGACCACTAACGCATAACCTCGACAATGATTAATTTCAAAATTCGGCAAATTTTTCAACAACTATATTTCCCCTCACGCGATTTTATTATTAGGTACCTCATTCTTCTAACCGATCTAACAAAAACAATCTTCAATATAGCAGGGAAATAGATGTGAAATACTTCGAACAAAAATCACGTTCACAGAATTATACGAATTGGCTTCACGACCTCGCGTATCCTGCTGTTACATAAATAATACCAACGAACCGTGCTACCAAGAAACCAACCAAACAATTCCAACCCATCCTCATTCTAACGTGAGCCCCCGCTAATTTGAAAGAAAACCTGCGAAACGCCAGAAGCTCCTCGTTCCCCCGATCGTCGCAGTTCTCGAATAAAGCTCTGTACCACGCGAGAAATCGGCAAAAGAGCTACATCGAGGGCGTTGCCTCCTTGCGCCACGACGTTTCACCTTAGCAGGATTTGTAAAAAAAAAAAGAAGTAAGAAGAGCATCGCGTCTCCTTGGAGTCGAGCGGTATGACGAGCAGCGTCACGTTTGCAGCAAACGACGCACATGGCGCAGCTGGAGTCTCTGCATAGAGACTCTACGTGCCTTCTATCGCAGCGTACGCGTTGCACCGTGTCCTCGACCGTCCTCCGTCTTCAGCCCCCGTAACCCCCCCGCCATGACCCTTTCACCCCCCGCCATAAAGCCACGTAATACTCTTCGGATCCTCGGGAACTGCCGAACGGGCAAATGGGACACGTCCGCGGCCGCGTAGCCCGCAATTGTCACGGTTGTAGTGGGCGTCCAACCGCGTTTGCACACTTGCGAGCATATGCCTGTCACGTACACGCGAGTGTGCGCTCGGGCCACGAGCACACGCCGACGGTGCACAAGGAACGCGAAAGTATTTCTGCGACCAGACACGCCTCGCGAGACGAGGGAGATTCCGTGAAACCAGAGGAGTATTGGCGTGTCCCATCGATACACCTTTGAAAACCCGCGGACCGATCAATCCTACGGGAATCTCGCCCGGTCCACAACGCGCGTGTAGAAGCGTGCGAACGGTCCTCGCAATGTTCTACGAAACGACAATACACGATAAAGGTGGTTCGGTGGAAATGGGCTACCGCCGAGGGAAAGATACGTGATTTTGAAAAACTTGATTTCGGTTATTGGCGCCGGTGGCAGGGGACACGACGTACACTTTGTCTAACAATAAGCTGTCGCGTTTCATGCTGGCCTAGATGGAAATCGCCCTCCTCGGGCGCTATGAATATTCCATTGTTATTACTGGTTGAAGGCGCGAGTGGCGTAGAAGCGGACAGGTCGAGGTGCACTCGAAAAGTTCTACAGTGATACGTCTACGTTATTTACAAATAATTTACGAAGACTTGGAAGTTTCTCAATCTGGTTAATGTCCGGTACCCGGACACGTGACGCTATTACTTGCAATATACATTACACTTGCATACACATCCGTTCGCATTCAGGCTCCGGTTCACGCCGCTCTCACCCTCCGCTATCGCACGTAGCAGCTAACTCACCGCTACATATTTTTGTCCGCAACGCTTACACGACGCCGCCCGCGCTGTGCATCCAACGTGCGCTTCATTCTGCCGAGTTCCCGGGACGTTAATCGCTATCAGAAACCCTTGAAAGGGCTGTTTTCGTGAACGACGGTGCACAGCGGATGCAGCCGCGCGTTTACACGAATTAGGAACAGCAAGAAGATCCAATCGGCCTTTCGTCACCGTTAAACTACGAAACCACGTCCCTCTTCGGCGGTCGATCGTATCGGTGCATCAACTTCTGCATCGTTTCCGACGTTACATGCACACGTACGTGCATGTATATTCATACAGGGAGCGTGTTAGACGCGAAACAGGGAATGTTTACGAGGTAAAGAGGGAAGGACGCTCGCCTCCCGCCCTTCCTCCCGCTGCGTTGGTGCACGGTCCAACGACGGGGAGGAACGAGAGTAAGGCAGGGTAGAGATAACCCTGCATCCTAGTGCCAAGATAACCCGACTTGACCCGCGGGTCCTCCTTGCTGAATAATTACGGGGAAGCCTCCTGTACGCGTCCTCGTCCCTCTAACTATCACAACGTTTCTGTTCCTCCTTGGCCCCTGTCTCTCTCCACGACGTTCCTCCTGCCCGCTCCGCCTGCATGTCCTCCCGCGTTCTCTGTCCGACACGTTGGTGCATAGAAGCAGCGGGAGACCTGAACCTGGTGGCTCTTAGCGATGGTATCGACCTGCGGAGAGTCTTTGCCTCCCTCCTGGCCCTCCTCTTTCCAAACCGTCGACCCTCTTGCCCACCTCTTCGCCACTTGCCCTCTCCCCTTCCCCTTCTTGTCCCGTCCGATGCCATCCTCGCCCTCCTTTACAACCTTGCCCGGCCCCTCCACCCCCCTGGGCATTCTAACGCCCGCTACAGCGCAAGGGTTGCTCCGTGACTGCTCCTTAGGGCCGCAAGGATCGAAGACGAAGAAGCAGAAGGATCGAGTGTACTGTTAGCGTTGCTGGCTGGTTTGCTGGCGCTGGGCTGCCGATGCCAACCGAGGGACGTAGTGGAAAGAACGGGCCAAGCCGGACCCAACGTGGCCCCAGCTAGGCCCGACCCAAGTCACGAACACGCACGGATGAGAATAGATCGTGTGCCGGCTCCGTCTTGGCTACCCACCTCCAGGGGAGAGCACGGTTCTGTACCGAGCTCGACCTTTTCTACGAGGATGTAGATTACCGTTTACGTTGCCTTTTGTTGGACGCTCTTCTGGCGTTTCCTTATCTGCTGATTATGGGAAATGATTCGTTGCCCGATGCGGTGCCCCGAAACCACCTCCCTCGTTCTACACCGGTGTATCACCTGGATGGATTGTTCGCGCGCCGGGAGCAACGAAACTGCGTCCCCGAAACGCAGCGTTGCAATCGAACGACGTCGGCGCTGCGTTTCGTGCGCCCGCACTTCCGTGGGACGCACCTCGCAATTGGTATTTAATTACAATTGTGCGACCACGCCGTTTCCGTTGACACTGCGAGGAATCGGGCGGACATGCGAATGCAAATTCATTTTCTACAAAGTGCCGGACAATTACTATCATCGTTACGGAATTGCGTGTTCAATATTGTTTATGTTGCACCGGTCGAATACAAGTCACGCGACTAATAACAGTAATTAAATCACGTTTGGATAAGTGCATTGTAACACGGTTAATCGTAGCGTGTCGCTCGCGTGGCGTTCATCGTGTGTTCTGGAAAACAACGCGTCGAATAATACAAATAAAACTGTTACTTTGACGAACGTGGCAGAGATTATAGCCCCGCGCGTAATTTCGTGCAGGGGCTGAAACGCGAACAATTTCTCGGGGGCCCAGTGGTTAAATTAGCATTACAAATGGCGCTGATAATACAGCGCGACACGAGTCATCACGAAACTTTCGCACGGCCGTTCTTTCACACAGCAACTGCACCCCGAACGTGCGTTTAGCATTTCATTACGGGCTGGAAGACAACACTTCCACCTCCTTCACTACCCTACCGTTTATCGTAAGCGTTCCGCGAAAAACGACACTTCCAACTAATATATCGAAACGTAATTTCAACGATCGCCGCCACGAATCTTTGACAAGCTAAACTCTCTGTTAATAATTAAGTCCAGCTTAACCACCCCCCACCCCTGTATCTCCGCAGGCAGGATTCGAATTTTCCATTTGGCCCTCTTGCTGCAACTCCCTCGACTGCATGATATATTAAGCCTTCAGAACTTGCCGTGTCCGGCGTATCACGCCGAATCAGGAATTCGAATTTGCAATCGCTTTAACCGTAGCACGAACCTACAGTCAGTAGAACAAGCTCCTCGCAGACGTATGCACCAGACCGAATAATAATCAGGTCGCCGAGCATCTTACGATAACTAGAAACGGAACACCTAGTGATCGTAATAAACGATAATTATCACGTCGAACGAGAACAGTAATGAAAAGGGGGTGGCTTCGTTTTTATACTAATCGCAAGCATTACTGTCTGCCGTGCAAAATTGTCTGAATAACGAAACAAGTCAATTCTCTCACCATTTGGATCGATGGGCCATCAATGGACGGCCGAGAATTATTTTCAAGTCGCCGTAGAATGAGGCCGCGGAAAGCTTGGCGTTAAAACGTATTTAATCAAGCATTTCTGAAACAGCGTTCGAGACATTCTGCTCCGGAGCGAGACACGTGGTCCGTCGTATGCGCCCCGTCAAACGTATGCATTAACACACACACAAACCACGACCGTGTGTATTCGCGATGATACACACGAGGGTATGTGCGCGTTAAACCGCTCTACCGCGGAAACGCGTTAAACCGCTCTTCATCCTCCGGCTCCCTTCGACCCGCGCGCGCATCAACCCTACTCGTGAACTTCCGGTCCTCGACCCTTTCACCCTTTTCATACTCGTGTCCTCTCGCATCCTTCAAATCCGCCACTCACCACCTTCCACCCCGCTGTTCCTCTTATCCTTCCATTAACGGTGTAAGCCAGGGCCCCGTAACGCATCCTTAAAAATCGTCCACGGCATATTTAATGTTTGCACTTTGACGCTTCGCTGTAAAGCTCCTTTCAGGGTCTAACGGGACTCTCCATTAGTGCTTAATTAAGCGCCGCTCCTTTTTCTCCGACGGAAACATAATGCCTCGTGAATATTCAGGTCTGAAAGTTTAGTAATAACCGGATGTCACTGTGACCGGCCGTTTGTTTGCACGCCTAGTCTTATTTCGCGCAACAGATACGGGGAAAGCGTTCGCCAATTCGTTCCGAGGCCAGTTTCGCGGTTCAGCTCAGTCGAGATTTCGAATGGGATCGAAATAACCGGGCGAACTGTTTCCTTGAAAACAACTCGAATGAACGATCGTTATTGTTGTCTGCCCGTCGTCTGCTCGGAGCTGTTTTTAAGCTGTTGCTCGGTTGTCGACGATGCGCGAATAGAATCGTTTGGCGAAAATTATAAATGGTGTTTGGAAGTGTTGCCTCTTCATGTTAACGTCGTGTTTCCAAGTAATGATGCAAGTGCGGCCGGCTATTTAAAGGAACGAGATAGAACGGTCTGTTCGCGGTGCACGATTTATTTTCAGTGGGATTGTGTGGCAAACTTTGTGTGGAAAGTATTTCCCCTTGCATATCGTGGAAATAGCAAACATAAATTAATAAGCAGGCTGAGAATGTTATTACAAATTCGTTTAGTTTGGACGAAATTAAAATTTCCAACCGTAGGAACCTCTTCCGCATTTTATCGCAACACGAGATATTAAAATGGGAAGGACTGTGTAAATTTGCGTACCATTAATTTATAACAAATATTTAAAAAGAGCCTTTAAACATTCTCTTAATTACCGCTAGAAGTGTAATTCTTTATCAAATTTTAAAAAAATCGTACACAATGATCCTACTCTGAGCTTAATATTGTAGAGGCAGCAATCACTTTTAGAAACCAGAGATATCTGCCTGTTCATCGTACACCGGATATTTTCGGACATATCTGTCAGTCAATTATTCAAATTTGCCTCATTAGAAATAACACTTATTGCTCCGATCCCGTGGAAATCAGATTTGTGTTCAAGAGCTATCTCGGAATAAGCCGCGCGAATAATAAAAGTCAAAGGTGAACAGAGGTACCGAAGAAAAGAGGAAGGATAATACTCTCGTGATACCCGGGTCATTCGGACCGAAGGCAAACAGGGATCGGCTCTTGATCGCGATGGATAGGGACTTCGTGAACATTTCCAGCTGGGGTCATCATAACGAGGTCTCGTGTCACGCGCTTCGTACAGTATGGACAGAAAAACGATAACGAAGAACGAAGGAATCGTAAGATAGAAATAGAGGCAAAGATGAGCAAGTGGAAAGGAGAAAGCAGGGAGCAGGTTGTGAAGGACGCGCTCGCGATAGGATCCCATGAGAAAACGACGAGACAACGGAGTAAGTGGGACTATTTGAAAGAGAAATGTTTATGTCCCGCAGGTGTTTTAGAATCTCCATTACTCCTATATCCTATTAATCAAATCTTCTTCATCATAATTAATTTCCATATTCAATGTTAATCACTTAATTATCAATTACTTGAAGCTTCTCGTTGTTCCGCCCTCTAACAATTCAATTTTGCAAAGCATTCTTCTCGACACCATTCACCTTAACAATCGAATCTTGTCGTACTTCATGTTTCCCCTGAACCCTGCGGAGAAAAAAAATGTTCCCACACCTTTCCACACCTCGCGCACACTATTCAATTCATCGGAGCGCAATCCAAAAGAGAAGCTACCTGCCTCACCCCTGCCCCATAGCTCCCACTCGAAACGACTCAGCGTTGCGCGATGTAATCGCCTGAAACGGCCGTTCGTATCAACTTCCATGCCACAGAAAAAAAACGCGAATCTGCGTTCCACTTCGGAAACGACCCACCTACCCTAGGTGGTCTCGCGGCCGGAACGCGTTTTTGGAGCGAGACAAATCAACAGTCGCTGTCACGGATCAGTCTGGGTGCACATTGTTGCGAGCCGACCAAGCGTCGGCGCACGTAGCACACGTATATAAGGCAAACGATAACCGAAGCGGATTCGAAGCGGGCGTATGCATATCCGTATGGAAAGGAGTTCCCGTATCTCACCGGTCAGAGCCACTTAATTGACACGCGGCGCGTCCCTAACACGCGGCGACCTCCCATCCGGTGACTGCCGGTGTCTCTCCCTTTTCCTCTCCTGCTGTCCCGCTCCCGCTTGTCCCGTACAGGCCTGCGCTTTCTCTTTCCGTCGACCCGGTCCTCTGGTGCACGCCGGGGATCACGAGTCTCCATCTGTCGCGGCGGTACACACCGGCCGCCAATTCCTCGTCGGTCCAATCATGGAAATGGAAATACTTCGTACGCGTACGCCACCGCACGGCGGCACAGACGACGGCATAATTAACGGCTCGCTGCCGGTAGATATTGCTTTTTTGACTGCGCTGTTACTACACTTTTAGAAGATTCTTTGAGATGAAAGCTGAAATTAACGAGAAACTGTATCAATGGGAACGCGACGCGGGCGCGTCGTGCGCGGGTTTCATGAATGTTTACCGCCGCGTCTGTGCGTCGTGTGCATATACACGTGTGCGTGCACGTGTTCCTGGTGCGGTTGCGGTGGGTAAATTTGATCCGCGAACGCGTGGTGCTCGCGTACACGCCCCTTGCGCATAATTCTGTTCGTAATTGGGGTGCTCGGTGCGTAACAAGGCGAACGTTCGAACTCGCGTATCGAGGAAAGGCGAGATGTAGATGCGGTAAACAAGATTACTTTCGCTATGGTATTACGGGATACCACGTGAGAATGACAATTTTGGAATCGAGCAATGAAGATAGTATCATGTTAGATTCGCGACACTGTTTAAATATTTGCACGATCCTTTCCGTACGACAAATTACAAATTCTATTTCCGTAGGATGAACGGATTTTATCTGCATAAAATATAACACATTACTTTCCATTTCTATTCACTTCTATTCGTGAACAAATCGTCAGTCTGTTATCGGTGGTGTCAAAATAATATCGATAATAACGAACCATTAACGTCACGTTAAAACTGTGCGTTTCAATGCATTTCAATGGGCCAATTGTTTCCCATTAACCTAGCGCACGTTTTAATCTGGAAATGGTACGTTACATTTAATAAGTTGAACCTCGGCAGGTACGTATGCAACTATCCACTAAATCATACGGTCGATTATCGTCGAATCGACGTTGGTTGAGCGGAACGATAGTTAGCCGCTCGGTGGCACAGACGGGCAACAGAAGGAATTGCATTGCCAGGAAAGGTAACTTCGTGCCTCGACGAAGCGATTTGCCTTATAAGCGACAGCACGTGAATGTACCTCAACGTGCCACCTTTTAAGTGCGTCCCGTGCAGCCCCCTTGGACGGCATAAAAGTCGAGATTCAGCACGCAAATTCTGATTACGTATGCGCGCGAAACTAACAGCCGACGCACGTACCCGGGATGGACTTTCGCCCTTTCCCATGGCGCTTGTTAGTCCCGACTAGGTGGTATTCTCACGGATGCGGCAATTGGGATTGCTGGTGAAGAGAGATTGATCAGGATCCACTATTGCTTCGAAGAATTTAAACAGGCGTACGTATAGCACGAAGAAGAATCAAAATTGAAACGCGATGAACGAATAGAAAATAATAATTCGTGAGCTGATTTTCATAAATCGTTAACTCGATTCCGTGTCCTGAATGTAAAATTGCAATGATGGCTCTTTTTTAACAGAAACTGTGAGCGCCCGCAGAAACGGCGGTCACTGCGCTTAAATTGTGATTACAATTGTGATACTATTTCTGCATTTTTTGGAGACCCTATCGAGTAATACATTTGATTTCATCGAAAAATTATAATTACTTCATCACTGGTAATGCGAGCAAACTTTTATGTTTTATACAATATCCCTGGTGTCATTATCGCGAAAGAATGGATTAAACGGGCGGTAAATTTTAAAACATCTACCACTCTCAAGAACTTAATCCAATATTTAATACCATCGCCGTTCTCGCGCATATAAATAAATAATTCTCACGGCAAACCGCGGCCGCTAACAACGCGCACTCCCGAAAACAAATTGACCGTATCAAGTTCGAGCGAGTAATCACGGAATCGATGCCGCCTGTTTACCTGTGACAACCGTGGAACCATCGTCAGCCTCTCGGTGAGATCGATTTACGCCCGTCCAGACCCTTCCTCGTACGTCCGAGGAGGATTGCGTCGCAAGGACGCGGAAGACGCGAATTTCACGTGGCAGTTTCACGGTATCGTCAGATAGGGACGGGCTCGTTTTTCCTGATCCCTCGATAGAGGAGGATAAACGTAAGAGGGAAGGTGAAGGGTTACAACGAAGAGCTGACGTTATATAGGCTTCTTACTTGGCATCGGGGAAAAAGACGATCACGAAGGAAGACGAAAGAGAAACGGAGGAAGAAAAAGACGAAGAAAAGGACGTGCAGGGCGAGCAGGTAGGTGAGTTGGATCGGTAGGCAAGCAGGCGGTCAAACAAGAGGGACTTAGAGGAAAGAGGGTGGGAGGTATGGGAGGGAAAACGAAGGAGGGGATAGTTTGCTCTGGATTCCAAGCGTGACCCCGTGCTGACCTGGCGAGAACATCTCCGCGCATCTTTCTTTCGCCCTCGCAAACACACGTACACACACCGTTACGTGGATCGGGGCGCACACGGGGAACCGTTGCACATACATAAACGCGTACTGTATTTCTCTCTCCATTTGCCCTCTGCAATTATATATCCCCTTCTACCCCCAGCGAGCATAGGTACCACAGGCTATCTTATCTCACACGCTCTACGTAAGTACACAGCTACGTATGTACGCGGCTGGAAGAAAATACATGGACGTGAGTTACTCCGCGCAAATATGTACCACGCTACGCAGTCCCATGGTATTCGTGTGTCCATCATACGTACGTGGACTTGAAGGAACGAGGCGCTCCTCTTCGTCGATATCACGTTGCGATAGTTACCGCTGCCCCTTTAATTGACTGCAATTTCTGCGTTCGAACGGGCAAACTTTCGATGAAGCCGAATGAAACGGACGATACCGATCTGTAATACGTATATTGGTAACAGTTCGAGCGGAGTGACGCAATTGTATTTGCGAACTGTAAGTAACATGCCGAGTGAAACGGAGTTTCCAGTGACGAGTAAGTTTCCACTGTTGTGAAAATATTCTGCGCTATGATAACAGTTGGAACCGCGGGCCCGGTTTCACTGCGGCATTGAAGCATTGCTTTAAATAGCGATTATAATTCAATGATTTCTATTTCGAAATTTTATTTACAGTATAAGACAACTGGCTATAAATAATTTGCACGACGAGGCTGTACGAAATCACCCTTTCGCATCTACCCATTCGTTAGGAAAAGGATATGGTATTCCTTCCGTATGGTCGATATCTCGAGTTTCAATTCTTAATGAGACTTTTGGGACGAATAATTTTCTCAGCGTGGTGCGTCTGGCATTTGCATCTTCTTACCTGCGGTATCAAATGATTTTGACCGTGGTTAGGGAAACATGGTCGCTTGTTGTTAGTTTAATACATTTTTTTTAATAACCTACTTGTCCCTTATATCGTATATGTCATGACGTTTTATACGGCATCATAAATGTTGCAGTCTCCTGCGGATTAATTTATGACCCGTCCAATATATCGATGCACGCCCTCAGCGATTATCTGCAATCTATACATCAGTCGTAAAAAGAGCACCATACGCGATCTCGTGTCACTGCATCAAAATTTGTGGATATACATAGATTTCTAATTGACTGTAATTTTCGCAGGGTGTTCGAAAACTTTAAATGACGAACGCGACTCGATGATTACCGTATAGAATTTTCAATACAACTTCGATCACATAAATATCCTTGTAATTAATAATTAGCATTGGCTTTGCCCGCGGTATAGTAACGTTCGCAATGATTATCATTCAATTACACTAGCGAATTGATCAATTTCAATCATAGAAAAAGAAATACACCGCACGCTTTGCTCTTTTCTATCAACCACCGCTGTTGAAATTTAATTGCACGTCATTTTCGAACACGCCCAAACGTTACCTCGAATATCGGGATGCACCGACACGACCATCGCGATCATTCGAGTTGAAACATTCAAAAATACGAGGCCGGGCATCAGTTGGCAGCGCGCGGCCCTTCGTCAATATTTTCGTCGGACGATCACGGATTTCCTCTACTTTTAATTCGCAATTTCGATAAAAGCGACGTCAATTTCGATATTCGATAATAGCATCCGTAATGCTATCCGATATCGGACACTCGAGGAGCCCGGCCGTAAAACGCACCCGATTTTATAACGCAGAACTTGAATTATCCGCCCGCCCCTAAAATTTGTAAAACACATTTTTCGAATTAACGTTACAACATATCTACCGTATGAAATATCATACGCGTCGCACTTGTTAAACATTCGAGAGGATTATGCGAAAAGCGATGGAATATTCACAAGCACATGTCACCGATGCGAATAAACGAGAGATATTCGATTGATACAAATCTATAAATTGAAATAAATGAAGCAAATCCCCCACGCGGTTTTTTTCCTCTACAAAGTGTTGGTTTTATGTTCTATATAAAACCCAGTTAAACAAAAATTATCTCTTATAGTTCTGAGAATATATTGGGGTATAGAATTCAAATGCTTATACAAAAGTGTTTATATTAAGAAGGACCGATAGGGTCCGAATGCTCCATGCTTCTCTTCTATATTCATTCGTTAGAGTTTCTCCTTCGAATAAGGACGTGCCTTCTTTTACTATATAAAATAAAGTACTTTAGTTAAACTGAATTGTATATTATATATTATCACACTTTGTCATAATCTAGTTTTTCCAATACAAAGAACGGGAAGTAAAGAAAAACTATCATGCATCCTTTGATCGTGGCACGTGTTTATATGTTCCTACAATTTTGTCACCGTTCTCATTAATTACATCGTCGAACTTAATTACCGCACGATAAACATCTTTACAGTACCCAGCAATTATTGTCCTGCGCGTAACCGTAAATTCTTCGATCATTCCGTCCAATATCGCAGCGCCTAAATCGCGACTAGTTCCGAATTGAATATCGCTAATTCATGCGGATCAGTAAACATGAAAAATACCGAAAACCCGACCCAAAACGATGTTCGAAACTTTGTTAATCCTTTATCAAACGAAACCGCGCAAACTTCCGAGGGGCGGTCGTAAAATAAAAGTAAAACGCGTCCGAGATAACGCAACCGCTGCGGCAACCTGATACACCGCCATAATTCAACCGCGAACGATCATTTCTCAATGTTTTCCTGGTCCAGGTCGAAGTGGAAGCGATAAGTCAACGACACGAATTTTTAGGTGCCGCGGAGGGGGGGGGGCGCTATTAGAAAGTCGACAAAAGCCGGGACAATAATCTATCGATCAGAGTGGGAACCGTGACGGGCCGGCTTGCCATTTGTTAGGAGCCAGGAAGACGGGAAAAACAGAGACGAGACGGGCATCCCGAGGCTTCTTAAAGTGGGGGGGGGGGGTCTATTAATGTCGGCTGCATTTTTCTTACCGCCCAATCACAGGGTGTTCTCTATGTCTGCCCCCCCCCCCTTCTGTTGAGTTTTTCCCGGCGCTTCCGCCACTTTGAGAGAGTCGAACAATTTCCGGACGCGACGGAACCTTCTCCGACTCCTTTTTTCGTCCGACCTAGACAGCAGTAGCAGCAGCGGCGGCCGAGGCGCCGCCACGACGCTTTTTGCCAGTTTCAAACAAGCCCCTTGTCCTGCCGATTTAAACATGCCCATGCCGCCTAAACGACCTGGCCGTTGTGTATCCTCTTGCCAGGCTACACCTTTCTTGCGCGACATTGTTTAAGGACGAGCGGTATTGTCTGCAATGAGAATTTGCAGCGAGCAGATACGATGGAAATGTTGGTACATCGTGGTGATATATACGCGTGCCCGTTGAGAGCGAAGGTTTCGAAGGACCGCCGGGCACATTCCTCTCGTTTCTATAAATATTTGCGCGAATGGGTTTATGCCGCGCTTAAAACTGTCGCGAGCTGCGCCGGTGTTTTTTTTTTGTATTCGGGGCCTTTATTCCGCGCAATGACTTACGCTTGCATTCTTGAACTTTCGCGTGTCGTATATTATTATTCCGCCGTCGATGTACAGCAAGGCGTTAGAATGAATTTTTGTTACTCGAGGGATGCGAACTTTTAACATCGTTTTCTTTTTAGGGTAAGTTAACGCGTGGAAAGTCAAGCATTACGCTTGGACCTGGTTGCAAGCGTAAGAATGTTCGAGAACGGGCATCAAGGAATATCTGCATCAAGCACGCGAATAGTATTCCCAGGAAATTTTTTACATCCACCTTCTACCTAACGCAGTATTAAATACTCGGAGTACCGGGAATTTACGGCGTCCCAACTGTAACAAAGTTGCAGCGACCGAACGATATTCGCAGTAATAAAATAAGCGTCATTCATCGTTACCCTCATTACCAAACATATCCTTCGACGTGTCTTTCGTACTTCCTGGCCCCGCGCAGTTCCGCGACGCCGGTCATTATCCACGTCAATTAACCGGCATAAAATTGCACCGCGCTGCAGACGTTCGCACGCGGCGACACGTCTGCGAAAATCGATCAAAACCATCCCTCCAGCAACAACAATTGATCCACCCAAAAATAGAGCTTCACGATTGAACGTTGCCCCCCGGCAAAATGAAACCAACCCGACCACGTACGTAAGAAAAATGCTTTCCTCGACGAATTTATTCATGCATCCCGTCCGCGCCCACCGGTTCTCTGTCGCGGCATGAAGCTCGCGACAAGTTAGGGAGATGTACAGCAACGGATGCACGCGATTGGATCCAGGTGAGCGGGGGATGGGTGGGGGGGAGAGACACGTCTAGCCAAAGTCTGGACATTTCCAGACTGGGTGGCATAGGTGCAGCTGGACTGGAACGGGACGGGGAGAGTTAACGAGCCAGCCGCCATAAAGTCTAATGCATTTGTTGTCGTTGACGATGCACAGGCCCGGCCAACGTTGGGTCGTCCGCGACTACGGCGCCCGTAGCAAGGCCGTGGAATTTACGCAGTGCTCGTAAAACCCGGGACGGATTGACACGTCGACGGTAGTAAACGTTGCCGCTTGCTACCCGCCAACAATGCAAAGTGCTGCATTACCGACTGCATCGGCCTGTGCAACGACGTCGACGTAACTCCACCGTCAGTGGTTTGCACTCGTCGACAAATCCACGTGTCCTTCCCATTCTACGATGCGGACACCAAGCTCAACCCCTCGCCCACCCCTTCGCGGCTCGTTGCATCTTGTCTACCTTATCACAAATTGCAACCCGTCCCCCTTTGCTCACCGTTTCAACCCGCCCCCCCCCCTCTTCAACCGCCCCGTGAAACGACGCGGCGTCACGTTCAATCTGCTTCTACTCGCGAAACGTACCCGCGATTCTTATCACCGCGTGAACGAATACGAATCGTCTGATGAATCAGTTTCGTTGTATTGTAATGCGAATGAGGGGATTTTGCGCGGATTTAAATCTCTAAATTTCGAATGTTTTCAACTTTCAAACGACGAGGTTCGAGATTTTTCGGGACGGGGATATCGTAATATCCCCGTAATATCCCCCGTAATATCGATAATGCGTTTCTTATAGAAATTGTAGTAAATGAAATGAGTAGTATCAAATGAAACTGGTTTGCTCTCTTTTTAAATACCGATGAATTCTACGCTTTCGAAATTTGTTTGTCAATTGATAAGAATTATTTGCATAGACCAATCAATTTGTAACTATCATGCACAGATTTCTGGTCGATTTAATAATTGTCTTAAAGACAAGTATATTTCGCTACATTCACGTGGATTGTGTAACACAATAGGACAAATTAATACTCCATGTTATTCAGGTGAATGTATTGTACACCTATCTGAGGCATGGACACCATAATGCGTATTGAATCTTGTTTCCGTTCCGTCAATGCCCAGAATTCCCGACAACATTTTCTAAACCCTACGGTGCTACGGCGGAAATTGAACCGTTGTGTGCATGCAACGATCAATAAGACTTTTCACGATCCTGTCGAGCCACAAAAGGCATTCTATCGGTATCGAAAAATTCCGTAATTAGGGAATCAATCAAGGGGCTCGCTACATAAACTAAATTACTGGCAGAAAACGAGTTCTAATTGTCTATTATTACAATATAAGCGAATCGCAATCAACGCGGTAAAAATGCTACAAACATTGGCCGCCAAGTATTCCGCAAACAATTATTAATTATTAATTATTACTCGTCAATTATAAATATTTTCAAGCTCCGCCAAAAGCTTGACAAACCGCAAACGAGTGAAATATAAAAGAAAAAGGCTCGCAGACTTAAACAAACAAAAATAACAAGCGATAGCGAAACGAAAAATTAAACGATCCACTCAAAAATGATGACCGCCCGTTCCAATTTAAGCGTTATCAGTCCCAGACAAAGATTTCACAGGGTAGTTTAACGAGGTAATCCAGTAAGCCCTTAACCAGGTATTTCGTACTCGTTGTCAACCGAATGGTACGTCGAAACGACGCTCGACGGCTGCGTGCAGATTGTATGTGCGTGCCACTGCGTCAGACAAAACGTGCATACGTCTGTTCTTCCTGTAGTGTGTTCGTGAATACACGGGGTTGCGTGCGTGCATAAATTCGTTCCAGTGTGCGTGGCCGGCGTGTGGGTGGGATTCTTGCCCGAGTGTACGTGCGCCGGTGTGTGCGTGTATCGAAGTCGGTGTTAGGGGCAACGGAAAAGGGAGTAGGGGGACAATAACAGAGCCGCGTTTTCGGGCAACGACCCGTCGCCATCCCTTCAACCTCCACCCCCCCATTCCGTGTTCCAAACCGACCGGCAATCCACCCCTGGCCCCCTGCTTCATCTCCTTCCCTTCTTTGCTTCTTCCTTCGCACGCTTCACTTGTCGAGGCATTATGGCCCTCTCGCCAAACGGACAAAGACGTAAATTAACGAAATTCTTGGTCGTCGACGAAGCTGAACCGAGAAAGGATCCGACAGACGGAGCAGCGTGATTATTAATTTTGCTTCGAACTCTCGTTCATTTTTCCAGGTTAACGCTGGATCTTTGGTAGTGTAGCTTGAATTATGGCAAGATAATCGTTCAAATATTTGTATACATTTGTGAAATCGTTTTGATGCGAGAAACAGAGATCAAATAATTGAACATTTTTGTTTCTTGTCGCCCCTTCTTTTTGTGGGATCGATGTGCCATTTTTGTTCTTTAATGGGGGAAGGGGGGGGGTGCCGGTTTCTGGCGAAGAAAATTATTTCAGAATATTCTTACTGTTTACAAATGTTCTATGTAGATTTTCCAGTCAGCGACACTTCAACTGTCAACACAATCTCTAATAGCTTCTTCTCATCTTGCATGACTTTATTGTCTCATTAGAATTTTCACCGATAAGAAATGGAAAAATAGTGGACATTTCTGGATCATTTTCCACGAGTCTCGCGAATAAACGAATGAGCGGGCGAAAATATTCGTGACCGGTACAAAATCGGTAGTTGCATACACGGTGAATTATTGAGGCGCAACCCTCTGATGAACACCGAAGCATTAACGCCGAAACCATTATTTCGCACATGCCGCTTTTAAAAATACAGCGTGAAAGGAACTTGCATGCGCCTCGTGTAAAATCTGATAGTATTACCTTATGCGCTAATAAAAGATCGTAGAACAGATATAAGGCGAAAGAATTCCGCGAAGGTGCAAGCTCCCGGGGAAAATATTCCCTACAAATCGTGATAACTGTAATAAAAAGTATAAAATGGCAGAAATAATTTTCATAGGACGGGGGTGTCCGGCGTACGGCGTGCAAGTATATGAAATACAACAGACAATACCAACTTAACTAAGTAATCATCTAAATACCGGCTCACACTTGCTACAAATAGAACAATACCTCTAATCACATTCAAAACAGAATTGAAGCTCAAAACGATGACAGGTCCGGGAATAACCTAATTACCAGCGGCGAGATGCATTCGAATGCCAGCATACTGCGTCCCACTCATCTAAATTCAACCACTCGTCCCGCCGACGAAATCCTAATCAAATAAGCGCCGCTAAATAACGTCGCGGTAAGAACCACTCAACCCAACGGGCCACGGTATTGAAAATCGCGAGACCCTCCTGTCTATCCGTCCGGCGTAACGTCATGCGCAGCGGTCATAAGTCGTGGAAAACGTACGAAGACGGCGGCAACGATGCCGACGTCGACGTCATAGACAACCGACGTGCCATGACATCGAAGACGTCGCCGACGCTGGGCGACGTCCAGGAGAATTTCTGTGGGGCCAATTATCTCTTTTCCCGGGGCAAAGTTTTACGCTCGATTCCGAATATTATCGTCCCTCCGGTCCGTTGTCTGAGGAGACCGGTGTGAACGAACTCCAGTTCGGGGTTTGTCCCTCCCCTTTTCAGTCCCTCTTGGATCCACCGCTATACCCCGGCTCCTGGTAGTAAAGTTGGGCGGCCAGACGGATATTCGGCGTCGTGCGTGCACCGTGTCCCCAAGGAGGGGTTGATAGGACAACAGGCGGAAGGAGAGAACAGGATGACGGGGATGAGTAGCGTTTGTCGACAGAATTCGACCTCCAGCACGAGCTTGACAAAGGCTCGGCCACTCTGGATTAATTATTGTAATTATATCCTCCCTCTCTCTTCTCTCTCTCCCTCTCTCTCTCCTTCTGTCTCTTTCGAGAACGCGACATCCGAGACGACGCAGACAGTAATTGACCAGAGACGCGCGCTCGGTCCTTTTCAGACGATGGAAAACAATATCGACAGACGCGTCCGCGGGCCAGATCGATTTGACGATCGTCTAACAAATCTTGAATGTACCAGGTCGTTGTTCTCGGTGTGGAATTGTTCGGTACATTATGATCGGGACAATAAATCGTGTTGCGTTTGATACGAAATCTGTGAACGAACGAGGAACAATGTTAGAACGATGCGGACACGGGGAATATAATAATGATTTTATTGGAAGAGCGTTTGGGACGAACTTGTATCATATTTTTTTATTAATAAGATAAAAATTTTACGCAGTTTTTGAAACGACAGATGTTCAAGAACGATAGCGGATCATCGAGTGCGGGAAACGATTCGACTTTTAAGTTTTGGAAGAAACATTTATAGAAGAAGCGAAAAATACAGATTGGACAGGGTATCGCGATAATAATTCGAACAAAGGGTGAACTTATTCTATCCTCGATTCCTGACACCGCCCCAGGACTTACATTCTCAAACTGAATTCTGGACACGCTCGAGCGGCCATAGTGGACGAACGATAAAAAGCGAAAAAGGTGGCGCACTTTTATTTCTCGGCTAGTACGGTGTGTGTTGTCCGTGCTACGGAGCTTCGTGAAAGTCCCAAGAAAATTCCGTTTACGGACAACGTGCTGGGCGAGCAAAGTTGAGAGCTTGCTTGTTGGACGCGTATCTGTGGTGCGTGCGCGGAACCCCCGGGACTGGACTACCCACCGCTCACCCCGAGGCCAGAAATGGACGAGGGGTAACACGGTGAACGCGAGATGGACTGTGATTTACACGGCATAAAACCGCGTATAAAGGTCGGCAAAGAAGAAGGAATATAAACAAGTGTGATGTCTGTGGAAAATGGTGGACTTCTCGAAAGCGTGTAGATTCATGCTAATACTGGAAATGAAATGGCTACAAAGTTTTGCAACATTGTACGGAAAACGTTCAAACTATGGTGAACTGTACGAAGATCTATTTGAAATCAAGAAAACATGCGAAATTGATTTGTCGAAATTGTAAAATTAAAAAACAGAATTACGTGTTTCCACGTGCTCTTTCACAGTAGCGTAGTTCGTTTAAAATATCGTCTGTAACGAAAGGCGGTTACAAAAACTTGCGACACAGACCCTGCGCTGGCGTTTGTCGTGCATGCACTTTGCGCATGTAAGAAACCTTTGTGAGTGGGTAACCGCGATATAAAGGACGCCGGAACGGGGGGAGCGAAGAATCCGATAAAAATCAAAAGTGCTGGCAACTCGTTCGAAATTGCGTTACAACGTCTCGGAGGCAATTGGTATTCTTAATCGTTCTCGAGGAAATATGATTGCTTAGGTAATCGTCGCTTCCAGGACGCGTAAAAAAATATTTTCCACAGGTGCAAACCCGAGAATATTCCAATAATACCAAAGTGTACCACCGCAGCCTCACTATCGTCCACGTACACTATCATCGCTTCGCTAATAAATTACCTTCGAGCTTTAATGCGACCGCGATCGAAGACGTCATTCGTAGAGTGAATCGAATAGCTGACGGCGAACAAGCGATCGGCGCGGGATAAATCGTCGCTGACCACCGAACCGCCGAAAAGGGCGACAGAGGGATGAAACGCAGGAAAGCCAGCGATAAGTCGCGGGTGGTTATGGAAACGGAGGACAGGGACGCACGTTCGTACTGCGTACGTGAAAGCTTTTCCTGGATGGGTGACCACCGCCACCCCCCGGCGGGTAGAGAAGGAGACGAAGGTGGACGTGGGCAGAGAGGTTTGGATAGGATGTGCAGAAGGAAGAGGATGAGCAGGAGGACGAAGCAGGGGGTTGGCAGGGTCGTCTGGATGAGGGGGGTAGTGCGGGTGGACGGGTGGTAGAGCGGGTTGCGTCTGGTAGCGCGACTTGACCCCGGTTGACCCGAGACTCCTCTTTCCTCTTCCTCCACCTCCTCTTCTTCCCGCCGTCCTACCCACCTTCATCCCCCCTCCCCTCGCCGCTGTTCCCTCTAGCCTCATCTACCCCTGACGTCACCCCTTCGCGTCTTGCCATCCCCTCACTGCCATGGGTAATTATTGATGTGTCCGCCGCCGTCGCTGCCGCCACCACCACCGCCGCCCACACGCTGCTTCACGATGGTACTACAGAGGGGCAGGGAAGGCGGGGGCGAGGCAAAGTGCGTGTACGCAACCGGGCTGAATGGATGTGTACGCACCAACACCGTCGTAGGAGCATGCGAAACACGCCAAGTTCAGGTATTTCCTGCCGTGGCGTAGGCACGTCTGCCATCGTGGAACAGAGATAACACGCCACGGTGTATTTCGCGTACAACTTTTTCGCCCCGTCGACAGCACGCGACTAGTCGCCTGAACAGAGAGTGCTCGGGTCCCATAACCGGATACTCGATTGTTCGCGTGACTTTTGCAACATTCGCGGAGACGATAATAACGTGTTCGAGAAACGGTTCGTTCGAAGATTTGGAGCCACGTCAGTTTGGGCAATGATCGCGGCCGAATAACTATTCGCGAGATTCTATAGGACAGTAACGGAGGATATCTCGCGCGGTTGATATTTTCTGGCGAAAGAACGCGAGCAACTTGCACGTAGTTACACATACGTCGCGTACGAACCTGAAAAATGCCTGTATTCCAAGTTCAGCCGTGTGGAGTCTTTTGTAAAAAAAAAAAAAGAATTAAACGCCGCTTTGATGTTACACGTAATTTTTTCTTGTTCGTTTTTGACGTTACCATCTAACAATACTCCTACGGTTGGCCAGGAAAGTGGAAAAAGGGGTCTAGACACGGCGCTAGACAGGGTGCGTGTACGCAATGATATGCACTCACCGTGAATGATTGCATGCACTTTAATACCTTTAAAGATAGTACTCGCCGCTTAGCTACTTATTCGAACCATTGTTCCTGCCTTGTACACGACATTCGCGGATAATATTCGAATAAATCTTTCTGCGCTTAAATAGCAATACGTAACTCGATTCGCGGGGCGGTTTCGACTTATTTTAATGGGAACCCAACTCTTAATAGTTGCTTCATATCCGAAAATTACACGTACGGTTGACCACTTCATTTCCAGCATATGCTAACTCTCAACCACCACTTCTTCCACTCTCTTGCTTCTCAGAAGGGTGAAACGTATGTATCTAATGTACTTGCCACATCTCAAGAACAGCCGAAACGTGGCAAACTTCAAATGCTCGTATGTTACCTTGGAACGCTTTAGAAATCACAGCCGATCCATTCGCGCCTAATTTCGACAAACGTTATCTTTTTGCAATTACGTATCGCATTGCTCTATGCCATTAAACCGATGACAAAAAATGTATAAAGTTGACCAGACCGGTTTAGAACAAGGGGCGTGCAGATAAGAGGTAGGTAGCATGGCCTCACCTGTCGGCTGACGTGAATAATTATAGCAACAGTCATTTGGCAACAGAGGAAGAGAATAATACGCGGCTCGCACCCACGTGACGACGTGTCGGCCATCGTGCTTGAAAAGCAGGATGTAGGCACGTAGTTATCGATCAAGTTAAGTCGACAAAATGGGTAGCCTCGTTAAGGAACTTCGTTACACCCCCTCCCTCCCTAGCGCCACTTGCTCTCCTTACCTCACACTCTATAGCCAAAGTAGCTTTCAAACTCACAACTTTCTACTCTGCAGTAAGTAGTGTATATCAGTCAAGTAGCAAGGTTATTAGGCGTTGTAATCGTCTGTTAAGTTGTAAAAGCTTTCCGTTCCATTCATCCCGGTTTTACGAAGGCAACGTCGACGGTCTGAAGGAGCTCGCGAAATATTTAACTCCATCCAATGCTGTCCGACGAATCGAGTTCGTATTACATTTTTCTCGAACATCATTACGCGCCCCTTCTAATTCGCTGTCCTTCGAGACCGTACCTCGCGCGAGAAAATAACGAGCGACGAATTCGGGAGATTCATGCCCGTGAAACGGTTCCAAGGCGCGCGGACGCTTCAAGCCGGTCGTTCGAATCTTCACATTCCTGCGTTTCAAATTCGGAAAAGTGGACCCCTGTGCAAAGCTCGCCGCCCGCTGGATCGCACAGGTCGCAGCACGACCTCGGGAACGGAGCGTCGCCGTGTTACGGTGCTCGCAAGATGCTTTAAGCGTACGGCATTAATGTTGCAAACTTCGAGCATTCCTGCCCTCTCTCGCGGGGAAATCCCCGGCGCGCGCCGTCGATTTGTCTCAATTTCACGTTCCCTTCATCCCGAATGTATTCGCGGAAACTACACTCCCGTGGAAACTTTCTGCCTCCGCCCGCCAGCTTGCGCGTTCCGCTCTGCCCTCCCCATTTACGGGGACACCCTTGAAAAAGGGTCGGGTTACGCGCGCACACGCGCGTCACACCATCCACGGGAGCATCCGGGACAGTCGGACACGCGTCTATTCATTCCCGTGAATGCCGCGTTTGCATACGTAATGCAACGGCCTTAATGCGTTTACCACGACGGCCGTGGAAGAATTACGCTACTGTTTAAAAAGAGCAGTTTCCCAGTGGTTATTCGTCGGAGAGACCGCGAGGGGGAAAAAAACGAAACGGCAAAGCAAGAAAGCGAGAAAGAGGTGAAGAATAGCAGGGTACAGGGAAGCGGTTGAAGTTAGGGGTAGAACGTTGGTCGACGGGAAAAGGGAAAAGGGAAAGGGGAACACAGGAACAGGGAGAGAGGGAGGGAGAGAGAGAGAGAACAGCGTTAAATACCCACAGCTCGACGCGACCCACTGGCACACTGTTTCCATGCAAATTCTGTTTACTCTCTCTCCCCTTCCCTCCGCCGTCTGTTTCTTCCTCTTCCTCTTTCACCCGCACCCTCTCTCGTGAAAGCGAGGCAACGCACGTGTGCATATCCGGTTTACACCATGCACACCTTCCTCCCTTCCTCTTCCCTCCCGTCGGAAACCTGTGGTTAATCTACATTATCCTTCATTTTGTGTAGATTCTATCACCTTCGTGTACACCATCAACCTTACCAAAACGAAGTGTACGTGAACTGTTCGCCGATGATCCACGGCAATGCAATTTGCTCACGTTGCTTCATACACCGGCAGATGTTTGTCTTAGCGAGCTCTTATTATTTTCAGAGACTCGTCTAAATGCGAACCAGCTAAAGTTGATGGCCGAGGAATCAGGGCCGCGCAACTTTTTAATGAAATTTTAAAGCCCGAACGTCACGTGGCTATAATTTTGGTTGTCGACAAAAAATAAGGAACGCAAGTAGATTCGAATGATTCGGTGAACATTCGTCGCTAATCGACGAGAGCAAATTCGTATCTCTTAAACCGCGAGAACGACATACTGCGACTTCTTAAATGGGAAAGTGATGCAAAATTGTTTCGGGCATACCATGCAGTAGTGAAAACGCGTTGAAACATTTGTTCCTCAGTTTCACAGCAAACAATTTGCGAACCTAATTCCTTGTACGTTCGTTCCGATCCCGATACTCATTCATGTCTCAGTGTCCTCCCATAAAAAAAAAACTCGCAAGGCGACACAGGCATCACCGCTGGCAGCCACTTCAGGTTGACACCTGCGCACCCCACGGAACTTACAAACCATCCATGAACTAATACCGTAGTTATCCGCACGCGTTGTTCATCCACCGCTTCACTCTTATGCACACCCTCGCGTCCTCCTCCAAACGCCCCCGCGTTTCACCCTCTCGTGTCCCGTCCCCGCCCCCGAAACAGCCGTCCTCCCGTGCCGGCGTCAGTCCCGATCGCATGACCCATATCGGCCGACGTGGGGCCGCGAAAGTATTCGACGATTTACGCCCCTTTCCCGTCTCTACTTTCGTAACGTTTAAAACGCTGCCGTGCAATTTTCTCGCGTGGTCGATGCAGCCCTCTCGTAACGTCTTTCGTGCCGACCGCGGGTCGTATCGTCGACTCGACGAGAAAGAGGCAGCGACGAAGGGGACGGGACGATGGGGGGCGGCGGAAAGGGGGCTGAAATGGCATGGTTAGGACAGGACGGTGGGGAGCGAAACGAGACGGCGGGCCACGTTAGGTACCGTTTCGGCAGGGTTGCGTGAGAGCCGACGAGGCCTCTGCGTGCGTCGCTCCGACGCGAGGTGGTTGAACCCCCGGAAAAAGCTGGAAGCTCAAAGCTGCTCGGTGGTGCGGCCGACGACGGTAGTAGAACGGTAGTGGGAAGAAGAGAGGTTGGAAAGGCCGAGGGGGGTGGTCGAGGCGAAGGAGAAGAGGGAAGAGGAAAGGCTGACGACTTTCTATCCTTTCTTCGTTCAGTATTTCTTCCTCCTTCCAACCGTCCCTTTCTCTTTTCCGCCTATCCCTATCTATCTCGCGTTGTCTTTCTCTCGCGTACTCTCTCGCCCTTTCTCCTTCTCTCTCTCTTTCTCTTTCGCTCTCTCTCTCTCTCTCTCTCTCTGTCTCCCTCGCTTCCCTGGTGGCAGTGCTGGGTCATAGAAGTGGCTAGGATCTAACCTCATGGGACGGAGGATGAGGGTTTTGTGCGGTGCTTTCTACGCACACACGTACAGATGCACACACGCCCACGCGTGCACGCTGTGTACGCAGTAGTGTAACAAGCAGGCGAATTTTTGGGTTTCCTTTGTTTAACGTCTGTTTGGTGGCAAGAACGTAGCAAAAATGTCCGTCTTGAAGTCACGGACACCCCACGTGTTCTTATTTGTCCGCGAACGAATGGAATTATCGACATGGCTCTAAATGAAATTTACATTAATATGTTTGTCTTCCTTTATTTGACCATTTTATGGATTCACACGGCCTACCCTCAATATCAATGTTAACTGAATATCGACTTGATAAAAGTTGAGCGAGCGGTGCAGTCTGTAAAACACCGGCGTTAAAACAGGATACTTATATCCGTTCCAATCGTTACAGGGAACTCTGTACCACCGCTAATTTAACAAGTTTCAGTTCCCAGAAATATGCGAACTATCGTTTTAAGCTTCCTCTTTCAAACTAAACTTTCCGCCCGTTATTCCGCAAAGCGGCATGGCTAACTAAGCATTCTCGATGGGAACGATTGCACAATAGGTTCCGCGCCCCCGGTTCTTTCGAACACGTCGCAGCAAATAATCGTTAGATCGGGCGGCCCTCTGAAACCAAAACGTATTACACCGTACGACCCAAACTGTCCCTGGATACGTCACTGCAAACAAGAAACACGGACGACCATTGTGCGGCGGTGTACGCGCGGATCCATACACAAGGGAGGGCCACGCTTTTCGCCCGTTCTTTTTGCCCGGTGTCCTTACCAAAAAGGACATCTTTATCCCCGTCGATGGGGCGGCCAGGCGCTCTCTGTTCCAGCGTGAGGAACGAGCACCGGCGAGAGAGCGAGGAGGATCCGCGGGAGGAGGAAAGAAAAATTACTGCCGGGGATAAAGAAGAAGTCGGCGAACCCGGTTCGTCGTTCTCATTATCGTCTCGACTTCGATTGTTCCGGCTCGGCGGGTACAGGTGCAACCAGGTACACGCTCTATTCCGCTTCCGTTCGATTCTCCGGGATCCCCAGCGAGAAGGAGTGTACATAATGCCAATACCAAAGTGTGCCCGTCCCGCGTGTGCGCGCCCAGTCCGATCCGTCCGTGTCCCTGTGCCTCGTGGAAAAACTAGTCAGAGGAGGGGAAACAGCCCCCGAGGTATGCCGGTCGATCTTTGATTATGTCCGACAGTGAATCCGCGATATTAAAGACAATTACGACCTCCACGGGGGTAATCTATATCTCCCTCGCCGGATCGCTTATGCCGTCCCGTTTCCACCTACCCCGAACCGTCCGATTCTTTCGCAACCTGCCAGAAGAACGCGGCCGTGCCGCCGCGGGGACTCGGCTCGCTACGAAGAACGGGCCGAGCATCGCTATATCCCCCTTTCCGCGTGTCTTTAGTCTCTAACTGCCTCGCGTTCAGCGCACTAACGTGCCCGCGATGCTACATTAACGTCGCGGGGGCATAAAGCATGAAAGGGCGTTCGGTTGCGCCGTTGACGACACGTGACGCTTTTTTAGAACGAGGCCACCGCAAGCTCCGCCGCCTCTTGCCGTGTCCACGACGTTCCCGCGGCGGACACAATTGGCATCTATAACGACGGAACGGCTGCCTCGATCCTCCGTTCGGGAATTATTGAAACGTTCGATAATACGACAAGGCCGGTCGACTGCGGCGAGGAAACGGTCGCGGTTCGAACGCGGCGTCTCGTCCCGTTTTGATAAGACCGCCATGCTTCCATCGAAACGAAGTGCACCGCGGCGTTCATCGGAGAGGACAGTCCTCGCCGGATGAAAATTATGCATGGCGCGCGCGCGCGCGAAGTTAGACAGTCTGCACCCACGTTTAGGCCGGCAACGCTTCAAGTTTGATAGTTCTTCCGCGTGTGAATAAATGAACACCGTTCTGGACACGGCGCGCACCGAAACGCCACCGGCACGGCCTTCAGTATTTATAAATTTCACGTGTCCCGTACACGCACCCGTGTAAACACGTACACGCCGCCCAGACGTCCAACCTGTACAGCGGCGGGTCTAAAAAGTTTCGCGCGAGACCGCCCTTACGAATGTATAACCCAATTTTCGGTGCATACCTCAAAGAACGTGTTTCCGCTGTTTTAAAAGCGGGAACCGTGCCAGGTTTGAATAAGTGAAACGCCGTTCCAGTTTCAGCCGCGCCTGACGTTACCGGGCCCGCGGTATTTTCGAAATGCGCAGCAACGCATTTAATGCACAAAACGCGTTCAATTTTTAAATCGCCGCGAGGGGTATGCAGTCGCTGGAGGGCCGTGGGACCCGAAAGAAAAGCATACCGAACGTGCACGTATGCATTAGATGTGCATATGCATGTATATAAATACATACATGCGGGTATCTCGTTCCTTGGTCAGTGCACACGGTAACTTCCGCCTACCGTTTCGTCGTTGGAGGTTCACCCACACGCGAATAAGTCAACAGCATGGATATGCAACTGCGTGTCCAGTGCATTGCTGTGCACGCAGAAACACGTACACGCGTGGGGATATAGATAGATCGGTATACGTGTACGTGGTAGTAAGAGAAAGAGGGCGGGGGGAGAGTGGGAGAGACAGAGAGAAAGGAGGAGACAACTGAAACCGAGTCTAGGCTCATTAATAATGGAGACAATTCTATTGCAATGCGAAAAAGGGGTGAAGGGTTGCTTGCAGACGGTGCTTGCCACCCTCGAATGTCGTCTTGCACGCGCGTGGTAGCGTGAATATCTAAATACGTTCGCAAATGTGCACACCCGGATGCATCGTCGAAGGAAAATTGAATAATGGCCAGGCGGCGATCCGTTTCACGACCAAAATATTGTCTCGTAACCGATGACAAGAAACCGAGGGCTACGGGAGGACTATATTTTCGATATAGACACCGAATTGATAATATAATCTTTGAATTTTTTAGACTGTCGTCGTGTATTCGGTGATTTAATTGCGAACGAGTCCTTGTTCAGCTGGCCGACGTTGAGAAATGAGTGACGCTTTGGGCGTGCCGTGAAACGAAAGACGATGAAAACGAACATTATTAATTGCATCCGTATGGAGGGCACGTTCGCAAAAATCTGATCTCATCGGGATACCCTTAAAATTGACCGCCCGGCAACGAATTCTCCGGGGCAACGAAGTTTCTCACGCATCTCGCCCCGTGACTTCGCGTTCCCAGTCACGAATATTTAAACTCATCGCGAACACGCGAAAAAAAGAAGGAAAGCGAGTAAAGGAGGGAGAGGGGGCGCAATTATGAAGATGAAGGGAATCCAGGGAGAAGCGAATGGTTGCGCTGAAAGAAGAGCTGTGCGTACGTACGATACGCAATCACGGGTACATACCTATTTATAAGGGATTTACGGGGTTACCGGAGGTTAGAGCATGGGCCGGCCAAGACGAGATAATTGCGTAATGCCGCCAATTTGAAGAAACCTTTTTTGTGTCATGAACGCGAAAGGTATATAAAGCTGTGTACGTGGAATAGCCTGGCACATACCTATGTATAACTCGCGCGGGAGCTATCATCTTCTACGTAAAGCAGCGTAAGCACTTGTACGCGCCGCGTTCATAAGATAATTGCGTAATCTGCTCGTGCGCCACAATCAACCCCCTTGGACGCCGCTTTCCCCTTACTCGCCCGGTGTCCATCTATGTGCATCGTTCGTGGATACACTTGCACTCGGGCCGATTGCACAGAAATACACGCAGAATCACGTAGCGCGAAGCAGAAAGCAGAACTTACCGTCTTCGTACGTAGGCACGTCCGCGATTCTATATCCTACGGCTGAGCGTTCGAGATACAGTGCCCTTTAAGGAGAATCGGAATATTTAAGGGTTCACGGCGAACACGATTTGCCGTGGGTTAATTGTTGCAATGATATATTGCGATGCCCGTTTGTCGTTCCTACTATTATATACGTGTCCTTGTTCGCGACCTGTTTATGAATAACCAAGTGAGACAGTGACGGATAATGTACTTGAATTACCGAGACCGGCAGTTCTGGAAAGAAAATAATTTCAGGACAGGCGAGAAGAAAAAAAGTTAAGGGGAAGAAAATAATTTCAGCGCAAACTCGTTCTATATAGAACACGCGTTTATCGACGTCAGATATTTCTTCAATGAATAACCAATGATTTGTTCTTCCGCGCAGATCTAAGGTATCGTAATGACAGCTTCTTTTGCCCTGCACGTGGAACTTTTTCCTCTCGAACATCGGCGAGCGGATTGCCGCGTCTCATAGTCGCGTTGCTCCTCATTCAACGCCGGTGCATAACGCTCCCCGTGAAACGATCGTGAAAAATTGATTGCCATTTTCTAATGGAAACTTAAGAATCGGCGTAGAGCAGTATCCAGGGATTATCCGGAAAGTTTAGAGGCCATCGAATAAAGAACGGCATGTTTCACGTCGGTGAGAATTGCATGAAGAAATCGATTCGCCGCGCTCCTCGTGATCTGCCGATCCGCTCAAATGCGTTCGAGTATTTCGACACGCGTTTCTCGTGCGTTTCTCGCGGAACCGGCCAGCTTATCGAAGCATCAGAGACAGAAAAAAGGGCAAAGAAGGGTCTCCCTGCTCGGGTAAATCGTCCCGCACATTCATTCACTACGGTATCCGAGGGCCGGCTGAAATCACGTGCCACGAGAGTTCGATGAAACGCAAAGATCGAACGCTCGATCATAAGTTCGTAACGTATATCAAAGTAATGGCACTAGTAGCCGCTTGATGGATGAGGGTACGAGGACCGATTTTATTACTAGAGAAGGGTGCATTTAAAAAGTATAACACGCACAAATTTATGTATCAATTAGCTCACTGTACGCCGTTTGAGTGTGCAAAAGATGCGCATCGAAATTGTTACTAATATGCTTGCTTCTGTCCCTGGTCAGATAGGTTCGGGTAAGTAACGTTGGCAATAATAACAGTTACATATAAGGTAGCAGTGTTAAGTAACATAAAAGAAGAGTATAATCGAAGTATATAAGGTCCATTTACATAGCACGCAGCGCGAAGGAATTCTAAAACCCGGGTACACCCGGCGAATAAAATAAGAGAACCAAAAAGGATGAAAACGAAAGAAACGAATACCTGCGCAACATAAAAAAAATTAAACGCCACCCACCGAAACGAACATCAAATTCTCAACACGTGCGCCACCCGCGAACGATCGGCCCTCAGCAAACTTTTCAGCAGAAAGTCCTATCGATCGATAAGAAAGCGTCTATTTGAACGTCGTTCGTTGCATCGTTAAGTCATAAGTTATCAGCCACTTCGTCGTTTCATCGACCATCGATTTGCAGATTAAAACCGATCATCTTTACGAAGACCCCCCTTCTTCGGGAAGTTCCAGCAACCCCTACAGCACGAACCACCAATTTACTTCCACCCTGTATACACAGAGAGCCTCGGAGCCTCGAAAGCTCTGAAGTGCACGCAGGGACTCGCTCGACGTCTTACGTCTTACATTCAAGATAGGGAATCGTCGGAGGCTGGGAGGCTGATGACGCCAGCCGGACCCGGACCTAGGTGGCGTAACGGAAGGGAAGTGGAAGTCTGTGGAAGGAGGCGCGCACAGACGGTGGTATCGACCGCTCCGGACCTGCCCCACGCCACACTCTAACGCCACCACATAGCCACCCGCCGCCATCCGCCGTGCTGCCCCACTACCACACTGCACCGTCTTGCCTTCCGTTTGCCCGTCTGTACGTGCACGCACAAATGTTCACCATCGGCATCACGCATTCTACTCTGGCACACAGGTGTGCACACGAGGAGCAGTATCTGTACGGAAACGAAGAAGCGCGGTGGAACGAAGAGGCACACAAGTACGCACGCAATTTTACAGCGGATCAATAGATCAAACGATCGGGCGCGAGCGGCGTTGTTCTTAATTCGATCAACGAAGTGGACGTACCTTGTACAACGGGGAGCTTAGAGCGCGGTTATTCGGGGGTTGTATTGCGCGTTCGATTTGGCGGCGGTGCAGGGCATTGAGATTTTTCGACGGGTCGATTTGTAATTAGGCATTTACTGCGCGGCGATGAATATTTTAAGGGTCGCGTGCTGTTCGTCGTTTCCGCGAATGATTCCAATCGCTGCTGGCGGTGTTTATTGTTACGCGTCAGCTGGAATCGCGTTCAGGCATTCGGAATGATTCGTGCGTATGTTGCGTAAGGATGTAGGGGTCGCGTGCAAATGTTAACAAGACGCGTGTACAACAATTCCTATCGATATAAATATCTGCCCGGCAACCCGTTGTCCTCCGTTCGGATTGTGTAATCGCACAATACGCGGAAGTAGTACGCGCGTCGCCGTCTGTTAAGAGCGCGCATTAAATACGCACACGCGTGCGAACCGGGATACACCTATGCGGGAATGCAAGTCTCGCGTACACCTCTTCAACGCGCACACAGGTGCGTGCTTTCACGTAACCCGTTGTATTTGCACGCAGACTGGTGGTGCGTCCCCGTGTGTTCCCGAGTGTCTGTGCATACGGGCCGCGTTACAGTGGCGCGGTATTCGTCATGCGAAAATATCGACCGATCCGGAATTATCGGAGCGAAACGTTTTCGCGGCAGCCACGATTCTTCGCGACCACTTTTATCCAATGGAATCAGCGGCGTTTAGTTTCCTTCGTGCCCCCCCCCCCCAAAAAAAACGGAAGAGGAAACTTCGATAATGCACCGTGAACGACGTAAAATAATGTGCTCTCATCCGATGTATATACGCCGCGATCGTTAGCAAACATCTGGCCCTGTTTGCAGCACGCCATCGAGCACGTCGATGCTATCATAGACAATTACTAAAAGCGGCACACGCAATTAAATATCGACGCCGTTCGCAACGACACGCTCTTCACGGACGCGTTACACGGCCGGAAGGTAAATGATAGCGTGGATAATAGTTGCGCGTAAACTTCATTTAAATATTGACATCGTTAGCAACAATGGGCGGTCCATGGGGCCGCGTTAAACATTTCAACGGTGTAAATAACAAGGTGCCGGGCAGTTACACGGAAATTTCAATCGACACGGCGTCGACCACGTCGATATTGATAAACGCCCGGCCGCGTGTGGCGTTACAGATCGGGGGCGCAACAATTTCGGATGATTGCGCTTCATTCAAACTCACCTCTTGACCCCGCGCCAGGGGTGGAATTTGAAGGGACGGAGCACCTTTGACGACAAAATGCTCGACGCGAAGTTCGGTTATTGTGAAGAGCGGGGCAATTGAATTGAGCAAGACGAGGGAGAATGGGGGCAAAGGGCGAATAAATCTCACCTTTTAAGATCGCGGTTAAACGAGTATCCTCCACCTTTCCACCCGGCCAATTTTACAACGCAGTCTCTACCTGGTCTAGACACGCTTTCTGTACTACGTGAAACAATCAGTATCGCGTTAATTGCGGTATAAACGCTAGCAGCCATCGTTACCCGTTTAACCGCGCGGTTACACGAATCTAGAATAAACGTAATGGCGATTGTAACCCCTTCATCCACTTTATCCCGCGCACAAACAAACAAACACGTCCAAAGTATCGCCTTATTACATCTCCCGGGTTAGTACCTACTCAACGGAAAAGCACGCCGCGGAATGGAATTTCCATTGAGTTATCGCTTAGCATAAAATCAAAGTAGACAACGATTCGCGTAAGCAAATATCATTCTTAACGCGGTGCACGCTGCGGAATGGAAGGAAGAGAGGAGCGGGAAGAAAAGTGAGGAAAACGTCGACAAATATTTCCAACGAAGAGATTTGCATCGTACGTTTTTATTTTTCAATGCCGGCACCGCCAAACGGGGCGTCCCATCGCGATACCCTGTTCTACGCGTTGCCTAAACCCTACCCCAATTTTCTCACCGCGCCCCGAATCCAAGACCGCGCGCACCAAGTTGAACAAAGGGAGAGGAAAACAAAGATGGACAATAGGGGAAAAAGAAAATAGGACAAGGTCGATTTGTAAAAAGCCGAGACGCTCACGTGGCCTGATGATTCTCGTCGAACAGAAACATTTAACCCCGTGCCGCTCGGTAATATAAAAGCGTTACGGTGAAGTGGTGGCCATTATTCAACGCGACGGTCGTCAAATCTCACAAAGTGCACTCGTGGAAGGGCAGTTTCGGTTTTCCCTAGGCTTGCCGCGCACGTAGGTTTAAAGGGAGGGAAATATCGGCGGCAACAAGGCAGTTAACGCTGCAGCGGCTGTCGTAAAGAGCGAGGGAGGCAAAGAGACGTAGTAAAGGGCGTAGAGGGGATGGCAGGCAGGTAAATTCCCATCCCTCGATAGTCTGTCGTTAAACAGAACCCCCGCGATACGGGGCCAGGGTTGTGACGCAGTCTCTCCCCAGTCTAGACGCACTCTCTCTCTCTTTCTCTTTCTCTCCCTCGCTCTCGCCGTAGTCGGTTCCGCGCTCACCGACACCCGTCCATAGTCATTCCGCCTCGCTCACACGGACAAAGATTTACTGCCCTATCCCGTTCCCACCCTCTGCGCCCGTGCACCCACCTTTCGCCCGCTAATGCCGCGCCACGTACTCTCGAACACGTACACGCGCATAAAGATACGGGCCGTAAACCCCAACAAGCGCGAAGACGTGCATTTTAGTGTGTGCACAGGCAGCCACACCGACACGAGGAAAACGATTACCACCACCGTGGTGGACGGGCCACCGGGGATAGCTTCTACGAGCATAATGAAAAGCAGATTAAAAACTTCCGTCGGGGACGGCCAAGAAGGACGCGAGATGATTGGGGGATGAGAGCTTCCGGACTGTCGGTCTGGTCCCGCACCTGCTCCTTCTCCTTCACTGGCTCGCGACCGCGATACCGGCCAAGAGTTATTGTGGTGGGCTAGGTCAGGTTTATGATGTACTGGGGCCGAAAGCGAGTCCATGCCGCTGCGTCTAAGGATTTACCATCGACCGGCGTAATCGTCGTTACGCTTCGCGATTCTTGCCGCCCTGTGTGAACTACTCGTTTGCACGTGGAACGAATCGAAACAGTTTTTTGATTTTTACGAGTTTCCCGACGGTAAATTGGATAAGCGGAAGACGGTTTTGCGTACAACTGGGGTTATTTTATTTTTAATATAATTGTTCTTGACGTCGTCGAAGGGTATTCGTGGGAGTTTTTCAATTATTCTTGGCTGCGTTTGAATGTAATTTTGCGTTCAGTGTTACAAAAATATCATCGATTTGGATGATACGTATTAATTACGTATTAATTCTACTACCCTTCGCACCACACCGTTCCAGGGCATACATATATAAAGCAATGAAAATCTGCAATAGTTTACAAAACTATTTCTGAATCCAAGTAATCGTTAAATGCGAATTAAATCGTTCAGAGGAAACGTGCATCGCACCGCCACTCGAGCCAAAATAATTCGCTCTGCACTTCTGTGACAATGTGTATATATAATAGTCATTCGTATCTATTGAATAATACAGAGAGTCGGGCAACAAAAATAAAGAGCCGCTCTTCCCATCAGCTTATTAAACTAAAATCCTGAATGTTTGCAGACCGTTGAAACGTTATGCAAAGAAGCCATCGCATCTAATGCACGTAATGGATGAACGACGGCTTACGAAAGATAAACTGTTGAGCACGGCTCGATGCAAATGTAGGAGAGAAAAAAGGAGTGATTTTTTTTATTGCCAACTTCGATGCTAGTCTGCTTACGTCCACCTAGAAGTGGTTCCTGTCGCGTCGAGCCGGCATACACAGTAGCTATGGGCTTTATTAAAACGGTATATCGGCTGTTTTATCTTATACCTACAGCCTTGTATTTAAGGTTTTGAAATTCAAATGAAGCGGCCTGGTGCCTGCCATCCGCTATTGATATGCGAAATATCGCGGGTCGGCCGGGCCTGCCTGGCCTCCTATGAACGATGCTATAAAATCACAAAAGAATACACAGCTATGTGGAGGAACAGTTCACAGTGCACCCGGGCAGAGAGCACTCGAACGATTTCGATGACAAGCCTCCGTACGTTTCTCTTACTTATAGTGGAAAATCGGGTGATTCAATGACTATGATACTTGTCTCATATCATAATCTAGTATATAATCTTCTCCCAATTATTGTTCAAAACGTGAAAATTATTTTAACGAATTGATGTATCTTTCCTCAAGACTAATTAATACACGTTTCCCTCGTTTCACGTTTGCTAAATTATAACTTTTAGGACGAGGTTTACGAATTATTTTATTACGAAGTATTTATCGAATGAGGGATAAAAAGGTAATCGCACCACGCTACCTTACGACGGCAAAGATCACGGTTCGGATATTCGTTTTATACCATGTCCTCTGTCTGAAAGATTTGAAGTTTAAAAACGCCTGACGTAAGCTGGGGGAAACATTGTCCCAAGACAATTTTCTCGGTACGCATAGCATCCCTTTCCGCTGGCGGACATAACAACGAAAATACCTGCGAGATCCTGCGAATTTCACACGGTACGTCCCGGCCGATAATCCAAACAAACTCACACTTGTGCACGGACAAAAGGTATCCGTTGCCTCCGATTGATCGGGATATCTTTCGGACACGTAGCCTCCTAACATCCCGGCAGACCGAATTTTCCTTCGTACGTGTGCCGAAACGACACACGTCCACCGTCGTGCCCACGTACACGACAAATACATCAGTAAAGCGCGCACACTGGTGGGACCTTGCAAGAACGGAAAATCGTGAGAGGAAGAGAGCAGAGGGTAGAAGGAACGAGGGTGAGTGGGAGGTAGAGGGAAAGAGAAGGATAGAGGGGGAGCAAGGGCGAGGGACAGAAAGAGAGAGAGAGAGACAGAGAGGGGGGAGAGAGAGACAGAGAGAAGCAACACGCAGACACTCGCGAAATTACGACCTTCGCTTACGTCTGGATACATCGCTTCAGTGAACGAGCTAGCGCTAGCGGACGACCAGGGTTTATAGGGTTGCCAGAGGCTAGATGAGGGGCAAGAGGAAAGGACGGACAAGCGGCAAGAGGAAGACGGCGAAAGAGTACGGGCGGGCAAGAGGAACAGGGACACGACGAGAAAGAGGAAAGAAGAGGATGGGGCTGGTTCGCGGACGGTAGGACGGGTTAGAGTAGGATGGCGGTTACGGGGACGCACACACCGGCGTGGTTTTACTGTTTCGGAAGTCTAGCCGCCCCCAGGCTATCCACCCCCTTTCCGGCAGTACCGTGGTCCCACCATCCACCCGACGACCACCCTACAAACCTCCCATGGGGGGTGGACCACCCGCTTATACGACCTTCCCCCCCCCCTCCGCCCACCCCCCTTCGGCCAGACTAGCACACACCGAAGTCGTAAACCTGCACCCTGCTCTCTGCCTACCTCTCCGTTTGTCTCGTTCACTTCCTACCTCCCTCCAACTCTTGCCTCTGCGCTCGCCGTTCCTCTTACACTCTGTCCCTCGACTTGTTCCACCCTCGTCCCCGTCCGACCAGTATGCCTCCACCGCCGCCTCCACCCGCACGGATCCCTTCAACCTCGCGCGGATACCCCGAATGCACCAGCTCTTTCTCATCGTCTGTCTGACACGCACGCAACGTCATCGCTACCGCTGGATGGACACAGACACGTATTGCACACGCGTCCATCGAAACGGTGTGCGGCCGCGTACAAACGTGTCCCTGTCCCGCACGCCGCGTGTGTATACGATCTTTCGTAGGAGGTGTGCGGGTAGAGGACGTAATTCCATCGACACCGCCGGTGGTACCGCGCGCCAATTCCCTTCCCTTTTCAACGTTTTCATACCCGTGAGCGTTCGGATCACGAATTCGTTTCTAGGAAATTGTTCGGGTCCGCGTTCAGAATTATCACGGCCCGAGCGTTTAAACAGCAATCCTGCCGTTTCCTGGTCACCGGACCCTCCCTCTGAAACGACGCTCGTGTGCAGAACCAGTTTTGCGGGGCTGCCGGCAAACTTCAGGCGACGCGATCTTTTTCTGAACTTTCGACGACAATTAGAACCGTTTACGATGATGGCAGCATTCTCAATCGGAATGGCAGCATTGAGACGGGAAAACGGTGGGGGGGTTGAGAAAAAACGAAAGTCGCGGTGGTACCGATTACACGAGCTATCGCGAGAGACGAAACGATTCAACCCCCATTACCGAGCTAAACGTAGAATTGTATTTGGATGATATACGTTACACTGATCGGTGATATTTTTCTGATCGTTTTATATTTCTCAACGAAGATTTCGTTACGAAGATTTTGTTTATACACGGGAGTACAACTTTTTTCACATAGTAAATGTAAATTTTATCAGACTCCACTGTTTAACCCCCCGTCTTTGCAGTCGCGGCCGAGATATGCAACAACAACTGAAATTCAGTTCGCGCCGACATAGCTAAGTTTATAGAGGATTTTAGGTGTGTTTTCATGGAATTAATACAGAGTTTAGTTTTGCGACCATAAACTAGATCCAGACGGCAGTAAAGCGAGCGAAATGGCCGGGGACAGTGCTGTCTCGCCGCGGGCCATTAATGGATCACGGGACACGGCTAACTATAAATTGATAAGAGAACCTGACCTGCTCCATTAAGAGTAAAAACTTCGCCGAACTCTTACAATTTTATTTCGTTCTCCTTTTTCTTTCGCCCGCACTTTTTTAGTATTACCGTGCCACTTAAAGTTACGGCTGCAAAGTCGCCCGCTGACAGACGGAAGTACGATCCTAACAACCTTGAATAGCGCTTAAACATTCTTAAGATTAAGCTCGACGTATCGGACAACCATACCGATCTACTGTTTCGCGGCAACAAAGGTGAGTCATTCATATTGGAAAGAAAAATGGACGACAACCAAAGACATACTATTATAATAATGTAAGGCAGTCTTACATATTATGGCCGGTTTGGCCATCGATTGCTTTAAAAAAGGACCCTCGTTGCAAGTTCGAAATGAACCGAACCAACGTTCAACGGGGAACAGAACTTCTCACCCAGAACACCGTGCCGAGCCGAGCAACAAAAGCTGTTCAACGCGGAAAAACAACTTTTAAACGGCAAGAAAGCCACGGAACAACTCGCACCAAACTGTACACCCCATTGATTTATCCCGCGGGGAATCCTTCTTATTCATCCCTCGCAACAAGTTAATTTATGTACAAAGTGCATCGTCTCCCCGTGAACGCGATCCCGTCGCATAAATTCCGGCGAGGTATTTGGAGCATCTCCGGCGATGCGAATCCAGTGGATTCTGCGGGTCGAGTGGCGTCTCGTTAATACGAGCCCGGAAGATGATAAACGAGGCCAACTTATCAGCAGTCTACGGTCACGACCAAAAAGTTTCACGGACCAAAGTGGTGGCGCCGTGAAAGTCGGAACGGGAGAAGCGGGACCGGGCGAAACGGAAATGGCGAAAGGAGGACAAGGATGGGGCGGCGGGGCTCGGGGTGGGGTCGGTAAGTCGGTTTTCGACATTGACTAAACGAGACACGGAGACATGGCGTCCAAAGGAAGGATGGTAAGTACATCGACCACCACCCGTTCCCGTTCCACCATCCGCGCGGGCTAACCTTCTCCCCGTGGCCACGTCAACCCCGTTTTAACTTCCCCTCAGCTTCTCCTCCCGTTCACCGGGAACCGTAGGCATGTAACACCCTCGGCTCCACGGGCTCCTGCCCGTATTCAAAGGGCCCTGCATCGTACCAGAAAGGAGCCCTTCTTCCTCCGATGCCACCCCTCGGACCCTACCACTCTCAGCCTGTTCCGTACTCGCGCTACTTCTAGACCCTTTCAACCGCCTCCGTCGTCCCTCTCTCGAACCCCATTGGCAATCATACTGCCATGGTATCTCTGCCGCAAAATGGCCACCTGACCTTCTGCCCCCATAACGTCCGCCTCGACTACCGAACTACCGACTACCTCGGCTATCGTGGAAAAAGGTTCGCGCGATATTCATCCCCGTCGACGGCCGCGTCGCGTCCACGAGCGGCCCCGTGGTTCGTCGAGTCGATTTTTCGTTTGCTCGAAGCCGCGCAAGTTGTTCGTTACACTTCGCGTGGTTGCCGATAGTTTATGGCCCGGAGATCTTCAGCCGATTATGACGGCCCGCAAAGTAATGTTGCTGACACGGAAGATTATGGGCATTTGAGTTGTAATTATGATCGGCGTTGCGGGCGCAATTGCAACACCGGCTGTACCTTCGATAGGCACTAATCGGAGAAAATGCAGGCCGCTTTCGCATGAATAATTCACTGGTCTCGAAAGATTTAATTCTATGGTGATAAAGCCAAGGACTCCGCGGTGCGATATACGGGGCTCGCCGGCCGTAAATACCAGCACGCCCTTGAACTCTCCTGGAAACTTCGGAACGGATCGAGCGCGGAATTTACGCGCCCGTTCGCATCCCGAAAAAATTGATTTCCCATTTGGCTGAAGTTTCGCGGCGCGGATAACGCGTCGCAAAGTTCCGCGAGGACGATCTCAGCCGCGACCTCGATTCTCGTCGCGCCCCATCGTCGGCCGCGTCGACGAGTTTGGAGGGTCGTCGGGTATGTCGTTGGCGTTACGTGCCGCGAAAAAGGAATTTGTGGCAGAATTTCGGATCTCATGGCGCGACAAACGAACTTCAGCGCGCGACGCCTCGATCGCCGCGGCAGTGTTAACGTTTCAAAGACGAATTCGCGACAGAATCGCCGACGCGACAGAATCGCCGACGCGACTTCGCATAAATTCGTTGAGCAATTTTCAAATTGGTGGCAGAAATGATTCTGCGCAAAATTGAGAAGTACTTACGTTTGTATGTTTTCCTCGACGGGATATAATTGAAGGATATCGCGTCGTTCCGAGGTTTCAGTTCGTATTCTGCTATATCGCAGTTTGGAAACATATTTGTGGCCTTCAGAAAGCTTCCCCCTGGCCGTCAAATATACCGTAGAACGAGTGCTTGAATTGAGAAGGAAATGTAGCTTGAGGTGTCGTGTTGCGGGAAGACAAGAGAAACAGGGCGAATAAAATAATTGTACAAAGGTTTTGTCAGACAAAACTCTTGGCATATCGAAACAGTGCGAGAAACCGCAACCCCTTCTTATATGTGGCGTTCTCGTATCGCTGGTTCCTTAACGACAGCGTTAATGCAATCTGCACGAAGGGTGAACGGAACTGCATGTTTGTACAAAGTATTTTTCCCTGTACGATTGGCACGAAAAAGACGAAATTACCAAGATTAGAGATTTTACTCTAGACATTCTATTACTGGAAAGAACTATCGACTCATAAACGTAAACCGACACGGACGTCAATAAAGCAATGCAAATTTTTTTATTTTGGTATAAAAGAAGTTATTGCTGTTCTAATTTACAAAGAAGAGCAACTTCAATTGTTTAAATAGAATTCATTGAAAACGAAGCCGTGCCTGCTTTTACAGTTCTATGTAAAAACGATTTATACATGTTTACAAATGAAATTCCAAGGGAAAAGTAACAGTGGATAATCGGAAATGATGTAGAACTGGAAGAGGCGGTAAAGTATTATCGACGGGGCTCGAAAAAATTGAACCTTATCGATACAATTAAATATAGGATATCCTATACGACTGTTACAACGAGTTCTATAATTCTAGAACAACCAGGCAAAACGGAGGAAGATTTCAAAGGATTTCTGGCTTAGAACAAACCCCGCCAGTGGCAACAGCGACGTTTTAATATCATAAGCTCTTTGCCAGCTTTCGCCTCTCCAGTTCCACTGTCATCCGTTGGATGCAAATAATTTACACCAGCTGAACTAAATAGATGAATGTAACAAGCGGACAATTAAAATTAGACGAACGGGAAGAATCGCAACGCGCAATCAATTAACGAGGGAATGCAAGTCGAGGGAAAAAACGGGATAATACATTTACCTCTGTATCCTTGAACTCTCCATCGATGTCGCCTTATCATTTCACCAAACGGTATCGCATCGATTTACATCGCCGTCGCCAACGGTGTTTCAATTACGTTAATTTCCACGCATCCCGAAACTCGGTACTGTTCGACTCGATGACTGATCGCAACTATGCACAATTCAATCGAGAGCAACGCAACTAAATCGACGCCGGTCTCGCGCCGTTATCACGTTCGGCCGCTTCCAGAGTAAAAGGAAAAATTCCAGTCCACTGTCGTCGGATGGAACGAATCGTTCACGCGGGCGATAACGCTGAACAGAGGGAAGCCGCCAGTTCTATATCAGAAGTAGCGTGTGATGTAATAGAATAGAGCTGAGCCGCATCCCGGATAGAATTACGTAAGACGACGAGGATAATGATGAACGGTGGAGAAGGTACATGCAGAAGGGACTGGCTGCGAGCCCGGTGGATCGATGGAATCGATAAAAACAGAAAGAGGAAAAAACCGAAAATCTTAGTCCCTCCGCGGTTCTTGGACTTTTTTGGTCCTCGGCGTAACCGTCAGCGTCACACCTTTTCTTCCTCCGGTTCCGTAACGCTCACTCTTCCCCAACGTCGGTGTCGGCGTGACAAAGCAGAAGTGGGTGGACGACAGGGTGAGTGGAGCGCGGTCCAAAATGTGGCTCCTTCCCGCAGGACGCTGAGGACGTGGACGAGGACGAGGACGAGGACGAGGGCGAAGACGAGGACGACGAGGGGGGTTCTAGGGACTAGCGCGAGGGCGGATCAATACAATCGCTAATCCGGTGCATTGTGAGGCGAGGCGTGGCGTAGCAAAGAGGCGAGGTGAGGCGGTGGTGGTCTTGCTTGCCTTCTCATCCCCCACGTCTCAACCGCCGGCTTCAACCCTCTCCACCCACTCTTACCCTACCGTCCCAGCTTCCTCCTGCCGCTCTCTACGTTTCAGCCCCTCGACGAGCCTGCCTCTGCCTTCCTTCGTAGCCGTTCGGCCCACCCGCACCCCTACAACGTCCGTTGCCTTCCACCGTCGGCACCGTCTTGCCGCACTTCCGTTTCCAACCCTTAACCTAACCGTTTCGACGAACCAACAGCCCCCTTGGCGAGCAACGCTGTAGGATCGCCCGTTCGGCAACGAAAACCTAACTTACGCCGTGGAAGTAAATTCGTCTCCCGACCAGCCCTTCCTTCTTCCTCCCTTTCTTTTTCCCGTTTTTCCTCCCCCTCGGTCTGCGCTCCTCTTCGTCCCCCCTATCCTTAGTCCCCGGCATTTTCTGCCGCCGCGCGACCAACCGGCCTTCGTTTCTCCGCGGGAACCGTCAGTGAAATCGACGATAAGGGAATTGCGATGAATTAGAGCAATGAAGGATTTCGGTTGTCTTGGAACTTTTACTCGAGCGTAATTCCCTCTACGGTGACCCGGTCCCTTTTTAACTTGCCCCGTGGAGATTGCGATCGTTTGGTACTGGATTAGATCTATTCCTTCCTTTATTCGTTCCTTCGCCCTCGGATAAATTCAATTCGATTTCATTGATTCGATTCGAATTCATTTCAATTGATTGCTCGAAGGCCGCCGTGTGTTGCGTCGAAGTTCTTTTAATTAACGAGGTGACATTCATCGGGGAAGTGTAGTTCCTAAAAGGTACGAGAAATATTCATTCGCATATAAACTGCTCGTTTCGAGTATTCGCTTATTTTCCTTGATGCTGAGGACGCAGGTCAATAAAAAATTCAGAGTTAAAAGCACAGTGGGTAAAAGGTAGAAGCGGTTAATTACTCATCGGGAGCATAAAATTACATAATTTCGTATCTACAAATTTAATATACAAATTCACAGTATTTATATTAAAATCAAATTCAGATATATTTTCTTATTTATCGTCCGTATTTATGAATTCCTTCCTTCAATTAATAAAGGCGAGAACAAAATCGTACCCTTCGAATTAGAAATTATTCTGCCACCATCCATCGTTATAAATTAATTTATAATCAACTGTAGTTATATCTTATATTCGCATAACTATCTTTCATAATCGACTAAAATACTGATAATAGGAGAACGTCCTCTTTCATTAAAAATCCTTTCTGAACATTACTCAGCAATCTCTTCCCATCAGTCCAAACACGTTTGCCAATCAAAATTCCAGCGGATCGAGTTCAAATAATAATCCACACCGAAGTAATAGCGCGCAACCAAGTGGGACAGCCGAGGCAACAAATAGTTCCCATAAAAATTAACACAAAACGATCCGGGCGAGGGTCGAGAGACATATTGCGATCTTGGCAGCGCGAGCCGCATCATACTCCATAAATATGGAGAAAGTACGAGGAGGGGTGCAAACAGAGGGGTGCCGCGCCAGTGGATCGTCCAACCCCATGGTTCTAGCAACACCACCCCTGCATCCTTCGCAGGACCGCCCACTCTTAAGCGAGATGGACCAAAACAAACTCGCCCGCGAACAGCCGAAACTGTGTTACTAGAATAAACTCGGTCCGACGCAGAAGCAATTTACCGGCGCACACGTACGTGGCTCGCGTAGGCGCGCCCGCCCGTACACGCGCGTGAAACTTATTTGCGGGTGGGGCATTTGCGTGTAAATGTATGTGCAGGTTGCGGGGCGGAGGCCGCCGTCGCACTCGGGGAATTCCCTTTCGGTTGGCATCAGAAGTGGAAGAAAGTGTAATAAATTCGGCGTATAATACAGCTACGAAAACTTCCGAGACCTGGCGCGCCGACAGTCGACGCTTGTGCCGCGGACGCAGGCAGGAACGGCGCAACAAGCGTCCGTTTTATTGTTCTTGAAAGATTTGCTCTTTATTGCGCGCCGCGGAAACGCGAGATGTGGTTCGGGGTTGGCTAAACCGACGGGAACAAACTTGCGAAGATTCCTAGGTCCGATTGCTCGCGCGGGCGGAGGCCCTCGTTGTTTTGCCGCGAATCGTTCGGATTAATGTTTTCAGTAGGTCGTTGGGAAAGGGGGTTGGTTACTGAAAGGGAGGCGGATACGACGAGAACTCAAGTGGCCTTTGGTACACGTGTTTGGTAAAGTGTGGGTAAATGGTTGAAAGCGCTCGAAATGCTCGGTCGAATGTTAGAGATATTAATTGTCGCTGATTTTGTACATCCTCGTGCGCACGGGACGAAAGTTCTGCAGGCTGTATTTTAGTAGGCTTATATATTTTATTATTATTATGCGATTGCTTGTTTCATTTGTACGGGTAGTCTGCTTCGCTTGTTGAAGCCAGGAAAGCTGGGTTATTTCTAGAAAGTAGTCTCTGGTGTTTCAAAATTAAACCGCATGATAGTTTATACCTATTGTTATTAAATAAAAGTTGCAGGAGGACTTGTAAATAATCTCGTGCCAACTAACATGATCGAACTCGGATGAATGGCCAATATAAAGGGAATATTCAAATGTCATGCTGCACCTGCACAATCTATCCTTATTATAATAAATATATCTTTCCAGCAGTAAACGCAGCAGCTGATTTTTCAACAGCAGTTCAATGTTTTATCTTTAAATATTGTCTTCCAGCCAATATTCTATTCATTGTGCGAAATATTTTTAAACGCAAAAGATACTTATTTAAACTTCGGATAAAGGGATGCTAAGCGATCGAGAACATCATTGTTCCTTAAAAATAATAAAAGCGATGTAACAAGCTGTCTGACCAGCGAGCAATTTCGATCCTTCAAATAGGCTGGCCGTCTGAGGACGTGCACGTTGATAGAGAGACACAGGTACGTGTAGTGGAGCCAACCAATTATCAAGTGATTGCTCGCAGATTATAGGAAATGCAGTTCCACAAATGGAAGGTGTGTACCGGGCACGTGTATGCGGGGCTACCTACACACCTCAGCGATTCTCTACTTCCACTGTCGGGTTCTTCACGAATTGCCAATCGGTGTAAACTGCCAGTCAGGCAACAGTCCAAAATAGTAATAGCTCGTGGGACCTTGAGCGGTGCGACCCCGATGTCGCAGAACTCGGCAGGTACCACCCTCGAGTAGCACGACCTCGAATTCTTTCGTAGCGCTTTAATTCGCAATGCGTCAATTATTTAACGCGAGACAGTTCAATATATTGTCTAGAATTAATCTGGATCCTCCAACGTTACCGCCAAAAACAATTCTGTCTCGAATTCTATCAATTCTCCATTTTCCTCCGACCATAAGGATGCAAGTCGTCAAGCTAAACAACCATTTCAAACACAAGTTCGACGCATCTGTCCAAAGCTGAAAGCTTCGAATCGCGCTGGCCGAAGCGAAAGATAAGATAAGTAAAAAAAATTAATCCTTTGACAAAACAAAAACAAGAAAAATTGTTTAATTTCCTCCAGTATCCGGGACCAGCTGTTTTCGGCAACGGAACACAAGGCCGCGTTCACTTAGAAAGAGAGTATCGGTTATTAGACGACCCGGTTCCAGCACGGAACACCGTGTCCAGCCTGTCTGCGCCAAGTTCTGCAATCGGTCCTCCCTTTATCCCGTCTCTCTCGTAACACGGATGCTCTGTTTCTCACCGAAGTGCTCTTTTCCCTTTGCCCGCGCCCCTCGTAGCCGGTCCGGATCGCTCTGTTTCCACCCGGCTTCCGGGTTTACCTCTTTCTGTACCAGCGGGACGCTGCCTCAGCCCCTTCATCGCTCTCCACTCAGACTTCAATTAATTTCGCTGGTTCTGGACCGGCCGTTTTCCAATTTCGAGTTTCTCCGGTGAACGCGGAAACACGGCCCTCGATACGATGGAAATGGTCGCCGGCGAAGATTCGCCGCGTCGATGTTTATACAGGCGCGGTTGACGCGAAAAATTAATTACATATGCACGTACCGGGCGATTTCGTCGTCCGTGCACTGCAAACGCTACGAAAACGATGGGCGGGGCGGGGCGGATGGGAACGTTTGCGACAGGATTACGTCGTGATTACTGGACGAAGATACGTGCGAGCGAATTGAACGGAGAAGACGATGTATTACTTGGGTGACGTGTGGACACCTTGACGAAACTGTTGGATACAATCTTGCGGAATTATTTGAGGCGCGTGGCACGAATTGACGCGGCCGAATTTCCGTTCGGTGGGATATTTTAATGGCATTTTTTGTGCACGAGAGAAGCTGACGAATGTGTTTGCGGTCAAAGGGGTGGAAACAATCGAATGCGAATTCGATGAATATAATGTCGCAGAACCGGTATAGTACATTTTTATTCGAGGGTAGCATTGTTTGTGAAAAATGATGCGCAATCGTCATTTTTGTTAGCACTACTATGAACGAAGTTATTATTAATTTTAGGACGAATTGCAATCTTTCTGCGTGCTTTCTTGCAAGTCGGAGATTAGTAACCATGAATTTATATATTGTTCGATAAATTGTCCATGCTTTGAGTCTCACGAGCTATGTGAAATGTAAGCCGCTACATTCTTTCCACGTGATATCGTCGCATTTGTAATGCGAGTTACTCGACCTGCTATTATTAGCAAAATATTTATAGAATAAACTACAAATTATTTTACCCCAAACGATTGACCCCAGACGATAACAAACATGCGAAGATAACAAATGAATGAGTTTGATATATTTCATTACCTGCTGAGAATGTTCTGCAAAACCACTAACAATAAGTAAGCTCCGTAAAAGTTTCTCGAACGAAGGCAGCTTGGCCTTTTCATGCGAAATCGTATATTTATTTATTCAACAATCCGTTCGTTTGACCCGGCAAGATAACCACCACGGAACACGAAAGACACTTACACGAGCACCAACGTCGTTGCAACGTTACCCTTTATTTGACCAAAACTTCCGAAGTTTATCGATCTCCGAACCGATCTCCAGTATTTGTCGACTTTGCCAAAACCCCTCGAACCACTTGGGATCGTTCAACACAATACATGGAAAATATTCTACAATTTCCCTACAGCTATCAAACCATCCGTATAAAATATTGGGTCACACCAAAGGACCGCGTACACGGTAAAAAAAAAAAAGTACGACCACCTTTTCGAATGTGAACAATTTATTGCAAATTTCGAATCAGTTAATCGAATTTATGGATGATGGTTGATGTTCCCATCACAATGATTCATACGGACTAAATATTTCACGAAATCAATCCACACGCAAATGCTGTATACAGTCATTGATAAACGTGTTCAAAGAACCGCAGCAGAGTAATCTGTCAGTGAAATCGTCACAACGATAAAACTGACACTTTCGTCGTTGCGAAAGCGATCCAACACAATGAAATTAATATCTCCCCGAAGAAAATGGCACGATGCTACAAATTCCAATCGAACGACAACAGAATCAAGCCACGACGCGCCAAAAGAACCCGGTGGTTCTCGGGAAACACGCGCGAAGGACGCGCGTGCATCGACCAATCCTTCTACGTCGAGAGGCGCACCGATTGATTTACAATGGGCGAAGGTGTGGCGGAATCCGACACCAATATCACGCCGATACTCGACCGCGTGGACAATTATCCTGCTGGACAAAGGCTACGGGGGTGTACGCGGCTATCCCACACGTACGTACGGTACGCGACGAGATCTGGCCTACGGCTCTTTACGCAGCTGACGCGGCTCGTATTAGGAGTCGCGTGGGTTGCTTCGCACGTGCGTGGGCAAACACCCGCACACCGTGGTGCACGCAACATCGAAGAAAACTCGGACGTTCCACCGACGCCGGCTCGAGGAGGTGCAAGGACCTCCCGATATTTATCTGCCATTGAATGCTGGACGTGAACGCCTCGGGACGAAACTTATGAGACGCGCTCGTCACCTCCTACTTCGACTGAACTTTATTTCAGAGGCGTTAGGAGTGCCGGCCTTGTTGCGGCCGGATTGATGCGCGACAGGAACGTTTGTTTTATGCGCCCGGTCGGAGAGGCTTGATGGGTCTCTTTATTTGCTTCGTCGGGCATAAACGGCCTATTGGCATTAATGTCTTTAAAGTGGTTCGTCGGTGAAGTAGGAATAACGTAAACGTATTTAGTATTGGTATTTCGTATGTATCGTGCGGGCGATGCTCTTTGGTCAATTTAGGTATACCGGAGAGATAAATAAAAATATGGTTCTTGTCGTGTGAATTTTTGTCTGGAAAGAGGGGTTGCACCTTTCGGCACCCGATCCTTCGCAATTTCTGTTCAAACTGCTAGATGGTGGGGATACTATTTTTTCTGTGGCGGAAGCCGAATTTATCTGTTGTGCCATACTTTATTTAAATCGACGAGGAGATGAGAAGTGGAAGATATTACAAGGAAATGTAGAAGAGGTGAAATGCTCTGGAACATATAGCTGGTTCTAGTGAAACGAAAGTATGTTACGTTGATGGTAAATAATGCTGCGATGAATGTTTTATCAATATTCGTACGAAAAGTAGATGAGTTATAACATCAAGCTTCGTTTCGTTTTCGTTCATCGAAATTATGTCTGACAGATTTCGATGCAATCGGAGATCCAATAATTTTCTGAATGATTGTGAAGCAGGTTGAAACAATTCGTTTCGAGGAGGAACAACGATTGTTGTTTGCTGCAAGACAAATAACTAAAACAATAATTCACTTGTTTGCAATACGATTGTCGGCATACGATTTAATAAAAATTGTTGTAATCAGATGAAATAGTTACAAAAAGGTAATCTTTTTTCACGTCATTACCAACATGATAAAGGACCATGTCCCAATTTCTTAAAAAAATACTGCATTCTCCGATTTCGTAAGTAAAAACTGAGGCCAGAGGCACTGTAATGTAGATCAGGGCAACAAAAATGTTCCACACCAGAGAATCTCCCTGTACAATTTTCTACAAATATGAAGAAGCAAAATCTAAGATCGAACGAAGGACTCTGGCCAGCGTCGTATGTCGAGAAAAATATCGGTAAACATTCCAAACAAGCGCACAATGTGAAGAATAAAATGCCTGGAAATATCAAGCGCGCGCATTCGAATGTCGTCCAATGAAACAGCACGAAGCATTTTCAATTCACAAAAATTATTCGCCCCCATAAATTGAATAAAATGATTTGCGTTTAATTCTATAGTACACGTTGACTTGTGTCGCCGGTGTATTTATACGAACCACCGGATGCACAGTTTCAGTCGTTTTCTTCTGTCTACCCCTATTGTTCTAGAAGTGATAATGAGCTCATAAATACACGGCAATCATCGAATAAGGCACATGCATCGTTCGTTCTCTCGTTGTGTACGCATGAGAATAACAACCAGTCGCCTTCTTTCATGACCGGCAGGTTTATGTCTTCGCTCGTCACGCCTCTACGTGCTGAACAAGACAACGCGATCTTCCCTTTCTCGTTTTGTCAGTTTTCACCGGAAGGAGGGAATCAAGGTGAAACGAATTTTAGTCCCATACACGTGCAAACTTTGCATATTTTCTGACTTCCTCTTCGAAGATGAATAATTTATTATCAATATTGAACCAGCGAACCGAACGAACGAAGGGTCGTTGATTAATGTTAATAAAATGCATATAGGGCACAGTAACATATTTCAGGAAGACAAGAAACATGTAAATGCTACACGAGCTGCGAAAAATATGAATAAATCATTGATATAATCGTTGACAAACGAGTTAAACTAATTGCTAGTATGTCCGTAACTGCAGTTTCTCAACTCGTTTCTCAATCCGAACCCTATTAAGTTCTTCGTGCTAAAGAAAATCCAATTGCTGAAGCAATAGAAAAATGTAATTGGCATAACGGAGAAATTAAACTTACATTTTCATTGTTTCTTTCTCCTACTTCATACGTCCAAAGACTTTTGAAATGACCTGATAATTTCAAGGCTGTATAAGTGTTGTAGACTCTCTAATTTCCTATTCTTCAAGCAGTCCATTCTTAGATTATCTTCGATTTCTCTATGTACGTGTCTACTTGAGAATCGAAACGGACGGTGACGCACGATTTACGCCGCAATGAATCCGGTTATTCGAAAACTATTTTCCCCTCGAAAAACGGGGACAAGTGGAACAGTGTGTTACACGCTCGGGACGGAGCACAACGCGAACAGTATCGCCGTTACGATATCGTAGCACCATCTCCAGGAACGGCGCACTGCTGGAACCCGAATTTAAAAGAACGAACAAGGGAGATCGGTGAAATCCAAGCTTACACGACGGGTTCCCCTCGTTGGAGGCAAGTTTGACACCCACGCGAAATTTCTTTGTCAAAGTAGCGTTAAGTATCTCTCGAAACTTGTACACTGCTCACTGCCGTAAATCAGTAGCGCGATCACATATAAGCCTTTGGCAAACCAAAGTGACTAGCTGAGTTTTATTAAGGTTCTTTAAGTTTGACTACCAAACACTGGTACTTGACTGGTGCTTAACTTTATGTATTTGAAATGAATTTTTTAAATAATTCCGTTTAACAGTACTAAATGACAAAACTTTGGAGGGCTGAGGATTAAGACATGATTTATATCAGATACAAATTTATCTATCTTCTGCCTTTCTGTTTTATGGACTTTATCACGCGGACTTAATGTGTTCAACCGTGTAACTTAAAATTCGAATAATTCGAATTTATTGAAATGCAATATTTTCATTTGATAAGAGTTAATAGATTTGGAAGAATTCAAATATTTGTGTTCTACTTCGGTAGGTTTACGACAAAATAATTTGCACGGCCTAGAACAATTTTTTGTAATACTTTGGGCCCATCACAGGTGTACGTATCAATTTATTCAATATTTAAGAAATGTGATAGGCTTTAATTATTTGAAAGTGCAATTCGAAGGTTTGCAATAGAGCGTAAAAGTGCATTTCATCGTCATCTGTTGGCGCGTGAATGAACCGTGTTCATACATGCATTGGCAGATCAATTTGATACCTTCTATATTTATTTGCACTAGCAGTTTTTGCTTCGTCTATCTCATCTAGCATTAATTTAATAAACGAATGGTATTTAAAGCAATCAGTCATTAATATCTATTAATACCACAGATGTCGTATAAAATAAATTTACTGCCCAATACAAATTTTCCTACATATGGATAAGTAAATTTAGGATCGATCTATAGATCTAAACATGTATGGTAAACATTTAAGTACATATATAATCTCACATTTCTGTCTATCTTTATCTCGTAATATAGAAACGGCTTAGAAGTATAATCACAGTAATTAACTTTGATCGCTATGTAATTCCTTTTCATCCAAGTTTACGTAGTCCTTCAACAAGTCAATTAAGTTAATTCGATTTTCGATTAGATTATAATCTTACAAGATAAAAATATAATTAGTAATATATATTTATAAAAGTTCTAATAAAAAGTGTTGCATTTTCGTAGTTGCGAGAAATATTCCGTTCGTAGTTAGAATACGGTAATAGATTAAAATTATATACGTATCCCTATTATTTCTCGGGCGAAAAATATTAGTAGAATTTTAGCAATGATATTACTTGCACATTTTTTCCCAATAATATATACTGTTGGCCATGTAATTTAATAATGAAGAATAGAGGGTAAGAAGAAACAGACGGTGGCTTTTATGTCGATTTTGTTTTATTATCACAGTTAACATTAACGTAACAAATTCGTAATAATGATAAGTATATAATTACTAAAAAATATGGATACACATGAAATCATAATTGTATTTTCAATGTTACAATTCCCAAGACGTACTATAATTATTATAAAACGTGAACTGAAAACTGCGAAAGGTAAAATGTCTGTGATAGTGTAAAATACTTATCCATATGTGTGATTGCTAGATTTTCAACGCCATGCATAATTTTCATTATACATCGCTTTGGAAGATACCAATAGTGCTATCAGATACTCATATGTATTTTAGAAATACGGTGCACTATAGGCGTAAGGATTAGTTTTACATTTCTAATATTTTCGGTGTATTATCATAGCATGTACGCCATTCTTAGGACTAAACTTTTTAGATGCAAAAACCTTATGTCGGGGAGTAGTTAAATTTATTGTTTCATTACAAACTTAAGCATGGAGTTCCGTCTCGCCCAAGGCAACTTGTTTAGGAGGGGCGAAATCAGCTTTCCATACGTGTTCCTGGCAATGCTCAACGGCCTTGAATAGAAGAAACAATACATTTATCAGTTGGCGCACGTACGTTGTGGAAATGCTCGTATACAGTAAATTTAGTTTCATTTATTTACCTTGCATTCGAGAGCTGTTTCATTGTTAGAACACCAATAAGCAGGCCCCCATGTGCAGTGCTTAATGCGATTCTTTTCATACGACCGTTTAATTCGCGAAGATTCTAAAAACACTGTTGTATAATCGACTGGTGCGCAAAGTCCAATCTTGCCGCATATTTCAGAAATTCTCTCGCGCCTTTTAACAAGATTTATTATGCTCTGTCCATAAGATTCGATAAGCGTATCGCACTGAAAGCAATTGAAAATTATAATTCCGCGGCAATCGTGCAAAAGATGAAAGGGGGAAAATCTATTAATATATTAATTTACCTGATTTTGTGATTTTACCGGTACGTGTTTGCATACTTTTGATATTACGTGCACGATGCTCTTGTCAACATTCGCATCATCCAAAAGTTCATCTATCGCCGACATAATTGATTTACAGAGGGCACATTTTGTTGCAGAGGCTACTAATACATAAAGCATAATATTAATGTTCGTTTTGGTTAATAATTAATTGCCATTAATATCGTGAATGATAATTCGCAATTACCTTTCATTTCCGTATCATATTTCGAACAAAGCCCCATCATAGTACAAATTTGCTTCGGGCTCACATCTTTCGAAAGGATATCAATTACAACATTACCATATTTGTTAACAAAGTTGTTACATTTGTGGGAAACAGTTTTTGGAAGATAATCGCATATGCCACGCACTACACGCTCAATTTTTTCTTTTTCTTTATCGTCACCAAGCGCTTTATCAACGTGATACATAATGAATTCACAAATGACACATTCCGGGTTTCCAACTGTATCTATTGATGTTTCGGTACTTTGCGAGTCACTTGGTATTTCATTAGTTACTGAAAGCAAAAAAATGCGTACCTTCTTTAGACCGCTATGTCCCATTTACAAAAATCACCTCTGTTCGTTCAACGATTAGATATTTATTTACGTACAAATTTCGCCGTCCGCATCAGTTATAAATTCGTCGGTTGGTCCAGGATTCTTTGTAGCGTCACACAATTTAATATAAACGCATACCTCTTGAGGTGTTAAATCGGCGATTAACAATTCTACAACTTCCTTGCTGTAACCTCTCACTAATTCCGTACATTCATCAACCAAAGTATGTGGTAAATGAACGCACAATTTGTCCAAAGCGGATTCTATGTTTGCCTACAATATTACAAAACAATTTAGCTACATTGTATCCCAAAATACTCGGAACCGTATGAATCAACTGTGCCCCAACCTCGGTCTTATTATTTTTGATAACATCGTAAATTTGTGTCATAGCAAGTAAACACAATGGGCAACTCGGTTTGGTCATTTGTTCTTCTTGCACGTATTTCTTAGGAACGCTTTCCCACATTTCCGTTAATTTTTCCGTGGGACACAAATGCAACATCGGGCACACCTATGATTAATAGATTTTATAATTTCCTTTTCTCTCCGTTATAACAATTAATGACCGTTAAATTTTTTGTTACTAACGGTAGATGGGTCAATTTCTTGCACCAGAATAGCTACAACAGCATCTCCATAGACATCCACAAACTCTGTACACTGTCCTTCGATAGATTCCGGTAATTTCTTGCATACCTTTCCCAAAGCCTGTTTCACTTTATCCTGGGCAATAAAAGGTACATTTTATTCGGATGTAAAGTGGATTTACATTATAGTGCATTATCATATCGTAAATCTTGTAACAAATAAAAATGTTCTTCCAATTGATACCTCTGTCGTTGGATTTGTTATAACATCTTGTATATAATGCAGTACATATTCACATAACGCACATGATTCTGTCCCTTCAGTGCCTACAGGGCCCTCGGATAGAGGGAATGGCACTAATCGTTCGATAGGTAATTGCATTGATTGCACTTCCGATTTACTCAATTGCTTGTCGTTAGGAATTTCTCTATTCTTGTTTGCGTCTTGGAAAATATTTACTCCAATTTTGGCTGCCTCTTCAGTGACCAGAGGCCAAATGGGCTGATTCTGTTCGGAATAAAATTCGTTAATTATTTTCAATTTGAACGCAGCAAATATGTATTAAACATACAATAAAGAAAGAAGAAATTCACCTGCTTTACTTTGTCACGAGCTGGACATATTCCGCTCATTTGACAAACAAAGTTACTGTTTAAACCACTTGTGAGATATTCATAAATTTGTGGATAATATTCCTCGACTATGGATGTACACTTAAATACAACATATATACAGGATTAATAACTCGTACTATCAACATCCTCTTACGTGCATGAGCGATTGCCAAACATTGAAATGCTTACCTCGCTGGAAAATGATTTAGTTTGTTTACATAATCCTTTCAAAACTTGCTCAAACTCTATCTCGGTAGTGTTCGCCACCAATAGATCTCTTAAGTGTCCTACAAGTTGCTCGCATAATTTGCATGGAAGATCATCGTTTATATCAACCATACCGACGCTTGAAAGCGGTCTGATTTCAACTTTCGGTGTCTGAAATACAGTTATCGTAATCCAATTACAAATACTATTACAACGTCAACCACATCGAATTATAATAGCAGACTCGTATTGCTTTCACGAACTTACTTTATCAGCGCCCTCGTGTTTGTGGAAATTGGCACTGCACTGGCCAGATAAGTGACAAATGTTCTGAGCATTGAAGTTTTCTCCCAGATGGGTATATATCGTATCAAAGTAAGTCAAAGTTATAGATGAACAGGCATCCGTAAAGGTGCCAAGCTCTGCACAAATATTCAGTATTTGCTGTAACACTTTATCGCGAGGAGTGTTATTTAGTTTATGTTCCATATGTGTAGCTATCGTGTAGCATTTTGAACATTCGTCTGGCTCAAGCTCGTCTTTTTCCAAAGAATGATATTTCACCTCTTCAACCTGAAATGTAACGTTAACAGATAACTAAAATATGAGAGATACAAGTATACAAAACGAACGATTAGGGTATCCGAAATCTACGTTTATTACGAAGGAAGTAAATACATAACGTTGCTTTGTATTGTCAAACAACTTAGAAGTATTTGTACAAACAAGACATAAATGAATTAGTACAAATATTTGTTCAACAATATACGAAGTTCATTTTTGCTAATAACAAACGTCTTAGCTGTTAGTTACCTTATGCTTAGACTGTTCGAATTCCAATAATAATTCGTCCATGTGAGCAGAGTTACAGAGTCCAGCGACCGAACAAACGACAGACGGATTCATTTGAGATGCCAATGTTTCTACTAACTCGGGTATAAACTGATCTACAATTGTCATGCATTCGTGCACAATGGGCTTCAGGTGAATTAGTTTACAGCTTCCTTCGAAGACAGATTTCAAATCTTCTTGTGTCTGGTTACTCTCTAACTGATCTCGTGCCTGCTGAACCATGTCTTTACAAACGGTGCAAACACTGTCATTGTCCTCCGGTACTTTCATATCCTTCCATGTTGTTTTAATGCAATGTTGAATCGCCTTACACCCAGCTGCAGTTCTTTATTTATATAAATAAAATACAGTATTTTACGATCCACTCAATTTATAACGAAATATTATATTTAACATAGACTTCGATAAATAGTGCAAATTTATGTGCAATCGAAAATTAATAAAAAATTCATTACAGATGAAAGTTCGCAATGTAACAGTACAATATGATAAATTATTTCATACATATTATCATCTGTATCGTATTATTTTAACGACATGTTTTCAAGCTTACTTTATATTTTCGCACCAGTATGACGGTCCCCATGTACACTCTTGTTCACCAAAAAGGTGAAGATTCGCTGGACCCGGAGCGGTAATGACGACTCTTGCCGTACATACTAAAACAAATAAATTATTTATTATTAATTACATCGATGCGTATAACAAAATTAATGAAATTATTTTTTAACCTTACGAATTTAATAATTAAATCAAAGTTAACGTTCTATACAGTATATTTATTTTAAAAGAACACGCACAGCGAACAGTACGAGTATACACTCTCAGGAATATTCTTATTCATCGGAAATTATTCCACAGCAATTGTTAAGCACTGACTCATCTCATTCATCTGAATAAGCAAGCATTCTATCTTTTGTGAGTAATAACGATGCGATTATCGGGTACAGAAGCGTCCGAAAATTGACGCCACTATCCAAACAGTAAATACGTAATGATCTATATGCTCTAACAGACTAATCTCTCCTATGTTATGATTCCGAGGTACACTGACGATATTACGAGTATCCGATCAGATAATGAAAAAATTGTCGCGTTAAAGACACGACTTAAAACGTAGGGAACAAAGATGGATAGGTATGTACGGGTAAATATATAATAACTCTGAATTACGTCGTGACTGAACAAAGAGAACGATGAAATTAAATACAGACGATCAAGATGCTCACCAGCAAGGATCGCGCAGAGCGCGATCAAAATCTTCATCCTCGCCGTTTCGCCTTTCGATTTCGTTATTGAAAGCGTATCACGTGAAAGGTAGAGATTCAATTGCGTTATTTCTTTGTTGCTTCCTTGTCCACAATTCTGACCGACGATGACGTGCCAATTACCCCTCTAACAGGTTCCGTAAGAGCGTAGTTGATTTGGATATATGCTGAGGTATTGTTTAACAGTCGTCCACCAGGCGCTACTGTCAAATGACTGTTCCTAGCACTTATACGCATTCTTTGACTGATGCGTTTCCCCGTTCTCTCTATATCAGTCCTATCGTACAGCCAATAGCAGTCTTGCATACTTGCCACGTGATACACTCTCCTTCCTTGCGTATCTTCATACGAGGAACTCGATACTTTACGTTGTTGCATTCTTAAATTGTGAGACATCGCGTCAAAATTTCGTTGAAAGAGGAACGGCATTATGCATGTCGTTTTTTTTTTCATTGAAAAAAATCAGAGTGGTTATATTTTTTTGAACGATCTTTGGAAACGATCGTGGCTGAAACCGTGTTTCGTGCTGTCATCTTGCGGTGTGTTTGCGCGTAATTGGCCAATTGCGCGCAGAAAAACAAACGCCTGAGATTATTCACGTTGCTGTGATTTCTTCGTCTCTGACAACAAGCGAAAATTGGTGTCCCGATGAAATGAATATAATTTATCGCATGGCGATAGAAGAAAAGAAACAACAATAACAATGAGGGGATCATTTTCTACGATACGAGAGTAGCATTATCGGCGTACAATTATGTCTGGCCCTAGTATGTCGACAACAGATAAACGAACTTCTGATAAAATGATATTTGATCGATTGCGAATTTTAATATTTCTTTGTGGCAAAACTGCGTCAATATTAGAATACGTAAAATCATCACCGCGTATTCCATTTTCATATTGTTTTACATAATTGTGAGAGCATAAAAATAATTTACATTATCAATACAGTCTTATAGTCCTACGAATTTCAATATAAACATAATTTAGCATATTTTATTTATAGTTGCGCATATTGCGTTAGTATACTGTATCTACATATATTTGTTATGACCATTAAAATTGATACTAACCAAACGTAATACTGTTGGTTACTAGTCATTTTAATTACAAGCGATAAATAGTTGACATTGTTTGCACACTGAATAATTACAATTAATTTATTATATTAATATGATATCAATATCGGTATATTAAACATCCATTGTCTCGAAATTACCGAGGGCGATTACACACATTGCCAAATTTACAATATTATCTTGCTTTTTATTGAACCGGAGGCACCTCGAAGGGAACGATTGAGGTGAATGATATTATGTACATGACAATCTTTATACTCGTATTATCGCTCCACACTGCGGCTGTATAACAACGTTCAAGTTGAAGAATGAAATGCGTTCACTGATATAACAATATCACTCACGTGTTTGTTATTAAACATTTTCCTTCAAGCACGTAGTTTAATTATCTGGTAGTAATTTCTAAATTGATGGCTCAAATTTGGATCGCATGAAATATCGACCATTTATTATCGCTGTAGGATAGTTCAAAAAGTTTACTTGGTAAGTACATGTTGCCATTACTATTATTATTATTATGGTCGTCGATACGGTACTATCGCGTTTGGTCCCGAGTATTTTAGGAAAACGCTCTGCTTTATGTCGCACATTGTATTTTTGTGACTCAAAAAATCAAAGTTCGAGCCCGTTTGTGAATTGAAGGACGTTGATTGGCGAGATATAGTACAATACAAGCATCGAAAAAACACTAAACACTGGTGTCGTCTTAGAGGCACGCAATCGCAGTAGATTTTAAAAACATCCTGTGATAAACTCAGTTTGGAGACAGTCCTATGGTGGGAATAAAAATTGTAACGCGAGCCAGGTTTGCCTTTATAATTAAACGGATCTGTAGACATAATAATTAGGGGGAAGTAAGTGGTGGGTGAGAGAAATTGATCAATTTTTATTTTATTCGAGTCGTTGTGGTTCCACTGTTTGCTTGTAAAATCAGCGTAATATCACCGCAAGTACTTAACGTCGCGGGCAAAAGTGAACAATTTGAATTCGTCAATAATTAATGAAATATAGTAATTAAGTTTGACCACAAAAGTCCATATTTCCTTGTCCAAAGTATTGCACGCTTTAAATGATCCTTTCTTTCATAAAATATTGTTGAAAATGAAAAAATGGTTGAAATTACTGGTATCCATAGAAAATGAATACCACGCGGCCTTAGAAAATCTACAAGATCCGAAAATAAAAATAAACAAGGCTAAATATAAATTGTGTGATCAAAGTATTGCGCATCGAGAATTTTGCTAGACACGCATGTAACGTTTGATATGTTACATATATTTAATGTATATCAGGCTATTTAATTTTAAATGCAATATTATTTACAATGTATATTGTTTTAATTAATAGTACTATAATTAAGGGTCCCGACTCTTTTGGGGCCAACTCCGAATCGATCTAACCGCCATTGCAAAGAAACGGAGTTCGTGCAAACAAAAAATTGGCAGGTTCGACATTTGACGGGGTGACACCTAGAGTCATTATACAGAATTATAAACTCACGGTGTGACATCTAATGTCATTAGGCAGAATTATAAACGGAGAGTGGGAGGCCATAATTGCCAATTCACAATTGGGGGGTTCTATCGCACTGTTGGCACAAAATACTTTAAATAAATACTTAAAAAATACACTATATATAAATACTTATATATTAATACTTACTTTTTAAATACTTTCAAAAGCTTAACTTTCCGAAACCCAAGTTTCCGTGGTGTAGTGGTTATCACATCCGCCTAACACGCTGAAGGTCCCCGGTTCGATCCCGGGCGGAAACATCTGTTTTACCTATGTAGTTTGTATCAGCAAAAATAAATTAACAAACTCATTTAAAAATATCTATTTTGTTTACGAAATAGTGAATAAATTCTATACATACTCATGATTTAATCATGCAAAGTATAGGTCGCGTTAAAGAGATGTTACTAAAGGTTAAATTATTATGTCGCGATTAGCAATTTGTTTGCTGTTGATTATAATAAACGACATCAAAAACTAAGGCTCTCGATTCAAGTGGATAAAGTTACAGCAACGAGATTATAACAGGTGAATAGTTAATTCCTTTCCCTTTCATTTGATTCCCCCATTTATTAAATATATAACCACAAGGAACCGAGACAACAAATATTAAAAATATTATCGGTAATGATATTTCGACAACGAGACATTTGGCGCCATCTCGCGTTTGCGGCCTTTTTCACAGTTTTCCGCTCCGCCAAAACCGAATTCCTGGATTACATCGTTAATTTAAACAATTGGGTTTTTCCCCGCTTCTGATGCGTACTTTGTAACCGTACTTGTCTCAAATTAAAACTAGGGACTATAGCTATCTGGTCCAACAGTTGCAACAATTTGGCATTTGTAGTTTAAAAGTTATTAACAATTGAAAATTGGCAAAAATAGCTTTAATTTGAGAAAAGGCCGGTTAAAAAAATACGCATCAGGGTCCGAGAAAAACGCAATTGTTTAAACTGACAATGTAATCCAGGAATTCGGTTTTGGCGCTGTGGTAAACTGCGAAATTGGCCGCAAACGCGAGATGGCGCCTCATGTCTCGTTTTCGCTATTGCTATTGGAGAAGGTGGCTTATATTTGTAGCTTTAACTTACGTTATATGGTTATTGGTGTAGCTGGCCTGCAAGTCGACGTAATCGCGTTTATAATTTATTTAAACAAATTTAATTATCTCGTCTTCTACTGGGTCGATTTTAACAACGACCTCTCAAATTGAACCTCTCAACTCAAGGATTAATGTGATTCACCATTATATCGGCTTTCGTGTATAGTTTCGGTGCAATACTCAAGCGAATTATTAATTTGTTAGTAAAAACTAAACAGCGCATGCAGCGTTAGGAAATCGTTTATTGTCGTGTAGCGTTATCCTTTACCTTCATTTTGAGCACTCGATCATTAATCTAGCGCCTCCAGAAGCCGAGATAATTGCTTTGACCTGGAGTGCATTTTTGCCGATTTTCAGTTGCTAATAACTTTTAAACCACAAATCCCACATTGTTGCAACTGTTGGAGGAACTAGATATGGTCTGTATCTTTGATTTAAGATAAGTTCAGTTAAAAAATATACTTCAGAAGCCGGGAAAAAAGCAATTGCTTAAATTAACGATGTAATCCAGGAATTCGGTTTTGGAGGTGCGGAAAACTGCGAAAAAGGCCGCAAACGCGAGATGGCGCCACATGTCTCGTTATCGACTAGTTGTTACCGATAAAATATTTAAAAATTATTATCTCGGTTCCTGGTGGTTGTTTTTTAATAAATGGGGTGTGAAATAGAAGGGACAAGAATCAGCTACACTATAAAAAATACATCAGTGCTGTAACTATATCCAGTTGAACGTACTAACAATTTTAATTGTTTAATTGTTTATAACAAATGAACCGCAGATGGTATAATGTTCTCACCTATTGGAGACGATAGCTTATACTTGAAGCTTTAACTTATATTATATTGTCATTGATCTATCTGGCTTGCAAGTCGAAGTAATCGCTTTTGTTTTAATTTGTTTAAACAAATTCATTTATCTTGTGTTCTACTGGGCAGATTTTAATCAACGACGTCTCAAATGAAAGGGAAGAGTATACGTTACATATAAATAAATTATATAAATCAATTTACACGATTATCTCCCCGATACCTATATCAATTTTGAAGAAAATAGCTAGATTTTTTTAAATGCCAAGAAAAGTAATAAGAAATCCCGAACATTTCAAAGCCTTTAACGCGCAGTCTAAAATTAATGCAACTGAATATCAACGAAGCGAAGCCAATCTTAACTTTAAAACAATATAAGTCCAGCAATGTATCATCCGTTAATGTATTATTGCATTTACAAAAATTGCACAAAAGGGATATCTCAAAATGGTCATCAATTTCTTTTCTTCGCAAAATATTTCTGGTCAGTTACTTATATATTGTTAAAACCAAAATTACCAGGAAATATCATCACTCATTTCAATTAAAAGCCTTTCACTTTTCTTCCAAATGCGTCGCTTTTAACAAAACGGCGATTCTTTATCTACAAGAAGAGAGGAAAAGCAGGCGTCCGGAAGAATTTACGTAGCACTTAATCCTACCGCTTAAAGGGCCCGACGAAATCACCCTACTTCGCATTCCTGGCTACCTATTCTTCTCTGCCTCTGCTCTTCCTTCATTACTCATCATCGTGGAGCTCTTCCTACATTCAAACACTTTCACCTGAACTCTTATTCCTTAACGAGGCAAATCTGTAGCCCCGTTGCGATGATTTAAGAACACGAAATTCGTCTCTGTAAATTATCACGCGGACGCATTAATAATACACGAATAATATTGTTTTACAGTAAACGACAAAAATTGTTTGGCGAACCTTATCTACAGTGCGCTTGGCAGAAAGTGAATTGCAGTTAGAAGTTAGTTTCAATACGCTTTTCAATATTTCTGTGTTTATTATTAATTTAATTTTTGTAACTGAACTACGAAGCGATGATATAATTATTATTTCTTTACAGTTGTATTAATAGATGAATAACAATTATTCCTTTAGACGCACATCAATTGTAATGTTTTAATTGATTATCAATTCAGTGTAAAGGAAACCGGGAACAGTATGTATGCAGTTTCAAAGAATATTCTATTCAATATTACACGTATGTATAGTTATTTAATTTGCGTGCTCTGCTTTGTTGTTTATTTATTATTAACTACTTATTAGATTGTAATATTTTTTTCCCGCGTTCAAGACAAATTGTTTTCTCTATGATTTTGCGAAAATATCGATAATTTCATAGGAGATTTTGAAGGCACAGGGATGAAAAATCTCGAATAAGTCGTGCCGGCAATCCTTTAATCGCCTGTACTAAAATATTATAAGGGGGGTAATCGCAGCGATTGCGCCAAAACCCGGGCACTAATTTCTTAAGTGTATAGGGCGTTTTATCATATTTGCTCATTCGCTTTCCCTTATTGGATACTTCTCTTGTTGCTTTCGTAACCCTTAAAAGCAGATACAATTCCTTGCCCAGGTTGAATTTTATTCATAAACATTAATTATCATTCAGAATTGAAAGAATTTCGGGACTCAAAATTTATATACATATTAATATTTTGCTTGACATTTTAATTAATTAAACTAAGGGGCCGAACCTGTCAATGTTCCCCGCTTCCCATTTAACCCTTTACGCCGATATACTTTGACGCCAAGTTATTTAAAACCGTTCAAGTACCATTGATACTGTTCTATCAATTCCCACAATACTTACCTAAAACGTACCCTATAAACGCCACAAAATATTTAACCGCATAACCGTGAAGCTTAGCCACACTTAAATAACAATCATAACAGGCGTCCATTCTTTATACCTGTCCATAGACATTAAAGGCCACCAAATTCATCTTCCACAGAAGCCATTTTCCTTCACGAATGCCGATTCACCTCCGTTTTCGCCACAGCTGTACACAACAGGACAGCCGCAATCCTTTGATAAAGTAGCCAATCTCATAGACACAGTTTCAGTGTTTCCAGTTCATCCGGCCGATAGTCCGAGTGAATTGAAGAACCAGACAGCCTTCGATACTCTCTAATATCCTCTATCGTGTTATTTGGAGGTGGCACACCGGGTTCCCAAAGGATTGACACGCTAGAAGGACGGTTGACAAGAGAAGGGTGTGATGTAGAAATGGCACTCGTAATCGACTCTGCGACGGTCTCGATTCCCTTGCCCTCGCCCCGCTACCAGAAATGAACGAGGCCGACTGGCTGGCCGTGGAAGAAAATGGGACGACAGCGTGAGGTCCCCGGCTATCCTCCAGCAGATGAGATAGGATTGAATGGACGTCGTGAAGACGGTGGATAAAGTGCGGCGGGACGAGCCAGGGGGTTTCGCCGAGGAAACGAACACACGAAATGCTGGAGGGGAAAGTGGAAAAAGACTAGGACGGAAAAATGGGGAGAATACGGCAGAGACGCGAGGGAGGAAACGAGATCCGGAGAGTGAACGAAGAGACAGGGTTTTGTATGAAAAAGCGTACGGAACGGTCGAGCGAGTGGAGGGAAACAAAAGGGCGGACGGGTCGGTCCGGGGGCGGAAGAAGAGTACGTTAAAGGGAGAAGAAACGGACGGAGACGAGGAGAGAGAAATCAACGGGAAAAGGAGCGGGACACGCGGGCGGAACAGAGGAAAGGGTTGAAGCCGGTGGTACGCGGGCGATGAGACGAGACCAGATGAGATGAGATGATAGCGTTGCATGTAGCGCGTGCGCGTACCGACTCAATAAACATCCGCAGAAGCCTCGGTAAGACCCTGGCCTGCGCTCTGGATTACCGTCGCTACTTTCCTTTATTTTCCGGATGCAATGCCTCCCTCTTTCGACCCATCTTTACCGTGACTCTGTCGCTCTGTCGGGGAGGAGACGGGACTTGTCATTCTTTACGTACTTCCTCCGTCTGCTTCGTTTTCCAGCTGCGACTGGATCAGGCGGCAAGTTCCATCTGTGGAATTGGTGTCCGATTGATGCTGGATGAGTGACCCATTTCCACGGAGGTATTCAAGGATCTATAGTTCGCTTGTTTTTTTTTTTCTTTCGTTTTTGTTTAAGGGACACTGATTTAGTTTAGCGTACATTCCGAATTGTTTAATTTCACAGTGGACTTGTTTGGAACTCTTTGGCATACTATTATCGCTTATTCGTTGGTTGATTTTTATATGTATGGACGTACGTGTAGCTTCGATTATGATTGCAGGCAAGGTTGAGTATTTTTTTGTTGCACCGCAGAGCTGTTTTGTCATTTAGTTCAATAATTTAGATATAAGAATATATCTTGCAACTGTTTGAAATATTTATTAATAGAATTGCGATTCTGTGTCGATATATGTATATAATAAAAGTTACAGCATTCGTATAGCAGACTTCTTTAACCCTTTCTGTTTACTAACCAGGATCGAGTACACACGTACAAACTCCTTTTTCTTGTTCGGCCTACCTCGCGAACACAATTGGCCGAGTACGTGAAGAAATTTCATAAATCACTGTCTGATACGGTGATACGTTCTCCTTGCAATTGGAAACGTTTCATCGAAACAGAATTTACTGCCTCTACGTCCTGCGGCTCATTTGTACAACGATGTGGAACTTAGCCGGACGACTCTTTGGTTTTCTTTCCCTCCCTGATAAGAAGCAGAACTTCATTCTTTACGTACATCGATTCTCTCGCCCGTATTTCTGGAACGAATCGATGACCAAGATTTCTTGGTCATTGCATTTCCACACCTTTCGCGCTGCTAGACATTTGAAATTCTTCTCTCCCCCTCTAGGCAACATTATAGGACTTTGAAGTCTGCGTGAATCTGCAAGCAGAACGTAAATAATAGTCCAGGTGTAAATTTTGAATTATTATAATTACTGTTTGCATGTGTTTTCAGAGTGAATTGGTATAGTTTTTCATAAACTAGCAGGATATTTATTAAATCGATGAATACAACATGAATACAATTTTCCTTGCGCGTTTTAGTATTTCAGTATATTGTACGTAATTCTGAGTGATAGATAAATATACTTAAAGTATTTTAAACACTAATACTTCTTGGTACTTTTAATGTTGTATCCCAGTTTCCGATTTAAGCGAGTAGTTTTTCTAACGCGATGCACTTTCTAGTTATTTCATGACCTAAATCTGTACCCAGGTAAAGAAGATTTTCAAGTTCCATTTTTATGTTACTACCAACCGTGTCCCTAAAGTGTATATACATCCTCTGCAAATGGAGTTTCTGAAATTCAGAATTGATCGCTCATAGTTCATCCACGCACGCGCAGATACCAAGCTACGCGCGAATAAAAGCGACCACGCTTTAAAGAAATTGAATTAAAGGGAAATTCTATGTACATCTTTGTATTAAAAATGCAGAGTATTCGCAGAAAATTGCGTCTTCTTCAGTAAGTACCTTTAACTTCTAAAATAATCCCCGACACTTAATAATTCAGAGGGTGTTGCGGCGTTTCACGTGTGCCCATGAAACAAAATGAGGAAGAAATTCAGTTAGTTTAAAAGTGGATGGTAATTTATTTTCTGCATGTATTTCGCGAATTTATTTTCACGGATGTTACGACCCGTTCAACAGCACGAGAATATTCGAATTGCAGCAAAATGAAATGATGCAAAATTCTGTACACGGTGTGTTATGAAAATGATATATAATAATGTACTGCAGTTCAATTTGAAAAATTTGCATCACTTTCAAGTTCAACGCTAAAATAGTCAATGGAATCGATATAATACGGCCATGTGCACGTCCCCAATTGAAAAACGCCGATTCAGAGAAACGTAATGATACTTCGTTTAAATATTGACCTACTGGCCTGCCCTGGTACGAAAGGTGTCACAAGTGCTGCGTAAATAGACGAACTGGCCAATTAATATGATAGAAACGCCGTGTTTCTCATTACATTATCTACATGTAAACGAGACGTGCTACAACTGTCGCTACAACTTTCGTATCTTTATAATTATTTCATATTGCATGCGTATGTTATCGGAGAGTAAACAACCCTTTCAATGGTCAGTCTCGAGCGAATGTGTTTCAATCTGGATTTATCTTCTGTGTTAGATTGGCGGGGCATAAATTTCTATTAATGAACCTCTTTCTCGATTGCATACCCTTTTCCAAATATCAGAATGAAATTACTGTAATATTATAGGATATTTCTTCTTTATATTTATCAAATTTGAAGCCCCTAGCCAAAAGATAACGTTCATTAGCTAAGTAACTCCTTTTTGTTGAAATTTCGGGATATTTAGAATATACCGAATTCTCTAAGAAGCCGCAATATCGGTTTCCGAGAAATACAAAAATAAACCGAAGTTCGAGATTCGTGTAAATAATACATGATTATTTATTATATATTTATTCGCGGATAAAGGAAGAATCGCAAACACCAGAGAAAAGCGTATTAATAGTGAACAGTTAGAAAGAAATCTTTCCTAAATATTGAATGGTGTAACTAAAACCATTACCGCCTCTGTTATACAGATGTGAATCTACCAACATTATTAATTAATGCGAAACATTGAACATTCCCCAAGTCTGCCGGACATATTGTTGATCGCAGGACAACTGAAACCTAATATAAAGATACGTGTGTCATTCCGAAGAGAATTGACGTAATCTTTCCAACGTCAGTTGCAAGAATATTTCTCGCGATGTCCTCGAAAAACAGCAAACCACGATTCCCCACATTCCTGAAGGCAGTTTCCCCTGTCAGAGCCATAAGTTCCTTCCCTGCGAGGCGACATCCACTCACCCTTTACTTAATTGCGAAAATCCACGACTCGTAAGGTAGACCGGGCTCGGTCTTTCGGACGTTCAGTTCGGTTAGCAGCAAACCCCGACCCCAACGTAGCCAAGGGGCTCTCTCTCTCTCTCTCTCTCTCTCTCTCTCTCTCTCTCTCTCTCTCCCTCTCTCCCTTTCCCGCTATCGTCCGTCGTCCCTTTTCGTCCTGTTCTTCGCGACAGTTCGGCCAGCGTTCCCCGTTGTAGAGAATTAGAGAAGCACAGGACGAGGAGAACGACAACGATGTCGACGACGACGACGTGGAGTTCCCCTTTCCTCCTTATCTTCCCTTCGGTTTTGTTTACGTTCCTCTTCGTTCCTCCTTATTCTGCCACCCCCAACCACCACCCCACCCTCCCCCTATTCTCCGCCACGATTCTCAGTTCTCTCGCTACTCTATGCCGTGAAGCCTCCATTAAATTCATTAGGCCATTAGTGGCTGCAACCCTCCAAGATGGCTCCCGTCGCCTGGCAACGCTCTGCTTCTCCGCGTTCTCCTCTCGCTCCGTGCTCCTTTACTCTCTCTTTATTTCTCCCGCGAGTACTCGCCTCCCCCCGACCCCCGTCGTCGTGTTCGGTTGGTCCCTCTTGCACCGCCGGTTCGTCGGCTTCTTCTTTCGTTCCCTCCGCGCGGCTTTGCGTGTCGCCCTCTCGAACGGGTGGGTCTTGGCGGATGTAATTAGATTCAACGAGCGAAAAGGGAAGGCGGTGGGTCGTCTCGTAGGTACGGAAAAGGCGTCGGTGGACTTGGAGGGTAGCTCGAGAGCGAGCCGCGTTACCGAAGAGGGCCATTCCCTCTGTACGCCCGGTGTCTCTCCTCGTTTCTCTCTGCGCTGCCGATCCCATTGCCGCCGCTAACCGCCGCACGTCCGTCCGATTCCCTCGGTTTCGTCGGGTTCACGATGTGCGCTCGTTTTGACGCGGCCACCGCGGAACGTCGGGAACGAGAGTTTCGGTCCGGCGGATCGGATTGTTCGAGGAACGGAGTACCTAGAGGTGTTCGGCGGTCTTCCCTCTCGAATATTAGTTAAAGTCGGACCACTTTAACGCGCCTCGCAGTACGAACCGGAGCGGATTGTTTTTCAGCTCGTGCTCTGGCCGTCGTGCTTGGACAAATTGCCGTGGGGTTGGCGTTTCTTTTCGTTTCGCGTGAAAGCACCGTCTTCGTTAATTTTTTTAATTTTTTTATGGTTGATTTACAGGATGGGTTCTGAAGTTATTTTTCGGCGAAGAAATCAATGGAGTACGCGTAGTAAGCTCGAATAGTTTGGAGAGCACTCGGTCGGCGATAATGCTTTTAATTGTAATTCGTTTGGATGTCGTTTAGGTTCTATGAATTTGTTAATAGATCATTTTTATGATGGGTCGAGAATGAAAATGGAAAAGCCTTGTTAATAAATGTCGGTTCGTTTAACGTTCGGGGATAAGTAGGGTTGTGAATTGTACTTTTTATTTTCTGTGCGGTATAGTTCATTTTAATATATAAATCGACCATCGTGTTGTTTATGTATAAGGTCCTAAAAGATAAAATTTTCTTATCTGTAGGAAAGAATACTGCACTTTCGTTCGTAAAGTTTGCACGTTCTAGTTATGTCACGTTTTAATGTTTTAAGAACCTCATTGTCCGAGAGTGTTCAAGATCTTTTAGTTTCCCCTCACGTTTCGCTATCTACAGCGAGTCGTATTTGGAATTGTGTACTTCTAGCGAACCAATCTAACAAATATTAAATGTTGAGAATTATTATAGGTCTGTCCGGCCAGATTATTCGGTACATTTAGGTCACGTCACTTCACGTTGGAATGTGGATACCAAGCACTCTTCGTTGGAAGTAGATACAGACGCTACGCGCCAGACAACGCAAAATAGATTTTTCTAGGTCTTCGTACCTCTGAACGGAAAAATAACTCTCGTTAATATTTTGCTTCTGGACTTCATATCTATTAAATATAGTTGAATAAAGCTTGTCGTTTTGATATCGAAACGACTGCAGTTGTAAAAGAGATATTCAAGGATCCTATACTCCACGAAATGGTGATTAAAAAATAAATCACACTTCTGGAAAATAAAGTACGGGCACATAGAATGACAAAACCTTTATTTAATACAACAAATTTATGCACAAATTCTGCACAAGATTTATGAAATTCATGAATTTATAATTATGTGAATAATAATTATACGTCAATTGCAATCGGCGCTACCTTATGTCTGCTTTACACCCTATCGTCTTCTTATTACTCCAAATGTTATTCCACATATTTTCATCGCACACCATTTGTTTAAATCATACATTTCTGCTCCTATCGTTCTCAGACAACTAATGACTGTCTCTATGCACCTGCAGTCCACGAGAGTGACAATCAGTTTATACGTCTACTTGAAACGAGACCAACTCTTAAACGAACCCTAGCGTTAAACAAATTGCCTCGTACCTTACGAACGAGCTTTCCGCCAGTCGCTCCATTAAATACCCCGAACAGATTCTAATCTAATAATCATTGACTCTCAAAACAAAGAAATATCGCGGCACGAATTACGAGGCGGCCCGTGAAACGGCGTTTCGAACGGTGCGACCAAAAATTTTCACCGGTGCTCGCGTCCCCGTGTCATGGTCTCGATGAATTTCTCGATACACGGTGCGACAGGGATCAAAAAATCAGAAACGACGATGTCCCCGGGTGTTGCATTCCTGTCGCGGGTCCGAGTATTTGTACGTGGCTGTTTTCGGGGGTGGCAGAGTAAAGGGGACTCTTAAAATACTCCAAGAGCTTCTAAATCATGGAGGCTTAGTAGCCGTCGTGCGAGCAGGGATTACCTACCTTACTTCAAAGTGCCCTGCAGGTGCGGGCTCTCCGTTTCGAATCCTCTTCCACGACAGAACGTTGAATCATGCGTCAGTTGCACATAACGATACGGTGCGTGCGTGCTCGTCTTCGACTCGCTGCTCCTTTTCCGTAAAGACATATTTTTCTCGTTCCGGTGTCGTCGTTTTGTTCACCGGGACGTAAACGTCCTACGCCAGGGGAACGAGATGCTCAGTCGATCCGATGTTTTCGTGTACGGTTAGTGATGTCTCGGGATTTCTGGACTGACGACCTAGTGGAAGGAGGACTATCAAGGGGAGCTAAATGGAATTATCGATCGATATGCTCAAGTGTTCCGATTAATGTCGTTCTCGTTTACGAAAGTTTCACTCACATTTGTTTTGCGAGGATGGTGATCGTAATTGTCCCCATATCCTACCGATAACAGATTATTTGACGAAAGATTGTACGCGCGTCGCACAATTTCCTTTCGTTTGGAGGTTGGACGACGTTTGTTGCATTAAGCGGGCAACTGCAAGAATTGTGGTGCACACTTCTAAAGCTTGAAAACGTTTAAAATCCCGAACTTGCCAACCGCTACGTGGCCGATAACATCGAAGACTATAACAACCTTCTATCCGTAAATAAAACTTGGGCGAAAACGTGTATATTCGATAGCAATGCCCGATGACTCATTCGCACGATTTCTATCACGAATATTGTACAAATTTCTAAAAAGGATTGTCGAAGAGTTTATTTTCCTTCCGCGTATAAACGATTTACGTCGACACCGATCCAACTTCGATGGGTCAAACATTTTATTTTCATCCCGCCGAAAATTCGCAACGAGAAAAAAGGCATCGCGTCGAAAATTTTAGCGGTGGTATCTGCGGGGCGAGTGGTTGGATCGACCGATTACATTATCCACCACGGATGACAGCTCCGTTAGTGCAAATACTCAATTAACCAAGATACAGAGAGTACACCGGGGCCGATCGACGGACGAACCGAGCGCAGAGCGAGTGAGCGGAAAACTCGAAAGCGCGATCGTCGATTCGCCGTGCGAATGAAACGGGGGACCCGAGGGCAAAGGGTTGCGCGCGGCAGCCGTCTAGAGCGCACCGTGCCCGTCTCATTTCCCTGGCGAACCGGGGACGACCGCTACGAGGAATTCGCTCGATCCTCCAAGTGCCCCGCCTCTAAGCCCTCAATTTCGCCGGAGTAAAAGCTGAACGGAGAGAGCGTGATAAAACGGCTTCTTATTCCCGCGTTTATATTCAATCTCGGTCGGTCTCCGTGGCCGCGAAGGGCTCCATTTGAAACGCGTTAGTCGACGCGCCGTATAGTGCCCCCGACCCCTGTTAGTTATACAGAAAAACGACAGGGGTGCGTGGGAGGCGACGGGAACGAAATCGCGGCGGATGCATTATGCATGGCACCGGCATGATCCTTATATGCATCTATGCATGGGGGGGTTGCGAGGCGGTCCGGTGATCCGCGGACGACCCCGCACCGTCGAGTGTTTACGCGCGATTCGAATAGGCGCTAATGCGTGCGAGTGCTCGCACGCTCGGGACGGCCGCTGGATGCGTGGGCGTCGTCGGGAATATTTCGAGCGTGTCCCCGGGGCGAAAGTTGCTCGCCGGCGCTCGAGATTAGTTTCATCGTCTTAACTTCGGGGCGTCGCGTCTCGTAAAAAGTTTCGGGAAATTGTGCGAACGCTGCGCGGCGGCCGCGTGCGACGACGCCGCCCCCGGGGGGCGAGCGAGCGAGCGGCCCTTTTAACTTTCCGCGGAACTTCGCCGGTCGGGCTAAATTAATATCTACGCGCGCGGCATTCGGAACGTCGCGGCGGCGTGACCCCCTTAAACGCGGCCGTAATACGGAACAGTTGGATATCGGGGATATGGGATCGTTCGCGGCCCGTGGAAATTAGCGGCGGTGAATTGGGCGCGCGAGTTGACTTTAATGGGCATGGCGACCGGGAACCGGGGGAGGGTCGAGGAGATTATTTTGCGCGTATGGCAACGCGTTGGATCATTGTGGATGAGCCTGGTGCGCTGGGGTAATTGTAACTTGGGAAAGCGATGGACAGCTGTTTCGAGTAAATTGTATCAGGGGGTGGTGTTTTGATTAGGTTTTTTTTTGGTGAGTTAAGGTTAATGGGAGTGGACGAGTGCGGGGTAGTTCATTTGTTTGCACGTCAGATGTGAAATTGGAGTGACTGTAGCTTTCATTTTCTTCTTATTTTTAAGCCTGCACGGTGGAAACGTAAGGGACACTTTGAATTAGTGATGCACGTTTTAGAGCAACTTTCGATTGACACTGGATATTTGTTTGTATTATTAAAGTTTGTATTATTATCCGTTCGAATTTTGTAGCACAACACGAGTCCCCGCAATCTACATATATTACATCGGGGAAGCTTTATATCGCTTTGAGGCGATAGTGATTTGAACAATGGAATACTCTACTATATTGAATCAATTGTCTCAATACGCGGACTGACAGCCATTTAGTTTAAAAAGAGTGGACCGCTTAGTTTTATAGTAGCGTGCATACGAAAGTGCTATCACACTTTGCACTCACGTTGATTGCGACTCAAAAGGACTGTCGAGTGTATTAAATGGAGAACAATCGTGGCATCGCAACTGCCTAAAGAAGTGAGAGAGAAGAACACTTGGAACTATGAGCTTTTACTCAGTTTCGCAGCAGGAATTTCTGAGCGTAGAATTGATAGCGGTTAAATTTTTAATAAATATTATTCTGTATTGTAGAACGAAGAATATGAAATTATATTATTAAGTGTTTGTAGATCTGCAAAATAATTTGAAGATAATGCACACGATTGCTCGACAGCTCTGTGCCAGGTGATGCTAAAAATTAATTGACGTAAAAACATTGAAAAATATTGAAACACCGTTAATGGACTGTAATTCGAGCATTGAGAACATTAATTCTTGATTAATTCATGCACAAAAAAGGATAGCGCACGAATAACCAGAGGAGCGGGTAATATTCTATATGCAAATAGCTAATCGATATCGGTACGATAGTGTTTAAGCCAGAGTGGTCAATGAAATGGTGTGACGAGGAAGCAATCAGGGAATACAGTCATTTTAATTAGCCAGATGAATGAAAGTTTCGCAGCGAAATTAATAAAGAAACTTAAATGGAATCGAATAAGCGAATTGCACGAAACAGAACCGCAGCATGTTTCGATTAACTTGGTTAAACTGGAATTAGGTCCATTAAAACGGAATACCTTAACAAGTACCTTGTTATCAAACAGAGTTGATAACATTTAATTACGGAGAATATTTCCCGGTCCATTATTAATATTAAACGACGAATAATAATTTATACAAGTAAAATGCGAGGTTGCATCTATCGTCGTTCCAAATGTTCAAATTTTAACCCCGTTCCGTTTCCTCCTTATCTTTCATGGGCTGTCTCTCCTTTACGAAAGATACTCGTCAAACCACTGTATCGTATAATTTGTTGCTCTCTTTTATCACGCCAGCAGTTACGCGAAATGTACTTTCGTCACCCAAAAAAGTGTAGACCAATAAATTAATAAACCATTGTCAGAAAATATTCATCGTTTATGAAGTTCACGTGGAAACATAATCTTTCGCTCGCGAAAAAATGTGATAACTCGACGGCAAAGCGTATTACCAATCAGCAATTAGTTAAAGCCAAAAGATAATCTGCAGCAGAATGTTTTTCGAATACCAAAAATTACACATTAGTTCCCGCGTGATAAAAGTAATATTTGTAGTTTGAAAATTGCGAAGATCTCGAATCATCAGTATCAATTGTAATAAAAAATATGATTATTTAGAATCAGGCAAGAAGAAAGATCGTGTGAACTTGGTTCGAGCAAGAATCGAGTCGAAAAAATATTTCGATATGCTCGTGTATATCGATCTAGCGACACTGTCGCCTTCAATCTTCCTCCAAGACAAAGTTCGCCGAAGAGTGACATTACTGATCTTGGTCAAACCGATTTGCAGCATATTCGAAGGTCGTGTAAATGTGATCAGAGGCTACGCCAATGCACGGGAACAATGATAATGTCTCTGGGTGATGTTAACGGAGATACGAAACATGGTATCTTTATTACCCTTCGCGAGACACGTTGCTCAAGTTAATATTAATTGCCGTTTTATCTTGCTCAGACGCCTGATATTTCGAACGGGTAATCTTCGCGAATTTTATGACGCCTGAACCGCCACGGAACCTTCGAATTTCGAGAACAAAGTTTGCTCGTCGTTTTCGCACACTATTTGCAGATCCCGTTTCCATCGACAACCTCCTCGCACGCGCCTTAATTTAACCGTTGCCTAGAAATCGCGTAAAAACTTTTACGACCGGTGGGAATGACTGTGACGTTACCAAATCATTTGCCATACGATTCTGCGAAGAAACGCTATTTATTAAATAAGTTTGGCTTAAAATAGAGCTGATTCTTATCGTGCTCTGAGTGTATATTTAATGGGGTGTCATAAATTAATATTCTATGAATGAGAATTGTCGAATTATTACATCACGGCTACCGAAATTATACGTTTCTCAGTTTCGAACAATATTTATTGCCAGTTAATTGCCGCTTTTCTAATTTAGCAAAAAAAACAAATTATTATTTTACTACCGTGCGCTCGATATCATCATTCGTCAGTTCTAAAATGAACAGCATCTCTTTAAAATACACCACGGATGAACAGTAGCCTCGTGGGGACGTAAACTTGCGAAAATTCAGTCCATGTCGGCAAATCCTCCCAAGAATAAGGCGAACCGTACTTAAAATTCTACTAAGATTCATAGCCTAATCCGCGCAACAGATAAACGAGCAAACACGAATCGGCTTGCAACAATTTCGTCCCGTCCTACCATTTCCAGCCCCGACTATTTCAACGATGCTTCCGTTTCACAGTCAATAACCCGAGCAACCGTCGAATAAACGACACGAGCAGCTGGTGGAGATGAGACCCTGGCCCGCGTTGAACATTCGTTTCCTCCGTCGAACATCAGAGTACGAACGATCCTCGGGGGAGCAGACTACGACGACAACATATTCGCGTGGCCGTATCGGATTTTATTCCCTCGCTAAATCCTCGAATCTCTGTGGGCCTGAGACTCGTCCGCGTGCCCGTGTCCCGCGGTTCACGATACGCAGTCGAAAAGGAAGAGCAACGACCAAGTTTCCGGATTTACTGTGACTGCGCCTAAACCGACGTCGATAACGACGACGTCCCGGCTAAAAATTTTACGGCCGGGGTACACCTCGTCGGCGATATCGTCGCAAAAATGTCAGGAAACGTTGGTCTTGTACATTCGGGATCGAATGTACGGGATAGTCGAATTTTACAGTTTTCATTCTTAATTGGCACGGAAGTCGCGCGAGGGAGAAAAGGGGTGAACGAGGACTCGTTTCTACTCTACGTAGAATCGCTTCTGTCGAAGTGAATCTTGTCAACCGGTTCCACAAAATGTAAATGTTTGGCTGGAACTTCGCGACAATTCGTAGATACATAATAGTTGAAATCCTGTAGCGGTATTGTAGAATATTTATCTTTTTTTTGTCATCCTTATTCGAATATTATCGTACGTTAGATTTGTAGAAATTATTTAATGTAATAATAATTGTGATATACGGAAAGAAAGATATGTGATAGAATAATATGAATAATGCCTTTCCCTATCGTTGTACTTCTTTTAAACTTTCTTTCAAATTACTAGTAATAAGTTTTCCTATATTACAGTTTATCTGTGATATTTTTTCCGTTGCTCCTTTACTGAATATTACAGATGGGGGAAAAGTGAGTACACGTGTTAAGGAATAGAGAGAAAATGCAACTTTACAAGAAACTTCATCTTGCGCGGGTTTTTTTCGTTAGAAGTGTGTCGCACGCCAGTTAGGCGATAAGATTACGGAAGAAGATAAGTTTCAGAGAGATAAAACATTCTTTGTACATTGTACCTATAATTAATAGGTGTTTCAAACTGTCTGTCAGAATCCTCGTGAAATTAGGACGTTAATTATAGATACCACGGATCCCTTTATCATTCTGTCAATTTTCATTTTATTTCCCATCTAAGAATTACATAAAGAAAAAATTCAAATATTCAACATTTTTATTGGTTCACTTAATTGATTCCGTGACAAAGAAGAGTATTCGACAATTCGCCGAAATATTTCCAGAAATTGATTTCTGCGCTCGATAAAAATTCAACGAAGCTGCTCAGCCGGCTTCCAACATACACATAATGCGCACAAATGAAATACAGATATAGTAGATAAATTATTAAACGAATCGGCCAATAAATTCGACGATTCGAGAATATCCACGTCATAAAAAAATTGCACACTTATCAGTATCAATAATTAATCCATTCTTGTTTATCGCCGATTGTATTGAAAATAATAGGACTAACGAAACAAACTATAAGTTCAGTATCCCTCCGAAATGAATATCAATAATAAAACAGGCAATTACATTGAGCAGATATAATTTATACAGATTACCCGCAATACAAAAAAGGCCGTCCGAAATTTCCATATTGTAGTTCAATTGAAATTAAAAGTAGTAGTGGTAACGATACATTTTTCTAAATAAATAATCATCTTGTAATTACTTTCCCCGCTCGTGCCGCTTCAATTGCGACAGAACGTAAATTTCGTGTTACGGAAACTATTTATTATAAAATATCGATAATTCTCACGATCTCCCCGTAACGATTTATTCCACACGTTGTTTCTATTGTCTCGGTTAAATGCGCCAAAATCACGAGAAATGCACCGCCGTCGCATAAAATTTTGGAACATACGGACAGCAATATCTTATTACCGCTCCGTGCCATTAACGACGCGACGATCATCGTAATATACGTTTAGTTTAGTTTAGCGGGACGAGGGGTCGCCTGGCACGGTGCGACCCTTTGCGTGCCACCGTGGAGGGTGCATAATTTATCGCTTCTCCCCGACCACCATAATGCAACACGTTACACGCTCGGTATGCATGTAGATTCCGAAAGGTTATCGATGCTCCCTCAGTGTCCAGGGGTGGTGTAATGCGAGAAGCCTAACTACCGATAAATAGCCCAATCATCGATCGGAATTCATTGCCCTGGCTTCTGTTTTAATTCAATAGCAACCGCGTAATTAGGAGGTACAGGTGGCGAGGAAAAGAGATTACTTGAACCTTGAACAAATTGAAGAGCCCGGCTATTGCACTGTACTCATATGTGTAATTACGACACGCCGCATTTGGGTCTCTTTTTTCCTTGCTCTTTATTGTTCCTTTGCGATCACCGAAGTAAAAAGGGGATTCATGCGTGTACGATATGTTAGTTGATTTTTGTATTACGATGACAGGCTTGCGCACAGAAATTTATTCTTTGCTATTAAAATTCTCGAAATAAATGAGTAGTTTGTAATCTTATTATATTAGAAAATATTATAAACAAGTGGAACATAATTTCTCTTTACAATTGGAGCAGCGACCATTAGAATGGCCCTAATATATCTTATTAATGTCAGTGTAACAACAGAAACTGCGTTCCGTACACATAACGATTGCAATACTGGGGAACTGCTTCTGACAGATGTGATATTACCGCATGAAAATATTTGCCTAACGAATAGGATTCCTTAGAAATGATTGCGTAATTCTTGCGGCAGTCAATGTTTATTTAATGCTTCGTATCGTTCTGCATTCGCGGAAAATATTATTCAAATGAGGCTGGAAAACTTGCCGTTAAGTCCTCTTGAATATCTCGATACAATCGTAACGTTAAACACTACTTTTCCCAGAGTTTTGAAGATAAGCTTGCTGTGCTGCACTGCAATGCACATAAACAATACTGAAAACAAAAGGCACCAAGCAACATGAAAGAATTAATCGAAAGTATGTCACGGTTTTCTGCCCGCTATCAACAGATCTCGTATATAATTGGATCGTACATATCGTTACGCGTAATGGAAGAAATATATCTATTTTTACCAGATTTTCGACTATTTTATTAATATATCCAAGAAATGTTAATTACACAGATGTTTTCGCCGTAGTCACCTCAGCTGTACGTAGGCAAATACTTTTAAACGGCGGTCCACATAAATCATGATAACTTCTGTCGCGGACAGAATTCTCTACGCGTCTCTCGTTAAATAAACCTAGTTCAAGATAACCAACAAAAATAGAGGGAACAGCATAGAGCTCCGCCCAAAATCATTTAACATTCTCGTGATTTCTCCACCGAGTACACCGTACCCCTTGAAAAAGGATCGTGCGCGAAACGACAATTTAGGAAATCTTTGTCGAAGGAGAAACAAAAAAACAACTCATCCGTTCTCCATCTCCACGTCGAATACAAATTCGCCCGTGCTGAGGAACGTGAACTTAAACGACGGACGAGACAGGTTTGGCGATGAAGCAGTGGCACGACTTCGTCTTAGAGTAGAATTGGTTTTTATTGTGACTAGATTACAAACGGGGCCTTGCGGCGCTCAATATCGCCCAGTAGGAACGTTTACACGTAGTGAGTGAAACGACGACGAGAATGGGAACATTCTTTTGCGGGCATTTGCAATCACTCACCGCGAGAACTGGGATATGTGATTACGACGAACATTTGTACGACATCGGGATTCATACAAAATAGCGGTCGTTTCTTAAATCTACCTTACGTCACTATTTGTTCTATAGCGTTATGCCTGCGTTCACTTTCGAAGTTGATCGATTCGAGTCGTTTCCTTTCCGCGTCGGATTCGCGATCGGCATTCCATTTTCATTTCACTTTGCCGTTGTTGCGCGAGCTGAACTTATCCAGGCCAGCTGATCGGGCGAGGAGCCGGTTCGATTTAACTTGTAGCTGCTTCGTGACGTTCAATCGATGAAAAAGAATGGCGCGACAGTTTCGTTATTGAAGGTGCAATTGAACGTGGCCAAATACTGAAACGCAAAGGGGACGAATCGAGGGATTTTCGAAAGATCAGTTACACGCGCCCTGCAAGGATATCGGATACAGTTTATAATTATTCAATAACATTAATAATATTTATAACGTACGCATAATCGATAAAGTGATTTCTTTTCTCGTACACTGTACAAAAACACCGCTCGCTGGCGCGACGTTAGCCATTTCGTTTAATTACAGCCTCCGTGTGGCATTACTGTTTTGGTATTCCGCTGGATAATGTTATTATTATCGTCGTTACAATATAACAATTCTGAAGGGTATTGACGAACCGCGTAAAGTCAGCTTCTACTATACATTTATCTACAGAATAGTGAGTACATCTTGATCCGCGTCGGACCACATATTATTCAACCCATTCTTCCCCCTTTTCGTTATTCATCTAAATTGCGATTAAGTTTACTTTAATTTTTTTGTTTGTTGCTGTTTCGTTTTTGGAGTCTTGAAAGACTGTACACACCGGCGGCAGACGTCGACGTTGCCCGTGAAAATTTGTTTCGAAACGCACGATATTCCGTGGCGCGCGAGAAAAGAAAGTTATGAGCAGAAATCAAATTTGTTTTCCTTTTTTTAAAGATAAAAAGCTCCGTCGCACGACAGATCGCGTTCTCCGGCGACACACGTCGCGAAGGGCGTCCATCGGGTCCGAAATATTGCACTTTGGCTCGAGTATTTGTGATACGCACGTCGCAATTTTCCTGCGGGAAAAACGTCGATGCGGTAAAAATTCGCGAGGCTCAACCGATCCGAAGGAAACCGAAAGATCTCAGCCTACGAAACCGTTTCTCTCAATAACATTTATTTTTACGGATGAAGCATGCACCTCGAAACATTAAATACATGTATACCGATATAATCGTTCGATCGTCCGTGCATTTACAATCCTATGTACAGCGCTTCCTTTCCCCCCCCCCACAGTAGGAAGAAAGCGTCGTGAAATCGCGCGGAATTACCGGTCGGCCCGCGATCTACGAAGTTTCAACGAAGAACAGCGTACGACACGTTACATCGATACGACATCGTTACTATTGCCGCGAGTCCTCTGAAAAAAAAATCTCGCTCGCAAATCGAAACGAATGAAATCGACAGAAAAATCCTCCGAATCCTTGAAACCTTAAGATACCTCAATAGAAACATAATAAAAAGTGCTCTGCGTTCCCGAGTCTAGCGTCAGGCGCAAAGGATCACTTGCGAGGACCGCGCTGCCATCACGATGACGTCCGCTGTTCTCATTTCTCGTCTCATGGCAGAGACAGCGAGCTGGAGGCGATGGACGACGTGGTCCAACAGTCGAGCAACGACGGCCAATATCCGCTGGCGGTGGTAGCGTGCTGCCAATAGCTGGCGAAACCGGCGCTCCCACCAGGACCGATTCCAACGCCAACACCGATACCTCCGGCTCCCGCGATAACCTGCTCGCCGCTGATACCTCCAGTCTCGGCCACGCTTCTGTTGTCCTCCATCTTCTGGTCCGCCGTGGTCCCGTCCTCGTCGTACATCAGGTAAGGATGATGGGACGTGGTCGACGATGGTGTCGACGACAAGGTTGGCGATGCGGCGGACCTAGGCCTGGGTCACTCTTGCGACCTCAGCTGATTGTCGTTTTGCTGACCGGCGGGCACGTTCCCCGTAGCGCCCACCGGTACCACCTGACTGCCCCCGCCCAAAGAGCTCCCGAAGCCGGCCAAGGAGCTTCCAGAATTCGTGGATACAGTGTGGTGATGGGGGCTAGATGTAGCCCCCGCTTCACCTCAGACTTGAGCTCTCGCGGTCACGTTCAAGTGAGCCTCGGCGCTGCTCGGCGAGTGTGGATTCGCCTCGCCGGCAGTCGTCAGGGCGTACTGACACGCGCTGAGCCTACCACCTACGGAGGATGCCCTGGAACCAATGGGACTACCGGCGGCAGAGACCGGGGTGCTGTCCATGCTGAACGAACTGTAACCGCTGCTGTGCTGCCTGGCCTTCAGTCGTAACGCGGCGATGCTGCTCTCCGGCGCCGCTGTGTACACCGATGGTCCGTAAGGATGGGGGGCCGCCGGTGCCGCGTAGGGGCACGCGGCCCCTGTCGCCGCCACGGGCGAACCGGCTACTCCAAGGCCCGATCCCATTGCAGGCAACATCGAGGTGGCCGCCTGGCCAACGGACACGGGCATCCCGCCCATGTGGTTCCCGGCGACGGACGTTGCCGCGGCGTTGAAACAATTCACGGGGCTGACTTGAGTGTGGTGATGATGATGGGACGCCGTTGGGACCACGGAGCTGAGCGTGTTCATCCAGGGGAAGCTTTTGCTGCTCAAGTGCGAGGACACCTTGGCCGGCCAGTTGTTGTACGGGCTGTACGAGCCGTACAGGGCGTCCGGGTCAGCGAAAGACTGGCCGATGAACGGGGCACCGAAGCCCGGTTTAAAGTCCACCGCGTCGGCGGCGGCGTTCGTGTTCCGCGTCTGCTTCCTCCACTTTGCCCTTCGATTCTTGAACCACACCTGAAAGCAGAACAGATCGACCAGTTAGATATCGGAGTGATAAGGTATACGCGCGTGGATCCTTGAGATCTGAAATACGAGATCGTCCCGGGATATTTGTGAAACATCCCGAGAGTCGGATGTCCCTATTGCGATCTTCAAACGTGTTCCACTACGTAAGAGTCGATTCCGTGGCGCCTACTAGTCGACGAATTGTCCTATTACTTCAACGTAGCCAATACTCGCGGATAATTAATTATCAACCACCACCCCTCCCCACCCCAAATCGGTCGGGAAAGAACTTTCGACGTCCGCAAATGGGACACGAAGCGAAAGCGTATCTCGCGCGAAACGGGAAAACACTCCTAAATTACATCAATTAACGGAAATTATCTTATCTTATCGCGGCGAAACAATTACGTCGCGCTGGAGGCAGCAATTGCAAGCGCGTCCGAAAAAAATTCCCCTATCTAAACCGCGCCCACGCGAGTCGCCCCCACCGTTAATCAAGCATCGCCATTATTAACCGTCGAACGGGGAGATCCCTTCCCTCTGCTCGAATCTAGCTCCGTCGTTAACGAACGTTCGCCGCGTCTCGCGGCCTGTTTTTCGTCGCGTTCCGTTGCGCCCGCTCGTTCATCCAGGCTCTTATTCACGGGCGAGCGACGAGACAAGCGGAAGGTTCCGCTCGGCGGACGGCGAGCAAGCGAGACAAATGGCAAGAAAACTCCCGGCGAGCTCCTCCATCCTGAAATATGATGGCGTTAATTCAAGGCGGCCCTCTCCCGCGTTCGATACTGCGCGAGGGCGAACTCAGGGCTCGTCAGCCGTTTCCACCCTCTTCCCGTTCACCGTTCGCCTTTCGAACCTCGACGTCGCCCCTACGTCTCGGCTACACCCTCCCTCGTGTTGCTTCCTCCGCGAAGCCCGGCCAACTCTCCCCTTGACAATTATACGGGTAGTTGCACTCGGATACACGCCGCTCTCGCGTAACCGTAAGGAGGCAGCCGACGTAGGAACACTCCGGGGCCGGGGTCCGGGGTGTAGGAGGGGGAGGGAGAGCGGGGGTCTGAGAATGGAGGAGCTGTCTGGCGATTGGCGGAGAAGTTTCGGTTAGAATGGAAAGCAGGAAGCGAGGACGGAGGGAAGATACCGAGGGAGGAACAAAAGCGACCGGAGGATCCTTCGGAAGATGGATGGCCCCACGATCACACTGTAGAAACGCTAAGAGGCGCGACGAATCATTGAAAGAGGGGAAGAAGACTGGCTAATGAAGAATAATGCCCTCCCGTTTGCCGATTATTCTCGAACCGCGCGGCCGCTTCTTGACCTCTCCGTTATGATACGCCGGATCGGACGGGATTACCGGCGTGGCATTAACGGAGACCTTTGTTCAAGCCCTTCGGAAGGAATTAGGACCGTCGTTTCTCTGCTTCACTTCAGGGGACGCGTGCTGTTCGATACCCGTTGTCGACCGATTTTGATTAATCGCGAACGCGAACCGCGCGCGGCCGTTTCGAACAGTTCAACGCGAGACGATCGCGAACGTTTGAATGAGAATTAGATACGTCGCCCTGTTTCGTACAGAAGCTTTCCTCATTTATTCTGTCAGACGAAAAATGCATGACCGCTTGCACCGGTAATTCACTCATCGACGACGTACAGCATAACCGTTCATTAGCGACGCGTTTCGCCAACGATATCGAAGCCGTAAAACATCGTTGAAATACAAAGCCTTTTCGAAGGCTTTCTTCCCCCTTGAATTTCGTGCGAACCGGTATACCTCGTTTGCCGAAGAAAAATATTTCCCCTCCGCACGGAGGCGTACGAGGAAACTTTTCCTCCGCGAGCAGGAACATCATTGGATTTCACGAAGCAACCCCGTAGACATGACACGGGGCGACGGTAAGCCAAAGAGGGGGAGTAAACTCGATAGGACAGAACGGCGGCCGAAAGATGCCGTGGCTCGAGAATCAATAAACTCTCGGAAGGCGCGCGCGAGTCGTTTCGTATACACGCAAGGCCGCGCCCATAAACTTTAACAGCGACGCAGAATCTCGGTACAAGACGAGCCTGACGCGGCTCGCAGTTCTGTGAACCCGATGAATGAACTTTCCAATCGTGCCAGCCGCGTTAAAGATCGCCGGATTAACCGGTATACTGGTAATATTGTGAGGACGGTTCGGACCGGCGTTAACCGAAATGGCGAACGACCATCATCCGATGAAGTTCCGCCACCGTCTCGAGGAGGAATAACGCGGCGGCTCGTTGGACGGATAAATTGTTGATAATCGATGGTGAATCGTTCAAAGTTTGATGTTGAAACGCTAATGTTTGGTGGATGGAAATTTAAGACGGAGGATCATTCCGTTGTTACTCGATAGAAGGCATGTGAACAATATAATTTTTCTGCTGTCAATTTAATAGATGGCATATGAACGATATAATTTTGATGCTGACTTTCTGAATCCGATTGGAATACTTGCAGCGAATTCGTGCGAAAGAAATAAGTATAATTTCTTAGTTCATTTTTATTCGGTCCCTGGTGTATGAAGGAAAGAAATTCCGCGAATGTTATTGCATCTTTAAAAAAAATATTCTCGGAACTTCGCGTTCAAATTTCATCGCAGCAGGTGAAGTTGCATTACTAAAATTATCATCCCTGAAAATTCTTTCCCTAATTGACCGACTATTTTTACATTTATTAAAAATGTTACAAAATAATTGTCATCGTAGCAGACGCAAATTCGCCAGATGTTATTTAAACGCAGACTGCAAACGTATCCTTCCAAACAAATTGGCAACGTTTTAAGAGAACGCATCGTATGCTGCAATTATTGTTCAGTCGTTTCCGTGATTGATCAGTCGTTCGAAACGTTGCTTAATGGAAGTATTTGCGATGGCATTCGAGAAGCGAGCCGGTAGACGCGATAAATCGAATCCAATGTTTTCCGCACGACAATCTCTTGAACAATGGCTCCCGTCACGTCATCCGAGCAATAAAACCTCATCAAATCACGACCCCTCGCCACCGCGTAAGCTTCCGCGCACGGCTCAATCTACGAAAGCTTATATAAATGTAATGAGACCGTGACCGGGGCTAGCTCATCAATCAAGTCCCCACCAGCGGACCAGCTTCTACTTCCCCAACTCGTGCGGCATCCCTTGGCCTTCTTTTGGTGTCAGATATACGTTTCGACAATATAGAGACACCCCCGAAAACGCTGCCCCATACAAGGTAATCCCACGACTTAACAACGGTTACTGAACAATCGGATAAACGCGATTCGTTCCGTACGGTTCTTGGATAGCTACGCTGTTCGTTTATTTCTTTCTCCTACATTTTCTTCGCTCGATGCGTCGCTGTTTTTGTTTCAATTCGCCGTCGTTGCAGAGAGATATTCGTTCAACTTATTTGGAACATTTAAATAAAAGGATTTTGCTGGAAGAATGATATCTGCCAGGAGATATTTCAAACGAGTGCATCGAAAATACTTCGGGCTTCAGGTATTAAAACGATGATGATAAGAGCGAGAGAGGAATGCTCGAAGTATAAATCTGAAGACATAACTGCGGATTTGCCACCGACCCATTTGTTTCCTTGTGAGATAAAATTGGACATGTCTATGTAGTGCTTGCCCTGGTTCAATGGTTCTTATGTAAAAGGCAATTAAACAATAGGGGAAACATTAAAATATTATTGGTTTTATAAAAGTTTTATAAAATATTTTGGAATTTCTCTATTGCCACTGTCGGAAACAAAATGGACTATTCAACTTCTTACGTTAGTCCCAAACTTTTTTTTATTACTTATAAATCTGCGACAATTGATAGTAAATCGATAAACGTTCGAGAATATAAACAATTATATTTTACTGAAACGAAAGATTAATGGGGGAGTAATTAAAAAATTATATCGTTACTGTAATATATTCCAACCGTTGCGAATGTGCACGTATGTATGTACGTATAATAAATTATAAGGGTTGCAAATAACAAAGAATTGAAAAATATTCTGAACAGGGCCATGTGGTTTATTTAGTTTATATTACCGACAGCACGTCTCCTACAGAGTATCGCTTGTCTGACGCGCGTGTCTGATTCTACTTTCGCCGAAACGAAGCCCGCGCTGTCGCATCAAACAGACCAATATATTTCTATCTAGAATATCCCTAATACCTCCCATAAAATAAATCAAACAATGGATAAACAGACAATAATTACATTCATATAAATAGTTCGAACTATTTCCTTAATAATCAAGAGCTTCTAGAAACTTTCCCCACTATATCGAAAGACTGGCATGATAAAATCATTTGTAAAAATATTGCTCTAAAACTATTGTAACAGGCTTTCTTCTATTATTTATGTGGCGCGAGGGAACCATCGAATTTCCTTCCATAAAAAATAGAAGGGTCAGAATTTTACCACCGGATCAACGAATAAAAACTTGATTACTGATTAATTCTACAATTTCAAGTACTCAAAACGCCCGCAGAAGGTCTCGAGGACCACTGCTTCCAAAAACTCGCCGCGATACTTGAACGTTGATTCCCACATTTCAATCGCAACCCGTCCTTCGCATTAAAATACCTCGCCTTCGTCGGTACTCGCCCACATCTACGTACAAAAGGGGACAACCGCCGTGAAAATCTTCCCGCATATTCGACGAAAATTCTCTCGTCGAACTCGTTTCCGACGAACCGACGCCCACCGACGCGTTCCCGCCGCCTCGCGATAATCGCATCCATCGTACCGTTACCCTCCGGCCGGACCGAGACGAACGGTGCAACGCACATCCTCTGCCGCCGCCGCCGTCAAACCGACGCGGATCCACCGCGGCCAAAGAAAAAGAGGGATCCGGTCGGCCGTCGAGATACCATTGCTCGTGATCAACGAATCGCTTGTGCCTTCTATCGCGATACACAATCTGCGCTCGAGGACCGAGCCACCCATACACAGGCAGGCACACGAGATCGAGCGTACCGAGGCGTCGCGTCGCGTCGCGTCCCGTCGGCCCGGCAATTCGATTCGTAAGCGTCAAGACGAGAGACGTCGGAGAGAAGGAGGCGAAGGTGGAGTGCGGCGGTAGAAGGGAGAGAAGGTCGACGATGGTGCAGGGTGGAGACGCCGATGGCGGTGGCGAACAGGAGGTTCGAGGGGAATACAGATGGGAAGGTCGGTCGTCAGGGTGGAGAGGGGCATGGAGGAGGAAAACGCGAAGGTGGAGGTGGAGGAGGATAATATTGATCCCCTCGTAGCCCCGCCCCTCCATACCTAGCCGACGCCATCATTATATTATCCACCATCCCTCCGTCTGTCCGACGTATGCGCACACCTACGACCTCGAAATCCACGGGACCCTTTGGTCCACGCACGTCTGTGCGTCGCTCATCTTCCCGTGGCCGTCCCTTTTTATCCGAGATAGAGAATGGACGTTGTACGCTGACAGCGAGAATATGTCTCGCGTCACACACTCGTCTCATGGCCGACGGTGGAGAATGTACGGAGATATGATTATTATCGTTGCGGGACGGCTCGGACACAACCGTTGGATCGCCGCTTCATTAAAAGAAAGTTCCAGGAGAGAAACGTCGTGGGATATCCGGGAGCCCCGAGAGGATTTTCGCGGTGGTTGAAAATTTCCTCGGTATTTGCCCCGCGCGCACGGCGATGCCTTTTCATCTCTATACATCTTCGGCGTGCCCGTTTGCGGGATGATCATTGTTTCCACCGCCCCCCGTTCTCGCGGTTACTTTCGTTTACATCGCCGGGGATCCCGTTGATTTTCACGCGGCTCGTTTTCTCCGGGAACCTTGCGAAGGTGCGGGATTCTCGCCATCGGGACGTCTCGGCGTGGGACGATTTTTTGGTACATTACATTTTGGAATACGTTTTGGAATTTGCTGTGGAGAGAAGGGTACATAATTGCGGGACAATCGTGTTAGAAATTATTCTGGGAAGTTTTCAACCGGTAGAAGATATTATTGTCCAAGTTGAACGTAGTGTTTTCTGAAGATTGCCGAGGGAACGATTGTTTCACGTGAACTATAGATACGGAGCACTCCATAAATATTCTAACGCACATTGCTGTCCGCGTTGATCAAGGAATTTAATTGATCCGACTTCTCATTGCCCTATCAAGTTTCTCTAAACAACAATGATCATGCTTCTAACAATAAATAAACTCTCCCTCAAACGAACGTATTCGCGGAGGAGAACGGATAAAAACCGTCGTGTCTGTAATCAGAGGAATCCGTTTCCAGTAAAAATCGTCGTCATCTCAATACTGGCCGACACGACCGTTTATCCACCACGCCACCCCCCCAATACTTATACATTCGCGGGTACACTCTCGTTTCTTTGCTATTTCTTTTTACCGCTCCCCTCGTCCCTCTCACCCTTGGCCCGCTAGTCTCAGTTTCCAGAAGCAGCGTCTCCATAAATCTCACTGTAACGGTGAGATGGATCATCCGGGATGGCCACATCCCACGCAGAGGGAGGCAGTTCTTGCTTGTATCGCATTTCCGTGAATACGTGCAAAAGTTTTGAACGCGCACGCGCGTGTGTATCCTTCGGGGTTTGCTATGAATATGCGGCTGCGTGCGAGGATATCGCGCTGTCTGAACTGTACATCAAGAAGAATCCCCTTTGATCTTGGAGTCATCTTAACAATCACGGGGATGCTTGTTAAGCAACGCGTTTGCGCAAGTAGATTTTCCGAACCCATTAATGAGGGATGCTCGGTCGAAATAAATCTTCCATTCTTGCCACGGTCAAGACGGTGGAACAATAAGCCGATAATCGGATCGTGTAGAATAAAAGGACGGTGCACGAAATTGTATTGGCCTGGGTCGCCTCGGCTCATTTCGTACTCCGTGTTGAATTGGGCAAAAGCGTCGAGTGCGACTCGCGAGCCTCCGGTCTTTTAGATTGTACAAAGTGTTCGTATGATTTGACGCGAAGTCTTCTTGGCATTGGGGAGGAAGATTCGAACGGTAAGATTTAAGTACAGGGACGGCTGTTGCGGAATCACCTGACGTTTCTGTAAGTCTCAAAATCTTACGGGTAACGAGACAACTTTCACGGTGGTTGGATCCTGGCCAGGGGCGCGAAACAATTTTCCAGAACGCGTTGCCGCGACGCCCGGTTCGGCGAACAGTTTTGAAAGCATTCTCACGTAATCGAGAGCACTTGATACTATGCCGAAAATATCGTTTCGCCATTGCGACAGAGTAATATGGTGCCACTGGAACCTATTTAGCTTCGCCCAGTATATAATATAATATTCGCTTCTTGTATATATGATAAAACACTTGGCCCGCTATCACAAATTCCATTGCGCGGAATTCAGAGATATGTCATTGTCTTTCGCCGGTCGGTTAATACTGTCAATCGCGATATAACGTTACCGCGGATTCGTTGAGAGAAGTTGAGGAGATGGCGATGTTAAATAGGATTTGTGTTACGAAACCAATCGTTTCAACCCGTTCTTTCCACGGACTGCTTTCAATTGTAGGTTTCGAAGCTAGAAAATAGAGGCTGATATATGGGAATAGATATTATCATGCATATCTAATCTGCTAAATCTATTAATTAACGAAGCGCCGCGTTGTCGCGCAACTATCGTCGTAACTATCTGGAATCGATGTCGTTCAGAACTATTCGTCTAAATTAAAAAGTCACATGGACCAAGGTACATAGTTTTGGTGGTGTATCGCGGAGTATTTATCCTTACGTTCAATGAATAATCTACAATTATCGTGCAATCGTTACTTTTCACTATCGACAGTGGATGTCGATACGATAATAAAAACGACAAGAATCAGCCAGACACATTTTTTACTGCACAAGAAAGAAAAATCACTTGGACAAGAATCGTACCACGTTTCAATTCAATCCACCTGGAATCAACAATGCAACCATTTATCTGCTACCTTGTGCATCATCGTCGTTCACCTTACGCGACGTCACAATTGACACCTAATCACTCAACTTGAAATATATACATATATATATATATATATACAAAATCTCAGACAATAAAGCCAACAAAGGATAATGAAACCGTGCGATAAGCGTAATCGCCATTTGACCAGCAATATCTATCCACTAAGAAATGATCGTTCCATCGGGCAGTGACTATTTCTTCAGCAACGGCGTCTCTCCTCGTTTGGCGCTTACGATCGAATGAAAAAGTCGCACCAGCCTACGCTCGTGGACGAATTCTTGACGGTCGCGGCCAAGAATTGGGGAAAAAGAGGCAAAACGGCGGAAACGAGTATTATCGTTTGTATTAAAGTGGTCCGGGGAGGGCAACGCTGAACGATACAAACGGCATATGAGCCAGCGTACGACATGGAATGGGAAGCTAACGCTCTCCCGCTCTCTCTCTCTCTCCCTCTCTCTCTCTTTCGGTGTGAGCAGTTTTATGGATTTTTTTATCGTTGTGGTAGTGGACTGTACAGCTGCAGCCAGTGGGATTCGGATATTCAATGTTGGCGTACCTGTATGGATATTAAATTAACACCCGTAAGCCGCGAGTATTAACAACTTTGCAAAAGATTATACGAGATTATGAGCTCAAGCGAAACACGTGATTTTTAATGCCGTGTCCCGGCCGGCTCTCGTGCCTCCGCCATTCCTTTGTAATTTATAAATAGTTACGGCTCATTGCGCTGCGCCCGCTATCGATTCGCGTTCAATTCAATGCGCCCGCCTCTTCTTTTTCTCCACCGCGCTCTTTCTTTATCCCGTTTCCGCCGCTCTTTTTTTCCTTCCCTTCGCTCGCGTTTCAGCAGATCGAAACCTGATTCCGTCGTTAACGCAATTATTACGAAGATTGCCCGGAACGCGTTCTCGCGACGGAACGGGTTTCACGAGGGAAACGCTTCCTATCCAATTTCCGCGCGATTTTGCGCGATTCCTCGCGAATCGTACGTTTTTCACTTTTCTTTTTTTGTTGCGACTGATACGCGTTTATAAATAATCATTTTGCGATCTGAACAGGAACTTTCGAGAGCACCGATAGTGGGCAAAAATTTCGTTAAGCACCTATTTCCGGAAAACGAACTGATTAGCTGCAATTATCGGCGAATCTGTGCTAATTTGAACTTTGAAATTTCTGACTGAGATAGAGATCGCTGGTGCACAATACATTTCTCCCACGAGCGGTGGTTGTGACAGTACGTTCCTTCGCGGTTTATCAGCCGTAAATTATTCCAAAGAATGTCTTCACAAGGTAGTGAATGTCTTTCAACGAATGCGCTGGCACCTCAATTCTTCGGCGCTTGATAAGCGTGCGCGATTAATTGAATATATTTAGAAAGACCATCCGCAATTCGTAACGGTCCAAATGGAAATAATAAAATACAATTTGAAAGTAAGTTCAAGATTCGCTGTATGTCTTAAAGCTAAAATATTTTACCGATTACAAAATGCTTCTTCGAATCATATCTACATAATACTATTTCACGTTCGTTTCTTTATACGTCTATCTTTTCAATTGTCGTTACTATTATTGTAGCAGGCTCTTAACACGAAGCAAATATTGTAATTAAAATCTAACCAACCGCGAGTACCCATATCATAGCCAAGTACCAATATCATTAATCACCTGTCTACTGTATTAACCGTCCATGTACCAATTCACAGCCCTATAATGCCTGTCAAGAAATCGTGCAAACTTAATCGATTCCCCATATATGCACAAACGTTGGTTTTAATATCGTTCCGATATTTCGCGAAGCAGCCGCGAAATAAATCCGGGAATTCGATACGTTACTTTGGTACTACAATTCACCGTAAAGGGTTAATATTCACGGTGGTAATCCACCAGTGGAATATCGCAGATCACGCATGGCGGCCTTCGGCGTTTTCCAACCCCGTCCGCAACGGTATTAACTTCGTGCGATTTACAGCGTACCAGCTCACCATCGATTCGTCGCGCCAGCAAATCTCTGATAGAACCGTCATATCGCTTTAGAAATAAATGCCCTATCCCCGAAAGCCCACAGTCGCTGCTTAAATCCTCTTGTCCACGATAGAACATTCGGTTTGGTACGCAGAGCGAGGAGAATGCGATACACGAAGCATGTGTTATTTTGTTAATACTTTCTTTTTTAATGCAGATTCTGAAGTTTGAGAATTATTTTTATTGCGCTTTATTGATCAGTCTGTTTCTACGTTGCTTGTAATTTTGTAGATTCGCGTGGAGATAATTAATTGATTTCGTTTTGAATATATGAAGTGCAGACTGTTCGAATATTTGATGCGCTGAAAATTAATTGTTTCAATACTTAACGGTGGGTCTGTTAACCGGAAGAAACGACGCAACGATATGGTAATAATATTATACGATTACGTATAACGATGAGCGAGTCCAAATTAAGTATCTTATGAAGTAAATATTAATACGACACCAATCATCTTTCGCCGCGAGATTGTTACTTTCGCAAACGCACCTTGCATTCGGAATTTCGTTCCTTCGCATAAATTACCCCCGTTGAACCCACTTAAATGCGAACAGGAGCCCAATCTGGAGTGTCTAATAAACAACCAGACACACTGAATAAATCCAACAACACCCAGAAGCCGCACGAAACCTTAACTTTATCCATCCATCAATTGAACCCTTGCCGCAATTAATCTTGAAAAACTTCCCCCCTGCGCTTGGCCGAGCGAGTGTGCGCGCTAATTAAGCTCGCGTCCCCGAAACGGCGACCCGCCGAAAAAGGATAAACCTGCCCTCGAGAAAAATTCTTTCGCCCGGAAAAAGAAAAACGCGTGCCCGGTCTCTCGGTTACAAAAATCCAGATGGCCATTCGTGAATCAAACGAGGCGCTCTGAAAAAGCGCGTCATGCTTATCCCAAAATCCCCGCGTATCAGCGTAACAGATATCCGGGCCATTACAGGCTCAATCGCCGGTCCCGTTAATCTCTGCGATCTTTGCTCGCGTCGGCACAGGCCTCATAACGGGCCGCGGCGAAATCCCGAAGACAAACCCGGCCGAGCCTTTCCGCGCAACGAGAACTTACGAGCTGGCAAGTGCGAGGCTCCGCTGCCAGGAACGGTTGCAGCGTTAAACCCGCGTACAGCCCGGAATTCGTTGGAGCCGCGACAATCGTGCGCGGGGCTGGCGCGGAAAGAGAGCGAGACACGGGGCGCACGGTAGACGAAGGTGAGCCGCGCTCCGGCAGGTAGGCACGCCGGCGAGGGATGAAAGCGAGGCGTTGCACGCGCAGGGGATGCAAATCGGCCTACGGAAGAGATATGCAGCGGATGACCGCAGTGCAGCGCAGGGGCAACGCGCTTGTATGCATTGGAATGCAACCGGCCGTTGCAATGGCAAAGGTAATAATTGATATACAGCGATGGCATTGGCCGCTGACAGCCGCTAACCCGGCCGAATACGGATGACGCCCGGTAATCCTCACTCTCATACCGGTTAGTGTCCACCTATATTCCGTGGCGTCCCATTTCCCATTCCCATGGCGTGTAAGCCGGACCTCTGCCTCTTCCCCCGCTCGCTCTCTGTCCGTGTCCAACCCTCTGTCCGTGCATTACACATTCTCTCGCGTCCTCTACGCCCCTCCGCCCTGTACTCCTCTGTATCTCTCTGTTACTCCGGCGGGGTAACCGCCGACGCGATTCGAACGACGTGCGTCCGCCGAGAGTGGGACGAGATCCATTGGCGGAAGGGGGAGAACTGTATCGGGGTAACAGAGAGGCGGATAGAAATAGAGGGAACGCACCGAGCGAAAGGGTTAGAGAAAGGGGTTGAGAGGAACAGAGAGGATCGTGCTTGCAGCCGGAGGGCTGCAACACAGAGAGGGTCTCGTGCAACGACGCCGCCACGCGGTGTACGGTGCAACCATACTAATCCGCCGATGGATTTATGGTCTTAATCACCGGAGGATTATCTGGGACAGCCGCGCTCTGCTGCCACCGACCGAAACATACGCCTGCCTCTTTGCAGATAACTGTACCTCGCTCCTCTCCTGCTTTCTCTACTCCCTCTCTCTCTCTCTCTCGCTCTTTCTCTCCCTGATTCTCTCTGTCGCGGATGCTAGCATTCTTTCGGAGCAACCATGCTCGCCGGTCGACCCTGTCCTTCCTCTTCCTCTATTTCTCTGACCGGCTCCCTGATATGACGCCTGGACATTTCGTCCGTCGTACGAAAACACCGTGACCCCTCGGGCTACGAATCGACGGGGCAGCGGCCATGGTATGGTGCTGGCCAGATTTCTTATTCATTGGTTTCTCGCGAACCGAGGCGTGGGACCAGGTGAGATCGGTCGGGTGCGTACAATCGCAAATGCGGACGAATCGCGACTTCGTTGAGTCGAGGGTTAAACGCGTAGAACGATGCAGCGATTGGGTCGGGGTAGAATTTAGAGGGAAGTACTGGTGGCGAATGGATTTGTTTTGCAACGAATCGGCCGGCTCTTTTTCTTCGTCGAGATAAGTGACTTTTGCGAATCGAGGGATTCGCGATCGCAATCAGGCGCGGTCCGCCGGTACGCTTTCAGGTATCGCTGGGAATTGCCGGTCAAATCCGCGGACAGAATAGATAAGCTTTCGCGCATTTATCGTGCGAGCATTAAATGTTGCATCGGGATTAATTAAGCGTAATGCCGCGGCTAGAGTTGACTAAACGCATTGGAATCGGTTCGCGTAAATTTTGCTATCCGAAAGTTCGTGTTGTGCAGGCGTTTCGAACGAGGAGCAACGCGATCGAACGGTCCAACTGATCTGGCAAACTATTGCAGTCTGTACGGTAGCTGCGATTTGGTGTCTTTCTGTTGGGTTAAGTGAGAATTTTGTTTGCCGAATTCTTGTCTCGTCGTGAAACTTTAGTCTTAACAGCTTCAGACGAATTAAACGTTTCATATGCGTTATATATGTATGGACTAGTGATTCAGTGAAGTGGATCCATAGCTATTTTAAACAATCTTGTCTGTCATAAGAGAACATGCGAAGTCATTTTAGATTAAATAATTGAATAGAACTCTAGCTTCGAATCTGAATGGGAGCCTTTCCACGTGAAAGAGAAACTGAAATTCACGCATGTTATTTAACGACTTTGTTATTTAAACGAGCACAACATATTCCCTTTGTAATAGACAACTATTTTAAGCCGGTAGAAGTCATTTGAAATATTGCTCCCATTTTATCGTAGCGGTATATTAAAGCCAAATGAGTGAAACGATGGTCCGAAGCGAGACTGTTAAAAAAACACTAATTTCAATTCGTTGACACGATAATTCGTGCACTCTAGAACTCTAATATGTTCTTCGATTTCCGTAGCCAACATTGTTCATAATGACCAGCGTACTATCTTTGCAATTACCCCATTATCTTTTCCTATAATTAATCAGTTCTTATTTGACGAGCTTCGAGAATTCTCGAAACCATATTAACCCCGACAAGAAGAGAGGAATAAATAAACGAAAGAAAGGCGAAAGATATCGCGAACGAGAACGTTCAACTTGGCAAATGCATCAGCCGTTCCACTATAGTTGCGATCCACAGCATTTTGGTACATGGCGTACAGCAGCGTGGCGGGAATACCATGCGATGCTCTGTGTGGTTCTATAAATCCAGGAGGGCTTACCGGCGCAAAGCTTCCCTTGTGAGCTGCGCAACCCCTCATGACCTCATACCTGCCCGATTCCAATCCTGTGTCTCTTTCTGCCCGATCTCCACAATTTCTCGACCGAGCTCTCATCTACTGATATGACAGTTCCCAAAGGCTCGCTGAAATGCACGAAACCGCGAGGATTGTCAAGTCGAGAAGCATGTCCTTGCCGCTTCATCCAACTCGAACTGCGGTAGAAGCAGTGGATTCGCGTCATTTTCTCGTCTATCAACGCGAAACGACTCGCGACGTACTTAATTAGAATTTTTCGCAGCGACGAAAGCCGATCTACGATAACATTGTAATGTTCGACTCGCGAGTACGACGCGTTTCACGCTATCAAGAATTCCAAATTCAATTTAATTGCTTTCAAAATTATAGAATGTGTAACGACAATGTGCTGTTTGCGTTTAACAAATGTTTAAGACAGCTAAATTAGGGGCAAAGTTATTTTTCGATCCATTTCGTAATTCATTTTCGAAGCGGAATGTTAACAGAGGAGTATGTTATACGCGAATTCTCGTACCTATCGAAAACTTTCTCGTGAAAAAGATATTTATTTATGTCCATTATTCTTGCGTTCCTTTAAATATGCATGGTTTTGACTAAAACTAAAAAAAAGCGTTGAAACGACTAGAATGACAAATCCCATTTTCCGACCAGGAGTTCTGACTAACGGATATGAGACCTCGAGGTATCTGGCAGGAGGACTATGAATTGTTGGCTTTGTAATCGATACCACAACGCATCAATGCTTCCATTGTAGGTTTCTGTTGCTACTTTGATCAGCACGATTTCAAGTCACTGAAATTCACGATCGACAACGTAGCTACTGGTACAGACATTCCGGAATGTGTTTTTCAACTGATTCGACGAGGGAAAAAGTGGAATACAATTGAGTTGTGCGAATTTATGTTGCTATGAAATTGTTTATCCGTAATCAAACGCGCGATCGACAGACGCCTGCGCGATTAAGCGATAACGCAAAAAGACTTTGAGACCGATGTGTTCTCGTTTGACAGCAACGAAATATTCGGTGTAAAACGTCGAATGTACACAATTTATGATTTCCGCAAAAAACAATCAATCATGAGACAGGCTGACTCACTAGGACTCGTTTGTCAGCAGTGTGATTCTTCTTGTACAAATTTTCGAACAAGAATTAGAAGAATCAGCGTGTGACAGAGTGAAAAAAGTCCCTCGCGTTGTTCGATTAATATTTCAATATTTTTACTGTCGTATACGCTCGATAACCATTCAATTGTCCGGCTTAGTAATTCTTTAATCCCACGACTGCTCAATAACGGTCGTTCTAAATTAAAACGAATTTGGCGTGTTGAAGTAATAAAATTAGTTAACCACCTGTCCATATTCTCACGATATCTAATCAAAAACTAGAGACCCGCGTCTTTAATCAACGTGCAATTCAACTTAATTATTTACTCGGCGACGTAAAAATCGTAATCGTTTAATTGCAACTGATCGAAATAAAGATTCTTCTCCAACGGAGCACTGTGGCATAAATAACTTACGTAGTCTGTATTCCATAATGATAATGTTTGCGCCCCAGTTGAATTTTTTCATATAATGCGCGAAAACGTGTTTACATGCACAATATTCTTAAAGAATGATTAATTATCACTCACCCTGACTCGAGGTTCTGGGAGCTTCGTGTACAGACCAATCTCTTCTCTGGTCGACATGTCCGGATACCGATTCCTCAAGAACAAAGCCTCCAACTCTTGAAGTTGGTGAGACGTGAAATGTGTCCTTTGCCGCCTCTGACGTTTGTTCTTCTTTCCGTCCTTATCGTCCCCGTTGTTCACCCCAACTACACCGTCGGGGGAGACCACCCCTCCACCGGCGCCCAATTCGTGTTTCACTTCTGTGGGTGTAGCAATATCTGAAAGGTGTTAAGATATCACATTCTCTAGAAAACGATTACACCTACTCTACAAATATTTCATATCTCTTTAGCTTGCAACTTATGCCCTCTACTTCTTGTTGAACCACACGATGCAACGAGGGAAATATTCGTATTTGTATAAGAATCGAACATTTTTTTTTTTTTTTTGTTAAAGCTGCCCTTGGAACGTCTGTTTTTTTTAAATTTAATCTGCTTTATTGTTCCAGTAGTGGAATGTTTCTCGAACAGTGTAATGTCTTTCATATTGAAGCAGTATTGTACTTCTACGAATTTTAGTAATCGAACGTGGTTAGAGTTCGGTGCGCTACTGAATCTTTAAATGGTAAAGCAAAGGGAAATATAAAAGGAAAACGTGTAAATATCGGTGCTATGCTTAATCATTCTTTTACTTTGAAAAACTGGTCATTTGGTTGAAAGTTACTTGTTGGAAAATCGAAAACTTAAGATTAGAATGTATAATTTCGATTGGGGCTATTTTATAAATTTCGTCATTTAAGATGTTTGTTGGAAATTATCATACAATGGAGTATGAATAATAATAATGACAAATGTGTGATTCATTACTTCCAATCGTTCGAGGCTTAAAAAACTAGGTTCCTGTACCTTGAACCAGAAAAAGAATTTCATCCCACGTGATTAAACATACTAAGGAATTTGTATGATATAAGTGTGGAAAACATGTGGAACGCATAAGTCTTCGAGCTATGTCCCCTCGTTCGTTCTACTAATGGAAGTGCTATCCTAAATTTGATAGTCCAGCAATATTAAAGAAGTCACAGGGAAATAATTAAATATTCTTCTTCATTCACAACTATGTAGTACGCGTTGATATCTCGTATAGAAAATTTACTAGAGTAATAATTTGATGCACGCCGGATTTGAGACTAATATCTTTGATTGTCACTGAATCAGGGTCCATCTCTTGCAACCTTAAAAATGCAGAAGATAAACGAACAAGAATACGGAAAAGATAAAAAAATATAGCTCCTTCTTTGCTTCTCTGTTCCATTCGAAATTACATATTTCATCGTTTACATGTGTGCCACTAAATCTGGACATTGTATAAAATAATTAACACCATTTTTAAATCGTCATATAAAATGTACGCACGATCTCCGATTAGACAAAGGGATATTTTTGCGAACCGTGGAAGATATTACAAAAATATTATAAGTTAGCCAATATCATTTAATGTTCCTTTACAATATTTTGTCCTATCTCCAACCGTTTCAAAGATATAACTTCATCCAGTTCCTTGGAACACCCTGCACATAGCACCCTAACATCTGAGAGTAACTCAAACGCGTTTGTTACGGCCGTGATATTGACAGGTGAGGGTATTTCACCCCTGACTCCACAACAGCAAATCGGCAGTTTCCCTTAATCGCATTGACAGTCGAGTGATCGATCGTTCGTTTTTTTCAAAGGGCACCGCTATCACCGCGTCTGATGATGCCGCTAACTATCTTCTAACTAAAGACGACCCTGCCTATTTACAGAGGTAGCAACTCGACATAAGGTCGCACCGATACCGGCCGTGTTGCGACACGAAAATCGTTCGACGCCTTTATCACCGTGTTTGAATTTATTCAGCATCGTCCTAATCTTCCCCGGCTCTCAATGTTATTACACGGGAATTTATTATTTTCCTCTTTTTTTTGGAGCCAGATATACTGGCTGAATTGGAGATAAAACCCACACCTTTCCGAAGGAAAGATCTTAGGGGTTGCATTATCTTATTAATTTCGGGGAAAAATTAGAAGTATTAATGGTCGGAGGGGGATTCACGGTTCCGGTGAAGTATTTCGATGTCACAGTTTTCTGTTTGTATTTGAACATTGGTGCACGACGGATTTGTATTTCATATCGTGTACAATGTTCGCCTCTATTTATATTGTAAAATTAAGTTATTATCGAAGCACACAGTACTACAGTACGTATATCGTGAAATCTTTAGAGCGGATATCCTACAAGAAGGGGCATGCTGCAAAGTATTTCCTTAACTACGAAGAACGTTCCTCACCAGCGTTGAACGAAGAAAGGGAAAAGGGTTCGTATTTATTCCGCCCCTTGTTGCTACCACAAAATCCAAAACTTTCGCGCGACAAATAATTACGAAAATACGAAGCTCCAATAAAGTAAGCTGAGATAAAGATATCGCCCGTAATTGTTCCATCGAAATCCCTACCTATCACCATTCACGAAATTAATTCGGCAAATCGAGTGGATGCTTTTTCATCAAAGAGCGTAGGATTGAAACACCTTTCGAGATTCGGTGGTACCGTGGAGAGGAACGTGCCGGACCCGCCTGAAGGAGTACGGAGAGGCATCGCTCTCGTCTCGGGATTACAACGAGTGAGGTGAGATCCGTCCCCGGGGTTTGTTGCTAACCAGGCCCGTAAGACTCCGGGAGATATTTCAATTTGCGGGGATTTGGGGCGGCTGCGAGAGTGCCGGCTAAGTGCCGAACAAACCTGCAAACAAACGACGCCAGCATTTTCCTCACCTTTCTCGCGCTGCACCCGGCCACGGCGCTCTCTATTATCATTTGATTTCACGGTCCGTGAAAACGAGCCGAGAATCTCCGGGCTATCCTACTTGATTGATGCGCGAAGCTTTGTCTTTGCTTGCATGAAGATTACACGCGATTGTATGGCGGTGCTGTTCCTCTGGTACTTAGGGAATTTATTGTCTGGCCGGAACGATTGAAATTATACGCCGCGGCTAAAATTTCAGGTACTAAAGGTACGACGATTGATGCGATCGATGAAGTGCATGAATTTTGTCGTGGGGAAGTATGAGAGAAAGAGTTTTTGGTATTTTAATGATTTTAGTATTTTTGGGCCTTTCGAAGATCGACTCGACGCTCGAAGGTGTTAATTTTATTTTTGTTTTAATTATCTCGATATAGAATTTGAATGAAACCTGCAGGCGCTCGAAAAGCTTCGGGGAAGAAAACGCTATATGTCTTTTCAAATCGAGTGTTCATTGTTATATTGTCAACTTCGCACGCGCTCTTCATATAATTTCTAATAAGGGTTTACTGTAAATGTGCTCGTTACAGAAACTCAATTTCCTGTCATTTTTCCTGTAATGCGGTACGTACAGAAGAGTGTGTTGTTCAGACATATCGTTCCAATGCTGCGACGAATGATTTCCCCGTTACAAATTACTCTCTATACGCATCGCTAACGCTGTCAAATGCGTTCAAACAAATATCTAATCAAGTAACTTTCATTTCGCTCGATGCATCGCCGCGAAGACAAACGTATCCGGACATCCGAACGGCGGTATACGAAACGACAGGTGGATCATCAAGAAGCGCGGCGTGGATGGAAGTAAAGAATAAACAAGAGATAGAACAGAAAGAAATGTCACGCGAATTCGTTTGAAACGAATAAACGGGGATGCAGGGGTGTGGTAGAAAAAGTTGCTCGTAAAGTAGCGAAGCGTACCTTTTCGAATATCCGGCCTGTGTGTCGTGTTCGTGCGAGACCTGGGCTGCGCGGTAGAAAATCCACCAGAGTTTGTCGTGGGTGTCACCTCGTCCCGGGGGCCGCCCTGGGTCCAAACTGCAAAACGCATCACACCCTCTTGCAACGTCGTCTAAGCTCTCCGCAATCTCCACTATTCACTAATTCATTTCATTCCTTGCGCCGAAATCTCGCCGCACGAATTTCAATCGGGCGGGACGCGAAAGTAATCTTACAGCGTGGACCCGTTTTGGCATCGAATTAAATAAGTCCCGACAATAAGCGAGAGATTATTATGTCTATCCTCGCCCCCTTTTTCATATGCATACTTGTGTTATTTCGTATTTAAGATAATTCAACTTCCAGGCGATTCGAGACTTTCGGAGAAATACTTGTTGTGCAACGAATACTAGTTCCAACGACAATTGATAGTCTCGCGGGAAAAATAATAATCGAAATCCGTTCCCAAAAATTCCTATCGCATAATATATCCAATTTTCCCTACGGTTTCGCAGTTAACTCGTTTCGAATAGTAGATACGCGCTTTCTCCCAACAAACGCGATTAAAAACGTGCCTACGTATGACAAATTACTGTCGCTCCGCTGCGCGAAAACGTCATCCGTCCCAGCGACAATCGTCTAACAATTGTGCTCCTTCCTCGTGGTGCTATTGATCTCCATCAGCGTAACACCGTCGCAATGGAAATAAACAGTAAAACGGGAGGCAAGGAGCGAGCAAAGGAAGAGGAGGAACTGGTATAAAGATCGGTTTCTTAAACCTGAACGAGCCGTGGTCGAGAATAGGGCTGGCGAGTGTGAGATGTCGGTGGTAGCGAGCCAACGAAGAAGTTAATCGGCCGGGCCGTTTAGTTTCGCCCCGTTTAGTTATATTTGGTTTCCATGGGGGCGGCCAAAGGAGGAGGGAAGCGGTTCACAATTAGTCGGCGCGTAACTCGGGCTGATTTAGTGTCTTGCGGCCGGCTACGAACCACGAAGACGCGCGTGTCACTCTTCCAGGATATTGCCAACTGTGTTACGAGCTGGCTTGCATGTCGGCCGTCTTTAAAACCCTGCGTGACGGCAGCAGAGTGCGAACCGGCAAGGATATTATTTACGAAGGCGTGGGATTTAAATATAGGTGGGAGATTGCTCGTAGTAGGATGATCGGAGAAACGTATTGGGCGCGCCGGTTGATTTTTTGATCGATAATCGATGGCCTGCGAACGGGGATAAATATGAGACCGGAGGGCCAATGTTTCGGGCGAAGAAATGAATAAATTGAGGACTGTATTGGAAATATATTTATACAGTTTGCGGTATCGGTAGGTAATAGTCTGGAGGCAATTGAAATTTATACGAGGCGATATTAAATACGCGAGGACGCTTCGTTCGTTTGACAAACATTTGTGAATTGCTGTCTGAATGAGTTTAGTTAACCGCCAGAGTAATGTGATAGAAATGCAACCAGACAATATGGTTACTGTAATTATGAAAGTGTGGACGAACATATTTTGTCATGTTTGATCGGAAAATGTAGCATCCTTGATTGCGTGCGTAACGTAGGTGTATTAATGGATATTCACCGTCGCGAATAACAGTGCGCAAAGTTAGAATGATAACTCTCTGAGAAGAATCTGTGTAACCATTGTGATATTCAAGATCGTCCAGCGTGGAATAAATCCAGCCGCAACATCCTGTCGGCTTAAGCGAGTAAATCGAGAGAACTCTCGATTAAAAGAGAAAACAGATGAAATTCCCCGCTCGCATAAACTTTGCTCGCCACCCACATTTTTCGTAGGCGTGACCGAGCCTCTCAGTTTCCCTCTGGAACTTACATATTGCCTGTTTACAAGGTGATAACTGACGGAATCGTTGTCTCGAAATACGTATCTGCAATAAAGCATCGTGAAAAACACGGCCAATATATCTGTCTCTTTCGGGGAATAAATGTATTGGAAATACCTTGAAATTCGTAACTAAATGTAATAGAAACTTTTCGAGAAGTACAGTGTCGCGAGGTGAATTTTATATTTGGCGGCGTGACTTAAACGGAATATGTAAGTTGCAACAATTCAAGTAGGAAACAAAGAAACGTGAAACATAAGATACAAATAGCAGCAGAAACATTTTAAACGATTGAACAAATTGTTAGAAGCGAATTTTTCCAAACGATACCGCTCAGGACTGCAAAATATAGATGGCATATCAATTCCCCCCCAAATTCATTAACTAATTTTTGGTGCAATTCCTATACTATTACGACGAGCCTTTTTTTCTTACAGGACGAAGCTATTCTGACGATTTCGCCGATAAAACTGGACCTCAAATAAACCGCATGGAGCAGTTTCTTAATCTGCCACTCCGCAAACAGATCGGTTACCTATTTGATCGGCCGGCCGTAGAACACGTGTAAAGACCTACGAATGGCTACACCGGGATAAGCTTCTACCCTGAACAGGGTGAGCGGTTTGTTTGTTAAGGTCTGTTCCTGGGGAAAAGCGCTGTGATGTCGCGTTATCGGCGATACCTTCTCGACAAACAACATGAGTTCGAAACATGAACTCTGTAATATGTACTTATCGCGATCACATAAAGATGCTACGTAACATGTTGTAAATAAACGGATGATATTCAAAACGTGTTCAAAGATGATTTGTCGCCCGTCACCGATGAGACGGACTTAGAATAGCCGATCGAAGTAGATACATGTGCACTTTTGCGGAGATGCAATCACCTTGATCAGTTGGCGTGCGACAAATATTTCGGCGATTCAGCAGCGGGATCCTGCTGATTCGCCATAAGAAGTAAAAATAAAATGCATAGATTCTGAAGCCCGAGGTGGTATTTAGTTTGGTGAGGGGAGAACATTGTAAAACAATTCTCGAAATTTATCGAAAGAACTTTTTTTTGATGCAAGGACGAGAGGAGGCGTGGGTTTAAGAAATATATCAAGAAGATATTAGAAGTACAACGGCGTACAAAGTAAGCGATTTATTCTTGGATTTCACGCGTCCAGTGTTCGCCACCATAAATCGAAAGTCGTACGATTATAATTGAAAATAATACCGTCGACCGCGTTGCCTCGAAATATTTCCCTTAAAGTGTTCTCGAAATAATAGAATCAGTGAGAAAATGGTTATATGTTCCTCAATGTACTCAGACCATTCCAGCTCTCGGTTCCAAAAATAATAAACACACTCTACGACAAACAATTCACGGGTTATTCTTTCACAATTACCCCGTGATAGCTGCTATTCTTTGCGCTTATAGAACGATCGTAAATATCTGGATAATCCTATGGGTATCCGGTAACAGCGAGAAATTTCGAAATTGACGAACGACACGTACCGTTTCGTGTAGGTGGCGCACTAAAAATGTATTTTACCTTGCCTGTTTTGATAAAACCAGTGTACGTACACTGTTAGAACTTCCTCGTTCCGACGCCTGTGTATTATTTCAAGATTAGCGTTAATCTTATAATCTACATCCTGATCCGAAACACGCTATACGAGCGATCTACTCAACCGGAGAAATTTATAGGGCATCATTTCTCACTTTTCAATATCTTACCGCCGCGCTGGATGGCCAGGCGAATGATGTTCCTTCTCGTCCATAAAGTTCTCTTTATTGCGATGCATTATCATGTCACTCGAATTTCCGTGATAAGAATTGTAAAGTGTACAGAATCCGCAATAAGGATTAAGGGATTTATATTTGGCAGTGTGAGCATGTCGCGGTGTGTTCAAAATGGTTCGTTTTCAAGTTCGTTGAGAAACAATGAGCGATAATTTCGGGAATTGCGAAGTAATTTTTTGGTGCACGTATCTCGATAGTAACGTATTTCAGAAAAATTTCGAACGTATACAGTAGACTGTTTAATTGTCGCACAGATTAATAATAAATACGTTCAATAGGAATTTAAGCAGACCATGTAATTAATTTTTTTAAATTACGGTGCGCTGTGGCATTTAGAATACCCTTTACTCGGAACCGCCTAAATATTTTAATAGCGTTGAAACTGTGAAATTATAACAAATTCTTACTTCAAATAAATAAGTTTCAGATTATATTTCAAATCAATCGGTGCAATTATTCTGCTTGTGATGCATATTTTAATCGTGCATGTTTATACACGTTTTGGCCACGTGTGACGACCGAAAACAAAGAACTATTATGACTCTTTGCTATTTTGTACGGTATATTCTTTTATACATATAGTTCCCACGGCGTCCCCAGCAGGGTTCTTGAAGGTTTAACGTGTCGTATCGTTTGACGGCTCTACTGTTCTCTGCTATGGATTCCTGGCAAAGTTACACGAGACGTGAAAACGGAAGATCCTAGAAGGGCGGTGTGTGCCCAAAAACTACCCCACCCATTCCTGTCAAACATTCGACACCAATACTGGCCAGTGGCTCAGTGATATTTCGTTTTGTCCGTTTACCAAGAAGATCGTATATTGATCCTTCCACTCTCGCGAATTCGGGGAAGACTAAAGGGACGGGGCGCTAAGAGAAACGTCAGATACGAACATTCTGGAGCAACCGATAGGGTGAAAGTACATTTCGTACTTAGTGAATGTCGCTAAACTATATTATATTTTTCACTTACATAATTAATCACTAATGTTTAATCACATGTATGCCGTTTCAAGTATCGTTTTATATTAATTGCTTTCATTAGTGACGAATTTGTCAACATCTTATCCCGTTTCTGTCTATCACGGGTGTGGAGCCAATTTCTAATTCGAAAACCTTTATTTTCATCTTTGCATCTTCCGATCGATCGGCCTATCTTTAAAATATTATCGACCACTCTTTCCTCCTTCCACTTTCGGAGCGCTACCATAAACTACACATTTTACGATACTAAAACAGGGACACACAAGGGATCACTACGGAAAAGAAGACTTTGCATCCAGTGATTTATTAGTTCGCGGCTCCACTTGTCTAAATCCCTCCGACCAGTAAATTCTAATTCCCGTGTGTACAACACTAATCCTACAAAAATATCATAAAAATATCACAACTTCGTACACTATCCTTTCCTAAGCTTCGATACAAGTGGCAATAAACACGAACGTCTCAATCGTAGAGCAAACCGCTCGCGACACCAAAGACTTGCCGAAAAATAACGGCCAACCCTTTCGCGCGATCTTCAACGCGAACGCTCACGAAAACCGCTTCAGTCTTAGAACTCAGGTAAACCGTCCACGTGCTGTACCTCGCCCCGGCAAAGTCACAGGCGAGGAAATTTTCCCACACGGTAACTCACGTACTCCGCCCGCGAAGCATCGAACCCTTCTTACTCAAATTTTCCGTAATTTTTTTCCCTCCATGAGAAATACGAGCGAAACGAGGGCGACGCGACGTGCTCCGCCGTGCCGTCGCGTTTTCCGGCTCGCATGTGTTTTCACACGGAAAAAGAATCGCGCCGCAAAGGAGGACAGATACCGGGCGGCGGACGGGCAAGAAATAAAGAAAGGCAAGGGATGGGTAACTAGAGGGCCGAGCGGACAGGTTGTAACTCACAAATTTATTACTTTTCCCCGTTGCTTCGAGTTATTTTACGCCAAAGACAAACCGGCTCGCGCGCCCGACGCGCAACCAGAGGGACGACGAAAACGTATATCTCAGCTGCCTCGTCGCGTTTTTACGCGCGCGGGATATATTAGTGGATCTCTAATCCGCACGGATTTTACGGGACGACTGTGCATGCGACCGTCGACGCCGACGTCGACGAAGAAGACAACATCGTCGGGATACCGTGCGTCGTTCTAGACTCGAATAAAGCCCGCCGATTTTACCCGGTGGCTGAAAAAAAGTCCGCTCGTAGAGCGATTTCTTGGCTGGTTGCTTTTTTATTTCAATACGCGCGCGTTTACTCGGGGCGATTATTATTGGATGTGTCCCGGTGTTTTATTGTTTGTCTGGTAAAAAAGAACTTGCAGTGCTTGCGAGAGAATAATTGTTTATAGATATTTAGCGATTCGTTGTCAATTTTGTCACTCGTTTCTGCAAAGGAAAGTAGTGAACGACGTTGATTTTTTAGAAGTTCCAAGGTTCTGTTGAATGTGCATCTGGATGATGGAATTAGTATGGTAATTACTGCAGATAATGGCTCTGAAAAATCACTGTCGCTATAAATATTGATATACATGAAGTGAATAGGAGAATATATGGGGTAGCATTTATGGCAATTCTGCGGACTAGAGAACAAATTTACAATATTGCCATGACTTCTATTTCTATTGTGAATTAATGTTACACCGAGATTTTTTTTAGGAACCATCATCACTTTGTTGCTCCACAATTTTAACAAGGAAGTATTCTTTTCATGGCGGAGGAATAATACTATAAACAGCTTCAAATTATGCGGCATTCATTTGATAATTATATTCCATTTATTGAATTGCAAACCAATTCGATAAAAGTTGTATGGAAACAATTTGCGAAGCGTCTGCACCGGTTTCTACATTTACAAATAAATAATAAATTAATTGATTCTGATATCATAAATTCTGTATCACAATAAACGAAATATTATTTCTATATTCTAAGTAAACAGTTATCGCTTGTTCTTCCAAGAAATCAGTACTACATTTTTTTCCAAAGTAATCATTTATACGGGAAAATTTATCTCTCGAAGTATATCAGATACAATAGCCTATTTTTCAATTTCACACCGCACACCCGATTAACGTACTCCATGAAAGTTATAAAACGCAGGGGATTATAATCTCCGCTGGTGCATCGTAATATCCGATATAAAATTATCGACGGAGTTATTTCAGTGGTGCTTTCATTAGGCGGATATTTTACTCCCGTGGCAATAAATGTTGTACCAATATCCGCGACATCGATCAAGAAATATTTGACGAGGACCGAAATTTCCTGCTTTTGTTGATTCACTGTTGCAACAATATTTTCCTTCCTAACACATTCGTCTAATGGTTTCAATAATTAACTGTGTCAAACCATACTCGCGGAGCTATTTACCGATTACAGAGGAATGAAATGTTCACATTTACATTTCATTCGTATTACCCTTTATGCCTCGGTGTTCCAACTGATACCAAAATTTTATTTTCACCATGCAATTTCACTCTGTATTAAGAAATTCATTTTTTAAGGTCGAATAAACCTGAAGATAATTCTGATATAAAAAAATACTTCTTTCCCTTAAATTGCGCGATAACAGCTATTTCATTATTTTGTTTTTTTAGAAACGACGAGCCAATTTTTCTTGTCACTGTCATCCCAAGATAATTATTATGACATTTTCGCCCTCCCCCACAGAAGTTGAGCCTGTTTCAGTATTGAATGAAAAATTTGCTGCGAAGCTCTCGTAACTTTGCAAGACACCTCCTGTACTTGCACATGTTAATTTCACAGCGTTTCATGGTTATGATTAATGAGGAGCAACGAAAAAACGGAAAAGTGCTTTATGCTTCGTGAAGCCTCGTCGATAATCGTCGACCAATGAAACGGTAATATGCGAGCGTGCATAAAACGGCATGAGCTGTAAAAATTATGGGTGTTTAGTGGACCGTGTCGCGGTGTAAGTCAGCGATGAAGAGGGTTACAAGGGTGGCCAAAATATCCGTATCGTGCAGCTGTGTGATCCTTTGAAAGTCGCACGAAATTAGTCATTCGCAGAAAATTCTTGTACTTGCTCTCCTTCGAATACAACTTCTGCAAGAACGCGTCTCAGGATCCAAATTAATGACCCTTTAAGTCCCCTATTTTTTACGTATGGCAAACAAAAAACTGTCGTCCTTACTCATGATACTTCGAGAGAAAAAACGCTGAATAGATTTCCTTTTTATACATTCCTGAATCTTATATTTCATATCTTAATAAATTCCTTCCGATGAAAGTGTCTTCCACGCGTCTACTTTAAAACGAATAACGATATATACAAAAATATGTACCCCAGAATCGAAGGATCCAACTATCAAAACCGCGATACAATGTGACACCGCATAAACGTTTGAATTATTCGCTCTGTTGCTCCGAGAACGAGCCATCAATCCCGACGAAACAAAACCCTCGTAAGAAAAGGAAAACTCCGCAACGTGTCCCCCTCGCTTTCCCACCTTAAATCCGTGCAAGATTTCCCATTCCAAAATACCACAAACAAGCCAACATACCAAACACTTCCCGTTCCCACTGTGCACAAGATACACCGTCGCAAAACTCTCCGTAACATTCACACGTTTCCCCGAGAAGCTGACCGCACGTACTTCCTGTGCCCTCCATTTGACAGGGCCAAGGAAAAACCAAAATGTCTCACGTATCTGGATACGTGTGTGTTCCGGTGATTTTCGAATGACAAACGACCGCAGCCGCGCACGGCCGATAATTACGGGGGCAGCCACCCTCGAACGAGGAGAGACGTCGGGGGTTGAAGAACGACACAGTGGCGGGAGCACCTGTGAGGTCAGGCTGTTCACGATCTTCCCGGAGAAAGTCGCAGTCTGCCACTCGGTCTCTTACGCCTAATCTCGTAATCCTTGGCTTCCTTAGGAAGTCGTTTATTAGTCAAGCGCGCCGTCCGCTATGCTCGTCACCGGGACAACGGCTGGGACAGAGTAACTCGTGCGGGCCTTAAAATCCGGCTACGCGTTTATAAATATTCGGAAACGGTCATCGATCGATGATATTTTTGGTGCGTGGCTCGACAGCGAGCTTCCTTTTTTTTTCTCTCGGTTTTTTGAACCCGTTTTTTCTTTTTTTGGGGGGGTGGGAGGATTAGAAAGGGACGCGTGCTAACGGGACGCTCAATCTGTCGACATATTTGTGAGAAATTGTTCGGGGGATTGGATGGCGATAAGTTGTCGCTCAAAGTGTGCTCGTTTAAGCACTGAAAAATAAACAGTCTGGTCCTGTTGCTTGTCACGCCTCGGTTGTATATAGCTTTGTTCGCTGGAAATTTGCTTTCGAGAGGGTGTGCTTTTTTTTATATTCGCGGATGTCCAAATAATTGCGAATGTTTCCGTTTTTATTTCGTTGAGACTGACAAGTGCGGAGATACGTGTGAACGATTCGTTACACTTTGCACATTGGTGGCAAAATTAATTGTTATCGCCTGCCTCTTTATTTATCGTCAGTGATAATTAATTTCTGGTTCAGGCTAGTATTGACAGGTGACTCCTTCCATTGTAATTTGAGTGATAAAGACGGCCTATTGAAATGAATAATAAATGAATTTGTGCAATATTTTCAGGGAATCGAGCAATATTGACGGGGAATAAATGGAGCTTTGCGTAATGCTGAAATTGTCTTCCAAATTTGATATCTAAGCCGATTGACAATATATTTGATGGAATTCGTGTTTTCCCTTAAATGAAACTTACGCGGATATCCAAGTGTGAAGCAAAACAATGCGCTTGTTTATCCCGACATACATATAGACACGTCGAATAGAAGCGGTTCCATGGATAGGGTTCGGTAGCGCTTGTCAAGCAATTTGTTTAGTTTCAACTTGACATAAGGGCGAGAACACATGGAAGCGATAAGTAATCTGAGAGGTAGTGTGTCTTTCGAGTTTAACACGCGTGTCACACGCGTTTCGGAAAACTCTGCGGATAGAATATCTTTGGAAGGCCATCAGACGGCTTGGCGCTACCGAGGAAAACCCCCCCATGGTGACTGTGAAACTTAATTGAAACGTAATCTCCCCGCCTCCGTCCAATCTAGCCACCGATAGTATATTTGTCGTCTTTTCTAAACAAAAGATTATCTAGGGTAGCAGGCACTTGGAAATAATAACGAGCGAATGGGAACACTGAATAGGATAATTTGTCGAGTGCAATTCGAAAACAAAGTAAAAGAAAAACGGGGCATAATGTTCATGCAACTAATATTAATTTAACGTCGCTGTTCCTCATTAAATAGACAAATCTGTAATTGTCTACTAAAAAAAATAACACGTTTTTTAATATTATTTATATTTTTGAACCCACGTAATAGTAAGCGTCGCCCAAAAACACACCGCAATGTGTGATATTAAAAAAAAGAAATTAACTTTGCCGTTATATTTCATATTTCTAACCAAACCCTGTACTTCAGTCGACCTGAACCTCATTTCGTTTATTCGCACCACAATTCTATCCTCGATCCCGTTAATTAACTAATTGCATAACCAATGATTATTAATTCCCATCCTCTCATTGAAAAGCAAGTACCAAGTCCACGTTCGAAACGTGCGTAAGCCCTGTGAATGGCTAGAATGAACTTCGTAGAATGACCTGCTGTATTTTGAGACAGTTCTAGAATTACACCCCCAGAAGGGGCGCAACTTTCGCGCGATCCCATGGTTTTCGGGTTGCCCGGTTCTCACATATCGGCACGCACAGATATTTCTACGTCGAAACGAGCCACAACGTCGAGCCAGCCCACTTCAATCGTAACTTACTAAGAACACAAACCTCGTTTCCGAGGCAGACAGCCCTCCAACTTACCATCGCGCCAGCTGAGATAATGGGAAGGAAATCAGTTCATTTCTATGTTGATCCCACGGGCTTGGTTCCTGTCGCGCTTAGAAGACCGCCACGATTGCCTCGGTGATCGAGAAAATCGAGCCAGAAAATCGACTTGATAGCTCGGCTCGTCGACCGACTTAACTGACTACGGCGAGTCTATAATGTTCCCACTTGTGGAAATGTTCGTCTATAAAATTCACGATTTATTGGGCCGTTCGATTCTCCCCGAGGTCTGATTAGCATTTCGTTCTTGAATGGAAACAACGTTTCGTATACGGGAAATGGTAAACATTCGGTAACAAGCCAGCTATTGAATTCCACAGAAAATGAACGTAAATGATATCGGAATTTCAAAAACGTTGCAGCAACAAGTATCACAAAAATCAACGGACAACGTAGAAAAATTAATTAAATCCCTACATCCATTTACGCGTATGCCGGAGATCTCAAAATGATTTTTCTACCTGTCGCAAAACGGTACGAGAAGCGTATACCAAATATCCGTTACTATCGTGTAACAATTTACATTATCATTATATATTCGAAAATAGTAGATCCAAATAAAAATATCTGACAGACGAAGATCGCGAAATACTAAATTTCATACGAAATAAATAAACGACAGTGTTAATAAATCACAGAATGATTTCGAACCGCGAGACTGCTATCGCCATTAATCAGCATCATTCTTCATAGTTATTCGGCGCACGTTATAATTCACGGGGCGCATGATCGAAAACGAAGGGGCCCCGATATGTCTTATTCGGGTAGCGTAGTGATCTGAAAGATTGCACGTCTAAATGCCAATGAGTCTGCGGCCAGAAGAGTTTTACCGAGGCTTCCCCAGGGAGACCTAGAGGCTAGCCGAGCAATTTGTCAACACCATTAGACGACGGCAACAAGGGTTGACTTCGGCGCATCTGCCAGTGGAGCAGATCCAACACAAGCAGCGTGATAATAAAGGGGTAGTTAATGACTGCAGGGGGGGGGTACGGTTCGATCCAAAAGCCAGTACTGTCCGTATGGCAGTCTGTTGACAAAATATTGGTATATTGGCATTGACCGAAGGGGATAACAGATTTTCGGAAAGGGTTCACTTTTCGTCGGGTGTCCAGTAAGAAATCGAATTCTGGGGCTGAGCGATGATCAACCAATGTGTTCGCAGGAAACCAATTTTCCCGGATTGACAGGCTTTGCATTGATGCGATATTAACGAGACCTACGGTGAGAGTGAAACGCGGAATCGTTTTTAATTTCGGGACGGAGATATTGATGAACAATTCGGATGAACGATGACGATACTTTACTGGCCGTGTTTCGAGGAACGGGGGAGATTTATTTATTAACGAAACCCGAACGAATTTGGGCTTGATTGACGCATAAAGCTTATGATACGTTTAATTGTATGCTCGCGAGACGGAATATCAATGCGGTCGAAATAATATATAATTTAATACACGGTCATGGATCGGGAAGGATTTAACGAAACAAAAATAGAGAGCCGCGTTTAAAATATTAAAGTCTCAGCAATCCTTTCCTACATTAAATTAAACAATCCCGTCACCGGTACTATTCAAATACTTCAACAATCTTCCAACGTTTTATCCACAGTATCGCAATGCCGTCCCACTCGACGTATACACTCACGCATAAATAAAAAGGAGAAGAAAAACCAGAAAAATCAGCTCGCCCTGAACAACCACGTCCCTGAAAATATTCAACGCCCCCATAAAACAGTGTCCCGTCCGAATCGACTAATCAGGCCGATCGAATTCCCGACGAATCGATCGGACTGATCGTCCGGTCCAAATTACGCATATATACCCTGCGCGGAAACGTAGGAGGGGTCGCGATTTCACGAAGAACACCTCGATCGAATACCTGGGGTCTGGAAGTGGGAACTGCCGCGCCGGCACCGGGAGTGAAACCGAAACGGGGATAGGTGGGATGCCATTGGAATAAGATCGGGTTTAGCCGCAGTGTCGGGTTCGAGCCCCGGATAAGTCTGCCTTATCCCGATAAGCCGGTGAGTTAATGAATCACAAAACAGGTGGTGGCGCTACCGAGAGATCGTCTTCGTCCCGGGCTACGTTGCTACGTGCAGCTGAATTATTCCAAACGGCGATGGAACGTCGGTGTGCTTCTTCTCTCACTTTTTCCCGTTCCTTTTTGTTTCTGCCTCCAGCCGAAAAAAAACCCGACGGAACCGCTGATACGCGCGCGTTTCGGTCCTCGATGTTTGCTCGCGCGGCCGTTGTCTCGCTTTTTTATCTCGGCCTCGGAAGTATCGCCCGCCCCGTGAGCCCGTGCGTTTCGCTTTTCGATGGAAAATTGGGGCCGCCGAGCACGCTCACCTCGTTCGGGAACCACCTAGCGTTCCCACAATCGAGAGACGAAGATAAGCCACGAGTCGAGGAAAAAAAAAAAGAAGAACCGTCCCGAATTGTAATCGACGATTTGTTCATTGAGTCGGCGACGATTTCGGCTGATAATGTTGCGCGTCGAGTGTGGAAAATTATTGTCGGGGGAACGCTGCGCGTTACGCTCGAGGAATGTGCTTTGTTTGCCGCTTTATGATGTATAATGCGATACACGCGATATGGACTGGGCTGTTTTTTGGCCGCAGGAATGATTCGAGGATTGCCCGATGGACGATTCGTACGGGGGGGGGGGGGGAAATTCGATCTCGTTGCGATGTTTTGACAGCGGAAGACGATGCACGCGCGAATAAATAGAGGAGTGACAATAGTACTTGTTCTTCTAGAGTGAATTATTTTTTATCTGCATCGGAGTTTGAATGCTTCGGATGTCAACGACGGTGTCCAACACAGTGTTTGCTCAATCCCGTTATTGACATTCGGTAATCGTAATTCAGAATTTCTTATCTTGTCGCTGTGCCCGCGGTTACGACTTCCTTCGCGCGTACAAACAATTAGAAACTCGCGCGAAGCGTCGACGTGTCGAGGGGGATGACCAGTTCACGACGGCAGGAATACATTTTATTTCGGGCAAACGTAATTCCTGCGACTGCACCGGTGCACGGACGGGACCAAAATTCTATTCGTCATGTCGTATCGGAGCTGAAATCACGCACGATGGGTGCGGTGCTTATCACAGTTATTCGTACTATTTTATCTGGTCCCGGTTGGCACTTGACAAAAATCAACGTACAATATCGCTTTATCGCTCGAAAATTTTCACCGAAGTTGCAATAAAAAAATGCCGCACGATTGTTCGTATCGAATGTTATTATTGCATTAAACGAACAAAAAATGTGTACCGGATCGCGCTCATAGCTTTCATTGCCTAATTCAACTAATTGACGGATCTAAGATTCCACGTCGAGCGAAGTAGTTGCCCCCATCGTTTTCGTTACTATCGAACACACTTTACACGACGCGACGAAATTTTGCCTACTCGCATCGAAACTTACGATTCTCCTCGTGAAATCGTGAAACAAGTGCAAGCTTGTTTCAGACAAAGCAGCGTAAGCGTATCAATCTTGCTCCGCGTGCGTCGTACGTGCAAATTTGCTGTGTCAAGCGATACTAGATTTTCTGAAAAGATGTACGATAACGGTATACGACGCAGTGCACGATTTAAGAGCAGGAAGGTGACGAGTATTTGTCGCGGTCGGATAGATGGAATGTCGATAATATCGCAAATAACAAAATCACACGAATTGACAAGCACGGTACAAGCGATTATCGTTGATATAGCTGCCGATGAAGGAGAAAGCAATGTTCCCTATCGTATCGATCCCCGATGGAAACACGCAGAGGAACACAATTATGCTTCTGATATGCCCCCTGTAAATACGGAGTAATATCTTTGACACGGTACTCAACTTTAATCCAAATGGTTACGCTTGAACTCCTTTCATTGATTTATGCGTCTCGCATCTAGATACGACTTGGCGTTTTCGTTTTAAAGCTGCATTAAGGTGTAGGGTAAACGTTGCGTTAAAAAGTGATGAATTATTTTTAGCGGTGCCTTCTGACGACGATAAAATTTAGTAGTGGCGATTCCAGACTGATTGTTAGTTCCAGTTTTAATGAATCACTCGTGTTAACGATATTGTGAAAATGTTTTTATCGTTAATCGCGAATCGCTTTGCAATTCGGAAGTTCAAATTTGATGATTACGAAGTTAGTTCCCCGACCGCTGGCCACTGAGATAGAATGAGCTAACTGGGATATGAAAATATTCTTACCCATAGGGAATATAGCGATAAGTATAGTTGAACTGAACGCAAATGTTACACAACTACGCTTTTGTGTACTGGATACGAAATGTTATTTATGATTTACATGTCACTTGGTGTCTAATAAATTCCGTTCCAAACATATTCTGAAGCATCAAAGAAGAGAGTTCAGAATAACTTGAGATGTAAGCAGGTAAGTAACAAATTCGAATGACAGACTTTCATCGTACTTAACTTGGGGAAGGGAGGGCTTGCTAAATATTACAATTATTTCATTTTGAAGAGAATCGTAACGAACATTCTAATAGATAGACTCTTATTTTTTTATAGTTAACCATCTTGTGATGATTCTGGTGTTAAAAGGTGGATCTTATTTTAATGGGGGGATGTTCTAACATTTTCCGAAGCCCATGATTAAGTTTCAATTTCGAACCCGAATAACAGGTCGTCGCTGAAGAATAACCCTCGACTAAATTTTCGCCGCAATGATTTGATGCTCTCCCTACTTTCGTGCCGAGTTCAATTCAGACAAAGAATTAAACGCCGCTGGAATGAACAGTGCGTGCCGTGAAATTGAAAAGCGATACAACGAAACGAGACTAAAAAATTCGTCTATGCTCCCAACCAAATATAACGAAACAGACGCAAAAGAAACGCAAATGCAATAGACAAAATAATATTTCCATATCAAAAGTATACTTCCGTATAAACACCTGCAATCCAATTATTACAAAATTCTACTTCAACGTACGTAGCCGTAACCCTTGCGACCGGGCCAGTCCAAGAACAACCCCGTCTCAAACGATCCCCAATGAATATCTCAGAGCGCGGCTCGCACACTTTGCAAGTCGCAGTCCAATTGCGATTCATCCAAGAATACGCTTCCATACCCCCGTAAACCACGTAATTGCCGTCCAATCGTATCACCTCCCTAATCTCGCGCAACGCAAACACCATTCCATCATCCCCGGGCAGAGATCATAATTCGCCCACCCGGAAGTCCACGTCGCGTCACCGTTCATTTCCCTCGTTCTCCGTGTACATCGCGCCCGACCCAAAATCTGTCGCGCTCTCTAATCGTTCCGCCCGCCCCCCAAAAAATGAATCAGGCCGACGAGACCCTGGATATTGTGACCGACTCACCACGTTTCAGCTTCTCCAACGGCGCGTGCAACTGATGGCTAGAGTCGTGCAACTGATGATTAGAATTGTGCAACATGGACGCGTCGTGGTGCGAGTTCCTGTGAAGATCGTGATGGTGCATCGCTCCTTGGAGATGATCGCCGTGGAGGCCGGCCATCGAAGCAGCCGAGTGTTCGTGGTGCTCGATCGTCGATCCGGTGACGAGATCCTGGAGGCAGAGATCCGTGTTCCCGCCGCCTCCTCCGCCGCCGGCGAGCTCGAGGCTCCCCCCGCCCCCGCTGCCCCGTTCCATGCTGTAGAAGGTTAACGTCGTGTTGACTGGTCTGGACAACGCAACGCAAGATTAACCGATCCCTCGCGAGCCTGTGTCGCGCGAAATCACGTCGGACTGGACGCTGTCTTCGGACCGGTCTCAGGGTCGCATTCGCCCAGAACGCTGACTCGACTGGCCGTTCCGCTGGACGATTCTATTGGCGACGGCCGTCGGCTGGAGACATCCGTGTGCACCGTGGACTCGTCCTTGTACGTCAGAGGGTTCCTGAAGCACGATCTTGTCGATTCGACGGTCCCGCTAATAATAGAGATTCGGCTGGCACGCGGAAAGCTCGTTGCTCGTTCCTGGGAAGCTTCGTCATAGGTTGAACTCGGCAGTTCCTCGGGAATTGATAGCCGGCCGTGTTCCGTCGCTGCGCGCGAGCTCGCGATCGAAGGAGGACTTTTTTGACAATCGGAAAATCAAGTCGACACACGGGGGCGAACCTTTCACCGGGAATCGTATTCGACCAGCGAATCTGCTCGCTCTTCCGCAGGATGGATCCGGGTAACGCACGTGCTCCGGCACTCAGGTAGACGCGACTGATAAATCAGATAAGTGCGGATCGTCGACGAGTGACGGCGCGTTACGTAAGGATGAAAAGACGGAACGAGAATAGTGGGAGATTTAGAATCGACCGCGACGGAAACTAGGTTAAAGAGCTCGCGACGCGATCATCGCAGATATCCGTGGATCTCGTTTTCTTGTTTACTTCCTCCTGCGACAAATCTTCGCGAGGGCCTCTCGCACGACGACCACGTTCAACTGCACCATGTGCGACACTCGTGCGCGAAAATCATGAACGGCTCGCCACGGTTACAGAACACGCAGGCCCCTCCTCGTTGATCCCTTGCTCGCGGTACTTTATCTCGCGGACCGTCACGACGAACTCCGTCACTGCACTGTTTCCAGCGGCGCTTCCGAACCGATCACAGAGAACTTACTCGCGTACGGCGCGTACAGGATCCAGATTTAGGACAGATCACCACCGCGACACCGGAAAATCCGCGGGACAGCGACACCACCGACGCGTACGTAAATACTGGTTCACTGGACTCGCGATTGTTCACGTGCCACCGGGACGACACCAGAGATCCCCATCCGTTCGGTTCACCAGTTCACGGCGTGGCTGTTGCGGCACGGCGAGATGTCAGCGCGAGGACCGCCCCTCAACATCACAACGATCGGCGACCGGAAAGACGATTGTCGGACGACGTCACCGCTACGCTCTTGTCCTCGCTGGCTCGCTCCTCTCACGTTGACGGGCACGCGTTAAGAAACGACAGCCAGACAGCGTGGATGAAAGAGAGAGGAGGACAGACAGGGGGTAAGCGTAAGAAAGCGCGAGTTGGTGCTGCAGGTCGCGGTAGGATAGCCGGTTTTCGTAGTAGATGGAACGTGTAGTGGCCGCGCGTCGGTAGTAGGTGGGCCCGCCAGGCTTAGCCGGTTGAGCCTTTCGGACTGCCTGCCGGCTTAAGTCTCTAAGTCGGTAAGCCGAGCGGATCTAGTGGTCTTGGCTGGTGCACTGGCTGCCTGCTAGCCTGCCTGCCTTCCTTGCTTGCCGGGCGGCTTGCCTGACTGTCTGACTGCGCCTCGCCCTGGCTCGCTTGCTCTTACTCCCCTCCATCCGCTCCTTCTCACTTCAGCTCTCCCACTCTGCCCCCGTTATCTCCCTCAACGTCCCGTCTCTGCCCTACTGCTACGATTTCTCGTGTCTCCCTGCGCTCCGTTTCATCCCTACTGGCGTGGCGGCAGCGTCTGTCCTTTTCCCCCTCGCTGCGCTCCCCCCCACCACCTGGGGTCCACGTTTTCGTTCTCTCCTGCTCGATCCCCCGAGGACTTTGCGCTGTCCTCCTTCACATTTTCGATTCTCCTACTCCCGTTTGAACCATCGCGCGATCTCTCACGCCTGTATCTGCCGCTTCAGCCCCCTCCCCTCCCGGCGACCCTTCGTCCGGGTGACCCCCACACTTTTCTCTCTCTTGCTCGCGCTATCCCTACCAGCTTTGCAGACGCGGTCTGTCTCCGTCCTGTTGCCACCACGATCTCTCACGCCTGTGCGTCTCTCTCTTCCGTCCCGTCGTGTTCGAAACAGTCACCGGTTCGCCTATGTTCGGTATCGTCGACGCGCCTCTCTTCATCAACCCCCACCCGGAGCAGTGCCCCTCCAACGATGTCCAGGTTGCCCCTCCTACGTGCACACGATCTCGCGCGACCGTTTTCTCCCTCGATCGCACGCGCCCCACGCACCCTTCTCGATCCCCTTATTCTCCGTGTTGCTCTCTTTCGTTGCTCTCGGCGGAGCCTTGCGTACCTTTTGATTATCATTCGTTTCCTCCCGTTCACGTTTGTCGTCTTGGATCGTCATGCCTAGCTTTAATCTCTTACGACAAGGCTCGGCACGTTTGGTCTTGATTCTCTTTTCCGGAATTGCACGTACGTGCGTCCACGCGAGAATGCGCTCCTCCTTTTCCTTTCCGTTGACACTGGACATCCGTCTGCTCAGCGTTACGGGCGTATAATTTTCAGCGTTCGACGCCTTCGGCGGGCCGACGATTCTTTCCTCGCTTCCGCCATCTTTACTTCTCGCGGGTTGTATAATTCCGATACAGCGTGGAACTTCTTTGTTGAGATACCGCGATTCGAATCGGGCGCATGCAGTTATCGCATGCCTTATCTATCGAAGCAGATATCTATCATCATAGATTCGGACTGCCTCTGCGCTGGGCGTTTCAACCGACGCAGAGAGGTGTGTCGAGCGTATGTATCTTCCCGGTGACGTATAATTATTTTACGTAAGCGACAGACCGCGCATTTTATTTGCGCGTCGAACAATCCGGCTAAAGAGAGATGCAGCCTTTATTACTTCTCTTTCGGGCGGTTCTGTTTGTTCGTTTCATCGATTCACGCCTAGTTCACATTGCATTCAGATTCGAGCGACGCGGGTTACACGCAATTGTGCAAGTGAATATCGAACGGCGCTATCGATTGCAGTTGTTAATTCATTAATTTCGCGCGGCTCGGGCGATCGTTATCACAATTGAAACACTTCTGCGCGATCGAGGAATGGTAATTATCGCGTTTGCAATTGTCCGCATCGTAATCAGATCGCAAAAAATTCCAGGTGCGTTTAATTTGGAACATTTCCAGGCATTGTTTTATCTACATTCGTCTTATCGCGTTTCAGCGACGACGGGCGACGACATTCTGCCCAACTTGCTCGTAAAAATAACTCCGATCCTACCTGCGAAGGTATTGGATCATTTAATAATAACATGCTAGCCTCGATGTCGAATCTAACTGGGAACTAGGAAAAGAAGCAGGATTTCTTCTAATCGGAATTAAAGCAACATTGCCATAGCTTACGTTTCAAGCCAAACCGAAACCGTAAGCAATTCAATCGCAATCCGCGTCAATTAACATCCGACTCGTAATATGTTTCCGCGCATAATCCTACAATAATTGCCCCGGCCTCGCGGTCAATACGTCCGCGGCGAATCCGATACGCGACGACATGCGAACGAAATCGCAAAAGTGCCCCGTAGACAGCGTGAACAATCAGCGAACGACGGACTCGTCCTACGAAAATCCGCGCGCCGCTCTGCCGCGCAATAAAACCATCGAAAAAAGATACCATCCCCAAAACAAATCAATACAACCCGTCCGTTTCACTGTCACCGAAGCTATCCTACTGCTGCACCCGTAAGAATTCGTCCGACCGAAGATTCACCCCCTGTGCGGGGAGGACAGGTCCCACTAAAACCGCAGCAACGAAAGGACAAAAATCCACCGCGACCGCACGCAAAACACAATACCCGTAGCGGTTTCGCCGCGTCCCCCACGGAATTCAATGAGAGCCCCGCGTGCATCGATCGTGGATCGCGATCCACGAGGCCAAAGGGGTGCGAAGACGATCGTCGCGAGAAGATCGCGAAGAGGTGAACGCTGCGAACGGCGAGGCGGTTCGCGCTCGTCGGTCGAGAAAAGGGTGGAAGGCCACGCGGGCACGGGGTTTCGAAGCGGTTGCGTGAATCCGCGAGGAAGAGGAAGACGCGGCCGGTCGTGCGGGAAGACGACGCGCAGAAAAACGTACGGAACACGACGGCACGCGAAGCGGGGGTGGCTGTAGCGGCAGTACATACGTCAAGCCGGGGAACAGACCGCCATCCCCGGGATCCCCTAACACCTCCGGAAAAGGTGGAGGAGACAAATGACAAGGTGGCCACGCCTACCGCGTCGCGGCGTGGGCGTCGGACGGTGGTTTGTGTGCGTGTGACTCCGACGCCCGGAGTGGGAGCGTCGGCGCCGCTGCTGGTGGGACGCCTGATAACAGCAGAGAGGGCACGGGGTAACGTGCCGGGGTGTGTTTCCTGATTTTTGAGGCAGCCGACCGAGTTATGGACGTCCCTGCCGGTTCCGTCTGCGCGGAATTAATGGTCGACGTTTGTTAAGAACGCGACCGTGGCGCGACGAACGGGCCACCGTGATGGGTTATTTGGCAAGGGAATTGTTTGCCGCTCGATGGGTCGTGTGTGGAACTTCATTTTCTCCTCGGGGATACCTGTACAAGGGGCTGGGGACGATTGCGGCGTATAAAGTAACTTTTCGCGGTGGTTCGTCGGGCCGTCGGTTTCGCGGCAGAAGAGGTGGGAAATTGGTCGGTGGTATTCCGCGACATTGCCGGGTTTTAAGGTGGCACTCGAACGAGAGGATCGGGGGAAATCGTAATCGCTGGGTAGATAAGGTGTCGAGGAGGACGGACAGAGTATTGTCCCGTGGAGCGTAGCGAGGCGACAGGGCGAATCGTCGCTTCCGGGGAAACGAAAGGTGGACGGAATGTATGAGTATGTGGAATGTCCCTTGCCGGTGCTGCGTGGCAGTACTCGAAGGATTATGGATTACGTGTGAATCCAGTCGATCGACAGACAGGCTTTGCCGTTGAGTTGAACATGTAACTGCCGTGTGGTCGACGGCCACTGATAATTGAAGGCCTTAGAGGATGAAGGGATCGTGTAACGGTCTTGCGAAAATTACGATTTTTTTTTACGAATGAAAGTAATAGCACGCGCTCATTCGCGCAGTGCTTTTCTCGCTTCATCCTGTCGTAGAATAAAGAGAATCACCGTGCAGTATAGAGGAAATAACGTGGGAAGGATCAAGTTTAAAATCGGTTTACTGCGAGCACTGAAAAATACCGGCAACAGTTTCGTGTCGGAGAGTCTCCTAAAATTTGGGTTCACCTGATTCAACGGCGCCAGACTTCTTTTCGGCCGGCTACCTGAAATTTAATCAAATTTGCTGCGCAAACAAACCTCGAACAATTAAAGAACTCAAGGGGAACATTCGCGAAAATTATGGAACTAGCTGCGGAAAGGGCCTGTATTTGTGACCAGGCAAATGTTTTTCACGCGTAACACTGAAAAAATCCGCTAATTACATTTCCAAATGAAATAGTACAAAAACTATTTAAAACACGCGTTTGCACAAGGTATTTCTGTTCTACATCGTTCGGTCTTTCAATGGCCACCGTGTATTTGTAATAAGAGCACCCTCGTCATTGGAGGCCTTCAATTATTTTCATATCTCAATATCGACAAATGAAAGGAATTATCTACACGCGCACAGAAATTATTGCACGCCGCGCCACTGCAGTCAGCGTTTAATGAAGGATCGTATTTCTAATTGCAACGCGTCGCCATTGCTACTTATATTTGTCATTTGCTTGATATCGGTGGAACGATACCCATAAACTTGGTTATTGCCGGGACGCCATAAAAGGATAAGATAGACATTTATCAGCTACGAATGGTTGGTTGCGCTTTTAACAGCGCGATTTCGATATCATGGATATCCTATGGGCGTTCAATGTTATTCAAATATCGCCGAACGGCCGACTATTTTCCACGATAGTCGACGAATGTGAAATGCACGAAATTCACAATTCAGCTGTACATTCTGGGCAATTTGTCGGCAAAAACTGTTCAATCGGGCAATAAATTCAGCGACGGCCATTTCGATTAATTCAACGGGAGGGACGCGATCACTGAAGTCCCTCATAAAATAATCAAAATGAACCATAAGAGCAACTATAATACTATCACATGTTCCAAAATTTATCGCACGAATAAATACAATTGAACGTAAATATAGTAGCCATTCGAACAAACGCGTCAGAACTCTTCCCTCCACAAATACTGCAAAATTGACGCTGCGTTGAACAATTTGTTGTCGCGTGCGATCGACGCGTTTCTTAAGAAAACTTATCGCCGGTGCAGCAATGATTCAACAATGATAAGACGATAAACTACTACTCGCTGTACAGATTGAAGGAAAAAACGCAATACCAGCCGGCTTCGTCTATTCCCGACATTCCTCGTCCAATGATTCCGTAATCGTTGAGAAACTGGGCCCGCATTCACAAAGGGGAAAAGGATGCGCGTATCGATGCACTATTTAACATAGCGAGGTCCAGGTAAACAGCTGGTTGGTCGTCGGCACGGGAGCCATAAAGGATCTATCAGTACGAGGCGTTTCTATGGTCGTGGCAGATCAATTGCCGCCGACACGAGTCGACCGTGTTTTATTAGCGATAGTAAATCGCCCGTAAGGCAAACAATCGATATTTCGCTCGTAATATCGTTTCTCGAGATTCGTATCTGCGCCGCGATAACGCTCCCTTGTATGTACCTGCTCTGTCGTCTTCCTCTCTTGTCGCAGAATTCGAACAAAGAACCGGCGAAACGCGGCGCGTGTACCTTGCTTGCCGTCATTGGTACCGGGGCAGGTAAACGGTTCCGTGTAGATCGTGCCGAATATCTTCGACGCCTCTTTATCGCGATCGCGTTTCGCGGAACGATACGAATCTCCAGGGACGTTTATTGCGCTCGACAATAAAGTAATCGATTATTCGCGTTTTCTTTTTTTTTTTAGCCAACGTGACAACGCTTTGACGAAAGCGAACGAGGTTTCGGGTAAGAACTGTTTGGAACCTGCCAGGTTCGTCGCAACGACCGGCTCCCGTTCACCTCCCCGTCACACAGGTGATTTGTTTGTTAACAATCGCGAATTCCTTTAATTTTTCTCGCCAGACTATACCAGTTCGTTTCGGTGTTCCGATCGCAAGGGGGACGACGCCGCGAACGACATAGGATCGACAGAATAATTTATAACCCCTCTCCCGTTGTTTCGCCATTAATTAACCGGCAGCGAGATAAATATACACCGGCATCTAATTTATTGCACCGTTGTTAAATACAATGCTCGTCGCGATAAAGATGCATCGGTGCGGTCGCTCGTCCGCCCCCGTCGCGCGTAACCGATCTATGATTCTTCGTTTCTTGAACGCGATCCTATCGATCGCCAATCACCGGCGAACCGGCGTCCTTGGATCACCGGCTTCCGTGGACGAACGGCAACTTTCTGTACGGGGGCAACGTTATCGCTTACCGTACGCTACAAGAAACTCCGCGTCGAAGACCGGCCATCGCGGTGCTCGCTCGAACCTCGAGGAATATCGAAAGGGGCGCGAGCGAATGCTTGTACATTTTACGCGTCCATGTTCGAACTTTTCGAACTGGCTCAATTTTATCTTCGCGCAGAATCATATCGACTGCCTTCAAGGACGCCGGTACACGGCCCTCCGCTTCGCTGCCGCTTCGATTCCGCCCGGTGTGCTCGCCATCCTCTCCGGCCCCGCGTCGCTTTACCCTCGCGAGCCTTTCTTCCTCTTGAGCCCTGCCCTCATCTCCCACTCCATACGACGAAGCCGTTCGGTCGTTACGGCGCTCCGTCTTTACAAATTTTATATCATTTTTATGAGGCATAAAGTCGTCGAGAAGCCGACCGCGGGAGAAAGGAGGGCTGGAATCGAACGCAGTGGAGGGGTTTTGTAGCTTGAAGCTGGTCCTTCTCTTTCTCTGCGCCCCTCGAGCGCCACCACCACGTCGGCGAGCAGTCACGTGGCTGGGCGGAGCGGCATTCAACCCCCTCGTGTTCGACCAGCAGTTCGGGGCGCGAAAGGGAGGGATACCCGTTGTGCGGGAAGGGACGACGTGGACGAGCAGGGGTGGTTTTGCCGCGAGGGGGTTTGGGGGCTGCGACTGGCTCTATCAAGGAACCTTTCTTTCCCCGTCTTGGCTTATTAAAAATTTCCTAATCGTCCGCGCCACTTCGCCCGTTCCACCGTAACTTTCACCCCTTTCGCCGTGATCGCGCACTCCGAACCTGGAGCCCGTCGCGATCACCTCTACGGCCAGCTGAGTAGGGATTGCCGCTGTCGTTATTGCGGCATCGTTTCACGAATCTGATGCACTGCGACGTAAGCGATCGTTCGCGTGGAAATTATTATAATCGCGGGCCCTCACGAGATTCGTATTATTCACCTCGATCGACTTACCCTGGTCGAAGAATTCTTATCACACTTCATTCCACCCGGTCGAATTAAAGGGCAGGGCAGTTCGCGTTCGTTTTGTTCGTCGTTAAGCGAACCGGCTGTTTCGGTAGGCGCGTTTTAAAAACGGGGAAAGCGACGAATCCACGAAACGTCGGACAGCGAAATTCAATAATCGCTGGGGCGTGTTCGCGAATCGAGGTGAAAAATCGAAGCGTGCGTTGCGCGAATCGGTCGATCTGCAACTGTTCTCGTTCCGGGCCGATTATACGGCAAGGATTATTCCCAGTTTAAGGTTAATCCTGTTTAAGATGAACGGAAAGTAGGCGAAAACTTGGCTTCTTACTCGGTCAGCCTTTCGGCGATGGTACGGCTTAGCGGCATTAGAGTCAACGATCTCGTTAACGAGCTTTCAATGGAGCCGATTTCAACCACGAACCTATCCATAACTCGTTCGAACAAGCCGGCGAATTTCACGCGCCCCGACCGACGAACGATCAATCGCGCGTCGCTTTGTTTTCGTCTTGTATTTGTTTTTTTCTTGCAATTCTGTAAGCTGCAGAAACGGCGTCGCGTTCGTTTAACCGGCGTGACTAAACGGTTTCTCGAAAATCGGAAGGGTCGTAAATCATGCCCGATAACATTCCGCGCGGTTCATTTTTACAACGGTTATTTTTCAGTTATTTTGCAACGATTGTCGAATTCGAGTACAGCCGCGTGTGATCGTGTCGTTTTAATGGCGAGGACGTCAAGTATCTTTGCGAGGTTTATTACAGGGCGGGCCCAATAAATTTACAAAAATATAACGGAGCAATCAATGGACGCATTAAGAGTTATCACAAATTGACGTAACCGCCCGCCGAAATGTAACGAAGTTGGCATCGTCGCTTCTTTCTCTTCTGTCGCGGAAATTCGAATCGGAACAATCAATTCTTTTTAGCATCGATTGCGACGATCGATTGCCGTAAACTGTTCACTGTATAGTTATACGTGGTACAAAAATTTGGTATCTGCGCATTGGAAATAAATTTCGTTCCGTGTCGTTCTGTTTTTTTCCCTACCGCAGAATTTGGAAGAGGGAGTCTTCTGAACGGCATTACCCTTTCTCGCGTGTTGATAAATGAACCGCGAGCACCGCGATCCCCTTAACCAGCCTCTTTCAACCCTCCCGATTCCGCTCCATCAATTTTCAATCGCAAAGAAGTCTCAGCACAGCTACCGCGAGTACCGCTGCTCCTTTGAGCAGCTCTGCGTTTACTATTTTCCCGTACCATTCCGTAACACGGTAATTACTGTCTCCGCGTCTTCTATGCGCCGTCGCTCCAAAAGATATTGGACGAAAAATTCTCGAGTCTCGCGACGAAATGAAACGATGAGTTGTTGAAACGAAAGATCTGCAACAAATTGCTATCGTGATTGTTCTACAGTCTATCGGGTTATACAAGGAGCGCTGAAATTGCGACGGAGTAACCCCGGAAAAATTTGGGGGGAAGGAGGAAAACATTTGACATTCCGTATAGAAACACGAAATATCGCAAATCCTTTCCAGCTGTTGATAAAAAAAAATTATTACCGTAATTGCATTGGTAGATTAATGGGCACCGGTCGCGATTAAACGGATAAAGAGAGGCGTGCAAAGATAAGCAAGCCTTTTATTATTGGCAAATGTTCGGGTCCCGTGCGTGACTAATCCGAATAAAAACGAACGAGGCGCGTTGGTTACGTTACAGCTTTGTCGCAGACAATGAGCGCACGCAAATGACATGTATCGGCGACGTTGACGATTACATTTTGTGGTACGATACCGGGGGGGGGGGGCAGAGAGGGTGAGAGAAGAAGATGGAGAAATAAACAACGGGAAAGGACAGCACGCTCATCGATTTCGAAACGCGCTGACCACTCTGAGCCATAAAATATACTCCCTTTCGATGCTTCTTTAAATTCAACGACGGAAACCCAGTGGAATAAACGACTGTGTACAGCGCGTTACGGCCGCCAATATAAATCAGCGGAATGCTTGCATAGCTCTTTCCGTTCTCCGTGGCTGCAACAGCGAACCGTAAGAATAAGATATGTGAAAAGTTGCTCAACTCTTATACCCATAGAGTGACAGAGTATCATTCACCATTGCGTGGCGATGGGTCGTAAAGCGTTGTTACATTTTCAGCACTCAGTATCGAATACGCGGGTCGACAAAGCTTCGATCCTTTAATTAAGCTTCGTGTCAATTATTGTGCAGAATTATAGTTGGCAGCTGTAGGCGATTGGTCGAAATTGGAAGGTGGGATTGACATTATTTTTTTCACAAAGCTTACAATATTCTTGCTTGACAGTGTTCAGTCAATGTCTTCAGTCAATGATTTGAAATGGACATCCGAAGCGTATCCTACTCAATTTTCTAATTAGCCCATGAGCAGCACAAACCAGTGCACTCATTATACCGTATACTCAGCGTTTAAAAAATTGATCTGATTAATCGTTTCGTAATTCCAATTCATTTGCCCAAGTGGAGGTAATAACATATCATTTTGAAGCGGTATCAACACTGCTGTATTATTAAAAAATATATACAGCATGGCAGCGGCAGTCCATGTCTAGCAAACCTCGTTCCATCGCATCACTCTCGCTCTCTGAAAAAAAACAAGGGAGAAGAAAACTGCATCGGACAGGTATCCTCTATTCGAAATACGAAAATCCCCCCCTCGACTCTACGAATGGGTCGCGAAAGCGGAGCACGAAGCATCCTTGAAATTACGATCTATCCAGTGGGAGACGCGTTCTTGCCCGCGATTCGACCCTTAGAAACCAAGGAGTATCTTCAGTCCTTCACGAAATTACTTCGACGTAGGTGGTTGCAGGCGCGGACACAGTTGCCTCCGCGCACCAACACGAACGCCTCTCGTCTCCGCGGCAAGCACGTCGGTGCGTTCGCACACCGATTTGGAATTCCGTGCACGTGCATGCCCCGGCTACGCGCGCATCGGAGGGGACGCACGATTGTGTTGGGGAACAAAATCAACGACCGTGCGAGGGGTGCGACAGTGTCGCGACACGGTACACTCTGCGTGTGTGTACGAACCCGGCGACCCGATTACCCCCACCGCGCCGTTGTGATACGGTCCCGTGACCAAGTCGACCAATGGCGGAACGAGGGCGGGGCGGCGCCTAAGGAGACAGCCAACATGGCAGATCTCTGTCTTTCTCGGTTGCCGGCGAGCACAGTGCTGACGAGAAGCACACGGAACATCTGACGTTGATAGTCCCGCTCCGTTTTCCGTTCTTGATCTTGTCATCGTTGTTGTCCAAGGGATGTCCGATTTTTTGGGTTTTTTTTTTTTTTATTTCGGTGGCACGTCGATGCGTCGATCGAGAATGGTTCGAAGTGATTGGAGAAACGTCGCCGTTTTCACTGGGCGCGACACTTTCTTTAGCGAAATGGAATTCGCGAGTGAGGGTAACGAATGGATCGAGGTCATATTTTTTTTTTTTTTGTACGGTGATGATATTTATAAGGTGGGACCAAAGTGTTGAATGCATGACATATATTTTTTGTAGAACGGCGATCATTATTTTTGGTCAGATGAAACGTTGTTGCGAAGTCGCTGATACTATGGTGCCCTTTGTTTCGTCTTTTCTGTTTTTTGGAGATTTTTGGAGATATCGTGTTTCTATCGTTCGTCAATTGTACGATTGCAATTGGTGTACGTTTTTTAAATTGATCGTGCTAAGAAACATGATAGAAATTTAGATAATTTAGCAATGCAATCGATTTTAGGAAGGAGGGGGAGGATTATTTATGAAGTTCCAAGTATTTCATCATTTTTTCTTAACTTGGGTTCACTGGCAGAAGGCGTTCGATTCTCCTTACAAGAAACAACAACAATTATCTACCTTGCTTTTTATTACAATTACGATACAATTTATTTGTTGCAATGAAAATTGGCCCAAAATATTTGCTCACGTTTTATTCATTGCAATTTCTCAAGTGTTCTACATATGGGCGCCACTGTTTGAAATCAGTCCTACGCAGTTACCAAAATTTCAAAGACGATGGCCGCCGGAAAAGATATATGCGCAGTCACCAAGGCCATATTTTTATCATAGCAATTTTTATACAACTTTCGAAGACTCAAATTCGAATAACTGATATTTGTAGCGGCACCGTTGAAAGGGGCCCAATTAAAATAAAAACGTTCGATTGCTTAGCACTGTTTTCGGTGCTTTGGAGGCAGAGGTAAATCCACGAAGGGTTAATAATATATCATTACGGGATTTGAAGGAACGCTGCAGGCACAGTTTTGTAATGGTCCCCTAGTAATCTCTTACGTGGATAATAATGACTGGAAAAGCATTTTACGTCTGCCTATGGGCCGGAGAATTCATTTAACCTGAACCTCCGCATAACTTACAATGGCTTAGGTTATGCCGCAAATTATTCGCCCACCGCGCCATGGATTACGTAGCTTGTACCTAAAATAATTATCCCAACCCTATTTACACTGATCTTAATATTCCTATAAAAAGCATTAAAAAGGACGTCCGTACTTGGCCCTGTTAAACCCTGCTGCCAATTAATCTTGGACCTCTACTTATGCCCGATAACAACCCTCTAATCAAAAGAACAAGCGACAATTGTGTGCCCATTAGTCTTTAGCAAACTGTATTCTTTCTTCCGTTAATTGAATTAGAAGAAGTCACGCTTAATTGTATTTCCTCCGGCGACATTTATTCTTCATCGTATCTATTGACTAGTATCATTCGCATTTATAAGAAATATTCTAATTAATAAGTAAAGAATAGTATACTGTCACCTTAGAACTAGAAAGTCGATACAATTTTTATTTCGTAGTACCTGCAAGCATTCGCCTGTTCATTTTATTCCTGTCATTTCTCACCACGTCCCATATACATTCAATCAACATTAATTAACGCCACCTCAAAAATCAAGTGACCCTTCCAACCGGCACAAAAATGATCATTCCGAAACGAACGCCACAAAGTATTCCTACGAAGCCCGCAAAGTCTCGAAACCGTCCCGTACCGTAAATAGCTCCGTTCAACTCGCGTTGCCAGACAACAGGTAGAAAAATATAGAAGAGCAGGCGAGCGGAGCGTCGCGACGATAATGTACCCCGTCCGAAGAATGCACGGAGGCGTACGCGCGCATTATGCAGGGCACGTGTGTACAGAAAGTACGCTCGAGGAGCGACATAAAGATAAGTCGCTTCCGCGAAGACAGTGAGGAACAAAGATTGTAAGAAGGTGTGAAACGAGCCACGTGCTGGCCCGTCATATATCACGAACCCCCTCTCTCCTCTCTCTCTCCCGGCTCTCACCGTGGAAGTCTTCCGTTGAGGAACGGGGGAGGAGGGGGTGGGCCCGAGGGGTTGAGAAGTGTAGTCTATGAATATTCTGGCTTTCCTCCGCAATGAAATGATGAACGACACCCTCCGCCCCCATCGATGCATGGTCGTCGTCTTTCGCCGGCGCGGAAAGACGAGCCTTCACGGCCGGGCTACCCTTGCGTGGCATGCGAACCGGGCCATCGGTTCCTTAAATTCTTACACTCCCCGGCGCGCCACCCTCGGCGTCATTTATCAAAATCAAGTCGCACGCCTCGCGCCCATATAATTGACCGAAAATATAACGAATCATTCGGGGGGGATGCCACGGCGAAATCTGAAGGTGGAAGATCGATCGGGCAAATAGAATTAGACGATTCCATCGATCGCGCAATATACCGCGCGTTCGTCGGAAATGGCCGATTGGCGAATTTTCGGGTTCGAAGAGGGTGTTCGTCTTCGAGCGATTGGGAAATATTACTGAGAACGCGGAGGTGTACGAATGTTTCTGCATTGCGGGTGATGCAACGCGTGGGATGTGTTGCCAGTTTCTTTCACCGTTGTGGGAACGTTTCGATATTCGCTAAGAATTCGGGGACGCGACGTTACTGGAAATTCCGGTAGCGCATCGTTTGGTGGTATCGAAGTTCGATCGACAAATGCAATACTTCCGCCCTCCAAACTGTATTATTCAAATCGACAAGGACGACGCGCATAGTTATAAGAATTGCGAATTAATTAATTAATCGATATCCCCTGTTGCTTTTTAGTATGCGTGAATTTTTTGAAACAATTTCCATACGGTTTGTTCGTTTAACAATGACAGACGTTTCATCTCGAGCGCTGTGAAACGAATCGCAGGATTCGAAATTATTTTCCCGCTTCACCCCTCGACGACCTGCAAAAAATTGCAACATTTGTTCGTTTGCCCGCAAACAATTCTCTGTCGCGCGCTAGAAGTTCCTGTCGAGAGACGCGCGACGCGACGGCGACCCGTCGCGGTTTCGTTCATTTCACCGACAATAAACGAATCCGCGTGACAAACCTATCTCTCGGCGAAGGAATTAAAGCCGACCCGTTACACTTGTCAGCCATTTCGTACGGCAACGCCTCCGATTCCCTTCGGCATTATCGTGCGTGCCTCGCCGGCGTTTCGCGTCACCTCACGAAGTGAAATTTCTCCGTGTCTCCCCGGTTCAGCCGTGAACTCGTTGCCAGTCGTTTGGATGATATCAATTCACTTGGTTCGGCTCGCGCTGTTCGCCACGACGATGACTGACGGGCCATAAAACGTTATCGTGTGTTGTTCAGGCGCAAGCGAGCGGTTTCTCCTCGTCGCTATCGCTTATTTTTCGGTTCACGCAAATAGCGAGGGAAACGATTAAACGCGACCGATCTTGTCAGCCTCCAAACATTCTTGCGGAGAGAACAAAATACGGGAGGGAGGAGAAAAATCCCGACTGTCGCCCTTCGCTTCGACCGATGCCGATCCATGCTTTCCTCCGTTGCCCGCTCGAACGTTCCTCCCGAACGGTCGAGCTTCGTCCAACGCCATTTTAATCGTCCGATCGATGGTGGGTGTAATCTTATCGGCGATCGTTGTCATCTGGTTCGCAATTGCGTGCGTGTAAAACGCGCCGGGTTATTGTAACTTGGCGAACGGTCGTAGTTTACGGCGGCACGTTCCGCAAATAGCGTGGAACGGTGGAAAAAAAAAACACGAAAGAAAAAAAAGGGGAAGAATATTTGTAACGCGTCACGTGCGTCGTAACGTCGGGACGCATGCAGTCACGAGTAATCGGAATTTGCCGAAGGACGGACACGTGCCGTCACGAGATATTTAGCGAAATGTCAATGGATAATTTGTTGGAAATGACACGGTCGACGATACGATGCAGCAGAGGCGTAGGCGGAAAATGGCTGAAACGTCGTTTAATCTCTTGCTTTATCTTATTATCTGTTGGTCTATAAGTGATCGCCGCCTTCGGGAACAATATTCAGCTTATTGAATTAATTCGAAGATACTTGAACCGATTAAGGCGCAGGCTTAGTAATTTCGCGGTGATAAATATATCATTGCGAATATAGATTTACGACGGCGGATTATGCGTAATATAACGGTCCATGTTTTTCGATACAAATTATACTGGCAACGTTTAAAGTGATGTTCTGATAAACGAGTCGTTTGTTCGTGTTATTCGAATAGGTAGAGTTTAGAGGGGCGATTGTTTCGATTTTTGATCCAGGACATGTCGGTGAAACTTGAATGTTTCTTGCCTTTGCCATGATTTTTATAACAATTCCGTTGTAGAATTACTTCCAACGTCGTATTACCTGTTCTTTGCGCGCAATTATTAGGAACTCTTGCGCAATCGTTACCTAAAACTAAACCACCGCCACCAGGCCTTCTCAGCGCTATTTTAATTGCCATGCACACGAATCACATGGCGAGCAGTCGATTCAATTATCCATTACTGCCGAAATTTGTTCATTCTTCGAAGAAAAGTTTCGCGATCTGCGAACCATATTAACATTCAACATAAAGACCGCGTAATTGAAATGCTAAAGCGCCAATATTTTTCTTTTCACTTTCGATCGCGCAATTAGCGACGAATGTTAGAACAACTTTGCCCCATTCAATTTCAATATGGCCCAATCGGCAATCATATCTCTATCCGTTCGTGTCCCTCCATATTTTCCGCATGATGCAGAGCTCGCATTAACGTGGCCTAATTTGTTTCACGGAGCACGAAATCGTCAGATAAGGAATTGCCGCCAACCCTCCGGATAAACGAGCCAGCCTGACGTAAACGTCAGTCACTTTCGCTGTGTTACATGCCCGCCTTCCAACGAAATTCGTTACCTATAGGTCTATTATATTCACTTATGCTATATTTTCCGCCTGTCAGACTCGACGTGCTCGTCAAGCTCCTAGAAAAAAAAACCACGAGGGAGAAGAAATGGGCAATATCGAAACTGTATTTCCATCTGGCAATGTATGTAGAACGTGTAAACGTCGCATGGAAACGAATAAACAATCTTTTCGAATTACTTTCCACAGTTCTAATCGTTTTTACATCTTCCGCGATTTGAAGTCTATTTGGGATGCGAATGCATTCTATACTTTCCAATCTTTCGATAGAATTGTAATTAACATTATTTCCCTGTTGCAAAGTACCATGATAAATTTCCGCACGTTATTGTTTTGTGGAATTCACGGTTCCGGTATTTCGTACGATGCAGTGCAACGCGTTATCGGCGCAGTCGAGATAACAGACAAGGTACTGTAAAAAATTATAGTAGATTATGGTAAAAAATATTAACTTTCATTCTTTGACTATCGAACGAAAAATAATATCGATACCAGTAGCACTGCACGAAGCACCGTACGATTAATGTTATCCAAACTTTTGCAATTACTCTGTCGGCCGACAGTTTAATGCCAGACGTTTCAAGTTAATATTTCGGGCAATTGCGAAATACGAATCGAGAATCTAAGAACTTCTCCCGGCTAGTGTATCGAATTAATTACCCACCCGTTCCCCGCAATATTAATCTCCAGGGCAGCGTAACTTCCACTCCTTAGAATACCATTAACCAATACTATTACCATAAAAAATAGTATTTACTTTCATCAACGTTTCCTCCAGTTTTTTTTTCCTCCATCGCACTAGGTGTTGCACGAAATATTGTTGCTCGTTCGCGACGTATTGCAAACGTCAAGCATAGCAAAAAAGCTAACAGCGACGGTCTGAATTACAGCACGGGGGCGCGAAAGGGTCGGTCGACGGGGAACAGAAACGCGTGTCCGAATTCCCACGTGACGACGTTACAGAAACTTCGCACGGGGGGTCGAATGCACCCTTGCATGGTCGTTCTGTCACATTTTCCACTCGTACCGATGCAAAACATATATTTGCTCGCCTCGCAGTCGTAAGTGGATGGCGCAGATCGGGGAGAGTCTTGAAATTTTCTGCAAATAATCGTTCCGGTGAAACAATATGTCCTGCAGTCTGTACACCGTGTCTAATCTGTGCACGGATATGTTTCTTCTGCAATTAGAAAGAATTCTCGTGACACGAGTGACACGTTCGAAAAGTGTATCGAGGGGGATCTACGTGCCTGGAACGTGTTTTAACCGGTATTTACTTAGGTTTGGACGAGGCTTGCCGGAAAGAAATATTCGCCTCGATTTTACTTCCACTAGAGCTACTATAAGTTATACAAAATATCACGAAGATAACTTTCTCGGTATTGTCTAAAAATCCTAGTTTAAGCAGTGATTAATGTGTACATTGAATTTCATCTAAAAGTTAAATCCGTTGTTTCGACCGTATTTCAGACATATGAACACTGATACTATATTTTAATTACGTTAAATTACGATAAAACGGTCTGTATCGCTAATTGTCCCACGAATTAATTTAGCGAATCTAAGGGATCTGATAACAGCTCAAGATCGTCCCTGGAATTGCTTTAAAAATACTACGAAGCCCATTTACGCCAATTACGAGTCATCGAACAAGAATAAGTCAAACAAAATTGAACTTTACGTCCAGCGTCCACTAAATCACGTTATCGCGGCAATTTTCAGCCTTCTTCCGTTGTAATTGCGAGTGCCATTATTCCGCACCGTTACGCGTAACACGTACCTTAGAAACCGGTAGCACTTACGTTCCAACGCCCAGTCAGTCGACGCAAATAATTACCGCTCGCCGACGATCGACCGAGATCAAGCTGCTAGACAATCGGAGCGTTCTTCGGCCCCGTAATAAAATAGGATTAACGACCGTCCACCGAAACGCTAATCCATTTGTTATACACCGGGCGGTAAAATCTATCCCGGCGAGCGTTTCCAGGCTGATGTTATTTTAGGTGATATCTGAGAGACTGGCTGAGAGCACGAGGGAACTGAATAGCTCCGGGGAAAGAGCACCCGTCGTTGTCGCAGGTTGGGCCAGGCCTTAAACGAAGGGGGCTGGGGGGGGGGGTCGGCGAGGACCCTCGAAGGTAATCTTGGCTCGTTCGCGGAGGGTTGCATTTTGATCCCCGGAGCTTCTGCCGTGGCACGATCTCCGGCGTACCTTGCCTCCGCTCACGCATTTACTATAATTAGAACTCCCTAATTAACGAGCAAACGTCGCACGAGCCTTTCGTAATCTCGGGCTTGACCTTCCACCGTCGTTTAGACGCTCCGCTACTTCTCTTTTTTTTTTTGCTACCTTCCCGCCCCCCTCGCGCCGTTTCACTTTTTAATCCGGTCTCCTTTCGGCCGACGGAAAGGAGAGGAAAAAAAGCAGCGAAGGGCGGATGGCGCGCAGGAAGCAATATCGCTAACAGCTTCTTGTTTTTTTTTTTTAGTACTCGATAGTTCACCAAAATAGAACGGAAATACGTACAATGGCGTGACTGTTTTTTTCGTTCTTCTTTTTTTTCGGGGGGGTGTTTGGGGGCTTGAGGCGAAGAGGATGCATTTGGGTGGAACGCAAAATTAAAACGAAGGAACGGCACCTCGACCCAACGGGGAAACAATTACTTTGGAATCCTTGAAATTGTTTAACCCCGCTTGCCGCGATGAAGTTCGTTTTCCGCGGAACTCGCTGGGAAGTTTCGTCGGTGTTAAAGAACGGGGACAGAGGCCGGTTATTTATTTTGAACGACAAAAGGAGGAGAAGTGCCGGGCGTTCTCACAGAATCAGTGATCACACGACAGTGATTTCCCTTCCCCTATTCTAATGGAAAAGACAATTGAAGCAGAAACCCCCCTGGGTTGCGACGTCGCCGGCGGGTTGTTTTGAAATAACTTTAAAACGTTGGACAAACACTCGAGCAGCGCGGCAACATATTGAACAGAAATTAAAAAATAAGCTTCATAAGCCACCACTCGTATAGACCTGACCTCCTAGAAAGAGGGTGGCTTTCTCTCTATATTACAGGGGCTGAGAGACCAGATCGACCGGAATAGAGGGTAAATTTCCGACCACCAATCTTCTACTATTTGATTAAGCGCGTACCTTTCCGGCTCCTTTTGTATACGTTCTTCCGAGCACGAAGGGCAAAGCTCGATTAAATTTTTTACCTCAATACAGCGGATACATTCCTTGAAGGAGGACCGAGAAATGTAATCGAACGGCGCCTGTGCACAATTGTACAATGTCCGTTGAACACGCGTGTAACGTTCGATTCTGCAGGATCGATCCGGAAGGTAATTTGCAATTTTAACAAATGGAATTATTCGCATGCCCATCGATTGTTCCGCCCGATCGACGGCTTCCGAAAAACGTCACGAAACGACTGGAAGATATCTGGCCGCGTGCAGGTAGCAAACGTACCCCGCACATTTCCTTCGTGGAACGCTGAACGTCAGGTGAAGTCGGTCGCGTCATTCGTTTAATACTGCCTATTTCTGGCTGTCCTTTATAACGTCGTTTGCGGCTTTGCCCCGACAGTACGTAGGTGAATAAAGTCGTCGGAGCAAAAATGGGACTGAAAGGAAAGATAAAGCTCGACGGGTGGCGGCGGTGTGCGCCGCGCTGATAAATATAACGTAACAAGTTCACTGGAATAACAACTTCATCCCGGTGGGATCAATGAGACTTTGCCGCGACTTTCACGCGGAATTCCTTCCGGGTAAACGTATGCGAGCAGGAATCGGCGGGATAGCAAATCGATCATTGCTTCCCCCCACCGCCATTTCTTCGTCGAATCCGTTGGATTCGCGAAGGACGCGACGGATATCCGCCAAAAATCACACCCCGTTCGATTCAGCGAATTATCCGACAAACGTATCAATACCGCTGACGGCCGGGCCGAAACTTTCGTGCAATTTTTACGATCCGTTTTCGTTAACGACTCGCTCAGATTAATTGGGTTCGATGCACCGCGCGACGATCTCGCGAATTCGCAACGACGTAGAAACTTTTCATTTCGTTAAAGAAGCTCCAACGAAGGCGGTCGTAAAAAGTAAATTAAATAAGAATTAAATAGAAATAAAACCGTTCAGCCGAGTAATTGGCTGGTTACCCCGCTCGTTACCCACCACGGTCTCAGATCGCTTCACCCTTAGAGAACGCCGCATTCCTTGCTCCCCCTAACACGAGGAAGAAAAAGGATCCACGTAGATACACGTTCGACGTGATGTAATCCACGAGGGGGTGGATGGGGTGGGGGTTTATTCGATTCGTCGCCGGTGAACAATGTTTACTCAACACTCCGATTACACACGATCATCCGTACAGAAGGCTGAGACGTTTTCCTTCCGCGTGTAAAATAGTTTCCGCTGTTGTGCTCCCCTATCGCAATATTATTCGGCAACAGTATTCCGGGCAAACTTCCGTTTATTTTCACATAACAATGTAGAAGTTATTTTTAGTGAACTTCGCTCGATCAATCGGACAGAGCGCAGGTGGGCTAATGAGACTTTAGTTTCTTTCGACCATTGACAACTTTATTAATAGAAAAGGTCGACACGCGACAATGACTCTCACACGACTCACGATACACTCAAACTCAATGCTATTCTCTGCTCTCTGCGCTCTCTCAATTCCACGCTACTCTCTTTTCTGCTACCCAAAGTATTGCACCTCGCGCACCCATCAGCCACTCCATTATATCGTTTCGCTCGCGGTTTCCCTCTCATTCCATTCATCGTTCGTTCTCACTCATTAGGACACACACCGACACGCATACACGCACTCTTGCCACGTGTCACAAGTTCGACCACGGGTCACCGTGCATTTAAGACTTCAGTGCGTTCCACGAAACCGTGCATTTCACTCTATCCTCGGGACAAACATTCGCTCGATCCGCATTCGACGTTTCCGCCAACAGCCTTCGTTCGCGCCGTGCTTACCGTGCAGCTGCCTCGACGAACCTCGAGGCGGTACAATAAACTGAAATATCCACCGATACCACAATAACGAACCGACTGCGACATAATTAAGAACAACGTTCGGACATCTTCCCAGTTCCCTACCCGTTAAAACCCTAAACGAATCTCCGACTGCGGAGGAACAATAATCTATCGGCACGTTCCCTCCGATTCACCTACCGATGTCGTTCAAATAAATCAGAGGGGTGCACCGCCGTTGGCGGGCACGTGAGAGAGAAGGGAACAAGAAGGGAAGAAAAAAAAATGAACCACCGAACGGGAGCCGAGAAGGAGTTTTCGTGACGAGGCGATCGCCGCGGCAATCATGGCCGGATTAGGCGTATGTATAAGGATCGGGATGCCTGCTGGAAGAGGGCGGCGGAGGGTTTGAACAGGACGAACGGGGACCCCAAGATAGTCTGCACGGGGTGAAACATAAATGATATTCCATGAGGAGCATATGCGTGCGGAGATGGCTCCACCTCCGCGACGTTATGCGGCGAGGGTGGCTGCCGCCGTCCCCTTGGCAGCGGGGTGCTGGTTTATTACAAACAAGGATTACCCGGGTAATGGGACATTCTGTCCCTCCGCCGGCTCGCCAGTGAGAACGCACCGTGCACTGACTCACGCGCACGCATCGTTCCTCGTCGCCGCTGCGCCCGAAGGGCTGGCGAAATCGAGGCGGCACGCGGCCGATCGCCGCAAAGATTTCGGAGACACTGCATCACGGCGTCGCCGATATATCTGCGGGACAAATTTGTCGACGTGTTCAGGCCCGATACGATCAGCCACGGGGACGCTGGGCCCGGTTTGCACGGGACACTTCGTGTTCGCGCGTTTTGTAAAATGATAAGGCGGCGGCGTTTGCCGGCGAAAATGTGTGGGTTCAGTAGGGGCGAGTGTGTAGAAAAGTGGAGCCCGCAGGGCTTCCCGATGAATGGGCATACCGATGCACGGACCCGAATGCGGGATTTCTCGGGAGACACATTAGCGGCGACACGGCCACGTCTCCCGTGAAACGGCTCTTACGGTTCAGGGGTATTTACTTTGACGGGTATTATGAGTTTCGGAGGTGGTTTGTTTAGAGGGAGATCGTGAGCGGGAGATTGGTAATTAAGAATGAGAAACAAATTGTTGCGGTTGATGTTTGTGAGGTTGTTGATTTTGCGGCGAGTTACAGCGTTTCGGATTTAGCGCAGAGTAGATAGTATTAGCGCCTAATAAAGTTAATATTCATTTTTATCTAATACAGCGAACTGGAATTATTTGTGCAAATGAAAAATAGACTTCTTGAATATGCGAATCCGTAGAAATATTAATCGAATCAGGCGAATTCGTGATACTATCGTAAAAGAATATAAACCATTTTCAGAGAGATTATAGGGAGAAGCCAATGTGTTAAATATTGTAATATAAGCTCACCAAAAGCGTTTATATTTCACTGCGTTGCGCGCGATTTATTGTAAACATAACAGAACTCTAAAAAAAAAGAAAACAGTACATGTATAACATTATTTTAAAATACAGAAAATTGTACAATTTAAAACTGAACCGACAATTAAAACGTTGCGCTGTATATAATATTGATCGATGAAAATAAGTGTTATTAAACAAAAGTTTGGGACAGCCGTGTTATCGGAGCGTTAATTGAACACGAGCGTATGTAGATTTATCGGCGGAAATTAGTCGAAAATGAAACGTATTCATAAACATTGAGAGACGATTGACGGTGGCGATGATAATCATAAAATCGTTGATTTAATTTCATCAAATACGATTGTTAGCACAGCTTCACTTGTCGGGATTTCATCTCAAACACCGTGCAGATCCGTATTTAAATACTGTTTAAATATTGAAAAATGTTCCGTCTATTTTCCGACTGTATCCAGGATTAGTTTGAGTCGAGTGAGGTCCGCTGATATTTAATTTCACGCTACACGGATGGATCCGCCTCCCTGGCTCCGGGCCACGCTGGCACTCCGATTTCTTCAGGAACAGTAACACCGGATCGTCCTCGATCATCTCCTCGGGAGCTTGTAGCATCGTGGAAATCTAAATCGGTTAATTACGAATAAAAATAATGGATACTTGTGGCGGGCACTTGCGACGCAGGAACATTAAATATTAATCAATAAGCTAAATTGTGCCCAACGCGAAGACGCAAATTCATCATCCCAAAGTACGCAATAGCGGGATAAGATTGATATCGCGATGCTTTTCCTTACCGCAATATGATTTTTCAAGACGCGCCAGGTTTTCTTTCCCAACGTTTCAGGCTGCACAGGAACATAAGACTTGGGTACCAATGTGTCTTTGTTATGAGTATAGACGGTAGTAAGCGCCAAATCAAGAGCATCGTTCGGTACCTAAGGATTGAAAGATATTATATTACGATATAATAATTGCAAGGAAATTAGTTGCCCACGAATTATTATTGCTGTTAGTAAAGAAGGTGATTTATTATTTAGTTGCCACAGTTTCGAGCAATAGTTCGATCATTAGAATTCGTGTTATTTATTTTTCATTTTCCTTGAATCTCTATTTATTCAACCCGAGGTTCCTTCCTCTTGACTGGTTAATCGAGGTCGAACCGTATGTCTGCGACAACAAAAATTCTAGGTTAAAGTTAATTGTAATGTTACCTGTGGCCTCATAAGTCTAGCATCTTTCCGTACACTATTTAACGTATGGTGTGCAAAGAGACGTTCGTGGGCTTTTAACTTGGTTCTCCAGTCCTTATCCCTCGGTGAAACTTTATCACCCAGTACAGGTCGCCGTAACCATTCTCCTTCGCGAACTACATCCGGCAAAGGATAAGGATTCCGAATATAAATCACTTCCGTCATTCTTACACGACCTGCAACCAATAGACACCTGTGTGCTTGTAGCAGAACTTGTTCAAGATAAAACGAATCACCTATTTCCTATCGGACGACAGAAATGTTGTATACTACGCCGAGAAATGTACAAAATTACAGTAATGCCAAATTAAAATAATGCACTATATTGATTTTCTCATCCGAAACTGTAGTTGACAATTTCAGTGGATATGTACAAGACTAACCATAAAGTGAATTTCGAGCTTTCAAACGTACACGGACTCACGAACTTTCGGGCGTAAAAAATTCACGAACTTCAAATTCAAGTACAATCGCAAGCGCGTTACACTTTAATGCCCGATCGAACCAGTCGTCGAGTGAATGTAATTATTGGCAACGCAGGCTGCTCTACGTCACGAACTCGAAATAATAATAATCAAAATCTTCGAAATCCCTTAATCTCGTTTTATCTCAACCCTTCCCTCAGATGATACTGCTGAAGGACCAACATCCGGTTTCGATATCCTATACCGAAAGATCGTTCCATGCCCGCCATTCAGAGGATCGACCACCCTCGAAACATTTACCCCGTGGAATTTCGATTCTGATCCAGATCCATTCATAAACGGGCGGCTTTAATTCATGCTGGCGGTCTGCATTCCGTCATTCTCCACGGGGTGTCCACTTATCGAGGCCGTTTCATTCCCTCTTTCCGTTCGTTCTCGGCTTCACAGCCGCTCAGGCTGCCTTCCAAGGGCGTCTCGTAAGACACCCTAAAGTCGCTTACAAGCGCTTTCACGTTTAGGTGCCGTGAAAGAGCTTATTGTGAAATTTAACCGAGATTTTCCCCGGAATGCAGCCATTCATATACGGCCGCCTTTCTGTCTTCATTTACATTTAAGTAGTCAGCTGTTTGTAGCGTACTCCACACGGTGATTATTTAAATTCTTCCTTCCGTACGGCCGTGGACTTGCACCGTTGTCTAAGTGAATTATTATATCGAAGGGAACGGACATTACGACGGTTGTATGTACTTACAGGAGAGCAAAGTCAGCTTGATCTAAGTCGAGCTTCTGTTCTTACTCTCTAACAACTGTTTTCGCTGCGAAAAGTTTTATGGGGAGATACGTCGGGGATTTATGGATGGGGTATGTACCATCGATGGCCCTACGGCGGATCAGATTTGGGCCAATTATTGTTTGCCGTACGTTTATTCCGAATGATGCGGGGGCAGTCGATAAAAGAAAAAGGCTGCACATCGTTGTGGCTTTCAAGCAAATTAATTATCGTCACGACAGTTAGATATCCTATCCTGATTTATTGCAATACTTGACAAGTGTACCGTGACATGGAGAAAAGGTTTACGAAAATACGAGTCGAACCGCCAAATTGATACTAATCATAATCCAAGATGCAATCGATCCCGAATTTCACGGCGATCAGGTGTTAAGCAGAGATCAGCCGATCGCACGACTGGAAAGAATTGACGCGAGGTATCACAACGCGGCCCACAGTATCCTAGGTTGGCCGCATTTAACGTGTTTTGCTCAGTAGGTGGTCGGCCATGGCCAACGCCGACGTCCAATATTAAACCCACAGTAATTTATGTTGGCACGAGCGTGCATAATGCTGTTTGTATAAAGCGGGACAGCCACGTGTCGGCTCGTGCCACCACCACGTATCACTCCTACCACCCTTAATACTTGCAGCTAGTCGGCTCGCAATGCGACACGAACAGGCGTGTTATGTGATTTTAAATGTTCGCCAAACTATCCGCGAAAGATACGACGCATTGTGTTGCAAACATCGCCGCGGTGATTTATAATATCGCTGCGAAATTCGAGGGTCGCCTATCTGTCTCCCTTTCGTTCGCCGATCCCATTTGCCGTGCGACACTACGGCGTGTCGTTGGTTTCTAATTGTAACGTGTTTATCAGTATTTCGCTCGCCGTGGAATTAAATTCGTTTCGCACATTTGAACGCGTCGACTCCGTTGGACGATACTTCGTCGAACTACGCAGCGTGATCCATTTCTCGCTGACGTTTGCAATTTTGCGAGTCTCGTAGTGCAGTTTTGCGACAGTACTGTATCGTTTGAATCACAGAAATGAAACGCCTGGAGATCGTAGATCTGATTCGAAATGTTTTAGGTATTCGCGTAATATTTTGAACGCAACGAATCGTTTCGATGAATACTTCGCAAAGACGTTCAATAGATTTTGGGTAAACGGGAATTGAAACGAGGAAGGACGACAGAAAAGAACGCGTCGCACATAATTCGCTAATGATTCACTCTTAGTAGAATTCGGGTTTGCAGTTAATATCTCGCTAAGGAGACGAAAGGAACGTTTTCAACAGCCCGACGTATTGTTTAAAACGAAACGACGAAGAGGCGAGGAATGATAGGACGGTGACAGGATAATGATCGGCGACGCGGTGTCATCCGACGGACCTCTTCCACGCCCGGTCGGCTATGATACAGAAATCGACACGCGTAATCGCGTAATCGCATAATCGTGGCGCGTGCTGAAGTTCTGGTTGCGGGGGCTTTGCGTACGTCTACATCGGCGCACGTACGACGTTCAGTACGCTGAATAAACACCGAACGAGTCACGGATCTATTCGTGGATACGAACGGCAAACTCTTTCCAAAGCGTTTTGCGAGATAATTGTTCCGGAGATTTGATACCCGGCGATGGGGCACCGGTAGACAATAAATGGCCGTTCGAACGGAAGGAGAACGGAGTTCGAACGCCGCTAATTTGTCGAATCGATTTAAGGGTAGGGCGGGGGAAGAAATGGAAAATTGCGAAGCAAAGCACCATTTGCAGCGCGTCAAATTTTCAACCCGAAGAGTCACGGCGAAAGAACGGCAGGCAGAGTTTAATACAATTTTTCCAATCGCGACGAAAGGGAAATTTCATTTTCAAGGGCTACGCGAACGTCACTTCGCGATCGTTTGATGTCCCAAAGCGCGGTATTAAAAAATAACAAGACCAGAGGAGACGGGAATTGTGGGCGGTGTAGTCGGTGGCATTGTTCAAGCACAGAAACGCATCGGAACTCTCGCGTGACCGAGTTTCGGCGTATTCTTTCGGGTTTCCCCTGAAATCCTAATCCCATAATATCCTCGAGCCGATATATCGACGTCAGTAATGGAATCGTGCATTCAAATGGACATCGTTTCCCAGCGAGTGTAGGAGGCAGGTCGCGGAGACCAATACCAGGGATGATATTGCCAATATTTGGTTTGATTCTGGTGCGAATGCGCAGGGTGTATGCGAAGAGGGTGCTGCTCGCACCCCCTTAAGCGTGAGCACGGGGGTCGGAGGGTCGGTCGGTGTATGTTAGACGCACGCCGATTACCATTTGAATGTTTCTACCCCTGGTCAGCCTTTGTCAACCCCTCCTGACAGTGACCGCACCTATCTATCTGGAAGGGATCCATTCTCCCTTTCCTTTCTTTTTTTTTCTGTCGCCGTATGTTCGCCGGTAGTTCTTCAATATGAAAAGACAACCGACTTTGGCCATCACGGAGCTCGAAATTTCCATCTTTCGTTTTTATTGCGGTTCTCTAACAATACTTCTGGATTTGTTTTTTAATCGATTTAAAGGGGAATGCGTGGCGCGTGCAGACGCATCCTCGTCGCCACTGTACAGTTATGCATAATGATTATAAGCGTATTCTGTTACGGATTGCGACACGATATTTGTACCTGTTGAAATATGTAATAATTCGGTAGGAACCGATTAGTGGAGGATGAAAATCAAAGGTTTTTATAGTACGGTATAAAATTATACCACCGCAATATCCGAATGCGGTTGGAAAAGGAGCAATACAAATACATTTCTCCGAAATGTTACATGCTCGGAGGGGTACAAAGAATATACGGATTTCCACCATATGACGATGAAAACGAACGAAATATTGATATAGCTTTTGTTCGAAAATGTCCAAACAGAAACGAACAAGCGGCACGCCCTTGATTTTCATTCTTTTGTGAATCCTAGAAAGAGGAACACATCGGGCAGCGTTGGGCGTGATGTATGACAACCGGCAAAGAATTCGGAGCCGTTACTCTTTTCCTGAAATCGGTACCGCCCAAGTTCGCGCAAGCTGCTCGCATTGTGTTTTGTATTTTCGAAACAGATAGCGGCATTGGAGATGACGGAATTGAAATTTTGCTAGAATGCACTTCTCGCTGGTGAATCATAAGAATATTAATATTGACGGAACAGAATTAAGAAACCGGCAGAACCGTTCGTAATAACTATATATACGTACAATAATATAATTGCCAAATAACTACTTTCAAATAACATACCCTAGCACTCTAGGATGTTCCACGACAAATTGTAGTTTCACATGAATTTGTTACTTCTACCGTCGCTCCTTGTCTCTTCTATCGCAAACTTATATTCGGGCTCAACTTTACCCAAACCATTGTAATCCTCGATATCAAATGTTACCAAAGACCCGGGCCCATTTCGATTACCCAATCGATTATTCCAAAGAAGAAGCGTTCACCGTTCAGATGTCCACGTTTCGACAAATTTCACAGGCGATTGCGCATGGCATGGATTTTCCAGTGAAAAACCCCTCATCAGGGGAAACAGCCTGAGAAATAATACTGGTCTCCTCGTGGAGCTTCCGTGACCCTTCATGTAGAATAATGTCTTACACCGTGCGTGTCCAATTCGACGAAACCAATGGGGAGGGCAGAACAGCAGCGCGACAGGTGGCCCGTGAAATCAGTGCACGAGTACACCGTTTCGTCGAGCCTGCCGTTCGATACGGTTCATTAGAAAATTAAGTGCACAATAATTAGAATTGGGGTGCTGATGGGACACGTTAAACGTAAGTCTTTATCCGATCGACGACAACCGTCACGGCGGGGAGGGGCATGCCGCGGGAACAAAAAATTCCGCACGAAAAATCGAAGCGCAGCGTAAAAAGAAGATGTCACGTCGATCGGCGCGTACAGCGTTCCCGTTTGAAGCAACGAAAACGAAACGGAAGTTGCTGAATGGTTCAACTTAACGGCGAGGCATGACATCGGAATCGTCCAGTATTGGGATTCTGCTGTTTTAATAAAAGTTCAATTAAATTCACGAGAAGCATAAGCTCGACCCTTTCGCCACAGTAATTTTCCAACGCAATATACAATACTTTCAATGCACACACCGGCGCAAGTTCGATTGATTTGCAGAAAGTTCAGATTCTTAAGTTACAGACATTCTCCCCGCTTGAATTCGTCCTGTTAATTCTAAATAAATATGAAAAAAAACCCAATTAATTCTTTCAAGTAACATTTAAAAATGATAATCGACGCACTATTAACCCTTCCGCTACGAACACCGTGTAAAACGCGCGCCCTCGGATATTCGGCGGCTGTCCGCCCAAAAATTCTATCCAATCGTTCTCCACGCCTGCCGATGCACGGGTGGCACAATTATTTCTATAAATTGTCCCTTAAACAACGAATTCACCTCAACAAAAATAACACCGTCCAATTCTGGCCCTATCGCCCGGCACATTTTTCGCCCGGAATAGGAACGGCTCAACTGTGCACGCCTGTGCACGCTATTTGCATACCGATGATTGAGCACCCGAAAGGTGGTTGCAACGTTTTAACGCGAGCTGCGGCGACCGGTCGCCTCACCGCTCCGGTTGCACGGCGGGGGCGGTGTGCGGTCGGTGTGTTTTAGCATTTCACGTTTGTTTCCATTTAAATGGTAATCGAGTTCATAATGTAATTGTATTCACCGCGTAAGCCGGGGTATCACCGCAGCGCTACGTCCCCGCCATTGTTTGCATTGTTCTGCTCGCGGCGCGGGCAATCCGCGCGCGCACGGACCAGCCTCCTCCGCGCGTCGCGTTTTGGCCGAAATCTAAACCCCTCGCGACCCGGCCGATACCGCCCGGGGGTGGGCGATATTTTGCCGCGATACGACCGGCCGGTTTATGCGATACCGATTGATATCGGTCGCAGAACGCCGAACGAACGAACGAACAGCGCGGAGGGTCGACGCGTCCCGCGTTCGACGGCACGAGGACAGCACGCTGCCTCGTTATTTCGTGGTTCGACGTTGACGTAAATTCGGGGAATAGACGCGATATTCCGAATTTGTTGTCCGGAGGAACAGTACCGCGAAAATTATATTCGATCGCGCTCCATTCCCGCGATGCTCCAACCCCCCCGGCTATGTACTCTATCCTCGACGAATGTACCGCGCTAAGTGATTCGGTTACTGCCTCGCGACGATACGTTACATATAACCACTCGAGTCCGGAACAACGTTCGATACGAGGCCACCAAAATTTCCGCGGTTAATGCAACCGACGTGCCTGCCATTCGTCGGCGTATTTTAACGAAATTCACCGTGCAACTTCAACCTATGTACATACGTACGTGTACACGGGGTCCGCGTAAATCATAATGGATGGCCGTCGGTCGACGTTGTTCCATAACAAAAATTTCTCCCCGAAAACGCATTGTTATACAGCTCACGGAGGAGTCGCAGAATCCGTCGAGCGGTAGCACAAGGGCGGGAGGGAGACAGAGAGGGCTATCGCGGGGTTGAAACGGGCTATACGAAGGGGGTTGGGCCGCGTTATTGTAACGCAGGGGATGCCGGCCGTGTGTACGTGTCGGCCGAGTTGGTTGCCTTTCTCTCATACATATTCATCAAACGCTAATTAATCATCGCCGGGCGCACCCACTGCGAGCCACCCTCTTGGCAGCAAGCGGAGCCGGCGTAATAAAAAAAAAAAAAAAATGCGCGGATCCGCGACGCGGACACCTCTATATATTACCGGCTGCGTCCGGCATGTCGAAGCTGGCGTGATTTTTAAACGGAATCGACAACACCGGAATCGTCCCGCGGTGAATAACAAAAATTTATCGCCATCCGAAATTGCGCCGTTCTGGATTACCGAGGAAAATTACGATCCCCAGGTTAACCGTAGTCACAAAATTTCTCCGCTGCTTTGCCCGTCACTTTATATGAGGTTCCGCGTGTTATGTGGTACAGGCGGATCATTGGAACATCCTTGGTTATGGATCTAACTGAATATATATTTAAATGGAATTGTTGGAAAGCGCTTGTCCGATAATGTCGTGCCACAAGTTTGAACGTATATGGCTGCCTCGTTTCACCGTTGCATCAGGTTGTCCGAAAAGTTTCTTTCGCCTTCTTACTGGACATTGACTGCAAACGATTTCACCGCGAGCAAAATATTTTTAAGGCGACGTACGATACGTTGCTTTTCATAATTCTCCTTGATCCGTCCGGAAGCTTCGTGATATCGTGTTCTAACATTTTTGTTCATGTTGTTGCCAAACATCGATCGGCATGATTTTCATCTCATTCGAAGCGTACAATTTTTTATAACGAATAGAACTTTTTAAAGAAATAATTAAGTAATAATTAGAAAGGCAAGATTTGAAGAGAAGGGGGTTGGGGGGGCTATTATATTCCAAATCAGATCCGGAACGGCACTGAGACTATCGATTCGAGCGACATTGCACTATTGGAAAGCTAGAAAACAACTCGAGTTCCCTAACATCAACGAAAAATGGATCAGTCGGAGTGTGCGGGACTAAACGTTGCCCAATTAAACCGAGCAGTCAAACAGCGAAAGAAACTTTTCGGTATGTCTACCTATGCGGTAACAATGGAAATGATATTGCTCAGTAAATATTAATCAAATGCATCGAAAGTGTATTATTTTCTTTGAATTCGAAAACGGACAGAAATTTCCGGTAGACCTACTATCATTAAATGAATTTAAAAAATATATTTGCTAGAATTTCAGGGGAATATATATATATATGAAGTCTATAAATAGGTTAAAATGAAATCGCTGTTTCAAGTATTTCGTTTTCATTTGTGGTATTCGAGGTGGCGCATCTTTCACACGCTATTGACTTTAGTTCCCCCTACTTAAATGCACCGTAAATAGCAACTCGCTGCCTGTACAAAGGCAGTCGTGCACAGACAATCAATCTAAATTGTAATTTCGTAATCCCATTTAGCAGGAGGCCACCTTCGCACGCACTTGCCCTGAGTTCGGCCTTAACGCGAACGGGACGCGTATAATTAGGTACCGTTTATTTTACACCGAGGCACCGCAGCTAGGGTGACACTTCCAGCCTATAATATATATATATATATGTATATATATATATATATGCCATGGGGTTCTAAACCTCGCATACACGGTGGCCAGGATGGTGGTAGTTGCTCATAGAACGCTTCATTGCTAATGCGATGCGATCATCGCCATCCAGTCATCGTCCATTGATATTATGCACCGTAGGGAATCGCCCTTCCTCCCTGCCTTCGTTGGCATCTTCTGTCGGTCAAACGTTTGCCCTTTTTTTATGCAACATTGGATAGAATACGCGAGGAAACTATTGTGCGACGGTGAGCTTGACGTTTCCAAACTGTTCGATCGATTTTATGAAATCGTTTTGCAACAGCAGTTTTGAACGCGACAAAATTATTTCCAGGCATTAATAATATTTCCGTGCTGACGCTTGCTTGTATTATTAGTTGGAAAAGAAAATTAATTAATTGAACAATTCGATCGTTTGAATTGGAGGACGAAAGCAAGTAAATTTGTTGGCCCCGTTCCGCGTATTCCTCGTTCCGAAAAGACGAGAAAACCGCCACTACGTAATGTATTGTACCTAATTCCGTAAAAGGAGAGTGCGAAAAAATATTCCGCCAGTCCTACTTTAAATCAGGGGCATTTTCAATACTCCTTAAACCGAACTCTTTCCCGTACACCGCGACAGGACATATTTTTTCATTTCACTGGCCACCACAGACCCGTTTAAGTGCTCCCAAAGGCACCCTCTCGTCTTACTGTACGGTACGTCTACGCCATCATTTTCTGATCTACCGATATCACCGCTGCTCGCATTAACTTCCGGAAGCTGGAGAATTTCGTGAAACCAAGCGCACAAAACAATAACGATGATAATAACAGCGACGGTACCCGGCAGTAACTAAATGCACAAACGCTGCACAAAAACCAAGGGTGGACAATCGTAACGATGATAATAATAATCGCAACAATAAATAGCGTAAAGATAACACCAACGACACCATGAACTATTATCGATTCCATAAAGTGTCTTCGTTCTCCCCGACATTTAAAATATAAAATCATGGTTACCATTTTGCACGATCACTTATATAACGGGAGAAAAGAAACGTTACACCGTGGAAATGTTGTGCGCATATTTTGACTGTTGGCATCAAATCGCGACAATGGCAGATTGCGTGCTGACAAATGAGCGACCCGCCATGGGACGCGATCCACGAACGAGACATATGGCCCTATAAAAAAAAATGCGCCAGAGATACAGGAGATGGCCTGCAGTAACTATCCAGTCGATCCGATATTAATGGAGACCAAACACCGCACATTCTGTGTTGCCGGTGTCCCCGTAGTGTGTACACATTGGTGCGCCATTATGTCCCCGTTATGATGTGTACGCACACCCCCTTTTGCTACAATGAAATGATCTATGATCGTGACAAACATGGATCGCCAAGTCAATTCTGCGCCCTTCTGCCGTTCTTTTTTTTTTTTCTTCCTTCGGGTGACGTACCAACTCATTCGAAGTCTCGTTCGCATTCTATTTGGGTAGCCGTCAACTTCTTCGCCGCGAATGTTGTATTGCGTAGGAAACAGAAGGGACAGCATTATAGTTTGCGTTTAAAACTGGGTTTAAAATTTCCAAAACTGATACAACCGAATCGCCGTTTGATGGACGAAACAACAGTTTAACCAGGAAACGTAATCCGAACGTATTTCCATATTTAATAAACGTGGAAACCATTGATTGCGAAATAATTGTAGACAGCTCAGAGCATTAAACCAAGCAACGCCAATAAAGAGAATGATCATTATTTAATGCAGCACTCTATTTACTAAATGCTTCGTCCGCTGGAGTGGATACGAATGAGACAAAAAAAATAAAAAGAAAAACACGTATCATTGTTTTTGAAGTGCTTTAGACTGTTTCTTGTTTTAATCGAACGCGGAGGGCAGCAAATAAATATCGTCAACCGCACGCTTTTTAATAATTACAACGCGCTTAAATTAGCCGAAATCGAGGCGACGGAACGATTTACGCTTGACGGTCGGAATCGAGTAATTCCGGCTTTCCTGAGCGTGCAAACAATAAAATTGGATTTAGCGACCCTCGTGGCACGTACGTGGCGTGCGACTCGAAGGGTGAGTTTTCGGAAGGTGGACAAGCACGGCGGTTCCGGGGGCTTCGAGATCAAAGACGCCCTCCGGCCAATTCCGTAGTTTCCACGTGACATATTAGGTAGAAATTGACGGCGACAGGTTCGAGCGACGACGTGGCCGGTAAACTTTGATCATTCCACCTGTGGGACTTGTTTTCACCCGTGAATATTATTATCGCGATAGGTTCTCATTCGCTATCCCGTGATTATGTTGCTACGCTTCGCGGCGGAATGGTAAAACAAGATATCGAATCGCCTTATTGTTCTTGACGTAGCAAACGCGTGCGAAAAATATATGGGTACGTATTATATTTCTATGCTTTGTGGTGTATAAAATGACAGTTGTATCATATGCTTTTTGCTGGCACATTTATGCTGCGAATATATCTTTTTAATACTGTTTCAAGTGAAATTGTATATTAAATTATACTAATATAATTGCGCGCATTCGAGTACATCTTGAATTCGAAGTTTTCAAATTCCAAGGAATAATTTCATGTGCGATAGGATCATATTTAAAAGTATCAAACTCTAACGTAATTGGACAGAGAATGTTTGTTACAATATTTCCTATAAATAGCGTATATAAACTATTCGTTTTTCGTAAAGTGTAAAATGAAATTTTAAAGGAACAAACATAAGATGTAAAAGCAACTGAAATGATCTATATACGTTTTATAATAATGATTTTACATACCTTTGCAATTTCGTGGTGAACGGCAGCTACTAGGAGTAAATTAATGTGCTTGGAATCACAATCGAAGTGCGTCTACTTCTAATCCCTTGGGAGGTAAAATTAAGTCAATACAAAGTATTCTCTATGGAAACCGTATTCGTGAAACTTTAGATTTTAAATGTATCACATCATTTCCAAACATACCACGACATCTATGGTACATAATCTATATTAATCTACACAGTAAAGTCTGTACGTAAGGTATTTCTTACCCCAGACGAGATACAGAAATTAACAAATTATATACCTCATGGACTTCCATAAGATTTATAATTAACATTGATATGTATAAGTTGACGTTAACGTTGTCAGTGATAGGGCAATGGCACTGGGGTTCTAAAGCTCAACAGCTACATTAAAGTGAACGTGGCGTTACATCGCGTTTGCCGCTTTTTGATCAGGCTTTTTGATTAGTTTAGCGCACCTTCCAAACCGAATTTCTGGATTAATTTCCAATTATCTCAGCTTCTGGAGGAGTTAGATTAATGATAGAATGCTCAAAATGAAGGTAAAGGAACCTACTACACGACAATAAAAGAAATACAAACGCGGCAAGCCATGTTTATCTTTTTTAAATAATTTAAACATTTGTTTGGTTCCACAGAAACCATTCACGATGACTGTTCCACAAGTGAAGCAGATTGTTCTTGGTATCGAGAGCTTGAATTTGAGATGTCGTTGATTAAAATCGGCCCGGTAGAAGCCGAGATATTGGAATTTGTTTAAATAAATTATAAACAAATGCGATTACGTCGACTTGCCGACCAGCTACATCAATGCCAATATAACATAAGTTAAAGCTACAAGTATAAGCTACCTTCTCCAATAGATGTGAACATCATATCATTTGCGGTTCATTTGTTATTATCAATTAAACAATCAAAACTGTTATTACGTTCAACTGGATATAGTTACAGCACTGTCGTATTTTTTATCGTGTAACTGATTCTTTTCCCTCTGATTTAACCCCCCATTTATTAAAACACAACCACCAGGAAGCGGGACAACAATTTTTTTTAATTTTATTTTTAACGATATGTCGAACACGAGCCTAGTGGTGCCATCTCGCGTTTGCGGCCTTTTTCGCAGTTTTCCACACCGCCAAAACCGAATTCCTGGATTACATCGTTAATTTAAACAATTGCGGAGTGCATTTTGCCGATGTTTCGATTTTTAATAACTGTTAAACCACAAATGCCATATTGTTGCAATTGTTGGAGGAAATAACTATGGTCCCTAGCTTTAATTTGAGACAAGTCCGGTTAAAAAATACACACCAGAAGCGGAGAAAAACGCAATTGTTTAAATTAACGATGTAATCCAGAAATGCGGTTTTGGCGGTGTAAAAAACTGCGAAAAAGGCCGTAAACGCGAGATGGCGCCATATGTCTCGTTTTCGACATATCCCTACCTACAAAATTTTCAAAAATTGTTATCTCGATCCTGGTAGTCGTTTTTTAATAAATGGGGGTTAAAAGAAAGGGAAAATAATCAGCCACACAATAAAAAATACATCAGTGCTGTAAACTATATCCAGTTGAACGTAATATCAATTTCAATTGTTTAATTGTTTATAACAAATGAACCGCAGATGGTATAAAGTTGACAGCTGTTGGAGATGGTATCTTACACTTGTGGCTTTAACTTATGTAATATGGTCATCGATGTAGCTGGCCTGCAAGTCGAAGTAATCGCATTTGTTTATAATTTATTTAACCAAATTCAATTATCTCAGCTTCTGCTGGGCCGATTTTAATCAACCACCACTCAAATTGAACCTTTAGACTCTAGGATCAATGTGATTCAGCATTATATCGGCCCTCGTGTATAGCTTCGGTGGAATACTCAAACGAGTTATTAATTTGTTTATAAAAAATAAACAGCGTATGTAGCGTTAGTAAATCGTTTATTGTCGTGTAGCGGTATCCGTTACCTTCATTTTAAGCACGCGATCATTAATTTCGCGCCTCCAGAATCTGAGATAATTGAAGTGACCCGAAGTGCATTTTTGTCGATTTTTCAATTGTTAATAATTTTTGGTCTACAAATGCTATATTTTGCTAATCTATTGGACTGAAAAGATTGAGTCGGTCGCTTTGATTTGGGTCCAGTCCGGTTAAACAGTACCGACTGGAAGCCGAGAAGTTGGTTTTGCTGGTACCGGAGGTGCGGTAAACGTGAGATGGCGCCACGCTTTTTTCCCTATTTAGCATTAAAATATTTTTTTTCTGAAAATATGTAGGAACATAAATTATTTTGACAAATTTATTGTAGCTATATGAAATAAAGAAGATTAAACATTTTTGCAACGAAATTCAAGTTTTTAAAAATCCTAACCTATCATTGTACTTGTCACATGTTAACAGATAAAGTATACCCACTTTTTCCATTCGTGCTTCTTAAGTGTGCCATTAATTGTTATTCTATCGTTATGACAATGCAAATATTCCAGAAAATCGTTCTGAATGTTAAGCGAGAGAGCATTATTTTTCTTAAATGTTATCGTCCTATTCATTGTGTTTTTAATGTATCACCGCAAAATGTTTGTAGAAATATTATTTCTAATAATAAAGCAGTGGCAGGGTTCTATGTAAACGAAAGAAAGTTTTCAGACACACGAAATGTTTCTTCGTACAAAAAAATACATTCGAAAGTATTTAACGGATCGTTATTCTGTAATAATGAAGCAAATTTAACAAACAAAATTTTTAATAAACCTTATACTATTACTGTAAGTAATGCTAGACATTATTCAAGTGCACCACCTGTAGTTATCAATGAAGCTATTGCGTATAACAGTGGTTTCTTCGGATTTATTTCCGAAAGTGTACCAGTCGAGTGGGTAACTGGACTTTACAGACTAGTACACTACGAAATAGGTTTACCTTGGTGGGCAACAATTATAGTCACCACAGTTGTTGCTAGAATCCTTATACATTTACCGTTAACTATTCTTGATGTAAGTATTATTAGAGGTATATTCATATATTTTCTGCACTTACTCTGCTTTATTTGGTGAAAAATAATGGTATCATATCGTTTACCCTTTCAGCATTATAACAGAGCTAAGCAAGCAAACCTGCAAGGTGAACTGACGGAATTTGCAAAGACATTAAAAATGGAAGCACAGATGGGACTGCATACTTCTGAATTGACGCCATCTCAAGCAACTTATCTTTGTAGACGTGCTGTATTTATCTTATTTTTCATAATTATAATGCGTTAGCACAGGAATATTTTCAATTAGTTGTATTGCATGGATAGAAAGTAATTGGAAATACCATACAATACTATTTAATTCATTATGTAGTAACATTTATGGAATAATTCTTAATCTTGTTTCACAGCTTGCTGAAGAGCGGAAGGATATGTATCGGAGAGAAAATTGTCATCCATTTAAGAGCATTGCTATAATATTATTGCAAGCACCAGTATGGATAAGCTTTTCGGTCGCTATGAGGAATATCTGTTTTATGTTGCCGACCGAAAATCCCGGTGAATAAAATTTGTTATCAAATAATAATACTTTCAGTTTGGGTAATTGTTGGTGAAGCAAATCGATGAATGTTTTGTATTAGCCACTCTTCAGGATTATCTTGGGTTCACGACTGGCGGTTTTGGCTGGATGCAAAATCTCACGGATATCGATCATTCATTTGCATTTCCCATAATTTTCGGCCTTTCTGGCTTAATGATAATAGAGGTATTTGTCGGCATGCTTGTTTATTTTGAAACTTTCGTACGATATCATTCTAACAAAGGGATATACTTTTCAGATAAACGACGTACTATTTCGTGTACGTGATACGAAGTTCCGCAAAATATTTAAGAATATCTATAGATTTGTTATTGTTTGTTTCATACCTGTAACAGCATGTATACCATCGGTAAGTTGTATATACGATTTCTAAAATATCTGCAGCAATATTAAACTTATTCCACTTTTCTCGTATTAATACGGGAAATTATATATATAAAATAAATTTGTTATTTCAGTGTTTATCTTTGTACTGCGTGACCAATAGTTCCTGCGCGATGTTACAAAATTTGGTATTGCTATCGCCGAAAGCACGGAGGCTGGTAGGAATACCGAAAAGCAGTTTAGAATTTCAACATCCATACGCAGAGCTGGCTAAGCGGTTACCAAGCAGATTTCATTCGAAAGGATCGGTGGCAAATGCGTAAAGTGAAACCGAAACTTGCGACCTCTCTCTGTTATGTTCAATCTAATGTATGTTATTGAAGTATGAATAAAAACATAATTTATCAATAAGCCACTAATAATCGCGGCTTACAAGCATGCCAATTGCACATCATTCTAAATATACTGATTCCATTTTAGGACCTTGCCATTATTATGAATATAATCGAACCGCCATCGGCACCTTTGATCTCCAGTGTATTAGAGAACTAAGGTCGCAAAAAGTGTCACCTTGCACTTGCCAGAGACGAGGAAAACCGGAATGGAGTTAGCTACCATGATAACACATTACATCATGTGTTGTATTTTCCTTATAAGACACAGCATATATAAAATTCGATTCGTAGCCAAAGGAGGCACTTCGAGGAACGTGTTTGTACATACGAGAAACGAACTTGCAACGGAAGTCATGGCTAACGTCAAGCTCTCCTCATTTCTGCTGTGCGCGATGCTTTGCATCGGATTCTTCTTCGTACTGACACACGTACGTATATTTATTATGCATATTCTCATCATTTTCAGTTGCTGATTTTTCTTTTGCAAACTTCATTGTCTAATTTAATGATTAAGACGGTACCGTCAACATTGAAATTTGTGTCTACGTGAACGTTTCGATTTCAACGGGGAAAAAGGGTAAGCCAAGTGAATCAATGCAAATTATGTATGCTTTAATCATTTTTAGGGAGAAGTATTACCGTATCCAGGTGACTGCACGAAGTATCAACACTGTGACGCGAGTGGCTGTTTCATATTAACGTGTGGTGCAGGAACAGAGTTTAATCCACGGATTGGTGTCTGTGATTATCCTCTGATGGATCGTGCGAATTGCGGGAATCGTGGATAATTTATTTAATAGCGCGATAACGTTGTTACGAAACGTATCGCGATTCAAGGAGCAAAACGGGTTTCAAACAATGAATGGACAACAGCCAGGAGAGCGGGGAGTTCCTTTGCAATTATCTTTGAGCAAGGTGTAGCGTAATGAAATAAAATTGCCTTCAAACATGTACATGATTCGAAGTCTTGTTTAATTATTACGATTCGATTTTTTCTTTATATTTATTTCGACGAACTACAGAAGTATTCTGTTGTTTTGGTAATATTACGTGTCAACGAATTTGTACAGCCGCTGATGAAATGCGATTATCGGTAAGGAATATTAGTTACGCTTCGTGGATGTATCATTGTTATTTCGGCGAGCACCTATCGTTGGCAATTGCCAATTTAACTTCGAGCGGTAATACACGTCGAATGAACGACGTGTAATGCTTCGTGCACGCCGACCAGTCCTCGTAAACAGTGCACTGTAACAGTCTAGAGGCGACCTTTGCTCGGGTGTTTTACAGATAACCGTTGGTAGTTTATTGGAGAATAAAGAAGTTATTTAACAAATCGTTGCGTCGTTTATTCATTGAAAATAAAAAGCAACCCTATTGCACGCGTGACGATGAGATCTCGATCGGTGATTTTCTTCTGTATATTATATTGGTGTTTAATAGTTTCCACTGCCAAGAGGATAAAAGTGGTAAGTACGAAATCGATGTATTATCAAAATTGAGTTATTCTTAAGAGAATAAGAAAATGAGTAACTAAAAAAAAGTAATTATAAATAATCTTTCATCTTTTATTTTAACTCTTTCTTCGTGCCGTTAGAATAGATAAGTATACGACAACATCGTAGTAACAGAAAGCTAATATAAATTTTAATATTTTTAGCTGTCACTCTTACTAGCTCGCCAACGTCCAGTATCCTGTTTTAAAGATATCTTTATTTTAATAATAACACAAATGAATTAAACAAAAGGAGGACAAAAATAGTTTCTATGATAATGGGTCAAACCAATTTGGATATAATTAAAGCTAACGATACCCGTATCTGCATAATATAATGATTGCACAGAAAATTAATTCAACTTCACAACGTTTGTTAAAAATAATTTGCTGCTGGAAGCTTCTTTCCCACGAAAATAAAAGCAATTTCAAACGAAGCGAGTTGAACTCCAATCCTGTATCCCATTGTCAGTTGCTGTTGCCCCCCCACCCCATTCCAAGTTCACAGCTGTTTCTGCTCAACAAATTCGCAGGAGGGCAAGGAATTCGACGTGAAACCGTACCCGGAGAACTGCTCGCGAAGTGCCTGCTATGCCGAAAGGGGGTGTGCAACCTGACGAACTGTCCAGTAACCGGTACGTGCACCCATCGAACACGGCGGAACATGAACCGCGATCGGCGGTCGCCCAAGAAATGCAGTCCTCCCCTGAACGAATCGTACGGGCCGTTCCCGTTTGTTCATTAAATGTAAAGCATGCGACATAGAGTCACGAAGAAAGAAAACGTGAACCATCGTCGTCGACCATTCCACTCTCCTTTCCGCTGTGCAACGCTCGAAACCGCACAGTCGGTTCCCCCCTTTTACTGGCCCTCCCTGTCTGATTGTTGTCAACGAGAGCCAATTTGCTCTCTCGCGAGAGTCAATTGGCAAACCGTTCTGTGTGCATTCGCTTTATTAACGTGTTGATAAAAGCATGCACACCCGTCTTCAAACCGCCGGCGCAATAAAAACCCTCCCTCCCCGTTTCCTCCTCGTCGTGCCGGTTTTGTCTCGATCGCTCCAATTTCGTCGTTGCCGTTCTCGTTCTCTTCCACGCACGTCCCAGTAGATACGGAGTCCGTTTCCGGGGACTGATCTCCGCGACGACCCTTAACCTTCGCGATTGATAACCCTCTCCTTTCTTCGAACAGACGCCTGTTTTTCCCCCGAGAACGCCTCCGCTATCTGCCGCATCTTGGTAAGTACGCGACCACCAGTTCGATCACGATTGAACTACTCTATTTATGGGGCAAAAACGAGAACGGCGGGACGCGATGCTAGCAGTGTCGTTTAGGCGTCGAAGATGATATCGCGGTGTTCCGATCGTTTCTTCGTTGTGCTTTTCCTTCTGTGCTTCGTCGTTTCTCTCGCACACGGGGTACGTAGCACCCTTCGACCCTCCTTTTTCTCGTTCCACCTGGCGGCCGCGTGATATCAATATCGTGAATCGACTTTCTCGTGCACAGTATTATGTGTGCGTTCGTATTTGGCGTGCTTCTAACTTTTTGTTCCATCTTTGTCGTTGACGAAACAAGCGCGTCCCCTTCGCCGGAATTTGGTGAAGATTTGTTCCCTTTCTGCGAACGTTGCGCGTCACGTCGAATTTCGTGAATTATGCTTGCCATTCATTGCAAACGTCACGAGAATTCGTGATTCGAATGTCCGAGTTCATGTGAGTTTTGAGTTACAATGGTTTGGGGTGTGATTGCACGGAAAGTGACTCTTTTCAATACGACCGATGCGGGGATTGACGCGTTACTCTGCGTTTTTATCATGGTTGACGATGATAAGCGTAGGAACGAAATGTCTCATTAATATGTATTAACAAGATACGCGCTGATAACGGGAACGATAAAAGTAAAGTGCTCTGCAACAATTAACACGACGAGGCAGCACGGTGTAGAATTCTTTTTTCGTCGGTACTGGTGTTGAAAGGGAATTTTGGTTGTGTAACAAGATTCGATATTACACAATATTGCTTACGCATTATCATATGTCAAAATGTTGAATTATAAAGTGCAATGTTCAACGATAATTTATCATCTGCACTCTAGGGAAAATTAATTTTTTTATTAACGATATAAATCTCTTCGATGAGAACGAGTAAAATTTTGCAACTAGTTATATTACGTCTTTGGCATCGAGTCAAATGAAAAACGTTTGGTCATTATATCTATTTACGTTGCCATTATAACATTACGTTCATTAATTCATAAATCCATATGATTCGTTAATGCATTATATTTTACATGAATCTCCTTGAAATTAAGTTTTCCCATGATATGAAATGTAAGATTTTTAGGTGCAATTAAAAAGGGAAAACGATTACATCAATATTCCCACACACAGATATACGATCACAGAGAAGCAACAACAAAACCACCAAAACGACGGGAGCCAGTTCTTCCGTGGTATTCATCTGATAAAGTTGAATCCGACGAGGATCTATCGCGTTCACCAAAATGGCAGACAGATTCAGACAATCCAGTGCCCAAGAAGCCCTACGTCGTGGACTCTGGCACGGAAAACTGGAGCCCCTGGAGGAAAAAACCGGGAAGCGAAATTGAGCAAAGAACTGAGGTCACAGGTCAGAGTGCAACCAATTTCGACCAGCATGACGATCATGCTTGGGAGTACAGCCAATTCGAGCAACAGGACAATCAACGATTCCCATCGACACCTGCTGGTTCTCGAGATCGGGAACAGAAAGCGAAAGATCCAAAGGAAAAGCAGAATCGTTCCGAGGGACATATCTCACAAACAGAAGTAAGGAATGACAAGGACATTTACGAAGGGATACCACCTGACAGCACTGTAAATATATTGATTAATTAATACGCGTATATACTGTAATATTGTTTTTCTGATAATAATTTTGTATGGCAATGTCAACTAATCTGCTTGAACGCGAAGCAAATTATAAATAATGTATCTATTAGAATACTAATACAACATTTTCTCGCGCTAATGATAACTAGAACAAGTGATATGTTTGTTTAGAATTTGAAAAATTCTTCACTTTTAAATCCATATTTATATGTTTTTGCTTGATCCAATTTTAATTTCGTATTCACCCTTTCTACACGTTTTGTCGCGACATATTACATACAGTGGTCGTTACTACATTCGTATTTTCATTAATTTTGATTGCTTTCGATCTATCGTACAATGTTACAGAAATCGCACAAGGAAGAAATTGTGCTTTCAACAAAACCAAAACCTACAGTTGCTCGATATGACGTCACGCAAGGTCTGCAGTGTCCAGAATTCGATTCCACTGGACAATTCGTGTACCCGCCCGATTGTAAATTTTTCGTCAACTGTTGGGACGGCAGAGCTTTCGTCCAACCGTGCGCCCCCGGAACCCTCTTCAATCCGGACACGCTGGAGTGCGATTTTCCTCACAAAGTCAAATGTTATGGCGGAGAGGTGGCTGATTTCCCATCGAATGAACACTTGGATTCGTCGGAGAAACAAGAACCATTGTTGTCCGCAAGCCACCGCGGTTATCACGGCAGCGAAAGGCTGCAGGTCAGTTTGAAAAACTGTTAAACACTTGAAACAAATCTTTTCAGTGAACGAATCTCGACACTTCTGAAAAAGTTGTGCGACAACGCAATTGTGCAAACACACGCGAAGCATGCAACAACGACTGCGAACGTGTTTGTCTAGAATATGCGATACGTGTTAAATTTCAATTACAGGATCCGCAATGCCCACCTCACGTGACAGGCCTGTTGGCGCATCCCTCGGATTGCACAAAATTTTTGCAATGCGCAAACGGGGGAACGTTCGTCATGAATTGCGGTCCCGGAACGGTATTCAATCCTGCCGTCAGTGTTTGCGATTGGCCGTATAACGTTAGGGGTTGCGAAGGTAATGGGGTATGGTGTAATAGAAGTACGATGCGCCGGATCATTTAAACATATCCATGAACTTTGTCGTGCAGACGCGTTGAAGTCTAAGGAAGAGGAGAATACAACACCGCTGGCTCCGCCCGATTACGACCATTACGATACGCACAAGAAGTTACAATACGACGAACATCAGCCAGCAAAAACGATCACTTGTCCCGCAGATTTTACAGGGTTGTTGCCCCATCCGCATACGTGCACGAAATTTCTTCAATGCGCAAACGGCGGAACGTTCATCATGGATTGTGGCCCAGGGACAGCCTTCAATCCCTTAATTTCTGTCTGCGATTGGCCCTATAATGTACCTGCTTGCAAAGAAGGTAAGTTGCAAAAGTGTTAATAAAACGTGAGCTCAATGTTTGTAATTAATTTCGTATGTTGTACCACTGTGGACGATCGTCTGGTAGGTGGAAAAGTGTGAAAGAAATTTCAGTAATTCAAAAATTCATAATGCACAGATTAGTCCAAGATAAAAGAGACAAACTTTGAATGTTTGCGGAAGAACCATTCTATTCTAAATATTTTATCATATAACGTCGTTATTAAAAATGTCACCTCTTACCGAACACAAAATATAATACAGTATTTTACATATTGACCAAGTGCTAATAATTTAAAGCTATACCAACGACTTCTGTCGTCCTGACATTTTCAATTTCGCCCCTCAGCGTTGATTCCATAAATATCCATAATCCGTAAATCTCTACCGTTTAAACAATCCCAATTGACGCCTACATTACTTGCAGAGAAACAGAGACAACAATCCACACTCTCTACAACCACTATCGGACCATGGTCGTCTCACGGTTCTACGAATTCAAGACCCTGGCAGCACAATCATCAACACAATCGCATGTCGCAGGATCATCACAGGCCAGGATACCCGTCTACGTATCCCACTAATCCCCCAACAACCACATCCCGTCCACCAACAAATTGGGACTGCTTAAGGCCAACCTGGAGGCCGACCAGAAAGCCAGATACCCTCGCAACTGAGAAACCTCCCGGAACTGATTGGGATTCCTCAAGACCAACCTGGAAACCAAGCTGGAGACCCGGTGCCTGGACAACTGCTGCGCCGTCGTACACTCAAACTCACCATCGCGCCAGCGATACCGGCACCAATACGCACGATGAAAATTTCAACGAACAACAACACCGTAACGATCAATGGGACCAAACGCAAGACACCGACTATTCGCAGCAACAACGGCCGCACAATCACGGGACAAGCAGCCAGAATACAAATTCCAATGGCGGATACCATCATTACCATTATCACCAGCATCATCAACATCGTTATCCCAATGGACAGACAGACGATTCTAACGCGAATACCGAGACACAACAGCGTACACCCCCGTATGGTCATTCGTCGCCGCAAGAACCAGATCGTAGCCCACCCGAAGCTGGAAGCTGGAACGCCAATGATGGATACCATCACGTCCATCATCATCATCATCATCATCACGGTGCAGAGGGTGGGGCTCATTCTGTTCCGGACTCTCCTTGGAATGCCGAGGAATCGGATCAACGGACGCAGCAAACTTCCGGAGGAAGTTTCGATCGTTCTGAAGGCAATGCGCCAGGGAATCGAAGGTTCGGTCAAGAGTTTGCACCGAATAGACAAGAACATGGGAGAACTGGTCCCGGATTGACGAAACCTGGATATGGACAAATACCATCGTCCGGCGGGAATGTTCATGTCGATCGTAACTATCAGTTGCCTGCGGATACGAGGACTGATATTTGGAACAAGACAAGCGGGACTCAAGACGCGTCGATAGGAAACAGATTTCAACCGGATAGTTGGAGTCAGCATGGGCAAGCACCAAATCAGAATCGAAAGTGGGATCAAGGTAATTTATTATGATGGTTTAGTATTGGATGTGTATTGAACGATCAGTAGACAAATTGATAATTTTCCTGAATCTATATGATTAAGTAGACCTATATTGAGAAATGGATTAAAAAATAACAACTAGATATCGCAAACAAATAAATGTAAAAAGTTTGAGAATTATGTTTGACGTCATTGGTATTGATCGTTTCAATATACAAAATGAAATGAAATGGATGCAATATTGTTATTAAACTTTATCGCGTACGCATTGCTCGTGATGCATGTTTTTGTTCATTCTTTCGCTTTATTTCGGACTGATTAAAACATGCTTGAATTAAATAAAAAATGCAGCTTGCAATGGCGCATTAGCATTGAATTGCATGTTGTACTGCATCGTGCGCTTAAAAACATTGATGTCCTTATGTCTCTGATTCGTCGGGGTGAGGTTTACAACAAATAGGTAAAAGCGTTGGACATGTGTTGCTTAGAATTAGAAATAAATCTCGAGCGATTTTTCTGCGGTAAGCAGCAACGAAAATTGGGTAACAACAATAAACGTGTTAATCTTCGTTATGGATAAAGCAAGATTCTGTTTGGATTTGTTGTTTGCGGAATGCAGGTAAATATGATGTAAAAATGTAAAATAGGATAGTGCCATTATCGTAATTTCTATTTCTTTCTTAAATAAAGAATCACACGATTGACTGACACTCGAAAACGAAGGGAAGCAAATTCTTCATTCATGTTACATTGCTTGCTGTGGAGGTGTCGTTTTATTGGTGACGTAATGTGAAACAATGTAAATCATTTTACGACATAATTCGTTCCAGGCGTTGTCAACGAAGACGACAAATTTCGTGAATGGGAAACCAGAACTAATATTTATCAGAGCACAGCTGACAAACAAGCGGACGCAAAGTTAGATCAATGGGCGTCCAGGACAAATATTTTTCAGCATGGCGATGGCCAGCAACGACCAGGTTTGTGAGCGTGTCCGATCTAAATTGTTCCCTAAATTTCCGTGGCTCAAACAAGTTTTCCGACAGGTGTGAAAATTGGTTCATCCAACGCGAATTCTCCATACCCAAATGGCATACACGTGAATGCGAATGGCACAAGGGGGCATTTTATCACAAAGGAAATCGAGGTGAATCAGGGCCATTCGAAAACGAAAACCTACAGACCGAACGATCTGCCGGGGTACAATAAATTTGATAAAAACGATCAAAACGTCTACGTCGATTCTCAAGTGACGAACGTCGACCAAATACCGTCCCTGGTTCTTCAGCCGCCACTTTACACACCCGGCAGTCCGTCATTCCCGTTCAATATATCGCAAAGCAGGAACGCATCTTCTTACGATCGTGACCATCGAAATCCGACGTATAATAAGCCAAACTTTTCGCCATCCGCAACCCCTGCAGATTTGGCTGGATCTGGTAATATTAATTTTAAATTCATTCTCATTTTCACGCGATTGTCAACGAACGCGACATTTATTTTTCGTTCCCAAATGATTTATTCGAACGTTAGCGTCTCCATACGTTTCTATTAATTCGACAGGCTCCAATTATCATCGCGTCGCTGTGCCATCGACGAATCTCCAACCACCGTACCCACCGTCAAATAGATCATTGGACTATCCACCAGTGCCGTCCATCGATTTGCAACCCCCGGATTACGAGCCCCCTCGCGCAAACAAAACATTTCCAATCGTCTGGCAATACCCACCAGCACCTGCAACCGAACTTCAACCGCCATACTTCGAGCCTCCGATTCAATCTCCGAATATTCGCAACTCAACATCAACAACTGGCAATCGACGTCCGAAACAAACCACCAGTTTTCGCCCTTCGAATCAATTGACTCCGCCAAGTTTCGCGTCGAACGCCACCAGCCAATATCCGAGTGTACCGGCGAGCAATATCGAACCACCGTACGGAGAAACGAGCGATCGTTTTAACGAATCGTCGCGTTCTGTCAACGGTGCTACAAGAAGAGTCGCAGTGGAGCACGCGACCGTGCCGCCGAAGAAGAAGATATTACAGAATACAGAAAAGCCACGCGACAAGGTGGTGACCACGACTGATCCGAACGTGCCCGCCGTTTGGATCGAGGACGAGAATTCGTCGATAGTAGAGTATCCAGACATTATCGAGCCCGATTTCGAAAGTGACGTGGAAATACTCGGCGGCAAGGAGGTGTGGAAGCCGGTGCTGGTGTTTGAGAATAGAACTCAGGCGACTACGGAGTCCTCCGTTATCATGAAAATCGATAAAAAGAAGGTCGACGTTGATTTGTTCAATATCGAGGCGGCCCCATTCGAAGAGGGTAAGTTCGTTGTGGATATAAAATCATGGTACTCTTAACTTGAAGTTCGATGAGACAGAGGTATGCTTCGTTTTTTCTTCTTCCATTCACCATACTTCATTTTTATATGTTTCTTGCTTTTGGCATGAATTGCTCTTGGAACGATTTGCTGACACTGGGCTTGAGACAGTCTGAATTGTAACAGCGCAACGACTTGTGACTTGTTCCTTCTTGTTGCCGAAGCTTGTCTGTATGAAAAGCAGGTTCCTCTTTTGTATTTCAGAGGAGCCACCGTTTCCGGCGTATTACGTACCACCGGTGGCACCGTTAAGCCATTCGAAGAAAGCTGGCTTGCCAACACCGATTTCTGGCCAGGTAAGAATCTTTCGATTCTCGATTTTTCGATCGATTCTTGAACTTGTTAGTTGGAAATATTACTCCTCGCTTCATAAATCCACTTATCTGACATTGCACACTCGAAAGGTTAATAATGAAATTTTGACAATTTAACTGCAAGTAAAATATAATTATACGATATTGAATAAAAATGTTAATCTTAGTAGAGTTGATTAATTTGTAATAAATTTTTTTAATACAAGTGATTCACTCCTAGGTGATACGGCTTAGGGGTGGATCCGGGCCCCACGATGGCTACGTCGAAGTTCAAGGGATGAATCCTGGATGGGGAACCGTTTGTGATTCGAGAAACAGCTGGTCTTTAAAGGAGGCGCACGTCGTTTGCAGGCAGCTTGGATATGCCAGGTAGTTTTCAATATACTCAATTTAATGAATCTCCTTCCGCCTTTCCCCTTTGAAATAATTTAGGTCCTACATTTATTCAAATATTCGTGGGTCAATAGAAATGATTTTCTTCACAAATATATTAAATTTGATTAATTGCAATTTATGCTTCGATGCACCGAATTCTTGAACATACGATTCACCGACAGGGATCGAATTGACGTAAATACTTATGTTCCTTACAGGGGCGCCGAGATGGCTTGGCAAGGTAGAAACAATCGAAACAGCGCGCCAAGTTGGATTGCCGCAAATTCTGTCTCCTGTCAAGGCGACGAGGCCAAGTTTCAATCGTGCAAGTAAGACGTTGCGTCGATTATCATTCACGAATGTCCTTTTCATATAAAATTTACCTCGCGTCGTCGAATGTACAGGATAAACGTGTCACATAAATCATGATCCGCTTTATGACTCACGTTTTCAAAAGAAAAATAATAATTGTCGAGACGCATGTTTTATAACTTAGGACAAAAGAAGGAAACGATTCTTCCTCGTTATATTTTCGAAATATAAATACGTATGACTTCGAATGTGATGAAAATTTGCAATTTCGTTACTTATACGGCAGTGAAAATTATTAATGAATTTCAACACCGAAACATAGCCGTACAACCTCGACGGACAGATTATAGATTTCCCCTGTTGAAATAATTATCGCGATTCGCGTACAGAAATTAACGGCGAAATCGCGAGGAATGTAACATTTTTCGGTAGGGGTGAACAAAATCTAATTTCCTGTCTAATAGATTCACGCACGTGCAAGAGTGTCGCGTAGAGAGAGACGCGATCGGCGTAAGGTGCGTGCTGAATCGTTTGGCGCACTGTCGCAAGGATGAGATCCCATGGGAAGGACAATGTTATCATTTGGCCGATCCCGAGAGCGGATTAACTCACGCCGAAGCGTTAGATTATTGCACACAGAGGCAAGCACGACTCATCGACGTCACCAGTCAGGCAGAGAATGATTTCGTGTCGGAGTGGATGGTGCAAACGCAACCGGAGGTAGCGTCAATTATTACATCCGGCGTCGGTTTCACCACCATGAATCGAACCCTGTGGCTTTGGGAGGATTCTTCGCGGGCGAAATTTAGGTAATTTTTTTGTTCGTTAATTATTGGATTCATCACATTTATTTATTTACTTATTACATAGATTTATTCGTGCATTGAGATGCAAACATTATTGAATGATGCGAATGAATGCAATGTTTAAAAAGGAAACGTTTTTTAATATGTCTCGTTGCATTTGAAGCTTCCGACTTTTAGAACCTCATTATACTTGATGCTTTAATAATATTTATGAAGCTCTTGCATTTGAATATTTCAGTGTTTTAAGGAATTCGTGTTCTCAATATTCTATTTTCTGTACATTTATTTTCGTTCCTAGTACCAATCGTAGGTATTCGTCCATTTTTTTTTCAATTACTTTAAGCATCGTTTTATGATTTTCATGAAGCTCACGAACCTGTCCCCATTGACCGTTTATTTGTATTTTCTTAAATAAAATTCGTTTCAATCTGCAGCACAATTTACTCACACGAAATATTGGGAATGTTAGTGGCACACGTATTTCTATTAATCTATTCTATTGTTCACATGCAATTAGATACAACAAATGGTGGCCTGGATGGATGGAGGACAAAAAGCACCCTCCATTCGTTGGTTCCCGTCCACTGTGTGTCGTGATGAAGCGCAAATTTCCATGTCACGAACGGCCGGACTCGATTTGCGTCGCTGATTACTTCTTTTGGGACACGGAGGACTGTGCTTCATCTATGAAAGGCCACTCTTACATTTGTAAGAGACCCTACGATGATATCGGTACGAACTTTTCAATTAGTACTTCCCGGCACCTCGCCCCCCTAGATTTTTAATTAAAATTAATTCACCGTGCCTTCCAACAATTCGTGTTACTGAAGCAGCGCTCGTAGAAGAAGCGTAGATCACTACATATTGTAGTTCGTAACACTGCGCCTAATAATAAGAATTATTTATCAATTATTGATCATATTTTTTTTTCTTGAATTGGTACAGGCTGTATTTACGGGAAAGGAAGTCAGTACGCAGGCAACGCTAACGTAACAGCTTCTGGGAAGAACTGTCTCTCGTGGGCCGATCAGAGAGTGACTCATCCACTTACAGTTAATGTTAGTCTTTATGTAATGTGTATTTAAAGAGATTAGAATTTATCCTCCCGTGACAAACATCTGCTGCCACTTTATTATTAATTTGCGTGGCCCGTTAAATGGATAAATACGTATAAATTAAAACAATAATTTCCGCCGTAGGTTGTCAACAGAGAACTTAGAGAAAAATTGAAGACTCACAATTACTGTAGAAACCCGAATCCAAATAGGGAGACCAGACCATGGTGTTTCACGGGGTCAGGTGGTCAACGTGAACACTGTGACATTCCACCTTGTGGAAATATTGGTATGTATCGTTGCAAGATTTCCCGAATATTAATCGTAATATTAATATTACTCCCAGTAATTGATATCAATCTTACCTTAAATATGTCCGAGGTATTTTTTCATAATATACAATGGTTCTACAGGATCTGCCAAAGCACTTCAAACGGGCCAATGTAAGCCTAAACATTTTGAATGCTTACCGGGAGAATGTATACCGTCGCCATGGGTTTGCGATGGTGACGAGGTAGGTCGTACTTTTTCATTTACATTTAGTTTTATTTCCAGTATATTCGAGTATCTTAATTAATCAAACGAAAATTGCTTACGAAACAAAATTTCAAGGATTGCACAAACGGAGCGGACGAGAGGGCCTGCGTTTCCCATATGGATCTTTTCCAAAAGTATTCCAAGCATAAACTCGAAGGACACGATGTTCAAAAGTGGTTGAACACCCCGTTGAAGACGTGTGCCCTTAGGTGCAAAGAGGCTGATTTCACTTGTCGATCCTTTGCACACAAGTGAGTCATGTTTTATTCGTCGATTTTTAATTATTTACAAAACAAGGGTGGCGAAATGGAATTGCAGCATACGATTTATCAATATTTGTGATTTATGGAAATGAATAAAGAAATAAGGAAAGAAATATCATATATACTATAGGTATAATTTGTAATTATGTGGCTTACTAATTTATATGTTTGTTTTTATACATAGGGCGGTGGGAAACATTTGTCTCTTAAGCGACAGCAACGTTGGAAAGACTGGAACGTTGAAACCCAACAAAGAGTACGATTATTATGAAATGAAGGAAAGAAGCGTGAACTGCGAAGGAATGTTCGTTTGTAATAATCGGAAGTGCATTAATCAAACCCAGGTGTGCAACGGAAAGAATGACTGCAACGATCGAAGCGACGAAAGTATATGTACCGTGGAGAATTTGGATTACGATATTCGTTTAGTCGGTGCCGAGAATAATCATGAAGGGAGAATCGAAGTCAAGAGTAAGTGCAAATGAATTTACATAAAAAAGGGCAAAAGCGAAATGTAGCCAATTGTGAGAATTAAAATTCTAATTAGGTTTTTCAATTAACTTGTTTTAATCATTAACTATATATTCCATATTCGATACGACTAATCGTTTAACGATGAATTTGGATACCTTTCCTCTGACACTGCTTCGAAAGAACATATTAGTTCCAATTTCTTTCCCTTCGTTTTCATCGTAATTAATTATGTACGTAAAGCGGAGAAATTAAACTGACCTTGGCACTACAAATTTTTACAGTTTTGGGAGTTTGGGGTCAAGTTTGTGACGATGGCTTCGGTATGATCGATGCGGACGTCATTTGTAAGGAACTTGGCTTCTCTCTCGGTGCTTTAGAAGTCAGACCTGGAGGCTTCTATGGCAATATGGATCCAGCTACAAGATTCATGGTCGATCAATTAAGATGTCGTGGAAATGAGACTTCCTTACGTGAATGCGATTTCGATGGGTAATTCAAAAAATGATAAAATATACTTAGGGACACAAAGTACTTAAATTTCAGCTTTATGTATGCCCAGAAATCTTAATATTTAAATGTTAGCATTAAAGAATAATTTAAAATAACGAAATTAATCTTGTCATTTAAGTATTTTAAATTTTCGCGAAGGAAAGCAAGGTTGTAAACTACGTCTCCGAAATTACGAAATGAAATTTTTAGTAAACAAAACTTTACCTGCGGATAAAGTATATATTTTGCTACAGATGGGGTGTTCATAATTGTCAACCGGAGGAAGCAGTGGGTGTTGTTTGCAAAACTGCAGTCGATATTTGTCAGGACGGTCATTGGAAATGTGACAAAAGTCCAGTGTGCATTCCAACTGCATTTATATGTGACGAAGTGGTCGACTGTCCAGACGGTTCTGATGAAAGTTCTGAACATTGCGATGTGAGTAATAAAATGAGATTAATGAATCATAAAAAAAAATGTACGCAGTCTTGGATAGCTATAATTCAATTATATTTCCTTTTCAAATTTTTTCAAATACAAGACCGTTATTTCCAACTTCTGTGCTAATTTTATTGTTAGTCAATCGAGTTTCCTCTTCATAATTTTTTAATCACTAGATCTTCCTGTTTGCTACGTACGTTAAATACCTCTTAGTAAAAGAGGTAAAAACTCACTTGTCAGCAATTTTCATAGATTTCTCGTGAATCAAACAATTTTGTTTCGAATTAATTATATTGAGATATACAGACGTAATTTGGTCTTTTAGGCTCCTTTCGAGATACGCTTGGTGAATGGAAGTTCGCCACTCGAAGGAAGGGTCGAAGTTCGTCGCCACGGTATATGGGGAACTGTTTGCGACGACGATTTTTCCAAATCAGCGGCTGCCGTGATTTGCAGATCTTTAGGGTATGGAGGTGTTGCTATCGCAAAGAAAGACGGCTTCTTCGGCGCTGGCGAGGGGCCAATATGGCTCGACGAAGTAAGTTTCACGAAAACAATTCAAACGTGCTTAATGCAGTAATTAACTTCGCTACAATTAAAATATTGCCACTAATAGAACTTCGTCTTTTTCTAGTAGGCACTTTCACTTTCAATTCACATAGAACATTAACTTTCCACTTAACAATTTTTTCTTAAAGTTCGTAGTTAAGTATTTGATAACATTTTCCAACAATAAGTTGGAAATATCATTTTGCATATATCATATTTTAGTATTTTCAATTCATTTAGTTTTCGGCATATCTTGCATTTTGTTATAGTTAATTTACGTAACAATAATTCTTCTCAGTGACACATCGAACATTAATAATATTACACGGTGTTAACAGCATGGTATCTATTCGACCATTGAAATATTGTGATGTATTTATTTTATGCACCACTTTTTTTGGAAATGCTCGACGGTATTTAATACTGTTCTTCTCGAAACAAGGTCTTCTGTTACGGAAACGAGACGCAGCTGTATCGATGCGAGCACAATCACTGGGGCCAACATAATTGCAATCACGACGAGGACGCAGGTGTAATTTGTACGCGTGGAGACGTTAACGATTCCAAGGTAAATCGAAACATTCTCCCTTGGCAAAGATTGTAAATTCTAAGATCGTAATTTCCTTCGATGTTTACACGATCAAGCCGCCAACATCTATAGACGCTAAAGAAATGGCTGTGCTACGACTAAATTGAAAATTAGTGAACCAACACTATCTTTGGCCAGAAACTATCGGATATATACCTTTATATTTCCGATTCCAATAATTGTGCCATGACTTAGAATTTAGAGCCAACTTCAAAATAATTCTCTATAAACAGCTTAGCGCCAGTAGTATAAGAAATATTTACCATCATAATAAAACGAAGCCAATTGCACTTAATTTATTGATGAAAGGAAACGTTATTACACGATCTAAGTATAAAATTCAAAATCCAGCAGACTCTTCATACAGCAATTTACATTCGTCACAAACTCTAACGTGAAAATTATGGATATTATAGTCGTGGTTATATTGTTAGTTACTTGAACTTGTACGTTTATTAGTACACTTATTATCAGTTCAATAAATGATAATTTTACGTAACGATCAGGAGGTTTGTTTACTTTAATCCTTGACACTCCGTTTATCTCCTTTGCCCATTTAACCCGCAAATACAATCATCGAATAAATGATTACAGCTGTACTGGGAGTCTGGCTCGAATCTGCCGGAGACGGACATCAACGACATACTTCCATCTGATTGCGGTAGACGACTCAAAGATTTCAACGAGGAAGATGATTTTATATTTGAGAAGGTGGTGCATGGTACCGTCGCACCGCAGGGCTCCTATCCCTGGCAGGTAAATTAGATCTTTCTTAATTATGCGTTGCAATACTTACTGTCAATCAGAATAGCTGTGCACCTGTGCATATAGTTTCAGAGAAGCAGATCATATTTCTATACAAATTTGATACACTCGCATTTTAAATTTACTCTAATCGATTTGCTTTTACGTATCTCCATAAAAGGTTGTTTCTCAATTTATTAAAATAATTGTAGAATATTAATTGCCTTAATATTTCTGTAATATCTGTCGTATTATTGACAGGCCAGCATACGTGTACGAGGACACAGCAAATCGAACCATTGGTGCGGGGCGGTAATTCTTTCTCCTTTGCACGTGCTAACAGCTGCGCATTGTCTGCAAGGGTACAATAAAGGCACCTATTTTGTGCGAGCTGGTGATTATAATACGGAGGTAATTAATCAATCGACAGAGTTTATATTAATTTAAATAACACTGGAGTTACAATATAGAATTATATACTATTAGTACTTAATAATTATTCCTTAGTTTTAATTATTCACTGGCTAGTATCTAATCTGCCACATTAGAAATGACGAATTATGTGATCTTTAGAATCGATGAAAGTACTTCGCGTGCTATTTACGGATCCATTATTTTATTTCTATAACAAATGCACGAGATCTCCTTTTGTTGTTTTAAGTAAAAACATACGTTCCCTCGCGAACGTGTAAATATGTTAGATAGACGAAGGAACGGAATACGAGGCGAATATCGAGGATTATTACGTTCACGAAGACTTCCGCAAAGGGCACCGAATGAACAATGATATTGCACTCGTGTTACTGAAAGGACGGGGAATTCCACTTGGCAGGGACATTATGCCAATCTGCCTACCACCAGAGAAAACTGAGTACCCGCCAGGACTTAATTGCACCATTAGTGGATTTGGCAGCATCGAGACTGGAAAGTCAAGTAAATATCTCGTCCAAGATGCCAGAAACTTATGAAACTCTCTGCTGTAAAATATAAATGTTTGCTAGAATCTAATATATATATTTTTTATTACTTATTGCGAAAAATATGTCTTAAAAAATGAGTTAAACATCCTGCAATATATTACAGACATATTTCTATATGATCTTGATAAAAATGGCATTGAGAAGGGGAATATTTTTCATTAATAATTGAAAGGATTGCATCGTATATTCTATTCAGACTTTCCATAAGTGTATGTCGAAACTTTTAAAAACTATGTGCGTATTATTATTGAGAAAATACCGGGTTAAAATAGTTCACAAATACCGTGAAATTTACTGCTCAATTGACGAATTTTAATTTCACATTTTGGGATCCAAGTTTTATATCTTGGAGAATTGATTTTCATACGAATATACAGATTCATAGGTAATGCAGAATTCTTTTCAAGGTATGTGTAACGTATTCCTTGCTTGTTGTAGCTCATTCCAAAGATCTCAGATACGGTTGGATACCATTATTGGATCAGTCTGTATGTCGTGCAGGGCATGTTTATGGCGAGGGTGCAATCAGTGATGGAATGATCTGCGCTGGATATCTCGATGAGGGTATTGACACTTGCGACGGTGATTCTGGTGGACCATTGGCGTGCTTAAATAACGGTAATATAACAAAATATAAGAGAGTTTTATTTTATTATACGTAGTTATTTATGAGGAATTTTATGTTTAGATTTATTGAAAATTTTTTATTAACGTGAAAGTGATATATTTAATAAAATTTTCTTAAAAGGTTTGCGCGATTTGTTTGGAAGCAAACAATGATAAATAAAAATATGGAATAGAGATGAATGAATATTACAAATCTGTTAATAGAATTTTTCCTGATCAGCGTTAATATAAATTCATTGGTCCAAGTGGTATTGGATACAAATATTACGAGGATCTGAAGTTTACTACAACAAAAGTCATTGACCATGTGTATAATAAATGTTATGTACTGTATTCTATTGTATATTAATTTCTTTTCATTGTGCAGGAGCTTTTACGTTGTACGGAATTACAAGTTGGGGACAACATTGCGGGAGGGCCAATAAGCCTGGCGTTTACGTTCGTGTCTCTCACTACCGTCGATGGATCGATCGAAAGATAAAAGAATCCCTGGCAGGAAGATAGATAAAAATATTGATTCACTACACTTTTATTGAAACCGTACGTTTCATTCTATATACAAAGATTGAATGAAATATTTTTCGATACTTAAATTATATACTTAATACGCATTTAATAATCAATAAATGTCCAATTATTCTAATGCCATATTTTCGTAGATATAAGTTATCATAGAGTGTAATCGTAGTTGTTCTTTTTAAGCTTTCTAGATATTTAAATAGTAGAATAGATTTAATAACAATAAGTTCAATAATTACTTGTACAAGAAATATTTCAACATTGTTGCCCGCCAGGAAATCTAGATATAATATTTTTGATTGCTATGATCTTTTGTAGATATTTCAACATATTGTTAGTGTCAGTAAGTTCGAACTTACCATTAGCGTCAATCCGTAACAAATATATAATTTTGCAATCTACCTTGTAAACTACCTTTTGCAAATTCCACTCGAAAGAAATGTGAATTCTTCAATTGGTATTTCATAATAGTTGTAACACACTTTTCTGTACAATTACGCAAATCATTTTCGGAACACTGGAATCGAAAGAAAATCCATCAAATACTATTTCATTTAAGATTAAAGAACAAATGTAAATAATTCTGACATGCATTTTATTCTTTTATTAATAAAATTAAAGGGAATTGTCATGTATTCCCTCTTTTTATACTCAGCATGATCTTAATTAAAATGGTAATTTAAAAAACACTCCCTGAAGAAACGTCCATTAATCTGTAGTTTATTTCGTAAGACATCATCGTTTCTACAATAATTGTAATTGTTGTCTTGTCGCTGTTACATGTTTGAGCCTATTTATGCACAATAGTCCAAACATATTCGATCGGATGAAAATGAGAAACGCTGGAACGAAAATTTTTACACGCTTTACACCATATAATTGACGTACAGCCAATGAAACGACAAAAAATGTGAAGAAGTTCTCGGTACTCTACGTTTAGGAGATTGCGAAAGTCGTGTAACATCATTTATGAAATCGTTGTACATAATCTATTCAGGCTGATCGATCGACAGCCTGACCAACCGTAAACAATTTTTGCATTGACTTTCTTACAGCGTTGGCAGTTGTATGCATATATCCTGTTCGTTTCAAATTCTTATTCTCTTTCAAACGATGAAATAAATCACTTTTCAACACACAGATAGATATTCAATTATTTTGAAAATGCATTGTGAAACGGAATAGAAAAAGGAATTTTCTGTGTTACGTGAAAATGTATTAAAATGAAACAAATATTGAATATAAGTTTTTCACGGGGAATCTAATTAAAGTATTTAAAAATGAATAAACTTTCTAGATCGCAAGTATTGCTTTCCACGCTTTCTGGATGCATCGAAAATTCGACGTTTCTTATAATTGTCAGTTCTATAAATTCGTCACCGCTATGTGTACTGACAAATATCTTTCTTATTTTAAAAACTTTCAGCTATAGACCCATTCAGGGTGAAAAAAGGGTAGAATCGGACTGTCGATTGTTCAACCAGTTACATAGATTTCCTTGTCGAATTTGAAAACAAAAGACTGAATCGCAAGTGCGCGCGTTAAATTCGATCGATAAAAGTATCCGCGACGATCGATCTTGCGTCAGTTCTTTCATTTCGAGGGATGCAATTTTACATTTGAATCATGCGGTGTAATTATTTGAAAAGGAAACGATGTTCGTCGCAGGATTGTTCTGGATGGAATCGAGGGAGAAAATGAAAAAGCAGAAGGAACAGAATTACACGCAAGCGAAAATTCGGCGAATGAAAAACACGTTGGCTTACGAAACTCTTTTTCCTCGTGCAATTATAAATGTCTTACACTTAAGGGAATGTCGACCAAAAATACGCTTAACACGAAACTTAACGTTAATTCTAACTCGAATATTCTTAATTTAGGCATAACGCGGTCCGTATCCTGACTCGATATGAAAACACAACACCTGCTCTTCTAATTTCACAATTTCAGTAGAGTTTCATCATCTTTCTATAATTTTCTGTTTCTATGTAACGTTGCTGAATCTACCACCGGTTGAAATTCAAGAAACTCACTGAACCATAGCATGCTCGAACATTTACTTTACAATACTTATAACTTAAGAATACTCAGACAGTGGATATAATATCTGCAAATGTTTGATGCAGATGTATGTTTCAATGTCAGCTATCAAATTCGGCAATAAAACAATAGTGATACAATCACCAAACTGCTGTTTGTTACCTCACGTTCAATGGATACTTTCCACGCAATTTTATTATCCAGAGCTACTTTTTTTTATCCTATTAAAACAAATGCAAACGAAGCATGTTGCATGGCTGGGAACTTAATCGCTAAATAATTTGTCAAATATATCACAAATTAATCGAACCAACGAATTTACATCTGAATCTCGCTTACCCTTTACATCTATCCTGCATAAAACATTATAAAGCTAGCTTAAAACAAATAAAGCGATATAATACTCGACAACTAAAAGAATAAAATTAAAAATCGGTCCTGCCGTTCATTCGAAAAGTAAACTCGCGAACCAAACGCATGTATTCAAGCATTCCGTTCTCCCCCAGCCTGTTCATCCGAATATCTTCGCCGGAAGAAAATTAAAATAAAGCATAAAGAAATACATACGTACACGTTCGGCCATCAAAATCATTAATCCAATTAAAGAAAGGTGCTGGTGTTTTCAAATCTCAATGCGAACACAGACACGGACCTCTGACTAACGATCTAGTGACTAGACGGTAAGCAAGTGTGTTCGTATTCTCTCCCAATCAATCAATCAATCAATCATGGATGAAAGTAGTTCGTGTGTATTAAGAAGGTATCGTTAGGCGATCTGGGATCGATCGATCGGCGATTGGCGTGGTCGACAGGCCTCGCCGCGACGTCGAAGCACGACGGCGATCAGCAAAAATCGCAGAACAACGTTTTACGTATCATCCCCTCTGCCACCACCACGCCGTGGCTCCTTCATTAAATTCGATTACGGCCTATCCAATCTTACATCCTAGATAACGCATATATATACGCATATGTTTATGTATCATATAATTATATATATATACACGACTTTCCTCTTATGTACATGAATCGCAACTAATAGGGTGTTTCTTATTTCGCTCGTTCAATGTCCACGTGAAATTCTACGAACGGGACAGAGACGAACTTGCAGCGTTTTCTTCCTTTTATCCTCCTCTTTTCCCCCCCTTTAAATCTTTCTCCTCCCCCTTTCTGAAGATCGTTTCGCGACAGACTCGTACGATTTCCCGATTGGTCATCGAAAAAAATTCGCCACGTGATGCCGCTCGAGAGCATTTCACAAATTTGTAGAAAAAAAGAAGCGATCGGTAGAAAAGACCGCGACGACCGTGACGGTGATGACACGTTCACAGGTGAAATCAGTCGAGACGGCTTCGAAAAAGAATCGAATGGCTACCTTTTCGCGGTGATGCTTGCGAATGTCTCCCCCTTGTCGCAGAAACGTACTCTGTTGCGACACTTTTTGGAAATGTATATATTAATTTTCGTTATGTTTCGTCGTGTCCATTTCGTTCGGGGAAAGTGCACGCAATGTTGTTCAAGGGAGCACGAGGTGTTCTCGTCGAGCACGTACCTGACAGGTGTATGATCGTTTGAACGTGCTTGCAGTGCGATGGGGAGCTTTTGTTTGTTCGTTCTCGTTATTGAAGTATTGACAACGCGGCGCGCTTACACGGTACCACTCGTTAAATATTAGTCCTTATACGATAAGTTCGTACTGTTAATCGTGTATGGTTTATGATAAACGTGCATGGATAATTGTCGACTGTTCATTTACAATTCTAACGTGAGAGACGTAGACGGGGAGGGCCGTTCGGGTTGCTGGACTCCTTTCTTGGCTTTCGTTTCGAGCGATTTCTCGAGTTTCGTGACTTTTCGTTCAATGACGTTGCGCTGCAGTTGAGATTATATAAAATCGATGGAGAGAGAGATGTGAATATAATTGTGACTATTTACAAATGTATAGCGAAGTGCGTCGAAAAATTAGATCAATCTTGTACGACGTTCAGAAGTTTGCGGATTGGACAAAGACCACAATAATAATAAAACTAATAATAGTCGGACGTAGTTTGGTGAATATATTCAACCACTTTATAACTTGTGGTAATTATTTATTTACGTTAACAAATGTCCCTTCGCACAGACTTTCAATGCGAATTCCGTTTCAATTAATTTGAGTTTCGCCATGGAATTAACTGGGCCGGGGTTTACGCGAGATTACAGCGATTGGTTTATTGCATTACATTTCCATTTAGTCCGGTGACGGACTAGATTACTTTGGATTTAGGTATAAGTTACGTATTAGGCTCAGAATGAAATCTAGATTACACTCGAAGGTAAATTACGTTTCGGTTCGTTACACAAGGTCGGGGGATTATATTAATTTAATTTCACAATAATTGCAACACGTTTCTTCGCCGAATAAATAGGACTGACGCGATTACAAAAGCAAACTAGTTTTTAAAAATATACATTGTCATTCACCATCAATTTCACTTTCAATAATAATATGTTCACCGCAATACGCACCACTAATAGTTTTATCTAAATTAAATAAAAAAAGAAAATGTTAGTAACACCTAAGAACAGAAATGATATTCTAATACTGTTCGTGTATCTCAATACAATATCTGTATCAGTGATGACTTGTATGGAACAAATTTCGAAGAAAGGAGTCTGGCGTACAGAACGGTGCCCCGATTTTGGCGGCTCGATCGATGAATTATACTTTCTTTATTACGCGATCTTCGCGTAGACTCTGATTCGTCTTCATGCATACGACACAACACTGTTTGCATATGATACACATTTAATGTCCCCTTTCGTTTGTCGTACTGAGAGAACGTCGGGCGATTATCACTAAATTATTATTACTAATACAACTAATCGCTACGAAAAGAACACTCGTTATTGGTACAACAGAAAACAGTGCTATTCTCTTTAAAGTAGATCGATATAAATAAACGAATAAACATCTTCACATATCGTCCGATGATTTAGAGAGGTGCGTAGAAAAATATTCTGCGATATTAAAATAGTGTATACTGTAATTAATACCATCGTATAAACAGCGTAGGAACAGTAAAAAGAATACTCTAAAGTAGATGCTAAAAAATTGGAGGCAAGAAGAGCTGCCATTGATTCGTGTAGCTTAAATATCGTTTAACCAAAGTATATATATTATATACATATACAAGAAAATAATGAATGATTAATAACGTTGCTAATGATTAATAAAAGATTTGTACACATTTACTGAATACCGTATTAAAATTCGAACAAACAAGTAAAAGTACATTATTCGTTCAAACGCGAGTTCAAGTTGCCCGATGAAGTTCGCATGGCAAAAGAAGTAGCGTAAAATACAGTACGTTCGTATAAATAATTAAATTAAAATCAAACGATAACGTATAATACATTTCAACGCGAACCCGTGTCTCGGTAATTTTATAAATTACGAAACAGCTTTTCAGGTTCCTCGCGAGCAATACAATCGTCGATTCGCGTGTTCGAAAAATAATGAAATAGTTGAGAAATGAAAGTTGCACGTTGTCGATTATTACTCTCGATTGTATACGGATCATCTTCTTAAATTTCTAATGACTGGAAAAGGTGTTTCTCTCAGTACGCGAAGCAACGAAATAACGAGCGGATAGTTCGACAATCTGCTTCGGCATTTCCTCTGTTCGAGGTCACGACTGAATCATCGCGATCACTCGATTCTTTTCACGTGTCTAGAAAAAAAGAGAAAACGAACTCTTGGTCCCTATTTTTTTTCTCGAAATCCTTCCTCCCTCGCCACCTCTTCATTGACTAAACGCATTCCCACCCTATTCCCTGTCTGGAGCGAGTTCATTTGAAAATCGAACGAAACATGTAATTACTAAAAGTTTCTTTCCTCGATGAAGCCTCGGTCTACTTCATTCTCTTTGGATTTCGCGAGAATCAAAATTACGAAGCCGTGTTGTAACGGTGACGCGCGGAACCCTCCTTCAAGGCCTTTTTTAAATAACGTCGACGTTTCGTAGAAAAATAAAAGTTCCACTCGCAGTTACTTGTACCGATACAAATACACGAATGGAAACGATATTCCATGGACAATTTTCGTTCGCGCGATACTCCGAACTTTCGATGCAATTTTTCTTTTCTCATCACGCGTCACGCACCTCTCCTCGAGGCCATCTCGTCACGGAATTCACGTTAACACAATCGCGACGAAAATACCGAACGATGAATAAAATGCTCGTCGTACTGCTCGCGGCCGATTGTTTCGAAAAATCGCGCTACCTAAAAACCGGCCGCGTGAAACGTCACGATGACATTCCCAAGAACGTTTCGAGTACTGCAAACACGAGTCGAACGAGCCACGGAGAAACGACAGTGTTTACCCCAAACACGACGATTTTTTTTTTTTACTTTTTATTCTTTTTCCGCGAAACAAAATTCCGCACGAGTATATTTAAAACAAGAAAAGAAAAAACATTCTAATCCCGCGCGCGCGTCACCGTGCGAATTTTCGAAATAAACACAAACCAAACGACACCGTCAACGCTCGGAACAATGGGAACGTTTCCTGAAAAGCTGCGAACTGCAGAATCCTGTGCGTTGCCAGCGAGTCGTGTCCCCCTTCTCCGATCGTGTCAAACGTTCCTCTCCTTCCACCCTCTATCCCTCATTCTATCCTCCTCTGTCTTCCCTCTTCTCGTTCCTTCACTCTCGTTCTCGTTCGTTAAGTACATGCACGACGATCGCCGCCTGCTACCATACGTAACCTAGAGCCTTAAAAACGACAACGTTCGAGCTTACCCTACAGGAACGAATCTATTACTTCTTTTTTTACCATTTTTCGTTATCCACTGTTCAACACACCTAGGAGTTTCGTTAGCGTATATCAAAAGGACTATGTACAAAAGGGTTGGACCGGCGGAGAGAACGATCACACGAACGGGCGTCACGTTCGCGACTCGCGATTCACGATGCTTGAACGTTTCTCCGCGTCCGGCCACGGGCTTAGGAACTATACTTACTGCTACGCGATACTGTTCAGTGAAATTTTTCCGGTCCTCGTCCCCGGGGGACCGGCCCGACATCCGGTTCTCTAACGAAATCCCGAGACTGGATCCGTGGACGACGAACTTGGACCGGTGCAGCGCGTCCCCGTTTCCCTTTTGCCACGAAACTCTGGAAAATTCCTCGAACGCTTCTTCGACGAGCTTTCGCAGGATGGACTTCGCGACGGGGGCGTTTCCGGTTGCGTTCAAAGCGAAACGCCGCGAGTGGAACACGATCGAAACGGGTGCACGGTTGCAGTGCTGCGCGGCTACGTGAAAGGGTGGGTCGAAATGATTCGAACGCGGTTCAAGGGTGGCGCTTGCACGGTTAAAGGAAAGATGAGAGGAAACGAAGTTGCTACTTGTCTGGGAAACGTCGAGACGTTTGCACCGATCCTCTTACTACCTAAACGATGTCCTGTAAACGACGCGAGATCACTACGATGAATTCGTCCGTTTGTTTTCTTTAGCTTTTGGTGATCGCGAGCAAACAGCTGCATTCGAGTTTTTCCTCCTCCACTTCTTCCTCTTCTTCTTCTTGTTTTGTTGTTCATGTTTGAGGTTGCACGTTTGGATTGGATGAGGTTGTTGTTGGAAATCCGGATGATCCGCTACTGTGCTTCGTGTTTTATCGCAATGGCGTTTCCCCTTCTCGATTTATCTACTATTAGGAGAGATTCGTGTGTGATTAATACTTGGAACGAGGTTTAGGAGAGTGCGTCTGTCTCAATATCGCTCCCATTCGACGCGGTGCTCGGCCGCTCTTTTTCACTGGGCGTTCAGCTCGGACCTGTTGGCAAAGAAGTTCGAGAGCCAAATGATTCAGAGTGATTGGAAAATGTGCGTCTGTAACGTAGGAATTTAATTGCTGGTTCAAGTGAAAGGTAAATCAGCACGAATTGCTGATAGCATTATTTAATGAATCGAATAGAGTCCTTCCCCTTCTATTACATTTAGTTCGATTAAATTTGAAATTGTAGGATGTGCACTTTTGTGTCGCCCAAGGGAACTCGATGGCATTTATCGTTAAAGGATGATCGTATGTACTTACTTCAGTGCCTTGTAACGTTCTTTTTCGGGATTGTTGTCCGGTGGTTCGCATTCGAACGACGCCAAAGCTAGAGCTGAAGAAACGAAGAGAGTACAGCGATGAGTTTTAAATACTGAAGAAGTTAATACACTGAAGGAATTATGATTAAGTTTGCGTAGACAGTGAACGAAAATTACATTACTAATTTAGAAAGCAATATATAAATATAGTAGAGGGAAGAATACTTTAATATATGGATTACGGTTGATGCAAATGATTGTTTTGCAGAAACGTAATTTTAAAATGAATCGGCAGGTCCGTTCTTTAAAAGTATCACTATATTTATTTCTTCGATTCTACTGTTTTGCATGAATTTGTTGCATCGAATAGAAACGTGTTACCATTTTCCGTAAGAACCGGACTCGCTTGAAGAAAAGCAATTACACGGGGATTCTTCTCAAAGGGACAAGCAACTTGTTTCCACGCGATGAATTCTGTCACTTGCTTCGCCAGTTGCCAGAATTTCTCGAAATTGATGTGCCCGTTTGGTAATCTATAACAAAAGTTGCACGAAACCATTTACATACAAATATTATTAGGAATTTGTGAATAGAATATCATGAAATTAACTTGGGTACGAATTATAAAAAATTCTGAATGAATTTGCATGAATCTTTTCAATGGAAATATTTATTTTCGAAGATAAAATTATCTTCCAGAGCTTTGCCTTATTAATTCCCAATTTTAAAAATACCACTGGTGGTTGAAAATTCATTTGGTTGGACAAATATTTCAGCAGCTGAAGGTATAATCCTTAAAAATTGTACGACAATATCTTGTATATAAAAATGTACATAATATAAATTGATTTTCCTGTGCATTAATTATGAATATACTTAACAAAATACGCCTCAATTGATAGAAAATTTACATTTGATACGATACACTTTCCAGTATTTTACATTTTACATTTTGTATTACAACGAACGAATTCTGATTTAATCGTATTCCTATCATCACATTTATTTAATAATGTTATCGCCACAATTATTCCTAAAATTGTCAAACTCGTCGAGTCGCTATTATTTTTGTCCACACTTCCAAACCGATCCGTTCCTAGAACCGGATCATTTCAAATAAAACTCCAATGCACGCGAAATTTTAATCAACGGTGCGCCGCGCGTTAAGAATAATTTCGTTACGGTATTTAAGGAGATCGATAACAGCAACGTTGCATCCCTTAACGTGTACATTAGCGCCTGTTTACGCAACGTCAGCTGTTCCACGCGGAGCAATGACGTCCTGTTATTTTGTTAAATTAATTTTGGATAATCCTGATCGCATTAGCCTGCGCGCGAGACGCGCTGATGTGTTAAGTTAATGGCGAGCTCCATAAATTTCAGACTTAGGGTGTATCAATCAATCTCCAGTTTGAAGCGGAGTTCGATTAATTGCAACTTGGTTAATCTCGATTCCCCGTGCATTAGCCCCGAGCGGCCATAATTAATAAATTTAAATATAAATTGAAATATAATCTGACGAGTAATCTTCACCATGATTATTTTCAATCCTTCATTTCGTATTCCCCATTCGTCTTTCCTCGCTGCCACGTATTAAATTCTTATTGTAAAACGTTAACGTTGAAGCTGAATATTTTATCCGGTAAAAGGGAAGTTCGCGCGAACGGAGGCCCCTGATGCTTCTTCATTTTGTAATTTAAGATGTGGGCCGAAAGTGGTCAGTTCGCGAAGAAGTCTCGAAAAGTTTCGGAGTGGTCTCTTCGAGTTTTATGTACTCTTCGAAGGCAATGCGATTTCACGCGCAAACAATCTTGAAACCAGGTCTCGAAGCGGTTCCGAAAGTAACCGTTAATAACCGTCAAACATTCGATATTAAACAAAAATATTAAGGATCATTCGTTAATAAACTTTGTTTCGTTACGTTCTAATTTGGAAATGTTCAGAAAATTGTTCACCTAAAAACGATTAATAGGTCTCAGAATTTCTGTCCGGTTCGGAACACCACGTGAAAGGACAACACTTTCTTTCTGCATAAATCGGCCAGCGACATTATCAGCACGCGAATCTAAATTTATTTCCAACCGACCAGGACGAAAGCTTGCTCGAAAATCCGTCGTCCCGATTGATTTTCCTTTTCAGAGCTTCCAGATCGATGAAGAAGTGGAACGTGTCGATCGTCGTTGCTCGTTTCTCCGTCGAAACCAGCTTCCTCAATAACTATTTACAGAACGATACAACACTAGGCGGCAGAGCGCACGGAGGCACGTATGGCGATGCGCGAAAGCGTCGGGAAAATTACGAGCCGAACTTGGGCAATTTATCGTTGGTCGGAAACGCGCGAATTCGCGTACCAGCGACGCTCACATCCGGTTGCGCGGCGTTGCGTTCACGTACCGATAGACATTTACATACGCGCAGCCATTCGTCTTCCCTCGCTCGATGCTTCGATCGGTCAATATCCATCTCTCAGTGGCCTCGAGGAACCAATTTTTCCTCGCGGTACCTCCGTCCAAACCTTTTTCTCGCCGACAGAGCGCGCACAACGATTCAGATCCAGATTCCATTACGAATTCGGTGCGCGAACGACGCGGAGGGATAATTGGCGAGGAACCAGGTTCTTTTTCCTTATTAAACCACTCGGCGAGGTCTTGAGGCGAACCGTAAATCTTTGAAAGGAAATTGATACTTTACCGCGACTCGTTTACGGAAACGACGCTTCGTATTGGGAGTAATCGGTTTAGGGGTGTTGGTATGGATGGAGTTTCTAACGGAGACGTGATTTTCTAGATGCTCTTGAGATCGAGAGCACATCGTTGCATTTAATTTGAGCGGCTCTGCTTGCACCAATTAGTATACTTCTAAGGGTAGCAGGGTACGCATTTAGCGGTGACAGATTCTTAACAAATTATTCCATATTTGCATTTCTTACACGCAGAAATAATTCCTATCCGATCGCACGTTTTTACAGAATGATATATCACAGGTGTCCTCTCGAACTGTACGATAATATATATACAAAATTTGCCCGACGAAAATCGTTGCAACATTATTTCCCCTACAAGAGGCAGTAACGTAACTCATAAGTCATTTCCAATACCGGTATCAAAGTCGAGCGCAAAAAGAAAAGCAACGACATTCTGTGCACTCCGTAATACCAAACATCGATTCCTATCCCGAGCCAGCGTCCAAAGTAAAATACAAGCGAGTCGCCGATAAATCCGAAAGCTCGAATATCCTCGCACGCGTGTCGCCCTTTTGTGTATCTTACATTGCATCCGGCATTCCCTCCAGCCAATATCGAGCTACGCCCGTCATCCTCCTATTACACGAACAAGTCTAGGTGCCTAAGACACGGACTTTCGATCGAAGTCCGGTCCCGAAATGATTCGTACTTGGGCGGCCTTTGTGCCACCATCGGCTGGAGCGATTCAGTGAAATGTGCCCGCGCCGGCCAGACATCGGCCGGGCGCCTCGAACTCGTATAATCTCCCGTCGAATTCGCCTCCGTGCTTAGGCACGCCCGCCATTTCGGTGATAATATACGCCGTTATGAGTTTAATGCACACAGGTTACGTGAGCCTGTAACCACGGTCACGTACGTACACACGCGAAACGTCCGTCATGCACACGGTTGTCCGCGTAAATACCGCCTCAAGTAGAGGAACCACTCTGTATAGAAATTTTTTTTCTAATGAAACTTCTCGCGGCCACGCACGAACCTTTCTCGAGAGACGGTTTCATTTCGCCACAAACCCACCCCCCCCTCACTCCCCCGCCCCTAAAGCCTCGCGCAATAGCACGCATAATGAGTTTTTCGAATGAAACGCTTTCTGGCCGGTCATCGGAATGATTAATTACCGTCGACCTATAAAATGTTCGCAGTGGCTCGCGACTATTTGAATTGTTAGGCCGAAACGGGAATCGGCCGAAGGGCCCCGGCTTGGACCCTTTTGAATAGGCGGTGGGAACGATGTGGCTACCGGTGTATTAATTTTCCACGGTTCGTTCTGATGCGGTTGGTTAATAGAGTTCAATATTTAGTCCGCGGTAGCGGACCGTAATTGTGGTCGGTTCGAAACGAAACGTTGTATTATTATTTAAATGCGTAGACGTACATAGATTTTTATTTCGTTTGAGTTCTTCGCCAATTTGATCGTCCGTAGGTATACCGAAAATAAGATGAATAGCTATCGGCGGCACAACAGTTATTAATATTCTTTCAAGTTACATACTTGACAATAGTTATTAACTGTCGACAGCCGTTTGATTACGTTCTTCTTATTGCCCATACGAAAATAAACTTCGGCGCTCGAGACGAGAAGTTAAAATAAGTTTAACAGCATTTCTAAGTAGTACGAGCCAATCGTTAGTCAGACCTTGAAAGCGAACATTACATTCAGCTGCCTATCTCGTGAATTTCGTCTGCATAATCATTCTTAAACGATCATTCCCGACAAACGTATGATTGCACGTGTGTATATATAAGAAAAAGAAATTCAGATGCGAACTATTATTTTTTATAAGATCTAAGTAGAGAAGAAGACGTTCAAAGGATTTCATTCCTCCCTACTATCTCCTCCTCTCTTCTCTCTCTCTCTCTCCCTTCCGGTTTTCTGTTCACGAACTTTCAGTCCAGCTACGACGAAACAACTTTTGCTATTACAAGTTTAATAAGTTTACACGTACACCTGGATAGCCGGAAAAGGGCGGGGAATGGGGGGAATGTGTTTCGCACGCAGGAAGCCGAAGGAAATGGCGTTGCACATTCGTCGCCGTAATAAATACGGCCAACAAAAAGAACCGAAAGGGGCCACTTCGCGGGAAAACGACCTTCCTGTCACCGTATCGCCGCTGCAGGAACAGCATTATCGATGCCTCAAACGACAACTTGGCGGAAAGTTCGCGCCGGCTTCGATAGGAAATCGTCGATCGTGTTCCAACGCGGGCTAAGATTTTGCGCCGTTTGCCAACTTAAATTACTTCAGAAATATTCTGTCCCCGTCTTCGAGTTCTCGCGGGGAGGGCGCGCGAAATTATGGAATCCTCGGTCAGACCGACTGCGGAATGAAATTATAATTTGTCGGATGCTGAAAGGGGGGTTCGACTGGTAGAAAACAAAAATTTAATCAAATCACATATGCCGACAGCATATGTTTTTTTCTGCAATATCTCGATTTAATATAATACAATTTATCACAAAATATTATAGCATGTAATCGAATTGAATGCGATATTATTGAAACGGTTCAAGACCCTTCATTAAATATCGTTGAAGAGCATTTGGTAATCCCATTACGTTGTAATATAATACTCGATGAAATACATTCCCGTCGTCTTTTAAATATTTTATCGCCATCCCTTTCGGTCACCATAATTCCTATCAAAACCGTCGGGTCCTATAAGTTACAGGTGAAATACACCCGACGGACAAGAGAGTGTTCCGTCGAAATTTGTCAAAGAAATGTCCATTTCATTCGCGGCTATTAAAAGACACGGCAAACGATGACGCGAACGACTTGTGCCGGCACTGTGCCGATACAAATCGTAATTACTTTAGCGGATAAAAATCGTCTCGGGGACCACTAAAATTTGTATCCAGCCAGAAGATTCGTCGAACGCTTTCAAATGATTAATGCGAGCTGGGGCAGGGTTTTTTTTTACTCACTTGTTGCTGCATCCCTCGTTCAGGAAGTAGAGATCCTTGACCAGCAAGCTGAAGAAGGGCACGACGATCCTCTGTCGTTCGTCTGTAGCGCCAGCGCTACGCCACATTGCCGCTTTCAAGGTACTACGATAGCTGCTAAAGTTGCTGCTCGGATCCATCTGGTGCTCCAGAATCGAGAATTTCGCCGGCTGCACCTTTGACCACTGTAACAGAAAATCATTTCGCGTGCCTGTCAGCGGAAACGGTGCTTGTTACGTTGTTTAGCAAAATTGAAACGGACGGCGCACTCGTGCACGCATCGATAAACCGTTGAGTTTAGCAAATCTTATATAAAACTTGCTTTTTATTCGGTGCTCCGGGATTTAATTAATTAAGCGCTCTTAGTTAGCTGAAATTAATTCGGGGAAAACTGCTGCTATCTAGTTCTCCGTTTTAATGCACGGGAGAATATTTTCGGTGTGCTCGTTCAATTTTAGCATTGGGCAATACACGTAATTTATGTAAATAATTATTTCTTGGTTGTTCATTGTCAGTGTATAAGTACAATAATGCCATATATAGTGCTGCCTCTTGTGATAATTGTTGTTGAACTTCATCGAGTATACGCTGAAGTAACCAAACTGATAATATAACGTTTTACTTTGATTAAGAATCGTTTTTGTATATGGAATCCTATATTTCTACCAATAGGACACTTCGCATTTTATCAACTTTAGTCTACTGTCGTTCCCCAAAAATGTTTGAAATTGTTCTGTTTTTTTTCCGCGTTCAAGGTAAACAAACTATGCACAGTTTCGCGACAAGTAATCGTAAAATTAACGCAAAGAATTGAGTATCTTATATTCCTCTCTACCACTCGGACAATTTTGGTCGGCGTGAGATTTTTTCGTTTACTCCACGCGCATTCCGTCCTCTCGCGCGTATAAATACGCTAGGCGGAGGGAAGGTTGTACAGAAACATGTTCACGACGGCCAATAAGTGCATCTGACTCTATATTCTGGATGCAATGCAATCGAACTGATCCCATTACCTTTAACCCGATACCTTTTTCTCATTTTCGATACAACGAAATATAGATCGAATTCCATCCACTGTTCGCACGGTCAGATGGTTACCTACCGATCTCTGACCTCCTTTTCTCTTTCCCTTTGTTCTACCCCTGAGCCCTTTGATTTTTCCACTTGACTCCCCTCGTTTCTTCTTCTGTTCATTCCTGCATGTGTTTGACCTATTCCCCATCCTTTCGGTTTCTCCTTCACCCTTTTCAGTGCTTTGTATCTTTCCCTTTAATTCTCTCGCGACTCCACTCTATCGCAGCTTCTTCCAATTTTGTTCGCCTTTGAATTCGTCTAGAACCTCAGAGGTTTTAGCTGCTCCTTGGGTCCTCTTTTTAATGTGATCCCATATTACGGTCGTAATAAGAATATATTTTCTTTATACCATGCTTTTTCTTCTTTACGAGTGTTTCGAGAAAATTACGCAGGAGCGTCTAGTATTTTAATGGAATTGTTAGAATAGTTTCTTCAGTGAGAAATTTTCAGAGACACACTTATAATTATTTCTTCATAAATGTCATTTGTAACAGTATATTCTTAGTCCATCGAATGTTTGGAGTTTTTTAATTATATTATAATTTTATGTATTAAAATTATATGCACGTTTACGTAAACGTTTAAGGTTTTTCGTAATAGTTGCGCGCTTTCGGCAACATATTCCACGATGTATTTCGACAATCAGAAATTAAACTTACTAGGTCGCATCGGTTATTGCGTACCGAATCTGCGACGAAGGGAAAGTTTCAAACGTATTGTTTAAGCATCGAACCAGCTGCAAACTAATCGGAAAAAGTGCAATGCACACAATAGACGGGATAAAAGCCAGGGATAAAAACAATCAATTGGATTTCCATTTAAAGCGATCGAATTAAACCGGTGCATTACTATCGAGCGCAAAACGAATAAACGAAGATAATTAATTTTACGCCAGGATAAACTTTCGAAGGCACCCACGTCAAACACGCTATGAAATTCTATTATTTTCAAATTAAAAGGAAAACTCGCTGTTTGTTCGTGTTCCCAAATTGATATTGGAGGAATTTATCTGGCTCGGACAGAGTGATAGGTACTAATTATATTTGCCCAGCTATAAATTGCAAACACCAGAATCTTTCAATTTCAATTTTCAATCCTGGTGGCTAATCGGTGGTTCGTTTTTTTCTCAATTACTTTGCTCACTTCGATCCTTCTTTCCTCTCTTTTTTTTAGCCGGTAACTTATTCAACGTTTCACGTACATTCTCACAGTTTTTTCAGCCATCTTCAATCAAGTTATTCGTTTCGCGAGCCGAGTTACCGGGGAAAAAAGAGCCCAAAGAATAACGAATGAAAAAAACAATTGAATAAGAGTGGAATCACTTTTAAAACACTCTTTTGATCTTCGCACCCTGAAAATTCGCTTTCCATTGAATTCTCGCTTCCGATATTCCTTTAATTAATATTCAATCATACGATAGTACATTGTGCCACCGTACGTACTTTGACTTGCACAAATTACGAATATTCGAACTCCTTTAATGTCGTGACACAATTATACAATCAGTCCTATTCAATTTCAATTTCCTCGCTGTGTCTTTAACCGTTCGATGAAATATTTACGGGCCGCCAACGTTTGAGATATAGGGGACATCGCATAATCTGTTAATCAGATCGCCTAAAATCATTCAGAGAGTCCACGAGGCCCAATTAACGTTGGCTCGTTTGTAAAATGCACGGCGGACATTCCCAATACTGGCTCGAATTAATTTACCGGAAACTATTCGGCGTTCATCGTACGTTGTGTGTCGGCTACACGCTAATTCGTATTAATTAAACTGAATTTCGTTTAACCTGGGACTTTTCGCGCTGGCCAATTAACCAACGCGGCCTCGATTACGACGGCGGCCTCTTTAAATTGAATGAAATCGCCATCGCATTCGTCGACACGTGGAATATCCTTCTTTATTGCCCGTGTTATTATTTCTATTGAAAAGTTCGATCGTCAACGAACGACGCGACGCGACGCGACGCGTCGTTCAAGATTCCGTTGGCCGATGAAAAATCGTTGATAAATGGAACGGGGTAAGTGTAGCCAACCCGAAGTGAAATTCGCGGAAGGTTTTATAGTAATTGCAGCCATGAGAGAAAAAGTGAGGCATTCTTTTTTCGTTTTACGTTATGCAGTGGCGTACAAATAAAATGATGCAACGCGATGCCTAGCCAGAATCGGGGAATTAACAGTCGAGTAATTGTGATCCGCCGCGTGGAAGAGATGGATATCGGCAGGTTCGATTTAAATGTCTACATTATTTGTCGGGACTGTAATGCTGCTGTCGTCGGTGCTTTTTACGGGCAAGGAATTTTAATTCCAAATGCGTTCCGGCGATGTAGGTTAAGTAAAATGTGGGCGACGCTAAAACTGAAGCTGGCCGGGAGAACTTGTGCAATAAGTGGAGATTTCTTTTGTATTCTTTTTTTCTTTTGTGCGTAGGAGGAATGCGATTTGACTGAGCATGAGATTATTTTTGTTCGACCCGAGAAGTATTCGAATTCGTGATAACTCTCATTACATTTATTGTTACATGCACGAACGACAGTGAAATACGGGGCTCTGATTGCGAAACCATTGTGTCTTAATGAGTTTTAAAATATAAATTTCAATTCGTCATATACTTGCATGGTGGAAATGGAATATTCCGCATAAAACTGAGGCGAAATTAAAATTTGTCGATATTTCAATCTTTGCATGGGAATAGTAACACGGACTGCAGAATATTTGATTTCCGCGGCTTCGACGTTTCTCTCCCCGTTGCAATTCCATATTTTACCGGTAACGATTATCTGAACTTTCCGTTCTCCTGCTGTAAAATTAATCAAATTAAGAGAACAAACCGGTGAAACAATGAATCGCAATGCACGCGCTTAATGAAATCTACGATAACAATCTGGACGGCACAGTTTCACGAACAAACAGCGCAATTTCTAGCTTCGCATTCGAATAGGGAATAGCGAGATTCATTTTCGTTCGCCGAAAAACTTGCACAGCGTGGCGAAGAATTTAACCAACGCGCTTCCGTTCGCGTTGTAACGAACAATTGTATCGCAGCCGGAAAGAAAACAACACCGCATCGGTCTAAAGCGCAAGAGATCGAGAACTCGGATCTCGTTTCACCCGTTTCGGCATCTCTTCCGTACGGTTCCCCTCTCCAAGAACCGATGTTTCGTCGACGTCATGGAGGAATTATTAACCGCGAATGATAATATCGAACGTGTCCGAGGCAAGAAAGCGAGGCTCGGCGCCGCGTCGCGAGCGTGCCGCATCTTCCCGTGGAAAGGAAGCTCCATCTCGTGGGGACTAAATTCTTGAGGGATGCAGGATCGTATCATGTGAAGGCTGCATCTGGAGAACGAAAGAGGGTTTCTTTGCTCGCCGCGGGAGCCATTTTTCTCCGCCGCGACCCGATTCGATTTCTCCGGGAAATGCTGTCGTCGGTCGTGGAAAAAACACTGGGAATCGGGAGACTCCTGGCGGATCCGGTAAATTGAAACTGGATGGGAAGCCGAGGGGAGGGGAAATGGTCGGAGGTAGGAAAGCAGGAGTAAGGGGGAAAGGGACAAGACGCAGGGAATCTGCTTTCAGACGGAGATCCCGCGAGACAGCGGCAAAGAAACGAGAGGCTGGTTGCTGGTCGAAATCGGGAATTCTAATTAGGCGGAATTGCAAACGTTGTCGAAGATTGGGGGGGGGGGGCGTGGATTTTCAGTATTTTCCAGGTGAGAAAGTGCGGCAGATAATGGTTGATTGCGGGAAATAAAGACGCTACGGGGGAGGTGAAATAGAAATGGAAATGGAATCTCTGGTCTGCCGAGAGTATATTTATTATTTTTTTTCTTTCTTTGGGTAAAGTTTCAGAATCGAGCAGCTTAAAGGCGAGACTATGGGGCACAGTTTGAAAGGAAATGGAAAGTTTAACGTTTAATCCGCAGTGGATTGAATTGTTGGATATTAGCCGTGACAGGAATTTTTATTGTTCGTTTTTCTTCTTTTTTTTTATTATAGGGTACGCGTGGAGTGGCAATTACTTGATTGGTACTGTTTTTAGGGTTTACGTGTGAATTATTCGTACCGCGATAATTATCGCGCGGACTCGAATTGGAAATTTGATACGCTGATTGTTTAAAAAAGCATCGACTGCTAAAATTACACAGAGACGCCTAATATAAAGTGGCGTTCGTTTAAATTGAAACTTCAATACAACCGAATAAAAGTTTACGCAACGGTTTTTCTGAATTAGTTCCCTTCGAGTCGAAACTACAAAAATGACTCGCCCATTCGTCTGACTTTTCGCGTCATTCGTACAACCTTTTTCATTTTACTAATATAACCATTATGTATATTGTGATGCATTGAAGGCTGTATGAAAGAAACTGTGGATTCATGGGAGCTGGTACATTAACGATTTTCATGCACGATAGGGAAAGAGTATCTCAGTTCTGTGAATATGTGAAATGTTCAATTTTAAGTGAATATAAAGTTACACGGTTTTTAATTATAACTCGATTTCGTTGATGCACATTTATGCCCGCCATTCGTTCGCTAATGTCCTACCCGTGGTTCTACAATTCTTTTCAGTGCCAGTTGATTTGCATATTAAAAAACTCCACTCGAATCGGAGTCGCGCAGCTTTATCGTATTAAGGGCAGCCCGGGACGCGCAGAATTGGACGGCCCGCACTTAAATTATTAGTGTTCAAATGGAAGGACCGAGTCAAAGGAAAAGGAAAATGCAAATTCGTTTGAAACGAACGTTTCGACGATTGAGGCCGAAAAATATGTCGGTATTACCGTAAGCCGCTTTAAATTCGAGAAATACAATTTCGAACTGTCAAACAAGGGGTCTCGAACATTTTAAGGTTTTAAACAGCTCTGTGTACTATTCTGAGCGCGCAATTAAAACGGATATCTTTTACAACTTTCTTTCATTTTAGGGAAGAGGTGGAATATTGTGCTGTTTCTCAAGGATAAGTTGACATTTTTTAATACATAATAGTGCACGATCTGGTATCGATTTAAAGTGAACGTATAATTGAGGAAAACCGAGACATGCCATCTGTTAGCTGTAAGTATCGTATCAGTCATCATTTTACTCATACATTGTAACAGCAACATTAGTACAAAATTGTTCTTCTTTGATTATCGCTAAATGAATGAATGGATCACGTGTTTCTTTATGAAGATTAACGTGCACGAAGTAACGAAGTCAACAAGCGATGAACAACTTTTAAAAATCATTACATCTTAAGGCAGAAACAGCACACGAAAAGATTTCGCAAGTAGAAAATTGTATTACGTTGCAACGCATATAAAAAAATGATTTCTTTAAGAACATTTAATCACGTTCAACGTGTTATTACAAACATAATAGGAATTGTACTGTGCTATGTACGGTATAATCTATACGATCAATTTTCTTTTACGATGACTGTAATGCGACAAAATTGTTGAATTGATTTCTTTCCGTAACGAATTTGGAATTACCTGCTTGCTGGGGTTCGCGCGTGGTCTGGTTTCCTGGAAGTCGGTGTTTCTTAATTAAAGACCAGAGCTTTAATGCGACGAAGCCAATAAATTTCGCGTCGTTGCGGTGAAGATTACTCGCGTGGAACGGAAAAAAGGAATTGTTCGGGGCGGTAGGGGGTGGTCAAATTGTCACGATCAGGTGTAATTAAGTTGTACAAAGTTTCCCAAGGAACTGTCGGACATTAAATATGTATCAGCTGAACTTGACCCACCGGTGGGAATTGCATAAAGTATCGTGGAAAAAAGTTATCCTCGGACCAACCGGTAAGTTCAAAATAATCGTTGGAAACTTCGGTCCCGCCGTGTTCTTATTATATCGTAACTGTGAATAAGAATCGAGAAATTCTTCCCCCAACGCGCGCTGCCGTTACAGATACTCTAGTTATTTTGCAACTTCTTTCTGAAATTATTTCTTCCAAATTGCGTCCATTCGACTCACCAAGAGTCGAATTCCCATTCGGAGTATGGAAATACGCAAAGCTTTATCAATTCATTTCTAAGTGACGAAGTTCGAGGAACAAATGAGGAATAATGCTTTCTTTGATAACGGAAATTAAAAGTGAATATTTACAGAAATTCCATGACACGATTCACGCATAAAAAGACCCCCTGTCAATTGTGTTAAAAAACGCGTCGAACTCGGTTGGCCCTTTCAACCAATTTGATCAAAAATTAAATCAGCCTTCCACTTCCCCCAATCAAAATAACACACCCTCCACTTTAACCCTGTTTCAACTCCCCTAGGGTCGAAACCGCGAAACAATCAGGCTCAATCTCGACCTATCCAAACGAAAGCTTGAATTCAAATACACTCTGCATATCGACTTTTCCGCCGACTTCCTTCCGGGTTTCAAGGCCGAGGCTCGAAGATCTCACTGCCATATCTCGGGCCATTAGCGTAACGCAGGGCGCGATTATCTATCCCACAATTTCCCTTTTCTCTTCATTTCCTTGTCTCCTTTCCGCCTTGAATCATTCAAACAATACCGATAACAACATTCATCCGGATGGACGCAACTCGCCAAAGTTGCACTCCAGTACCAGCGCAACATTAAACGAATCTCGTTCCGTTCCCATCGGCACCGCCCCACGCGCAGAAACGTTTCGCCCCGTTGTAAGAATCGTTCCACCACGACATCGTCTTCGAATCTTCGTCATCGAAGATTTCGAGCGTCCCCGTCAACGCGGAAAACTTACTCGCCCGATAATAGAACGCGCCGGGTGGGGAATGAGCGGTATCTGGTTGGCGGATCGTAACGATCGAACGTAATTAGCTTTTTGAAGGAGGGGAAGGCGAAAAGCGAGCCGGGGATGCCTTTCACCGTCGTGGAAGTAGACGTCACTCGCAGATTATCTCTGTGGTAAATTAAGCCGCGGCGACGAGTCGCGGCTGGTATCGTTCGTCTTCCGTCGGCAGCGTCGTATCGGCGCTTTCTCTCGAGCACGAGCCACGATAGACACCGACGTTCTCGAGTTTTCTCCGCTGACTTTCCGAACGAAACTCGCGGAACTTCGTAGTTGCGCGGAGGGGCATGGAGAACATCCCACCCGCTCGGTAAATGGAGCGACACCGGGGAGACGGTGGTGTCTTTTAACGGAGTTGAAACATCGATCTCTGCTTGGGGATCCGGGATAAGTTCTTGCCGGCGGGATTGATTTTTTGGATCTGCACGGCGATAGGAGAACGGGGAATAGCGGATGAGGGTTGCGGAGGTAGATCGCGGCGACGAGGTGGATGCTCTGTTGCGAATGGGTTTGCAACGAAGGAATGTCGAAGCCGAGCGACTGTGCCCTTGCTGGTGCATGACGTTTCTGATTGGAGGTGACTGACGACGCTTTGAAGGAATTTCGACGAGGATCGAGTGCACTAGATTACAATAGGTGTTGTAAAAATGAGGGGAAATATATCCCGCTGATTGTTATATTCGAGTAGAAAGCTCTTCTGGGCGAATTTCCTCTAGATGACATATATACAACGTTTGCATAAAAATTCGAAATTTCTATCGTGATTCGACGTTTGGTTAGAAATAATAACATTCATATTTTGTGGAACGAACTCTGCTATTCATTTATATATTCATTTATGTCGAATATAAAAACGAAGCATTTTAATGTTCGTCCATGAATTGGCAACAATAGTTAATGTTATCTATTCATCAGACGTCCAAATAGACCACCTATCGAGGGACTCGTGAAGAATCTGACAATGTTTTTCGCGAACACATACTGGTATCCGCACGGTGATAGAGGGGCAGAGCTATTGGGGAGGAAAACAACGCGCGAGCCTGACCGAACAGAAGCGTTAAATTTTCATTAACGAAAATTACGAAACGGGCCACGCCGGCTGGCCGCTGATAGTTCCAGCAATTATTTTAAGCTCGGTCTGTATAAATCAGCTGGCCAAACCAAATGAACCCTGAATAGCAGTCAGCGTACGAATAGAGCCAGAGGGATATGTCCGCGGGCCACGCCGACCCGGTTCCGTAATTAAAAACGAGAAAAAACGTTTAATGGTTTGCCTCTTCCGCCTCGCAATTTGTCCAGTCCTGACGATAAAGTCGTACACACTCGCTGATTCGTCAGGAGCTGTCGCGGTTGTCCTGAGAAATAAAATTATCTAATGGGTTCGTGGGTGTGTGCGTGTTTTTCTTGCTTTTCGTTATCATCGAATGTGATACTGGATGTTTCGAACGGTGCTTCGTAAAATATTGACTTTGCATCCTTGTCATAATTTGCTGATGTTTCGTAGGGATAGTAACGTCTCTTTCTTATACAGATTAGTTGCAAATATTTTTGTACTGTTTCACATTTATCATTGTCCTGAAACAGTTTATTTACGGTTTGTTAATTGAACAAAATTTCTCAAAGGTTCATTATATTTGTTTATTTTAATCAAGAATGTTGCATTAGTTTACTGTGCAGATGGATTTGCAATATTTGATATTTACTGTGCAAATGGATTTGCAATATTTGATATTTACGGTTATCTCGATGTTTAACATTCTTTGCTCCGTCCAGTTTAGTGTAATTAAATTCAAATTCTCTACTCTACCTGCTACACGTTCTGCGAAACACCGCCGAAGTACAAGTTCCGCGGCAACTGAACCACCATAACTTAGCATGTTAATTACGTCACGCGGCAGCATAAATTCATTTGCGGGGGCACATTCGCCGCCACCTTTTTTATTGCAAGCGGTACAGCGAGTCGGAATATTTATGTATATTTACGCAGGAACCGACCGGAACAAAATTCGCCGACGAATTTTGACGGGAAGAATTGAATTTGATTTAACATAATAGCTGTTTTATTTGCCCGTGCGACGGTGCAAGCCGCTTAATACAATTCCACGATGGAATCGCGACCGAATCGTCGGGAAAACATTTTCATTTAAATCGGATCGCCGATACAATACGGAGGTCGTATTCTTTCCTAATACCTTCGTTGTGGCAAACTTTTCATACCCAATACCGTCTGTCACTCGGGCGGACCAAAAAGTAAGCGGGAAAACGAACGATAAACTAGAACCGTCGAAAGCTCGTAAGACTAAGACGATTTCATCCATTGAAAAAGAATTTACCCTCGACTTTTTTTTCATATTTAAAGCGAACTCGTTCTTGTAATTGTCTGACAAATACACGTCCGTCTGATCGAACGGTCTATCATATTTTTCTTTCGGAAGCGCAGTACTTTCATTTCAAGCGGAGTTTCATCGCGAAAAAAGAACAGGACAATGCATGAAGGCGTACCTGCTGCAGGAAGTAATATCGCGGAGGACTGACAGGAAGTCGCACGATACGTATCGAGTTCCTTCCCCCCCCCCATTTTTTCTTTTTTTTTCTTTTCGTTTTTATTTCATCCCCCCCATCGGTAGAAATGCAATCGTTTCAAGCGACGCGCGATTCGATTATTTCGCCAGGAGTCACGAGTAGAAGCTCCGTGTCCCCGTTTTTGCACGTTCTTCAATAAATTCATATTGCGACGCTTTTTATTTAACGCAGCGAATTCTTTGTTTTCGCCTACGCGGAGAGAGAATTGCGTTCGTCTTTGATCGAAGCGTATTTGCGACTCGCGAGTTACTTTACGATTTGGTTTTATTTCGCGAACCTCTGCGCGAAACACCCGACGGCTTTACAGCACCTCAGATCTCGTTGTACTGACTTTTCGTTCAAGTACGGTAGCGCAAAAGTACCTTACTCTGCAGAGTTTCATGGGCGAGCAACAGCTTAAGGACAGGTATTCTAATGATACCAACACCTTTTTTCTTTAGATCTCAGTAGTACTTTCTAGCAAGAGATTTGTGTTCACGTTTTTTCATAAACTTAGTTATAATTTGTATGGAATTATGGGATCATTTCAATTTCGTTCATACATATCAGAAGCATTTTTGCATTATCCCGAAATGATACATTAAACAATTATTTGAATGCAGTCGATATCGAAGCAGAAAATTTATTTGTCTCGATCGTCTAAGTCAATTTCAACTATTTATTTATTATGAATAAACAGTGAAACAAAATGCGATCCATTAATTCAATTTCGATAGAAGCAAATCGAAGATCTATATCCCGGCGAACAAACAAGTGGGCACACTATTTTAGTTCCACCATTCTTTAATCACCGCGACCGCGATGCTGTATTTCACCACCATGCAGGGACAAGAATGCCGCGTTTTTCAAATGTCGCTCAACCGGAATCTATGATCACGGCAAAAACGCGACAGTTCAGTTGCAACAAAGGGCCCGACCCCAATTAAAACTCGCGGCCCTCCGTGATTTCTAATTAACTCGACGCAACGTGTACGTTTCAATCGGGCACGGCGAGGAACAGCGACGTAAAAATTCAATTAAACAGCTTCGTTCCCTCGCAAATCTACCCGTTAATTTACCCGCAGTTAACGTCCTTCCGGTCTCTATGCACCGACGAAAATGTTCTCCGCTTTCAGGTCGGCCCCTCGTTCGGCGACCGACGTGAAAATTCGATTCCCGGCGATTCGTCACGGTTAACGCTGGTCGTCGCGGCGCCACGCTCGATTTACGAGGATTACAGACCGCTTATTGCCGTGCACAACCCCTGTACCGGGGGTGCAAACGAGCGTGGGCCAATCCGACAAGCTATCAACGCCTTTCCGACTGGCCGTCGTCGTTTCAACGGAGGACGAAACAGGAAGGGAACCGTCGTAAAAGTGTCCCCGCGGCGTTGCCTCATCGATCATTTTAACGCGAGCATTTTTGTTCATTCTGATCGTGCTGTTTTGTTCATCACTTTTGTTAGCTGCACGATAGATCGACTTGCTTTAGTTGTTTAGCCTCGAAGCGGCTGACGAGTGCACAGCTTGGTAATACGCTTCACTGCGTTACGAAGCTGCACGTTGTTTCTGTGGATTTGCGAACCATTCTTCTAAAGCAGTTATTAATTCGCGGAGAATGTATTGGGTTTATTACATTCGTGTATTGGGGCATGGTGTTCGCGATTTCGTTGTCGTTTTGGATTCGACCGGTTTTCGATTTTTATATTAAAAGGAGATTTTTGTGTTATGTTTAAACGCGCGTTACGTATTTGACATTTATTCGATGCCAATTAGTTTCCAATGCTGTTATTATGGAACAAATACGATTCAGCAGTGAAATTTACCGTAGACTACTCGTTGCAATCTGTAATTGAATTAGATAGAAACACGACTCACCGTTTTCTTCAGGCGAGATATTGGTGACATGTTCAGGCCGGCGATGATTGCCATCAGAGAATTGAAATTACCGATGTTGAAGCACTCGCGAGCTGTTTCAATCCAATATTCAACAACGCGAACGCGTTGTTTCTTCTTTGCGTGCTATAAAATACAAACACATAATAGCTTCTTTTTCTTCCTGACGACGGAATAATAAAATTTATTTCTCGAACGAAATTTTGTACAAAGATTGTCCGATTGCCGTGTCCTTCTTTCATTAAACGAATTTTATTTCCAATATCTTTATTCTCCCTCCTGTGGATCTAAAATGAACTCTTTCTATTCGTATTCAATTTACCTTGCATACTTCGGTGGCAACGAAATAGCTCAGTCTGTTAAACCATTGAACGTACGATTCCAGATTACGCGTTTTCTTCATGTCCTTAAAGGATGTTTCCAAATGCGGCGATTCCTGTTTGCATAAAAATTTCACGGTCATGATCGACGTTAAATCCTGAAATGCTCCCGTCGAAATGTTCAAGCCGATGACTTGACTGTCGATCGAAACGGACACGACTATTATTATCATTATTGCTATACTGCTATCATTAACAAAGGCAAGTAGTCTCGCGAACCTTCGCGAACGCTTGGACGAATTCTTCGGGGCCGATGTACGAGAGCCTCTCCAGTTCCACATGGGTCAATTGCTGTGCCAAGACCGTGGCCGACGGGCAGAGCTCGGTGATGTCCACCTGGAAAAAAAAAACGAGGTGACAGTTCCATTCGGCTCGAGTGTCGAAGAAAGCGTCGCGGGTGGATCCTGCATGGGCAGGATGGGGTTAGGCGGCGGCGACACGATGAAGGGGAAGGCGTCAACGGGAACTCGATTCGCGTGTGGAACACGCGAAGACAGAAAGCGGAAACGAGCGGGCACGTGGTCGCGTCGCGATGCATTCCCTTTTCCTTTCCAATTTCACGTGCTCGTGCATCGACGAGCAAATTCGAGGCAACTCCTTATCAGCGTCGGCCACAGTCTCGAAGTGGCTCCGACCGACGGGACGCGTCGCGACGCTCTTGGCCGCCGATAAAGATCTGACGAACGTAGTTACGTATGGAGCCGTTTCGACGTGCCACGCTTCATGATCGATCCAGGTGAACGTTCCGCATGGTACTGAAACGTTTCTTGTTTCAGGAGAAATCATCGTTTTCGTGGGGTCTCGCGCGTACAGCCGGGTGACAATTGTTTGGAGAGGGTGTCGTTGATCATTAATTATCTTGATGTGGAAAGGAACGTGTAACGATATTCTTAGAGCTGTTGCGTGGGAAATTTAACAAAACGTTAGAATAATAAATCGAAATTCTGATTTTCGTTAAAACAAAAATTTGTATTTGTCGCCTATCGACATTCTTTGTGCGTGCAAGGGTTAAGACAGAACAGATGCAATGCTTGGTTAACATTGACAGTTAGGCCCGTACATTTTTAATTGGAGCGTCTATTACGGTTTCTTGTTACAGAATTTTAGATATGTACGAAAAATGAAAATGAAAATACATCGTCTCGTTGAATTAAAATTACAATATTCAGCATTCAGGTGAATCGCAATTATCTCCTGTCGAAATTTCGACAGTCTCTTTCGCGTTCACGTTAAGGAATTATGAGCAGTTAAAAATGCCCATTAACGTGGCCAGATTACGCGGAAATAATTGCGCGCGTTACCATAATTAGCACGACCGTTCACATTTCAACGAAATATATGGAAATTGTTGGTAATTGCGGTTCATGGTAACAGTCAAGCATAATCGGGAAAGAAAAATTCTCTAACCCCATTACGTTAGATTGTTTTAATGTCGTCCATCGGCAATGTGCTGTGCCCACAAAATTTCAATACCGCTATTCTCGCTGGTCTAAATACATTTTTCTTTTTTGTCTTTCATTATTTTCTTCATTTAGTCGAGTTTTAAAAAAATGCCAACCTTGTGAAGGTTTCCTTGATGTACACGAGGTGAACAGGAACTTCCCTTTTTCACTTACAGTCAATGAGTCAATGAGTACACTCTATTAAATATCTGAAATATTTTTACGAACCCCTACGAAATATCGAAGGTTTGAACGTTCTGATTTCGTAACACACCCTTCGACGTCGTATCGTACCTTTTTATTTCATCCAAACAAAAAGTCTCATATGGGCCCCATCGATTCGACAATTCTTACTTTTAAATACCATCTTCCCCTTTCATTTTTCTTGGCGAGTGGGAAAGGAAGAGCCGCCGGTTTCGAATGAAACCAGCGAACCGCGTGATTCGGTTTCGAGGCGAATGGCGTTTCCACGGACTCCAATTCTTCGAATTAGATCGTCTATCGTATTATCAACGACCGTGTACGGCCGATATGACAGCGGGAAGCGATTTCAAGAAGGCCAGGCGACTGACAGCACTGATTCCAATTGCTCGCAGCGAGCACAATACGAGCGAAACGTTTTAATGCGAATTCCCCTTTTGTGCCCGCTTCCTTTCCGATAAAAAAAAGCTGCACTCGACGGTGCGTGAATCTTCTCGCAAAAAGAAAAAAATAACCAATGCATCTTTAGACGATAAGTGATATGATCTAAGTGATGAAGCTTGATAATAGAAAACTGGATAAATAAATACTATTTACTTGCTTGAACATCGATTTCTGTATGTTACCCATTGCCAACGATCGAACGAAAATTTTCGTCGATTATTTATTTCTTAGCGGTTACACGAAAATTTACCCATCGACTATGTTCCTTTTAGATTGGAATTGATAATTTTCTATGATTTTCGTGCAGGTCAAATTGTATGTACGTTTTCGAAACTTTTACTTGGAAAATAAAGATTGTTTGCCGAATTCCGGATCAAAGTTATTCAGTATTTGATATTATTTGATCAGACGGTTAGCAATTAAATCTGGAAATGCGTATTGACAAATATGCACGCTGTTTAATAAAAAGAATAGCACAATATAGCACATTATAGTGTTATTACTATTGTACAAGCGGAGAGTATTTCATCGAGCAGTAAGATTCGCAGAAGTTTCAAATTACTTGGCGAAGTTCGGTAAACGATAATGTTTGTGGTGCTCGAAGAAGCCATCAGGAAGATATTGCGCGATTCTCTTGTAAACCGTGATATGCAAGCTTATACACCTAAGGGATCGCTACAGTTTCTTGTATCAAACAATTAATGATGGCTTCGAAGTAGCAATGTATAGCAAGTTGCGGCAAACACTGCAATTTCACATAATTCTCGCGACTTGTTCTACTATCAGTTGATTAACCGGGTCGATTAGACATCGGTTGCGCAAGCCGCTAAAAATTTCTTTGAAAAAGTTAATCGTCAAAAAGTGATCAATAGGTTACACAAACAAAGAAATACTGTACAATATACTATTGATCATAAAATAGAAATGTATAAAATGGGGAATGAAGACTGCAGATATGTAGATTAGATTCCGTTCGTCATTCCAAGTGCAATACCGGTAAAAGAATGAAAATGCAATTGAAATCATCCTCACTTATCGCATAGAATAATTACACAAGTATCTATTTATGAAATGAACATTCACCGCACAAAATACGTAATTATAATATTAAACGTGACAACAATGTTACTCGTAGCTGGAATACAACTTGTATGTACCGCGTACTTTATGCCTTGAATTTTCCCCGAATTTTCAATGAACGACTCAATTAGCAAAATCCACGAGAAGCAAAATATATTTATACACGGGCGTTAATGAATCAACGTACGATCAGGTATTCATGGTAATATCTGACTAAAAGCCGATCAGTCCGTCCATTGTCGTAAATCATTATTACTTTCGTCATTTTCGAAACGAATGTGACACAACGCCCGGGAAATGATTGCCGTGTCCGTGCGCGATTACGCACGGAAAACTGATAGTGACGCCCTTTGATCATTTAAAAGCAGCCATTAAATTCGAGCTGCCCTGCCCGCCGATATATACAATACCGTGTAACGGCGTTAATGCGGATTTTAACGCGTATTATCGTTATCAATTAAAACCCCGTTATCTGGGGTAACAACGTTAACGCGCGATATTTAAATACAACCCGATACCGAGAGGAAACTGCGTTTCGAGGGCCTTTGTGTTTTGCCCCTTGTCGCCTGCCCAGTACCTCCATCTGATGTTTGACCCGACCCCCTTCGTTACGCGGAAGAAAACGCAATTAAAAGCTTTCTCCGACGCGTGAAAAGCATAAAGAGGGATTTTTTAGTCGTTCAACCGGCTCCCGGCTGCCTCGCGAACACCGACAGTAATTGCTAATTAAAAATAAAACGGCGCTGCGATGATCTCATCGGGGATGGTGACTTATCCGCTCGGATAAATGCAACGTCGGCGTTAACTTTTGCGTGTGGATAAATGTAGTTATGAAAGAGAACGCGTATGAACAATATTTTTCGGTAACTATATTATGGAAAGGGTGAACACGTATGAATGCGCTGTAACGTTCGCGTTTCTGATATTTCTGTTTCGGCCGAAACGGGATAGAACAGTGTAATTTAATATTCGGTCGGTCAAGGAAATGAGTTAAATTTTTATAAATATACACGTACTACATATGGAACATTTGTTGCTTATTGAAATCCTTATGGATGCGCTTGAATTTCATATATTATACTAATTATATTCATTCATTATTTGAAATAACGAGCAAATTATGAATTACATGTAAAACTCAGCTTTCAATTAAAATTTCGTTTTATTAAATCAAGGTATGAACTTTCGGGAATAATTTACATTCATTTCACCAGTTTATATTTTCAACGTAATTTTTAATTTTCGCGTCACCTTGCAAAAGAAAACGATACAAATTCCGAGCTACATTAAAACGGCAAAGGATCCTTCTTGAAACGAATCGCTAGAAGTGCATCTCACGTAAGTTTGCAAACTTCAAAGTTCCCCTCCGTTAAAGACCATGCAAAAACGAATTTTCTAAGCCAGCAACTATTCGAACGCAATAAAGTAACCTGGTGTGCTCATTGCAAACTTTCCTCCCGCGAGAAGAAAAAGATTAAGGGCTTGTTATTGGACCTGTGAGGTTTCCCTTGTTTCCACGTGCACATAAAAAAATTCAATCAATCCAAGCTGTGTAATAAACGTGTTGGGGGGCTTGGCTGAGGATAACTAACCCGTAAAAATGGGTTATAAAAGGAGTTTACCCATAAAAGATCGTAATTGTTAAGCTGAAGTGATTATCGCGTTAAAAGCTTCAATTCCCGATGATTATTAAAGGTTGGAATGTTTCATTGCGAAGTTACGTGCGCCTTTCGAGTATTTCAATTAAGCATTTATAAATGAGATCCTTCAAAACGCGACGGTACTTCCCCCTTGATATCGAGTATGTAAAAACTAAGATAGTCTCTTATCTTGCGTTACGGGAAAGACAGATAGCGAAACATCCTCGCCTCTGTTGGCGATACTCCCCTTTCCCTATCCATTCACCGCATCCTTCCTCTTGTAATCTTCTTGCAATTTCCATTTACTAAATAACGAAGCACGGTCTCGCAGCTCTGGTAGACAATATTAAGCCCCCACCCCTTTTTTTTAACGAAATATGTGAAGCCATTCACCCACAAATTTTACCATCGTTGCCTAAACGTTTCTATGCACGGCTCACGATACTGCTGGGACATGTTAGCAAAGCGTCCCGACGATCGAACCTAAATCAATAGCCTTCGCGATACCGGTCCCTTTTCCGAAAAAGGAAGTCCACATATAAAAGGGGAACTAAAATACGAAAGATCCAATAAGCCCGTAAATCGCACCAAGATTATTAACTTTCATCGAGATTTATCTCTCGTCGCCATTTCGGCCGGCATAAAATCGCAAGAAATCAAACGCCAGGGTATTAATTACATCGGGACCCCTCGAACGCGATATAAAGAGCGCTCGCAGTCGAGTACCTTCCGTCGCGTCGTTCCGCGCTTAGAACTTTCCTGACGACGGTGGATACGGTGTACGGGGCAGGGCGAATGTGAAAAGGAGAAGAAGGGAAAAAAAGAACGAACGGGAAATAGCGAAGGCGGAGGAAGGAAGAAGAGATTAAAGGGCGTATTATTGGTTTCGCGAGTTACATACGTCTCGCTTCTTGAGAAAGTTCAAGGGAAGCTGTCGTCGCGGCAGCTCGCGGGAACGAGTTCGAAAAGCGCGGCGAACTTCCACTTTAATAAGCCCGAGGTTCCCGAGTGCTCGAACCGCTCGTTTCCTTATCTATTTTCTTTTTTTTTTCCTGCTTCCCCCGTGCTTTATACTATATTTTTATTACGCTGCTCCGACTTCCTGAATTCTCGATGCAACTGCGACGCAAACTCTCAGGGCGTTGTAAGCCATGGTACGATTCACCTTCGTTCAACGATGATCTTTTTATTTTTAACATTAGCTACGGTTAGTGCATCGCGGTAGATAAAAGATTTGGCGCAACGTTGGGCGAGTTGATTTATGACGATGATTATAGATTAGTTAGCGTAATACTTTTAACTCGTACGAAGTATTTTTTTTCTCCGAGAATATCGAAGGGTGTATTCATTTCACAGTTCTTCAATTTCTATTGATATTTTGCAATTCTCTTTTAGTATTTTGATATTGTAATAATTTTCACCGCGAGTCAAAGAGGTGTAATTACCAGACGATTATATGGAAAGAACACGAAAGTTGCCGGTTAAAGGAGCCGCCTTCAACAATTTCCGGAAACTTCTGGTAGGTAATGAACAATTTCATTTACGTTTAGACGAGGAAATTATTTATTATGCCACAGGAAATTGATCTTCCTTTGAACATAAAGAACATCACCTGTATTAAATTGAACAGGGTGAAATATGTGTTTAACGTCCTGTTAAAATTGAGGAGATAATATTTATAACGACACGTTTATATATATATAATAATAATAAAAATGAATAACTTCGGATAAAATAATAAACACTATCAGGCACGATTTTCCAACATATTTAAAGATACCTATACAATACAAAATTTTCCTTCTTTCAATGGCAATAATGGAATACTATTATTTCTCTGAAGGTAAACGCAACATTATTATTTACGTTTTAATAACCAACTGAATTCGATAACTGATCGCATATGTATAGCATCACTATGCATTCCTAATGAGACTGGGTTTACCTTCTACACCAATAATCATTAACCGAATTAAAATGGCGTAGGTACGTAAACCTGACAACTCACCAAACACACATGTCCGTCGACTGTACTACTAAAATATTGACGTTGCATATTACAACACCGATCTACTACCACTTGCACATACGAAATGGTATATTGATAAAGCGAGGCCGGTAGTAAACTGTGGTATCAATGCCTTGCACTATCAGGCATTACAAATACGAAACAATGGAACCATCAAAATTCGAAAAGATATCAGGAATTAGATCGTAGCAAATCGTTACGATTATTACAATCGACGCAACAGGATGCGGCATCGTGAAAATATCACAACACTTTCACAAACGATACGCCAAAATATTTAACATTCTGACGTATTAGTGCATCGGTACATTGTCCAACAGACGTCTACAAGACTCGGACTCTCGATATCCAATACTCGATTGCACGCACTGTCGGATGCCAAGGTATGCCAGTATCGATGCCCCGGTGTATCGCAATATTTGAACATTCAATCCCCGTGGAAACTCCCACGAAACCACACTGTCGTCCAACATTCACGCACTACAAACGTGAAAGATTTAAAAGCCAATAACATCGAAACACTCTTCTCCTTAAATCATATCGTTTTGTCGCACCCGTCCCTCTCGCCTCCACGCGAATCATCGAACTTCCAAAACGGAGATCCATCGCGAACGTTAAACGATCACCGCCATAACCAGGTACGTGGTGCGACGGTATCCGAAACAGGTTTCCACCCGGGCTGCGACAGCCGCAGAACGAAACAATTGGGCACGCGGGTAATTTCTCCAGCCCGCGCGATCATCGATGAAGGCTTGCAGCGGTCGACGCTTACGCAATTCCGTCCTGATTAGCCGCGCAGGATACGTCGACATATTTAACTAACTAACGCAGTCGCAAATTAACTATTAGCAGGCGTTATACGCGGCGGCGGGTAGCGCGCCGTGTAATGAAATTAAATGGAATAGTCGCTGTCCGTCGTGTCCGGCCAACTACGTAACCCTGTTAGGCTAACTGCGCGACGTGTACGTACGGTGTCTGCACGTACGCGTGCGAACATCGGTGGGCCACCGTGCGTACACGTGTGGGAACGCGCGGCAACGGCGCACCAGGTGAATAACACGTATAAACAGGTACTATGAGGCACAGATGAAATCACCGCGGTTCCCCGGGGGACGTTATCGGTATCGCGTCTCCGCGTCAGGGAAAATATTGAAACGTCTGTCAAAGGGGAGGAACGTGGTTGTAAAATCGAATTCGACGGGGAATTGCTTGATACGGGGAAAAAAGAAGCCACTTTGGTTCCTCGACGCTGGGGAAGTATCATCCTCGGTGCAACGTGGATGCCGCGAGCACGTGCAAAGTGTAGACAAATTTCATGCACCGATACCAATGCGTCGTAAAACTTCTCTCCAGATTATGGAACGGAATACGGGTAAGCGTGTTATCATCCTCTTATTCGAAGAAAATTATTAGCGGCGGGGGGCAAGGAAGCAACGATTTTTACTCGTTTATTCGATAGCACATAAATCGTTCGGCGAGGCTGGAGCGACCGATACTACTTTTTGAATTTTATTAAATTTTTATACCAAAGCACATGCATTGGTTCTCAACTTTCTATATAAACAATAAATGCCACTGATAATTACGTTTGGCATCGCTAAATGACAAAAACTTGCTCGGCAGTTGGTTAGTAAGTAATTTACATCGAAAGCCAGCGTGATTAGCCTCACACGGTGAATAAAATTACAAAATTTTAGTCGTAATATGAAATCAACGTACACGTATACTTTATCCGAAATTTGATAAAAACAGTAGAGGCTACTTTTCTTTTTTGGCTGTTAATCACTCCGGCAAATGAACGGCTGACGTATTAATTGGATCAGCGAAAAATTAGCCGAATCGTCATGTCAGTTTTAAGCAAATTTTATCTCCATATCCGAAAGGCTTGTTAATGTTTGTCGGGGTACCTTATGCAAATATTTGCGCACGACTGGCCGGTCGTAACAGATCTGTGTGTCACGGATCCAAATGGTAGAAAGTGCGTTTGCATCGGTACAAGCACAAAGGACACGGGCGCGCCATTTAAACGGAAACAAGGGTCTCGTGTTACGAGGATGCAATTGGCGCAGGAAACGAACGGGAGGCGGGTGGAGCAAGTACCGTAGACAGAATATTATCGGTTCATTATACCGGAAGTTCTCGGAGGTTCCGAGCTGTTACAGTAAACCGAATAATCGTTATCGAACACCACAAACACGATCACAGTTCCGCGAACATACACGTATATTCGAACGGATAGATATTGTCCAAGCCACTTGGCCTACTAAAAGAATTGCTATAGAACGAACATAGAAGGAACTATTTCATAATGATACATTCAATTAGAAATATGTAAGTCGACTGTATCAAATATTTCCTCGACACATTATTACATTTACACAACCAATTGTATAAATTGATATTACTGTTCTTTTTTTAACTATAATTGTTAAAAATACAACACCCCAATGGTCCCTAACAAGATTCATCGCCAACTGTCTTCATTTACATTCGTATACACTAAACGTAATTGTCCAAATCAAAATCGACTCTCAACCCAAACCAAAATTTTCTCCCGATGTGTTATCAAAGTTAAGCCACTCTTAACTCGACGACAAAACGAGCGTCGAAGTTTTTCCACAATCTCAAGACGGATCGAATCGAAGGACTCTGTCACAGGATGGAGGGGAACATTATTCGATATGAAATTTCCAAAGTGTTTGTACGATACCTGCGATAGTTGTTCCGTCGTGGCCTCGGTCGCGAGTCTAGCTAGGCCTTCCTCGTACCTTTCCAGGGCCGTCAGTCTAAGCAGCAAGTTTTGCAGCAACGCCGAAACTTCCTGCCTGGCCGCAGCGTCGACCGCAGCGACCTTCTGCGTGATGGACCTGACGTGGCCCATCACCCTCTCATCCCGGAAGTCGTACGGGAATGTTTCCGTCCATTCGGCCAGCAGCTGCACCAGTCGCGGCACGAAACGCTGCAGACGTTCCTGGAACACGCCAGACAGTTTCCACATGGTTCCCATTTCCCCCACCCCTTTTTACTAGCTCGCTTCCTATCCCCAGCGCGTTGCCAAAACAAGTTTCGAATTAGGTGAGGAAATTGGGATTTGAAGGGACGTACGAAACGAATTGCCGCGGGACGGTTCGCAGCCAGTATCTTCTTCTTTTGTAAACGAACTTGAATACAGCGAACGGATTATTAATGTCACTTGCGGTTCTATTGTGCTTTAAAGCATCGCACGACGGATGGTGAACGTCGCTTTCCGGAGAGCCAGCTATCGTTACCGCGGCACGTAGTCAGTAGAAATTGAGTTAATTAAAATTTCATGCAAGGAATACCGCTCTGTCCATCCCTTACATCTATCTCCCGTTAACCCATTTACTGCTTGAACCCGTGTCTTATACGGGCGCTGGTTTACCATCTCGTCTTCGAAATAAGTCTGTGCACGGCTGGCTTATTCTACTTAACGGTATATCTGCCCAATGTTATCGCGTTCTTGTTGCCCGAAGGAGCATTCAAAGAATACAGATAAAAGGAAGCGACGGACGCAGCAGCGGGGCAGAAGCGACTGTAGTTGTAATCGAAGCAAACACCAAAAATGGAAACGGGAAGAACACGTCATCGGTGGGATCAGAACGAAGGATAGGTCCGTCGGGTCGGAAAGTTCGTTGGCGAACAAGACTCTTCTGGCCTGGATACGCGTGCTCGTTATTACAACGTGGAACGGGAGCAAGGGTGCCACGGTGATTCTGCGAGGGGGTGAATGCGAAAAGGAGGTCGAGCCTGCGGGACGATGGAACGATAATGCACGCGGTGGCCGTAAAGTGCACGCCCGGAAGGCTCTTCGTTCGCTTTTGTCGGAGGTGGGATTCGTGGGGCTCACCTTGCCGCCCTCTCCATTCAGGTTTTGCTGATGCTCGCAGAGGGCGCAGACCTCGCCCAGGAGTTCGTGCGGCTTGATGAAGAGCCTGGCGCTCAGCAAAAAGGCGAAGAGGTACGCCCGATCAGGATAATATTCCTCGGTGGGTACCATGTGCTGCACCAGGGCTTCCAAGGAGCCCGACACCAGGTTCCCGTCTCGGTAGACCAGGGCCTGAAATGAAACAGGGCGCTGGTTAATGGATTCTGACTGCTTCGAGGACATCTGGGTTCAAGGAAGCGCGCAGAGCTGCGAGAAGTGAGCGCGAGTGTGCGTGTGAGTAACGCTTATAGAGTTGGTTTTAATGTTTCACCACCTGGTTTTGTGTTCGACGTTTCGTTGAATAAAATTTGATTGTGCGCCTTGAACGTTGACGTTTATTTTTGACGAGACTGGAGAAGAGGCTTGAATGACTTTGAGAGTAATTGGTTTGCTTGTTAAGCAATTTTGGGACTGGCAAATACTTTTGAAGTGAAATCGGGCGAATTTTTGGAAGACTACGATTTCGTTGAATCACTTCGATAATGTCGATGTTGACGTTTTGTTTCGAACCAAGTTGTATTTTTGCAACAGTCCCAATTAAATGGATTTGGAGAGTTTATTAGCTGCAGTACGATTATACTTGTTACTTATATTTCGTACAATTTGCTGGGAAAATAGTAAGCGCTATTATTACTTTACGCATGCGTAATAGATTTACGATACCAATTGTACACGTAAATATATACAAGCGAATAAATCTAAATAAATTATAATGTTACGATCGATGTTGCTACATGTACCTATGCGAAAATAAGTCAACATTTCCAGAATTTAATCCGGTCAGCTCATTTTTTGATCCAGATCTCATTACGATTTCTCGAAAGTGATTAAAAATAAACAAACAATGTGATTAGAACAATGTGATACTACAAAAATTACACGTGGTCAGCCGTTTCATAGAACCTTCGGGACACCTGCCAAATTCGACTGTTATGAAAGATAAATCCACCAGGTTGAGGATATATCGCACTCGAAACTTTGTTTGACTAACGCAAACAGAGATTGAAACGAAGGAAATGTTGCGAAATCAACGGATCAAATTCCTGAACGACTCTAAAACGTAATGCTAAAATACTGTCGATGGTTTCTAAGCCTCGACCGAGCTGCAATACCATGTAAATACGATCTTTTTGCCTCTACGTTTACGCCCTTTCAGAAATTAAGTGCCATTCGAAAAAGAACCACGCCCTTCAGAGTGTCGCGTCAATTAAAATTTCAATCCCCCAGAAGAACATTCCGCATGGTAAAAATGTAGGCTCACGCCCGACTTACCAGGCAATTCGTTTTACAGACAGTCACAAATTATCAAACGGCAGGCGACATATTAATCCTTGCCCGTGCGATATTTAACGACAAATTAATACGTTATCAGCAAACATATTAATTAAAGCAACGTCGTCGCAGCGCGATGAATTGTGCTGATGCATAAAGCCGAATCTGATTGCGGAGGAAATATGCAGTCGGTCGATAACGTCGTTAAACTGATATTTAACGGGGTTGGCGCAAGATTTAAATTCGTTTGAATCATACAGGCTCCATGAAACTGATTTCCGATGATTCGTTATCGGGGCGGACTAAGCCCGGCGTAAAAATCGTTGAAATTTCACAGGCACAATTTCCACGCGAACTTCGAACGACAGAGGTGTCGCCTGGCTATATTTTATAACTTTATAGCCGCGTAAACATCTTATTTTACGGCACGCATAAAGCGGGAGGCCATGAATGCCTTCATCTTGACTCTCCGGTGGCAACTTAAAAATATATTTTTATAGATTTGATATCTAACGGGCCGGGCAGAATTTATAATGGGCACCGATCACCGAAACGAATTCAACTGACGTTTAATTGATTCTCCCAGGCTTTCGAAGCATTCAAGTTATTGAAAATTTTCATTTTCCAAACCGCAAGAAAATGCCGTACGGCAATAATAATTAAATCCGAACTACCGAGACGCGGTTAACATTCTCTAGTCATTGAACGAAGTTACCCTCCCTCGGTTATTTCTAAATTATCACCACAAGAAGAAGTAATCGAAGTACCCGGTGCAATTTAATTCACAAGTTAAAATGTTCTTCTTTACTCTATACTTCGTATAATTTTTCACCCAAGTCGTAGCGAACGAGGCAGCGTGTATTCTAAACGCGATCCAACAAGATCCAACGGGGCTTTCCGTGTTACAATTAGAAATCGGGGAAAATATAGCCGAGACGACGGACAATCCGTCCACGTCTGGTCGTTCCCGTTAGCGATGCTTCAACGTGGATGTACAACGGGGGAAACTCTTCCAAGTTGGTACGTGTACGAAATCAGAAATTCGTTTCGGCCGGCTCGCGGTCGAATGCCCCGAGCTTTTCACTCCACCGCGTAACAAAGTTTCTACCTGCGCCTTGTTAAATCTGCGAGCCATTAAAGTTGCGCCGACCGGCTAGGTAAGCCCGGACAACTCGCCGTGGATTCAAATGGCTTAAACTTATCGCCGGGCTAATACAGTATTGACGGGACAGAATTTCAGCCCCGTAAACTTGCCATCGACGAGGGAAAAGGTAAAGGCAGGGACGGCCATCCCTCGGGTCCGGTTCCACGAAAAACATGCTCCCTCCGTTCGAAATCTGTGCCTGCGAAGTTTCCCTCGAAATCGTCGAATACCGGGCTAGGTAATCTTGTCAAGATTTTTCTTTTTCTTTTTCGTTAGTTCTCAATCGGATAATCGCAATTCGAATTGGGATAAACGAAGGTGGTTGATATTAGCGGGCAAGAAGAAAGATGTTGTTCGGTTACTGTTGAATTAATAGTTAGGTATTGAACTGGTCAGGATGAAATTATGAGTTTGACAGATTTTGTGGGCGATATTTAAAATATTTATGTATACGTATTGTAAAGCGAGAATGCGTCGCTGACATTGTGCAAGACTATGGTGGTTTAGTGAAGCAGTGTATATCTGGGGTTTTTATATTTACTGGATATAATATTGTAAGAATATGTGATCTTTAAAAATTGTATTAACGTCACTAGTGTGTTACTGGTATTTATTTTCTGCTTTTTTTGAGGCAATAAAAAGGTGACATTAATAAAAAAAATAGTCTTCCCATATATGATATTTATTACATATAAGGTTTCATGATTTACGAAGCAATTATTTTACTAGACAGTCAGTACCTTTCTAAAAAGCCGTGCTAAAAGCCTTTTTTATTACGAATCATAATTTCCTATACCGGCTACATTTTTCAACATCGCGTAACATGTTTCTGAAGGGAACCAAGTAGTTGCCATTTACTAATACCTGGGTTAATGCAACCACGATTCCGTAACCGTCCCACGCGCCAAGCCGTTCGCGATACTTGAAAAACAATCGGCCTCCTAAACATTTCAGAAACGCCAGACAATTTGACGTCCCCGTCTACCAAACAATTAATTCCGTCGGGGTTTCCATCACGTCCGTCGGGACGCGGAACACGCTTCTCTCATTCACCGTTCAACCCATTCACTCTTGCCTACACCTCGTGCAAACAATTACCGCGTTCCTCCGTCTGCTCCTAATCATTCTATGCGCCGGGCCCACGCGCGGCTCACGGAATACAACCCGCTCAGCGGCCGTCCCTTTTTCGATGGGTGGACAATCGTGACGCGCGTTTAATCGCATACGGAAGCTGGAAAGCAGGTCCGCAAAACCGGGACCCCCGGTTTCAGCTAAACTTTTGTCGTCCGCGTAACAATTGCGGCCATTCAAGCCCCCCCCCCCCTCGAGTCTGGCGCAGTTTCTGTTCCGACAAAAAAAAACCACAGGGAAGAAAAAGGGGACACCGCGAAGGAAGAAAGAGAAAGGCGAGTGGAAGGGAACACAAGGGGGCGAAGAAAACACACGCGGTCCACCCGGTATAAAACATTCCAACGTCACCGGACCATCCAAGCTTCCGCGGGCTGTGGCCGGTCGTTTTTTGTTTTCACCATCGATCCCGCTCACCAGCGAACCAACCCCGCCAGACACAGTTTCTTTTCCCCCGTTCCTCTTTCTCGTCTGCGCTTAAACCGCTTTTGTTTTGCGCCTCGTTTCGCGCCCGACGGGGAACAACCGGTATTACGCGAGACTACCCCGGATAAGTTGGCGATAAGAAGGTTCGTCGTGCGTTGTTCGTCATGGCTGAGATGTTGATACACGGTGTCGTGAAACGAAGGCTTGAAAGGTCGGGGTGAATGCCGCCCTGGTGGGTGAGGAGACGGAGGGTTATAGTATTTGCGGATGCTCGTCCGCGGGGTTAATTGGTCGAGCGGAATTAGCTGGGGGATCATTTTAATTATTTACCGCGGCGTTTGGGAATTTAGAATTGCAGAAAAATGGACTGCGATATTTCATGGTTCATTGGAGGTTTTGGAGAGACATCGGAAAGTCGATGTGTTTCTCGGAGGAGCGGTTTGAAGATATTAGATGCTAATTGTAATTTACGTATATTCTTATTTGCATCGGCGTATGTTTTTGTTTCGGCTAATGTAGAAATAATTTTGTCTTAAATTACGCGATTCTGATCTGAAAAAAATTTAGCATTATTGCAGCTCAACATTTTTTCGAGTTATTCCAAAATAATCTATATTATATTCTACGAAAGCGAAGCTCAGTATTCTCCGAGTGAAAGAAAAATAAGGGTTGCGAGACAACGCCCGGGAAGTGGTTTCAATTAGAAAACAGCTATAGTAATCGAGCAACAACGATTCCTACCCTCCCCCCACGGGATAATAAACCAAACGACTGGATACTCTCATTCTTCCCATCGTCCAGTTATTTCCGCTACTTTTGTTTCGTTTCGATTCTTCATTGTGTCTTGTCTTTTGTTATATTTCCATTCATAGTTTTCCCCCCATTACATATAAATTCAACGCTCCAGCGATACCTTACATATTTTGCACGAATAATGCATTCTTATTACACCGAATTGTCATTATTATTATTAACGTAATTACGAGTGTTTTCTATTAGACAGCGTAAAAATCTGCATTCATGCGTATACTTCAAACAATATGATTCGCTGCAGAACGGAGAAGATTATTAATACGTCGTAGTTCATTTGTGGAAGTTTTGAAACAACAGAATGGCGCCAATAAAAAAAATTAATTAAATTATCTCTTTGCTCGTCGGAACAAAATCACGTAGTTCGAAAATTTCATTTCTCGTGCATGCGCGGAGTGGAAGCCATTCAAGCCGACGCGGATCCCCCATTATTTCGAGCCGAAGGTAAGCATCGGTGGAAAGATCCAGAGAAGGAGAAGATAGATTCACGGCTGATGCATTTTGCCTGAGAACGAAGAAGGGTGGGCCTGTAATAAGTGATCGCGTAATAATGAAGAATCTACATCGAGGACTCTGGTGAAATTTATCCAGCCTGATGGAATCCATCAGAGGTCCCTCGCTTTTCATTCCACGTATTCTTCCCTTCGCGAGAAAATATATAGAAGGTGAATTTGCGAAAAGTCGGCCGAACGAACTGGGAGCGGACAATTTCGATATCATTTAATTTGTAGAAAAGTTGTGGTCGAAACGGTAGGCAAGTACTACAAACGAAATATTGGAATTTGGAAGTAACAATTTTTATCATTACTATTAGTGTACCTAATTTTTAACTAATCTGGTTCGTTTGTATTCCCCATCGAAGAAACGTACATCTTACTAGAACCTGATTTCTTCTTTTAAGCAATCAAATGTTGCAGTAAATGTTAATTTACTTAATATTTATTACTGCTTTTTAATATTTATTACTGCGCCAAACGTTTGCATTAATTTTAATTCAATACCAAAATTCGTGCTTTCTTTTACAATATTCTTATGGAACTTTGTCACGTACTACGGCGAAGCAATTGAATCGAACAGCAAAATGCGCCATTGTGCCCTTGATACCGATAGTTTCAAAGGAGCGCGAAATTTACGGGAAGCCCATATGAAAAGTTGCGCACCAAGCAAACGTGCCTGTGCTGAGCTTGCACAAATATCATAGAAGAGTTCGCTATCGCGTGCGTGAGGTCGTGCAGGCAGAAAGATTGTAAACTTTATTGTTTCTTTGATCCGATGGCGATATAAAATGGTTCACAATTTATACGTGCTCGACGGGATCCCCCATTCTGCCCAATTTCAAAGGGTTGTAAATATAGTGAGTCTTTAGTAAAGTCTAGGGTAAAGAATTCTGTTCAACATGTTATCTTTTCTTAGAACAATGTAATCGACAACATAATTAGAACTATTGTTTCTTTCTATATTATTCAGATTTAAGAGTAATAGGAAAATTGGAGGATAAAGGGTCGAGCAAGTACTACGATTTCTCTTGCGTTGCATTTAGAAAAATTAGAGTATAGGTGCTAGTACAGAAAGTAACAGCCAGTATTAAAAAATAGATCGAAGTACTAATCAAAGTATTGAAAAACATTTTTAATTTATTGTATTAAGGTTTTCATATCTCGAGAAAAAATAATAGAGCTATATGACAAGGCGTCAATTAACTCGATAATTTCTGCCTCGACTGCTTTCTGAATCATACGCAAACGTAAGACGATTTTAGCTTATTTTAAACAATTTTTTTTTAAATGGGAAGTACTGTCGCTTGTAAAGATATAAAAATATACTACAAATGGAGGATGATTCTCACCTCCTAAATATCGATGATAACAAATAACAAAAAGAATGCGCTTTAAACAACTTTGTCAGTACTTTCCATTACCAAAATTCAATTAAAATCGATGATTGACACATCGGGATTGTCTGCCTTTGTAAGCGAAACCAAATAATTGTCGCGCAGCATGTATCTCTACGAATCGTTCGTGATCGATGTTCGTTTTGTATCAATAAGGCCAACCATGCTTCCATTTCGAGGAAATTGGACGGAACAGGGGGTGGGTGCAAGCAATCACGATAACAAATTTTCTACGGTCGTCGCTGGAAAATACGGAATGACTCCGCCAGAGACTGCAGTTTATGAGCAGCTGCACGACTCAGAAAATTTTGTAGGAGTTCGCGTGCTGGCTCCTTTGTCCCGTAATTTTATCGTCCCTTCTTTCTGACCATTTAATGGAATTTTAAACGTCCCTACTTTATGGCGCGAATAACGACAACTGCGAGAACTGACGAGTATATACGTCTGTGGATTTCTGTTCAAAGAAATAGCCCCGAAAATAAGTCGCCTTGCTACATTGTTAAATGTATTGAACGCCCTCAAGAATTTTTCTGACATGCATAATTTAGATATGCCTTTAATAGTCGAATTGCAGTTATCATTGTTCTGGCATTGGAATTGAAACAAATCATTATTTTCGTGTTTGTAGTTGACATGCGATAAATCGATGCAGCCACCCATTAATTTGGCAAGAATATTCGTAATTCATACTGATTCCTTTTCTTAGGGCTAGATTGTTAAGTTTATTTCGGTTTATTTTAGATATTGTTTTTAGATGATCCTGCACAGTCGGGCGTGCGATTTGTAAGAGTCGCTGAAGAATATAATTAACAGCAGCGTTTAATCTCCGAGCAAAATAAAAACGCAAACCACTTGTTAAGGATCGCATTTAATTACCTCTTGTTGCGATTAATTTACGTGAGAAACGGGGCGAAAAGTTATTTATTCTTTAATTAAACTCTAGGGGAGGTGGTAGGCTCCAACGATTGCAAATTATTAACGCGAAATTTGCCTCAATATTCGCCGAACTTTGTTAACGAGAATGCAAATTACGAAATATTTGGCAATAAGGAATGAAATATTTCACGATGTAATTACCATTTTTTTCACTGCAACCTCCAGCACAATTTCAATAAGATTTCCTTGCTTCCAAATCACTTTACGTGGATAATTTATCAAGTTTTTTTATCAGATAAAAAGCCCAAGGAAAGTATTTCGCGAGAAATTGTTAATTGTCGGATGATTTCTTATTTTCGCTGGAAAACTTTTTACCTTGACATCGTTATCTAAAATATATGTACTAAAATTCCACCTAAAAATTACTATTATCAAAAATATTATCTTTACAGTACATGACTGAATGTATTACGATATAAATAATTTCCATTCCCGACTGTTTACCTTCATCAATAACTAACTCAACGGACCAATAATTTTGAAATTCAGAAATATAGCTCCATAACAATTCCGTCACATTTAAACATCATGAAACAACCTTTTTCACTTACTTCGCCAAAGAAATGTATCATTAATTTCAAGCCCGCAAACGAAAACTCAACAGTAATCATTATCTCGTCTATATTACTTCAAAATAAATAATACACGTACTCTACGCGCAAGCTCCCAAGGAACAAAAAAATTCGCATCGGACGAACCCTCCGCAATACAATAGAACCGAGCCGCCGTTGTTTAAATCTTGGCATTAACGTTTTAATAAAGCGAGCCCGCGATCGCCTTTGAATTTACAGGCGAGTTTGGTCACGGAAGTAGCGAGTATTTTCCGACGCTTTCTACATTATGCGATTCGAACAGGAGGAGGGAAAAAACCGCGGTGCGCGCCCGGAAAAATAGGGGGTGGAAAGGCGAATTCAGCTTCACGCGGCCAAGATCCTTTGTTACACCGCGTTTGGTCTTCCTTTCTTTTCTATTCATTTCGTTCGAGCGGACCAACGGCATGCACTCTCCCTCCCCCTCCCCCTCCCCAACCCCTTTCTTTACCAAACATTCGAGGGGTGGTTTTTTATCCGTACAGTTTAATAAAACTTTCGACACCCTTCCGTCGTTACATCGTGCGTCTACCAGCACCCAACCCCTTCTCGCACCCTTGACCAAACCCGATTAAAATGCATAAAAAGAATGCGGGACAGGAAAAGCGTGAAGCGAATTTCCTCTTCCGCGACGAGCGCGCTTTTCGACGATAGTTTTGCCCTCGACAAGTAGGAGCAAGGGGAAATGTGAGAATTATTTTCGGCTAGAATTGATTGGACGCATCCGTGGCGTACCTGGAGCTGTGCACGCTGGCATATTTTGCTTTATATTTCTGATGAGAAATGAACAGGTGTAGATATATGGCAATTATAATTTGCCTAGATAGGTGAAAGAGTTGCTATTATTTTTTTTCTCGATCAGCCTTTATCGGAATAATTGTTTGTTGTTCCAGTAACGTCATTGAGGATCTGTTGCAGATGTAATAATTTCGTAAACTGAGCCTAATGGATTGTTTAATATTAGAAAAATATTAGAACTGTAACAGTGGCATAGTAAATTATATGTTTGACTATATTCTGCCAAATTTTTACCAATCAGGGGAACCGTAGCCAGCCATGAAATAAGTTGAACGTAATAAAAAGAGTATACCTGCTTCAGGTGTAGCCTGCCACGCGGAAGATCAAGGCAATACTCGATTCCGAGTTAGCGTTACAGTTCATAACTTTTGCACGCGTGTAAACAGAGAACGGTACGCGAGTCGTAGATTGAACACGGAATTGTAACTTCCCATGTTTTGCCGAACACTCCGCGGAAACTTCTCTTGGGGAAGACGTTATAAAATATGGCCTGCTATTGCCTGTTTCAAAGTGAAACGAGAAACTGTGGAGGAAGCGCCCAGACGAGACATTCTCCCCGTATAAATACGAATTATGGAAATGCGGCAGACGTGAACGCGGTAGATTGAAAAATCGATGCAAATCAGCCTGCTTAAGTTTCCTCGTGGCGAATTCTCCGACTGAAATTACCAACTAACAGAACTCTGTCCTATTTTGTTACGAGTGTCCAGTCAATTATTTTGCACCGTGTACGAAACGAATTTCAATTAGTAAATGTAAATGCTCTTTAGCGATGGAGGCTTTTCTTGTTTCGTTAGTTAATACGTTTCAATCCTCCGTTCGTTTCGTAGTCGTTCAGAATCCGCTCTGCGGAGAACGGATTTTTCGCGGTGAAATGAAAAACCGAAGCGTTCTTTACCGCTAACAAATTCAGTTTTGAAAGCCGTTAAATATTACAACCGCATATGCGTTCAATGTTGACCAATGGAACCAGAACGAAAATGGTTCGTGGCACGGTTTGCGTAATTATGTTTTAATCGAATCAATCATTACGCAGCACCGTTTCGCAATGAACGATTCTTTATCGATTTTCGATTTGGACAGTTGAATCTACGCTGAAACATACGTCCACGCTTGTTGCGCGAAAGTAAATATAGTATAAAATACTCGAATAACCTTATCCCAGCGAAGGGAACAGTACACGCTCTCACCTGCGAAGTATTTCATTAAACGTTTTGCACACTTTATACCAACATTTTCTACACAGCGTGGCGGAAATGATATTTAAAATATTCAAGAAACACGAATGAGTTCATATGCATAAGCTCGTCTGTATCGCCCGTTCGGCGTGGCTCACAAAAAGCAGTGCAAGAGGGATATTCGCATTCCTGGAAAGAAGAGCGGACGTCTTAAGGACAGTTAATCAAACTTTAATTCAACTCTGTCTGTCCTCGTTTAATCGTTGTGTTTTTCATTTCCTGCCCAGGACGAGCACGGACAAGGCAGAGTTTGGACAGAAGACATTGAAATGAAAGAAGGGGAACGAAAGGCGCAGGACAAGTTACAGAATTAAGTTCATGTTATCCACTTTGAATAGCCTGGAATGCTTTTTCGCATTCCTTCGTAGTCAACCTATTAAAATTATTAAAAAATTTGTCCATTTCATAGAAATTGACTTTCCATCAATCGAAGATAAATAATAAAGAACGGATAATACATCATACGCGCGTCACTGTACAAATATTTGTACATAAACGCTATTGATATTTCTCATAATAGTGCTATTTAATTTAATAAATATTTTTCACGGAGGCGTTTAAAACGTATTGTCGCATTTCTGCCCCACCCCCATTTCACGTTTCGCCGTTTTCGGTACACCAGTTCCATGTTCAACATATTCTATCAATGAATACCGTACGAAAAAATAATTCGGAGAACTCTTCACGCACTGTTTCCTCGAACAATTCCTGTGCACCGTGCTCGCGTTCGATTATTACTCTGCCAGCGCGCCGTGCTTGCAATTTCACGGCCTAAAAAATGAAGCATGGACTGGATGGTACATCGGCGAAACGGAAACCGGAACGACCAACGGCAACGTGGTTTCAATGCATTCTGGGGAAACGACGAACCGACAAACGAGACCGAAGAACACCGAGGTGAATTAGAGCGTGGCTCGAAGAAGATGAAATGAAGACGAACGAAAAAGGAACGTTCGGAACGGGGCTCGATAAAAGTGCCCAAAGAGCGTGTCGGAATCGGGGAAAATGGGAAGAAGGCGAGATGAAAAGGATTGAGCTGTTCGAAGCAAAGAGATAGTTAGAAAGACTATAGTTTGCAGAAAATCGGAGAGTAAAGTATCATAATAAGATTCGCGAACTTGAGCGTAGCGGAGAGTTTGATAAGTAACAAATTATTAAAGCTTCCTTAATGATCTTTAGAAATATTGAACGGTTAGTCGAAACTGTCTTGCATAATAAATTAATATTGGCGACGTCCAAATTCATTAATCTTACTTAATTTTATACAATCTGGCTTGCCAGGAACTTTATATTATTGTAGAATAAACTTCAAACGACTTAGTCATTCTTATACATAGTGTACAGAGTAGTAAATTTGAGAGCATAACAAAGAAGAAGAATATCTTGGATGGAATAAAGCGGGAAGAAAGGAAAACGACAATAAAAACATTAAATTTAATTAATCTAAAAACAGCGAAAGCTATAGAATTCGCAACAGCGCAAATTGGACACGACAGAATATTCTAATCCAACAAGACACGGAAAGAAACGGATTAACATTTGTTAAAGCAGGCATTGAGGGCAGTTAAGTCTAACATAAATCAGGCACGAGAAAAGCGGAGGAGAGGTATGGAGCGCAAACGAAAATAAAAGGGGGAAATGCAGAATTTCCTCGAAGGAAGTAAATACGGCCGGAATTGCATGAAAGGGAGCAACCAACGGTGCAATTTCTACGGTGAGAGGGAAATGAAAGAAAACCTGCAGAAAATACAAAGAGACGTAGGAGGAACAAAGGTTTCTGGGGGGGGGGGGGGGGCAAAGACGATGGAAACGCGTCAAAAGCGAAAGGTAGGGATGAAATGACGCCGTCGTTGGTAGTAAGGTTCTGCAAAGACATTTTGGCTCGGAATTAACGAATTAGTTTTTTTCCCCCGTAACACCGGTGGCGCACGACAAACGACCGAGAAAGCATAAACGTCGACGGATATGTACGGCGCTCGCGGCCAGAACCGAGCCACGCTCGTCGTCGTTTCCTAGTTCCGGTTCCCATGAATGTCGCCGACTAATTTTCCGGCTGCTCGCTGTTCAAACCACTTTTGAGACGGACGCCATTTAGGACGTAATATTCTCCTTTAAAAAAACCCACTGCGTACGCGGATAATTGTCCGGGGAACGACTTGGTGGCCTGGTGGATATTAGCGAGCCGCGTTACTCTTTGCTTCCTCCGCGCCTTTGGGCGAATATTCATTGATGCGAACGAGGCGCGAATTATAATTAAAATCAGTGAATACGAGGAAATTGGGCAACGACTTCTTTTGCGATTTTCGGAATAGTGTTTTCAACGACGATAATGTTTCATGCGAGTAATTTGTTCATCGGAGAATGAAATCTGCTCTACGGTTTTAATATATTTCTTTTCATTCTTCCGTGTGTACTTGCGTCGGAATGAAATAATGATGAAAATTGCTTTAAAGAAATTGTATGCAATTGGTAGTGCAAAACATGGCAATGTAATGAACGGGTAAATCTACCCGCAATTTGCAGAATAAATACTTCGACTTCAATTGGATTACTGAATCGTGGGAATTAATATAATGATTGAAGAACTTGTGTATTATGGAATTGGGGGACTGTTTAGTAATGCAAGAATTTCGATCGTTTTCATTGCGTTCATTGCGTTTTCAAAATTATGCATAACGTTCTTAATGATTGCTTCCAGACACACACACACACACACACTTCGTTCTGTGTCGCACACACGCGATACAGAACGGAGAAATTGCTCTTGCAAACCGTCAGTTCGTGAGATTCCAGTATTCCGAGATTATTAAGGAATTAACAAGCAAGTGTTTAACAGGAGGAAGTGCGTTGCATCTTCATAGTCAGCATGATTCCTGGCTAACTGGCCTAGTCAGATAAGCCGAAACGAAGCAAACTCCTACGAGGATACGATTAAGTGAACGCGATTCAGTTTATCTGCCGGCAGAATTATCGAATAATCGCGTTGCCTATGCTTCAATTAGCAACCCCGCCGGTCGATAAGCTTATTTACGAAACAACAGAAATGATTAAAAGCATCAACACGAGGGAAATAATTGACGTGTTTGTACGTATTCTAAATTCCCATGAATATAATGTAAAGTGAAATAAACAGTACAACACGCGGCAAAGTTGAAACACGTACTTCAGGATTGAAAGTTATTTCGCTACAACAATTTTACGAATTTTCTTGCAAACAACAGAATTGTTCTGTTCGAAAAATGGGAATTAAATTTGAATCCAACTTTTTTAGCACAGCAATGATACGATTCTGACTCATTCACGCAGTTCCCATTGTATCGTGCAACCGAAGTGCTCTGAATTAATTAATGGAGTAAATATTATATGTTTTCTGCTTCGCAATGAGGCACATTTTTCGCGAGGCAAGAGAAACTGTTTCGCGTAATACGCAAACGTAAGTGTACCTCGTTGTCGGAATAAGCAACGTTCATGAAAAAGATATCTAAAACGCACAGGGGTACATTACGCTGAATATTGATATCGATTAGCAATTCTTCCGGCGGATCAAGCTATCCGTTCCACGAAAATCGTCCAAAATATTGCCCCGAAGGTACAATGACTTGCTGAAAGCTCTCGTCTCTCGGCGAAGATGAAATATTCGGCCGCAGCCCCTCTCATTTCCCTGTGCCCCTATCTCGGTTTTCGATTATAGAATCCATATAACCAGACTGTGAATTGACGAAGGTGAGCCCCCTTTCTGCAATCTCATGTAAATCGATAGCGCGTCGTCGAAAATTGCAAAAAAATCTTCGGCCATTAGGAAATAAAAGCAAAAAAGGAAGGAGTGGATGTCGGCTTTTAGTCCTGAACGATAGAACAAAGTAATGAAGGACGGAGGAAAGGATGAAATCTGACGAGAAAGGTGGAAGTGATATAGCTGGAATGAAGGATAATCGAGCAGCGGAAAATAGTTCGAACGAGATACATATTTTTTCGTTTGCCGATCCACAGTTGCGGAATAAATGAAACGTTTATCGCATCGACGAGCAACAAATTTAAGGAAAGGATTCAGGAGTAAAAGAAAACGGTAGTCAGGGACGAAAAAAATGGGGCATACTGCGAACAGATTTTGCCGAAAGAATGATTAGACTGGATTAAGATAGTGACATCGAAGATTAAGAGAGAGCGTCCGAGTGACGATGGTCGAAGCGGAGAGCAACTACGCGACGCAAGGAGGATAACATAAATGAATAACTCGAATACAAATTTTCCCAAGTTCCCCTTCTTAACGCCGACAGAAACGTATAAAAGGGGGTAATTGACGCAGGTTGTAGAAAAAGGAACACGCTGCACACTATTTTCACAGTAGCAGGCTGAAACGGAACGAAGCAAAAATTAACGCAGCTTATCAGAATCCAGCGTGATGCTGAGCGTTTCGAAACAAACGATTCCGGCTGCCGTGCCACGAGCGTCGAGACCTCAATCGAGTGCACCGCCCCTTCCATTTCATCCCTCGGCCGATCTCGTACTCGTTCGTTTTCGCCGTTCGAACGTGGACGAAGCAGGCGGAGAAACGTAGATAAAGGTTTTAATTCCGTGCGAATGGATCAACGCGGGAAAATCGGCTGGGTGGATCGAACTGGGTGGCTTGGGAGGCGGAGGTGGAGGGGGTTAGGGGTTGGAATTGCATGGGGGTGGCACAGAGAAGGGCCTGGATTGATGGACTGAAACAATGGTTAACTTCCCAAGTAATCGCTTAAATCCTGGATGCCTGGGCTAGGTCCAGCCGATTTCCGATTGAACTGTCTTCTCGGCTTTCTTTTTTAATCGTGTCCATCGAATTGTCTACAGGCGAAGTTTCGCAGCTGCGTCCGTATCTCGCGCGCGGGTAATAAGCAGTCCTGGATTGAACGTGTGTCCAGTGTGAATCACGAACGCGACGGAACTGGATTCAGAAAACGTTTCATACCTCTTTTCCTTCTTTTTCTTTTTTTTTCTCGTATCGTTTTAATTATGATTCATATTTTTCGTCCCTTCCGAATACAACGGTTATTTAGGTGATGTTTGCATTATTATGTCAATTGCATGTTATGCTTGCGCAACAAATGTAACGGCGCACCACGACGATATATCGCGTACAGTGTTTAGAAGAATTTATAAGAAGAATATATGCGTTTCTTCGCGATCGTACAATGCCCGAAAAATCGAATTACGTATCGATTATAATCACCTTAATTGCACACCTCGCTACACCTCGTCACAAGGAACAACGAAACGGATCGGTTCTGATTTACAGAAAATAATCGCGACGAAAAACGTAATGCTTCTTTTATCCGCTTCGTGCGGGCTCCTCATCGAAAGTTATCGCTTAACGACGGCGGCGGATCGTTACGAGTTACTATTTCGGCGGACGATCGTGAACAATTCGCCGACCGTTCGATCGCTATACGCCAACGGCTTTTCCCTCATTTCTCCGCGGAGTCGAGTATCCGGGGAATATATAGGTGGCAACGAAACAAGACGAAAGAAAGCAAACAATGCCCGCTGGCACGCTGAATGACTCACTTTGTTGCTTTCGCTGGGAAAGTTTCCTCGTCGTGGCACTTTTAAGAAAGTTTCGAAGAACAGTAACGGCAATCATTGGCGAAGGAACGACCGATTTGTTCTTACTCGCTGGGCCGAGGGTTCGTCGAGCTTTTTGTCCGGCTATCACCGCCGCCCGACGAGCTTGAAAGTCCGCCGACATTTTTTCGAGACGATTTTGCTACGCGACTTAACGGTTACACTGGCCGGCAAGTCGTCTCTAGTAATTATAATGTCGACAAGGAACGATGAATAATATGAGCGTCAGATAAATTAAATGCATCTGCGGCAGAATGGTAGATCTTCTGAAATAGTCGTTGGAAGTTTTTAATTTTATTCGGGGGAGCGACGATGTGTATTCCTGTCTGTTTAATTTTGTATTGCATATTTTTATTATTTGCATGCTTCAATGTTATTTGCATGGTATTAATGGCGTTATGGAAAACTGTATGGTCGAAGGATAGTATAAAGAATGGTAGAAATGTTTGCGATCGTAAGTGGAATTGTAGAATATTCATTACGTCAACTCTCCTGCGAATTGAAATATACGTTCGCGTTGAATTTTACCAAGCAAAGTTTTAGTACCATAATGGCATATATTTGTCTTCAGATTGAAATTTATCATATGCGAGAAATTATCCTGAATTATAGTGAATCTCCAAGATTCTTCCTGAGGGAATAGTACGGCCGTATAAACATAATAATTTCAGGCGGGGAATAGCCATTATTTTCTCGCAACTTCGCAGGCGTTTGTTTATAAGAGTTATGATAATTGATGACTCACGTGTTCTGTGTTGATAGCAGCACCGTCACGAATATCTTGATGATCGGCACCAGACCCATTGACCATACCAGAACCGGCGCCAGCACTTCCGCTTCCTTTTCCACCAACACCGCCAGCTGGTGTTTGCGGCAAGCTCTGAAACGGAGAAAGAATAAATCAGAATAAGATCAATTCGTTAACCAATCTATTAACAATGCATTGATTCGTGAATAAACTGCCTCGAAAGAATAATTAGGGGACTCCCATAAAATTATTCGTCGCACAAAATGTTTACATTCTCACAGCAACTTGAATTACAATGATATCTCTATTCAACGAAGGAGAATGCAAAATTTTCAGCGCAATCAAACATTCAAATATGCCTACGTATTCACTTGATGCAGGAAAACGAATTTAAATTCTACCGTGCGACGTGTTCTCATTCACGCGCAGCTCTCGACGAACATCTTTCGTTAATTATCTTTCGGCGCGATTTACGGGAGGGGCAACGGGGAAACGAAATAAAGGCGGCATGCAAAAATCCCGACGATTTAGCCGTGCAATTTGAAGCTGTAAATTATCGGGGACAAAGAAACACGGCGGCGGCAGTCGTACGGCGTTATTTGTTCGACGCATTTCCCCGCAGAAACTCGGCCAGAGTCTTATCTCCATTTTACACTTTTCCCCGTTCGTTTCTTTCATTCGAAAAGATTCTCCCGGACTGCGCTGGCGTGTGTTGCGCCTTCGACGCTCTTTCGCCCTCTTCCGTTGAGGGAACGGCTTTTACGAGACGGATTAGATGGAGCAAAGATGGTCGTAAAGGGAAATTTCGTCGAACGTGTTTGCCCGTCTTTATCCCACTAAAGCGGGATAACGTGGACGTCGAATCTCGGTGCACAACAGCACGAAATCGCTGGGCGGATTTTCGTTTCAATCGTTCTAATGACTATTTGGGGGAACGTGAAATTCATTTAGATTATTTGTCTGGTGTGCCGTAAATTACATTGAGCGGTGCGATTATTTCGAAATAACTACGTACTGTCTTTTCTTTTATGTTGAGCTATCGATTAGCTACAATGATGAGTCGGTTTAACTTTTAGATAATCAATGTACATAATAGTAAATGTAATAGTTGGTGTTGTACTTTACATCATAATTGTGGTATTTGAAAACAAAAAGAAAGGAAAGTGAAATAATAATACGTAAGTTACATGACGAATAGATATGGTAAATACGAAATTACATAAAGAAATTACAAAAATTTCGCCTTTTCGTTAAAGCGTAACAATAACGAACAATAAGCACCGATCGATATAAACGGCGTTTACGCCATCCAATCTCCAATCCGATGATTTTTAAGGGATCAGAAAGAATGGCTCGTAATTACGGGAGCGGCAGGAAGTTCAACGAAATACCGCGCGCGATATCGTTGCTTAATGACTGCCACCTTTTAATGAAGGATTATGATACGCTCGTTAGATCGCCTCGTCAAGGCGAAACTTTTCCATTCCCCCCCTCCCCCGGACTGGGATCGATTGATTGCACCGTTCCGCGACAAGAAAAAAAAGCTGGGGACATTTATGAAATGAAAATACCCGATGTCGACGGCGCGGGTCCGATTTTTTAAATTCCGTCACCCTTTCCTTGCCACTTGTGCGAAATATATTTATTCCGTAACGAAGACTGATGGTTATTTAAACGTCTGGAAACACGGGGCCTGTTCGCCCATTGTTCATCGTTCGGGCGGACGATCAATCAAGACAAAAGCGTGCGTATTCCGCGGGGCATTGTCGAGAACGATTTGGATGGAATTAAGTAGTGTATGCCGATGATATTGGACCAACGATATATCTCTCGAGTGGTGCAGGTCAATGACGGGGTCAGGGATGTGTATCAAGTGCCACGGGTCAACGATACGGTGGAAGATATATTTTAAGTAGTACAGGTCAACGACATGGCTGGAGATAGTTCTCAAGTAGTGCGGGTCAATGTATGCATATTTGTGGGATACTTGCGGTAACGAGAGTATCTGCGGTCCTAAAACAACCGTGAACATTTTATTTATTCGCACGACGCTGTGGGAATAATAATGTCGGATAAACCGGGGCGAAATAGCAAACGGCGAACGGATTTCAGCGTACATTTGTGATGGATTTCTCGACTAACGCGCAATTATTCTGGCGGGGGAAAACGAGCAAGAATGAATCGTCGGACAATGATTACTGTTTGAGGTTGCGGTACCCTTCTAATCATTGTTTTATGAAAATAGTTCTCGTTAATTGTCCACTCCGTGCATTCTGTCTCGCACTTTGCGCCCATACTTACCTCGCATTGGGTTAATTCATGCAGATATCCGTGCAATTTACCTCGATCCTGGTTTAAAACCAACGCCGGATTACGTTGAAAAATAGTTCGGACCATTTAACCACCTGACTCTAAATCCACCACCCTGGAAACTATGCCTGCCGTTCTAGAACCCTTTACATTCTCCCTTTCATTCAACCGCAAGGGAAAAACGATAAGAGGGACCGTAATTACGAAATCAGAAATCGCGTATCTACCAATCCATTAGCGTTCCTCATCCGGCCCAGTAATTCGGTACGAAATTATCGGACGTGATAACCCGTTCTGAAACGCAGACTTAATTGCCGGCTATCGTTTTCCGTTCGAGAAATGTCCAGGCCGTGGCACGCGTGACTTTCACCGTGGGAAATTGCAAAATCAATAATAGTCGGGGCAACGGCGTCTTCATAGACAACGTTCATCGGGGGGGGGGGCGTGGAGAGTTGCAAGGAGGATGCAGCGTCGCGACGCCAACGACGAGGATCCATTAAAAACGCTTTCAAGAATAGGGGTCGCGAGTCGATAAAGCGATATTTGGCCTTCCTTAATGGATCGCGGCCGATCGAACGGCACTTTGCAGGTGGAAAAAGGGGCCGCCACGCGTCCGTGTGGGCGAACGCGGCACGAACAAGTCGCAAGGAAACGCAACAGAGGGGGAATTTGTCGCGAGAAGAAGCGACACACAGTGGCGAAAGTGAGGCCAGGTGCGATCTACAGTTCACCCCCCCCCCAACCCCCTTACGTCATTCTACCCCCGGCTTCTTTTATTTCGTGTATTGGAAATAGCGGAGAGTGCTTCTCTCTCAAAGTAATAGAGGCTTGAAGACCCTTTAAGTGACGTTCGCCATTTTACGATCGTTCTTTATAGACGATCGCGCCAACCCTCTCCGTTTATTCTACGCTCGATCCCGACCCTCGTGTCTTTTACCGGTCCGAGGGGAAAAAGTAGAAGCAAGCCCACCTGTCGGACGACATTTCCTCCTCTTTTGTTTTCCCATCGAGGAGGCGATAGTGGACGGCCCGAGATGGTTTCATTTACGCGACGTTGGAACGACGGGCGCGAGGGTGGAGCGATGGAAAACGACGAAACGCGGCGAAAGAATCCCGCGCGGATAATTAAATAATATTAGTGGCATTTCTTCGAGTTCGGTATCGCGGTACTATCGTTGGGTGTACCGCGTCGAACGCTCAGACATATATAATCGAAACGAAATTTCAGGATGTCAATTAATTTGCAGTACTACGCAGTTCGGCGGCATGTAAATGTGTCCTTTGAAGATGTTCCGCGTCCAATGATACATTGGAAACAAGGCTGTTGGATACAGAATAGCGTTGCCGGGGACTATACATAATTTAAGACCACAGACTGCGTTGAGTAACATATTCACTGCTATCGAGGACAAAACAGTATGTCATTAGCAATGTACATCGAAACTTTGTAACAATGAACCAGCTACCAAATCCCGGCGATACACGGAACGTTTCGTGGGATACTGCGCGAACTTCGACGGGCAAAAACATTGTTCCCGGCTAAAATAATAATACGAAAATGGTATGCCAATGGTATATTGAAGTCTCATGCTTCAAGAATTGTCTTTATCCGCACGAAGTTATCATAATATACGCACAGAATGATATTTGCCACGTCTCTCCTACTAAATTATTATTTTTCTGGTCGCAATCTGTGAGAACGCAATCTTGCACACTCGCTATTGAGAGTGAACAGAGGAATCCTGCAGAGTCGTTAATAAGGTTAACGATTAATCTCTTTTCATCAACTGTTGAACAACTCTCGATACCAACGAAATATGTTTACGATTAATCTAAAACATGCAATGCAAATAATGCAATTATTTATGCAAGATTTCCCACGCATAGGCACGTTTCCTCCCAAAGTGCCCAACAATTTTTTCTAAATTCCAAAATGTACACACTTTGCACTGGCGACGGAACCATTTCTCTCTCTCTCTCTCTCTCTTTAATCCAGAAGTTACGCGTAACGTAACGCGAGTGGCCCGTCGGTATCAAGCCGTCTGATGTTTCTTTGAAGCTGTTCGCGTGTTTCTTATTTTGCGGGAGATAGGGAGCCAGGAACGAGGATGGGTTTCCTTTCGCGTCCCAGTTCGCCCTGATTTTTCGGCCCGTAAATCGCGCGTTTTCGCGTGCCGCATTCGGTCGGATGCGTGCTGCTTTTCCCAGTCGCATCCGCAATGCCTGCTTTAATTATTGCGTCCGCTTCGCCGGCGGGGAAAAAGTTCGCTCCGTTTGCTTCGGCCACGCTCGGTACCCGAAATATTCGTCCGGAAGTAACGGGAAAATCAGATCCCCCCGGACGTGCTTGAAATTTGAATACCTTCGGTCGCGGGATCGTTTTAAACGATGGTTAGAATAACGCAGGAAGAACGGGAAAGAATTATTTACGGTTTCGAAACGTTCATTGAAACGAACGTTTGGAAGCTGATTGGCGAAGGGATATTTTACGTTTCAATTTTGTGCCGTAATTGCAAGATTTAGTATCAATGTGGACGACACTTTGGAATTGAAAATGATTCAATCGTCTCTTGGAGATTCGTGACTCGCGCTTTCTGCTCTTATCCTTACTTTAGAAGAACTATCTTCCGTTTAATACGATGCAGTACACGCGCGTGTATATCGTGGCAGAATGAACAAAAGAAGTAAATGTGGAGGAATTAACGAGAATTACTACGCAATGTTTTCTGTTCGTGTTACAGTTCAAGCTGGTGATTAAAATGAAGCGGCTCGTGAAACGCAGAAATTAAATCGAAGATAATGATGAAACGAAAACTCGTCAGAATAATTTTATTTCAATAGACCTTGAAACGGAATTGGAAACTTTTCTTCAACAATTGAATACTTTCCCTAAGGAAGCAATTAACTGTCACGTCCAGTACGCGAGCTGAATTTCGCTTGGCAGAACGTTAATACCTGCGTCGTTTCGAGACGTTCGCTACATCACCTGGTGAAATATATCCCAAACAAGTAGACTGACTCGATCAGCGTCTCGTCGCGGTCTCCGTCTTCAAATTTCGTGCTGACGAAGATCCATTATATCTAGTCGTGTACACGATTACGTACGACCGTCGATTGGATCTTGATGTCGCCATCGTTTCGAAGTTACGGCTTTTCGATAAGTGGAGGGGCGCACGATTTTCTACATCATACGCTGAACGAGCGTAATGAGTTTTAGAGAGCACGATGGACGACAGATCGCGCAGCAGCACTTTGTGGGAATAGCGAGTCGTATTGCAGATCGGCTATACGAGGCTAATTTCTTAAACAATACTGTGGAGCATATAAACGATTATAATGGTAGACGACATCGTATATGCAAATAGTTTTTCCAAAGAATTTGATAAATCCTTAATCGTTCCATTGAGATTTCCTTGTATCGTGCTTTTACTGCAATATTACAAACGTCAAACGTAATTCTGCTAATTTCGTTACGAATTAAACGCGAGATCAAGTAACTCGCGTCCAACTGTATACTTAAAATTTCTGACAGCACAATCCAATCGCTGAAACATCTACACGCCGTATGAATAATACCCAATCAAGAAGAACGATCCATGTACAGTCTACGTCATCAGGACAAACTTGGAAAAACACATTACTAAAATTCCCCAACGAAAATCGAGCACCGCGTTAAAAAGAAAGCCAACTCGCGACGGTGAGCGTTACCTATAACCAACGGCGTTGCATGAATTTGTATTCTTGCGATTCCCCGGTCGCCCCTGTAACACCATTATCACTCTACACGACACGAATAGCAAATTCCGTGTCGCGTGAACTTCGATCCCCCCAACTGAACCGTTAATCGATCTTCGAGAACGCGCCAGCCACCGAGTTTTCCGAGCGAACTTGCCGCGTCCCGACAGGCCGTCCGATAACTTTCGTCTTGCATCCACCTCCCTTGACCTTTCCGCCGTGTGCACCACGGTTCGTCGCGCAACGATTCGTCTTTATCAGACGCAGCAAAAGCGCAGAGTGACGAAGGTCGGAGGATGGGTTGGTCGCGACAACGTGAACTCCCCGTCGAAACTGAATTTACCCCGGCGAACATTGCAAAGTGCAAGCTAAAAGAGCAGCCAGCTCGTTCCTGCGAAACTTCCTGACGGCTGACTACACGGTGGGCAAAAGGACCCGTGGAGCAGAGGTGTTGCTAAGAGCCGCGACGAAAAGGGCCAAAAGGGTCTTTGCCGCTTGGCAGATTAAATCGTCGTGAACGTATTTATTCGGCCTCTCAAACGAAGTTCTATGGATACCATGTTCGTTCAAACGGGACTCTGACGAGCAGGGGAAGCAGATTTCCCGTGCAATTTTCTTCAATGCAGACGCGGAGGTTCGTATTTTCTCGCGATGCGCAAGATAATTATTTGAGAAGTTTGTGTTCGCTGGCGTGCAAATTAATTTCGTAACAGCGGTAACGGTGGCATCGCATTGGGTGATTATTCGGATTGTAAATGTACTGCTCTCTTTTGTTATGAATTAATGGAACAATGATTTTCATTAATCACGAAAACATTGAACGAACGCCCGATGTTTTAGTCCGTGAAATATTCTGTACAAATAATGTTTCACATTTTAATTCAAACAATAAATATATTTACTATATATGTATATATTTTTCTTTTATACTATAATGGAAGACGTCGTTCAATTTTTCAAGCCACTTTCGTCAATTCTCAAATGCCACTGCGAATTCTCAGCTGAATGATAAATAACATCGTTTAGCAATCGTAAATTTGATCAAGGTAATAGTTAAAATTATTTTTACAATCCTTTTATATCGAATAACTTTGTTCATTAAAAGTATAAACGATTGTATGCGCGTAATCCCGTTTTCATCGCTCACGGACCAACAATATCTTCTTCGCATCTATCGTACAAGAAAATTGTTATTAACAGCGGGAAACGTCGTGACCCAACAAACTGACGAAGTTAAAAATATTTGTCCTCGTTGGATGTTCCTTGATCGTGGTGGAGTGGCTCGATGCCGCGACAAGGCACCGCAAGCGCTTAAGGCTAATGACTTTCCATGTTGCATTATGAATTTTAATGAGATTTATAATTACAAAGCAGCTCGTGCCACCTAGTCCGCAAAACGAATACAAGGTGAGCCACGATGGGGTGGAAAACGATCGATTCTTCGAAGTATAATGCAACCGCGTTTGTCTCTTCACTTTTCCAATTGCGCATCACAATCATCAGCAGTCCAGCTTCTATCATTCTCTGAAAATTAGTTCCCTTTTGTTGTTCAATTGTAACAGCCCTCGCAACATCTATTCAATTTTTAACTATTTACAAATTATTATACTAAATTATTGTGTCGTCAATAATTAGTTATTTCTCCGAAGCGACCCACGGACGATACATCGATTCCGATTAACAATAATTGTCAAACTTCCCCCGTGTTTCCATAGCATCAACGGAGACGAAAATGATTCCAAATTACCTAACCAGAAGCATCCAGTGTCCAAACTCTTACCGACGATACCAAGCCAAACTGAACCCCGCAAACTCCTCTTTCCAATCTCCTTACGCGAATTAATTTATTATCGGCAACTTGCATCGCCAGACATCCTCAGGTCTGACCGCAGTTCGGCAAGATCCTTATTAAGATCTCTGGGGCAGTCAATCCGCCAGGTGTGAAACGTGAACGAAACTGCAGCTTCATCGATACGGAGTAAAATTCCTCGCTCGCTCGAACGTGGAACGAAGTTTCACCCTCTCGATCAATGCCCGAATGGAAGGCGATAGTCAGTAGAACGGAGAAATCCTCTTTAATCCGTCTGCTCTGCGTTCTAAGTCGCGGGGGTTTTCCAGGCTGGCATCCGGCACGACGAGAGGCCATGGCCTCGGGATCGTCCCTTCTAGAATCGATAATCGGGCCCCCTGTCGAAAGAACCGCTAATACCTGTGATCTCGGTTCGTGTTTGCCGGTAAACACGCCCAGTCACCCGTTCGTCGTAGTTTCAAACGGCGGAGAGATCGAAGTTGCCGCCAGGGAAAACGCAAACCGGTGTCGCGGCCATCTTGTCCAACTACGAAAGTTTAATTACCTGTAAAACGAACGAGGTTTGCAGGACGTTCGACGGAGCGTTAAGATCGTTAAGAAGTGTTGCGACATCGGCGAACCGTGAAACGAAGGAACGATCTGGTATTCTTTCGCCGTTTCTTGTTTCCGTCGTGCGTGAATAATTGGGTACCTCGAGGGTATACACGCGTAGGTGTTAATGGTGCATTCGGTTGAAACGAGTTGCTCTGCTTGGTCCTGATACATTGAGGACAGAGCGATTTATTAATGAAGATTTTAGACTGAATTAAAGATGGAATTATTGATTCTTTTCTTGAAAAGCTTCTTTCGGAGAATGAAGATTGAGTTGATAGAAAGCGTGAATATTATAACAAGCACGGGAAAGGTTGAACGTTTAATATGTAGTGAAGCTTATGACCCATAAAGATGTTGCGTTCACAAGGCATCGTGTATTAATAAAATACAAAGCTTTAGTTTATAGATTCCCCGGTGGAAAGATTAGTATCATCCTCATATTTCTCGTAAACGAATTTATACAACCCGCCGGTTTCAATACTACTGTATTACAATACTACCTCGCATAAATTATGTCCGGCGAGTTATTGTCAACAGAATCAACGAAAGATGTTCAAATATTGTACGCGTCGTTCGTAAACACGATTATTACCATATCCCTGTGACATGTAGTATTAAAATGTCAATCCGTAGGAGGGGTAAAAATTCCGATGCTTCATTGCCTCGACAACACTATCAGCAAAGTATGCGCAAGGTAATGGGAATTCTGCATTGAATTAAAGTCCCGAGGGAATCGATGCGATCGATTAAAATATCCTCAGTCGCGTTCAAACAGAATGTCGCGGGAAAAATCTCTCAACCCTTAATTTAATATGCTCTATCTTCATTCGATTCGAAAGTGAACGAAAAAAAAAGTGTTGCCCCAATTTTTCCACGCCCCAGTCGCGGCGAAATACCGCCGTCAGTGCTGCGCAAAGCGTTCTGAAACACCAATAACGATCTGCGATACAGACGTCCGTGCAATTCAACGCACCCACACTGGCAGAAAGCGCACGAAGAATCTACCGTCACGAAACACCCTTCGGTGTAGCCGTAATTTTCTACCTTTAGCCGGTGTTCGCCGGTGGAATCGCAATTTCCAGCGTCGCGCTATTTCCATCACGCGTTTCGCTGCCTCGCACCCTTACGCGCGATCTGTTTTCACCCCGTCGGGGAGCAGCGGCGTTGTCGCAGCTAAAGTGAACTTCCCGACTGAACTGAAATATCCGTTATGATCTGCTGTCCTCGCTCGCCTGTGTACGAGGGCAGAAAGAGGAACGGGAAAATAAGGAATAGAGCACGGAGGGTGTGAACTCGCTTGAGGAGGGGTTGGTGGTGTGCGTGCGTGCACACCCTGTGAGGGGGTTAGACTGAAGCAAAGTGACTGATTGAGAGAGGAACGAGGCGGCTCGCTTGGCGAACAGATATGAAATTTGTTTGAGTGAAAGTTATCAGGGAGGAAGATTAACGTTTGTTCGGGAATACATTTTTCGATTTAATTAATCAGATTTGGACTCGGATGGGGCTATTCATTGTTAAAATTTAGATCGGGTAAACCGGAATGATAATTACTATTGGGAATGAAGATTGATTTCGGCAAGGAATAGCCGATGCCCACTGTATTAAAAGTGTTAGAAAATAGCAGAATAATTTCTAGCTTCGCTAGTTATTTAGAAATATAACTAGTTATTTATTGCGAAGCATTCTCTGTAATTTTTGTTTCCGTTATTTGGCTTATTTTTTGTTTTCGATATGAATTACGATTAAGAATAAGTTTATTATACTCGTTCACGTTTTCATTGTGTCAACGCGATATATTTTTGGAAACAGAAACACGCATTTTGATGTCCATCCGTTTCAAAGGAGCAAAGCCGGTTAAATCGAAACTCATATATTATTTTTATCCCATTCCGTATTCCATCTGCACGCGCTAAATTCCAGCCATAAATCTGCTTATAGCTTAATCGCTCTATTCACGAAACCTAGTACCTAACAACCCTTAATATTCCAGCAACAAGGAGCTCACCTTATCACGATCTTAATTAACATATTACACAAACTGCACCGCTATACCTTACCCAGCTCACGTTGCTGTCCATCTTGGCAGCTACCACTGTCCACGAGGCAAATCCGAAAGAGAAACACAACCCAGCCAGACTGGCAATCTATGCACACCGTGAACCAAATAAAACACCAAAATCCGTACGTCGAAGAGGGTTGAAATTTCCGGACGCGCAAGGTCTCCGGGAACTCTATCCAAGTGCTTCCAGCAAAGACTATAACGATTTTCATGGTAAACATTTGTCCATAGACGGTGCTTGCTGTTGCGGTACAAGTTAAATTGCTTTCAAAATTGCATACCGGTCAGCAGTGCTGCTTTATAATGGTAACATAGCCACTGACTCGGTTCGCTCGCATAAATTTCTGTCAACGAGCATCGTCAAGCATCGCGACAGCTTGGACACGTTGTTAATTGAGCAATGATAACGATAAACGCGAAAGTATTATGTCGATCCAACAACGCTAACGAGGATGAAGTTTGCAAAATATCATCTTGTCCTGAGTGTGGAACTTTCTTTGAGAAATTTCGTAAGACTTTGCGGGATACGTCGATTTTTTTGTCTGCTGATCGAGGAAATTCAAGATATTATTTCGTACCTTTTAATTTTGAACTTTTCTTTCTCTGTAAGATTTCGTTGGTAACGTAGATTTGATAACTCGCTGCTTCATTTGTGAATCAAAAGTCAACATTCATCGACCTTTTTGTACTTATTTAGAAAAGAACCTATCGAACTTCCCGACAAAAATCATTTTATACATTTCGATGGCAAATTCCTCGACACATAACCGCAAGAAATACTTGTTCTTCCACAGAGTTTGCAAAGCTGTAAATATGACGATCATTACTCCGCTTAGCTTATTCCCATGATAAATATCCGAGCTTTATTTGCATTCACGCGAAGAAAGTCAGGACGACGGCACATCGATTCGCGTTACCGTTCGCGCTTGAGAAAGTATAAAATATTTTCTTACGCGTGGCGAAACGTCAGCTTATCGTCGGGTCGATCTCGGAAAACTTAATTTCTCCCAGACGTAGGCGTGCAAGCGTCGCACCTTCGAATACAACCGCAGAAGTGAAACATCAGAAAACAGAGTTGTATAATTCAAACCCAGTACCGTGGGCAATAAAACAACTACCTCGACCAACAGTATCTTTCGTCCCTCCGTTTCCACGAGTCATCCGACCAATCTACTCATCCCCGTTCGTTTTTCGTCCTCCATCCCGGCGTAATCCTCCGACCCGGCCAGTTCGTTCGCCACATCTTAAACAACATTTCGTTCCGTGGCCAGACAAGGGGGCGCGAGCAAAGCGAGGCCGCCCAAAGTAACAAAACCGCGTCCCGACTGAAAGCTCGAAATCCCCCCCCCCCGGGGGGGGGGGCGACGATGCAAGCGGTCGAAAGTACTTCCCGGTGTCCAATTAGCAGACGAAAATCCGTTTAATGCGGCGGCTCGGCCGGGAAGCCCCGGCGAATTCACCGCGACGAACCTTATCCAGGTGAAAAGGTGTCCGATACCGCGGCAAAGATCGACCCGACGCGGCTTCCGTTTCACATTTAGCATTTCGCGGAGAACGTCTCGCCGGAGTCCGGTGTTCGTCGTTGGTCCCTCGAAGATGCTCGAGAGAACGACGCCGACCAGCGGAGGACGCGGGCGCGGAAACAAAATGGGAGGGAGGAGCCGCGGGTGGAAGAAGTCGAAAAGAGGACGAGCACGCAGGTCGCGAGAAGTGGACAATGGGTGTTCTGCCGGCGACAACGGCTCCTCCGTCGAAACCGGCGCCATCCGAGATACTCGTCCGAGAAACAGGGACGCGCTGAAATCCTAGAGCACCGGGAATCGGGGGTAACAAGGCGATGGGGGGCCACCCGGGGGCGCTGGAATTTCGAACTAAGACGTGGCTCGTGGCCGCGTTAATTCTTAAGCAGCCGGTTATTCCTCGATTGCCCGAATCGATACGGTGCCACCTTCTGGCGTTGATGTTCTTGCGATTTGGTCGTGGGAAATTGGCTTTAGCGGTTAGCGAAATTCGTTTCTGGATGGGTGAATAAAGTTGTTAGTGTTATCGATGATGCTTACGTACTTCAGAAACTGTAGACGTGGTTCGGTAATTCAATCGCGATTTAAAGAGAATAGAGCGTGATTAGTAGAATGCAAAATCGTTTTTATTTAACGCTATCTTGATTGAACAAGAGATAGATTGTCGAGGTATGTATTTACTTGTGGACTGGTTGCTTTGTTTCATACATTTCGTTCTATCTAACATCTCTATTGCATTGCTTTGCAGACGGCCGATTTGTGGCATTACTGATTAGTAATTGGAAGGAGAACGTTGTTAAATGGAGGAACTGAAATTCATTCAGGTCTGTGCTACAATAGTATTCCTGAATTACGTTTCTTCAATGCTAAGTGTCTATTTTGCATAAATAACTTATGCACAGAAATGTTTAATAGATTCGAACAAAAATAGCAAACACGTTTGACAGGAAATATTATCTACCATACTCCATTTCACATTTGCGTTCCAAAACAACAGCCATTTACCTCCCCGTTTCTACTTGCCGTGCTTCAGGGTGATTCTGGACAGCCAATAAAATTAGCATATATCTGCTGTAGCTGCTGTTTCCTCCGAATGTTTGCTTCTAAAACCAAGATTAAGTGCAACGGCTGATAGATTTACGTTGAGACTGCCTTGCCGTAATTGAATCGGTGCAACTCGACGAACCGTTTCAATTGTAACATCGATCAAATTTTCTGGCACATCAAAATTATACGCGCTCCTGATCCGAAATAATGCCAAACAATTGAAACAATCCGCAAGATAGACAACACTGACTTTCATTAGACCTCGAACACTGCCGACAAATAGAACATCGATACAAACGATAAAACGCGCAACAAATCTCTTTCAAACGATACACAAACTCTATCTCAAGATAGACCCTTCCCGTACTTGTCTAATTATCCCCACGAAAATCCGCAAATTTGCGTGCGCAATTAATCTCTCGGTTCAATCCACTGACCTGCCAACTACATTGTACTTTAACCAAGTATCATATATCCGACCGACAATTCCGACCCTCGATCAACTTCCATCGACCCTTAACGACCATTCCGTCGACGAACCCGCGTTCGACACCTATCCCACTAAACCCCCCCCCGCACCCTCTCCCCTGAAGCATAATAACCACGAAGAAAAACGTTCCCCTCGAACTCGGATACCACAGTAACCCCCCGACCCCGGCAACTTTGTCGTATCGTCCGAAGTAAACCAGATACGATAAACGCCGACACGATAATGTGAAGCGTATCCGAGCGACGTGCTCCGCAGCCTTAACTACGGAAGCGTGGAACCGTTCCCGTGCGCAAGTCGGACACCGTTGAACGGGAATTAAGCGAGCAACGGAACACAACGGGCGTAAATCGCGGACCAGAGAGCGTCATTCCGCGCATAATGGCTTTCCAATGTACCACGGTCGGGGGCCCGGCTGCGAAATATTTATCGGCTGGCGGCCGGCGATAATGCACGCGCAAACTGGAATTTACACGGCGAATCGGGTACGCGCGTGGACGGGGCGATTCGTCGGCGACGCGACGCGTTTCGCGGCAATTAATCTTTCGCGGCCCGTTCGAACGGCGTCGCGCGGGTCGTAGCGATTCGTTGCGACGCGAAATGCGAAACGGAAGGTCCGGCCGCGACTTATCTTCCACTCGGGCGGCGTTATCGATGATGGCGGCGAGGGACGAACGGGTGGACGTCGGTTGGGGAACGATTCGGACGATTTCGGAATTTGATAACGCGCTTTCGAATTCGACGAGTGGGCCGGACGGTCGGTGAATTTATCGAATTCATCGTCGGCGTTAGGGACGCGACGGCGGACGCGCGATTGTTGTTAAGAGTTTGCTTCGTTCGGGATATAGGGATGGTTTGCCGCGGATTCATCAACGGCGGGTTTATTTTTGTCCATTTTCGTGGTTACCGTTGCGTTTGGCGCGGACGAAGTGGCGTAAGTGAGAAATAAAAGTGCGGAGGATTGACAAATATTTTTGTCGGTGTCGCTAATCGATGACAGTTTGTATTCATATTTCGTTACGTCAAAACTGTTGTTTTAGGTCATTATGCAAATGCGAAGTAACAGTTTTAGCAATAATAATAACAATAGTAATGAAAATCGTCTCACGTGAAGAGTGTAAAGTTAAATCGTTTAAGTAGTTTAATTAAGTTTCATGGTGTTAAGAGAGTTATTCCTTTTTGGTAATGAATGAAATGGATTTGTTACATTTGCGAGTGGATGAGAAAGGCGAGGAAGTTGATATGTATATATGGGTTCGTGTGGACGCTGATAAAGTGATCGATGTGCCATCAGTGCACGATAGAGATGTATGGTATGTTCGAGTGTCCTCCATAGGTATAATGTAGTAGGGGTGCGTAAATTAACTCTTGGAATTCATATTCGGTTAATCATACATATGCAGCAGCTATTCATGTACATGTACATATACATGTACAGCCGAATCGATTCACGGAATCAAGTTTGTCCGGAACAAGAAGATTACTCAAACGTGTATTTTATTAACAACTGCGCGTGCCGACATTGCACAGTTGCTCACATTTTGTGATCCAGTTGCGAGTATAATAAATCGAACATCAAATTTCACATAAAATATAACACAGGTCTAAAAAATACCCAAAGCTGTCCACATTAAAGGCAATTAAATTTACGCTTTCGCGATTACTTTCGAACACGTGGTTCCCGTCGACGATTTCAAAATTGTACACTGTAAAGACCCTCGAGTATGGAAATCTCCATTGTCGCTGAAACATAACCAAATCACTCGTCCTTATTTCGAGCTATATCGATCAATGAACCGTCATTTACATTTGCGTATGGTCACAGTCGCTGGAATAATGTCTGTTCAATGATGTGGCAGTAGTCGCTGCAGGCCGTGCGATGCAACGTCGAAGAGACGAACCGCCTAATTACCCCAGTCATCGGCGAAGCCTCATTCGGGAGTAATCATCCGTGCCGACTAATTCAACGGACAGGCAATCGTCCGTAATCGTGCCTCCACCCCGGCGACGATGATTCATTTATTGAACCGTATCATCTAATGGTGAATTTTTTCACTCCCTCACAAGTCCATCCAATTACGGTCATTTCACATTTGAAATCTGCCGTGTGCATAATTAATCGTTTGCGTCCAGGCAAAGAATCGTTCTACTTCCCCGTTTATAATTAACACGTTGACTGACACGGAATTTTTCCACGATTCCAGTCTGAAGAGCCAATCTGATTCAATCATGTTGTATTATTAAAAACTTTAATAGTAGTACATAGTAATAATCAAAAAGCTTGAAAAATGTTTTTTTCTAAAAAGCATGATACGAATTATCTCGTAGTTGGCTTAAGTAATTGAAAACCTCTTCGCGGAAAACAAATACAGAGATAACTCGTAGTTTGGCAGTCAACGTGCTAAGAATCGGGACTTTCTGGGCGTTCGCGCGATTAACAACAGCGCGGTTGGGACGGAAGAGCAGGAAAGGCTACCGGAGTTACGAATTTTCCGAGTATATCGTGTTAACTTTCGAGTTTTCAGCGAGGCTAATTCCTGCAAAGCGGCTGTGCGGGAAATTTTCGTAATTAAGAACGAACTCTGTTCATCGTGTAATTTAGATACATGGCAAGTCGAACGTTTCTCATGCCTTCCACGTTTCGCAAAGAATTTCAATCAATTCGACAATTATGAAAATAACTGGCTGGATAAAAGTTCTTCGTCGTGTAAGATCAATAATTCAAGGAGATAGAGGAAGGTGGATACGCTTAAATCGGTACATGATCAAATTAAAACGTTTCAGTAGCTTCAACTGTTCGACAAAATGATTGCAAAGGTTTGACTGAAAAATTACAAAACGTCGCGGCAAGGTATCCTCCGAATAATTTACGTCTCATAGAAAAATCTATATATAAAAAATATGAAGGGATATTGTTGAAGACGAAAAAAGTATATAAACTCACGGAATAGTAATTTCAGTGGATAGTATTGATTGTTGCTATAACAACTTGGAAAATTCGTCAACTAGGTGACCACTTTGCTTTTATCCCAAGCACAGTTTATAGCAACATAAATATTTGTTGTATAATCTAGGATCGATAATTGATAAACTATTTATAATAACAGTTAATAAACCGGTATATCTACCTGCACATCAAAACCGCAGCAAAAATGTGATTAAAAACCGCGACCCTAATACAGCACCCGGATAATACAACACAACAACTACCATCAACTTCCCCTTATTTGCGCGAACTGCAAACTCAATTCACCCAGCGGAATTTTGCGAAATAAGCCACGCAAACGAACCAATCCCCGGAACCTCTTCGTCCCGAAGAAGCCCGAACGTCACGACGCTTCAAGGGTTTCGCCGTTCAAAAAGGGACGAATAAATAAGCGCTTACAGCGTGCCATTGCCGCGAAACGAACACTTTTTTCCCCCCCGTTCGTTCTCTGGTGCGCGACACGCGGCGTCTGCGAGCGGCACCAGAAGAGATCGTTGCGGCAGCAAGAGAAATGAAAAATGCCCCGCTATAACCGTACGTCTTACGCGGAAGCCTGTTGTCTCGTAAGCCGAGATGCAGAAGCTCGGAAAGCCCCCGCGACGTAGTCTCATCCGTGACATTAATAATTACGGCTTGTGTACCCACGAAAATTACTCTCTTTATCTGCCCCCCCCCTTGTCCTCCGCCATCTTGCTCCCTCCAATTTCGCCCGCGTCTTTTCCAACCCCCCAACCCGCCCCACCGGTTTCCTTTTTCTCTCGGCCGCAACGTTCCTTTTCGCCAGCTCCCGGTACGCGCCGGTTATATTTACGAAGCTTTAAAACCTCGGGGGAAGTAGAAAAGCCCGAGTTTGGCCAGACCGCCGCGTCCACGCGGGCAAAAGTGTGACTCCTTAGAAATTTCGTAAGCGCTCCCTGTCGTCCGGTTCTTTTTATCGGCCTGTATTCCGTGCGACGGAAATTCTAATGGACATTCCACGGTGAGAGTGAACGGACCACCGGTGTTGGCACAGCTAGGGAGTAGCGCGCTCGTCTTGCTCGGTGATATTCACTGTCAAGTCGTGGATCTCGAAGATTCGACGGTTGGTTTCGGTTGTCGCGAATGTTAAGGGATAGTTCGTGAACTTGTTAATAGAATGAAGGATGTTTGTACGTGATATAAATGAACGATTGAACTGTCAAGTAAAATACAAATTTCTGATTACGTCGACCTTATCGAGAGTAGGACAGACGGATGGAGTTTCTTAATCACGTTCAACCATTTAATGGGTCGCAACTATATCTCTCGATATAATTTATATTCGTGTAGCTCGCGTGTTTAACCGCTCGTGCAATCGGGAAAGTAGTTAACGTAAATAATAGTCACATTGTAAACCGAAAATCAGTAGCGCAGAAATTAATCGGAAATATTGTACGAACTTCGCGAAAATGTGTTCAAGTAAAGATTAGCTTGTCAATTAAATTGTGTTATTCGTAACATAAGAAACGGGCCTGGGCTCGATTTTTCTCTCTCGGCGAAGTGCGTTCTTCTTGTCTCGCTGCCACTTGTCGTTTCAATGAGAAACTACCACATTTACTTTTGTCCGCCAGTTTTGTCGAGAAGCGTATGCTCGTGGAACTGTGAACTCGTCGTCGAGCACGAATTCGTCTTACGTTTCGTACTACTTGTCGTCTACGGCGCAGACGGCAATATTCACGACCCTTCAACGAAGTGCAGATGGAAACTTATTTCTGCAGACGTTCATTTCGAAAATTGTAGCACGCACGAAAGATGCTCAGGCTCAAGTGCTTCGCTGAAATTACACCGAACATTAATTGAACCTATTCTCATTATTTTGAATCGTTTGACACGGAACTGAAGTCAGCTCTCCATCGTTTTCACTGTAGAAAATTGTACGAAAGCGCAGTGCCTTTTTAATTGCCAAGCACCGCTTTCAGCAAGTTCGCGTTCCCATTTCTTATTAGTACAATTATTCTTCGAGAGTAATTCTCGGCTTGGAAATGAAGTCTTGAATAATTGGATATTAAATGAAAGAACATATTCACCGTCGAGGGTGTATAATTCGAAAAGTTCTTACCTCACAAATTATAAGACTGCACCTTATTTCAAATTAACCTTCGAAAAATTATATCCCAAACTTCTGGCTAAACTGGCACTGCGTTCCACAACCACATTTGACTCGTCTTCTTTTTGCAACAAAATTATAAAAACAATGCCAATCAAATCTTACTTCTACAAATTTTCGCAATGATTTCTGTTCTCGGATGAAAATTAAACTTTTGTTTAAACGGGAACCGCGCAATCAGGATCGCCCGTTACCACGCGCGAAATCTACACATTTCGTCTTTAACGCTTCTGAAAATGCACGTAGATTAGAGCAGAGAAGCTCTAGGTAGAATCACGTGAAATTCTATTAAATAAGCGACGCTTCTGGGAAAGTTGCAGAATGCGTTTGCTCGAGCAAGTGCTATGCACGTACGCCACGCGTGGCAATTACGAAATGTTCTGAAACTTTCATTCTGTTTGCACAATGAAAATCGACATTTCGCCTATGAGCAATATAACGCGAGTTACAATACCGCTTGCTTTGCCGTATGATTGTTCAAGGGTGTGGTCGTTTCCACTGAAGTGTCGAATAAACTCCACTCTTTAGTTAATTTATTGGCGAACGTGTAACTTTATCATTTCGTGCATGGAGAATTTTACGTTTGCACCTTTTACTGTACGACGGCCTATTCTATGATCTGAGACGTACCGATTAACAGAGTAATTAATCGCGCTAACGTGTGCAAGAGAAATTCTAGGAACGAGTTCGAGAAGACATTTATTGGAAAATTATTTTGCAGGGGATTTTCATTCAATACACGCTTACGCGAGAAAAAAATTTAAATGTGAAAGGTGGTCTGAGAGTTCTCTATGAATAGCTACGTAGAGTAGAAAAATCCAATGGAAATCTTTCTCATCGTCGTGAAAGAACGCGATAAAGTTGTCATCGATTGAAACACTTCAGGTTGTAAAGCTTGAAGATGCTGGTGATTAGTTGCGGAAGTGGGAGAAAAAGCTGCAGAAATCAATATCAACCGTTACTAAATTATGGAATTATTAATCGTTCATTGACTGACGTTTCAGTACAGAAAATATTCCTCGTATGGACGAAGGATGAAAATGAAATGGGGAAAATGAAATAAAGACTATTGCCCCTTTTGCTCGACAATTTAATATTGCTTGTATTTTTGTTGGAGTACGAAAAAATCCAAATTTATTCCAACTATATTATTAACCGGATTATTTTTTCATTTCCCAAGTTTTACTGCAGAATAAATTAAACGTATTATTCAATCTTCGTACAGAAAATCTTGCAATTAAATGTTAAGGCAACGAAAGTGCAGGTACAAAATGTGGCGTGAAAGGGTAACGCATTTTGCGATTCGCATGTCATATGCAGTTAAAAATTTACAAATTCATAGTGGTCAACGAAAATACATTTCCTTGCACTCTGGTCAACGTTAAATCGCCCACTGGATATAGCATATATGCTTCAATTACGAATTGCAGATCGTAAAGTAGATTACCGTTTCGAAATCACTAACTATACTTGTCGTGATAAAAGGTCTTTCAACGTGGAGGCAAAATTATATTTGTACGTTATGTACTTATCGTTGGGGCACGCCGTATTGTACTAATTTGTTATTCAGTTCCGGAATATATTATAAAATCTATTATTCAAGTTGCAATATTCGCCACCGCGTGTCGGCAGCAAAATTGGAATATGTTACTTTTGATTCTACTATTAGAAATTATCGCAAGAAAATTATATCAATTCTTGTTTACGGAATATTTTAATTCCACATTTTGTTTCCCTATTTAACAAAGATATGACTAATAAAGTGAACCATCGACCAACTTTTTCTATTCTATATTTATTAAAATAATATAGCCTTTCACTGGAAGTACCTAACTAGATCTATATAATAAATAATCCTCACAGAAAAAACATCAATCAATGAATTGTCAAATTTCACAAGCTTAGCCAAAATTAATTTTATTGCCAGTCTAAATATTTTCTTTTTTCTGAAGAACAGACGCAACACGACCGATCATAATTTCCTCGATGAACGTGCACGAACAATGTTCCTCTTGGAATTAAACTAAATGGAATTCATAATTAAATTAAACTCCAAATTAAATTCTTCTGGGCGATAACATAATGAAATTACCTAACCGCAGCCGGCGAACGTTCGTCCGCATTATTTAACAATAAATGCACCAATGCCCCGTACCCGGAGGAGTATTTATATAATTTTATTCGAAACCATTTCGCGAAACGCTGTTCAATTTTGGTGTCATTACCACTTATTTTCAGTGAGCCGCGTGACGGAAATCTGTGCGGACCTGAAATAAATCTCGAAAATGAAAATCTATCTCGAGTTTCCACGTTCTATCGGTGGAAACCTTTAATTTCCCGCAACAGCTGCACAATTTCTGCAGCGATAGACAGATTTCTAAAAGCTTGGTCGATGGAATTGTTTACGATGGTAAATGTATCTACTATTGGGCTTCATTCTTTTTATACTTTCATTACAAACGCGTCGTTTCAATTTAACGCCCAAATGAATCACAATTTATTAACAAAAGTATATAATCATATGAAATACATTTTATGGCAATAAAACCAGGTTAAACAAATTCTATATTCATTTGCAGGCTTGCTTGTTCTGTTTTTTTACGCAACTTGTGTAAAAATATGCCCACCAAAATTGTTCCGCACGCAGTGCAGCTGATAACGTAATTACCACGTAAACGCGACCGTACAACGTTATTTACGTTCCGCAGCATACAATTTCTTGTTAACGCAAGCGAAATAAACACTGACTGTACAAAACAAAAACGCAAACTATAATTCAAAAAAATTATCATTATTTTTACGGTCAGCTGGTTTCCATCGCGCAACGAACAAATTAAAACAAGGACGATTCTCTCAGCAATACACACGCCTAAACAACCACAATTCCCATCGTACCGATGCCCCTATAAAATTTACAAAATCTTCCATTGCGTACTAAGTACCGCCCCACAGTACACACTACACCTCTCGTTTCATTCGTATAACCATCCACAAATAACAAGATCATCTTTCGTCATTGAAACCTCCAGCACCATAAAAACGTCCGTCTCCTCTCTGCAGCACAATTACAACTTATCTCCGATTCCCGACAAAAACCATCGCCATCATGGCCGTGGAATAACTCCGGAAATCTGGTGAAAGGTTGGACGAGGCGGTGGCAGATAGGATTGTCCGGGAAAACGATTGCGAGCGTAAACATAACTGTAAACACATTCGAATTCCGTGCAGCGTGACGGTGCAGTGGCCGGTTGCCAGCTGGGAAAGTTTCGCATGGAACCGTTGCACCGTTGGGGTTGCATCCCCGTAAAAGAGGCGTTCCGCGGGCCAGGGTGGACTCCCGTCCGCCACGATGTGCATGTGTACCAAACGGATTGATACGGCTTTCCTAACAAAATGCCACACGACTGGGGATTCCTGACCCGACTGCGCCGCAACAGAACTGAATGGAGTCCACGGGCCGCCTCCAGTCGGCGTAATAATCGGGGCTTCCGCCAGGAATTTAAAATAGACTCGGCACGGCACCGCACCGCTGTTTCGACATCCGATAGATTTTCGTGCACCGGGGCGCGCACCGTGAAATCTCGTTGAGACCAGCGATGTTTGTGCACGCCAGTTGGAATCGAACGGTGATTAGCGTCGCGAAGAATGGATTTTCCTTGTTTTCCCTGTTTTTCTTTCGTGGAACTAATCACGTTTGCGCTGGAATGGCATATTCGTTCACATAGATCGGACACACAAATTACCGAAACAAATGAAAATAATAATTAGGTCGAGAGGCTTTTCTTCTGCGAGGAAGAATCTGCGAGTCAGCGGGCACATGAAGCTTTCGAGCAACTGGGTAATCGTAATCTCGGTTACGCGGGGGGGAAGAAAACTTTAACGAACGTCGCGGACGACCCATCCCCGCCATCCTCGACGTTATTTCACCCCGGTAGTGCGGGACGATACACTGGCTCTCGTCAATCGAGGCGACACTGGCGGCGCGGGGCAACTCGAAAATATTTAACGGCGCAATCAGACGCACGCAAGTAGCAAGCGTCACTCGGCCGAGGGAAAAGGTGGAAGCATGGCCTGGATTTAATTTGGCGCCGAGGAGATTCAGTTTCGCTCGGGCAGCAATGATCTCCATCAAAGTGGAAACTATTTCCGGCGACGGCTTAAAGTGGGCGCAATTTTCGCGAAGATTTGCATTCCGTCGAGAGTGCAGTTCCTCTTCATAAGCTTCTTAAATTGCCACCGAGCTGAGGCCGCGGTGAACAAAACGGGGCGATATCCTTGCGTGCGCCGGCAGAAAAAAATAATTCTCTGACCACGTCCGACGACGGATCACGGGGCGACCGTGGCGAAACTTCGGAAGTCTCGTATTTTCGAACTTGTTCATTGGCCGAGAATAAGAAGAAATATGACGACCGGGGGAATTGTCCAAGAGGCGCGTCACGTGGCAAACCTTGATACGCTATTCGCCGCAAATTATTGTGGGATTGGAAATATTGCGTGATTGTTTAGAATGACTCCAAGGATTCGGATGGACGCATCAGACTCGCGACAGTGCAAGATATACATACATGCTAGAGGGAAAGTCGAACGGAATCCAGTGCACAAAAATTTCGTATCCATGAAAAATAAAATTAATAGGAGAAAGACTATTTAAACAATGATAAGCGTGACACAAAGTAAACAAGGATGGAATATGTCAATCAATTTTCTTCTAGTCAATCGGTTTCATGTCAACAAAAAACAAACGAAGCTCGTTCATCGGGAGTCTACCGTAGGGTCGTATCAGCGCGAGCGTACTCGGCATCGAACTGTACCATGAAAAATGCAATAACTTTTGCAGCTGCAGTTGGCTGCAGCAAAATTTTATAGAGCATAAAGCATACATCCCATTCTTAATGTGTATATAAAAATTAGCGCGGAGACGGGCAGAGATGAAAAGTATTTCACAAAGAAAGACTTTTGCACTCCTAAATTGGCGTTCTTCCCCAACGCGTGTCGGCGAGGAATGTCTGCAGTGTGTATCCTAAACAAGTGAGAACAAATGAGGAATAGCAGGAGAGAGAAACTAAGAGTGAAAGAATATACAGAGTGCACGATGCGTGCGCGAGGCAGACAGTTTAGGGAGAGTTAGAAGAGAGCATTGCATTGAGAGTATCGTGAGAATCGTGTGAGAGTCGTCGTTTGTTGAGAATTTTCGTGCGTCGACGTTTTATGTTAATAAAGTCAATGTTCAATTGAAGGAGACTGAAGTTTTATTATTATTATATAAGTTATTATATAAGTAATAAAGTTACTTATATAAGTGTAGGTTGCCAGAAGTTATGTGGGAACTCGTTCCCAAGCTCAACGATTTCGTTAACGCTTGTGAATTCTTCTAAATTGCAGTACTCTCTTGAAAATTTATGTACCGAATGGCAATGGAGAGAACGAATTGGAAGAATCCGTGTTTGTATAAGAAACGAATGAACTTTCCTCCTTATAAATAATTTTAATATGGAATTCGATGAGCCTAACAGGATGGATTTTTCATTTCATTGTAACGAGTGGTGTTTTGTCGAGCGAGAAATATTGTATTTTTCATTTTCTAATCGGTCCAAAGCAAAAAGCAATAAACGAAATAAAATAAATAAAACGAACTTCGATATTTCTTTCCAATTAACGGTTCCCAAGTGACTTCCTCTGAACAGAAGAATCGCGGGCAAATTCCGATTGGCCGATTCGATTGCAATTTGATAATCGTGAAAATCGTGAACAGCGAGGGAATCGATCGGTCCGATCTAAACGCAAATATAAGGCGACAAGTGACCGGGAATAATCGAGCATTCAACGTGGCTGGCTCATGATCGAATGCATCGGCGAATTCTGATTGCGTAAATAACCGCGGGGCTGCAGAGGCGGAATCAAACACCGGCTCGTTCCGCCAGCAATTCATCGAGCCGTCTGGTCAGCGGCTGAGCTGACAGATTTTACTGGAGTTAAGTGCATCGTGAGTAATGGAAATAGTCGTCGAGCGATATTAACTCTCCGGCGGATTGTGCAAAGGACGAGCCGCGTTGAAATGTCAGCGGAACGCGATCGCAGTTAAGTTTCGTTGGCGGATTTTTGTAATTCATGGCGTTCGTGCAATTCTGCCAAAGGAATTGACAAGTACCATGTCTGCAGCGTTCAATATTCGTCAAAATTGGTTCGGAAGGTTCACGAAATTCCGCGCCGCTGCGTCGAGTATGTGTCAGTTTAGTAACATTCAATTCAATTCGAATTAATCATCCGTACAGTCAGGCCACACAACGAAGCACTATGATTCGCCAAAAGTGAAGGGTTTCGTTCGAATTACTATATATCATGGGAATAACTTAATTTGCTAGAACACATTTCAAGTTAGGACGCATCTACAATTTTTGTCGATGAGCAATTAAGACCCGATCAGCACTAGTTTTTCTCCTTTATCACCACCGTTTCCCCCTTTCCTCGACCACGGTGTGATATAAAAATGACACGGCAACCGATGAACCGTAATCGTCATAAAAATGTACACGCCCTATCCATCGTCACCTTGCTATTCTTTGACCAGCAAACATTCGCGGTAACGGAACAATTCCAATCTTGTCTCGGCTTAAAAGATCCAACGTTACCCTTCAGTCGAGGGTTAATATCATGGCGCACAAGCGTGCCGGCACACATGCGTGAATCGATACGCTCAGGTAACAAAGGGGTGCTCGCTGCTTGACGAGGGTGCGGGTAAATAATTGACTGCTTGAATAAGCGAAGGCGCACGCCTGTGGGGCAATCATCGAGCGCGTTGGGAAACGGGATTGAGGGCTGTAGAGAGGCGCAAGCAGTGACAACCGACGGTGGGGGAGAGAAAGGGGTGAACGCGTTGCTTACTAGTTAAAGTAAGGACGATGGAAGAGAATAGGCGGATGGAAATGATGGAAAAACAGTGGAGAGGACGCCAAGGAAGAGACAGGGGACTCGTGACACCGCGGACTTGAACGAAAAGGGAGAGCTCGGAGAGTGAGAGTGGGAAAATTGGTTCGACGGGGGGAAACGTAATGAGAAGCGAAATGATGAAAAATCGACGATAAATAGAATGGAGAACAACGAAAGGACGGATAGAAACATTCAGGAATTGGAGAAATTGAAAAGACTGTCGAGAAGTGTTAGAAAAATATGCGAAGGCCGTAAGAGGGAGTCGGGAAGATAGAAATGAATAAATAGTAGGATAAACATAGACAGCGGCCGGGGAACAGATATTGCAACGAGAAAAAACGAAGTAGGATAGGAAGTAAGTAAGCCAACAAAAAGATAGAAGCATACTAACGTGGAAACAGGCAGAAGGATAAGCGGTGTAAGTGGATCCGTGGAAAAGGATCTCTGTTTTCCTGGAGATGAGGTTAAGGTAGATTACTACAAGACGGTTCATAAATAACCTGGAACAGCTTCATGTACATATACAGGCTCACACATCGAAAAACTGATGCATCTCAACGAGAATCGATGTGGTATTCACGCTGTTCGTCTGGGTAACGTAATGCATTCGAAACTATATTGCAGCTGCAAACAGCTGTCGCAAGCATTGCACGGCACTCACAGTGCGTAAATAATCTTCGCGAGGAAAGGAATAGCAGAATAAATTACTTTTACGAAGCTGTTACACGCTGTGCAACCAATAATTTTGGGCACAAACGTAGGCCGCTCAGTTTAAAATCCTTTTTTGTTATCAATCTTTCCTAGTCTGGGTCAGAAGTTGCTTTTTTAGTGAATCATTATCTGTTCCTGTTTTAAATTCTATTCGTTCCACTAATATACTTGTATTGTCCAAATACGAATTTCAATCCTATTTCGTACCATTAATATTTCCTCACAAATTGGAAGAATAACGTTCCCTTTGGAGCGAAATAATAACAAATTACAGACAGTAGAATTATTCATAAAAATCCACAATTTTCAATCCACAACTGGATCATATCAAGTGGCCAAATATATTCACCTGCTTACATTCCTCATATCTCTTACAGTCCGCCCCCCAGCATCATTGCATTCTACGCTCCTTTCGTTCCGCTCATTTGCAGCAGAAACACAATTATCCATTCGCACTCGCCCAGTCCCCGCGGCAATTTCCCCAAGATATCACATCATCATCCCCTCCGTCGATGCTCCTACCTCCAGCACGGCCCCTGTTCAAAGCTCCACGAAATCGACGTCGTTCGCGATCACAATCGCGACCCAAGTAATGGCCGCAAACCACGCGAACAACCGCAAATAACGACGGACAGACATCAAAGCCGCGTCGCTCGTGCCCCAAAGCCCAAGGAAGTCCACGGCCGGTGCATAATCACGGCCAGTATAATCTACCGCGATTCTATAGCCGCGAGACCGGCATCCCGCACCCCGAAATCCATTCCCCGTTCGCCATGCAGGAACAAGCGCGCCCGCGCGCACGCCCCGGCCGCGACCCGAGCGCGTTACACGGAAAATGCCTGCGCGGAACGAGGGACGAACAATTCAATTACGCGGAATCATCGATATCGTCCGATTCCCCCCTGCCCGGGGGAGCGCCACGCGATGCCGAACCACCGAAACAGAGCCGGTGCACGCGCCGACAATCCGGGATAAGGTGCTCGAGGGGAATCGGTATCTGGGCCAAGGACGGTTCATTGCACTCGACACGGTTGCATACCGCGAGCGTAGGGTGCAATTAATGGCGCAATTTAGCTGGCCTCGAGTGCGCTCCTCGGGTCCGTGACTGAAACGATACGACGAACGCTGCTTTACGGGAAAGGGGGTCTGTGAGGAGGGGTTGGGCGAGACAGTAGAACGAACGACGGGAACGGCGGTACGAAAGGCAACAGAGTGGCGAACGAGTGAAAGTGGAGTGCAGGAGGCGGAGGTGGACAGAGGAGGAAGTGCGGTGGTGTGGGGTGGCAAAAAAATAATTTCACCGCGGCAGAAACGAGGACGACGTTACAGAGGCACCTCGTGACCGGAACGACGACTTCTCCGGGGTAAACCACCCCCTCCACCCCTCTACCCGCCCCTTTTTCGTGTTGCTTCTTCAGCTTCCCTCGCGAAACTCGATTCTTCCGCTCCCGTTTCGCCCCGCGCTTTTTTTCCCGCACCGCTTCGGGCGCGTTTATCTTTTCAGCTCGTCGTCGCGACTCGCCCGCTCCGTTTTCAGTGTACCAACGTTGTCCTCCTTTTTTTTTTCTTTCATTTTTTTCTTCACTTTCGTTTCTTTCGGATCGTATTTTCGTTGAGTCCACGACGGACGAGATCACGGGCCGAGTCGTCGAGTCCCCGAAAGGGCAAGGGTGCTTGGTGCTGGGATGATTTGTTGCGCGAGAGCGTGTGCGTCGAGATGTGTACACGATTTCGGGAACGTTTCAATAAAATTGTATGATTGGGTCGTATCGAAGTAGTGAGTTTCATGAAAGTCGAAACAGAAGAAGACGTTTTCGTTGTTCTTCGTCAGAAATGCTCCTAGCAAATCAATATCGGACCAGGCGAAACGCGATGTATTACACACGTTTCCTGTGCACTCTCCTTACAGATTCGGAAGTGAAAACGAACTTTAAGATCGTTTATGCTTGTTGCAAGGTAATTCGAAAAAATATCGGCGTACGCATTATCATACAAATGTATAATCTCTTCTCGGAAGAAAAGCACAGTCTCTATCAAAATTTACCGTCCAAAATCAAACGGACCGGCAAGACTGCAAGAAATATCGGAACAGACGATTCATCCAATTTATTATAAGAAAATCACATCTTCCTTCAAATTGTCCACGTACATTCTGAATTTTGTAAAACTTTAAACTTTAAAACCTCACAGTCTGGTCGCGTTATATCGAACAAATATCGAAGCGCACGGTTCATTCCCTATTGGAAAAATCATGAATCCGGATAACCGAGACTTCCTCCAGCAATCTGTCGGCGGTGGTTCATTGCCAAATAAGGGGACGAGTGTCGCCGGCGCACAGAGACCTAAACGGAGCAGCGCTTTGCTGTTTAACACACTTTTTTTCGCGACCGGTTCGCAGCCGGACACCCCGGGGCCATCTTCGGTGTTGCGAAACAGCCGTTGCATTATTCAACGTGCCGAGGGGACGAATGAAATTTCGCCCCTCGCATCTGACGCAGCGGGTAAAACTTTTCCGCCTTTCGCCATTGAAATCCGCGAAAGTTCAATGGCATAAGCGGATACCGTGGATAACGGTGTTCCGCGAAAATTCGTTTAAAGTTGTAATTTAAACTCCAGCTGATACTGCTTTTTGAGTTCTGCTATTTTATCGACTTTTATACAGTGATTACATAATGTCGACTTTGCTACGAATTCTCTTTCCTTTAGAGCTTAAAATATTATCTTTTGTATAATGTTGGTTTCTTTTTATTAATTTTGACACGTCGATCCACGTTGAATTCGTTATGGTAATATATTTGTTGAGGGACCTTCCGTCCCGGGAAAAATCCATGTGAACAATCGGATTTCACACAATGCATAGTTAAAGAGCTTTCGATATCGTCAAGTCATATTTGTTCGTAGACAGGTGAATTTTTGAGCGCAGCGCAGTTATCGAACGTCTATTGTTGTACCGTTTCCGGTTTATGCTTGCGTTTACGTCCCACATCTATCCATCAATAGTTTGTCCGCGATTTAACTCCATTTTACTCGATTCACGTCCGGATATATAGATCCACTTCTTGGCACTTTATCGTTTATTTGATATTGGATAGAACTGTCGGAGTGAAAGCCGTGTGTATTTTAATATTTTAATGGAAATTTCTTATTCATAATAGTGGGAGCTGTCACTGTGATTGTAAGATGAAGAATAAACTCTTGCATGCATAGGCACAACTACGTTAGAAATCCAATGAAGATGGATGTTGTATAATTTGTATAAAATTGTGTAGAATATTAATACGGGATATAGAATTTGAAACAAATTAAGGAAGGTCCAGAGATTTTCGTATCATATTACATATTATACATTCTAAAACTATATTTGTAAAATCTAAAAGAATATATTTGTCCCCAACTTGTTTCCTAGCAAACACTTTTAAGGTGTGCCATTATTTTAGAAAATGTTCTAAGAATTTATTAAAAGGATACATAATAAAATATACTATAATACTAAACTGTACTACGAAATACGTAGCAAACCCTTTAGGCTTTTAACTGTAATTAATACAGTAACCAGCATTGAAGTGAAAAGTTTCAGCATAACTTTCGACCATTCGTTTCGCGGACATTAAACACTGAAAGGGTTAATCTCGATTTCCTATCACGCTCTATCAGCAATACTCGACAAATACCATGTCAAAGCTGAACCAGTTGAGCATACCGTTGCTTCAAATCAAATTCGAACAACGAAGCGTTCATAATTAATAAGGGTAATGAGGCCCCTGAAGGTATTTGCTGTTTCGTTCCTAGACCAAGTCCAATTCATTGTACGGCCAGCTCTCTGCATCAGAATCATCGTCGCGGAACAATAATTTTAGCCATTGCGGAACTTAATTAATTCAAACATTCCATTCTACGCAATCGAGGTTTCTTCGTCAGAGTTAGTTCGTCCAATGCTCAGAGAAGCTTCCCAATATTCACGAACCTTTTCCCGTCGAGCTACGAGCGTGCACACCGTTCTCGCGATTATATTCTGCCTCACGTGCCACCTACCGTTTCTCAATTCCCGTGTAACCGAAGTGCCACGTTTCATCGGGACGGCGTCGCGAAATTTTTCCGTAATTGGAACGACGCTGTCTGTTTCGCAAGTCAAGGAAAATCGTCGCTGAGACGCGATGCTGTCCGCCATCTGTCTACTTTTATCTCCCACGGTCTTTCTATTCCTTCCTCGAGGAGTATTGTGAGACGGTTTTGGAAACACGAACGAGTCGTGGACTTTTAAGCGAGCCACCCCTCGCACACGTCCCGTCTATACTTTAAACGGCCGAGCCTCGTGTTCCAAGAATTTTTCATTCACCTTTGATGTCCGGCTCCCCTTCCAGAAATTAAATACCTGCACGCTTAACTGGCGGCCCTCTACGGGCAGGGATTTAGATTGCTTTATCGCGGCAAGATTTCCTGCTGTTTTTTTTTCTTCTTCTTTTTATTGATTTATCCGGAGATATTGCGTTCTAGGATCGAAGAAAAATCGAGGGCGACAATAACTTTTTTTTTTGCAGCGAAATAAATTGTAGGTTAGTTTGATTGCCAGGTGTTGGAAGAATATCGACATTATCGAATAGTATGAGAGACCCATGCAAATATTATACTACGTGTTCTGTTGCTAGAATTCTCCTCTGAGTTGCAGCTACGATTAAATATTATAATTACTAATAATGACTTAATCGAATCATGAATGATAGCTATACAGAAAAGTGCGAAACAATGCAAGAAGGAATTGCCACTGAGCATACTAGCGGACTTGAATAAAAGCCCTGCTAAAATAACCCCTTCTTATTGCGCCAGTCTCGCATTCTCGTTTATTGCTAACGATACACATGCTGCCACGATCGTTTTTGTTAATTACTATCGCGTCGAATAAAAGCGTGTTCGCGTGATAGCGAGTACGAGAGATCGTTCCCAGCGACTGCAACTGGATTTACGTTCCAAAGAATTCAGACAAAGAAACCGGTCCCAAATGCAACTTACCGAACAAGTTTTTGTACCTGCGCCAATTGCATCGCGCTTTAACGATGTATCGGGGCTACAGTGAACGCGGCTCGTTGCTCGTATTATGCAAAAGAAATGGAACGAGCCAGCTGAGATAGCGATGGCGCAACGCACAGTATTTCGCAGCTATGTCCGCCCTTCCCTTTATTTTGTCTCCCTTATTTTCGTTCGCGCCAGTTGTACCATTTATTATTTGATGGTCGTTTGATTGGTCCCTACGCGTAATAGCGATAATAGTATATTTGATTTTGAGTTTGATTTTAATTATCTACGACATTCCGCTTTCATTCTACTTGTCCCTGATAAGTCTATCAATTTTCCATCGGTGTCCTTAAATTTTGTACGCGCGGAAGATCCACCTGCTTCTCGCTAAAGTATTTGTATTCAGAGTGTCATATATCTTTCTTGCCATATTCTTCATATGTCGTCAAAGACAGGCTACGAAACTTTAAATTTGAAACAAGAAATACAGATTATTATTACTTCTCTATGGTTTGGCTTTCGTTACATTTATCATTTTGCGGTAACAATCCCTCGTGCAATAGATAATATCCCATCTTATTTTTTAATCACAACACGCAGTTGAAATATAATCGAGAACCGAAACGATCGAATGAATTCTCCGACGAGTTTTGCGGATCTGTACGACGAAAAGAGTGCAAAAAATATTCGCAATAAATCAAAGACTCAAAGTGAAGCACGATTCCTCGCGCGTCCTTGGAATACCAAATTTTTCAACGAGATCTCTGAATGACCCTTACGAATCCAACTTGAAGTCTGACGTCCTTGCCTCTCGTGGGGATCACGAATTTCGATCAATGAACGGGAGTAACCGCGGGCTAATTCAAAGTGAAAATTCTACTATCATCAGTCGCGGAACTTTCGAGGGCACTTTAAGGCCACTGGTAAATTGGTCAGTCCTCGAATGCCGCGTGGCTTCTAATTATGCAACCGGAATATCGGAATAAAGGAGGCACCACGGTTAATTGACCGGCGTTCCACGAAAATAAAAAGGACCGGAGGATCAAGAGGGAGATTAATAAAATTAGATAAGGAAATGAGAAAAATGGAGAAAAAGAATGGGAAAATTAACACGGGAAAACATTACCCCCTGCAGCCGGGCAAGCTTTAACAAGAAATTCAGTGAACCAATCTGGCGACAAAATTGGAATACTGAATATGCTTTTAATCTGTTCTCTGTGCATCGTACAGAATGGTGCGTTTAAACAGAAACCAACGAAATCCTCTTATTGTTCGTACATCCTTGCAAATTTTATTTTAGATAAAGTCTGACTATTCGGAAACCCGATACAGTTACAAAAATAGTCCCGTTCGATGTATTGTTCGATACTTAAAACCCTTCGATGTTTCTTCAAACGATTTATATATTTTTGCGTTTGTCATATTTCGTTCTCGGATTTCATAAATACGATATACGTTGTATATCGATACACTTTGTATCGTTTTTTTCAATTGTGTATTGAACTCCACTACTGTAAATACTGAAATGTTTCAAAGCATTGCGTGTAATATTTATTACGGTCAATTACCAATTGAAACATTACAAACGATAGTAAATAAGAAAATTCTGATCGAAAATAATAGTTGGATAACTGTATATCCAAACACGCGTAAAATTATCTTGAAAAGTTTGATAAACGATGTAACAGAAGCAGGCCGAAATCCTTACGTGAAATCACTGGAACTGGAAGAGGAGCACGTGCCACGTCAAATCGTTCTGGCCAACCATCATTTGTCTCCTCCGGGATGCGAGGGTAAAGAAAACGTCAAAGAAAAAGTTTCGCGCGTTGTCCTCGTAAAATATATAGATACAAAAAAAAAGGGAAGAATAGAGCTTGAAGGAAAGATGAATGGATCGTTTTAATAGAATGAAACCGCTCCGAAAATGTTACAAGCCCGACGTTAACCATTTTCAGAATCTATTAAACCTTCGTTCGGCGACCGTGCCGATCGAATTTCCGAGCGACGATTTGCAGGAAAAATCGAATCGAACGCGGTTTCGCGTAACGAGTTCCATTTATTGATACGAATGTTCAGCTACTTCGTTCATTTTCGTTATTAGAATATGGGGCACACGATCAATCGCTTGATAATATTTGAATGTTGCTAGACGAACGTGGAAAAAAAATTCTCTCAGCTTGAATCCAAGTATTCGGAGATCGCGTCGTTGTTACATTCACTCGAACGTACTTTACGTTCGTCGTTTAACGACTCTCGTTAACATGTTGCCTCGGCAATCAAACTAAAATTTTCTGCTGCAAATATTTTAGAGTTAAACCGAAATTGATATACGAAATAAAATGTTCATTATAACAACGATTCCATACAGTTGGCGGTGTAATATTTAAAAAGACGATTCGCACCAACGTCTACTGTCCCGCGCTACACAATTACAAATACCCCGCGGTATCGTATTTTTACTTCAAACCTTGCATCAACTTAAACCTTTAGAAAAAACTCGCGCCATCGCACATTTGTATTCATTATCCGTCCGCCATAACTCACATCCTAAATACCTGCACACCATCCACCGTCATCGCATTGAATTATATTCCATCCTCTTCGCCGCCCCTTTACACTTCGTCTTATGCGCCACAAGCTGTTTCGTCCCGATTAATTTTCCCTCCACCCGTGCCCCACCCACCAAACCCCTACCAGTCACTCGCCCGTAGAGAACCTTTGTTTGCCCCGCGAAATTCCCCGAGAAAAGAGCAAACGCGGAGAGCCCCGCGATACCGTAAAAACCGCAGTTTTCATATCAATTCATTACCTGCCGCGGCATTCCACCATTTTTCACCCCACTCGAGTAACAACAATACCCGATGGCCAATCGATAGCCACGACCGACCCCCTTGGACGATCATCAACAACTTTCGGTCATTTTTCATCCCCCTTGTCCCGGCAGTATTATTGCTCCCGAGAGTGACGCCCGCAGACAATACGCTCGCTGGCCGCGCGTTACTCCTTTCATTCTTCGAGTTAACGCGACAAAAGCACCTGCGCCTATGTCGACACGCGTATCTATAAGCGGGAACGGGCGCGCGAACCAACGTGCGCGTTTTAATCGGATCAAAACGGGAGAGGGTGTTGATTATATCTGTACTGATGAAAGGTGGAATAAAATTTTCGACGTTCCGATCTCATGCAAGCTTCGATGACACGCATTCATTCGAATATATAGGGGAGGGGGGAGGGGGTTGTGTGGTGGTACGCGAGAGCGGCACAGGGGGTTGAAATATGCGTGCACAGGGACCTCGGTGTTTTAGAGTTTTGTGCTGGGTCGTTGCGCCGCGATGGTTCTATGTAAATTTGTTTTTTTTAGTCGGAGAAAAGGTTGAAATTATCGGCTGTATTCTTTTGCAGGCTGGATAATTGCAGCGGCGGCAATTATCGAATGCATTTTTATTTAAGTAATTGCTTGAGTAGAGTATTATTTGTTACTTGAGATTGTTTTCACTGCACAAAATGTACCAGACAAGTGACGACAGAAAATTATTTGTTCTTTGTTTACCGCGCGATCCGAATTAGAGATACAATTTCATTGTAAATAAGAGGTGAGAAATAAATTGTTCTTGACACTATTGACATTACTAGCCCAATGCTTAAGTAACGATTTGCCCAACACTGGATAATTATTGATAAGTAGCTCGTTACTTTGGTGTTCCAATTATGTAACTGTTATTCGTCTCGGTCAATCCATCACAATTTAATCGACGCGGTCAAAATCACTGTTATCACCCATTACATTCTTTAATTCCGCAAAATGTGTGCCAATGAGAAACGTGGACACTGGAAATCGTCGCCTATTTTCAGCAAAATAAACGAACTCAAGCCAAACAAGTCGCTCGTTGCAGCTCTGTTGACCCTACTAAAATCCCTCCAGATCGATCGTGCCGCGCTTTCGTTCGCTTTCGAACAACCCAGCAACGCTGCAATCGTGACGCTCACAGATCGCTACTTTCCACCGAGTCCGAGAAAATTTCTGGTTTTCTGCCCGGGCCCGAAATCGGGCTTAGATAAATCGGCCGGATCGATCAGGTTAAACGTCGGCAACGTCGAACCCCTCTCCAGACTTCCGGCCAACGGTTCTCCATGGGGAACGAAAAATCATGCGAAGCCCGGCTAGAATACCAACCGAACGGTATCCCCGGTCAGCGTGACAAACAGACACCTACGATTTACCATATCGCATTGTCAACGGGCCGGTTGTATACATGCATGCATAAAAGAGATATTTGATTTCATCCGTGGCGGATGGAAAATCGCTTCTCACAAACACCGCGGGGGTCTGAAAAATCGATCGGTTCGAATACTCGAATGTTACAGCTTTCTACGAACGTTCGTCTAAATACAAAACATCTGAATTAAGAGACTCAACGCGGGCCTGTGCCCGCGAGTCGGAAAAACACTGTATAATAAAGTAGGCACAGAAAGTAAGCTACAGACGAAATAAAGGGGATCCCGGTGGCGGGGTCGAGAGATCTGGCTCAGCGATATTCCGCGCGCGACGACACCGGTGCAAAACGGGTAACGTGTCTGTTCGAGCAACCTGTTCGTCGAAGATAATCTTAAACTCTTTCCAATCCTATATCCCGTGACTTATGGAGCCGACACGAGACAGTATTAAGGGGGTTGCACGGCGAGGCCGTTGGTCTATGCAAGAAAGAGTAAAGACACGTAAGCCGGGGGGGTGTTAGTTCGCAGCCCGGTCACGACGCGAGTAGGTGGAGATGGTAACGGCACGGTATGGTGGGGTGGTTTTCACCGGGGTGGAAAGGTGTGCCGTAGGGGAGGGGGTGGCGAAACGAGGCAGATGGAGGACTCGAGGGACTGCATTATGCATCCGAGAGTGGCTGACTACCCTCGTCGTCCCGACGTTCAACGCGTAACGTACGGTTTTCACGGAATATTCGAGGAAGCTCGAATTTATGGAGGCCGACGGGATCGAGCGCCGCTCCCTGAACACCGTGTTTCCATTCTTTGATAATGAATAATTGCGACGTTTAACGTGCTGCGTGTGAATTTCGAAGCTTAGACGGGATTTAAAGGACGAATCGCGCCCGTCCCCCACAATCCACCCCTCCGCCCCTCGACACTCTGACGCGCAGAGGATATGATTTTCACGTGCCTGCTGGCTTCGAGGGGAACCCTGTCTTGCGTGGGTCTTGCCGAAACGATTCTTCAGGTACCCGTGGGTGTTGGGATTCGACGTTCATTCGTTCTCGGCACACGGTGCACAGATACAAATGCCGCTTAATACTGATTCGTATTATTGAAGCGAGTTGGACGTATGTACCTCGCATGCGTTTCTTTTTTATTCGCTCCCTCGTACTACCGTCGTCGATCCTCCCGGACTAACTGATCGAGCCTCGTGCTCGTCCTCGAGACGCAATCCTGAGAGGGGGTGCATTTTCCAAACGAGGGATCAATCGGAGGGCGGATGATTAGGTCTCGCTGCGTCGACGCGATCGTTCCACGTTTCGCCACAGGTACGTTTTCTTACGTTAAGCTTTTCTTTCGTACTACGCTTGGTAGTCGCAGTTCTGTCCTGTAACGAAAACGAATTCGGTGCCCGTAAATATTTCTATACCGGTCGAAAATCAATCAGACTTGGGGCATTCTTTACATTTTAACCGACGAGACCGGAACTAGCTTTCCAATCCAATGCACGTCGAGCTCGTTAACGTAAGATGATGCACCAATCGCGCACAGTTTGTACTCTCTCGGCCCACTTAAAATCAACCACGTGTTACTTCGCAGATCGGGCAGATTGTCTATCGACAGGTCATCGAAGGAGGCGAAATCCTGAACGTGTTACGCGGCATCCAGTGGCAGAGGGAGAGGGAACTTCTCTGTGCAGCGGTGCGAAAGTACTCAAGGACACGTACAGGAACCGTCAGAGCGCCGTCGACGGATCCTGTCGATGCCACAAGCCGACAGGCTTGCCGCCAAAGCCTCGCGATTCGATTCGAGCCAACGGTCCAGATCGTTCCTGACATTTACCAGACGATTCACGACACATCCACCTCTGTCGCCGCACCGGCTTCCGGTCTGTTTCGTTTTCGTACGGTGCATTCGACTCCCGTCCAAATAAATATGAAGCTCTCGCTGGTTCCGCGTGAGCCGGCTATCGCTTCTTCGGCTTGGCGCTATCTGGTTGCCGTTAAGGATTATTCTAAAACATGTTTCGCGCGTCGGACGTTGATTCAGAATTTGCCACGGAGTTGTGATGATTTCAAGTGGAAATCCTTTAAAAAAAAAAAGAAGGATTTTCAACCGAACAGCTCGAAGTGAAATTACGAGCAACAGTTCTAACTTCATTAAATAATCCTTGGTTAACTTTTGTTCCGATATACTATTCTTTTCCATTCTGAGTTTCAGATTGCACCAACAGTCATACCTTTATTTGTTATTCAGCAGTTGTAATAATAAGGGGTGTGCGAGGAAGCAGGGGTTGCAAAGGGACGGGGAGAAAATTACGCAACAAATCGGTCATGCGCTTTCGCAACCAGTGCATACGTACTATAAAAAGAGTTCCTCCGTTTGACCGGCGATTTGTCTCGCGTGCGGTACGCCACTTTTCACCTGCCATCGATTTCGTAACGCCACTGCTCTGTCCTGACCGTTTTCCCTTATATCAGTTTTGCACTTGGGTCCACCGCAGTTGCAGCTGCGCATTCCTCGTCCTCGCGTGGACTACGTCGCCATTGGAAACGCGTATCGAATGCCGCATTACTTTGATTTATATTTTATTTATCATCACCGTCGTTCGCGCCGCGATAACATACCTGGCCAATTTCAACGGCCTGGCGTCCGGCCCGAGTTCGTTCTTTCAACCAGCATTCGAGAGCCATCGATTTTTATAGAAACGGAAATGAACGATGAATAGCGGCGTTTCATGGCGAAATGATATGTTCGTTTTACGTACAATTGTTTCGACGGCATTTTTTGTTTTATTCTTCATTTGGGCTGAAGAATGATTCTGCATTCAATGGTACAGGTATACAGGTATTGTTGTTCTACCTTTTGTGGATACAATGATGTATGTTCTACTGTAGTTATTGATTGCACTTCGATTCTCGATATTGCTATCACGTATGTACTGTATTTACAATCACAGTGAAATATACACTGATATGTCAGCCCAAGAATGTGTAGATTAAATTGGTATAAATAAATTCAGATTATCGTTTATTGTATTTCTATGTTACTTTTCATTGCAGGAGTACGATTACTCTTGTTAGTTAATATCTGCCCGACTCATCGATTTCTGAATCAAAAGATTTCACCATTTCGCTACGGAAGACGTATGTATATGTGGGATGCAAGAATTCGTGGAAATGGTATGAGAGAGCTTTGTATGAATCGTGTGAAGGAAGTATCGAGTGTTGCGCGAAGTGTGAAAGAAGAGTGTTAGTCGAAACGTCGAATGCGGAACGAGTGAATGTTTATCTCGAGGTTGGAGTGGATTGTTTCGGGGAATGCACGTGGAGTCTAGTATGTATGGTGACCCGTGATCGAACTGTGACACGTGGTAAGAGTGTGTGTGTCGGTGTGGATCTTAATGAGTAAGATCGAATGGTGAATAGAATGAGAGGGAAAATGCGTGAAAGGATATATGCAGTGGATGATGCGTGCGAGGACAGAGTTGAGGTGGAGTCGTGTGAGAGTTGAAGCGGTGTCGAGCGAGAATTGTAGCGAGAGCATTGGTGAGATAGTATATTGAATAGTAAAGTAATTTTACGAGAAAGTAAAGGCAATCATAATTTCCCCTGGAAAATAATCCTACATATATATGTATACATTTTTCATTAGAAATCTATATTAATATCCTCGAAATAATTATTGCACCAACTGTATACACGAGCGAATATGTCAATGTTTTACCCATTTATTATAAAACACAAACTTACAATCACAAACAACAACCACGTTCACCTTTATTATCCACCAGAATTTGTGCTCCCTTGTTTGAGTTCTATCCTGTGTCACGCGTTTTTTTGTTTACCCCGAAGCGATCTACACGTTAGGGAGACTGGAACGCGCCCGTTACGAAGATTTCGAGGGATCATCTCGTGGATTAATTGTCGTCCGACGGGGAGACAGATTGGCAGCTGTCCGGCGATGGGGCAATGGCTCAGGGGCCAGGGACAAATTTTCCCCGCAGTGACAGGCGGAGATTTAAGTCACCAGTGTCAATTTAGAAAATGTGGCCGGGCGTCAATTAATTTGACGACTCGATTCGTGGCCTGGGAACGCCAGTGAATCGCGCTGGGATATGGCGCGCTACAGTGCTCTTGCATAAGCAGTTGGTCTATTATGAAGAAGCATAGTTAATCGCATCGGCACAATTATGAAAACGTCGAGCGGTAATCGTTGTAAAAATCTAAACCATTCTGGACCGTTGTAAAGCGAACGGAATTGGAATTGGACGATAAATATTTGCATAATATGCTTGCGAATGTTGTCAACTGTTATTGATATGTTACAATTTCTGTGGACTTATATATTTCATCTTACACGCAATTTAAATAATTTTGCAAACCGATGATAAGACGATTACTTCTTTGGAAAGTTATTTTTCTTAAAAAACAATTTCGTGTAATAGAGATTTTGTTCTGTAATTTGCATACAGGGTTTATTTTTAAACAAAAATCACTTAACTATAATCCGTACAGTATCCGCGATTCACGCTTGTAATTAAGAAATGGGTCATTCAGTGAATTCATTCACCCGGCCTGACCAATGGTTGACCTATACTACTTGTGCCGAAGTCCAACATCTGTACTGCGGGCACGAGAATTTTGAAACAAGATTCTGCAACACACTAGCGTGTTCATTGAAATTCTCTCCGTTTGTTATTGCATTTCTGTCAGCTTGTAACTAATTTTGCATGTACACTTGGCGCAATTATGAAACTGTTAGCCACGAATTTCATCAGTGGCGATTGATATTTCGAGGCACCAGACAAAAACTCTTTTGTCTGGTGCTTCGTTTCACCGGACAAGGACATTCATTGGCTTCCATTCATTAAATTGGCCCGCGCAAAGGCCCGCAACGCTGGGGCGAAAATTTTCCGACGACTTTGTCCCGAGTTTTCTCCCCTCGAGATTTACAACGCCGTACGTCGTGCTTTGACCTCACGCGGCCGCAGTAAAACAGAGCAGAAGGCCACCGTGCCCTAAAATAGTTGCTGAATTCAATTTTGAGAATTAAATTTAAGCTGCACTTTGAATTATATCGCGCTGCGATAAACTCCGGGCAGAATGTAGCACAGCGCAGCGGCAAGATCGAGAGATCTGAAGAAGTGTAATTTACAGGACGGACGCCAAACGTTTCAGCTTTTCATATGCAGATTTAATTTCAAGAAATGACGTTCCACTGCAGTGGTGGATAAGTGTGATGGACGGTGCAAACATTTTGGTAAATTACAATTGCGGTAAAATTATTTTCTGTAGCTGATTTACTCGCTGCGCTGTTATCACAATATTTACCATCTAATATTTTATGTTTGTGATCAAACAACACTGCTTGTTCAGCAATACTCCAACTGTACCAATACTTTTTGCATCGGAAGTTGCTGCACGCAAGCTAACTGGAAGACCAAACATTTGAAGAGTTAAATGAAAGTCGAGGAACTTCCGGTACACCTTCTACCCTAACTCAAGCAAACAAAAACTACTAGCCTCATAGAATCAAATTAAAGCAGGCCAAGTAAAGGGGGCGGTAAAACAAAGAAGTTGAAAACTCCGGACTGCTTGGTTAAACTTCTATTTTCAATATATTTAACGTAATTTTATTACGCGATATAAGACACAATTCTCCGCAGTAAAAGGCGCATACCAAATTTTCTATTCCCCTTGCATGAAATTATTATTTCGGGTCGAGGCAGAAAATGATCTAAATGCTCTCCGTGTACAAAGCTGAATGAAAATTCTAAAAACGAAAAAAAGGATAAACCGAAGCAATCCAAACGCTTTGGCCAAGCGAAAAAAAAATTCTTTAGAATCGATAAACAAGAACCGCGAGGAAAAAATAGTTGTTCGAGTACGGGAACAAAAGTTGCGGGCAGTCGAAGTGGAAAAACCGTCTCTCGATCCGACCAGTTTTCACCGCTTATTCTTTTTTTCCGCCGAACATATCGATCGCGCGGCTCGCCAACGGTGGACCTTAAATTTCCGCTTGTCATCGAGTATTCGTAGCGGCGTGTAAATCATCCTCCCACGCGACCAGCGCGAAGGAGGCGGAAGCGGAGAAACATTCCGCGAAACCTGTTCGCGCCTCGAAAGGACGGGCTTTCGCACAGGTGCGGTGTCCTCCGTGCTCCTCTCTCTCTTCCCTTTTGCACGGCCGCCTTTCGCACCGTGTCCCGCTATTTTCGCCCGACTCGCGAGAAACCGCGCGCAATATATCAGCGGATTCGTCGCGGCGCCACGTATTTCGGATTTTCTCGCCGAGAAACTCGGCCGTCGCGATAAATTCCTCACTCGGCGGGCGAAAAGATCTCGAACTATCAAGAGATTCGTGGTGACAGATCGCGTTCACACTGACACGGATGTGTTGAAGCACGACGCGTTCAAGTCACGTTTAATCGATTGTCGTTCGTTCCGGCTGAAACTTTGTTAAGCTACTTTCGGGCGGGATGTTGTGCCGTTATGACGGTATCAGTTTGAGGATCAAGGAAATTATATTTTTGCGTTTTAGCAGTTTGTCGTTTGTTGTATTGGAGGGCCGCGTTTGCGATCAAATTTATTATTTCTGGATTACTTGTATATTTTGTTATTATGCGTTGATTTTATTATGTATCGTATTATTCGAGATATTCGGTTAGACTAATGACTTTATTTTCGTTTGACCCTTGCAGTTGTAGCTTTCAAGTTTAAGTAGCCACTTACAGTTATACAATTCATGGTTAATTGTAAACGTGTGCACGTGTGACACAAGAGACATTATATAAGACGGTATAAAAAAGGGACGACATAATTTAATGACTGCGAGTGAAACTTTTACACAAAAGGATGGAGATACGGGTTAGGTTTAAATTATATTGAACTATATTTAAACACTCGTTGCTCTACACGCATTATACAGTAACCACGGAGTAATGACCATTTCAATATCTCCGTGTAAAAACACCGACGCTCGGAAATTTTAACAATCATCCATAAAAGGAAAAGTTCAGCGGAGTTCAGCGGACAAGCTCGCCAACTTCATCGTCGAAGTACCGCTTTCGAGACTACATTTTACGAAATCACTGGCCCTAGCAGATGTTCTTTAATGCCCCAATATATTCCTTCCATTGTTCAAAGTTTCCCCTGCCCCATCGATTCCAACGTTTCCTCAGACCACTGAATCATCGTCGGGTCGCCGGAAACTTGGCGATTTCTCCCGCGAAGATCGCAAGCTTCTTCGTTCATTTCCTTGGAGGGAACCCTACGGTCCAATTAATCATCCCGAAATCTCTGCCATGCCCTTTTGCAAACTAATTTGCCTTTGTTATTGCAATGCTTTCTAATGAGGTTTCTTTTTTAACCATAAAATATGAAAACTTAAGAAAGTCGAGCGCGGTTTAAAGCATATTTTCCTCGCGAACAAGGTCTCCTGCCGAGAAACCCAATTCTATTGCAATTCCTATTGCAATTCCTATTGTTACGTAAAATATTCAATTACCGTAATACATATAATCACTGCCCTATTATACAATACATAATAAGTACTTGCTGCTTTGTTGCTTCTTGTCTCATATTTTATCGACGACCAATTCCACGACAGTGCCGTGCTGTTTAGACGTCAAACTCATCCGACCCTTTCATTTTGCACGCCGTAACAATGACGGACTTAGCCAGCTTGCTTTGTGGATCGGCAGCGGACTTAAATCGATTTGCAAAGGGGGAAATTCGCCAGGCATTATATCGTCGGTTAGCTCAACGTTCCACGGTAATCCGTTTAGGGCCGACATTAGGTGACTCGCATGTAGGGATGAGGGGGCAAGAATTAGACACCGAACTCGAACTCTGTATCGCATTAAACTACGGAACAGCCTATTAACCGACGGCACTTTCTTAAGCAATGCACGACGTCTCTGTCTTTGTCTCTGCTCTAACGATCCCATTGTAACGCACGCCACTTTGCTGGCTGATGCGATAGTCGAGTTAAGCCGCTAACGCAGTGATTATCAAGTTTGCTTATACACTGCCGTTTAATCTTTTATAAACGATTAATTAATGCTACTAATTAGATAGGATTAGGAATATGTTGAGACTCCGAGGTTTACTTGAGTATATCAATAAGTTACTTGGCTTGGAATTTGAAAAGCTATCCTGTTTATAGAAATTCTTTAACGCGCCAGGTTTGTGTACTTTATTGCAACCTGCTTCTGTATATTGCAAATGTTACTGGTGAAAATATTAGTTGCGCTAATAATACATAACTTGCAATTAGTAAGCCATTAGAAAATGTGTAATTCAGAGTGTGAAAACTATGATTGTTATATTGTAATTCAGTTTTGTTACTGAGTATTTATTATTCTCTGTTCAAAATATATCACGATAGTTAATAAACTACCATCGTACCAATATTATTGCAATATTGCCAAGCAAGATTCCTCGGAAAAATTCTACGATTAACTCCACCTATTCTCCGTTGGTCTTCCGTTCGTCCTAATTTAACTTTCAGTACTTTAATTTTTAATAAACCGCACTATCCCCGTAAGTAATATAAGCAATATTAAACTCTGAAGTTAAACAGGCCATCGAAATCGTGTTATAGACAGCCAAGAGGTCTGAATAAAGTCTACGACGAAATATGAAGAGACCTCGGCTGAAAGAGAGAACTCGAGGAAGCATTAATAAAATGAAGCACTGCTGATTCTTAAGTACAAGAAAACAATCAGGAGAATTCTTTCGTGCTTTAATAGTCCAACGAAGTTACAGCATACGGTATTATTTCGTTGCCAATTAGCGTGCGAATCCAAAACGCAATTCAATGCAACCATATACTACCATAATAATAATTCTCCGCGAGACCATTTATTATTATCCATGTATTCGTTGCACCGTGATATTGCAACTAGTTTCGTTTCTTCCCAATTACGTCGCGTAATTCCAACGAGAAATCAAGGACTTTCAACGGATCGAGGATTATTTCCTTTCGCTCTCGTGACGCGAAACGGGCAGATGCCCTCCCTGTGTCGCATGTTCCAATGCAAAGAGACTCGGAGAAAAAGTTGCGAAATATTCGCGGCGCAGAATAGGTGTCTTCGAGGTGTCGCAGCCCGAGATGTTCGACTTCCATGGGTGTTTCGCGATCTTTGGCAGAAGTTCTTCGAGTGGTTGCACTCTTTCACGAACAACCCACCAAGACCGAAACTGGGCTACGGCCCTTCTCGAAGGAAAACGCCTCGCTTTTCGCGTGGAACACTACGCTTCAACAGCTACAGCAGGATGTAACGAAACCTTAAGAACGGATGAACGAATACTTCTAGCGGAAATAAGCGAGCCACTTGCCTCTAAACGCGAAAGAAATCGCCGTTCGCAGGTTTAACCCCGATGTGACCAGGTTTCTCCGTCGTAGCAGAAGTTCCGTATAGCTTCCCAAACTTTTGCAATTATTACCCATTTCCCTTGCGGTTTCGTAAAATCGTCATCCGGGCTTCAAGTGAAATAGCCAAACTTTCACTCGTTCCGTCGGAAATTATTGATCGTACAATTGAATTGAATTTTTCAGCAAACATTAAACACCAAGATTTTCTATGGCTCGTTCGGGGATCGAAATTTCCTAACGCATTAAAACGATCCACAAAATCCAACGAGTCGCGGTACGAGCCTCGGATAAAGTTCGTCCAAAATGATCCTGAACTTTCGGCAACGAACTTCGTAAATCCGCCAGCATTTCGTATTTCGTACCTCTCATGCGAAATAAAATTTGCATCGCGCTGTAATCGCGATGAAGTACATAATTCCAAAGGCGACCTCAATTCCCATAAACTGCTTCGACATTTAACTCGCCCAACGATCCCCGATTGCCGCGAACCGGGAACGTCCGATAAATCAATTTAAAACGAACCCTTCCTGTTCGAGAGTGTTTCGAATTCGTTCGATATTTCAATTTTCGATCGAACCTTCGACAATCTTCCGCAACCAAGCCCTCAATAGAAACCGACGGGCGACAGAACGAAATGCAATCAAGGATCACCGGGGAAAAAATCTTGACGAAAAGCCAGACGTCACTGTTTACTGTCACGCGAACACTTAATCGATTCGATACCTCGATCCGCGGTAACGCGGCCGGAACGCCTGTTTCGCCGTTTACGATTTCATAGACCCGTCGCATCGACGTGCACAGCTCGTTCGTTCTCGTTTCCCGGCCAGCTCGACGCGCGCAGTAAAATCCGATTCCGGCGAAATTACAACAAAGGGAATCGTTTCGTCTCGTCGCGCGCCACAGCGAGCGTTCCCTCCGCGTTAAACAAGACGAACAGGCGGCGGGCAGAGGGTGGAAGACAGAAGGAATAACAGAGGGATGAAAAACAGGGGGGACAAGCGGGAGGAGAAAGATCGCTCGCGATAAAAAGGTGGAGGGAGCGGCTAGGAGGTACGGGGTCGTTTGGCATTTCGTGAACTTTTAATAAAGCCCACGCGAAATTGTTCGCGCGATGTTTACGGTTTCATTGTGCCCGTTTCCCGTACGGTGAAACGGCCGATGGAACGATGGTTCCGGTGCGCGCAGAGCGGCGCGCGGACACGGAACACCGTGAATTTTCTCGGTCTCAACGAGACGCAGGGATGAATAATGCCGGGGTGTAAACAATCTTCGGCAGCGTCCGCCTAATTGCAACCCCCCTTGTGTTTGATACTCGTTACCGAGGGAAAGAAATTCCACGTTTCAGCCTATACGGAACCTATTCGTTGCTGTAGTTTCCGAGATTTTTCTTTCTAGGGTACTTTTGTTGGGGTTGTTTTTTTCTGTTAGGATAGGAACGGATGGGACAGGGAAAAGGGGGAAAAGTTTGAGGCAAAGCTGATCGCTTCTGTCGAGGGGAACTGATTCGCTGGTTAAAAGATTTTAGGTCCGTTTCGAGATGTTTGGGCCACTCAGTTTTTAATGGATCTTTGTGTACTTTGTAATAATGCTTTTTTTTACGGAGAGAACGCAATAGAATAGACGAGAGTTTCATTGGCATTTAGTTCGAGAAAAATGTTTGCAATATGGGAGAGAGAAATTTCGTTCACTACTTGTTTCTATGTCTACTTTGCATTGAAATATGTAACCTCGCTGGAGAGCGTTTATTTCGGTTTGTTTCGTTCACTGCGCGAAGGGAGGATTTATTTGTATGAATTGACTTGGTGTAGCTAAAACCATTTTTCGATTAAATTGGATCGTGTTGATCATAGTAATGTTCCTGGTTTCAATTTCCGAATTCGATTATTTCACGGCACGCCGAACACCTCCGACGTTGTACATCCGTTTAATGAATATTGTGGGGCGCGTGTGATGTGATATTCTGTCGACAAAATGTAAAATTGCCAAAGACTTCGTGAGAGCGAGGACAAGAACATTCCATTATTCAAACGCAACGGGGACGTGCTCGAAATGTTATTCGAGTGCTCCCGCAGCATAATCAAGCATATCGCGAATGCACAAAAAAAAATAGCTGCGAGAATATTTACAATAACTGGAATTCTAGCACGTTTTTGCGTCGACACAGAGAAGAGGGAGTGATGGTGGAAATTTGTTCTTTGAAGCTCATTCAGCTATGCTAGGTGACAAATAGGGGGATGAAGCACGTCCTTCACTCGTGAAAAACTGAATTTTCTCGCAGATACCACGGTACTGTGTTTGATAGGACAGGCAAAAGTACAGAAACGAGTGGGGAAAAAAAGTGGCTCTGTTCCAATGATTTCATGTCTTTCTTCGGAACGTTAAAATTTCCACACTTTATGGAAATTTATTTCTATTCACAACTAACATAATAATACGGCGTGGACGGCTCGTTTAAAAGTGCTTCAGGAGTAAATGATTCTCTTAATGTGTTTTCTCGAATTATATTTGTTATATAGATTCATTGATTCCCGATTTTTCAGCAATTAAACATCAACTTTTCAACAATTCAATATAAAACATTTTGTATTTAAACATACAGCTTGAAGCAGAATGGAAGAAGTAATTAATTTTTAAGCAGGTGTTAAGAAAATCTAAGAGTACTGTGCTTCTCGAGGGACAATTAGAAGTAGGAACATATTTGGATACAAAACGGAATGCTGTGTGACGAACAAATATTCCAGAACTTTTTGCACGGTATCCCTTGGATCCTGCCTCGTTAATTCCAAGTTTCTAATGTGAAACAACAGGATTCGCGTCGCATTCTACGACATCAATTTGTTACAGGAGACGCAAGAGTACGACTTTCAACTCCAGCCAGTAGTACGAGTAAATAGATGGTCAGGCGGCGAAGCCATTTGTTTCAGCAGATACACAGTTGACTTAGGTTACCCTAGTTTAGAACGACGAATTGTAATTTTATCCACCAATAAATGTGTTTGCACTTGGTAGCATTCAATCGTTACGCATTACGTTAATTAAATCAAAATTGTTACTGTTTAATTAACTGCAGTGTCCGAGTAATTTTTATTTAGTTGGAAACCTCGCGAATTCTTGTTTCGAGCACTGCAACTGCTGGAATATGTAATGCGTTTAAGTATTCTTTGTTGTTGTTGCAAATTCTGCTGAAAGAACATCACGTTCTTCGATGGTGTTAGAAATTCGGAACCATAAAGAAATGGCAAAACATTCTATTGGACAAGTGATTGATTCTTGATTCACATTCATAGAATAGAATAATCAATACGCCTGCACATTTCACGAAGGTACATTCATTCGCAACATGCTTCAGCCGTTTTACCACTAAAATTGCACAACGATTCTAACCATTGGCGCAATCTTCAAATATCTTCCGCCATTACTATCTCGCAGACGGAGCCACTTGAAAGATAATCACGAATTTAGAGGGGGCAAAATCATTCGGAATATTCAAACGGCATTTGGATCAGAATGAGCTCGATCGCGATATTAATTCTGCGTCCATTTCGAATAGTTCCGCCGGTTTATCTTTGATTGGATTCCAGCTATACGGGATCTCGAATCCGACCCCTATGTATAATCAACGCCCGTATTAATTAACAGCTTTCGTGTCGCTACAAAGAAATTTGCCACAGTGTCAAACAAATTCTGCACAAGAAAATTGAAGACCGTAATGCAACAAAAATGTAAGGATTATTCTTTCAAATTTACTTACTTGTTTTTTTAATTCTACTTTGCCATCATTTTCGCACCGAACAAATATACAAAAGTATTTTTTGATCATTCAAAAACTACCATCGCTGGTTTAGCCTTTTTTTAATGCAAACAAAAAGACGAGCGGATTCACGAAAAATGAAGCTAAGTGTGGTGTCGTATCGGTCACGAAATTCGTAGACTTAGATCACGACGGGAATAACGAAGACTGGTCGTAAATCAGCTCCGGAGCCCTTCTTCCGTCGCTGTGTTAAGGTGCAAGACTCGGCTTGCGCACGTTCAGAATCGAGGTTGTAAGGCTCGATCCTGAGAGAAGTGACAAGATCGAGGTTGTAAGGCTCAATCTTGGACTTCTGAGGTAAAGCGATAGTAACTCAAGAGCAAGCGGTTGTTGTCTTGAGGGTAGTCGGAATGGAACTGACTTCCTCGTCGGACGTTGTCAAAACGTCGACTCGGAAGGTTTTTTCTGTACGCTGATTGGAGATTAGGAGGAATTAGAAATTACCAATCAGTGTGATTTGTGGGCGTAGTCACACCCTTCCGTAGCGCCCGAAGCGCGTTTCTAGGAGGTAAGGGTGTGTCCTTAAACATTGCCATAAATTTGGTAATGCAACGGAATTTCCGTCAGGGTGTCCAAAGCTAGGCTGCCAGATGTTGGTTGGGCCCAGCTCCGAGGCCCGGTTGGAAGTCCACGTTTATGACGCATGCAATTGACTGTTGAGGTCGTGAATAATTTGAAGGCTGGTAGTTTCTTGACTAAGTATAAAACGATTTCCTCAAAAACAGTCTTGTTACTTGCGCGTCATAAAACGTGCTAGCCATCTGTAGGTTTTTCTTGTACCGATTGCTAGCCGTCTTTTTTGGTAGATACGATGTTTATTGCTTTGGCGGGTATGTCGGCGAACAATGCTGGCTGCTTCGTTTCGCGCAGTAGCCTGGTCATTACCTGGTCATCGGTAATCCCTTGACCGGGCCTGAGCACCACGCGCTCGACGTCCCTTTTCATACGGAGGCTTTTACGACGTAACACTAAGCCATTTCAATTAAAGCGATGCACTAATGAAGACGTTTCGGCCTGAAAGCGAATGTGTATAAATTCTTCTCTCATCGAACGACAACTCGATTCTTGAAAAACGATCTTTCGCTTATTCTACTCATTAATTCTGCATATATTTTATTATACATTCAACAGTGTTTTCGACGAAATACTGCTCTCAGGATTGAAATACAACGCTGGGGAATTGAAGTATTATTAAAATTTATTTGTTGTGTGAGAGCTTGCAGTCTGAACGCACGATCGCCAAGTACTTTGACGCGACAAAAGCAAAGTCCCTTGCCTTAACTGTTGTCCCCATTATCTATCCGAGAAGTTCGCTTTCCTAGACATCACCAGCCCCTTAACATCGCAGTCACACTTAACCAGCCATTAATTAGATTTACGTTCTGAATCACGAGTTTCGAATCACGTAAAGTTCGTGGCTGGCCTGTTAATCCCCGAGAAATTAATTACGCGAATTAACAACTTCACGACGAAACTTGTATACCGATATACAGGATCCCACAAGGGTTCGATGGCGGACTTAGAATTTGCCTCTGTATCCCTAATTCGGGACCTTCGATTTTCATAAAGTGCCATCGAAAATCCAAGCAGATTTATCGTATTAAATTTATCGAATCTAAAAGCTAACTCAATTTAACGAATGTGAATTGACGTAAATGAATTATAAATTGAACTCCGATTGCAGATGATATTTATTACCAAGAACACTTGCAATCGATATGTCAAGCCAATTTCTTTGCGTTAATTGGAAAAACTCTGCAAATATTTCTACGAAGAAAATATGCCCTCAAATATTTGAATAACGTTATCCCGTATATATTCTTCGTTAAGCAACCCAATTCGGGCATTGCAAATATTTTATTCAGATAAGTGAACTGCAGACGAAAATCGTACTGGTTTATGTACTCTTCAAACCGACAAGTACACGAGAAATAAAACTAAACACATTACAATATTGGCCGCGGTCGACAGAAATCCTAGCCCTGCCATAAATTCTTGCAATTCAATATGCAAATATCGCAGTATCATCTACGCGGATAAAAACGAACAAAAATATTAAAACTCTATGTTCAAATTAGCTTAAATTCCTACTGGTATTCAACGCATTTCCAAACGTTCTTATTTCCCGCGAAATAAACCTACCCCGACGATACAGAACGTAAATCACATAAATGAAGTTCACGTTTCCGTTGGTTTTTTTGGCGGACGACAGGAGGCGACGTAGTTTTTGTCCGGGCCATTATCGCGAACATCGGATTCAGAAATTCCGGCGACGTGGTTTAAAGAAAAGCGACGTCGGTTTCGTGGGAGAACGGTCCGTTTCCGGGAAGCAACGCGACGTAACCTCGTGGAAATCGCCATTTTTGCGTCCGCCATGCGAGCTTTATTTTTCCGGACGCATCCTTCCGTCGTCCAGTCACGTTTCTGGGACGCACTTGTCCCGACGTAACGGCGACACGAGCCCTGCACGGAATCGGGGCGAACCCACCGGATGTTCAAAATAAGAAAATCTGCCGAAAAATGTGACGCCACGGCGGGACGGCACAAGCAAAAAGCCAAATGAAAGGAAAGGGACTGTCTGAATTGCTTTCCGAGACCAAATATTTCGGCAGTTTGCCTCTGACTTATTTATTTATTGCACACATTTTCTGCAGCGGAATACCTTTTTGGCAATGGTTGTTATATATATATATTAATGTTATGACGAAGTACACGAAGTTCAAGTTATTTATCGTTCGATCGAAAACGGTAGAATTTGTTAATTATTGGTGCAGAGGTGTACAAAAATGTTGACTTACGTATCGCAGACCAAATTCTCCCTCTTTACGCACCAATATAGCTCAACACTTACCTGAAACAGAATGAGATGAATCGTATGGTTAGTCGCAATAACAGATAATCCAATATTTATGTACAAGAAGTGATACCTTATTAAATCGAGGTAATTGTTTTAATCGAGCAAACCGCATAATTCCAAGCGAACGAGTATTGCACCGATTCATCTCGAAGACTTCGAATTATAGTTACGCAGATGATTAGTTCCAACGGTATGTTGCGCTTCAAATAATTTTATCATTATAACGATAGTTATTTCGATAAATTGAAATTTTAACTAATCTCAGACAAACAATCCTGCAATAATATATTAACCCACGTTATTCCCGAAAATATAACGTATATTAAATACGAGCTTATTAGTACCAATAAGCCCCTTCTAATTGAAACGCATCTCAGTCAACTTCAATTCGATTTTGATTAAATCTGTAACAAAAACTCAACACCGTTCCCGGTTGTTGCCAAATCTTCGCGTAACGCAGACAGAACCGACGATCTCAGATATCGTAAAAATATGAGAGATGGAATTCAAAGAGTCGATAAGAAGGCGCGGCTAATCGCGCATGAAATCGGACAAACAGTTCGAGGATTTTATCAAATTTCACGGGTAATTTGCCGGGGGAATCGCGAAACGGAAGTCCCTTCTTCGAGGGGGTATCCGTAAGCCCGGAAATTGATATCCTATCGGTTTCAGCGACTTCGTACCTCTTTCTATTCGTCGAATGTTAAAAACCGGAAAATGTATAAAACGAACGCGACCGTCGCACTCATCGTCCCCCGTTCAATCGCGTATCGATTCTTAATGGTTAATTTGCGTGAAGGCAATTTGTCGTTGCCCCATTAAATATTTGCACGATAATCGAGGAACTGTGAGAAATTTATTAGCCACGCGTACTGGCGTGTCGTCACGAATAATTATATATTATATGGGCAAATAATTTATCACCACCTGCGTGCTTGATTCATTGGTGCCCTACTGGCCACGTGATTTCTGGCGACTCCACTAATGATGACGTTGCGCGATCATTGAATGAATTCGTGTAACTTTAATCGTTCTCGAAACTGCTTCGATCCGAAAACAATATCGTTGTCATTCTTTGACGAGCGGCTAACGATAAGATTCAATGCTTCTATCCAATTAACCCATTGACAGTACTACAATACCCCTTTCATCCGGAACATTCTCGCCATTGAATGCGGTGACTAATTGAATTTCTTCAAAGGTCATTTATTGAAGTAATTAAAAGGGCTACGATAAAATATGATTTAGGAAAAGGGAACTTCGAGTTCTCTTTCATAAAAAATATTATCAGGAAAGAAATATCTTAGATCAGCTTAAATCAGCAGAACACGTTGAACGAAATTTGTTTGCAACATCTAAATGAAATAATTATATAGGACTGACAGGTGTAACATAAAACGTTCAAACATTTTCCAGTACTGCTTCGTCGGTAGAAACGTTTCGAAAGAAAAAGCGGATAACTAAATTTAAAGCCACGAATTAACTGCCCGCGACTACAGGAAAATAAGAGGCAACGTTGCGGGCCTAGTTTATTCAATTGGACGCGCGGCGAGCATGAAAATCTACGCAACGCAACCCTTAAATTGTCCAAACGAATTTCTATTTCCACCTCGTTTTTTTGTCACCCCCTCCCACCCGGACTTCAACCCCTAAACTTCCCAGCACCGACGCACACGAACAAGCAAGTCACGGTCGGACGGGCAGGGCAAAAAGTTTTCACGCGGACCTCATTTTCCGTTAAGCAATTTGCATCGGAACGAGCCGCGAGTGCTTTGTTAAAGGCGCAAGTCGCGGGTTGAATGGCGACGAATTAACGTTCGTGCCGTGGACGGAATTGAACAAACGCAATCCGCCAGGTGAACCGGGAATAATAATGTTCCCAGCACCCTCTTGATTCACCGAGTTTATCAAACACGGGACGACAACGAGCTGTGTCTTCGTGTACCACGGGGCGTTCTGGAATTTACTTCTCGCAGCAGCGGTTCGCGTGCTAAAAATAAAGAAGCAATAACGAACTCGCTGTTTCTCATTGTCCACCTGTTACACCGTGGTCATTTCGAGATACGTTCTACAATTCGTACGATCTCTGTTCTCAGTGTGCTTCTGCTTACTTGCGAATAGTTACCAAGGTTCATGAAGTATCCACACGAATCAAGGTTTCCAGTTCCCTCGTTCGTATTTCAATCATTTCATACAGGAGTCGAAATAATACATCTTTTCGGGAACAAAGAGATACAGCGCTATGAATAGTTAAGGCATTAATATAAAAAGAATAGCTGGCGCGATGCATGCAGTTGAGAAAGCGAACAGAAATACGCAAGCATAACCTGATGAAAATAAATAAAAAAAGGCATGTGAAAAAAAGTAGTTGCACGGGGCGAAATGTTAATATTTATTAATATTCACTAATTATACTATTATGTATTTCTCTTTCGATAACACGGGCAAAAGGATTCTATGAAATCTCTATACTTATCATTGCTGATTATTCAATTGACCGAACGGTCCTCCACTGTACAATTTCAATTTATTCGCGTTGAATGACGTTTTGCGTGCACACCGTTCGTTTGACGAGGCGGCAACTGATCATAGAAGCGCTTCGAATTGGTTGTTTTGTAAACGAAACTACCCGACGCGAATCGACGGGCGACCATTGAAAAGAACGTTCGTTAATTAGTAAGAAAAATAGAGGTGGAAAAAGTTCGTGCGACAGACGGGCAAGGGTTAAATTAAAGCAACGAGTTACGTTGCAAATTGTTCGACGGACAAAGGAACTCGGAACAACGCGCAATTGCCACGAAATCCGGATGGAGATGCTTATTAACAGAATTTCCAGTATCTCTATTTCCGTTCTCGATAATCGCCACCGTGTTTTGTCAATCGTCCTTTATTCGAACCTTGTAATCGTATTCTGTGACGTTAATTAAGGACATTAGTCAAAGGTGAATCGTATCATTTCATTTTATCCTACCAAATTGTTATGTTTCCTTTTATTATTTCGGTAAACATAGATTATAATAAAGAAAAATGCGTCGTATTATAAATGTTTGTTTAAAAAACAAAATGTACAATGAGCTAAGTTCATTGTACAAAAGACATACCGTATAATATTGCTCGAAATATGATAACATTTTTGCGCAGAAACATTAGAATGATTATGCGGAAAATATTGGAGCTAGATGTTGCAAAAAATTGTCGCGCAATTATTGTTAGCTCGAAGCGTCGGCACTTCTGTTCCCCGGGCGTACGTTAATTATTATCGCAAACTTTGGCTCGCAACGTGGATGAAAATTGCATTCGACCCACGAGTGTATTTCGCGAGAAAGAAACGTTGGCCGGAGAATTTGTTCTCGGTTCACGATAATTCAGCAGCAGTATAGATAAAATTTCATTTCAGGAGATACGCGGTCTCCGAGGGCTGTGTAAACGTACTCCTTTCACTTCTGCCTTTTAAGCGAGATTTTCAGGAAAATTCAAGGGAAAATTTCCGGCTCGCTTGCTTATTATACAAAGCAAACCGAGCTCTTCGATCAACGCGATTAAAATAATATTACCAGTGGATTATTGAACCAATATTTCAACAATATTCCAACACTCACAATTTTCGCGACGACTCTCAAATAATTCGATCCAAAAATATGTATTTAAACAAAAAGCATAGCCGCACAAACAAACTAGCACACGAACCCCTTCCAATTTTACCATCGGCCGTACTATTCCAAAAACGTAGCACCTTTCAATATTTCACACTCGGCAAAAGTACTGCCACCCCTTTTGACTTACGAAACCCTTTAACCCGCGTCCAGTTCCACGCTCGATATACAAATTCGAATCACGTAACAACACCAAACATCTGGTCCCACGCGGTTTATCACCGGAAAAAACAAGACGACCGCATTTTCAGCGCCCTCGAAACACTTGGAGGGGCGCGATACATTCGCGATATTCCCATGCACGTTCGGTAAGTCGATCGATGGCGGGGGGTTGAACGCGTCGGAAGAAATGTCTGCTACGTGCGGGCCGCGAAACGATGCTTTATGGGTCGTTCCGCGAGCGAACGAATGCTTAAAGATCAAGAAAACGAGCCCGCTGAGACGGTGCCCGATCGGTTTGCGAATAACGAATGAATATCTAACGACGCTTTACGACCCGATACACACACGCGGTTCGAACATGTACCCCGGCGAATCGACGCCATTTCTCCACTTCGCTTCCCCCTGTACATCGCGGCGAAAGCGAAAGCACTCGATGGCGACACGTTTGTGGACGGTGTTTTCCATCGCCGGATACGACGATGTTTCTTGGCGGAATGAAATAGAAGGATGGGCAGGGGGGGGGGGGAACTTGATGAAATTACTTCCACGCGAAGCAGTTTATGGTTTGCATTTTCTCGAAGCTTGTCATATGAGCCGACTTCGCCATGGGAACGTGATCCCTCGCCGTTCCGTGGAATTAAGGATCCGTTTCTTATGTGGTTATGGGCTTGTTTTTATACGCGGATACGGCTGCCGGTAAAAGGAAACGGCAACGAGAATTGTAATTATGCTTGGGACAAGGTGGACCACGGTGTCGTTGAACGGAGAGATCCTTTTTACTCGACTGTTTGTTCGTTCCGTTATGTCGAGGCTGAAAAATATTGAATCGTTGATCGAGGTATCAAAATCTCCCAAGCTTTTTTTATATTTTTAATTGGATACGTTTCACGTTTTACGTTTCACGTTTTACGTTTTACGTTTTAGGTTTTACGTTTTACGTTTTACTGAAATTTTTGTTGCCTGTTTTTGTTTCATTTCCCTGCCGAAATCGTTTGCATCCGGATTTCATACGAAAAGCGATTTAATTCCCGACGCGAAAGAAATCAAATGCAGCCTAGAATTTGTTTATAAATTGGTACTCGTCAGCTGGGATATCGCGGAAGCCTGTGCTGCGATTGATCGCCAGTTCTATTTGAAACGATTACCCTATTTGTTGTTGTTTCGCTACAGACGTTGGTAATTCCCGGAAGCATTTGACAAATAGAGAGAACTATGCCCTACTCGTTCACGGTTCAAAAGCAATACGCTTTTTAATTCCCCCCACACCTCTTTGATCTCCGGCGGGAAACAAAATTGGCTTCTCTGCAACACTCGAAAGAACGGAAATTGTAACGCAAAAGTGCGGTTGCACGAAGTACGTAACACGTAACGAAGTTTTCCCGTGTTCAAACAAGTCCGATATTCACGAACTTCCCCGCGAAACGGAAAACGTGTGACCAAAAAATTCTACGATCGACAATCAATCAATGACAACATCGTCATACATTCGATACCGTTCCATTAAACCGACCACAATTCATTGAAGCACGCTTCAATCGCTTCATACGTTTCAATCCTCGGGCAAGAACGATCCTCCTCCGGCCACTAAACTTTCAACGAACGGGCAGCACGTTACTCGCGAGCATTCCATCGCGCGCGATCGGTTTCTAACTGCACGAAAACCGCCCCTCTTTTCTTCGATCGATCCTAGCGGACACGGGACGATCCCCGTCGAATTCACGGAGCGTCGAATCGTTCCGAACCGTCGGGGAAACCATCGGGGGCGACGAGTTTTCCGAAACTGTGACGGTTTTCTCGAGGATTTTCCTCTCGCAGGGGACTTTCCGCGCCGCGAACGAAAACCCGCGACAAGGAAATTTCGTCCCGACAACCCCGCGACCGATGCACACTAATTCTGTATTCCGCTTTCGTCAATCCTCGCGACCATTTCCTTCTATCCAGACCCACCGCTTTTCACGGGCATTCGTTCCCGTTTTCATAGCTCGTGTCCGTGCGCACAGAGCGACGCGCGCACGCCGCACGCACAAAGGGACGTATCAATCAAACGTTTATACACGCTACGATGAGCCAAACGTGCTGCAGTGTTTGCGACGAGGAACAAAAGACCCCGCTTATTACCGCTCGAAACCGTCCACGGGGCTGCCGGACTGCGCGACCTGCAGCTAGGGAATATTATGAGAATTATTCGTGTTGATTGGATTTCGATGGTCCCGCGTGTTCGCGCGAACTGCCGTGCCGTGGCTCTTGACAATGACCAGCGATACGGCAGTTGGAACGCGACTGCTTTTCTAGTTCGACGATTTTCATTCGTTTATTCGCCGTGTGATTAGCGCGAGGGTGCGGTCGGCGGCGAGTTGCGAGTTTGTCTCGACGGTTCTGTAGTTAGAGTACTACTTATAGTTTAGAGATTTCGTAAATTCTTAATAATTATTGGAGGAAGTGTATTCGGCTGAACGCAAAAAGTATTGACAGATTGTGTGGTTGACGCTCTATACAGTTTCCAATTAATTGCACATTTTCTTCTGCGTGACATTACTTGTTCATTGAATTATCAATTATACGAACGACTTCAACGGTACCTAAGGTATCACGTGCACGAATAAACTTTCAATTGCGATAAAATTCTTTGCAAAAGTCAACTTAATTCTGCTACGACCTCTACTTTATGATTAAATACAGCACGGAAAATGTGAAAGTTCATTTACTATTGATCCTTCTTCGTTGCTGCATACGTGATTGATGTATTATTAATAAAAAGGAAACGAATTTCCCTCCATTCTGGCGTTTCTTGCACGCAACCAAAGCGTGAAACAATTTAAGTGGTTGCATGTTCGTAGGCCGCGGCCGATAATGAAACCTTTCCATGTGACGGATTTTTGCGGCTAAAAGAATCAGGGTAGTTTCCTCAAAGTGCTTGAGAAGAAAAGTTTCCCCATAAATCTGCCTCGAACACTCTGCTCGTTCAGAATTGCATACACCGTCCCCCACCCTTCATTGTGCAGAGACCTGGCGAAAGAATGCCGCCCCGTGGATAAAATATGTGAGAAACAGGATTCAGGAGATTTGTCGTTCAGGGAATGCTGCAATTCTTTAAACCTCTGATTGTTTTCATATAAAATTTCTCCATTTTACTTTCTTTGAACTAGACAACAACAATTGACACGATTAAATGCATACATATGTAACAAAATATAGAATGCTATAAATAGATTGAATAACTGCACGATATTTTTCGCGAATTTTTCAAGTAGAAAATAATATAAATTGCGATACATTCAAAGCCTTCGTGTCGAATTTCAGCAGGATAAAAGTGGCTGGAAAGTTTTTCCCATGAAGGATTCTCAACAGTGACAATATTTTCAGCAGATAAATCCCAGTGATCGAATGGAACGATAATGTTTCCGAAGCCGGTTCAGAAGAAAACTTTCCCTATAAATCTACGATTGTAATGCTATTGTCCATTGAAAGATATATGTACGCACTGCCGTGCACAGAACCTTGCGATGCAGCCTTTACGGCGGATGAAGTACACGCGAAATGAAGAAGTCTGGCGAAAAATCAACCGTGGAAATCTTTTTCATATTTCCACCAACCTTGGCACCGTTTTCTTTGGAGACGGAACCGTATCGATAACTCGAATAGTTATGAAATTTTTGCTTTTCCTACGAACCATGAAAACGGCAGAAATCTCATACAACTTATGCACCTTATATGAAATAAATTCGATCATAATTCGATCACATCATCAATCTTTTTTGATTACTTACAATACGACCATAGCTTTTCGGTCGCACAAAGAATTTGAACTTCCCTATAAGTTCACAGAGTACGAAACAATAGCGAATTTGCAAATCATTCACAGTCTATCCGACAATCGGAACCGTCCTTTGCAAATCGTATCTCGCCAAATCCGAGCAAACCTTTTCGAGGGCATTTCCGGTTCTGACCATCGATAGGTATATCACGTAGATACGAGTGCATTCACACAGAAGTTATTCCTTTACACAAGAGTACAATACGAACGACAGCGATACATTTCGTCGAATTGCACAGATAAACCTTCGACGCGGAATAAAAAGATAAAACCCGATAGATTCGTTCGGCCATCGAGCGGCGAAAAAACCGAAATTCTTAAACACGAACGGCGCAGTCCCGTCGGTCATTCGACGACAAATTCGATCACGACCTATGATCTAACGTCGGCGTGCCTCTCGAACGAGCCGGTTCGCGTCGACGGCGATAAAAACGAACGAAGCGGACGTTCATTCGCGGAGTTCAGCCGCGGCAAACAAAACGGGCGACGTTCGCGAAGGAGATGGCGGTCGATAAATCGAATTGCGAACGATAGGTGTCGGTTTCAACGACCGATCAAATATTTCTGCCGGATGCGCCAAAAAGTAATTTCACACGCGTTACCAATAATAAGAAACGTTTAGTTCTATCAATTGGTCCTCGATTCTAAGAAACTCTGCTCGCGTTTAGGGGTTCGTTTGTTGGGAAAATGCCTGCGTTAGTTAATAGCTCCACTCTGGTATCTCATCGAATTCGAAGAACGATAAACAGACAATCATTCGCTCTCCGCATAATCATTCAGACGACGAACGATATATTTAGTTAACAGCTTTAAATGGAAACTGAGCAACTCTTCTCTGCAACGTCTTCTTCTCGTTCATCCAAAACCCTTGCTTCAGAAATGAATACGAATACCATCCAGGTAACGTATTCCACAGTCGCGCATTAGTCGATTTCCCAAATAAATTCTGAATTGTACTTCCCAACTATATTTCTGTGAATGTAAATAAAGGTCGGGGATAAAAATTGGGCTAATTTTTGGTTTCTGGTCGAATAATCTCCGACCAATTGATTTGTCAGGTGGCGCAAACAAATATTAACTGTTCCAAGGATGGGTAAATCCTTCTCCGATTAACAGATCACGAAACCAACGAAATTATTCTCAACTTGTGCCCGCGTCCTCTGAATCTTTGCTTCATTGCTGAACAGATTAGGTTCATGCACGATCCCAGATTCGATGCATTTCTGATAGTATGCAAATTTGAATTGCCACGACGGGCGTGGAAGGGTTAGGACACGGAAATCGGTTCCGTGGCTTCGACGAAAACCTCCCCCTCGACCCTCTATGTTCATCTTCTTCCCGCTTGCACGGTTCGCCATAAGCTTCGAGCCGTATCAATGCCGTCCGACCCTCAACTTGGAACCCCTCGAAATCAACCATCACGATCTATCTAACCCTTCTGTACCCCCGCTTATGACGTCTATGTTTGCATTGGACTGATCTTGATTATTCGTTGGACATTGTGTTTAGTGGGCGCGCCCGTTCGGTAACGTACTCGTAGATGCCTTTCCGCGGTGCGAGATTCTGCAAATTAAGTCAGCCCGTCTTTTCGCGTCATAAAACTCGTGCAAGTTGCCAGCGATCGCGACTGTGAATTTGCTCGGCGTGGGGACGATTCGAAGGAATGATTGAACGACCAAGTAATAGAGCGCGAGCTTATGGAAACGAATGGGAGTGTGAAACAGATTGTGATAAATTTGATTACCCACGGCTGCGTCATTAATTCTTGTCTTGCGAATCGTGGCACGATGGGCGTTTGTTCTTTAAGCACGAATCAACTGCGTATTTGATTTGATATCGCGTCGTTTACTTCATTTGTGTCCCATACGATTTAGTTTCGTGCTCGCAAACAGGACAGATCACGCGATATCCCCTTCCGAGGAAATTTGAAATGGCAAATATACCTCGCGCGACGTTCAAGAACCTACTGTCGGAACGGGGCGTTGAAACTTTTCTGAGATTATTGGACGAAAGTGTAAGAAACACTTTCCGGAAATTCGCCGAAATACTAGAATAGTATATATTTCGGGAAACTACGGAAACTTATAATTGAAAGGGCAGAACTTTATAAGATTCTTCGTACTCGGTGCGAAGTATACTTTGAGAAAATACTCCCGAAACTTGAAAGGATACAGCTTCCGCCAAATTCGAGAAACTTTCAGCATCGAGACGAAATTAGGATTGCGTTGAATAATTTTCACCATAGAAAAAACAAATAAAATAAATATACCATCGCGCTACTGTGCAACCGTAAAGTTTTTTCTTGCGACACGAACTTTCTTCACTTTCTAATGCGAAGACACGAATTCGCGAAGAAATTTATCCATATGGAATTAATCGCTATCAACCTCATCGGTAGAACTTAAAAGCATCGTATGCCTCGTTACGCAAAGAAATTTCGCATTTACGCGAAATGGAACATTTCCGTGAGTTCATGCATGCGTTTAGTTCGCACCGGAGGAAGCATACGGAAGTACAAGCGTGGCGAGGCGTCAGCTTGAAAACTGTAAGTGAGTTAAACAAAACTCCGTAACTAGATTCCACGTTAAATAGCGACTTTCGGCTTAACCCTCGACTGCAATGTTCTTAATCGAATCTAAATTGCCGTAGACGCCCGACGAAGTTAGATATCGCGACGGGGCTAAGTTTATCGGGCGATTTTCGTGCTGGATTCTGCGATACATCGCAGTCGAACATCAATCTTTTTTGTAACTGCGAATCTACGAAATTAACTCATTCAATTACTGTTACAATTATCGTTATTATGGCCCATCAAATGTGCCACTTTTTTTTGTTTAATATACATCTTCTCACAAGTTGGGTAATATTCAATCAATGTATTATTATCTGTTTTAAAGACGAAGGGAAAACACGTCTCGTTGATACGGAGTTCATAGTCGCGTTAACGATACCACAGAATCGATTCCAAGTGCTTTCGAAGAAATATTGAAATATGTATTGACACAACACCGACAATTATAATTGTTTAATTGAGTTCCATTCGTTGTCGCACGGACCAACGCGATACTACAAAGGTATTTCATTTTTCCGTGAGGAAGGCCGAATTACAGTTAGGCGTAGCAGCGAAGTTACTTGTTGCAGGTGGCCAGAAGGTTGTTCGGTGGGTTACGTGGGTCGTGTGCGAATTAATTGAAACAATTTCAGGGGTGGCAAAGGTTTATCATCGGCGCAGCTGCTGTCTGCGATCTTGCCATAGGTGCATAAACATGGCGAGGGTAAATTGAGTTCGTGACCTAGGATCCTCTGTGCTGGGAATCCAAATTTCGAAGAAGGGCTGGCTTTGTCGTGCTCGTGATGTGATCATAAGTGATCGGCTCGAGGGTTTACCCATGGGGAGAAAAGTATGAGACAAGAACTGCTTGTAAGAACTTCAAGGTGAATTTAACTTCAAGCAATCGAAAAAATCATTCGCTGCTTAATGAATTTTCGAGTAAACAACTTTTCCTTTTCAATATTCCAATACATTAGAAAATATATTTCATAGGGTTCACTGCATAGTATTGTTACATATCCGGGTGTGCATTCAGCCTCGACATCGGTACACTTAATCGGCGACTATAATATTCTGATTTCCACTTCGATGTTTTCACAGAAGTCGAATATATGCGAGTGCAATTGTTGAACAGCGTAATGTTAAAATTACTGTACGAATATCCTTGGCAGCTATATTTTATTTTCGCAAATAGTACGTTTGCAATACAGGTGTACATATTATTCCATTTATGTAATAAACTTTTAATTATGATAACAAAAATAATAATAACTATTACATTACTACTATGAAATGCAACGCTGTATCGATTACACGATGTTAACTTGACCAGCGGCCAAAGGAACCGAAGGAGACTTCCTTCTACACATTTCCTCGATCCCGTTCCGCCACAAGTTTCCCATTCTCCAGCCCGCCCATACATCGAATCCCACTTTCTTCTTGCACCGGTGGCGCACCAGTAATCCCGAGTACAATAACCATCGAAATCTCGTACCGGTAACCGACCTAACTCAACGGCGATGGATTCGAAAGAGTCTCCGAACGTGTTCTCTGACCGTAACAGCAACCGGACAAGGACGATCGGCAACAATTCCCAATTTCGTGACTACAATAACAAAATTGTTTCGCGTTCCCGCGAGAACGGACAAATTTTTCACCATGGAGTTGTCTCCAATCGTTCGCGCGACGCAGGAAAAAAACTTTGTAACAGAAAAATTCCATAAGAAAATGTTGATACTAGTTGCTAACTAGAATATACAAAAAGAAAGAAAGAAAGAGGACTGGCCAACGAAGAATCAATGCGCGTCACGCAGAGAACTGCAAGATACGGTCACCGTAGATTTTGTTTGTGAACGATAGGTTTATCTTTTTCGAGATAATCCTCGGTGTTCCGAGAGGCAAGATTCACTTGGAAGCTCGTAAATCGCCGTAGGCGCCATGGATTGCCCTTGTGGAAGGCCGAGCTTTCGAAGCTGGAAGTGAAGCAGATTCCAAGGGTCCCCTCCAAGATTTCCAGCCGTTCTGTATGGGGTTGGGAACAAAGGACGAATAAACGGGACCGTGGTCGTGAGAGGAATTAGGTATAGAGAACGATGAATAATTGATGTGTCAGCTGACTTGAAAGAGACTTGTCTTGTGTTTTCAATTCGTGTACGTTCGCCCCAAATTAACAGAAGATTTGTTTCTCTAGGTAAACCATAAAATACGAATAAATAAAGCAACTTGAGCTTATACTTTTTCATTCATAGAAACTAGGCGTCGATATTCAATGGAAAGTAGTTTTAATTTACATAACGCTACAAAAGGATTAAGCACGTCGAACGATAATTGAATAAATTAGGCCGAGGAAAGTGAAACAAAGATGCATGATATTCTTCGAATAACATTGCACCGTGCTTGAACTAAACAGTTATTTTTATTATTTTTATTATGTGTCCTTAACATATCAAAAAGATCGACCGTTCATGCACACATTATATTTACTAACTAAAGTGTGTATAATAAAAATGATATGCAAGTTGTCAGTGAAGTTTCACTGACACCAATTCATTCAAACTGTGCACGTGACAGCTGCCGTACAAGGAATAAATCTGAAATCTTGAAAAGTATTTTTCATAATTAATTTGAGATTGTTTAGCACACACTGGTACGATATAACATCCATTAATAACGCATCGAGCTCGCACCGCGTCATTAATGTTACGAATGACTGCTTCGAACTTCGAATGAATAACTTCGTTAGTAAACTAACTTATCGGCGCGTTCGAGAAGCGACCATAATCTTGTAATTGCACTGCACGAGTCCCGGACTTTATGCAGCAGACAAGGCGAAGCACGAAAAACGAAACCGCTTAAAACTTCTAAATAAGACGTTTCCCGCGACGTCTTTGTTTCGATTCGCGAGACACCTTGGTCGAGCAACGATATACGAAAGAGAATACAAAACTCCGCCACGAAATATATTTACAATCGTATCGTGGCAATTTACAATTATTTACAAAATGGTGATAGCATTTCGAAGCTTGTATTGTTTCGCTCGTACCGTTTTCCGATTAATTCGTATAATCGATGCCCCGCTGTATCATGTCGACCGCTACCCCCTCCAACAACGTCCAACTAATAACAAATCAGTGAAGAAACTACAAATCCCCGGGGGCGAAGTAAACGGTGTAAAAATATTTCGCTCGCGAGGAAATAGGTTGTCAACTTGCCTGTAGCAAAACCTCGCGCTACTTGACGTCAACTAGAAAATTGTCTTTCACGTTCGTCCCACACACGGTTAAGTGCGGGCACGCGGTGAGATCGAGGCGCCGGGCACACTTGCACGTATACACGGCTCCACTCAAACACTCAAAGCCCCCGAAGGAGGAATACTAAGGGCGGAGACGAGAGAAAGCGCGAGAAACGAGGAGCAGAAGACTAGCAGGCAACGAGCGTGCGTCTGAAAATGCTGACGACTGGCCCTTCCGCCCTTTCAGGAATATCTTTTCCTGGTAACTATGGGGGTGTCTCGAAAGAGTATCGAGACGGAAGAGCGAAGAAATGAAATTCCGCCCTGAAAATCTACGTTAGAAACAGCCACTGGCTGCAGCTGTTCACGTGTACACTGTAAGTGCAATCGAGCCGTGCACCTTTGCTCCAATAACGAGCACGCAGCATGAAGTGTGACGGTGGCTGTTACGAAACGCCGTGGACACGTAAGCAGATCGTGCACGACTTCGAATCAGACACGGCGAGTGACATAACACGAAGTCTGTGTTCGAACTCATAATCAGACCAGGGGTTCTTTTAAGGGGTGAGAATGCATAATGCGTAGTGCAATATCTGGTTGCACCAATCGGAAATCGCAGTGACTCGGAGATATTCAAATTCGTCTTCGGAAAAATCATGATTTTTCAATTATGTCGCTGTTGTTAATGCCCTGGATTCCGGTCTGTTGAGAAACAGATACAGAAATTGAAATGCAATTCTCTTTTAAGTATTTTGTGGTTCTAGTCTGAAGAAGGTAATATATGAATCACAACGTTACAGTACATAAAGCAGTACGTGAACAATGAGAAACAGATTTCTATCGTGAATCTTGGAACCGTATTTCAATGTATCCGTTTAAGCGTAGGGTTGTGATCATCATTTGCAATAATATGTACATTTGACAAGAATTCGTATCAATAGGCAGCAGTTTTTTCTGTGTTTAATAGTAAAACCTCTAAATTATTTGTTATAAAATTTGCACGGAGAATTCAAATGGAATTATGATACAATATTTCTGCCTGTCGCGCTTGTACAATTTACTCTTTTGTACCTTCATTTCGCATAAAGATACCCAACGTTCTTTCCGCAACAAGCTATACATACGTATGTACGTAAGTACATATGTAGAAGGCATACTATGTGGAGCAATTGTACTCTACTTTGTATTCTTTTTCAGTAGAAGATCGAATCAATTTGTCCTTCTATACCGCAAACTCTGTGAAGAATATTCGGGCAGAGTACAATTTCATTCAGAATTGGCACGTAATCGGGTTTCGCAATAGAGGTGCAATCGAATAAAGGGTTGCGTGTAATGCGATTGCAACGACGTTTCTCCAAGAATGCCACGATAAAAAAGAGAATTACGAAGTGCCATAAACACAGTGTGAACTTACGCCCACTGTCCTCCAATTTCTCGAACAAAAATTTTTCAATCGAAGCAGAACACGTTCACGAATTTGTCACAAAATTGCTCCCTCGACAATTCTAACACAAACGATCCTTTTTGTACTTCGAAATATTCCAATTGAACGCAACAAAAGCTTTACCCACAATTAGCATCGTCAATCCTTACAGCCGTAGTAAAAGAATCAACAAAAGATTACGCTTGGCGATTAAAAACAATACGAAATAAAATATTCATCTAATTTCCCCGTAGTAAGTGCTCGCGAAGACAACTCACGGCGTTATTACACTTTGCGATGAAATTCTTCCCAACGATTTATCGGCAGAGTAATTGCACGCACGGATTAAGGAATATTTACGGGACACCGGTAATCAGACACCATACGGTTCTATTCTTTCCTCGAGCCATTTCGTTTCTCATCTCCCTAATCGAGTTAACTTCGCCCGTCGCTGCGACTGTTTCCTATCCCGCGTAACTCAGAAATAAATCGCCCGGGCAATAACTCGAGCTATTTGTTTCTACGAATTCGCAAGCACGACTACCGTACAAGTGTCGCAATAAAATTCATCTTCTATCCTCCTTACTCCTCGCCCCCTTCCTCTCGTCGTTCCGTGTTTCCTGCTCCTACCAAGAAACTTCCCCACCAACGTGCCGTTACCTGTGTCCGCTTTACCCCCAGAGCTCCTTCCCTCCTTCTTTCCCGCCGTCCTCTTATATTACATTCACTTGCCCCCCTCTTTCACTCGTTACACCGCACACCCCCTCAGGACACTGGGAGTTTGCCAATGCGAGAAAGAAAATTAATTGTTTTTCGTCGCGGTGGCAGCGTTCAACTTCAAGGTCCACCCCCTCGTGAAGTTTCTGTATCCGGTTGCCCCGTTGCCCTCCCTGTCCTGTGTCGCACGACCACCACCCCCGCGTCCCTGCTTCGTCTCGTCGAGCTGAAATTAATCGCGCCTGGACGTGGAACTTGTTTGTTTCGGACAGTTCGATTTGCCAGTTGGCGAAAAAAACTGTTTAACGAAGGCACGAACGAGCTGCGAGCTTGAAAGGTGAAATATTAGGTGTTTCTGTAAAAAAAAAAAAGGAAGACGAAAAAACCGGGGAACGTACCTTGGAGGCTGCTTACGTCGAAATTAAATCCCCTGCAGTGTCGAGGAAAGGGTTAATGAAACGAAACGGTAGGCCAAATGACTGGGCACGAATGTTGTAATCCATGGAAGTGTCGGTGAATATTTCAACAAAGAATTATAAGAATTAAATTTTGGAAATATTATATGTATATTGGAATTATAATATAGACCAGAGGATACCTTTGTACGAAAAATTGTTCTCCATCGATTCATGTATCTGTCGCGTGACGAGCAAGGAACATGTAACGTTTATGTAGAATCTTATGGTTTTCGAAGAAACACGAGGCGAACGATCAAGGATACGTGCGATAGATAAGTTTAAACGGGACTCTTAAACATTGCGGACCACGACGGGGAGTGTGCGCCGACTTCTGTGTTTCTTGCAAACACTTGGGTTATTTACACGGTGACTTATTTCTTTGTACGTTTCTAACCCATCGACAAATATTTCATCCAGGCCCGTGCTCCACTCGTGTCTGCCCGTTGGTAAAATCAATCGGAGCACTTCGAAATCCGCACACTTTGTTATCTCGAATCGCTTTTAACTTAACGCGGCTTCCCCTCGTGGCCGTTCGAACAGATGAAAGGTAATCGATCGTTTTTCCCCCCCGCGGAACAGCGGTAATGAGACCTCGTCGCTGCCTTCGTTACTGCCTTCACAGAGGCCCCTTTGCGAGCGAAATAAAGCGCTGGCCCGGCTCTCCTTTGGCGACGTCGTTCCACGTTGTATCGCGTTCGCGCCTCCAAGAACGACAGAGCGGTAGTGGCTGTTCCCTTCTTGTACTTTCCTCCTGTTCCCTGTTATTTGGAAAGTCACGGTGCTGTTGAACAACGACGAGAGAAAAGCCTGGACAGGAACGGACCGAATATCGATACTGAAGATCACGTGAACTCAATCGATCATAATTAGGCTCCGAATTTGTAGACACGTATCATCGCTGCAGAAATCATTGATGAAGCGCCAAAAGTGAATAACATTCAATATCATTATTGGCATTACTGTTACTTTTGCAAGGATTAGCAGCAGTAATAGTGTAATAATACAATTTTTATTAAAAAAAATTATTTTTTGGTACTCAATTCTTTTACCATTTAAATCGCGCAATTAGTTCCTGAAAAGTTTCAAGAATGATCGATTCTGCATTCCTCGATCAGTACTAAAAATGTTGAGTGGCCATTGAATGAGTTCGTAATACATTCATATTAAGTGTTTTAATACATTTTCTTTAAAAGAAAACACTGCTCAAATTACAGAGTCGTTCACATTTAATTTTTTGCAAACATCGGGATGATGCATGATTTTGTATACATTTGCAATGTGGCGTACACTGGTTTGTAACGCTATCAGTTTGGAAATTATGCTATTCGTTACAGTTTAGTCGGGAGTGCAAAGGAGAACGCTTCGTATTCCGTATTTTATCAATTAAACCGTACACTCTGTACGAAATCATCTTATGACGATGATAATGCAAACGAGACCATGATCGACACAACTGTCTATTCTACCAAAGGTAAATATTTAAAATGTACATATCCCTAATTGCATGATAATTATTTATTCGCCGCTGCAAATGGCAAACGTTACGCGTGTGAACGCGTTTCCCACGGCGACGAATGTCCAACAGTGATTGCGTTCATTCCACCAGGCAAATTGAGTTTAATTAATATGTTAATAATATACTATTGTCGCAATACGTGGGGGCTGTAAGTAATGTAAATAATGGGCGCGATGTGTCGTCAATTCCTGATTTGATACAATTCTGCACTTTAATAATACAGCGCAAGCAACAATTTCAGAATTACCATCAATGTTCACGACTATATGTATGCAACTTATTTCGTATGTTTTGTATCCTTCTGCTGTTTGCAAATTTCTGGCTATAACGCGATAATATTGAACATTCGAATTCAAACAAGAAAGGAAATACTCTTGCACCAAATACATTCGTATCAAACTCCACAAGTCGTGCAATCCGGTTATCGTTCTGGTCTCTATGAATTGCAAATTTATTCAATGGTCTCGGTACCGCCATCGCAAACGAAGCAAGCATTATTTTAATAACTTCTGCCTTTCGGGGAGTGCAAAGATGAAATGGTGAATTCCCCTGGACGAATATACTCTTATCTTATTATATATTGTACACCTCCGTGTGAAAGTTACGTAGAAAATCATCATGCAGTTAACAATTTCTTATGGGAAGGTAAGGCAAGGGAATATAAAAATATTTTATGTACGTAATTCTTGAACCGATCTAAGAAATTGAAAATTCTACTCTTCTTCTCCGATAAATTATGTTTCTGAACGAATTATGGATAATCATATATGCACCTCATCGATTATACATACCCCTTTCTTTTAAAGAATTTTCATTCCGTTTTTGCCACACGTCATGATGTGGCATGTGGAAATTGTATGCTTTGGAAACAAATGCATAATGGTAAAGGTGTGCATAAATCGTTTATTATAAAGATATAGCGTTCCTTTACAGTTTATGGTTGTCCATTCTACAAAAAGCCCTTAATAATTACCCAGAACATTAGACTGTTACAAGGATCTCTCTTGTATCATATTCATTATTCTTTCACGTGTCGAATAAATTCGGATCAAAACAAAACATGCACAGTACTACAATTTATATAAAATTAGTTCGTTGCTCAAGGTATCTGATATATCGTCTTTCAACTATAAACATAAAATACAAAAAACATAACAAAGCGCGTATTGTGTTTTTAAACGAGGAACTTCTATCAAAAACCTTGGGTAATTCAAACTTTAATTACCAAACATCAAACTCTCATAAAATAAAACAAAATTAATTACTTTCCCTTATGAAAATCCTTCTTTCCTTATGCAATACGTTTTCTTACTGCTAAAAATTAAAAATATAATGATTGGAGTCTAAACAAAGAGGGACAAATATATTACATTCTCATACTACCAGAAGTGCATTTATGCACTATGCACATATTTATGCACACGCGTATCTGCACTCCAATAATTCTCATCTCGATTGCCCGATTAATTTACACACGTTTTTAGTCCATTTCTGTCCCCAATCAACATCTCGATAATTTGGAAATTATAATATAAATTCCCCTTTCATGCACGCAATTACTATTTCAAACAATTATTTAGAAACAAATCGATTAAGGCATAATAATTATTTTAAGATCCGGACCTACAGACTTTCAGGTAGCACTGACTTTTCGCTCATTTTCATACATTTTTGTCAAGTAACAATACGATATGGTAATGACGAAACATATAATACACAGTATCGCATAATCAACTTATTATTTATTGCTGCAAGAATTTATTCAGACGCAATAATTTTATCTAATTTCTGATGTGGCAAAAGATCACTTCTCTATACCCATTCACTTGTCATCAGACGTAAGTTACATTCCGTCTGCTTAATTGTGGTTTATTGGCAATCGTTTTCGCAGGCCAATATCAATTTGTATTATAGTATCGAAAACTCTTAACGACACAGACATTTTATCGAACCATTTACAGGTTCACTTGCTGCAGATTCTTTTCACCTTCTATTTCAAAGATGCAATTATTGCATCTCCCATTTCGCGAAATGTTACTCTTTCAAATTTAGCCGGAAGAACTGAAAGACTGAGCGTTACGGTATCCTGTTAATGTTGTTGTGATTTACGATTTCGAAATGTATTCATAGTTTTATGAATACATACACAATTGGGCAGAATTATTTTGTGAATGAATCTGATCAATGTGATCCAATACACCAGTAATTAAAAGGAAGACGCGTTTTCTATGACCAAAAAATACATTGTATGATTGTTTCGCGTTCACCAGTGCGCATTGTTACAGAATTTTTTATTTCGAACAAAACAATTCTCTTATAAATTTGATCTCTTCCACTCTATATTTTTATTTAAGACTCAGAATTCCTTGCACTACCTGCGTCGTGGTCCATAATATTAGCCTTCACCGTTTTCTGTTTCTTTTCCGCCGCATTTTTGAAATAACAAAATCACTCCTTTAATTATATAATTCTTCTTAATTCTATGCATATATCGGAATATCTGTGAAAAAATGTAAATTTCTTTCATTCACTTCTTTAATCATACACTACGATATCCACGTACGTTGCAATAACTAATACAAAATTCAAAACTATATGTATCAAATATTATATTATATTTATTGCATAATATTATAACAGTGTGTATCAAATATACACCATTGGTACAACATTATAGAAATATGCACAAAAATTGTTGTTTACACTATTCTGATACAGCACTTGACTTTTCGACACTGATACTTTATCATTTTCATATTGAAGTTAGTATTTCCACGTATTTGGTCTCAATATCTTTATGATTATTAGCTTTAATAATTTGAAGTACTGTATTATTTCGATTATTACGAGCGTTAGTTACAGCTTTAAATACATCGTACTGCAGTGCTTTCAGCTTGCCAATAAGTTCAGCATTCCCATTCTTTGCATGTTCAAATAATTCTTCGATTAGTTTTAATAAATTTGCAACACCGTGTTCGTGAGAAACGCTAAGGGGTGTTTTACGGTTAATATTTTCTAAATTATAAATTGCGCCACATTTCAATAAAACCTTAACGATGTCAGAATGACCATACTTGGCTGCGATGTGAAGTGCTGTGCTACGTGTAACAATAGTTTCAGCATTAATAAAATTGCCCAACTTATCAACACTAACATATCGTAACAGAACCTTGACAATTTCTGCACAATTTTTACTCGCGGCAACGTGTAACGCTGTTTTACCCTCAGAAATTAAAGTAGGATCTCCACCGTTTTTTAATAATATATTTAAAATATCCGCTTTACTCTTGTTAACTGTATGGTGCAGCAATACCGTACTATTAAAATTTGCAACAGTAATATCAGCATCCCTTTCAAAAAAATGTTTGATTTCTTCGACATCATTGTTATTTATCGCATACAATAACACAGTCCCTACAAGATTTCTAGTATGCATGGTTTTTGTATTATTTGGCCCAAACACTTTATTGAACCCTTTATAGACATCGTGTAGAAGTTCGAGAGATTCCGTGTACTTTCCTTGCTGAACAAGAGTTTGTACTATGTTATTCTTTGTATTCGTAGTATCAGGATGGTCCTTTCCAAAATAAACTTCTTCATAATCGAGCACTTCCTTATGTAATTTCAAAGCTTCAGGGTATTGCCCTCGACTTGCAAGTATTAAGCCTATATTACTTAGCGACATGTATTTACAAGGATGATCGGGGTATAATGCCTGAAACTTGTCATAAACCTCCTGAAAAATATGTAGAGCGGAATCATATTCCTTTTTATGGTATAATGCCATGCCGATGTTGTTTTTAGTGTACAAAGTATCAAGATGATTTTCTCCTATCAGATTTCTCTGCAGTCGATACACATCTCGAGAACTAGCGAGTGCTTGATCATAGTTTCCTTCCGATAAATGTAATTGTGCAATGATGTTCCTTAGGGATAAAGTGTCGGCATGGTCCGGCCCTGTAGCAGATATCTGTTTCTTTAATATCTTTTGATAAAGTTTCAATGCACTACTGCATTTCTCTTGCCTGTCAAATATATGTGCTTTAGTACGTAACGTATGTAAGATATCCGGATGATCAGGGCCTAAAACTCGTTTCTGTTTGTTGAGAGTATCTTGACAAATTGTGAGTGCTTCATCAAATTTTCCCAGCTCCCTTAATACTTCCGCTATATTACGCTGTGTAGCCAAAGTAGCAGGATGATCTTCCCCCAAAAGATATTTCTCTGCATGCAATACTTCTCGAAATATTTCCAAAGCAGCGTTATATTTGCCTTGCTTAAAATATGTTGATGCTATGTTGCACATGATGACTGCGCATCCTCGTTTGTTCGTTTTCAAAATGAATTTTTCGGCATTATATATTTCTCTTAACATTTTTAAAGCTTCTTCAAACTTACTTTGCTCTACAAGTACACAAGCAATTTTACTTCTCGTGCCTAACGTTGCGGGATGATGTATCCCTAACACACGTTCTTCCAAATTGTATACTTCTTGTAACATTGACAGAGCTTTATTCAGTTTACCTTGCTTAAGAAAGATTGTTGCTATGTCAGACTTTGCCATCGTAACAGCAAGCTGGTCACTTCCTGAGCGCACTTCCATGTCATATACATCCTCGTAATATTTTAAAGCTTTGGTATATTCACCTTGATGGAATAACACTAAGGCTAAATTACTTTTTACAGTCTTAGCTTCAGAACTGTGTGTGCCGCTTATAAGCTCTTGCCTGGCCAATACCTCTTGAAAAATATCATAAGCCATGCTGTATTTACCTTGCTCCATACATATCACGCCCATGTTATTTTTCGTCGCTAGTTCACTAACTGGGTCAATCACAACATTTGTTTGTATTGTACTCAGGAATTGTAAGATCTTTTGAAGAACTGAATACGCTTCATCGTATCTAGAACTGTTCATTAAATCTTGGGCAATCATATTTAAAAGGCATAGGGATCCCAGCGCCAGTCTGCCGTATTTATTCGTATGGGTCCAAAGAGATGTTGCGTGATTTATGTTGTCCGAGGTCACTCCGCGAACGCAAAATAATTCCAATACCTTTGTTAAAACTACCTCCTCCATTTTTTGCTTCTTCAACTTTATTCTTATTACTTGCTGTACAATTCTATGGACATTGACCCTCGCGTGTTCTAAATTAACCATTGAGTATTGTTTTAATAACTCGATAGCCGAGGCTATTTTGCCATTGTCCTTTATGATACCCGAAAACATATCTGTAGGTATATCTTCAGGAGCCAAATACGATGCGACGTATAATATTTGCAAGGCGTTACCACCATATTTCTTCTTTTTTATAACGTCTAAAGTAATATTCCAGGTTGTAAATATTGTCTTAGTGTAATCGGTACTTGTAGATTCGGAAAAATTGAAATTAAGAACATCTGCTGCTTTTTCCACAAACTTTTTTAGATAATCCGAAATGCTAAACAGCTTCCCTATATTCTTCAGTTTCTGATCCTCTACTTTTATATAGGCTACAGCTTGCTGCAATGCCAAAGGCAAAGAATGCAGCTGCCTCACCAATTCGTTAATATCATCTTCCTGTATTCCCTTCTGTACGTTTAGCGACTTTTCAACGAATTCCGTCGCCTCATCTTCATTAAGTACGTCCAATTGTAATACATGCACGTTCTCTGGCCATTTTTTATTACGAGAAGTAATTAAAATATAAGGTCTATTATAGCCAAGTGGCAAAGATGGTAAGAAGTTCGCTATGCCATGATCAAATTCATTGTCACTTTTGTATTTTTCGGCATTATCAAAAATGAAGAGACACTTTCCTTCCGAAAGATATTTATATACATCCTCAACTATGGAACGTGTTTCCTTTTCGCTATTATCTGCATTCAGTGTACTTATCCTCAATTTATCGCGAGCTAGTGTACGGAACGATTCGGTAAGAGTTCTGTAACTTTCAGCATTTATCCATATAATTTTATTGTCATATTGTCGACTATACTGATTGACATACTGTTTGACCAATTCACTTTTTCCAACTCCTCCCAGACCACTTATGGAAATAAACTGTCTCTGCTTCTCATTTTGATCTTGCAACATTATATGCAAATCATGCAATTGTTTAACTCGACCGACAAACGTATGCGTCGGGCTTTTTATATTGAACCATATAGGAATACCTGTCCTTGCTTCTTCAAAAAATTCCCTCCCCTCTTTATAAGAAAGAAACCTATCCACGTTTTTATTTTTCAACCAATCTATCATCTTTACGAAAAGTTTATTATACACGTTCTCAGTAGTAATAAAACCAAATTCCCTGCCCATTTCATACGCAACAATCCGACCTAATTCCTCTTCGTTTGGTTGATTAACAGCGAACACAAGATGGTTCAAGAAATCTTTTATCTCCTTATTGGTACATTTAATTGATTCTTTTGCCGATGTAGTTGTACTATTACCTTCCAACTTTGACTTTAACAAAGCTACTACTGTTTTATCAAATTTGTAACGCGAGGACTGCTTTTGGAGATATTTCACATCCAACACATCATCGTCATTTTCTATCTTTTCAATCTTAATGCCGTTACTTTCTAAATCCTCATAATCCCAATCAATATTCGTGCAAATGGTAACATCCTTAATTGAACCATCTTTGAACAATTTCTCATTTTTCGAGTTCTGGTAAGAGAGGAAATATTTTATCAAATTATAGTCACCATTCTTTTCTGTTAGTAAATTGTGCGCCGTAATTTTCTTCGACTCATCCTGTTTATGCTTAGCTTGCAACAGACGGTATACCTTTTTTCCATCTTGAATATATTCAAATACTAAATCGTCGAACTTTTTAGCTTCTACTATTTCTGTCCCCAAGCGAAAAGAATATTGCCGGGAAACCCCGCGATACAAAAACAACATTAACAATTTTAACTGATAAATATAACCATGAATAGCGGTTACTTGTTTTTTCTCATTCGTCTGGTGCTTAGTTTGTGGACAAAACTGTAATTGACCAAATTTTCGAAATGTCATAATACTTTCATTTAATTGATTTAAAGCTTCGACCACCTTTTCGGGCTTAACGTGGTCTGTTTTTCTACGCTGAGCTTGATTGGTCCCTTTATTATGAACTTGACCCACCTTTTCAGACATAACAGGATCTATTTCTTTGCACTGACCTTCATCGATCAGTTTACTATTAACTGAACCTATCATTTCACAGTCGATTTGATTTTTCTTTTTATGCATAGCTTGGCCATCTTTCCTGCATTCAACATCGTCTGTGTTTATACACTCTGACCGTTTTTCTACTATTTTTTCATCTTCAATCTGCGGTTTGATATTTAACGAATTATCTAAAATTTCCAGAATATCGGGCCTGTTAAGCGTTTTAACATAATTGATGAAAGTTTTATTCGTTTCACATTCAACATATTCTGTCTTCCTTAAAATTAATTGAATGATATCCAAATTTTGAGTTTCAATCGCCCAATGCAAAGGTGTGTTGCCGTCTCTATCTTTAAAATTAATATCTATCTCGCCGTTCACGAGACGCTCTACTTTCGCGAAATTATTTTCACTTATCGCAATCAGTAATTCTCTATTGTCAATACTCAATCTCCTTGCCCTCTTTCTCTCTTCAATGCTAGCTTTAATACATTGATTACTATCTAAAGATTGAAATTCTGAGGAACGACAGTTCGGTGATGAAGCCGACGCATGTGCTGATCGTGACATTTTATTTCTACCTTTTATATCCAGAAGCAATTGACATTTGTATATGGACACGTAAGTGTAATCCCTGTGGAAGACTTCCGCACGTTTTGATATTTACACAGATTTGACATTAGGAGTTAATATTAATGAATTTACACAGCTTCGTAGGTGTTTCGATTACCTAATGAGTCCTTACTATCGAAATTAAATAAATATTCAAGAAACTCACCGCAATGTAATATATTTTTAAATGTAGTCAATTTATATAATAAAACTTGCACAATTTTCTTTCTTCGTGTGTACTACGCAGATACGCAGCTTATCGTCGGACACGCAACACCTCACGTTCTGTCATACTACCAAACACTGACTGTTCGCCATTCGTATGGTAGCGGTGGGAGATTCACTGGAAGGGGCTTCCCCCACTACACTACAAGTCAACCGATGAACTCATAATCATTTGTTTGATATACGTATATACTTCCCGGTAAGCATTTCAATGTCGACGGAACAGGTTCTAAATCATTTCCTTCTGTCGCATAAAGTTGCTAGGAACAGGATGAACCGAGGAAAGTAATATTAAAGTAGAGCCTTGATTAACCATAATTCGATTGTCCATAGTCCATCTTTCAATTGTTCCGTTTTAATTGTATTATCCTACTGTATACTGATTTCCATAACTTCATATGTATGTATTAAATAAATTACAAATCGATTATATAATTATGGTATGGGCGGTTCTGAAAATGCCAGAAGAAAAATAACATTGTCAGACTGGAGGCAACACACGTCACCAGTTAATCATTATCAGAACCTGATACCGGTTAAAAATTTAACGAATTACTGCACCCATATGTTAAAAGATAAGCATCTGTTATCGTTCACTCTAAATTTGTATTATTTCAGACAAAGAATTACTTGCAATACCCCCGTTGAGATACAAAATATTAGCCCTCACCGTTTTCTGTTTCTTTTGCGCCTGCATTTTTGAAGTAACGAAATAATCACTCCTTTAATTATACAATTCTTCTTAATTCTATGCCTATATTGCAACATCTGTAAAAAAATGTAAATTTCTTTCATTCACTTCTTTAATCATACACTACGATATCCACGTAGGTTGCAATAAATAATACAAAATTCAAAACTATATGTATCAAATATTATATTATATTTATTGCATAATATTATAACAGTGTGTATCAAATATACACCATTGGTACAACATTATAGAAATATGCACAAAAATTGTTGTTTACACTATTCTGATACAGCACTTCACTTTTCGACACTGATACTTTATCATTTTCATATTGAAGTTAGTATTTCCAAGTATTTGGTCTCAATATCTTTATGATTATTAGCTGAAATAATTTGAAGTACTGTATTATTTCGATTATTACGAGCGTTAGTTACAGCTTTAAATACATCGTACTGCAGTGCTTTCAGCTTGCCAATAAGTTCAGTATTCCCATTCTTTGCATGTTCAAATAATTCTTCGATTAGTTTTAATAAATTTGCAACACCGTGTTCGTGAGAAAGGCTAAGGGGTGTTTTACGGTGAATATTTTCTAAATTATAAATTGCACCACATTTCAATAAAACCTTAACGATGTCAGAATGACCATACTTGGCTGCGATGTGAAGTGCTGTGCTACGTGTAACAATAGTTTCAGCATTAATAAAATTGCCCAACTTATCAACACTAACATATCGTAACAGAACCTTGACAACTTCTGCACAATTTTTACTCGCGGCAACGTGTAACGCTGTTTTACCCTCAGAAATTAAAGTAGGATCTCCACCGTTTTTTAATAATATGTTTAAAATATCCGCTTTACTCTTGTTAACTGTATGGTGCAGCAATACCGTACTATCAAAATTTGCAACAGTAATATCCGCATCCCTCTCAAAAAAATGTTTGATTTCTTCGACATCATTGTTATTTATCGCATGCAATAACACAGTCCCTACAAGATTTCTAGTATGCATGGTTTTTGTATTATTTGGCCCAAACACTTTATTGACTCCTTTATAGACATCGTGTACAAGTTCGAGAGATTCCGTGTACTTTCCTTGCTGAACAAGAGTTCCTACTATGTTATTCTTTGCAATCATAGTATCAAGATGGTCCTTTCCAAAATAAACTTCTATAAAACCGAGCACTTCCTTATGTAATTTCAAAGCTTGAGAGTATTGCCTTCGACTTGCAAGTATTAAGCCTATATTACTTAGCGTCATGTATTTAGAAGGATGATCGGGGTATAATGCTTGCAACTTGTCATAATTCTCTTGGAAAATATGTAGAGCGGAATCATATTCCTTTTTATGGTATAATGCCATGCCGATGTTGTTATTAGTGTACAAAGCATCAAGATGATTTTCTCCTATCAGATTTCTCTGCAATCGATACACATCCTGAGAAGTGGCGAGTGCTTGATCATAGTTTCCTTCCGATAAATGTAACTTTGCAATGATGCTCCTTACGGTTAAAATGTCGGCATGGCCGGGCCCTGTAGCAGTTATCTGTTTCTTTAATATCTTTTGATAAAGTTTTAATGCACTACTGCATTTCTCTTGCCTGTCAAATATATGTGCTTTAGTACGTAACGTATGTAAGTATTTCGGATGATCGGGGCGTAAAACTCCTTCGTGGTTATTGATAATATCTTGATGAACTTTAAGTGCTTCATCAAATTTTCCCAGCTCCGTTAATGCTTCCACTATATTAAGCTGAACACTCAAAACATTGGGATGATCTGCCTCAAGAACTTCTTGCTGTGCGCAAAGTATGTTTTGAAATATTTTCAAAGCAGCGTTATATTGACGTTGCATTAAACATGTTTCTCCCAAGTCGTACGTTCGGGCTATACAGTGCTTATATGTTTCCGAACACATATTTTTTACATTACATATTTCTGTTAATATTTCGGCAGCTTCTTTAAATTTATTTTCAATCATAAGCGCCTTAGCAATTAGCCTTCTCGTGTCTAATGTTGCGTGATCATATTTGCCTAACTTACTTTCCTGCCATTTATACACAGCTGAGAATAGTAATCGAGCTTCCTCAATTTTGTTTTCGTTAAGAAGCACTTTTGCCCTCAGTATCTGAACTTCCATAACATTAAGTTGCTCACTTTCTGAGCGAACTTGCATGTCATATAATAATTCTTCGCAATGTTTTAAGGCCTCGGTACTGCAGCCTTTACAATGTAACGCATAGGCTAAATTAATTTTTACCATTCTATGTTCATATCCGCTATTAGACTCTAGCCTGGCCAATACCTCTTGAAGAATATGACAAGCCTTTTCGTATTTACCTAGATATATACATACCACGCCCATGTCATTTTTCGTATTCAGTTCTATAACTGAGTCAATCGCAAAATTTGTTTGTTTTGTACTAAGCAATTGTAAGATCTCTTCAAGAACTGAATATGCTTCACGGAATCTATAAATGTTCATTAAGGCTTGGGCAATCCTATTTAAAAGGGGTAGGGATATCCGCGCCAGTGTGCTGCATTCATTCGTATGGGTCCAAAGAGATGCTGCGTGATTTATGTTGTTCCACTTCACCCCGTGAACGTAAAATAGGTGTAATACCTTTTCTAGAAATTTCTCTTCCATTTCTTGCTGTTTCAACTTCATTCTTATTACTTTCTGTACAATTCTGTGGACATTGATCCTCGCGTGTTCTACATTAACCATTGAGTATTGCTTCAATAATTCGATAGCCGCGGCTATATCTTCCTGGTCCTTTATGATACCCGAAAACATATCTGTAGGTATATCTTCAGGAGCCAAATACGATGCGACGTATAATATTTGCAAGGCATTAGTACCGTCTTTATTCTGTTTTATTACATCCAAAGTAACATTCCAGGTTGTAAATATTGTCTTAGTGTAATCATTACTCGTAGACTCGGAAAAATTGAAATTGAGAACATCTGCTGCTTTTTCCATAAACTTTTTTAGATAATCCGAAATGTCGAACAGCTTCCCTATATTCTTCAGTTTCTGATCCTGTAGTTTTATATAGGTTACAGCTTGCTGCAATGCCAAAGGCAAACAATGCAGCTGCCTCACCAATTCGTTGATATCATCTTCCTGTATATCCTTCTGTACGGTTAGCGACTTTTCAACGAATTCCGTCGCTTCATCTTCATTAAATACGTCCAATTGTAATACATGCACGTTCTCTGGCCATTTATTATTACGGGAAGTAATTAAAATATAAGGTCTATTATGCCCAGGTAGCACAGAAGGTAAGAAGTTTGCTATGCCATGATCAAATTCATTGTCACTTTTGTATTTTTCAGCATTATCAAAAATGAAGAGACACTTTCCTTCCGAAAGATATTTATATACATCCTCAACTATGGAACGTGTTTCCTTTTCGTTATTATCTGCATTCATTGTACTTATCCTCAATTTATCGCGAGCTAGTGTACGGAACGATTCGGCAAGAGTACTGTAACTTTCAGCATTTATCCATATAATGTTGTTGTCATATTGTCGACTATACTCCTTGATATACTGCTTAACCAATTCACTTTTTCCAACACCTCCCAGACCACTTATGGAAATAAACTGTCTCTGCTTCTCATTTTGATCTTGCAACATTATATGCAAATCATTCAATTGTTCAACTCGGCCGACAAACGTATGTGTCGGACTTTTTATATTGAACCGTATCCCTGCTGCTTTCAAAAATTCCTTCGCTTTTTCATAAGAAAGAAACCTATCGCTGTTTGCATCTAAAAACCAATCTGTCATTTTTTCTAAAAGTCTATTGTACGTGTTTCCAGGATTAATATAATTCAATTCCGTGCCAATTTTTTTCCTGATAATCTTGCCTAATTCGTTTTCGTTTGGTTGATTAACAGCGAACACAAGATGGTCCAAGAAATCTTTTGCTTCATTATCGGTATATTTAATTGATTCTTTTGCTGAACGAGTTGCACTATAATCTCTCAATTTTGGCATTAACAAAGTTAATACTGTTTCATGAAACTTGTAACGGAAGGTTTTCTTTTCACTATCTTTTACGTCCAACAAATCATTTTCATTTCTTATCTCTTCAATCCTAATGCCGTTACTTTCTAAATCCTCATAATCCCAATCAATATTCGTGTAAATAATAAGATCCTTAATTGAACCAGCTTTGAACAATTTCTGCCTTTTCGAGATCTGGTAAGAAACGAAATATTTTACCAAACTATAATCTTCCTTTATCGAGAGTAAATTTTGCGACCTAATTTTCGTCGAAGACACGATTTTATGCTTAGCTTGCAACAGACGGTATACTTTTTTGCCATCTTCAAGATATTCAAATACTAAATCGTCGAACTTTTCAGCTTCTTTTATTTCTGTCCCCAACCGAAAACAATATTTCCGGGCAACACCGCGAACAAGAAAGAGCATTAACAATTTTAGCTGATATATATGACCGTGTAAAGCGCTTGAGTGTTTCTTCTGTTTCGTTTGTTGTTGTGCTTCACCATTATATTTCGCAAATGTATGGCCACTTTGATTTAATTGTTTTCGCGTTTCGTCCACCTTTTCAGGCTCAACATGATCTGTTTTTTTATACTGAGCTTGATCGGCCTCTTTATAACTAACTTGATCTACGTTTTCAGACTTTGCATGATCTGTTTCTTTATACTGAGCTCGATCGGCCCCTTCATTTGGCAATGAAACTGACGGATGTGCTGATTGCGACATTTTATTTGTACCATTTGTATCCAGAAGTAATTAACATTTGTATGTGGAAACAGAAGTACATTCACTGTGGGAGACTCCTATATTTCTTGATATTTACATCAATTTTAAATTAGCCATTAATATCAATGAATTTACACAGCTCCGTAGCTGTTTCAATTATGTATTATAGGTTATGTATACCCCAATTCGAATCCTAGTATTGAAATGAAATATTTGCGCAAGAAACTCACCGGAATGTAATTCTTTTTAAATATAGTAAATTTAAGTTCTAAAACTTGCACAATTTTCTTTCTTCGTTCGTGGCTGCGCATATACGCAGTTTATCGCAGTTTATACGCAGACTCGCAACTGCCAACACCTCATGTTCTCTGATATCTAACATTCACTGATCATGAGTCAGCGCCATTCGTATGGCAGTGGTGGGAGTTTAACTGGAAGGGTAACCCCGCATCAATAGCAGATCTTAACTACCAGTAATCATTTCTTTTATACATATAATAGGTCTACCAGAAAGCTCTGTCCGATAATGTCATCTCGAGGTTCATATATGGCTGCCCTTATATACCATTGTATATCTAGATATGTGCTCTTCTAAATTACGGCAGTAACGATGGAAATTATATTGTTTCGCAAATATTAATAAACGTGTTAGAAAATCTGACACCGCTCCACGGACGAGGCGTAGCGCCTGCGGAGAGGTACCCTTAAGACGAGTCCGGACAACGTGGCGCCAGGCCCGCCATAAATTAAACAAGGCCCTACGGAATTTTGACTGTGTCGACGCAAGGACCTTCCGGTCCATGCGGCAGTCTTGCACAGACCTTCGAGCGATTACACTGCATTTTAAGCTTGTACCGCCTTAACGGAATATATTTTATTTTCTTTACGCCTTCCTCCCGTTCCTCCTGTGTTTTTGATTCTTACAAACGTATCGAAAATGTATTATTTTTTTGTTAACTCAACAGCGGACAGAACTTTCCGGCAGACCTAATATATTCTTCCCAGGCGAGCATAAAAGTGATAAAAGTGAAACTGAGACTATAATTAATTATAGTAGATGATAATAATAGAGTAATATAGTAATAAATTGTTGTAAATAAACTATTTAGTAGACCCTAGAACGTTCAATCAGTATTTCGACGAAATTGAAGAAATTCCGAGACCTGTGAACTTTGAAACAATTACAACCCGTCGTCAGCGACAAGCGTAGAATTTTCTTTGGAATCTGTTTCGTGCGTGAAGCCTCGACGGAAACTTTACCTTCGAAAGTTTTTCCTTACTTCGATGAAATGGGAACAAAAATAAGATGGAAACTACGGAAGTAACTGCCACGTGAAGGTGCAACGAAATGCAAGGGCAAATGCAGGTATATCTGAGAGACTTTTCAGAAAGTAGAGGGCAAACAGAGAAAGAGATAGAGAGAGAGGGGGAGACAAGTGAGAGAACAGACACGAAGACAGGAGGTATATTTGCCACGGCGATGGACCCTTTAATAGGACATACTAAACTGATAACGGAAAAAAGAGCAACGAAGAGAATTACTGAAAACGCGCAGATAATTCGGCAAAAAGGCAGAAGCAAGGGAAAGATTGCCATATCGTATACGTAGGTAACATTAGTTAATTTCGAGTGTTAGCAACGAGCAGTATTCGAGCCTGACCGGAGCAAAAATTTTCCTCTCATCCTAATCTTCAGCTGTCTGTAATGTTTAAAACTTCCCATCGAGGGTGAACTGATAGTTTTAGAAATGAAGGAAGCACACCCAAGTAGAATATCCGTTCATTGTCAGATCGAGGGCAATAGACCTCGCCTGCGATTACAGTAATACTTTTGTTCGGGCCCAAACAGTAGATGCCCATAAAGCCATCGAGTTCCTTAAAATATAATTATTTACGTGTTGGGTATAATTACTATATTCTACAGCTGCAAGCTATATATCTATAAATTCATACATCGCCTTTTTAGGATTACTAGGTTTTATTGAAACTCACAGCGCTTTATGGCTTTACAATCTGCGAACCTTTAGCTGCACATGTGGACTCCGCGCACGGCACCCTCAGGTCAGTCACTGCCTGAGAGTCACCGGTAATTAGGGGCGGTAATTTCCACTTCTACCAGATTTTGGAATATCCCTTCCGTCACCTATTTACATCGACAAACCATCTGAACTAACCAATCAGCATATTACCAACAGCAACACGCCCATCCCCAGGTTTTTGCGAGTCTTCGTTAGAGCGAACCTAACGAAGACTCAGTAGTACGACCAGATCGTCAAATCCGATCACATCAGCAATAGTTACATTAACATCAGCTTGCGAAATCATCATCTTAAGACTCACTGCATCAATTTGAAGTATCAACGACACCGTCGGAATCTGTGCAACTCCTTCAAGGTCTTTACACCACCTTGCGAGGCAATCTTTCCATCACCGTTGACTAGTCGTAGTTAATATCATTTTGTACATTAACATGTAAATATACGACTATCTATCAAGTGAAATCAATTCTCACCACCTTACACCACCTAATATAACTGGCCCTCACGGCATTAATTTGCCGCAGAGGGCAACGATCATCGTGGTTTTGATTAACGGTCAATTCGCGAGCTGAGAACCGTACAACTTTCGAAAGACCGATATCGGTTAACAATATAACAAATTACTGAACCCATATCTTACAAGATAAGCGTTCGATAAGATAAGCGACAAATGAATGCTGATAAAACAGAATGCGAATAGATGAATGATAAAATAATCCGTCGATCAATATGCCTCTAAATATTAATCCGAAGCGCGTTAAAAACTGAATACTATTTCAGCCTTCCTCGACTACTTACACGAATAACTGAGGACCCTCCATGCCTTCTGCAATATCCGCAGTCTACGGGCGCAAGAATCTTTCAATCCTAAGATTGAAAATGAACTAAGAAAGAATGGGGAGGGTAAAAAGAACGAGGGATTTGAAGGGCGTCGCGTATCGATAAGCCTCTCCATCACTGTCAACGAAGTAAACGTATACGCCACTAGCAGCGCAATTAATATATTCATAAATCGCGGCGGCCGGATGGGGTGCCAGTCGGCGGTTCGATAATTAATTTCAGTCTGCTCGTGCCTGCGCGTTTACGTATATACGGTGATTCCGCTCGCCTCATTAAAGACCCGACGGTGCGAAAGGGGGTGAAAGGCCAGAAATGAAAGCGAGGCGTGGCGCGCGGGGGGGATGCAGGACGAAAACGAAAAAGAAAAGAAAAGAAAGAGGAACGAAGCGAGACGTTCATCGACTGAAAGCACGTTGCTCACGAGCGAAATAATATTTTCTTTCAAACGGACAACGCTCTTCTTCGGCGATCTCTCGCTAACTCTTCCCCGTTTCTTCCCCTCGCGCTTTTTTTTTCTTCTTTTTTTTTGGTCCCTGTAGCGTCTCTAGCACGGAAGAGTCCGGCGGAGTGCAATATTAATCAGGCCTCAATGGGTCGAACGTCTGAACCTGCATCAGGAAACGTTCGTCCAATCGGGCTGAAAGCATTCTCGTTGCACGGGATGCTTTCCGACGGTCCTTCACGTCGTCCTGCTGATGCAACGGTGAACTGGCCATCAAGACTGCCGCGCACGAATTTGCATAAAGCATTCGTCGGCGGAACGTTACTGAAACCCGCGATTTCGCCCGACCGCATCTCCCTCCCCCGGAAGATCGATCAGGAATTTGTCGATTGTCTCGACGCGTGTGCCCGTGAATCGAGGATGCAAGCTATTTACGCTGCACCCGATACGAAATGAAATCGCGGGCTCACGGCTAGACGGACGAATTCGGAGGCAATGTGATATATGAAATTGTATCGAAGAATATGCGAGGAACCTTGTCGAATGCATTCGCGTACTTTCCTCTTTATTATGTTTCGTATTTAATATTTATTGTCTTACTGCGGAGAGATCGTCGTTGTGAGATTTCACTTTTACGTTCTATTCGCTGGATTAATCGAAAGAGAAATTGTGAATCGTGTATTTTCATATGTATAGACGTCATATCTGTCCGTAAAATATCAAATGTACTTATCGATGAAAATATTTGGAACCGTATTGCTATGATTAATTTCGCAGCAATAATCGATCGCTGACCATCTGGAATTAAATCAATTAACAACGAATCTTGCTCGCATTATTATCTTTCAATTATCTGCATCCCGTTATTTACTCCAAATATTCAACATACATATGTATATTCGGTACTTATATGGTAATGCGCAGCATAATTCTCGTTAATTAATTTCCACGAAGTATCTAGGACAGTATGTAAATTTCGAAACGAACCTAATAATAGCTGGTCAATGTCGGCGTACAAGGAAGAAAGAAGGAAGGGAAAATATTAAGTAGAACTAGGAGAAAAGGAGACGCGTTAATTCGAATCCATTTTCATCAAGAATCGCGTTTGATTCGACGATGTCGGCAACTTCTGTGTGACGATCGCGCCGTCGTTGATCGTATCACCGAACAACTAACCCGGTGTCCACAAATTGGCCCGTTAGGGGTGATTTTCTCGTGAGCAGTTCGTTATGAGTCGGCTAGGCGGCCAATTGCATATTTCAACTTGCTCCTCAGTTGCTGCTGTGACAAGCAGAATAATGGCCAGCTACGTGGCCTGGCTTTAACAACGATAATAAAGTCTGACTTTCTATGGGCAATAAAGATCCGTCATGCAAATCTACCGATATGTTTTTTCCAGAACTGTAACCATTTCCCTCTTTCCACGTATCTTTATGACGTCGATGTTGCAAGCCAAACATACTTTCTTAGATCTTTTATCCTCGAAATTAAACACTGTACGTGTACATTGTACCACTTCCAAAGCGCTAATGATTTAGAACACTACCGCGGCATTGTCGCATATTTTTGATTATTTTAATGGATAGGGCCAGGTTTGTTGGCGCCGTTTAGTTTACAGTGCTGTCTCGAGGTTTGTCGAGGCAGTTGTATAATAAGTGCGGCGTGGATGAAGACTGTTAGCCGACATGTTGAATGCGCATCGAGTGACTGTTTATCACAAGGAAAGAGTGAATGGTTTCGGCGAATACGCGCGGAGCCTTGGACGCATGGTGACCCGTGGTCGAACTGTGACACGCGGCAAGGGTGTGTGTGTGTGTGTGTGTCGGTGCGGGTCCTAATGAGTGAGAACGAACGATGAATAGAATGAGAGGGAAACTGCGTGAAAGAATATATGGAGTGGATGATGCGTGCGCGAGGGAGAATAGTTGGAGAGGTTGTAAGAAAACCCGAGAATTTGGAGCGCCTCGCTTACTGATCTGGCAAATGTCAGTACGAGGCCGATAGGCGAGCGGGACCCGTAAACATTTGGGGGTCGTAAAACGGACCCTCGAAGGGACTGCATCGTGGGACCGCGGACGCGCCTTCTCGGCGCGCGAGAATACAACGTCGAGGCACTCTTTAGGAAACGGTCGAATAGAGCAGACCGATTGTAACCTAATCATTGTATTAATACATAAATAGCTATACTTGTTATCGTAGACGAATTGTGCGATTTCTTCATTTATTCGTCTTACAAGGTATAACAAAATAGTTGGGGAGCAACAATCTCGGCCTGTCAACGTCGATGTTCAATGTGAAGGTTGACGTTATCAATTCGCCATACGATTCTCGGAACTATAGTATACAGTAATTCTTCGCCTGGCGCTCCCCACCATCTCTACCGAGCATGCTTACGAGTTATCCCCACCACTGGAGGGGCCCCTCTAGTTCTGAGTCGACGGAGTAATTCGGCACCTTTTGATTAGACAGATTGATTTTGATTTAGACAGATAGATTTGATGAAAATCACAATATAATTTATTATTCTCTTTGCTTGAACACATACAAATCCCTTAGAAACTTCAAAGAATGATAGGAAAACATTCTAGACCGGATCTAGTTTTCCACTCGACTGATAGAACGGCGTCAACTTTAATTAAATATCGTCTACTCGTTCCAATTGCGAAACGAAACCGCGATATTTCCCCCTATATTGCATAATAAATCAGCCGTGACAAGTAACAATTTAATATCGCTATATATCAGCAGTTTATGTGGAGGCGATTAAAGCCTCCTCCTCTTAGCTGCAAAACAGATTTATTTCCGTCCGAACAATATTTTATACGTAGTTTAATAAATCCTATTTAAATTGCGCTGCTTAAAAATGATTTCGTCGTAATACAAACGCGTGACAATTAACACGATATGAGCATTATCACGAGTCACCTGTGTATATACCATTTATTTGCGATCGGAAAGAAAAGATTTCTCATTCATCATTCAATTGGTAACATTAAAAATGACATAAACTCTGATTGAAACGAATGTAACACGATTACTAGTTCAATTTTCATTATATTATATTTCAATTTGAAGTTCAACGCGTAGTAATTTCTAAATACGTTTCAATGCAATTATAATTATCTGGATGAATATATTCACATAATTTCCCGATACATATCATCGACATATTTATCTCGATAGAACGATTACTCGAAAAAAAGACATTTCGTTGTTACAACTCAACGGTTCGAAGGGTGTCAAAGATTTCCGATACGAGAATATATCAAGACAGTTTGGCGTGTCTATTAACCGAACCTCAGAGCAGACCCTAATTTCCGACAGCGGCGCATCCTTCACCGGTAGCCAATCATCCCTTCGCCGTTCGTTCTCCCCTTTTTTCAACCTTGGCTAAATTGCAGAAGATGCGAACTCCTGCCAGAATTTTTTTGCGGCACGAGGAAACCCTCGCCCCCTCTTAATAAGCAATTTCCCTGTCATTTTCTTCGCCTTTCCTCAATTGAACTTCACCCACGGATCACAACGAGGCGAATCTCCGCAGTCGATTTCTACAGGAATAACGATTGAAACGATCGAACGATTACTGATTGGAAGATTAACGTCGCAGGAACCATTTACGATACAATTGAGCGACGTGCATTTGAATATAACGAAACTTCGTAACAAGTTGAGAATATTTCATAATTTGTTCCCCGTTTAAATTGCCGGCAACGCCTATGCACGATGCACAGAGTTCAGACAACGGGATCGTGGAAATTGGTGGTTCGCTTTTAAACGACGACGAGAAATGTCGATCCGTAAATTCCGTCCAAGTAGGTTACAGAGAAATAAACAATTTAAAAGCAGCCGCGCGTCTCACTGTTTTAACCTGCACGTCGGCGGCACAAAAGTGGACGTGTAATACAGCGGTTCCCAAAGGGGAGCACGCTTTTCAACCTTAGTAGCACGTTTCCGGAATTTATGGCAACATTTGGAATCGTAACGCTTAAAACGGTGACACGGGACGAACAATTTAATTCGAGAACTTCACGAATGACTGGAACAGGGTGTATTTTCAACGATAGATAACGGCAAACGCGCGCGACAGTCAGCGAAACGTTCACAATATGTATATGATTTACACGAGATCGTTTGATCTATGTGGTCTACTTGCGGAACAAAGTCGTTCGTTGATAAGAGATACCGGCAACAGGGAAATCGCAAACAATTGAATTGAAACATATTTTTAGATCGTTCATTCGGGTCAGAATTATATTAGTACGATAGAGTGGAAACAGATTCTCCCTCGAATTCGAGCTTTCCAATTAGCGATATCAATTTCCTCGACACCGTGGCCGATCGCTCGTCTAGAAAACTTTGAACGAAGAATCAATCCAACTTGACGGAATAGCGGATCGTTAGAAGTATGCGGGCTCGTAAATGCGTCCTCAGTAGCAACGGTGTACAGATATTTCGGGGCGAAAAGGTCAATCGATAACCGTGAAAGATGCATTTCGTCTATTTTTTGACCAGTGCCCATCGCGCACCCCGATTTAACGCCGTCGCTTAGGTCACGAAGTGAAAAATATTGAAAAATCGCTACGAAACAGAGCGACAGACGTCGATTCAGACTTTGACAGGAATAAGAGCTGCGACAGTGGTCCGTCGAGATCATTAATAATGAATTTCGAACATTGTTAGATGCATGTTCGAGTGAGTTCAGCATCCACTAATCAAATACATACTGTATATAAAATTATTCCAAAGGATTATTTGTTTAACAGTTACCCAGTCGTCAACGGGATAACGCTAACGAATTTATAACAGAGAAAATCGTAATAAACGAAATAAAATAATGATAGCCATATAAATATAATCTGCATGCCAAACATTTCGATAAAAGGAACAGGCATTTCAATTTTGCATACGATGAATCTCGCACGAACCCTCGCGAACTTAATCGCGCAGCGAAGAGACATCGCAAAGCATTCCATCTGTTCTATCTACACGCCAAACGTAATCCGTCTACGGATAAACAAAAATGTCAGCGGACCGAACAGACTTAACCAACGAACGATTCCCGATGACGTCGAAACAAAAATTGCCCGCAACTTCTGTGCCGGCATTGGTTCGTTCGATGAAGCGGGATCGGCGAATCGACCGTAGCGAAAATGATGAAACGAAAAAAAAGGGTAGAGGAAAGAAAGCAGGGAGACGCAGAGGGGAAAAGATAATGGCGAGGGAGCAACATAGATCGTAGTCGGCAACTTTGATCTATTTCGATTTTCAACGTCGACGACTCCTTTTGTCCCCGAAACTGAAAATTTGGTCTTCGCTTCCGTTATGTAGGACGAGCTTTGATCGACGAGGCTTGATTTCATCCGGGGATCAGAGGGATCACGACTCGTGCCATGGCTCGGGCAACCCTTTTTCGCCAAGAAAAATCTCAAAAAATCTCGCGGGTCACTCGACTTTCGATGTAAAGCCGAAACCGTCTGCAGGACAGGAACAGGAGCGTGCTGACCGAACGAAAAAATATGGACGTTCGATTCGGTACGACGAAACGGGGAACCTTCGACAGGACCGAAAATGTTCGAACAGCTTTTAACACCCCTGCCCCTTTCGGTTCTCTTTTTTTTTTTTGCCTCCTCGTTTCGCGTACGCCTTTTTCACGGGCCTCTATTTGTCGCCACTAGGCGAAAGATCGATTGCCCGCCGTGACAGGGGAGCACCGGTTTCGGGATGAAGTTTTTGACTTTTGACGCGCACATGATCGGCTCGCCGATTCCCTGTCGTTTTCGCGGAAATGGGTTCCGTTGATAAAATGCCTTCACGCGCGATCGCGAACAATGATAACGATAATAGCGTTGATCAGAATTTCGAAGAAATATGAAATCTCAACGCACGTTCATTAATTTAAGTTGACGACGGCGAGTATTTGTTCGCCAGCGTTGTTCATAATATCTGACGATACGAATAATTATTTTACTTGTCGGTAAGACGCGTATACGTGTCCGAAATCGATGGCACGCTTGCAAATTTTCATTTAAAACTAAAAATCTCGCTAAATTTAGCGGCATCGGTGGAAAAAGAATTTGCCGGTTCATAAAAATATTCACCACGCGGAGCGCGATGCTCATTATGATAACATCTGGAAATACGAAACGCCTTGTTGAAGGAAATAGTAAAAGAAATGGAATAACGAAGGCGGAACAGAAGGCCGATGGATTACGAATGAAGTCACCAATCGCAAATTCAACCTACAACTTCGTTAGCATTTCTTTGGGAGCTGATATTATTTGAAATAAAAACGAAGCCGTCGTTCGCACCGGCGAAAAACGAACACAACAATGATGGTTCCAATTACAAACTTTTCACTGTTGCCGGAAAGTGTTTTCATTTAGACGGCTTTCCATTATTCAGATCCGACTTTGAATAGTGCAACAAGGACCGCGGGTAAAATAATATTCATCGCGTTTCATTGGCGTGTTTGCGAACTCAATACAAAGCTTTCGGACTATTTTATACCGATGTTTTGTTTCGTGCTCGTTTCCCCCTTTTCCCCGATTCGATTCTATTTTTTCCTCTCTATTCAACACAAAAGGGCAAATAATATTTCCGATGTGCATTTTGCAAAATTGACGATCGCTGTACCCGTATTATTTGATAATTCGCTCAATGGCATTTTTTATAATAGAACCTTTACGAGAAAGAAATTTATTGGCAACACGTTCGCATAGAATTTCATTGCCGCACTTGCCGCAGTACATGCCTGGAAAATTCTGACTCCGCTTTGTGTAAAAATTTGTTTTATTGCAGGCAAATAAATATATTAAAAATTATCCTGCGAAATGTATACAATTTTCAATACAGAGTTGGCAAGTGTTGCCGCGCAAAGATATAGCGTTGAACCAAACAAAGAAAAAACCTTTACCCACCGAGGCTTAGATCTTTGCAGAAAATCATGGCAAATCGCAGTACTGTGGAATCCGGTCAATATTGTTCGCAATTCGCTGCAGAATAAGTTATAACTCATCGCGGAATCGAATGAGCCGCGACAAGAAAACGAAGAAAAAAGCTGAAACGAAGTACACATTCCGTGCGTCGGAGTAATCGCGCGCAGCTCGTCGACGGAAGACTTTTTTTTTTTGTCGCCGACGCGCGGCATGTAAGTGCACGAACCGGGTGGGAATAAAAAAATATATTTCTGCTCGATAAAGCAGAGCGCGGCATGAATATTCAGTTTTCAATCGTCCCGCGCTCGATCCGATTGAATGCGATCCAATACGGTTTGTTCGGCCGTTCCATTCAATCGTTCTATATTAATCTCGACCCGCCGGAACGGATCGCCCGTAATTTACGACGTCGTAAATAATATTCTTACATAGGCGAGCACAAATCGCAGAATTATTTGTTGCTAAGGCCGTCCCGCCCTCCTCCTTTCCGTCTTCTCTCGACCTGCATCGATGCAGGACACCGTAGCAGCCGGGGAATCATGTTTTTATTCTATGCAGGCGCGTTCGACAGCGAATGGCTTGAAAAATAGCTCGGCCGTTCGTCGCGCGACGCATCCGACGCCTCTTTCTTCCACTGATTTGAGTACGATTTTTCTCCGCGCTCGTATCGGCGAATTTATTTGTCGAAACGTTCGTCGATCAACGCCGAGGAAGACCACGGAGATAGCTGAATTCTTTTGAGAAACTTGTTGGAGTATCTGTTATCTTCTTGTTCGGAGACGTCAATTGCAAGTCGTTTGTATTTATTCTCCTCGCAACGCGAGTGGGATACTAGTTGAAGAAGAAGACGGGAGACTTGACGCGATGAGTAGCTAAATAGAATCGAATAATAATGAAACGGAATAAGGGAGAATAATGACAGAGTAATCAGAATAATCATTAATAATAATGATTAATAACATTATTCAAAAGAATAACGATTTTGGTTAAAATATTACGAGGCATCAAAGATATGTTGCACATCTTGACCTGAGTGAATAGGTGTTAGGTTTTTAAATAGTTCGTCCGTTCCGTCCGTAAAAGGATGGAACCGATGAACCGAACGGTCGCAAGTGGACTGTGGTGTAGTTTCCAATTTACTCGAGAGACTCGAGCAACGGGAAACGTCAAGGCATGCCTACGAACAATCTGTGTTGCACCGATGTCGAATCCTTAATTAGTTGGCATTGTTTGGTTAGTTAGCGGCCTGGAATAGGTGGATAGTAACAGGAATGAAGGTTCCCTGTCGTCAGCAATTTGCTGAAGGGAGCAACGTGAAACATCATGTTGGGTAGACGATATCGCCTGAAAAGCAGCTACCTCGATCTTATTATTAATGTTATGTTGTTGCGAATAAAATCTTGTCGCGGCACGAAAACATATCACCAGGCACATAGAACACAATACATGTAAGTAATATTCTTGCGTTAATAACTAATTCTGTAATAATTATGGTAACCGCGAAGGATCATATAAAATTGAAATACGAAAAGAAGTATTTTTGCAGCGAATTGCGTTAGCAACTGAAACATTTAAATGGTCCCCATAAAGTTGTAACAGTTATTTCTAACCTTTCCACGTCTGACGGAACGCAGTACCTTCATTAAATACAAGCCACCGATTATACGTACACCTTTTATCTTCACCAAACGTCAAATAGTCCATTGATCGCGATATAAATTCCGGCTACAACTCTTCACCGTTCCGACAAGAGTTGGAGAGAAAACGGCGTGAATCGAAATTCATTCGCGCCGCATCCTGGTTCGGTGTCTACGGAATCCGCGCGATTTCTGCGCATTCGGATCCGTCCACCAGATCGAATCCCGAGCGGCCGTCCATAAACCGCGTGATTATATATTTTTTCGCGGGACGGCAGTAAAGCGGGGCGCAATAAGAACGGCCGGCGATAATAAATTCTTTTTCGCCCAGGTCCCTTGGCCGCGCCGCGTAATAAAAACACCGGCCGGTAAAGTAAGACATAAAACGGATAATGGCACTTGTTACGGCGCGTATTTCGGTATTTAATAGGGCGTATTGCGCGGGTATACAATACGCGTCGGAGTTCCGCCGTCGCTCTGATTACTCGCGACCGTTTCGAAGAGGCGGCTCCGTCCGGCGTTACAATCGGAGCGTTGCAAACAAAAAGCCGGGAATCGGCGGCGTTACGCGAAAATGACAGCCCGGTTGTCCAATGATGAGGTCGGGCATTCGGCGCGATGCTCTATCCTATTTAAATGGCGCGTCGTTAAAAACTTGAAGAAGACACGCGGACACGACGGGGGTGGTGTTCTCGCGTGTTCTCGTAGGGAGCCGTGAAAAGTTCGTCGTCACCTTCGCAGTTCGCGGACGCGCACATTCTGAACGGGAAGATAAAAGCTGCCCGTTAAATCTCGTTATTTCCGTGTCTCTTCTTCGGCCACGAACCGCTCCTGCGTGCGGGGTGCAAAACCGTTTTATTGTACCGCGGAGAACGGGTCGAAAGGGAAATAGAAGTTCTCATGGGATGGTGCTTCGGTGGGCGTGGGCGTCCGCTTCTATTTTTTTACAAAATTTTTGGACAAATTTTACGATTTTGGCTGCATGAATTACCGCGCTTCGATTAGCGCGGGACTGTTATTTTTGTTCATTTTTCGATTCGCGTTGGATTAACGATTCCGTGCTCGGATAGAATTAATCATCGTTTCGGTGTTGATTATAAATAGTAGATTATTTTCAAATACGAATGCTCGGAATTGTCGTGTACGATCAGGTCGAGATATTCCTGGAAATTAAGAAAGTTCAATGAAATTTTAATATAAGTAAAGAAATGTTTGTGATTGTAAGTATTAGAAACTCGGCAAGCTCGAGTGAAAAAGAGAGGTTCTTCACGAAATTTCGACTTTGTTCTTGGATCCTCGACAAGATATGTATCGCACGATGTAATTCATCCAAATTTTATACACATTTTATAGGAAACTATTTGAACATCCCCATTGAAACGCATTCAGTGAAGAAATTAATTCCGCTGTAATCGCAACATCGGACGGCAAATTACGACGGCAAAAAGGAGGAGGCGAATTGCTCAGGGGGCAAACTCTTGACATCGGTGAACTGTGAATCGTTACAAGGTTTCGCGAGCTTTCAGCTAAATCCTCGTCACATCTTATACGGTTTAAGCGGCGGGTTACGCTACTAGGGAGCGTCGTTAAAGCGCTCGAACAATTTCAAAAGCGTTTCAAAAAAATCGGAGGTGGGGATAATATCTTTACAATGCAATAAAGCAGCCATCTCGCCGGTAACTCGTTATCAGATTTTAACGCGTTGCCCTCCCGTAATCGTAAAAAGTTTCATCCTGTAATCGAAACAGTTTACGCCAACCCCTGAAAGTATTAGAGTTTCCCTTGCGGTTGAATTATTATTATCAAACGTTGTTCCAATTTTCACTAGTCTTCCTGGCAGTCTCTTTGCATCGTGGCAAAGCTGTGTCGTTGTTTCACGAATATTCAATACCTTATGATAACCAAGTACGTTGTTATATACAATTTTGTTGCAAGTTGTAGAAAAGAGAATTGTAATTATTGTTTTTCATGAAATCCTAATGACTCGAACAAGTATATTGCGTTGATAGGTAAGCATGTTTCAACTGAATACGTGATCGTGACAGCAATTTTCTAAATATGGTTAAAGTGCAACGTTTAAGACTTATCGTTCTGGTAAGACGAATATGTACGTCGGACACTGGAGGAATTATGCATTAGACATCTAACAGACTTTTGTATTTCGGTTCTGCGTATATCGAAGACACGATAGTATTTGCACGAAAGGGAAGTGCAGCTCGCGTATTAAAAGCACGATGAAACGGTTTCTACGTTGGAATCAATCCGCGAAAGACACGATGCTCCGCAATTTTGTTTTCCTTTTTTTTTGGCATTGTTACAAAAGCGTATGGATTACGGGGTCGTCAGGAAATTGCAGGGCGCGTCGGTAAGGTGGCCATTATTCGAAATCATCGTGCCGAACCATCAGAATGCTCGGGAAGATGAATACGAAAGTACACGCAGCCTTTCATGGCGACCCGCAACAAATGCATCGCGCATTTCCGCTCTCACGATGCGAATTTCTAAAAGAATATGGACTTTCTTGTTGGACTTTCAAGTAATTGGTCAACAACAAAAATATATACAGGTACATATATGTAGAGAGTTTAAAGCGTTTATCGCGGGACAAACTGTGATACTCTTTTTCTTAAAGAAAAAATAAAAGTCAAGGAGAAGATTGTTGTGTGCCGGGGGCACGCGACGATTCCAAAAGCACACGTCCATTTTGTCGTAAGGTAAAGTTAGACAATTTTATTTCATTTAGGTTTAAATTATTATTCCATACAAGGGAACAGCAATTCTGTTACTCCCGAGCCGAATCGTTATTCATAGACATTTAAGTAAATTGAATTGCCGCTTGTCTTATTATGCAGCAGGCACATCCTGACACCGTGGAAGCGCCATGAAATTCGTTCAGAAATTCCATGGAATTAGAAGTGTAGCCGTATCAATTTCGTTGTCGTCGTTTTCACGGCAGAACGCATTTCTAAACTTCTACAGCATATTTCCAAGTCACCTCGTATATACACAACGAGAGGCAACTTCTACGTCAGCATTTCGTCTCCAGGGAACGACGGCAAACTTTCGACACTATGCGTCGCAAAGTGTTTCGCGAAAGCGTGCGCCGGAAGTTTCACAGCTTCGATTTTCGATCGAGCGATGCAACACTTGTTTCGTCGACCATTCACTAACCACAATGCACTTTCGTTGCACTTAGAATGTCTAAGGGTGAAGAGTGCATCATATGTGGGCGCTGGTGTGGTACGCGATAATCATCGTTATCAGCTAATAAGTTTCGTGACGGCGATAGGGTAATTCGACCATGGTGTTTCGGCTGGTACGGTGATTGACATGATTGTGAGTACGATACGAGGATAAATTTGGCAAGAGAAGTTACGTATTCGACGATTAATAACGGAAACCATCGTTGAACCAACTCATTTCTATTGGGCACATTCATTTTCGCGAAGAAAAATTGAAAAGTACTCAAAAGTGACTTCTATTCGTATGTATTTACAGGAAGCACGTATTTGTCAAATTAGCAGGTGCTTACTTCGTACGATCACGCAATATACAGTGGACCAAGAAAGTATTCATAGACTTGCAACTTCATTATTTGGGTGTCACCAAACTGTTGGCGTTAAGACAATTATTCCTAAAACAATATACATGGATGAGAAGCACATCTACTACACTTTCAAATAACCTATATCGTTTCAGGAATAATTGTCCTAACACCAACATTTTGGTGACACCAAAATATTGAAGTTGCAAGTGAAACTGATGCACTGTGCGAAGTCTTCTTTGGCCCGCTCAGAAAGTCCGATTTCATTGCCTTACTGCAAATTCTACGCGAATTGAAGAACATATATATAGATTACTTTACGCCGGCAGCTTGGCGAGTATACGAGGTTAACGCAATTTGTTCTCAGACCTGCGCGATAGGGTACCAAACCGATTCTATGAATTACATCTGTTCCAACCAAACGGGCAATATTGTAAATATTGTAAAATCGAATTTTCTTAACCCGATAAGAAAGGAACTACGCCAAAGTTGATTATCGTTGTTCCGAATACCCTCACGTTTCATATAGTAATAAATAAAGTCCGAGTTTTTCCCCTTACCGTAGCTGTGTATATATTCCAACTATACCACGCGATTCAGTCACCAAAGAAATTCTATTGTCCGTACCATAAAATTCCACCGTGACAGCAGACGTGTCAAGCAGCGGTGCGACATTACAAGAGCATCCGGAATTCGCGCCTCGTTGAACGGGGTGCGTGCCATCGAAACATCGGGTTTGATGTCGTTAACTAAGTTGCACTCGACTTGATTATAATGACCCTGCTTCAAAGTGGAAGCCAGGAGGGGGTGGCCGGTCATCACGACACCAGACTAGACACGTTGTTGAGGCGGCCAACTCAAAGGAACACCCCTTTACGGCATCTCGCCACCTCCCGACACACTCGTGGATCGTTTCTGCCCCCAGGTGCGACTGTGTCCGCCGCCTAGAAAGCGTGGCGTGTGTGGCCGAGACGCGGGAAACACGCGAAGACGCCAGTTAAGCGGTGAAACTAAGTGCTCTTACCTGTTTGCGATCGCTCGCACTGTGATAACGAGGGAAGTAGGTCGTTGGAGTTGTGAACGTTATCTTTGTCGTATTATTGGTGTTTTTGATGGAATTTAATCTTTTGCCTGCTGTGCGATGCTGGGAGTGTTTAGACCGCGAAAATTAAGAATTAAAAGTCGAAAAACTCTGGTGTATGAATGTTGCAGTTTTAGTGCAATACGTGTTACGGTGATATGTTAAGAGTTTTGTTTAATATTTTGATTAACTTTTTGGATAGAAAATAGACACCTAGGCTCTATCAATCTTCATTCGTATCACAGAAAAGTGATACGAACTGAAATTTTTTCGAATATTCTCCGAGACCCAAGCATTTATGTATTATTAGTTACAACGCAACAGCATTTACTACATAATTATATTCAGTCGTAAAACTTACATTTGAAGGTACCTCATACGAGGAAGGAGGTAAAAACCAATCTCCTTCAATTAGGCTCAAAATATGGTACTCACCTGAAACAGACAAGAAATTTCAAATATTAATACGAAAATGATTTTTCTCAAATTTATTTATATCAATTGTCATCAACTTTAAACGTGGGAGACTTGTTTCCTTTCGAAACGTGTGTTACTTAGAAACGTGAGAATAAAATATTGGATAACAAGTAGGAATATTTTCTCAAACGTTCTATCATTTGTATCAAACAATTTAACAATCATATTAGTCAATTTATAAAAAGGTAATTTCTAAAATTATATGGTCTAATATATTATTTCACTGCACGCCTAGTTGATTATGCATAACAAAAGTGCACGTTTATCTTTCACTTTGTACCATCGAGTTTCTCATTATGAATGTTTGTATTTGAGAGATCGATGTGCTTACAATCCTGCAGGATTCATGAAATATTCCTACGCAAGGGATCGAGATAAATATTTGCCCAATAGAAATTCGGCCCGTCATTCGGCGAGTCGCCGGGATATCGGTATATCGGGAACCATTCTCAAACCAGCAATATGATGCTTCCCCCAATATCTCGCGCGATGAGATCGAAATTTTATTGATTTTACGGAAACCGTAGGCTATTCTGAAAATAGTGTGTCGTCTTTTATTATTTTCATACACGGCCAAGACAACCGTCGTTTCTTTTTTATCAAAAGCAATCATAATATTTCTTAATTTTTCCAACTTCGAACGTACTCTATACACATGTATTACGCGAATTATTATTTGATACAAAAATCAATTCTCACTTCAAGTTCAATAGTTGAAAAATGAATCGTGCACGAATGAAGTTAATCTAATTCATAAAGCAGAGTTCCGTTTCGCTCTATGCAACACGGTACTTTGGTAAATATCGCGCAAGATAGAGCTTCTATAATAAAAATAATTTTAACACGCAAGTCAGCACGTATCCGTAGTTTTTCAAACATTTTCGGCAACCAGAAAAGGGCTCATTCAAAACTAGGGGGAAGTAGCTGCATCGGGAGCGCACAAGAAAAATGTAGCGATCAACTCGGTTTCGTGATCTTCGTTGGTCAAAATGTAGGTAGAAACGCGGTTCCTTTCGACGATCCACTCAAAGATCAAAGGACGATCCGTGCTTCTGTAATCCTTTTTCCGGAAGCCCGTATCGACTTCTGAATCGACGCTCCTCAAGCAAGCACTTCTTACTCAATAATCCATTCATCCATCGTTCGTGTTCGCTAGGTACCACTAGCCTGCACTTTCGTGCACTCTAATGATACTCGAGTGGTTCCGTATCCTATTTCACGGAATACTCGTGAAATCTAATAAGGGCGTACAATAGGACCGCGAAGAAGTGGTATACAAGAAATTATTTAGATCTCGGGTCAATAATGGTTATTAATTAAGTACCATTCACTGAAAAATAATGTTGCATTATTGTCTCTGTTGCTCAGAACGAAATGTAACCAGCTTTTCACTGTATACCAATCGAAACTAAAGCCTCTACCGCAAAAAAATTATTATGACTTTCTCTCGTTTATTATGTAATTTCTTATTAGAGCGCAAGCGTATCTTAATAAAACCGGATATCACAGTGCGTTATCTTCTCTGTACATGATTGAAAAAACTTGAAACAAATTGTTTACTTAATCTTCTGTGTGACTGCACTGCCAACGGAAGTAAAAAAGGAATCATATTCTCCCCAAAATGTACGATCATAAATCATTTCGAATTCAAAACCCTCAGTTCTTCCATCCAAATGTCACGGCTGCAATCAAACTGCTCGACGCGAAATTCCTGCGATCCCTCTTGATATTATTCAAAGACAAAACCAACCCCTCCGCTATAATCCAATTAAGTTTGGCGATGTTACTTTTAAACGAACACACCCCGCGGGCAAATTACCGAAGCTTTAATTAATGTTCGTAAAGGGGTTGGGGTGGGAGCAACACGCGGAATCGATAATTCTAATTAACAACGCGGAATATCCTTAATTAGGGTGGTGCGCGGTGGAACAATAAAGAAATTCACTTCGAGGAACATCGCTCGCGTGTACCAAGAGTTAAGGTTGCCACCTCGTCCCTTCTCGTTGATCGGGCAAAAAGCAAGAACTTCGCTTTCGCGCGGCCGCTTAATTATTCGCCCAGACTGATTCCGCACGGGGTTTAATGGATTCGGATCGGCCGACGGTATATTTGAGTCCGCCGTCATCCCCCGTGACTAAACGCTCGCGAGCAATTAACGAGCCGGCAATTAACTCGGCCGACATTTCGACTAACCACTGTCGCGCGGTTCGGAATTTCCCGCGTGCACGCAATCGCCAATTCCACGCGGTTTTCTTGCCGCGTCGGGCGGTCATCTTGGTTGAGACGGGGTCTGCAAGGAAACTGGCACAGTGTTCGACGTGTGCTACGGATTTGCAAGAAGCACGATCTTAATATCGTTGAAGATTTTGCCGCGGGTTGGGAGAATGATATGTATTACGAGCAGCGGAGGTACGATTCCACGCGTTAAGCGGTTCGTATTTAACACAGAGAAATATGACCCGACCAGAATCAACCAGTGTGAGCATGTTTGATATGTGAAGGGTAAACGGAAGGTAAATAGTTTCCGCGAAAGAGAAACACGAAATTGTAAGTGCGAGTGGAAATTCCTTAGTTTAAATACGGACAGGTGCTTTTCGGGAGTGCATGAAAAATCGTATTTCTTAAGCAAAAAGTACGAAAGAAGGAAAAAAATAGACGTAGCGAGGTAAAAGGAAGAGCGGTAACCGCCACGGGCCGAATATTTCGCGAACCTTGCCCGTCTTGTCGAGCTTGAAACTTTCAGAAGCCGCTTCTGAATATTCTTGTTCCGCCGTGCACAAACGTAACACGGAACTGCATTTTTTGGCAAGTGAATTTTTCTCTAACCTTGGATAGCTTCGGAGCACCCTGTAATTTTGCACGGAAAATATCCTCCCTCCTAGAGGCAAGGAATCGGTTTAATATTGTAACTTCGCGTTACGACCCGTTGCCGGCAATAAAGAAATGCATTGCACGTTTATATTTTCCCTTCTATACCTATTCTCACTTTCTATGTTGCACCATTTCGTTGTATTCTTTATTTACATATAAAAGTAGTATATTTCATTGCGATATCTTGCCCCGTGTTATTCTAACAATAAACTGTAAATTATACGAGACGTAAAAAAATATGGTGCTGAAACTGTCATGCAAGAGTTCTTTACAGAAACGATTTCAAACATACAAAGGGGGAAAATATTCCCTTTCTTCGCGACACCACTGCATGTTGCGCAGATAGAATCTACTTTCAAAGAACGGCGACATTGTTTAAACCAAACGAGACAATTTTTCAATTTTTGTACCGCACACTTTTCATGAATTTCATTGATTGTCTTAAACATTATCATCTCCATTTTAAACATTCTGTTAGCCAAAAATGTAATTAGCCTAAATAAAAGCTGCAAATATCCTACATCTAGAATGGCATATATTTGTCTGTATTAAATTACTCAATAAAGAATTTTACGTTTCAGGCAGACAATTAATTCCAGCTGTATTTCAAACACCTGCTCACCCCTATACGTTTCTATTGCATAGAAATATTTGTCGTACTATATTATTTTATTGTCAGTTGTACTGATGTCGCGTCGTCGAACTACAAACGATCTACTTGTCTTTTCATTTCTACGACTGTTGTAAATGATTACCCTCTCATGTCCTAAGTAACAATACGTCACGGACGGCTTAGTGCACGACATAATTTGATTCATCATTTCAAGTAGCTACTATTGCCCCTTAATTCATCCATGAGAACCCCCGCATATGTTTGCTGGTCCACGTGTGGTCAGATTTTCAGTCTAACACACGAGTACGTGCCCCGAGATGCGACGTGTTGGATTTTTCAAGCGTCGGACAGCCAGCGCCCCTTTTATTATTAATTCTGGCGCTCACCCTTGGATTTCACGGATTTACGAGATTCGTGCATGCCGGAAAGCGCACCCCAATATAGTACCGGCGTACTAAACCAGCGTGTTCCTTCCCGCATTTAAAAAACTCTAAAGTAAAACGTTTCAGGCGCCTCGTCTTGTTTTGACACGCATGCAGCGGGGAGGATTAAAACAAATGTATTTCTCGTTAGAAATTGAATAGGCAGAATCGTAATTTTTCATACATTAAAAAAACTTGCCACGCGCAAATGATTTTATCCATTTTGACGAGGCTTTCTAAATCCGTGGAAAATAATTTTTGTAACAGTGGCGCGATAAAGAATGATTCTTCTCAGAAACGGATGGCACGAACTACGTAATTCGTACGGTTATGGTAAGGCAAAAATTCTCTACTAACAGCATAGATAAGAGAATTGCATGAATAAAGAAGCATTACAATTTTAATCAATTATCCAAAGAATTAATAAATGTTTCCTTATGCATATTCGGAATGTTCGATTTACATGAATATATCTATTTTCACGTGCAACAGGAATGGTAATGAACATTTACCTGTATAGCCCGCGGACGAATGACGAATACATATTTGTCCAAGATAATTATGTTCATGGGGGATAAAGAATAGCCTGTTGCAGCAACCTATGTATCTTCCTGATGTTTAAAGCAGAGATCAGCAAGGCGGGTGCGGGTATGGAAATTAAATTAGCTTTTATCCCGAAAGGGGGTGGCACGGTAAATTAATCGCTAGAAAGCCTTTGATAAGGGGTAGCTCGGAGAGAGCATCTTGGCAAGCCTGGGGAACCACGCTTCTAAGGTAAAACTTTCTTCGACCATTTATTTACTGTGCACGCTGCACTATTTTTTTGTTTCGCTTCCCTCCCCTTTTTTCTTTATTGTTGTCCCCGGAGCACTTTGTAAAGGGGGAGCACATAAACGCGCGAACAGCTGATTACATTAATTGGTTGAGTATTTTACTATAATAGCATATTTCTACATTCAACCCTTTCCTTGGTGAAACTGAACTTTCACGCTGCGAGATTTAAGTGACATTTATTTATTCCGGATATTCTTGTTGAATTTCAGTTTCTTATTTATTTTATCCATTCATGTGATTATTTATGTACGCATTTAATTTAATTTCGAGAAAAATCTTGCATCACGTGTATCGTCCACATCAACGATGTAAATAATTCCTGTAAGAAGCTTTGGCTTATACTTTTCATGCGAACGAGCCTAAAAGTCAACAGTTGGATTCCCGGTTTTAATATTGAACCGTACCTCTGGATAGTTGGGGGAAGTGATTTCCTGTCGGAGCCTCTGGAATTCGAGCCGATGATCGGGCAGAAATTTCGCCAACTCGAGACACGAATAATTAGTTGAAAATTCCTACGAAATTTTCAACTCGAAATACTCATTAACGTTATCCCGCGAAATGATACAACTATCGCGCATCTGCTCACGTGAAGCTAACTTTCCATTATGTTTAGAGTAATCAATTACTGTCGCCCGTATCGTCATACCATATAAATATTAACTCTCGAATAGATAAATCATATGTCGAAAATACAATAAATATCCAAATAATTAAGAAACACTACGTTCCTATTGTTTTTGCTAATTCAACGTTCACCTAAATAAATATACGAATAATACGAAAAGGATATTTAATAATTCCATCGCTCAGCTGATACCCATCCCCAATGTATACAACAAGAAATTCCTCGCAAACGTCACAAACTTCCGAAGTGATCGGATGTCCTCTAGCCAACAGAAATTCACGATGAAATTTATACGAGATATATAATCCCGTTTCACGTTTTCCATTCTGCCCTCCTGGCGCACGTTTGCGCCTGTCTCGTCGTTCCCGAAATCGCGCGGCCAATGATTCGGTAAGTTTGTCGGAACCGGTTAAGCTCGTCACGACATTCGCTGGAAAACTTGAGGGAACTCGTCTCTGTGCGTTACGACTCCTGGTCCCAGGGATGTTGAACTGGAATATCGGGACGACGTGGAAAGCCCGGAGGCTTGGGAACATCGCGATACCGGCTTTACGAGACGCCTCAACGGATTTCGCAGCTGCGATCACCATCGTGCGCCTCAGCCAAGGGATAGACCTCCAGCACTTCCGCCTCGATTGTGACTTCCGGTTACAGTCCACCTTGCGCGATTCATGAGTAGAACCACTCATGGGTGGGAATAAAGAAATTGATGTATTTTTTTTGGGGGGGGGGCGAGAAGCCTTATATATTTCTACGAAGATTTAAACTAGAAACTCGTAGTGCTCGAGTAGACTTCTTGAAGTTACGGGCGCATGCAAGTGACAATTTTGCAACAGGCAGTTTCGTTGCTGCAAAATTGTGTGCCCGTTTTCAGCATTTCCGTGAATAATGGTACAACTGCGTACGAGTCATTTGTGTAAATTAATTAAATTAACGAGACTATTTTGTTCATTTTCCCACGAATTTGAGACCGTGTAAAAAGGGACAGGTACTAGCTGTGACCAATTATTGATATGTCGCGGACATACACGTACGCACAAGAAATTCATTGTCAGTAAACTTTCTTCCTACGAAAAACATTGAAATTTTTCGATGCTTCTAATTCGATGTTCGCAGACTGTACATCTCACGGAGAAAAATCGCCTAACTAACAATCGAATCTCGACCTATGCGACGGTACTTTGGAGCACTATCGTTGGGCCACGATAATGTTCATTTCATGTCGTTAATGCAACGGTGCTTCCCGGTGCGCCGCAATTTCAATCGCAAAAGTACCCGGCCCTCCATCGTCGAACATTCGAAAACCGAGGCAAACGAATCCACCAATGTACAATGTCGATCAACCATCCCGATTAAGTCGCGCGTGCCAATATTCCTCGCCGCAAATCGTCCAATTGAAACGTAACAAATCGACATACCTTGTGCTTGGTTCGATGACGATGATAATGGTTGGGCCTGGGATGCTCGACAACGACGTTCTCGGAGGTGGCGGGCCCGGGGGTGGGGGTGTTCACCCGTGGCGCTCGGGAATGATGACGGGAGGCGGTCTGCGACGGCTGCTGTTGATTCCTCTTCGGCGATTGCTGTTGTTGCTGCTGCTCCCTGTGCGCCTCGTGGCATCGACACACCGCCGAACCACCGCCGCCACCGCCCGCGGACCCTCCACCCCCGCCGAAGGAACCACCTCCGCTTAGAGCCGCCGCAGTCAGCTTGCTGGCGTAATAATACATCGCGCACATTTATCCGACGAGAGCTTAACACCACGGCCCGCACGCCACCTCACTGCTGTCATCACTGACGTTAGCGATGACGATCGACCGTGTTTAGCGCGCTGCTTTAAGGCTCCGGCCTTGGCCAGGTGACCTTATGCGAATAAACGTGGCCCGCTGTTGCCGTTCACACGACTTTCATCGGTCACGTTCGACTGTGCTTACCGCGAGGCTGTCCGCTTGGACCGACCGCTCCTCGCTTCGTCAACGAAGATCGTGAGCGGGCGTCGCTTTGCTTTCTGGCTGCGTGCTTTTCGGCCTCGGCTCGTTTGTTTCTTGGTCTTGTGGATGGATCGTTGCGGCAGAGTCGCGAGGGTAATTGAGGTGGACGAGTAAAGTTGGCGAGAAATTCTTAACGATGTCTAGGTACGCTCAGTTCCGGCAAGGCACTTGATTCTTCGTTTCACGGGCGTCTCTTCTCTCCGTTTTCTGATTTCGCGGACGTTTCGTCGCGTGGCACCGATCGACTGGTAATCTGCGGGTTGACGACAGGTTTGGTCCCAGTTTCGAGATTCGTGGATCGTTCCGGGGTCATTTTCTTTGCGCAGTTCGTCGCGTGGAATGATTTGCGCGGATAATAACTCTACGGTGCGCGTGAAATCGCACGGCCGAAACTATCGCTTGAACGCGTTCCTCGCGTGCACCTCGCGCTGTCGCGGTCGAGGTACAACTGCAAGGTACACTTTGGGTTGGATTTCAGGTGAACAAATTGGAGGGGGACAGCGCTGCGTGCTGACTGTGAGTTTTATTACCGAAATGACGATCCTGGAGCGGGCGTGTATCCATTATTATTATATCAATACCTGCCCCCTGTTATTAATTATGTTGATTGTTAATGCTGTCAGACAGATTGCGGCGCGTCGATTTCACGCACCCGATTTTGACACTAATAGAATCACGCGAACCGGGCGGCGCTCGTGTCACTTGAAATGGCATCATTAATCGGGCATGCGGTTAAAATAAATAAATGGTATGCTGTTGGTATTTGCCATGTATGTTTTCGTAACGCGCAACCGTCACCGATCGTATATCACGTTTCCAATGCCGGTGTACGAGTAATTGTCGATTTCCCAGTGAATGAACTTCACGCGCACTGCGCCGCGAATATGAAGTGTATAATATTGAGTCAATAGTGAGACGAATGTTGCGATCTGTTCGCGTCTGTCATAAGCACGGCCGAAGCACACGCGTACGCGTGCTGTCATCGATCCAGCATTGGCGTGAATTTTAATTTCGCAAATAATTTAAACTGCCCTCAAAATATTTGTCGCGACAGTGACCGCGGTAACGTCGCGCGGCTATTTTGGACTGACGTATGAATCGATGCTGAAATGCGAAACGGCGATGCGAGTAACGAATTATACCGTGACAACGAAATACCCGTGTTGCTGGTTACAGTGTCTTTTTATTATTTGGAATATGACGTGGTTTAAAAAAGAGTGAATCGAGTCGACGAATTTGTTGGGTGCACGACGTGCATTCAATGTCGTTCGTATACAAATTTTTACGGGAAACTGAATTCAATTGAAACAATTTTGCACCTTACATATTGAGATAATAAATACCGTTTTATTTAAAGCAACAAAATATTTCTAACCTTTACGCAGCAGCTGGGGAAGCATTAAATAATATTGTTCAGCATGGAAAAGTTTGTATAATAAAGTATTAAAATTCTTTCAATGGCATAATATCGCAGCTAGCGATAAGTGTCGCCTCGTCGCAGCTACTTTCAAATCACAATTGAACTTAGTTTTACCGACAACTGTTTATCCACCGTTTTACCTATTGTCAGAATTTCACGAGATGAAACTTTAAGGGAGCTATGAGAAAGCTGCCTCCGTACTAAACTAAATCCATTCAATAAATGCATAACACAAATAATTACACCATTACGGTATTCGACCCTTTCGTTTGATCAGTCACAAGGGAATAAGTCAGAATTAATAATCAGTAGTCCTATAACGATGTAACGATAAATATAAATCGTCATGACGCGAATACTCCTTTGGAGAAGGCCGTTCGAGCAAACGGGCGGAACGGCAAATAAAAAGCGTGTAACAGTTTATATCGATAGGGTGGGCAGCGATCGTCAATATCGATTGCACGAAAAAAAAAGGAGTTATTGTTTATGACGAACGCCCGCCACATGCAGAGATTTCTCGTTACAAAGCACGTCGTATATATCGGGCGGCGGCGTGGTTTACTGTTGAAATCCCACTAAATCTTCTTCTCCATAAAAGTCGAATAAATTGCGGGCGCACAAAGCGGCAGAACATTAAAGCGTTGCCCGGAAATCTAAGCGACCGTCTATGACTGTCCTTCGCGTAAATATCACGAGGATCAGGCGACTGGAGAAATGTGTTTGTGAATGCTCGGGGGGTTGGAAATGAACATCGCGGCCGCGAGAACATTTCGTAATAGTTAAAAAAAATTCAGAGATTCTGCTCGTCCGCCGAAGAAATTGTGTCTCACAATATTTCAGAGCCTCGGGAACACGAATTGCACGCACGATAAAATTCAGTTTCATTTGCACGTTTTGCCTTAGTTCATGGTATCGAATCAGTAACTAATTAAGGGGATATAATTTGTAATAATGTACAATAGTGCGCACAGTATATTAGGTTTGCGAAAGAAATTGCAAAGAAATTGTGATTATAAAAACTTGTGCCTCGGTGCAGTCGGTTAAAAGTTGTGTCGCACTTTCTTTTGGCCTCGTTAAATTTTAAACAGGATTATTTTATTGTGCACAGTATCATGTTGCATCTTACAATGGCAGGCAACAGTATTAACAAAAAATGAAGTTTCCTGACGATATTGTTTAGTGTTTTTAAAATATTGAGCATCGTACAGACGTAATATTGAAGGGAACGAAAACGTTTAACATGTTGCTCAAATAAATTCACATCTGACGTATTTCACATATTTCGTAGAATAACGTGTGTATGTTCATATCAGGAAGAGTCAATAGCTGTGCACTGTTGTTTCATGGAAGTTATTAAAATTTTCGGTGTTTAATTGTAAATTAAGATCAAAGGGGACGACAATATGGACTACGGTATCGATGAAACGATGCGCCCTCGATGGATAGCCTTGAGAGGATACAAGGGTTAGCCAACCCTCACTCAGAGGCAGAGGGAGAGAGAGAGAGATTTCGAAGTTTCATCGAATTATCAAAGGGGTTGATATTAATTAGCATTCGATTACAGTGCAGCAACGTTGCATTGTTTCTTTATACCAAAATAATCATGCTATTTTCGAGATATATTTACCAAAATTATAATTATTTAAGTAACTCCTAATAATCGCGACGATTATTCAAAATAAAGACGCGAAAGCATCACAAAGAAAAGCAATATCTATGATGTATCATCGAATATAATCTTCCTTAATTATATCTTTCTTTATTATTTGCAAAAATCTCACGACATGAAAGTCGATTTCAATATTTATCAATATCCTGTCGCGAACGCCTTATTGCATTCGATATTTCTCGATGAAAATAATATTTCCTACCACACAGTTACCCATCGCACACCAGCGACACACACAATACAAAATGGCAGATCGAACTAATTTGTTTTCCCATGGGAACGATCTTCGTTGAAATTACAACGTAAATCTATCCGATATGTATCTAGTCAACGCGCCTAACGAGCCAATGAATAAATTACATCGTACACTCATGATTCTATGAACGGCGAACCGTGATCGGATACCAGTACAATAACGCGGTCCCGAAGGACATGGTGGCGCGTGTAATAACATCTTTCCACGTGTCAGTCAAACGCAAGGAGGAATTAATCACAGGTTACTATTCCACCGGGAATACAGCTTTCAACTTCAACCGACCGATTGTGGCGGCTACTAATTTTACCTAAGCTGCTTAATCAGCGAACCGACTGAACAGTGGTTAATGAATCCTTCTTTGACGTTACTCGAGCTAATGGTCGAACGACGCTGCCATTGATACAATACGAGAGTCACGGTACAAGCACCGTTGGTTACTATCGCGTATATACTTACACACACACGTACGAAATACTATTTCGAGGATTGCAAGGCGTTATTAGGATTATGAGCTACTTGTTATTCGATTGCACGGAACGCCGTTTACTGTATGCAATAATTAGCGCGTATTATCTATATCGAGTAGTGTACGCTCCGATAATTAGTGGTTGTTCGGGTCGATTATCGAAAAGTTCCACGTACGGCTTGAAACTTTATTCGACGACTTGAACATTCGATTGGATCAGATGTACGTAGTTGAATGAAATTATAATTAATTTGATGTGATCACACGCGTAAGCGAGAGTTGAATTGTTAATAACGATTTTATTATTATTATGGAGTTTTCGGTAAGAAACACTTCGAAAGATTGTGAAATGAATCTTCACGGGGCCAGATCGTTTTATTGCAACCAAGTTGGAACAGTGTCAAGCGTATCATCGTCAAAGGGGCAATTCTGGTTTCAGCAGATGTTAGACAATCAGAAGGAACATTGTCGTTCTCTCTGGGGGCGTGTAGTGCGCCAGAGCGTTACGAGATAATGCTAATATGTTACCAGGTGTCATGGTTGTCTACGATCATGCCCACATAGACGATGATCTGTGACAAGTTATTTGAAACGGGAAATGTATAGCAGAGGATTGAATTGATATTACAAATTATTGAATTCCCGTGTAAACCTGTAAATATGGGATTCGAGATAGAAATTCTGCTAGATACGTGTAGAGGGAATACAAAATTATTATTTAGAATATCGTCACAATTTCTTTCAGTAAATTTAAGGTACCAAACAAAATTTAGAAATAGGGTCACATGTAGTACTTCATAATATTGATGGGCTTCCATGTTGCACTTTTTTAATATTGCGAAACATTGGAAGAGTTTAAAATTGCTGAATAAAACGCGCCGTACCAATGTGTACCGTACAATTCGTAGCGAAATAATTGGTTAAACGAAACAATTATGGATGCTCTTCGGTATTATTTTTATTGTTAATTAATTGCTCGTCATACGATATTCCCTCATAATGGAAATCGCAGCGAGCAATTTAATTTTATACACGTAATACCTCGAGTCCCATTGGACACTTCCCCTCTAAATAAACGGAAACGGACGTTCAGCAGCATTAAACAACGATATTATCAATTCAACGACAAGAACCAGAACGGACACTAAGCTGACATCTATTTCCATTCAGCAATTTCATATTTAACACCTATTAATAGACACTGCCATACTCTCCAGGACAGTATACCCCCCCCCCCCCGTCGTTTCCGTGACGTGCAAATTCTATATTGGAAATTCGATTATTTGCCCACCTGTGTGAAACACGACGCTGGTAGGACAGCGTTGCTTTCCCTAAGGACTTGAAGCGGTCAACGACGATCGACAATATCCCTTCGCGTGTGTCGAAAACTGAGTTTATCGGTAGATCTGCATCGTAGCATCAATTAATTATCGAAACAGAGTGAACGCACGCGTACAATTATAATTGTTCGTGCAATCGCCGCCGTATTCGTATTTATAGGGGCGACTGCTTTGGACGTATTTGCAACCGATCGAATCGCAAATATAACTTGGCCACTGCTGATGCCCGATTTTATTAATAGACGATGTATGGAAGAATTACTCTGCGCACATTCATGCGAACGATGGTTCGTTGCGTGAGAGATAATATTGTCATTATAAGAAAATCGACGGAAAATTTAATGAATTATCGAAAATATTTATCAGGGGAATGGATATTATCATTTGAGAAGAACAAGTTGTACAGAGAGAATGATGATATAAGACATTTAATACATGTTTTAGTCGAAATATTCCGAAGGATATTTTGCAAAATTATTTATAATGTAATATATCAATCTTGTTGTTTTCTGCTTCCGTCAATTCGTGACTTTCATTAATCCAAGCGGAACATTTTAATTCTTCCTGCTGTATTAATTAATTGCATTATAATTTCTGGAGCGGCAAACGCGCGAGGATTTATTTGCGAATAGCGTTCAATTAAAATTTTACAGGCGCAAAACAAATACGCAGCTACTACTGTATATAGAAAAATATTCAACGTTTAATGACTAAGAGTAATTATGACGAATATGGCTATATAGAGAAAGAAATGCAAGTACTTTCAATATTTACCGGTGTTAATTATGTGGCTTTTGTTTTAATTGATATCTCTGAAGATTTTTATTGATAGCGATTGACAAACTGAAGTCCCTCGTCAGCGCTGTCATAGCTTACAAGCTAAAGTATTGTGTATCGGGTCAACAATTAGCTGTTGCAAATTATAAAAAATTGCAAAAAATATTTTCTCCGTGCCCAGCCATTCCACTGTATGAATTACAAATACTCGCGATGAAAGCACGAATTTTGTACATCGAACAAGCTGCATTAACAGAATATTTGTACGAACGACGGACCGAACAAGCGTCGCAATTTACGTAACATCTGTTACACGTAGAAAAACGTGTACCAATGAGTTTCGGGCAATATTTGCACGGCAAATAGCGAAAAACAGGTTTTTACCGTTCCCCCCCGACTCATATTGAGAGCGTATCACTCTAACAAGCACCATTTTTATGTGAAAACGGGCTGGCACCTAGTGATACTCCTTGCATTGTCAGGTAGCGATGTGAAATTAGCTTTGCGCTGAACGATATTAATTGTAGTTTGATTATAATTTATCAGCGACCATAAGCCCTATGATTAAATTAATTTCAATGAAACATCGGTTCAAATAAATTCAAATTTAAATATAGCAACAATAAAATCGTCCCCTGTTTGCTGGGTCGAATACAGAAATAAAATAATAAGATACAATATGAACGTTTGTTCATTAAGATACGTTACCGGTAAACCAGAAATGAAAATTAAATTATCTATAGAAAGTTTTCCTCTTCGAAATTTTATGATTGCCAGGGATGAAAAGCTTTGTTGTTATGCAAATATCTGGAGCTTTGTTTCACAATCTTTCCGCCCTTTCGTGAACCGTACATATTAAAATAGTTCTTTGATACGTTAATATTTTTTTATGTATTTGCATATGAATAGTTTCTACAGTAATCAAAAGGTGCAACAATTTTCGAGCACGGCAAAAAGCAACATTTTAATGTTTAGAATTTCAAGTGTATAATATTCGACTCACAAAAGCGCATTCGTTTTCTCTCGTAAATGTTGCCTCCCACGATTGTTGTTTTTAATTACGTATTCCAGGCTCGTGAAATCGCGCACACACTCGAATTTCGCTTTTCGTGACGAAATTCCTGCTCTTTGTCTCTTTTTCAGACAAAAAACAACGAGGCTATACGTTCGCACTCAAGGGTTGCGAATTTAAATTGAGTGTTAAATAATCATAAAGGATATTGAGCTTGTTGACCGTGCACAAAGGATGTGTTGAATTATAGAATCAACTGGTAATAACGATACATATTAACATAGCTTTCTCTCGCAGGAAAAGCGAAGCATTCAATCTGTGAACCCTGTACAATGGGTGTTATTAATAAAGTGCTGTAGAAGCCACTAATAGATAAGGCAATACAAGTTGGGATTTTTTGGGCACAAGCACACGAAGAATTTTGCAAATTTCAGTTAAACAAAGATATGCCAAAACTGTAACCGAAATTAAACTTTTATAGATTACTATACGCAACAGTGTTTCACATACCTAGTATCGAATGCCTCGAGAATTGATTTTGTGAAATAATTTCATGTCAGTAAATTGTTTTCAAATAATCTAAAGCAATAATATTTATAAAATACTTATGAAACAATTTACATATTTAGGAATAATGCAAGACGAAAAAATTCTAAATATATTTAATGAATTATCGCCAATGCCATCGTTATATTAAACAGATCGACAACGCTTTATTTATAGTACTCGGTTCGAGACACGTTCAATTTTCAAGGGACAAACGTAGAATCATAAAACGACGATTCGATTGCACAATCAAGTATTGTTAACGGTCCTTCAAAAATCTCGGTCGGCGTCTGACTAATAACGGAACGTTTCACTTAATACGTTGCCGCCGTTTCTAATAAGGTTAACTCGCAATTCCGTTTACGCGGTCCTGTTTACGGGCTTGGACTGGCTAACGGCTCGTAGAAAAAGGGCATGGGTGTAAAACGAGGGCAACACTAGGGGTGATACGGTGCATGGGTTAGTTATGGTCAGACAAGAGTGAGCACCAAAAAGACAACAACAGGAGATACGATAAAAACGCGTGCACCTTGCATCATTGTGAAACGACGACCTCGTATTTTCGCCTGAGACAGAAACGTTGTAACTAAATGCACATTGTTCGCGCCAGTCGTTACGAACGTTGAATGGACTTCATTTCGTTCTAGCGAAAGATAATTTTCAAACGTTTGCAACTATGTTATGTCAATACTAGGGTGCCCGATACATAAAACGAATACAATTCATGACGAAACAAATGAATGGTTTTGATCATCTTGTTTCTATTGTAATTGAATAGACGTTGGAACCAACAATATTTTGTTTATGGCATACATTTATCGTATTCGTTATACGTAGGAAGAGTACGTGCAGTTTTATGTACGATTTAATTTATTCGAAATTATTCGGTGGGATAACTTTCCATTGCATTAGCTCTGACATTACAAAGGACGTTTGAACGGTGCTGCACGCATATACTCCTCTTAATTAAATTAATCTTCATAGAGGAATGTCTTTGCGACACCACTGTGTTTCTTTGACGTTTGCGCAGATGCTTTGAACCGCAAACGTTTTCCTCCAGCCTGCGTATATTCTTTCTTGTACTCTAGCGTGGCAAAACAAAGGATTCACGAGAAGGCAGAACTATGAAATTAATTTTTTGTCTACTGTCTTTTGAGAGCAGCTCCGTCCTGCCGCAATAATCAGAATAATAAATCTGGCCACAAATATAATAATCACTATAGCCGTCGAATTTCTTGAGCAGAAACAAACAAATAAATAAATTCCCGAAGTACGTAAACTCCGCATAAATTCAAAACACGTGATCGCACAATGCGAACAATGCGACTGCTCCAGAAGAAATTGACCAGCAGAGCTCAATACAAAAGACATAATTCATGCCATTATTTCGATCGTCACAATAACATCGGTACTCAATACCGACAATTACAACTCATTTCCAACAGCTCTCGATCATTTAAAAAACATACCCTCTGTTCCCTCCCCGGAAAGACTACCACGAAACCAATTCTCGCTGGTCCACGTCGCAACAACAGCAAGTTTAATTCGCCAATAAAAAAAAGAAGAAAACAGAAAAAAAACCCAGAAATTCTCGCACGAAGAAATCGGTACGAACGACGCAGCAGCGAAACAACACCGAAATAGGGAATCGGGTCAGCCTGGCGATCGTTTAGTGGGTAAAACAGCGGCCAATCGAGAATTCGAGCCGCTGGAAATGCAGGGGTACGCGTACCACCACAATCGCTAATGAGGTTAATCCGCGATTCCGTTTACATTTTCCCGTTCACGAGGCACGAAACGAATCCGCCCAGCCAGCCAGCCAGTCGGCTGGCTGGAGGGGAAAAAAGAGCGGGCCGCATAAAGCGGTCTGGATGTGGGCCGGGGGGAGCAGAAGGGTGGCGTCAGCGGAGAGGGTGAGAGAGAGAGAGACGCGTACATACGCGTATGTAAAGCAGAACAGAGGGCAAAGGACGGATCGCGAAAAAATTACGGGACGACCTACGATGGGAATAAGAGCAGTATGTTACCCTGTACAACGTTTCGAGTGCACTGCACTCAAATACAACCTCCCGGTGCATCCTCCAACCTGCCCCCGGCTCCCGTTCCCGCAGCTCGTCGCGACCTAAATGAAACTTCGTACCCCGCCTCGATCAGTCGATCCGCGCACCTGCGTGTCAAAGGTCGTTTCTCTTCTTTCTTTTTCTCCCCCCTCCCGTTTCCCCCTTTGTCCAACCCTTTTCTCGTCGTCCCCACCGCTAACGATCCGCAGCAACATTGCCGTCGCCAGAGGCATCGTCGCTCCTGCTGTTCGCAACCACGATGATTACTCTCCAACCCCCTGTGGCTGCCTTTTGCTAACCCCGTTTCAGGGATCGTTCGGGTTGATTGTCGTACGACGATACGCCCCCGGTGCGCATCTGATGTTTCAGACCGCCACGATAATAGCGATTGAGTGGTAACGTTGGCTTGACGAAAGGGGTTGACACGAGGGATCAAGGAGTCGAGTTGAGGACGGAGGATAAATATCTTTGACACCGTGACCGTTGTATGTGTAATTGTTTCGATGGCCACGAGTGTGAACAGTTTTATAGGGAAACTCAGTTGTCGGAATTTAGTGTTTGGCGCTTGTCTTTTGTTTGGAAACTTTGCCAAGGGGATTTATTGAATGGGCACCTTTAGCCCTTGAAAGGATGGCAAGGGGGAGAGACCGAGATCAAGCAAGCAATCGAGTATTTTCTGTGTTAAATTCTATCGTGCGGAATGCGGCTATTTAAATTGATTAACCGTGCAGATACTTTTTTCCTGTAATAAAGGGGATACACGAAGTGTTTAAAGCTGTAGGATGTACGAGGAGTTGGAAATTTATTTCGATAACGTTTCTCGTTGTCGAGGATTGATTCCAGTCAACAGGAAAAGCTACTGGAAATTCAACGTTTCGTCGTCGTCGAATTTCAAATTGGTATCCGGCAACTTTTCACGGTTGGCTCGCGAGTGGAGTTAATTATATCGTAGATACAGTTCCCCGGCGCACTCTGGAATCGTCAATATTACAATTGCCCCGGACGAGGCGGCAGTAAATTTTTTCGTAATCCCGTTCCACGAGTTGCTAACGCGACGAGTTTGCCGACGTTCGCCGAGACAATTCCGGCTGCACGGACACCATTCAGCTCGATTCGGCGTAAATATTCAATTAAAAAATCGATGATCGTGTATCGTCGGCCGGCGCGAGCGCAATTCTTTTACTGACCGATTTTTGAATATCGTTCGTCTTCTGGAAGACACGAAACTGGAGTCTTACGGTGTCCTCGCTCCCCTTCCATCTGACACATGTCTGTCTAGTATTTCCATTCGATGGAATCACTTTTTAAGGAGAAACGAAAGAACGTAAAACTTGATTGGAAATTCATCGCACTGGTGGAGATTTTGTTTTCGAACGAGGACTTTCCCCAATTTTCTACAATGCAAATACATTGAACGTTAATTTCGATTCACGCGACACGGCGATAATCGTTCGTGATTCATTGCGTTGTACCGAATTTCATATTCGGGATGATTACGCGTCACGCCGGGATTATAGTGGAAAAATTTGTGATTCGGTAGTAGCCGCGGATAATTTTTACTCTCGAACGGGACTATTACAGACGGCGAGTTCCATAAATTAATGAAGTTCTCTCATTATCGTCCGGCACCGGAATTTCACGTGCGAATTCCTTTCGGTTTTATTTTCGTTTCGGTTGAATTTCATGCCCGAGACTGGCAGTTGCGAGCGACGAAATTTCGGACGAGCATGAGTGTACAATTATGAGATATTTAATATTTTACGGAGTGGTGAAGTTATACGGGGCGTTGAGATTGTAATTATTTCGAGTAACAGTGAGATAGCTGTGTAATATTTTATCATATGTTTTTAATTCATTTTCTAACTGTCCTTTTTTGCATTCAGTAGTGAAAATTTGGAAGTGGCTGTCGCATTTAAATTGATTAATTACCAGGTTGAAGGGGATGGTAATAATTTTCTCTTCGGTCTGGAGGTATGAACGAATAAATTATAATGGAAACTATAATAGAAACTTCCTCGAGAATATTCCTCAAACAACTCTAACTCTTCGCAAACTCGTTAGTCCTCATATCAGATTATTCGTGGTATTCGATTTTCAATTAACACTTGAACTTAATCTGTACCCTAACCGAGTTCTGTTATATTTTTACAGCAAGCGATATCATGGAATGTGAAGCGAAAGAATGTTTCGTACCGCGAAAAAATCAAAACGAGAGTGGCGATGAGAGAAAGGAAATTGAATGAAATGCACACTGCGCAGTGATCTCCGATTATTGGATAAGACAAGAGGAAATCTTGGATTCAGAAATAATAATAAGGAAGTCCATGGTTTCAATTCTGGGGGAGAAGGTGGCGAGAATAAACAGAGAGTGGTTGGCTCAGTTAATATTGAAGTTTCGAGCTCTCCTCTTGCCTCCTTTCTGTTACTTAACCTACCACCTAAGTCACTGGATACCGTTCTTCCGTTTCATTCTGCTTTAAAAATTGAACACATTAATCACCCTTACTGTTCTCATTGGATTATATAAATGTGTACTGGCTTATATACACAGTCTAATAAAAAGAAGTCGACAGGAAACGAATGTTCATGAAATTTTTCAACTGTTTATTATAATTCGATGTAAATGATGTTTCGTGTAAATTCTGATATTGTTCGCTTCATTGCAACAAACACATGGAACTCGATATGGTTCCTGTGATATTCGGAAAAATGTGTTCAGTACTTTTTTGAGGGGGTAATCTTTAACCCTATCGACGTGATCAATTGCCAATGGAAAAGAATATATATTCAATATTATTTTTAGAAACTGCCATCTCCAATGTGTCATAAAAATAAGCGCGAACGTCTTTGCAAGATTCCTTTATTAAAAAACATGTCATTTTAAAGGAACACAATTGATTTTTCTTCGGCTTGCTTTTAAAAGAGAACTGGTGCCTAGAAGAAAATTGGGGGCTGGGTTGATTAGAAACGATTCTGTACGATGATTGAAGAAATGCCCCATTACACGACGAACGGTAATTGATCATAAATTATGCCCAGCCTCGTTTTGATGAATGTTCTGCTGAAATCTGTTGGAAAATTTCGCGTTCTACTTGCGGACATACTTCATGGGCCAATGGAGCTCCGTATCTGCGCGCCAGGAAATGAATAGCACTCGAGTGCTACATCAGGCAAATTCGCAAGGCGATAAACAAGCTTTCGTAATAGCCGGGACTGCGGATAAGAGGGACACATTGCCAACGTAATGACCGCGAAATTGCAAAACCGCGCAGGTCTAGCCTCGCTTTATTCATTAAATACAAAATTATCAACTCTCCTTGAAATGAAGCGATTCAATTTTGCACATAATTTCCATTTGACTGTCCGTCTGGCATGTATAAATGAAATAGGCGAAGCTCCCGAAATTATTGCGCTATCATGTGACGTTTGGTTAATTTACATGGAGCAGAATCATGTATAGTTCATTTCAATTTTGATATTCTACTTCTACTAGTAAAGTCTACTTCGTAATATTGGATGACAGATATCGCTCATCACAATTGCGGTTTTTATTTATGTCGATTCCTAAAGAACAGATTTTAATCATATTCTTATACCCGAGGATTCAACTTATTCTAAAATCGTACCCCTTAAACGTAAAATACTCGCAACGTTGTGAATGCCATTCGACATATAACCATATTGTATAATAATAATAAAATAATCGTGCTCGAAATAAATTACGCTGAACCAGTACAAGAGAAAGCAACAAAACAATGATTCTGTAAAAGAATAAACAAGCGACATGCAAGTAAAACGTAGGAAACTTCGAAAGTATTCCGCTGCAAAGATATAACAACGAGGTTCGCCGTTCGATCTCGAAAGCCAAAAGATGCGAATATCAACGGGTTGGAAAACCACGTTGTGGCTGGTCAAGCACACGTATACACACGAAAACCAGTACGAAGATTAAACGGAATTTCGATGCACGACACGTGCAGATTCATCCGCCAGCCATTTCATCCCTGTCCACCCTTCTTCCCAGGTAGCATACGCTTCTGTGCGTGACGTCTAGTCGTTCACCGGATGCTTCTTCCTGGTACAATACACCGGAAGCCTCGACGAGTTGCACTGTTGACGAAGGGTTAGTGTAATACGCGCACGTGTGTTTTCGATGCGCATCGAAATTTGCATAAGGATGAATTCATTGTGAATGATGGGGTTGAAGTGAATGCGTGCGTTGCGAATCTTACACCAGTTGAATGGCTTGTACTTTTGCAGTGTATGTTGTAAATGGCTATCGCGTAAAAAAGAAACCGTTGTACCTTCTATGTATAATTGATATACAAATTTCGCATGCTTCTTGAAAATTATTTCGTACTATCCAGCCTTGTTTTCTTTAAGGGAAACTAATTATACAACATCTAAGATTCGTATTACTGTACGTTTATGCATGCACGATAAGAAATAAATAAAGCTTTACTGTAGCGCGACATACATGGGACAACTTTTTTCAAAGGTAGAAAATGATTTCGTTAAAAGCATTAAATAATTTTCTGTCTCTCATTTTATCCATGTAAATAATAAAACACGACTCTTGACTAAAACGAGCATCATAAACCTTTCAAAGTTACAGTAAAGTAATTGAAATAGCTTCAACCCTTTTCCTGTCGTTTCCATTCCACATTGCATTACAAAAATACTTGCCTGCCTATCTAAACAATTCCCACAATTTCTTCCATTGTAAAATACAGAAATGAATTTCCGACTAAAACCAATTCAAACGAAATTATTTTCCCAAACATTTGAAAGCTTCATTCAAAGCAGTACTACCTTTCTTATATAAATGATTTTAGAGTGCACAGATAGGGTTGTAAACCAATTATTAGTAAACTATAACCTGCGGATAGTCTACGTAAGAAACCTGCTGTACTTGAATCTCTTCGCTCCACCCACACATACTTATCTCCCCGTACAATAACTTCAACGGTTGGCCCACGAGCGTTTCGACGGGCCAAAGAGTTAGCCGAAGAGTTAAACAAAATCCGCCAGTCTCCGGACAGTGACACGAGCAATTCCGTACCCCGAAATCCAAGATAGTCAACCCTCGAATCGGCCGTATCTCGGTTAGCAAACGAAAATCCCCCCCACAGGGGTATAGAACACGTACATGCGCGAAAGCTCTGCATCTACGTGCTCGCGGTCGACCGAGAAAGAGAGGTATACACATAGAGGGAAGAGGGCTTCCGACGCGGGGACGAGGAATAAGGGTTCCAGCCAGGTATAATTCTGCAGGTTGTTCCGGCTCGACATAACTAACATCCCTCTCTCCGACTTCGCGTGCCGCTGAATATAGGCGTTTGCGCTGGGAAAGCCATTAGCGTCCGAAGCAGTTCACCAGCGTCGTTTCCCGTCCCCGCTTTCGACCCGGGGGCCGCGTCGCGACGCGCCGCGATGCCGTCTCCTTTCTGCTTCTATCACGGCTACCAGACAGCGCCGGGGACCTTTGCATAACGAACAACCGCAGTGTTTTCCAACATTCCCGATCTTAAAGCCGAAATACCGCCGGGACGGACCGGCTGGGACGCCGTGCTGGAAATTGCGCGATTGGAATGATACCTCTGGACGCTTACCTGTGTTTCGTTTCTCCCCCTTATTATTCGACGACGTCGGGGGAAATTATGCGAGTACCGGTGGCTCGGTCGATTGCGGCGTTTCTATTTCACGATCGATTTCGATGGAAGGCGTCATTGGATCACCGGTTTTTAACGGTTCATTGCGCGCATTTTGCATTGCGCTGTTAATTATCGTGGAATGCTTTAACGAGGGCGTCATCTTTACGGAACTGTGTTATCGCAGATTGGCTGGGCCAATTGAAGCCGAAGACATAAGACGTGTCGGATACTTTTGAGCGGCGATTAATCGCGAAAGGTGAGCAATTGTGACTACTAATTGACCTCAGAATCCAGCGATCAACAGAGAATCCTGGCAGAAGCATTTATTCTTTATTGGAATAGATCACTTCTTCCTCAAACATCTTAAGAAAAACTTCCCTCCCGAACTCTAAGAAGCACGGGACGTGTCTAATGTCCGTTCGTGCTGTCCCGGAAACAAAATTACCCCATTTCAACCGGACTAAGCTACAGTTCGTATCCTATCGAAGATACAGTCACAGTGACGTACAGTGAAGTACAGCCACAGCGAAATCGAATATCTTTGAACGGCGAATCTTCGAGCTCGTCGACGCTACACGGTGACCGGAAGCATCGAAACCATGGGCCGGTATCCATGCAGCGGAGGAAACGAGTCTGGCATCGTGATTTCGGTTGGGTAGCATTTCCGGGCAGGAAGCGGTAGTCTGGCATGCTTGGAACCTCGTAATCCCTAGTCTAAACCTGCATCGATAGACAACATTGGTGTCCCGGCATATTGTTGGTCGTGCAACTTGGAAACTGGAAACTGGAAACTGGAAACTGCCATGCTCTCCACGCTATTCGTTTCATTTTCGAATCTCCATACATTGACTTTCCCGCAATTTCCAGAGACCGAGGATTCGATATTTATTCGACTGGGCAATATTTTATCTATTCATTCGTTCAATTGTTCTTCTTCATTATAATGCACTCCCTTTGTTGTTTATAATTTAATTCGAACGAAGCAAACGTCTACAATCAGTCGTCATTAGTTTTCCACCATTCACTAACATGCCCCTTGCCATTTTCTATTATTTCCCTCCCCAAAATCCAGTATTAATTTACCCAACCCCTCCGTGCTGACATATATTCCCATCACTTGCCTTTTACATCTGGCCACCCCGCATCGACCACCATTATCTCTTTCCCATTCGCCTCCCCTGCTATTTACTGTCATCCATGACCTACCACTTCCTTTTACGACCCATTAATCAAGAAACTCCCTCGGCCATGCCCCTTCCTCTATCCGCACATTTCCATCTATCTCACCCACTTATAATTCGTCATTAATTACACGGAGAACTTCATCTATACCCTTCGTATTTGTTCATTTGGAGACGCACTTTTGCCAACAGCTTCTATTACACCTTGTTTGCTGTAATATATTGACTCAATTGTTTACGGTGTTTTATTGATGTAACTTCTTCGACGCGTCTCTGGAGATTTATGTTACACGCGAGGCGAATGCGGTGGGCGAATATAACAATGGGAGTGTTCCATGCTGGCATGAAATATTGTGTGGGATCATCTTTGCTTTTAAATTGTTTACTATTGTACGCGACAGAACATTGAAGACTACTTTAGAGATATCAGAATATAAAGTGTAAATGAACTTTCGATATTTAAATTCGATTCGATTGATCGTTTATTACACGAAGAACACGAATATGCATGGGCAAGCAAGGAGAATATAATATAACTATTAAACCTGATAATTTAAAACTGCTATAACTTGTCGTACAAATTGTTAACGATTTGCACACAGTATGTAACGCGAATTGTAGTAAAAAGATCATGAAAGAGACATGTCAATATCCAATTAAAGACAGTCCGTCACCAGCTTATATAAAAGTTCATTATCATATCACAAGCTATTGTTATTTAATATTGAATTGAAAAATATAATACTGTCTTCCATTGAAGGGGATCCTACAAAATTAATTTGCCGAGATTTAATTAAAACCCATCTCCTTCGTTCTAACATAAACCAATCTCCCTTTCATCTAATTCCAACTACTTCTCTGCATCCTACGAAATAACAGAATGATCCCGTCGCATAACATATACTCCACGAACTTCCGCTATAATATTCATCCTTTTAACCATTCCTATTACTTCCTTCCTCGATCACGATTTAGCGTACGGCCCGCAGTTGATCTCAGCTGTCGGAATTGCATCAGCAGTTGCAAGCGTCTTCCCAGGGAGGACCACGTTCGCAGAATTCGAGCGATTCCGTTGCCAGGGCCGATTCTGCAATTAATTTCGACGGACGACGTCGAAATAGCCCGGGCGCGGCGATTAACTTAACCGAATCGGTAATTGAAATATGAACTGAGACGCGATGAAACGGTCGTCAATCCGGTCTACATTCGCCTGGAGGATTTCCTTGTGGAAAGCGTTGCTTGCCCGGCGATTTTCGTGAATTTTCCCGGACGACTGGCGGGAACGTTGGGTTGGAAAATAGTAAACTGGCGTCAGAATTGTTGACAATCGCGCTTTGCACGATCGTTGGTACGTAAGTAGTTGTATGGAAGAACAGTTACGTTTTGCCGTTTCATATTTAGCAGGATTGTAAATTGAAGAAAAGAAGAAAACCGAGCAGTTTTCATTGCGTATAAGAGTTAGTGGAATAAGCCAGTTACGCGCAGACACTGGTTTAAGTAGAATGGGTCGACCATATGTTTGTAAACGTAATCACTGGAACATGTGGAAAGTAGTTGTATGGAAGAACAGTTACGTTTTACCGTTTCATATTTAGCGGGGTTGTAAATTGAAGAAATGAAGAAAACCGAGTAGTTTTCATTGCGTATAAGAGTTAGTGGAATAAGCCAGTTACGCGCAGACGCTGATTGAAGTAGACTGAGTCGACCATATGCGCTTAAATGTAGTCACCGGAACATGTGGAAAGTCTGAGGCTCCATTATAGACAAGTATCGATTATAATTTAAGGGGCTGATGAGAGTGGCATGTATATTTAATTTCTAACAATTATAATTCTCGTAGGTACGAAAATTATATTCACATATCAATCGCTGCCGCGTTCGATTATTTTTTTAAATAAATTCTGTATATCGTTTAATAATAAACAGATAACTATTTCGTGTACAAAAATTGAATGGTTACGCAAATACATTTTCACAGGTTACAATTTGTATGATCAGTTCAATAATATATTGAGAGAGGAAAGATTTAATTTCTCAACATAGTTAATTTCTTTTTCAGCATAAACTGTAAACTGAAACGACTCGGAAAATGAATAATTAATTACTAATATGTCGCGATGCATTGAAGTTTTGTTTCGCATGAATCCAATACGTTTTACGAAATGGACATTACCGTGAAACAAACGATTACCGTTTGTCGCAGTTGCGTCTCCCTTTCCATATCCATTCGACCGAAATGAACGGGAGAAAAAGAAGCGAGGAGAAATCTCAATCGCCAGAGCAGATGTAGCAAATTGAATGAACGATTTTTAATGGCGGTTCCCCGAGCACAGGATCCTAAATTGCGATTTCAATTGCTGCTTGGGCAACGTAATCGTATAAATTGTATTCACAATCGATCGAATCGATTCGAGAGAGATTTCGGGGGATAAAGAACCATTTGGGTCAACGTCGTAAACTAGCAAGCATCGAAGTTTTCGAGATTATGGCGGATTAATGCACCCGTGCGCCATTTACTTGTTTGCTGATATAGTAGGATGCGTGCGTCGGCTTTAGAAGCACTAATTGGGAACAATTTCCTTGGTCCATTTCGTTTCGATAATGTATGCGGAACATGTAATCATTTCGCGGCAATCTGGTGCAAATTAAACTTTCGTGCAATGGGAATAGAACCTTTTAATGTATCAAGAACTTTCAGATTAAATCTGTCAATGGTAGTGTTTTGTTTACTGTTTATTTTTATGCGGGAACAGACATCGTTGGAACTTTGAGATTTATTGTTTTCCCAATTTCGTGAGACGTTATGTATTGTATTTTACTTTAACACCTTTTTCTCTGAGCAGGACAAATAAATTGTACAAGGTGGTATTATTTAAATCGTTGAAAGAAATGATGCAGAACTATTCCAATCAAATTTTCGGATAATGAGAGTACAACTTGTGCGCGGGCTGAAACAAACGTTAAAAGTTGAACGTTAGGGTACTCGATCATTTATTCATCCCGTTTCATGGAACAGAAATGTATTTCGCGATCGGTCGCTGTGAAATTATAAGAAAGTAATGAGCCATGAAAATAGGTGCACCGTATGATGGTGCAGTAGTATTGAAACTCAATGTTCGTGAAGTTTGAGTGTGTGATCGAAATCCCCAGGAGGGATTACCTTCAATTGAGATCGGACTCGACCATTTTATTCAAATTTTATCTCAAGAACGAAAATGAATTATATGCAGAGAAAATTAGGGAACGAATATTTTTGTACAACTACTTCTTTCTATTTAATGTTTAGACACAACGATATTACGATATATAATATTGAGTACGACAAAATAAAAATATTCCAGGCAATTCAAATATTATTAGTCGCGTTCCACTTGAATCTCGGCAAAGAGATTTACTTCGAATCAGAACCAACTATTTTAATCCGTTGAATTAATGATCCATTACTGCTAAAGCAACGAAGATCCATGAAATATTGATAGCACCACAATTCCGATGACGTTCGAAGACGAATTAGGGTTAAGCAAGTTTTATTAAACTGTTTCCCAAGGCGACTTTCGAAACTTATTTCGAACAGTGCTGAAACTCAGTTTTTCGGGTCAGGCGAAGTTCGAAACTAACTTGTGCAGTGCAGCAGTCATGCAAAAACGACAGATGGCCCGAAGTTCCGAGTAAAGCATCGAACTTCCTATAATGTATTCGCTTTTTCCAACTGTCAGGCTGCACGTTTCGTTCGGGGATCAGACTTCTAAACTCCGAATCATTTTCGGCGTAAACAATGTTCAACAACTGTTAAATTTGCGTTCGTGCAGATTAGACCACGATGCGCAGATTTGTACACGCGGAAATGACCGAACGAAAGGATCGATCCTTTCTGAAGTATATTGCCCACAATTCTATCAATAATTCATTGTCGCAATTTTTAATATCATACGAACGTTCTATCGTTCTCTTGCATTTATTTGTATATTCATAAAGTGTTCGTTGTTACAGATTATTTTACTTCACATCGGTGGAGATCGATTTTGTCAGTACGGGGTAAACGAACCTCTCCCTTATTCAAATACTGGGTATATCAGTGCAAAGATAAATACAGAAGAACATATTTCTCCCCATATTTTTGACTTGATAATTTTCAATCTAAAATAAAATTTTTCCCCCCGACTTTTGTATCAGATTCCAAATTTCTGCATAAATATAGTCATTCCCATTATAAACAAATTCTCGCCCCACCAAGCTCAAAAGAGAAAGTAATAGTTTCGGATGATGCGGGCCCGCATCCAAAATTTGTGCGAATTATCCGGCAGATCTCTCCTTCGAAAAGCAAACACGCATTAAATTCAGCACCAAGCTGAATTCGATCACGGTGATCAGACGACACAGAATACGCGAAATTTATTTCAGACCCGTGAACGAATTCACGACATCGTTCGAACTTTCTCGCAGCTCGAAAAACGACAGATGGCCGCGAATTTCGACCGGAACAACGGACCTTTTATAATGTATTCGCCAGGGCCAACTGTTGGACCACGTGTTGCTACGGAACGCAGATGCGACAGCTGCGTTTATCGCGAATTTCAAGGCACCCTCGGTTTTCCAACTTCTTTCCCGTAACGTCAGCTCCGTGCTGCCTGTACGCCGCACGGCGAAAGGGGGAAAACAGCTTACGCGAAAAAGGTTCTTGCCTCGTTGAAAATTTGCAAATCCTATGAGTCAGTGTAACCGCTGCTTGAAACCCCTCCCCTCGTTTAATGTTAAACGGGTTCTACGAAGGAGAGGCTTTCTGAATGATGAATGAATGATGGCCGAGAAAGGAAAGTGAAGGATAAGGGAGTGAGCGAAAGTTTCGGCTTTCGGGGGAATATTCGAGCAGAAAGTAAAATGAATAATAAAAATGTGAAACGTAACTTCCTCGTGGATCGTTGTATTGTTTTGACAGGCAGTTTGAACAGAAGGACCATTGGTGATCTGTAAATTTTGATACTGTTTTCCATGTTTAACGTTTTTAATATTCTTGCAATTTGGAACTAGAGTGTATAATAATTTCCAGGTAGATACGAATATATTCATTGCGACAGAGCATTGTTCGCATCTTTCAGTTAATTTGTTGTTAAATGCGAAATTGTGTAATCCACTACTAATAATAGTGTCGCAAAGAAAATTTGCAGAAACTGGTTACAAGAAGAAAGAGGTTGGTGAAATATGGAGAAGAAAAATGTTCGCTTCTCGAGAGACAAAAAAAAAGGACACAGGGAACTTTGGAATCTATTATACAAGAAATAAGGGAAGCACTTTTAAGAAGGCGAAACTGAAAAGAAAATGGCCTTAAGTCAGGTGTTGAAAAATTAAGTACTGCGTTAACACGTATTCTAAGAAGCTTTTAGGGGATATTTAAAGTGCAGGTACTTCGGGGAGGGCTCGAAATAATTATGAGAAAGCAAAGCACCGTGAGTTGCCAATATCTCACGTTAAAGGCCCTTTACGAAAGTGAAATTCTGGTAGAATATTATTAAACGAAATTATATTACTGTATTACATTGTTCATTTTACTAATTTGTAGAGACAGTTTGAATGGGAAAACGATATAACAAATACACTCCTTGATTTACACGGTAAATAATTCTTCCCCTTTATTTCATATTCTTTGTGCGTGAATGCTACTAAATTTAAGCAACTTAAATATCATTACAACGCTCAGAGGCTTCCTAGACGCGTTTATGCGAAACAGTTCAACAGATATCGAGGAAAAGCTTGGATTCATTTAATGTGGCGTTATACGAGTTCAACAGATTGGTACAAGTTTCATCTGCCGCTTTTCCTTTGAAGTCTTATCAGAAAACACTTCGTCTGCATTTCGAATTTTCCACTTAATAGCGGTTGACGTTCGAAATAATCAGCGATATTGCATTGGGCGCGAAATATTTTGTTCCAAGTACGTAAAGAGATATCGAAACAGCTTCCCCAGTAAACTTGTTGCTACATTGATTGCTTCCTGGGAAGCCTGGAACGATTCCAGGCCGATGATTGCTGTGTTAGACCACGAAACCTGAAGGAACTCAGAGATCTATTATTTATGTGTTTTCGATGAATTAAATCGGACTACAATTTTTAGTTGAGAACAAAGAAAAAGGTATTGTATAATTGAATATCTGAGTTACAAAACGGTTGGAACTGGTGGGATTTCTAATGATGTGTCTTCAAGAACAGGGAAAGTATCTTCGTGTCCGACTTGTTGCGTATAATTTACACTGAGTAGCTCCTAAACGTTCTGGAAGCATTCCAGGATCTATAGTTACTAGTTAAACTCACTGACACCATTGTCACGTCGCAACTTTTAATCCCTTTTAAGCTTGTGCAATAGAATTTGTGGAGCTTGATCTGTTGATATTATTCATTCGGTTCAACAATCATAAGAGACAAACGGAAAAATATTCGTCTCTAACAGATCATTTATCTTTAACGAAAAACATTATATTGTACCATTTTTAAGGTATTCGAACAATATTTCTACTTCACCGATACGTTAGCACCGGCAACGTTGACAAAAATTTATCGCCATCGGTATTTCACGTGTTTCACTCGTACAAATCCACAGAGCAGCAAAATTCTCAACCACTTTTAATACTGAGAGGCGTCATAAATCCTCCAAATGCTCCGGGAACGCTTCAAAGAAGAGAAATCTCCCACATATATTCCAAACAGCATCGGTCAAATTTTTTTTTTGCGAATGTACCAGTACGATTATACCTTACACTAACTCAATTTAATCCTTTCGTTACTGAATGTGACTACAGTTATTCAACGCCGAATGGTCGCCGCATGCTAAAGGTGATTACAGATAACGAACGTTACGAAAATCTGTCTGTCAATCGCCACACTGTTTTATACTATTGATAAAATAATTTTGTATTTCACCACAGAAAATACCTGGATCTCGAATAAAGTTTGTTTTGTCGAAAGAATATTATTTCAAATTTTTGTGCACGTTTTCGGAATCTAAGTAAGTCATTCTATTTGAATTATTTTTCTGAAAAGAAATGCTTCCACGTGGAGTTAACAACTTTTGTTTGAATTGCAACGATATTTTGCATCATGGATTTCACTCGAATAATCTTGTTTTTTTGCAGACTCCGAAACAATTGAGCTTATCGATATTAATAAATACGTGGTAATCGTAACCCAGGTGTTTCAATCAAATATATTCTAATGTCCGTGGGTGTAGTTCTTTAACTATTCAGTCGGACAACAGTTCGGAACATTCGAGTAATTCCAGAAATTGATCGACAATCGTCTCACGAAACGTAAAGCTGCGCGACCGTCACGAATTTCACGCAGCACAGAAGCCAACGTTACAATGGCAGAAGCGAGCCAGAAGCACTCACGTTTTTGTTAATTTGCGTGCAGCATATTAAGTACTACGGCTCGTTCATCGACTTTCACATAGAATTCCAGTTGTTTTATCCTATTACCGGCGGTCGCGTTTCTGCGAGAAAATTCGCTTTACCCCCGGCGAACGTAACGGGTTCGTTAATGGCACGCCGTGAAAAGCGATTTGCCATGCGTTTAAACAATTTTCAACTCGACTTTTGCCGTGCACCCTTTGACACTCACCGTGCACTTAATTCTGCGCTGTTAGTAATTCTGACGTTGTATTAGTCCGTATTGTTCGTCGAGGCCCCGATCGCAGACTGTGATTAAAAGTAAAACCGATGTCCAACGAACTGATAACGTAAGATGTGCGTTAATCAGCCATTTTTCATGCCAATTTTAGACTTTCTTACTTGGTGGGGATGAGTATTATAATTTTGCGCCCTTCTTTGAAAAACTGTTCGAGAACTATAGTGAAATTTTCAGTAAATCAGTGTAAATGTCAATAAAATTATTAATATAAATATTATTCGCAACACACGTGACCCCACAATTAACGCCATAACGATTGCAGGACTTTTTTGATTTTATTTCGTGGAACGAGATGTTCACTCAAGCAATAACCAGCATTCATATAAATTGTTACACATACAAACAAAGAAGTTAATTAAGTTCCACGAGCTTTCCAAACACCTAATCCGCACATTTCATCGTGTAAATCCAATTAAATCTAAAATGCGCTAAAATTCAATTATAAATTCTGCCGTCAATTTCCTTCGCCATCGACGAAGGCAAATTCGCGCTCCGTGGAGAGAGCTTCTCGGCGATTATATTAAATATCGAGGCGACCACGCTTTATCAAAAACATTTCCAAGTTTTCGTTTCATCGGGTCTCGTTTCAAGCGATCGGCCGATAAACGAACATCAACCGCCATGATATGCGTTCGAGTGAAGTTAATAGGTAAACAGGACTGATACGCTTTCGCGTTATAAAACGATGCCTCGCGGTTTCCGCGATACCTACTGATTAATCCGACGCCATGATCGCGCAAAAGTGGACGGTAACGCGAAAACCGCCATTTCGTAAAACCACCGATCCCGTTTCCGACATTATACCGCCGATGCGGGTGCATCGTTGCTCAAATCGACTCGCAGTTCCCACTCCGAGGTTATTAAATCCACGGAGGGACAGGACGAGTGAAATTCCACGGAAGAATCCATTCTATAAGGTTGTTACGTTGATCAAGGAGAATTAACAACAAAAATCTCAACAATTTATTGCGAGGATATTAACTCTTAAAGATATTGAAAAACCAGGTCACAAATACGCGATGAAATTAATAGCTTTTATACAATTATACAGATGTTTGATTAATTTGCCCGAACATATAATGTCGCAATATTTCTGTTACTGCATTTGAAAAGATTAAAACTAACGGGAGACATTTGATATGCCACACTGCTTTCGGTTTAATAACTGCCCGCAGAATAATGGAAATTTCAAGTCCACGCTTCGAAACATTCCGAAAATTGGAATAAAAAAGATTGGTACCTCCCAGACACGAGTTTATGTTATTGCATCGTTACAATCCACTTGTAACATGGACCTATCAGACACTATTTCCATCCTGTTCCATTGTGTCCATTCTACGTTCATCGAAAATATTTCACTCCCGTAAGCTCCCCTAAAAGAAGACCGTCCCAGTGGCAAACGAGGATTCGACAACTGTTTTCTTGCTATATCACAGGGACAATAGAGCGCGCGGGCATTAGCGGATCGCCTTGTACTCGGCCTGTTTATTTCCATAGCACGAGGAACGCCGCGCGGATGCGGCAATCCTCCTGTCATTATGGTTAATTCTTTTCAGTTAAGCCAGAGGGACGGTCGGATTGACGTTTTGGCAAATGGTTCTTCTGCGGTTGTGCTGAATGTGCTGCTGCAAGATGACTCGAATGCCGTTTTGTTGGCTCGACCGCCTCGGCCCTGCGGTTTGCCTTGTCAATGCCTTCCCCTACGTACCGTGTGCACAACCACCGTATTACTCCCCCATTTGTAGTGACCCAATATAACGTTGCATCAGCTATCCGACCCTTCTCGGGCGTAACTTCCATCGAAGAGAAATTATTAACAACCACCCGGGGTTTTTCACGCGCTCGTTCCCGGTTGTATTTTGTTATGCTTAGAAAACGTAACACCGACGATATTTTGAGCTTCGATTTTCCAAGGCTTCGTATGATTTCCTATTTGTAACAGCATTGTTTGGAATAAGGCAATACTATAGCAGGAGGTCATTAACCCCTTCGTTCCGGAATACTCCAAAATTGGAGTACTCTGGGTACGCAAAATAGCACAGTTTTCGTAATATTAATTTAACGGAAACAAGGAACTGCGGTAATTGATCGTTGTTTTGGAGAATGTTTGTACAGATTTTTTAACAAATAGTTGTTAAACACCTGAGAGCTTGTACGTATGCCGCATGTATGCGAATAGCGATTATTCAAGTGAATTCCAATTTTTGAAACTTTAGTCTGTATCGTGTGTCTGTTTTTTAAATAAAGCCTTTCAATCAAATATAAATCTGTAGTGAGCTATGATATTTTCTTCAGAATTTCCGTGCGTCGAATTGCACAGGTTTCTTTGCTTTCTGAACATTTATGCTACGTTGAAAAATAAGGGAATTCGAGTGTTCTGTCCACTACGTGCCCATAGGTCATTCGGAGTGCAGCAAGGTGAATCTGCACGTGCACGTACAAAGCCACGGGAAATATGTATGAGAGTCCCGTCCGCTAGTGGAATAGGACGATGCCCAGCCAGACATCCTTTGAGACGCAAATCAAACGGACCAAGACTTCCATTCTACGTCGTTTAATTCGACATCAGAGTCGAGCGAAAGCAACGCTGTTAAGATAATTGTTAGGCTGCTGGCTTACAGTATTTTAATGGAGAGACGAGACGAGAAAGCTGTTGACAATTCAAGGCCAGTTTCGAAGTAGAAATTGAGCTAATGCACTGGCGAATCTGAGATCTTTATTTAGATACAGATTAAAGTGTTGGACGAGCGGAGTTGCTTTAATATTCTATGAATAATTTGATTGAATTACTTGCACAATAGTACAGCTATGTGAAAGATAAATTTCTGTTCTTGAAAATTAGGAAAAACTACTGGAATATAAAATCTCGAGAGACACGTGTAGTTATTAAAGATAACTTTATATATTTATAATCATTATTATCTTCCGTTCTTGTGTTGTTGCAACGTGTGATATTAATTACACGGAGCAAACGGAAACGAACGAGGACAATTTACGCGAATTCGATGATAACATAAATTTCTTTACATCATTTCACCTTGAATTATTGATGCACCCCACTGATTTCTATCGGGGCTGTACGATATGCCGTGAAAATAGATTACGGGTGTCTCTAGTTTCGCGACAATTTGGAGGAACTTGAAACGCTAGGAACGATTTTATCCTGAAACGTGAATGAAGATCCGCAGTACATTATACAGCAACGTTCTAATCTAACTGATTTATTAATGCCCCAGGCTTTATACATCGCACGGTACATCTAAAATGTAAATACAGAGCAAATGCATTACTCCAAAGAAAAATCGCGAAGCCTGCAACGAACAGGTGTACGTAAGCACTACACTAAAACAGACAATTTACTCGTGTCCAAAGAATTATAGAAAAAAATACGCCGATGCCAACGAAACAGCATAAACTCCAGCATAAACAATCGCGCCAATGCATTCGAGTAATCGTACTACCCACGCCCAAAATACATTCGTTACACTTTAATCGTTCAAACGTCCAAGATGCGTCGACTGCTTCGACGGAGCTACCGTAATCTGCGAACATCCACCGTGCAAACACACTCGACCCCGCCAAGGAGCTTCAAGAAAGACGAAACAAATTAGATTGTTTCGCTCGGTTTCGTACGATACCACGAGCAGCATGGGAATTTAAAGTGCGCGTCCCCGAATAAAATTCAGAACTGGAACAAACTTAACGCGGCCGTCCCCCGACGTAAAATTTCAGTATCAACAACTGCGTCCCGGCGAAGCTGCCTCGATATTCCCGTCCGCGTCGAGACAGAATGGCACCGGCGCGTACGAAACATCGCCGTGCCCGGCGAAATCTTAACACGCGTATAAAAGCGTGGCACGTGACGCCGTTCGTATCGTAACGCTATCTCCGACGCATAAATCTCGATGCCCCGGCGAAATTGCCAGCGATACAGAACCGTTCCAAATATGAATTACACGCATAATCCGGCCGCGGTTGCGGGACGCGTGAATCTCGCACGTGCGATCGTGCACGCGCGAATAGTTCCCGATAAAACTGTCCGGAATCCCGGGATTCAAACGAAACAGTCGGCCGGACGATCGAAACGATCGACGAACGGTGAATTCCCGGCAAAAGGAAGAAGATTTCATTGCGCCGAGTACGATAACCGCTTCAACGCCATCCCGTTACTCGTAAAAATGCGATTGTTGACGCGAGAAACTGCGATACGTCGGGAGTACCGCGATGATCTTGCGAATCGTACTTCGCAGTTGGTAAGTATGGCTTTGCGGGGCTGTTTCGTTTTCCCTGGTCCTTGGCGGATTATTGATTGCACGAGGTTGCTCGACGTGTAGATGAATGCGCGTGTAGATAATGTAATTCGATGGAAGCTTGGAGGCAATTAGTTTACGGGTGCAATACGTACATTGATATTGCTGTGTTCGAATAGTGCAGGTGATCAGTTTCGCGTGAGACATCGTTGTAATATCGTCGTGTACTTGCGCTTGAAGATGAATGAAATTTAGCTTCCTTCGATTTTATTCCAGTTTTTGGATGGGGATAAATTTAGGTACTTTTTTCTTGGACGCGTGAACTGGCCGATGTATCATAATTTAACGGCGCTTGGAACCTATAATATTCGTCGAGCACCATTCTCCATTCATTGAAAGGCAAATTGATAAAAGTACAGAGGCTTCAAATACTTTCTCTAAGATGCCAACTATCTTGGTCTACGCGTAATGCGTAAAATGTTCTATTTTGACGATATTTGAACCACGTTCACCGAATTTCTTGCTACTAAAAAGATAAATCCAACGATAAAATTCCTTCGGGCCCAGAAATGATTTTATCTGCCGGCTCGAGGTTCGTGAAATTGCTCGCGCAGTATTTTGCATGGAAAATCACGGAATAACATCGTCTTTCGCGGCAACGAGCGCAAACTCAACGAGCGCAAACTCAACGAGCTAGACTGCCGATCAAACTTCGACGCGCTCCCATCGTCCGTTAATTCAATACATCTATCGTGAAAATGGCGTTTTATTAGCAAGTCGAGCAGCGAAAACAGCGAGGTGCAGCAAGTGTGTCGCCCCGCGAGGCCACTAAAGCACGGTTGCACGGTGCTTTTAATTAAGCTTGCCGAGCAGAACGCCTTAACGATCGATTCCCGTCGTAAACGTTCCGCTTTTTTCAACGTCTACCCCCTCGGCACGGCTCTGTGAACGGCGATGGGCACACGCCGGAACCGGTAACCTTTATGCCGATAATAGCTCGTGCGCCCCACGGGGGAGAGTTTTCCTCGCGGGAAAGTGGTCGCACGAAATCCCCATTTATCATCGGCGAAATGCTTTGCATAACTTAGTTACACGGCCAACGCGTCCGTACTTTTCTATGCCAGATTCGGTTTGATTCGGTTCCAAGTACGTGGTCCTTGCGGCGCGGCGAGATCACTTTGCCCGGGGAGACAAAAAGACTTCTGCGGTGTCCGCTTGCCACCTGATCACACTGTTATATAATTCAAGGGATCACGGTTCGCATGGTTCACGCCCGGCGAAATATCGTCTCGATACTTCACTGGCGAAGTTTAAATTGAGTTACGTAGCGGTTCGTATGCCTTTTGAGGGAAGGAAGTACAACTTTTTTTTATATCAATCGTGCGAACGAATATATAGAAATGGCGGATCGTGCGCATTAGACGCGTCAGAAAAAGAGGGTAAATCGAGGGTGTCGGAGGAGAATTAGTGAAACGGTAAATCACTTTATTATAGTGTTATATAGTAACAGAATATTATTCCAAATCGAAAGAAAGGAAATTCTGTTGAACAATGGCGGAAAAGTATAGCCGAGGCAACACGAATTTTGATGAAAGCTTTTCTTTCAATTGAATAAACGAAAATACATATTTCGGGGACCAAGACAGATGTGATTCTGTGCCTGCTTGACAGAGAATATCGTAAATAATATAATCCCACGGCAAAGCAATGCATTTCGTAATTAATATTTGCTGGTAGCAGGGTAATATCAACGAATAAAGCCGCGGGTGGTACGCTGCGCAGTGGAGGATTTGTATATTTTTAGCATTACGATTAATATAACAAGATAATACACAACGAGGCGGTGCATTAATCAATTTTAATGCGTGCATATGGTATCACTACCAAACACGGTTGTTCTTATGACGAAAACAAGTTGCCACGAGCTAATTTATGAACTTCACCTGTAATATCGTTTCGACGTAACTTCAACGGGAATATTGGTTCGTGGCATTATTCAATTTACAACGTGATTACGAGCTGCTGGTAGTGTCGTCGTGTAAATTGGCGCTCCCACCTCTAAAGGAATTCAATTGAAATCAAATATTCATTAGGATGGTCACAGTTAGCGCTTGGGTTAAGTAAAGCGGCGATGAATTACACGCCAGATATTATCGCGGGCGAATATATTTCATTAAAGGCGTCCCCATTTCTCTCCTGTTCGTCGAACACGAAAATCCCTCAGAAAATTGAAATGTACACCAATGTAATGGAAGGATTTATCGCGCAACTTTATTGTTGAAATAACGATTTATTGTTGCTGATACGAATAATGGTGCGTGGATGGGATCCAATTTGTATATACTTGCATTTCATTTTCGATATCAACATTTACGGGCATTCGAGTACGAATTCAAATATGTTTTAATCTCTAAATTCGATGGGAAAAGTCTTCGAGGATAAATGAAGAGTGCCGCAAATAAAACGACCTCGATACAAAAATATTGACGATTTGTTAATTAGAATGGAGTTAGTTAGAAAGGGGTTTCTAGGGTTCGAAATTCTGATATTATTAATTTGTGGAATCCAATTTTAACTATCTCATATGCTTTGTGGCGTAAACGATGTACGACTTAATTACAGTGCTAATATCGCATATTAATAAAGCAGGCTTCAAGGATCGTAGGAATAATGAAATATAATGTAATAACCTGGAGAAGCAGACTATTCGTATGCAGGATATGATAGAGGAATAACGGTATATTCGATGGTGTTTCTCCTTGGGGCATAATCCAACAAATCCTAGAATAACATACCATTGGCTAGTTCATCTAACAGTTTGATATTCACGAATCATTTTAACCAGGAAACGACCACAACAAAAATACAGGATCCCTAACACACTTCATAAATCTCTATCGCACAGTCTGAGTAACTCAATAATTAAATCCAGTGAATTACTAAAAACCGAAATGTCGATTTTGCAACAGCAAATTTAAAATGTGTGCTGCCAAAAGATACAATTCTAAAATACTTACCAAACAAACGATCACAACGGTTCTAGCATATAATGCAACAATGAAATATATAAAAGTGCTATCGGCAAAACAATGTCGATAAAGCGTGCAAGAAAATTCGACCGATAAAAAATATCATAGTAACACTATCGGCAAAGCGTGCAAAGTGTTCGAGTATCGTTCCCCGAAAGATGAGAGCGTGCAAATAAAAATTTCCCACCGCCGTCGCACCTGACAATCATTGTTTCACACTCAATTTCGAACGCCGCTCATCTTACGACACCGCGACGCGTCGCTTCATCGACATTATTCAGTCGCGGACCATTCGGCGAACACAATCGCGCGTATTCACGTGTCAACGTTTTCCCAAGAAACGGATGTATCTGTGTGCACGTGGGGGGAGGCACGGTGTACTGATACCGGTGTCAGAAAGAGCACGGCGTGCAAATCGCTCCCTTTGAAAGTTTCACGGCACCGGCTCGCTCGGTTCGGCCGTTATTGAAATTCTGGAGGCGAATTTTTGCACTTCAGAAGACGCGAGTGTCGCGGCATAAGTTACACCGAGAATTATTCGCTTATTTTCCCCGCGCGGCCGACACGCGCCGGGAAACTTTTGCTGCGCGGAATATTTCCGTGAAGTTATGTAAAACGCCCGGGCCGGGGCGTTTCCGCTTGTGTGCGCGAACGCCTGTCTCGTTTCCGGCTAAAAGCATTATTCAAATTTCAGCGCGCGCTTCCAAAGAATATTGACGAAAATCGAGTTCCGTGCGGCCGACGGTGGGAAACACCGAGGGGCATTGTTAACTTTTTAGCGATTGGTTACGTCACATTGGAAGTTCGACGATCGGCGTTTTCTATTATGCAATATTATTGCCGGGTGGTTCCCCCGAGGAACGACGATATTGTCGTTCAACAGGCTTTCCTCGCCGAGCAAAAGGAGCGTAGAATGCGGCGCCGCGGTCCGTCAAAAGACTTAAAGCAGCGTTCTCGACGGGCCGCTATGGAAAGGGGTTGTAAATCAATTGGGATGCAATGCGCAGCGTCGAAACTGACAGAAATGGAATATGGAATAAATTCGATGGGGGAGAAAAAAACGCTGGAAATGCGTGAGACTGCGTGACGATATTGTTGTGGTGTGGTTGATGTCTGTTTGACACTTGACAGTAACGATTGTCGGTGTGCTATAATCGAAATGGATTTCATTCGGATTTCAAGATATTGACGGGCTTTACCCGCTTACGCAATGAACGTATATTATTGTCATTGTGTACGATTTCTGCAGAATGCGAACTGGATTCGTGTGAAGGAGAAGTTGCGGTGAAAAGCACCCCGTCATTTGTGTGTACAATTCTTCGACGGTTCGAGTGAATTTTAACGCTGGGCGAACAACGGGAGGGGAAATTAATTTTTATAAATTTTATGCACAGAGTGTTTCCCCTGTTTCCCCTAAATTATGCTGCCAAGGATATAATTTTTTAAAGATTGACAACTTCAATGGCGAGCTTTCGAATTTTATTCCACACGCGAAAATCGGACGGGTAATATTCGTGATATTCGTAATATCAATCATTTTCGTCATTGTGCGTAAACGTACGCGCATATGTACGTCAACGTGATTCAATTATGAGTGAACCAATACGAACACCACAATTGTCCCTTTACGATTCACCTTCTTCGCCTTCAAATAATTCCTACCACTTGAACTCACGAGAATCGAACATTCAATATTATTCCGCCGACAGAAAGGTCCGGGTAACGATTCGAACTAAAATTTCTCGAAAGACCAAACGAAGGATTTAACACGCGTGTACACGTGCGGATCGAGGAAACTTCCTGTGAAAACGCGAGAACCTTCGAATCGCCGGCACTTCCGGCTCGTGTGTCAGCGTTAATTTATTCAAAATCGCGTCTGGATCCGCGCGACGAGCGTTTAAACGGGGCCGTAAAGCAGAGCTGATTTTACGTGTCCTCCCCGAGACGCGTACGCCATCGAGAGATGACTGCTCCTTCGCGAGGATGCAAATTTCCGACGGCATCCTCTGCGCTCTGCCTCGTAAATCGGGAACAAATCGCCGGGGAGAACGTGGCGCGAACTCCCCCCGGGGCTTCTACGACCCAGACCAACGGATTCCCGTCGTTTCTTCTCGGAAATTGTGTCACTTCCAGTTCCCGTTCGGTGTCGAACTGGGAAATCTTTGTCGTATCGTGTTGACGAGTTAATGGATTAGAACCAGGCAGCTTGCGCGGGTCAAACGGGATCGACGGGGAAATTTTTTTACGGCGCGTGGAAGGATTCTTGTTCGCGCGGTTTCTCTCAGGTAGAACAGAGATACGGTATTGCACGTATATTCGTTGGAAGAATTTTGAAACGCGGACTGGTACGTCGTTGTGTTTATTAGTTTTGCGTGGAGAACGGGTATACTATCCCGCGTGTTTCGAGAGATAATATTGGAGAAGTTTTTAGTTTGCAGTAATGCAAGGGGTACAATATCTTTGCTGTAGATATTTCATTGGACAGGTAATTTATAATTTCATTAATAAGTTTATATTTTTCATTTTCGTTGTGAATTATACGTTAGGTAAATAGCAAGACCCACGGTCACACCATTTCATTTCGTTCTGAATTTTTGTAATTATATTTTTAATCTCTATTCTCGTGTGCCCAGGATGAAACTTTTCATCGAAATTCTGAGTGTCCGCCATATCTAGTACAACTGACAGACGATATCTTCCTTGTAATTCACGTTTCGTTTCACGCCCATGGTAATTAAAACAACGATTTCGAGTAGGTGGCGCTTAAGGGATGCTCGCCTTTAACCAACGCAACGAGTTCAGCAATTACGGAAATCTGCTGGCTAATTCCTTATTATTTCCTCCGAGCATCAATGGGGAATTATATCATTCGGTTCCTTCTTCGAAAGGCTCGATAATGAACACGTTCCTCGCTACCCGCCGTTGAGATTTCAATAGAGAACGTCCTCTTGCACGTTTTCCCATTCAAATCGCTTAGACAGCCCGCAAACATCCATGAATAATTCCAGCTTGAAAGGCGATCGCGCCTGTCGTTAGGATAAATTTCACTCGTTACTACGCTATAGAGAAAAATGTGGGAGTGCTCGAAGAAAATTGTGCGATGGCGTCTATAAGTTCTATGCGGTAATTAGAAGCTCCGACTAATTTGCTTCGATTGATCGGAAATGGAAACAGGAAATTCGGACGTGACATTATTCCTCGAGTGTCAGTCGATACTCGTTAAGATCGAACGGGCACGTTAAACAAATCTTGTCGATTATGTCGCTCTTAAGAGACAGCTGCGAATTATTCGACGATCTTTAGTCAGTGTTTTACCCTCGGGCAAGTACGAAGAAAGGGCAGAGTCGAAGGTTATGTGAAGTGAGCGATCCAACCTGATGTTCTGGCTAATAATAATAATAATAAAATAAGTCTCGAAGAATTTTAATAAAAATAATTTCAGTATAAAATAAGGGTGTATTTACCTTCAATTGGAAAAAATTGCCAAGAATGTTTAGGAAGAGTTTCTATTCCACTGGTCGAGTAATCGAATGGAATTGCACGTATGCAGCTGTTATATTAGGAACTGAATTTTATTTCGCTGGAAGTCTAAGGTAGATCTAGTTTATTGTAATACACTTTAATGTATTGATAATTACAAGTATCTTCAATACTAAATACAACATAATTTAATATACTGTATCGTAATATTCTCCACAACAGGAATAAAACAGAAGTGAGTTATATGGGCTTTCGTTGAAAATATTTCCGCAAGTATTCAATTTCGAAAATATGCTTGAGCGATATTTTCTGTTCAAGAACGTACGTGCATGTTAAGCCGATTATTGCGTTCGTTTTAATGGACTATTCGCCACCCTAATTTTCGTTCCTTTTCAAGAGCACCTAAAATTTGCCCAGCAGCAAAGTCAACGTTAAAAAAGATTAAGTGATCGAGGTACGAGGTACGAGGGACGAGAAAGTGTGCAGAACACCGTCCTGGTTCTACTTACGATAACGGTGCATCGTGCTGTTCAGATTCGAGGTAGCTCGCTTGCATTTACCCTTAAATTCCACCACCGCCGGCAATTAAACTCCTCTGCGAAGTAACAGTAGCCTCTTTCTTATTCTGTGAGGCAGTAACACGGAAAAGTCGCGAGATCTTACTATCTACGTCCTTCAATATACGGTGATACTCGATAAAAACGAAACATTAACCTGTGTTACAATTTCTTGGTGGCTTTCAAACAGCACGAGTATTGAAATGCGAGGGATTTTCACAGCGATGCATAAAACTGCCACGTTCTCGATGCAGCATTAAATCCACGGGCAAAGCAATTAAGAAGTATTTGGTGGTGGTAATTAACTCGCCTTTAAATCCTGCTACTCTTGGAACGAGTGTAGCGCGTTTAATCCCTGAAATTATTTCATCCTCCCTTAGTTTCCCTTCCTTTTTTTTTTACTGCCCTTTGTTATTTCTTTATGGCCTTTGTTTTTTATGGTTAGTAAAACTCGTTGTGCAAGTCGATCATGAATAATCGATGCGGACCATTTCTTTTTAGTCTGCGAAGCTATCTGGTAGAATATTGATGAGGTCCTTGTATGATTTTTAGAACGTTGTATTTTTTATCGTAGATCGAGCACGTGGCCAACAAAATGTTATCAATTCCTTTCGAGTCCAGCGAGAAAACAAATTTCAGTTGAAGAAACAGGTTCCATGTGAGGTTTCCGATCGTCGTTAATGTTCAAAATAAAGTTTCGTTCTCGTAACGCCGAATTATGGTAAAATGGCGATATTATCGTGCTATTCAACGAAGAAACCCGGTGCTTCATTATACTGCAAATAATACGGTGTTCGGCAGGAACGGATTGTAACAGATATCGTTTATAGTTTCTCTGAAGTTTGTTGCTCGCAATGAGAAAATGGTAACCATAATGGTAATAAATAAAACATTCTTAAATAGGCGATCCAAAGTTCCTCGATCTTATTCAATGTCGACACAGAGGGTACTAACATTAATTTACAACATCAATATTTCTCATACTACAACGCCAGCTAAGCCTTGCTTCTAAAACAAAACAAACAAAAAAACAGAATACACAATCCATCCACGATTTCTATTTTAGGGTACGAAAAAACAACACCGAAAATTGAAATAAAAAGAGGGGAAAAAATAAATTCCACTGCAGCACGCAAAGAGCACTAGAACTAAACCACCGTTGCAAAAAGCACCCGCACTAAAGCTTCACTATCAATGTAACGCCAACACAAAATCCTCTCTCATCGACCATTTAAATCGAGACAGATCCACCACTCAACATCCACAATATATATATATATATATACGCGGAACGCGTTAAAACACTAGAGGTGAAAGCTACGAAGGCTGACAAACGTCGCCCATGAAGGGGTTTAAAAGTGGAATAGCAAAGGACACAAAAAGAGAACGAAGAAGATAAATAAGATTCCACGGGGAAAGCGGCATCCTGTTCACACTACACCCCGCGTTTCTTATGGGTCTTCTTCGAAGGGTGGGGTGAAAAGGGGTTTGTTCTTGTGACGGTCGCAGGCTGCATTTCAAGCAGGACCAACTCTTTGCCACCCCGAGGTGCTCGGGTATTAAGTCGATGCCGGTTCCTCGCCCCTCACCTTCGTTTCTATCTACTCCGCCGCTATTTCGTCCCCTGCTCGTCGTTCATTATTGCTGTTATCTCGCAGAAACGATCTCCGATATCGTCGCGCTCTCGTTCGCGACGCGGAAACGCGTATACCAGGGTCACAGGGTCACGGGAATCAAGGGGTTTCGTGTCGAAATATCGCGAGCAATCGACGTCGCATTCTATGGCGCAGGAGTTCAATGACAGGTGTGACTAATCAATAATGAACGATACTGAGAGAGTTTTTCTACAATTATTCCATTGGATACTCGTGTGTTTATTAGTTATTAGTGAAATTAGTATTTTTAACAAATTAGGTTGTCTATACTCCATTGTCGATTACTTGTACTGTTGTACATGATGTATCGTGCGCCTCAAAATTTTAATTATTCCACTTTGTAGATGCATCTTTGCGAGGCGACTCCTATGTACAGTTTCGAAGTTGATGTTGTTGAATCAGTAACAATACATACGTGACTCACAAATGATCGCGCCCAACGTTTTCCTTCCTCCGTTTTCAAAGCAATCGACTGCTTTTCGTTCCGGATACTTTCAGTTTTCCCACCTTTAAACGACTCGTATTCCAATAACACGCAACGTTTAATTACACGAAAGCTTCCAGTCTACTGGATCCTTTAGCCTCGTTGGCCTCGTTTGAATATCAAACGAAGAAGGATGTCGACTCGCACAAAGGGTTTCTTTAGAAAATAGTGTCGGTAATAACATCTAGTGCTGGATGAATTACACGGTAAATGGAGTACGGCTACCTTTACGGTTACAAGTATCATTATAATTGTAACATTACCGAGCGGAATATTTCGCGAAAGAAAGGAGAGAAGCTGGATTTAAGGGCTCGTGAATCTCTAACGAAGAACCGTACTTTTAACGAATTAAGAGACACGGCGTTAAAAATAATATCTGGAGCGGCGCGTCAGCCAGAGTTATTCGCCGTGCCTTCCTGATTATTTTTCCGTTTTCCATTCCTATTTCGTCGTGTTTTCTCCGCATTTTTCGGCCATTATATGTATCCCCCGTTTCGCGTTACACGGCGCACGCTGAGCACACGCGTAACGCAGCACGCGCTCCAGAAAAGAGTTTCAGCAACACAAACAGGCGAACATTTTTTCAATTGGTCAAATGGATGCAGCTACGCTACACTGTTTATTTATTCGAAGAGTTACATTCCATCGAAACACCGATAGGCACAGTTTATTTTCTATTATCCAACTAACAAAGCTAACGATTGACGTTTAAATAGACTTTCATATCGGCGGCAAACATTTGCTCGCCGCGAACGCAACAGTTTTCAATTTGCAACACAGATTCCGATCGGTGAATGCGTTGCTCGTTGCAACATATTCAATTTCACAGACTCCAGTTTAATATTATTATATATTATACCACCTGTGCGGGACACACTTTGTTCTATGTTAATTACTAGCGTGCAATTCGTGTCTCGTATGGAATATAATTCACCATTTAACGAGAATTTCTGTGCAATATATCTTGAATTATCAGATACTTTGTATAATAAATAAAGCATCATATCGTTTATCGAATAAAACAAGTTTCTATAATACTACAATTACTCCCAATTAAACTGCATACTTGGTCCCAAAAATATTGAGATGCACGAATTCCTTGCATTTTCTGAATCACCCGGCGCAGTTTCTAACCACGAAGATCAACACGCAGCACAATTTTCGCAACAATGAAAGCAGACGGCGGGAAGAAACAACCGACGATAAGAAGAACTGTGAGACGAGTTGTGAATCTGAATCGGGCAAAGTTTATCGGGTCCGGGCCGGAAACGGCAGTGTCCAGCAGAAAAAGAGAAAAAGAGAAACGGCGATACAAGGAATCCTGATCCAGACTGAAAGATATCTCAGCCGAGAAGAGTACCGATTTGCAAACATCAGGACATTCTTCTTTGTTGCGTTCGCAAGAATATTCTCTCGAAACCTCCGACGACGACATTTCAACACGAGACTACGAACCCAACAATTCAGAGAGGAAGTAATTTTTAAAAAAGATGCGAAGTCAAACACATGAGGTAACTATCGGCCATAAGCGTCGAATTTTTGTTCGAAAACATTCCAGCAACTTCGCAACAGAAATCGTTGCATACACCAATGGTAAACGTTTTTTCATGCGACCCGCACTAGGGTCGAATGATTTCTTCCGATAGAACTGTCACTCGGTTAATTATCTCCGCTCTTTAATTTTATCATCCTAACCTGCTGATTCCATCCCGCGCCATAGTGACACTTCGCGAAGCTTCTAGATCAAAATCGTACAGATACCTCGCCACTGTCTATCCTAACGAAACCAGGATCGTCGGCGCAGAAATGAATGAACGATTTACACTTCTATATCGCCTCGAGTTTCTTCGTTTAATTCTCCCGCTAACTACCGCTTGACAGTGCGAACCCGGTGTTCCATCGATTTAAATAACCCCATAACCGACATTCCTGTCGCCCTCCATTCGTTCGTCCGTTTCGAATCGCGGATCAGCGCTTGGTTCGTCAATGAAAAAAAAGAACCAAAAGAAATATCACCGAGTATCCTCAAAACAGCAATATTCCATCCGCGCTTCTTCACTTACCACGGCGATCGAGTACAAAAATTCGCGCTGCCCTCTAATTAATTCGCGTATCCCGACCGGGACCAAGCTGCGCCCAAAAAATCTTCCTATTATCACCAAAAACGACGGGCAACGCCGTACAGCTGCGTCAACAATTACACCACAGCACACATTTCCAAAACGAGCCGCTTCCGCGGCGACCACTTAATCGCTGCTCGAACACCGACCGGCACAATTCACACCACTCTAAACGCTGTCGAACAGATTACACATGGGACGTCGAAACGATCGTGAACCACCCCGTAAAACCTATTCCGTGTCGCGTGTATCGCCGCGAATTCGTCGACCCGAAGGCTCGATTTGACGGTAAACGAGAGTCGAATACGACACGGGAACACCGACTTTCCCGCCAGTACAGTCGGACGGCGTACTATTTCCGGTTTCCCCCGAGGAAGTGCGAGACGGGACTGAGAGTCTCTCGGTTTGCAGGCCTCGATCGCGCGGGGTGGCACCCTCGGTAACGGGGCTTGTGGCCCAGCGCGCTTGCGTTACGCTCCTGCGCGCGTATAACCACCCCCGTGCCACCATCCCTGTTTCCCCTGCGCCCCCCGTTCCCATTCCGCGGATCCCCTGCCTTCTTCGTCGTCGCGCCGCGGGAGCCGCGAAACCCGCACTCGCGGCGCTCCTTTTCGCCGCCGGAAACGCACGGGATGCGTCGTTCAACGCGTCGCAGTCCTCGCGAGCCATCGGCTCGCCAGGAGGCTCGGGGACGGTGACGGAAGCAAGAGTCGGGATGTCGTTTGTAGGAACCGAACGAAGAGGAGGGTCGGGCGGGATGTTCATCCCTCTCCATCGGTCCGCCCTCGCGCGGTTGTAAATCTGTGTCTGGTTTAATTAAGGCGCGCGACGGCTCGCTGCAGAATGCCATACCGCGCGACGAAGCGTTTTCACGCTTGTTAGCGAGTCGCCGCGCGTCCCTGAATCGGAACCGGCAGATATCGGACGCGGAGAGTGGACTGATTTCGTGGATATTGCAAGATTTCGCGTGCACGCCTGCTGGGGCCTCGGTTTTTGCGATGAATGGCGGTGGGCTTGAGTCTCTCCGTAACTTTCGATACGGGGGTGGAACGATGGAGGGGCGACGAATCGTGTCTGTCAGTTCTTTTTCGATTGCGGTCGAGTTTTTCTTTTGAGAAGTCGAGATCTTTTTGTGTTGTTCGAAGTTTTCACGGTTTCTACATAGACCAAATTAGCAGCGTTCGTTCTTGATGTGCACAGGGAATGTGTACTAGATGTGGACAATTATTCTTTCTTTTCTAACTGTTCATATTACCTTTCTAAATATGCAGCATCGTCAATTGTTTTGATTATTTCAATTCGTTTATTGTGAACCCCATTGCTACTGTCGTTAATTGAAAATATTAATCATAAAAATACTGTACGGTTCTCAGCTCGCGAATTGACGGTTAATCAAAAGCACGATGACCGTTGCGCTCTACGGCAAATTAATGCCGTGAGGGCTAGTTATGTTAGGTGGTGTAAGGTGGTGATAATTGATGTTCACTTGATAAATAGTCGTATATTTACATGTTAATGTACAATATAATAATTATCTACGACTAGTCAACGGTAATGTAAAGATTGCCTCGCAAGGTGGTGTAAAGACCTTGAAGGAGTTGCACAGATTCTGACGGTGTCGTTGATACTTTAAATTGATGTAGTGATTCTTAAGATGATGATATTGCAAGGTGATGTTGAGGTAACTATTGCTGATGTGATCGTATTTGACGATCTGGTCGTACACCTGAGTCTTCGTTAGGTTCGCTCTAACGAAGACTCGCAAAAACCTGGTGATGGGCGTGTTTCTGTTGGTAATATGCTGATTGGTTAGTTCAGATGGTTTGTCGATGTAAAATAGGTGACGGAAGAGATGTTCCAAAATCTGGAAGAAGTAGAAATTACCGCCCCTAATTACCGGTCACTCTCAGGTAGTGACTGACCTGAGGGTGCCGTGCGCGGAGTCCACATGTGCAGCTAAACGTTCGCAGATTGTAAAGCCATAAAGCGCTGTGAGTTTCAATAAAACCTAGTAATCCTCAAAAAGGCGATGTATGAATTTATAGCTATATAGCTTGCAGCTGTAGAATACAAGAATTATACCCGACACGTAAATAATTATATTTTAAGGAACTCGATGGCTTTATGGGTCTACTGTTTGGGCCCGAACAAATACTGTGCATCATATTAATATCATTATAAATAACGATGTACATTAATGCTACATTTAGGAGAAACTCAAGGATGAAAGCGGTAACTACTTTTTATTATTTACTGAATTACTTCAGTATTAAATATTATCCGTTTTCAGGGAAATCGACTACGTGAAATATTATCTTGAATAAAGGAGCGAACGATGACAATGCTGATCGTTACTTGAAATGTATCCCTTCGACGAAAGAGCACCCATCCCCCTCAATTGAGTAAACGGCATTTCTTCTCAAAATGATTTTCTTTCAAAATAATCACTCTTTACGTTAAAAAGTTTTAACGATGAAAGTTACGCACAAAACGAAGTGTGTCTTGTTGCAGTGAGCGGTGATTATTTTTTCGCGAATAGCGACGTTCCGATAGTTGTTCTGATACCTGATTTTAATCGTGTCAAAGTTTTAACGATTTAATTAAAATTTTGATACACAGAACGCCGCGTAGCGAGAATTGCAGAAACTGTACTTTTTAAATACGTTAAATTTTATTTATAGCCAACCGTATTTTCCACCTCCTATGGGATTTCTATTGTTATGTACTGACGACAACGTTTGCGCCGTGTATAGAAAAAAATAAAATAATTTTGTGTAGACCGTGAACGCCATGGTAATATTCGATAACAAAATATTTACCGTAACAGAACTTTATTCGCCGCGGTTCAATATTCTAATTATTAATTAATTAATGCATGGCAACATACGGAACGCCATTCTTTGGTACGCTAAGCGACGAACTTTGGAATCCATATTCGAGCCGATGCGCACATTTTGCCCCGTCGGATTATATCAAGATCAAGAAGCTTCTACAACTGATGAATCTTAAAATACACGTAGATGAAACTGCCTTATTTATTTTCTGCCGTGAAGCTAGCTCGTGGTATATTAAATGCTTACGTTTATCTTTCCTCCCCGTTTCCGAGCACGAAACGATCATCGTGAAAGCAAAATTTCCACATAGCAGATGCTGCGGACATGTTAAGGGAATGTTCGTATAACATGTTGGAAACTTCTGAAAGGTAGAGAATAAACGCGAGCCGCAGATTAAGGTATTAAATACTTCATTTAATGGAAAGGCAAGGGCTAATTATGAAATATTAATTGAATTTTATAACACACAGTTTGCCTATTATATTAAATTTCGAGGTATTTGAAAAATTAAAATAAATCAATGAATACCGAAGTGTTATGCTCGCAACCAGTTGTCTGACCAAAGCATTCACGTTCTACTATTAACAACTTAATAGGAAACCCTGAACTTCCCTTTTAATATAAACGAAATAATTTCTTATTGCAAGAATTCGGTGGCATTCGTGCACGTTATTTGTATCATAGTGTGAAACTTCAACTTCAAAGTCCATACATTCAGAATGACGTAAACTCTCTTTGTCTGACCATTGTTGGTACGATTCTATTGTTAATACGCATATCTATATTTCCTCGAGATATTTAATGTGCCTTGTTCAATTTTTAACAACGATACATTAAAAATTCTTAACGGTACGTTAATTGTTTTGGTCTAAAACAAAAGTAATTCGATAATTCATTTCTTATATCAGTCATTTCAAACGGATTCAGTAATTAATTACTAAAATTAACAACTCTCTAGCGATCGTTACCTTCGGTAACATCTGATGTGCAAAAGGAAATCGTTCCGTAGATATATCCTCTTTTTAATCTTCATCAATGCACAAGCTGTCGGTGTCACTGCGCCATGTGCACCGTGTAGAGATCCGAGATTGCAACGGCGTTATGAGCATTCTCAGCCAGGAGTTAGCATAACAGTCGCGTTGCACAGCGTCGCGTTGCTGTCAAGCCAGTGATTAACATAACAAACGCATATTAACGGGAAGGTTCGCGTGTCTCCGTGAGACAGAATCGACTGACTATCAGATATGCATATGCTAAGAAGTTTAGTAATTCCGCCAGCATCCGTAGAGGTATCACACCTTGAACATTCTGCTTACATCAAGCTTCGAACTTTCTTGAAACTTTCAACCATTGCAAAGTATGTAAGCTATTAAGTAAGGAAAATACGCGTAACCAAGGTTTTGAAACTCGACTACGTGCAAAGTGTTTAATATTCGACAACGACTGAAGCCAATTTCTGATAATTCGGGAAAGAAGTGTAAGAGTTTAAGAGAAAATTATAGAGTGCCGGTTTTTAAGGGATTACAATATTATGCACGTAAGGGAGTCCTTAATCGGACTCTTAAATAAATATTAAACTAGGAAAACGATTTATTACACTAATATTCCAATAAATGTCAATTCCACAAGATTCGAATTACTTCGTGTTTATCTCTGTGAAAAAGGTGATTACTCCATGAAAAGTTGATGCCAGACGTTAATTTACAGATTGCTGCAGGTTTGCAATAAACTGTCAAAGGAGAACCATAGAATACCCAGGGAAATGTCAATTGAACAAAATTGTCAACTGCACTAAATTCTCTAATTTAGTGCCCCTCCGAAATGGCAGCCCGTATAAATTTCAGCTTGAATCCCTTCAAGGGAAAAAGGCGACGGTTAACATTCCAAGAGTGACGCGTTTCATTTACGAAAGGGTACGCGAGCACACACATAATTACATTCCGTCGTTTCAACGTGCTAGCATACAGGTAGCTTCCTCGTGAGTTATGTCTGTTTTCGCTTTGCAACGCGTTTCAGTATAATACTATCCGTTGCCAACAAGATGGTTCAGATTCAAACGAAGCTCAGTTAAGAACGGTGGTTACACTGCGAGCTTGATAGAGCGTTCTCCGTTACACCCCACACCCACCTTTCGTTCTCCTACGCTCTTAACTGTTACTTATGGAATATTTTAATAGCCGCGAGCTAGGGAAAATTTTCTCTCCGCTGCCATTCCTAGAACCGGTGTACGAAACGGTGAGCTGTTGCAATTAACATGAAGCACTCTGCGCCCAGCGTTGTTCCGTAATTTATATTACGCGTGCTCCAAGCTATTTGTTGATAATTGTACACGCGTATTTGTTAGGTACAGTTTAGCTAATCAACTGCAAAATTGCTGACAATTGTATACTTTCAGAGGAAAAAGAATTCGCTTTATACAGAGGAATTTCGTTTATTATTATAGTTCTAGCTTTCCTGAGAATGCGAGGATAATCTACGGGTAATTGATTTGATTCTACGCGCAGTAAAATTGCATACCCTGCCAATGGACATACGAAACAAAACCGTAAATATTAATAGTTCGAGTATTCTCAAGGTGTTCCTTTTAATAATTATCATTAAGTATCGCAAATTCCTAAACCGATAAGTATATTAGTAGAATCGGTGTCAATAATCTTTCACGAACTAATATTTCGACAAAAAATCGTAGCGGCAAAAATTCACCGATACGTACCATTGAATCACCGCCCTTCCGAAGTGAAATGGAAAGCTAGAAATTCATTTACATACAGTATCGGAATAAATTGTTCGCCCCTCGCTTTCACTGTGAAATTCTTCACCGAAATGACGTAAACGCGTGCACGCGCACGCGCCGGCAGCCTATTAGTTAACTTATGCTCAGTTAACGTAACGGATAGCTCGCAACTTGCATGCACCTCGAAGAGCAAGGATTACTCGGAAGCGCGCTCGCGACAAGCAATTTAGAAACTTGCAGGAACTCGCTGTTCGAAGGACAGGCTCGCGTGCACAGTCCCCCCCCCCCCCGCTTTCAATTCTTCGTTTCCTCGCCAAGATGTCTTCTCAGACGGCACGATTTACACCGTTCACTGGCGATGACAGAACCGGAGCACCGTAATTCTTTACGAGAAATCGTGTAACGATACGTCTTAATGATTACGCGGAGAACTTCGCCGGCAATAAGCGCGTAATCACGTCATACTGGTTCATTACAGGGCCCGTTCGTTCGAGTGCACTAGGATCCTGTGTCGTAATTATAACTTCGGCTTGGAAAATTTCGTCGGCGTATCGCGAAATACTAGACGCTTTGTGGGTCGTGTCGACCGACAACTCCTCCGTTCGATAGCTACTCGAACGTACGTGGAAAGATAGTTCGCGTTGACGCTCCGCTTGCCCCGCGTCGTTAATTCCCTTCGAATTTTTTAATTGTCGTCGTTGCGCGAAAGTGATATTTATGCACGTTCATTTCTTGCTTAAATTCGTTCCGTTGAGTGCGGTTCATCGAACGACGGATAATCTGAAATAAATTCATGTTCAGATTGTTCACGACTGCTGGCAAAACCAATTACAGTGGAACCTCTTTTATCCGAACACGTTGGGGGACAAGTGTAGTTCGGATAATCGAGCAGTTCCGATAATAAAGGTTCATTACCTATCCCCGCCAGCTGTTCTTATTAGTACGAATAATATGAGCTGGCATGCGAAAAACCGAAGTTGATTGTGCCGTTCCTAGGCAACCGATTCTCCTTAATCTCCTACGAGTTCGTATAACAGACGCCGCGCATTCACTTGTTCATATAAACTAGGCGCGGACAAACGAGGTTCTGCTGTATTCTTCACGAATGACGGGAACGTCGAATTCTCGTCGAAATTTTCGACCAATTGTTTCAAGCAATTTGTCATAAAACGGAACAGAACACTATTCCAGCGTCCAGTTAATTATTTATTATTTGTCCATTCGTAGAAAAAATGTCTTCGTAAAACCGACGTATCGTCATTTCGAATTGTATCCAGTCACTCCTCCAATTACCCGTTTCGCTTCTCGAAAAGAAACGAACTTTCATTCCCATTCGCGAAATAAATGTCCGGATGCACTGGCGCAGTACGAGTCTTGAAATGGAACACGTATCAAAACATGGGGACAAGCGTGCGACGATGGACCGCTGCCCTCTTCCATGCACCGAGAGTCGAAATATAAAGCAAAGAACGATCGTGTTCCTCTGAAGAGGTTGATTCCTTCAGGCTTCCTCGTGCACTCTTTCCCCCGTCGTTCCACGAACAAGTTTGTCCAGCTCCGTGGCAACCGGGTATTTCCTGCTCCTCCGATCCACTTACGTCTCCTATGTAGCGCCACGAGGCCGGAAACGTTGCCGCACGTTATTACCCTTGTAACCATATGTGTACAAGGCTCGAGGGCCTCGATGGAAACTCGAAGTAAACTGTACTGGACGTTACGGCGTAACTTGCTTGCCGTGACTGTTCGAACTGCTCTGTGTGCCCTTGTAAGACTGTATGTATAACGGTAATCGGTGCAAGGGATTGGTCTACAGGTATACGTGCCGCGGCTCGAATTGACGTTGAACAGAAATTGTTGCATGTGCAACGGGGTGATAACACACTGACGAACGATAATACAACGATACCGCGTGCGTTGGCTCCGTCTGTGATTCCGAATGGCGATGGTATAGATTGTTTTCGGTTTGAAGTGGCATTTAATCTGCAAGCGAACCCTCGAACAGCGCCGGAAGTTATAACGGGTATCCGCGACAGCGCGATACGTGGTATCCATGCTTCGTAATATTATGAACTTAACGGTATTGTGAAATTATAGTGTTGCCTAGTGTTCAATGAATTCTGTATTGTCAGGAGAAACGAAAGAGTTGTAATGTTTTCAATGTTAGATTGTGTCATTGATATTTAATTGGTGGTTGAATATATCGTTTTTTCACCATATTTCGTATTTGTTATTTTTAATTATCATGATATTGGTAATAATGGTTAACAACGATACTGATATTTACTGCTTTTAGCGTTAAACGACGGAAATATTTATCGTGTGTAGAAGGAAGACTCCCTACCGCTTTTTCCCTATAGATCTTCGTTTTCAATTATTACTAGAAGTAACATTGTTAGTTAGGAATGCGCAGTAGTTCTACCCTGTGACGTCCGAAACGTGTTAGAACGTATATACATGTAGAGGAAATCTGTATGCAGGATTTACAAACGTCTGATCATGGGTTAACATGTTCTACTTCTTGGACGGTTACGTATACGTTGACTTGTTCCACTTGGCGACCGTCTCGGCACTTACTGTTCTATTCTACTTTCAGGCTGACAACAACAACACTGCTGGCAGACCCAGATGGGAACCAACTTAATCCATTTTCTGTATGTCGCTCATGATAATAATATTTCTTCGTGTGCAAAACTGCAGATAATATTATTAAACAAATACAATTTTCACGCGAAGTAGAATCTCCCTTTATTAACACCTTCTGAAAATTTCTTTTAGAATAGTGTCGCATTAACGTATTAACATTACGTTTTGCACGAATTTCCGTAACAGTACCGTTTCCACGAGCACGATCTTCGTACGTGAACAGGTGCGCAGATACACATAGTCACGTGAACCAAACAATGGAAAAGATACTGCAGCTTTGGTTGCATCTCGAGATGTCGCCGGAAATAACGAGACGAAAAGCTCAAGGATTTCGTGCTTAGAAGTATACAGAATTATCTTCACGCGTAGAAAAGGGGACGACGAAACTGACACATACGTTGAATTTTGTTTTGCATTCACCACTTCATCCCTACTTATAGTCATGTGATAAGAAGCCACGTCATAGAAATTGCAGTTTCTTTTTAAACATATTCATCTACGTCTTCCCTTATCAGTAAGGTGCACGGAAGTTAGTTACTTTAACCCTCGCAGTACCATTGTACGTATGTACGTATATGATATACATATATCATGATGTACGATGTACGTATATCATACCTTCGTTACTTATTAATTATACGAATGCACGCGTTGAATTCGAAATATGAAAGCAATCAATTCTCTTCCCGCTACCCTTACATTTTCGTTGCTTACCGAAATTTTCATATCATAATGGTTCCATTACTTTCAATATATTTTATAGCTACGGAACCGATCCTTTAAATAATCGCACGTCTTACGTTAGAATCCCTTGCAAATAAATTTCTAATACAATACGCGTTCCCTACTGCAAAGCACCAAGTGTCAAACAAATCTGCCATCAAATTTATCAAGAAATTACTCGAAAAGCGAAACATAAGTTAACGTTCCTTTTTTCTGTCCACTTTATTTCTCTTTCTTCCGTTTTTTATCAGCACCCTCGCACAGTATAAGTTCGGAAAGAGACGGTGTTCACCATATCGCAGTAAAATGATCAACAGCTAGTTTCGATCCTCCTCGATGAGGCTACCAACGCCACATGATTGGTCTATCCGCCGCGAAATCGCATTAACTTCGGGTTAATATCCGCGGAAATCGCGGCCTCGGATCACCGGACAATTATCGTGGCCCGACAGCAAACGCCGGCCAATCGTGGCTTAGGATTTTCATCCTGGCCGCATCAGGCTGCCTCGTAATTTCTCGCCATACGAGATCCATCCAACCCCTCCACTTACCATCTGTACCACTTAAACCCCGGTTCTGGTACCCTGTTTCCCCTTCTTGTACGGGCCATTCATGACACCAGAGTTAGTATATTCGATGATGGAAGTTGAAACAGGTTCGGAAGCGTTTTCGTGCAATATCTTGAAACACGATTTGAAAAGAAATCGAAACTTCGGTGGAATGAGATTAGTAAATTTGTTTCTATTATATTGTTCTATTTCTCGTTCCATTTTTCAATGAATATTTGCATGTAACCGCGTGTGGAATGTAGTATTCAATTTTTATTATTAAATTAGAAATACTTGCAGTGTTGTATTTTAATTCATTCGAATCAATAATGGTAGAAGGAAGTTTTATATTGGATATTGGAATTTTTTGAAGTTCGATATTATTTGTTTTTAACGACGATTCAAGCTGGAACAATTGAAACCGGGACAGAGGAACATAAGGCTCGTAAAATATGATGCTCCGTTGCAAGCAGACAGTAATGCATTATTGATTGTGTACTTGATCGTAGTTTCCAGCGCAAGGAAACCGTTCAAGCTTCATTTCCTACGCGGAACTATCCCCCGAGAAATCTTGCCAAATATGTGTTGCTTAAACTAACGTAAAACATATTGGGTATTATTCTCCGGAAATGCAACAAATACTCTCGCTGAAAACTGTAAGCTAAGGTACCTGTAACGTAAAATACAATATTATTAACAATTCAAGTAACACGGTATGTTACTTGAATAAATATTGTATAAATATAAATTAAATAAAATTGTGCGAATCTATGACAGCCTGTTATAACAATAAAATACTTTTATCTGTTTGACGTAAATTTTTTAATCGTACCAGAATACTACAAAGTAACAATAAGTCAGTTTACCTTTATTGTAAAAATTGAATCAAGTACCTTAACATAAATTTCCATAATTACGGGCGAGATGTAAATCGCTGTATTTCATCGCCGATCCAGTACATTCTTCACAATATAAACAACTTGGGGAAATTCAGCAGCGAAAATTTCACCGCCACGATATCTAATTATACATTCTCGGAAACATAAAATAACAATTCGTCTGACTCTTGGCACAAACGGGATACCTGAAACTCTTTACGCTTTAATATTACAAATTGAAACATGAAACCTTTCCTCTCAAACCAAGAGCAAAATCGATGGTTCAGTTAAATATTGTTTTACGAAATCTCTTCTAAATTTTTCGACCGAAACACCAGCGCCAAATTTTTATCTAAATATCTGCAAAGGAATATCACGCAATTTCCTACATTTTTCGACACGCTTAATTCAAAGTCTCGTTAAACCAACGAGCTGCCAAATGCCGATGGCTCCCTTAACACCAGCGAAAGGAGAATACTCGACCAAATAATTATATCAAGGGTGAGGTCTACGAAGTTTTCGTAACCTGTATCGCAACAAAAGCTAAAATCGGTGACGAATAACTTCGGATCGAGTCCCGTGCGCTGCGATTTCGAGAAGTCTCGACGCAGGGGAATAATATCGCCCATTGCACCGTCGACGAAGTCTTGCAATCGAAGAAGTTTGCCGGGCGATGGCGTCCGATTCAAAGTTCACAACTGCGATTTGGTAAACAGCGAAACGGTACCGGTCGGATTAAGGGTTTCCCAGCAATTCCACGCTGATTTCCCGAACAGCAACAAAGGAAATGAGCCGCGAGTGGTAACGAAACCTCCTCGTTTTACGACGTGAAAGCAACCACATTTCCGCGCTCCATAACTGGAACGATAAATCATTGGGAACTCGTTCAATAGATATAATAGACCTCGTACAGCAAACTATTTACTATATCCACCGCACGATTATTGTGCTATGATTTTCGAATGCAAATTCTTTGAGAATATCTGAGTAATATTACCGTTCATTCTGTTTACCACAACTTTTATTCTATTTTATTCTGTGTTGTTGCAATCGTGCGTGCATAAATTGTATCGTGTCAGAAGACATCGAAGAAGTAATACGTCAAGCTTCCACCGTGTTTCAAATTGCATGACTGCGCTTCAATATAAGCGATGCTACGCAGTACCGCCGCGCAATAAAGGGTCGATGTCAATTCAGTAATCAGAGAGCAAGGACTGTATTCCGACATCAAATATTTTCCTTTCAACCGGATAATTTGCATGTGAACAAACACTGTACTAAAAGGAACCGTTGAGGATGCATATCTTTATAACATAACGATATCTCCATTGTCTAGTCCTTTAGCGCATTTGCCTTCAGTTCAAGCCTCCAAAAGTATCCGCGTCCTCCAACGATCGTCCCATTTTATTTCATGTAAAATGTGACGATAATAAAAATTAACGTTTAACCACGTTTAACAATTGTGCGGATATTATTAACGCAATCTACCCGTTCATATGGTGAAAAGCATTAGCTCGTTGTAATTAATTATTGTAGGATTGGAAATACTGCGTGACTGTTTAGAATGATTGCGATGTATGAAAGGTACGTTCGGAGCTGAGTACTTGAGAAGGTCGTGCGTATGGGGTACAGCGGCCCAAGGGTTCGGGTGGTCGGGACCGACCACCACCGAGGAATGACTGCGGGGGTGTGTCCTAAATGAGTGAGAGCAAATGAGGAATAGAATGAAAGAGAAACTAAGAGTGAAAGAATATAAAGAATGAATGAGGCAGAGCTAAGTCAGAGTGAAGAGAGAGTTGAAACAGAGCGTAGTGAAAAGTATCGTGTGTTTGAGTAACGTCGTGTGTCGACGTATTTATAATAAAGCTAGTGTTTTAATGAGAGTAACTGAAGTCTTATTACACCACCTGTCCTCTATCCCAAACTACGTGGGGTTTACAAAAAATAACTTCTACATTATTTTCGTAACAATCGGGGTAACAGGAACGCTGCCGCGAGAGAACCGCGAGCGGGACTAAAAATAACAGGCAGGTACGTCACAGTGATTTACGGGGCTGAACAATTCACCATTGTAGCCGGTTGTAAGCAAGCAAAGTCAAACATCTCACGCACACTATCATTTATGCCGACTCTTAATTAAGGGGGGGCAACCGTGTACAATTTGCAACGAATCGCAACGAGAGGGGCGATTTCTACTCCGACGGCAACTACTGCGAAAAGTGCTGGTTTCGTTCGAGAGAATTTCGACATACATTGAATATTCAAGCGAATTCCTAGTCGAACGCTCGGAGTTATTAATTAAACCGACGCAACGGGTTCGATAGATTTGTCGGTACATTCGAACGACCGAGGAACGCGGCAGGACGCAATGGTTGCCGCTTAATTATAATCGTAATTCGGTTTACTATGAGTTCGTATAATCTGTCGTCGACGCGATACCCTAGGTTGTCCGAAAATGGAATAAACATCGCAGAGGGGAACGATTGACTATAGATGAGCGGTAATAAATAATTTAAGAGGTGCATTTGCGGGTAGAGCAAGCGCGTTTTCAGCCTATATAATATTCTGTAAAGTGTCAATTAGAATAAACTATTACGTGTACAAAGCATTTCATTTGTACTACGTTGTATCGTGTCAAAATTAATTAACAAATTTGTGGCCGTACTTCTCAAGGCTTTTTTATTCGACAAAGTTATTAACTACTTAACTATAAGGGGACGAAACTAGGAACGTTCAGATTCACATATGTTCCCTTCGATATTCCAAAGACAATACGAGGATCGTACACGAAGCGCGAAGTATTTTAATGGACCACGGCACGTGGCCAACGAAGTATGACGAATGCGATTTCCGTCAATGATCGTAAACGTCACGATTAGCAACGGCATTCTCCATATCTCTCGACACGCTTTCCTCTTACGTGGATCGCGAGGTCGACGAGTTTTTGAAACCCATCCGGAAACGAAGGGTCACGAATACGCGACCAAAGTTCCACCGTGGCGGGCACACGAGCATCGGTTAACAGAAACTGGAATGGTTCCGTGCAGAAAAAATCTCGCGGCAGCGTTCTCTTTGCTTAGATTTCATTTGCAGCTTGGCGGCCGGCCAAGGTGTCTCGACGCGAAAAAAACCCACCAAACGAATCCGTGGCTGCGATGTATCGAAAAAAGTCGTTACTCTCGTTCGAACGTATGTCGGATAACGTGTGGACGGTTTTAACAGTGTCGCGATATTGTTTCACGCGATGAAACAATAAAACGATGACATGCGTACATATAGAATCGTGGAACATAGAGATTGCATCGGTTCAAAGAAATCCAGTACAAATCGCGAAGTTCGGGCGTCGTGGAAAGAGATATCTCGAACCTCGAGTTTGATCAATTGAAATAAATTTATAGACTGTTGCGAAAAATTGTGGCCTCAACTTGTCCCATTTCTGGACGATTCCAGGGCGAAGTTCGTACACGCTCGTCTCGTAACGCGCGTTAAGGGGGATTACGTGGAATTGTTGGCCACATAAATACTCGGGAGGCGTTAAACGCCAAAATCCGGGGCTGCTTTTCCCTGTTTAGATTTAATTCTGCGGCTGGCGACGAGCCAAGGAATCGCGGTGTTCAAACGTGTCACGGCCGGGAGTGTGGCATTCATTATATCGACACGACCGCGACGATCGCAACGTTGTATCGTATTTATACGGAATCGTGTCACCGGAATTCCTATTTTTCCTCCCTTTTCCCATGCATTCATGATTCTTTCAGGATGTTTATGGAAGATCGGGCTGTACGGTGCTTCGCCGTCTGCTTGTGATATCACTTTCGATGCATCCGCTATCTGTGCCACGAACCGTCCGATATTTACATTCCATCTAGTTTTCCGGGAATAACGTGGGCGAAAATTGTTTGATTTGCGAATGAAATGACACGTCTCCAATGGTCATGTTATTGATGCGAACGGATATAAAAGAGGATTAGCTGTATGTTGGATTTGACGCCAGTCGATATTACGTGGATTGCGGATTATTATGTGGATAGTTCTTCGATCATCTTCTATTATCATACGGGCATTGTGAAAATATAGAACGTGCGCTCAAGCTCAGATTTTGTTAGGATAATGGTAGTGAACAGAAAGTAAGTGACAACCTCATATTCTATAATCTGAATAATAACACGGTATGTTAATGTCAAAAAATATCTCAATTTCCCTGAAGAGAATTTTCCAATAAGCAACAGCCACTGTGCGACACTTGAATATTTATTTCGCATAATGATCGCAACCTCATTAATAGTTACCGACGTGGAAACATTTTAGTAACGACATCACCCAGGCAACAAACATCTTTAACAAGCAGAAAAAACGAAGAAAAAGCTATCACGCGTTCTATTTATTTTTCTTAGTAACCACAAACAATTTTTCTGCATCTAATTCGTCAGCGATGCCATTAAAATAATACATTGCCTCATCAGCCCGACCCGGTGCCCCATAAAGCGTGGGCTAAATACGCCCTCAAGACGGGAGCACGAAGAAATGGAAGACACCAAGGTACGTTCTGGAGGCTCGTCGTTTTTTCCACTGTCAGGCGACAATGAAGAGGGGCATAAAACCCTTAACGATACGAGGCGGGAAGTAAAAAGCTCGTGAGGACCGACGACGATTGCGATAGTAAGCCGTAATTAACTTTCGGTGTTCACTGAGACGTTCAGTGCCGCCCATGTCATCGTCCACTTGATGTTTTGCTTTCCTTGAGTAACGCCAAAGCTTTATCTTTATTTCCTTTATCCTTCATCGCCGGCAAATTAATGTCAGGCACTGAACGACACCGTTGCACAAACGGTTCCAATGCTTTGTTAATAGACGTCTTTGTACCTGGAAGCGAACGTTGCCGCTGCAATTGCAAACGAATAATCGAATAACGATTATCATTGTTATTCGATTCTCGCGTAATTCGACGCGCGTTCTATTTTTAAACCCGGTTTTATACCGTTCACCGTTGTTACGTTTCGCACAACGTTGTCCATCCGGGAAACATTTTTCGACGAAACTATTTCGCTTTAACAATTTGACGAAAATTCCCTCGGAAATTCGAAGCGTTCGAAAAACTTTGCGCGCGGTGGAATTATTCGCTTGATGCCGGCAAATGAGACAGCAAACGTCATGAAAACTCTTCAGCTATTCTCGCGGGGAATACCTCGTTCCTCCGGTGTGGAATTCCGTGAGAGAAGAATCGCGTGTGTTTAGACCGAGTTTCCTATGACGACGTGAAACCGGAACAGGAGATCGGGATGCAAATTATCCAGCGACGTCGCGAGAATTCGCATCCGATGACGCTGAAATATTTCTCGCCAAAGAATGCAAATTCTGAGAACTACAACAAGATTTATGAACGCGTAACAGTTTTTTTTTTATAAACAAAAGTGCGTCTTGTTTATTTTGTATACTGTTATCATTTTAGTAATGACGTTTCGTCCAGAGAAAAACCAGAGGCGTGACGCGAAGCAATTCGAATTTCGCGTTTAATCTCGATTCCTCAGATCACTGACCGCGCATCAATTGAAATGTGTAATTCAACTAAAAGCAAACTTATCTACATTTGTGCTTCGTTTAACAAATACTGTAATCAAACATTCAGATCGCGGTGTTTTACCCTTTCAACTTGATACTTCTTTGTGGCGCGTTTAAGGGAGTTTCATCTACCCGTACTCTTTACAGTTTACGAGCTTTTCCAATATTAATGGATACTGATAAAAGTCAATGTGCATTGGAAAGGGACTATTATCTTGGGTATTTCAAGGTGTAAATCAGGATGGCAGAGTGGCTTGTATGCTTTAAGGATATTCAAAGCTTTTTTATATATTTCATTTCGTATTGATTAAAATATTATTAACGGATCATTTTAAATGTTCCGTTAATAATTTTAGTGAACTGTACAGAACTGTAGATAGAATATTTCTAAAAGAAGAACCGAACAGAAATCTGCGTCAACGTTTAAAGGATTTATCCCTCCTATGATAATTATTTTATGCAACAACTCAAAAGTAAATCCGCTACTTATTACAGAAATTTTTGCGATATAATGCAACGCAACTGTTATCAAACACTCTGCTGCTGCAATTATTTCATTCCGCAAATCCGCATCGCTCGACCTACAAAATTTATAGTCGAACCAATAGAAATGTTCGCTAAGATACCTAACGATTAATCTCCTCCAACGCTTGTGACAATACATATCCACACAGTCTACGACAATTTCACACCTATCACTCTTACATCCACTGTACATCTGAAACGGCTTCCTCGGCAGATAAACAAAAACAAAAGACAAGCATAGATAAACCACAGCGCGCGATGCACAATAAAAATGAACAATAAAGAAACGTCTGCAGAGGAAGAAAGTTCCTACGGAATACAGATCGTGTTGAAATGAAAGCAAAGAATACAGGTAGAGGAGAGAGTGAAAAAAGAAAGAGAGGAAAAAAAACACGAAACGCGTGACGTTATCTGCTGCTTTCTGGTTAATTAAATTTGCATTTCTTTCGCTTTGGCGTCGCGCCAGGATCATCCGGTAGTATCCCGTTACGTCGATTCCCCGGCAGACCGTAAGTATGGCCAAGCGTGACGTACGCGAAGCTTCTCCGTGGAAGATATGCCGTCGGAGGCAAAGAGGAAATCCTTTAATCCCGCATGAACGCTGTCCTTCCCATGGACCACTTTGTCGACCCGCTGCGAGGCAAGTCTCCGCAAACGTACACACGTACTTGCATGCGTACACGCCGCCACAGCATCGGTCTGTCGCGGATAACCGGCCGGATATCTATCGGGACTTCGACCGTTCGAGAAATTAAATATTTACCGACGTACCGGTCGCTGTTGCTTTTTCCCTCTGAATGCGAATGGGGAGAAACGGAAACCTACAGGTTTAGGGTCCGCCCTGTTCGACGCGCGAATCGTCGCGCGATATTCATGGTTAACCCCTGTGTCCCTTACTTTAAGGGTAGCTCGAGAATCGTCGGCGGTAAATCTTGTATCGATGAAAGAAGAATCGATGGGAACGGGGTGGCGGGGGTGGGGAAATTGATTGCTGAATTGATTGAAAGTTCTGGAGGATTCGTTTCGGTCTTAGTTCGAGGATAAAATTTGATGCTTCTCGCCGTGAAGTGTACTAATCGCAAACAGGACGAAGCGTTACCTTAATTCGCGGGGAAATTGACGTGAACAAAATGATGCGGCACAAGGAAGCAGGAATTGTTGCATGTTTGATGGAAAATGCAGATTGAAATATTGGAACGGGACGAATTCCATTAATATTGCAAAATTAATATGCTTGAATCGGACAGCAGAAAATTTAGCGATTATTTCCCAAATCGACCGTAAATTCGAAATGTTAAACAGACTGTTCTCCAACGCGCTAAATAGATGCGAGTATTTGTAGAGCGTTATACAGCGCAAGTCGGGCCTTGTTTATAATGTAAAGCGGAAAGATCGTCGAAAATATTATCGAGCGGTCTCATCAAACGGGACGAAAGTCGTCAAGCGGGTACCGAAATAGATGCGAACAAGGATATCGGGTCCGCGGGACACTCTTCCGGTGGAAAACGGATGTTACCCCGGCTCGTTCGGCGGAACAAAGTGTGAGTCCTTCCCCGCGTTGTTCTCCAGCGGAACAATGGAGCGTCGCTCGTAAAGGAACGCCTCGAGCACGAAACGTCAACCGGACGATCTGAATTCGTTTCGCGTCCATAAATCCAGCGGGATCACGGTCTACGCGCGGCGACGATCCAGCGTTGTACATCAGTTCGTGACGCGCAGCGAAATAACGCCCGTAGAAATCACGAGAAACCGTGATAGATTTACGCAAATTGCCTCGATCGAAAATTGAGAAATATTAACCGCGAATTTTCTGCGGCCGCCGAATGGAATTAACGCGGCCGAGGTAAATTACATTCCGGCTGCAACGCTTCACCAAATATGTTCCGCGGAGTAATATTTCAGTCTCCGGCGTGATGCAAAGCGCGTACGAAATAATCGGGGGAAAAAATTGAGCAAGCCGAAACGCTTCGATCCCGCACGAACCGCGAATACAATGTCCTCGTTTGTAAATATCTCGCAATAACGGCGTGGCGATGTTCGCGAACAATCGTCGCCGACAAGAATTGGTAGAAACGCCAAAGCTCGCGTTGCACTCGGCGAATCGAACTTACTCTTGGACAAACGCGAACGCGCACGTCGCGAACGGCAATTTTTCTTCGTTCGAGCGAACGCGCGTTCGGCGTTGCGGCGAACCAAAAGGGAACTCGAACGAATCCCGCGTATTTTTCAAACTTATCCTGTCGGACGGCCCAGAAATTCGATCTAGGGGACCCAGAGCACGATACGTCCAGGGGACGATCCCGATTTCCCTTCCGTTTCATAAATCCGCCACGGAATTCGTTCCATACTGAACGTGGCGGCCGCCGCGTATACATTATCGGGACGCGCTCGCGCGGGCACACGAGCAACGCGAACGCGTCTATACGCTGGTGGATAAGTTATGGGTCCCATAGCGAACCGTAGATCCCATGGACGCAGACGTACTGCGATCATTATCAGCGAATTTATGGGGCAAGTCGCGGCGGCGCGCATTCGTGTGCCGGCGCACCTGTTAAAAGGCCCAATGAAATCTATCGGATGCACGTTTACACGGGGCGCGTCGTTTAATCAACGAAATAATTGTGCACGCTTGACAATCTCGTAAATTGGTTCGAGCAGTGTTTCATTTTATGCTCGATCTATCCGCCGGCATTCTTCGCGCTCGTTTCGTTTGTATACTTTAGCGCCCGATTTTGTGCATTTCAATGCAGAAGCGCGAATGAAAGTTCCAAACGAGACTTTGGACGGGCGACGATTCGGTTGCTCGCGGGTGAAAGATTGTCAAGATTATTTTGTCCCGGCGGCTCGATCGAGGGGGCACGATAAGGCAGAAATCGGAGATCGTTGGAAATTTATGCTCGCCGTCGAATTTTCGTTCGCGATATCGCGTTACCGTTACGTTATATTAATAATGCGCCCGTTCATTGGGGAACGAAACGTGTGTCAGAATATACTTTATGCCCGCCGTAGGAATAATACGAACATTTAAATTCCATTAAATCCAAACGCAATTGATACATTGCGACGTTACTGCAGAGCTTAAGAGGGATCAGTTGAAAAAATCGCTTTCGAAGAAACAATAAACCAACGAAGATGGTATCCACCTTGCAATAAAAATCCACGCCAAATTCGAAGTTTCGCCCCTCGTTAAATACAACATATTCCGACAAGTATTCCGGAAGCAACGATTTCTTCGCGCCCGCAGAGAAGCACATGTTTCCAACGAAAATCCCCTAGCCCAGAAACCCGCAGGCACCGGGTCCTCTCCTCGAAACCCGAAATCGCCCACTTCCCCAATTTTTCAACAACCAACGCCGCGAACCGGCCGTCCGTCGACACACTGACACGCCATGCCATGCGGGGATACGTGCAAACTGTTAACCGTGCGAAAATTAACACGTGGCGCGGCAGACACTTTCGCCGCCTTTCTTTTTCCAGGCAGACAGCGTGAAGGGGGCGAGGTGAGCGAGGGGCGGGAAAGGGTCAAAAGCTCGCCGGTTGAAGTGGCCGAAGGGTGGGAGCGAGAGGGCAAACATTTCGACCGCGATGAGAATTCACAATGCGGCCTGGCGCTCGCTGCAACTCGACGGACCCGCCACAACATTATGTAACACCGCGTGTTGCGATGTTACGTGCGAAAAACCACGGCTGTCTCAACACCCCGAACACTTCCGCATCCGCCACGAGGGGGACGTCACCCCCTTCCGTCGAGTCCCGTGCCCCCTCGAGCCATTAAATTACACCAATTATCCGCGGGGCCGTCGTTGCTTCGCGCGGAGTATAATGTAAAAGTGTGTCACCGGGTAGGAATTTCCTTGTGCAGAGATTTCTGCTCGACCCTTTCTTTGCGCAGACCGTGTGCACAGCGGAGTGGTGCTCAACACACCACTTTGGAGATACTGCGTTAGGACAGTTGTTTCCATTGCGATGAAAAACGGCGAACGATTAAATACATTTCGTAATGAGTGAATTGGTGAAATCAGATAACGCAAAGGAAGAACGGAAACCCTATTGTTATGGGTCTTGAAGGTGCGTCGTCTGAACGGGAGCAAGGTTATTTCTTGAATTAGCTGCACAGTAATTCATTTTATGTGCACTCGATTTTTAGGTGCCTCGACTGAGGGTACAATCTCGTTAAAGCTCGAAACTTAGGTTGGCGGAAAGTTTTATAATATATACGCACTTGGGATTGATTCTTACGGGAATGAGATTCTCCACGGTTCTGCTCAAGTTCCTCTTTGAACTTCGTTTGATGTAATATAGAACGATGGCTTGTTACGTGGATGCTTATGTTTAATTTTTACTTTTAGCCCGGAACAAAATCCCTGTGGCAATAAAAGTTTTTACGGGCTTGTTTAAACTTCTCTTTGAACCTAAAATGAAGGAATATTATCGTCGAAGATAATTTTTCGAGGAAGCTGATCTTTCTCAAAAAAATATTTAAGAGAGAAACGAACGTTCTATGAAAAGTGTACAACGAACTATAACGTACTTTGAACAAATGCTCGATAGAAATGCAGTTATGACAAAATATGAGAAATTGGAACAAGTGAAATCAGACAGCATTGCCTCAACATTAATCTCTCCGCGTTGAAAGCATCAGTGGAAAATATTCGAATCGTAAATTTCCCAGAATTATCCTCTCCGCGTGATGAATTTTTTATAACATTCTTTTTTGTCTCATCCCGAACGGTATTGCTCGGCCAATGGTGGCTATTCCGAAAAGTTTATACAATTTCTACGCGCGACGACTCATATTTTCCTCGTACAAACGAGGACAGGATTGAATTTAAAGCGGGAGGAATTTTAAATTACTTCTCCAGGAAAATTAGACAGCGTGATTCTCGAATTCCTTGCAGCCTGAAAAATTTTACTGCCCCGAAATTCCCAAAAGAGGCTGGCTAATGCCAGCGAAAGATAATCAAAAGTAATTTCTCTACTTCGTAATATCTTTTTTATTAAAACTTACAAGAATATCGATTTTTAATTTTAACATTAATAAATAATAAATATTTCCCGCGGTACGCGTGGTTTCCCGTGGTTGAATGGACGACATTAAAATTATGACAAAGGGAGGCTAATGAAATTTCATTTCGACTTTGACGCTGCACGATCGACCATTCACGTCCCCATGAAACGTTGCGTGAAAATGCAGGTAGCGATTTCCTCGATTCTTTGTTCAATTATTGACTCTTTACGTTGTTCCAATATAGAAGACCGAACTGAAATTAGTCAGAACACAAACGTACGCGAATTGAAATACAAAACTGTCGCTAATTCATCTCGCTTGCAGGTATATTTGAGGTTTCTGACCAAAATATATACAAACGTGTTCAAATCATTTGCTTGCTATGCAGGCACAATATTTATTACATTCAATACATAATATATTTTTCTAAGTTTTTAAATTATTACCTTACCACGATACTCGAGAACCTTGTGACAAACGCATCCACGCATCCACGCATTCTCCCATTCGAGGCAAAGGAAAAATAAAAATCAGCGCATCGAGGAGAGCCTCCGCGGGTGAACGTCTCTTTACATCCAGCTAGAAACTGTGTACTGTGGATTCTAGAATCAGCTTCGGGCGCGAGAAAGCCGATATACCCGGGTGAAAAACAGGTGATCGCCGACAAATTTTCCTCCGTGGAAATTTCGAGATTCAAAAAGGTTCCACGGAAGGTCTCGCAGGAAAAGCAACAGAGGATCTCGAGGTGGGCGAAAACGATGAAGACTATCGTATGAAGTGGAGGATAGAAATTATAGATAACTCCAGATAGTTCGTGTTGGATGTTAGAGAGAGCCGCCTGATTGGTCCAACGACCCGGACATCCGTCGCTTTTGGAACTTGGTCCACCGTTAAATATGGCAACCAACAGCCTGAGCGACTAATGTGATTGCTGGCAGACTGTTAGAGGACGCTAAAAGCACCGTGTCGTAAACTCTGTGCTACGCGTACACGTGAAGTGAGCATCAGTGAGAGAGAGAGGGGGGGGGGAATCGATGAGCACACATAGACACGCATGGTCTATCGGTTGGTACCGGCTACCAAACTTCCAACACCATCGGACGATCGCCGTTCGCGTCGTAATTTTGTACGGGGATGAATTTTGTATCGAATAAACGCGATAGAATTGCGAATTTTCGATTATCGATTTATTTCGGGTTCATTGCTGGCGGATTGTGCGATTCTGCAGTGGCATTGTGTATTTACTGGCCGATTTATACGTATGATGTTTCGAAAGTCGTGCTGATGTTGAACGTGCTGGTAAGAAATTATTGTATGATCAATTTTCAGGCATTCTTTTAGATTTATGGAGTGATTGTAATATTTTAACTACGAGTGCTGTGTCTTTAGTGGCCAAATTGGAAAGAAAGTAAATGCAAGAAAGTGAACAGGTAAGTATAAGGATGGTGCGATACGGAATAATACGAATCTTTTTGGAACGCACATGGAAATGTAACGTTGGGTATTAAGTTGCTTCGATTAATCATAAAGTTGGTTACCTTTTAGAGCGATAGTAATGATTGAAGTTTCCAAAGATTGTATAATTGATATTTTCAACGGCGGTTCATATATTTGATGGATGGAAGTCACCGATGATACCGTTTCAGTGTTGGAATCTGATCTATCATCGTTGAAATTCTGTTTAATGATATCTGTGTTTGACAGGTATGCGAGATACTTGTCTATCGATCATTTAGACGATAACGATGGACCATAGATGAAGTTTACAGACGTTACGTATGTGTATCTTGCTCGACACGATGTTATTTGAAGTAGATTTCGATTTTTGTTAGGTAACTTGATTTGCATTCACGAAACATCGATTTGGTAACAATTTTAATAATAATTGTTGAGATCTGCTGCTGTAACTGCATTTCGTAATAAACGTACATTTTGTGGGACACATGGGTAATAAGAATCACTATTAAATATTAGCTTCAGACTAATAATCTGAAGATTAAATTCATTTGGATCGAGCTGTATTCATTCACGAAATAACGTCCCAGTAATATTTCTCACCTGTTTCTTGTTCCCTATTAATTGCAAGTATTCATGTACAAAATATTGCATAAAATATGCTTTCAAAGTCATACACGTGTCGCGACTTATGACATGTAGTACTTACTCATAACCGTACGTTGCAATCAGGCCATGACTAAATAGAGTTTGGTGCTTACCTGGAACAATAAAAAATATTATATTCAATTATATTATATTTAAGAATAAATTATTCATCGGTCGTACAGCAGATTAGCAATTAAATTTACACGCGTGACAAATAAGTGTTCATTAAATATTTCAACGCACACAAAGGTTGCACTTATCGCCTGCAATTCGCATTGCGCATTCAGAAGTCTTGAAGTTTACGAACTGCAATTTTCCAATAAAATACATAGCTTCTCTTCTAATTTCAATGTTACCCGGTTACACCACTTTTTGTTCATTGCGTCATACGTACGAGGAATAATCGCTGTATCGTTAATGCATTCTAGCAGGAATCCACGGCCGAGTTCATAAAGCCGAGTTACCGTATAACCCTTTAATTGGCCCTCCCTGGAGCAACGGGGATGGTTCTAACTGTGCGTCGATGGTAAATTTATGGAACCCCAAGGTCCGGGTTAATTCAATTACCGCTCCCATTAGGGCAAACTCTTCTGTGACGGGGTTCCCTGTCATTTGCAGAAGGTTTTCTTGCGAACGGTCCAACGAGAGCAGACCAGGTCTATTGCAAAATGTTATCTTGCGATATGAAACACGGCGGATTATTTCGATGCTAATACCTGCAATTCTTTTAAATGTTTAGTTCAAAGTGCCATTCGCACGTTTCGAATTATCAGCATAAAATGATACAAGCGCGTTTCTAAATCGGGCACGAGGTTCGTTCGTGTATCAGAAGCAGTAAGGTGCAGGAAGACTCACGGAGATCACGGTCGAACCGCGTACAAGTCTTTTACGATCCTCGTGATCGTGACCCTTGGCAAGTCGTTCGATAAAGGACTATTCAACCCCGTTCGCCTCTTCTTCTAAGAAGCGATCGTGGCTTTAGATAACGACAATATCAATCATAAAAAGACATTACGACCACGATGAACCGCAAGAAAGTTACTCTAGTTGCTTCAGCCGAGACGAGAATAATCCACGAGACCGTGGTAAGAAGTTTCGCATGGCTTCGATGAGACGATTATTCTTTGCACGATCTTTGCGACACCGCCGATATTGATTTACCTTCGTTCCGTGAAAAAAATTACTTTACAAATCTTTACAAGCGGACGGGGGAAATCATTTCCGACAAGTGCAATCTCTGCATTGCTCTCTAATTTCTTAAACGTATTCATATCGGTAAATCAATTTTCACAGTCGTAAACAAAACATTGCAACGAAAGTAGATTTTTTCTTAAAGGCGTAGCAAGCGATAAAAATTCCCAATTGATACGTTAACGTGATACAAAATGAACAAATCGCAGGTCACATATATGTACATCTAACTAAACCGTGGAATATCCGTTGCCGTAGTACGAAACCCTTAATTTACACCTGTGCCGAGTAAATTCCAACGTTAGCCAGCTGACAATAAAGATCATTACGTTCAATCCGAGCTCTAGCACAGGTCCAAACTTCGCCATTGCCCCAAGTACAATGCTCGCCGAAGTTATTCCAGAGGCTGCATTCTAACAAATTCCTCCCGTAGAACTCGGCGAATTCCCATCGTTATCGAAACCATAACTAAACACCGCCATTGGTGCCACGGTTATTATGACGATTATCACGTCGAGGGTGGGGCAATCGTAAGAGTAGCGTCGCAAACTGTTCCGCGTTAGAAATTCGCTTGAACGTCGCGGACGAAAATGTTTCGACGTAGCGTAAGTTAGAAATTCCAGGATCGCGAATGCGTCCCGCTTTAATCCCAAAGAAGGAACGCTAACGTCCGTTACGCTGCAAACAAGTGCACCATAAACGAACACCAAATTATATTTCACAAGAGGCCTCTATTAATTTGTAACAACATTAAAAGATAACGATCGTCCTAAGCGATTCTTCCCCTCGATGATAATCTAATACGGTCCGGAGTCAAGGCAGTCTCTTCAATTCGTCCAGCAGCAAAGAGCAAGGCGTTAGCGTGAAATCTCTAACGAATTTATTGTACGATCCCATCCCCTCGACAATAAATCGAGTTCGCGGCGTAAGAGGTTCGACGGGAAATTCACTCGCGCCATCGAAAAGGAGACAAGAGAGGAAGAAGCGGCTGTACCTTAATTGCGAACGGTCAAGGTGGTCTTTCGCGATCCCGAATGCGTTACACACATACTCTATATATTACATATATATTAGATACATAGATGCACTGCGAAACCGATCCTTTCGTTCAATACAATCGATTCGGGGCGGCGGTGGGGCGGTCGACTATCGTTCGACCAACGAGCAAAAGTCGCCGCTCCTTCGACTAGGTACGATCGTTAAATCCCCGACTTCATCGACGACTTAACCACCCCTTGGAACCGGAAGAGATAGCGGCCATTCACGGGGCTGACTGAACTCCTCGCCAGGATTGTTTCGACACTGCTAGACACCGCCTTTTATACAGAGGCCGTGTTGGACCTGACGTTTCCCATTAAACTTCCTCGGTTCTTGTCATCTGGTCGTCATAATTTCACGTTCACCCCGAATTACTTTAATCCGGCGAGGCTCGTTCCGCTTCGGCGAAGCGATCGCGCGAACGGGGAACATGGACCGGGAATGGTTACTCGATGATTATTATTATTGCTTCGGGAACATTTCGATCTGCGTGGAGTTGTCGCGATATTAATGGGCAAGGATTCCGTTCCTCTGCGGTGTGTGATCGATGAGGGGTTCAATGCGATAATCGGGATGGCCGTGGAATTCTGTACGGCGACGTTTCATCGAATGATTGTTGCTGAGTGAGTACGCTTCGGCGAGTGTGAATACCGCGAGTAAACTCGGCAGCTCTTCATCTTGCGGAGGAATGGCCGATTATATTAATCAATTTGGAAGTTGGTCGAGGGATATTCGCGCTAAAGGCCGCCGAGCACCAACGACAAAAAGTTTAATTAGCTCTGCGGAGAGAAATAAAAAAAATCGAACATAACGGTGGAGGGCCGCGCTGAACCCTTGGCATGAATTCAACAAGGAAGATCGTCTTACCCATCGACTACTTTGAAACCATGAAAAACGAGAGGCTTTCACCCCGAAGATTAAGGAAGGAGAACGAGGGAAAGAACATCGTCGCGGTGGAAAAAGAAGAAGAACAAATATACAAGCGTCGAGGACACTTTGAAGCGCCGAAACTGTGCTGCACTAATCTAGAACTGCTAAAAAAAAACCAAAAAAACTTCGCCAACGCATGTACACGCGTACGATTTCAACCGTGACACACTTAAATAATTTACCCGCGTCCCTTCCGGCTATTGAACTTCAACAAAAGAGGGCGCATACGTTCCTTCCTCGAACTTCGCACGAGCTTCGAACAAAAAAAGGGAACAGACGAATCACCAAACCGAAACCCAATTCCAATCGAAACATTCAACTTCAACTTCAACCAGCAACCCCGTTCGTTCAACCACCATAACTATCCAACGCAGGTCGGTCTACGATCGTTCGAGACCGACGCGCACGAGGCGCGACGGCAAAGATTTCATTAACCGTGAGAATGGAATCGAAAGTTGACCATAACTGCGTCCCGAAACCTTGGCAGGGATCCAGCCGTGAAAATCGCCTTAGCTGCCTGGTAGAAGCGGCAGGAAAAGGCATCGAGAATAGGGATGAAGGGGGGGGGGTTGCAACAAGGGAGGAGGGACGTACGATCTTTAACGTTGAGGTAGGACAGGTCTAAGCTTACCAGGACCAGGTCCTTCGGCTGGCTCTCTTACACTTGCCCGCTTTTCTTTTTGTTCCTGCGGGATCTCGCGGGTGGGGCGAAGGACGCTGGCATTCGGAACGGCGAAGGAGGTGGGCCGACAAGAAGCAGCCCGTGATTTAGTGCACGACCGCAGTGCGCTTCTTACGGAAACGCCGGGGTGGGTTGAGATACCGTTGAGAAAGGGAGAAAAGCCGACACGGGCGATTTTAAAGGGATATGAAGGCTATTAAATATTTCTTTCCGCATTCTTTGAGGGCGGTTCGGTGCTGCGACGGTAACGGGGACGATGTCGAGGATTGTTTGAAATGCTGTAGGATTGTGTATTTTTTTTGTTTTTTTTTTTGGGTGCGAGTACTCGAGTTTCTGATGGTTCTACATTTTTATTATTTTCGTTTTTATCTTTTTTGTAGGTTTCAACTCGGATAAATCGTAGGTGACGATATCATATCATTTCGAACGTGTATTCTTTATTTTTTACTGGGAATCGCAGAGATATTGTTTCTTCAATAACGACGGTTCCTACACTTAATATGGAATGCCGTAAGGGAGGTTGAAGAAGTTTTAAAGCTTTCCCGGAAAAACAGTTGAATGTCTTGGACAGCTCGTATGTCAGAGGAATTTTTCGACTGTCCAAGGAATATCTCGTCTTAAATTGCCGTGTAATTTCTTTCATTCTCTTGTTGCAATGTAAATACTCTCACCGTAGTCGTTCGTCATGCTTTCCAATTTACCTAATATCTTCAACATTCCACCCAACAAATACCATTGTACATTCGTCCTTTCGTACCGAACACTAGCAGGCGGGATTGCAGAACGTAAAGCATAAATGATTACACTTTATTATTATGTTAATAAAACGCAATGAACATTGTAGACAGTCTGGCATGGAAAACCTCTCTATTTCCAATCGACATCCTGAGTTATCTCTGAGATACGGAGCCTCAAAGGGTGGTCGACTAGGTGTATAGAAGCGTCGCTCGAAACACTCCAAACACCGTGACCCAGTTTCCTTTCTGCAAATGCGTGCGTCGCCCCTGGCAATAGTAGAAAAAGAGCAGACTTGAGTCTGCCGCTCACCGATATTCGTGCGCGGTGCCTGCGGTGGGTCAGTGGACGGTGCGTGAGTGAAATTAAAATACGAGCGCGTATTATTTCGCAAATGCGAAAATGATACTGGCCTGGCAGAAAATAGGGGTTGCAAGAGGGAGGCTTTCATATTCCGGACGATTTGAATTCACGAAGCGACCGGGTGAGACTAGATTATTCATAAAAAAGCTTTGACATCTCCCTGATAAGTTCTGTAAACACTATCCGCGTATCGAAATAGAGGAAACAAATATACTGTTCTCATAAGATGTTATCCACGATTATTTTTCCCCCCAAAAATTCCTCTAATCGCGAGCTAACTATCACGAAATTTCAATGGAAAATTGATTTTCTGTTGCGAACGGAAGATTCATTTTTAATACCAGTAATGGTCCATTGCGAGGCAAGTATTCCCATTGCTGGTGTCGTGCAAAGAATGTTGATCAGTTGCTTGTGACTTGCAGTCACAGTTCCTGCCTTAAAACGAGAAAAAAAGAAGACTAGGCAACGCGAATTCGTATCGCCGTACGCTAGCCCGCTGACCATTCTCCTATACATTTCACCGGTTATTTCTTGCGCGGAAAACAGATACGAAGTGCTAGCTTGAAAGCTGGCCGGATCGTTAAAAGTCCCCAATTACCGGGCGGACCCGTGAACCTCTTCGAGGAAGTCTGTCTGCAGTTGCAGCTGCAGCCGTGCCGGCAATCGCGCCACGTTTCGCAGCCCCGAACGGTGCTACCCTTTAAACTTACACTTTT